>OX326956.1:67230488-69868886 GCA_946800325.1 Luzula sylvatica | reverse complement strand
ACTTACGGCTGTGATTGAGGTACTGGACGACGAGTTGAGCGATCAGTGAGAGAACTTGCTCTTTCCCTCCTAATCGAAATGGTTCAAAATCAGGTTAATTAAATGTCTTTTTTTTTTGAAAATCTTCTATCTGTGGAACGAGCTTAATTTGTTAATTCAATTCAGGCCCTTGAATTCTTTCATTTTCGCAACTTTTCATCTCTCTTTTTTCTATTTTTAGGGTACAAGTTTCTAATGAAGCACACTAATGTTTAACAAAGGTACTACAAAAAATGATAATATAAAACTGTTAAAAATAATAGAGTGAAATTTCGAAAACTGTTAATATAAATCTGGTTAATTAAATTTACAAAAAGACCCCTTCATTATCAGGAATTAGTGGAAAAGAAGCCCCTTCCTTCAATATCAAAATCTCAAAAACAGAGGGGCTTTTCTTCAATTTCCAATAACACAGGGGCTCTTTTGCAAATATTGAGTTATATTTATTTTGATTCATTATTCTCTTATTTGGTAATTAGCATTAACACTAAAAGTCTGGGAAAAACAATTTAAAGCTCCAAGGCCTTTAATCGAACAGGTTCGTTATTATTCCTCCCTTTCTCTCTCTATTTGCGGAATTTTTTATTTTGATTCACTATTCGCTTTTTGTAGATTTATGCAAAGAGATCCATGAAGTTTTGTAATTAAATTGTTTGTTTGTTGTGATGCTTAAGAACTCGAGGGTCACTATGCAAACGAGTCTCGAGGAGATAAGTTCATCATAAAATTCTTTTTTAAATATATTTGATGTATACTCACGATTATTTTCTTTTTTTGTAAATTTCACAGGCTAGCAATTAGCATAGGGATAATATGATATTTAAAATTTTGATAAGGGTAAATACAATACTTCTAAGAGGGTTAATTTAACATTTCAGACTTTTTAGCTGGGACCCACATGGGTGCGTCAGGCTTAGCTGGCATGCTTGGGGCTGCAGCTGCATTGCTCAGAGTTGATCCCAATTGGGATTGGTTCGTTACTTTAAATGCTTCTGATTATCCACTTGTTACTCAAGACGGTACGTTCATTTGATTTTGATTTTTTTTAGCGATGCTTCTTTGATTTGTGCTGTGATTTTGGTTGCAATGTTTCAATTTTGGTTTGCTCTGTAATGGAATTGTTTTGTGAATTGCATTGTTCTGAATTTGCAAAATATAATTTGGAATAATGCTGATTACCTATATTCTATTTTAATGTATATTAAAAAAAGTGATGTTGATTCATTAGTTTGAGTGAAGTTGATTACTTACTTTATGATCCATAAAGTATAACCTTTGATTTTTTTATAATTTTGAAAAGGTTAATCTTGTAAATTGTTTTGAATCTAGCAAACTTAATCATTTACCATACCCAATTCGATGGCTTTATCTTTTCCCATTCTTTTTAGAAGTTATATTTTATCTTTTTTCATTTTAAGGCGTTTTGGTTTTCTATTAACTTCAATATACCATTTTGTCAATGCAGATTTAATACACGTATTTTCATCTTTACCGAGGAGACTGAATTTCATCGACCATACCAGCGATATTGGTTGGAAAGAGTAAAATATTTCAAAACATAAACTAATTATATCTTCATAAACAAACTAATGCTAGGTCACAAAGAGTCCAACCAATCATAGTGGATGCGGGTGTTTACTTAGCGGGCCGAAGCCAATATTTCCAAGCCTCCGAAAAACCAGCCACTCACGATTCCTTCAAATTCTTCACAGGTAATATTTCCCTATTTTTTTTACATCTTAATTATGCTAAAAAGAATAATTAATAACATATATATATTTTTAAATTTAAATAGGTTCGCCATGGGTGATATTAAGTAGGGAATTCATAGAATACTGCACATTAGGATACGAAAATCTCCCACGAACCCTCTTATTATATTTCACGAACGTAATATTATCACAAGAAGGTTATTTCCACTCGGTAATCTGCAATTCGAACTACCGTAATTCAACCGTGAACACAGATTTGAGATACAAAGTTTGGGACGATCCGCCTCTAATGGAGCCGCATTTCCTCAACAGCACGGATTTCGACGCGATGGTGGAGAGCGGAATACCATTCGCGAGACACTTCAAGGAGAGCGACAGGGTGTTGGATTTGATAGATAGGAAGGTTTTGGGGGAGTGGAAGAATCGGGCTGGACCGGGTGCGTGGTGCACCGGGTCTGGACGGTGGTGGAGAGATCCGTGTTCGCAGTGGGGGAATGTGAATGTGGTTAGACCGAGTCCGCGGGCTGAAGGGTTTAAGAAGTTGATGGAGAGGGTTTTGGAGGATTGGAACGAGGGGGAGAGTTTGTGCCAGCATAGCAGATTTTTGTTTTGTTTTGTTTCGAGGGTTTTTTTGTTTGCGTAATTTTTTGTGTTTTGGTGGGTGGTGATGTGGTTTTTTTTTTGGAATTTTAGAGGGGAAATAATGAGGGTGATCTACATATAAATAGTGTAATTAGTTGAGGGGTCAGATTGGAAAAAGTTGAAAAGAGAAGATTTGTAGGACATTAATTTCTAGAACTTGCTTTTTTTTTTTTTTAACTTTTAACTGGTTTCTCTAATTTCTTTTTTGAGAAAATCGTTTCTCTGATTCAATTGATTTTTATGCTAATTGGACAATTTAAGTAGAACTAGCAATATTTTTTTACTATGAGTCTGAAAAATAATTTTGATTTAGTCTTCGTAGTTATGTAATGGAGTAATTGATTTTCTTTTCATTTTTTGGTCTATTGCTCCAAATAATGGTAAATGAAAATAAGATTTTGGAAACAAATGTGTTGAAAATATTTCATCATACTTTATATCATCAACTAGCGTTAAACCCGCGCATTTGCGCGGGGTTTTTTTTTTTGGTCTCGTCTATTATGTGTCTTGAGCGGATTTTTTTTGGTGTCTATTATGGGTCTTGCGCGGGTTTTTTTTGGTCTTGTCTATTATGTGTCTTGCGCGGGTATTTTTTGGTATTGTCTATTATGTGTCTTGACTCTTGAGCGGGTTTTTTTTGGTATTGTCTATTATGTGTCTTGCGCGGGTTTTTTTTGAGCTTGTCTATTATGTGTCTTGCGCGGGTTTTTTTGGTCTCGTCTATTATGTGTCTTGCGCGGGTTTTTTTTGGTCTCGTCTATTATGTGTCTTGCGCGGTTTTTTTTTGGTCTCGTCTATTATGTGTCTTGCGCGGGTTTTTTTTTATCTTGTCTATTATGTGTCTTGCGCGGGTTTTTTTGGTCTCGTCTATTATGTGTCTTGCGCGGGTTTTTTTTGGTCTCGTCTATTATGTGTCTTGAGCGGGTTTTTTTTGGTATTGTCTATTTTGTGTCTTGCGCGGGTTTTTTTTTTATCTGGTCTATTATGTGTCTTGCGCGGGTTTTTTTGGTCTCGTCTATTATGTGTCTTGCGCGGGTTTTTTTTGGTCTCGTCTATTATGTGTCTTGCGCGGTTTTTTTTTGGTCTTGTCTGCTATGTGTCTTGCGTGGGTTTTTTTTTTGGTTTTGTCTATTATGTGTCGTCGTTTGTTTTATTTCTTCTTTTTATTGTGAGTAATTGCACGAAGATTGTACAAAATTTACCAACCCCCTTATTTTGGACCTATCTTTATGCAATCTCCTCATGCCACCTCATCACAACTCATGTCACATCACCACAATTATCTCAACCAATAGATAAGGATATGCGGCAACATATGAACCATAGATTAACCTTTGATTTTGTGTGATTATGTTTTATTTGTAGATAGTTATGTGTCCCTTATTTTACACATAGTTTTAAGCAATTTTAGAAGACCACATCACCTTGCACTGATGACGTGTCAAAATATTATTTGTTAGGTTCATATTGGACCAATAGTATTTGATTTTGAATTTTTTTCACAACATATTACATGATCAATTGTGAATATAAATAGAATGTGAAGAGTTTAAATATCTAACATTAATAAATTAATATATAATATCATAAAACATGCATCAAATATTGTTAATATTTTCATAATATAATTTAAAAAAATTAAGAAATATATTCGCTGGAATTTTATCTTTATTTTGAGATCCATATTATCATATATTTAATATTTTTCTCTAACTTAAAATTATGAAAACAATTATGTAAAAAAAGATATAAAAATAAATATAATTACATTAATGACTTGTAAGACTTATTATTATTTTTTTTAAACTATAATTGAAAAAAATTGCACATACTACTAAGTATGTTATTATCATATATTCAATTTTTTTCTCTAACTTAAAATTATGAAAACAATTATATAGAAACAAGTATATTATATAAACATTAATGACTTGTAATCCTAATTATTATTATTTTTAACAATATAATTGAAAAAATTGCACATCCTAATAATTATTATTATTTTTAAAACAATTATGTTATATTTGTATTTGTACTTAAAACAGTTTCTTGTTAATCTTTAAAAAAGAAAATAATGAAAGATATTTATTTACTTAACAAAAATAATTTCTTTAACTTATATAATATTTTTTAATAATAAACACGAAACATAAAATTTATCAGATAGAAATAATTTTTTTAAACTTTTACAATGTTATTATTCTTAATTTTAGATATGAAAATTTAAATATCATATGATTTTGATTTTTGTTTATCTCCGCGCATGTTGTTTTATTATTTTATGGTGACATTTATTCTTTTTTGTATGTGTTGCATTAAAGTACTAAATAAATATTTCGCAATGTGTCATCATCAAATTTTCTTAATCAATATGATATTTATTCTCATAAAGTTTTTATATTTGATTCCGAAAAATCATAATTGTATATTATCTATATATATTATGTGTATGGTAAAATAAATGAAACAAAACCGCCGCGAAGCGCGAGTAATCTCCTAGTCTATATAAAGGTTTTTGTCTTAGAAATGGGAAATATTTCAGTTTTGTTTTGAGCTAATGAATTGGACATATAAAAACTTGGAAGCGTTAAAAGAAGATTAGGATGACAGAAGATAAATACTAATATAATTGTTGCGGTAAAGTGTTTTTTTGGATTGACCAAACGATACCATACATGAACCAAATTGTAACTGTATAGTTTAAAACAAACTTGAAGCTAACTTGACTATCTTGGGGACTTTAATTATACAGAACCAAACTTCCCTCTCAATCTCACTTGCTTAACGATTCAAAATGAAACATACGTATATCATGCAGTCCGAAAGTAGCCAAAATAAAGTGGGGCTACATTGCATTACCCCAGGGAAAGCATTTCACGCGTTATCTCGATCAGACCTGAGTACGAAGCATAATTAGTTGGGAAATTATATTTCCCCTCAATTCCCCAACAATTCCCTCAAACTAATGGTGGATTAACGATTAATTCATGATTATTAAAATTTTAATATGTAATTAAGATCCGTATCAATTGATGATTAATTCTAAATAATTAAAAATAAATAATTACGAATTAATCGTTAATCTAAAACACTAATTATTTGACTAATCATTTATTATTATTGTTATTGTGAGAAAATTATGAAAGAATTTGAAGGACATGATATATGACCTCTAATTAGTTTGTATTATTTAATATTTAATATTTTGTCTATTTTTTTTATAAGGCTCACTTGATGCTATGCTTCCTTGCTGGGTTTTTTTGAGGGTTGAGTCTTTGGCTGCATCGGTGGCTTTCTCTTTTCCTCGGGAACTGCCATGTTGGGAAAAAAATATGAACTGGTCATATTTTAGGAATTTAATTGTCGGCATTATTATTATTATGGATAATAATTATACCGTACCCCCATATTTCCCCATAACATCTTTTATATCACCAATTAACCATTAATTGGTGATTAATTAACATGATAATTAATAAAAGTACATCCGATTAATAGTTAATTGATATTAATTAAGAAGTATTAATATATATGTATTTTAATTATATATTAGTTAACTATTAATGGAGTGTCTTTTTGTTAATTATTTTTCTAATTAATCATTAATTAGGAAATAGAGGGTGTCGGGAGAAATGAGGGGGGTACTGTATATGGCCTCTATTATTATTTTGTGTTCTGTACCCAATGTTACAGATATCGCATATCGCTTACAGATCGGCCAGTCACCGAGATATGACCGACATAGCGTATTCATAGCGGAAAATATCAGTAGTATAGCGGTTATGTACATTTTAATATTAATATATTGAATTGATTATTATAATATTAATTTATATTAAGTTTCTTAAACTAATTTAAATTTTACATGATTAATATTCAAAAATTCCAATACAACATAAATTTCAAGTTAAAGTGTTAAACTAAAGATATATTTAAAATTATAACATAAAATTCATAAGTAATATAATAAAATAAACCACGAAATCGTGTTCATTAACCATAGGTTTAGATGCGGAAGAAATAAAAAGAATTGGGCCAAAAATATTAATGAAAATATTGTTAAAATATGGGCAAGTCCAAAATAATATTCAAAATATATTATATTTTTAATCCAAATCGGTTCAAACCGGTCCAATATCGGCCCATATCGTTCCATGTATCGGTCGACCGATTTACTCAACCGATACGGGACATATCGTAACGGAGGGACATTGATTAGAGATATGAAACCGGCATACCGGTCTATATCAGTGATATTTAGAACACTGTCTGTACCTATCAAGTGGTCGTTTAGATCAAGACATCTTTGCGGGTGTTTTGCTCGTGGGTGATGTTAATATTGTTGTGGTTCTTGTTGTTTTTGTTGATGTTGTTGAGATTGTCGATTTGATAACATCCTGTTCAATACGGTTGCCTGCTTTGGTTTTGCTCGTGGGTCACGTTTCTTCAAAAGCTGAGATAATTTTGAAATGTTGATAAGTCCAAGTCCGAAATAATAAATCGAGTTTAATTAGTCCAAATAAATTTAGGGAAAGTTTGATTCTAAGAAAAGTAATTTAGGGACATATTTTATTATAAGAAAAGTAGTTTAAGAAATAATTATAAGGCAATGTTTTAATACCTTGTATTCCAAGTTTAGGGAGCATATAAATAAACCTTAGATGTTTAGCAATTATTCACATTGAAAAGTATATATATCAAATATTTGGGTAGTTTTACACAAAACCCAAATATCTCTACGTAATTACTTTTCAGTTATTTTGGTACATAAATACTTATGAAAATATTAATTAATGGAAACAATTGGTACACAATATCTCAAATCTATTTCTCCCAAAAAAATCCATCTTTTCTCTTATGAAAAACAATTCAACCCGGTAACCGATTAAACCAATGTTTCACATAAGCCCCTCTACTTATTCAAAATTCCAAGAACGCAATCATGCAGTAAGTAACATTTTTTGTAATTAGAGTTATGGGTCACTGTTATAAAGATAATCTATATAAATTTTGAGTTGCACAAAAAACTTATGTAATTGTTACGATTATAAAAACAATATATATAGATTGAGGGTTGTTAATCAACCCTAAGATTAATGTATAGTCGGAATTATGGGTTACACCTTATATATTCTTTCACATATTATCTGCACAACATAAGCCTTGAGAAATCTTATATGCTTTTCAAATGGACAAAAAAACCCTAAATTTTTTTGATATTCTAAAAAACGATCTTTTTGGAAACTCCAAAAATCTCCCCCTATTTCAAAAAAATATTTGTTGTTATTTTTTATTAATTTCAAGAAAATTCATTAGTATTTTTTAACATGTAATGATTTCAAAATAAAATAAAATTATTACACGTTCTGCTTATATAATTTTAATATTTAATTTATTATTAATGAAAAACTTACACCCAATAATAATATTAGCTTTGAAAATATGTCGACAATAAACAGACCCGGGCCCGACCCGCCGCAAATTGACGCCAATTTATTACTGGGCAGAGAGCTCACACACAATTTATAATAAAAAAGTCTACACTGCAGGAAATAAATTACCGAAGTCTTACCGAAGATGAGGTGGATATGAATCCCGCCTAATCACTCTCCCACGTAAGAATCCTAGGTCTATGTGTGAAAATAAAGAGCAGA
Source organism: Luzula sylvatica (assembly GCA_946800325.1). Lineage (NCBI taxonomy): Eukaryota > Viridiplantae > Streptophyta > Magnoliopsida > Poales > Juncaceae > Luzula > Luzula sylvatica. Next base: position 69,860,839 of record OX326956.1, on the reverse strand, counting down.
CTTTTTTCTCCCACTCTTATCCTTTTCCATTCTCTCATACGTTGGTCGACCTCCAGACTTCACCTTCATTCCACCTTCTCACCCTGGTCCGCCTCCTTCCTTCTTTCGTTTTTCTTCACCATACCATGTCATCCTCGAGATCTTGTCGTGGAACCAAACTTCACTGCCTTCGTTAATTTAGCGACAACGAGACTTCACCGGCGCTCACTGCCCTTGCGAAGCTCGCAGCCCGGAGACACTTCAAAGCGAGATCTTGTCACGGCACCGAACTTCACAACGCTCCTAGACTTCAGAGGGGCTGAGTTAGCAATGATTTTTCCAGACGAGACTCCAATTGTGACTGGTACGTACCTTCAATCCTTCATCAGACTTAAATTGAGACCTTATTAGTGTTTTGGAAGTCCTCTCTAATTTTCCTGTTGTCTTTTGCAAAATTGTTTGTTTTCAATTTTTACCCCTTGGTAATTGTTTCAGATTGGTGGCATGCTGGTACAAACTAATCAATCTGCTTTCTCAAGAATTTTTGGTATTTTGACTTCATATTTTGTCCTTTTTTCTAGGATTTCGAGGTAAAATCAATTAGTAAGTAATGTTGACACTAATTGTATTAAAGTTAATATTCAATAAGTAATTTGCATTTAGTAAGTAATGTTGATATTGAATTAGGGTTAATCAAGCTATTGGCCTACATGATATCAAAGCAATGTTGATATTGAATTTGCATTCAGAAATGAACTATGAATCAGGTCGTCTGATTAAATTAAATTAATTTATTTTTGCAAATTAATTATATTTGATTAATTGCGGCAGACAATGTTGACGAGGCTGGACCATCATCAAGACCTCGGAAGGGGAGAAAACTTATGGTGGGCGGTAGATTGGTCATACGTTGAATGTGTCGAGACGGCCGTTATCAATAGTACTTCGTGAAAAAGAAGTAAATCTTCTCATGTGAGAGGATTCGATGGTGTTTAATTCATTTGGGAGTCTCATGGTACTTTGTTTGTTTGTAGGAACTTAATTGTTTGGAGTCTTGTATTTTATTTGTGTTTGTGTATTTTCATTTGGGGTCTGTCTTGATTTGGAGTCTTTACTCTTTACTCTTTCGTGCTACTATGGGTTGGTTTAGAATCTTTTTAATTAATGTACTTACGTGGTTGTGTATTATTTGTCCTAATTTCTTTTTGTGTTGAGATTATAGTTAAGCTGGTAATCCAGTTTATTCAAAATTCTGAAATTCTGTTTCTATCACCTAAAATATCAAAAATGAAAAATTTGGGACATGAAATGAGATTATAAGGAACCCATCAAACTCATCAAAAACCATCAAACTATTAACCGTAAACATAAAAATCCATCATTACTTCAATTTTGCCGAAGACGAGAATTTGGGGGAGAAGAAAGCTTGACGAAGATAGAAACTTGGTGGAGAAAAGAAATATGGCGAAGAGGGTAACTAGGAAAAAATCCATCACAAAAATACTTTTGGAAGCTAAATTTGGAAAGAGGAGCCATTTGAGAAGATTTTGTTGGTTCCTAATTCACCTCTAGCTCAGATTTTCCAATCTGGTTTCTTTTAATTTTTTTGTTTGGTGTGTAGGGGTTTACCACCGTGGAAGCACAATGGCGCCATGTGTAAATTCGGTAACAATTCGGTCAATGTTTTCGTGCCCTCTAGACTTTTTGATTTATAATTGTCAAATTAGTATCCATAAAAGAATAAAGAAAAGGATTGAGAATATTCATCTCCATCCCAGTACTTGTTGCTTTCTAATATCCTCGCATGTCTCGTCAAATTGGCGCCAATTTATTTTTATACGCCGTCGGCGAACTAGATCCAGGAATATTACTCGAATGCACGTCAGAAAAATATCTTTCTCTCTTTGTCTCATTGCTTGCTTGCTTCCCTGGTTTCGGGTGTAATTTAACATGCAATTACTATTCTTAGTCTGTAAATGTTTTAATATTATCAGGCTAATATGACATGCAATATGCAATGCAATTACTATTCTTTTTCTTTTATAGTATTTTTTTATAATTTAAATTATGATTTAGATCATGTTCTACTGATTATCAAACAACCAAAAATAAGCCTAACAAAAGAAAAAAAATTGAAACATAACAACAAGAAAAAGAAGAGACAAAAATACCAAATAAAGACGCACACGATAGAACAAACCCGCGCAAATTGCACGTGAGTAGCGGTAGTTTGTATTAAACTTAACATAATAGTATTAATATTTTTGGACCTAAATATCGTTAGATTTTTTATATTTTCTTTTATTAAATTCTTCTTGAACTTTTTGTTGTCTTAAAAGAATCCCATAAAAAAAAATTACATATGCTGTTTAAAAACTAAAAGATACTATTAATACATTCACATAATTTCTATTTTTATTTCTTCAAAAACTAACACTAAGTAAGGTATTGCTTGTATAATTTTTGTTTTTGTTACTTGAAAAGCTATCGCTAAATAAAAATAAAGATATACAATTTTAATAAAATATATTTCAATAATTAGTTTCAATGTTCATGCATTCTTTTTATATGTATTTGTTGATATTTGCAACGTATTCTTATTTTTATTTTTAATATTGAATAAAATGATAATGATGTATTAATTTATTATTAACAATTATGTTAATGAATTTAATTATAGGCTTGAATAGTATATAATTTTCATAGTGTTTATATGTTATTTTTATATTCGAGCATATAATTAATATATGAATTAATAAAAAGGGAAAATAATAGTAGATTAATTTATTATGTTATTTTAATTATATGGATATAATATTTATATTATTTATAGTAATATACAATATTATATTAATTATATGTATTTAATAATTATTATAATATTAACAATTACATACCAATTATATTAATAATTAATATATGAGATACAATATTTATTTATTACAACAAAATTTCATTATCGTTAAAATGAAATTTATTATAACTATTTGATTAATTGTTTGGTTTAATTGAATTTGAGTTTTCCATCATCTTTCCACTCTAAGTTTGTATTGAATCAAATTTATCCCAAAAAAAAGAATTATAAGAACCTCCATTTTCAAATTCACTTCTAACACGTCAGCAGATTGGCGGATGCAGAAAATTACACTAATCCGTTTACACAGGACCCAAACCCATTAACTTGTTAAAGGATCGGAAAAAGAAAGAACGCTGGAGAAAGAAATGGAGAAAAAAAAGAAGGAAAGAAGTGTATTGCCCTCTACCTCTCCGGACAGGTTTCGTTGCAGCGTATTCTAGCTCTGGCAGTCGTCCTTGAGTTGCAGTCTCTTTCTACCATACGGCAATATTCTGTTTCGTTTTTCTGCTCCACTCACTGCTATACCACAATACTCCATGGTTTATATTCTGTTTTTAAAATATTTACTCTCTTCTGTTCTGTTCACTGCTCTGCTCTACGTAAATTGATATTTTTGTTCACTACTCAGACCATAATACTCTGTTTTCCACAAAAAATTAATCTAAAAACTCTACATTAATACATGTGTATTACGTTGATAAGAATTTGATCTTTTTCACTTCATTGCATGTGTAGTCCATGACTTATATACATCAAATACAAAACCTCTCAATACAAAACAATTAGAACCATAAACAATTTCAAACAAGAATTATATATCAAAATACGAAACCTCTCAATATACAATTAATCTCAACACACTTTATTTTTAAACAAGAACCTCGTTTTTATGATCCAAATGTGAGTAGTCCATGACTTTGTGCAATAATGTCTACTCGTTGAGCTAAATATGTACTCCCTATAAAATAAATAAAAGAATGATCAAATAATAGTAAAAAAAGAAATAATATATTTATCGAAAGAAATTGGGACTGTGTTATATACTATAGCCAAAATAATCGCTCTCTTCGTGTACAATCGGGTTTCTTTCACCCAGATTACTCGCGCTTGAAAGTTCAGCCTGTCAAAATCATCTCACGAGAAAGACGTAGAGAGAGATTGCGAACCTGACTGTCTCGAATAATGCAAAGTCCCTCCAGTAGATCTCCCTCTCGTGCAATATGATCACCACATTCTACACATAAATAACAAGAGGATATACACTTCATTGCTATGATGGATTAATTTTCCATTTTGATTCAGGCCTTCTATAATGTTCGGTTTATTCGGTTCGGTTCGGTTTTGGTATTTTCAGAACCGATTAAACCGAACCGACCGAATTAATACTATTTTTCATTTTTCTATAATGTTCATTTAAAAATATTAGAATTAAATATTGTAAAATTAGACATAACGTAAGTATATTTGATATGATTTGTTTTAATATTTATTTTGCTAAATAACATTTGAATTTTAACATTATAAAACTTCTAATTCGGTTCAACCGAATAAACCGAATAAAAATTCGGTTTATTCGGTTCGGTTTTAAATAGGTTCAAATTTTATCCGGTTCGATTTAAGTCGGTTTGCTCTTATTCGGTTCGGTTCGGTTCGGTTCGGTTCGGTTCAACCGAATGCCCATCCCTAGATTTAGCCCCAATTTTCTCCTTTTCAAGGTATCCCTAGATTCAGAATTTTGTGGATTTTGACATAAATTTATATAATTCTGATTTAATGAGAAATTCAGTTGAATGTTATTTTATAGGCTTAATTTGTATATATATTGTCTTAATTAAGTCATGATTGAGTCAATAAGAATGAATTTTTGAATTTTGTATTATTTTATTTCAGGTTTATCTCAAGAGTACAGTTTGGACGCAAATATTTGTCTTCTTTGTCTCTAACAGTATGCTAATTCCTTAATTTTTTTTTTTGAAACATGTTTGTTTCATTAATTAAAGATTTTTATAATCTTATTATTGTTTGAACTAGAAAGTGAAAACTCATATTGTGGCTCGCATTCTAATCAAGGTACAACAAAGAGTAAATATTTGTAGTTACTCATTTTCTTAATGTCCAATTAATTATCTGCTTTTTGCAGTTAATTCCCTGTGTTTTATAATTAACCGGTAATTCCCTGTTTATTTAAATAAATGTTAATTTTCAGTTAATTACATGTTTTCGCAGTTAATTCCCTAGTTTTTGTAATTAACTGGTATTTTCGGTCAATTAATGTCCCGCTAATTCCCCTTTTTCCAGTTAGTAACCTGTTTTTTAATTAAGTCCTTTCATGTCGATTTATGACGCAGTTAAGAGAGAGATTACCAAACCATAATATGCAAATCAAATAATCAAACCTTCGCATATTTTAAAATAAAATTGTAATAATTTCTTCTTTACAATAACTATTTCTTCTTTCCCAATATTCAAATCAAAATGATGCAATTCAAATCGTTGACCTTCCCAATCCAGTTTTTTATTGTATCGTAACATGAAACTAAGATGAAGAAAAAAAAAATAGAATGATCAAGGTCTGATTTGATTTTCATGTGATAGAGAAGAAATAAAAACATGACTCGGATTTAAATTCATGAGATCGAGGAGAGAACAAACTAAATTTGGATTGTATTTATGGGTCAATTAAAGAGAAATTCAAATTAGATTTCATACATTTCATACATTTCACAGATGGTAAATGATAAAACGATCTGATCTAATAATTTTGTTTTGTCATTTGTAAAATGTAGATTTAATTGTAAATATATGGTAATAATCAATACCAATAAAAACATTTAATTTCATTAATAATATGTGAAACGGTCGATTTTTCTTCTCCCAATCCTATATAAGAGGACAACAAAAATATTGCTGATCACGGTTCATCATTGCTAATTAATACAGTTGCCAACACATCAATCAAAATAGAGAATTTTAAGGGGGGATGTCAATCATCACTCAAAAAAAAAAAATATTATTAGAATTCAATACCCTAAGATACATATTAAAAATGATAGTTTTTCTTTGTATTTTATATTTTTTTATGTTATTTTGCTTGGAGAGAAAGAATAGTACTAATTTTACAAGACTAAATTTCTTATGAGTTATTATAAAAGCTCAAAATTTCAATTATACCCTCTCAAGTAAAAATTTTGTTAACATATCATGAATAGCTAGAACAGGCTTATAAAATGTTAGCATTATTTTTTTTTAAATCTACATTATCTTTTTTACTTAATATGTTTATAAATAAAAAATTAATGAATTAAGAGGAAATTAAAATCTTTTAAAATAAATAAAATAAAAAAATGTATCAGTGAACACTTTGTAGGAACATTTGATATGATATATTATTTTGAGTTATCCTTCGGTACACCAAAAAATTCATCAATTTTTTTGATAGACTTAATCCTCACCGCCAACCGGACATTGATCCAACAGTATTTTGGGAAGTAAATGTACGAAATACAAACTTTAATGTAAATTATTATGACATGCATTACATGTATATAACATAATTCAAGTTTCATAATTTAAGTGCATAAATTCATATCTTCCTATACAAATATCATTTCTCCGACAAATTATTTTTTTTAGCTCAATATTAAAAAAATGCTCATAAATAAAACTTTGTTTAACATCATGAATGTATTTTGTTTTTGTTTTTTTATGATGGAAAATACAAAAAAATAAAAATAAAAAATAATGTTTTTTATTTTTTTATTTTTTAAACAGGAAATAAAATGTCATGTTAATAATATATATTATATTATTTTAGCATAATAAATATTTATTTATGCATATTATGTAGCGGTTACTAACAATATCCGTTCAAATATAACGTGTAATTTTATCATCACATTTAATTAATTAAGAAAAAGACAATGCAAAGTTTTAACTATATCTTTTAGCTTATAATGGTGCATTCAAAAAATTCTCGTTATACTATGCACAAACAAAGTACATGATCATCTATGTAACAAGATTAGACACATTATTTTTCCATTCAATGTTTGAACAAAATAACGGAAATTTCATAGTATATCAATATATTATAATTGATACATGGAAAGCACATATCCAATTTAAATAATAAACGATATATATGAATATTGAAAATAATGTGTAAAAATTGAAAATAAAATGTTATCGTTAAAAAGTATATAAAATGAACATGCTGACATATAAACAATATTTTATTTTATCACAAATAAATAGCTTAACTTTCAAAACAATATATAAACTTTAAAATTTATTTATTTTTACCACAAAAATGTACTAACACCGAAAATAATCATAAACAAAAACGTAAATTATGAAAAATGAGCTAATTTTTTTTGTCAACCAAATAAGAAACAATCTAATCTTAAAATAGAAATAAATTATTAATAAAATTGATTCATAAAATTAATATATCAGAAAATATTAATAAATCTTATTTGGTAGGTTCGGCTTAACCTATTTTTGAAACACTAAAACCGAACCGAATAAACCGAACAATATTCTTTTTTTAAACCGAACCGAACAAAATAAATTGAAAAACCGAGCCGAACCCCCCCCCCCCCACCCGACCCCGGCCCCCGAAACCCCCCCCCCGAAACCCCCCACCCGACCCCGGCCCCCGAGGGGCCCCCCCAGGCCCGGCCCCCCTTCGGGTCGGACCCCCCCCCCCCACAGGCCCGGCCCCCCTTCGGGCCGGACCCGACCCCCCCCCACCCCCACACACAGCCCCCCCCACACACAGGCCCGGCCCCGACCCCTTTCGGGCCGGACCCGACCCCCCCCCCGAGGCCCGGCCCCCTTTCGGGCCGGACGGCCCCCCGGGGGGGCCGCACCCCCCCCCCCCGAGGCCCGGCCCCCTTTCGGGCCGAACCCCCCCCCCCCCGAGGCCCGGCCCCCTTTCGGGCCGAACCCCCCCCCCCCGAGGCCCGGCCCCCTTTCGGGCCGACCCCCCCCCCCCGAGGCCCGGCCCCCTTTCGGGCCGAACCCCCCCCCCCCCAGGCCCGGCCCCCTTTCGGGCCGGACTCCCCTCCCGAGGCCCGGCCCACATTTCGGGCCGGACCCCCATCCCGAGGCCCGGCCCACATTTCGGGCCGGACCCCCCCCCCCCCCCCCCCCCCCGCGTCCTTGCTTGTGCCTGCAAAATACAAGTAAAACATACAATATATACAAAAATACATATGTACACCTACAACATACACACAGAGACACACACTTACACATTTAACATACAACAAATAGACAAAACACTTTAAGAAAAATTGTCCTTGTGCAAGAGAGTTCGGTTTGTTATCATCATGAAACCCTGTAGTTTGAATTTCTTCATTTCGTCACTTGTGGGATCTTTTCATTACTTTCTTCATTTCGTTACTTGTGAGATCATAGCCAAACCTGTACATACAAATGAGTAAATAGATTAGGAAGATATAATCCATAAATAAGCAATAACAGTAAGTTTTCTTTTTATCAAAACAGAAAATGAAGGTGTTATTTTTGCTATTTTTTTTAAAGAATATTCCAAATCGAAAAGAAAAAGTTTGGGTGTTAAGTATCTTCACTATTAAAAAGGATTTTCGGCAAGTCATTCATAAATCAGAGGCTTTTGTACTTATTATCCAAAATGGATAAGTAAGCACGTAATTAACATGACCCGTGGAAAATTGCAAATTATCATCACATAATCGGAAAATTGCAAAAATCATAAAAAAGTTTGTGTTTTTTGAGAAAATGGCCCATGGACCTTTAATGTAACAGATAAACTCAAAGTAAAAGTAGAGATGAGAACAAAAACAAAATAGATAGCACTGACCCAAAAGGGGGACAACAAGAAAAGCAGCAGTAAAAAGAAAAAGATAAGGCCAATATTTAAGATGTAATCAACGAGAAAAGAGTACCTAATACCTATGACTATTTAGGAGAGGAATTCCATTAGCGCTGGACCTGGCCAGGATGCCAAGCATGGTCTAATATCCTTCTTTGAAAGGATCTCGACGCCATTTCTCCCTTGTAAAGGTCTGATTCTTTGAAAGGATCTCGACGCCACTTCTCCCTTGTAAAGGTCTGATTCTTTGAAAGGATCTCGACGCCACTTCTCCCTTGTAAAGGTCTGATTCTTTGAAAGGATCTCGACGCCATTTCTCCCTTGTAAAGGTCTGATTCTTTGAAAGGATCTCAACGCCACTTCTCCCTTGTAAAGGTCTGATTCTTTGAAAGGATCTCGACGCCACTTCTCCCTTGTAAAGGTCTGATTCTTTGAAAGGATCTCGACGCCATTTCTCCCTTGTAAAGGTCTGATTCTTTGAAAGGACCTTTGAAAGGATCTTATCTCGACGCCACTTCTCGTTCATGACTGCGGATGCAACATCTCCCTTGGAAGAGGAGAGTAAGTCAAGCGAATGAGTGGAATAGGAATAGCTCTCCATTAATGGAGGACAAAGAGAAGCAGAAAGTGGAAAGAGAAAAGAAAAGAGATCTGGGAAGAAGGAGATGGGAGCGGGCGAATGGGGAAATATATAGAGAAGGGCGAGACCGATCCAAGGATCTCCAACGGTCCAATTTCAACGGTCCAATTTCCAACGTTCGAATTTTGGAACGTTCGAGAAAAACCAGGATCGTCTCCAGTTGTACGGAACTGGATGAATTAAGATGAATTAAGAGTCCTTCGCGATTTATATATTATATATACTGTAAATGAACTTCCGTTTTCAATTTTCGCTACCTGTATTCAATTCCTTCGCGAAGCTTCTCTCTCCTCGCCTCTCCCTCCCGTCAGAAATCAATTGGGTTTCTTCATCGGCTTCTTCACTTGGGGATATTGTTAGATCAGGTTTGGTTGTTTCTCTACAATCAATTGGGTTTTTATCGACAAAAATACAGTATTCAATTCATTTCGTTTTTAGTTTCAGAATTTTAAGCTGAAAATTTCTGAAATTGACAGTTCTTTCTTTTGTTTAGGAGATTACTGATGTTAAATTAGTATATTTTGAGTCAGTGATCTGAATTGTTTGTGTATTGTGCAGTCAGTGATCTGAGTTGATTTCTTAGTAACATAACTTGCTAATTAACTACTTATTTCGATCTTCTATTATTTCTTTTCTTATGATTACTCGATATTTATTTGCAGGATTCGTTCGCAATCGATCAATCCTGTCGCACCTTCTTCTAGAAGTGCGTAATTTCACGATTTAAATTCATTAGTACGTAATTCGCGAACTTCTCGTTTGTTCTCAATCAATAATTTTTTTGCAGAATTCGTTCTCAATCGATCAATCCTGTCGCACCTGCTTCTAAAGGTGCGTAATTTCACGATTTAAATTCATTTGTACGTAATTAGTGAACTTCTCGGTTTTTGAATTTGTAACTTGTTTTATAATCCAGTTGGAGAAAGATGGAGTTCCAGTGCTGGTGGAACTAATCGATCAAGACTCCGACTCGGATACAACAATTGTTCAACTCAATTTTGGTGATCGTTTGGATCCAGTAGTTATTATCACTTACTAATTTCCTCTCCATTTCTTATTATCTTTTGTTTTCGTTTCATAGTAATATATCTATGTGTTTTGTTTTATTTTGTGTTAGTATTTCAATCAAGTACTAACGGCTGTGATTGAGGTACTGGACGACGAGTTGAGCGATCAGTGAGAGAACTTGCTCTTTCCCTCCTAATCGAAATGGTTCAAAATCAGGTTAATTAAATGTCTTTTTTTTTTTGAAAATCTTCTATCTGTGGAACGAGCTTAATTTGTTAATTCAATTCAGGCCCTTGAATTCTTTCATTTTCGCAACTTTTCATCTCTCTTTTTTCTATTTTTAGGGTACAAGTTTCTAATGAAGCACACCAATGTTTAACAAAGGTACTACAAAAAATAATAATATAAAACTGTTAAAATAATAGATTGAAATTTCGAAAACTGTTAATATAAATCTGGTTAATTAAATTTACAAAAAGACCCCTTCATTATCAGGAATTAGTGGAAAAGAAGCCCCTTCCTTCAATATCAAAATCTCAAAAACGGAGGGGCTTTTCTTCAATTTCCAATAACACAGGGGCTCTTTTGCAAATATTGAGTTTGATTTAGTTTGATTCATTATTCTCTTATTTGATAATTAGCATTAACACTAAAAGTCTGGGAAAAACAATTTAAAGCTCCAAGGCCTTTAATCGAACAGGTTCGTTATTATTCCTCCCTTTCTCTCTCTATTTGTGGAATTTTTTATTTTGATTCACTATTCGCTTTTTGTAGATTTATGCAAAGAGATCCATGATGTTTTGTAATTAAATTGTTTGTTTGTATAGGTGTGATGCTTAAGAACTCGAGGGTCACTATGCAAATGAGTCTCGAGGAGATAAGTTCATCATAATTTTTTTTTAAATATATTTGATGTATACTCACGATTATTTTCTTTTTTTGTAAATTTCACAGGCTAGCAATTAGCATAGGGATAATATGATATTTAAAATTTTGATAAGGGTAAATTCAATACTTCTAAGAGGGTTAATTTAACATTTCAAACTTTTTAGCTGGGACCCACGTGGGTGCGTCAGGCTTAGCTGGCATGCTTGGGGCTGCAGCTGCATTGCTCAGAGTTGATCCCAATTGGGATTGGTTCGTTACTTTAAATGCTTCTGATTATCCACTTGTTACTCAAGACGGTACGTTCATTTGATTTTGATTTTGAAAAGTATAACCTTTGATTTTTTTATAATTTTGAAAAGGTTAATCTTGTAAATTGTTTTGAATCTAGCAAACTTAATCATTTACCATACCCAATTCGATGGCTTTATCTTTTCCCATTCTTTTAGAAGTTATATTTTATCTTTTTTCATTTTAAGGCGTATTGGTTTTCTATTAACTTCAATATACCATTTTGTCAATGCAGATTTAATACACGTATTTTCATCTTTACCGAGGAGACTGAATTTCATCGACCATACCAGCGATATTGGTTGGAAAGAGTATATATTCTTCCTCTCTCCTAAAATTTCATCCAAATATTCTCAAAACATGAAACTAATTATTATATCTTCATAAACAAACTAATGCTAGGTCACAAAGAGTCCAACCAATCATAGTGGATGCGGGTGTTTACTTAGCGGGCCGAAGCCAATATTTCCAAGCCTCCGAGAAACGAGCCATCTCTCCATTTTTTTAGTTATTTGTTGTGATTCGATTGTATTAATCTCTCTGTTTTTTATTGTATTTATTTGATTGTATTTATTCTAGTATAATTGAGAGATAATTAAATCCACAACATTTAATTTGCTAAATTATTAGATTGCAATCAAATTGTGAATAAGAAATAGTTGGAAAGTTGTCCTCGATGAGAAGACATGAACTTGTCGGGCTTGGCAAGCGACATGTCTACCATGTGAGCATGCCGTTGCATTTATCGGTTTTATAAGAAACGCCAATTGGGACAACTATCTGCATTAGTACGCAAGTTATTGTGAATTGGGACAATATAAAGTTGTGAATTTTCGTTAGTTTTAATTAAATTTTTAGTTGAATTTTTATCGGTGATTTAAATTGCGGCGCAATTACGTCGCCATAACGCAAATCGCAATAAATATTTATAAAACGCAACACCGCAAACTGCTAAATAGCAACGCAATATCACCGCAATATAACGCAATATCGGTGATCATATGTAAATTACAATCCAAGCGCAATGAACCATTATATCGCAATTTAAAACATTGATTTTTATAGTAGATCTTGAATTGGTACCGGAACTCAAGTTCCTGTGAATTGATATCGAAAACTAAAATTACATCAATACTAAACTATGTTCAGATTACATCGATTTATTTACATCAATCAAATTGATATCGAAAACACATAATGATTGCAAAACATCAATACTAATCCCAGATTACAACGAATCGGTATCGGAAACACATAATGATTAAAAATATCAATACTAAACTCATATTACAACAATCAATTTGGTATCGGAAACACATATAATGAATACAAACCATCAATACTCATATTACAAAACATCAATACTAAACTCATATTATTTCTGACAAGTATGATTTTGATGATCGAGGCACTTCGAATCCAACCACATGTACTCCTTCCTGTTCAAAATAGAACCGAATAAAAGTATTTGAATAGATACAGTTGATATTTGAATAGAATCGAATAAAAATATGATGAAAAAGTTACAATCAGGACCAAATCGCAGTTTCGTTGTCGAAATTACTTTCAATTTGGAATTTATTACACCCCTCTTATAATCTCGGTTTCTATGTAGCTCACTGGAATGCCTGAACCGTTGACATGAGGTCACTTGCATGAACGAAATATCTGTTACGTTACACAATTATATTACAAAATATAACATTTTGTAGAAAAATGGTATATCACGAGAGTATAAAGTACCTGGCAGAATTGATGAAACTGGTGAAAGACAGAAAATCTGACAAAAAATCGCAATTCATTTATGCTAAATTGCTCGATTCTAACATTCCAGTAAAAGAAAAATGAAAACAAAATTTTGAATAGATATTTGAATATAATTCTAATAGACAGGAATTCGGATAGTTTCAATTTGCAATGAAGAACCCAAATTTAAGCTAAAATGAAACAAAACAAAAAAAATCAAATTTAAAGAAAATTTAAAGAAAATACCGACCTGTATGTTGATCTCAATCTCAACTAAAAATCTAAACTCTCGTTGGCTTGAAAGGGATGAACAGTGGCGAAGAGAGAAAGAGAGGGAGAAAGACGCTTAGCCCTAGCATCGCGTCGCCAGCCATCTCGTTGCCTCCTTCGCTTCGCCCAGCTGCTATCGTGTCGCCCAGCTGCTATCTCGTCACCCAGGGCCATCGTTCGGACAAGAATACCGATTGCCTCGTGGAGCTTCATGGATCGAAGAAGAAGAAGAAGATGCACGACGGGGTGTGGTTTGGTTATTTGGTATTTAGGGTTAGAAGAGGGTTTAGGGTTCATTAATGGGTATACAGATATAGGAATAGATATTGGATTGGATTAGGGGTTATGAAATGAAAAAGATATTTAGATTAGCATTAGGGATTAATGAAATGAGGGGTAAATTAGTCAATTGTATTATTATTTTTTGTTAAATTTAATAAAATTATTAAGCAAGAACTGTTGGAAGTTGATTTGCTTGTAATTCTCTGATTAGGATTTATACATATGTGTTGATCTAGATCATGACCGTTAGGATGTATAACGGCTACTGTTACAATGAATCAATTGTGACTAGTTTATCAGTATAGTCCCTGTCAGCTTACTGAGGATAACGGGTATGGGTTAGCACCCTTGATAGGTTTAGACCCGTTATGAACAGTATAAATAGCTAGACAGAGTATTGTAATTAGTGTGTTGAATAATAATAAAACACTGTTATATCAAATTACTTCTGTTATCATGGTATCAGAGCAAGAAATTGGGCAAACGCTCTAATCTTGACAAGATCATATTTCTCTTCTCTTCTCCCCAGATTCTTGTGTGAATTCTGTTCTTGAATCACGAATCAAGCTTTCTTCCATGGAGGAAAAGATTGATAAACCTGTTACCTATACTCAAACCTTCCAAATTCGATTAGACAAATCGAATTTCTTGATATGGCAATCTCAGATCGTTCCTGTCCTCAAGGGACACGGTCTTTTTCATCATCTTGATCTCTCAATTCCTCCACCAGATCCAACTATTTCATCCACCAGTGCTAATTTCATTACCACTATCAGTCCAAATCCGACTTTTCTGGCATGGGAACGTCAAGATCAGATGATTCTTGCCTATCTCTTCTCGTCACTGACTGAAGGTGTGATGTCTCAGGTAGCTACCTGCTCCACTGCTCACGATCTATGGAATTGTCTCAAGAAAAGCTTCTCGTCTCATTCTCTAGCTCGAACCATTGAGATTCGACGCAATCTGCTCAACTCTCGACGAAATAACCTTTCTTGCTCCGAGTTTCTTTCAAATATCAAGCAATTAGCTGATTTACTCGGTTCTATCGGCGATCCGGTCTCAGATCGGGAGCTTCTGGTCTACACTATGACTGGAATCGGCTCCGATTTCAATCCAGTTCTTGCAACCTTGGCTGAACGAAGTCAAGCTCCAACTTTTTCAGAGCTACAAGGTGCGATTCTCAATTACGAGGCGATGCTCGAGCAACAACAAGTATCCTCCGGCACAACCATGTCTCTTATTGCTCAGCGTCCACCTTCTTCTTCTCTTTCTTCACCAGGTATGCAACCTCAAACCTTCATCAATCACTCGTTTCATCCTTTATCGGGCTCCTCTTCTGGGCCGGCCTTTTCATCTCCTCAATTCTCCAATCCTTATGCCCTTTACAGTCATTCCACCTATTCTCAGCCCAATACACAAAATCCTCCCTTATTTCATTCTCAGCCTGGCCAACAACAATCACCATGGTTTTTCCCGCGACCGTATTATCCCAAGAAAAACAAGAATAAAGGACATCAGTCAGACAAAGCTCCATGTCAAATTTGCTTCCGCTCAAATCATCAAGCCGACCGTTGCTATCAACGGTTTTATCAGAACTTTCAGGTTCCACCAACGAACCCTAGACCTCCACAGCCTTCTCTGCGTCCTCCCTCATCTCCTCAGACCTTCATCTCAGAGGCATCTCCCTCTGTCTCTCCATACGTGGCGCCGCCACATGAGTGGTTTCTGGACTCGGGAGCCACACATCACCTCACCAGCGATGTTAACAACTTGAGCTCTTTTTCTCCCTATGTTGGCTCCGATCAGGTGAAAGTAGGTAATGGAACTGGCTTATCTATTCTTCATACTGGATCCATTTCCTTCTCTTCTTCCTCTTCATCCAAATCTATTCAGTTACAAAACGTTCTGCACGTACCTTCCATTATGAAAAATCTTATTGGTATCACTAAACTCTGTACTGATAATAATCTCTTTCTTGAATTTCACCATGATGTTTGTTTTGTCAAGGATCTCCACACAAAGGAAGTTCTTCTTCAGGCTCAGTGCGTTGATGGATTGTACAAACTCCATGTGTCTCCTACTCAGATCTCCACCTTTGTTACTGAACTTGCTCCGTTTAATAAATGGCATAGCCGTCTGTGTCATTCTAGTTCTGATGTAATTTCTGTTCTAGTTAATTCCAATTGTATCAAAACAAATAATAAACATTTTGTTTCCTGTACTTATTGTAATAAAGCAAAGAGTCATAAACTACCTTTCTCTCTCACTAGTTTCACTTCTTCAAATCCTCTTGATCTCATTCATACTGATGTGTGGGGTCCCTCTCCCATCATCTCATCTTTTGGTTTTAAATATTATGTCCATTTCATTGATGACTTTTCTAAGTTCTCGTGGATTTATTTTCTTCAAACTAAGAACGAAGTTTCTCTCGCATTTGCAAAGTTTAAATCGTTGGTTGAGAATTTATTTTCCAGGACCATTAAAAAGGTACAAAGCGATGGAGGTAGCGAGTTTTTCTTTCTTGCGAAAGATCATCCTCAGATTGTTCATCAACGTTCCTGCCCATATACGCCTGAGCAGAATGGAGTAGCGGAGCGTAAACATCGTCATGTTTATGAACTCAGTCTCTCGGCCATGTCACAAGCCTATATTCCCATGCAGTACTGGCCCGAGATATTCAACTCAACTGTCTTTGTGATCAATCGTTTACCTACCCTGACTCCTCCTCGCACCTCACCCTACGAGAAACTCTTTCTTCATCCACCAGACTACTCCTTCTTCAAAATCCTGGGATGTGAGTGTTTTCCCTATTTAAAACCATACAATTCTAATAAACTTCAATATCGGTCTACACCATGTGTTTTCCTAGGTTACATCACTCAATTTAAAGGGTTTCGATGTCTCGATCTCTCTTCAAATCGTGTCTATGTTAGTCGTCATGTTCGGTTTAATGAAGAAAGTTTTCCCTTTGCACAAATTCCAAAGCAACAGTCCTCCATTTCTACCACTACTTCTCTTACAATCTTCCCATCTTTCAATTCAGATCTTCCGCAGGGAGATTCCTCTCTTATCTCTACTGTTGATCTTCCACTCGAGACTCACTCTTCTCTACCTACTGATTCTAGTATACTCCCACCATCTCACTCCATGGTTACTAGATCCCGAACTAATACTCGAAAACCTCGACAATTTCCAGATTTTGTCACATACATTGCTGAAACCTCTGAACTTGAACCCACCACCTTCTCTTCTGCAAATCAATCTGCTGAGTGGCGTGCAGCAATGGCCACTGAGCTCAATGCCTTACAACAAAATGTCACATGGACTCTCATGCCTCCTCCCTCAAATCACCACATTATTCCATGTAAATGGGTCTTCAAACTGAATAGAAACTCGACTGGTGCAATTGAACGTTACAAAGCACGTCTCGTCGCTAAAGGATTTACGCAAGAAGAAGGGGTAGATTATGACAAGACTTTTAGCCCTGTTGTTAAACCAACGACAGTACGCTTAATCCTCTCTCTTGCTATCTCAAAGTCTTGGGTTATTCATCAACTCGATGTTAATAACGCCTTTTTACATGGCGATCTCTCTGAAGTTGTATACATGCAACAACCACCTGGATTTGTTGATCCCTCTTATCCTACTCATGTATGTCGTCTTCATAAGGCATTGTACGGGCTGAAGCAAGCTCCACGTGCCTGGTTCATGAAGCTAACATCGTCCTTACTCTCTCATGGATTTGTTGCATCTCAGTCTGATCCATCACTGTTTATCCTCAACACTGAATCATGTGTTACGTGGGTACTTGTATACGTGGATGATATCCTCGTTACAGGTAGCAATCCTTCCTTCATCACCCCTCTCATAACCTCTCTGAATTCTCAGTTTTCTTTGAAGAATCTTGGGCCCTTACACTTCTTTCTGGGTATTGAATGTTCCAAGTCTTCTACTGGTTATTCTCTCTCTCAATCTCAGTATGTCTCCAAGATCATATCTCGAGCTAAGATGGACTCATGCAAACCATGTTCCACACCCATGGCTGCTGGTGAGTCTGTCTCTCAACTCACTGGTAGTCCCATGGATGATCCTTCCATGTATCGACGTATTGTAGGAGCGTTGCAGTACGCCACGATTACACGTCCTGATATCTCTTTCGTTGTCAACAAGTGTAGTCAGTTCATGCACCTTCCTACGGATTATCATTGGAGTTTGGTTAAGCGAGTGTTGCGTTATCTGAAAGGTACGCTTGATTATGGCATTACCTTCAAGCACTCGACTGATCTCACCCTATCTGCTTACTCTGACGCTGACTGGGCCGGATGTCCCGATGATCGACGTTCGACCACCGGGTTCTGCGTGTTTCTGGGACCCAATCTCATATCTTGGTCGTCCAAGAAGCAGCCTACCATCTCTAGGTCCAGTACAGAGGCAGAATACAAGGCGTTAGCTTGTGCCGCTGGTGAACTTATTTGGTTACAGTACTTCCTTCAAGAACTTCAGGTCATCACTTCCTCTATTCCAATCTTATGGTGTGATAACATCGGAGCGACGTATCTTGCTTCTAATCCGGTCTTTCACGCTCGGACAAAACACATTGAGATCGACTATCATTTTGTTCGAGAGCGTGTTTCTTCAAATCAAGTTCTTGTTCGTTTTATTTGCTCTAGAGATCAACTTGCAGATGGCCTCATCAAATCACTTCCTTCGACTCGTTTCTGTCTTCTTCGTGACAAGCTCACCGTTGCTCCAGCTCCGTTGGGCTTGCGGGGGGCTGTTGGAAGTTGATTTGCTTGTAATTCTCTGATTAGGATTTATACATATGTGTTGATCTAGATCATGACCGTTAGGATGTATAACGGCTACTGTTACAATGAATCAATTGTGACTAGTTTATCAGTATAGTCCCTGTCAGCTTACTGAGGATAACGGGTATGGGTTAGCACCCTTGATAGGTTTAGACCCGTTATGAACAGTATAAATAGCTAGAGAGAGTATTGTAATTAGTGTGTTGAATAATAATAAAACACTGTTATATCAAATTACTTCTGCTATCAAGAACAAATTAGACATTAATTATATTTAGTAGGGATAAATATGATATTATGAACTTAAGAGATAAATATGTAATTTATGAGTTAATATGTAGGCCCATAATAATATATACTGGACAAAAGCAATAGAATAAAACCAAGTATTAATCGAAGGATGTATTTTACGTTTTTTCTCTCACGTAAAAAGAGATATAAATAGTAAATAAACATTAAAATAATACTTCATCTTTCTGCCACGTACAAAAACCTGTGCATGAGTCATGACCTAATTTGTGTTTAATAAAAGAGTATTTTTTGTAATTATTTGTTAATACAAGAAGAAAGACAAGCACAAAAACAATATTCATTTAATTAATTGCAATTTTTTATGATGTATATTTTTTCATTTTTAGTTAATAATTAATATTTCTTTAATTAGGATGTTTTTCATCTAATTTTTTTCCCTGTATTGTTGTATTTTTTTTTGTAATGTTGTATTTTTGGTTAATAAATAATATCTTTTTCTGGCTCGAGTTTGAATTACATAACGTTAACAGTTTTTTTTTTTGACAACTGAAATTATATATATTCATGTTATATCAAATACAAATATATTAACAACGCAAATTATTTTACAAGATTTAAATTACGTAATTCCAACGGTAACAGTTTTTTTTTAACGTTAACAAAATCAAATTTTAAACATTAAATAAATCTTTTTTCTTTTTGCCAGGATAAAATAAAAATTCATATTTTATTTATCAAAATATATAAGTAAATCTTACAAAATTTAATTATTTTATTTTCTAAGATTATTATATCGCATTTTAATATTTTAACATTAACATATTAAAAGAAAATGAAAAATAAAATGTTATTTGGTCGATTCGGATTTAATCGGGTCTTAAATGAATAAAACATAACCAAAGCAAATAAACGGAATAATGTCATTTTTTCAACCGAACTGATCCAATTAAATCAAAAAATCGAACCGATTAAATCGAATTCGACTAGCTAATTTGGTCCGGTCCCAAATTAAACCGAACCATTTGAACATCGTCAACAAGTTATTTTGATCACATAATTATAACTTTAATGCTGGACTAATTATAAGATTATATATATTAATTGATATTTACCAAATATCAAATAAGATTAACTATATTTAACTTATTAATATTATATATATATGTATGCAAAATAATATTAACCATATATTAACCATATATTATATATTATATATGTATGCAAAATAAATATCAACCATATAGTATATATGTATGCAGAATAGGTATTTATATAACATAACCTCAATAATATTATTTCATAAATTTAAATAGGGGTGTTTATTCGGTCGGTTCGGTTCAAACCGAACCGAATAATGTCAAACCGATTTGAACCGAACCGAACTAAATTCAAACCGAACCGTTTTAACTTTCGAACCTATTAAAACCGAACCAAATAAGAAACATTATAATTTTAAAATAAAAATAAATTTATCCAAAAAATATATTTTATTTATCCAAAAATATAAACACACGTTATAAAATATAATTATATTATTTTATAGAATTATTATATCAATTTTTATGATTTAACATTAACATATTAAAAAATTTATGAAAAATGTGATGTTATTTGATCGGTTCGGTTTAACTGGTTTTCAGAACATCAAAACCGATCCGAACCGAATAAACCGGACAATATCATTTTTTGAACCGACCGATTCAAATAAACCGAAAAACCGAACCGATTAAACCGAATTCGACCGTTAAACAATGTAATTCCTAATTCCAAACGGTAACTATTTTACAAAAATTTAATTATGTAATTCCAACGGTAACAAAAAAATTTGTAACGTTAAACAAATCTAAGAAATCTACTTAACGGTAACATAATATTAATGTTATATCAAATAAACATGGTCCATGCGCATGATAGGTCTAAGAACGAATGTCATAGACACAAAGTGCATATTATAGTCTAAACACCGAGTCTAAGGAAACAATGAATATTCCATCACCACCAGACTATATATCTAATTAAGGGAGGCTCCCTCTCCTTTCTTCTCTCCCCCAAATTCATTGTCTCGTCTTTCTCCTTTTTCTCCTTCTCTGAGTTCTCTCTCCCAAATTCATTAGTACTACCACTATCACCCACACGGACACCAAATTCATCACACTCGAGAGCCACACGATATGAATACTCTGGTCCAGGCTGGCCAGGCGGTCCAACACGGACCACAGACAGAGCCCTATCACCTTGACCAACCCGACTCATCAAAAGTACAAACATTTGAATTTGATCACTTTCATTATCAACAAGTACTTTAAAAGGAGTCATATACGAAATGGTAAGGCGAAACACAATGTCATAGCAGAAAACACGAACGTCCACTTCGTGTTCGATTCTCCAATGTCTGAGTAACTCAATGGATCAGCCGAAGAAATAGCATCCTGTGTCTGGGCAGCCGCAGCGGACGAACGGGCAGGTGCTCTTGTGATCGTTTTTTTGGTAGTAAGGGATTCGGGCAGGACAGCCGCAGATCTTGTTAGGGCAGGAGATTCTAGAAGCTTCTAGAACCATCTCGAGGGTGATGTTGCGAAAGTTCTCTACAGGACCAGTGCAGATGTGGCAATTGTTTGAGAGTTTCATGAAGCAACTCGGGCAGTATACATGTCCAAGAGTGCACTGAAAAAGGAAAAGTATGAGATCTTGAAACAATGGAAGCAATGATAAGGATGAAAAAATGGATCTAGTACTACACGGGTAAATTAAATCCTCAATTAAACTGACAATTAGACATGAGTATCATAATTGAAACCTGGAAAACAGGGGGACGAAGAGGATGGAAGCAATTGGAGCAGTCAAGCACTTGATGATCGTCGATTTCGATTTCGAACTCATCATGCAATATCATCTCCCTCCTCTCTACTGCTCGTGCTTCGTCGATTCTGTCCAATGGTTCTCTTCTAGCCCAAGGGGTAGCCAAAGCAATTCTTGGTACCGAAGCCGACTGTCTGGTACCAGCCCTGTGCCTAATCCTCGCCATTTTCGCCACTAACTCTACTCGTTTAGTCCATTTGCTCTACTTAACCGCCAAGTTATAACCGCTTTATGGATAAACAATGGACTTCATATTAACTGTATCTCCGAAAATAAGATATGGGCCTGAAACATGGCGCCATTTTCTGCACAAAAATAAAAAAAATTATATATAAACAATGAATATGTAATTTTGCTTCTTAATTGTTTGTGTTATTATGTCATATTCTGCACCAAAATTTAGTTGTAACTTGTAATATTGGATAAAATATATTTATTATATATTATATTTTTATTAGTTGTAATTTATATATTTTATTTTTACATAAAATATATCAAAATTCTGTTATTATATAAATAACTTCTAAATGCTTATAACATTTATTCCAATTTAAAATTTATATTTTTACAATACATTATGTTTATATATGTATGACTTATTTATTCCAAAAATAAAATTTATATTTTTGTTTTTCAAGTATAATTATTGATGTGTTATGACAATCCGACAATTATCCTATATCTTTTGGAATAAAATATTCGGATATGCCAGGTAAAATATTTGATATGTATCCGACATGTATCCGATAAGATATGATTAGACTTTTATTTGTTGTCGAAACTTCAAAAATAAAAATAAAAGGAGATAAAAAATGAATAATGCAATTGCAATTACTTTAAGAATATGTAATTTGTGTTATCCAACTTCTATATCTAAACTAGTTTTATCCCCGCGCAATTGCGCGGGACAACATATCTATTTTTTTACATGTTTTTTACATAATTATTTGAATAGAATTAACTCGTGTGCGAATTAACGCGCGTGCGTTTGAACTCAATTAATCTAATCATGACATATTTGCAAATATCATGATGTCAATATATGCATAAGATTCATGAAATTAGTCTATCACATATATTATTTTCTGATATAAGTACAAATAGCATTTGTTCAGGTGCTTTTAAAATCGATTAATATAATCAGGACATATTCGCAAATATATTTGATGTCAATAGATGCATTATAGTTACGGTTCATTAAAGGATCACAATGTGTCGTATGGATACAACGGGCAAATGACAAAAAAAACTCGCACAAATTTGAGGTTACAAAATTTCATATATACCCGTGCAAAATGAGCAAATACAAAAAAAATTGAAAAGCAAAAAAAGGACCAAAATGTAAAAAAGAAAAAAATTGAGTAAAAAGGAAAATTACAAAAAAAAATTTGAACTTACGAAATTACATACATAACCCGGCCTAATGAGCAAATTAAAAAAAATTGGAAAATAAGAAAAAATTATCAAAATGTAAAAAAGGACCAAAATATAAAATAAAAAAATGATCAAAATGTAAAAAATGACCAAAATGTAAATAAACAAAAAAAGACTAAAATATAAATTAGGTGACGTGACCTCATGTATGATCAAGAATTTTGTTTACTTTATACATATTATTAATTAAAATTTAATAACATTAATTAAAATTTATACATATAGGTGGAGCAAGGAGGAGGTTCCAATTTTCATTAAATACAATTTATACATATAGGTGACGTGGAGCAAGGAGGAGGTCCCAATTTTGTTTGATTTATACATAACATTAATTAATTAGATAGGGGCAAAAATAACCCAGAACTTTTTGTAAAAAAAAATCCTCACTTTTTGGATACTCTAAAAATAATCCTCCAAATAAGATTTCATTTTTAATTATCCCTATAGAAATAACGTAAACATTTTTTGGAGTTGAACTTTTTTTGGATCAAAATATCTCTTTATTTTCCATATTAATTTCATTAAAAGTTTTTTAATTATTTAATTATTTTAAAAATCTCCATAAATATTTTTTTAACATATTCTAATTTAAAAAAAGCTATATGTCATATGCATAATTTTAATCTTTCATTTATTATATATTTTTTCATACAAAACTATCATTAAATAAGAAAAAACAAACAACGATATGAAAAAGTTTCTGAAAATATCTTGACAAGCATATTATTTTAGAATTTAGTTTTATTTCTCAATATTTGTAACTAAAATTAGTTGCTATATTTTTTTGCCTAGGTATCGTCGCTAGTCTTAATTTTAACAGTTATTTTAATTTCGACACCTAGTTCGATTTCAGAAGCTTGTTTTATTAACAATTAATGAACATTAAAACTAAAGGTTAAAATAATATTATTCTATGGGGATATTTTCATAAATATTTCTTTATATCGTTGTTTATTTTTATTAGTTAATTCTAGTTTTGTATGACAATATATATAACTAATCAAATATTAAAATTATGTATATGAAACTAAATAGATATATAATTTCATTTCAAAATTAAAGATGAAACTTTTCAAGGTAAAATAAACAAACGAGGGCATTTACTATGCCTCCACAACTTATGTTTCTCATTCTATATACATATTCGGAGAAATGTTAATGGAGACAATTAACAACCCAATTAGCATAGAAAAAACGAATTAAATATTAATTTCAACATATCGATAAAAGTATCTGCTAATTAATTAATAATCAGTTTTTAATATATATTAAGGGCTAGGTTCAATGGCCAACACTCTTGTTTGGCCAACTTGGCCAACAACGTTTATTTCTCAAATTATATAAACGAAAATTAAATTTTAACCGTATAGATGTAATATATATCATTTAGATATGTTGTAGAACAAATTTTGTTTCGTTTGTATTTTTTTATCTAACAAAATCGATAAGCTATTTTCACAACCGTCTATTTCGGTATTTTTTTGGATTTCGATGAAAGAAATGTCGAAACATTGTAAAAATTAATCTAAAGTCTATCAATATAATTTAAATTAAATCCAATGAAAAAAATTCGAATTTTAAAATTGATTTCATGATGAATCATGTCGTAAATATTGTCATCCGTCAATATCTTTACGTATCGTGATGGAGATGATAAAAATATTTATTTTTCATGAAATTAAATCTATAACATTCTCAAGTGATGTATATCACATCTAAGCGGTTGGATTTTTATTTTCATGTATATATTGTGAGAAATAAACGTTGTTGGCCGAGTTGGCCAAACAAGAGTGTTGGCCATTGAACCTAGCCCATATATTAATTATTATTAGCAACCCAATTAACACTTTTGGATATTAATTATTGATCAGTTTTTTTTATATCTATTTTTGTTATTCAAATTTATCCAGATTCAGAACTTCATATTTTTTTTTACACTATACATTTTACCATTAGATACTTTTGTATTTTCTCACATTACATATTTTCATATTTTCTTTCATATTTTCGTGTTATGTAAATTAGTAAAATTTAATAAAATAAATATTTATATCTCGAAACTAGTGGCAAATCAAAAACCATGTCCGTGTCTAGTTTAAAATTTCGCTCAAAACTCAAGTTTAAAATTTCGTATAAAATTTCCTTATAAAACGGAAATATCAATTAATATACGTTAGCGTTAATGCATTTACTATCTAATGACAACACTTCAATAAATTGAGGTATTTATATTTTTTTATTAATAAAGGTCGAGGATATATTAAGAGGATAAATAACTTCTTTCATTCATAAAATGTTGCAAGGTAAATTAAGCAAAAAAAATACAATTGGATCCAGATAAATATGTAATCATGATTAGATAACAAATTACTAGTTAATTAGCTCCAAACATTTAATCAAATGATAACATTAACAAGAACACAACAACACACACACACACACAAATTCTGAAGAGAATAACTGCAAGTAATATTATGATGTATGCAGTCACAATCAACGTGGGAGTTATTAACTGAAAGTACGGATCACTTGACACGTCTCACGTTATTTATAAAACGGAAAATTATGGAATCTTGGTTCGCGATGGACCGTCTATAAAATAACTCATTATTCTTCGCAAACCTTATCTCCGATTTATCCTCCTCCTAAAATTCAAACGGGGCAACGGCTTTAGTGAAGCCATTTTCCTGAATTGCCCTCTAAAAATGTGATATTACTTTGGTGGGGGGTTACTGGTTAGTTGAGTCCATATTTGGTGTCTCACAAAATATGGATATAACTCCTCCATAACTCAGCAATTAACCGGATTTCTCGTTAATTGGGCCGTACGGTAATATGAATGTTCTTATTTTGTTGGGGTTATCAGTTACGTTGCATGAATATGAATGCGGGTATCGTATTCGACACGATACGAATAAAACGATACAGTAATTTTCAAAAAAATATGAAATACAATACGTCTATTATATATAATATTTTGTTATTTTATTAATTCTTATTTATATTTATATATTTAATATTTTTATATATTATATATTTGACATAAAATATATTTAAAATTTGTTTTTACAGAAATGATTTTATTTTTATTTTTCAAGTATATTTATATATACGTTAGAAGTATCCGAGAAGTATCTGTTATTATTTTAAAATAAAATATTCCGATACGTCACGTGAAGTATCGGATACGTATTCGACGAATATCGAAAACGATACGGCTTGATTTTTGAAGTATTCCGCAAAATATATATATATTTTTTTTTGAAAATTCGTGTTTAACAGGCAAGCGATTGAAAGGACAGTCCTATGCAGGCCTATTAATGTGCACTCTGATCAATCCTGATTAATGAGACTATGATCTATGTTTGAATTTTGAATCCAACTTTCAAAGGTCCCATTAATTCAGATATTCCCTATATATAGTCATATCAGTGTAATTTTTGTAGGGGAATATCCTCGACCCCGGGCCCGCACAGCGGAATGAAGGCCCGGTCCGATTCCCCGATTCCCGAGATCACGCCACGACTTCGAGGGTACGATGCAATTAGAAGGACAGATTCATACCGGTGCAAAATTGATTGCACTCGAAGGGTTGATCGCTGCCTTCTATCTCCTGTCACGTTGGTGACAATCTGCGCGTCCCACACCACGCGTCTTTCACCGTTTGTTGACTTCGCCGATTCGCTTGATTTCGTCTCCGACTGAATTCACGCGTCCGAATCGATCACAACTGAAAGAGCCTCAGATATTGCTCCTCTACGTGTATCCAACTTGAGTCGCAAGACGTCGGTCACGGATGCACCTGCCTAGACGATGCACCGGTGAACTTGCTCGATCGAATTGATTCTCTATTTCTCTCTTTTCGCACATTTTCACTCACAAAAGATCAAATCTGAATTTGCTCTTTTTCTCTTGTGTATTGGGCAGAATAAACTGATTGAATTCGCATTGTGATGAGAGAGAAAGTATCCTATTTATACCTAATAGGATCAAGATTAGCCAAAAGGCATGTATATCCAATATACATCCTTTCACACAGAAAACTGCATGAACCTGGTCAGTAATCTGTCCAGACGAAATTGATAAACTTCTCTGACAGAACATCAACCAACATGATAATTGTAGATAATCTTATTATCTACACAACCCAATTTGGCACAGCCCAATTGGAGTTCGTATGCAAAAGTTATGACTGTTTTACTAACTGTATGTCATACTGTTGCACCCTTTCGGTATTTCACAGAAACGACACTAATACTTCGTTCATATGAAATATATTTCTACATGAAGGTTATAGATAATCTAATTATCTATCTAACCCAATTTGAACCATTCAAATCAGATGTTCCTACTGAAAGTTATGGCCACGAATGTACGACTATATTCGTTTATCCTTGTGTACACTTTTACGGTTGATCCTGAAACTGTATTTCCTTCAATTTTCAACATCAAAACTAGGTTTTGTTAATGGTGCAGGAGGTTGTTCTTTAGGAAAAAGGTGGATCTCGATGAATTTTAATTTTCCTCGCACCTAGTAGAGCGGTATGTTTTGTTTTCTTCTGACTCAAAATGCTCCTAATGTTAATTGAGAGACGATACGATATGTTTAGAAAGTAGAAATTCAATGATTTTTTTTTCTTATGAATGCCGGATTTTTTGCTAGTTTTGGTTATTTATAAATTGATTGTTTTTGTTAATTTTGATTTTCGGATAGATTTAATAATTAATAGAGACACATAAGGGATAAATAAAGGCAATTAAGGAAGAAGAGAATCAGAAGATTTAATTGTTGGCAACAATGTCTATTTTGGATATGGGTATGTTTACTAGGTAGTAATTCAATAATTTTGTCATAGATTTGTTGGCAACTAAGACGTGATGACATATTAATTTATTATGTTTTTCTACATATCATAATTCTTTTAATTAGTTTTTTTATTTTTTTGTTCTCGGATGACATGTCATTTGTGTAAGGGCCATGGGCATATATTTAGATTTAATCAATTTTCTGAGAAGTTGTAAGAATACAGGGTGATCTACACATTCCAAAAAACTGTCAATAGTATAATTTTATGTGTATCTCTATAAATTCAAAATATTATATCTACCCCAAAAAATAATAAAAATTTTCTTTAGTGCACCAAAAGTTTTTCAACTGTTGGTTCCCTCGAATTGAAATGTCCAAATTAAATTAACAAAACGACTCAATATATTCAGCCGGTCAAAATCTCTATTCAGAATGTTACAAGTTTTTACCAATATTTTACAAAGAGGATAAAAAGACAATAATATTATCTTTCCGGTCACGCGTGGGTAGGGGTGTCAATGAGACGGATATTGTCTGAATCGATCCGAAATGTATCCGAAAAAATATCCGGATCTGAAATAAAATATTCGGGTCTGAAAAAATATCTGGATCCGGCGGATTCGGAATCGTATCCGTTTTTACGGGTATGGATCCGGATCTAGAAGCTAATTTTTGATGGATCCGGATACTATCCATATCCGAATTTTTTTTGTAAACGGATAATCGTTTCGTTGAAATCATGATTAAAATTATAGTAATACCAAATAAACAATAACTATATTTTAACTCATAATTGGAAAATTACTGTTTTAGATCGTCAAAGAAGAGAAACACGTGAGTTGTTTCATCATTTTTAAATCACAGGGACCTTTTTGAAAAAATTGCACAGTTTTGAAGCTTTCTCTTTTGTGGGTTGATTCATAATTTTGCCGGTTACGTCATTTGTGAAGAAGCAAGGAGGCTCACGAAGTCTCTAATTGGCAAAAATACAGACAAATTATTCTTTAAGGTTCATTAAATAATTTAATTACTATTTAGTACCTATAATAATTATATTTAATTTGTTTGGTTCATTATATTTTAATTTGTTTAGACTAATTAATCTTTAAGGTTCGTTATATTTTATAATTTAATTTGTTTAATTACTTAATTATAATGATAATATTTGAAAGTTTGAATATATTTTCTGGAATAGAAACAAATGCCAAAACTTTCTGATTTATTTATGCACGTATTAGTTCATGTGAGTAGAGTTATGCTCTATGTATTAATGTTTCTCAAAGGTGATTGTCTCAAAAAAATATCGGACCATGATCTTTACATTTTTTAAAATACTGAATCATTTTTGTTTGATCATTCATTTAATAATAAAATTATTATTGTTGAAAGTAACTTGAGTTTTGAAATTGGAAAGTTCAAGGGATTGATGATATATAATAATATGGTGTTATGAATATTACTTGTGCAAGATGATACAGTTGTGAATATTATAGTTTGATTGAACACATAAATTATGTTTAATTTATGATAATGTATGAATTTCATTGGGACTGTAAGATTTTTTTTTTTTAATTTTGATAAAATGATGCAATGCAATGATATATGAAAAATACTGCATTCTAGTAACACATCAATTCTGTGAATTTGTTCTTGCGTTTGTGTTCAATTTTTTAAAAATAACAGCGATAATTATTGCTTCTATGAACATTAAAATCATCTCAAACTACCGTTCTATCTTGGATTTCTTCAATTTGAACAACGATGGACGTACTTACGTGTGAAATGTTATTTCTATGTGATTATTGCTTTTGTGTGATTGCCTATAGTTTTTTAATGTACTTATGTGATTAACAAATTCATGAAATGTTTTTTTCTAATTGATTGTTGCTTTGTGTGATTTGATTAACAAATTCATGAAATGTTTTTTTCTATTTGATTGTTGCTTTGTGTGATTTTGTATAGTTTTTTAATGAACTTTTGTGATTAACAAATCCGCAGCATAGCGCGGGTAATATATTAGTAAATAATTAACCTGAGGTTCGGATCCAGCAAAGGTTGGTGGAAGTTTTGATCAAGCCATCTCACTTTCACTAATATTGAACTCCTTCTCTTCAAGGCATGATTCGCGGGACTAACACCGGGCAATTGTTCTTCTTTTCGTTATTTTTCTCGCACACTGGTTTTGAGATCTAAACTAAAATAGATATCGTTCTTTGGTTTTCTATTAGTTAATTCTAATTTTGTATGACAAAATATATAACTAATCAAATATTAAAGTTGTGTATATGAAACTAAATAGATATAATTTCATTTCAAAATTAAACATGAAACTTTTCAAAGTAAAATAAACGAACAAGAGCTTTTACTATGTCTCCACAACTTATGTTTCTCATTCTAGATATAGATTCCGAGGAATGTTAATGGAGATAATTAGAAACCCAATTAACATAAAAAATTAATTAAATATTAATGTCAACATATCGATATCGATAAAAGTATATGTTAATTAATTATTAATATTTTTAATATATATTAATGATTATTAGCAACCCAATTAACATTTTTGGATATTATTTATATTTATATGCATTGGTTCCTCTGACCTCTCCTCTCTGGTAGGACAAAATCCAACCATCGGTGTGGAAAACAACGTGGAAAATAAAGGCTCCAGCAAAAGTCAAATTCTTCGTGTGGCTAGCAATGCAAAATAAATTAAATTCGGCGGATAGATTGGCAAAAAGGGGGTGGCCGCACATAGATAAATGTATTCTTTGTTCAGCAAGACCAGAAACAAGACACCACATGTTAGTGTCATGTTCTTACACCCAAGCCACATGGAAATTGGCCGACAGACGGGTAAAAAGGAACCAACCATCGGTGATACAAGGGAGCCTTTCGAACACCCTCAAATCGAATAGGAAAAAACAACCGGCGGGGGAGAGGAAAGAATGGACCTCGACGTGGGCATCCCTAATGTAGAAAATTTGGAAAGAGCGTAACAGAAGAATATTCCAAAAGAAGAACGCACCCCCGATCAACATAGCACATCGAGCGATTGAGCAGGCCAAACTTTGGCAGAAATGGTGCTAGGGATAGAATATGGGTTATTGTTTCTTTTTCTGTTTTTGATTAATACATGAACAACACGTTCATGATTATTGTACAAAATTTTCCTTATTTCAATGTATCAAATGGCAATGCCATTTATTCAAAAAGAAAAAAAAAAAAAAAAAAAAAAAAAAAAAGAAGAGGCAAAAATACCAAATAAAGACGCACACGATAGAACAAACCCGCGCAAATTGCACGCGAGTATCGCTAGTTTGTATTAAACTTAAGATAATAGTATTAGTATTTTGGACCTAAATATCGTTAGATTTTTTATATTTTCTTTTATTAAATTCTTCTTGAACTTTTTGTTGTCTTAAAAGAATCCCATAATTTTTTTTTACATATGAGGGCCGGCCCAGGTACCTAGGCGATCTAGACCTAGGTCGAGAGCCCAAAAAAATTTAAAGGTCCCTATCTAATAATTAATCATATTGAATTATTAGTGGAAATTTTATTAGAAAGAACTTGATTCATTCTCTTGATATAGAATTTCCTATCCATTTCAAGAAATCCTCAATTTTTCATATTTTGCAAATTCCTTAAAATCTGCCAAATCATTTATATTCCTAGATTTGATGTTTGTTTCTATATTGCGACTCCCCAATCTATTACTGTCATTGTCCTAAAT
Source organism: Luzula sylvatica (assembly GCA_946800325.1). Taxonomy (NCBI): domain Eukaryota; kingdom Viridiplantae; phylum Streptophyta; class Magnoliopsida; order Poales; family Juncaceae; genus Luzula; species Luzula sylvatica. The sequence continues at coordinate 69,829,128 of OX326956.1, read as the reverse complement.
CTTTGCCAATTTATACAAGAGATCACTCCATGATCTTATTCTTCTCAAATTTACTAATGGTTGAGCAATTTTATTTCTTGTTTTTATAAAGATCACAATTTCTTTTTTATTATTATCTTCACTGTTTTTATTTAGTTTTTCTTTTTTGCATTTGCAGAAGACCTAATCTAAGTATTGGAGATGTATTGGCTTCTTCCCTTATTTATATTCTTCAAGAAATGTGAAAAAATGATGCAATTAATCATTATAACCATTTATTTTTATTCTAATTTTTTGAATTTTCATGTATACATAATCATGTGTTAATACTCATTAATTATTGGATCTCCATTTATTGGTTATGTAGATTGGCTCAAAATTGACACTCATTTTATTGTTTTTTTTCATTGTTCTCCCCTCTCTAGGTTCTTTTGCTCCAACTTTTTATATTTCATGTTTTCATCTTTTGATTTGAGTTGTTTGATGATTGCATAAAAAATCTACAGAAAATTGATTATGATATATTGTATTGTGATTATTTTGTCACTAAAAAAATTTAGATGATAGGCAACGAAGATTGTCGACATGGATGTTCTAAGGAGATCCTGATTCTTTTATTTGGAAAGTGTTGAAATGTTGGAAAAGGTATTTGTTTTGTTTTGTTTAGTTTCGGATGACTGATTCATCAATCATCATCGAACCATACATGAAAATTTTATGATATGTAGGTAACAGATGCTATGAAGTCCATTTTTTTTTTTGGTTTTTTCAAAATTTTAATTGAACCAAATTAGTGTCTAGTGATAACAAACAATATTTCTTTTTCGCCGAGAGCCTCCATAATAGTTGAGTCGCCCCTGCACCCCTACCCTATGCTACTTAAAAACTAAAAGATACTATTAATACATTCATATAATTTCTATTTTTATTTCTTCAAAAACTAACACTAAGGGCATGTTTGGGTGACCGTGTTAGAAATTGCGCGAAGTAAATTAACTTTCCGCAAGTCGACTTCCCGGAAATGCACTTCAAATTATGTTTGGGTTGATGTAATTGAATTATAAATTTCAAGATTTATATCTACTAAAATTTGCAAATAAATTTGGGCAAAATTTTATAAGAAGACACAATATGTTTCAGATTTACTACAATAGACCAAAAAATTTGAAAATTTGAGATATGACCCTCAGACATGTAGAAATTGGTTTTTTCCTTGATATATTAACCCATATTGCATCCATATATATACCCATATTGCATCCATGTATATGTATATCTAAAATCTATATTATTTGAAAAAAAAAACATCAAAATAAAAATCGTAATTTTTTTTATCAGATCTTAATAAATTAAAATTATAAGTATTTTATATCGAGGATAATCATATTTTTCAAAGAAAATAATTTTGACATAAAAAATATTATGTTCAAGTATAAGTATGGATCATATTTTCATTTGATAACTAAAAAATTAAGCAAACACAATAATTTAAATGAAATATATAAATATTAATTTTGTATACATCATGTTTTAATATTCTGAAATACTAGTAATGTTTTAAAATAATTTATAATATTTCTCAATATTTATAATTTTTGCAAATATTAATTATATTTTAAAATATTTCCGTGTTTCTTTGAATTGGTAATGAGTCTAGCGTTACAGTTCATTACTAATTATTAGAAAACGCAAATATTTAAAATATAATTCATATTTATAAATATTAAGAAAATGACAAAATAATTAGAAATATTTTAAAATAATTTTTAAAATAATTTTAGTTATTTTGAGATTATGGTGATTAATTATATTCTTATATTAACACAATGAAAATATAATTTATACTTATATTTAAATGTAATAATTTCTTGATGTAGATTTGTGTTTATTTATTTATTTAGATTATTGTGGGCAGTGTTTATTTATTTATTCAGATTATTGTGCTTGATTAATTTTTTAAATTAACATAATGAAAATATAATCCCTATTTAAGGAGAGGTTATGTTGTGATGTATCTCCACTTCATGTAAATTTGAGGAGAGGTTGAGTTGCAGGAAAATAGAGAGACAATGTAAGTCGACTTGCAGTAGTTTGACAAATTACATCAAACCAAACAACAAAAAATAGATTAATGCAGTAGTTCGACTTACAATCTGACTGAGTTACTGCAAAACAAACATGCCCTAAGTAAGGTATTGCTTGTATAATTTTTGTTTTGAAAAGCTATCGCTAAATAAAAATAAAGATATACGATTTTAATAAAATATATTTTTAATAATTAGTTTCAATGTTCATGCATTCGTTTTATATGTATTTGTTGATATTTGCAAGGTATTCTTATTTTTATTTTTAATATTGACTAAAATGATAATGATGTATTAATTTATTATTAACAATTATGTTAATGAATTTAATTATAGGCTTGAATAGTATATAATTTTCATAGTGTTTATATGTTATTTTTATATTCGAGCATATAATTAATATATGAATTAATAAAAAAGGAAAATAATAGTAGATTAATTTATTATTGATTATTGATTGTATAAATTAAATGATCCAGTAAGGTATGTAGTTTATTATGTTAAATAAAATTATTTTTAAATTTTCTGGGATTTTTGGAAATAATAAATAAGTTAAAAAGGATTTTGAAAATAATAAATATGTTAAAAAGTTTTTTGTAAAATGATAGATTTTTTATTAACTAAAATTGAAGAATAATTATCCAGACAAACTAATACCAATCAATATTAATACGTATAGAGGTGTCAATAGGATTGGATTCTTGTGAGGATGAATCAATATAAGAACAAAAATAGAGGGACATATTAACTAAATAATGTTTTTTCTTTGTATTTTAAAAAGACAAAATATGACAGAGACCATACTTGTTTAAGCAAGGACATGGAATCGTGCTAATAAATTATGGAAAAAATATCAACGTTAGAATTAGATTATGATAATGTTAGGATTAGTTTTGTTAGATATTATTATTGTTATAATAGGATTAGAATTGGATTAAGTTATCTTAGATCAATAGATTTTATGGCTAACTTGTTTGAATTGGTGTTTATATGTACCGAGTTAGTAACTTAGTATTTCAAATGTCCCTAATCAGTTTTTAATATAAATTACAATAAAAAGTTTGTAAGGTAGTATGTATTCATTAATAATTTTTAATATACGAAGGTCCAAGGAGGGCATAGTTAATAATTTTTAGACAGTTCATTAGAAAGTCCATTAAATTAGGCATAGTTAATCGGACCCAAAATTGGTTACCTATATACGAAGGTCCAAGGAGGGCCGAATTCTACGAATTATATTTATTATTTTGTTAATTGAACGGACTATCAATTGGATCAAAAGATTTATTGGCTTTGAGCAGCCTAATTAACAACTAAAAATATTAATCCTACTAATATATATATACTGAAAATTATATAGTAACAACCCGGGAGTATATAGGGACGTATTCCCTATTCTTCTATTTCTTTTTCTTCACTTGCGGAATGGGCCTATTATACTGACATCGCAAATTAATATATTCTTTGTGAAAAAAAATGCTTAGATCAAAAAATTATATATTAACCTTGATTATAGTATACACATATTTAATAGTTGACATTCAAGAACATTATATTGACAAGGAATCGTATATGGACATTGAAAAAGGGATATTCGTAGAAAATGATATATCAACATTACCGTCAAATGTGAGTGAAAATAATATATTAATAAAAAATACATATATATTAACAACGAAATATTGTATATACTCATATACTAACAAAGTTTGTGATGTTATGACCGTTGATCTATTTTATCAGAGGCTATGATTAAATCAAATAACACACGCTATCTTTGAGTCATTTTCTCTGACCCTTCTCTCTCTCTCTTCGCTGTACCTCGGTCCGGACCAAGCGAAAATGGCTGCCTGTTGCGTCTTCCTTCTCCACGAGTTTCTCTCTTCACAAGTTCTATGGCGACTCAAGCCATTTCTCAGGCGATGGTGATTCAGAGCATATTGTGAATCCACGACCCGATGCTCTCTCTTCTCTTCTCTGTGGTCGAGAATCACCCCCAAGTACAAGGTTGCTGACGACTGCTAGAACTTGGCGACGATCCATAAATGATTGGATGCGAATCCACTTCGAACGGTGATGCCCCCTCTCTCTGACGACGATGGTTAGAACTTGACGACGGCTGCTGGAGCTTGGAGTCTGACCTTACCTTCGACGCCACAGAACTTGAATTTTGCAGAATCCTAGAATCCACAGTAAGTGCCAGGTCAAATTCATCTAATTTCTTCAATCTGATGTGCAGAAAAAAAATTACTTTTGTAATTTGATGCCTTCAAATTAACTAATTTAATAAAATATAGCAGCACATCTCTCTAACTCTTTTACATGCAACACTATTCAATCTACACAATTGGATAATTGCAAGTTCCTGTCTTAACAAAATGCTTTTAAATTATCAGGAAATTGGTGCTAATTGATGCTAATTTTGTATAGATGTGACTAATTATAAAAACTCAAAAGGTAGATTTCACTATCTCCTTTTCAAAATCGCAAATTACAATTTCACTAAAATCTAATTTTTTGTTTGAGTATAGGGTTTTTCAGAAATTAAATTGGGGACCATCTTCAACAGCCTTGCTTGCATTAATGGGTATGCATAAAATAATCTCAACACAATTTATTATCATTTACTATATCTTAATTCAATTGTCTTTGAATTATTTTTGAAGTATAGGGTTTTTGAATTATTTTTATTTTGTTTTTTTAGCTTCGAGGCCGATCTGGGAGACAAGGGAATCCAGGGTCGACAAGATTCATGGTTATGTACAAGATTTTTATTTTTACGGGGTGATTTTGTATATATAAATAAAGAGGGTGTTCTCGAATATGAAATTGTATTTGTTTTATTTTGTTTCAGCATACGATATACATGATAATAGAGCCAATGCAGGTGTTCTTATGAGGTCCTTTAATTGATATTTTGTCTTGTTTTTTTTTTTAATTATTATGTTAGTAAATTTTTGCACTAAATGACAACAAATTGTCTTCGAATGACCTTTGACAATAAATTGTCCTCAAACATAACCTTCGCTTCTTTACAGCATACTTGACAAAAATCCCTACATTTTAATTGTACAAGAATCATCAACATCATCAAAGTGCTTACAAATTTCATTACAATTATAACAAATCAATCCATTAATACAAATCACTTCATTACAATTCTAAAACATAACCTTCACTTGACATACATATAATTTACAAATATAAATCCGTACAAAGAAGACACGATCATAACTTTAAACCCTATTTCTTTTGCTTTTTACATAATTCATCCACAAGTCTGTTTATTAACCTCGAGCATTTTGACTTCGAACAAAACCTGAAAAAAAATAATCTCTGAATTAACAAAATCGACACCAATTCACCTAAAATAACAAAAAAACTCGTATTCGAAAACTAGGTGTGAATGAAATAGAACTAACCTCTAAATTGAACTGCTAGAGGCCCCAGCATGAGAGAACGAGGGGGGGAATTGTTCGATCGTCTGATATGGCACTCAATCCGGACAATGATGGCAGAAGCTATCGGCGGCGAAAAAATAATTCGACCATTTCAACTTCCAAGTACTACTTCAACCTGAGATATATCTCCAAAAAAAAAAAGAAAAAAAAGTAAGTCATTGTAATTTATAAAGCTAAATTAACCAAATTAACAATAATCAAGTCATAAATAACCAAATTATGCCTTAATCTACTTCAATTTACAAATATTTTAGCCATATTAAACCAAAATTTAACCATTCATATCCCTAATTCAGTCCCAATTTGCCAAATTATCTACAATAAATCCTAATTCAACTGTAATGATTGGATTCAGCTCTAATTTTCAAAAACTAACCTCGATTAAGTCCATTTTGTCTAATTTGTTAACCCTAATTTGGGAGTCCCAATCAATCTAATAAAAAACGATACATAAAAGAATGATCACCCTCATGTTGGGTTCTGCGAGCGAGACTGCAAGATTATGAGAGAAATAAGGATTCCTAGGGTTAGGGCTACCTGGACATGGAGAAGGGCCTCGCCAGATTCTGCATCGACAAAGAGAGAGAGCGCGTAAGCTTCTGTTGTGGCCCTAGACTACCATCACCAGATAGGTAGGTGCCGTCTCCAATCGCCGTCTGCAATCCTTTCGCCATTTCGGCATTATTAGAGAGAGAGAGAGAGAGAGAGAGAGAGCGCCCTAGTAGAAGAAGGGTTCCATGGACCATGGGTAATGTTGCGTTCAACGGGTCAGTGTGTGTGTTTTTTTATGATTAATCTCAGCCCTCGGTTGGATGATCAACGATGCTATATATTTATTCCATGCAACATTTATTAAATATCATAATGTTAATTATAATATATTTATTTAAATATTATAGAAAGATATGTTTTTTAAGAAACACCCGAATGAAATAATATTTCGATATCTGACGAGAAACTAATATATGCAACTTGTGTTCAACTTAAATGAATAGGTATCAGAAAATGACAAATACGTACACAAAAAAATTAATTAGTTGATATTATATATATACAATTTATTTGATTCATTTATGAGTATTTTAGTCATTTCATAAACTACAAATGCATTTTTTAAAAATCTAGTATTGTTTGAAGGTATGAAATAAAGATTTATTTGACAAAGAAAATTTGAATGATATATAATTTTAAAACTATAATTTTTCATTTTATTTCGTTTGAATTTATAAAATTAAATGTATTGCTAAAATATTAAAAAAATATTATATCCTCCCATATCCTTCAAATATTATCTATTACAAAATTTTGAATTTACAAAATTGAATGTGAAAAATATAATTTTTCACGTCCAACCAACCCACTTTATTTCTTTTTATTTCTTTCGGTGTTTTCCTACACCGACAGAATAGGCAAGAAAAGACATATGTTCATTATTTATTGAGCCAAAACTCTCAAGACATAAAAAACAGATAAATATAATTGCCCATGTACCATTTTCTTTCTATTCGGACTATGTTACGCGGATACTTCAAAAATCAAGCCATATCATATGGGATATTGTATCGGATACTCATACTCGTTGGATACTCGTCAGTACGTATCGGATACTGCACGTGACGTATCCGAATATTTTATTTCAAAATAATAGCAGATCCTCGGATACTTCCGGATACTTGTCGGATACTTCTAACTTATATATAAATGTACTTGAAAAATAAAAATAAAATTTTGAAATCGAAATAAATGAGTAATACATACAAGTACATAATAAAATAAAATAAAATATGAAGTTATTCGGTAAAAACAAAATTTCAGTATATATTATGTCAAAATATAATATATAAATTGCAATAAATAAATTAATAAAATATTGTATATAATAGTTGTATCATATCCTATATTTTTTTGAAAATTGTCGTATTGTCGTATTCGTATCGTGCCGGATACGATATCTGTATCCATGCAAGTATTTTGATTATTTCGGTGACCGGCTCAAAACAATTATCAAGAGTTTTTTTAACGGCTGATTAACTTTGTCAGTTAAGATAATAAATATGTGCCACACGATTAGATCAAATGGACGGTGGGGAAAAAATTGGTGAATTGAAGAAACTCTCTAAGAATTAATGCATGATATAAGTTGTGTATTATATATTTACAATAGTGTATTGAAACTTAAAATGATATATTATATATTTAACCTTTCTTAGATAAATATTCATTTACATCCAAAATAGTGTATTGAAACTTAAAATGATATATTATATATTTACAATGAAAAACAATGTATTAAATACTTGAAATAATACGTTAAGTATATTTACAATGAATATTTAACCTTTCTTAGACATAAATTGTTATTACTTGAAATAATAGAAATTAACGTCTGAATCCAAATTAGCTTGTTGTCATTGTTAATTATATATTAAATATTAAATATTGTGTGTTTAAAAGATACACATGGTGCTTGTCGAATATGTGTGAAATACTCCACGTGACGTATCAAATTATTTTCTATAACAAAAATTTATTTATATATAATAATTATTCCGATTTTAAGTACTTATTACAAGAATATATAATATTTCGCACATTTTACATAATTGAATACAAATATATATTATAATTAATAAAATATTACATATAACAACAAAACATACCCTAAGATATGTATCGGTACAATATAAGATATTTTACATTAAAATTAACTAGCTATAACCCCGCGCAATTGCGCGGGGCACGTTGATTTGTTTTTTTTTATGATTTGTGTTTTTTCTGTATTTATTTTCCGGCAGCGTTGTATTGGCCAGTGATTCGATTTGTGTGGTGTTGTGGAATTTTCAAACTGAGAAGGACCGAAATGTAATTTTTCAAACTGAAAAGGACCAAAATGTAAATTAAAAAGGACAAAAATGTGAATTAAATTTTTTTTTCGAATTAAAATGTGTAAATAAAAGAGGATCAAGATGTAAATATGAAGTACCAAAATGTAATATTTTAAACTTGAAAGGACAAAAAAAAAAAAAAAAAGGACCAAAATATAGTTTTTTCAACTAAAAAGGACCAAAATGTAATAAAAAAAGGACCAATATGTAAATTAAAAATTTTCTTACAAAGAGGCCCCTGGACCAAAATGTATTTTTTTAAACTTGGAGCACCAAAATGTAAATAAAATAGGACCAAAGTGTAATTTTTCGAAATAAAAAGGACCAAAATGTAAATAAAAAAAGACCAAAATGTAAATTAAATTTTTTTTCTTTACAAAAAGGCCCCTGGTGACGTGGCTCAACCAGGAGGCAGGGAAAAGTATAGAATTATACTAATTAAAATGTGTATTCAATTTATATCATTGAAAAAGTTCAAAATATTGATACATTCTTGTAAAAAAGCAATAGTCAAAATATTGATTGACTGAGATTTTATCATTGAAAATATCTGTGAATATATAATATATATTTCGGGCCGGAACCCGGAACCCCCCCCCCACCCCGGGCCCCCTTTCGGGCCTGGTTCCCCCCCCCCCACCCCGGGCTCGGCGGGCCTGACCCCCCCGGGCTCGGCCCGGCCCCCCTTTCGGGCCTGACCCCCCCGAGGCCCGGCCCCCCCTTTCGGGCCTGACCCCCCCGAGGCCCGGCCCCCTTTCGGGCCTGACCCCCACCCCCCTCGAGGCCCGGCCCCCTTTCGGGCTTGACCCCCCCTCGAGGCCCGGCCCCCCTTTCGGGCCTGACCCCCCCGACCCCCCCCCCCCCGAGGCCCGGCCCCCTTTCGGGCCTGACCCCCCCCCCGACCCCCCCCCCGAGGCCCGGCCCCCTTTCGGGCCTGACCCCCCCCCCCCCCGAGGCCCGGCCCCCTTTCGGGCCTGACCCCCCCCCCGAGGCCCGGCCCCCTTTCGGGCCTGACCCCCCCGAGGTTCGGGCCCGGCCCCCTTTCGGGCCTGACCCCCCCCCCGAGGCCCGGCCCCCTTTCGGGCCGGACCCCCCCCCCCCGAGGCCCGGCCCCCTTTCGGGCCGGACCCCCCCCCCCCCCGAGGCCCGACCCCCTTTCGGGCCGGACCCCCCCCCCCCGAGGCCCGGCCCCCTTTCGGGCCGGACCCCCACCCAGGCCCGACCCCCTTTCGGGCCGGACCCCCCTCCCGAGGCCCGGCCCCCTTTTCCGGCCGGACCCCCCTCCCGAGGCCCGGCCCACATTTCGGGCCGGACCCCCCTCGCCTCCTTGCTTGTACCTGCAAAATACAAGTAAAACATACAATATATACAAAAATACATATGTACACCTACAACATACACACAAAGATCACATACACAGAGACACACTTTTACATATTTAACACACACACACACACTTATAAGAAAAATTGTCCTTTTGCAAGAGAGTTCGGTTTGTTATCATCATAAAACCCTGTAGTTTGACTTTGTTCATTTCGTTTCTTGTGGGATCTTTTCATTACTTTCTTCATTTCAATACTTGTGAGTTCATAGCCAAACCTGTACATACAAATGAGAGAATAAATTAGGAAGATATAATCCATAAATAAGCAATAACAGTAAGTTTTCTTTTTATCAAAACAGAAAATGAAGGTGTTTATATTTAGCATTTTACAAATCAAGAGGATTAAGAATATTCCAAATTCAAGGCTTATTTTTGCTATTTTTTGTAAATAATATTCCAAATTGAAAAGAAAAAGTTTGGGTGTTAAGTATCTTCCCTATTAAAAAGGACTTTGGGCAAATCATTCATATAAATCAGAGGCTTTTGTGCTTATTACCCAAAATGGATAAGTAACCACGTAATTAACATGAGCCGTGGATTATCATCACATAATTGGAAAATTGCAAAAATAAAAAAAAAGTTTTTGTGTTTTTTGAGAAAATGGCCCATAGTCCATAGACCTTTAATATAACAGATAAACTCAAAAGTAAAAGTAGAGATGAGAACAAAAACAAAATAGACAGCACTACTGACCCAAAAGGGGGACAACAAGAAAAGCAGCAGTAAAAAGAAAAAGATAAGGCCAATATTTAAGATGTAATCAACGAGAAAGGAGTACGTAATACCTATGACTATTTAGGATGGATGAGGAGAGGAGTTCCATTAGCGCTGGACCAGGCTAGGAGGCCAAGCATGGTGGTCTGATAACCTTCTTTGAAAGGATCTCGACACCACTTCTCCCTTGTGAAGGCCTGATTCTTCGAAAGCACCTTTGAAAGGATCTTATCTCGACGCCACTTCTCCCTTGTAACAAGTGTTAAGAGAGCCAGAAGAGGAGAGTAAGCCAAACGAATGAGTGGAATAAGAATACCCCTCCATTAATGGAGGACAAAGAGAAGCAGAAAGCTGTGGAAAGAGAAAAGAAAAGAGATCTGGGAAGAAGCAGATGGGAGCGGGCGAATGGGGAAATATATAGAGAAGGGCGAGACCGATCCAAGGATCTCCAACGGTCCAATTTCCAACGTTCGAATTTCCAACGTTCGAATTTCCAACGTTCGAGAAAAACCAGGATCGTCTCCAGTTGTACGGAACTGGATGAATTAAGATCAATTAAGAGCCCTTCGCGATTAATATATTATTATATATACTGTAAATGAACTTCCGTTTTCAATTTTCGCTACCTGTATTCAATTCCTTCGCGAAGCTTCTCTCTCCTCGCCTCTTCCTCCCGTCAGAAATCAATTGGGTTTCTTCATCGGCTTCTTCACTTGGGTATATTGTTAGATCAGGTTTGGTTGTTTCTCTACAATCAATTGGGTTTTTATCGACAAAAATACAGTATTCAATTCATTTCGTTTTTAGTTTCAGAATTTTAAGCTGAAAATTTCTGAAATTGACAGTTCTTTCTTTTGTTTAGGAGATTACTGATGTTAAATTAGTATATTTTGAGTCAGTGATCTGAATTGTTTGTGTATTGTGCAGTCAGTGATCTGAGTTGATTTCTTAGTAACATAACTTGCTAATTAACTACTTATTTCGATCTTCTATTATTTCTTTTCTTATGATTACTCGATATTTTATTTTACAGGATTCGTTCGCAATCGATCAATCTTGTCGCACCTGCTTCTAGAAGTGCGCAATTTCACGATTTAAATTCAGTTGTAAGTAATTAGTGAATTTCTCGGTTTTTGAATTTGTAACTTGTTTTATAATCCAGTTGGAGAAAGATGGAGTTCCAGTGCTGGTGGAACTAATCGATCAAGATTCCGACTCGGATGCAACAATTGTTCAACTCAATTTTGGTGATCGTTTGGATCCAGTAGTTATTATCACTTACGGCTGTGATTGAGGTACTGGACGACGAGTCTGAGCCATCAGTGAGAGAGCTTGCTCTTTCCCTCCTAATCGAAATGGTTCGAAATCAGGTTAATTAAATATCTTTTTTATTTGAAAATCTTCTATCTGTGGAAGGAGCTTAATTTGTTAATTCAATTCAGGCCCTTGAATTCTTTCATTTTCGCAACTTTTCATCTCTCTTTTTCCCATTTTTAGGGTACAAGTTTCTAATGAAGCACACCAATGTTTAACAAAGGTACTACAAAAAATAATAATATAAAACTGTTAAAAATAATAGAGAGAAATTTCGTAAACTGTTAATATTAATCAGGTTAATTAAATTTACAAAAAGACCCCTTCATTATCAGAAATTAGTGGAAAAGAAGCCCCTTCCTTCAATATCAAATCTCATAAATGGAGGGGCTTTTCGTCAATTTCCAATAACACAGGGGCTCATTTGCAAATATTGAGTTTGATTTATTGCATTGTTTCAATTTTGGTTTGCTCTGTAATGGAATTGTTTTGTGAATTGCATTGTTCTGAATTTGCAAAATATAATTTGGAATAATGCTGATTACCTATATTCTATTTTAATGTATATTAAAAAAAAGTGATGTTGATTCATTAGTTTGAGTGAAGTTGATTACTTACTTTATGATCCATAAAGCATAACCTTTGATTTTTTTATAATTTTGAAAAGGTTAACCTTGTAAATTGTTTTGAATCTAGCAAACTTAATCATTTACTATACCCAATTGGATGGCTTTATCTTTTCCCATTCTTTTAGAAGTTATATTTTATCTTTTTTCATTTTAAGACGTTTTGGTTTTCTATTAATGCAGATTTAATACATGTATTTCCAAGCCTCAGAGAAACGAGCCACTCCCGATTCCTTCAAATTCTTCCACGGGCTGAAGGGTTTAAGAAGTTGATGGAGAGGGTTTTGGAGGAGTGGAATGAGGGGGAGAGTTCGTGCCAGCAATAGCAGATTTTTTGTTTTGTTTTGTTTCGAGGTTTTTTTTTGTTTGCGTAATTTTTTGGGTTTTGAGGGGTGGTGATGTGTTTTTTTTTGGAATTTTAGAGGGGAAATAATGAGGGTGATCTACATATAAATAGTGTAATTAGTTGAGGGGTCAGATTGGAAAAAGTTGAAAGGAGAAGATTTGTAGGACATTAATTTCTAGAACTTGTTTTTTATTTTTACTTTAACTAGTTTCTCTAATTTCTTTTTTGAGAAAATCGTTTCTATGATTCAATTGATTTTATGCCAATTGGACAATTTAAGTAGAACTAGCAATATCTTTATACTCTGGGTCCATGGTGAGCCAAGATTCCATATTTTCCGTTTTCTAAATAATGTGAGACGTGACCCATACTTTCAGTTAATAACTCCAATGTTGATAGTGCATACATCATAATATTACTTGCAGTTTTTCTCTTCTGGAATTAACAAAAGGGGTAGTATATATATGATATATCAATAACTTGCTTATTTTTTGTTAGGAATTTATTTTCCGAATTATAATTTTATTGTAAGTGGTGAGAGTGAAAATGTGTGGGAGGGCAAGAGAGAGAGAAAGAGAAGAAACTGAAAGAGATGAGATGGCGATGGTGAATCTTAAGCTTCTTGCTTGCTCCATGTGCTTCAATCTCCTACACCCCCCTCTTTTCAAGGTTTCATTCGTTCTTCCACTTAATATAAATCATATCATTTCATTTCATTTCTATCTATTTTAACCGAAATTTTTTCGTAACAACACGTAGTGTACTAAGGGTCACGTGGTGTTCAAGTCATGCAATGACAGGCTGACGAACCGGTGCCACGTCTGCTTTCGCACAAACATCTTCTTTCGAAACATCCCTCTCGAAGAAATTCTACAAAGTGCTCGAGTTTTCTGCCCCAACCAAAATTTGGTTGCAATGCTCTCATCCCCTATGACGAGAAACACAAACACCAGAAATCTTGCTCCTTCCCGTGCTCTTGCCCCGAAGAGTCATGCGAGTTCTCCAGCTCGGCAAGAGAGATGAAGGACCACCTCATCACTACGCATGCTTGTTCGGTTCATCATTTTCGTTATGGCACGAAATTCGAAGTTTCGTTATCGGACACGCCCAAGTACAAAATTCTGGCTGCAGACCAGGATGGTTGTATATTCATCCTCAAACCGAGAATGAATGAGATCCTCGGTTTGACTTTGTCTTTGTTCTGTATTAGGCCAACTAGTACTGGTACGGATGAATCGGAGTTCTGGTATGATCTGATGGTGTATGAGGAGTCTATGGGTAGAAGGGTAATTTTCTTCAACGCGAGCATCTCGGGATCAACATTGGGACGATGTGTCGAGGACATCAAGACTTTTGCATTGCTCTCTGACTCTGAGAAACACTTGCTAAGCTCTGGAAATTTGATGCTCAGCATTTGCATTAAGACAGTCTATCAACCACTTCTTGATTGGAGCCCTCTCCCCCACAATTGATTAATTATGATGAGAATTTGTGTTTGTGTTCTTGATAATGTGATCATTTGATTAAATGTTTGGAGTTAATTAACTAGTAATTTGTTATCTAATCCTGATTACATATTTATCTGATCCAATTGTGTTTTTTTTGCTTAATTTACCTTAGATAGTAAATGCGTTAATGCTAACGTATATTAATTGATAAATTCCGTTTTATAAGGAAATTTTAAACTAGACACGGACATGGTTTACATGTCGTGTTTATGATTTGCCACTAGTTTAGAGACATAAATATTTTATTTTATTAATTTACATAACACGAAAATATGAAAATATATAATGTGAGATACAAAATTATCTAATGGTAAAATGTATAGTGTAAAAAAATATATGAAGTTCTGAATTTGGATAAATTTGAAAAATGGGAAGATATAAAATCTAAAATTGTACGGAATTAAAAGGAATACAATAATCACAATAAAATTAAAATGAATATAATAATCACAATTAAATCTAAAGAAAAATATTGAGAAGCAATACCATAATTTCTTGATATCGCTCCAGAAAAATGTTCTTCTAATTTTATCAATCTCGCTTACTACACATTTTGGGACAAAAACACTGACATGTAACACATAGTTCCTTTCCAACTGCTAAGTTTTTTTTGTATTTTGTCAATGAACACTTTGAAATTATCTTTAAAAGGTTTTTTTAAATTGGAGAGGCAGCCACAAACATCTAAAAGGCAAGTTATTAATTTGGCACCCCGATTCCTCTGAATTTTTAATATCCACGTGGTTATTAGAAATGGCATTTATTTCAGATTTATCATAGTTGATTTATATTCTTGAATGTTTCCCAAACATATTAAGAATTAAGATTAAGAATATATTTTAATCTCCTGGTTTGTTTTTGTCCATGTTTGATAAGATGCAAGGAATCTACGTTTATTTCAGATTTGTATGTGTATTATTTTAGCACGAACTCTATTTAGGACTTAGGAGAACCTTTGTTTGTACTTTGGCAAGACATTCCCTTTTTTTTTATGGATTAATACTATGTGTGAATTCCCAAAAAAACCTCAATCCATCATGTATGCTTTCACTTGTGAGAATGTAGAACAATTCATTTTATTATATGTGGCCAAATGAATTTAAATAAATCACCATTTAGCCCATCCGAACCAGGATACTCCACGTAGCGTATCTGAATATTTCAACAATTCATTTTATTATATGTGGCCAAATGAATTTAAATAATTCACCATTTAGCCCATCCGAACCAGGATACTCCACGTAGCGTATCTGAATTTTTATTTTAAAATAATACCGAATATTTCTCGAATAATTCCGGATACTTGTCGGATACTTTTAACGTATATATAAATATTCTTGAAAAATAAAAATAAAAATTTGAAATGGAAATAAATAAGTAATGCATATGAGTATATAATTAAATATAATAAACATTTACTTAATATGAAATTATTTCTGTAAAAACATAATTTTAGCATATATTATGTTAGATATATAATACATAAAAATATTAAATATACAAATTATAATTAATAAATTAATAAAATAATAAAATATTATATATAATAGACGTATCGTATCCTATGTTTTTTTTTTTTTAAATTGCGTATCGTCGTATCCGTATCGTGTCGGATACAATAACCATATCCGTATCCGTGCAACCTAAATGCCAACACTAAGAACAATAGGTAGTGTATTCACGGCCACATGGTGTGCGAGTCATGCAAAGACCCGGAACAATATATAATTGTTAATAAAATTTATTAAATATTATTATATATTATATTATTATATTTTTTAAGGGTCCAAAAGAAAAAAGGGCTGGAAAAATTAAAAAAACGTTACCGGATTTTTAAAACCCGGAATAAAAAAGAGCAACAAAATCTGTAGCTATCATGACATTTTGTCTTTTAGTGGGCGAGATTTTAAATCGCGTTCTCTATTTTGTCTTTTTCCAGACCGGATTTTAAAATACCGGTTTTTTTAGTTAATTAACTTGACCTGCCAATTTTTTTGTTAATGAAGGCTTAATCCGGCGGGTTTTTAAAATTCGGTGTTTAGTGTTAATTAATCCTACGAGATTTTAAAATCCGGCGTTTAGCGTTAATTAATCGTACGGGATTTTAAAACCCGGCGTTTACTAAAATTAATGCGGCAGGATTTTAAAATCCGGTAGTTTTACTTTAATACTGCAAAAACTGATAGAACACTGTTTTGATACTAATTAAACCGGCGGGATTTTAAAACCCGATAGGGACGGGATTTTAAAACCCGTTCCAGGTCATATCTGGGATATTTGCAAAAAAGAGAGTTATTTTTTGAATTAATTTTTCATACAAGGTCACATGCAGAAATGCTCCAAATTTTTTCCCTATTCTTAAAGTAATTGCATTTGCATTATTCATTTTTTATTTACTCTTATTTTCTATTTTTGCAATTTTGACAACAAATCGTGTTTTGGTCTATGTTACATGATAGTTCAAAAATCTAGTCGTGCCATATCGAGTCGGGTACATGTCAGACAAATATCGGATACATATAGAATATTTCACGTGGAGTATCATATCGAATATTTTATTTCAAAATATTCTATTTCAAAATAATATCGAATATTTTATTTCAAAATAATGTCGGATAAGATCGGATTCGAATATTTTATTTCAAAATAATATCGAATATTTCGCGTGACGTATCATATCGAGTACTTGTCAAATAGTTATAGCACTTGTCAAATAGTTATAGCAAAGATATAAATTTTAAATTATAATAAATAAGTAATACATATAAATAAATAACTAAATATAATAAACATTTAAAAGTCATTTATGTAATAACAAAATTTTAATATATTTTTTCAAAAATATAACATATAAAAATATATATATATATAAATTATAATTAATAAAATATTATATAGTGACATAATAACATAAGCAAGTACCAAAATGGACATATGTTTCAGACTCGTTTTATTTAGAGTTGGTCTAGAAATCGGCTACACAAATTATGTTTATAAACTGGACAAAAACGATAGAATAAAACCAAGTATTAATTGAAGGATGTATTTTATGTTTTTTCTCTCACGTACAAAGAGATATAAAGAGTAAATAAACATTAAAATAATACTTCATCTTTCTTCCACGTACAAACCTGTGCATGAGTCAATTTGTTAATACAAGAAGAAAGACAAGCACAAAAACAATATTCACTTAATTATTTGCAATTTTTTTATGATGTATATTTTTTCATTGTTAGTTAATAATTAATATTTCTTTAATTAGGATGTTTTTCATCTAATTTTTTTCTCGAGTTTGAATTACGTAACGTTAACATTTTTTTTTGACAACGGAAATTATATATATTCATGTTATATCAAATACATATACATTAACAACGGAAATTATTTTACAATATTTAAATTACGTAATTCCAACGGTAACATTTTTTTTTTTTTGAAACGTTAACAAAATCAAATTTTAAACGTTAAATAAATCTAATGAATCTACTTAACGTTAACACAATATTCATGTTATATCAAATAAACATGGTCCATGCGCATGAATGGTGAGAAAGAATGTCATAGACACACAAATGGATATTATAATCTGAACACCAAGTCTTAAGAAAACAAAAAACACTCCAACATCACTAGTATACCGTATTAATTATGTATACAATTAAATAAATTAAATTATGTATATGCCCATGGTTGAAAAATAATACTTTAAATTCATATTGTGACGAAACACTATTTCAAATTGTTACGGATTTTACATCAATTACATTCTTACACTCTTGGCGTAATTAGCATAAAGTAAGTGTTATTGCAAATTATACAACATCTAAGTATGAAACTAACTATATTCGGCACAAAATAAATGTTAATTTATACTCATTTGTTTAATAATGAATTATAAATTAAATTATATATAGTTACTCTCCTTGAGATAGTAATATAAAATATATAGCACGTTTCCACGATGTTATTTCATAAATAAAAAACTAAACTTGGGATGTTCATTTGCTCGGTTCGGTTCAAATCTAATCGAATAAAACAAAATCGATTTACATCAAATCAAATTAAATCCAAACCGAACATAATCGAATAACCCGATTTATTATTCGGTTGAACGAAATAAGAAATATTATAATGTTAGGGTAAAATAAAAATTCATATTTTGTTTATCATAATATATAAATAAATCTTACAAAATTTAATTATATTATTTTCTAAGATTATTATATCGTATTTTAATATTTTAATATTAACATATTAAAAGAAAATGAAAAATAAAATTTTATTTGGTCGATTCGAATTTAATCGGGTTTTAAATGAATAAAACACAACCAAAGCAAATAAACGGAACAATGTCATTTTTTCAACCGAACTGATCCAATTAAATCGAAAAATCGAACCGATTAAATCGAATTCGACTAGCTAATTTGGTTCGGTCCCAAATTAAACCGAACCATTTCAACATTCTCAACAAATTATTTTGATCACATAATTATAACTTAAATGCTGGGCTAATTATAAGAATATATATATTAATTGATATTTACCAAAAATCAAATAAGATTAACTATATTTAACTTATATATATATATATATATATATATATATATATATATATATATATATATATATATATATATATATATATATATATATATATATAATATTAACCATACAGTAACCATATATTATATATGTATGCAAAATAATATTAACCATATATTATATATGTATGCAGAATAGGTATTTATATATGTATGCAGAATAATATTAACCATATATTATATATGTATGCAAAATAATATTAACCATATATTATATATGTATGCAGAATAGGTATTTATATTACATAACCTCAATAATATTATTTCATAAATTTAAATAATGTAATTCCTAATTCCAGACGGTAAGTATTTTATTACAAAATTTAAATTATGTACTTCCGACGGTAACAAAAAAAATTTGTAACGTTAAACAAATCTAAGAAATCTACTTAACGGTAACATAATATTAATGTTATATCAAATAAACATGGTCCATGCGCAAGAAACAATGAACAGTCCTTCAACACTACACTAGTATATATCTAATTAAGGGAGTCTCCCTCTCATTTCTTCTCTCCCCCAAATTCATTGTCTCGTCTTCTTTTTCTCCTTCTCTTAGTTCTCTCCCAAATTCATTAGTACTACTGCTCTGGTCCAGGCTGGCCGGTCCAAAGCGAACCACAGGCAGAGCCCTACGATCTTGACCAAAAGTACAAACATTTGAATTTGACCACCATATTCAACGAGTACTTTAAAAGGAGTCATATACGAAATGGTAAGGCGAAACACAATGCCATAACGGAAAACACTAACATCCCTTTCGTGCTCACTTCTTCAATGTTCGAGTAACTTAATGGAAGAACCGGCAAATTTGCATGATCTTGTGTCTGGGCAGACGCAGCGGACGAACGGGCAGGTGCTCTTGTGATCGTCTTTCTGGTAGTAAGGGATTCTGGCAGGACAGCCGCAGTTAGGGCAGCAGATTCTAGAAGCTTCTAGAACCATCTCGACGGCCATGTTGCGAAAGTTCTCTACAGGACCAGTGCAGATATGGCAATTGTTTGAGAGTTTCATGAAGCAACTCGGGCAGTATACGTGTCCAAGAGTGCACTGAAAAAGGAAAAATATGAGATCTTGAAACAATGGAAGCAATGGTAAGGATGAAAAATCAAAATGGATCTAGTACTACACGGGTAAATTAAATCCTCAATTAAAATGAAAATTAGATAAGAATAGCATAATTGAAACCTGGAAAACAGGGGGACGAAGAGGATGGAAGCAATTGGAGCAGTGAAGCACTTGATGATCGTCGATTTCGATTTCGAACTCATCATGCAATATCATCTCCCTCCTCTCTACCGCTCGTGCTTCGTCGATTCTGTCCAATGGTTCTCTTCTAGCCCTAGGGGTAGCCAAAGCAATTCTTGGTACCGAAGCCGACTGTCTGGTACCAGCCCTGTGCCTAATCCTCGCCATTTTCGCCACTAACTCTACTCGCTTAGTCCATTTGCTCTACTTAACCGCCAAGTTATAACCGCTTTATGGATAAACAATGGACTTCATATTAACTGTATCTCGGAAAATAAAATATGGGCCTGAAACATGGACGCCCATAAAAATAAGAAATGTGCCATTTTCTGCACGAAAATAAAAAATTTATATATAAACAATGAATAATGCAATTGCAATTACTTTAAGAATATGTAATTTTGCTTCTTGTTTGTGTTATTATGTCATATTCTGCACCAAAATTTAGTTGTAACTTGTAATATTGGATAAAATATATTTATTATATATTATATTTTTATTAGTTGTAATTTATATATTTTATTTTTTATATATATTATTTTTTACATAAAATATATCAAAATTCTGTTATTATATAATAACTTCTAAATGCTTATTACATTTATTCCAATTTAAAATTTATATTTTTACAATACATTATGTTTATATATATATGACTTATTTATTCCAAAAATAAAATTTATATTTTTGTTTTTAAGTATAATTATTGACGTGTTATAACAATCTGACAAGTATCCTATATTTTTTGGAATAAAATATTCGGATATGCCATATAAAATATTCGATACGTATCCGACATGTATCGATAAGATATTATTAGACTTTTATTTGTTGTCACAACTTCAAAAAAAAAAAAAAATAGATAAAAATGAGAAATGCAATTGTAATTACTTTAAAAATATGTAATTTTTGTTATCCAACTTCTATATCTTTAGATAGGGGCAAAAATAACCCAGAACTTTTTGTAAAAAAAATCCTCACTTTTTGAATACTCTAAAAATAATCCTCCAAATAAGATTTCATTTTTAATTATCCCTATAGAATAACGTTAACATTTTATGAAGTTGAAATTTTTTTGGATCAAAATATCTCTATATTTTCCATATTTAATTTTATTAAAAGTTTTTTAATTGTTTTATTAATTGAAAAATCTCCATAAATATTTTTTTAACATACTCTAATTTAAAAACTATAATGCATAATTTTAATCTTTCATTTATTATATATTTTGTCATACAAAACTATCATTAAATAAGAAAAAACAAACAACGATATGAAAAAGTTTATGAAAATATCTTGACAAGCATATTAGTTTAGAATTTAGTTTTATTTCTCAACATGTAACTAAAATTAGTTGCTATATTTTTTTGGCTAGGTATCGTCTCTAGTCTTAATTTTAACATTTATTTTAATTTCAGCAGCTAGTTCGATTTCAAAAGCTAGTTTTATTAACAATTAATCAACATTAAAACTAAAGGCTAAAATAATATTATTCGGTGAAGATATTTTCATAAATATTTGTTTATATCGTTGTTTATTTTTTTTATTAGTTAATTCTAGTTTTGTATGACAAAATTATAACTAATCAAATATTAAAATTATGTATATTAAACTAAATAGATATGATTTCATTTCAAAATTAAATATGAAACTTTTGAAGGTAAAACTAAATTCAACATATCGATAAAAGTATCTGCTAATTAATTATTAATCAGTTTTTTAATATATATTAATTATTATTAGCAACCCAATTAACACTTTTGGATATTAATTATTAATTATTTTCGTGTTATGTAAATTAGTAAAATTTAATAAAATAAATATTTATATCTCTAAACTAGTGGCAAATCAAAAACCATGTCTATGTCTAGTTTAAAATTTCGTATAAAATTTCCTTATAAAACGGAATTTATCAATTAATATACGTTAGCGTTAACGCATTTACTATCTAATGCATGACAACACTTCAATAAATTGAGGTATTTATATTTTTTTTATTAATATAGGTCGAGGGTATTTAAGAGGATAAATAACTTTTTTCATTCATAAAATGTTGTAAGGTAAATTAAGCAAAAAAAACACAATTGGATCCAGATAAATATGTAATCATGATTAGATAACAAATTACTAGATAAATATGTAAACATAATTAGCTCCAGACATTTAATCAAACGATAACATTAACAAGAACACAACAACACACACACACACACAAATTCTGAAGAGAATAACTGCAAGTAATGATGTATGCACTATCAACATTGGAGTTATTAACTGAAAGTATGGGTCACCTGACACGTCTCACGTTATTTAGAAAACGGAAAATTACGGAATCTTGGTTCACGATGGACCCAGACTATAAAATAACTCATTATTCTTCGTAAACCTTATCTCCGATTTATCCTCCTCCTAAAATTCAAACGGGGCAACGGCTTTAGCCTTTAGTGAAGCCATTTTCCTGAATTGCCCTCTAAGGGGCCGTTTGGCAAGCGGAATTAGTAGAGTGGAATTGGATTATAAGGTGGAGGAATTTTTTTTTCTGGAATTAACAATTCCACAGTTTGTTTGGATGTCCAAATTATAAGATGCTGGAAAATATAATTCTTCGTTTGGTTATTGAAATAAAGTTGGAATTTTGATATAGTAAGAATGAATATAGTTAGAAGTAGTTATGAATGATATTATTATGTTAAATTGTAGTTCAAATAAACAAAAAATATAATTGTAATTCATTATATGTTATGTCTAAATAGTCCTACTTTTTGTCGGTAAATTATACACTATTTTATATTCTAAGAAAAATTATCCATAACATTGGCTAAAACAATACTCTCGTAATTCTGGCGCACAAAAGATCTTTCAATAAGAAGCGAATAGCCCTCATGTCTCTAATGTATGACTTATCCTACACTTCCTTGCTTTTCTTCTGTTATCAACACCCCATCGAAATGAGTTCTTTGTGATATTAATTTCATAATTGCAGTATCATACTGTACAAAGTAAAATTATTTTTAACCTCTGCGCATATTCAATGAATTCTCAAGTAAACAATAATTGATCAAAAAAAATGAGAAATAACATCAAATCCTCAATCTACCCAACGAGAAATAAACACAATTGGCTCCCTCAAACTAATTTTGGCGCACACTCAACTGTCGAATTTGCCCCATAAAAGTGCTTCCTCCCTACCCCTTGATCTATCTTTCCAATTATCAAATTCTTGGGGATTCATTACCTGACTAGTAATTTTCAGAATAATTACCATCTAATGTATTGTATTTGAGATCGGATTCAACGAAATAACTATTCAAATCGTCTTAATTTCAGAGAAATAACATCCTAAATATTGAATTACTATCATTTACTAGTAATTATCTCTTCTCTCCCCTGATCGAAAAAAATCTGAACCCAATATAATTACTATAGTATTGTTAAAATTTGAATATTTTATTATTACAGTACTGTAAAATCAAACAATCAGTATAACTATTTAACAAACAATTTGTACTTCTCGCACAGATAAATACCCCAAAAATGTATGTTTAACCTTGATTTTATAAGAAGAAAGAAGCACGACTAGAGAGAACTTGAAATAATACAAAATAGATGAATCCGAATGTAAAAAAGGATGAGATGAAACTAGTCACTTGAAGAAAAAAGAGCTAGAAGCCATTAATGGAGCTAGAGAGAGAAAACAGTTCTGAAAAGAGAAAAGGAGAAAGATATGCCACGTAATAAGGAAAGAGAAGCTTAGTGGGAGAATTGGCGCTTTAATGTTTTGCGGCAATTTGGGACTCCAGGTTTTTGGCGAGTTATATTTTGCTGGCTTACAAGGAAGGAGAAGATACCTGCAAAACGTAATTCCAGATCCAAATGGCAACCAAACAAGGAAATGTTGTTTTGCTGGAATTTAATTTCCAATTCCACTCTAAAACCCAGTACCCCAAACACGCCCTAAAGATGTGATATTACTTTGGTGGGGTTACTGGTTAGTTGAGTCCATATTTGGTCTCTCACAAAATCTGGATATAACTCCTCCATGACTCAGCAATTAACCGAATTTCTCGTTAATTGGGCCGTACGGTAACAATATATTGGAATGTCCTTATTTTGGTGGGGTTATTAGCTCTGTTGCAAATGTGGATATTGTATTTGACTCAATACGAATAAAACAATATGGTAATTTTCAAAAAAAATATGGAATACAATACGTCTATTATATATATAATTTATTATTTTATTAATTCTTATTTGCATTTATATATTTAATATTTTTATATGTTATATATTTGACATAAAATTTATTTTTACAGAAATAATTTTATTTTTATTTTTCAAATATATTTATTTACACGTTAGAAGTATCCGAGAAGTATCCCTTGTTATTTTAAAATAAAATATTCTGATACGTCACGTGAAATATTCGATAAGTATCCGACGAGTATCGATTTCCGATACGATACGGCTTGATTTTCAAATTTATCCAAATTCAGAACTTCATATCTTTTACACTATACATTTTACCATTAGATACTTTTGTATTTTCTCACATTATATATTTTCATATTTTCGTGTTATGTAAATTAATAAAATTTAATAAAATAAATATTTATATCTCTAAACTAGTGGAAAATAATAAACACGACGTTTAAACCATGTCCCTGTCTAGTTTAAAATTTCGCTCAAAACTCAAGTTAAATTTTTTTTTTAAATTTCCTTATAAAAATAATATAAAAGATATAGAAGTTAGATAAAAATAATTACATATTCTTAAAGTAATTGCAATTGCATTATTCATTTTTTAATCTATTTTTATTTTTATTTTCGTAAATTAATAAAATAATTTTTGGGTCTATGTTACACGATACTTCAAAAGTCTAGTCGCATCGTATCATATACATCTCGGATACATATCGAATATTTCACGTGACGTATCGAAATATTTTATTCCAAATAATATGGGATACTTGTCGGATAGTTATAACACATCAATAATTATATTTGAAAAACAAAGATATAAATTTTAAATAGAATAAATAACTAAATCTAATAAACATTTGAGTAATGATATGACCACTCCCCTCCCATCTTCACTCATGGGTGAATGACACGTGGGTCCCACATGGATTTTTTTTTGTATAAAATGATGTAGGTCCCACATGTCAGAGACTCTAGGGAGTGAAGATGGAAGTGGTCCTAGCACCACTCTAAACATTTATAAGTTATTTATGTAATAACAGAATTTTGATATATTTTATGTAAAAATATAGTATATAAAACATAAAATATATAAATTACAATTAATAAAAACATAATATATAATATAACAAATATATTTTAACCAATAATTTTTTAAATTTGTCGTATTCGATACGATACGTGGGTTTCCTATGAATTTTGGCGTAGAATATGATATAATAACATAAGCAAGTACCAAAATGGCCATCTTTCAGGCCCATATTTTATTTTTCGGAGATACAGTTAATATGAAGTCCATTATTTATCCATAAAGCGGTTATAGTTGGCCCGCGGCCACTTGCCTTTATATAACTTGGCGGTTAAGTAGAGGAACTGAGCGAGTAGAGTTAGTGGCGAAAATGGCGAGGATTAGGCACAGGGCTGGTACCAGGCAGTCGGCTTCAGTACCAAGAATTGCTTTGGCTGCCGCTAGGGCTAGAAGAGAATCATTGAACAGAATCGACGAAGCCCGAGCGGTAGAGAGGAGAGAGATGATATTGCATGATGAGTTCGAAATCGAAATCGACGATCATCAAGTGCTTGACTGCTCCAATTGCTTCCATCCTCTTCGTCCCCCTGTTTTCCAGGTTTCAATTATGATATTCTTATCTAATTTTCATTTTAATTGAGGATTTAATATGCCCGTGTAGTACTAGATCCAGGTTTTCATCCTTATCATTGCTTCCATTGTTTCAAGATCTCATATTTTTCCTTTTTCAGTGCACTCTTGGACATGTATACTGCCCGAGTTGCTTCATGAAACTCTCAAACAATTGCCATATCTGCAATGGTCCTGTAGAGAACTTTCGCAACATCGCCCTAGAGATGGTTCTAGAAGCTTCAAGAATCTCCTGCCCTAACCGCGGCTGTCCTGCCCGAATCCCTTACTACCAAAAAGAGGAGCACGAGAGCACCTGCCCGTTCGTCCGTTGCGCCTGCCCAGACACAAAATCATGCGATTTCGTCGGCTCATCCATTAAGTTACTCGAACATTGGAGAATCGAGCACGGAGGGGATGTTCGTGTTTTCCACTATGGCATTGTGTTTCGCCTTACCATTTCGTATATGACTCCTTTCATAATACTTGTTAATAATGAAAGTGATCAAATTCAAATGTTTGTACTTTTGATGAGTCGGGTTGGTCTTGGTCAAGAACGTAGGGCTCTGTCTGTGGTCCGCGTTGGACCGCCTGGCCAGCCTGGACCAGAGTATTCATATCGTGTGGTTCTCGTGTGTGATGAATATGGTGGTCGTGTGGGTAATAGTAGTAGTACCAATAGTAGAACAAGGAGAGTGGTTATCTTCGAAGCGCCGGTTATGAGTTCTACATTCGCAAAAGGGATTGATGACACAGAGAGTTCTTTATTGGTTTCTCGTAAATTGCTCTCGCCAGACTTGGAAGATTGTGTTGCACATGTTCGTATCCGCAAGTTATAAGTAGATTGATTATTGCGTTAACTAAATAGAAGCGGTTTTATTGTGAACTAATTTGATGTGATATTTGTTTAGTAGTTAATTTAAAACATTTTTCATTTGTTTGTTGTGTACTGATTAAATCATTAAAGCCCGAATTGCCTCGTTACTGGTATTTTGGTTACTTATAAAGCACAGTGGCTCGTAAAAGCTTCTTTTTTTTTTGTGGAGCAAAGATGGCAAGAACGAGGTAGAGGTTTTGTAGGCGACGACTTTTTTGTTAGGTCCTGTTTTAGACTACGTATAGTGATGAGTAAAATCAGAGAAAAATAAGACGTTGAGAATGAGTTACAAAAGAGAACGAAGGGCTTGTATATGCAAAAATAGTTAAAGACCTTAGTCATTTGTTCAATAATAGGGTACGTAATAAATTCGTGTATAATTCGAATGAAACGTTTTTAAAGTCGATCACATATTCGTCAAATTAAACAGAAACACTACTAATTCGTCAATTTGTTTATGGTTATACTTATTTTACTCAAATTTGATCAATTTTTGGGCAATGTTGTAAATAAATAAAATTCAACGATAAAAACAGTTAAAAATGAGAACCGGTTCAATAATGATTATATTTTGTCACTCGGTTGCAAAAAGGGTCAACTGTTGTTTTATTGTTTTAACCGAGGTTGATCAGTTTTAATCGAATTTGATCGATTTTACTGCAATGATATTATTATTTATTAGATTTTAGTATTGAAGTTAATATTTATTTGAACTAAAATTTTGAATTCCTTTTATCTTTATATTTAAATTTTAATTATTAAAATTTTAAAAAGACGTAATATCATATATGATAAATTATCGATTAAGATGACAGTTTTTAACTGATTAATCATCGACGATCTATCGCCTCGTTCCGTTACACGTGTTTGCAACATCGATTTTGCATATGTTTGTTATACCTGCAATAAAATTGGCAATGCCAACGATAATTAAGACTAATGGAGAATAATATCCTTCATCTAAAAATATGAAAGAAAAAAATGCATTTTCTCAAAGTAATATCAATTGTATTATTTATTTATTTATTTATTGCATTTTTTATAATATAGAGTTTTTGTGTACGACATGGGCCAAAATGGCCATGGCTCAGGCCCATATTACATTTTCAACGAAAGAACTGATATAAAATCCATATTTATTGATAAAAAACGGTTATAAACGACCTGGCGGTTAAGCAGCAGAAATGGACTAAGTGAGTAGAGAAAGTAGCGAAAATGGCGAGGATGGGGCCGAGGGCTTGTAACTGGCCGTCCGCTTTGGCCCCAAGAATTTCTATGGCTACCGCACCCTCTAGAATTGTCGAAACAGAAACAGAAGAGGAACCAGAGAGAAACGAGGAAGAGAGGAGAGAGATGGATGATGAGATCGAAATCGAAATCAACGATCATCAAGTGCTTGACTGCTCCAATTGCTTCCCTCCTCTTCGTCCCCCTCTTTACCAGGTTTCAATTATGCTATTTTTGCCTATTTTTTGCCTAATTCTTCCTACATAATCTATGTGTGCCTGCCTCGATATTGCTCAGTTTCATTAATGGTCTCGTTTTTCTTTTTCTTTTTTAGGGCAATGCTGGACATGTAACCTGCCCGAGTTGCTGTGAGAATCTCTCGAACAAGTGCCATATCTGCACTGGTCTTATAGAGAACACTCGTAACGTTGCCGTGGAAAATGTTCTAGAAGCTTCTAGAATATCCTGCAGTAACAGATTGCTCGGCTGTCCTGCCCGAATCCCTTACTACCAAAAAGGCGCACACGAGAGCACTTGCCCGCTCGTCCTCTGCGTCTGCCCAGAAACATCATGCAATTTCAGCGGCTCTTCCGTTCGGTTACTCGAACATTGGAGAGACGAGCACAATTGGGCCTTTCGAACTTTCAACTACGGCACTACATTTCACATTACCTTTTCATATACCCCTTCTTATAGAGTACTTGTTGATGATAAAAGCGATAAAATGTTTGTACTTTCGGTAAGTCGGGTCAGTCATGGTGTGGCTCTGTCTGTGGTCTGTGTTGGACCATCCAGTCTACCTGATCCACGTGGACCGAAGTATTCGTACAAGTTGACTGTCGAGCGTGATGATCATGGTAGTGGTGCGGGCAGTAGTTGTAGTAGAAGTAGAGGGAGAGGAGTTGAGTTTAGAGCGCCGGTTATGAGTTCAACACTCCAAAATGGGCTTGGTGATACCAACGGCTTTTTAGTGCTCGTGCCGGACTTGGAAGATTTTTGTGTATGTGTATGTATCCACGAGTTCTCGATTTATGAATTTTAGTTGCGGGATTATTGCAACATTAACTAAATTGAACTGATGCTATTTCGAACCAAGTTTGATGTGATCTTAGTCTAGAGGTTAATTCAAATCAATTTTCAGTTTATTTTGTAGCGATTAATCCGAATTGTCTAAGATAGCGTTTGATTGGAGTTTTGAAATTAAAATGTCTTGACATAATTTCTTATGAATTTCATTTTCATATTTAGTTTGCACAATAAATAATAAAATAAGTAATTACTCGATTCTCGAAAGCATAGCTAGTGCGAATAAGATTATCATCAGAATGGTTGAATTTTCGTTATTGCCATGACTCCATGAGGAAAGAATAATTTTTTTTTTCCAAAAATTAATAGGCCAAACTTTTTATAAATAAATTCATTTTTTTTAATTTTAGAGTATGTAATAGAATAAATAAGTGGATCGACCAAACATGATAAGAAAATATGATATGGAGTAATATGTTTCGGCACGAATATTGTTCATATTTTATGTCAATGGATTATCCAAAGTACGAACCAAACACCCCTAATTAATGATATTTGGGAAAATTTTCAAAAACTCCCTAACTTTATAGAAAAGTATCAAAAACTCTTTCATATTTTAGATTTCTTAAAAAAATTCTGAAAAATAAGTTCAATTTATTTTACAATATACGGTATTAAATTTAACATTTTCCATCCAAATATGTTTTTTTTACTAAAATACATTTTAAAATTTATTTTCTTGTTTAAACCAATACCAAACAAAATTATACTTTACATTTGATATAAAATAAATAAACAAAATATATAAATACAATCATAAAACATAATAATAAAAATAATAATTTGCGTAAATAAAAGTATAATTTACATATAAAATAATAATTTGCGTAAATAAAAGTATAATTTACATATAAAATAATAATTTGCGTAAATAAAAGTATAATTTACATAAAAGTATAATTTACATTAACAAAATTTATTGTTAACATCATAACACAAAATATTTTGTCGAATTTTTAATATTATGTCAATGCATTCTCCAAAATACTAACCAAACACCCTTAATTAATGGTATTTGGAAAAAATTTCGAAAACTCCAGAACACATAAATTTATCAAAAACTCTTTCATGTTTTAACTTTCTCAAAAAAACTCTAAAAATAAGTTCAATCTGTTTTACCATCTACGGTATTAAATTTAACATTTTCCATCCAAATATATTTTTTTACCAAAATACTTTTTTTAAATTTTTTTTATTTTGTTGTTTATACCAGATAACAAATAAAAATTATACTTCACATTTGATATAAAATAAGTAAATAATAAATATATATACAATCATAAAACACAATAATAAAAATAATATTTGGCGTAAATAAAATTATAATTTACAAACAAAATAATCGATTTTTTGTGTAATATAATCATAAAATAAATAAATGCATTTTGAAAACATCACAAAATACCGTTAAAATCATAACAGAAATTTTTTTGTCGATCTTTTAATATTATATTTGATATTGAATAACATAAAGATGCAAATAATTAAATGAGAAGTATTTTTGTCAAAAAAATGATGGTTCATGAAAAAAAAATGAGTTAACTTCACAGGGAAGTACAAAATAATTCAATTCATTTTTTAGGAAGCTCTTGAAAGAATTTAAATCGAGTTTTTTTTTTCCTAATTTCCTGAAAAATTAGGATTATTTTAGAATCCCCCATTATTTTCTGTTAAACTTATAAAACCTAATATAAATATAAGGGTAATTATACCATACCCCCTCATTTCCCCCACACGCCCCATCTATATCACCAATTAATCATTAATTGATGATTAATTAGTATGATAATTAACAAAATTACATCGGATTAACCATTAATTAACTATTACACATTATTTAATATTAAAAGTACATCCGATTAATCATTAATTCAGTTAATTAACCCACTAATTAATAGTTAATTAGTGGATCGATGGTGGGAAATGGGGGGTACAGTATATGCCCTCTAAATATAATGGAACATAAAAGCCCAAGTCTTCAAACTTCAGGAAAGTACAGTTAATTCGGCCACAAAAGAGTCAATCCGGTGAGCAAAGAAGATAGGCGAACTAGGGTTTTGGATTTGATGAGCAAAAATGGCAGGAACGACGAAGCGGGCTGTACGTGACATCATTCTGTTGGGTCCCGTTTCCGACCAGCAGAGAGTAGTGATGAAGAAGAAAGTAGTGAGGAAGAATTCAAGAAAGTGAGGTGGAGACTGAGGTTACGATTATGGATCATGACGTTCTCAATTGCTCCATCTGCTACCATTTCCTTCGCCCCCTCTATTCCGGGATGTTAGCATATGAAAATAAATGGACATCTCCAGTATCCGAATTGCAAAAGAGAGCATCACATTCCTTACTGTAACGAACTAATATGCTCTGGAAAAGCCGTGAGCACAGGAAATTAGTTTCTAGAGAATAATAATAATAGGTGGCATGTAACAACAGGCTAGTATTTGAATTTAGATTTTATAAATAGAGTAGAATAGTTTTATTGTAATACAAGCAATTAAAATAGGAAAATTATGCAATATGTCATGTTCCTTACTTTTTTTTTCTTCACAAATTATGATTACATCGTTATGACATTATTATTTTCAATTAATTCATCATTAGTAAAGTTAATTAACAATTAATTCATAGTTATTAAAAATTTAATACATAATTAAGATCGCTATAGATTAAAAATTAATTATAAATATTCAATTATTAATAAATATGAATTAATCGTTAATTGAGAAGGAGATAATTATGAATTAATTGCTTTGCAATTTGTATCATGATTTTGTGGGAAAAAAGAGAGGACATGATAAAAAGGCTCATTAAAATATGAGAAAATATAGTTTATTCCTGAATCTCACCATAACATCCTCAATCCAAAAGCTCAATCCAGATGGAGCACTAAGAAAAACAAGAGTTCAGTCTTTTTGCAAACATAAATCACGAGTAAACATTGTTTAAAAAAGAGAAATAACAATAATCGTTTGTTCGTATAATTCTTATTTTCGTACGGTTCAATTCAAACTGTCTTGGAAAAATTTTAACCGAACATAAATCGATAAATTTTAAATGGAAACTCATAAATCAAAAAGTATATTTTTTTGAACTATTTGCCCACACTATGGATACAGTATCAGATACAATATGATCTTTTAAGCACTTGTGTAACATAAGTTGCAAGGATTCAATAGTATCGGTATTGTCACGTTCATATCGTATTAGCTAGATGCGATATTTGTATTTGAATCCTTGCAAGATAATATATAGCCTACAATTTTTCATCCAAATAAAATAACACAATTGTACAACCAAACTAACAACAAGAAGTAATTTTATATTTTTGTTAACAAGTACATTGATAATAATTAATATTTTTTTATTAGAAAATAATTTGTTCACATTATATTTTTTTTGAAAATAATATCTAATAATTATTGTTTTGAATAATATTTATTTTCCAATATATATAACAAATTGTTGTGATTAACATAATCAATTGTTACTCGCAGCATTTCTAATATCTGTGTTCGACTTTTTGTTTATAAATTCGGTCCGTATATATATAACTAACAAGATAATTAAAATGAATTAGTATTAATTATATTATATGTATTAGTTTCAAAATTAACAAAATATATTTATTAAGATATACAAAAACTTGATGATAAAATTTAAAGACATGTATCATTTTATTAAATAGAAGTTAACTGGTTTATAAAATGCGGTTGTTCTTTTCAAAAAATTACCTCTGTTTAATCATGATTTACTCTAATTAATGAATAATTAATCAGGTCTTTTATATTCCGTGTGAACTGATTTTGAAAATAAATTCTGATCAGAATATTATTTTGGATTTTTCGAGCCCTCCTTAGTTCAAAACAGGTTTCCATAAAAAAAATATTTGTGTACAGGTTTAAGCCTGAATTGTCTTGTCTCATTAATATCAAGATTTGTCCATTTCCCTAGCAAATCTTTTTACCTCTTTGGTCTACCATGCACTAAGTGTAGCTATTAAAACCGCGCTATACTCCACCTCCTGGTGCAGCGTAGACCTGGTTCATTTCACTTTTTCTATAACCCTTCATACGACCTAGGGTCACAAGTGCCTCACTTTAGACATTATTGGCCCTACTCGAGCCCACCTCATCCCTACTAATCTAAATCCCTACTAGTCGAACATATCCAAAGTTGTCCCTGCGCCAGACCGGGTTCGAACCGTGATTATTTACTACGAGTTGGTCGGGCAGTTTTGTATAGTATCAGGAAACTACGAGTTGCTGGAAACTAATCTATCCTTGTTATAATCAATGTTATATATATCGTATATCGTTTACAGATCGGTCAGTCACCGATAAGAAATATGATCGACATAACGGATTCATAGCGAAAAATATCAATGGTATAGCGGTGGTGTATTTTTTAATATTAATATATTAAATTGATTATTATTACATTAATTTATATTGAGTTTCTTAAACAAATTTAAATTTTACATGATTAATATTCAAAATTCAACAATACACATAAATTTCAAGTTAAACTAAAGATGCATTTAAAATTATAACACAAAATTTACAAATAATACAATAAATTAAACAACGAAATCGTGTTCAGTAACCATCGGTGTAGATGCGGGTGTCCCCAATGAAAATCTAACCTCGTCCGGGTCAAAATCGATTTCATTTCCTACCAAAAATATTATATAAAGAAAGAAAAAGATGAAAATAATTGGTCCAAAAATATTAATGAAAATATTGTTGAAAGATGGGTCAGCCTAAAATAATATTCAAAATAAATTATGTTTTATAGCCAAATCGGTTCAAATCGGTCCAAATATCGGCCCATATCGGTCCTTATCGGTCCATTTATCGGTTGACCGATTTACTCAACCGATACGAGACATATCGTAACGGAAGATAACTGATTAGAAATATGAAACCGACATATTGATCCATATCAGTGATATTTAGAACATTGGCTATACCAGAGGGAATATTGGACGAAGACAAAAAATACGAACACATAACAAATGAAAAGTTTACACGTGTACAAGAGCAATCAACAAAAGTTTAGACATGGTTCGGGTCCACCGTATCTTGCATACTGATATGACAACATTAACTGGTGCATGCAGATTTTTGTTCTTATCATTCACAAAGTAATAACTGACCCGTGTGGGATCCACTTTATGGGCAAATCAGAAGACATGAACTCCGAATTTATAATTGATTATCGTTGACATTGTTTACTTACTCCATTAGAGGTCCATAAAAACATAACTTACTCCATTAGAGGTGGTAATTGAATTATTTATGTTTCTCGGATCATTTCGGTTTACCGGTTATTTGGATCGTCGGGTCATTTCGGTCGCGGATCATTCGGTTTCTTGGCACATGAGCATATTCAAATAATTCTAACAATATGATTAAAACAGTAACTTATATTAAAAAAAAAATACTCCTTTCCAAAAAGTATTCGCCGAATTCTCCATTATAGAACAATTACATTTAATTAACGCGATAATTAAAACATATAATTAAGTATTCATTAAAATTTATTCAAATTTACGAATTCGAATAAATATTAATTATGCATTAAATTAACAGCTAACGTGTACTAGTTATCATTTTAATTAAATATACTAATTAGAACATAAATGATGATATGGTGAGATTTGGATAATCTCGGTTAGTGTATATTTAATTAAAGGGGAGTTCTATCACACACTCTTTTACAAGAGTATTTTGGGTACTTTAACAATTAATTATATTTGTAAAAGGGTATCATAAAATTTATTTTTTATGGAGATTTTTGTTTAAATGAACAACAAAAAATTTCAATTTAATTAAACATTAATTGATAAATATATTTGATATTTTACCTTAAATATTCATAAATGAATTATTACTTCAAAAACCCTTGAAAATGGGTGTATGATAAGAAAATGGGTGCATGATAGAAACCCTCTTAATTAAAATGATAACTAGTAGACGTTAACTGTTAACTTAATACATAATTAATATTTATTCGAATTCGTAAATTTGAATAAATTTTAAAGAATATTTAATTATATGTTTTAATTATCACGTTAAATAAATGTAATTGTTCTATAATGGAGAATTCGGCGGGTACTTTTTGGAGTGCAATAAAATTTAATTTTCTTTTTTTCCAAACGCACTAGGAAACCATAATAGCACGAATATGCAAAAACTGTGTGTAGGATGTTTAAAAGGTGTTTCATGAAAATCATAGGATCAAATGTAGCCAACTAATAAAATATTTTAAAATTGTATTATTTTCTTGTGAAATTCTATAACTATCTTATTTATTTCTTAATATTTTAGAATTGTATTTATTTCGTAATCATATCAAAACATTATAATTAAGTCACATAAATAACTCATACCATTAACTTTTAAAAAATATTATTTTTTTAATACAACTAATTCTTAGAGAATATTATTTTTTAATACAATTATTTTTTGGACGATAAATTTACAAAACTAACAAATATTTTTTAATACAGTATCCGATATTCGATTTCGGATACAAACACGAATACAAATATGGTATACGGTACTCGATATCCAATTTCGGATACGAATAGAATATTTGACGTCCGATACGAATACGATATATGATATCCGATATCCGTTTCGAATACAAATACGGTATACGATATCCGATATCCGATTTCGAATACGAATACGTTATCCGATATTAATATAAATACAGTATCTGATATCCGATATCCGATATATGAATAAACTTATTACATGAATTAATTTATGAATTAATTTAGCGATTAATTAAATAACGTAAATAAAAAAATGATGCATGAAAGAACCAACTTAATAAGTTAAAAATATCAATCACCTCCACCCATGCAGTTCGTATCAGAATTCAAATAGTACATAAAAAATTGTGAAAAAAATATGCTATAATTATGTGTATAAATAAATCATAAATATAATTATCTAATAAGAAAAAATATATTTTATTTATCAAAAAATATAAATACCTATTATAAAATTCGACCGATTTAGTTGATCGGTATCCAAATAAATTGAACGGTTTCAACAACCTAAATCGAACTGAATAAACCGAACCGTTTGACCACTCCTAAATCGAACGGAATAAACCGAACCATTTGAACGTCCCTAAATCGAACCGAACCGAATTGACCGAACCGAACCGAACCGAATAAATCGAACAATGTCATTTTTTCGAACCAGCCGAACCAAATCAATCGAAAACCGAACCGAATGAACCAAATTCAACTGAGCCGAACTATTATATTAAATATATTGTGTTTACTTTGTAAATTTAAATAAAAAAGTAATTGAATAAATAAAATAAGTAACTAAATAAATTTATCATTTAAGAATTTACTCACATTTTCATTTTCATGTGATTAGGGGTGGGCAAATGGTTTGGTTTATTTGGGAACCGAACCGAACCGGTCAAATTCAGTTGAATCGGTTCGATTTTTCGGTTCATTCGGTTCGGTTCGTTTAAAAATGATATTATTCGGTTTATTCGGTTCGGTTCGGTTCGGTTTTGGTATTTTTAAAATCGATTAAACCGAACCGACCGAATTAGTATTATTTTTCATGTTTTTATTATGTTTATATTAAAAAAATTAATATTTCATATTGTAAAATTATAAATAATATAATTATATTTTATATGATTTGTTTTTATATGTTTTTTGCTAAATATAATTTGAATTTTATCATTATAAATCTTATTATTCGGTTCAACCGAACAAACCGAATAAGAAATTCGGTTTAATCGGTTCGATTTTAAATCGGTTCAAATTTTATTCGGTTCGGTTCGATTTGAATCTAGTTCAGTTCGGTCTTAATCGGTTCGGTTCGACAGAATGATCGTTGATGTGATAATACCTAGCACCAATCCTAGCTAAAAATGAGCTCAGACCAAAGTTTTGTAAATGATCCAATTTACTCACATTTTCTAGGTTTGGAAAATTGGACCTCGTGGGATTAAATTCCATGATTTTTTATAAATGGGCACGAACACCCAAATTGGTTTCCTACGTAAACCCAAGTTTACTACTGGTTTGATTGAAAACTGAGCCTCCGAACACACCCTAAACTCCCGTCCACTTCTTCTCCTTCAGTTTCATTCTCACAATTTTTTGGTTTTGGGCTTTGAGAGAAAAAATGGCGCCGATTAGGAAGAGAGCTCGTACGCCACAAAATCGTAGAGCGGGGAGAGAGGTTAGTAACAACGATGAGTCTAGTTGTAAGAACCAAGCTACTGAAACGGAAGAGCGTCGTGAGGAGGAAGCATGCGACGTTGAGACCGAGATCGAGATAAACGATCATGAAGTTTTCGATTGCTCCATCTGCTTTGATCCCCTTTTTCCGCCACTTACCCAGGTTCCAATTTTTATACTAATTACGAATATCTAAGGAATCCTGACTCGAGTAATAAAAAACAAATCTTTTCTTTATTAAACAAAAATCTCACCTCTTTTCTTGCAGTGCCACAATGGGCATGTGGCTTGCCCAAAATGCATCTCGAAACTCTCGAACAAGTGCCATGTCTGCTCGGCTCCCACAGGCCACAGCCGAATACTGCAATTTGACAAGGTTCTAGAAGCAACAAGAATCTCCTGCCCCAACAAAAAACGAGGTTGCCAAGCCCGATTCCCTTACTACCAAAAAAACGAGCACAAGATCTCCTGCACATACTCCCCTTGCTTTTGCCCGCACAAATCGTGCAAGTTCTCGAGCTCGGCGAGTTCATTATCGAAGCATTTCAAATTCGTTCATTCGCACATTCACAAGTTTGAACAAGGTGTCCCGTTTAACCTCAGCTTTACTTCGTCATCCCATTTCGAAATATTTGCTGATGCGTGCGATAGAGTGTTCGTAGTTTCTGCGAGCCGGGTAGGAAAGCGCATCGATTTGTCGGTGGTTTGGCTTCACGAGCCTACTTCGGATGAACAGGAATTTTGCTTCGAGTTCAGTGGAGACTGGGGTAAAAAGGGGAGGAAATGGAAGTGCGAGGGAGCGGTTTTGAGAACTACTCTCGAAAATGGTATCGATGATCATTCGGGCAAGCACGTTTGGGGTTTTTATCCTGATGACGACGACGATATTAGAGTAAGTATTTGCATTAGTGACTTGGGTGCATTATTTATGTTTTGAGTAAAGACTGAATGTTGGGAGTAATTTTGTATTAGACTAAAAAACGTTTTATAATATGTTTTGAGTAAAGACTGAATGTTGGGAGTAATTTTGTATTAGACTAAAAAACGTTTTATAATATGTTTTGAGTAAAGACTGAATGTTGGAAGTAATTTTGTATTAGACTAAAAAACGTTTTATAATATGTTTTGAGTAAAGACTGAATGTTGAGAGTAATTTCGAAGTATTTAGACAAAATAGCACGAATCTCAAAGCTAATCAAGGGTGATCAAATTTGTACTAAAAACTTGCAAAATAATTTTTTTTGTAAGCAAATAAGTTATGATATATTTATACAAATATCATGCCAATATTAAACCAAATAATATTTTGAAGTTACATTAACTTTCCTGTGATTTTCAAAATGTACAGCATATGTATTTAAATCGTCGTCATCATCATACTAACAATAAAACACACACACACACACAAGTACATATAATTAATTAACTTAGTTACTCACTATTAGTAATAAAAATAATTAAAACCCCAAGAAATTTAATAATATTTTTCTTAAAAGGAAAATGAATCATTACGTACAACATATATAATTGTTTGTTTTGACATTATAATTTAGTTTCATTCCTACAAAATATTGAATAAATAGTTTCAGTTTATAAATCAACAAAATATAATTATATTTAGTTCTCTAAAAGTAAAGTCATACTACTTTTTACCTCTAGATGACAAATTATTTACACTGCCCCGTTAATTGTTGTCTGAATTTTTCTCATCAATTTTATATTTTTTTATCTATCTATATATCTATCATTTTTATGTGTTTAGTATACATTTTTCACATTCCTTATATATTGTTGTTATAAATATAGTTGTTATAAATATGTTTTTAACATATAATTTGTTTGCGGTTTTCTTTTATGGTGGTTTTTTTCTGGGAAATTTTTATATATGGACGAAATAAGTTTGGTAATTTGCAAAATGGACAACAAAGTTTGGTAATTTGCGTTATAACACTCAACAATTGAAATGTCGAGAGTTTTGAATCTGGTCGACAATTGAAATGTCGAGAGGGTTAATGGCTGTTAAGTGGATGATTAAAGGTCTCGACAATTGAAATGTCGAGCATTAAAAAGCTTTGCAAAATTCTCCACAATTGAAATGTCGAGACACTGTTCATTCTCAACAATTGAAATGTCGAGACACTGTTCATTGAGGAATACTTCTTTCACGGACGTAAATTACCAAACTAAGGGCCTGTTTGATTTGAGGGATTTTGATGTACATGGATATGTGAAATAAATGTATTATTATTATTATTATTATTATTATTTTTATTATTTTATATATATTATATTATTACTAAATTATATAATATTTAAATTATATAATATTATATTCATATAATACATATGATTATATTTTTTTATTATTTTATATATATTATTATATATATTATTATTATTATTGTATCATATTGTATTATATATATATATATATATATATATATATATATATATATTTTTTTTTTTTTTTATTATTTTATATATATTATATTATATTATACTTTAATATATTATTATATTATATTA
Source organism: Luzula sylvatica (assembly GCA_946800325.1). Taxonomy (NCBI): domain Eukaryota; kingdom Viridiplantae; phylum Streptophyta; class Magnoliopsida; order Poales; family Juncaceae; genus Luzula; species Luzula sylvatica. The sequence continues at coordinate 69,789,199 of OX326956.1, read as the reverse complement.
TATTATTATATAATATTATTTTATATTATATTACATTGTATTATATTATATTATATTATTTTTATAATATATTGTATTATATAATATTATATTAAATAATATTACATTATATAATAGTATATAATATTATATTATTATTTTATAATATAATATAATATAATATTTATCATTATTTATTTATATATTTTGGAAAAATAATTTTATAATGAAATACATGGATATAGCTTATCCATGTATTTTGGAATACCAATTATCTTGGTGTATTTCATCATCCACCCTCAAATCCATCTCCACCCTTAAATACACCAAATCAAACAAATGATTTCGAGCTTATTCCGTATTTTGAAATACATCTCCACCTAAATCCCTCAAATCAAACATGCCCTAAACCCATTTTTTCTGAAGTTGAGAATGAACAGTGTCTCGACATTTCAATTGTTGAGAATGAACAGTGTCTCGACATTTCAATTGTTGAGAATTTTGCAAAGCTTTTTAATGCTCGACATTTCAATGATCGAGACCTTGAATCATCCACTTAACGGCCATTAACCCTCTCGACATTTCAATTGTCGACCAGATTCAAAACTCTCGACATTTCAATTGTCGAGAGTGTTATAACGCAAATTACCAAACTTTGTTGTCCATTTTGCAAATTATCAAACTTATTTCGTCCATATACAAAAATTTCCCTTTTTTTCTTGAAAAAATAACACAAAATAAACAAATAATATTGCTACAAGCCTACGTACAGATCAACAAAATGAACACATTTGAAAAATGAAAATAATTAATTATAATATTTATTATTATTAATTGTCATGCCTAAAAATCAACACATTATATTAAAACATACCTTGTACTAATCAACATATTATAAGATATACAAGATATTACAAGATATGCAAAAAAGCAAAATCAAGATCTTTAATGCTTTCCCTTTTAACTATTTTACGTGTACCAAAAAAATCTGAGTCCTACTTTATAGGCCATCCTTCAGCTGACACAAAATTGAAAGGATAGGATACTTAAATGATAGATGTGAGTGGTGAAAAGACATGACAAAGCTATTACATTAATAGCAAAAAAAAAAAAAAAAAAAAAAAAAACATACCCAACTCAGTAAGTGTACATAAACCCTAAAAAAAAAATAATACGAAAAGTAAGAAATTGTTAAACTTAATATTATCAACAATAAACCCTTTCTAATAAAAAAATTAATACAACATAAAGAAAATTCTTAAATGAACAATTGAAAATAGAAATAGATTCTTCTTTTAAAGTAACAAAATTATGGGTCCTCTGAATAATCCAAAAAAAAATGAGTGATCCTTCAAAATATGAGGAAAAACTGGGAAATTCGAAAAATATTTCCAAAACAAAAAACAAATTTCATGGAATCACGCTGATTAGTTTTGAGCACTATTCCAACATAGATTCCAAAGGTGGGTTGATGTTTCACCAACAAACTCTGAGGCATTTTTCGACATATATAAACATAAATAAATTACTACAATTAAAGAATTAAAGAAGGGGAATTCCTAAAAAAACCCCTAACTTTTTTGAGATTCCTCAAAAACCCCCTAACTTTTTGATTATTTGAAAATCCCCTACAAATTGAATTTAATTCTTGAAAACCCCTCTACAAAGGTTAACTTTAACATTCCATCCAATTTTCATTTTTTTGGACAAAAATACCCTTCTTGATTTTCATTTATAAATTCTTTTATTCAATATAAATTAATAAATACATAAATAAATTAAATATTTCATGATAAATATTTCACGTTATTATAATTAAAAATAATTTATGATAATATTTTACAACTCATTATTTTTATTTTACTATTTATAATATATATATATTACTAATATTATTATTATTATTAAATAAATACTATTTCACATTGCATTTTTTTATTTTTACATTAAATAATTTTATATAAAACTCATATAATAAATTATAGAATAATATAATAAATATCATGATATAATATTATGAAATATTATATTGTAAAATATTATTTATTTATTTGTTTATAGAATAAATTGAAGGGAAATATCCTCGACCCCGGGCCCGCGCAGCGGAATGAAGGCCCGGTCCGAGTCCCCGATTTTCGAGATCACGCCACGACTTCGAGGGTACGATGCAATAGAAGGACAGATTCATACCGGTGCAAAATTCATTGCATTCGAAGGGTTGATCGCTGCCTTCTATCTCCTTCGGTGTCACGTTGGTGACTAGCCCGTACGTCCCATACCGCACGTCTCCCACCGTTTCGACACGCCTCGGGTTGTCTTCGTGCGTTCCATGCCCGCATGATTCCACAGCCCGTTACTCGATTACTTCTCCGGTTTGATCACAACGAAGAGCCACATGTGTCGCTCCTCTACCCGTATCCACCGTGAGTCGTAGCACCTCGGTCGCGGATGCACCTGCCTAGACGATGCACCGGCGAACTTGCATGATTGCGTTTCGATTCTCTAGACGGAGAAAATTCTTTTCTCCTTCTCTCTCAATCTCTTCGCGCTCTTTCATCAAGTGATTAGAGTCTCTTAATTTCTGGATTAATTCTAAATTAACTCCATTAATTTTCTGGTTGAACTAATCTAATTATTCAACTGGTTTGACTGATGAGAGAGAGAGAAACATCATATATATACTCCATAGGATAAGGATGGGCCAAAAGGTATGTATATCTTCTATACACCTTTTCAAACAGAAAACTGCATATACCCTTTCAGTAATCTGTCAGAACGAAAATATTAAATCGTTCCAACCGACTTTGAACATTTACGAAAGTTGTAGATAATCTAATTATCCTTCCAACCCAATTTGGCCCAGCCCAATTGGAGTTCGGACCCGAAAGTTACGGCCGTTTTACTGACTGTATGACAAACTGTCGCACCCTTTCGGTATTTCATTAGAACGATACTGATACTTCGCTCAAATGAAATATATTACAACATGAAAGTTCTAGATAATCTCATTATCTAACTAACCCAATTTGAACCATTCAAATCGGAATTTCCTACTGAAAGTTATACCAGTTTTACTAATATGTTTCGTATGCCCACGAACGCGTACGTTCGTTTGTCCTACGTACCATTTTAGCGATGATCCAAAACTGTATTTCCTTCATAAATTCAATTATAAATTGTGAGGGTATTTTGGTCCAAAAAAATATAATTTGGATGGAAAATAAAAAATAACACTAATAGGGGGTTTTTCAAGAATTAAACTTAATTTATAGGGGGTTTTTCAAAAAATCTAAAAGTTAGGGGGTTTTTGAGAAATCCCAAAAAAGTTAGGGGTTTTTTGAAGAATTCCCCATTAAAGAATAATTGAACAAACCAAATTTGAGTTAGGCTAAAGAAAATAAAACCCAATGAATTCAAAATAAGTTTGAACAAAGCAAATTTGAATTAGGATCAACAGGATAAAAAATATTTTTTAGGTAAAATATTAATTCACCGAAATTTGTTTGCATCTCTATTATTGTTGCTGCCATATTTTTTTTGCATACATATGATTTGTACCCACCAATTGATTCTTTTAATCCTGTAAATCAAAAATAGAAAAAAAAAACTCATGTGTTTAATAGTAGGGATGTCAATGGGGTGGGAAATCCCCATCCCCGTGGGGATCCGACCCGAATGGGACGGGGAATCCCCGATTACATGCCCCGTGGGGTGGGGATGGGGTGAGGAGTTTGCCCCGGATGTGGGGATGGGGTGGGTACGGGGATAGATCGCCCCGCCCCACGGGTTACCCTGCCCCGTGCCCCACGGATTATCCCCGTCACATATCCCGCAAAGCCCCGAATTTAAAATTATAAATATGTTTCTAAGTTATAATTGTTAGTTTAAAAAAAATTCTAAATATGTACTTGTCCTTTTAAAAAATTATAAATTATATATTGCCTTTTGAAAATTTACTTTATATTTGTTTACTTTCCATATTACTGATAATTTCTATATTGTCAATTTTTCAATTTACATTATAGTTTATGTTCTTCCCTCTAGTTATATTTTCTTACTTTATTTAAATTATATCTTGCCTTTTGAAAAATTATAATTTCTATAAATATGTACATATTTTTGTTTGATATGTTTCTTATCATGATTCAATTCATGTTCAGATTCTTCATCTATGTGTAATTTCAAGTACCATGTCTTTTCTGATGATGCGGATGAAGATGATGAGGTAATCTAAATATAATCCTTGGTAAATAGTTCTAATATCACAATATATATTATTAACTTTGTATCATATTCTTATTTGTTAATGTAGATCAAGACACATGTCGAAGCAAGCACGTCATAAGGTCCTTAAATGGCTAAAGTTAAATGTCATTTTTTTTTGTAAAATTTTCAAAAGACATTTATGTTTGTCATATTTTATGTTCTAGAATTTGAGTAATAATTGTATTAAGTTTGAATGATATATTGAATGGTTTAAAAAATGATATTTCGTTGTTCTTTTTTATGTTTCTTTGAAATGTAATTTCTATGATATTTTAGATTCAAGTAATTATTTTTAAGTATTAAATAAAATAAATTTTCGATTTTTATGTGAATTTGTTGGGTCATGGGGTTCCCAACGGGGACGGGAATCCCCGCGGGACGGGGATGGGACATAAAATTTGTCCGTGAACTAAACGGGGTTTGGGGCGGGGAATCCCCGCGAAAGACGGGACGGGTATGGGGAGTACTTGCCCCGACCCCGACCCGCCCCATTGACATCCCTATTTAATAGTGAGTATGAAATTAAATTGTAAAGCGTACATTGGCATTGTTTAACCTGTAAATTTTTATTAATGTCCAAATATGATTATTATCTGCAAATTAATTATAAAAATATTGAAAGAGAACCAACCAATAACTATGTTCCATAAATGTATGACGTGATGTGTGCAAAAGAGACCATGGTATTATTAGATGAGACTTGAGGCATGTAACATGAGAAATTACGTTCCTGTAAAAGGTGAATAGGGAGAAACACATTTTTTTAGTGTGACCTCGTAAATCATAATACATGTACACACATAAGAAAATCCATTTACATTATAATTACGAAGGAACAATAATCACTGTAACATACCAGGGGGTAATGCGTCAAGATCGAGATTGCTAATCCATCCCACCATGTAAGCACCGAAAAGTAGGGGAGCGGGTTTGGTCCGCTGGTCATTGGACCATATCTCGTTCATGCAACGCATGAACCGTTCGATCTCATCAGCTAATTCAGATCATGATGAAACATCATTTATTTCTATTTCCTCTTTCTCTCCGTTAGTCATGTGAGCTGTTAAAGTCATTACTCAAAAGCCATCCCTCCTCTCTCGGGAAATAAGTTCACTCTCTCTCTCTCTGATCTCTCTATCTACGGCACAAGAAGCGAAACCCATTGCAATCATCGATTTCGCCTACGGCTGTGCCGGCCTGAGTACGAACGGTCTTTGGATGCTCTCCAACGAGGAAATCATACGACGACGAAACCCTAGCGAAGCATTCGGCGCTGCTACATAGGGTTCACGACATGGTGCATGCGAAATTAGCGTTCTATGATTGAAGATCGTGTTGCTAAACAGAGCCATCTCAGGCTGCGATCGATTCCGCTAAGAAGGCAGTTGAGATTTGGCCGAATTCAATCGAGTATGCTGCTAATTTTGACCTTGTTTAAGTCCTCCTTGAACGCAATTGGATATGTAATGGTTGTGTCGGAGTGTGAAAGGGCTCTTACTGATGAGAATCTAGTCGACCTAGTGTATATCTCTGAAGAAACTATGTTAACAGCTCCTGAGCATCAATCAGGTGAGTTTGAATTTATGTTATTTTTTTTGCAATTATGGTAGAATTTGAATTAAGACCAAATCTCTTGTCTCTTGTACTTTAATTTGGTCTGATTTATTCAAAATAGATTTTTGAGAGTAAAATGAAACGAATAAAATTCTAAATCCTCTTTTATCCACCATAATTCTTTTTTCTTTTCTACAGGTAAACTCTAAGCTTAGGAATCTGGTCCAGAAATGCAACAGACTCCATTTCAACATGGATGAAAATCCTAGGTGGCGAGGACAACAAATATCGCCTAATTTCAGTTTGTGGATTCAACGATCCAATGGAGCTCCGTTTAATATCGGGTCCCACTACGCCTCCACCTCACAGAAACAACGAAATCGAAAAAGCCTCGAAAACTGGATGATGTATATTATAAGTAAATACAAATCGATTTGTTTGTTGTATAAAAAATCTTATTTTATGGTTGTGATTTTGTAATTGGTGTAAACTTTTTTATTTTGTATATGATATAAGGTTGTAATTTTGTCATTCAAAATTAGATGATGCGAGTTTGTAATTTAATTTGTAATTTAAAATCATTTAAAAAGTAGATGATGCAATTTTGTATTTTAATTTGTAATTTAAAATCATTTAAAAAGTAGATGCAATTTTGTAATTTAATTTGTAATTTACAAAGATGCCCAATGAGAAATATTGCTAAATGTTTTCTCTCATCATATTCATTGTGGGCTCTATGATCTTAATACAAACATATTGATGTGGTTTATGAGTTGAGATAAATACTTGATACATAAAAAACTAAATCATACCAAGAATTAATTTAGAACAATGTATACAAGAAACTGCACCATAAAAACAATAATGAAATGACACGATAAAAACAAAATAAATAAATCATACTAGTTGTCACATTTAAATTAAAGAAAACAAAAGAACAATACAACTTCGTAATTGTGCATATGCCGTTTTTGCCAAGATTTACTCTCAAATGTGCTTCACAACCCGTTCGTGTATCCAGTTTTTCGTGTTTTGGTTGTTTATCTACCTGTGATTTTTCCCTATAAAACCCCTCTTTGTTACAAGTAAATCCCCGCATAGTAATAACATCTTTTTTTTTATTTCGCCGAATGGAATTTTTTCGGATGCTAAACCCAATATGAAATGCGTACTTGTTATAAAAATCATAAGCCGCATCCGTAGAAGGGAACTCCATGCCGATTTAGGTTCTTTGAACTCGGGTGTATTTCTTAAATCCGCCACATTAATTTCGCATTTTTGTACACGTGAAAGATTTTTTTGTAAATTCCTCAAGCATTAAATAAAATTAATATAGTTACATAGGAGGTACCAAAATTAATATTTCTTGCTATTAAAATTGTTAGATTAGCCTATTTGATAATTTTTTAGTATCAGATTATTTGCAATTCTTCAAAATATTACCAGGATTATATATACTAATTAATTTAATCAAAGATACAAGTTTATTCAATTCAAGAAACATAAATAAAAGTTAGAATTTTATAAAGTAATTTCATCGAACAGTTTGCATACCGAAGTCGTGAAGATCATTGAAAAAGGATGAAAGAGAGATATGTTCATCATTTACGATAATAGGGTTAGACGATAAAGCCGGGGATGAAGAATCGAAGATGGGACCATTTCTCGACATCGGTGCTGGTGAGAAGATCTAACAGGGCTGAGAAATTAAGGAGGAAAGCAAGGGCCGCCAAAACAATCAATAGCAAAGAACAGGATGGAGGTTGAGAGAGACCAGAGAAACAAGGTAATATCACCATATTTGGAAATAATTTCCTTATCCACCTCTGAATTGGAAGAAAAATATGTTTCCATTTGTTTGACGAGAGAGAGGAGGGATGGCTTCCATTTTTGCGTCATGACTTAACGGCTCTGGTTGGTGACTAACGGAGAGAAAGAGTACACAATGTTTCATCATGATCTGAATTAGCTGATGAGATCGAACGGTTCATACGTTGCATGAACGAGATATGGTCCAATGACCAGCGGACCAAACCCCCTCCCGAAAAGTAGTAGATCAAAATTGGAATGTGAAAAATCAGAAGCATTATTGGAATCGAAAACCAAATTGAATTTATTCAAGGGGAATTACCTGAAACCAAATTGAATTTATTTAACAAAAGAATCGAAACAAACCGAGTAAACATTTGGTATAATTGAACTCTCGAATTTTATGGATGCAATAATTATAAACATGACAAAACCAAACCAGAAATTTATTGGCTAATTTCACTCGTTGAGGAAGAAGAAGGCAACCAAATTAACACATGAATTCCTCTTTAATAAATTCTTCCATGAGTTTGCCAAACACCCCCTTCATTTGCATGGACTTGCATTCCTTTATCTAGAAATATATTAACTGCAATTAATTAACGCATGAATTGAGTATCAATCATCATCAAATTGGACTCAAATTAAGAGATTTAAATTTGAAAATACAAGTACTCACATCGCCCCAAAACAATTTTAAAAATCAATAAAAAAAATTATTTTCGCTGTTTCGGTTTTTCCAGCTTCACTCTCTCCACTACAATTCAAACCAGCTCCCCTCTCTCCACTACAACCCAAAACAAAACAAAAATCCATAAAAAAAAGTAATTAAGTGACCTATGAAAAAAAATAAGTTTCTGTTTCTAACCTTATAAAAATGGATTGGTTTACAATTCACATCATCTGCATGTGATCATCATAAGAAGTAAAAAGTAAATTTTCTGGTTCTAACCAAGTTTTTAAAGAATATTCACGAAATAATAAAGTTTTCAAAAAAATTCCAAAAATGTATTTTGCGGAGTATGGTTGTCCGCCTGTCAGAAAAAAAAACGGTATATGATTCACCGCCTTTCATTAATTTTAAACAACCAGTGAAGCTAACATTAAATAAAAGCGGTGTATGATTCTTCGCCTTTCAATATTTCATTCCATATGAATGTTGTAATTATGTGCCCTCCATTTTAATAGTAATTACTAGGTTTGGCCTTGCTATTTGCCATCCATTTAAAGAAAATGAGGGATAGAAGTTAATAATAAGGGAAATTTTACTGTTTATACCAAATAAGTTTCGTATTACAAAAAATATACCAACTAGTTTCAAAATTTAGGAAATAACACTCTCGACATTTGAAAAGTCGAGAGATTGCTAAACTGCTCGACTTTTCAAAAGTCGAGCGCTTTTATTCCTTAATCACCTGCTCGCATGGCAGGATTAACTATTTCCCCAAACTGCTCGACCTTTGAAAAGTCGAGCAATTTTGCAATGATTGGTCCCCCACTCTCTCTCTCTCTCTCTCTCTCTCTCTCTCTCTCTCTCTCTCTCTCTCTCTCTCTCTCTCTCTCTCTCTCTCTAAAGCCCTCGACCTTTCAAAGGTCGAGCACTTTGTGCTATTTATACCCCTCCGTTTGTACTCGCCGAATTATCCATTATTTAGTTATTACGTTCAATTATGTTGATAATTAAGAAATATAATTAAATATTCAGTAAAATTTATTCAAATTTATGAACTCGAACAATTATTAATTACGTATTAAGTTAACAACTAACATATATTGATTATTATTTTAACTAACATATATAATTAAATTTGGTATTTGTTTCCGAATTTTACCATAACATTATCTATGTTCTAAATTGGTATATTTAATAAAAATAATAACTAGTACATGTTGGTTGTTAACTTAATACATATTTAATAATGATTCGAATACTTAAATTTGAATAAATTTTACTGAATATTTAATTATATTTCTTAATTATCAACATAATTGAACGTAATAACTAAATAATGGATAATTCGGCGGGTACATTTTGAAAGAAAATATGGCTTAAGAATTAACTTGGAAGAATTTATATAAATAGGCAAATCTGCAGTCAGAATTGGGCCAGTAATTAAACCTGGGCCTGTTCAGAACTTAGGAGTTTAACCTATTAATTATGGTTTAATCCTTTTCGGGCCTATTCTGATTATTAGGCTTTTAATCTGATTATGGCCTGTTAGGGTTTAACCTAATTTTGGTTTAACCTAAATTTTTCCTATATATATATTCTGATTTCATAATTTTCTCTCTCCTCCGAAACCCTAATTCTGGCCGCCGAATTTCTGGCCGCCGAAATTATTCTCTCTTTTAGAAAACACAAATTGAGATTCTGGAGTGTAATAGAAGAGAAAAATCTGAGCAAGTTCTTGAGAAATAATCGTGATACCGACTAGAACGGTGTTGGCGGTTCTGATCAGACGAAATCGAGGTGGACACGAGTAGAGGGAGTGCAAAAGCAATCCTTGGAGAAGGTTCACAAGATCTGGAGAAGAAGGCATCACGTACTAACTTGTACGAGGTAAAATTCTGATTACTCTTCCTTTTTCGGTGTTTTTCGAGTGTGATCCAGGGTAGAATTAGGTTATACATACGAAATAATTCCGCTGCAAACCTCTAAATTCGTGTGTATAATCCTACACATTTTGGAGGAAATTAATTTTTTTATTTTTAATATATGACACACACGTGGCACTGTTGAAAAAATATATAAAAAAATTAAACCCCTCCAAAGTGTACACGCCGAATTCTCCATTATTTAGTTATTACGTTCAATTATATTGATAATTAAGATATATAATTAAATATTCAGTAAAATTTATTCAAATTTATGAATTCGAACAATTATTAATTACTTATTAAGTTAACAACTAACATATATTGGTTATTATTTTAACTAACATATATAATTAAATTTGGTATTTGTTTCCGAATTTTACCATAACATTATCTATGTTCTAAATTGGTATATTTAATAAAAATAATAACTAGTACATGTTGGTTGTTAACTTAATACATATTTAATAATGATTCGAATACTTAAATTTGAATAAATTTTACTGAATATTTAATTATATTTCTTAATTATCAACATAATTGAACGTAATAACTAAATAATGGATAATTCGGCGGGTACATTTTGGAGGAAATTAATTTTTTTATTTTTAATATCTGACACACACGGGGCACTGTTGAAAAAATATATAAAAAAAATAAACCCCTCCAAAGTGTACACGCCGAATTATCCATTATTTAGTTATTACGTTCAATTATGTTGATAATTAAGAACTATAATTAAATATTCAGTAAAATTTATTCAAATTTATGAATTCAAACAATTATTAATTATATATTAAGTTAACAACTAACATATATTGGTTATTATTTTAATTAAATATACTAATTTAGAACATAGATCATGTTATGATAAAATTTGGTATTTGTTTTCGAATTTTACCATAACATTATATATGTTCTAAATTGGTATATTTAATAAAAATAATAACTAGTACATGTTGGTTGTTAACTTAATACATATTTAAGAATGATTCGAATACTTAAATTTGAATAAATTTTACTGAATATTTAATTATATTTCTTAATTATCAACATAATTGAACGTAATAACTAAATAATGGATAATTCGGCGTGTACACTTTGGAGGGGTTTAATTTTTTTATATATTTTTTCAACAGTGCCACGTGTGTGTGTCAGATATTAATAATAAAAAAATTAATTTCCTCCAAAATGTACCCGCCGAATTATCCATTATTTAGTTATTACGTTCAATTATGTTGATAATTAAGAAATATAATTAAATATTCAGTAAAATTTATTCAAATTGAAGTATTCGAATCATTATTAAATATGTATTAAGTTAACAACCAACATGTACTAGTTATTATTTTTATTAAATATACCAATTTAGAACATAGATAATGTTATGGTAAAATTCGGAAACAAATACCAAATTTAATTATATATGTTAGTTAAAATAATAACCAATATATGTTAGTTGTTAACTTAATACGTAATTAATAATTATTCGAATTCATAAATTTGAATAAATTTTACTAAATATTTGATTATATATCTTAATTATCAATATAATTGAACGTAATAATTAAATAATGGAGAATTCGGCGTGTACACTTTGGAGGGGTTTAATTTTTTTATATATTTTTTCAACAGTGCCACTTGTGTGTCAGATATTAAAAATAAAAAAAATTAATTTCCTCCAAAATGTACCCGCCGAATTATCCATTATTTAGTTATTACATTCAATTATGTTGATAATTAAGAAATATAATTAAATATTCAGTAAAATTTATTCAAATTTAAGTATTCGAATCATTATTAAATATGTATTAAGTTAACAACCAACATGTACTAGTTATTATTTTTATTAAATATACCAATTTAGAACATAGATAATGTTATGGTAAAATTCGGAAACAAATACCAAATTTAATTATATATGTTAGTTAAAATAATAACCAATATATGTTAGTTGTTAACTTAATACGTAATTAATAATTGTTCGAATTCATAAATTTGAATAATTTTTACTGAATATTTAATTATATTTCTTAATTATCAACATAATTGAACGTAATAACTAAATAATAGATAATTTGGCGGGTACAAACGGGGGGTATAAATAGCACAAAGTGCTCGACCTTTGAAAGGTCGAGGGCTTTAGAGAGAAAGAGAGAGAGTGGGGACCAATCATTGCAAAATTGCTCGACTTTTCAAAGGTCGAGCAGTTTGGGGAAATAATTAATCAAGGAATAAAAGCGCTCGACTTTTGAAAAGTCGAGCAGTTTAGCAATCTCTCGATTTTTCAAAGGTCGAGAGTGTTAGTTCCAAAATTTTGAAACTAGTTGGTCTATTTTTGGTAATACGAAACTTATTTGGTCTAAACAGTAAAATTTCCCTAATAATAATTAGTGATTTGATGATATATTTTTTCAAATATTGGAAATTTTAATTTTAAATATGATATATGGCTGGATTTTAAATATTGTTCTTTTATTTGTACTTTATATGGCTACATTTTAAATCCTGCCATTCACTTTAATTGTACTTCAACTGTACTTTGTTTTAATTAGAAAAACTGGATTTAAAAACCCGCCAGTTTATGTTAATTAAGAAAACGGGATTTAAAAAACCGACGGTTTATGTTAATTAATGAAACGGTATTTAAAAACCTGTTTTTTAGTTGATTTACTGTGGCGGGATTTTAAATCCCGATGCACTTTCGTTAATTGTGCAAAAGTTGACAGATCTGAGTATTTAGGTAATTAACGTGGCGGTATTTAAAATCTCGACGTGGGCGGGATTTAAAAACCCGAATGAAATTATTTTTGGAATATTTACGAAAATGAGATTAGTTTTTGAATTTTTATTCTAAAAGAAACTACATGCATAAATGCTCCGTTTTTATTTGGGTTGATGAATAGTCATGTGAGGAGACGTGGCTCTCTGTGTGTGACCCAAACTATTATCAATTTAATGGGAAGGCTCAAAATGGGATTAGTTTGTGAATTTTTATTCTAAAAGAGACTACACGCATAAATTATGCTCCGTTTTTATTTGGGTTGATGAATAGTCAGTGAGGAGACGTGGCTCTCTGTGTGTGACCCAAACTATTATCAATTTAATGGGAGGGCTCAATTTCAATTTCAATGATCACGAGTCTTGACACATTTTATATGTTTGTTGCACAAGTTTGTATACATATTTACCTTTTTGTATCTTCATTATATTTTTTTATGAGACTAATACTATTAATTATTGAAGATCATTGAGGAGGACAAGAAATTAATTATTTTTTAATACTAAACAATGAAAAATATGTGGGTTGAGGAAACAAGAAATGAAAGAAGAAATATGTTGTGATTGTATTGAAAACTATTAAACTCTTTCCTAACCAATTCTATATGACAAACTCAAATATATGTTAGCGAAGCAAGAAACTAAAGATCTAAAATAAATTGAAGGGCCTTTCAGCAACTTCGAATTATTAACAATAATTTCATAAAGAAAAAAATAATATATTAGGACAAACAAAGTTGACTTAGGGTCAAAACCTGCATAACTATTGTAATAAGTAATGTCACATTATTATTCATATAAAGTAACAAAAAAGTTTGATAACCAAGATACATGCTTGAATATATCTTCTTTTCAGGTTTAGTCACACTTTTTATGCACCAATCAGAATCATTTTTAAGTACTGGACTCCTGACAGTATACTTTTTATTATGAAAGGTAAAAAAATAAAATAAGAAGGTAGACAGTACAAAAAATACAGTCAAGAAAAAGATAAAACAAAAATTGAATGTATTCTCAGCAAATTCAAGGGAAATTTTCAAAAATACTCCTATCTTTTTTGGATATTTTAAAAGAGCCATGTTTTTTTAGAAACTCCAAAAAAACTCCTTTACCAACTTTTATTTTTAAATGTCCCCTATAGAGATTAAATCTAATCATAGATGGTGTTAAAAAATTTTTTAACCAAAATACTCTTCTATTTTCATATGTAGTAATTATAAAAATATTTTTGTTATCTTTTGATTAATTTTATTAGTTTTAAGAAAATTCATAAATACTTTTTAACATGTAGTGAATCACAAAAATAAAATTATTAAATTTTGTGTTTGTATAATTTTAATATTTCATTTATTATTCATGAAAAACTAACATCAGATAATAATAATAAAATAAACACAGCTCTGATACCAAAAAGTTGTTACGACCCGAAATAAAAAAAATCGTGCACAACGTACTTACCTTAATTATATGAGCATTAGCAGAGTCAACTAGCCTCCAACTACTAGAAGAAACCTCAAACTACTTCGACAAACAATAACGACAAACTACTCAAATAAATCTCAGCCAGGTGTTTATTCTTAACAGGTCGGCTTCATGTTTGGTTTATGTTTGAGATCCAATAACCACATGCTGCGAATTAAATTAGAAAATAGATTTACTACCTCAAAACTTCAAGCTCCTAGGTTTAGACAACTTTCCCACCACCTATCTCTGGCTGCCTTGATGAAGAAGACTTCGAAAACGAGCTCCCTTTCTTCTTTTCTCCTCTTGAATCACTTGTTCGCTTCCTCTTCTTTCCTCTTCTTCTTCTTTCACCTCTCTCTAGAGCCATGAAAAATAAGGGGTTATGGGACATGATAGAAGGATCTAGAGTCAAAGAATTATATTATACTCATGACAAGGGTTTATGTGTGAAAGGGGTTAGGAGTTTTTGTCATTTTTCCATTTTGATCCATAATTTTCTTGTAATTATTTTCTATCCAAAATTTTCTTGTATTTTATTATTGATATAACATCATTGATATAACATTGATATAAATATATTTCTTTAAACATCTATTTTTTTTTATTTTCGTTCAAATTTTATGTATTTTTTAATAGTTTCGTGATATTTTAATTTTTAAATATTTGCAAGATGTTCTTTTAATATTTTTGTTCATATTATTATTTTATGTTAGTTTTTCAGGAAAAGAATATATATAATGTATGAAATATTAAAATTATATAAATATAACATATGATAATGATTTTTATAAAATTATTATGAGCTAAATGAAATTTAGGACTTTTTAAAAATTAATAAAAAATAACACAAATATTTTTTTAATTATTATATATGTAAAAACAAAGGGTATTTTGGTCATAAAAAAACATTAACACCATCCATGATTAGTTTTTAATCTCATAGGGCGTTATTCGAAAATAAAAATTTGGTAGAGGAGGGTTTTTGGAGTTTTAAAAAATTTGGAGGGCCTTTTTAGAATATCCAAAAAAGATAAGGGTTTTTTTGAAAGTTTCCCCAAATTTAACGAGGCGCAGTTTCGCCACTTTCGTGGATGTGAGCATTATATACCCACCACGGCACCACCTGAGAATCTGAGATATGAAATTTTTCAAAGTTCAATTTGAATAAAGTTCAAATTATTCAGATGTGTTTTATCATAAATTTCCATTTATTTTCTAAGAAATACTACATTTTTTGAAATAAAACTTATTTACTTTGAGATTTTTCAATATCATATTATATATTATTTTTAATAAAAATAATACAAGCTAATGCTACTATTATTATTTGGAAAGTCTTATTTCACTATTTTATATATAGTGTAAAATTTTGGTTATATATTATGGGATATGATCAATGACCAACACTAAATCTAAATATTATAATCGAATCTTAACCGTGTATGTATATATATATATATATATATATATATATATATATATGTTTTATATCATTTAGATATGATGTAGAATAAATTTTGAACAATTTTGATTTTTTTATCTAACAAAATCGATAACTTATTTTCACAACCGTCAATTTCGGTAAATTTATAAATTTCCATGAAGGAAAATTCGGAACTTAATAAAATTTATCCTGAGCCTATCTATATGATTTAAAATACATCCAAACAAAAAAAATCGAATTTCAAAATTTATTTAATGATGATTCATGTTGTAATTATTTCCTACCGTTCAATTTTTAAAAGTATTATGATAAATATGATAGAAGTTTTTATTTTTCATGAAATTGAATCTACACCATTCTCAATTGATATAAATCATATTTATACGGTTACAATTCGATTTTAATATTTAAATTTAATGAAATAAGTGTTGTTGGCCGACGTTGGTCAAACAAGAGAACTCCATCTACCACCTTAAAATATACAAAAAAAATGACCTTCTCTTTCATGCTCTGATTTTCACAAGGAGTATGATTTAGAACCCACCACGCCATTCACACACACTATGTTACGCGGATACTCAAAAAATGCAAAGTATTATGAGGATACGGGTATCCGATATGGATACGGATGCGATACGTATCGGATACGCCACGTAGAGTATCCGAATTTTTTAATATTATTTTTTTCGAATACGACCAGGATACTTCCGGAATACGGAATGGATAAGGTAAGGATACCTTGGCCCATAATTTGGATACGGCAGCCCATTAAATTTTTTCAGCCCAAAATTTTTGAATTAATATTTTTTTCAGTAAATAATTTGAGGAAAATATTAATACCATACTTCATTCTTTTAACTCATGATTTGTATACGATGAAATTTTTTATAATATTATAAATTTATAAGCCCATATTTAAAACCCCACAAACACTCAATTGAAATGTTTAATTTCATACTTCTCGTCTCTTCTTCTTCACTGTCACAGCAAAGTGCTAAATATATGAAATTCACGATTTCATGGAGAAAGAATGAAATCTTGAAGCCATCATCGTTTACGAAACAGGAGACAAGTCATTGAGTCGATTTTCTGCACTAAGTAGGTATTCTGATTCTATTTTGATTATTTTACTCTAATATCTATTCTATTGAACTTTCCTAAAATCAGAAAACCTAGTTTTTGATTTTGTACTTTTTATACTGAATTGAGCTATTGTTTGTGAAATTTGTAGAAATGCAATTCGAGAGTCAATCACCTGGTCCAAGTGATAATACCGCTTCTAGCTGTTCAATCGATTCCACTCCTCTTTGGAAGTATTTCACAAAAATAGGAAAGGGGGAGGATGGGGGAAATACTAAAATGTTGTGTGGATTTTGCGAGAAAACATTTAGCGGTTCGTACCATAGAGTGAAAGCTCACTTGCTCGGTATATCTGGCCAAATATTAAAGCATGTGAATAAGTAACTTCCGTATCGTATCGGATACGATACCCGTATCCGTATCCGGATCCGTGCAACATAGCGCACACACTCACTCCAACTTATATTCTCCATTTCTTCTAGCAAAGCAGTATGATTCAGAACCAGAAATTTACAATTTGTACATTCATATTTTGTGAAGACGAAATCAAACGAAAATGGCGCAAGTGAAAGCTTCTTCCAAAGACCAAGCTCGGTAATTAATAACTCATTTCTGCAATTATCCTAATTATTTTGCATTTACTTTTAGTTCTCTTTTTGTTGTATGTAAATAAATATTCTTTTGTGACTTCTTTTAGGTTTTGTACAACTGGGTTGCCTAGTGATATAGTGATTGAAGAAGGTGAAATGAGTTTCCATCTTCACAAGGTAATAGCATTTTCAATTTTTGAAATTTTTTGAGTTATTCCGACATTGTTTAAGCTTTAAAGATATTTCAAAACTGGAATTTTAATCTCATACATATTTTCAGTTTCCATTAATGTCTAAAAGCAAGAAGTTAAACCTCATTATACTAGATCAAACCCAACAAGCATAGAACCCAAAAATGAAACCGAATCAGAAATCCAAGAAGAAGAAGGAGATAAAGAATCGGAATCGGAAAAAGAAATCCAGGAAGTTGATTTACGCCGGATTTCACTTCCCGGGTTTCCAGTCAGAACCGAAACCTTCAATCACGGCCATGTTCTGCTACGGAGTGAAAATCGAAATGACTCCTTTCAATTCGATTCCTCTCCATTGCGCAGCTCATTACTTAGAAATGGCCGAAGAATTCTCATCAGAAAACCTAATTTCCCGTACCGAGCGGTACCTAACTCAATCCGTGTTTCGCGATCTAAAAGACTCGGTCCAAGCCCTAAAATCATGCGAGGGAGAAATTCTAAATTTTGCAGAAGAATTAGGGCTAGTAATTAGGGATTTTTAAAGCATTAAGCAGAGGTGAAAATGCATTTCCTGAGATTCTATAAAAAGACAAGTAAAAATTATGACTCCTTTCAATCTCGGACAATATATGAACACACACTGATAAAAAATAAGGAGTTTCATGATAGATTCATTTTTTTATTTTTTTTATGATAGATCTTATTTCAAAAAGTTTTTAAAAATATTTTAGGAATTTATCAATTAATTATACATAATTTTTTATTTACTATAGTATTTAATATTAAATATACATTTGAATTTTACCAAAAAATGATGATTAATTGACAAATATTCGAAATATTTTTTTGAAAATTTATCTATCATAAGAAAATGGGTAACTTCCCCCTGAAAAATAATTTCACTTTTAATACAATTTTCCATTATATCAGAACAAAAAGAAAAAGAAGGATAAAAATTGATTTATACATAAACCTTGAAACATACATGGTGAGTCCTGCGTTACGGTAAAGAATTTCAATGTCAATGTTTCTTTTTTGAATTGTGGATCTGAATCAACAATTTCCTCATTTTGCCAAATTACTATTTTTTTTACCATGTTAATAGAAACCTGAAAAGGGAAAAAATATATATATATATATCACATATTAACATGTCAGAGGAACTCAAGTATAAATTGAAATATGAAATCAGTAAAATCGGCACAATTAGATTGGTAAGTATTTTTTTTAGGGATTTATAATAGGTGTATTTTTAGTGGTTATAAGGAATTTTAAATTTCAAATGATTTGTAAGTATTTTTTTTTCTACAGACTACAGGTCATACTCATTAAGAATGATGGCTAACTTAAGATGACAACTAACAGGACATCTCCAATTTGTGACGTACTGGAGAGGAAATGGGTCAATGGTATATGAAGTTATGAACATCATGTAATGATCTTATTCTTCATTCTTGATTTCATATCAAGAAAGAAAGGAACATAATAGAATGGCTTCAAGTAGTGGAACACAATTAGATCAATCCTCTGAAATAAGCATAGATCATGATGTTCTCGATTGTTCGATTTGTTATGAGCCGCTAAAACCGCCCATTTTTCAGGTAATTAATTGATGTTTTTCTGTGTTTAATTTGTACAAAACATGATAGATTAATAGATTTTCGTTAAATTGCATCTCTGGCTCCTCTATTGCAATATGGAGAATCTTGTGACGATATGTTGATTGTTGATATTCCTCAAAAACCAAAAAGAAGAAATCCATACAATTTGATAAAATTTAAAGGAAAAAACAATCTTTTTATTTATTCCAGTGCCAAGTGGGACATGTAGCTTGTTCCTCGTGCTACCAAAAACTATCGAACAAATGTCCAGTCTGCTCGAGCACAACCGGCCGAAACCGGTGCATAGCGCTAGAAAAAGTCGTCGAAAGTACGAAGGTTATATGCGCCCATAAGCTACAAGGATGCACTACTGTTTCCCCCTATTATAAAATCAAGGAACACGAAAACAAATGCACGTATGCGCCGTACTTTTGTCCTAGCCCGAATTGCAATTTTAGTGGGTCGAAAGAACAGCTATTGAATCACATTAAGGATGATCACAACTCCCCGATTCGGAATTTTATCTATGATACTCGGTTCAAAGTCGAACTTTCGAGTAATTGTTTGTTTCAAGTTCTCCTTGCCAACGACGGCTCCATATTCCTCCTTCAAAATAGAACATTCAATTCCGTGCTTTTTGGACACGCGTTGAGTATATTGTGCATAAGATCGCCGAGCTTGAAAGATCCTGACTATTGGTACGAGCTCAAGATAAATAGTAATACAAATAGTTCGAAAAGTAATAATGATATGGAGGCGAGTTACCTCTACTTACGGTCTCAAGTCGAGAGCTCTACGCTTGAAGGCGGATTGATCAACAACAAAATTTATCTTCTCGCCCCTTCTGATTTTGGTTCGAATTCAAATGATGGAGGCTTAAATATTGTCGTTCGAATTCAAAAACCGCGTGTCGAAAACATGCCTGTCAAAACCATGATACAGAAGATCTGGAAGAGTTCCGAGTCCTCCCATGGCGGTGCATCTCCCTTCTCATCCATCTCTCCCTATCCTTACCCTTATGGCGTCCCGGCCGACAATGGAGATCCTAGCCCGTAGTCCAAAATTTGTGAAAATAATTAATATTGTGTACACAATTTTATATACTATGATCTTATTTTATTTCCATTTGTATGAATTGCAAAAAAATGACTTCTTATTTTTTTAATGTTCTTTTATATATTTAATATTTTCAGTGAGCAACTTCAAGTTATGTAAATTTTCACCATTCTTAAGAGGACTGAGCCCAGTTAATTATCTTTTTTTTGGTCCAATTTGGGCCAGATTTGCGGTCTCGAAATATACTTATATGTGGGTAGGACAATATCAGACCCATAAAAGGCTCATCCTTTTTATTCAATACAAAAAGCCTTTATAAATATATAAGGGCAGTAACAATGGTTAATTAATTGGTTATCATGATTTCACCATTACTATACGGTTCTCATTGGTGCATGCTAAAGCTAAACCAACTAGGCCACTTATTATTTTTTTCTACATAATGGACTTTACAAACTATTAATTTTTGATAATTATAATTATAATGCATGTCAAAATCCAAACCTAAACAGTGACGAGTTAAAGCATTTCAGAATTATTGGCAATCTAAAGATTGAGCCTAGCTATTAATTGGCAGTTTGGCACCATGCAATCGAGCTTTTAGATGTTGTTTGAGACAAAGACATGATATAAAAATCCAAGTTAATTTCTAGCTCTTTCTATAGACTCTGTTCATGTCCAAAACCTGTACAGTAGTAGTACTGGATTCTTATTGTTATTCTCAAACTGTTAGAAGTAGGTTATATGGAGTAAATATGAGGAAGTAAGCACTTTTATCTCCAATTAGTGGAAATAACAAAATAAAAATAAAAATCTAGATGAAAAAGAACAAGATAGAAGATAGATAGTATTGTAATTGTAATTGTAATTATTTATTTACATTGAGAAAGGCGTAAATGTAATACCCAAAGGGCAAGATATGTGTGGTAGCTAGAAAATGTCTTATTTCGGACAAGCTGCATGTATCCAGTACCTTTTGCTCAACTCTACCTGTACAAATTATAGCTAAGAAATGATTCTCTCATTTTTCTCATAAACAATAAAGAAAAGTGAGAAAATGTATGGAAGAGAATACACACAAAGTATAGACTATAATTTTGTTTTCCATGCTTTATATTAAATCAAACAAGGATTAAAAAAATTGCAAGTGGTTAGAATTTTATGTGTAAACAAATATACAAGTAGAGTTGACAATCGGACAGATAAAATCGGATCATATGATCCAATTCGGAGATTTCGGTTTGCAAGTCGTGGGTTATTCGATTTGCTGGTTATTCGATTGTGGGTCATTCCAGTTTTTGGGTCGTTCATCTGATATTCTTTTTTGTAGTGTTTAACATTATTTTTATTGAGATTATACGATTATGTTAATTGACTCATTGTAACAATAAAATAAAATTTTATTTAGTAATATATCATTCAGTGTATACGGGTTTACGAAAATTTGATCTTCGGACCATTTCGAATTTATGGTTAATTCGGTTTCAGGTCAGTTCGGATTTCGGATTATTCGGGTCTCGAATCATTCAGGTCATTCGGGTTTCGGTTCGATTTCGAATTCGGGTCATTTGATTTCGAATTTGTGTCATTCGATTTCGGTTTAGGATGGTTGATTTTTCAACATTTTTCGATTCGGATCGGATTCAGTCGAGACGAGTTATTTTTTTTCGAGTCAGATCCTATTTTGCCAGCTAGGGTAAAGACAAATATAATGTGTTGTTACAATTTCAAATAATTGGTTAGTTAAATCAAGAAGAATAAGAGAGGATAAAAAAGGTAAAGGCTATGCCACCAACAAACACGAATGAGAAATGAGAATAGATTGGAAGTACCTTTGGAGGAGGTCATGTCAACTCACTGTTCCTTCTTCTCTCCTTATTTTTCATTTAAGTTTCGTTTCTGATCCTCTGATTGATCTGTGATCAGCCTCACCTGCCCTTCAAGTTTTGGTGGTTGCCAAGTTTTTTGTCCTGCAAGCAATCAAATCAAACCAATGAACCCATGCTTCAAGTGATTACTGAGTAAATCATAGATTATAAATTCAAATTTTTAATAAAAACGAAACCAAGTTATCTTTCGAAACCAAGTTATAAATCCAATGAACCCATACTTCAAACCGGTTTAGAACAACGGAAGACCAATTTAAACAGGTTTAAAACAAGTTAAAAAACGGTATAACAACCTTGTTCTTAAGTAATATTTTGTCTCATTTTTGTTGTTGTTGTTGTCAATGTATATAGGATAATTATACTCTTCCCCCTCAATTCCCCCACTATTCACGATTTGTATCATATTCTGAATAGTATAGTGCGGTTTTAATTGCTCTCTCCAATTTGCACCTCCAATTTCAATTGACGGTTAATTGTGCTTTGAATTAACGGTTAATTCAAATATAATTAATTATTTTAATTAACCATCAATTCAATTGGGGGTGTAAATTTGGGAGATGTATATGATTTTTTTTTTCCCACATCGCGAATAGGGGGGGGAAACGGAGGCACAGTAAATGGCCTCATGTTTATATTACTTATTACTTATTATTTATTACTTATTACTTATTACTTATACAGTTTAATTTAGAAGAAATCAAATTTTTTTAAATAAATAATACAAATATATCGAATTATGACGACAAAGATCATTTGTTGGGTAAACAAAAAAATATCTATCAATTTAAGAGGGGCTATATAGTACGTTGTCTTAACTTGCTTTTCCTCCTACTCCCCCATAGAGACAATAGACGATCTTATTGAGAGCCTAAAAAGGTTCTACATCGACTCCACTATTATAAATTATAATCGACATGAAAAATCCCTGTTTACCTCGTCCGTTAAAATAAATAAATAAATAAATTACAATTACAATTACAATAAAAGTAGAAACAATATAAAATGGATTAACTTGTATCCATAAGCTTTCCCATGTGAGCGTGCCAGTGTAATATATACCTCGGTCCTCCACTCTCACAAGGTGGAGCGGTAGAGGAAGAACCCCATCTCTCTCTTCCCCCTTTTAAGGAGCCTTCCATACATTTCCCCTTCCCACCTTCTCTCTCTCTCTCTCTCTCTCTCTCTCTCCTCTCTCTCTCTCGTGAGGGTTGTGCCTTGATCTCAACACAAAAAAAGGAACAGCAAATACAAACAGTGAACAAGAAAAATGGCTAAAGATGAAGATTTTAGGATGCTCAAGATACAGGTTACTTTATTTTCTTCTCTTCTCTCTCTTTCTCTCTCATGCAATGTATCTCACAAAAATGAAAACAAATTCAAAAGAAAACAGGGTAAACTTGAAGTGATTCGGTTTTCTTGTCTCTCTTTTACAGACCCATGTTCTCAGAGTGAACATACACTGTGATGGCTGTAGAGACAAAGTGAAGAAGCTACTCACAAAAATTGAAGGTACCATTTTTGGATTTTTCTCTTTTAGAAGGTTCATTTCGTAAAAGTGCAATATTTTTTCTCCTTTTTTTCTAACATTTTTATGACTATTTAGAGAACATATCTAGATTATTTTGTCAGATCCACAGATTTGAGAGCTCAGGGATCTCTCTCAGTACTAACGAATCCAATAGATTCCTGTTTTTCATATAACCCCTTCCAAGTTTTGAAATTTTGAAAATGGGGGCAGAAATAGAACTGGCATACACATTTTAAAATATATTGTTTTGTTTTCTCATGAGAGAATTAGTACAATGGCCTTTGCATGTTCTTTGTTCTTTTGCTAATTAATTATCTCACTTTCAATTTTGAACTATCCAGTGGTGAGATTTTTGCAAACTCTTGTTTCTCAACCCTCAATATTTTGGTTTTGGATATTTTCACTGTTTTTCTAGCATATGAACACTATTTGCTTATATTTGTGAAATGCCTCAATAATTATCTGAATATGAAACTTTACTCAGAAAGGAAAAATACAGAGTATATATGTACCAGTGATTTCCTCTCCATTTCATGAAAGTTTTAACCCATTTGTGACAATCTTTTCTTATTATTCCAAAACAATACTTCGATTTTGTTGTCCTTATAATACCAAGCTCGATAGTTGAAATTAGTATAAAAGCATTGAACTTTGACTAAACCCCTGTTATTTCTTATTTAATGCAGGAGTTTTCTCGGTGAATATTGATATGGATCACCAAAAGGTCTCTGTTGTTGGTAGCGTAGATGCGGATACTCTGATAAGAAAACTTAACCGAGCTGGAAAATACTCGGAATTATGGTCTAATAAACCAAACAACAACAACTCAAACCACAAACAATCCAACAATGCTCCCCAAAAGAACCAAAAACAAAATAATGCCCCTCAAAACCAAAACCAAAATCAACACCAAAAGCACAACCAAAACCCTAATTCTAAAGACCAAGGGAAACAAAACCTCATGCAAGGGTTGCAAACTTTTAAGAATCAACACAAAGGTGGTAAATTACCCGAGTTATATTCTGATGACGATTTCAGTGATGAGTATGATGATGACGAGGATGGTGATTTTGACGAAGAGGATTTGAGGGTCCTTGGTGAAAAAATGGGGCAGTTAAATTTTCTAAGGCAAATGAATGGCCAAGCACAAACCGGTAATAATCATGGTAACAATAACAAAAACCAAGGTAACAACAACATTAATGCCGGTAATAATAACAATGCGAAGAAAAATGGAAATGGAAATGGAAATGGGCAGGGAAACATCGGGAAGAAGAACCAGAACGCGAATATCCCAAACCAGCAGGGTAAAAATGCAAATGTGCAAGGGGGTTTAAACTTTGCAGGGGCCAATAATGGTAAAATGATGCCGAATCTCGGTGCCTTAGGAGGTGACCATGCAAAAAGGCTAAATGGTTTGAACGGCATGCATCCCATGAATGGCATGATGGGCGGTGGTCTACACGGTGCAAGCGGATTCAACAATGGTCATCAAGCTAATGTTGGTGGTGGTGGTGGTGGTGGTGGTGGTGGTGGTGGTGGTGGTGGTGGCGGAGCCATAAATCACCAAAACCATAATCAGGCCATGATGATGGGCATGCATCATCAACGCCCACCAACAATGGTGGCGGGAAATAATAACATAAGAAATGGTAACATGATGATGATGCACGATGGAGCTCGGTACGTGCAACAACAGCCTCAAATGATGTACGCGAGGTCCCCGCAAGTCATGCCTTATACGGGTTACTACGGGTATAATCCAAACCCGAATCTTTATTACGGGTATAACAATGGTTATTATGCGAGTCCATATCACGGCGAGAGCGCTAAAAATGGCGACGGAATCGGGTACATGTTTAGTGACGAGAACACGAAGAGTTGTGCTATTATGTAGAGAGATATAAAGAGCAAGTTTAATTATATGCTATTTTGAAGTATTGTTACGTTCTTTATTTGTTTGTTTTTTACCTTTTGTGTTGCTCTATTGTGATGGTTATTTATGTATCTCCTGAAGAATGTAGTCTAGTGTTTCATATTAAACAATATAAGTTAGTGTAATACTCTGGTTCTAAATATTTTGAGTACTCAGTGTTTACTTATTTTATTTATCAAGAATTTTGTATATATAAGATGTCACTTTTTTAGTAATTAGTGTAATACATATATTTTAGGGTTTTGGGTTTTTGTATTTTTGTGGACTTTATAGTGCTTAGCGCTAATTATCATGGAATTAGTTATTATTTAAGATTAGGAAGAAAAGAATGATAGTGATCCACAGTAACTTAGTCAAAACCTTGGTTTGCTTATCTTATTACTGCCAGATTATGTCCCCCCAAAATCCAAAGAGATCATGACAAAATATTTTTGTGCATTTTTGTAACTTATATATTTCTGTGATGGTTGATAATATATGACTAATTCTACAATCAAACTTGTGCAAAATGCACAAATTCACAACAACATGAATAGTTGGGGAACTCAAGCCAGAAAAGAACAGGGATCATGAAACACCCCATGTGAACAATTTATAAACCACAAGTGAATTAGGTTGAGAATTCAATTGAATGGATTTGAATATAAATAATTTCTTTGTTTGATTTCATTTTGTGAGCACAGTGATATATATATATATATATATTTTTTTTTTGCATTAAAGCACAGTGATATTTCAACCTCCCTTGCATTTTATAATTTTCACAATTTCCTATGCATGCTTTGTTGGAGAATAATAAAATTAGGGGTGCTTAAACAAGTAATTAATTAAGGCTCAAAATTTGTTACATGGCAAGACATTGTGCAACATGTTTAGACTTGTTTAAGTATGATGTCAAATCATAGGCATGGAGCTAGGGATCACAATCACAAGTGAAGTTGTTAGAAATATATTGGAATAATAATAATAATATTTGGAATAGAAACAAGAATAGAAATAAGAATATTATTTTAAACAAGAACATTTAGGCCGATTATGCGAAAATATTCTCTTTGTTTTTATCTACATTTTTTAGACATTAGCAAAGTGGTTTAGAAAATAAAAAGCTCATAGTGGAGGTTTGTTTATAATGGCCTACAAGGTATAACTTTTCATCCAATCCATTTAGTTGAAAATATCTCAAATTATTTCTTACTAACTCAACTGGTATAGTGGTATTAATTAATCAAGTTGAATAAACTGAAATCAATGAAACAAGTTAATTAATTAATTACATGATCATTTATTTATTACGAGTCTGACATCCTGAGACCTCTATCTAAATAGACTATTTTACCACAGTCTACGTGGGTCTTTAATGCCCATAATTCGAGCAATAAATTTTATTAAATTAGTTCCAACGAGGAATTGTAAATAAATATTTTCTCCAAGTCAACTTTTTTTTTCAGCAACGTAACTTCCTTTGAAAGCCAAAACAATTGTGAGTTGTGACATGTAATTTTGTTTAAAAAATAAATTTGAAAAATAATATTGTTTCAAAAAATATTTCAAAACTAACTCCAACTCATTTTTGACCGAGATTATAAAATTCGGTGGTTTTTTTCTTTTCAATCTGATTAATTAATGAAGTTTATGCTAATGAATTTATCGAGTTTTTAAAATCAGGTGGTATTGGATTTTTCAAAACTCGATTTGAATTAGTTTTGAAATATTTTTTAAAAGAAAATAATTTTTCGAATTTATTTTCTAAACAGAAATCCTCCCCATAATAAAATACATAAAAGATTTGCAATTAGATAAATAACAGAGGATAGGACACGATGAGATAGATATTTCAAAGTTGGACAAAAGCTGGAACTCATGCTCTACGAGGAGAGCATGCAAATCCATGTTTAGGGGAGCCTCAAATCCATAAACTATGTAACAAGTCAAATTTATAACATAGTGAAATCATTATATCATGATACATTGATATATATAGATAACAAGGCCATATGATATGTGTACATTGCAATAATTATGATTGGAGGATATTGTCACTTGCTTTTTGTACAAGCCACATCGTGCCAGAATGTTTCAAAGCAAGAAAATAATTCAATTGAGGACCCAAAAGGGAATTGTTTTTTTTTTGCTTTTTGACTTGAAGATTGAAAAGAAGATAGATGGAGGGACAAAATAGAAATATATTCTAGAAAACATCAGTGACTTTTTGTATTAATATTACTTGTACCGGTTTTGATTTTGATGATGTGAATTTTTTTTAATGGAGCTACCTAACAAACCAGTACATTTTTATGAACTTTTTTTAGTATATACTATTTAGATATTGTATACTAATTTGTTAAAAAATATCTTGGTAGATTGGTATTTTTTTTTTAGGATATATGGTGGGTTATTTGTTCCTCATCTAAGATATCGAATTTGCCCGAGTATTGAACTTTTCATTTTTTTTTTTGAGGTTTGAATAGATATCCAACCGTCTAAACTAGCAAAGTTTGATAAATATAGTTATATTTATTTTCTCGTCAATACGCAAATTCAAGCAATTTGTATATTTACCGAGCTCGCAAGTAAATGGGAGAAAAAGAAAATGAATTATTTTGTGTAATATTTTGTGGGTAGATTTATTGTTTATTTTTTTTCTCGTAATGGATCCGGATCATATATTTAATTTTAGTGTCGAATCTGGATCTGAATTTGGATATTATACTCATTTTAGTTAGATCATACTTGATATTAATTGAAAATATAAATAAATAAATGATTTGTTGATAATTCGAATCCACATCCACAAAAATATATTTAAATATAATATTATAAATTATTCGTGTTGCAGAATATAATAAATTATTATTATATCGTAGGATCAATTTTAATGTCCAAAAATTACTCGTATTCAACAGTATCCAAATTGTATCCACATCCGAGTATTTTTGTATCAGGATTTGAATACGGAACAAAATATCAATATGTATCCGATATGGCTACTGTGCAGTCGGATCCGAACCGTTAACACCCCAAAATTAGGACATGATACCAGTACGCACGTTATAGTATTTTTTTTTTTCCAAAAAAACATTATTTTATTTAAAATTTGATTATATTAATTTCCCACAAATATTTGCATTTATTAACCTCTTTAATTTGGTTTGGTTGTGTACAATTTGCTTGAGCTTTAAAAAGCCTATCTGTCGGTGAATGAAAATTACATGGTCCCCTAATTTATTTATTTATTTATTTATTTTTTTTGCTATCATTTAATCTGTACGGGCATAATTAAGCATGGAGGATCTACATTCTATAGTAAGTGGAATGTAGAATCATAAAAAAATAATTTATTTTAGTACTTTGAAACCTAATTCATTGTTTGTTGTTACATTTTTCATTTTTACGAGGTGATAATGAAAAATAACCACTACACAAATAAGTGCATGAATATCCCAAATAAAGAATCAATTTTCGATTGATTATTAGGGGAAGTGCACACGAGCACCTTTTTGCATGATGAGACCCTATGAAGCTTCCTTCTTATTTAAAAACCTAAAGTTCATAAATATCTAGCTAGTGGACTTTATATTAGTTACTAATTTCTAAGTAATGCCACGAATCCATGATTATAAAGTATATATTATTATATTATTATTATATATATAATAAAGTAATATGCCGTGAAAAATGCCAACCATTTCATTGGTTGTTGATTCGACCGACCACATGCCCCATTTTTTTATCAATAGAGTTTCATTTGGTACAATTTTATGTACAAATGTTTGGTCTTGTCTTTATTTGACGTGCCAAAAATACGACTTTTATTCGTTTAGAAAACATAAATTCTAGATTTGATAAGAGCTTTATTTGAAAGAAGTAAAACTATTTTACCGAGTATGAGTTTGTACAAACGACTTTTAAATTTCGTTTAATAAAGTAAGGGAAATTTTTAAAAAAACTCCTAAACTTTTTTGGATATTCTAAAAAATTTCCTCTCTTTTTGAAAACTCCAAAAAATCCTTCTCTACCAAAAATTTATTTTCAAATACCCCTGTGTTAAAGCTAACAATGGATGGTGTTAAAAAAAAATTCGACCAAAATATTCTTCTATTTACATATATATAGTAATTAAAAGAATATTTTTGTTATTTTTTGATTAATTTAAAAAAAAATACTAAAATATTTGTAAGCTTATAATAATTTTTAATTTTTTTTATTATATGCTATATTTATATAATTTTAATATTTCATACATCCTTTTATATTTATTTTTCTTGAAAAATTAACATAGAATAATAATAAGATGAACTACAATATTAAAATAACAATTTGCAAATATTTAAAAATTAAAATATCATAAACTATTAAAAAAATATATAAAATGAGAACGAAAATAAAAAACTAGATGTTTAAACAGATATTTTTCTATCAATATATTTTCAAGGTATTTATTTATTGTTGTTTATTTTATTATTATATGATATTAAATTTTCATGAATAATAAAGGAAATATTAAAATTATAAAAACACAACATTTAATAATTTTATTTTTTTGAAATCACTAAATGTTAAAAAATATTTATGAATTTTCTTAAAACTAGTAAAATTAATAAAAAATAACAAAAATATGTTTTTAATTACTACATATGAAAATATAAGAGTATTTTGATGATTTTTTTTTTAACACCATTCATGGTTAATTTTAACCGCTATAAGGGGTATTTGAAAATAAAAGTTCGGTAAAGAGATTTTTTTGGAGTTTACAAAAAGATAGGATGTTTTTTAAAATATTTAAAAAAATTAGGGTTTTTTTTTAAAATGTTCCCTGAATAAAAGTTCAAAACTTGAAAATAGATTATAAAGACCCATCCTTGTACGAATAAAATAGTCATGCCTATTTTCCAATCATGAAGCATGTGAGGGGTTTGCAAGGCTCTAAAGCTCGAGAAAAATTATTTACGTGATAAAGAGTGGGGCCAATGGCCCGTGGGCTAGTAGTCCAAAATAGTATATTATCTTTTTTTCCATCATCTTTTATCTCTTTGTGTTTGTACTTTCTAATAGAAATGAAATTATACGGGTAGGTACCAAATCGTATTCCAAATTCCAAATTAAATAAACTTTCTATAAAAAAATACATCTTTAACCATATAAAACATACTTGCACATGAATTGAATTTCAACAAAGTTTCGATTATCAAAAAAAGTTTAAAAGTTTTCAATTAACACACATTGTATATGTGATCGTATTTGAAAAAAGAAAAAAACGAGAATAGGGTAAAAAGTATGAAGATCTAATGCTATATTCTCCAACGAAACCTTCATAAAAAGAGGAGGATTTAAAAACTACTTTAAATATTTGATAAAAAGATGTTTGTAACATTATAAAGTTAATAATCATGATTTGGACTTGGAACTTAAAAACAAATGATACCTATGTAGTTTCCTTCTTGCTTCCAAAAAGCCAAAGTTATCTCACTTTTGGGTTTAAACAATACTAAGCTTTTTTGAACAAATTCAAAATTCAAAATATAATAATTCATCATGTAAAATAACATAGAAGTAATAAATAATTTACAAAAAAAAAGAACATAGCCAAATGAATTATCGCTTCGCATTCCTTCGTTTGGTAGCTTGAGCTCTTTGCCACTTCTTCTTAGAAACCATCTTACTTTTCGGCTTCAACTTTATCTCCGCCGAGAATCTAAAACTCGGGTCGCGCATTTTTGCTTGTATGTCCTTGAAGAATTGCATATTTAGCTTCTTCGGCCCTCCTTCACGCAATTCTGCGTATTCGGGGCCCGAAACTATATTCTCGAATGCACCGATTATGATATCGATATCGGTCATTACTTCGTATACGTTTGTGTACCGTCCATCCGGTCCCTTTTTTAGTTTTTTTAACGCATTTTCAACTGCTAATTTTCTCGCCTAAAATCAGAAAAAATAAAAAATATAGAATTGAATGTAAAATATTACAGACAAAATTAGTGAATTTTAAATTATTTGGGCCAATTAATACGGCCTGGAAAAATTTCATATAGTACAGAATATTATATCCAAGTACAAAATTGTTGGGCCAATTAAAATTAATTGGGCCTTGTTAAAAAGCCCAAATTTGTCCTTTGGAAATAACATCAATACCCTTTCTCTCTTAATTCCATTTTAAACTTACACTGTTGCACATGTATAAGGTAATGAAATACGCACTTTGGAGATATTTTAGAGCAAATATGGAAAATCGTACATTATATTTTCTATTTTGTAGGGGTATAAATGATATTTTGATATTTTTCAGTACCAAAACTATTTCTTGTACCTGTTTGCCAGGCGAGAGCTCAGGAGGCTCGTTCTCCTCCTTCAACAACTCAGAAATGGTACGATATTTCGGCATTTCGTCAAACTCAAAAACCTTATCGATATATTTATCGCTCTTCTCGTTGGGAAACGCTTCGGAAGGGACATCGTCATCGTCGTCGCATTCGGTACCGCTCCACAAATTCATTTCGTCCTCGCTCGAAGGACAAATGCTTCTCAATTCGTCGCTATCGTCTCCGTCGATTAAATTGGCTTTCTCTTTTGCTTTTTGTTTCACCTTTTTTATCTCTTTCTCCAAGTCGGTCTTGTTCGAATTCTTGGTTTCGGTGTCGGATTCGTCTTCGCTTGCTAGTTATGAGATTGGTGTAAGTTATTAGATTGATGTTTTAGGGTTTAGGGTTTTGGATATTATGTACCGGTCCATAAACAATCTTCTTCGTCCACTTCTTGGGTCCATGCTTTTCGAAACTCTTCATCGCCAGGTACTCTTCCTTTTCCGAATATGTTGTAACGAGGAGGGTCCCGAACATAGAACCTTAATCCTGTTGCTTTTAAGTTTATGGCTAATTAGTCCACAGGGGCAAATCATCAAACACCTTGTGGTCATTACATGCTATTACGATCCAGAACTCGAGAAGCAATGGGAAAAAGTACAATTACCTTTTTCATTGGGAACCGAACAAGCTTCGTTGATTCTTTGTCGGTAACATCCACACAAACTACAACACATTCATCAAGGTCAGAAATTTCAGAGGGGCGAAGAGAAAGAAAGAAATGGCTTTGAGTTCTCTGAAGAGAGAATAGAAAAAAAGCTCGCCTTGGTAGAGATGGTGGTTGAGTTAGACGGGCTTCAAGAAGACGACGGAGAGAGGGAAGAAAACGAGACATGCCGCCCAGGGCCGGCCCGGCAATTTTAGAGGCCTTACACAAATTAGAGTCCTAATTGGAATATCAAACACATGAATCAAAATAAGAATCAAATTTCAAATCAAGTCACATTTAAGCCCTAATTAAGTCCTAATTGGGAATGGATATAAATGGAATTAAAAAGTAATTAAGCCCTAATTTGAGAGAAAATCAAGTCTAATTGCGTCCAATTAAGCCCTAATGAAATGAATGGATACAAATTAGAGTTCAAAAATAATTAAGCCCTAATTGCGCACCAATTTAAGAAGAAATCCGATCCGCTCCAGAAAAATCCACAAATTCGCAGAAAATAAATCCTTAATCGCAGAAATAAATCCTTAATCGCAGAAAATAGCCCTTAATCGCAGTCGGAGAAATCAGAAAAGCCCTAATTGCGCACCTTCTTCAGCGCTTCCAGTCTCAGAAAATACCAGTCGCCAAGCACGCCACCCTCACGTTGCCGCTTCCAGTCCAGACTCCACTCGCGGCCACCAACTCGCGTCTCGCGATGCCAACACCCACAGGACACAGGAAGACAAAAACGGGATGGATTACTGCGCCATTAGAGAGATGATTTTTCTTGCTTTTGAGATTGATGAAGTGATTAGCTGGATTTACTGCGTTGAAAGAAGAACGGTACAGAGAGTTGCTTTTGATTGCAGTGCGATGCGTTCGCGCTGTTTTAGCTGAGACCGTTAATCATAAAATCCAGATTTGAAGTCTCGGTTTATATGTAAACCGGAATTCCAGATTCCAGGTTGTATATGAATAGTCGATGACCCGACTGAGGATAAATAACGATATCTGAGAACTCGGATTATACAGTCTGATTTTGGTATTATTGATTTTATTTGAAACTGAAATAGTGTAGCGTTACGTTGCGATTATATTTTTCATTTTAATACAAATTAAGATTTCACGAGTTGATAATCACTATATCATCTGAAAGAAAAAAAAATAGTCAGTATAAGCGTGAGTATTATTCTCATAATGTAAAATCTTTTTTTTAATGTATTTTTTTCATAATATCATTTCCAAATTAAAGTTTGTGAAAATAAAATTAGTTGAAATCATCCTAATATGAATATCAATATAAAAAATACCAAGCGAATAGATTAGATGGACCTTTAAAATTATAGTTATAAAAATATTAATAATATTTAGGGGGAATTTCTCCCGTCCTTCAAAAAAATACAAAATAACATATTTATCCCTCCAAAATAGACAATCACATATTTATTCTTTCTTAACTCAATTAGTATCATAAATATCTACTTAAAATTTATAAATATCAAAAATATCCCTAATGTTAACTTTATGTTAACTTTCTGTTAAATAAACTATTATTTAATTTTTAAATTTAATTACAATAATAAACATACTTTTTTATGACAAAATTACCCTCCTCCTAATTCTTATCCAAATTACTAACTGGAGAGACCAGTACAAGTAGGGGTGTCAACGGTTCGGATCCGGTTCGGATAGTGGTCATACCATATCCATATCCATATTTTTTTTCGGATCCGGATCCGGATACGGAATTACCCGGATCCGGATACGGTTCGGATAATAAACGGATACGGATACGGTTCGGATATTGTCGGATACGGATACGGATACGGTTCTCTTTCGGATATTAAAACGGATACTATGTTATCATAACATAACTTACTTTTTAGCTATAAATATATATAATTTGTGACATGAACGATAAATATGATTATATTTAAACGTAAATTTACGATTGTGAGTTTAAATCATTCACAAATCATTAATTTGTATATGATTTTTCAACTAATATCAAATATAATACATAAAAATAATATATAATATGTGTATCCGGATCCGGTTCCGGATACTCGAATCTGGTTCCGAGTATCCGGATCCTAAAAATACCCGGATCCGGAACACGGATCCGGTCCCCGCACCAAAACTGAATATCGAATCCGGTTCCGGATCCTAAAATTAGCAACCAGATCCATATCCGGATCCACTCGGATCCGGATATTTTTTTCGAATCCGGATATTTCTTCGGATACGGTTCGGGTCGGTTCGGGCAATATCCACACCATTGACACCCCTAAGTACAAGCCTTCACAATCTTGTTTTCTTCCATGCTCGTGAGCTGTCCAGTGAGAATCTTCCTCTTCTTTCTTTCTTCACGAAACCCTTCCCAATCTTGTTTTCTCTCTGGAGCTTTGGCAAAGAAGAGCTTTGACGGAAAGGAGATAATCTCAATCTTGTTTTCTCTCTGGAGCTTTGGCAAAGAAGAGCTTTGACGGAAAGGAGATAATCTCAATCTTGTTTTCTCTCTGGAGCTTTGGCAAAGAAGAGCTTTGACGGAAAGGAGATAATCTCAATCTTGTTTTCTCTCTGGAGCTTTGGCAAAGAAGAGCTTTGACGGAAAGGAGATAATCTCAATCTTGTTTTCTCTCTGGAGCTTTGGCAAAGAAGAGCTTTGACGGAAAGGAGATAATCTCAATCTTGTTTTCTCTCTGGAGCTTTGGCAAAGAAGAGCTTTGACGAAAAGAAGATAATCTCAATCTTGTTTTCTCTCTGGAGCTTTGGCAAAGAAGAGCTTTGACGGAAAGGAAATAATCTCAATCTTGTTGCAAAAATCGTGAATTTTGAGATAAATTTGGAGGATGACAATGCTCTGAATATTACCACTGAAGATTGCGACAAGTCTAGTTGAGAGAATATGATCGATTCGCCCAATATCGAGTATGTGATTTTAATGTTTCTCTTCTTTTCTTTTAATGTTTGTAAAATATAAATTTTACCAATATAGAGTATGTGATTTTATTATGTTGTATCATGGTTTTGGAATTTATGCTCATTATGTAGTAATTTGGCAGTTTTTGTATGCTCATTTGTTTATTTTGTTTCCCGACTTGATTACAGAACAATAATTTTAAGAAAAAATAATTAATTTGACAGAATATAATTTGTTTATTTTGTTTCCCGACTTGATTACAGAACAATAATTTAAAAAAAAAATTATAATTAATTTGACAGAATATAACTTGTTTATTTTGTTTCCCGACTCGATTACAAATATTGAAACTTCCCGACTTCGATCCCAACTCTACCACAACACATTACAAAAATCACAATGATTCTAAGAAACTTCCCGACTTGATACCGACTCGATCACAACATAATAATTACAAAGATCAAACATGATTCTACAAAAATTTCCGGCTCGATCCCGACTCGATCACAACGCCATTACAAAGATCACGACATGACTCTAAACAATTTACAAGGATCACAAAAAAATTTACAATGAAACAATCACTTCCACAACTCGTAATCCAATTCCGCATCTCACAGCCTAATCCAATCGAATCCGCTTCAGAGAAAATATGCACGGTCCTTTACATTCAGAAATTTGCAGGGCCCTTTACATTCAGAAAAAAAAAACATAAGATAAGACAAAAAATTACAAAATATAAAAAAAAAACATAACTTAGTTTTTAAAAACCTTAGAAATAGGCAACGGAGTAGAAATAACGGGGTTTGGGTCGTTAATTGGATAAATCAACATCTTTATTTGCGCCAATAAAACTCGGATGCGACGTGTTAATACAATCAACCTACAAGAGACAAATTTCTCAAAAAATAAAAATAAAAAAAATAAATGAAAACTTAAACTACAAGAAATTAAATGTAAACATGAAAGTCGACGAAACAATCACTTCCACAACTCGTAATCCAATTCCGCAACTAGTAATCCAATTCAATCCGAACCCACTTTAGAGACCCAACTGCCGAAGCTTAAGAATTTCTCGAATCTCTCTCTGGAAAATGAAAAAAAAAATCATAGTTCAAATTGTGAAAAAACTTGTGAAACACATACAAGAAATTGAAAATCGAAAACCCCTAATATTAATGAATTTGTTTACCTCGGTTCGGCTCCAAATAGTCTTTACGAGCACAAGATCAGAATTTTTTCTCAATCTACGAATGTATATTGCAAGATCAGAAATTAAGTTTTGTTTGGTTCCTTGCTAAGTGTGGACAAAGATTGTGAAACTGAAAATTGATGTACCGAAGAAAATCAGATTTTGAAGACACAAATCGAGCTGATATATGACATTCCCAGCTCCTTTTGAAAATCCAATTTCGTATTTGGGCTAACAATTCCATGCACTTTCAAGCTCAATTTAAGCAAGGAAGCCTCTGCTATTACTACACTAGCCAAATACCCGATCTGGCATCCATCTCTTTCAAATCCATCTCGGATTCCGCCATAACCAGTGGAAACAAAACTTTGATTGCATTTTCACCATGCTCGAGTTTTACTGATCAGATCCTAATTAGATCACTAAACCTAGGCAGCAATAAGTCCTTCTCGGGTTTGGTGAGCTTCGCCGGATTCAACAGATTCCGTCGCCATCGCTCAAGATTCCGCCGTCGCCATCACTCGAGATTCGGTCGCCATCCTTCGTCGTTGTACTCACTTTGGAGAAGACTCGGGGTTTGGACAAGATGACTCTGAACTCTAGCTTTCGGATTGGGTGCAATGTAGATTGGGTTTCTTTGACGGGTTTGGGTTAGAGTTATGTTCTTAATGGGTTTGGAGTTGAATTCTTAACGGGTTTATATTAGGGGTAAATTAGTCAACAAATTAATTGTCTGTTAACTTTAACATATCTGTCAAGTTTTGATAAATTTGTAATAAACTAAGTTTAGTAGGGACAAATATGTAATTGTTTATTTATTTATTTTTTTTTTTGAGGAAATGGCAAGCGCGATACGCGCTCGATCCATATCATTTTTATAACCAAATAAAAAAAGAGAAGTACAAAGAGTGTCCACTATTTACATTAGTTAATTCTAAATGCCCTTGTGCCATTTAAATACCCCAATTATAAAAAATAAAATAAAACTCCCATCCTATCAAATCTTTAACAATGTGCTTTCCAAAATCCCGCTAGATCTTCGACGTTTTTGACTACCAATGCATGCATTCGACCTTTTCTTTGAAAAATTCGATTATTGCGCTCTCGCCATAAGGTCCAAATTGTAGCAAGCCATTTGCCATCCCAAATTTTAGCTTCCACCGAATTTCGACCGCTACGAAACCGCCACCAAAACTCCACTAAGGAGCCCGAATTAAAATTGGCTCTCGGCTCTATTAACCTCCAAACCTCGGTTGTAAAGGGGCATTCTAGGAAAAGGTGCTTGGTTGATTCGAGAGTTCCGGAGCATAGTGCACATGTTGGATCGTGTGGCCACCCCCTTTTTGTAAGATTTTCTCCGGTAAGTATCCTATGATTTAGGGCCATCCACCCAAAAATTTTAACCTTTAAGGGAGCCTTGATCTTGAGGATTTTAGGGGTCCATTCGCAAAGTACCCCCGGATGGACAATGTTTGCGTATACCTTGGCCGTGTCAAAAATGGGGATGTCGTGGTTGGTCGTGTTTCCTAGTTGGTTTAAAGTAGGATTCCGAAAAATTCCATTTAGGGATTCATACAAGGGCAAAAGCTTTTGAAGATCTTTCATGAAGTAGGAGGTTAACGGGCTCGCAATTCTTGCTATGTCTTTAGCGGTTTGAACATTGTAAAGGGATTTTACGGTAGTGGCCCATTGTGAATCTTGATGATAATCAAGTTTGAATAACCACTTTAGCATCATCGCTTCGTTATGTTTTTCAATATCCATCAACCCCAAACCACCGTGTTTCTTTGGTAAACAAATTTTACGCCAATTTATGAGACAATGGCCTCCCATTACCTTATCACTTCCCTTCCAAAAAAAAGCTCTCAATAGTTTGTTAATTTCCTCTATCGTTCCTCTAGGCAAAGAAAGAGCTTGCATGTAAAATATCGGGATTGATCCTAAAACCGACTTGATAAGAGTATTGCGGCCTCCTAATGTTAAGAAATTATTTTTCCAATTCGTTATTTTACTTCTTATTCTCGCCACTATTGGTTGAAAAATTACTTTCCCCGATTTTTTGTAAGATAGTGGAAGGCCAAGATACTTAATTGGTAAAGTCTTTTTTGAACAACAAACTAACGTTGCTAAGTGGGGGTGCATCTCCTCGGGTATGGCAATCGGCACAAAACCACTCTTGTCCCAATTTATTTCTAGGCCTGAAACTTTCGAAAATAACGAGATTGTGTGCATGACTACTCGAATATTTTGAGGGTGGGCCTCCACAAAGAAAAGGGTGTCGTCCGCGTAATTGTTTATTTTAAAGGAATAAATTTGTTATTTTGAACTCTTGGAAGGACATAAAAGAAATTCTCCCTAATATTTAATGTATATACAACACGAACTTAACAAATAATAATAGTTCATATAAATAATATAAATTGATGTATCATTCTAAAATAATTATAAGTTTTTTTTTGAAAATAAAATAATTATAAGTTAATCGTGAAGTATGGTACACAAAAATATTTGTAATGAAATAATTGTGATGATACGACAAGACGGAACTACATAAAATAAAAATAAAAAGAATTGGAGTTAATTTGTTGATATATATATATGCAGGTAATCATAATATTCATATACCAATAATTTTTATATTGAACATTAAATATACTATTTTTGTTTTTTTTGACCTATACTTCAAACACATTACTTAAAATTAATTACAAATAATTCTTTAAAATCTATGAGATCTCGTAGTACACCAAACCAAACAGTTCTTGATTTTATATGAATTAGATGGGTAGCACTTGCAAATTTCATTTACGCATCTCGCTTTACTAAGTTTTTCGTGAAGTGTGAGTTAACTCATGCAAAACTCATTTTGACTCGACCATTTTATATTTATTTTAAGTCATCATTAACGATTTTCTTCATATATCTATTTTCTTTTCCTTCTCTTTTGAGATAGATTATGCGATTTTCTTGGTTATCAGTTTTGTTTGGAAACAAGTTTCGGATATTGGAGAATACTCACATATGTCATATGAATACTTTTGAATTATTAAAAGGAATACTTTGATGACTTCGAATAATTATGAACTTTTTATTTGTGATTAATTAGTCCGAAAAAATTTACTTCTTCCAAAATTTTCTTATATTTATAAATGAATAGGTGGAACCGAGAAGAGGTCGACATAATATCAATTCTATATCACTATAGATGTGCTGAATCGGTAGTTAATTTGTAGGTTTTATGAATTTTTAGCATATGATACTTAGGTTGTATTGCATTTAAACTAACTAGCGGGGTACCCGCGCAATTGCGCGGGTTCATTGTTTCTATCGGCCAAGTAATTTTACTATTTTGGTATATTTTATTCGTGTTTATATTTCGTTTTCATTTCTATTTTTTTATTGGCATTTTCATTCGGATTTGCATTTTTGTATTTTTCTTATTTCTTTGTTTATATTGGTATTGATATTTTTTTCTTGTATTTGTATTCGTATTTCATAACCATATTCATATTCTTATTTGTATTTTATACTTCATGTATCTTAATTGTTTGGTAATGGGTATTTGCTCTTGTTTTTCAATTTCATATTCGTATTCCTATTTCATGTTTGGATTTGTATTTTGTACTAATATTTTGTATTACGTAATTCAAATTCCTTATTTCGCATTCACATTTAATGTATGCTGATTTGTTTTTGTGCATCGTATTCATATTTCATATTCCGATTCGTGTTCTTGTATTGTGTGTTTTACTATTTCTTATTTGTTATGATATTAGTATTTCGTATCGTATCATCATTTATGAGCTCATTGTATATTCTTAACTATTGCAATAAAAAGATATCGTTACCTATTCAGGAACTAAAAGCATACGGAATTAGATACCTTAGTCTATTTATTGAAAATAGAAATACAGAAATTAGTCTACACTACATGAATAGCAACCATCTTCAGCAAACCCACACACATTGCAATTGTGAATGTGGGAAGGAAAAAAAGAGAGGATAAAGTGTGAATTTACCATGTAGCAGAAGAGACTAATCTCACCAATTAAATTAATTTTAACAAAATGGAGAGGATAATCCTACTCAATGTACATTCAGACACCAACAACCATTACACTTGCACCATGACCACCGGATTGTTCGCCTTCGTTGAGATCACGAAATCGTGAAAGTCGTTCTTCCAGCATATACGATCAAACAGAAAAGCCGAGCCCGTCTGTCATCATATAAAAAATTTACCATTTTACCCGCCATTTTAAGGAAGAAGGAAACGGTTATTACCATGCCGCGTGGAGCATTAACGTAGTAACTCATGATTCAGAGATAGATGTAGTTCGTGCCGATACGCATTGCTCGACCGTATTTCTCGCATCTTTCAACCAGCGTTGTGAAAACCTGTGAATATAGAAGATTATCAAAGGATATTTTAATTATAATAGTATGAACAATAAATTTATTAAAAGGATTACTTTTTTATGTGTAGGAGTTCTTTTTGATAGTCGTCTTTGGTGTACTCCAATTGTTCGAACCGGACCCGTCTGTCAGCTGGAAATACAAAATAAGTTTGATTAAATGACCACACGAAGATATAATTTCTAATTTTGAATGTATTTTTTTCAGAAGGGGCATTTCACGATGATGTGTACATTAACGATTCTCAAAGAATCGTATGTTCAGTCGACGAACTCGAAACTCAAACCGATTATGGCGCCGCCTTCGAACTTAGGCCAACAGTTTTCTCACCTCTTGAAGACCGATGAAGGAGCAGATGTCACTATTGAAGTTAGTGGTGAGCTAGTCAATGCGCATAAATGTGTGCTTGCTGCACGGTCGCCTGTCTTCCGTGCTCAATTTTTCGGTCCGATGAATAGTGGAAGGACGGAAAACATAAAACTCGACTACATTGAACCGGAGGTGTTCGAGTTTTTCCTTCACTTTCGTATATTCATATTGTTTGCCTGAGTCGGAAGAGGGCGCTGATGAAATAATTACGTATTCGTTTCGTATTCATTTCGTCTGCGGCAATTCTTGCCAAAGTTGCGGAAACGGATGGTTTTGAACATTCGACTCGGAGTTGTCCTTTTATCGTTAAGGAGCCCTTTAAAAATATAAGTAACAACAAATAGATATATTTAATTTGATCTTGTACTTTTTGTTTACTGCTTTTCTTGCTATGTAGTCGAAAATTTTGCAAGAGGATTTTTTTTTTTTATCAGGAATTCCGATTTTGCTAGTTACATATCCTGTTATTTGTTGTGTTTTGGTATAAGGAAGCTGTTTATTTTTTATGAGGGGTTTCTTGGTAGTTACATATACTATTAATTTAAACAAAATTTAGCAATAACAAATGGAATTGAAATAAAAGCCAAAAATAATTAAAACTAAAAAAGGACACTTAAAAATCATGGAAATAATTTTTGGTTCGGTAAAAGGAAAAACAAAACTGATATTTGTAAAAATCGTTTTTAATATGTTTGAAATTAAAAGCGGGAGAGGATTTAAGGCACATAACGCAAAATTGTGATTTTACGAACAAGCTGTGGGACCGAAGGACCCAATCGGGTAAAAAGACGAGAGAAGTACCGCCTGCTCACGAGATGGTCAAAATTTAATAATATTTTCGTGCATAGAAATTCAATCAAAGCATAAATTTTGAAATAATTAATAAAATTTATGATTATGTTGAATTCATGAAATATAAATTTTGAAATTTATTGTGATGAAGATATATGAATTTTCAAACATTGCATGAATAGAAAAAAGACGTAGTTATAATTCAAAAAGGTATTATAAGAATATGATTTTGGGCCAGCCCAGAAAATTAGTTTCAGATATCGGTCCAAAAACAAACTCGATCAAAAAAACGTTTGGTTTATTGCAAACAGTAAAAGAAAATTTATATCAAGATTTCAAAATTTGATAGCCATAATTCATGTAGTATTTGTTGTGCTTTGTTGATTGTTTTAAGAAAATTTATCATTACTAGCATTACCCCCGCGCAATTGCGCGGGGCTGTTCGGATTTATAAGTAATGTAGTTGAAAAAAATTGTTGTTCGTTTTGTGTATGTGACTTTCTTTTTGTAATCATTATTATATTTGTAATTTAGTGTGTTGTGTGTGAGTGAAATTTTGTAGCAAAAATCGTTTGAAAATTTTAAGAGCCGGATTTCTTGAATAATTCAAACGGTTATTGCTAAAAAAATTATCTATATTTTATACTTCATAAGTAAAATAAGGAAAAAGAACGAATGAGTCGTCATGAAATTTATTAAGAACATAATAGTTCAGAAAACATTGCTGAAAAAAAGAGTGTTTTTAATTTCACAAATCTTTAATTTCGCTACATATTTAGTACAAATATTTTTCGTCCTTTGTGTGGTCAGCCAACAACAAAGTTTGACGATGTCATCGCTAACCGTTTCGTTCGAATCTTTAATTTAAATTATGTCATGATTATTCGCACATCCATGATTTGGTATATTTTTAACCCCCTAATATTTTTTGGATATTATAAAAAATTCTCTATCTTTTCGTAAACTCCCAAAAAAAAAACTCTTTACCAAACTTTTATTTTAAAATACTCCTTATGGATGATATTAATTTTTTTTTTTCCAAAATACCCTCCAAATCTCATATGTAATAATTAAAACTTATTTTTGTTATTTTTTATTAATTTTAAGAAAATTCATAAACACTTCTTAACACGTAGTGATTTAAAAAAATTTAAATTATTACATATTTTGTTTATATAATTTTAATATTACATTCTTTATTCATAAAAAAACTAACATTAAATAATAATAAATAAACACCTTGCAAATATATTCATAGAAAATATCTATTTAAACATCTATTTTTTATTTTAGTTTTCTTTTTATGTATTTTTTAATAGTTTTGTGATATTTTATTTTTAAATATTTGCAAGATGTTCTTTTATTAATATTGTTCAACTTATTATAATTTTATTT
Organism: Luzula sylvatica; assembly: GCA_946800325.1. Classification (NCBI taxonomy): domain Eukaryota; kingdom Viridiplantae; phylum Streptophyta; class Magnoliopsida; order Poales; family Juncaceae; genus Luzula; species Luzula sylvatica. Next base: position 69,745,344 of record OX326956.1, on the reverse strand, counting down.
TAGTTTTTCATGAAAAATAATAAAGGACCAAAATGTAAATTTTAAAACTTCGGAGGACAAAAATGCAAATATAAAGACCAAAATGTGAAAAAAGGACAAAAATATAATTTTTTTTTAAAAATATGACCAATTTGAGGCCCCTGGACTAAAATGTAAATTTCAAAACTTCGAAGGGCCAAAATGCAAATATAAAGGACCAAAATGAGGAAAAAAGGACCAAAATGTAAAAAAATTTCGAAAAAAGGACCAATTTGTAAATAAAAAATGACCAAAATGGAAAAAAAGGACCAAAATGTAAATTTTTTTCGAAAAAAGGACCAATTTGTAAATCAAAAAGGACCAAAATGGAAAAAAAAGGACCAAAATATAAATTTTTTTCGAAAAAAGGACCAATATGTAAATAAAAAGGACCAACATGGAAATAAAAGGACCAAAATATAAATTATTTTCGAAAAAAGGACCAATTTGTAAATCAAAAAGGACCAAAATGTAAAAAAAAGGACCAAAATGTAAATTTTAAAACTTCGAAGGACCAAAATGCAAATATAAAGGACCGAAATGTGATAAAAAAGGACCAAAATGTAATTTGTTTTAAAAAAAGAACCAATTTGAGGCCCCTGGACCAAAATGCGAATATTAAAATTTCGAAGGACCAATATGCAAATATAAAGGACCAAAATGTAAAATAGAAGGACCAAAATGTAATTTTTTTTTTAAAAAAAGGATCAATTTGTAAATCAAAAAGGACCAAAATGTAAAAAAAATATTTTTTTTTTACAAATAGACCCCTGGTGACGTGGCTGCCTGGACTAAAATATAAATTTCAAAACTTCGAAGGGCCAAAATACAAATATAAAGGACCACAATGTAAAAAAAAGGACCAAAATATAATTTTTTTTCGAAAAAAGGACCAAAATGCAAATATAAAGGACCGAAATGTGATAAAGAAGGACCAAAATGTAATTTTTTTAAAAAAACAGGACCAATTTGAGGCCCCTGGACCAAAATGTGAATATTAAAACTTCGAAGGACCAAAATACAAATATAAAGGACCAAAATGTAAAAAAAAGGACCAAAATGTAATTTTTTTTTTAAAAAAAGGACCAATTTATAAATAAAAAAGGATCAAAATGTAAAAAAAAATATTTTTTTTACGAATAGGCCCCTGGTGACGTGGCTGCACCAGGAGGCAGCAAATCCCCTTGCATTAGTATATAGATAGATTCCAATAAAAAATATTTTTTTATTTTAGGTACTTATTTTTGCAATAATTTTAAATACTTTGCTAAGTACTTCAATAACATATTTATATCTTTCACATGACTTGTATTATATCTATCCTCTAAAAAATTAATCAATAATTAAAAAATTTCCATTAAATTAAACGAAAAAGAGTCCAAGTACAATTATCGGTCCAACAAACTATCGATAGTGGCCTGACGAGAGTTGTAAATAAAATTCTTAAAAATTTATTATGTAAATACTTATTTTTTTGCATTATTTTTTTCTTACATAATATTTTTACAAATTGAAATTATGAAAAAAAGATATGTATGAACTATGTTAATATGAATGTCAAAATAAGGAGAAAATTAAATGAATATATTTGATTGATTTATAAAATGAAATTTCTAAAAATGATATTAACATATGATGTATGTTTTATAATATTACATATTAAATTATTAGTATTTCATATGTAAATTTTTTATATTCCATTGCATTCACATTTGATTATGTAATCTTATGTGAAATATTAAACAATTGATTAAACTTGATCTAATGTTATTCTTACCAATAATAATATGCCTCATCATAATGTGACTTTCTAAGAATTTTTAAAACGTGGCGTAAAATAATGACACGTGGATGACTATACAAAATATGATTTTCAAAAATTCTAACAAAAAAGTAGTGATTGAGATTAAACATATCACAACATATAATTGTTCAAATTAATACTTAAAAATAATCATAAAAAATGCATGTCTTAAATGATCAAATATAATATTAATGTATATGATGAAGTCACCTCACACAATTCAATGGTTAATAATCATGATAAACATTATGATGTGGCTTCATGAGAAGGTTCAAATATATATGCAAAATAAAAAAGGTGGGTACATTAATACGTAATTAGTATTCAAGCGAATTAATAATTTGAAGTTAACATTAATTAATTTTTAATTATATGTATCTCGGTATGTATCATAGTTTTTAAGTAATTAAGATACAAAGTATATGTAGAGTTGGCAAACGGTAACTCGGTCAGAAAAAACGACTCGAACCATTGAATTGTGTGAAATTTTTTGTAAACTTCTAAAAAAATGAGTAGATTGAGACTACTAAAGGAGGACAAAGATGCCGAGATGCGAGATGAAGAAGTGAGCACACCCTAGGTCTAGGTTTTGAATAGGGGTGATTCTACTGTGCGATCTCTCTTAAATTAAAAGGGTAATTTCGGTATCAAGTTTTCTGAATTTTCTTTGTGCTGCGTCTCCTCCATTTCAGTAATAATGGATAAGTCCATTAATTATATTTGTCTGTTTTTTTTTCCTCTTTTTCCTCTCTCACCATAGACTACTCTCTAGCAATGTTGCAAAAGACGAAAAACGGTACAGTACGGTCGGTCGCCGTTTTAATATTTTATTGTAAAACGATCGTAAAACGGTAAAAAAAGGTTAAAAAACGAGTACTTAAATCGGCAATATTTTATAGCAATTATAATAGAAATTTAAAAATAAAACAAACAAAAATATAATAATTCAATTTTTATAATTCAACTTAAACATACACGAAAGTCAAAAAAAAAGAAAAAACATACGAAGTACTAATAAAACATATCGAATAAATGTCCATCGACCTAAACATATCAGAATAAATCTTCTTAGTTACCTAATTACAAAAAAATCAACTAATTAGATGCGTCAGTCAGAATTAGACACAAAATAATTGATCATGATAAACTGGATCAGAGTTAACACATTTTTCATGTACGAATTAGACACAAAATTATAATAATCACAACTATTATTTGGAAGAGAACCTTTGATCTACTCTCCAAATTTACTAAAAAACGCTTACGGACTTTTAATGCAAAAAAAAAAAAAAAAAATCATGAAAAAGACGATTAAAAAATGTTGTTTAAAACGTTTTTTGAAAAAAAAAGGTCAAAGACAGTAAAAAACGGTTGAGCGTTTTTTGAAATTTTCTTTTAAAAAACAGTTCGGTCTGACACCGTTTTACCTTTTTTTTACCGTTTTACACCGTTTTTTGCAACACTGCTCTCTAGTCTCTCCCTCTCTCACAAACTCACTCTAAATTTGAAGTAATCAAATGATACATTTATGATCTCGAATTCGATAGTCTGAGAGGTTTATTTGCAAAATTTTGAAATTTACTCAAGACTCATCAAATGGAGATCAATTCCCTCCCTGCAGATAGTAATATTGGATTCGAAATAAGGAGTCAATGGAAGTGTGTATTTCAATTTGTCTGATATTTCGGTTATCACATGAAAAAAAAAAGAAAAAAAGATAACATGATCCAACAATTTGTTTGACATCATTATTCAGATAAAAAAGAATATTTACACTGTTGTACACAATATAAAAAATATGAAATCAACAACCTATACAAAAAATAATAATAGGATATATTATAACTCGATAAAAGATCAAAATATAAAAATTATATGTACAGTAAAGTTACGCACAATATAAAAATATGTAATGATATAAATACATTAAAACTCAAACTCAATATTCTTTTATTAAATAATAATATAACAGTTAATCCCAATTTAAAAAGAAGCGGGCCGTCTTTTCGGAGAGCTCCCGTGGTCTTCTTCTAGAAGCTTTATCATCGCCTTCACTTTTTTCTCCATATCTGAGCTTGATACGTGCTTGTTGATCCCGAGATTAATGATTTGAGTAACACGATGTTCTTTCTAAGACGCATCTGCTAGTATGTCCCCTCGCCGCCTTCGAGAATCTTGTATACGAACCACGCGGAATTTTGTACAAGTAACCCAACATACATTGCTGATTTTTTTGCAAAAGATATTATTAAAATGACCAAAAAAAAATTAAAACTCCTAAATTGCATTTTTGATACGCAAAGAGCCAACGAGTCAAAATTTTCTTCTTAAATATCAAACTACAACAAAACAAAACAATCTAAATTACAACATTAATACAACAAATAAATCGCCTAAAATAAAAACATAATTTATTATGATAATTAATATCTCTATCTACAATAAATCATTATACCCTCTCGTTGCGACCCAATATTCCTTCAGGCAAATTAATATTTTTTCAAGTTTTAAAGGCCCGTCTTCATGATTGAGTATTTTCGTTTTCCACCTCATTTCACTCGTAATTACTTTTATTTTATTTAATAAATCAATATTATCTCTTATAATTACCGCCCCTTCAGGCCTTAATATTCGGTCCATTTCCAAAAGAATATCTTCCATTTCATTTCACACCTGCTCAATTATTCAAAATAAATTAATTAAATATCAAATAAAATATTACTTTGTTAAATTATAAAAAAAATAAGAATTACTTGTGTTCGTATAAAGTGAAGAGTCCACTTCCATGTATAAAATCCTACGGTCTTGGATAAGTAGAAAAACCTTCGCACCTCTAATGAAATAATAAGATTTGATAATTATTTTGTTTATGAGATTATCATCTATAACAAAAGTGGTAATGTACATCTCAAACATGCTTTCACCTCAACTACAAAAATACAAAAAATACATTATTGTCCAAGAAAAATCTCTCTGTCACATTTTTTTTGTAAAAAAAGACACATGGCCTCCGCTCAATTTCAAATCTGGTTACTGATTGACAAGGACAGGAATTAGATTGATTTGATGGTTATCGAACGAAGAACCAAAATGTAGTTAACGGCTAATTTTTGTTGTAAATGAAGGTCATTATTATACGGTTATACCCCTGATTAATCTGAACTTATTTTTGTAACGCACAATTCAATGGTTCGAGTCGTTTTTTCTAAAAAAATGAAAATATCAAATTTATCTTTCCAAAAAACATTTCTTATCAAATTTAACCGTCGTTAACTTTTCTGTTAGAATAAACCGAAAATTAGTGATGCTCCCAAACTACCCTTATCTCATTTCATCACCTCCCTTCTTCCTTTTGAAGTTTTGTGTACTTGGTGCTTGTATGAAAGTGGTACCTGTCACCTCCCTTCTTCCAATAATTAGAAGCTTGTATTTTTAGGCTGATTATGTTTGTGCATATTGACTTGAGATTTGAGAATGCTTGAAAAAATCATGTAATTATTTGGTTTTATGAATTTGCAATTATTCACAAATTACAACTATGTATTGATAAAAACTCATCCATCAGTAAAATTGATTTGGTTACTTGCTTTCCAAATACATCAAAATTATTTCAAACTAAAGCATTGAAATTGAAAGAGTTCAATCCTCCTAACCTTGTCTCGAGATGGGTCTTCTAATCTTGATCTGCCATTTGAACATCCCAATTATATTTATTTTAATATCTTTTAATTGCTGTTAAATTACTCGAAATTTACATACAGTAATTGAGAGAGATAATATCAACTATTTCTCTTTTAAAACGAATTTGTTCAAAGTGATAGGAGAACCATTTTATTGGGATTTTAGAGTTTATATCCACAAGGGAGTGAAATAAAAGAGAGAGACAGATCAAACATAAGAGCGAAGAGTAAGGATGGGAAAGAGATCTATTCTTTGTTTATTTCTAATACGTAATAGTCAATTATAATTATATTTATTAACTTAATTGTAATGTAGATGATTAAACCAGTTTATTTAACATATTGTTAGTAATTTGGAGAAAATTGATATTTTAAAAGTTTTAAGTGGATAAATTTGATAGAAATCAAGTTTTCTGAGGATAAATTTGAAATTTGTTGTTTTAGAGGAGCAAATATGATATTTCCAATCTTTGAGAAGACATACACGAAATTAACCCTAAATAATATGTACACAATTTAATAATTTTTTTTAACAATTAATATTCTTCTTTGTTTATTTCTAATCAATATTTTAAAAGGAATGAAACATAATAGTAAACTATTACGCATTTCATCCATTGTATTATTTTATGGCTTGTCCGAACGGGTCTATTATACCATATACACTGTTAGAGTTTTGCTCAACGTTTGGACAAGTTTCTTTTTTGAGGGTTTTTTTGTAAGTTCATTTTTATTTTATATGAAACAGTTTGTAAAAACATACATGATTCATTTATATTTAGTTCACAAGGAATTGTTCCATCGAACCATCTTTATTTTATGACCTCACGTTAATTATTAAATATTATATATATATTTATATATATATATATATATATATATATATATATATATATATATATATATATATATATATATATATATATATATATATATATATATATACGATGTCCGCAATACTCACCCCCAACATCTTTGATGAAATGGAGTGAAAAATTAAGTGGGTTAATTAGTATAATTAATTTACTTAATTCACGATTAATTGATCGTTAAATTGAATTGATACGTCACTTAACATGTATTAATTTAACATATTAAAATTATTGACGTGACAATTAAACATGTCAATTAATACCTAATTATATCAATTACCAAGTAATTCTTATTTCCCGTACCATCAAGGATATTGAAATGAGAATGGAAGGCAAGATATATTTTCCTTGTACATTAGTTTTGTTTTTCATTTTATTATTTTTTACGGCATTGTCAATCTAATTTTGCTACCACAACAACCACACTTTGCACCAAACACAAATGAAACAAATAGCCATATATATACCAAAAGAACGATTTCAAATTAACGTGGACCTACTAGGCTTTTGGTCCGAACAAATTTAATACAATATTATAATTATAATAATGTCAACTCATATACATATTTTTTTTTTTTTTGAAAGATACATAGTAAAGAATTATTTTCGAATATACATAATTAAAACTAATAGTTGGAAGAATACATCAAATTATATCCATAACATTCTAAATTATAATATTCGAAACAATTTTATTATTAATGTTCAAAATAATATACCAAGTAAACATATGAGTAATATTTAGTATCTAGAAGACTTTTGACTGATTTTCAAAAATATAGACTTGGTCTTTCAAAACTAAGGCCCTTGAAGAGTCGAGAGAGCATTATGTGATAATTTTCTTAGATCAACTATTCTTGAATGCTTTTTGTACCAAAGGGTGTATGTTATGTGAATTAAATGCATGGAATTAATTTTTTTTTAATATTTATAGTATAATATAGGTTAAATGTCAGCATTTCAGGATATACGAGGCCCGGTCCACTTCACTTTCGGCCCAGACCCCCCGAGGCCCGGCCCCCTTTCGGGCCGGAATCCCCCCCCCCGAGGCCCGGCCCCCTTTCAGGCCGGACCCCCCCTCCCCGTCCGAGGCCCGACCCCCTTTCGGAGGAGGGCCCGGCCCCCCTTTCGGGCCGGACCACCACCCCCCCCCCCCCCGAGGAGGGCCCGGCCCCCGTCCCGAGGAGGCCCGGCCCCCCTTTCGGGCCGGCCGGCCCGAAAGGGGGGCCGCCCCCCCCCCCCCGAGGAGGCCCGGCCCCCCTTTCGGGCCGGCCGGACCCCCCCTCCGAGGAGGCCCGGCCGCCTTTTCGGGCCGGACCCCCCGCCCCCGAGGAGGCCCTGCCCCCCTTTCGGGCCGGAACCCCCCCCCCCCCCGAGGAGGCCCGGCCCCCTTTCGGGCCGGAACCCCCCCCCCCCCCGAGGAGGCACGGCCCCCTTTCGGGCCGGACCCCCCCGAGGAGGCCCGGACCCCTTTCGGCCCCCCCCAGGAGGCCCGGCCCCCTTTCGGGCCGGACCCCCCCGAGGAGGCCCGCCCCCCTTTCGGGCCGGACCCCCCCCCCCCCGAGGAGGCCCGGCCCCTTTTGGGCCGAGCCCCCGCCCCCGAGGCCCGGCCCCCTTACGGGCCGGACCCCCTCCCCCCCGAGGCCCGACCCCTTTTGGGCCGGACTCCCCTCCGAGGCCCGACCCCTTTTGGGCCGGACCCCCCCCCCCCCGACCGAGGAGGCCCGCCCCCCTTTCGGGCCGGACCCCCCCCCGCCCCCCCCGAGGAGGCCCGGCCCCTTTTCGGGCCGGACCCCCCCAAGGCCCGGCCCCCTTTTGGGCCGAGCCCCCGCCCCCGAGGCCCGGCCCCCTTTCGGGCCGGACCCCCTCCCCCCCGAGGCCCGACCCCTTTGGGCCGGACTCCCTCCCGAGGCCCGACCCTTTTCGGGCCGGACCCCCCTCCTCCCGAGGCCCAGCCCCTTTTGGGCCGGACCCCCCCCTTCCCGAGGCCCGGCCCAACTTTGGGCCGAACCAACACACACACACACACACACACACACACACACACACACACACATTACATCACGCACACAGATACACACACACACACACATACTACATCACGCACACACACACACACTTTCACACACATTACATCACGCACACACATACATACACTTTCACACAGAGACAAAGACATACATTTCATATCACACATTCACAAAAAACAATTGGTAAGTATCTTTAAGTGCTTCTTGCATCCAGTAGTGCAGATAAATGTTCGATGGTTGAGGGCTCCCATTTCTTGGCAATATTCCAGATAGCATCTGATCAATAAAATGAATGAAAACAGTTAGCACAGAGATCATTTAATCAAGCTTGCATAGTGTGTTAAATACATATCTTGTACAAAACATACAAAAGAAATGTTGATGATCCACATATTCAGAGAAATTAATACATATTCTCTGACAGCATATATTCAATACAAGGTAGGTTTTTCATATTGAAATGTTGTATAAATAGAATGTAGGTTTCGAAAAAAATTATATATTTCCAATAGAATGTTGGTTTCGAATTTGCTTAATTGTTTCAAGAAAGAAGAAAAAATTGCACAAGCATAAAATCAACGACATGCACACATTACTTGGAAAACAAACAAGGAATACAAGAAGAACATCAGATATTATATTTGTATAAACAAAATTTATCCACGTTATCTAAAAATATTTTTAACCAAAAAATAGTTTCATTTATTTTTAAATGTTATAATACTGTAAAGGACCCAAAAGGCAAAACCAAAAAAAGACAACACAAAAATTCTCAGTCGATGGAGTGAAAAAAGAAGCTAGAAAAATTCTCACCATTGCTGAAATCAAGAACAGAACTCTGTTTGTACTTTGGTACTCAATCGATGGGGTGGTGTTGTCTCTGATCTGCTCGTCATCATCATCCTTTATTGAATCTGTCGAGGGGTAACTCCATTGTTGGACCACAATGAAACTATCGGAGAGAGGAAGAAGCTTCTTTCATTAGATCTCTCTCTCTCTCTCTCTCTCTCTCTCTCTCTCTCTCTGGATCTCTGGATCTCTCTGGATCTCTCGAAATTAGATCTGAATGAAACTATCGGAGAGAGGAAGAAGCTTCTTTCATTAGATCTCTCTCTCTCTCTCTCTCTCTCTCTCTCTCTGGATCTCTCGAAATTAGATCTGAATGGAACTAGCGAGAGAGAATGAAAGGGGTTGTGCTTATTATAATGGGGAGCGTCTAACGGTCGGAAAGGCCGAGAATATTCGGATCCAGCTGTCCTAATTCCAACGTTCGAATTATCCAGCTGTCCTAATCCCGTTGCAGAATATTCGGATCTCGCAGCTCACTACGTATAGCAAAACATTTCATTATAAAGGGATCGATCTCTCTGGTCAATTCTTTCTTTTGGTCCTCAAAAGGTTTCTGAACCTAAAAAATTGCTTAATTTTCCATTACATTCATGATCAATGCTTAATTTTCGCATGATTTATGTACAATAGCGCAATCGAAAGAAATCTCGATGCGTGTTTCAATCGGGTCTTAGTTTTACAGGTGTACTTGTTCAATTCATTCGACACATTTTTGCCTAATTTATATAGAATTAAATATAAGTAAGTTTATCTGTGACGAGATCGAGCTTTGGGATTTCTTTGTCCAATTCGATTTCGTCTAAAATGTTAATGCAGCAATCAACTTCACCGAGCTTCAGAATTTCTTGATGAATAGAAGGGGGTAAATTTATATTCTTTTTTTTGCAATTTAGGCATAACATAGGGTTATTTCTGCAAATTTACCATAACTAAAGTGCGTAATATTACTGTTAAAATGGCAGGAAGCGGCATTGTTCAAGGAATCGGTACTCAATCTCCAACACGTCAAAAGGGCTCGTTCATGTATTTTTCACTCCACGCTCTTGCTCCTAGGTCAATATACTATTTTAATCCTTATTATTATATTATTTTATAAACTTTGTTCAATAAACATGTATGGAAACTAATTGATTTGGGACTGAAACGAGCCAAATTAAAAAGATTGCGGTGATTGGAGGAGGCTTAATTAGAGGGCTCAGAATTATTTCAGGTTTATTGTAAACTATTTTATTTTAATTTTAACTTATTTTCTTTTTGTCTGATTATGTAATTTCAGGGAATCTAAAGGGACTAATGAAGAAAGGATCGCAGCTTATATTTACTTCTCCTTTTAGGGGTCGATTCGTTCAGAATCGATAAAGGTATCTCCAGTTTCGGCATGCCTATTGGCCATTTTCAGGAAGCTCCAAAAATTAAATAATGGGAGATTTTTCAAATATATTTAATTTCATATTATTTTTCAGGGAATCTCGAGAAGGTGCTAACGTCATTCAATCTAGAAAGGTTCTTGCTGCAAATTGAAATTCCTAATATTTTTCGACAGTTTCTTGCTGCAAATTTGCAAAAAAGGACCCCTTCTTTATCAGGAATTATTGCAGAGCATTTTTCCGACAATGAAGGGGATTTTCTTCAATTTTTCCGACAACACAGGGTACCTTGGCAAATATTAATCATTGAGTAATTTGCAAAAAAGGACCCGTTCATTATCAGGACTTATTGCAGAGAAGCCTCTTCCTTCATTATCAAAATCTCAACAATGAAGGGGCTTTTCTTCAATTTTTCCGACAACACAGGGTTCCTTGGCAAATATTAATCATTGAGTAATTTGCAAAAAAGGACCCGTTCATTATCAGGACTTATTGCAGAGAAGCCTCTTCCTTCATTATCAAAATCTCAACAATGAAGGGGCTTTTCTTCAATTTTTCCGACAACACAGGGTTCCTTGGCAAATATTAATCATTGAGTAATTTGCAAAAAAGGACCCGTTCATTATCAGGACTTATTGCAGAGAAGCCTCTTCCTTCATTATCAAAATCTCAACAATGAAGGGGCTTTTCTTCAATTTTTTCCGACAACACAGGGTTCCTTGGCAAAAATTAATCATTGAGTAATTTGCAAAAAAGGACCCGTTCATTATCAGGACTTATTGCAGAGAAGCCTCTTCCTTCATTATCAAAATCTCAACAATGAAGGGGCTTTTCTTCAATTTTTCCGACAACACAGGGTTCCTTGGCAAATATTAATCATTGAGTAATTTGCAAAAAAGGACCCGTTCATTATCAGGACTTATTGCAGAGAAGCCTCTTCCTTCATTATCAAAATCTCAACAATGAAGGGGCTTTTCTTCAATTTTTCCGACAACACAGGGTTCCTTGGCAAATATTAATCATTGAGTAATTTGCAAAAAAGGACCCGTTCATTATCAGGACTTATTGCAGAGAAGCCTCTTCCTTCATTATCAAAATCTCAACAATGAAGGGGCTTTTCTTCAATTTTTCCGACAACACAGGGTTCCTTGGCAAATATTAATCATTGAGTAATTTGCAAAAAAGGACCCGTTCATTATCAGGACTTATTGCAGAGAAGCCTCTTCCTTCATTATCAAAATCTCAACAATGAAGGGGCTTTTCTTCAATTTTTCCGACAACACAGGGTTCCTTGGCAAATATTAATCATTGAGTAATTTGCAAAAAAGGACCCGTTCATTATCAGGACTTATTGCAGAGAAGCCTCTTCCTTCATTATCAAAATCTCAACAATGAAGGGGCTTTTCTTCAATTTTTCCGACAACACAGGGTTCCTTGGCAAATATTAATCATTGAGTAATTTGCAAAAAAGGACCCGTTCATTATCAGGACTTATTGCAGAGAAGCCTCTTCCTTCATTATCAAAATCTCAACAATGAAGGGGCTTTTCTTCAATTTTTCCGACAACACAGGGTTCCTTGGCAAATATTAATCATTGAGTAATTTGCAAAAAAGGACCCGTTCATTATCAGGACTTATTGCAGAGAAGCCTCTTCCTTCATTATCAAAATCTCAACAATGAAGGGGCTTTTCTTCAATTTTTCCGACAACACATGGGTTCCTTGGCAAATATTGAGTTTAATTAATTTATTATTCTATTTACCCTACTCTTGAGCATTTTTTTTGTTTACATACAATTATTTTTCAGTCTACTAAATTAATTTATTTTTCTATTTTGCGTTACTTAATTATCATTTTTTGTGTGTATGAACCTAAAATATGACTTTTATTATTCTATTTACACTTTCTTTATTTTTATTATCATTTTTTGTGTGTATTTTACTATTTTACTGATGCTAAGTTGCTAACATATGCCAAGAGGGTTAATTCAACGGGAAAACACTAATAATGTAAAAAGGATTATTATTATTATTATTATTATTAATTAACTAATCGAACAAAAGCCTCTGCAAAAAATTTCAAAGCAACGGTAAAAATATTACAATCGATATCTACAAAGTAATATTACTGATTTGTTTTAAAAAATAATGGAGGTGTTCCTGCTCAAACAGACTGAGAGAAGATTCATAGCAGAATCTCCGTTCGGAATGCTAGGCTTGCCCTCCCTTAACTCGAACGCAAAGCGAAGCCGCTGCAGTTGAAATTTTCAAGAAACCCAAGGTCTAATTTGCATAATTACACGACGACAAAATAACCAAACATTTGAGTTTTAAACGTGCCTGCGAATCTCAAACATTCTTTTTTGGACTTGCCTTCGACAAGTACTACACAAAAGGCCGCAGTGAATAATATCTTGTTTTATTGTCTCCTCTCCTTCGAATCTGGATAAATAGAGCCGAACCTTGCGACACAAGTCTCACCAACACTTCCTTCACAAATCACACCCTATTTCACAATTTAATTTTAAATAAGAAACATTCTCTTCGAATATCAAGACAAATAATTCAGTACCATTTGATGGCATTTTTGCGCGGCTTGTCTTAATCGGATTGAGATTAACAGTTGGAGAGCTGGTTTAACGTGCCAACTCAATTTCATTTGGGCTGAATCACTTCAATAGGAATCGGCGCATCCATTCGACCCGCATCCATTATTACCGGTATTGCCGATTCTTTTGCATCCTGCAAAAATGACATAAAATTTATGAATTATTGGGCGGAATCAGTTTGCACCACCAAGGCATCAATTATGATAATCGAGTTTTGCCCATCTGGTTGAAGCATTACTGGTGCATGACCTGAATTATAGAAATGATCAATTGATTAATAAAGAAGCAATTTGATGTATAATCACATTTATTAGTAAATTTTGGTTCAAAAACATCCATAACCAATAAATCAATCAATTAATCAATTACCTGTGGGCACAGAATCAGCTTGAATAAGTCGAGGACCTCTATCAGCGAAGCCGCCGCCTCTGTCGCTGCCGGAATGTATGCCTCGCGGAGCGCAAGGAAAGTGCGACGACGATGAGTCTGGTTTTTCTGCTCAGGTCTAGTGAGCTCGCCGTTCATGGAGCACGCAATGGCCCGATGAGTGAGGTTTTCCCTTTCGTAAGGGAAGGACTAAGGAATGAATGGGACCTGGATTTGAAAACCAGGATATTAAATTATTATTAAAACTATTAATCAAAAAAAAAATTATTATTAAAACTGGAGTCGGGAAATCAAATTCTTGGAGAATGGAACCTGAATTTAGAGAACCTAAAAATCAAATCCTTAAAACAAATTATTATACAAATTGTTCTAAATTGCTTTGTATGTTTTAAATTACATTGTATTGAATGTTTTAAAAATTGACGGAATATGTATGTTATTTTTTTTTATTGAGAGAATAAATATGATATTTTTATTTTTAGAAGGGTAAATACTAAATATGATATTTTGAGAAAATCATACGAAATAATTAGCGATCTAATTTTTTTTAAATAACATGAAATAATTTCTCAAATATAATTGACTAAAATATAAAGATAAGATGGAATAAAATATAATCCGTCGCGCCCCGAATTCCTGAATTCATGGAAGAGAAATATGACTATCCGGATACAAAACAATCTAAGATTTCAAATCTCATATAATTAATTACGACACTACATATAACAGGTCATGATTTTATTTTATTTTACAAGCCCTTAGGCATTTTTATTCATATATCCGGAAATAACGTCCGGAGTCGCAATTACATTACGAAAAGGAAAAAAAAAATATATTATTCATGAAATATTCTTAAAACACCAATAAAACCTTGAAGGTTATGGAAAACAGAAACTAATTCTAGAATGAATTGTATCATAATCATTATAAGTAATTCCTAGAATTCTGGTTTGATTTGCGAAGTAATCCGCATCTTCTTTTCTGGGTACATAGCAAAATGTTGGATCTTTAACACATCTTTTTTATAAGATGCAATCTCTGGTTTGTGGATGTTTGCCAGTTTTTTTTTTTTTTTTTTTTTTTTTGTGAATGAAAAGCGTAGCTTTTCAGTTTTTTTATATCATAAACAAAAGGTTTACAAATATTAAGTTTAATTACATAGAGAAAATAGTAACGTAAATTTGTAAAGTAGTCTTGGATTTTTCATTAATTTTCTGGAATTGTTTGCCGGTTAGAAGGTGAGAGACACCATCAAATGAAATATCCGAATTTAAGATGGATATGAGTCATGACCTCCATAATAAGTGTAATATGGTCTCGGGTTCGGATTTACAAATGGGACTAATCTCGGACATTTGCATATCCATGTTCGCCATGGATGGCAATGCTCTATTGCAAGCTTGCCATACAAAGATCCGAATTTTTGGAATTACCCCCTTCATTTCCAAACCAATCTCCAAAATTTCATTTTTTGAGATATGTTGTTTTCGTCTCCTTGATTAAAATGGAGTTTTTTCAAAACCAACCAAGCCGTTTGTTGTCTCTTTCCAAATAAGACGATCTTTTACATGTGATTCGCTTTTTGGATTAAATTTTACATGGATGAGATTTTGTGAGTTAATAGTTGGAAATAATAATCTTAGTATCTCTAGATTGCAATTTCGAGAAGTATAATCCTAGAGATTGGCCACGGTAATTGATTTTGTGTTGATGAATTTGGCCCGAAATTGTCCGAGTAACCAAATACAGGAGCCTCTTAAATCTGATCTTAATCTCAACATACATCTCCAAAATCTAGACATTTGTATTTGTGCAGTTCTTTTTGTGGTCCAAATTGTAGACCTTTGGAATTAAATCGGGGGACATATGATTAGACAGGTAAGGATTCTAATACCTATCTAATGAGAATTAGTTTACCAGCATGCGAAAGAATCTTTCCTTTTCATCCTGCTAACCGGTTCTGAAATTTTGTAACCATATAATCAAAATCGGTACTGCGCTCAGTGTTCTAAATATCACTGATATGAACCGGTATGTCGGTTTCATATTTCTAATCACTGTCACACCGTTACGATATGTCCCGTATCGGTTGACTAAATCGGTCGACCGATATATTGACCGATATGGGCTAATGTGGGCCGATATAGACCGGTTTGTTGACCGTTTTGGATTTAAAAAATATTAGTAGTAGTACTCCCAAATATTTTTCTACTCTTTGTACAAATTGTCTTAAAAAATATTAGCTATTTCTGTTTTAAGATCTTGGGGAGTGCTCTTAATAAACCAGATTTTTTATTTTGCGGGATTAACTTCTTGACCCGAGACTAAACCATAAAGATGCAAGGCTTGCAGAAGGTTTTGTGCCTCAATTGTAGCAGTTTCGCCGTAGAGGACTAAATCATCGGCATAGAGACAATGGGTCAGGGTTGGGCATGGCCGCGTGAGGGTGTTAGTCTTAAACCATTTGCATTCTCGGTACAGAATTGATATCTCAAATCCTAAACCATTTTCAGAGAGAAGGACGACTGCTCGGTATAAACAGGTCATGATTTGAGCCGCGAGTCACACATGTAACTCAGTTTTATTTTTTTTATTTATCATATTACAAATTTTAAATTTTAAATAATTTCATAGTAATGTGCTATTTTTGCAAGATACAAATATACCATATGCGATACGAGATACGATATGTCTCTCACACTTCCTTGCCAATTCGAATAGCTCGAGTCTCATTGTGCCTTGGAAGCCGGCATTAGGTGAAATAGATACCTTTATCGATAGTTTGTTGGACCGGTAATTGTACTTGGACTCTTTTTCGTATAATTTAATGGGAAATTTTTAATCATTGATTAATTTTATAATTATTTTGTTTTAAAGAGGATAGATATAATACTAGTCATGTGAAAGATATAAATATGTTATTTTGCATGAGTTAACTCACACTTCACGAAAAACTTAGTTAAGCGAGATGCGTAAATGAAATTTGCAAGTGCTACCCATCTAATTCATATAAAATCAAGAACTGTTTGGTTTGGTGTACTACGAGATCTCATAGATTTTAAAGAATTATTTGTAATTAATTTTAAGTAATGTGTTTGAAGTATAGGTCTAAAAAAACAAAAAATAGTATATTTAATGTTCAATATAAAAATTATTGGTATATGAATATTATGATTACCTGCATATATATATCAACAAATTAACTCCAATTCTTTTTATTTTTATTTTATGTAGTTCCGTCTTGTCGTATCATCACAATTATTTCATTACAAATATTTTTGTGTACCATACTTCACGATTAACTTATAATTATTTTATTTTCAAAAAAAAACTTATAATTATTTTAGAATGATACATCAATTTATATTATTTATATGAACTATTATTATTTGTTAAGTTCGTATTGTATATACATTAAATATTATTAATATTTTTATAACTATAATTTTAAAGGTCCATCTAATATATTCGCTTGATATTTTTTATATTGATATTCAGATTAGGATGATTTCAACTAATTTTATTTTCACAAACTTTAATTTGGAAATGATATTATGAAAAAAAGAATTTACATTATGAGAATAATACTCACGCTTATACTGACTATTTTTTTTCTTTCAGATGATATAGTGATTATCAACTCGTGAAATCTAAATTTGTATTAAAATGAAAAATATAATCGCAACGTAACGCAATACTATTTCAGTTTCAAATAAAATCAATAATAAATGCAAAATTTGAAATTCAGACTGTATAATCCGAGCTTAGATATCGTTAATTATGCTCACTCGGGTCATAATTCATATACAACCTGGAATCTAGAATTCTGGTTTACGTATAAACCGAGACTTCAAATCTGGGTTTTATGATTAACGGTCTCAGCTAAAACAGCGCGAACGCATCGCACTGCAATCAAAAGCAAACTCTCTGTACCGTTCTTCTTTCAACGCAGTAAATCCAGCTAATCGCTTCATCAATCTCAAAGCAAGAAAAATCATCTCTCTAATGGCGGAGCTAGTACAGACCTACGCTTGTGCGCCTACGATCGAGCGAGGTCGCGGGATCTTGATCTCCGGCGACTCCAAATCGGATACAATTTTGTACCCCAATGGAAGATCCGTCGTGATCCGCAGCCTCGCGAACCCTCTCGAAGTTTCAGTGTATGGAGAACACTCTCGTCAGGCCACTGTCGCGGGATTTTCTCCGAATGGAGAATGGGTTGCGTCAGCTGACGTGTGCGTTGTCAGAATTTTATTAAATTAGTTCCAACAAAGAATTGTAAATAAATATTTTCCCCAGGAACTCAACTCTGTTTTGAGCAGTGTAACTTCCTTTGAAAGCCAAAACAATTGTGACATAATAGAATATATAAAATATTTGCAATTAGATAAATAACAGAGGATAGGACATGATGACTTGATGAGATAGATATTTAAAAGTTAGACAAAAGCTGGAAGCCTGGAACTCATGCTCTATTGCCTAAAGGGCTTTTATGCAACAAAAAAGAAAATATCCATAAAACTATGTAACAAGTCAAATTTAACGTAGTGAAAAGGGAAATTTTCAAAAAAAAATTCCTCCTTTTTTTGTATATTCTAATATCCCTCATTTTTTAGGAAACTCTAAAAAAATCTCTCTTACCAGACATTTATTTTCAGATATCCCCTATGAAGCTAAAACTGACCATGAATGGGGTTAAATTTTTTTATGATCAAAATACCTTTCTTTTTGCATACGTAGTAATTAAAATAATATTTTTGTTATTTTTATTCATTTTAAAAAAGTCTTAATTTTTTTTTCATAATATTTTACAAAAATAATTATCATATATTATATTTATATAATTTTAATATTTCATACATTATATATATTTGACTTTTATTTATTTTTCTTGAAAAACAAACATAAAATAATAATAATAAGATGAACAAAAATATTAAAAGAACACCTTGCAAATATTTAAAAATTAAAATATCATGAAATTATTAAAAAAATACATAAAAGAAGAACGAAAATAAAAAAAACTAGATGTTTAAAGAAATATTTTTATATCAATATATTTTCAAGGTGTTTATTTTATTATTATATGATATTAGTTTTTCATGAATAATAAAAGAAATATTAAAATTATAAAAACACAACATTTAATCATTTTATTTTTTTGAAAGCGTTGGATGTTAGAAAATATTTATGAATTTTTTTTAAAACTAATAAAATTAATAAGAATAACAAAAATATGTTTTTAATTACTACATATGAAAATATAAGGGTATTTTGGTCAACAAAAAAATAAAACATCTTCCATGGTTAGTTTTAACTCCTATATGAGGTATTTGAAAATAAAAATTTGATAAAGAAGGTTTTTTGGAGTTTCAAAAAAGACAGAGAGTTTTTTTAAATATCCAAAAAAGTTAGTGTTTTTTTTGAAAATTCCCCATCAATTAAAGTTCAAAATATCCTTGTACGAATAAAATAGCCATGCCTATTGTCCAATCATGAAGCATGTTAGTGGTTTGCATTGCAAGGCTCTAAAGCTCGAGAGAAATTATTTAGACGATAAGAGTGGGCCAAATGGCCCGTGGGCTAGTAGTCCAAAATAGTATATTATCTTTTTTTTCCATCTTCTTTTATCTCTGTGTTTGTACTTTCTAATAGAAATGAAATTATACGGGTAGGTACCAGATCGTATTCCAAATTAAATAAACTTTCTATAAAAAAAAATAATACATATTTGACCATATAAAACATACTTGCACATGAATTGAATTTCAACAAAGTTTCGATTATCAAAAAAAGTTTAAATAGTTTTCAATTAACACATATTTTATATGTGATCGTATGGAAAAAAGAAAAAAACGAGAATAGAGTAAAAAGTATGAAGATCTAATGCTATATTCTCCAACGAAACCTTGATAAAAAGTGGAGGATTTAAAAGCTACTTTAAATATTTGATAAAAAGATGTTTGTAACATTATAAAGTTAATAATCATGATTTGGAATTGGAACTTAAAAAATAAATGATACCTATGTAGTTTCCTTCTTGCTTCCAAAAAGCCAGAGTTTTCTCACTTTTGGGTTTAAACAATACTAAGCTTTTTTGAACAAATTCAAAATTCAAAATATAATAATTCATCATGTAAAATAACATAGAAGTAATAAATAATTTACAAAAAAAAAGAACATAGCCAAATGAATTATCGCTTCGCATTCCTTCGTTTGGTAGCTTGAGCTCTTTGCCACTTCTTCTTAGAAACCATCTTACTTTTCGGCTTCAACTTTATCTCCGCCGAGAATCTAAAACTCGGGTCGCGCATTTTTGCTTGTATGTCCTTGAAGAATTGCATATTTAGCTTCTTGGGCCCTCCTTCACGCAATTCTGCATATTCGGGGCCCGAAACTATATTCTCGAATGCACCGATTATGATATCGATATCGGTCATTACTTCGTATACGTTTGTGTACCGTCCATCCGGTCCCTTTTTGAGTTTCTTTAATGCATTTTCTACTGCTAATTTTCTCGCCTAAAATCATAAAACATAAAGCAATTATAGACTTGAATGTAAAATATTACAGAGAAAATTAAATGAATTATAATTATAATTATTTGGGCCAAATTTATATGGACTGCAATTTTTAAATGTAATATTGAATATTACAGAACTACAAATTTGTTGGGCCAATACCAATTAATAGGCCTTGTTAGAAAAGCCCAAATTGGTCCTTTTTTAAACCCTAACCCAATGGAAATAAAAAATATGAAATATCATGAATATTTTAAGACGTGAAATAACATCAATACCTTTCTCTTAATTCCCTTTTTAAACTTACTCGTTTATAAGGTAGGGAGGTGATATTTTAAGAGCGGAAATAAAAAATAAATTATTTTGTCTCTAATATTTAATGTATATCTTTGAAAATTATATTATTAATATGATTTATTTTGACCCTAATATTATAAACATGACGGAATGTTATTTTCAAATATTTAATTTCATAAACTTATTAATATAAATATTATTTTTATTCTGTTTAGTATGAGTATATATTTCTGAAAATAAAATTTATGTCTTTCGTAACATATAATAATCATAATTATCAAGTAAATGGAGAAAAAAAAATAAAAACTTCAGACAAATTATAATACGATTTTCAGAGATATGAATTAAATAGTAGAGACAAAACGAGTCAAATTTCAAATTTCTCAGAATTTGCTCTTAACCCCCAATATCGCTCTTAAAATATCATTACCTCATAACTATAAGGTAATGAAACACGGGTACTTTGGTAAGCATTACAAATGGAAAATCGTACGTTATATTTTCTATTTTGTAGAGGTATAAATGATATTTTGATATTTTTCAGTACCAAAACTATTTCTTGTACCTGTTTGCCAGGCGAGAGTTCAGGAGGCTCGTTCTCCTCCTTCAATAACTCAGAAATGGTACGATATTTCGGCATTTCGTCAAATTCGAAAACCTTATCGATATATTTATCGCTCTTCTCGTTGGGAAACGCTTCGGAAGGGACATCGTCATCGTCATCGCATTCGGTACCGCTCCACAAATTCATTTCGTCGTCGCTCGAAGGACAAATGCTTCTCAATTCGTCGCTATCGTCTCCGTCGATTAAATTGGCTTTCTCTTTCGCTTTTTGTTTCACCTTTTTTATCTCTTTCTCCAAGTCGGTCTTGTTCGAATTCTTGGTTTCGGTGTCGGATTCGTCTTCGCTTGCTAGTTATGAGATTGGTGTAAGTTATTAGATTGATGTTTTAGGGTTTAGGGTTTTGTATATTACGTACCGGTCCATAAACCATCTTCTTCGTCCACTTCTTGGGTCCATGCTTTTCGAAACTCTTCATCGCCAGGTACTCTTCCTTTTCCGAATAGGTTGTAACGAGGAGGGTCCCGAACATAGAACCTTAATCCTGTTGCTTTTAAGTTTATGGTTAATTAGTCCACAGGGGCAAATCATCAAACACCTTGTGGGCAATGGGCATTACATGTAATTACGATCCATAACTCGAGAAGCAATGGGAAAAAGTACAATTACCTTTAACAGTGGGGACCCAACAAGCTTCGTTGATTCTTTGTCGGTAACATCCACACAAACTACAACACATTCATCAAGGTCAGAAATTTCAGAGGGACGAAGAGAAAGAAATAAATGGTTTTGAGTTCTCTGAAGAGAGAATAGGAAAAAAGCTCGCCTTGGTAGAGATGGTGGTTGAGTTAAACGGGCTCGAAGAAGACGACGGAGAGAGGGAAGAAAACAAGACATACCACCCCAAAGGCAACAGGACTAAATGGTATCAGTAAGCACGAAGAATCCAGTTAGGGCCTGTTCGGTGACCCCTTAGGAATGATAAGTTTGGATGAGTTTAGTAATATGATGATATTTAGCTCCCAAACTAGTGTTCGGTGGTCCACTTAGGATTTGAAGTTTTTAACATTCCATACTTAGTTTGTGGTCAAATCCTAGTTCTTTTCTTAGATTTTCAAAACTTACATCTGATTGGATTTTTGGTCCAAAGTGTAGTTTATATTTTTAATTACAAAACATATAAAAATTAAACTTGACTATTTAAATACTATATTTATTCTTATTTTTTAATTGAAAGTCCAAAATTATTCAAAATATTTATATAAACATATATAAATATTATTTTATAATATATTTTTATATTTTTATTAAATATGATTTTTCTTATTAATTTATTTTATTTACGCTTCAATTGAATAAGCCGAATGATAGTTCGGTTTATTCGGTTCGGTTTTTAATCGGTTCAAAAGTTAAACGGTTCGGTTCGGTTTGAGTTTAGTTCGGCTCGGTTTAAATTAGTTTGGTCTTATTCGGTTCGGTTTGAACCGAACCGATCAACGCCCATAATTATTTTGATATTTTTTACACAATAATATTTATTATTTTGGACTAATTTGTTTGTCTTTGTCAAAGTTGTGTAACAGAATATTATATTTTTCGAATATTTTAGTTTTATTCAATTACTCCACATCTTAATAAAAAAAAAAAGTTAGTATTGTTTCCACAATGGTTTATTTTTTTGCGCCGAAGTGTTTTATAAAAATTAAAATTTACACTATATATTTTTTTTGAGATGTTAAATATTTTGTTTTCAAATATACTTTTTAGCAAGTGTACATGTAGAAACAAAATATAATTGTAAAATTAATATTTTGGTAAATACGAGAAGAATACATTTAACAAATTTCGAACTACGAATATTTGTTCGTGCTGACTTGATAGTTTATTGAATTATGTTCCAAATTATTTTTCACAACGAATAATACAACTCTAGATTATTTTATTCATTTGCTACATCTAATCCTATGATTTTCATCAAACACCTTTTAAACATCCTACAATCATAGCTTTTGCATATTCCTGCTATCATATTTTCTTGATATTCATATATTGGTTTCCTGCATATTCCTGCAACTACTATTTTTCACGGTTTCGCCTGAACTCGGTATTTGAAATCTCGGGTTTTAGAGACCAGATGGTATAAAATCCCAGATTTCGAATCTTAGGTATTAATACAAATCGGGCTGTCAAATCTCGCTTTTCAAAACCGGATTATAAACAATTGGAGATTTCACATCTCATATAATTTAACTTGGTTGACCCTCGCGAATTTTCCAAACTTATTTTTCATTTCTGTTTTCTTTTTGTTATTCATTTTTTTCGATTAGTTATTCATAAATTTATCTCTCAGTATCTTCATTTTTTTAAAGTAGTTGATATGTTAGATAATGAATATGTCTATCTGAGTTGACAAATAATTAATACGTAATTAGTATTCAAGCGAATTAATAATTTTAAGTTAATATTAATTAGTTTTAAATTATATGTATCTGGAATCTGGATAGGTATCATGGTTTTTAAGTAATTAAGATATAGAGTATATGTAGAGTTGGCAAAATGTGACTCGATCAGAATAAACGATTCGATCCATTCGGATCTGAACCCGACTCGAACCACGACTCGAATAAAGAATATTGAAAAGTCCACGATTTGAATCGAAAACGAATAACCCGAACACGAAATAGAATCGAAACCGAATGATCGGAATACGAAACGAATGATCCGAATCCGAAATCGACCAGAAACCGAATGATCCGAACCCGAATAATCCTAAATCCAAATGCTAGAAACTCATGATCTGAATGATTCGAAACTCACGATTCGAATGATCCGAAAGTAAGTTTATTATTGAAATTTTCGGAGAAAGGAATGAGTGTAAATTAAATTTTTCGAAATTCAAATGATCCGAAAATCGAAATAAACAAGCCCCGAATGACCGAAAACCGAAACGATTCGAAACCGAATAACCTGAAAACCGAAACGATTCGGAGCCGAATGACTCGAAAATCAAAACGACCTGAAACCGAATAATTCGAAAATCGAAACGATCTGAAACCAAATGATTCGAAAATCAAAACGATCCTAATCCGAATAAAGATCGACCTAGATGCATAGACCATCTAGACGGCGGTCTAAATAATATAAGGCTCGTATATACTATATATACAAATAAGTATTATACTGGCCCAATCATGAATAGATGGGATAGGATTTCAATATCCGGGATAAGCCGAAAATTTCTTGTTTGTTTTGAGGGATTAAATGGGATAGTATTTCTTGTCCCAGTACTTCGTACTCCCACTTCAAAATCGGTATTACAAATCCATGGATAGAGCTATCCATGTATTTGATTATAATATTATTTCTTTAAATTATATTCATGAACAATAATTATATTATAATTATATTATATTATATTAAACAACAATAATAATATATTATGTACTATTTTATAATGTAATATAATAAAATTTAAAACAATTTATAATATAATATAAAACAATATAACATAATATAATATATTATAATATAATATAATATAATATAACATAATATAATATAATATAATATAAAATATTATAATATAATATAATATAATGTAATATAATATAAACCAATATAATATAAAACAATATAAAACAATATAATATAATATAATATAATATAATATAATATAATATAATATAATATAATATAACATCAGATAACAACATAAAACAATATATACTATAATATAAAACAATATAAATAATATAATATAATATAACATAATATAATATAATATAAATTAATTAAAGTAATATAATATAATATAATATAAATTAATTAAAGTAATATAATATAATATCACATTATAATATAAATTAATTAAAGCTTCGATTAGATCGATTCACCGGATGAAGTAAGCTTCGAGTCCGGCAAACAATCACTCGAGAATTCGAGTAATTCTTGAATGGTTCTTGACGTTCTTGAAAGTTCTTGGAAGTGCTTAGAGAGAGAGAGGGCAGAAAAATGGTGAAGAGAATGTAATCCTGCCCCAAGGGCCTTTGGGGTCTATTTATAGTGCATTAGGAGTCTTCCCATTGGTCTAGAGATTGTTGAGAGGATTGAGGGTAGTTTGGTAATTGTAGGTGAGGTAGGTGGGCTGAATGGTGGTTAAAGTGTGAGTGATTTTCGTATAGAATTTGGTGTAGACTTTTGTGTGGTAGATTTCTTGCCTCCTTCTTCATACGTGTACCGAAATGGACAGTATAATATATCTATTTTATCGGCGCGAGGAGAGGAAGACAACTACACTGTTGGAATGCCAAAAACTTACGCCCAAAAACCTAAAATTATCAATAAAACACACTTAGTGAAGAAATATTCTTGCTATCTCAAATATGAACAATTATATATATAAAGTTGTGATTCAAAAGGGCTAAAATCCCCAAATTAGATATCAAAAAGGTGCTTTATTTTCCTCTTATCACTTTGTGGAGTTCAAATAACGTGTTTTGAGATCATTTGTATCGTATCTTTTACTACATAAATTTCCACCAAATTTCACAAACACTAAGAAAGTTTGTTTTTCGATTCAAAACAAGATTTTAACGCTTTGTGGAGTTCAAATAACGTGTTTTGAGATCATTTGTATCGTATCTTTTACTACATAACTTTTCACCAAATTTCACAAACACTAAGAAAGTTTGTTTTTTTATTCAAAACAAGATTTTAACGCCTTGAGGAGTCAAATAACGTGTTTTGAGATCGTTTGTATCGTATCTTTTATTACATAACTTTTCACCAAATTTCACAAACACTAAGAAAGTTTGTTTTTCGATTCAAAACAAGATTTTAACGCTTTGTGGAGTTCAAATAACGTGTTTTGAGATCATTTGTATCGTATCTTTTACTACATAACTTTTCACCAAATTTCACAAACACTAAGAAATTTTGTTTTTCGATTCAAAACAAGATTTTTGCGCTTTGTGGAGTTCAAATAACGTGTTTTGAGATCATTTGTATCGTATCTTTTACTACATAACTTTTCACCAAATTTCACAAACACTAAGAAAGTTTGTTTTTCGATTCAAAACAAGATTTTAACGCTTTGTGGAGTTCAAATAACGTGTTTTGAGATCATTTGTATCGTATCTTTTACTACATAACTTTTCACCAAATTTCACAAACACTAAGTAAGTTTTTTTTCGATTCAAAACAAGATTTTAACGCTTTGAGGAGTTCAAATAACGTGTTTTGAGATCATTTGTATCGTATCTTTTACTACATAACTTTTCACCAAATTTCACAAACACTAATAAAGTTTGTTTTTCGATTCAAAACAAGATTGTAACGCTTTGTGGAGTTCAAATAACGTGTTTTGAGATCATTTGTATCGTATCTTTCACTACATAACTTTTCACCAAATTTCACAAACACTAAGTAAGTTTGTTTTTCGATTCAAAACAAGATTTTAACGCTTTGAGGAGTTCAAATAACGTGTTTCGAGATCATTTGTATCGTATCTTTTATTACATAACTTTTCACCAAATTTCACAAACACTAAGAAAGTTTGTTTTTCGATTCAAAACAAGATTTTAACGCTTTGTGGAGTTCAAATAACGTGTTTTGAGATCATTTGTATCGTATCTTTTACTACATAACTTTTCACCAAATTTCACAAACACTAAGAAATTTTGTTTTTCGATTAAAAACAAGATTTTTGCGCTTTGTGGAGTTCAAATAACGTGTTTTGAGATCATTTGTATCGTATCTTTTACTACATAACTTTTCACCAAATTTCACAAACACTAAGAAAGTTTGTTTTTCGATTCAAAACAAGATTTTAACGCTTTGTGGAGTTCAAATAACGTGTTTTGAGATCATTTGTATCGTATCTTTTACTACATAACTTTTCACCAAATTTCACAAACACTAAGTAAGTTTGTTTTTCGATTCAAAACAAGATTTTAACGCTTTGAGGAGTTCAAATAACGTGTTTTGAGATCATTTGTATCGTATCTTTTACTACATAACTTTTCACCAAATTTCACAAACACTAATAAAGTTTGTTTTTCGATTCAAAACAAGATTGTAACGCTTTGTGGAGTTCAAATAACGTGTTTTGAGATCATTTGTATCGTATCTTTCACTACATAACTTTTCACCAAATTTCACAAACACTAAGAAAGTTTGTTTTTCGATTCAAAACAAGATTTTAACGCTTTGTGGAGTTCAAATAACGTGTTTTGAGATCATTTGTATCGTATCTTTTACTACATAACTTTTCACCAAATTTCACAAACACTAAGTAAGTTTGTTTTTCGATTCAAAACAAGATTTTAACGCTTTGAGGAGTTCAAATAACGTGTTTTGAGATCATTTGTATCGTATCTTTTACTACATAACTTTTCACCAAATTTCACAAACACTAAGAAAGTTTGTTTTTCGATTCAAAACAAGATTTTAACGCCTTGATGAGTTCAAATAACGTATTTTTAGATCATTTGTATCGTATCTTTTACTACATAAATTTCCACCAAATTTCACAAACACTAAGAAAGTTTGTTTTTTGATACAAAACAAGATTTTAACGCTTTGAGGAGTTCAAATAACGTGTTTTGAGATCATTTGTATCGTATCTTTTACTACATAACTTTTCACCAAATTTCACAAACACTAATAAAGTTGGTTTTTCGATTCAAAACTAGATTTTAGCGCTTTGTGGAGTTCAAATAACGTGTTTTGAGATCATTTGTATCGTATCTTTTACTACATAACTTTTCACCAAATTTCACATACACTAAGATAGTTTGTTTTTCGATTCAAAACAAGATTTTAGCGCCTTGAGGAGTTCAAATAACGTGTTTTGAGATCATTTGTATCGTATCTTTTACTACATAACTTTTCACCAAATTTCACAAACACTAAGAAATTTTGTTTTTCGATTCAAAACAAGATTTTGATGCTTTGTGGAGTTCAAATAACGTGTTTTCAGATCATTGGTATCGTATCATTTACTACATAACTTTTCACCAAATTTCACAAACACTAATAAAGTTTGTTTTTCGATTCAAAACAAGATTGTAACGCTTTGTGGAGTTCAAATAACGTGTTTTGAGATCATTTGTATCGTATCTTTCACTACATAACTTTTCACCAAATTTCACAAACACTAAGTAAGTTTGTTTTTCGATTCAAAACAAGATTTTAACGCTTTGAGGAGTTCAAATAACGTGTTTTGAGATCATTTGTATCGTATCTTTTACTACATAACTTTTCACCAAATTTCACAAACACTAAGAAAGTTTATTTTTCGATTCAAAACAAGATTTTAACGCTTTGTGGAGTTCAAATAACGTGTTTTGAGATCATTTGTATCGTATCTTTTACTACATAACTTTTCACCAAATTTCCCAAACACTAAGAAAGTTTGTTTTTCGATTCAAAACAAGATTTTAACACTTTGTGGAGTTCAAATAACGGGTTTTGAGATCATTTGTATCGTATCATTCACCACATAACTTTTCACCAAATTTCACAAACACTAAGTAAGTTTGTTTTTCGATTCAAAACAAGATTTTAACGCTTTGAGGAGTTCAAATAACGTGTTTTGAGATCATTTGTATCGTATCTTTTACTACATAACTTTTCACCAAATTTCACAAACACTAAGAAAGTTTGTTTTTCGATTCAAAACAAGATTTTAACGCTTTGTGGAGTTCAAATAACGTGTTTTGAGATCATTTGTATCGTATCTTTTACTACATAACTTTTCACCAAATTTCCCAAACACTAAGAAAGTTTGTTTTTCGATTCAAAACAAGATTTTAACACTTTGTGGAGTTCAAATAAAGGGTTTTGAGATCATTTGTATCGTATCATTCACTACATAACTTTTCACCAAATTTCACAAACACTAAGTAAGTTTGTTTTTCGATTCAAAACAAGATTTTAACGCTTTGAGGAGTTCAAATAACGTGTTTTGAGATCATTTGTATCGTATCTTTTACTACATAACTTTTCACCAAATTTCACAAACACTAAGAAAGTTTGTTTTTCGATTCAAAACAAGATTTTAACGCATTGAGGAGTTCAAATAACGTGTTTTGAGATCATTTATATCGTATCTTTTACTACATAACTTTTCACAAAATTTCACAAACACTAAGAAAGTTTGTTTTTTTATTCAAAACAAGATTTTAACGCCTTGAGGAGTCAAATAACGTGTTTTTAGATCATTTGTATCGTATCTTTTATTACATAACTTTTCACCAAATTTCACAAACACTAAGAAAGTTTGTTTTTCGATTCAAAACAAGATTTTAACGCTTTGTGGAGTTCAAATAACGTGTTTTGAGATCATTTGTATCGTATCTTTTACTACATAACTTTTCACCAAATTTCACAAACACTAAGAAATTTTGTTTTTCGATTCAAAACAAGATTTTAGCGCTTTGTGGAGTTCGAATGACGTGTTTTGAGATCATTTGTATCGTATCTTTTACTACATAAATTTTCACCAAATTTCACAAACACTAAGAAAGTTTGTTTTTCGATTCAAAACAAGATTTTAACGCTTTGTGGAGTTCAAATAACGTGTTTTGAGATCATTTGTATCGTATCTTTTACTACATAACTTTTCACCAAATTTCACAAACACTAAGTAAGTTTGTTTTTCGATTCACAACAAGATTTTAACGCTTTGAGGAGTTCAAATAACGTGTTTTGAGATCATTTGTATCGTATCTTTTACTACATAACTTTTCACCAAATTTCACAAACACTAATAAAGTTTGTTTTTCGATTCAAAACAAGATTGTAACGCTTTGTGGAGTTCAAATAACGTGTTTTGAGATCATTTGTATCGTATCTTTCACTACATAACTTTTCACCAAATTTCACAAACACTAAGTAAGTTTGTTTTTCGATTCAAAACAAGATTTTAACGCTTTGAGGAGTTCAAATAACGTGTTTTGAGATCATTTGTATCGTATCTTTTACTACATAACTTTTCACTAAATTTCACAAACACTAAGAAAGTTTGTTTTTCGATTCAAAACAAGATTTTAACGCTTTGTGGAGTTCAAATAACGTGTTTTGATATCATTTGTATCGTATCTTTTACTACATAACTTTTCACCAAATTTCCCAAACACTAAGAAAGTTTGTTTTTCGATTCAAAACAAGATTTTAACACTTTGTGGAGTTCAAATAACGTGTTTTGAGATCATTTGTATCGTATCATTCACTACATAACTTTTCACCAAATTTCACAAACACTAAGTAAGTTTGTTTTTCGATTCAAAACAAGATTTTAACGCTTTGAGGAGTTCAAATAACGTGTTTTGAGATCATTTGTATCGTATATTTTACTACATAACTTTTCACCAAATTTGACAAACACTAAGAAAGTTTGTTTTTCGATTCAAAACAAGATTTTAACGCCTTGAGGAGTTCAAATAACGTATTTTTAGATCATTTGTATCGTATCTTTTACTACATAAATTTCCACCAAATTTCACAAACACTAAGAAAGTTTGTTTTTCGATACAAAACAAGATTTTAACGCTTTGAGGAGTTCAAATAACGTGTTTTGAGATCATTTGTATCGTATCTTTTACTACATAACTTTTCACCAAATTTCACAAACACTAAGAAAGTTTGTTTTTCGATTCAAAACAAGATTTTAGCGCCTTGAGGAGTTCAAATAACGTGTTTTGAGATCATTTGTATCGTATCTTTTACTACATAACTTTTCACCAAATTTCACAAACACTAAGAAAGTTTGTTTTTCGATTCAAAACAAGATTGTAACGCTTTGTGGAGTTCAAATAACGTGTTTTGAGATCATTTGTATCGTATCTTTCACTACATAACTTTTCACCAAATTTCACAAACACTAAGAAAGTTTGTTTTTCGATTCAAAACAAGATTTTAGCGCCTTGAGGAGTTCAAATAACGTGTTTTGAGATCATTTGTATCGTATCTTTTACTACATAACTTTTCACCAAATTTCACAAACACTAATAAAGTTTGTTTTTCGATTCAAAACAAGATTGTAACGCTTTGTGGAGTTCAAATAACGTGTTTTGAGATCATTTGTATCGTATCTTTCACTACATAACTTTTCACCAAATTTCACAAACACTAAGTAAGTTTGTTTTTCGATTCAAAACAAGATTTTAACGCTTTGAGGAGTTCAAATAACGTGTTTCGAGATCATTTGTATCGTATCTTTTATTACATAACTTTTCACCAAATTTCACAAACACTAAGAAAGTTTGTTTTTCGATTCAAAACAAGATTTTAACGCTTTGTGGAGTTCAAATAACGTGTTTTGAGATCATTTGTATCGTATCTTTTACTACATAACTTTTCACCAAATTTCACAAACACTAAGAAATTTTGTTTTTCGATTCAAAACAAGATTTTTGCGCTTTGTGGAGTTCAAATAACGTGTTTTGAGATCATTTGTATCGTATCTTTTACTACATAACTTTTCACCAAATTTCACAAACACTAAGAAAGTTTGTTTTTCGATTCAAAACAAGATTTTAACGCTTTGTGGAGTTCAAATAACGTGTTTTGAGATCATTTGTATCGTATCTTTTACTACATAACTTTTCACCAAATTTCACAAACACTAAGTAAGTTTGTTTTTCGATTCAAAACAAGATTTTAACGCTTTGAGGAGTTCAAATAACGTGTTTTGAGATCATTTGTATCGTATCTTTTACTACATAACTTTTCACCAAATTTCACAAACACTAATAAAGTTTGTTTTTCGATTCAAAACAAGATTGTAACGCTTTGTGGAGTTCAAATAACGTGTTTTGAGATCATTTGTATCGTATCTTTCACTACATAACTTTTCACCAAATTTCACAAACACTAAGAAAGTTTGTTTTTCGATTCAAAACAAGATTTTAACGCTTTGTGGAGTTCAAATAACGTGTTTTGAGATCATTTGTATCGTATCTTTTACTACATAACTTTTCACCAAATTTCACAAACACTAAGTAAGTTTGTTTTTCGATTCAAAACAAGATTTTAACGCTTTGAGGAGTTCAAATAACGTGTTTTGAGATCATTTGTATCGTATCTTTTACTACATAACTTTTCACCAAATTTCACAAACACTAAGAAAGTTTGTTTTTCGATTCAAAACAAGATTTTAACGCCTTGATGAGTTCAAATAACGTATTTTTAGATCATTTGTATCGTATCTTTTACTACATAAATTTCCACCAAATTTCACAAACACTAAGAAAGTTTGTTTTTCGATACAAAACAAGATTTTAACGCTTTGAGGAGTTCAAATAACGTGTTTTGAGATCATTTGTATCGTATCTTTTACTACATAACTTTTCACCAAATTTCACAAACACTAATAAAGTTTGTTTTTCGATTCAAAACTAGATTTTAGCGCTTTGTGGAGTTCAAATAACGTGTTTTGAGATCATTTGTATCGTATCTTTTACTACATAACTTTTCACCAAATTTCACATACACTAAGATAGTTTGTTTTTCGATTCAAAACAAGATTTTAGCGCCTTGAGGAGTTCAAATAACGTGTTTTGAGATCATTTGTATCGTATCTTTTACTACATAACTTTTCACCAAATTTCACAAACACTAAGAAAGTTTGTTTTTCGATTCAAAACAAGATTTTGATGCTTTGTGGAGTTCAAATAACGTGTTTTCAGATCATTGGTATCGTATCATTTCTACATAACTTTTCACCAAATTTCACAAACACTAATAAAGTTTGTTTTTCGATTCAAAACAAGATTGTAACGCTTTGTGGAGTTCAAATAACGTGTTTTGAGATCATTTGTATCGTATCTTTCACTACATAACTTTTCACCAAATTTCACAAACACTAAGTAAGTTTGTTTTTCGATTCAAAACAAGATTTTAACGCTTTGAGGAGTTCAAATAACGTGTTTTGAGATCATTTGTATCGTATCTTTTACTACATAACTTTTCACCAAATTTCACAAACACTAAGAAAGTTTATTTTTCGATTCAAAACAAGATTTTAACGCTTTGTGGAGTTCAAATAACGTGTTTTGAGATCATTTGTATCGTATCTTTTACTACATAACTTTTCACCAAATTTCCCAAACACTAAGAAAGTTTGTTTTTCGATTCAAAACAAGATTTTAACACTTTGTGGAGTTCAAATAACGGGTTTTGAGATCATTTGTATCGTATCATTCACCACATAACTTTTCACCAAATTTCACAAACACTAAGTAAGTTTGTTTTTCGATTCAAAACAAGATTTTAACGCTTTGAGGAGTTCAAATAACGTGTTTTGAGATCATTTGTATCGTATCTTTTACTACATAACTTTTCACCAAATTTCACAAACACTAAGAAAGTTTGTTTTTCGATTCAAAACAAGATTTTAACGCCTTGAGGAGTTCAAATAACGTATTTTTAGATCATTTGTATCGTATCTTTTACTACATAAATTTCCACCAAATTTCACAAACACTAAGAAAGTTTGTTTTTCGATACAAAACAAGATTTTAACGCTTTGAGGAGTTCAAATAACGTGTTTTGAGATCATTTGTATCGTATCTTTTACTACATAACTTTTCACCAAATTTCACAAACACTAAGAAAGTTTGTTTTTCGATTCAAAACAAGATTTTAGCGCCTTGAGGAGTTCAAATAACGTGTTTTGAGATCATTTGTATCGTATCTTTTACTACATAACTTTTCACCAAATTTCACAAACACTAAGAAAGTTTGTTTTTCGATTCAAAACAAGATTGTAACGCTTTGTGGAGTTCAAATAACGTGTTTTGAGATCATTTGTATCGTATCTTTCACTACATAACTTTTCACCAAATTTCACAAACACTAAGAAAGTTTGTTTTTCGATTCAAAACAAGATTTTAGCGCCTTGAGGAGTTCAAATAACGTGTTTTGAGATCATTTGTATCGTATCTTTTACTACATAACTTTTCACCAAATTTCACAAACACTAATAAAGTTTGTTTTTCGATTCAAAACAAGATTGTAACGCTTTGTGGAGTTCAAATAACGTGTTTTGAGATCATTTGTATCGTATCTTTCACTACATAACTTTTCACCAAATTTCACAAACACTAAGTAAGTTTGTTTTTCGATTCAAAACAAGATTTTAACGCTTTGAGGAGTTCAAATAACGTGTTTCGAGATCATTTGTATCGTATCTTTTATTACATAACTTTTCACCAAATTTCACAAACACTAAGAAAGTTTGTTTTTCGATTCAAAACAAGATTTTAACGCTTTGTGGAGTTCAAATAACGTGTTTTGAGATCATTTGTATCGTATCTTTTACTACATAACTTTTCACCAAATTTCACAAACACTAAGAAATTTTGTTTTTCGATTCAAAACAAGATTTTTGCGCTTTGTGGAGTTCAAATAACGTGTTTTGAGATCATTTGTATCGTATCTTTTACTACATAACTTTTCACCAAATTTCACAAACACTAAGAAAGTTTGTTTTTCGATTCAAAACAAGATTTTAACGCTTTGTGGAGTTCAAATAACGTGTTTTGAGATCATTTGTATCGTATCTTTTACTACATAACTTTTCACCAAATTTCACAAACACTAAGTAAGTTTGTTTTTCGATTCAAAACAAGATTTTAACGCTTTGAGGAGTTCAAATAACGTGTTTTGAGATCATTTGTATCGTATCTTTTACTACATAACTTTTCACCAAATTTCACAAACACTAATAAAGTTTGTTTTTCGATTCAAAACAAGATTGTAACGCTTTGTGGAGTTCAAATAACGTGTTTTGAGATCATTTGTATCGTATCTTTCACTACATAACTTTTCACCAAATTTCACAAACACTAAGAAAGTTTGTTTTTCGATTCAAAACAAGATTTTAACGCTTTGTGGAGTTCAAATAACGTGTTTTGAGATCATTTGTATCGTATCTTTTACTACATAACTTTTCACCAAATTTCACAAACACTAAGTAAGTTTGTTTTTCGATTCAAAACAAGATTTTAACGCTTTGAGGAGTTCAAATAACGTGTTTTGAGATCATTTGTATCGTATCTTTTACTACATAACTTTTCACCAAATTTCACAAACACTAAGAAAGTTTGTTTTTCGATTCAAAACAAGATTTTAACGCCTTGATGAGTTCAAATAACGTATTTTTAGATCATTTGTATCGTATCTTTTACTACATAAATTTCCACCAAATTTCACAAACACTAAGAAAGTTTGTTTTTCGATACAAAACAAGATTTTAACGCTTTGAGGAGTTCAAATAACGTGTTTTGAGATCATTTGTATCGTATCTTTTACTACATAACTTTTCACCAAATTTCACAAACACTAATAAAGTTTGTTTTTCGATTCAAAACTAGATTTTAGCGCTTTGTGGAGTTCAAATAACGTGTTTTGAGATCATTTGTATCGTATCTTTTACTACATAACTTTTCACCAAATTTCACATACACTAAGATAGTTTGTTTTTCGATTCAAAACAAGATTTTAGCGCCTTGAGGAGTTCAAATAACGTGTTTTGAGATCATTTGTATCGTATCTTTTACTACATAACTTTTCACCAAATTTCACAAACACTAAGAAAGTTTGTTTTTCGATTCAAAACAAGATTTTGATGCTTTGTGGAGTTCAAATAACGTGTTTTCAGATCATTGGTATCGTATCATTTCTACATAACTTTTCACCAAATTTCACAAACACTAATAAAGTTTGTTTTTCGATTCAAAACAAGATTGTAACGCTTTGTGGAGTTCAAATAACGTGTTTTGAGATCATTTGTATCGTATCTTTCACTACATAACTTTTCACCAAATTTCACAAACACTAAGTAAGTTTGTTTTTCGATTCAAAACAAGATTTTAACGCTTTGAGGAGTTCAAATAACGTGTTTTGAGATCATTTGTATCGTATCTTTTACTACATAACTTTTCACCAAATTTCACAAACACTAAGAAAGTTTATTTTTCGATTCAAAACAAGATTTTAACGCTTTGTGGAGTTCAAATAACGTGTTTTGAGATCATTTGTATCGTATCTTTTACTACATAACTTTTCACCAAATTTCCTAAACACTAAGAAAGTTTGTTTTTCGATTCAAAACAAGATTTTAACACTTTGTGGAGTTCAAATAACGGGTTTTGAGATCATTTGTATCGTATCATTCACCACATAACTTTTCACCAAATTTCACAAACACTAAGTAAGTTTGTTTTTCGATTCAAAACAAGATTTTAACGCTTTGAGGAGTTCAAATAACGTGTTTTGAGATCATTTGTATCGTATCTTTTACTACATAACTTTTCACCAAATTTCACAAACACTAAGAAAGTTTGTTTTTCGATTCAAAACAAGATTTTAACGCTTTGTGGAGTTCAAATAACGTGTTTTGAGATCATTTGTATCGTATCTTTTACTACATAACTTTTCACCAAATTTCCCAAACACTAAGAAAGTTTGTTTTTCGATTCAAAACAAGATTTTAACACTTTGTGGAGTTCAAATAAAGGGTTTTGAGATCATTTGTATCGTATCATTCACTACATAACTTTTCACCAAATTTCACAAACACTAAGTAAGTTTGTTTTTCGATTCAAAACAAGATTTTAACGCTTTGAGGAGTTCAAATAACGTGTTTTGAGATCATTTGTATCGTATCTTTTACTACATAACTTTTCACCAAATTTCACAAACACTAAGAAAGTTTGTTTTTCGATTCAAAACAAGATTTTAACGCTTTGAGGAGTTCAAATAACGTGTTTTGAGATCATTTATATCGTATCTTTTACTACATAACTTTTCACCAAATTTCACAAACACTAAGAAAGTTTGTTTTTTTATTCAAAACAAGATTTTAACGCCTTGAGGAGTCAAATAACGTGTTTTTA
The DNA here is from genome assembly GCA_946800325.1 of Luzula sylvatica. Lineage (NCBI taxonomy): Eukaryota > Viridiplantae > Streptophyta > Magnoliopsida > Poales > Juncaceae > Luzula > Luzula sylvatica. The sequence continues at coordinate 69,708,447 of OX326956.1, read as the reverse complement.
GATCATTTGTATCGTATCTTTTATTACATAACTTTTCACCAAATTTCACAAACACTAAGAAAGTTTGTTTTTCGATTCAAAACAAGATTTTAACGCTTTGTGGAGTTCAAATAACGTGTTTTGAGATCATTTGTATCGTATCTTTTACTACATAACTTTTCACCAAATTTCACAAACACTAAGAAATTTTGTTTTTCGATTCAAAACAAGATTTTAGCGCTTTGTGGAGTTCAAATGACGTGTTTTGAGATCATTTGTATCGTATCTTTTACTACATAAATTTTCACCAAATTTCACAAACACTAAGAAAGTTTGTTTTTCGATTCAAAACAAGATTTTAACGCTTTGTGGAGTTCAAATAACGTGTTTTGAGATCATTTGTATCGTATCTTTTACTACATAACTTTTCACCAAATTTCACAAACACTAAGTAAGTTTGTTTTTCGATTCACAACAAGATTTTAACGCTTTGAGGAGTTCAAATAACGTGTTTTGAGATCATTTGTATCGTATCTTTTACTACATAACTTTTCACCAAATTTCACACACACTAATAAAGTTTGTTTTTCGATTCAAAACAAGATTGTAACGCTTTGTGGAGTTCAAATAACGTGTTTTGAGATCATTTGTATCGTATCTTTCACTACATAACTTTTCACCAAATTTCACAAACACTAAGTAAGTTTGTTTTTCGATTCAAAACAAGATTTTAACGCTTTGAGGAGTTCAAATAACGTGTTTTGAGATCATTTGTATCGTATCTTTTACTACATAACTTTTCACCAAATTTCACAAACACTAAGAAAGTTTGTTTTTCGATTCAAAACAAGATTTTAACGCCTTGATGAGTTCAAATAACGTATTTTTAGATCATTTGTATCGTATCTTTTACTACATAAATTTCCACCAAATTTCACAAACACTAAGAAAGTTTGTTTTTCGATACAAAACAAGATTTTAACGCTTTGAGGAGTTCAAATAACGTGTTTTGAGATCATTTGTATCGTATCTTTTACTACATAACTTTTCACCAAATTTCACAAACACTAATAAAGTTTGTTTTTCGATTCAAAACTAGATTTTAGCGCTTTGTGGAGTTCAAATAACGTGTTTTGAGATCATTTGTATCGTATCTTTTACTACATAACTTTTCACCAAATTTCACATACACTAAGATAGTTTGTTTTTCGATTCAAAACAAGATTTTAGCGCCTTGAGGAGTTCAAATAACGTGTTTTGAGATCATTTGTATCGTATCTTTTACTACATAACTTTTCACCAAATTTCACAAACACTAAGAAAGTTTGTTTTTCGATTCAAAACAAGATTTTGATGCTTTGTGGAGTTCAAATAACGTGTTTTCAGATCATTGGTATCGTATCATTTCTACATAACTTTTCACCAAATTTCACAAACACTAATAAAGTTTGTTTTTCGATTCAAAACAAGATTGTAACGCTTTGTGGAGTTCAAATAACGTGTTTTGAGATCATTTGTATCGTATCTTTCACTACATAACTTTTCACCAAATTTCACAAACACTAAGTAAGTTTGTTTTTCGATTCAAAACAAGATTTTAACGCTTTGAGGAGTTCAAATAACGTGTTTTGAGATCATTTGTATCGTATCTTTTACTACATAACTTTTCACCAAATTTCACAAACACTAAGAAAGTTTATTTTTCGATTCAAAACAAGATTTTAACGCTTTGTGGAGTTCAAATAACGTGTTTTGAGATCATTTGTATCGTATCTTTTACTACATAACTTTTCACCAAATTTCCCAAACACTAAGAAAGTTTGTTTTTCGATTCAAAACAAGATTTTAACATTTTGTGGAGTTCAAATAACGGGTTTTGAGATCATTTGTATCGTATCATTCACCACATAACTTTTCACCAAATTTCACAAACACTAAGTAAGTTTGTTTTTCGATTCAAAACAAGATTTTAACGCTTTGAGGAGTTCAAATAACGTGTTTTGAGATCATTTGTATCGTATCTTTTACTACATAACTTTTCACCAAATTTCACAAACACTAAGAAAGTTTGTTTTTCGATTCAAAACAAGATTTTAACGCTTTGTGGAGTTCAAATAACGTGTTTTGAGATCATTTGTATCGTATCTTTTACTACATAACTTTTCACCAAATTTCCCAAACACTAAGAAAGTTTGTTTTTCGATTCAAAACAAGATTTTAACACTTTGTGGAGTTCAAATAAAGGGTTTTGAGATCATTTGTATCGTATCATTCACTACATAACTTTTCACCAAATTTCACAAACACTAAGTAAGTTTGTTTTTCGATTCAAAACAAGATTTTAACGCTTTGAGGAGTTCAAATAACGTGTTTTGAGATCATTTGTATCGTATCTTTTACTACATAACTTTTCACCAAATTTCACAAACACTAAGAAAGTTTGTTTTTCGATTCAAAACAAGATTTTAACGCTTTGAGGAGTTCAAATAACGTGTTTTGAGATCATTTATATCGTATCTTTTACTACATAACTTTTCACCAAATTTCACAAACACTAAGAAAGTTTGTTTTTTTATTCAAAACAAGATTTTAACGCCTTGAGGAGTCAAATAACGTGTTTTTAGATCATTTGTATCGTATCTTTTATTACATAACTTTTCACCAAATTTCACAAACACTAAGAAAGTTTGTTTTTCGATTCAAAACAAGATTTTAACGCTTTGTGGAGTTCAAATAACGTGTTTTGAGATCATTTGTATCGTATCTTTTACTACATAACTTTTCACCAAATTTCACAAACACTAAGAAATTTTGTTTTTCGATTCAAAACAAGATTTTAGCGCTTTGTGGAGTTCAAATGACGTGTTTTGAGATCATTTGTATCGTATCTTTTACTACATAAATTTTCACCAAATTTCACAAACACTAAGAAAGTTTGTTTTTCGATTCAAAACAAGATTTTAACGCTTTGTGGAGTTCAAATAACGTGTTTTGAGATCATTTGTATCGTATCTTTTACTACATAACTTTTCACCAAATTTCACAAACACTAAGTAAGTTTGTTTTTCGATTCACAACAAGATTTTAACGCTTTGAGGAGTTCAAATAACGTGTTTTGAGATCATTTGTATCGTATCTTTTACTACATAACTTTTCACCAAATTTCACAAACACTAATAAAGTTTGTTTTTCGATTCAAAACAAGATTGTAACGCTTTGTGGAGTTCAAATAACGTGTTTTGAGATCATTTGTATCGTATCTTTCACTACATAACTTTTCACCAAATTTCACAAACACTAAGTAAGTTTGTTTTTCGATTCAAAACAAGATTTTAACGCTTTGAGGAGTTCAAATAACGTGTTTTGAGATCATTTGTATCGTATCTTTTACTACATAACTTTTCACTAAATTTCACAAACACTAAGAAAGTTTGTTTTTCGATTCAAAACAAGATTTTAACGCTTTGTGGAGTTCAAATAACGTGTTTTGAGATCATTTGTATCGTATCTTTTACTACATAACTTTTCACCAAATTTCCCAAACACTAAGAAAGTTTGTTTTTCGATTCAAAACAAGATTTTAACACTTTGTGGAGTTCAAATAACGTGTTTTGAGATCATTTGTATCGTATCATTCACTACATAACTTTTCACCAAATTTCACAAACACTAAGTAAGTTTGTTTTTCGATTCAAAACAAGATTTTAACGCTTTGAGGAGTTCAAATAACGTGTTTTGAGATCATTTGTATCGTATATTTTACTACATAACTTTTCACCAAATTTGACAAACACTAAGAAAGTTTGTTTTTCGATTCAAAACAAGATTTTAACGCCTTGAGGAGTTCAAATAACGTATTTTTAGATCATTTGTATCGTATCTTTTACTACATAAATTTCCACCAAATTTCACAAACACTAAGAAAGTTTGTTTTTCGATACAAAACAAGATTTTAACGCTTTGAGGAGTTCAAATAACGTGTTTTGAGATCATTTGTATCGTATCTTTTACTACATAACTTTTCACCAAATTTCACAAACACTAAGAAAGTTTGTTTTTCGATTCAAAACAAGATTTTAGCGCCTTGAGGAGTTCAAATAACGTGTTTTGAGATCATTTGTATCGTATCTTTTACTACATAACTTTTCACCAAATTTCACAAACACTAAGAAAGTTTGTTTTTCGATTCAAAACAAGATTTTAACGCCTTGAGGAGTCAAATAACGTGTTTTGAGATCATTTGTATCGTATCTTTTATTACATAACTTTTCACCAAATTTCACAAACACTGAGAAAGTTTGTTTTTCGATTCAAAACAAGATTTTAACGCTTTGTGGAGTTCAAATAACGTGTTTTGAGATCATTTGTATCGTATCTTTTACTACATAAATTTCCACCAAATTTCACAAACACTAAGAAAGTTTGTTTTTCGATTCAAAACAAGATTTTAACACTTTGTGGAGTTCAAATAACGTGTTTTGAGATCATTTGTATCGTATCTTTTACTACATAACTTTTCACCAAATTTCACAAACACTAAGAAAGTTTGTTTTTTTATTCAAAACAAGATTTTAACGCCTTGAGGAGTCAAATAACGTGTTTTGAGATCATTTGTATCGTATCTTTTATTACATAACTTTTCACCAAATTTCACAAACACTAAGAAAGTTTGTTTTTCGATTCAAAACAAGATTTTAACGCTTTGTGGAGTTCAAATAACGTGTTTTGAGATCATTTGTATCGTATCTTTTACTACATAACTTTTCACCAAATTTCACAAACACTAAGAAATTTTGTTTTTCGATTCAAAACAAGATTTTTGCGCTTTGTGGAGTTCAAATAACGTGTTTTGAGATCATTTGTATCGTATCTTTTACTACATAACTTTTCACCAAATTTCACAAACACTAAGATAGTTTGTTTTTCGATTCAAAACAAGATTTTAGCGCCTTGAGGAGTTCAAATAACGTGTTTTGAGATCATTTGTATCGTATCTTTTACTACATAACTTTTCACCAAATTTCACAAACACTAAGAAAGTTTGTTTTTCGATTCAAAACAAGATTTTGATGCTTTGTGGAGTTCAAATAACGTGTTTTCAGATCATTGGTATCGTATCATTTACTACATAACTTTTCACCAAATTTCACAAACACTAATAAAGTTTGTTTTTCGATTCAAAACAAGATTGTAACGCTTTGTGGAGTTCAAATAACGTGTTTTGAGATCATTTGTATCGTATCTTTCACTACATAACTTTTCACCAAATTTCACAAACACTAAGTAAGTTTGTTTTTCGATTCAAAACAAGATTTTAACGCTTTGAGGAGTTCAAATAACGTGTTTTGAGATCATTTGTATCGTATCTTTTACTACATAACTTTTCACCAAATTTCACAAACACTAAGAAAGTTTATTTTTCGATTCAAAACAAGATTTTAACGCTTTGTGGAGTTCAAATAACGTGTTTTGAGATCATTTGTATCGTATCTTTTACTACATAACTTTTCACCAAATTTCCCAAACACTAAGAAAGTTTGTTTTTCGATTCAAAACAAGATTTTAACACTTTGTGGAGTTCAAATAACGGGTTTTGAGATCATTTGTATCGTATCATTCACCACATAACTTTTCACCAAATTTCACAAACACTAAGTAAGTTTGTTTTTCGATTCAAAACAAGATTTTAACGCTTTGAGGAGTTCAAATAACGTGTTTTGAGATCATTTGTATCGTATCTTTTACTACATAACTTTTCACCAAATTTCACAAACACTAAGAAAGTTTGTTTTTCGATTCAAAACAAGATTTTAACGCTTTGTGGAGTTCAAATAACGTGTTTTGAGATCATTTGTATCGTATCTTTTACTACATAACTTTTCACCAAATTTCCCAAACACTAAGAAAGTTTGTTTTTCGATTCAAAACAAGATTTTAACACTTTGTGGAGTTCAAATAACGGGTTTTGAGATCATTTGTATCGTATCATTCACTACATAACTTTTCACCAAATTTCACAAACACTAAGTAAGTTTGTTTTTCGATTCAAAACAAGATTTTAACGCTTTGAGGAGTTCAAATAACGTGTTTTGAGATCATTTGTATCGTATCTTTTACTACATAACTTTTCACCAAATTTCACAAACACTAAGAAAGTTTGTTTTTCGATTCAAAACAAGATTTTAACGCTTTGAGGAGTTCAAATAACGTGTTTTGAGATCATTTATATCGTATCTTTTACTACATAACTTTTCACCAAATTTCACAAACACTAAGAAAGTTTGTTTTTTTATTCAAAACAAGATTTTAACGCCTTGAGGAGTCAAATAACGTGTTTTTAGATCATTTGTATCGTATCTTTTATTACATAACTTTTCACCAAATTTCACAAACACTAAGAAAGTTTGTTTTTCGATTCAAAACAAGATTTTAACGCTTTGTGGAGTTCAAATAACGTGTTTTGAGATCATTTGTATCGTATCTTTTACTACATAACTTTTCACCAAATTTCACAAACACTAAGAAATTTTGTTTTTCGATTCAAAACAAGATTTTAGTGCTTTGTGGAGTTCAAATGACGTGTTTTGAGATCATCTGTATCGTATCTTTTACTACATAACTTTTCACCAAATTTCACAAACACTAAGAAAGTTTGTTTTTCGATTCAAAACAAGATTTTAACGCTTTGTGGAGTTCAAATAACGTGTTTTGAGATCATTTGTATCGTATCTTTTACTACATAACTTTTCACCAAATTTCACAAACACTAAGTAAGTTTGTTTTTCGATTCACAACAAGATTTTAACGCTTTGAGGAGTTCAAATAACGTGTTTTGGGATCATTTGTATCGTATCTTTTACCACATAACTTTTCACCAAATTTCACAAACACTAATAAAGTTTGTTTTTCGATTCAAAACAAGATTGTAACGCTTTGTGGAGTTCAAATAACGTGTTTTGAGATCATTTGTATCGTATCTTTCACTACATAACTTTTCACCAAATTTCACAAACACTAAGTAAGTTTGTTTTTCGATTCAAAACAAGATTTTAACGCTTTGAGGAATTCAAATAACGTGTTTTGAGATCATTTGTATCGTATCTTTTACTACATAACTTTTCACTAAATTTCACAAACACTAAGAAAGTTTGTTTTTCGATTCAAAACAAGATTTTAACGCTTTGTGGAGTTCAAATAACGTGTTTTGAGATCATTTGTATCGTATCTTTTACTACATAACTTTTCACCAAATTTCCCAAACACTAAGAAAGTTTGTTTTTCGATTCAAAACAAGATTTTAACACTTTGTGGAGTTCAAATAACGTGTTTTGAGATCATTTGTATCGTATCATTCACTACATAACTTTTCACCAAATTTCACAAACACTAAGTAAGTTTGTTTTTCGATTCAAAACAAGATTTTAACGCTTTGAGGAGTTCAAATAACGTGTTTTGAGATCATTTGTATCGTATATTTTACTACATAACTTTTCACCAAATTTCACAAACACTAAGAAAGTTTGTTTTTCGATTCAAAACAAGATTTTAACGCCTTGAGGAGTTCAAATAACGTATTTTTAGATCATTTGTATCGTATCTTTTACTACATAAATTTCCACCAAATTTCACAAACACTAAAAAAGTTTGTTTTTCGATACAAAACAAGATTTTAACGCTTTGAGGAGTTCAAATAACGTGTTTTGAGATCATTTGTATCGTATCTTTTACTACATAACTTTTCACCAAATTTCACAAACACTAAGAAAGTTTGTTTTTCGATTCAAAACAAGATTTTAGCGCCTTGAGGAGTTCAAATAACGTGTTTTGAGATCATTTGTATCGTATCTTTTACTACATAACTTTTCACCAAATTTCACAAACACTAAGAAAGTTTGTTTTTCGATTCAAAACAAGATTTTAACGCCTTGAGGAGTCAAATAACGTGTTTTGAGATCATTTGTATCGTATCTTTTATTACATAACTTTTCACCAAATTTCACAAACACTGAGAAAGTTTGTTTTTCGATTCAAAACAAGATTTTAACGCTTTGTGGAGTTCAAATAACGTGTTTTGAGATCATTTGTATCGTATCTTTTACTACATAAATTTCCACCAAATTTCACAAACACTAAGAAAGTTTGTTTTTCGATTCAAAACAAGATTTTAACGCTTTGTGGAGTTCAAATAACGTGTTTTGAGATCATTTGTATCGTATCTTTTACTACATAACTTTTCACCAAATTTCACAAACACTAAGAAAGTTTGTTTTTTTATTCAAAACAAGATTTTAACGCCTTGAGGAGTCAAATAACGCGTTTTGAGATCATTTGTATCGTATCTTTTATTACATAACTTTTCACCAAATTTCACAAACACTAAGAAAGTTTGTTTTTCGATTCAAAACAAGATTTTAACGCTTTGTGGAGTTCAAATAACGTGTTTTGAGATCATATGTATCGTATCTTTTACTACATAACTTTTCACCAAATTTCACAAACACTAAGAAATTTTGTTTTTCGATTCAAAACAAGATTTTTGCGCTTTGTGGAGTTCAAATAACGTGTTTTGAGATCATTTGTATCGTATCTTTTACTACATAACTTTTCACCAAATTTCACAAACACTAAGAAAGTTTGTTTTTCGATTCAAAACAAGATTTTAACGCTTTGTGGAGTTCAAATAACGTGTTTTGAGATCATTTGTATCGTATCTTTTACTACATAACTTTTCACCAAATTTCCCAAACACTAAGAAAGTTTGTTTTTCGATTCAAAACAAGATTTTAACACTTTGTGGAGTTCAAATAACGGGTTTTGAGATCATTTGTATCGTATCATTCACTACATAACTTTTCACCAAATTTCACAAACACTAAGTAAGTTTGTTTTTCGATTCAAAACAAGATTTTAACGCTTTGAGGAGTTCAAATAACGTGTTTTGAGATCATTTGTATCGTATCTTTTACTACATAACTTTTCACCAAATTTCACAAACACTAAGAAAGTTTGTTTTTCGATTCAAAACAAGATTTTAACGCTTTGAGGAGTTCAAATAACGTGTTTTGAGATCATTTATATCGTATCTTTTACTACATAACTTTTCACCAAATTTCACAAACACTAAGAAAGTTTGTTTTTTTATTCAAAACAAGATTTTAACGCCTTGAGGAGTCAAATAACGTGTTTTTAGATCATTTGTATCGTATCTTTTATTACATAACTTTTCACCAAATTTCACAAACACTAAGAAAGTTTGTTTTTCGATTCAAAACAAGATTTTAACGCTTTGTGGAGTTCAAATAACGTGTTTTGAGATCATTTGTATCGTATCTTTTACTACATAACTTTTCACCAAATTTCACAAACACTAAGAAATTTTGTTTTTCGATTCAAAACAAGATTTTAGCGCTTTGTGGAGTTCAAATGACGTGTTTTGAGATCATTTGTATCGTATCTTTTACTACATAACTTTTCACCAAATTTCACAAACACTAAGAAAGTTTGTTTTTCGATTCAAAACAAGATTTTAACGCTTTGTGGAGTTCAAATAACGTGTTTTGAGATCATTTGTATCGTATCTTTTACTACATAACTTTTCACCAAATTTCACAAACACTAAGTAAGTTTGTTTTTCGATTCACAACAAGATTTTAACGCTTTGAGGAGTTCAAATAACGTGTTTTGAGATCATTTGTATCGTATCTTTTACTACATAACTTTTCACCAAATTTCACAAACACTAATAAAGTTTGTTTTTCGATTCAAAACAAGATTGTAACGCTTTGTGGAGTTCAAATAACGTGTTTTGAGATCATTTGTATCGTATCTTTCACTACATAACTTTTCACCAAATTTCACAAACACTAAGTAAGTTTGTTTTTCGCTTCAAAACAAGATTTTAACGCTTTGAGGAGTTCAAATAACGTGTTTTGAGATCATTTGTATCGTATCTTTTACTACATAACTTTTCACTAAATTTCACAAACACTAAGAAAGTTTGTTTTTCGATTCAAAACAAGATTTTAACGCTTTGTGGAGTTCAAATAACGTGTTTTGAGATCATTTGTATCGTATCTTTTACTACATAACTTTTCACCAAATTTCCCAAACACTAAGAAAGTTTGTTTTTCGATTCAAAACAAGATTTTAACACTTTGTGGAGTTCAAATAACGTGTTTTGAGATCATTTGTATCGTATCATTCACTACATAACTTTTCACCAAATTTCACAAACACTAAGTAAGTTTGTTTTTCGATTCAAAACAAGATTTTAACGCTTTGAGGAGTTCAAATAACGTGTTTTGAGATCATTTGTATCGTATATTTTACTACATAAATTTCCACCAAATTTCACAAACACTAAGAAAGTTTGTTTTTCGATACAAAACAAGATTTTAACGCTTTGAGGAGTTCAAATAACGTGTTTTGAGATCATTTGTATCGTATCTTTTACTACATAACTTTTCACCAAATTTCACAAACACTAAGAAAGTTTGTTTTTCGATTCAAAACAAGATTTTAGCGCCTTGAGGAGTTCAAATAACGTGTTTTGAGATCATTTGTATCGTATCTTTTACTACATAACTTTTCACCAAATTTCACAAACACTAAGAAAGTTTGTTTTTCGATTCAAAACAAGATTTTAACGCCTTGAGGAGTCAAATAACGTGTTTTGAGATCATTTGTATCGTATCTTTTATTACATAACTTTTCACCAAATTTCACAAACACTGAGAAAGTTTGTTTTTCGATTCAAAACAAGATTTTAACGCTTTGTGGAGTTCAAATAACGTGTTTTGAGATCATTTGTATCGTATCTTTTACTACATAAATTTCCACCAAATTTCACAAACACTAAGAAAGTTTGTTTTTCGATTCAAAACAAGATTTTAACGCTTTGAGGAGTTCAAATAACGTGTTTTGAGATCATTTGTATCGTATCTTTTACTACATAACTTTTCACCAAATTTCACAAACACTAAGAAAGTTTGTTTTTTTATTCAAAACAAGATTTTAACGCCTTGAGGAGTCAAATAACGTGTTTTGAGATCATTTGTATCGTATCTTTTATTACATAACTTTTCACCAAATTTCACAAACACTAAGAAAGTTTGTTTTTCGATTCAAAACAAGATTTTAACGCTTTGTGGAGTTCAAATAACGTGTTTTGAGATCATTTGTATCGTATCTTTTACTACATAACTTTTCACCAAATTTCACAAACACTAAGAAATTTTGTTTTTCGATTCAAAACAAGATTTTTGCGCTTTGTGGAGTTCAAATAACGTGTTTTGAGATCATTTGTATCGTATCTTTTACTACATAACTTTTCACCAAATTTCACAAACACTAAGATAGTTTGTTTTTCGATTCAAAACAAGATTTTAGCGCCTTGAGGAGTTCAAATAACGTGTTTTGAGATCATTTGTATCGTATCTTTTACTACATAACTTTTCACCAAATTTCACAAACACTAAGAAAGTTTGTTTTTCGATTCAAAACAAGATTTTGATGCTTTGTGGAGTTCAAATAACGTGTTTTCAGATCATTGGTATCGTATCATTTACTACATAACTTTTCACCAAATTTCACAAACACTAATAAAGTTTGTTTTTCGATTCAAAACAAGATTGTAACGCTTTGTGGAGTTCAAATAACGTGTTTTGAGATTATTTGTATCGTATCTTTCACTACATAACTTTTCACCAAATTTCACAAACACTAAGTAAGTTTGTTTTTCGATTCAAAACAAGATTTTAACGCTTTGAGGAGTTCAAATAACGTGTTTTGAGATCATTTGTATCGTATCTTTTACTACATAACTTTTCACCAAATTTCACAAACACTAAGAAAGTTTATTTTTCGATTCAAAACAAGATTTTAACGCTTTGTGGAGTTCAAATAACGTGTTTTGAGATCATTTGTATCGTATCTTTTACTACATAACTTTTCACCAAATTTCCCAAACACTAAGAAAGTTTGTTTTTCGATTCAAAACAAGATTTTAACACTTTGTGGAGTTCAAATAACGGGTTTTGAGATCATTTGTATCGTATCATTCACCACATAACTTTTCACCAAATTTCACAAACACTAAGTAAGTTTGTTTTTCGATTCAAAACAAGATTTTAACGCTTTGAGGAGTTCAAATAACGTGTTTTGAGATCATTTGTATCGTATCTTTTACTACATAACTTTTCACCAAATTTCACAAACACTAAGAAAGTTTGTTTTTCGATTCAAAACAAGATTTTAACGCTTTGTGGAGTTCAAATAACGTGTTTTGAGATCATTTGTATCGTATCTTTTACTACATAACTTTTCACCAAATTTCCCAAACACTAAGAAAGTTTGTTTTTCGATTCAAAACAAGATTTTAACACTTTGTGGAGTTCAAATAACGGGTTTTGAGATCATTTGTATCGTATCATTCACTACATAACTTTTCACCAAATTTCACAAACACTAAGTAAGTTTGTTTTTCGATTCAAAACAAGATTTTAACGCTTTGAGGAGTTCAAATAACGTGTTTTGAGATCATTTGTATCGTATCTTTTACTACATAACTTTTCACCAAATTTCACAAACACTAAGAAAGTTTGTTTTTCGATTCAAAACAAGATTTTAACGCTTTGAGGAGTTCAAATAACGTGTTTTGAGATCATTTATATCGTATCTTTTACTACATAACTTTTCACCAAATTTCACAAACACTAAGAAAGTTTGTTTTTCGATTCAAAACAAGATTTTAACACTTTGTGGAGTTCAAATAACGTGTTTTGAGATCATTTGTATCGTATCATTCACTACATAACTTTTCACCATATTTCACAAACACTAAGTAAGTTTGTTTTTCGATTCAAAACAAGATTTTAACGCTTTGAGGAGTTCAAATAACGTGTTTTGAGATCATTTGTATCGTATATTTTACTACATAAATTTTCACCAAATTTCACAAACACTAAGAAAGTTTGTTTTTCGATTCAAAACAAGATTTTAACGCCTTGAGGAGTTCAAATAACGTATTTTTAGATCATTTGTATCGTATCTTTTACTACATAAATTTCCACCAAATTTCACAAACACTAAGAAAGTTTGTTTTTCGATACAAAACAAGATTTTAACGCTTTGAGGAGTTCAAATAACGTGTTTTGAGATCATTTGTATCGTATCTTTTACTACATAACTTTTCACCAAATTTCACAAACACTAAGAAAGTTTGTTTTTCGATTCAAAACAAGATTTTAGCGCCTTGAGGAGTTCAAATAACGTGTTTTGAGATCATTTGTATCGTATCTTTTACTACATAACTTTTCACCAAATTTCACAAACACTAAGAAAGTTTGTTTTTCGATTCAAAACAAGATTTTAACGCCTTGAGGAGTCAAATAACGTGTTTTGAGATCATTTGTATCGTATCTTTTATTACATAACTTTTCACCAAATTTCACAAACACTGAGAAAGTTTGTTTTTCGATTCAAAACAAGATTTTAACGCTTTGTGGAGTTCAAATAACGTGTTTTGAGATCATTTGTATCGTATCTTTTACTACATAAATTTCCACCAAATTTCACAAACACTAAGAAAGTTTGTTTTTCGATTCAAAACAAGATTTTAACGCTTTGTGGAGTTCAAATAACGTGTTTTGAGATCATTTGTATCGTATCTTTTACTACATAACTTTTCACCAAATTTCACAAACACTAAGAAAGTTTGTTTTTTTATTCAAAACAAGATTTTAACGCCTTGAGGAGTCAAATAACGTGTTTTGAGATCATTTGTATCGTATCTTTTATTACATAACTTTTCACCAAATTTCACAAACACTAAGAAAGTTTGTTTTTCGATTCAAAACAAGATTTTAACGCTTTGTGGAGTTCAAATAACGTGTTTTGAGATCATTTGTATCGTATCTTTTACTACATAACTTTTCACCAAATTTCACAAACACTAAGAAATTTTGTTTTTCGATTCAAAACAAGATTTTTGCGCTTTGTGGAGTTCAAATAACGTGTTTTGAGATCATTTGTATCGTATCTTTTACTACATAACTTTTCACCAAATTTCACAAACACTAAGATAGTTTGTTTTTCGATTCAAAACAAGATTTTAGCGCCTTGAGGAGTTCAAATAACGTGTTTTGAGATCATTTGTATCGTATCTTTTACTACATAACTTTTCACCAAATTTCACAAACACTAAGAAAGTTTGTTTTTCGATTCAAAACAAGATTTTGATGCTTTGTGGAGTTCAAATAACGTGTTTTCAGATCATTGGTATCGTATCATTTACTACATAACTTTTCACCAAATTTCACAAACACTAATAAAGTTTGTTTTTCGATTCAAAACAAGATTGTAACGCTTTGTGGAGTTCAAATAACGTGTTTTGAGATTATTTGTATCGTATCTTTCCCTACATAACTTTTCACCAAATTTCACAAACACTAAGTAAGTTTGTTTTTCGATTCAAAACAAGATTTTAACGCTTTGAGGAGTTCAAATAACGTGTTTTGAGATCATTTGTATCGTATCTTTTACTACATAACTTTTCACCAAATTTCACAAACACTAAGAAAGTTTATTTTTCGATTCAAAACAAGATTTTAACGCTTTGTGGAGTTCAAATAACGTGTTTTGAGATCATTTGTATCGTATCTTTTACTACATAACTTTTCACCAAATTTCCCAAACACTAAGAAAGTTTGTTTTTCGATTCAAAACAAGATTTTAACACTTTGTGGAGTTCAAATAACGGGTTTTGAGATCATTTGTATCGTATCATTCACCACATAACTTTTCACCAAATTTCACAAACACTAAGTAAGTTTGTTTTTCGATTCAAAACAAGATTTTAACGCTTTGAGGAGTTCAAATAACGTGTTTTGAGATCATTTGTATCGTATCTTTTACTACATAACTTTTCACCAAATTTCACAAACACTAAGAAAGTTTGTTTTTCGATTCAAAACAAGATTTTAACGCTTTGTGGAGTTCAAATAACGTGTTTTGAGATCATTTGTATCGTATCTTTTACTACATAACTTTTCACCAAATTTCCCAAACACTAAGAAAGTTTGTTTTTCGATTCAAAACAAGATTTTAACACTTTGTGGAGTTCAAATAACGGGTTTTGAGATCATTTGTATCGTATCATTCACTACATAACTTTTCACCAAATTTCACAAACACTAAGTAAGTTTGTTTTTCGATTCAAAACAAGATTTTAACGCTTTGAGGAGTTCAAATAACGTGTTTTGAGATCATTTGTATCGTATCTTTTACTACATAACTTTTCACCAAATTTCACAAACACTAAGAAAGTTTGTTTTTCGATTCAAAACAAGATTTTAACGCTTTGAGGAGTTCAAATAACGTGTTTTGAGATCATTTATATCGTATCTTTTACTACATAACTTTTCACCAAATTTCACAAACACTAAGAAAGTTTGTTTTTTTATTCAAAACAAGATTTTAACGCCTTGGGGAGTCAAATAACGTGTTTTTAGATCATTTGTATCGTATCTTTTATTACATAACTTTTCACCAAATTTCACAAACACTAAGAAAGTTTGTTTTTCGATTCAAAACAAGATTTTAACGCTTTGTGGAGTTCAAATAACGTGTTTTGAGATCATTTGTATCGTATCTTTTACTACATAACTTTTCACCAAATTTCACAAACACTAAGAAATTTTGTTTTTCGATTCAAAACAAGATTTTAGCGCTTTGTGGAGTTCAAATGACGTGTTTTGAGATCATTTGTATCGTATCTTTTACTACATAACTTTTCACCAAATTTCACAAACACTAAGAAAGTTTGTTTTTCGATTCAAAACAAGATTTTAACGCTTTGTGGAGTTCAAATAACGTGTTTTGAGATCATTTGTATTGTATCTTTTACTACATAACTTTTCACCAAATTTCACAAACACTAAGTAAGTTTGTTTTTCGATTCAAAACAAGAATTTAACGCTTTGAGGAGTTCAAATAACGTGTTTTGAGATCATTTGTATCGTATCTTTTACTACATAACTTTTCACTAAATTTCACAAACACTAAGAAAGTTTGTTTTTCGATTCAAAACAAGATTTTAACGCTTTGTGGAGTTCAAATAACGTGTTTTGAGATCATTTGTATCGTATCTTTTACTACATAACTTTTCACCAAATTTCACAAACACTAAGTAAGTTTGTTTTTCGATTCAAAACAAGATTTTAACGCTTTGAGGAGTTCAAATAACGTGTTTTGAGATCATTTGTATCGTATCTTTTACTACATAACTTTTCACTAAATTTCACAAACACTAAGAAAGTTTGTTTTTCGATTCAAAACAAGATTTTAACGCTTTGTGGAGTTGAAATAACGTGTTTTGAGATCATTTGTATCGTATCTTTCACTACATAACTTTTCACCAAATTTCACAAACACTAAGTAAGTTTGTTTTTCGATTCAAAACAAGATTTTAACGCTTTGAGGAGTTCAAATAACGTGTTTTGAGATCATTTGTATCGTATCTTTTACTACATAACTTTTCACTAAATTTCACAAACACTAAGAAAGTTTGTTTTTCGATTCAAAACAAGATTTTAACGCTTTGTGGAGTTCAAATAACGTGTTTTGAGATCATTTGTATCGTATCTTTTACTACATAACTTTTCACCAAATTTCCCAAACACTAAGAAAGTTTGTTTTTCGATTCAAAACAAGATTTTAACACTTTGTGGAGTTCAAATAACGGGTTTTGAGATCATTTGTATCGTATCATTCACCACATAACTTTTCACCAAATTTCACAAACACTAAGTAAGTTTGTTTTTCGATTCAAAACAAGATTTTAACGCTTTGAGGAGTTCAAATAACGTGTTTTGAGATCATTTGTATCGTATCTTTTACTACATAACTTTTCACCAAATTTCACAAACACTAAGAAAGTTTGTTTTTCGATTCAAAACAAGATTTTAACGCTTTGTGGAGTTCAAATAACGTGTTTTGAGATCATTTGTATCGTATCTTTTACTACATAACTTTTCACCAAATTTCCCAAACACTAAGAAAGTTTGTTTTTCGATTCAAAACAAGATTTTAACACTTTGTGGAGTTCAAATAACGGGTTTTGAGATCATTTGTATCGTATCATTCACTACATAACTTTTCACCAAATTTCACAAACACTAAGTAAGTTTGTTTTTCGATTCAAAACAAGATTTTAACGCTTTGAGGAGTTCAAATAACGTGTTTTGAGATCATTTGTATCGTATCTTTTACTACATAACTTTTCACCAAATTTCACAAACACTAAGAAAGTTTGTTTTTCGATTCAAAACAAGATTTTAACGCTTTGAGGAGTTCAAATAACGTGTTTTGAGATCATTTATATCGTATCTTTTACTACATAACTTTTCACCAAATTTCACAAACACTAAGAAAGTTTGTTTTTTTATTCAAAACAAGATTTTAACGCCTTGAGGAGTCAAATAACGTGTTTTTAGATCATTTGTATCGTATCTTTTACTACATAACTTTTCACTAAATTTCACAAACACTAAGTAAGTTTGTTTTTCGATTCAAAACAAGATTTTAACGCTTTGAGGAGTTCAAATAACGTGTTTTGAGATCATTTGTATCGTATCTTTTACTACATAACTTTTCACTAAATTTCACAAACACTAAGAAAGTTTGTTTCTCGATTCAAAACAAGATTTTAACGCTTTGTGGAGTTCAAATAACGTGTTTTGAGATCATTTGTATCGTATCTTTCACTACATAACTTTTCACCAAATTTCACAAACACTAAGTAAGTTTGTTTTTCGATTCAAAACAAGATTTTAACGCTTTGAGGAGTTCAAATAACGTGTTTTGAGATCATTTGTATCGTATCTTTTACTACATAACTTTTCACTAAATTTCACAAACACTAAGAAAGTTTGTTTTTCGATTCAAAACAAGATTTTAACGCTTTGTGGAGTTCAAATAACGTGTTTTGAGATCATTTGTATCGTATCTTTTACTACATAACTTTTCACCAAATTTCCCAAACACTAAGAAAGTTTGTTTTTCGATTCAAAACAAGATTTTAACACTTTGTGGAGTTCAAATAACGTGTTTTGAGATCATTTGTATCGTATCATTCACTACATAACTTTTCACCAAATTTCACAAACACTAAGTAAGTTTGTTTTTCGATTCAAAACAAGATTTTAACGCTTTGAGGAGTTCAAATAACGTGTTTTGAGATCATTTGTATCGTATATTTTACTACATAACTTTTCACCAAATTTCACAAACACTAAGAAAGTTTGTTTTTCGATTCAAAACAAGATTTTAACGCCTTGAGGAGTTCAAATAACGTATTTTTAGATCATTTGTATCGTATCTTTTACTACATAAATTTCCACCAAATTTCACAAACACTAAGAAAGTTTGTTTTTCGATACAAAACAAGATTTTAACGCTTTGAGGAGTTCAAATAACGTGTTTTGAGATCATTTGTATCGTATCTTTTACTACATAACTTTTCACCAAATTTCACAAACACTAAGAAAGTTTGTTTTTCGATTCAAAACAAGATTTTAGCGCCTTGAGGAGTTCAAATAACGTGTTTTGAGATCATTTGTATCGTATCTTTTACTACATAACTTTTCACCAAATTTCACAAACACTAAGAAAGTTTGTTTTTCGATTCAAAACAAGATTTTAACGCCTTGAGGGGTCAAATAACGTGTTTTGAGATCATTTGTATCGTATCTTTTATTACATAACTTTTCACCAAATTTCACAAACACTGAGAAAGTTTGTTTTTCGATTCAAAACAAGATTTTAACGCTTTGTGGAGTTCAAATAACGTGTTTTGAGATCATTTGTATCGTATCTTTTACTACATAAATTTCCACCAAATTTCACAAACACTAAGAAAGTTTGTTTTTCGATTCAAAACAAGATTTTAACGCTTTGTGGAGTTCAAATAACGTGTTTTGAGATCATTTGTATCGTATCTTTTACTACATAACTTTTCACCAAATTTCACAAACACTAAGAAAGTTTGTTTTTTTATTCAAAACAAGATTTTAACGCTTTGTGGAGTTCAAATAACGTGTTTTGAGATCATTTGTATCGTATCTTTTACTACATAACTTTTCACCAAATTTCACAAACACTAAGAAATTTTGTTTTTCGATTCAAAACAAGATTTTAGCGCTTTGTGGAGTTCAAATAACGTGTTTTGAGATCATTTGTATCGTATCTTTTACTACATAACTTTTCACCAAATTTCCCAAACACTAAGAAAGTTTGTTTTTCGATTCAAAACAAGATTTTAACACTTTGTGGAGTTCAAATAACGTGTTTTGAGATCATTTGTATCGTATCATTCACTACATAACTTTTCACCAAATTTCACAAACACTAAGTAAGTTTGTTTTTCGATTCAAAACAAGATTTTAACGCTTTGAGGAGTTCAAATAACGTGTTTTGAGATCATTTGTATCGTATATTTTACTACATAACTTTTCACCAAATTTCACAAACACTAAGAAAGTTTGTTTTTCGATTCAAAACAAGATTTTAACGCTTTGTGGAGTTCAAATAACGTGTTTTGAGATCATTTGTATCGTATCTTTTACTACATAACTTTTCACCAAATTTCACAAACACTAAGAAATTTTGTTTTTCGATTCAAAACAAGATTTTAGCGCTTTGTGGAGTTCAAATGACGTGTTTTGAGATCATTTGTATCGTATCTTTTACTACATAACTTTTCACCAAATTTCACAAACACTAAGAAAGTTTGTTTTTCGATTCAAAACAAGATTTTAACGCTTTGTGGAGTTCAAATAACGTGTTTTGAGATCATTTGTATTGTATCTTTTACTACATAACTTTTCACCAAATTTCACAAACACTAAGTAAGTTTGTTTTTCGATTCAAAACAAGAATTTAACGCTTTGAGGAGTTCAAATAACGTGTTTTGAGATCATTTGTATCGTATCTTTTACTACATAACTTTTCACTAAATTTCACAAACACTAAGAAAGTTTGTTTTTCGATTCAAAACAAGATTTTAACGCTTTGTGGAGTTCAAATAACGTGTTTTGAGATCATTTGTATCGTATCTTTTACTACATAACTTTTCACCAAATTTCACAAACACTAAGTAAGTTTGTTTTTCGATTCAAAACAAGATTTTAACGCTTTGAGGAGTTCAAATAACGTGTTTTGAGATCATTTGTATCGTATCTTTTACTACATAACTTTTCACTAAATTTCACAAACACTAAGAAAGTTTGTTTTTCGATTCAAAACAAGATTTTAACGCTTTGTGGAGTTGAAATAACGTGTTTTGAGATCATTTGTATCGTATCTTTCACTACATAACTTTTCACCAAATTTCACAAACACTAAGTAAGTTTGTTTTTCGATTCAAAACAAGATTTTAACGCTTTGAGGAGTTCAAATAACGTGTTTTGAGATCATTTGTATCGTATCTTTTACTACATAACTTTTCACTAAATTTCACAAACACTAAGAAAGTTTGTTTTTCGATTCAAAACAAGATTTTAACGCTTTGTGGAGTTCAAATAACGTGTTTTGAGATCATTTGTATCGTATCTTTTACTACATAACTTTTCACCAAATTTCCCAAACACTAAGAAAGTTTGTTTTTCGATTCAAAACAAGATTTTAACACTTTGTGGAGTTCAAATAACGGGTTTTGAGATCATTTGTATCGTATCATTCACCACATAACTTTTCACCAAATTTCACAAACACTAAGTAAGTTTGTTTTTCGATTCAAAACAAGATTTTAACGCTTTGAGGAGTTCAAATAACGTGTTTTGAGATCATTTGTATCGTATCTTTTACTACATAACTTTTCACCAAATTTCACAAACACTAAGAAAGTTTGTTTTTCGATTCAAAACAAGATTTTAACGCTTTGTGGAGTTCAAATAACGTGTTTTGAGATCATTTGTATCGTATCTTTTACTACATAACTTTTCACCAAATTTCCCAAACACTAAGAAAGTTTGTTTTTCGATTCAAAACAAGATTTTAACACTTTGTGGAGTTCAAATAACGGGTTTTGAGATCATTTGTATCGTATCATTCACTACATAACTTTTCACCAAATTTCACAAACACTAAGTAAGTTTGTTTTTCGATTCAAAACAAGATTTTAACGCTTTGAGGAGTTCAAATAACGTGTTTTGAGATCATTTGTATCGTATCTTTTACTACATAACTTTTCACCAAATTTCACAAACACTAAGAAAGTTTGTTTTTCGATTCAAAACAAGATTTTAACGCTTTGAGGAGTTCAAATAACGTGTTTTGAGATCATTTATATCGTATCTTTTACTACATAACTTTTCACCAAATTTCACAAACACTAAGAAAGTTTGTTTTTTTATTCAAAACAAGATTTTAACGCCTTGAGGAGTCAAATAACGTGTTTTTAGATCATTTGTATCGTATCTTTTACTACATAACTTTTCACTAAATTTCACAAACACTAAGTAAGTTTGTTTTTCGATTCAAAACAAGATTTTAACGCTTTGAGGAGTTCAAATAACGTGTTTTGAGATCATTTGTATCGTATCTTTTACTACATAACTTTTCACTAAATTTCACAAACACTAAGAAAGTTTGTTTCTCGATTCAAAACAAGATTTTAACGCTTTGTGGAGTTCAAATAACGTGTTTTGAGATCATTTGTATCGTATCTTTCACTACATAACTTTTCACCAAATTTCACAAACACTAAGTAAGTTTGTTTTTCGATTCAAAACAAGATTTTAACGCTTTGAGGAGTTCAAATAACGTGTTTTGAGATCATTTGTATCGTATCTTTTACTACATAACTTTTCACTAAATTTCACAAACACTAAGAAAGTTTGTTTTTCGATTCAAAACAAGATTTTAACGCTTTGTGGAGTTCAAATAACGTGTTTTGAGATCATTTGTATCGTATCTTTTACTACATAACTTTTCACCAAATTTCCCAAACACTAAGAAAGTTTGTTTTTCGATTCAAAACAAGATTTTAACACTTTGTGGAGTTCAAATAACGTGTTTTGAGATCATTTGTATCGTATCATTCACTACATAACTTTTCACCAAATTTCACAAACACTAAGTAAGTTTGTTTTTCGATTCAAAACAAGATTTTAACGCTTTGAGGAGTTCAAATAACGTGTTTTGAGATCATTTGTATCGTATATTTTACTACATAACTTTTCACCAAATTTCACAAACACTAAGAAAGTTTGTTTTTCGATTCAAAACAAGATTTTAACGCCTTGAGGAGTTCAAATAACGTATTTTTAGATCATTTGTATCGTATCTTTTACTACATAAATTTCCACCAAATTTCACAAACACTAAGAAAGTTTGTTTTTCGATACAAAACAAGATTTTAACGCTTTGAGGAGTTCAAATAACGTGTTTTGAGATCATTTGTATCGTATCTTTTACTACATAACTTTTCACCAAATTTCACAAACACTAAGAAAGTTTGTTTTTCGATTCAAAACAAGATTTTAGCGCCTTGAGGAGTTCAAATAACGTGTTTTGAGATCATTTGTATTGTATCTTTTACTACATAACTTTTCACCAAATTTCACAAACACTAAGAAAGTTTGTTTTTCGATTCAAAACAAGATTTTAACGCCTTGAGGAGTCAAATAACGTGTTTTGAGATCATTTGTATCGTATCTTTTATTACATAACTTTTCACCAAATTTCACAAACACTGAGAAAGTTTGTTTTTCGATTCAAAACAAGATTTTAACGCTTTGTGGAGTTCAAATAACGTGTTTTGAGATCATTTGTATCGTATCTTTTACTACATAAATTTCCACCAAATTTCACAAACACTAAGAAAGTTTGTTTTTCGATTCAAAACAAGATTTTAACGCTTTGTGGAGTTCAAATAACGTGTTTTGAGATCATTTGTATCGTATCTTTTACTACATAACTTTTCACCAAATTTCACAAACACTAAGAAAGTTTGTTTTTTTATTCAAAACAAGATTTTAACGCCTTGAGGAGTCAAATAACGTGTTTTGAGATCATTTGTATCGTATCTTTTATTACATAACTTTTCACCAAATTTCACAAACACTAAGAAAGTTTGTTTTTCGATTCAAAACAAGATTTTAACGCTTTGTGGAGTTCAAATAACGTGTTTTGAGATCATTTGTATCGTATCTTTTACTACATAACTTTTCACCAAATTTCACAAACACTAAGAAATTTTGTTTTTCGATTCAAAACAAGATTTTTGCGCTTTGTGGAGTTCAAATAACGTGTTTTGAGATCATTTGTATCGTATCTTTTACTACATAACTTTTCACCAAATTTCATAAAAACTAAGAAAGTTTGTTTTTCGATTCAAAACAAGATTTTAACGCTTTGTGGAGTTCAAATAACGTGTTTTGAGATCATTTGTATCGTATCTTTTACTACATAACTTTTCACCAAATTTCACAAACACTAAGTAAGTTTGTTTTTCGATTCAAAACAAGATTTTAACGCTTTGAGGAGTTCAAATAACGCGTTTTGAGATCATTTGTATCGTATCTTTTACTACATAACTTTTCACCAAATTTCACAAACACTAATAAAGTTTGTTTTTCGATTCAAAACAAGATTGTAACGCTTTGTGGAGTTCAAATAACGTGTTTTGAGATCATTTGTATCGTATCTTTCACTACATAACTTTTCACCAAATTTCACAAACACTAAGTAAGTTTGTTTTTCGATTCAAAACAAGATTTTAACGCTTTGAGGAGTTCAAATAACGTGTTTTGAGATCCTTTGTATCGTATCTTTTACTACATAACTTTTCACCAAATTTCACAAACACTAAGAAAGTTTGTTTTTCGATTCAAAACAAGATTTTAATGCTTTGTGGAGTTCAAATAACGTGTTTTGAGATCATTTGTATCGTATCTTTTACTACATAACTTTTCACCAAATTTCCCAAACACTAAGAAAGTTTGTTTTTCGATTCAAAACAAGATTTTAACACTTTGTGGAGTTCAAATAACGGGTTTTGAGATCATTTGTATCGTATCATTCACCACATAACTTTTCACCAAATTTCACAAACACTAAGTAAGTTTGTTTTTCGATTCAAAACAAGATTTTAACGCTTTGAGGAGTTCAAATAACGTGTTTTGAGATCATTTGTATCGTATCTTTTACTACATAACTTTTCACCAAATTTCACAAACACTAAGAAAGTTTGTTTTTCGATTCAAAACAAGATTTTAACGCTTTGAGGAGTTCAAATAACGTGTTTTGAGATCATTTATATCGTATCTTTTACTACATAACTTTTCACCAAATTTCACAAACACTAAGAAAGTTTGTTTTTTTATTCAAAACAAGATTTTAACGCCTTGAGGAGTCAAATAACGTGTTTTTAGATCATTTGTATCGTATCTTTTATTACATAACTTTTCACCAAATTTCACAAACACTAAGAAAGTTTGTTTTTCGATTCAAAACAAGATTTTAGCGCTTTGTGGAGTTCAAATAACGTGTTTTGAGATCATTTGTATCGTATCTTTTACTACATAACTTTTCACCAAATTTCACAAACACTAAGAAATTTTGTTTTTCGATTCAAAACAAGATTTTAGCGCTTTGTGGAGTTCAAATGACGTGTTTTGAGATCATTTGTATCGTATCTTTTACTACATAACTTTTCACCAAATTTCACAAACACTAAGAAAGTTTGTTTTTCGATTCAAAACAAGATTTTAACGCTTTGTGGAGGTCAAATAACGTGTTTTGAGATCATTTGTATCGTATCTTTTACTACATAACTTTTCACCAAATTTCACAAACACTAAGTAAGTTTGTTTTTCGATTCACAACAAGATTTTAACGCTTTGAGGAGTTCAAATAACGTGTTTTGAGATCATTTGTATCGTATCTTTTACTACATAACTTTTCACCAAATTTCACAAACACTAATAAAGTTTGTTTTTCGATTCAAAACAAGATTGTAACGCTTTGTGGAGTTCAAATAACGTGTTTTGAGATCATTTGTATCGTATCTTTCACTACATAACTTTTCACCAAATTTCACAAACACTAAGTAAGTTTGTTTTTCGATTCAAAACAAGATTTTAACGCTTTGAGGAGTTCAAATAACGTGTTTTGAGATCATTTGTATCGTATCTTTTACTACATAACTTTTCACTAAATTTCACAAACACTAAGAAAGTTTGTTTTTCGATTCAAAACAAGATTTTAACGCTTTGTGGAGTTCAAATAACGTGTTTTGAGATCATTTGTATCGTATCTTTTACTACATAACTTTTCACCAAATTTCCCAAACACTAAGAAAGTTTGTTTTTCGATTCAAAACAAGATTTTAACACTTTGTGGAGTTCAAATAACGGGTTTTGAGATCATTTGTATCGTATCATTCACTACATAACTTTTCACCAAATTTCACAAACACTAAGTAAGTTTGTTTTTCGATTCAAAACAAGATTTTAACGCTTTGAGGAGTTCAAATAACGTGTTTTGAGATCATTTGTATCGTATCTTTTACTACATAACTTTTCACCAAATTTCACAAACACTAAGAAAGTTTGTTTTTCGATTCAAAACAAGATTTTAACGCTTTGAGGAGTTCAACTAACGTATTTTTAGATCATTTGTATCGTATCTTTTACTACATAAATTTCCACCAAATTTCACAAACACTAAGAAAGTTTGTTTTTCGATACAAAACAAGATTTTAACGCTTTGAGGAGTTCAAATAACGTGTTTTGAGATCATTTGTATCGTATCTTTTACTACATAACTTTTCACCAAATTTCACAAACACTAAGAAAGTTTGTTTTTCGATTCAAAACAAGATTTTAGCGCCTTGAGGAGTTCAAATAACGTGTTTTGAGATCATTTGTATCGTATCTTTTACTACATAACTTTTCACTAAATTTCACAAACACTAAGAAAGTTTGTTTTTCGATTCAAAACAAGATTTTAACGCTTTGTGGAGTTCAAATAACGTGTTTTGAGATCATTTGTATCGTATCTTTTACTACATAACTTTTCACCAAATTTCACAAACACTAAGAAAGTTTGTTTTTCGATTCAAAACAAGATTTTAGCGCCTTGAGGAGTTCAAATAACGTGTTTTGAGATCATTTGTATCGTATCTTTTACTACATAACTTTTCACCAAATTTCACAAACACTAATAAAGTTTGTTTTTCGATTCAAAACAAGATTGTAACGCTTTGTGGAGTTCAAATAACGTGTTTTGAGATCATTTGTATCGTATCTTTCACTACATAACTTTTCACCAAATTTCACAAACACTAAGTAAGTTTGTTTTTCGATTCAAAACAAGATTTTAACGCTTTGAGGAGTTCAAATAACGTGTTTTGAGATCCTTTGTATCGTATCTTTTACTACATAACTTTTCACCAAATTTCACAAACACTAAGAAAGTTTGTTTTTCGATTCAAAACAAGATTTTAATGCTTTGTGGAGTTCAAATAACGTGTTTTGAGATCATTTGTATCGTATCTTTTACTACATAACTTTTCACCAAATTTCCCAAACACTAAGAAAGTTTGTTTTTCGATTCAAAACAAGATTTTAACACTTTGTGGAGTTCAAATAACGGGTTTTGAGATCATTTGTATCGTATCATTCACCACATAACTTTTCACCAAATTTCACAAACACTAAGTAAGTTTGTTTTTCGATTCAAAACAAGATTTTAACGCTTTGAGGAGTTCAAATAACGTGTTTTGAGATCATTTGTATCGTATCTTTTACTACATAACTTTTCACCAAATTTCACAAACACTAAGAAAGTTTGTTTTTCGATTCAAAACAAGATTTTAACGCTTTGAGGAGTTCAAATAACGTGTTTTGAGATCATTTATATCGTATCTTTTACTACATAACTTTTCACCAAATTTCACAAACACTAAGAAAGTTTGTTTTTTTATTCAAAACAAGATTTTAACGCCTTGAGGAGTCAAATAACGTGTTTTTAGATCATTTGTATCGTATCTTTTATTACATAACTTTTCACCAAATTTCACAAACACTAAGAAAGTTTGTTTTTCGATTCAAAACAAGATTTTAGCGCTTTGTGGAGTTCAAATAACGTGTTTTGAGATCATTTGTATCGTATCTTTTACTACATAACTTTTCACCAAATTTCACAAACACTAAGAAATTTTGTTTTTCGATTCAAAACAAGATTTTAGCGCTTTGTGGAGTTCAAATGACGTGTTTTGAGATCATTTGTATCGTATCTTTTACTACATAACTTTTCACCAAATTTCACAAACACTAAGAAAGTTTGTTTTTCGATTCAAAACAAGATTTTAACGCTTTGTGGAGGTCAAATAACGTGTTTTGAGATCATTTGTATCGTATCTTTTACTACATAACTTTTCACCAAATTTCACAAACACTAAGTAAGTTTGTTTTTCGATTCACAACAAGATTTTAACGCTTTGAGGAGTTCAAATAACGTGTTTTGAGATCATTTGTATCGTATCTTTTACTACATAACTTTTCACCAAATTTCACAAACACTAATAAAGTTTGTTTTTCGATTCAAAACAAGATTGTAACGCTTTGTGGAGTTCAAATAACGTGTTTTGAGATCATTTGTATCGTATCTTTCACTACATAACTTTTCACCAAATTTCACAAACACTAAGTAAGTTTGTTTTTCGATTCAAAACAAGATTTTAACGCTTTGAGGAGTTCAAATAACGTGTTTTGAGATCATTTGTATCGTATCTTTTACTACATAACTTTTCACTAAATTTCACAAACACTAAGAAAGTTTGTTTTTCGATTCAAAACAAGATTTTAACGCTTTGTGGAGTTCAAATAACGTGTTTTGAGATCATTTGTATCGTATCTTTTACTACATAACTTTTCACCAAATTTCCCAAACACTAAGAAAGTTTGTTTTTCGATTCAAAACAAGATTTTAACACTTTGTGGAGTTCAAATAACGGGTTTTGAGATCATTTGTATCGTATCATTCACTACATAACTTTTCACCAAATTTCACAAACACTAAGTAAGTTTGTTTTTCGATTCAAAACAAGATTTTAACGCTTTGAGGAGTTCAAATAACGTGTTTTGAGATCATTTGTATCGTATCTTTTACTACATAACTTTTCACCAAATTTCACAAACACTAAGAAAGTTTGTTTTTCGATTCAAAACAAGATTTTAACGCTTTGAGGAGTTCAACTAACGTATTTTTAGATCATTTGTATCGTATCTTTTACTACATAAATTTCCACCAAATTTCACAAACACTAAGAAAGTTTGTTTTTCGATACAAAACAAGATTTTAACGCTTTGAGGAGTTCAAATAACGTGTTTTGAGATCATTTGTATCGTATCTTTTACTACATAACTTTTCACCAAATTTCACAAACACTAAGAAAGTTTGTTTTTCGATTCAAAACAAGATTTTAGCGCCTTGAGGAGTTCAAATAACGTGTTTTGAGATCATTTGTATCGTATCTTTTACTACATAACTTTTCACTAAATTTCACAAACACTAAGAAAGTTTGTTTTTCGATTCAAAACAAGATTTTAACGCTTTGTGGAGTTCAAATAACGTGTTTTGAGATCATTTGTATCGTATCTTTTACTACATAACTTTTCACCAAATTTCACAAACACTAAGAAAGTTTGTTTTTCGATTCAAAACAAGATTTTAGCGCCTTGAGGAGTTCAAATAACGTGTTTTGAGATCATTTGTATCGTATCTTTTACTACATAACTTTTCACTAAATTTCACAAACACTAAGAAAGTTTGTTTTTCGATTCAAAACAAGATTTTAACGCTTTGTGGAGTTCAAATAACGTGTTTTGAGATCATTTGTATCGTATCTTTTACTACATAACTTTTCACCAAATTTCACAAACACTAATAAAGTTTGTTTTTCGATTCAAAACAAGATTGTAACGCTTTGTGGAGTTCAAATAACGTGTTTTGAGATCATTTGTATCGTATCTTTCACTACATAACTTTTCACCAAATTTCACAAACACTAAGTAAGTTTGTTTTTCGATTCAAAACAAGATTTTAACGCTTTGAGGAGTTCAAATAACGTGTTTTGAGATCATTTGTATCGTATCTTTTACTACATAACTTTTCACTAAATTTCACAAACACTAAGAAAGTTTGTTTTTCGATTCAAAACAAGATTTTAACGCTTTGTGGAGTTCAAATAACGTGTTTTGAGATCATTTGTATCGTATCTTTTACTACATAACTTTTCACCAAATTTCCCAAACACTAAGAAAGTTTGTTTTTCGATTCAAAACAAGATTTTAACACTTGGTGGAGTTCAAATAACGGGTTTTGAGATCATTTGTATCGTATCATTCACTACATAACTTTTCACCAAATTTCACAAACACTAAGTAAGTTTGTTTTTCGATTCAAAACAAGATTTTAACGCTTTGAGGAGTTCAAATAACGTGTTTTGAGATCATTTGTATCGTATCTTTTACTACATAACTTTTCACCAAATTTCACAAACACTAAGAAAGTTTGTTTTTCGATTCAAAACAAGATTTTAACGCTTTGAGGAGTTCAACTAACGTATTTTTAGATCATTTGTATCGTATCCTTTACTACATAAATTTCCACCAAATTTCACAAACACTAAGAAAGTTTGTTTTTCGATACAAAACAAGATTTTAACGCTTTGAGGAGTTCAAATAACGTGTTTTGAGATCATTTGTATCGTATCTTTTACTACATAACTTTTCACCAAATTTCACAAACACTAAGAAAGTTTGTTTTTCGATTCAAAACAAGATTTTAGCGCCTTGAGGAGTTCAAATAACGTGTTTTGAGATCATTTGTATCGTATCTTTTACTACATAACTTTTCACCAAATTTCACAAACACTAAGAAAGTTTGTTTTTCGATTCAAAACAAGATTTTGATGCTTTGTGGAGTTCAAATAACGTGTTTTCAGATCATTGGTATCGTATCATTTACTACATAACTTTTCACCAAATTTCACAAACACTATGAAATTTTGTTTTTCGATTCAAAACAAGATTTTAGCGCCTTGTGGAGTTCAAATAACGTGTTTTGAGATCATTTGTATCGTATCTTTTACTACATAACTTTTCACCAAATTTCACAAACACTAAGAAAGTTTGTTTTTCGATTCAAAACAAGATTTTAACGCTTTGAGGAGTTCAAATAACGTGTTTTGAGATCATTTGTATCGTATCTTTTACTACATAACTTTTCACCAAATTTCACAAACACTAAGAAAGTTTGTTTTTCGATTCAAAACAAGATTTTAGCGCCTTGAGGAGTTCAAATAACGTGTTTTGAGATCATTTGTATCGTATCTTTTACTACATAACTTTTCACCAAATTTCACAAACACTAAGAAAGTTTGTTTTTCGATTCAAAACAAGATTTTAACGCTTTGTGGAGTTCAAATAACGTGTTTTGAGATCATTTGTATCGTATCTTTTACTACATAACTTTTCACCAAATTTCACAAACACTAAGTAAGTTTGTTTTTCGATTCAAAACAAGATTTTAACGCTTTGTGGAGTTCAAATAATGTGTTTTGAGATCATTTGTATCGTATCTTTTACTACATAACTTTTCACCAAATTTCACAAACACTAAGTAAGTTTGTTTTTCGATTCAAAACAAGATTTTAACGCTTTGAGGAGTTCAAATAACGTGTTTTGAGATCATTTGTATCGTATCTTTTACTACATAAATTTCCACCAAATTTCACAAACACTAAGAAAGTTCGTTTTTCGATACAAAACAAGATTTTAACGCTTTGAGGAGTTCAAATAACGTGTTTTGAGATCATTTGTATCGTATCTTTTACTACATAACTTTTCACCAAATTTCACAAACACTAAGAAAGTTTGTTTTTCGATTCAAAACAAGATTTTAGCGCCTTGAGGAGTTCAAATAACGTGTTTTGAGATCATTTGTTTCGTATCTTTTACTACATAACTTTTCACCAAATTTCACAAACACTAAGAAAGTTTGTTTTTCGATTCAAAACAAGATTTTAACGCTTTGTGGAGTTCAAATAACGTGTTTTGAGATCATTTGTATCGTATCTTTTACTACATAACTTTTCACCAAATTTCACAAACACTAAGAAATTTTGTTTTTCGATTCAAAACAAGATTTTAGCGCCTTGTGGAGTTCAAATAACGTGTTTTGAGATCATTTGTATCGTATCTTTTACTACATAACTTTTCACCAAATTTCACAAACACTAAGAAAGTTTGTTTTTCGATTCAAAACAAGATTTTAACGCTTTGTGGAGTTCAAATAACGTGTTTTGAGATCATTTGTATCGTATCTTTTACTACATAACTTTTCACCAAATTTCACAAACACTAAGTAAGTTTGTTTTTCGATTCAAAACAAGATTTTAACGCTTTGAGGAGTTGAAATAACGTGTTTTGAGATCATTTGTATCGTATCTTTTACTACATAACTTTTCACCAAATTTCACAAACACTAATAAAGTTTTTTTTTCGATTCAAAACAAGATTGTAACGCTTTGTGGAGTTCAAATAACGTGTTTTGAGATAATTTGTATCGTATCTTTCACTACATAACTTTTCACCAAATTTCACAAACACTAAGAAAGTTTGTTTTTCGATTCAAAACAAGATTTTAATGCTTTGAGGAGTTCAAATAACGTGTTTTGAGATCATTTGTATCGTATCTTTTACTACATAACTTTTCACCAAATTTCACAAACACTAAGAAAGTTTGTTTTTCGATTCAAAACAAGATTTTAACGCTTTGTGGAGTTCAAATAACGTGTTTTGAGATCATTTGTATCGTATCTTTTACTACATAACTTTTCACCAAATTTCCCAAACACTAAGAAAGTTTGTTTTTCGATTCAAAACAAGATTTTAACACTTTGTGGAGTTCAAATAACGGGTTTTGAGATCATTTGTATCGTATCATTCACTACATAACTTTTCACCAAATTTCACAAACACTAAGTAAGTTTGTTTTTCGATTCAAAACAAGATTTTAACGCTTTGAGGAGTTCAAATAACGTGTTTTGAGATCATTTGTATCGTATCTTTTACTACATAACTTTTCACCAAATTTCACAAACACTAAGAAAGTTTGTTTTTCGATTCAAAACAAGATTTTAACGCTTTGTGGAGTTCAAATAACGTGTTTTGAGATCATTTGTATCGTATCTTTTACTACATAACTTTTCACCAAATTTCCCAAACACTAAGAAAGTTTGTTTTTCGATTCAAAACAAGATTTTAACACTTTGTGGAGTTCAAATAACGGGTTTTGAGATCATTTGTATCGTATCATTCACTACATAACTTTTCACCAAATTTCACAAACACTAAGTAAGTTTGTTTTTCGATTCAAAACAAGATTTTAACGCTTTGAGGAGTTCAAATAACGTGTTTTGAGATCATTTGTATCGTATCTTTTACTACATAACTTTTCACCAAATTTCACAAACACTAAGAAAGTTTGTTTTTCGATTCAAAACAAGATTTTAACGCTTTGAGGAGTTCAAATAACGTATTTTTAGATCATTTGTATCGTATCTTTTACTACATAAATTTCCACCAAATTTCACAAACACTAAGAAAGTTTGTTTTTCGATACAAAACAAGATTTTAACGCTTTGAGGAGTTCAAATAACGTGTTTTGAGATCATTTGTATCGTATCTTTTACTACATAACTTTTCACCAAATTTCACAAACACTAAGAAAGTTTGTTTTTCGATTCAAAACAAGATTTTAGCGCCTTGAGGAGTTCAAATAACGTGTTTTGAGATCATTTGTATCGTATCTTTTACTACATAACTTTTCACCAAATTTCATAAACACTAAGAAAGTTTGTTTTTCGATTCAAAACAAGATTTTGATGCTTTGTGGAGTTCAAATAACGTGTTTTCAGATCATTGGTATCGTATCATTTACTACATAACTTTTCACCAAATTTCACAAACACTATGAAAGTTTGTTTTTCGATTCAAAACAAGATTTTAACGCTTTGTGGAGTTCAAATAACGCGTTTTGAGATCATTTGTATCGTATCTTTTACTACATAACTTTTCACCAAATTTCACAAACACTAAGTAAGTTTGTTTTTCGATTCAAAACAAGATTTTAACGCTTTGAGGAGTTCAAATAACGTGTTTTGAGATCATTTGTATCGTATCTTTTACTACATAACTTTTCACCAAATTTCACAAACACTAAGAAAGTTTGTTTTTCGATTCAAAACAAGATTTTAACGCTTTGTGGAGTTCAAATAACGTGTTTTGAGATCATTTGTATCGTATCTTTTACTACATAACTTTTCACCAAATTTCACAAACACTAAGAAAGTTTGTTTTTCGATTCAAAACAAGATTTTAGCGCTTTGTGGAGTTCAAATAACGTGCTTTGAGATCATTTGTATCGTATCTTTTACTACATAACTTTTCACCAAATTTCACAAACACTAAGAAAGTTTGTTTTTCGATTCAAAACATGATTTTAACGCTTTGTGGAGTTCAAATAACGTGTTTTGAGATCATTTGTATCGTATCTTTTACTACATAACTTTTCACCAAATTTCACAAACACTAAGAAAGTTTGTTTTTCGATTCAAAACATGATTTTAACGCTTTGTGGAGTTCAAATAACGTGTTTTGAGATCATTTGTATCGTATCATTCACTACATAACTTTTCACCAAATTTCACAAACACTAAATAAGTTTGTTTTTCGATTCAAAACAAGATTTTAACGCTTTGAGGAGTTCAAATAACGTGTTTTGAGATCATTTGTATCGTATCTTTTACTACATAACTTTTCACCAAATTTCACAAACACTAAGAAAGTTTGTTTTTCGATTTAAAACAAGATTTTAACGCCTTGATGAGTTCAAATAACGTATTTTTAGATCATTTGTATCGTATCTTTTACTACATAAATTTCCACCAAATTTCACAAACACTAAGAAAGTTTGTTTTTCGATACAAAACAAGATTTTAACGCTTTGAGGAGTTCAAATAACGTGTTTTGAGATCATTTGTATCGTATCTTTTACTACATAACTTTTCACCAAATTTCACAAACACTAATAAAGTTTGTTTTTCGATTCAAAACTAGATTTTAGCGCTTTGTGGAGTTCAAATAACGTGTTTTGAGATCATTTGTATCGTATCTTTTACTACATAACTTTTCACCAAATTTCACAAACACTAAGAAAGTTTGTTTTTCGATTCAAAACAAGATTTTAGCGCCTTGAGGAGTTCAAATAACGTGTTTTGAGATCATTTGTATCGTATCTTTTACTACATAACTTTTCACCAAATTTCACAAACACTAAGAAAGTTTGTTTTTCGATTCAAAACAAGATTTTGATGCTTTGTGGAGTTCAAATAACGTGTTTTCAGATCATTGGTATCGTATCATTTACTACATAACTTTTCACCAAATTTCACAAACACTATGAAAGTTTGTTTTTCGATTCAAAACAAGATTTTAACGCTTTGTGGAGTTCAAATAACGCGTTTTGAGATCATTTGTATCGAATCTTTTACTACATAACTTTTCACCAAATTTCACAAACACTAAGTAAGTTTGTTTTTCGATTCAAAACAAGATTTTAACGCTTTGAGGAGTTCAAATAACGTGTTTTGAGATCATTTGTATCGTATCTTTTACTACATAACTTTTCACCAAATTTCACAAACACTAAGAAAGTTTGTTTTTCGATTCAAAACAAGATTTTAACGCTTTGTGGAGTTCAAATAACGTGTTTTGAGATCATTTGTATCGTATCTTTCACTACATAACTTTTCACCAAATTTCACAAACACTAAGTAAGTTTGTTTTTCGATTCAAAACAAGATTTTAACGCTTTGAGGAGTCAAATAACGTGTTTTGAGATCATTTGTATCGTATCTTTTATTACATAACTTTTCACCAAATTTCACAAACACTAAGAAAGTTTGTTTTTCGATTCAAAACAAGATTTTAACGCCTTGAGGAGTCAAATAACGTGTTTTGAGATCATTTGTATCGTATCTTTTATTACATAACTTTTCACAAAATTTCACAAACACTAAGAAAGTTTGTTTTTCGATTCAAAACAAGATTTTAACGCTTTGTTGAGTTCAAATAACGTGTTTTGAGATCATTTGTATCGTATCTTTTACTACATAAATTTCCACCAAATTTCACAAACACTAAGAAAGTTTGTTTTTCGATTCAAAACAAGATTTTAACGCTTTGTGGAGTTCAAATAACGTGTTTTGAGATCATTTGTATCGTATCTTTTACTACATAAATTTCCACCAAATTTCACAAACACTAAGAAAGTTTGTTTTTCGATTCAAAACAAGATTTTAACGCTTTGTGGAGTTCAAATAACGTGTTTTGAGATCATTTGTATCGTATCTTTTACTACATAACTTTTCACCAAATTTCACAAACACTAAGTAAGTTTGTTTTTCGATTCAAAACAAGATTTTAACGCTTTGAGGAGTTCAAATAACGTGTTTTGAGATCATTTGTATCGTATCTTTTACTACATAACTTTTCACCAAATTTCACAAATACTAATAAAGTTTTTTTTTCGATTCAAAACAAGATTGTAACGCTTTGTGGAGTTCAAATAACGTGTTTTGAGATCATTTGTATCGTATCTTTCACTACATAACTTTTCACCAAATTTCACAAACACTAAGAAAGTTTGTTTTTCGATTCAAAACAAGATTTTAACGCTTTGAGGAGTTCAAATAACGTGTTTTGAGATCATTTGTATCGTATCTTTTACTACATAACTTTTCACCAAATTTCACAAACACTAAGAAAGTTTGTTTTTCGATTCAAAACAAGATTTTAACGCTTTGTGGAGTTCAAATAACGTGTTTTGAGATCATTTGTATCGTATCTTTTACTACATAACTTTTCACCAAATTTCCCAAACACTAAGAAAGTTTGTTTTTCGATTCAAATCAAGATTTTAACACTTTGTGGAGTTCAAATAACGGGTTTTGAAATCATTTGTATCGTATCATTCACTACATAACTTTTCACCAAATTTCACAAACACTAAGTAAGTTTGTTTTTCGATTCAAAACAAGATTTTAACGCTTTGAGGAGTTGAAATAACGTGTTTTGAGATCATTTGTATCGTATCTTTTACTACATAACTTTTCACCAAATTTCACAAACACTAATAAAGTTTTTTTTTCGATTCAAAACAAGATTGTAACGCTTTGTGGAGTTCAAATAACGTGTTTTGAGATAATTTGTATCGTATCTTTCACTACATAACTTTTCACCAAATTTCACAAACACTAAGAAAGTTTGTTTTTCGATTCAAAACAAGATTTTAATGCTTTGAGGAGTTCAAATAACGTGTTTTGAGATCATTTGTATCGTATCTTTTACTACATAACTTTTCACCAAATTTCACAAACACTAAGAAAGTTTGTTTTTCGATTCAAAACAAGATTTTAACGCTTTGTGGAGTTCAAATAACGTGTTTTGAGATCATTTGTATCGTATCTTTTACTACATAACTTTTCACCAAATTTCCCAAACACTAAGAAAGTTTGTTTTTCGATTCAAAACAAGATTTTAACACTTTGTGGAGTTCAAATAACGGGTTTTGAGATCATTTGTATCGTATCATTCACTACATAACTTTTCACCAAATTTCACAAACACTAAGTAAGTTTGTTTTTCGATTCAAAACAAGATTTTAACGCTTTGAGGAGTTCAAATAACGTGTTTTGAGATCATTTGTATCGTATCTTTTACTACATAACTTTTCACCAAATTTCACAAACACTAAGAAAGTTTGTTTTTCGATTCAAAACAAGATTTTAACGCTTTGTGGAGTTCAAATAACGTGTTTTGAGATCATTTGTATCGTATCTTTTACTACATAACTTTTCACCAAATTTCCCAAACACTAAGAAAGTTTGTTTTTCGATTCAAAACAAGATTTTAACACTTTGTGGAGTTCAAATAACGGGTTTTGAGATCATTTGTATCGTATCATTCACTACATAACTTTTCACCAAATTTCACAAACACTAAGTAAGTTTGTTTTTCGATTCAAAACAAGATTTTAACGCTTTGAGGAGTTCAAATAACGTGTTTTGAGATCATTTGTATCGTATCTTTTACTACATAACTTTTCACCAAATTTCACAAACACTAAGAAAGTTTGTTTTTCGATTCAAAACAAGATTTTAACGCTTTGAGGAGTTCAAATAACGTATTTTTAGATCATTTGTATCGTATCTTTTACTACATAAATTTCCACCAAATTTCACAAACACTAAGAAAGTTTGTTTTTCGATACAAAACAAGATTTTAACGCTTTGAGGAGTTCAAATAACGTGTTTTGAGATCATTTGTATCGTATCTTTTACTACATAACTTTTCACCAAATTTCACAAACACTAAGAAAGTTTGTTTTTCGATTCAAAACAAGATTTTAGCGCCTTGAGGAGTTCAAATAACGTGTTTTGAGATCATTTGTATCGTATCTTTTACTACATAACTTTTCACCAAATTTCATAAACACTAAGAAAGTTTGTTTTTCGATTCAAAACAAGATTTTGATGCTTTGTGGAGTTCAAATAACGTGTTTTCAGATCATTGGTATCGTATCATTTACTACATAACTTTTCACCAAATTTCACAAACACTATGAAAGTTTGTTTTTCGATTCAAAACAAGATTTTAACGCTTTGTGGAGTTCAAATAACGCGTTTTGAGATCATTTGTATCGTATCTTTTACTACATAACTTTTCACCAAATTTCACAAACACTAAGTAAGTTTGTTTTTCGATTCAAAACAAGATTTTAACGCTTTGAGGAGTTCAAATAACGTGTTTTGAGATCATTTGTATCGTATCTTTTACTACATAACTTTTCACCAAATTTCACAAACACTAAGAAAGTTTGTTTTTCGATTCAAAACAAGATTTTAACGCTTTGTGGAGTTCAAATAACGTGTTTTGAGATCATTTGTATCGTATCTTTTACTACATAACTTTTCACCAAATTTCACAAACACTAAGAAAGTTTGTTTTTCGATTCAAAACAAGATTTTAGCGCTTTGTGGAGTTCAAATAACGTGCTTTGAGATCATTTGTATCGTATCTTTTACTACATAACTTTTCACCAAATTTCACAAACACTAAGAAAGTTTGTTTTTCGATTCAAAACATGATTTTAACGCTTTGTGGAGTTCAAATAACGTGTTTTGAGATCATTTGTATCGTATCTTTTACTACATAACTTTTCACCAAATTTCACAAACACTAAGAAAGTTTGTTTTTCGATTCAAAACATGATTTTAACGCTTTGTGGAGTTCAAATAACGTGTTTTGAGATCATTTGTATCGTATCATTCACTACATAACTTTTCACCAAATTTCACAAACACTAAATAAGTTTGTTTTTCGATTCAAAACAAGATTTTAACGCTTTGAGGAGTTCAAATAACGTGTTTTGAGATCATTTGTATCGTATCTTTTACTACATAACTTTTCACCAAATTTCACAAACACTAAGAAAGTTTGTTTTTCGATTTAAAACAAGATTTTAACGCCTTGATGAGTTCAAATAACGTATTTTTAGATCATTTGTATCGTATCTTTTACTACATAAATTTCCACCAAATTTCACAAACACTAAGAAAGTTTGTTTTTCGATACAAAACAAGATTTTAACGCTTTGAGGAGTTCAAATAACGTGTTTTGAGATCATTTGTATCGTATCTTTTACTACATAACTTTTCACCAAATTTCACAAACACTAATAAAGTTTGTTTTTCGATTCAAAACTAGATTTTAGCGCTTTGTGGAGTTCAAATAACGTGTTTTGAGATCATTTGTATCGTATCTTTTACTACATAACTTTTCACCAAATTTCACAAACACTAAGAAAGTTTGTTTTTCGATTCAAAACAAGATTTTAGCGCCTTGAGGAGTTCAAATAACGTGTTTTGAGATCATTTGTATCGTATCTTTTACTACATAACTTTTCACCAAATTTCACAAACACTAAGAAAGTTTGTTTTTCGATTCAAAACAAGATTTTGATGCTTTGTGGAGTTCAAATAACGTGTTTTCAGATCATTGGTATCGTATCATTTACTACATAACTTTTCACCAAATTTCACAAACACTATGAAAGTTTGTTTTTCGATTCAAAACAAGATTTTAACGCTTTGTGGAGTTCAAATAACGCGTTTTGAGATCATTTGTATCGAATCTTTTACTACATAACTTTTCACCAAATTTCACAAACACTAAGTAAGTTTGTTTTTCGATTCAAAACAAGATTTTAACGCTTTGAGGAGTTCAAATAACGTGTTTTGAGATCATTTGTATCGTATCTTTTACTACATAACTTTTCACCAAATTTCACAAACACTAAGAAAGTTTGTTTTTCGATTCAAAACAAGATTTTAACGCTTTGTGGAGTTCAAATAACGTGTTTTGAGATCATTTGTATCGTATCTTTCACTACATAACTTTTCACCAAATTTCACAAACACTAAGTAAGTTTGTTTTTCGATTCAAAACAAGATTTTAACGCTTTGAGGAGTCAAATAACGTGTTTTGAGATCATTTGTATCGTATCTTTTATTACATAACTTTTCACCAAATTTCACAAACACTAAGAAAGTTTGTTTTTCGATTCAAAACAAGATTTTAACGCCTTGAGGAGTCAAATAACGTGTTTTGAGATCATTTGTATCGTATCTTTTATTACATAACTTTTCACAAAATTTCACAAACACTAAGAAAGTTTGTTTTTCGATTCAAAACAAGATTTTAACGCTTTGTTGAGTTCAAATAACGTGTTTTGAGATCATTTGTATCGTATCTTTTACTACATAAATTTCCACCAAATTTCACAAACACTAAGAAAGTTTGTTTTTCGATTCAAAACAAGATTTTAACGCTTTGTGGAGTTCAAATAACGTGTTTTGAGATCATTTGTATCGTATCTTTTACTACATAAATTTCCACCAAATTTCACAAACACTAAGAAAGTTTGTTTTTCGATTCAAAACAAGATTTTAACGCTTTGTGGAGTTCAAATAACGTGTTTTGAGATCATTTGTATCGTATCTTTTACTACATAACTTTTCACCAAATTTCACAAACACTAAGTAAGTTTGTTTTTCGATTCAAAACAAGATTTTAACGCTTTGAGGAGTTCAAATAACGTGTTTTGAGATCATTTGTATCGTATCTTTTACTACATAACTTTTCACCAAATTTCACAAATACTAATAAAGTTTTTTTTTCGATTCAAAACAAGATTGTAACGCTTTGTGGAGTTCAAATAACGTGTTTTGAGATCATTTGTATCGTATCTTTCACTACATAACTTTTCACCAAATTTCACAAACACTAAGAAAGTTTGTTTTTCGATTCAAAACAAGATTTTAACGCTTTGAGGAGTTCAAATAACGTGTTTTGAGATCATTTGTATCGTATCTTTTACTACATAACTTTTCACCAAATTTCACAAACACTAAGAAAGTTTGTTTTTCGATTCAAAACAAGATTTTAACGCTTTGTGGAGTTCAAATAACGTGTTTTGAGATCATTTGTATCGTATCTTTTACTACATAACTTTTCACCAAATTTCCCAAACACTAAGAAAGTTTGTTTTTCGATTCAAATCAAGATTTTAACACTTTGTGGAGTTCAAATAACGGGTTTTGAAATCATTTGTATCGTATCATTCACTACATAACTTTTCACCAAATTTCACAAACACTAAGTAAGTTTGTTTTTCGATTCAAAACAAGATTTTAACGCTTTGAGGAGTTCAAATAACGTGTTTTGAGATCATTTGTATCGTATCTTTTACTACATAACTTTTCACCAAATTTCACAAACACTAAGAAAGTTTGTTTTTCGATTCAAAACAAGATTTTAACGCTTTGTGGAGTTCAAATAAAGTGTTTTGAGATCATTTGTATCGTATCTTTTACTACATAACTTTTCACCAAATTTCCCAAACACTAAGAAAGTTTGTTTTTCGATTCAAAACAAGATTTTAACACTTTGTGGAGTTCAAATAACGGGTTTTGAGATCATTTGTATCGTATCATTCACTACATAACTTTTCACCAAATTTCACAAACACTAAGTAAGTTTGTTTTTCGATTCAAAACAAGATTTTAACGCTTTGAGGAGTTCAAATAACGTGTTTTGAGATCATTTGTATCGTATC
The DNA here is from genome assembly GCA_946800325.1 of Luzula sylvatica. Classification (NCBI taxonomy): domain Eukaryota; kingdom Viridiplantae; phylum Streptophyta; class Magnoliopsida; order Poales; family Juncaceae; genus Luzula; species Luzula sylvatica. The sequence goes on along the minus strand of OX326956.1, from coordinate 69,667,161 downwards.
TTTTACTACATAACTTTTCACCAAATTTCACAAACACTAAGAAAGTTTGTTTTTCGATTCAAAACAAGATTTTAACGCTTTGAGGAGTTCAAATAACGTATTTTTAGATCATTTGTATCGTATCTTTTACTACATAAATTTCCACCAAATTTCACAAACACTAAGAAAGTTTGTTTTTCGATACAAAACAAGATTTTAACGCTTTGAGGAGTTCAAATAACGTGTTTTGAGATCATTTGTATCGTATCTTTTACTACATAACTTTTCACCAAATTTCACAAACACTAAGAAAGTTTGTTTTTCGATTCAAAACAAGATTTTAGCGCCTTGAGGAGTTCAAATAACGTGTTTTGAGATCATTTGTATCGTATCTTTTACTACATAACTTTTCACCAAATTTCACAAACACTAAGAAAGTTTGTTTTTCGATTCAAAACAAGATTTTGATGCTTTGTGGAGTTCAAATAACGTGTTTTCAGATCATTGGTATCGTATCATTTACTACATAACTTTTCACCAAATTTCACAAACACTATGAAAGTTTGTTTTTCGATTCAAAACAAGATTTTAACGCTTTGTGGAGTTCAAATAACGCGTTTTGAGATCATTTGTATCGTATCTTTTACTACATAACTTTTCACCAAATTTCACAAACACTAAGTAAGTTTGTTTTTCGATTCAAAACAAGATTTTAACGCTTTGAGGAGTTCAAATAACGTGTTTTGAGATCATTTGTATCGTATCTTTTACTACATAACTTTTCACCAAATTTCACAAACACTAAGAAAGTTTGTTTTTCGATTCAAAACAAGATTTTAACGCTTTGTGGAGTTCAAATAACGTGTTTTGAGATCATTTGTATCGTATCTTTTACTACATAACTTTTCACCAAATTTCACAAACACTAAGAAAGTTTGTTTTTCGATTCAAAACAAGATTTTAGCGCTTTGTGGAGTTCAAATAACGTGCTTTGAGATCATTTGTATCGTATCTTTTACTACATAACTTTTCACCAAATTTCACAAACACTAAGAAAGTTTGTTTTTCGATTCAAAACAAGATTTTAACGCTTTGTGGAGTTCAAATAACGTGTTTTGAGATCATTTGTATCGTATCTTTTAGTACATAACTTTTCACCAAATTTCACAAACACTAAGAAAGTTTGTTTTTCGATTCAAAACATGATTTTAACGCTTTGTGGAGTTCAAATAACGTGTTTTGAGATCATTTGTATCGTATCATTCACTACATAACTTTTCACCAAATTTCACAAACACTAAATAAGTTTGTTTTTCGATTCAAAACAAGATTTTAACGCTTTGAGGAGTTCAAATAACGTGTTTTGAGATCATTTGTATCGTATCTTTTACTACATAACTTTTCACCAAATTTCACAAACACTAAGAAAGTTTGTTTTTCGATTTAAAACAAGATTTTAACGCCTTGATGAGTTCAAATAACGTATTTTTAGATCATTTGTATCGTATCTTTTACTACATAAATTTCCACCAAATTTCACAAACACTAAGAAAGTTTGTTTTTCGATACAAAACAAGATTTTAACGCTTTGAGGAGTTCAAATAACGTGTTTTGAGATCATTTGTATCGTATCTTTTACTACATAACTTTTCACCAAATTTCACAAACACTAATAAAGTTTGTTTTTCGATTCAAAACTAGATTTTAGCGCTTTGTGGAGTTCAAATAACGTGTTTTGAGATCATTTGTATCGTATCTTTTACTACATAACTTTTCACCAAATTTCACAAACACTAAGAAAGTTTGTTTTTCGATTCAAAACAAGATTTTAGCGCCTTGAGGAGTTCAAATAACGTGTTTTGAGATCATTTGTATCGTATCTTTTACTACATAACTTTTCACCAAATTTCACAAACACTAAGAAAGTTTGTTTTTCGATTCAAAACAAGATTTTGATGCTTTGTGGAGTTCAAATAACGTGTTTTCAGATCATTGGTATCGTATCATTTACTACATAACTTTTCACCAAATTTCACAAACACTATGAAAGTTTGTTTTTCGATTCAAAACAAGATTTTAACGCTTTGTGGAGTTCAAATAACGCGTTTTGAGATCATTTGTATCGAATCTTTTACTACATAACTTTTCACCAAATTTCACAAACACTAAGTAAGTTTGTTTTTCGATTCAAAACAAGATTTTAACGCTTTGAGGAGTTCAAATAACGTGTTTTGAGATCATTTGTATCGTATCTTTTACTACATAACTTTTCACCAAATTTCACAAACACTAAGAAAGTTTGTTTTTCGATTCAAAACAAGATTTTAACGCTTTGTGGAGTTCAAATAACGTGTTTTGAGATCATTTGTATCGTATCTTTCACTACATAACTTTTCACCAAATTTCACAAACACTAAGTAAGTTTGTTTTTCGATTCAAAACAAGATTTTAACGCTTTGAGGAGTCAAATAACGTGTTTTGAGATCATTTGTATCGTATCTTTTATTACATAACTTTTCACCAAATTTCACAAACACTAAGAAAGTTTGTTTTTCGATTCAAAACAAGATTTTAACGCCTTGAGGAGTCAAATAACGTGTTTTGAGATCATTTGTATCGTATCTTTTATTACATAACTTTTCACAAAATTTCACAAACACTAAGAAAGTTTGTTTTTCGATTCAAAACAAGATTTTAACGCTTTGTGGAGTTCAAATAACGTGTTTTGAGATCATTTGTATCGTATCTTTTACTACATAAATTTCCACCAAATTTCACAAACACTAAGAAAGTTTGTTTTTCGATTCAAAACAAGATTTTAACGCTTTGTGGAGTTCAAATAACGTGTTTTGAGATCATTTGTATCGTATCTTTTACTACATAAATTTCCACCAAATTTCACAAACACTAAGAAAGTTTGTTTTTCGATTCAAAACAAGATTTTAACGCTTTGTGGAGTTCAAATAACGTGTTTTGAGATCATTTGTATCGTATCTTTTACTACATAACTTTTCACCAAATTTCACAAACACTAAGTAAGTTTGTTTTTCGATTCAAAACAAGATTTTAACGCTTTGAGGAGTTCAAATAACGTGTTTTGAGATCATTTGTATCGTATCTTTTACTACATAACTTTTCACCAAATTTCACAAATACTAATAAAGTTTTTTTTTCGATTCAAAACAAGATTGTAACGCTTTGTGGAGTTCAAATAACGTGTTTTGAGATCATTTGTATCGTATCTTTCACTACATAACTTTTCACCAAATTTCACAAACACTAAGAAAGTTTGTTTTTCGATTCAAAACAAGATTTTAACGCTTTGAGGAGTTCAAATAACGTGTTTTGAGATCATTTGTATCGTATCTTTTACTACATAACTTTTCACCAAATTTCACAAACACTAAGAAAGTTTGTTTTTCGATTCAAAACAAGATTTTAACGCTTTGTAGAGTTCAAATAACGTGTTTTGAGATCATTTGTATCGTATCTTTTACTACATAACTTTTCACCAAATTTCCCAAACACTAAGAAAGTTTGTTTTTCGATTCAAATCAAGATTTTAACACTTTGTGGAGTTCAAATAACGGGTTTTGAGATCATTTGTATCGTATCATTCACTACATAACTTTTCACCAAATTTCACAAACACTAAGTAAGTTTGTTTTTCGATTCAAAACAAGATTTTAACGCTTTGAGGAGTTCAAATAACGTGTTTTGAGATCATTTGTATCGTATCTTTTACTACATAAATTGCCACCAAATTTCACAAACACTAAGAAAGTTTGTTTTTCGATACAAAACAAGATTTTAACGCTTTGAGGAGTTCAAATAACGTGTTTTGAGATCATTTGTATCGTATCTTTTACTACATAACTTTTCACCAAATTTCACAAACACTAATAAAGTTTGTTTTTCGATTCAAAACTAGATTTTAGCGCTTTGTGGAGTTCAAATAACGTGTTTTGAGATCATTTGTATCGTATCTTTTACTACATAACTTTTCACCAAATTTCACAAACACTAAGAAAGTTTGTTTTTCGATTCAAAACAAGATTTTAGCGCCTTGAGGAGTTCAAATAACGTGTTTTGAGATCATTTGTATCGTATCTTTTACTACATAACTTTTCACCAAATTTCACAAACACTAAGAAAGTTTGTTTTTCGATTCAAAACAAGATTTTGATGCTTTGTGGAGTTCAAATAACGTGTTTTCAGATCATTGGTATCGTATCATTTACTACATAACTTTTCACCAAATTTCACAAACACTATGAAAGTTTGTTTTTCGATTCAAAACAAGATTTTAACGCTTTGTGGAGTTCAAATAACGCATTTTGAGATCATTTGTATCGAATCTTTTACTACATAACTTTTCACCAAATTTCACAAACACTAAGTAAGTTTGTTTTTCGATTCAAAACAAGATTTTAACGCTTTGAGGAGTTCAATTAACGTGTTTTGAGATCATTTGTATCGTATCTTTTACTACATAACTTTTCACCAAATTTCACAAACACTAAGAAAGTTTGTTTTTCGATTCAAAACAAGATTTTAACGCTTTGTGGAGTTCAAATAACGTGTTTTGAGATCATTTGTATCGTATCTTTCACTACATAACTTTTCACCAAATTTCACAAACACTAAGTAAGTTTGTTTTTCGATTCAAAACAAGATTTTAACGCTTTGAGGAGTCAAATAACGTGTTTTGAGATCATTTGTATCGTATCTTTTATTACATAACTTTTCACCAAATTTCACAAACACTAAGAAAGTTTGTTTTTCGATTCAAAACAAGATTTTAACGCCTTGAGGAGTCAAATAACGTGTTTTGAGATCATTTGTATCGTATCTTTTATTACATAACTTTTCACAAAATTTCACAAACACTAAGAAAGTTTGTTTTTCGATTCAAAACAAGATTTTAACGCTTTGTGGAGTTCAAATAACGTGTTTTGAGATCATTTGTATCGTATCTTTTACTACATAAATTTCCACCAAATTTCACAAACACTAAGAAAGTTTGTTTTTCGATTCAAAACAAGATTTTAACGCTTTGTGGAGTTCAAATAACGTGTTTTGAGATCATTTGTATCGTATCTTTTACTACATAAATTTCCACCAAATTTCACAAACACTAAGAAAGTTTGTTTTTCGATTCAAAACAAGATTTTAACGCTTTGTGGAGTTCAAATAACGTGTTTTGAGATCATTTGTATCGTATCTTTTACTACATAACTTTTCACCAAATTTCACAAACACTAAGTAAGTTTGTTTTTCGATTCAAAACAAGATTTTAACGCTTTGAGGAGTTCAAATAACGTGTTTTGAGATCATTTGTATCGTATCTTTTACTACATAACTTTTCACCAAATTTCACAAATACTAATAAAGTTTTTTTTTCGATTCAAAACAAGATTGTAACGCTTTGTGGAGTTCAAATAACGTGTTTTGAGATCATTTGTATCGTATCTTTCACTACATAACTTTTCACCAAATTTCACAAACACTAAGAAAGTTTGTTTTTCGATTCAAAACAAGATTTTAACGCTTTGAGGAGTTCAAATAACGTGTTTTGAGATCATTTGTATCGTATCTTTTACTACATAACTTTTCACCAAATTTCACAAACACTAAGAAAGTTTGTTTTTCGATTCAAAACAAGATTTTAACGCTTTGTGGAGTTCAAATAACGTGTTTTGAGATCATTTGTATCGTATCTTTTACTACATAACTTTTCACCAAATTTCCCAAACACTAAGAAAGTTTGTTTTTCGATTCAAATCAAGATTTTAACACTTTGTGGAGTTCAAATAACGGGTTTTGAGATCATTTGTATCGTATCATTCACTACATAACTTTTCACCAAATTTCACAAACACTAAGTAAGTTTGTTTTTCGATTCAAAACAAGATTTTAACGCTTTGAGGAGTTCAAATAACGTGTTTTGAGATCATTTGTATCGTATCTTTTACTACATAACTTTTCACCAAATTTCACAAACACTAAGAAAGTTTGTTTTTCGATTCAAAACAAGATTTTAACGCTTTGTGGAGTTCAAATAACGTGTTTTGAGATCATTTGTATCGTATCTTTTACTACATAACTTTTCACCAAATTTCCCAAACACTAAGAAAGTTTGTTTTTCGATTCAAAACAAGATTTTAACACTTTGTGGAGTTCAAATAACGGGTTTTGAGATCATTTGTATCGTATCATTCACTACATAACTTTTCACCAAATTTCACAAACACTAAGTAAGTTTGTTTTTCGATTCAAAACAAGATTTTAACGCTTTGAGGAGTTCAAATAACGTGTTTTGAGATCATTTGTATCGTATCTTTTACTACATAACTTTTCACCAAATTTCACAAACACTAAGAAAGTTTGTTTTTCGATTCAAAACAAGATTTTAACGCTTTGAGGAGTTCAAATAACGTATTTTTAGATCATTTGTATCGTATCTTTTACTACATAAATTTCCACCAAATTTCACAAACACTAAGAAAGTTTGTTTTTCGATACAAAACAAGATTTTAACGCTTTGAGGAGTTCAAATAACGTGTTTTGAGATCATTTGTATCGTATCTTTTACTACATAACTTTTCACCAAATTTCACAAACACTAAGAAAGTTTGTTTTTCGATTCAAAACAAGATTTTAGCGCCTTGAGGAGTTCAAATAACGTGTTTTGAGATCATTTGTATCGTATCTTTTACTACATAACTTTTCACCAAATTTCACAAACACTAAGAAAGTTTGTTTTTCGATTCAAAACAAGATTTTGATGCTTTGTGGAGTTCAAATAACGTGTTTTCAGATCATTGGTATCGTATCATTTACTACATAACTTTTCACCAAATTTCACAAACACTATGAAAGTTTGTTTTTCGATTCAAAACAAGATTTTAACGCTTTGTGGAGTTCAAATAACGCGTTTTGAGATCATTTGTATCGTATCTTTTACTACATAACTTTTCACCAAATTTCACAAACACTAAGTAAGTTTGTTTTTCGATTCAAAACAAGATTTTAACGCTTTGAGGAGTTCAAATAACGTGTTTTGAGATCATTTGTATCGTATCTTTTACTACATAACTTTTCACCAAATTTCACAAACACTAAGAAAGTTTGTTTTTCGATTCAAAACAAGATTTTAACGCTTTGTGGAGTTCAAATAACGTGTTTTGAGAACATTTGTATCGTATCTTTTACTACATAACTTTTCACCAAATTTCAAAAACACTAAGAAAGTTTGTTTTTCGATTCAAAACAAAATTTTAGCGCTTTGTGGAGTTCAAATAACGTGCTTTGAGATCATTTGTATCGTATCTTTTACTACATAACTTTTCACCAAATTTCACAAACACTAAGAAAGTTTGTTTTTCGATTCAAAACATGATTTTAACGCTTTGTGGAGTTCAAATAACGTGTTTTGAGATCATTTGTATCGTATCTTTTACTACATAACTTTTCACCAAATTTCACAAACACTAAGAAAGTTTGTTTTTCGATTCAAAACATGATTTTAACGCTTTGTGGAGTTCAAATAACGTGTTTTGAGATCATTTGTATCGTATCATTCACTACATAACTTTTCACCAAATTTCCCAAACACTAAGAAAGTTTGTTTTTCGATTCAAAACAAGATTTTAACACTTTGTGGAGTTCAAATAACGGGTTTTGAGATCATTTGTATCGTATCATTCACTACATAACTTTTCACCAAATTTCACAAACACTAAGTAAGTTTGTTTTTCGATTCAAAACAAGATTTTAACGCTTTGAGGAGTTCAAATAACGTGTTTTGAGATCATTTGTATCGTATCTTTTACTACATAACTTTTCACCAAATTTCACAAACACTAAGAAAGTTTGTTTTTCGATTCAAAACAAGATTTTGATGCTTTGTGGAGTTCAAATAACGTGTTTTCAGATCATTGGTATCGTATCATTTACTACATAACTTTTCACCAAATTTCACAAACACTATGAAAGTTTGTTTTTCGATTCAAAACAAGATTTTAACGCTTTGTGGAGTTCAAATAACGCGTTTTGAGATCATTTGTATCGTATCTTTTACTACATAACTTTTCACCAAATTTCACAAACACTAAGTAAGTTTGTTTTTCGATTCAAAACAAGATTTTAACGCTTTGAGGAGTTCAAATAACGTGTTTTGAGATCATTTGTATCGTATCTTTTACTACATAACTTTTCACCAAATTTCACAAACACTAAGAAAGTTTGTTTTTCGATTCAAAACAAGATTTTAACGCTTTGTGGAGTTCAAATAACGTGTTTTGAGAACATTTGTATCGTATCTTTTACTACATAACTTTTCACCAAATTTCACAAACACTAAGAAAGTTTGTTTTTCGATTCAAAACAAAATTTTAGCGCTTTGTGGAGTTCAAATAACGTGCTTTGAGATCATTTGTATCGTATCTTTTACTACATAACTTTTCACCAAATTTCACAAACACTAAGAAAGTTTGTTTTTCGATTCAAAACATGATTTTAACGCTTTGTGGAGTTCAAATAACGTGTTTTGAGATCATTTGTATCGTATCTTTTACTACATAACTTTTCACCAAATTTCACAAACACTAAGAAAGTTTGTTTTTCGATTCAAAACATGATTTTAACGCTTTGTGGAGTTCAAATAACGTGTTTTGAGATCATTTGTATCGTGTCATTCACTACATAACTTTTCACCAAATTTCACAAACACTAAGAAAGTTTGTTTTTCGATTCAAAACAAAATTTTAGCGCTTTGTGGAGTTCAAATAACGTGCTTTGAGATCATTTGTATCGTATCTTTTACTACATAACTTTTCACCAAATTTCACAAACACTAAGAAAGTTTGTTTTTCGATTCAAAACATGATTTTAACGCTTTGTGGAGTTCAAATAACGTGTTTTGAGATCATTTGTATCGTATCTTTTACTACATAACTTTTCACCAAATTTCACAAACACTAAGAAAGTTTGTTTTTCGATTCAAAACATGATTTTAACGCTTTGTGGAGTTCAAATAACGTGTTTTGAGATCATTTGTATCGTATCATTCACTACATAACTTTTCACCAAATTTCACAAACACTAAGTAAGTTTGTTTTTCGATTTAAAACAAGATTTTAACGCCTTGATGAGTTCAAATAACGTATTTTTAGATCATTTGTATCGTATCTTTTACTACATAAATTTCCACCAAATTTCACAAACACTAAGAAAGTTTGTTTTTCGATACAAAACAAGATTTTAACGCTTTGAGGAGTTCAAATAACGTGTTTTGAGATCATTTGTATCGTATCTTTTACTACATAACTTTTCACCAAATTTCACAAACACTAATAAAGTTTGTTTTTCGATTCAAAACTAGATTTTAGCGCTTTGTGGAGTTCAAATAACGTGTTTTGAGATCATTTGTATCGTATCTTTTACTACATAACTTTTCACCAAATTTCACAAACACTAAGAAAGTTTGTTTTTCGATTCAAAACAAGATTTTAGCGCCTTGAGGAGTTCAAATAACGTGTTTTGAGATCATTTGTATCGTATCTTTTACTACATAACTTTTCACCAAATTTCACAAACACTAAGAAAGTTTGTTTTTCGATTCAAAACAAGATTTTGATGCTTTGTGGAGTTCAAATAACGTGTTTTCAGATCATTGGTATCGTATCATTTACTACATAACTTTTCACCAAATTTCACAAACACTATGAAAGTTTGTTTTTCGATTCAAAACAAGATTTTAACGCTTTGTGGAGTTCAAATAACGCGTTTTGAGATCATTTGTATCGAATCTTTTACTACATAACTTTTCACCAAATTTCACAAACACTAAGTAAGTTTGTTTTTCGATTCAAAACAAGATTTTAACGCTTTGAGGAGTTCAAATAACGTGTTTTGAGATCATTTGTATCGTATCTTTTACTACATAACTTTTCACCAAATTTCACAAACACTAAGAAAGTTTGTTTTTCGATTCAAAACAAGATTTTAACGCTTTGTGGAGTTCAAATAACGTGTTTTGAGATCATTTGTATCGTATCTTTCACTACATAACTTTTCACCAAATTTCACAAACACTAAGTAAGTTTGTTTTTCGATTCAAAACAAGATTTTAACGCTTTGAGGAGTCAAATAACGTGTTTTGAGATCATTTGTATCGTATCTTTTATTACATAACTTTTCACCAAATTTCACAAACACTAAGAAAGTTTGTTTTTCGATTCAAAACAAGATTTTAACGCCTTGAGGAGTCAAATAACGTGTTTTGAGATCATTTGTATCGTATCTTTTATTACATAACTTTTCACAAAATTTCACAAACACTAAGAAAGTTTGTTTTTCGATTCAAAACAAGATTTTAACGCTTTGTGGAGTTCAAATAACGTGTTTTGAGATCATTTGTATCGTATCTTTTACTACATAAATTTCCACCAAATTTCACAAACACTAAGAAAGTTTGTTTTTCGATTCAAAACAAGATTTTAACGCTTTGTGGAGTTCAAATAACGTGTTTTGAGATCATTTGTATCGTATCTTTTACTACATAAATTTCCACCAAATTTCACAAACACTAAGAAAGTTTGTTTTTCGATTCAAAACAAGATTTTAACGTTTTGTGGAGTTCAAATAACGTGTTTTGAGATCATTTGTATCGTATCTTTTACTACATAACTTTTCACCAAATTTCACAAACACTAAGTAAGTTTGTTTTTCGATTCAAAACAAGATTTTAACGCTTTGAGGAGTTCAAATAACGTGTTTTGAGATCATTTGTATCGTATCTTTTACTACATAACTTTTCACCAAATTTCACAAATACTAATAAAGTTTTTTTTTCGATTCAAAACAAGATTGTAACGCTTTGTGGAGTTCAAATAACGTGTTTTGAGATCATTTGTATCGTATCTTTCACTACATAACTTTTCACCAAATTTCACAAACACTAAGAAAGTTTGTTTTTCGATTCAAAACAAGATTTTAACGCTTTGAGGAGTTCAAATAACGTGTTTTGAGATCATTTGTATCGTATCTTTTACTACATAACTTTTCACCAAATTTCACAAACACTAAGAAAGTTTGTTTTTCGATTCAAAACAAGATTTTAACGCTTTGTAGAGTTCAAATAACGTGTTTTGAGATCATTTGTATCGTATCTTTTACTACATAACTTTTCACCAAATTTCCCAAACACTAAGAAAGTTTGTTTTTCGATTCAAATCAAGATTTTAACACTTTGTGGAGTTCAAATAACGGGTTTTGAGATCATTTGTATCGTATCATTCACTACATAACTTTTCACCAAATTTCACAAACACTAAGTAAGTTTGTTTTTCGATTCAAAACAAGATTTTAACGCTTTGAGGAGTTCAAATAACGTGTTTTGAGATCATTTGTATCGTATCTTTTACTACATAAATTGCCACCAAATTTCACAAACACTAAGAAAGTTTGTTTTTCGATACAAAACAAGATTTTAACGCTTTGAGGAGTTCAAATAACGTGTTTTGAGATCATTTGTATCGTATCTTTTACTACATAACTTTTCACCAAATTTCACAAACACTAATAAAGTTTGTTTTTCGATTCAAAACTAGATTTTAGCGCTTTGTGGAGTTCAAATAACGTGTTTTGAGATCATTTGTATCGTATCTTTTACTACATAACTTTTCACCAAATTTCACAAACACTAAGAAAGTTTGTTTTTCGATTCAAAACAAGATTTTAGCGCCTTGAGGAGTTCAAATAACGTGTTTTGAGATCATTTGTATCGTATCTTTTACTACATAACTTTTCACCAAATTTCACAAACACTAAGAAAGTTTGTTTTTCGATTCAAAACAAGATTTTGATGCTTTGTGGAGTTCAAATAACGTGTTTTCAGATCATTGGTATCGTATCATTTACTACATAACTTTTCACCAAATTTCACAAACACTATGAAAGTTTGTTTTTCGATTCAAAACAAGATTTTAACGCTTTGTGGAGTTCAAATAACGCATTTTGAGATCATTTGTATCGAATCTTTTACTACATAACTTTTCACCAAATTTCACAAACACTAAGTAAGTTTGTTTTTCGATTCAAAACAAGATTTTAACGCTTTGAGGAGTTCAATTAACGTGTTTTGAGATCATTTGTATCGTATCTTTTACTACATAACTTTTCACCAAATTTCACAAACACTAAGAAAGTTTGTTTTTCGATTCAAAACAAGATTTTAACGCTTTGTGGAGTTCAAATAACGTGTTTTGAGATCATTTGTATCGTATCTTTCACTACATAACTTTTCACCAAATTTCACAAACACTAAGTAAGTTTGTTTTTCGATTCAAAACAAGATTTTAACGCTTTGAGGAGTCAAATAACGTGTTTTGAGATCATTTGTATCGTATCTTTTATTACATAACTTTTCACCAAATTTCACAAACACTAAGAAAGTTTGTTTTTCGATTCAAAACAAGATTTTAACGCCTTGAGGAGTCAAATAACGTGTTTTGAGATCATTTGTATCGTATCTTTTATTACATAACTTTTCACAAAATTTCACAAACACTAAGAAAGTTTGTTTTTCGATTCAAAACAAGATTTTAACGCTTTGTGGAGTTCAAATAACGTGTTTTGAGATCATTTGTATCGTATCTTTTACTACATAAATTTCCACCAAATTTCACAAACACTAAGAAAGTTTGTTTTTCGATTCAAAACAAGATTTTAACGCTTTGTGGAGTTCAAATAACGTGTTTTGAGATCATTTGTATCGTATCTTTTACTACATAAATTTCCACCAAATTTCACAAACACTAAGAAAGTTTGTTTTTCGATTCAAAACAAGATTTTAACGCTTTGTGGAGTTCAAATAACGTGTTTTGAGATCATTTGTATCGTATCTTTTACTACATAACTTTTCACCAAATTTCACAAACACTAAGTAAGTTTGTTTTTCGATTCAAAACAAGATTTTAACGCTTTGAGGAGTTCAAATAACGTGTTTTGAGATCATTTGTATCGTATCTTTTACTACATAACTTTTCACCAAATTTCACAAATACTAATAAAGTTTTTTTTTCGATTCAAAACAAGATTGTAACGCTTTGTGGAGTTCAAATAACGTGTTTTGAGATCATTTGTATCGTATCTTTCACTACATAACTTTTCACCAAATTTCACAAACACTAAGAAAGTTTGTTTTTCGATTCAAAACAAGATTTTAACGCTTTGAGGAGTTCAAATAACGTGTTTTGAGATCATTTGTATCGTATCTTTTACTACATAACTTTTCACCAAATTTCACAAACACTAAGAAAGTTTGTTTTTCGATTCAAAACAAGATTTTAACGCTTTGTGGAGTTCAAATAACGTGTTTTGAGATCATTTGTATCGTATCTTTTACTACATAACTTTTCACCAAATTTCCCAAACACTAAGAAAGTTTGTTTTTCGATTCAAATCAAGATTTTAACACTTTGTGGAGTTCAAATAACGGGTTTTGAGATCATTTGTATCGTATCATTCACTACATAACTTTTCACCAAATTTCACAAACACTAAGTAAGTTTGTTTTTCGATTCAAAACAAGATTTTAACGCTTTGAGGAGTTCAAATAACGTGTTTTGAGATCATTTGTATCGTATCTTTTACTACATAACTTTTCACCAAATTTCACAAACACTAAGAAAGTTTGTTTTTCGATTCAAAACAAGATTTTAACGCTTTGTGGAGTTCAAATAACGTGTTTTGAGATCATTTGTATCGTATCTTTTACTACATAACTTTTCACCAAATTTCCCAAACACTAAGAAAGTTTGTTTTTCGATTCAAAACAAGATTTTAACACTTTGTGGAGTTCAAATAACGGGTTTTGAGATCATTTGTATCGTATCATTCACTACATAACTTTTCACCAAATTTCACAAACACTAAGTAAGTTTGTTTTTCGATTCAAAACAAGATTTTAACGCTTTGAGGAGTTCAAATAACGTGTTTTGAGATCATTTGTATCGTATCTTTTACTACATAACTTTTCACCAAATTTCACAAACACTAAGAAAGTTTGTTTTTCGATTCAAAACAAGATTTTAACGCTTTGAGGAGTTCAAATAACGTATTTTTAGATCATTTGTATCGTATCTTTTACTACATAAATTTCCACCAAATTTCACAAACACTAAGAAAGTTTGTTTTTCGATACAAAACAAGAATTTAACGCTTTGAGGAGTTCAAATAACGTGTTTTGAGATCATTTGTATCGTATCTTTTACTACATAACTTTTCACCAAATTTCACAAACACTAAGAAAGTTTGTTTTTCGATTCAAAACAAGATTTTAGCGCCTTGAGGAGTTCAAATAACGTGTTTTGAGATCATTTGTATCGTATCTTTTACTACATAACTTTTCACCAAATTTCACAAACACTAAGAAAGTTTGTTTTTCGATTCAAAACAAGATTTTGATGCTTTGTGGAGTTCAAATAACGTGTTTTCAGATCATTGGTATCGTATCATTTACTACATAACTTTTCACCAAATTTCACAAACACTATGAAAGTTTGTTTTTCGATTCAAAACAAGATTTTAACGCTTTGTGGAGTTCAAATAACGCGTTTTGAGATCATTTGTATCGTATCTTTTACTACATAACTTTTCACCAAATTTCACAAACACTAAGTAAGTTTGTTTTTCGATTCAAAACAAGATTTTAACGCTTTGAGGAGTTCAAATAACGTGTTTTGAGATCATTTGTATCGTATCTTTTACTACATAACTTTTCACCAAATTTCACAAACACTAAGAAAGTTTGTTTTTCGATTCAAAACAAGATTTTAACGCTTTGTGGAGTTCAAATAACGTGTTTTGAGAACATTTGTATCGTATCTTTTACTACATAACTTTTCACCAAATTTCACAAACACTAAGAAAGTTTGTTTTTCGATTCAAAACAAAATTTTAGCGCTTTGTGGAGTTCAAATAACGTGCTTTGAGATCATTTGTATCGTATCTTTTACTACATAACTTTTCACCAAATTTCACAAACACTAAGAAAGTTTGTTTTTCGATTCAAAACATGATTTTAACGCTTTGTGGAGTTCAAATAACGTGTTTTGAGATCATTTGTATCGTATCTTTTACTACATAACTTTTCACCAAATTTCACAAACACTAAGAAAGTTTGTTTTTCGATTCAAAACATGATTTTAACGCTTTGTGGAGTTCAAATAACGTGTTTTGAGATCATTTGTATCGTATCATTCACTACATAACTTTTCACCAAATTTCACAAACACTAAGTAAGTTTGTTTTTCGATTCAAAACAAGATTTTAACGCTTTGAGGAGTTCAAATAACGTGTTTTGAGATCATTTGTATCGTATCTTTTACTACATAACTTTTCACCAAATTTCACAAACACTAGGAAAGTTTGTTTTTCGATTTAAAACAAGATTTTAACGCCTTGATGAGTTCAAATAACGTATTTTTAGATCATTTGTATCGTATCTTTTACTACATAAATTTCCACCAAATTTCACAAACACTAAGAAAGTTTGTTTTTCGATACAAAACAAGATTTTAACGCTTTGAGGAGTTCAAATAACGTGTTTTGAGATCATTTGTATCGTATCTTTTAATACATAACTTTTCACCAAATTTCACAAACACTAATAAAGTTTGTTTTTCGATTCAAAACTAGATTTTAGCGCTTTGTGGAGTTCAAATAACGTGTTTTGAGATCATTTGTATCGTATCTTTTACTACATAACTTTTCACCAAATTTCACAAACACTAAGAAAGTTTGTTTTTCGATTCAAAACAAGATTTTAGCGCCTTGAGGAGTTCAAATAACGTGTTTTGAGATCATTTGTATCGTATCTTTTACTACATAACTTTTCACCAAATTTCACAAACACTAAGAAAGTTTGTTTTTCGATTCAAAACAAGATTTTGATGCTTTGTGGAGTTCAAATAACGTGTTTTCAGATCATTGGTATCGTATCGTTTACTACATAACTTTTCACGAAATTTCACAAACACTATGAAAGTTTGTTTTTCGATTCAAAACAAGATTTTAACGCTTTGTGGAGTTCAAATAACGCGTTTTGAGATCATTTGTATCGAATCTTTTACTACATAACTTTTCACCAAATTTCACAAACACTAAGTAAGTTTGTTTTTCGATTCAAAACAAGATTTTAACGCTTTGAGGAGTTCAAATAACGTGTTTTGAGATCATTTGTATCGTATCTTTTACTACATAACTTTTCACCAAATTTCACAAACACTAAGAAAGTTTGTTTTTCGATTCAAAACAAGATTTTAACGCTTTGTGGAGTTCAAATAACGTGTTTTGAGATCATTTGTATCGTATCTTTCACTAGATAACTTTTCACCAAATTTCACAAACACTAAGTAAGTTTGTTTTTCGATTCAAAACAAGATTTTAACGCTTTGAGGAGTCAAATAACGTGTTTTGAGATCATTTGTATCGTATCTTTTATTACATAACTTTTCACCAAATTTCACAAACACTAAGAAAGTTTGTTTTTCGATTCAAAACAAGATTTTAACGCCTTGAGGAGTCAAATAACGTGTTTTGAGATCATTTGTATCGTATCTTTTACTACATAAATTTCCACCAAATTTCACAAACACTAAGAAAGTTTGTTTTTCGATTCAAAACAAGATTTTAACGCTTTGTGGAGTTCAAATAACGTGTTTTGAGATCATTTGTATCGTATCTTTTACTACATAACTTTTCACCAAATTTCACAAACACTAAGTAAGTTTGTTTTTCGATTCAAAACAAGATTTTAACGCTTTGAGGAGTTCAAATAACGTGTTTTGAGATCATTTGTATCGTATCTTTTACTACATAACTTTTCACCAAATTTCACAAATACTAATAAAGTTTTTTTTTCGATTCAAAACAAGATTGTAACGCTTTGTGGAGTTCAAATAACGTGTTTTGAGATCATTTGTATCGTATCTTTCACTACATAACTTTTCACCAAATTTCACAAACACTAAGAAAGTTTGTTTTTCGATTCAAAACAAGATTTTAACGCTTTGAGGAGTTCAAATAACGTGTTTTGAGATCATTTGTATCGTATCTTTTACTACATAACTTTTCACCAAATTTCACAAACACTAAGAAAGTTTGTTTTTCGATTCAAAACAAGATTTTAACGCTTTGTGGAGTTCAAATAACGTGTTTTGAGATCATTTGTATCGTATCTTTTACTACATAACTTTTCACCAAATTTCCCAAACACTAAGAAAGTTTGTTTTTCGATTCAAATCAAGATTTTAACACTTTGTGGAGTTCAAATAACGGGTTTTGAGATCATTTGTATCGTATCATTCACTACATAACTTTTCACCAAATTTCACAAACACTAAGTAAGTTTGTTTTTCGATTCAAAACAAGATTTTAACGCTTTGAGGAGTTCAAATAACGTGTTTTGAGATCATTTGTATCGTATCTTTTACTACATAACTTTTCACCAAATTTCACAAACACTAAGAAAGTTTGTTTTTCGATTCAAAACAAGATTTTAACGCTTTGTGGAGTTCAAATAACGTGTTTTGAGATCATTTGTATCGTATCTTTTACTACATAACTTTTCACCAAATTTCCCAAACACTAAGAAAGTTTGTTTTTCGATTCAAAACAAGATTTTAACACTTTGTGGCGTTCAAATAACGGGTTTTGAGATCATTTGTATCGTATCATTCACTACATAACTTTTCACCAAATTTCACAAACACTAAGTAAGTTTGTTTTTCGATTCAAAACAAGATTTTAACGCTTTGAGGAGTTCAAATAACGTGTTTTGAGATCATTTGTATCGTATCTTTTACTACATAACTTTTCACCAAATTTCACAAACACTAAGAAAGTTTGTTTTTCGATTCAAAACAAGATTTTAACGCTTTGAGGAGTTCAAATAACGTATTTTTAGATCATTTGTATCGTATCTTTTACTACATAAATTTCCACCAAATTTCACAAACACTAAGAAAGTTTGTTTTTCGATACAAAACAAGATTTTAACGCTTTGAGGAGTTCAAATAACGTGTTTTGAGATCATTTGTATCGTATCTTTTACTACATAACTTTTCACCAAATTTCACAAACACTAAGAAAGTTTGTTTTTCGATTCAAAACAAGATTTTAGCGCCTTGAGGAGTTCAAATAACGTGTTTTGAGATCATTTGTATCGTATCTTTTACTACATAACTTTTCACCAAATTTCACAAACACTAAGAAAGTTTGTTTTTCGATTCAAAACAAGATTTTGATGCTTTGTGGAGTTCAAATAACGTGTTTTCAGATCATTGGTATCGTATCATTTACTACATAACTTTTCACCAAATTTCACAAACACTATGAAAGTTTGTTTTTCGATTCAAAACAAGATTTTAACGCTTTGTGGAGTTCAAATAACGCGTTTTGAGATCATTTGTATCGTATCTTTTACTACATAACTTTTCACCAAATTTCACAAACACTAAGTAAGTTTGTTTTTCGATTCAAAACAAGATTTTAACGCTTTGAGGAGTTCAAATAACGTGTTTTGAGATCATTTGTATCGTATCTTTTACTACATAACTTTTCACCAAATTTCACAAACACTAAGAAAGTTTGTTTTTCGATTCAAAACAAGATTTTAACGCTTTGTGGAGTTCAAATAACGTGTTTTGAGAACATTTGTATCGTATCTTTTACTACATAACTTTTCACCAAATTTCACAAACACTAAGAAAGTTTGTTTTTCGATTCAAAACAAAATTTTAGCGCTTTGTGGAGTTCAAATAACGTGCTTTGAGATCATTTGTATCGTATCTTTTACTACATAACTTTTCACCAAATTTCACAAACACTAAGAAAGTTTGTTTTTCGATTCAAAACATGATTTTAACGCTTTGTGGAGTTCAAATAACGTGTTTTGAGATCATTTGTATCGTATCTTTTACTACATAACTTTTCACCAAATTTCACAAACACTAAGAAAGTTTGTTTTTCGATTCAAAACATGATTTTAACGCTTTGTGGAGTTCAAATAACGTATTTTGAGATCATTTGTATCGTATCATTCACTACATAACTTTTCACCAAATTTCACAAACACTAAGTAAGTTTGTTTTTCGATTCAAAACAAGATTTTAACGCTTTGAGGAGTTCAAATAACGTGTTTTGAGATCATTTGTATCGTATCTTTTACTACATAACTTTTCACCAAATTTCACAAACACTAGGAAAGTTTGTTTTTCGATTTAAAACAAGATTTTAACGCCTTGATGAGTTCAAATAACGTATTTTTAGATCATTTGTATCGTATCTTTTACTACATAAATTTCCACCAAATTTCACAAACACTAAGAAAGTTTGTTTTTCGATACAAAACAAGATTTTAACGCTTTGAGGAGTTCAAATAACGTGTTTTGAGATCATTTGTATCGTATCTTTTAATACATAACTTTTCACCAAATTTCACAAACACTAATAAAGTTTGTTTTTCGATTCAAAACTAGATTTTAGCGCTTTGTGGAGTTCAAATAACGTGTTTTGAGATCATTTGTATCGTATCTTTTACTACATAACTTTTCACCAAATTTCACAAACACTAAGAAAGTTTGTTTTTCGATTCAAAACAAGATTTTAGCGCCTTGAGGAGTTCAAATAACGTGTTTTGAGATCATTTGTATCGTATCTTTTACTACATAACTTTTCACCAAATTTCACAAACACTAAGAAAGTTTGTTTTTCGATTCAAAACAAGATTTTGATGCTTTGTGGAGTTCAAATAACGTGTTTTCAGATCATTGGTATCGTATCATTTACTACATAACTTTTCACGAAATTTCACAAACACTATGAAAGTTTGTTTTTCGATTCAAAACAAGATTTTAACGCTTTGTGGAGTTCAAATAACGCGTTTTGAGATCATTTGTATCGAATCTTTTACTACATAACTTTTCACCAAATTTCACAAACACTAAGTAAGTTTGTTTTTCGATTCAAAACAAGATTTTAACGCTTTGAGGAGTTCAAATAACGTGTTTTGAGATCATTTGTATCGTATCTTTTACTACATAACTTTTCACCAAATTTCACAAACACTAAGAAAGTTTGTTTTTCGATTCAAAACAAGATTTTAACGCTTTGTGGAGTTCAAATAACGTGTTTTGAGATCATTTGTATCGTATCTTTCACTACATAACTTTTCACCAAATTTCACAAACACTAAGTAAGTTTGTTTTTCGATTCAAAACAAGATTTTAACGCTTTGAGGAGTCAAATAACGTGTTTTGAGATCATTTGTATCGTATCTTTTATTACATAACTTTTCACCAAATTTCACAAACACTAAGAAAGTTTGTTTTTCGATTCAAAACAAGATTTTAACGCCTTGAGGAGTCAAATAACGTGTTTTGAGATCATTTGTATCGTATCTTTTATTACATAACTTTTCACCAAATTTCACAAACACTAAGAAAGTTTGTTTTTCGATTCAAAACAAGATTTTAACGCTTTGTGGAGTTCAAATAACGTGTTTTGAGATCATTTGTATCGTATCTTTTACTACATAAATTTCCACCAAATTTCACAAACACTAAGAAAGTTTGTTTTTCGATTCAAAACAAGATTTTAACGCTTTGTGGAGTTCAAATAACGTGTTTTGAGATCATTTGTATCGTATCTTTTACTACATAACTTTTCACCAAATTTCACAAACACTAAGAAAGTTTGTTTTTTTATTCAAAACAAGATTTTAACGCCTTGAGGAGTCAAATAACGTGTTTTGAGATCATTTGTATCGTATCTTTTATTACATAACTTTTCACCAAATTTCACACACACTAAGAAAGTTTGTTTTTCGATTCAAAACAAGATTTTAACGCTTTGTGGAGTTCAAATAACGTGTTTTGAGATCATTTGTATCGTATCTTTTACTACATAACTTTTCACCAAATTTCACAAACACTAAGAAATTTTGTTTTTCGATTCAAAACAAGATTTTGGCGCCTTGTGGAGTTCAAATAACGTGTTTTGAGATCATTTTTATCGTATCTTTTACTACATAACTTTTCACCAAATTTCACAAACACTAAGAAAGTTTGTTTTTCGATTCAAAACATGATTTTAACGCTTTGTGGAGTTCAAATAACGTGTTTTGAGATCATTTGTATCGTATCTTTTACTACATAACTTTTCACCAAATTTCACAAACACTAAGAAAGTTTGTTTTTCGATTCAAAACATGATTTTAACGCTTTGTGGAGTTCAAATAACGTGTTTTGAGATCATTTGTATCGTATCATTCACTACATAACTTTTCACCAAATTTCACAAACACTAAGTAAGTTTGTTTTTCGATTCAAAACAAGATTTTAACGCTTTGAGGAGTTCAAATAACGTGTTTTGAGATCATTTGTATCGTATCTTTTACTACATAACTTTTCACCAAATTTCACAAACACTAGGAAAGTTTGTTTTTCGATTTAAAACAAGATTTTAACGCCTTGATGAGTTCAAATAACGTATTTTTAGATCATTTGTATCGTATCTTTTACTACATAAATTTCCACCAAATTTCACAAACACTAAGAAAGTTTGTTTTTCGATACAAAACAAGATTTTAACGCTTTGAGGAGTTCAAATAACGTGTTTTGAGATCATTTGTATCGTATCTTTTAATACATAACTTTTCACCAAATTTCACAAACACTAATAAAGTTTGTTTTTCGATTCAAAACTAGATTTTAGCGCTTTGTGGAGTTCAAATAACGTGTTTTGAGATCATTTGTATCGTATCTTTTACTACATAACTTTTCACCAAATTTCACAAACACTAAGAAAGTTTGTTTTTCGATTCAAAACAAGATTTTAGCGCCTTGAGGAGTTCAAATAACGTGTTTTGAGATCATTTGTATCGTATCTTTTACTACATAACTTTTCACCAAATTTCACAAACACTAAGAAAGTTTGTTTTTCGATTCAAAACAAGATTTTGATGCTTTGTGGAGTTCAAATAACGTGTTTTCAGATCATTGGTATCGTATCATTTACTACATAACTTTTCACGAAATTTCACAAACACTATGAAAGTTTGTTTTTCGATTCAAAACAAGATTTTAACGCTTTGTGGAGTTCAAATAACGCGTTTTGAGATCATTTGTATCGAATCTTTTACTACATAACTTTTCACCAAATTTCACAAACACTAAGTAAGTTTGTTTTTCGATTCAAAACAAGATTTTAACGCTTTGAGGAGTTCAAATAACGTGTTTTGAGATCATTTGTATCGTATCTTTTACTACATAACTTTTCACCAAATTTCACAAACACTAAGAAAGTTTGTTTTTCGATTCAAAACAAGATTTTAACGCTTTGTGGAGTTCAAATAACGTGTTTTGAGATCATTTGTATCGTATCTTTCACTACATAACTTTTCACCAAATTTCACAAACACTAAGTAAGTTTGTTTTTCGATTCAAAACAAGATTTTAACGCTTTGAGGAGTCAAATAACGTGTTTTGAGATCATTTGTATCGTATCTTTTATTACATAACTTTTCACCAAATTTCACAAACACTAAGAAAGTTTGTTTTTCGATTCAAAACAAGATTTTAACGCCTTGAGGAGTCAAATAACGTGTTTTGAGATCATTTGTATCGTATCTTTTATTACATAACTTTTCACCAAATTTCACAAACACTAAGAAAGTTTGTTTTTCGATTCAAAACAAGATTTTAACGCTTTGTGGAGTTCAAATAACGTGTTTTGAGATCATTTGTATCGTATCTTTTACTACATAAATTTCCACCAAATTTCACAAACACTAAGAAAGTTTGTTTTTCGATTCAAAACAAGATTTTAACGCTTTGTGGAGTTCAAATAACGTGTTTTGAGATCATTTGTATCGTATCTTTTACTACATAACTTTTCACCAAATTTCACAAACACTAAGAAAGTTTGTTTTTTTATTCAAAACAAGATTTTAACGCCTTGAGGAGTCAAATAACGTGTTTTGAGATCATTTGTATCGTATCTTTTATTACATAACTTTTCACCAAATTTCACACACACTAAGAAAGTTTGTTTTTCGATTCAAAACAAGATTTTAACGCTTTGTGGAGTTCAAATAACGTGTTTTGAGATCATTTGTATCGTATCTTTTACTACATAACTTTTCACCAAATTTCACAAACACTAAGAAATTTTGTTTTTCGATTCAAAACAAGATTTTAACGCTTTGAGGAGTCAAATAACGTGTTTTGAGATCATTTGTATCGTATCTTTTATTACATAACTTTTCACCAAATTTCACAAACACTAAGAAAGTTTGTTTTTCGATTCAAAACAAGATTTTAACGCCTTGAGGAGTCAAATAACGTGTTTTGAGATCATTTGTATCGTATCTTTTATTACATAACTTTTCACCAAATTTCACAAACACTAAGAAAGTTTGTTTTTCGATTCAAAACAAGATTTTAACGCTTTGTGGAGTTCAAATAACGTGTTTTGAGATCATTTGTATCGTATCTTTTACTACATAAATTTCCACCAAATTTCACAAACACTAAGAAAGTTTGTTTTTCGATTCAAAACAAGATTTTAACGCTTTGTGGAGTTCAAATAACGTGTTTTGAGATCATTTGTATCGTATCTTTTACTACATAACTTTTCACCAAATTTCACAAACACTAAGAAAGTTTGTTTTTTTATTCAAAACAAGATTTTAACGCCTTGAGGAGTCAAATAACGTGTTTTGAGATCATTTGTATCGTATCTTTTATTACATAACTTTTCACCAAATTTCACACACACTAAGAAAGTTTGTTTTTCGATTCAAAACAAGATTTTAACGCTTTGTGGAGTTCAAATAACGTGTTTTGAGATCATTTGTATCGTATCTTTTACTACATAACTTTTCACCAAATTTCACAAACACTAAGAAATTTTGTTTTTCGATTCAAAACAAGATTTTGGCGCCTTGTGGAGTTCAAATAACGTGTTTTGAGATCATTTTTATCGTATCTTTTACTACATAACTTTTCACCAAATTTCACAAACACTAAGAAAGTTTGTTTTTCGATTCAAAACATGATTTTAACGCTTTGTGGAGTTCAAATAACGTGTTTTGAGATCATTTGTATCGTATCTTTTACTACATAACTTTTCACCAAATTTCACAAACACTAAGAAAGTTTGTTTTTCGATTCAAAACATGATTTTAACGCTTTGTGGAGTTCAAATAACGTGTTTTGAGATCATTTGTATCGTATCATTCACTACATAACTTTTCACCAAATTTCACAAACACTAAGTAAGTTTGTTTTTCGATTCAAAACAAGATTTTAACGCTTTGAGGAGTTCAAATAACGTGTTTTGAGATCATTTGTATCGTATCTTTTACTACATAACTTTTCACCAAATTTCACAAACACTAGGAAAGTTTGTTTTTCGATTTAAAACAAGATTTTAACGCCTTGATGAGTTCAAATAACGTATTTTTAGATCATTTGTATCGTATCTTTTACTACATAAATTTCCACCAAATTTCACAAACACTAAGAAAGTTTGTTTTTCGATACAAAACAAGATTTTAACGCTTTGAGGAGTTCAAATAACGTGTTTTGAGATCATTTGTATCGTATCTTTTAATACATAACTTTTCACCAAATTTCACAAACACTAATAAAGTTTGTTTTTCGATTCAAAACTAGATTTTAGCGCTTTGTGGAGTTCAAATAACGTGTTTTGAGATCATTTGTATCGTATCTTTTACTACATAACTTTTCACCAAATTTCACAAACACTAAGAAAGTTTGTTTTTCGATTCAAAACAAGATTTTAGCGCCTTGAGGAGTTCAAATAACGTGTTTTGAGATCATTTGTATCGTATCTTTTACTACATAACTTTTCACCAAATTTCACAAACACTAAGAAAGTTTGTTTTTCGATTCAAAACAAGATTTTGATGCTTTGTGGAGTTCAAATAACGTGTTTTCAGATCATTGGTATCGTATCATTTACTACATAACTTTTCACGAAATTTCACAAACACTATGAAAGTTTGTTTTTCGATTCAAAACAAGATTTTAACGCTTTGTGGAGTTCAAATAACGCGTTTTGAGATCATTTGTATCGAATCTTTTACTACATAACTTTTCACCAAATTTCACAAACACTAAGTAAGTTTGTTTTTCGATTCAAAACAAGATTTTAACGCTTTGAGGAGTTCAAATAACGTGTTTTGAGATCATTTGTATCGTATCTTTTACTACATAACTTTTCACCAAATTTCACAAACACTAAGAAAGTTTGTTTTTCGATTCAAAACAAGATTTTAACGCTTTGTGGAGTTCAAATAACGTGTTTTGAGATCATTTGTATCGTATCTTTCACTAGATAACTTTTCACCAAATTTCACAAACACTAAGTAAGTTTGTTTTTCGATTCAAAACAAGATTTTAACGCTTTGAGGAGTCAAATAACGTGTTTTGAGATCATTTGTATCGTATCTTTTATTACATAACTTTTCACCAAATTTCACAAACACTAAGAAAGTTTGTTTTTCGATTCAAAACAAGATTTTAACGCCTTGAGGAGTCAAATAACGTGTTTTGAGATCATTTGTATCGTATCTTTTATTACATAACTTTTCACCAAATTTCACAAACACTAAGAAAGTTTGTTTTTCGATTCAAAACAAGATTTTAACGCTTTGTGGAGTTCAAATAACGTGTTTTGAGATCATTTGTATCGTATCTTTTACTACATAAATTTCCACCAAATTTCACAAACACTAAGAAAGTTTGTTTTTCGATTCAAAACAAGATTTTAACGCTTTGTGGAGTTCAAATAACGTGTTTTGAGATCATTTGTATCGTATCTTTTACTACATAACTTTTCACCAAATTTCACAAACACTAAGAAAGTTTGTTTTTTTATTCAAAACAAGATTTTAACGCCTTGAGGAGTCAAATAACGTGTTTTGAGATCATTTGTATCGTATCTTTTATTACATAACTTTTCACCAAATTTCACACACACTAAGAAAGTTTGTTTTTCGATTCAAAACAAGATTTTAACGCTTTGTGGAGTTCAAATAACGTGTTTTGAGATCATTTGTATCGTATCTTTTACTACATAACTTTTCACCAAATTTCACAAACACTAAGAAATTTTGTTTTTCGATTCAAAACAAGATTTTGGCGCCTTGTGGAGTTCAAATAACGTGTTTTGAGATCATTTTTATCGTATCTTTTACTACATAACTTTTCACCAAATTTCACAAACACTAAGAAAGTTTGTTTTTCGATTCAAAACAAGATTTTAACGCTTTGTGGAGTTCAAATAACGTGTTTTGAGATCATTTGTATCGTATCTTTTACTACATAACTTTTCACCAAATTTCACAAACACTAAGTAAGTTTGTTTTTCGATTCAAAACAAGATTTTAACGCTTTGAGGAGTTCAAATAACGTGTTTTGAGATCATTTGTATCGTATCTTTTACTACATAACTTTTCACCAAATTTCACAAACACTAATAAAGTTTTTTTTTCGATTCAAAACAAGATTGTAACGCTTTGTGGAGTTCAAATAACGTGTTTTGAGATCATTTGTATCGTATCTTTCACTACATAACTTTTCACAAAATTTCACAAACACTAAGAAAGTTTTTTTTTCGATTCAAAACAAGATTTTAACGCCTTGAGGAGTCAAATAACGTGTTTTGAGATCATTTGTATCGTATCTTTTATTACATAACTTTTCACCAAATTTCACACACACTAAGAAAGTTTGTTTTTCGATTCAAAACAAGATTTTAACGCTTTGTGGAGTTCAAATAACGTGTTTTGAGATCATTTGTATCGTATCTTTTACTACATAACTTTTCACCAAATTTCACAAACACTAAGTAAGTTTGTTTTTCGATTCAAAACAAGATTTTAACGCTTTGAGGAGTTCAAATAACGTGTTTTGAGATCATTTGTATCGTATCTTTTACTACATAAATTTCCACCAAATTTCACAAACACTAAGAAAGTTTGTTTTTCGATACAAAACAAGATTTTAACGCTTTGAGGAGTTCAAATAACGTGTTTTGAGATCATTTGTATCGTATCTTTTACTACATAACTTTTCACCAAATTTCACAAACACTAAGAAAGTTTGTTTTTCGATTCAAAACAAGATTTTAGCGCCTTGAGGAGTTCAAATAACGTGTTTTGAGATCATTTGTATCGTATCTTTTACTACATAACTTTTCACCAAATTTCACAAACACTAAGAAAGTTTGTTTTTCGATTCAAAACAAGATTTTAACGCTTTGTGGAGTTCAAATAACGTGTTTTGAGATCATTTGTATCGTATCTTTTACTACATAACTTTTCACCAAATTTCACAAACACTAAGAAATTTTGTTTTTCGATTCAAAACAAGATTTTAGCGCCTTGTGGAGTTCAAATAACGTGTTTTGAGATCATTTGTATCGTATCTTTTACTACATAACTTTTAACCAAATTTCACAAACACTAAGAAAGTTTGTTTTTCGATTCAAAACAAGATTTTAACGCTTTGTGGAGTTCAAATAACGTGTTTTGAGATCATTTGTATCGTATCTTTTACTACATAACTTTTCACCAAATTTCACAAACACTAAGAAAGTTTGTTTTTCGATTCAAAACAAGATTTTAACGCTTTGTGGAGTTCAAATAACGTGTTTTGAGATCATTTGTATGGTATCTTTCACTACATAACTTTTCACCAAATTTCACAAACACTAAGTAAGTTTGTTTTTCGATTCAAAACAAGATTTTAACGCTTTGAGGAGTCAAATAACGTGTTTTGAGATCATTTGTATCGTATCTTTTATTACATAACTTTTCACCAAATTTCACAAACACTAAGAAAGTTTGTTTTTCGATTCAAAACAAGATTTTAACGCCTTGAGGAGTCAAATAACGTGTTTTGAGATCATTTGTATCGTATCTTTTATTACATAACTTTTCACCAAATTTCACAAACACTAAGAAAGTTTGTTTTTCGATTCAAAACAAGATTTTAACGCTTTGTGGAGTTCAAATAACGTGTTTTGAGATCATTTGTATCGTATCTTTTACTACATAAATTTCCACCAAATTTCACAAACACTAAGAAAGTTTGTTTTTCGATTCAAAACAAGATTTTAACGCTTTGTGGAGTTCAAATAACGTGTTTTGAGATCATTTGTATCGTATCTTTTACTACATAACTTTTCACCAAATTTCACAAACACTAAGAAAGTTTGTTTTTTTATTCAAAACAAGATTTTAACGCCTTGAGGAGTCAAATGACGTGTTTTGAGATCATTTGTATCGTATCTTTTATTACATAACTTTTCACCAAATTTCACACACACTAAGAAAGTTTGTTTTTCGATTCAAAACAAGATTTTAACGCTTTGTGGAGTTCAAATAACGTGTTTTGAGATCATTTGTATCGTATCTTTTACTACATAACTTTTCACCAAATTTCACAAACACTAAGAAATTTTGTTTTTCGATTCAAAACAAGATTTTGGCGCCTTGTGGAGTTCAAATAACGTGTTTTGAGATCATTTTTATCGTATCTTTTACTACATAACTTTTCACCAAATTTCACAAACACTAAGAAAGTTTGTTTTTCGATTCAAAACAAGATTTTAACGCTTTGTGGAGTTCAAATAACGTGTTTTGAGATCATTTGTATCGTATCTTTTACTACATAACTTTTCACCAAATTTCACAAACACTAAGTAAGTTTGTTTTTCGATTCAAAACAAGATTTTAACGCTTTGAGGAGTTCAAATAACGTGTTTTGAGATCATTTGTATCGTATCTTTTACTACATAACTTTTCACCAAATTTCACAAACACTAATAAAGTTTTTTTTTCGATTCAAAACAAGATTGTAACGCTTTGTGGAGTTCAAATAACGTGTTTTGAGATCATTTGTATCGTATCTTTCACTACATAACTTTTCACAAAATTTCACAAACACTAAGAAAGTTTTTTTTTCGATTCAAAACAAGATTTTAACGCCTTGAGGAGTCAAATAACGTGTTTTGAGATCATTTGTATCGTATCTTTTATTACATAACTTTTCACCAAATTTCACACACACTAAGAAAGTTTGTTTTTCGATTCAAAACAAGATTTTAACGCTTTGTGGAGTTCAAATAACGTGTTTTGAGATCATTTGTATCGTATCTTTTACTACATAACTTTTCACCAAATTTCACAAACACTAAGTAAGTTTGTTTTTCGATTCAAAACAAGATTTTAACGCTTTGAGGAGTTCAAATAACGTGTTTTGAGATCATTTGTATCGTATCTTTTACTACATAAATTTCCACCAAATTTCACAAACACTAAGAAAGTTTGTTTTTCGATACAAAACAAGATTTTAACGCTTTGAGGAGTTCAAATAACGTGTTTTGAGATCATTTGTATCGTATCTTTTACTACATAACTTTTCACCAAATTTCACAAACACTAAGAAAGTTTGTTTTTCGATTCAAAACAAGATTTTAGCGCCTTGAGGAGTTCAAATAACGTGTTTTGAGATCATTTGTATCGTATCTTTTACTACATAACTTTTCACCAAATTTCACAAACACTAAGAAAGTTTGTTTTTCGATTCAAAACAAGATTTTAACGCTTTGTGGAGTTCAAATAACGTGTTTTGAGATCATTTGTATCGTATCTTTTACTACATAACTTTTCACCAAATTTCACAAACACTAAGAAATTTTGTTTTTCGATTCAAAACAAGATTTTAGCACCTTGTGGAGTTCAAATAACGTGTTTTGAGATCATTTGTATCGTATCTTTTACTACATAACTTTTAACCAAATTTCACAAACACTAAGAAAGTTTGTTTTTCGATTCAAAACAAGATTTTAACGCTTTGTGGAGTTCAAATAACGTGTTTTGAGATCATTTGTATCGTATCTTTTACTACATAACTTTTCACCAAATTTCACAAACACTAAGTAAGTTTGTTTTTCGATTCAAAACAAGATTTTAACGCTTTGAGGAGTTCAAATAACGTGTTTTGAGATCATTTGTATCGTATCTTTTACTACATAACTTTTCACCAAATTTCACAAACACTAATAAAGTTTTTTTTTCGATTCAAAACAAGATTGTAACGCTTTGTGGAGTTCAAATAACGTGTTTTGAGATAATTTGTATCGTATCTTTCACTACATAACTTTTCACCAAATTTCACAAACACTAAGAAAGTTTGTTTTTCGATTCAAAACAAGATTTTAACGCTTTGAGGAGTTCAAATAACGTGTTTTGAGATCATTTGTATCGTATCTTTTACTACATAACTTTTCACCAAATTTCACAAACACTAAGAAAGTTTGTTTTTCGATTCAAAACAAGATTTTAACGCTTTGTGGAGTTCAAATAACGTATTTTGAGATCATTTGTATCGTATCTTTTACTACATAACTTTTCACCAAATTTCCCAAACACTAAGAAAGTTTGTTTTTCGATTCAAAACAAGATTTTAACACTTTGTGGAGTTCAAATAACGGGTTTTGAGATCATTTGTATCGTATCATTCACTACATAACTTTTCACCAAATTTCACAAACACTAAGTAAGTTTGTTTTTCGATTCAAAACAAGATTTTAACGCTTTGAGGAGTTCAAATAACGTGTTTTGAGATCATTTGTATCGTATCTTTTACTACATAACTTTTCACCAAATTTCACAAACACTAAGAAAGTTTGTTTTTCGATTCAAAACAAGATTTTAACGCTTTGTGGAGTTCAAATAACGTGTTTTGAGATCATTTGTATCGTATCTTTTACTACATAACTTTTCACCAAATTTCCCAAACACTAAGAAAGTTTGTTTTTCGATTCAAAACAAGATTTTAACACTTTGTGGTGTTCAAATAACGGGTTTTGAGATCATTTGTATCGTATCATTCACTACATAACTTTTCACCAAATTTCACAAACACTAAGTAAGTTTGTTTTTCGATTCAAAACAAGATTTTAACGCTTTGAGGAGTTCAAATAACGTGTTTTGAGATCATTTGTATCGTATCTTTTACTACATAACTTTTCACCAAATTTCACAAACACTAAGAAAGTTTGTTTTTCGATTCAAAACAAGATTTTAACGCTTTGAGGAGTTCAAATAACGTATTTTTAGATCATTTGTATCGTATCTTTTACTACATAAATTTCCACCAAATTTCACAAACACTAAGAAAGTTTGTTTTTCGATACAAAACAAGATTTTAACGCTTTGAGGAGTTCAAATAACGTGTTTTGAGATCATTTGTATCGTATCTTTTACTACATAACTTTTCACCAAATTTCACAAACACTAAGAAAGTTTGTTTTTCGATTCAAAACAAGATTTTAGCGCCTTGAGGAGTTCAAATAACGTGTTTTGAGATCATTTGTATCGTATCTTTTACTACATAACTTTTCACCAAATTTCACAAACACTAAGAAAGTTTGTTTTTCGATTCAAAACAAGATTTTGATGCTTTGTGGAGTTCAAATAACGTGTTTTCAGATCATTGGTATCGTATCATTTACTACATAACTTTTCACCAAATTTCACAAACACTATGAAAGTTTGTTTTTCGATTCAAAACAAGATTTTAACGCTTTGTGGAGTTCAAATAACGCGTTTTGAGATCATTTGTATCGTATCTTTTACTACATAACTTTTCACCAAATTTCACAAACACTAAGTAAGTTTGTTTTTCGATTCAAAACAAGATTTTAACGCTTTGAGGAGTTCAAATAACGTGTTTTGAGATCATTTGTATCGTATCTTTTACTACATAACTTTTCACCAAATTTCACAAACACTAAGAAAGTTTGTTTTTCGATTCAAAACAAGATTTTAACGCTTTGTGGAGTTCAAATAACGTGTTTTGAGATCATTTGTATCGTATCTTTTACTACATAACTTTTCACCAAATTTCACAAACACTAAGAAAGTTTGTTTTTCGATTCAAAACAAGATTTTAGCGCTTTGTGGAGTTCAAATAACGTGCTTTGAGATCATTTGTATCGTATCTTTTACTACATAACTTTTCACCAAATTTCACAAACACTAAGAAAGTTTGTTTTTCGATTCAAAACATGATTTTAACGCTTTGTGGAGTTCAAATAACGTGTTTTGAGATCATTTGTATCGTATCTTTTACTACATAACTTTTCACCAAATTTCACAAACACTAAGAAAGTTTGTTTTTCGATTCAAAACATGATTTTAACGCTTTGTGGAGTTCAAATAACGTGTTTTGAGATCATTTGTATCGTATCATTCACTACATAACTTTTCACCAAATTTCACAAACACAAAATAAGTTTGTTTTTCGATTCAAAACAAGATTTTAACGCTTTGAGGAGTTCAAATAACGTGTTTTGAGATCATTTGTATCGTATCTTTTACTACATAACTTTTCACCAAATTTCACAAACACTAAGAAAGTTTGTTTTTCGATTTAAAACAAGATTTTAACGCCTTGATGAGTTCAAATAACGTATTTTTAGATCATTTGTATCGTATCTTTTACTACATAAATTTCCACCAAATTTCACAAACACTAAGAAAGTTTGTTTTTCGATACAAAACA
Source organism: Luzula sylvatica (assembly GCA_946800325.1). Taxonomy (NCBI): domain Eukaryota; kingdom Viridiplantae; phylum Streptophyta; class Magnoliopsida; order Poales; family Juncaceae; genus Luzula; species Luzula sylvatica. The sequence goes on along the minus strand of OX326956.1, from coordinate 69,634,510 downwards.
AGATTTTAACGCTTTGAGGAGTTCAAATAACGTGTTTTGAGATCATTTGTATCGTATCTTTTACTACATAACTTTTCACCAAATTTCACAAACACTAATAAAGTTTGTTTTTCGATTCAAAACTAGATTTTAGCGCTTTGTGGAGTTCAAATAACGTGTTTTGAGATCATTTGTATCGTATCTTTTACTACATAACTTTTCACCAAATTTCACAAACACTAAGAAAGTTTGTTTTTCGATTCAAAACAAGATTTTAGCGCCTTGAGGAGTTCAAATAACGTGTTTTGAGATCTTTTGTATCGTATCTTTTACTACATAACTTTTCACCAAATTTCACAAACACTAAGAAAGTTTGTTTTTCGATTCAAAACAAGATTTTGATGCTTTGTGGAGTTCAAATAACGTGTTTTCAGATCATTGGTATCGTATCATTTACTACATAACTTTTCACCAAATTTCACAAACACTATGAAAGTTTGTTTTTCGATTCAAAACAAGATTTTAACGCTTTGTGGAGTTCAAATAACGCGTTTTGAGATCATTTGTATCGAATCTTTTACTACATAACTTTTCACCAAATTTCACAAACACTAAGTAAGTTTGTTTTTCGATTCAAAACAAGATTTTAACGCTTTGAGGAGTTCAAATAACGTGTTTTGAGATCATTTGTATCGTAACTTTTACTACATAACTTTTCACCAATTTTCACAAACACTAAGAAAGTTTGTTTTTCGATTCAAAACAAGATTTTAACGCTTTGTGGAGTTCAAATAACGTGTTTTGAGATCATTTGTATCGTATCTTTCACTACATAACTTTTCACCAAATTTCACAAACACTAAGTAAGTTTGTTTTTCGATTCAAAACAAGATTTTAACGCTTTGAGGAGTCAAATAACGTGTTTTGAGATCATTTGTATCGTATCTTTTATTACATAACTTTTCACCAAATTTCACAAACACTAAGAAAGTTTGTTTTTCGATTCAAAACAAGATTTTAACGCCTTGAGGAGTCAAATAACGTGTTTTGAGATCATTTGTATCGTATCTTTTATTACATAACTTTTCACCAAATTTCACAAACACTATGAAAGTTTGTTTTTCGATTCAAAACAAGATTTTAACGCTTTGTGGAGTTCAAATGACGTGTTTTGAGATCATTTGTATCGTATCTTTTACTACATAAATTTCCACCAAATTTCACAAACACTAAGAAAGTTTGTTTTTCGATTCAAAACAAGATTTTAACGCTTTGTGGAGTTCAAATAACGTGTTTTGAGATCATTTGTATCGTATCTTTTACTACATAAATTTCCACCAAATTTCACAAACACTAAGAAAGTTTGTTTTTCGATTCAAAACAAGATTTTAACGCTTTGTGGAGTTCAAATAACGTGTTTTGAGATCATTTGTATCGTATCTTTTACTACATAACTTTTCACCAAATTTCACACACACTAAGAAAGTTTGTTTTTCGATTCAAAACAAGATTTTAACGCTTTGTGGAGTTCAAATAACGTGTTTTGAGATCATTTGTATCGTATCTTTTACTACATAACTTTTCACCAAATTTCACAAACACTAAGAAATTTTGTTTTTCGATTCAAAACAAGATTGTAACGCTTTGTGGAGTTCAAATAACGTGTTTTGAGATCATTTGTATCGTATCTTTCACTACATAACTTTTCACCAAATTTCACAAACACTAAGAAAGTTTGTTTTTCGATTCAAAACAAGATTTTAACGCTTTGAGGAGTTCAAATAACGTGTTTTGAGATCATTTGTATCGTATCTTTTACTACATAACTTTTCACCAAATTTCACAAACACTAAGAAAGTTTGTTTTTCGATTCAAAACAAGATTTTAACGCTTTGTGGAGTTCAAATAACGTGTTTTGAGATCATTTGTATCGTATCTTTTACTACATAACTTTTCACCAAATTTCCCAAACACTAAGAAAGTTTGTTTTTCGATTCAAATCAAGATTTTAACACTTTGTGGAGTTCAAATAACGGGTTTTGAGATCATTTGTATCGTATCATTCACTACATAACTTTTCACCAAATTTCACAAACACTAAGTAAGTTTGTTTTTCGATTCAAAACAAGATTTTAACGCTTTGAGGAGTTCAAATAACGTGTTTTGAGATCATTTGTATCGTATCTTTTACTACATAACTTTTCACCAAATTTCACAAACACTAAGAAAGTTTGTTTTTCGATTCAAAACAAGATTTTAACGCTTTGTGGAGTTCAAATAACGTGTTTTGAGATCATTTGTATCGTATCTTTTACTACATAACTTTTCACCAAATTTCCCAAACACTAAGAAAGTTTGTTTTTCGATTCAAAACAAGATTTTAACACTTTGTGGAGTTCAAATAACGGGTTTTGAGATCATTTGTATCGTATCATTCACTACATAACTTTTCACCAAATTTCACAAACACTAAGTAAGTTTGTTTTTCGATTCAAAACAAGATTTTAACGCTTTGAGGAGTTCAAATAACGTGTTTTGAGATCATTTGTATCGTATCTTTTACTACATAACTTTTCACCAAATTTCACAAACACTAAGAAAGTTTGTTTTTCGATTCAAAACAAGATTTTAACGCTTTGAGGAGTTCAAATAACGTATTTTTAGATCATTTGTATCGTATCTTTTACTACATAAATTTCCACCAAATTTCACAAACACTAAGAAAGTTTGTTTTTCGATACAAAACAAGATTTTAACGCTTTGAGGAGTTCAAATAACGTGTTTTGAGATCATTTGTATCGTATCTTTTACTACATAACTTTTCACCAAATTTCACAAACACTAAGAAAGTTTGTTTTTCGATTCAAAACAAGATTTTAGCGCCTTGAGGAGTTCAAATAACGTGTTTTGAGATCATTTGTATCGTATCTTTTACTACATAACTTTTCACCAAATTTCACAAACACTAAGAAAGTTTGTTTTTCGATTCAAAACAAGATTTTGATGCTTTGTGGAGTTCAAATAACGTGTTTTCAGATCATTGGTATCGTATCATTTACTACATAACTTTTCACCAAATTTCACAAACACTATGAAAGTTTGTTTTTCGATTCAAAACAAGATTTTAACGCTTTGTGGAGTTCAAATAACGCGTTTTGAGATCATTTGTATCGTATCTTTTACTACATAACTTTTCACCAAATTTCACAAATACTAAGTAAGTTTGTTTTTCGATTCAAAACAAGATTTTAACGCTTTGAGGAGTTCAAATAACGTGTTTTGAGATCATTTGTATCGTATCTTTTACTACATAACTTTTCACCAAATTTCACAAACACTAAGAAAGTTTGTTTTTCGATTCAAAACAAGATTTTGATGCTTTGTGGAGTTCAAATAACGTGTTTTCAGATCATTGGTATCGTATCATTTACAACATAACTTTTCACCAAATTTCACAAACACTATGAAAGTTTGTTTTTCGATTCAAAACAAGATTTTAACGCTTTGTGGAGTTCAAATAACGCGTTTTGAGATCATTTGTATCGTATCTTTTACTACATAACTTTTCACCAAATTTCACAAACACTAAGTAAGTTTGTTTTTCGATTCAAAACAAGATTTTAACGCTTTGAGGAGTTCAAATAACGTGTTTTGAGATCATTTGTATCGTATCTTTTACTACATAACTTTTCACCAAATTTCACAAACACTAAGAAAGTTTGTTTTTCGATTCAAAACAAGATTTTAGCGCCTTGAGGAGTTCAAATAACGTGTTTTGAGATCATTTGTATCGTATCTTTTACTACATAACTTTTCACCAAATTTCACAAACACTAAGAAAGTTTGTTTTTCGATTCAAAACAAGATTTTGATGCTTTGTGGAGTTCAAATAACGTGTTTTCAGATCATTGGTATCGTATCATTTACTACATAACTTTTCACCAAATTTCACAAACACTATGAAAGTTTGTTTTTCGATTCAAAACAAGATTTTAACGCTTTGTGGAGTTCAAATAACGCGTTTTGAGATCATTTGTATCGTATCTTTTACTACATAACTTTTCACCAAATTTCACAAACACTAAGTAAGTTTGTTTTTCGATTCAAAACAAGATTTTAACGCTTTGAGGAGTTCAAATAACGTGTTTTGAGATCATTTGTATCGTATCTTTTACTACATAACGTTTCACCAAATTTCACAAACACTAAGAAAGTTTGTTTTTCGATTCAAAACAAGATTTTAACGCTTTGTGGAGTTCAAATAACGTGTTTTGAGATCATTTGTATCGTATCTTTTACTACATAACTTTTCACCAAATTTCACAAACACTAAGAAAGTTTGTTTTTCGATTCAAAACAAGATTTTAGCGCTTTGTGGAGTTCAAATAACGTGCTTTGAGATCATTTGTATCGTATCTTTTACTACATAACTTTTCACCAAATTTCACAAACACTAAGAAAGTTTGTTTTTCGATTCAAAACAAGATTTTAGCGCCTTGAGGAGTTCAAATAACGTGTTTTGAGATCATTTGTATCGTATCTTTTACTACATAACTTTTCACCAAATTTCACAAACACTAAGAAAGTTTGTTTTTCGATTCAAAACATGATTTTGATGCTTTGTGGAGTTCAAATAACGTGTTTTCAGATCATTGGTATCGTATCATTTACTACATAACTTTTCACCAAATTTCACAAACACTATGAAAGTTTGTTTTTCGATTCAAAACAAGATTTTAACGCTTTGTGGAGTTCAAATAACGCGTTTTGAGATCATTTGTATCGTATCTTTTACTACATAACTTTTCACCAAATTTCACAAACACTAAGTAAGTTTGTTTTTCGATTCAAAACAAGATTTTAACGCTTTGAGGAGTTCAAATAACGTGTTTTGAGATCATTTGTATCGTATCTTTTACTACATAACTTTTCACCAAATTTCACAAACACTAAGAAAGTTTGTTTTTCGATTCAAAACAAGATTTTAACGCTTTGTGGAGTTCAAATAACGTGTTTTGAGATCATTTGTATCGTATCTTTTACTACATAACTTTTCACCAAATTTCACAAACACTAAGAAAGTTTGTTTTTCGATTCAAAACAAGATTTTAGCGCTTTGTGGAGTTCAAATAACGTGCTTTGAGATCATTTGTATCGTATCTTTTACTACATAACTTTTCACCAAATTTCACAAACACTAAGAAAGTTTGTTTTTCGATTCAAAACATGATTTTAACGCTTTGTGGAGTTCAAATAACGTGTTTTGAGATCATTTGTATCGTATCTTTTACTACATAACTTTTCACCAAATTTCACAAACACTAAGAAAGTTTGTTTTTCGATTCAAAACATGATTTTAACGCTTTGTGGAGTTCAAATAACGTGTTTTGAGATCATTTGTATCGTATCATTCACTACATAACTTTTCACCAAATTTCACAAACACAAAATAAGTTTGTTTTTCGATTCAAAACAAGATTTTAACGCTTTGAGGAGTTCAAATAACGTGTTTTGAGATCATTTGTATCGTATCTTTTACTACATAACTTTTCACCAAATTTCACAAACACTAAGAAAGTTTGTTTTTCGATTTAAAACAAGATTTTAACGCCTTGATGAGTTCAAATAACGTATTTTTAGATCATTTGTATCGTATCTTTTACTACATAAATTTCCACCAAATTTCACAAACACTAAGAAAGTTTGTTTTTCGATACAAAACAAGATTTTAACGCTTTGAGGAGTTCAAATAACGTGTTTTGAGATCATTTGTATCGTATCTTTTACTACATAACTTTTCACCAAATTTCACAAACACTAATAAAGTTTGTTTTTCGATTCAAAACTAGATTTTAGCGCTTTGTGGAGTTCAAATAACGTGTTTTGAGATCATTTGTATCGTATCTTTTACTACATAACTTTTCACCAAATTTCACAAACACTAAGAAAGTTTGTTTTTCGATTCAAAACAAGATTTTAGCGCCTTGAGGAGTTCAAATAACGTGTTTTGAGATCTTTTGTATCGTATCTTTTACTACATAACTTTTCACCAAATTTCACAAACACTAAGAAAGTTTGTTTTTCGATTCAAAACAAGATTTTGATGCTTTGTGGAGTTCAAATAACGTGTTTTCAGATCATTGGTATCGTATCATTTACTACATAACTTTTCACCAAATTTCACAAACACTATGAAAGTTTGTTTTTCGATTCAAAACAAGATTTTAACGCTTTGTGGAGTTCAAATAACGCGTTTTGAGATCATTTGTATCGAATCTTTTACTACATAACTTTTCACCAAATTTCACAAACACTAAGTAAGTTTGTTTTTCGATTCAAAACAAGATTTTAACGCTTTGAGGAGTTCAAATAACGTGTTTTGAGATCATTTGTATCGTAACTTTTACTACATAACTTTTCACCAAATTTCACAAACACTAAGAAAGTTTGTTTTTCGATTCAAAACAAGATTTTAACGCTTTGTGGAGTTCAAATAACGTGTTTTGAGATCATTTGTATCGTATCTTTCACTACATAACTTTTCACCAAATTTCACAAACACTAAGTAAGTTTGTTTTTCGATTCAAAACAAGATTTTAACGCTTTGAGGAGTCAAATAACGTGTTTTGAGATCATTTGTATCGTATCTTTTATTACATAACTTTTCACCAAATTTCACAAACACTAAGAAAGTTTGTTTTTCGATTCAAAACAAGATTTTAACGCCTTGAGGAGTCAAATAACGTGTTTTGAGATCATTTGTATCGTATCTTTTATTACATAACTTTTCACCAAATTTCACAAACACTAAGAAAGTTTGTTTTTCGATTCAAAACAAGATTTTAACGCTTTGTGGAGTTCAAATGACGTGTTTTGAGATCATTTGTATCGTATCTTTTACTACATAAATTTCCACCAAATTTCACAAACACTAAGAAAGTTTGTTTTTCGATTCAAAACAAGATTTTAACGCTTTGTGGAGTTCAAATAACGTGTTTTGAGATCATTTGTATCGTATCTTTTACTACATAAATTTCCACCAAATTTCACAAACACTAAGAAAGTTTGTTTTTCGATTCAAAACAAGATTTTAACGCTTTGTGGAGTTCAAATAACGTGTTTTGAGATCATTTGTATAGTATCTTTTACTACATAACTTTTCACCAAATTTCACAAACACTAAGTAAGTTTGTTTTTCGATTCAAAACAAGATTTTAACGCTTTGAGGAGTTCAAATAACGTGTTTTGAGATCATTTGTATCGTATCTTTTACTACATAACTTTTCACCAAATTTCACAAACACTAATAAAGTTTTTTTTTCGATTCAAAACAAGATTGTAACGCTTTGTGGAGTTCAAATAACGTGTTTTGAGATCATTTGTATCGTATCTTTCACTACATAACTTTTCACCAAATTTCACAAACACTAAGAAAGTTTGTTTTTCGATTCAAAACAAGATTTTAACGCTTTGAGGAGTTCAAATAACGTGTTTTGAGATCATTTGTATCGTATCTTTTACTACATAACTTTTCACCAAATTTCACAAACACTAAGAAAGTTTGTTTTTCGATTCAAAACAAGATTTTAACGCTTTGTGGAGTTCAAATAACGTGTTTTGAGATCATTTGTATCGTATCTTTTACTACATAACTTTTCACCAAATTTCCCAAACACTAAGAAAGTTTGTTTTTCGATTCAAATCAAGATTTTAACACTTTGTGGAGTTCAAATAACGGGTTTTGAGATCATTTGTATCGTATCATTCACTACATAACTTTTCACCAAATTTCACAAACACTAAGTAAGTTTGTTTTTCGATTCAAAACAAGATTTTAACGCTTTGAGGAGTTCAAATAACGTGTTTTGAGATCATTTGTATCGTATCTTTTACTACATAACTTTTCACCAAATTTCACAAACACTAAGAAAGTTTGTTTTTCGATTCAAAACAAGATTTTAACGCTTTGTGGAGTTCAAATAACGTGTTTTGAGATCATTTGTATCGTATCTTTTACTACATAACTTTTCACCAAATTTCCCAAACACTAAGAAAGTTTGTTTTTCGATTCAAAACAAGATTTTAACACTTTGTGGAGTTCAAATAACGGGTTTTGAGATCATTTGTATCGTATCATTCACTACATAACTTTTCACCAAATTTCACAAACACTAAGTAAGTTTGTTTTTCGATTCAAAACAAGATTTTAACGCTTTGAGGAGTTCAAATAACGTGTTTTGAGATCATTTGTATCGTATCTTTTACTACATAACTTTTCACCAAATTTCACAAACACTAAGAAAGTTTGTTTTTCGATTCAAAACAAGATTTTAACGCTTTGAGGAGTTCAAATAACGTATTTTTAGATCATTTGTATCGTATCTTTTACTACATAAATTTCCACCAAATTTCACAAACACTAAGAAAGTTTGTTTTTCGATACAAAACAAGATTTTAACGCTTTGAGGAGTTCAAATAACGTGTTTTGAGATCATTTGTATCGTATCTTTTACTACATAACTTTTCACCAAATTTCACAAACACTAAGAAAGTTTGTTTTTCGATTCAAAACAAGATTTTAGCGCCTTGAGGAGTTCAAATAACGTGTTTTGAGATCATTTGTATCGTATCTTTTACTACATAAATTTTCACCAAATTTCACAAACACTAAGAAAGTTTGTTTTTCGATTCAAAACAAGATTTTGATGCTTTGTGGAGTTCAAATAACGTGTTTTCAGATCATTGGTATCGTATCATTTACTACATAACTTTTCACCAAATTTCACAAACACTATGAAAGTTTGTTTTTCGATTCAAAACAAGATTTTAACGCTTTGTGGAGTTCAAATAACGCGTTTTGAGATCATTTGTATCGTATCTTTTACTACATAACTTTTCACCAAATTTCACAAACACTAAGTAAGTTTGTTTTTCGATTCAAAACAAGATTTTAACGCTTTGAGGAGTTCAAATAACGTGTTTTGAGATCATTTGTATCGTATCTTTTACTACATAACTTTTCACCAAATTTCACAAACACTAAGAAAGTTTGTTTTTCGATTCAAAACAAGATTTTAACGCTTTGTGGAGTTCAAATAACGTGTTTTGAGAACATTTGTATCGTATCTTTTACTACATAACTTTTCACCAAATTTCACAAACACTAAGAAAGTTTGTTTTTCGATTCAAAACAAAATTTTAGCGCTTTGTGGAGTTCAAATAACGTGCTTTGAGATCATTTGTATCGTATCTTTTACTACATAACTTTTCACCAAATTTCACAAACACTAAGAAAGTTTGTTTTTCGATTCAAAACAAGATTTTAACGCTTTGTGGAGTTCAAATAACGTGTTTTGAGATCATTTGTATCGTATCTTTTACTACATAACTTTTCACCAAATTTCACAAACACTAAGAAAGTTTGTTTTTCGATTCAAAACATGATTTTAACGCTTTGTGGAGTTCAAATAACGTGTTTTGAGATCATTTGTATCGTATCATTCACTACATAACTTTTCACCAAATTTCACAAACACTAAGTAAGTTTGTTTTTCGATTCAAAACAAGATTTTAACGCTTTGAGGAGTTCAAATAACGTGTTTTGAGATCATTTGTATCGTATCTTTTACTACATAACTTTTCACCAAATTTCACAAACACTAGGAAAGTTTGTTTTTCGATTTAAAACAAGATTTTAACGCCTTGATGAGTTCAAATAACGTATTTTTAGATCATTTGTATCGTATCTTTTACTACATAAATTTCCACCAAATTTCACAAACACTAAGAAAGTTTGTTTTTCGATACAAAACAAGATTTTAACGCTTTGAGGAGTTCAAATAACGTGTTTTGAGATCATTTGTATCGTATCTTTTACTACATAACTTTTCACCAAATTTCACAAACACTAATAAAGTTTGTTTTTCGATTCAAAACTAGATTTTAGCGCTTTGTGGAGTTCAAATAACGTGTTTTGAGATCATTTGTATCGTATCTTTTACTACATAACTTTTCACCAAATTTCACAAACACTAAGAAAGTTTGTTTTTCGATTCAAAACAAGATTTTAGCGCCTTGAGGAGTTCAAATAACGTGTTTTGAGATCATTTGTATCGTATCTTTTACTACATAACTTTTCACCAAATTTCACAAACACTAAGAAAGTTTGTTTTTCGATTCAAAACAAGATTTTGATGCTTTGTGGAGTTCAAATAACGTGTTTTCAGATCATTGGTATCGTATCATTTACTACATAACTTTTCACCAAATTTCACAAACACTATGAAAGTTTGTTTTTCGATTCAAAACAAGATTTTAACGCTTTGTGGAGTTCAAATAACGCGTTTTGAGATCATTTGTATCGAATCTTTTACTACATAACTTTTCACCAAATTTCACAAACACTAAGTAAGTTTGTTTTTCGATTCAAAACAAGATTTTAACGCTTTGAGGAGTTCAAATAACGTGTTTTGAGATCATTTGTATCGTATCTTTTACTACATAACTTTTCACCAAATTTCACAAACACTAAGAAAGTTTGTTTTTCGATTCAAAACAAGATTTTAACGCTTTGTGGAGTTCAAATAACGTGTTTTGAGATCATTTGTATCGTATCTTTCACTACATAACTTTTCACCAAATTTCACAAACACTAAGAAAGTTTGTTTTTCGATTCAAAACAAGATTTTAACGCCTTGAGGAGTCAAATAACGTGTTTTGAGATCATTTGTATCGTATCTTTTATTACATAACTTTTCACCAAATTTCACAAACACTAAGAAAGTTTGTTTTTCGATTCAAAACAAGATTTTAACGCTTTGTGGAGTTCAAATAACGTGTTTTGAGATCATTTGTATCGTATCTTTTACTACATAAATTTCCACCAAATTTCACAAACACTAAGAAAGTTTGTTTTTCGATTCAAAACAAGATTTTAACGCTTTGTGGAGTTCAAATAACGTGTTTTGAGATCATTTGTATCGTATCTTTTACTACATAACTTTTCACCAAATTTCACAAACACTAAGAAAGTTTGTTTTTTTATTCAAAACAAGATTTTAACGCCTTGAGGAGTCAAATAACGTGTTTTGAGATCATTTGTATCGTATCTTTTATTACATAACTTTTCACCAAATTTCACACACACTAAGAAAGTTTGTTTTTCGATTCAAAACAAGATTTTAACGCTTCGTGGAGTTCAAATAACGTGTTTTGAGATCATTTGTATCGTATCTTTTACTACATAACTTTTCACCAAATTTCACAAACACTAAGAAATTTTGTTTTTCGATTCAAAACAAGATTTTGGCGCCTTGTGGAGTTCAAATAACGTGTTTTGAGATCATTTTTATCGTATCTTTTACTACATAACTTTTCACCAAATTTCACAAACACTAAGAAAGTTTGTTTTTCGATTCAAAACAAGATTTTAACGCTTTGTGGAGTTCAAATAACGTGTTTTGAGATCATTTGTATCGTATCTTTTACTACATAACTTTTCACCAAATTTCACAAACACTAAGTAAGTTTGTTTTTCGATTCAAAACAAGATTTTAACGCTTTGAGGAGTTCAAATAACGTGTTTTGAGATCATTTGTATCGTATCTTTTACTACATAACTTTTCACCAAATTTCACAAACACTAATAAAGTTTTTTTTTCGATTCAAAACAAGATTGTAACGCTTTGTGGAGTTCAAATAACGTGTTTTGAGATCATTTGTATCGTATCTTTCACTACATAACTTTTCACAAAATTTCACAAACACTAAGAAAGTTTTTTTTTCGATTCAAAACAAGATTTTAACGCCTTGAGGAGTCAAATAACGTGTTTTGAGATCATTTGTATCGTATCTTTTATTAAATAACTTTTCACCAAATTTCACACACACTAAGAAAGTTGGTTTTTCGATTCAAAACAAGATTTTAACGCTTTGTGGAGTTCAAATAACGTGTTTTGAGATCATTTGTATCGTATCTTTTACTACATAACTTTTCACCAAATTTCACAAACACTAAGAAATTTTGTTTTTCGATTCAAAACAAGATTTTGGCGCCTTGTGGAGTTCAAATAACGTGTTTTGAGATCATTTTTATCGTATCTTTTACTACATAACTTTTCACCAAATTTCACAAACACTAAGAAAGTTTGTTTTTCGATTCAAAACAAGATTTTAACGCTTTGTGGAGTTCAAATAACGTGTTTTGAGATCATTTGTATCGTATCTTTTACTACATAACTTTTCACCAAATTTCACAAACACTAAGTAAGTTTGTTTTTCGATTCAAAACAAGATTTTAACGCTTTGAGGAGTTCAAATAACGTGTTTTGAGATCATTTGTATCGTATCTTTTACTACATAACTTTTCACCAAATTTCACAAACACTAATAAAGTTTTTTTTTCGATTCAAAACAAGATTGTAACGCTTTGTGGAGTTCAAATAACGTGTTTTGAGATCATTTGTATCGTATCTTTCACTACGTAACTTTTCACCAAATTTCACAAACACTAAGAAAGTTTGTTTTTCGATTCAAAACAAGATTTTAACGCATTGAGGAGTTCAAATAACGTGTTTTGAGATCATTTGTATCGTATCTTTTACTACATAACTTTTCACCAAATTTCACAAACACTAAGAAAGTTTGTTTTTCGATTCAAAACAAGATTTTAACGCTTTGTGGAGTTCAAATAACGTGTTTTGAGATCATTTGTATCGTATCTTTTACTACATAACTTTTCACCAAATTTCCCAAACACTAAGAAAGTTTGTTTTTCGATTCAAAACAAGATTTTAACACTTTGTGGAGTTCAAATAACGGGTTTTGAGATCATTTGTATCGTATCATTCACTACATAACTTTTCACCAAATTTCACAAACACTAAGTAAGTTTGTTTTTCGATACAAAACAAGATTTTAACGCTTTGAGGAGTTCAAATAACGTGTTTTGAGATCATTTGTATCGTATCTTTTACTACATAACTTTTCACCAAATTTCACAAACACTAATAAAGTTTGTTTTTCGATTCAAAACTAGATTTTAGCGCTTTGTGGAGTTCAAATAACGTGTTTTGAGATCATTTGTATCGTATCTTTTACTACATAACTTTTCACCAAATTTCACAAACACTAAGAAAGTTTGTTTTTCGATTCAAAACAAGATTTTAGCGCCTTGAGGAGTTCAAATAACGTGTTTTGAGATCATTTGTATCGTATCTTTTACTACATAACTTTTCACCAAATTTCACAAACACTAAGAAAGTTTGTTTTTCGATTCAAAACAAGATTTTGATGCTTTGTGGAGTTCAAATAACGTGTTTTCAGATCATTGGTATCGTATCATTTACTACATAACTTTTCACCAAATTTCACAAACACTATGAAAGTTTGTTTTTCGATTCAAAACAAGATTTTAACGCTTTGTGGAGTTCAAATAACGCGTTTTGAGATCATTTGTATCGAATCTTTTACTACATAACTTTTCACCAAATTTCACAAACACTAAGTAAGTTTGTTTTTCGATTCAAAACAAGATTTTAACGCTTTGAGGAGTTCAAATAACGTGTTTTGAGATCATTTGTATCGTATCTTTTACTACATAACTTTTCACCAAATTTCACAAACACAAAGAAAGTTTGTTTTTCGATTCAAAACAAGATTTTAACGCTTTGAGGAGTTCAAATAACGTGTTTTGAGATCATTTATATCGTATCTTTTACTACATAACTTTTCACCAAATTTCATAAACACTAAGAAAGTTTGTTTTTTTATTCAAAACAAGATTTTAACGCCTTGAGGAGTCAAATAACGTGTTTTTAGATCATTTGTATCGTATCTTTTATTATATAACTTTTCACCAAATTTCACAAACACTAAGAAAGTTTGTTTTTCGATTCAAAACAAGATTTTAACGCTTTGTGGAGTTCAAATAACGTGTTTTGAGATCATTTGTATCGTATCTTTTACTACATAACTTTTCACCAAATTTCACAAACACTAAGAAATTTTGTTTTTCGATTCAAAACAAGATTTTAGCGCTTTGTGGAGTTCAAATGACGTGTTTTGAGATCATTTGTATCGTATCTTTTACTACATAACTTTTCACCAAATTTCACAAACACTAAGAAAGTTTGTTTTTCGATTCAAAACAAGATTTTAACGCTTTGTGGAGTTGAAATAACGTGTTTTGAGATCATTTGTATCGTATCTTTTACTACATAACTTTTCACCAAATTTCACAAACACTAAGTAAGTTTGTTTTTCGATTCACAACAAGATTTTAACGCTTTGAGGAGTTCAAATAACGTGTTTTGAGATCATTTGTATCGTATCTTTTACTACATAACTTTTCACCAAATTTCACAAACACTAATAAAGTTTGTTTTTCGATTCAAAACAAGATTGTAACGCTTTGTGGAGTTCAAATAACGTGTTTTGAGATCATTTGTATCGTATCTTTCACTACATAACTTTTCACCAAATTTCACAAACACTAAGTAAGTTTGTTTTTCGATTCAAAACAAGATTTTAACGCTTTGAGGAGTTCAAATAACGTGTTTTGAGATCATTTGTATCGTATCTTTTACTACATAACTTTTCACTAAATTTCACAAACACTAAGAAAGTTTGTTTTTCGATTCAAAACAAGATTTTAACGCTTTGTGGAGTTCAAATAACGTGTTTTGAGATCATTTGTATCGTATCTTTTACTACATAACTTTTCACCAAATTTCCCAAACACTAAGAAAGTTTGTTTTTCGATTCAAAACAAGATTTTAACACTTTGTGGAGTTCAAATAACGTGTTTTGAGATCATTTGTATCGTATGATTCACTACATAACTTTTCACCAAATTTCACAAACACTAAGTAAGTTTTTTTTTCGATTCAAAACAAGATTTTAACGCTTTGAGGAGTTCAAATAACATGTTTTGAGATCATTTGTATCGTATCTTTTACTACATAACTTTTCACTAAATTTCACAAACACTAAGAAAGTTTGTTTTTCGATTCAAAACAAGATTTTAACGCTTTGTGGAGTTCAAATAACGTGTTTTGAGATCATTTGTATCGTATCTTTTACTACATAACTTTTCACCAAATTTCACAAACACTAAGTAAGTTTGTTTTTCGATTCAAAACAAGATTTTAACGCTTTGTGGAGTTCAAATAACGTGTTTTGAGATCATTTGTATCGTATCTTTTACTACATAACTTTTCACCAAATTTCACAAACACTAAGAAATTTTGTTTTTCGATTCAAAACAAGATTTTAGCGCTTTGTGGAGTTCAAATGACGTGTTTTGAGATCATTTGTATCGTATCTTTTACTACATAACTTTTCACCAAATTTCACAAACACTAAGAAAGTTTGTTTTTCGATTCAAAACAAGATTTTAACGCTTTGTGGAGTTGAAATAACGTGTTTTGAGATCATTTGTATCGTATCTTTTACTACATAACTTTTCACCAAATTTCACAAACACTAAGTAAGTTTGTTTTTCGATTCACAACAAGATTTTAACGCTTTGAGGAGTTCAAATAACGTGTTTTGAGATCATTTGTATCGTATCTTTTACTACATAACTTTTCACCAAATTTCACAAACACTAATAAAGTTTGTTTTTCGATTCAAAACAAGATTGTAACGCTTTGTGGAGTTCAAATAACGTGTTTTGAGATCATCTGTATCGTATCTTTCACTACATAACTTTTCACCAAATTTCACAAACCCTAAGTAAGTTTGTTTTTCGATTCAAAACAAGATTTTAACGCTTTGAGGAGTTCAAATAACGTGTTTTGAGATCATTTGTATCGTATCTTTTACTACATAACTTTTCACTAAATTTTACAAACACTAAGAAAGTTTGTTTTTCGATTCAAAACAAGATTTTAACGCTTTGTGGAGTTCAAATAACGTGTTTTGAGATCATTTGTATCGTATCTTTTACTACATAACTTTTCACCAAATTTCCCAAACACTAAGAAAGTTAGTTTTTCGATTCAAAACAAGATTTTAACACTTTGTGGAGTTCAAATAACGTGTTTTGAGATCATTTGTATCGTATCATTCACTACATAACTTTTCACCAAATTTCACAAACACTAAGTAAGTTTTTTTTTCGATTCAAAACAAGATTTTAACGCTTTGAGGAGTTCAAATAACGTGTTTTGAGATCATTTGTATCGTATCTTTTACTACATAACTTTTCACCAAATTTCACAAACACTAAGAAAGTTTGTTTTTCGATTCAAAACAAGATTTTAACGCCTTGAGGAGTTCAAATAACGTATTTTTAGATCATTTGTATCGTATCTTTTACTACATAAATTTCCACCAAATTTCACACACACTAAGAAAGTTTGTTTTTCGATACAAAACAAGATTTTAACGCTTTGAGGAGTTCAAATAACGTGTTTTGAGATCATTTGTATCGTATCTTTTACTACATAACTTTTCACCAAATTTCACAAACACTAAGAAAGTTTGTTTTTCGATTCAAAACAAGATTTTAGCGCCTTGAGGAGTTCAAATAACGTGTTTTGAGATCATTTCTATCGTATCTTTTACTACATAACTTTTCACCAAATTTCACAAACACTAAGAAAGTTTGTTTTTCGATTCAAAACAAGATTTTGATGCTTTGTGGAGTTCAAATAACGTGTTTTCAGATCATTGGTATCGTATCATTTACTACATAACTTTTCACCAAATTTCACAAACACTATGAAAGTTTGTTTTTCGATTCAAAACAAGATTTTAACGCTTTGTGGAGTTCAAATAACGCGTTTTGAGATCATTTGTATCGTATCTTTTACTACATAACTTTTCACCAAATTTCACAAACACTAAGTAAGTTTGTTTTTTGATTCAAAACAAGATTTTAACGCTTTGAGGAGTTCAAATAACGTGTTTTGAGATCATTTGTATCGTATCTTTTACTACATAACTTTTCACCAAATTTCACAAACACTAAGAAAGTTTGTTTTTCGATTCAAAACAAGATTTTAACGCTTTGTGGAGTTCAAATAACGTGTTTTGAGATCATTTGTATCGTATCTTTTACTACATAACTTTTCACCAAATTTCACAAACACTAAGAAAGTTTGTTTTTCAATTCAAAACAAGATTTTAGCGCTTTGTGGAGTTCAAATAACGTGCTTTGAGATCATTTGTATCGTATCTTTTACTACATAACTTTTCACCAAATTTCACAAACACTAAGAAAATTTGTTTTTCGATTCAAAACATGATTTTAACGCTTTGTGGAGTTCAAATAACGTGTTTTGAGATCATTTGTATCGTATCTTTTACTACATAACTTTTCACCAAATTTCACAAACACTAAGTAAGTTTGTTTTTCGATTCAAAACAAGATTTTAACGTTTTGAGGAGTTCAAATAACGTGTTTTGAGATCATTTGTATCGTATCTTTTACTACATAACTTTTCACCAAATTTCCCAAACACTAAGAAAGTTTGTTTTTCGATTCGAAACAAGATTTTAACACTTTGTGGAGTTCAAATAACGGGTTTTGAGATCATTTGTATCGTATCATTCACTACATAACTTTTCACCAAATTTCACAAACACTAAGTAAGTTTGTTTTTCGATTCAAAACAAGATTTTAACGCTTTGAGGAGTTCAAATAACGTGTTTTGAGATCATTTGTATCGTATCTTTTACTACATAACTTTTCACCAAATTTCACAAACACTAAGAAAGTTTGTTTTTCGATTCAAAACAAGATTTTAACGCTTTGAGGAGTTCAAATAACGTGTTTTGAGATCATTTATATCGTATCTTTTACTACATAACTTTTCACCAAATTTCATAAACACTAAGAAAGTTTGTTTTTTTATTCAAAACAAGATTTTAACGCCTTGAGGAGTCAAATAACGTGTTTTTAGATCATTTGTATCGTATCTTTTATTACATAACTTTTCACCAAATTTCACAAACACTAAGAAAGTTTGTTTTTCGATTCAAAACAAGATTTTAACGCTTTGTGGAGTTCAAATAACGTGTTTTTAGATCATTTGTATCGTATCTTTTACTACATAACTTTTCACCAAATTTCACAAACACTAAGAAATTTTGTTTTTCGATTCAAAACAGGATTTTAGCGCTTTGTGGAGTTCAAATGACGTGTTTTGAGATCATTTGTATCGTATCTTTTACTACATAACTTTTCACCAAATTTCACAAACACTAAGAAAGTTTGTTTTTCGATTCAAAACAAGATTTTAATGCTTTGTGGAGTTGAAATAACGTGTTTTGAGATCATTTGTATCGTATCTTTTACTACATAACTTTTCACCAAATTTCACAAACACTAAGTAAGTTTGTTTTTCGATTCACAACAAGATTTTAACGCTTTGAGGAGTTCAAATAACGTGTTTTGAGATCATTTGTATCGTATCTTTTACTACATAACTTTTCACCAAATTTCACAAACACTAATAAAGTTTGTTTTTCGATTCAAAACAAGATTGTAACGCTTTGTGGAGTTCAAATAACGTGTTTTGAGATCATTTGTATCGTATCTTTCACTACATAACTTTTCACCAAATTTCACAAACACTAAGTAAGTTTGTTTTTCGATTCAAAACAAGATTTTAACGCTTTGAGGAGTTCAAATAACGTGTTTTGAGATCATTTGTATCGTATCTTTTACTACATAACTTTTCACTAAATTTCACAAACACTAAGAAAGTTTGTTTTTCGATTCAAAACAAGATTTTAACGCTTTGTGGAGTTCAAATAACGTGTTTTGAGATCATTTGTATTGTATGTTTTACTACATAACTTTTCACCAAATTTCCCAAACACTAAGAAAGTTTGTTTTTCGATTCAAAACAAGATTTTAACACTTTGTGGAGTTCAAATAACGTGTTTTGAGATCATTTGTATCGTATCATTCACTACATAACTTTTCACCAAATTTCACAAACACTAAGTAAGTTTTTTTTTCGATTCAAAACAAGATTTTAACGCTTTGAGGAGTTCAAATAACGTGTTTTGAGATCATTTGTATCGTATCTTTTACTACATAACTTTTCACCAAATTTCACAAACACTAAGAAAGTTTGTTTTTCGATTCAAAACAAGATTTTAACGCCTTGAGGAGTTCAAATAACGTATTTTTAGATCATTTGTATCGTATCTTTTACTACATAAATTTCCACCAAATTTCACACACACTAAGAAAGTTTGTTTTTCGATACAAAACAAGATTTTAACGCTTTGAGGAGTTCAAATAACGTGTTTTGAGATCATTTGTATCGTATCTTTTACTACATAACTTTTCACCAAATTTCACAAACACTAAGAAAGTTTGTTTTTCGATTCAAAACAAGATTTTAGCGCCTTGAGGAGTTCAAATAACGTGTTTTGAGATCATTTGTATCGTATCTTTTACTACATAACTTTTCACCAAATTTCACAAACACTAAGAAAGTTTGTTTTTCGATTCAAAACAAGATTTTGATGCTTTGTGGAGTTCAAATAACGTGTTTTCAGATCATTGGTATCGTATCATTTACTACATAACTTTTCACCAAATTTCACAAACACTATGAAAGTTTGTTTTTCGATTCAAAACAAGATTTTAACGCTTTGTGGAGTTCAAATAACGCGTTTTGAGATCATTTGTATCGTATCTTTTACTACATAACTTTTCACCAAATTTCACAAACACTAAGTAAGTTTGTTTTTTGATTCAAAACAAGATTTTAACGCTTTGAGGAGTTCAAATAACGTGTTTTGAGATCATTTGTATCGTATCTTTTACTACATAACTTTTCACCAAATTTCACAAACACTAAGAAAGTTTGTTTTTCGATTCAAAACAAGATTTTAACGCTTTGTGGAGTTCAAATAACGTGTTTTGAGATCATTTGTATCGTATCTTTTACTACATAACTTTTCACCAAATTTCACAAACACTAAGAAAGTTTGTTTTTCGATTCAAAACAAGATTTTAGCGCTTTGTGGAGTTCAAATAACGTGCTTTGAGATCATTTGTATCGTATCTTTTACTACATAACTTTTCACCAAATTTCACAAACACTAAGAAAATTTGTTTTTCCATTCAAAACATGATTTTAACGCTTTGTGGAGTTCAAATAACGTGTTTTGAGATCATTTGTATCGTATCTTTTACTACATAACTTTTCACCAAATTTCACAAACACTAAGTAAGTTTGTTTTTCGATTCAAAACAAGATTTTAACGCTTTGAGGAGTTCAAATAACGTGTTTTGAGATCATTTGTATCGTATCTTTTACTACATAACTTTTCACCAAATTTCACAAACACTAATAAAGTTTGTTTTTCGATTCAAAACAAGATTGTAACGCTTTTTGGAGTTCAAATAACGTGTTTTGAGATCATTTGTATCGTATCATTCACTACATAACTTTTCACCAAATTTCACAAACACTAAGTAAGTTTGTTTTTCGATTCAAAACAAGATTTTAACGCTTTGAGGAGTTCAAATAGCGTGTTTTGAGATCATTTGTATAGTATCTTTTACTACATAACTTTTCACCAAATTTCACAAACACTAAGAAAGTTTGTTTTTCGATTCAAAACAAGATTTTAACGCTTTGTGGAGTTCAAATAACGTGTTTTGAGATCATTTGTATCGTATCTTTTACTACATAACTTTTCACCAAATTTCACAAACACTATGAAAGTTTGTTTTTCGATTCAAAACAAGATTTTAACGCTTTGTGGAGTTCAAATAACGCGTTTTGAGATCATTTGTATCGTATCTTTTACTACATAACTTTTCACCAAATTTCACAAACACTAAGTAAGTTTGTTTTTTGATTCAAAACAAGATTTTAACGCTTTGAGGAGTTCAAATAACGTGTTTTGAGATCATTTGTATCGTATCTTTTACTACATAACTTTTCACCAAATTTCACAAACACTAAGAAAGTTTGTTTTTCGATTCAAAACAAGATTTTAACGCTTTGTGGAGTTCAAATAACGTGTTTTGAGATCATTTGTATCGTATCTTTTACTACATAACTTTTCACCAAATTTCACAAACACTAAGAAAGTTTGTTTTTCAATTCAAAACAAGATTTTAGCGCTTTGTGGAGTTCAAATAACGTGCTTTGAGATCATTTGTATCGTATCTTTTACTACATAACTTTTCACCAAATTTCACAAACACTAAGAAAATTTGTTTTTCGATTCAAAACATGATTTTAACGCTTTGTGGAGTTCAAATAACGTGTTTTGAGATCATTTGTATCGTATCTTTTACTACATAACTTTTCACCAAATTTCACAAACACTAAGTAAGTTTGTTTTTCGATTCAAAACAAGATTTTAACGTTTTGAGGAGTTCAAATAACGTGTTTTGAGATCATTTGTATCGTATCTTTTACTACATAACTTTTCACCAAATTTCCCAAACACTAAGAAAGTTTGTTTTTCGATTCGAAACAAGATTTTAACACTTTGTGGAGTTCAAATAACGGGTTTTGAGATCATTTGTATCGTATCATTCACTACATAACTTTTCACCAAATTTCACAAACACTAAGTAAGTTTGTTTTTCGATTCAAAACAAGATTTTAACGCTTTGAGGAGTTCAAATAACGTGTTTTGAGATCATTTGTATCGTATCTTTTACTACATAACTTTTCACCAAATTTCACAAACACTAAGAAAGTTTGTTTTTCGATTCAAAACAAGATTTTAACGCTTTGAGGAGTTCAAATAACGTGTTTTGAGATCATTTATATCGTATCTTTTACTACATAACTTTTCACCAAATTTCATAAACACTAAGAAAGTTTGTTTTTTTATTCAAAACAAGATTTTAACGCCTTGAGGAGTCAAATAACGTGTTTTTAGATCATTTGTATCGTATCTTTTATTACATAACTTTTCACCAAATTTCACAAACACTAAGAAAGTTTGTTTTTCGATTCAAAACAAGATTTTAACGCTTTGTGGAGTTCAAATAACGTGTTTTGAGATCATTTGTATCGTATCTTTTACTACATAACTTTTCACCAAATTTCACAAACACTAAGAAATTTTGTTTTTCGATTCAAAACAAGATTTTAGCGCTTTGTGGAGTTCAAATGACGTGTTTTGAGATCATTTGTATCGTATCTTTTACTACATAACTTTTCACCAAATTTCACAAACACTAAGAAAGTTTGTTTTTCGATTCAAAACAAGATTTTAACGCTTTGTGGAGTTGAAATAACGTGTTTTGAGATCATTTGTATCGTATCTTTTACTACATAACTTTTCACCAAATTTCACAAACACTAAGAAAGTTTGTTTTTCGATTCAAAACAAGATTTTAACGCTTTGTGGAGTTGAAATAACGTGTTTTGAGATCATTTGTATCGTATCTTTTACTACATAACTTTTCACCAAATTTCACAAACACTAAGTAAGTTTGTTTTTCGATTCACAACAAGATTTTAACGCTTTGAGGAGTTCAAATAACGTGTTTTGAGATCATTTGTATCGTATCTTTTACTACATAACTTTTCACCAAATTTCCCAAACACTAAGAAAGTTTGTTTTTCGATTCGAAACAAGATTTTAACACTTTGTGGAGTTCAAATAACGGGTTTTGAGATCATTTGTATCGTATCATTCACTACATAACTTTTCACCAAATTTCACAAACACTAAGTAAGTTTGTTTTTCGATTCAAAACAAGATTTTAACGCTTTGAGGAGTTCAAATAACGTGTTTTGAGATCATTTGTATCGTATCTTTTACTACATAACTTTTCACCAAATTTCACAAACACTAAGAAAGTTTGTTTTTCGATTCAAAACAAGATTTTAACGCTTTGAGGAGTTCAAATAACGTGTTTTGAGATCATTTATATCGTATCTTTTACTACATAACTTTTCACCAAATTTCATAAACACTAAGAAAGTTTGTTTTTTTATTCAAAACAAGATTTTAACGCCTTGAGGAGTCAAATAACGTGTTTTTAGATCATTTGTATCGTATCTTTTATTACATAACTTTTCACCAAATTTCACAAACACTAAGAAAGTTTGTTTTTCGATTCAAAACAAGATTTTAACGCTTTGTGGAGTTCAAATAACGTGTTTTTAGATCATTTGTATCGTATCTTTTACTACATAACTTTTCACCAAATTTCACAAACACTAAGAAATTTTGTTTTTCGATTCAAAACAGGATTTTAGCGCTTTGTGGAGTTCAAATGACGTGTTTTGAGATCATTTGTATCGTATCTTTTACTACATAACTTTTCACCAAATTTCACAAACACTAAGAAAGTTTGTTTTTCGATTCAAAACAAGATTTTAATGCTTTGTGGAGTTGAAATAACGTGTTTTGAGATCATTTGTATCGTATCTTTTACTACATAACTTTTCACCAAATTTCACAAACACTAAGTAAGTTTGTTTTTCGATTCACAACAAGATTTTAACGCTTTGAGGAGTTCAAATAACGTGTTTTGAGATCATTTGTATCGTATCTTTTACTACATAACTTTTCACCAAATTTCACAAACACTAATAAAGTTTGTTTTTCGATTCAAAACAAGATTGTAACGCTTTGTGGAGTTCAAATAACGTGTTTTGAGATCATTTGTATCGTATCTTTCACTACATAACTTTTCACCAAATTTCACAAACACTAAGTAAGTTTGTTTTTCGATTCAAAACAAGATTTTAACGCTTTGAGGAGTTCAAATAACGTGTTTTGAGATCATTTGTATCGTATCTTTTACTACATAACTTTTCACTAAATTTCACAAACACTAAGAAAGTTTGTTTTTCGATTCAAAACAAGATTTTAACGCTTTGTGGAGTTCAAATAACGTGTTTTGAGATCATTTGTATTGTATCTTTTACTACATAACTTTTCACCAAATTTCCCAAACACTAAGAAAGTTTGTTTTTCGATTCAAAACAAGATTTTAACACTTTGTGGAGTTCAAATAACGTGTTTTGAGATCATTTGTATCGTATCATTCACTACATAACTTTTCACCAAATTTCACAAACACTAAGTAAGTTTTTTTTTCGATTCAAAACAAGATTTTAACGCTTTGAGGAGTTCAAATAACGTGTTTTGAGATCATTTGTATCGTATCTTTTACTACATAACTTTTCACCAAATTTCACAAACACTAAGAAAGTTTGTTTTTCGATTCAAAACAAGATTTTAACGCCTTGAGGAGTTCAAATAACGTATTTTTAGATCATTTGTATCGTATCTTTTACTACATAAATTTCCACCAAATTTCACACACACTAAGAAAGTTTGTTTTTCGATACAAAACAAGATTTTAACGCTTTGAGGAGTTCAAATAACGTGTTTTGAGATCATTTGTATCGTATCTTTTACTACATAACTTTTCACCAAATTTCACAAACACTAAGAAAGTTTGTTTTTCGATTCAAAACAAGATTTTAGCGCCTTGAGGAGTTCAAATAACGTGTTTTGAGATCATTTGTATCGTATCTTTTACTACATAACTTTTCACCAAATTTCACAAACACTAAGAAAGTTTGTTTTTCGATTCAAAACAAGATTTTGATGCTTTGTGGAGTTCAAATAACGTGTTTTCAGATCATTGGTATCGTATCATTTACTACATAACTTTTCACCAAATTTCACAAACACTATGAAAGTTTGTTTTTCGATTCAAAACAAGATTTTAACGCTTTGTGGAGTTCAAATAACGCGTTTTGAGATCATTTGTATCGTATCTTTTACTACATAACTTTTCACCAAATTTCACAAACACTAAGTAAGTTTGTTTTTTGATTCAAAACAAGATTTTAACGCTTTGAGGAGTTCAAATAACGTGTTTTGAGATCATTTGTATCGTATCTTTTACTACATAACTTTTCACCAAATTTCACAAACACTAAGAAAGTTTGTTTTTCGATTCAAAACAAGATTTTAACGCTTTGTGGAGTTCAAATAACGTGTTTTGAGATCATTTGTATCGTATCTTTTACTACATAACTTTTCACCAAATTTCACAAACACTAAGAAAGTTTGTTTTTCGATTCAAAACAAGATTTTAGCGCTTTGTGGAGTTCAAATAACGTGCTTTGAGATCATTTGTATCGTATCTTTTACTACATAACTTTTCACCAAATTTCACAAACACTAAGAAAATTTGTTTTTCGATTCAAAACATGATTTTAACGCTTTGTGGAGTTCAAATAACGTGTTTTGAGATCATTTGTATCGTATCTTTTACTACATAACTTTTCACCAAATTTCACAAACACTAAGTAAGTTTGTTTTTCGATTCAAAACAAGATTTTAACGCTTTGAGGAGTTCAAATAACGTGTTTTGAGATCATTTGTATCGTATCTTTTACTACATAACTTTTGACCAAATTTCACAAACACTAATAAAGTTTGTTTTTCGATTCAAAACAAGATTGTAACGCTTTTTGGAGTTCAAATAACGTGTTTTGAGATCATTTGTATCGTATCATTCACTACATAACTTTTCACCAAATTTCACAAACACTAAGTAAGTTTGTTTTTCGATTCAAAACAAGATTTTAACGCTTTGAGGAGTTCAAATAGCGTGTTTTGAGATCATTTGTATCGTATCTTTTACTACATAACTTTTCACCAAATTTCACAAACACTAAGAAAGTTTGTTTTTCGATTCAAAACAAGATTTTAACGCTTTGTGGAGTTCAAATAACGTGTTTTGAGATCATTTGTATCGTATATTTTACTACATAACTTTTCACCAAATTTCCCAAACACTAAGAAAGTTTGTTTTTCGATTCAAAACAAGATTTTAACACTTTGTGGAGTTCAAATAACGTGTTTTGAGATCATTTGTATCGTATCATTCACTACATAACTTTTCACCAAATTTCACAAACACTAAGTAAGTTTGTTTTTCGATTCAAAACAAGATTTTAACGCTTTGAGGAGTTCAAATAACGTGTTTTGAGATCATTTGTATCGTATCTTTTACTACATAACTTTTCACCAAATTTCACAAACACTAAGAAAGTTTGTTTTTCGATTCAAAACAAGATTTTAACGCCTTGATGAGTTCAAATAACGTATTTTTAGATCATTTGTATCGTATCTTTTACTACATAAATTTCCACCAAATTTCACAAACACTAAGAAAGTTTGTTTTTCGATACAAAACAAGATTTTAACGCTTTGAGGAGTTCAAATAACGTGTTTTGAGATCATTTGTATCGTATCTTTTAATACATAACTTTTCACCAAATTTCACAAACACTAATAAAGTTTGTTTTTCGATTCAAAACTAGATTTTAGCGCTTTGTGGAGTTCAAATAACGTGTTTTGAGATCATTTGTATCGTATCTTTTACTACATAACTTTTCACCAAATTTCACAAACACTAAGAAAGTTTGTTTTTCGATTCAAAACAAGATTTTAGCGCCTTGAGGAGTTCAAATAACGTGTTTTGAGATCATTTGTATCGTATCTTTTACTACATAACTTTTCACCAAATTTCACAAACTCTAAGAAAGTTTGTTTTTCGATTCAAAACAAGATTTTGAAGCTTTGTGGAGTTCAAATAACGTGTTTTCAGATCATTGGTATCGTATCATTTACTACATAACTTTTCACCAAATTTCATTTGCACTATGAAAGTTTGTTTTTCGATTCAAAACAAGATTTTAACGCTTTGTGGAGTTCAAATAACGCGTTTTGAGATCATTTGTATCGTATCTTTTACTACATAACTTTTCACCAAATTTCACAAACACTAAGTAAGTTTGTTTTTCGATTCAAAACAAGATTTTAACGCTTTGAGGAGTTCAAATAACGTGTTTTGAGATCATTTGTATCGTATCTTTTACTACATAACTTTTCACCAAATTTCACAAACACTAAGAAAGTTTGTTTTTCGATTCAAAACAAGATTTTAACGCTTTGTGGAGTTCAAATAACGTGTTTTGAGATCATTTGTATCGTATCTTTCACTACATAACTTTTCACCAAATTTCACAAACACTAAGTAAGTTTGTTTTTCGATTCAAAACAAGATTTTAACGCTTTGAGGAGTCAAATAACGTGTTTTGAGATCATTTGTATCGTATCTTTTATTACATAACTTTTCACCAAATTTCACAAACACTAAGAAAGTTTGTTTTTCGATTCAAAACAAGATTTTAACGCCTTGAGGAGTCAAATAACGTGTTTTGAGATCATTTGTATCGTATCTTTTATTACATAACTTTTCACCAAATTTCACAAACACTAAGAAAGTTTGTTTTTCGATTCAAAACAAGATTTTAACGCTTTGTGGAGTTCAAATAACGTGTTTTGAGATCATTTGTATCGTATCTTTTACTACATAAATTTCCACCAAATTTCACAAACACTAAGAAAGTTTGTTTTTCGATTCAAAACAAGATTTTAACGCTTTGTGGAGTTCGAATAACGTGTTTTGAGATCATTTGTATCGTATCTTTTACTACATAACTTTTCGCCAAATTTCACAAACACTAAGAAAGTTTGTTTTTTTATTCAAAACAAGATTTTAACGCCTTGAGGAGTCAAATAACGTGTTTTGAGATCATTTGTATCGTATCTTTTATTACATAACTTTTCACCAAATTTCACAAACACTAAGAAAGTTTGTTTTTCGATTCAAAACAAGATTTTAACGCTTTGTGGAGTTCAAATAACGTGTTTTGAGATCATTTGTATCGTATCTTTTACTACATAACTTTTCACCAAATTTCACAAACACTAAGAAATTTTGTTTTTCGATTCAAAACAAGATTTTAGCGCTTTGTGGAGTTCAAATAACGTGTTTTGAGATCATTTGTATCGTATCTTTTACTACATAACTTTTCACCAAATTTCACAAACACTAAGAAAGTTTGTTTTTCGATTCAAAACAAGATTTTAACGCTTTGTGGAGTTCAAATAACGTATTTTGAGATCATTTGTATCGTATCTTTTACTACATAACTTTTCACCAAATTTCACAAACACTAAGTAAGTTTGTTTTTCGATTCAAAACAAGATTTTAACGCTTTGAGGAGTTCAAATAACGTGTTTTGAGATCATTTGTATCGTATCTTTTACTACATAACTTTTCACCAAATTTCACAAACACTAAGAAAGTTTGTTTTTCGATTCAAAACAAGATTTTAACGCTTTGTGGAGTTCAAATAACGTGTTTTGAGATCATTTGTATCGTATCTTTTACTACATAACTTTTCACCAAATTTCCCAAACACTAAGAAAGTTTGTTTTTCGATTCAAAACAAGATTTTAACACTTTGTGGAGTTCAAATAACGGGTTTTGAGATCATTTGTATCGTATCATTCACTACATAACTTTTCACCAAATTTCACAAACACTAAGTAAGTTTGTTTTTCGATTCAAAACAAGATTTTAGCGCTTTGTGGAGTTCAAATAACGTGTTTTTGAGATCATTTGTATCGTATCTTTTACTACATAACTTTTCACGAAATTTCACAAACACTAAGAAAGTTTGTTTTTCGATTCAAAACAAGATTTTAACGCTTTGTGGAGTTCAAATAACGTGTTTTGAGATCATTTGTATCGTATCTTTTACTACATAACTTTTCACCAAATTTCACAAACACTAAGAAAGTTTGTTTTTCGATTCAAAACAAGATTTTAACGCTTTGTGGAGTTCAAATAACGTGTTTTGAGATCATTTATATCGTATCTTTTACTACATAACTTTTCACCAAATTTCACAAACACTAAGAAAGTTTGTTTTTTTATTCAAAACAAGATTTTAACGCCTTGAGGAGTCAAATAACGTGTTTTTAGATCATTTGTATCGTATCTTTTATTACATAACTTTTCACCAAATTTCACAAACACTAAGAAAGTTTGTTTTTCGATTCAAAACAAGATTTTAGCGCTTTGTGGAGTTCAAATAACGTGTTTTGAGATCATTTGTATCGTATCTTTCACTACATAACTTTTCACCAAATTTCACAAACACTAAGAAAGTTTGTTTTTTTATTCAAAACAAGATTTTCACGCCTTGAGGAGTTCAAATAACGTGTTTTTAGATCATTTGTATCGTATCTTTTACTACATAACTTTTCACCAAATTTCACAAACACTAAGAAAGTTTGTTTTTCAATTCAAAACAAGATTTTAGCGCTTTGTGGAGTTCAAATAACGTGCTTTGAGATCATTTGTATCGTATCTTTTACTACATAACTTTTCACCAAATTTCACAAACACTAAGAAAGTTTGTTTTTCGATTCAAAACAAGATTTTGAAGCTTTGAGGAGTTCAAATAACGTGTTTTGAGATCATTTGTATCGTATCTTTTACTACATAACTTTTCACCAAATTTCACAAACACTAATAAAGTTTGTTTTTCGATTCAAAACAAGATTGTAACGCATTGTGGAGTTCAAATAACGTGTTTTGAGATCATTTGTATCGTATCTTTCACTACATAACTTTTCACCAAATTTCACAAACACTAAGTAAGTTTGTTTTTCGATTCAAAACAAGATTTTAACGCTTTGAGGAGTTCAAATAACGTGTTTTGAGATCATTTGTATCGTATCTTTTACTACATAACTTTTCACCAAATTTCACAAACACTAAGAA
The DNA here is from genome assembly GCA_946800325.1 of Luzula sylvatica. Taxonomy (NCBI): domain Eukaryota; kingdom Viridiplantae; phylum Streptophyta; class Magnoliopsida; order Poales; family Juncaceae; genus Luzula; species Luzula sylvatica. The sequence goes on along the minus strand of OX326956.1, from coordinate 69,604,911 downwards.
AGTTTGTTTTTCGATTCAAAAAAAGATTTTGATGCTTTGTGGAGTTCAAATAACGTGTTTTCAGATCATTGGTATCGTATCTTTTACTACATAACTTTTCACCAAATTTCACAAACACTAAGAAAGTTTGTTTTTTTATTCAAAACAAGATTTTCACGCCTTGAGGAGTTCAAATAACGTGTTTTTAGATCATTTGTATCGTATCATTCACTACATAACTTTTCACCAAATTTCACAAACACTAAGAAAGTTTGTTTTTCGATTCAAAACAAGATTTTAACGCCTTGATGAGTTCAAATAACGTATTTTTAGATCATTTGTATCGTATCTTTTACTACATAAATTTCCACCAAATTTCACAAACACTAAGAAAGTTTGTTTTTCGATACAAAACAAGATTTTAGCGCTTTGAGGAGTTCAAATAACGTGTTTTGAGATCATTTGTATCGTATCTTTTAATACATAACTTTTCACCAAATTTCACAAACACTAATAAAGTTTGTTTTTCGATTCAAAACTAGATTTTGATGCTTTGTGGAGTTCAAATAACGTGTTTTGAGATCATTTGTATCGTATCTTTTACTACATAACTTTTCACCAAATTTCACAAACACTAAGTAAGTTTGTTTTTTGATTCAAAACAAGATTTTAACGCTTTGAGGAGTTCAAATAACGTGTTTTGAGATCATTTGTATCGTATCTTTTACTACATAACTTTTCACCAAATTTCACAAACACTAAGAAAGTTTGTTTTTCGATTCAAAACAAGATTTTGAAGCTTTGTGGAGTTCAAATAACGTGTTTTCAGATCATTGGTATCGTATCATTTACTACATAAATTTCCACCAAATTTCACACACACTAAGAAAGTTTGTTTTTCGATACAAAACAAGATTTTAACGCTTTGAGGAGTTCAAATAACGTGTTTTGAGATCATTTGTATCGTATCTTTTACTACATAACTTTTCACCAAATTTCACAAACACTAAGAAAGTTTGTTTTTCGATTCAAAACAAGATTTTAGCGCCTTGAGGAGTTCAAATAACGTGTTTTGAGATCATTTGTATCGTATCTTTTACTACATAACTTTTCACCAAATTTCACAAACACTAAGAAAGTTTGTTTTTCGATTCAAAACAAGATTTTGATGCTTTGTGGAGTTCAAATAACGTGTTTTCAGATCATTGGTATCGTATCATTTACTACATAACTTTTCACCAAATTTCACAAACACTATGAAAGTTTGTTTTTCGATTCAAAACAAGATTTTAACGCTTTGTGGAGTTCAAATAACGCGTTTTGAGATCATTTGTATCGTATCTTTTACTACATAACTTTTCACCAAATTTCACAAACACTAAGTAAGTTTGTTTTTTGATTCAAAACAAGATTTTAACGCTTTGAGGAGTTCAAATAACGTGTTTTGAGATCATTTGTATCGTATCTTTTACTACATAACTTTTCACCAAATTTCACAAACACTAAGAAAGTTTGTTTTTCGATTCAAAACAAGATTTTAACGCTTTGTGGAGTTCAAATAACGTGTTTTGAGATCATTTGTATCGTATCTTTTACTACATAACTTTTCACCAAATTTCACAAACACTAAGAAAGTTTGTTTTTCGATTCAAAACAAGATTTTAGCGCTTTGTGGAGTTCAAATAACGTGCTTTGAGATCATTTGTATCGTATCTTTTACTACATAACTTTTCACCAAATTTCACAAACACTAAGAAAATTTGTTTTTCGATTCAAAACATGATTTTAACGCTTTGTGGAGTTCAAATAACGTGTTTTGAGATCATTTGTATCGTATCTTTTACTACATAACTTTTCACCAAATTTCACAAACACTAAGTAAGTTTGTTTTTCGATTCAAAACAAGATTTTAACGCTTTGAGGAGTTCAAATAACGTGTTTTGAGATCATTTGTATCGTATCTTTTACTACATAACTTTTCACCAAATTTCACAAACACTAATAAAGTTTGTTTTTCGATTCAAAACAAGATTGTAACGCTTTTTGGAGTTCAAATAACGTGTTTTGAGATCATTTGTATCGTATCATTCACTACATAACTTTTCACCAAATTTCACAAACACTAAGTAAGTTTGTTTTTCGATTCAAAACAAGATTTTAACGCTTTGAGGAGTTCAAATAGCGTGTTTTGAGATCATTTGTATCGTATCTTTTACTACATAACTTTTCACCAAATTTCACAAACACTAAGAAAGTTTGTTTTTCGATTCAAAACAAGATTTTAACGCTTTGTGGAGTTCAAATAACGTGTTTTGAGATCATTTGTATCGTATATTTTACTACATAACTTTTCACCAAATTTCCCAAACACTAAGAAAGTTTGTTTTTCGATTCAAAACAAGATTTTAACACTTTGTGGAGTTCAAATAACGTGTTTTGAGATCATTTGTATCGTATCTTTTACTACATAACTTTTCACCAAATTTCACAAACACTATGAAAGTTTGTTTTTCGATTCAAAACAAGATTTTAACGCTTTGTGGAGTTCAAATAACGCGTTTTGAGATCATTTGTATCGTATCTTTTACTACATAACTTTTCACCAAATTTCACAAACACTAAGTAAGTTTGTTTTTTGATTCAAAACAAGATTTTAACGCTTTGAGGAGTTCAAATAACGTGTTTTGAGATCATTGGTATCGTATCATTTACTACATAACTTTTCACCAAATTTCACAAACACTATGAAAGTTTGTTTTTCGATTCAAAACAAGATTTTAACGCTTTGTGGAGTTCAAATAACGCGTTTTGAGATCATTTGTATCGTATCTTTTACTACATAACTTTTCACCAAATTTCACAAACACTAAGTAAGTTTGTTTTTTGATTCAAAACAAGATTTTAACGCTTTGAGGAGTTCAAATAACGTGTTTTGAGATCATTTGTATCGTATCTTTTACTACATAACTTTTCACCAAATTTCACAAACACTAAGAAAGTTTGTTTTTCGATTCAAAACAAGATTTTAACGCTTTGTGGAGTTCAAATAACGTGTTTTGAGATCATTTGTATCGTATCTTTTACTACATAACTTTTCACCAAATTTCACAAACACTAAGAAAGTTTGTTTTTCGATTCAAAACAAGATTTTAACGCTTTGTGGAGTTCAAATAACGTGTTTTGAGATCATTTGTATCGTATATTTTACTACATAACTTTTCACCAAATTTCCCAAACACTAAGAAAGTTTGTTTTTCGATTCAAAACAAGATTTTAACACTTTGTGGAGTTCAAATAACGTGTTTTGAGATCATTTGTATCGTATCTTTTACTACATAACTTTTCACCAAATTTCACAAACACTATGAAAGTTTGTTTTTCGATTCAAAACAAGAATTTAACGCTTTGTGGAGTTCAAATAACGCGTTTTGAGATCATTTGTATCGTATCTTTTACTACATAACTTTTCACCAAATTTCACAAACACTAAGTAAGTTTGTTTTTTGATTCAAAACAAGATTTTAACGCTTTGAGGAGTTCAAATAACGTGTTTTGAGATCATTGGTATCGTATCATTTACTACATAACTTTTCACCAAATTTCACAAACACTATGAAAGTTTGTTTTTCGATTCAAAACAAGATTTTAACGCTTTGTGGAGTTCAAATAACGCGTTTTGAGATCATTTGTATCGTATCTTTTACTACATAACTTTTCACCAAATTTCACAAACACTAAGTAAGTTTGTTTTTTGATTCAAAACAAGATTTTAACGCTTTGAGGAGTTCAAATAACGTGTTTTGAGATCATTTGTATCGTATCTTTTACTACATAACTTTTCACCAAATTTCACAAACACTAAGAAAGTTTGTTTTTCGATTCAAAACAAGATTTTAACGCTTTGTGGAGTTCAAATAACGTGTTTTGAGATCATTTGTATCGTATCTTTTACTACATAACTTTTCACCAAATTTCACAAACACTAAGTAAGTTTGTTTTTTGATTCAAAACAAGATTTTAACGCTTTGAGGAGTTCAAATAACGTGTTTTGAGATCATTTGTATCGTATCTTTTACTACATAACTTTTCACCAAATTTCACAAACACTAAGAAAGTTTGTTTTTCGATTCAAAACAAGATTTTAACGCTTTGTGGAGTTCAAATAACGTGCTTTGAGATCATTTGTATCGTATCTTTTACTACATAACTTTTCACCAAATTTCACAAACACTAAGAAAATTTGTTTTTCGATTCAAAACATGATTTTAACGCTTTGTGGAGTTCAAATAACGTGTTTTGAGATCATTTGTATCGTATCTTTTACTACATAACTTTTCACCAAATTTCACAAACACTAAGTAAGTTTGTTTTTCGATTCAAAACAAGATTTTAACGCTTTGAGGAGTTCAAATAACGTGTTTTGAGATCATTTGTATCGTATCTTTTACTACATAACTTTTCACCAAATTTCCCAAACACTAAGAAAGTTTGTTTTTCGATTCGAAACAAGATTTTAACACTTTGTGGAGATCAAATAACGGGTTTTGAGATCATTTGTATCGTATCATTCACTACATAACTTTTCACCAAATTTCACAAACACTAAGTAAGTTTGTTTTTCGATTCAAAACAAGATTTTAACGCTTTGAGGAGTTCAAATAACGTGTTTTGAGATCATTTGTATCGTATCTTTTACTACATAACTTTTCACCAAATTTCACAAACACTAAGAAAGTTTGTTTTTCGATTCAAAACAAGATTTTAACGCTTTGAGGAGTTCAAATAACGTGTTTTGAGATCATTTATATCGTATCTTTTACTACATAACTTTTCACCAAATTTCATAAACACTAAGAAAGTTTGTTTTTTTATTCAAAACAAGATTTTCACGCCTTGAGGAGTCAAATAACGTGTTTTTAGATCATTTGTATCGTATCTTTTATTACATAACTTTTCACCAAATTTCACAAACACTAAGAAAGTTTGTTTTTCGATTCAAAACAAGATTTTAACGCTTTGTGGAGTTCAAATAACGTGTTTTGAGATCATTTGTATCGTATCTTTTACTACATAACTTTTCACCAAATTTCACAAACACTAAGAAATTTTGTTTTTCGATTCAAAACAAGATTTTAGCGCTTTGTGGAGTTCAAATGACGTGTTTTGAGATCATTTGTATCGTATCTTTTACTACATAACTTTTCACCAAATTTCACAAACACTAAGAAAGTTTGTTTTTCGATTCAAAACAAGATTTTAACGCTTTGTGGAGTTGAAATAACGTGTTTTGAGATCATTTGTATCGTATCTTTTACTACATAACTTTTCACCAAATTTCACAAACACTAAGTAAGTTTGTTTTTCGATTCACAACAAGATTTTAACGCTTTGAGGAGTTCAAATAACGTGTTTTGAGATCATTTGTATCGTATCTTTTACTACATAACTTTTCACCAAATTTCACAAACACTAATAAAGTTTGTTTTTCGATTCAAAACAAGATTGTAACGCTTTGTGGAGTTCAAATAACGTGTTTTGAGATCATTTGTATCGTATCTTTCACTACATAACTTTTCACCAAATTTCACAAACACTAAGTAAGTTTGTTTTTCGATTCAAAACAAGATTTTAACGCTTTGAGGAGTTCAAATAACGTGTTTTGAGATCATTTGTATCGTATCTTTTACTACATAACTTTTCACTAAATTTCACAAACACTAAGAAAGTTTGTTTTTCGATTCAAAACAAGATTTTAACGCTTTGTGGAGTTCAAATAACGTGTTTTGAGATCATTTGTATCGTATCTTTTACTACATAACTTTTCACCAAATTTCCCAAACACTAAGAAAGTTTGTTTTTCGATTCAAAACAAGATTTTAACACTTTGTGGAGTTCAAATAACGTGTTTTGAGATCATTTGTATCGTATCATTCACTACATAACTTTTCACCAAATTTCACAAACACTAAGTAAGTTTTTTTTTCGATTCAAAACAAGATTTTAACGCTTTGAGGAGTTCAAATAACGTGTTTTGAGATCATTTGTATCGTATCTTTTACTACATAACTTTTCACCAAATTTCACAAACACTAAGAAAGTTTGTTTTTCGATTCAAAACAAGATTTTAACGCCTTGAGGAGTTCAAATAACGTATTTTAAATCATTTGTATCGTATCTTTTACTACATAAATTTCCACCAAATTTCACACACACTAAGAAAGTTTGTTTTTCGATACAAAACAAGATTTTAACGCTTTGAGGAGTTCAAATAACGTGTTTTGAGATCATTTGTATCATATCTTTTACTACATAACTTTTCACCAAATTTCACATACACTAAGAAAGTTTGTTTTTCGATTCAAAACAAGATTTTAGCGCCTTGAGGAGTTCAAATAACGTGTTTTGAGATCATTTGTATCGTATCTTTTACTACATAACTTTTCACCAAATTTCACAAACACTAAGAAAGTTTGTTTTTCGATTCAAAACAAGATTTTGATGCTTTGTCGAGTTCAAATAACGTGTTTTCAGATCATTGGTATCGTATCATTTACTACATAACTTTTCACCAAATTTCACAAACACTATGAAAGTTTGTTTTTCGATTCAAAACAAGATTTTAACGCTTTGTGGAGTTCAAATAACGCGTTTTGAGATCATTTGTATCGTATCTTTTACTACATAACTTTTCACCAAATTTCACAAACACTAAGTAAGTTTGTTTTTTGATTCAAAACAAGATTTTAACGCTTTGAGGAGTTCAAATAACGTGTTTTGAGATCATTTGTATCGTATCTTTTACTACATAACTTTTCACCAAATTTCACAAACACTAAGAAAGTTTGTTTTTCGATTCAAAACAAGATTTTAACGCTTTGTGGAGTTCAAATAACGTGTTTTGAGATCATTTGTATCGTATCTTTTACTACATAACTTTTCACCAAATTTCACAAACACTAAGAAAGTTTGTTTTTCGATTCAAAACAAGATTTTAGCGCTTTGTGGAGTTCAAATAACGTGCTTTGAGATCATTTGTATCGTATCTTTTACTACATAACTTTTCACCAAATTTCACAAACACTAAGAAAATTTGTTTTTCGATTCAAAACATGATTTTAACGCTTTGTGGAGTTCAAATAACGTGTTTTGAGATCATTTGTATCGTATCTTTTACTACATAACTTTTCACCAAATTTCACAAACACTAAGTAAGTTTGTTTTTCGATTCAAAACAAGATTTTAACGCTTTGAGGAGTTCAAATAACGTGTTTTGAGATCATTTGTATCGTATCTTTTACTACATAACTTTTCACCAAATTTCACAAACACTAATAAAGTTTGTTTTTCGATTCAAAACAAGATTGTAACGCTTTTTGGAGTTCAAATAACGTGTTTTGAGATCATTTGTATCGTATCATTCACTACATAACTTTTCACCAAATTTCACAAACACTAAGTAAGTTTGTTTTTCGATTCAAAACAAGATTTTAACGCTTTGAGGAGTTCAAATAGCGTGTTTTGAGATCATTTGTATCGTATCTTTTACTACATAACTTTTCACCAAATTTCACAAACACTAAGAAAGTTTGTTTTTCGATTCAAAACAAGATTTTAACGCTTTGTGGAGTTCAAATAGCGTGTTTTGAGATCATTTGTATCGTATCTTTTACTACATAACTTTTCACCAAATTTCACAAACACTAAGAAAGTTTGTTTTTCGATTCACAACAAGATTTTAACGCTTTGAGGAGTTCAAATAACGTGTTTTCAGATCATTTGTATCGTATCTTTTACTACATAACTTTTCACCAAATTTCACAAACACTAATAAAGTTTGTTTTTCGATTCAAAACAAGATTGTAACGCTTTGTGGAGTTCAAATAACGTGTTTTGAGATCATTTGTATCGTATCTTTCACTACATAACTTTTCACCAAATTTCACAAACACTAAGTAAGTTTGTTTTTCGATTCAAAACAAGATTTTAACGCTTTGAGGAGTTCAAATAACGTGTTTTGAGATCATTTGTATCGTATCTTTTACTACATAACTTTTCACTAAATTTCACAAACACTAAGAAAGTTTGTTTTTCGATTCAAAACAAGATTTTAACGCTTTGTGGAGTTCAAATAACGTGTTTTGAGATCATTTGTATCGTATCTTTTACTACATAACTTTTCACCAAATTTCCCAAACACTAAGAAAGTTTGTTTTTCGATTCAAAACAAGATTTTAACACTTTGTGGAGTTCAAATAACGTGTTTTGAGATCATTTGTATCGTATCATTCACTACATAACTTTTCACCAAATTTCAGAAACACTAAGTAAGTTTTTTTTTCGATTCAAAACAAGATTTTAACGCTTTGAGGAGTTCAAATAACGTGTTTTGAGATCATTTGTATCGTATCTTTTACTACATAACTTTTCACCAAATTTCACAAACACTAAGAAAGTTTGTTTTTCGATTCAAAACAAGATTTTAACGCCTTGAGGAGTTCAAATAACGTATTTTAAATCATTTGTATCGTATCTTTTACTACATAAATTTCCACCAAATTTCACACACACTAAGAAAGTTTGTTTTTCGATACAAAACAAGATTTTAACGCTTTGAGGAGTTCAAATAACGTGTTTTGAGATCATTTGTATCGTATCTTTTACTACATAACTTTTCACCAAATTTCACAAACACTAAGAAAGTTTGTTTTTCGATTCAAAACAAGATTTTGATGCTTTGTGGAGTTCAAATAACGTGTTTTCAGATCATTGGTATCGTATCATTTACTACATAACTTTTCACCAAATTTCACAAACACTATGAAAGTTTGTTTTTCGATTCAAAACAAGATTTTAACGCTTTGTGGAGTTCAAATAACGCGTTTTGAGATCATTTGTATCGTATCTTTTACTACATAACTTTTCACCAAATTTCACAAACACTAAGTAAGTTTGTTTTTTGATTCAAAACAAGATTTTAACGCTTTGAGGAGTTCAAATAACGTGTTTTGAGATCATTTGTATCGTATCTTTTACTACATAACTTTTCACCAAATTTCACAAACACTAAGAAAGTTTGTTTTTCGATTCAAAACAAGATTTTAACGCTTTGTGGAGTTCAAATAACGTGTTTTGAGATCATTTGTATCGTATCTTTTACTACATAACTTTTCACCAAATTTCACAAACACTAAGAAAGTTTGTTTTTCGATTCAAAACAAGATTTTAGCGCTTTGTGGAGTTCAAATAACGTGCTTTGAGATCATTTGTATCGTATCTTTTACTACATAACTTTTCACCAAATTTCACAAACACTAAGAAAATTTGTTTTTCGATTCAAAACATGATTTTAACGCTTTGTGGAGTTCAAATAACGTGTTTTGAAATCATTTTTATCGTATCTTTTACTACATAACTTTTCACCAAATTTCACAAACACTAAGTAAGTTTGTTTTTCGATTCAAAACAAGATTTTAACGCTTTGAGGAGTTCAAATAACGTGTTTTGAGATCATTTGTATCGTATCTTTTACTACATAACTTTTCACCAAATTTCACAAACACTAATAAAGTTTGTTTTTCGATTCAAAACAAGATTGTAACGCTTTTTGGAGTTCAAATAACGTGTTTTGAGATCATTTGTATCGTATCATTCACTACATAACTTTTCACCAAATTTCACAAACACTAAGTAAGTTTGTTTTTCGATTCAAAACAAGATTTTAACGCTTTGAGGAGTTCAAATAGCGTGTTTTGAGATCATTTGTATCGTATCTTTTACTACATAACTTTTCACCAAATTTCACAAACACTAAGAAAGTTTGTTTTTCGATTCAAAACAAGATTTTAACGCTTTGTGGAGTTCAAATAACGTGTTTTGAGATCATTTGTATCGTATATTTTACTACATGACTTTTCACCAAATTTCCCAAACACTAAGAAAATTTGTTTTTCGATTCAAAACAAGATTTTAACACTTTGTGGAGTTCAAATAACGTGTTTTGAGATCATTTGTATCGTATCATTCACTACATAACTTTTCACCAAATTTCACAAACACTAAGAAAGTTTGTTTTTCGATTCAAAACAAGATTTTAGCGCTTTGTGGAGTTCAAATAACGTGCTTTGAGATCATTTGTATCGTATCTTTTACTACATAACTTTTCACCAAATTTCACAAACACTAAGAAAATTTGTTTTTCGATTCAAAACATGATTTTAACGCTTTGTGGAGTTCAAATAACGTGTTTTGATATCATTTGTATCGTATCTTTTACTACATAACTTTTCACCAAATTTCACAAACACTAAGTAAGTTTGTTTTTCGATTCAAAACAAGATTTTAACGCTTTGAGGAGTTCAAATAACGTGTTTTGAGATCATTTGTATCGTATCTTTTACTACATAACTTTTCACCAAATTTCACAAACACTAATAAAGTTTGTTTTTCGATTCAAAACAAGATTGTAACGCTTTTTGGAGTTCAAATAACGTGTTTTGAGATCATTTGTATCGTATCATTCACTACATAACTTTTCACCAAATTTCACAAACACTAAGTAAGTTTGTTTTTCGATTCAAAACAAGATTTTAACGCTTTGAGGAGTTCAAATAGCGTGTTTTGAGATCATTTGTATCGTATCTTTTACTACATAACTTTTCACCAAATTTCACAAACACTAAGAAAGTTTGTTTTTCGATTCAAAACAAGATTTTAACGCTTTGTGGAGTTCAAATAACGTGTTTTGAGATCATTTGTATCGTATATTTTACTACATAACTTTTCACCAAATTTCCCAAACACTAAGAAAATTTGTTTTTCGATTCAAAACAAGATTTTAACACTTTGTGGAGTTCAAATAACGTGTTTTGAGATCATTTGTATCGTATCATTCACTACATAACTTTTCACCAAATTTCACAAACACTAAGAAAGTTTGTTTTTCGATTCAAAACAAGATTTTTACGCCTTGAGGAGTTCAAATAACGTATTTTTAGATCATTTGTATCGTATCTTTTACTACATAAATTTCCACCAAATTTCACACACACTAAGAAAGTATGTTTTTCGATACAAAACAAGATTTTAACGCTTTGAGGAGTTCAAATAACGTGTTTTGAGATCATTTGTATCGTATCTTTTACTACATAACTTTTCACCAAATTTCACAAACACTAAGAAAGTTTGTTTTTCGATTCAAAACAAGATTTTAGCGCCTTGAGGAGTTCAAATAACGTGTTTTGAGATCATTTGTATCGTATCTTTTACTACATAACTTTTCACCAAATTTCACAAACACTAAGAAAGTTTGTTTTTCGATTCAAAACAAGATTTTGATGCTTTGTGGAGTTCAAATAACGTGTTTTCAGATCATTGGTATCGTATCATTTACTACATAACTTTTCACCAAATTTCACAAACACTATGAAAGTTTGTTTTTCGATTCAAAACAAGATTTTAACGCTTTGTGGAGTTCAAATAACGCGTTTTGAGATCATTTGTATCGTATCTTTTACTACATAACTTTTCACCAAATTTCACAAACACTAAGTAAGTTTGTTTTTTGATTCAAAACAAGATTTTAACGCTTTGAGGAGTTCAAATAACGTGTTTTGAGATCATTTGTATCGTATCTTTTACTACATAACTTTTCACCAAATTTCACAAACACTAAGAAAGTTTGTTTTTCGATTCAAAACAAGATTTTAACGCTTTGTGGAGTTCAAATAACGTGTTTTGAGATCATTTGTATCGTATCTTTTACTACATAACTTTTCACCAAATTTCACAAACACTAAGAAAGTTTGTTTTTCAATTCAAAACAAGATTTTAGCGCTTTGTGGAGTTCAAATAACGTGCTTTGAGATCATTTGTATCGTATCTTTTACTACATAACTTTTCACCAAATTTCACAAACACTAAGAAAATTTGTTTTTCGATTCAAAACATGATTTTAACGCTTTGTGGAGTTCAAATAACGTGTTTTGAGATCATTTGTATCGTATCTTTTACTACATAACTTTTCACCAAATTTCACAAACACTAAGTAAGTTTGTTTTTCGATTCAAAACAAGATTTTAACGCTTTGAGGAGTTCAAATAACGTGTTTTGAGATCATTTGTATCGTATCTTTTACTACATAACTTTTCACCAAATTTCCCAAACACTAAGAAAGTTTGTTTTTCGATTCGAAACAAGATTTTAACACTTTGTGGAGTTCAAATAACGGGTTTTGAGATCATTTGTATCGTATCATTCACTACATAACTTTTCACCAAATTTCACAAACACTAAGTAAGTTTGTTTTTCGATTCAAAACAAGATTTTAACGCTTTGAGGAGTTCAAATAACGTGTTTTGAGATCATTTGTATCGTATCTTTTACTACATAACTTTTCACCAAATTTCACAAACACTAAGAAAGTTTGTTTTTCGATTCAAAACAAGATTTTAACGCTTTGAGGAGTTCAAATAACGTGTTTTGAGATCATTTATATCGTATCTTTTACTACATAACTTTTCACCAAATTTCATAAACACTAAGAAAGTTTGTTTTTTTATTCAAAACAAGATTTTCACGCCTTGAGGAGTCAAATAACGTGTTTTTAGATCATTTGTATCGTATCTTTTATTACATAACTTTTCACCAAATTTCACAAACACTAAGAAAGTTTGTTTTTCGATTCAAAACAAGATTTTAACGCTTTGTGGAGTTCAAATAACGTGTTTTGAGATCATTTGTATCGTATCTTTTACTACATAACTTTTCACCAAATTTCACAAACACTATGAAATTTTGTTTTTCGATTCAAAACAAGATTTTAGCGCTTTGTGGAGTTCAAATGACGTGTTTTGAGATCATTTGTATCGTATCTTTTACTACATAACTTTTCACCAAATTTCACAAACACTAAGAAAGTTTGTTTTTCGATTCAAAACAAGATTTTAACGCTTTGTGGAGTTGAAATAACGTGTTTTGAGATCATTTGTATCGTATCTTTTACTACATAACTTTTCACCAAATTTCACAAACACTAAGTAAGTTTGTTTTTCGATTCACAACAAGATTTTAACGCTTTGAGGAGTTCAAATAACGTGTTTTGAGATCATTTGTATCGTATCTTTTACTACATAACTTTTCACCAAATTTCACAAACACTAATAAAGTTTGTTTTTCGATTCAAAACAAGATTGTAACGCTTTGTGGAGTTCAAATAACGTGTTTTGAGATCATTTGTATCGTATCTTTCACTACATAACTTTTCACCAAATTTCACAAACACTAAGTAAGTTTGTTTTTCGATTCAAAACAAGATTTTAACGCTTTGAGGAGTTCAAATAACGTGTTTTGAGATCATTTGTATCGTATCTTTTACTACATAACTTTTCACTAAATTTCACAAACACTAAGAAAGTTTGTTTTTCGATTCAAAACAAGATTTTAACGCTTTGTGGAGTTCAAATAACGTGTTTTGAGATCATTTGTATCGTATCTTTTACTACATAACTTTTCACCAAATTTCCCAAACACTAAGAAAGTTTGTTTTTCGATTCAAAACAAGATTTTAACACTTTGTGGAGTTCAAATAACGTGTTTTGAGATCATTTGTATCGTATCATTCACTACATAACTTTTCACCAAATATCAGAAACACTAAGTAAGTTTTTTTTTCGATTCAAAACAAGATTTTAACGCTTTGAGGAGTTCAAATAACGTGTTTTGAGATCATTTGTATCGTATCTTTTACTACATAACTTTTCACCAAATTTCACAAACACTAAGAAAGTTTGTTTTTCGATTCAAAACAAGATTTTAACGCCTTGAGGAGTTCAAATAACGTATTTTAAATCATTTGTATCGTATCTTTTACTACATAAATTTCCACCAAATTTCACACACACTAAGAAAGTTTGTTTTTCGATACAAAACAAGATTTTAACGCTTTGAGGAGTTCAAATAACGTGTTTTGAGATCATTTGTATCGTATCTTTTACTACATAACTTTTCAACAAATTTCACAAACACTAAGAAAGTTTGTTTTTCGATTCAAAACAAGATTTTGATGCTTTGTGGAGTTCAAATAACGTGTTTTCAGATCATTGGTATCGTATCATTTACTACATAACTTTTCACCAAATTTCACAAACACTATGAAAGTTTGTTTTTCGATTCAAAACAAGATTTTAACGCTTTGTGGAGTTCAAATAACGCGTTTTGAGATCATTTGTATCGTATCTTTTACTACATAACTTTTCACCAAATTTCACAAACACTAAGTAAGTTTGTTTTTTGATTCAAAACAAGATTTTAACGCTTTGAGGAGTTCAAATAACGTGTTTTGAGATCATTTGTATCGTATCTTTTACTACATAACTTTTCACCAAATTTCACAAACACTAAGAAAGTTTGTTTTTCGATTCAAAACAAGATTTTAACGCTTTGTGGAGTTCAAATAACGTGTTTTGAGATCATTTGTATCGTATCTTTTACTACATAACTTTTCACCAAATTTCACAAACACTAAGAAAGTTTGTTTTTCGATTCAAAACAAGATTTTAGCGCTTTGTGGAGTTCAAATAACGTGCTTTGAGATCATTTGTATCGTATCTTTTACTACATAACTTTTCACCAAATTTCACAAACACTAAGAAAATTTGTTTTTCGATTCAAAACATGATTTTAACGCTTTGTGGAGTTCAAATAACGTGTTTTGAAATCATTTGTATCGTATCTTTTACTACATAACTTTTCACCAAATTTCACAAACACTAAGTAAGTTTGTTTTTCGATTCAAAACAAGATTTTAACGCTTTGAGGAGTTCAAATAACGTGTTTTGAGATCATTTGTATCGTATCTTTTACTACATAACTTTTCACCAAATTTCACAAACACTAATAAAGTTTGTTTTTCGATTCAAAACAAGATTGTAACGCTTTTTGGAGTTCAAATAACGTGTTTTGAGATCATTTGTATCGTATCATTCACTACATAACTTTTCACCAAATTTCACAAACACTAAGTAAGTTTGTTTTTCGATTCAAAACAAGATTTTAACGCTTTGAGGAGTTCAAATAGCGTGTTTTGAGATCATTTGTATCGTATCTTTTACTACATAACTTTTCACCAAATTTCACAAACACTAAGAAAGTTTGTTTTTCGATTCAAAACAAGATTTTAACGCTTTGTGGAGTTCAAATAACGTGTTTTGAGATCATTTGTATCGTATATTTTACTACATAACTTTTC
Organism: Luzula sylvatica; assembly: GCA_946800325.1. NCBI lineage: Eukaryota > Viridiplantae > Streptophyta > Magnoliopsida > Poales > Juncaceae > Luzula > Luzula sylvatica. Next base: position 69,589,688 of record OX326956.1, on the reverse strand, counting down.
ACCAAATTTCCCAAACACTAAGAAAGTTTGTTTTTCGATTCAAAACAAGATTTTAACACTTTGTGGAGTTCAAATAACGTGTTTTGAGATCATTTGTATCGTATCATTCACTACATAACTTTTCACCAAATTTCACAAACACTAAGAAAGTTTGTTTTTCGATTCAACACAAGATTTTAACGCCTTGAGGAGTTCAAATAACGTATTTTTAGATCATTTGTATCGTATCTTTTACTACATAAATTTCCACCAAATTTCACACACACTAAGAAAGTTTGTTTTTCGATACAAAACAAGATTTTAACGCTTTGAGGAGTTCAAATAACGTGTTTTGAGATCATTTGTATCGTATCTTTTACTACATAACTTTTTACCAAATTTCACAAACACTAAGAAAGTTTGTTTTTCGATTCAAAACAAGATTTTAGCGCCTTGAGGAGTTCAAATAACGTGTTTTGAGATCATTTGTATCGTATCTTTTACTACATAACTTTTCACCAAATTTCACAAACACTAAGAAAGTTTGTTTTTCGATTCAAAACAAGATTTTAGCGCTTTGTGGAGTTCAAATAACGTGCTTTGAGATCATTTGTATCGTATCTTTTACTACATAACTTTTCACCAAATTTCACAAACACTAAGAAAATTTGTTTTTCGATTCAAAACATGATTTTAACGCTTTGTGGAGTTCAAATAACGTGTTTTGAAATCATTTGTATCGTATCTTTTACTACATAACTTTTCACCAAATTTCACAAACACTAAGTAAGTTTGTTTTTCGATTCAAAACAAGATTTTAACGCTTTGAGGAGTTCAAATAACGTGTTTTGAGATCATTTGTATCGTATCTTTTACTACATAACTTTTCACCAAATTTCACAAACACTAATAAAGTTTGTTTTTCGATTCAAAACAAGATTGTAACGCTTTTTGGAGTTCAAATAACGTGTTTTGAGATCATTTGTATCGTATCATTCACTACATAACTTTTCACCAAATTTCACAAACACTAAGTAAGTTTGTTTTTCGATTCAAAACAAGATTTTAACGCTTTGAGGAGTTCAAATAGCGTGTTTTGAGATCATTTGTATCGTATCTTTTACTACATAACTTTTCACCAAATTTCACAAACACTAAGAAAGTTTGTTTTTCGATTCAAAACAAGATTTTAACGCTTTGTGGAGTTCAAATAACGTGTTTTGAGATCATTTGTATCGTATATTTTACTACATAACTTTTCACCAAATTTCCCAAACACTAAGAAAGTTTGTTTTTCGATTCAAAACAAGATTTTAACACTTTGTGGAGTTCAAATAACGTGTTTTGAGATCATTTGTATCGTATCATTCACTACATAACTTTTCACCAAATTTCACAAACACTAAGAAAGTTTGTTTTTCGATTCAAAACAAGATTTTAACGCCTTGAGGAGTTCAAATAACGTATTTTTAGATCATTTGTATCGTATCTTTTACTACATAAATTTCCACCAAATTTCACACACACTAAGAAAGTTTGTTTTTCGATACAAAACAAGATTTTAACGCTTTGAGGAGTTCAAATAACGTGTTTTGAGATCATTTGTATCGTATCTTTTACTACATAACTTTTTACCAAATTTCACAAACACTAAGAAAGTTTGTTTTTCGATTCAAAACAAGATTTTAGCGCCTTGAGGAGTTCAAATAACGTGTTTTGAGATCATTTGTATCGTATCTTTTACTACATAACTTTTCACCAAATTTCACAAACACTAAGAAAGTTTGTTTTTCGATTCAAAACAAGATTTTGATGCTTTGTGGAGTTCAAATAACGTGTTTTCAGATCATTGGTATCGTATCATTTACTACATAACTTTTCACCAAATTTCACAAACACTATGAAAGTTTGTTTTTCGATTCAAAACAAGATTTTAACGCTTTGTGGAGTTCAAATAACGCGTTTTGAGATCATTTGTATCGTATCTTTTACTACATAACTTTTCACCAAATTTCACAAACACTAAGTAAGTTTGTTTTTTGATTCAAAACAAGATTTTAACGCTTTGAGGAGTTCAAATAACGTGTTTTGAGATCATTTGTATCGTATCTTTTACTACATAACTTTTCACCAAATTTCACAAACACTAAGAAAGTTTGTTTTTCGATTCAAAACAAGATTTTAACGCTTTGTGGAGTTCAAATAACGTGTTTTGAGATCATTTGTATCGTATCTTTTACTACATAACTTTTCACCAAATTTCACAAACACTAAGAAAGTTTGTTTTTCAATTCAAAACAAGATTTTAGCGCTTTGTGGAGTTCAAATAACGTGCTTTGAGATCATTTGTATCGTATCTTTTACTACATAACTTTTCACCAAATTTCACAAACACTAAGAAAATTTGTTTTTCGATTCAAAACATGATTTTAACGCTTTGTGGAGTTCAAATAACGTGTTTTGAGATCATTTGTATCGTATCTTTTACTACATAACTTTTCACCAAATTTCCCAAACACTAAGAAAGTTTGTTTTTCGATTCAAAACAAGATTTTAACACTTTGTGGAGTTCAAATAACGTGTTTTGAGATCATTTGTATCGTATCATTCACTACATAACTTTTCACCAAATTTCAGAAACACTAAGTAAGTTTTTTTTTCGATTCAAAACAAGATTTTAACGCTTTGAGGAGTTCAAATAACGTGTTTTGAGATCATTTGTATCGTATCTTTTACTACATAACTTTTCACCAAATTTCACAAACACTAAGAAAGTTTGTTTTTCGATTCAAAACAAGATTTTAACGCCTTGAGGAGTTCAAATAACGTATTTTAAATCATTTGTATCGTATCTTTTACTACATAAATTTCCACCAAATTTCACACACACTAAGAAAGTTTGTTTTTCGATACAAAACAAGATTTTAACGCTTTGAGGAGTTCAAATAACGTGTTTTGAGATCATTGGTATCGTATCTTTTACTACATAACTTTTCACCAAATTTCACAAACACTAAGAAAGTTTGTTTTTCGATTCAAAACAAGATTTTGATGCTTTGTGGAGTTCAAATAACGTGTTTTCAGATCATTGGTATCGTATCATTTACTACATAACTTTTCACCAAATTTCACAAACACTATGAAAGTTTGTTTTTCGATTCAAAACAAGATTTTAACGCTTTGTGGAGTTCAAATAACGCGTTTTGAGATCATTTGTATCGTATCTTTTACTACATAACTTTTCACCAAATTTCACAAACACTAAGTAAGTTTGTTTTTTGATTCAAAACAAGATTTTAACGCTTTGAGGAGTTCAAATAACGTGTTTTGAGATCATTTGTATCGTATCTTTTACTACATAACTTTTCACCAAATTTCACAAACACTAAGAAAGTTTGTTTTTCGATTCAAAACAAGATTTTAACGCTTTGTGGAGTTCAAATAACGTGTTTTGAGATCATTTGTATCGTATCTTTTACTACATAACTTTTCACCAAATTTCACAAACACTAAGAAAGTTTGTTTTTCGATTCAAAACAAGATTTTAGCGCTTTGTGGAGTTCAAATAACGTGCTTTGAGATCATTTGTATCGTATCTTTTACTACATAACTTTTCACCAAATTTCACACACTAAGAAAATTTGTTTTTCGATTCAAAACATGATTTTAACGCTTTGTGGAGTTCAAATAACGTGTTTTGAAATCATTTGTATCGTATCTTTTACTACATAACTTTTCACCAAATTTCACAAACACTAAGTAAGTTTGTTTTTCGATTCAAAACAAGATTTTAACGCTTTGAGGAGTTCAAATAACGTGTTTTGAGATCATTTGTATCGTATCTTTTACTACATAACTTTTCACCAAATTTCACAAACACTAATAAAGTTTGTTTTTCGATTCAAAACAAGATTGTAATGCTTTTTGGAGTTCAAATAACGTGTTTTGAGATCATTTGTATCGTATCATTCACTACATAACTTTTCACCAAATTTCACAAACACTAAGTAAGTTTGTTTTTCGATTCAAAACAAGATTTTAACGCTTTGAGGAGTTCAAATAGCGTGTTTTGAGATCATTTGTATCGTATCTTATACTACATAACTTTTCACCAAATTTCACAAACACTAAGAAAGTTTGTTTTTCGATTCAAAACAAGATTTTAACGCTTTGTGGAGTTCAAATAACGTGTTTTGAGATCATTTGTATCGTATATTTTACTACATAACTTTTCACCAAATTTCCCAATCACTAAGAAAGTTTGTTTTTCGATTCAAAACAAGATTTTAACACTTTGTGGAGTTCAAATAACGTGTTTTGAGATCATTTGTATCGTATCATTCACTACATAACTTTTCACCAAATTTCACAAACACTAAGAAAGTTTGTTTTTCGATTCAAAACAAGATTTTAACGCCTTGAGGAGTTCAAATAACGTATTTTTAGATCATTTGTATCGTATCTTTTACTACATAAATTTCCACCAAATTTCACACACACTAAGAAAGTTTGTTTTTCGATTCAAAACAAGATTTTGATGCTTTGTGGAGTTCAAATAACGTGTTTTCAGATCATTGGTATCGTATCTTTTACTACATAACTTTTCACCAAATTTCACAAACACTAAGAAAGTTTGTTTTTCAATTCAAAACAAGATTTTAGCGCTTTGTGGAGTTCAAATAACGTGCTTTGAGATCATTTGTATCGTATCTTTTACTACATAACTTTTCACCAAATTTCACAAACACTAAGAAAATTTGTTTTTCGATTCAAAACATGATTTTAACGCTTTGTGGAGTTCAAATAACGTGTTTTGAGATCATTTGTATCGTATCTTTTACTACATAACTTTTCACCAAATTTCACAAACACTAAGTAAGTTTGTTTTTCGATTCAAAACAAGATTTTAACGCTTTGAGGAGTTCAAATAACGTGTTTTGAGATCATTTGTATCGTATCTTTTACTACATAACTTTTCACCAAATTTCCCAAACACTAAGAAAGTTTGTTTTTCGATTCGAAACAAGATTTTAACACTTTGTGGAGTTCAAATAACGGGTTTTGAGATCATTTGTATCGTATCATTCACTACATAACTTTTCACCAAATTTCACAAACACTAAGTAAGTTTGTTTTTCGATTCAAAACAAGATTTTAACGCTTTGAGGAGTTCAAATAACGTGTTTTGAGATCATTTGTATCGTATCTTTTACTACATAACTTTTCACCAAATTTCACAAACACTAAGAAAGTTTGTTTTTCGATTCAAAACAAGATTTTAACGCTTTGAGGAGTTCAAATAACGTGTTTTGAGATCATTTATATCGTATCTTTTACTACATAACTTTTCACCAAATTTCATAAACACTAAGAAAGTTTGTTTTTTTATTCAAAACAAGATTTTCACGCCTTGAGGAGTCAAATAACGTGTTTTTAGATCATTTGTATCGTATCTTTTATTACATAACTTTTCACCAAATTTCACAAACACTAAGAAAGTTTGTTTTTCGATTCAAAACAAGATTTTAACGCTTTGTGGAGTTCAAATAACGTGTTTTGAGATCATTTGTATCGTATCTTTTACTACATAACTTTTCACCAAATTTCACAAACACTAAGAAATTTTGTTTTTCGATTCAAAACAAGATTTTAGCGCTTTGTGGAGTTCAAATGACGTGTTTTGAGATCATTTGTATCGTATCTTTTACTACATAACTTTTCACCAAATTTCACAAACACTAAGAAAGTTTGTTTTTCGATTCAAAACAAGATTTTAACGCTTTGTGGAGTTGAAATAACGTGTTTTGAGATCATTTGTATCGTATCTTTTACTACATAACTTTTCACCAAATTTCACAAACACTAAGTAAGTTTGTTTTTCGATTCACAACAAGATTTTAACGCTTTGAGGAGTTCAAATAACGTGTTTTGAGATCATTTGTATCGTATCTTTTACTACATAACTTTTCACCAAATTTCACAAACACTAAGTAAGTTTGTTTTTTGATTCAAAACAAGATTTTAACGCTTTGAGGAGTTCAAATAACGTGTTTTGAGATCATTTGTATCGTATCTTTTACTACATAACTTTTCACCAAATTTCACAAACACTAAGAAAGTTTGTTTTTCGATTCAAAACAAGATTTTAACGCTTTGTGGAGTTCAAATAACGTGTTTTGAGATCATTTGTATCGTATCTTTTACTACATAACTTTTCACCAAATTTCACAAACACTAAGAAAGTTTGTTTTTCGATTCAAAACAAGATTTTAGCGCTTTGTGGAGTTCAAATAACGTGCTTTGAGATCATTTGTATCGTATCTTTTACTACATAACTTTTCACCAAATTTCACAAACACTAAGAAAATTTGTTTTTCGATTCAAAACATGATTTTAACGCTTTGTGGAGTTCAAATAACGTGTTTTGAGATCATTTGTATCGTATCTTTTACTACATAACTTTTCACCAAATTTCACAAACACTAAGTAAGTTTGTTTTTCGATTCAAAACAAGATTTTAACGCTTTGAGGAGTTCAAATAACGTGTTTTGAGATCATTTGTATCGTATCTTTTACTACATAACTTTTCACCAAATTTCCCAAACACTAAGAAAGTTTGTTTTTCGATTCAAAACAAGATTTTAACACTTTGTGGAGTTCAAATAACGTGTTTTGAGATCATTTGTATCGTATCATTCACTACATAACTTTTCACCAAATTTCAGAAACACTAAGTAAGTTTTTTTTTCGATTCAAAACAAGATTTTAACGCTTTGAGGAGTTCAAATAACGTGTTTTGAGATCATTTGTATCGTATCTTTTACTACATAACTTTTCACCAAATTTCACAAACACTAAGAAAGTTTGTTTTTCGATTCAAAACAAGATTTTAACGCCTTGAGGAGTTCAAATAACGTATTTTAAATCATTTGTATCGTATCTTTTACTACATAAATTTCCACCAAATTTCACACACACTAAGAAAGTTTGTTTTTCGATACAAAACAAGATTTTAACGCTTTGAGGAGTTCAAATAACGTGTTTTGAGATCATTGGTATCGTATCTTTTACTACATAACTTTTCACCAAATTTCACAAACACTAAGAAAGTTTGTTTTTCGATTCAAAACAAGATTTTGATGCTTTGTGGAGTTCAAATAACGTGTTTTCAGATCATTGGTATCGTATCATTTACTACATAACTTTTCACCAAATTTCACAAACACTATGAAAGTTTGTTTTTCGATTCAAAACAAGATTTTAACGCTTTGTGGAGTTCAAATAACGCGTTTTGAGATCATTTGTATCGTATCTTTTACTACATAACTTTTCACCAAATTTCACAAACACTAAGTAAGTTTGTTTTTTGATTCAAAACAAGATTTTAACGCTTTGAGGAGTTCAAATAACGTGTTTTGAGATCATTTGTATCGTATCTTTTACTACATAACTTTTCACCAAATTTCACAAACACTAAGAAAGTTTGTTTTTCGATTCAAAACAAGATTTTAACGCTTTGTGGAGTTCAAATAACGTGTTTTGAGATCATTTGTATCGTATCTTTTACTACATAACTTTTCACCAAATTTCACAAACACTAAGAAAGTTTGTTTTTCGATTCAAAACAAGATTTTAGCGCTTTGTGGAGTTCAAATAACGTGCTTTGAGATCATTTGTATCGTATCTTTTACTACATAACTTTTCACCAAATTTCACACACTAAGAAAATTTGTTTTTCGATTCAAAACATGATTTTAACGCTTTGTGGAGTTCAAATAACGTGTTTTGAAATCATTTGTATCGTATCTTTTACTACATAACTTTTCACCAAATTTCACAAACACTAAGTAAGTTTGTTTTTCGATTCAAAACAAGATTTTAACGCTTTGAGGAGTTCAAATAACGTGTTTTGAGATCATTTGTATCGTATCTTTTACTACATAACTTTTCACCAAATTTCACAAACACTAATAAAGTTTGTTTTTCGATTCAAAACAAGATTGTAATGCTTTTTGGAGTTCAAATAACGTGTTTTGAGATCATTTGTATCGTATCATTCACTACATAACTTTTCACCAAATTTCACAAACACTAAGTAAGTTTGTTTTTCGATTCAAAACAAGATTTTAACGCTTTGAGGAGTTCAAATAGCGTGTTTTGAGATCATTTGTATCGTATCTTATACTACATAACTTTTCACCAAATTTCACAAACACTAAGAAAGTTTGTTTTTCGATTCAAAACAAGATTTTAACGCTTTGTGGAGTTCAAATAACGTGTTTTGAGATCATTTGTATCGTATATTTTACTACATAACTTTTCACCAAATTTCCCAATCACTAAGAAAGTTTGTTTTTCGATTCAAAACAAGATTTTAACACTTTGTGGAGTTCAAATAACGTGTTTTGAGATCATTTGTATCGTATCATTCACTACATAACTTTTCACCAAATTTCACAAACACTAAGAAAGTTTGTTTTTCGATTCAAAACAAGATTTTAACGCCTTGAGGAGTTCAAATAACGTATTTTTAGATCATTTGTATCGTATCTTTTACTACATAAATTTCCACCAAATTTCACACACACTAAGAAAGTTTGTTTTTCGATTCAAAACAAGATTTTGATGCTTTGTGGAGTTCAAATAACGTGTTTTCAGATCATTGGTATCGTATCTTTTACTACATAACTTTTCACCAAATTTCACAAACACTAAGAAAGTTTGTTTTTCAATTCAAAACAAGATTTTAGCGCTTTGTGGAGTTCAAATAACGTGCTTTGAGATCATTTGTATTGTATCTTGTACTACATAACTTTTCACCAAATTTCCCAAACACTAAGAAAGTTTGTTTTTCGATTCGAAACAAGATTTTAACACTTTGTGGAGTTCAAATAACGGGTTTTGAGATCATTTGTATCGTATCATTCACTACATAACTTTTCACCAAATTTCACAAACACTAAGTAAGTTTGTTTTTCGATTCAAAACAAGATTTTAACGCTTTGAGGAGTTCAAATAACGTGTTTTGAGATCATTTATATCGTATCTTTTACTACATAACTTTTCACCAAATTTCATAAACACTAAGAAAGTTTGTTTTTTTATTCAAAACAAGATTTTCACGCCTTGAGGAGTCAAATAACGTGTTTTTAGATCATTTATATCGTATCTTTTACTACATAACTTTTCACCAAATTTCACAAACACTAAGAAAGTTTGTTTTTCGATTCAAAACAAGATTTTAACGCTTTGAGGAGTTCAAATAACGTGTTTTGAGATCATTTATATCGTATCTTTTACTACATAACTTTTCACCAAATTTCATAAACACTAAGAAAGTTTGTTTTTTTATTCAAAACAAGATTTTCACGCCTTGAGGAGTCAAATAACGTGTTTTTAGATCATTTGTATCGTATCTTTTATTACATAACTTTTCACCAAATTTCACAAACACTAAGAAAGTTTGTTTTTCGATTCAAAACAAGATTTTAACGCTTTGTGGAGTTCAAATAACGTGTTTTGAGATCATTTGTATCGTATCTTTTACTACATAACTTTTCACCAAATTTCACAAACACTAAGAAATTTTGTTTTTCGATTCAAAACAAGATTTTAGCGCTTTGTGGAGTTCAAATGACGTGTTTTGAGATCATTTGTATCGTATCTTTTACTACATAACTTTTCACCAAATTTCACAAACACTAAGAAAGTTTGTTTTTCGATTCAAAACAAGATTTTAACGCTTTGTGGAGTTGAAATAACGTGTTTTGAGATCATTTGTATCGTATCTTTTACTACATAACTTTTCACCAAATTTCACAAACACTAAGTAAGTTTGTTTTTCGATTCACAACAAGATTTTAACGCTTTGAGGAGTTCAAATAACGTGTTTTGAGATCATTTGTATCGTATCTTTTACTACATAACTTTTCACCAAATTTCACAAACACTAAGTAAGTTTGTTTTTTGATTCAAAACAAGATTTTAACGCTTTGAGGAGTTCAAATAACGTGTTTTGAGATCATTTGTATCGTATCTTTTACTACATAACTTTTCACCAAATTTCACAAACACTAAGAAAGTTTGTTTTTCGATTCAAAACAAGATTTTAACGCTTTGTGGAGTTCAAATAACGTGTTTTGAGATCATTTGTATCGTATCTTTTACTACATAACTTTTCACCAAATTTCACAAACACTAAGAAAGTTTGTTTTTCGATTCAAAACAAGATTTTAGCGCTTTGTGGAGTTCAAATAACGTGCTTTGAGATCATTTGTATCGTATCTTTTACTACATAACTTTTCACCAAATTTCACAAACACTAAGAAAATTTGTTTTTCGATTCAAAACATGATTTTAACGCTTTGTGGAGTTCAAATAACGTGTTTTGAGATCATTTGTATCGTATCTTTTACTACATAACTTTTCACCAAATTTCACAAACACTAAGTAAGTTTGTTTTTCGATTCAAAACAAGATTTTAACGCTTTGAGGAGTTCAAATAACGTGTTTTGAGATCATTTGTATCGTATCTTTTACTACATAACTTTTCACCAAATTTCCCAAACACTAAGAAAGTTTGTTTTTCGATTCAAAACAAGATTTTAACACTTTGTGGAGTTCAAATAACGTGTTTTGAGATCATTTGTATCGTATCATTCACTACATAACTTTTCACCAAATTTCAGAAACACTAAGTAAGTTTTTTTTTCGATTCAAAACAAGATTTTAACGCTTTGAGGAGTTCAAATAACGTGTTTTGAGATCATTTGTATCGTATCTTTTACTACATAACTTTTCACCAAATTTCACAAACACTAAGAAAGTTTGTTTTTCGATTCAAAACAAGATTTTAACGCCTTGAGGAGTTCAAATAACGTATTTTAAATCATTTGTATCGTATCTTTTACTACATAAATTTCCACCAAATTTCACACACACTAAGAAAGTTTGTTTTTCGATACAAAACAAGATTTTAACGCTTTGAGGAGTTCAAATAACGTGTTTTGAGATCATTTGTATCGTATCTTTTACTACATAACTTTTCACCAAATTTCACAAACACTAAGAAAGTTTGTTTTTCGATTCAAAACAAGATTTTGATGCTTTGTGGAGTTCAAATAACGTGTTTTCAGATCATTGGTATCGTATCATTTACTACATAACTTTTCACCAAATTTCACAAACACTATGAAAGTTTGTTTTTCGATTCAAAACAAGATTTTAACGCTTTGTGGAGTTCAAATAACGCGTTTTGAGATCATTTGTATCGTATCTTTTACTACATAACTTTTCACCAAATTTCACAAACACTAAGTAAGTTTGTTTTTTGATTCAAAACAAGATTTTAACGCTTTGAGGAGTTCAAATAACGTGTTTTGAGATCATTTGTATCGTATCTTTTACTACATAACTTTTCACCAAATTTCACAAACACTAAGAAAGTTTGTTTTTCGATTCAAAACAAGATTTTAACGCTTTGTGGAGTTCAAATAACGTGTTTTGAGATCATTTGTATCGTATCTTTTACTACATAACTTTTCACCAAATTTCACAAACACTAAGAAAGTTTGTTTTTCGATTCAAAACAAGATTTTAGCGCTTTGTGGAGTTCAAATAACGTGCTTTGAGATCATTTGTATCGTATCTTTTACTACATAACTTTTCACCAAATTTCACAAACACTAAGAAAATTTGTTTTTCGATTCAAAACATGATTTTAACGCTTTGTGGAGTTCAAATAACGTGTTTTGAGATCATTTGTATCGTATCTTTTACTACATAACTTTTCACCAAATTTCACAAACACTAAGTAAGTTTGTTTTTCGATTCAAAACAAGATTTTAACGCTTTGAGGAGTTCAAATAACGTGTTTTGAGATCATTTGTATCGTATCTTTTACTACATAACTTTTCACCAAATTTCACAAACACTAATAAAGTTTGTTTTTCGATTCAAAACAAGATTGTAACGCTTTTTGGAGTTCAAATAACGTGTTTTGAGATCATTTGTATCGTATCATTCACTACATAACTTTTCACCAAATTTCACAAACACTAAGTAAGTTTGTTTTTCGATTCAAAACAAGATTTTAACGCTTTGAGGAGTTCAAATAGCGTGTTTTGAGATCATTTGTATCGTATCTTTTACTACATAACTTTTCACCAAATTTCACAAACACTAAGAAAGTTTGTTTTTCGATTCAAAACAAGATTTTAACGCTTTGTGGAGTTCAAATAACGTGTTTTGAGATCATTTGTATCGTATATTTTACTACATAACTTTTCACCAAATTTCCCAAACACTAAGAAAGTTTGTTTTTCGATTCAAAACAAGATTTTAACACTTTGTGGAGTTCAAATAACGTGTTTTTAGATCATTTGTATCGTATCATTCACTACATAACTTTTCACCAAATTTCACAAACACTAAGAAAGTTTGTTTTTCGATTCAAAACAAGATTTTAACGCCTTGAGGAGTTCAAATAACGTATTTTTAGATCATTTGTATCGTATCTTTTACTACATAAATTTCCACCAAATTTCACACACACTAAGAAAGTTTGTTTTTCGATACAAAACAAGATTTTAACGCTTTGAGGAGTTCAAATAACGTGTTTTGAGATCATTTGTATCGTATCTTTTACTACATAACTTTTCACCAAATTTCACAAACACTAAGAAAGTTTGTTTTTCGATTCAAAACAAGATTTTAGCGCCTTGAGGAGTTCAAATAACGTGTTTTGAGATCATTTGTATCGTATCTTTTACTACATAACTTTTCACCAAATTTCACAAACACTAAGAAAGTTTGTTTTTCGATTCAAAACAAGATTTTGATGCTTTGTGGAGTTCAAATAACGTGTTTTCAGATCATTGGTATCGTATCATTTACTACATAACTTTTCACCAAATTTCACAAACACTATGAAAGTTTGTTTTTCGATTCAAAACAAGATTTTAACGCTTTGTGGAGTTCAAATAACGCGTTTTGAGATCATTTGTATCGTATCTTTTACTACATAACTTTTCACCAAATTTCACAAACACTAAGTAAGTTTGTTTTTTGATTCAAAACAAGATTTTAACGCTTTGAGGAGTTCAAATAACGTGTTTTGAGATCATTTGTATCGTATCTTTTACTACATAACTTTTCACCAAATTTCACAAACACTAAGAAAGTTTGTTTTTCGATTCAAAACAAGATTTTAACGCTTTGTGGAGTTCAAATAACGTGTTTTGAGATCATTTGTATCGTATCTTTTACTACATAACTTTTCACCAAATTTCACAAACACTAAGAAAGTTTGTTTTTCAATTCAAAACAAGATTTTAGCGCTTTGTGGAGTTCAAATAACGTGCTTTGAGATCATTTGTATCGTATCTTTTACTACATAACTTTTCACCAAATTTCACAAACACTAAGAAAATTTGTTTTTCTATTCAAAACATGATTTTAACGCTTTGTGGAGTTCAAATAACGTGTTTTGAGATCATTTGTATCGTATCTTTTACTACATAACTTTTCACCAAATTTCACAAACACTAAGTAAGTTTGTTTTTCGATTCAAAACAAGATTTTAACGCTTTGAGGAGTTCAAATAACGTGTTTTGAGATCATTTGTATCGTATCTTTTACTACATAACTTTTCACCAAATTTCCCAAACACTAAGAAAGTTTGTTTTTCGATTCGAAACAAGATTTTAACACTTTGTGGAGTTCAAATAACGGGTTTTGAGATCATTTGTATCGTATCATTCACTACATAACTTTTCACCAAATTTCACAAACACTAAGTAAGTTTGTTTTTCGATTCAAAACAAGATTTTAACGCTTTGAGGAGTTCAAATAACGTGTTTTGAGATCATTTGTATCGTATCTTTTACTACATAACTTTTCACCAAATTTCACAAACACTAAGAAAGTTTGTTTTTCGATTGAAAACAAGATTTTAACTCTTTGAGGAGTTCAAATAACGTGTTTTGAGATCATTTATATCGTATCTTTTACTACATAACTTTTCACCAAATTTGATAAACACTAAGAAAGTTTGTTTTTTTATTCAAAACAAGATTTTCACGCCTTGAGGAGTCAAATAACGTGTTTTTAGATCATTTGTATCGTATCTTTTATTACATAACTTTTCACCAAATTTCACAAACACTAAGAAAGTTTGTTTTTCGATTCAAAACAAGATTTTAACGCTTTGTGGAGTTCAAATAACGTGTTTTGAGATCATTTGTATCGAATCTTTTACTACATAAATTTCCACCAAATTTCACAAACACTAAGAAAGTTTGTTTTTCGATTCAAAACAAGATTTTAACGCTTTGTGGAGTTCAAATAACGTGTTTTGAGATCATTTGTATCGTATCTTTTACTACATAACTTTTCACCAAATTTCACAAACACTAAGAAAGTTTGTTTTTTTATTCAAAACAAGATTTTAACGCCTTGAGGAGTCAAATAACGTGTTTTGAGATCATTTGTATCGTATCTTTTATTACATAACTTTTCACCAAATTTCACAAACACTAAGAAAGTTTGTTTTTCGATTCAAAACAAGATTTTAACGCTTTGTGGAGTTCAAATAACGTGTTTTGAGATCATTTGTATCGTATCTTTTACTACATAACTTTTCACCAAATTTCACAAACACTAAGAAATTTTGTTTTTCGATTCAAAACAAGATTTTAGCGCTTTGTGGAGTTCAAATAACGTGTTTTGAGATCATTTGTATCGTATCTTTTACTACATAACTTTTCACCAAATTTCACAAACACTAAGAAAGTTTGTTTTTCGATTCAAAACAAGATTTTAACGCTTTGTGGAGTTCAAATAACGTATTTTGAGATCATTTGTATCGTATCTTTTACTACATAACTTTTCACCAAATTTCACAAACACTAAGTAAGTTTGTTTTTCGATTCAAAACAAGATTTTAACGCTTTGAGGAGTTCAAATAACGTGTTTTGAGATCATTTGTATCGTATCTTTTTCTACATAACTTTTCACCAAATTTCACAAACACTAAGAAAGTTTGTTTTTCGATTCAAAACAAGATTTTAACGCTTTGTGGAGTTCAAATAACGTGTTTTGAGATCATTTGTATCGTATCTTTTACTACATAACTTTTCACCAAATTTCACAAACACTAATAAAGTTTGTTTTTCGATTCAAAACAAGATTTTAACGCTTTGAGGAGTTCAAATAACGTGTTTTGAGATCATTTGTATCGTATCTTTTACTACATAACTTTTCACTAAATTTCACAAACACTAAGAAAGTTTGTTTTTCGATTCAAAACAAGATTTTAACGCTTTGTGGAGTTCAAATAACGTGTTTTGAGATCATTTGTATCGTATCTTTAACTACATAACTTTTCACCAAATTTCCCAAACACTAAGAAAGTTTGTTTTTCGATTCAAAACAAGATTTTAACACTTTGTGGAGTTCAAATAACGTGTTTTGAGATCATTTGTATCGTATCATTCACTACATAACTTTTCACCAAATTTCAGAAACACTAAGTAAGTTTTTTTTTCGATTCAAAACAAGATTTTAACGCTTTGAGGAGTTCAAATAACGTGTTTTGAGATCATTTGTATCGTATCTTTTACTACATAACTTTTCACCAAATTTCACAAACACTAAGAAAGTTTGTTTTTCGATTCAAAACAAGATTTTAACGCCTTGAGGAGTTCAAATAACGTATTTTAAATCATTTGTATCGTATCTTTTACTACATAAATTTCCACCAAATTTCACACACACTAAGAAAGTTTGTTTTTCGATACAAAACAAGATTTTAACGCTTTGAGGAGTTCAAATAACGTGTTTTGAGATCATTTGTATCGTATCTTTTACTACATAACTTTTCACCAAATTTCACAAACACTAAGAAAGTTTGTTTTTCGATTCAAAACAAGATTTTGATGCTTTGTGGAGTTCAAATAACGTGTTTTCAGATCATTGGTATCGTATCATTTACTACATAACTTTTCACCAAATTTCACAAACACTATGAAAGTTTGTTTTTCGATTCAAAACAAGATTTTAACGCTTTGTGGAGTTCAAATAACGCGTTTTGAGATCATTTGTATCGTATCTTTTACTACATAACTTTTCACCAAATTTCACAAACACTAAGTAAGTTTGTTTTTTGATTCAAAACAAGATTTTAACGCTTTGAGGAGTTCAAATAACGTGTTTTGAGATCATTTGTATCGTATCTTTTACTACATAACTTTTCACCAAATTTCACAAACACTAAGAAAGTTTGTTTTTCGATTCAAAACAAGATTTTAACGCTTTGTGGAGTTCAAATAACGTGTTTTGAGATCATTTGTATCGTATCTTTTACTACATAACTTTTCACCAAATTTCACAAACACTAAGAAAGTTTGTTTTTCGATTCAAAACAAGATTTTAGCGCTTTGTGGAGTTCAAATAACGTGCTTTGAGATCATTTGTATCGTATCTTTTACTACATAACTTTTCACCAAATTTCACAAACACTAAGAAAATTTGTTTTTCGATTCAAAACATGATTTTAACGCTTTGTGGAGTTCAAATAACGTGTTTTGAGATCATTTGTATCGTATCTTTTACTACATAACTTTTCACCAAATTTCACAAACACTAAGTAAGTTTGTTTTTCGATTCAAAACAAGATTTTAACGCTTTGAGGAGTTCAAATAACGTGTTTTGAGATCATTTGTATCGTATCTTTTACTACATAACTTTTCACCAAATTTCACAAACACTAATAAAGTTTGTTTTTCGATTCAAAACAAGATTGTAACGCTTTTTGGAGTTCAAATAACGTGTTTTGAGATCATTTGTATCGTATCATTCACTACATAACTTTTCACCAAATTTCACAAACACTAAGTAAGTTTGTTTTTCGATTCAAAACAAGATTTTAACGCTTTGAGGAGTTCAAATAGCGTGTTTTGAGATCATTTGTATCGTATCTTTTACTACATAACTTTTCACCAAATTTCACAAACACTAAGAAAGTTTGTTTTTCGATTCAAAACAAGATTTTAACGCTTTGTGGAGTTCAAATAACGTGTTTTGAGATCATTTGTATCGTATATTTTACTACATAACTTTTCACCAAATTTCCCAAACACTAAGAAAGTTTGTTTTTCGATTCAAAACAAGATTTTAACACTTTGTGGAGTTCAAATAACGTGTTTTTAGATCATTTGTATCGTATCATTCACTACATAACTTTTCACCAAATTTCACAAACACTAAGAAAGTTTGTTTTTCGATTCAAAACAAGATTTTAACGCCTTGAGGAGTTCAAATAACGTATTTTTAGATCATTTGTATCGTATCTTTTACTACATAAATTTCCACCAAATTTCACACATACTAAGAAAGTTTGTTTTTCGATACAAAACAAGATTTTAACGCTTTGAGGAGTTCAAATAACGTGTTTTGAGATCATTTGTATCGTATCTTTTACTACATAACTTTTCACCAAATTTCACAAACACTAAGAAAGTTTGTTTTTCGATTCAAAACAAGATTTTAGCGCCTTGAGGAGTTCAAATAACGTGTTTTGAGATCATTTGTATCGTATCTTTTACTACATAACTTTTCACCAAATTTCACAAACACTAAGAAAGTTTGTTTTTCGATTCAAAACAAGATTTTGATGCTTTGTGGAGTTCAAATAACGTGTTTTCAGATCATTGGTATCGTATCATTTACTACATAACTTTTCACCAAATTTCACAAACACTATGAAAGTTTGTTTTTCGATTCAAAACAAGATTTTAACGCTTTGTGGAGTTCAAATAACGCGTTTTGAGATCATTTGTATCGTATCTTTTACTACATAACTTTTCACCAAATTTCACAAACACTAAGTAAGTTTGTTTTTTGATTCAAAACAAGATTTTAACGCTTTGAGGAGTTCAAATAACGTGTTTTGAGATCATTTGTATCGTATCTTTTACTACATAACTTTTCACCAAATTTCACAAACACTAAGAAAGTTTGTTTTTCGATTCAAAACAAGATTTTAACGCTTTGTGGAGTTCAAATAACGTGTTTTGAGATCATTTGTATCGTATCTTTTACTACATAACTTTTCACCAAATTTCACAAACACTAAGAAAGTTTGTTTTTCAATTCAAAACAAGATTTTAGCGCTTTGTGGAGTTCAAATAACGTGCTTTGAGATCATTTGTATCGTATCTTTTACTACATAACTTTTCACCAAATTTCACAAACACTAAGAAAATTTGTTTTTCTATTCAAAACATGATTTTAACGCTTTGTGGAGTTCAAATAACGTGTTTTGAGATCATTTGTATCGTATCTTTTACTACATAACTTTTCACCAAATTTCACAAACACTAAGTAAGTTTGTTTTTCGATTCAAAACAAGATTTTAACGCTTTGAGGAGTTCAAATAACGTGTTTTGAGATCATTTGTATCGTATCTTTTACTACATAACTTTTCACCAAATTTCCCAAACACTAAGAAAGTTTGTTTTTCGATTCGAAACAAGATTTTAACACTTTGTGGAGTTCAAATAACGGGTTTTGAGATCATTTGTATCGTATCATTCACTACATAACTTTTCACCAAATTTCACAAACACTAAGTAAGTTTGTTTTTCGATTCAAAACAAGATTTTAACGCTTTGAGGAGTTCAAATAACGTGTTTTGAGATCATTTGTATCGTATCTTTTACTACATAACTTTTCACCAAATTTCACAAACACTAAGAAAGTTTGTTTTTCGATTGAAAACAAGATTTTAACGCTTTGAGGAGTTCAAATAACGTGTTTTGAGATCATTTATATCGTATCTTTTACTACATAACTTTTCACCAAATTTGATAAACACTAAGAAAGTTTGTTTTTTTATTCAAAACAAGATTTTCACGCCTTGAGGAGTCAAATAACGTGTTTTTAGATCATTTGTATCGTATCTTTTATTACATAACTTTTCACCAAATTTCACAAACACTAAGCAAGTTTGTTTTTCGATTCAAAACAAGATTTTAACGCTTTGTGGAGTTCAAATAACGTGTTTTGAGATCATTTGTATCGTATCTTTTACTACATAAATTTCCACCAAATTTCACAAACACTAAGAAAGTTTGTTTTTCGATTCAAAACAAGATTTTAACGCTTTGTGGAGTTCAAATAACGTGTTTTGAGATCATTTGTATCGTATCTTTTACTACATAACTTTTCACCAAATTTCACAAACACTAAGAAAGTTTGTTTTTTTATTCAAAACAAGATTTTAACGCCTTGAGGAGTCAAATAACGTGTTTTGAGATCATTTGTATCGTATCTTTTATTACATAACTTTTCACCAAATTTCACAAACACTAAGAAAGTTTGTTTTTCGATTCAAAACAAGATTTTAACGCTTTGTGGAGTTCAAATAACGTGTTTTGAGATCATTTGTATCGTATCTTTTACTACATAACTTTTCACCAAATTTCACAAACACTAAGAAATTTTGTTTTTCGATTCAAAACAAGATTTTAGCGCTTTGTGGAGTTCAAATAACGTGTTTTGAGATCATTTGTATCGTATCTTTTACTACATAACTTTTCACCAAATTTCACAAACACTAAGAAAGTTTGTTTTTCGATTCAAAACAAGATTTTAACGCTTTGTGGAGTTCAAATAACGTATTTTGAGATCATTTGTATCGTATCTTTTACTACATAACTTTTCACCAAATTTCACAAACACTAAGTAAGTTTGTTTTTCGATTCAAAACAAGATTTTAACGCTTTGAGGAGTTCAAATAACGTGTTTTGAGATCATTTGTATCGTATCTTTTACTACATAACTTTTCACCAAATTTCACAAACACTAAGAAAGTTTGTTTTTCGATTCAAAACAAGATTTTAACGCTTTGTGGAGTTCAAATAACGTGTTTTGAGATCATTTGTATCGTATCTTTTACTACATAACTTTTCACCAAATTTCCCAAACACTAAGAAAGTTTGTTTTTCGATTCAAAACAAGATTTTAACACTTTGTGGAGTTCAAATAACGGGTTTTGAGATCATTTGTATCGTATCATTCACTACATAACTTTTCACCAAATTTCACAAACACTAAGTAAGTTTGTTTTTCGATTCAAAACAAGATTTTAGCGCTTTGTGGAGTTCAAATAACGTGTTTTTGAGATCATTTGTATCGTATCTTTTACTACATAACTTTTCACGAAATTTCACAAACACTAAGAAAGTTTGTTTTTCGATTCAAAACAAGATTTTAACGCTTTGTGGAGTTCAAATAACGTGTTTTGAGATCATTTGTATCGTATCATTTACTACATAACTTTTCACCAAATTTCACAAACACTAAGAAAGTTTGTTTTTCGATTCAAAACAAGATTTTAACGCTTTGTGGAGTTCAAATAACGTGTTTTGAGATCATTTGTATCGTATCTTTTACTACATAACTTTTCACCAAATTTCACAAACACTAAGAAATTTTGTTTTTCGATTCAAAACAAGATTTTAGCGCTTTGTGGAGTTCAAATAACGTGTTTTGAGATCATTTGTATCGTATCTTTTACTACATAACTTTTCACCAAATTTCACAAACACTAAGAAAGTTTGTTTTTCGATTCAAAACAAGATTTTAACGCTTTGTGGAGTTCAAATAACGTATTTTGAGATCATTTGTATCGTATCTTTTACTACATAACTTTTCACCAAATTTCACAAACACTAAGTAAGTTTGTTTTTCGATTCAAAACAAGATTTTAACGCTTTGAGGAGTTCAAATAACGTGTTTTGAGATCATTTGTATCGTATCTTTTACTACATAACTTTTCACCAAATTTCACAAACACTAAGAAAGTTTGTTTTTCGATTCAAAACAAGATTTTAACGCTTTGTGGAGTTCAAATAACGTGTTTTGAGATCATTTGTATCGTATCTTTTACTACATAACTTTTCACCAAATTTCCCAAACACTAAGAAAGTTTGTTTTTCGATTCAAAACAAGATTTTAACACTTTGTGGAGTTCAAATAACGGGTTTTGAGATCATTTGTATCGTATCATTCACTACATAACTTTTCACCAAATTTCACAAACACTAAGTAAGTTTGTTTTTCGATTCAAAACAAGATTTTAGCGCTTTGTGGAGTTCAAATAACGTGTTTTTGAGATCATTTGTATCGTATCTTTTACTACATAACTTTTCACGAAATTTCACAAACACTAAGAAAGTTTGTTTTTCGATTCAAAACAAGATTTTAACGCTTTGTGGAGTTCAAATAACGTGTTTTGAGATCATTTGTATCGTATCTTTTACTACATAACTTTTCACCAAATTTCACAAACACTAAGAAAGTTCGTTTTTCGATTCAAAACAAGATTTTAACGCTTTGTGGAGTTCAAATAACGTGTTTTGAGATCATTTATATCGTATCTTTTACTACATAACTTTTCACCAAATTTCACAAACACTAAGAAAGTTTGTTTTTTTATTCAAAACAAGATTTTAACGCCTTGAGGAGTCAAATAACGTGTTTTTAGATCATTTGTATCGTATCTTTTATTACATAACTTTTCACCAAATTTCACAAACACTAAGAAAGTTTGTTTTTCGATTCAAAACAAGATTTTAACGCTTTGTGGAGTTCAAATAACGTGTTTTGAGATCATTTGTATCGTATCTTTTACTACCTAACTTTTCACCAAATTTCACAAACACTAAGAAAGTTTGTTTTTCGATTCAAAACAAGATTTTAACGCCTGGATGAGTTCAAATAACGTATTTTTAGATCATTTGTATCGTATCTTTTACTACATAAATTTCCACCAAATTTCACAAACACTAAGAAAGTTTGTTTTTCGATACAAAACAAGATTTTAACGCTTTGAGGAGTTCAAATAACGTGTTTTGAGATCATTTGTATCGTATCTTTTAATACATAACTTTTCACCAAATTTCACAAACACTAATAAAGTTTGTTTTTCGATTCAAAACTAGATTTTAGCGCTTTGTGGAGTTCAAATAACGTGTTTTGAGATCATTTGTATCGTATCTTTTACTACATAACTTTTCACCAAATTTCACAAACACTAAGAAATTTTGTTTTTCGATTCAAAACAAGATTTTAGCGCCTTGAGGAGTTCAAATAACGTGTTTTGAGATCATTTGTATCGTATCTTTTACTACATAACTTTTCACCAAATTTCACAAA
This sequence comes from Luzula sylvatica, assembly GCA_946800325.1. Taxonomy (NCBI): domain Eukaryota; kingdom Viridiplantae; phylum Streptophyta; class Magnoliopsida; order Poales; family Juncaceae; genus Luzula; species Luzula sylvatica. The sequence continues at coordinate 69,567,491 of OX326956.1, read as the reverse complement.
CACTAAGAAAGTTTGTTTTTCGATTCAAAACAAGATTTTGATGCTTTGTGGAGTTCAAATAACGTGTTTTCAGATCATTTGTATCGTATCTTTTACTACATAACTTTTCACCAAATTTCACAAACACTAAGAAAGTTTGTTTTTCGATTCAAAACAAGATTTTAACGCTTTGTGGAGTTGAAATAACGTGTTTTGAGATCATTTGTATCGTATCTTTTACTACATAACTTTTCACCAAATTTCACAAACACTAAGTAAGTTTGTTTTTCGATTCACAACAAGATTTTAACGCTTTGAGGAGTTCAAATAACGTGTTTTGAGATCATTTGTATCGTATCTTTTACTACATAACTTATCACCAAATTTCACAAACACTAATAAAGTTTGTTTTTCGATTCAAAACAAGATTGTAACGCTTTGTGGAGTTCAAATAACGTGTTTTGAGATCATTTGTATCGTATCTTTCACTACATAACTTTTCACCAAATTTCACAAACACTAAGTAAGTTTGTTTTTCGATTCAAAACAAGATTTTAACGCTTTGAGGAGTTCAAATAACGTGTTTTGAGATCATTTGTATCGTATCTTTTACTACATAACTTTTCACTAAATTTCACAAACACTAAGAAAGTTTGTTTTTCGATTCAAAACAAGATTTTAACGCTTTGTGGAGTTCAAATAACGTGTTTTGAGATCATTTGTATCGTATCTTTTACTACATAACTTTTCACCAAATTTCCCAAACACTAAGAAAGTTTGTTTTTCGATTCAAAACAAGATTTTAACACTTTGTGGAGTTCAAATAACGTGTTTTGAGATCATTTGTATCGTATCATTCACTACATAACTTTTCACCAAATTTCACAAACACTAAGTAAGTTTTTTTTTCGATTCAAAACAAGATTTTAACGCTTTGAGGAGTTCAAATAACGTGTTTTGAGATCATTTGTATTGTATCTTTTACTACATAACTTTTCACCAAATTTCACAAACACTAAGAAAGTTTGTTTTTCGATTCAAAACAAGATTTTAACGCCTTGAGGAGTTCAAATAACGTATTTTTAGATCATTTGTATCGTATCTTTTACTACATAAATTTCCACCAAATTTCACACACACTAAGAAAGTTTGTTTTTCGATACAAAACAAGATTTTAACGCTTTGAGGAGTTCAAATAACGTGTTTTGAGATCATTTGTATCGTATCTTTTCCTACATAACTTTTCACCAAATTTCACAAACACTAAGAAAGTTTGTTTTTCGATTCAAAACAAGATTTTAGCGCCTTGAGGAGTTCAAATAACGTGTTTTGAGATCATTTGTATCGTATCTTTTACTACATAACTTTTCACCAAATTTCCCAAACACTAAGAAAGTTTGTTTTTCGATTCAAAACAAGATTTTAACACTTTGTGGAGTTCAAATAACGTGTTTTGAGATCATTTGTATCGTATCATTCACTACATAACTTTTCACCAAATTTCACAAACACTAAGTAAGTTTTTTTTTCGATTCAAAACAAGATTTTAACGCTTTGAGGAGTTCAAATAACGTGTTTTGAGATCATTTGTATTGTATCTTTTACTACATAACTTTTCACCAAATTTCACAAACACTAAGAAAGTTTGTTTTTCGATTCAAAACAAGATTTTAACGCCTTGAGGAGTTCAAATAACGTATTTTTAGATCATTTGTATCGTATCTTTTACTACATAAATTTCCACCAAATTTCACACACACTAAGAAAGTTTGTTTTTCGATACAAAACAAGATTTTAACGCTTTGAGGAGTTCAAATAACGTGTTTTGAGATCATTTGTATCGTATCTTTTCCTACATAACTTTTCACCAAATTTCACAAACACTAAGAAAGTTTGTTTTTCGATTCAAAACAAGATTTTGATGCTTTGTGGAGTTCAAATAACGTGTTTTCAGATCATTGGTATCGTATCATTTACTACATAACTTTTCACCAAATTTCACAAACACTATGAAAGTTTGTTTTTCGATTCAAAACAAGATTTTAACGCTTTGTGGAGTTCAAATAACGCGTTTTGAGATCATTTGTATCGTATCTTTTACTACATAACTTTTCACCAAATTTCACAAACACTAAGTAAGTTTGTTTTTTGATTCAAAACAAGATTTTAACGCTTTGAGGAGTTCAAATAACGTGTTTTGAGATCATTTGTATCGTATCTTTTACTACATAACTTTTCACCAAATTTCACAAACACTAAGAAAGTTTGTTTTTCGATTCAAAACAAGATTTTAACGCTTTGTGGAGTTCAAATAACGTGTTTTGAGATCATTTGTATCGTATCTTTTACTACATAACTTTTCACCAAATTTCACAAACACTAAGAAAGTTTGTTTTTCAATTCAAAACAAGATTTTAGCGCTTTGTGGAGTTCAAATAACGTGCTTTGAGATCATTTGTATCGTATCTTTTACTACATAACTTTTCACCAAATTTCACAAACACTAAGAAAATTTGTTTTTCGATTCAAAACATGATTTTAACGCTTTGTGGAGTTCAAATAACGTGTTTTGAGATCATTTGTATCGTATCTTTTACTACATAACTTTTCACCATATTTCACAAACACTAAGTAAGTTTGTTTTTCGATTCAAAACAAGATTTTAACGCTTTGAGGAGTTCAAATAACGTGTTTTGAGATCATTTGTATCGTATCTTTTACTACATAACTTTTCACCAAATTTCCCAAACACTAAGAAAGTTTGTTTTTCGATTCGAAACAAGATTTTAACACTTTGTGGAGTTCAAATAACGGGTTTTCAGATCATTTGTATCGTATCATTCACTACATAACTTTTCACCAAATTTCACAAACACTAAGTAAGTTTGTTTTTCGATTCAAAACAAGATTTTAACGCTTTGAGGAGTTCAAATAACGTGTTTTGAGATCATTTGTATCGTATCTTTTACTACATAACTTTTCACCAAATTTCACAAACACTAAGAAAGTTTGTTTTTCGATTCAAAACAAGATTTTAACGCTTTGAGGAGTTCAAATAACGTGTTTTGAGATCATTTATATCGTATCTTTTACTACATAACTTTTCACCAAATTTCATAAACACTAAGAAAGTTTGTTTTTTTATTCAAAACAAGATTTTCACGCCTTGAGGAGTCAAATAACGTGTTTTTAGATCATTTGTATCGTATCTTTTATTACATAACTTTTCACCAAATTTCACAAACACTAAGAAAGTTTGTTTTTCGATTCAAAACAAGATTTTAACGCTTTGTGGAGTTCAAATAACGTGTTTTGAGATCATTTGTATCGTATCTTTTACTACATAACTTTTCACCAAATTTCACAAACACTAAGAAATTTTGTTTTTCGATTCAAAACAAGATTTTAGCGCTTTGTGGAGTTCAAATGACGTGTTTTGAGATCATTTGTGTCGTATCTTTTACTACATAACTTTTCACCAAATTTCACAAACACTAAGAAAGTTTGTTTTTCGATTCAAAACAAGATTTTAACGCTTTGTGGAGTTGAAATAACGTGTTTTGAGATCATTTGTATCGTATCTTTTACTACATAACTTTTCACCAAATTTCACAAACACTAAGTAAGTTTGTTTTTCGATTCACAACAAGATTTTAACGCTTTGAGGAGTTCAAATAACGTGTTTTGAGATCATTTGTATCGTATCTTTTACTACATAACTTTTCACCAAATTTCACAAACACTAATAAAGTTTGTTTTTCGATTCAAAACAAGATTGTAACGCTTTGTGGAGTTCAAATAACGTGTTTTGAGATCATTTGTATCGTATCTTTCACTACATAACTTTTCACCAAATTTCACAAACACTAAGTAAGTTTGTTTTTCGATTCAAAACAAGATTTTAACGCTTTGAGGAGTTCAAATAACGTGTTTTGAGATCATTTGTATCGTATCTTTTACTACATAACGTTTCACTAAATTTCACAAACACTAAGAAAGTTTGTTTTTCGATTCAAAACAAGATTTTAACGCTTTGTGGAGTTCAAATAACGTGTTTTGAGATCATTTGTATCGTATCTTTTACTACATAACTTTTCACCAAATTTCCCAAACACTAAGAAAGTTTGTTTTTCGATTCAAAACAAGATTTTAACACTTTGTGGAGTTCAAATAACGTGTTTTGAGATCATTTGTATCGTATCATTCACTACATAACTTTTCACCAAATTTCACAAACACTAAGTAAGTTTTTTTTTCGATTCAAAACAAGATTTTAACGCTTTGAGGAGTTCAAATAACGTGTTTTGAGATCATTTGTATCGTATCTTTTACTACATAACTTTTCACCAAATTTCACAAACACTAAGAAAGTTTGTTTTTCGATTCAAAACAAGATTTTAACGCCTTGAGGAGTTCAAATAACGTATTTTAAATCATTTGTATCGTATCTTTTACTACATAAATTTCCACCAAATTTCACACACACTAAGAAAGTTTGTTTTTCGATACAAAACAAGATTTTAACGCTTTGAGGAGTTCAAATAACGTGTTTTGAGATCATTTGTATCGTATCTTTTACTACATAACTTTTCACCAAATTTCACAAACACTAAGAAAGTTTGTTTTTCGATTCAAAACAAGATTTTAGCGCCTTGAGGAGTTCAAATAACGTGTTTTGAGATCATTTGTATCGTATCTTTTACTACATAACTTTTCACCAAATTTCACAAACACTAAGAAAGTTTGTTTTTCGATTCAAAACAAGATTTTGATGCTTTGTGGAGTTCAAATAACGTGTTTTCAGATCATTGTTATCGTATCATTTACTACATAACTTTTCACCAAATTTCACAAACACTATGAAAGTTTGTTTTTCGATTCAAAACAAGATTTTAACGCTTTGTGGAGTTCAAATAACGCGTTTTGAGATCATTTGTATCGTATCTTTTACTACATAACTTTTCACCAAATTTCACAAACACTAAGTAAGTTTGTTTTTTGATTCAAAACAAGATTTTAACGCTTTGAGGAGTTCAAATAACGTGTTTTGAGATCATTTGTATCGTATCTTTTACTACATAACTTTTCACCAAATTTCACAAACACTAAGAAAGTTTGTTTTTCGATTCAAAACAAGATTTTAACGCTTTGTGGAGTTCAAATAACGTGTTTTGAGATCATTTGTATCGTATCTTTTACTACATAACTTTTCACCAAATTTCACAAACACTAAGAAAGTTTGTTTTTCGATTCAAAACAAGATTTTAGCGCTTTGTGGAGTTCAAATAACGTGCTTTGAGATCATTTGTATCGTATCTTTTACTACATAACTTTTCACCAAATTTCACAAACACTAAGAAAATTTGTTTTTCGATTCAAAACATGATTTTAACGCTTTGTGGAGTTCAAATAACGTGTTTTGAGATCATTTGTATCGTATCTTTTACTACATAACTTTTCACCAAATTTCACAAACACTAAGTAAGTTTGTTTTTCGATTCAAAACAAGATTTTAACGCTTTGAGGAGTTCAAATAACGTGTTTTGAGATCATTTGTATCGTATCTTTTACTACATAACTTTTCACCAAATTTCACAAACACTAATAAAGTTTGTTTTTCGATTCAAAACAAGATTGTAACGCTTTTTGGAGTTCAAATAACGTGTTTTGAGATCATTTGTATCGTATCATTCACTACATAACTTTTCACCAAATTTCACAAACACTAAGTAAGTTTGTTTTTCGATTCAAAACAAGATTTTAACGCTTTGAGGAGTTCAAATAGCGTGTTTTGAGATCATTTGTATCGTATCTTTTACTACATAACTTTTCACCAAATTTCACAAACACTAAGAAAGTTTGTTTTTCGATTCAAAACAAGATTTTAACGCTTTGTGGAGTTCAAATAACGTGTTTTGAGATCATTTGTATCGTATATTTTACTACATAACTTTTCACCAAATTTCCCAAACACTAAGAAAGTTTGTTTTTCGATTCAAAACAAGATTTTAACACTTTGTGGAGTTCAAATAACGTGTTTTGAGATCATTTGTATCGTATCATTCACTACATAACTTTTCACCAAATTTCACAAACACTAAGAAAGTTTGTTTTTCGATTCAAAACAAGATTTTAACGCCTTGAGGAGTTCAAATAACGTATTTTTAGATCATTTGTATCGTATCTTTTACTACATAAATTTCCACCAAATTTCACACACACTAAGAAAGTTTGTTTTTCGATACAAAACAAGATTTTAACGCTTTGAGGAGTTCAAATAACGTGTTTTGAGATCATTTGTATCGTATCTTTTACTACATAACTTTTCACCAAATTTCACAAACACTAAGAAAGTTTGTTTTTCGATTCAAAACAAGATTTTAGCGCCTTGAGGAGTTCAAATAACGTGTTTTGAGATCATTTGTATCGTATCTTTTACTACATAACTTTTCACCAAATTTCACAAACACTAAGAAAGTTTGTTTTTCGATTCAAAACAAGATTTTGATGCTTTGTGGAGTTCAAATAACGTGTTTTCAGATCATTGGTATCGTATCATTTACTACATAACTTTTCACCAAATTTCACAAACACTATGAAAGTTTGTTTTTCGATTCAAAACAAGATTTTAACGCTTTGTGGAGTTCAAATAACGCGTTTTGAGATCATTTGTATCGTATCTTTTACTACATAACTTTTCACCAAATTTCACAAACACTAAGTAAGTTTGTTTTTTGATTCAAAACAAGATTTTAACGCTTTGAGGAGTTCAAATAACGTGTTTTGAGATCATTTGTATCGTATCTTTTACTACATAACTTTTCACCAAATTTCACAAACACTAAGAAAGTTTGTTTTTCGATTCAAAACAAGATTTTAACGCTTTGTGGAGTTCAAATAACGTGTTTTGAGATCATTTGTATCGTATCTTTTACTACATAACTTTTCACCAAATTTCACAAACACTAAGAAAGTTTGTTTTTCAATTCAAAACAAGATTTTAGCGCTTTGTGGAGTTCAAATAACGTGCTTTGAGATCATTTGTATCGTATCTTTTACTACATAACTTTTCACCAAATTTCACAAACACTAAGAAAATTTGTTTTTCGATTCAAAACATGATTTTAACGCTTTGTGGAGTTCAAATAACGTGTTTTGAGATTATTTGTATCGTATCTTTTACTACATAACTTTTCACCAAATTTCACAAACACTAAGTAAGTTTGTTTTTCGATTCAAAACAAGATTTTAACGCTTTGAGGAGTTCAAATAACGTGTTTTGAGATCATTTGTATCGTATCTTTTACTACATAACTTTTCACCAAATTTCCCAAACACTAAGAAAGTTTGTTTTTCGATTCGAAACAAGATTTTAACACTTTGTGGAGTTCAAATAACGGGTTTTGAGATCATTTGTATCGTATCATTCACTACATAACTTTTCACCAAATTTCACAAACACTAAGTAAGTTTGTTTTTCGATTCAAAACAAGATTTTAACGCTTTGAGGAGTTCAAATAACGTGTTTTGAGATCATTTGTATCGTATCTTTTACTACATAACTTTTCACCAAATTTCACAAACACTAAGAAAGTTTGTTTTTCGATTCAAAACAAGATTTTAACGCTTTGAGGAGTTCAAATAACGTGTTTTGAGATCATTTATATCGTATCTTTTACTACATAACTTTTCACCAAATTTCATAAACCCTAAGAAAGTTTGTTTTTTTATTCAAAACAAGATTTTCACGCCTTGAGGAGTCAAATAACGTGTTTTTAGATCATTTGTATCGTATCTTTTATTACATAACTTTTCACCAAATTTCACAAACACTAAGAAAGTTTGTTTTTCGATTCAAAACAAGATTTTAACGCTTTGTGGAGTTCAAATAACGTGTTTTGAGATCATTTGTATCGTATCTTTTACTACATAACTTTTCACCAAATTTCACAAACACTAAGAAATTTTGTTTTTCGATTCAAAACAAGATTTTAGCGCTTTGTGGAGTTCAAATGACGTGTTTTGAGATCATTTGTATCGTATCTTTTACTACATAACTTTTCACCAAATTTCACAAACACTAAGAAAGTTTATTTTTCGATTCAAAACAAGATTTTAACGCTTTGTGGAGTTGAAATAACGTGTTTTGAGATCATTTGTATCGTATCTTTTACTACATAACTTTTCACCAAATTTCACAAACACTAAGTAAGTTTGTTTTTCGATTCACAACAAGATTTTAACGCTTTGAGGAGTTCAAATAACGTGTTTTGAGATCATTTGTATCGTATCTTTTACTACATAACTTTTCACCAAATTTCACAAACACTAATAAAGTTTGTTTTTCGATTCAAAACAAGATTGTAACGCTTTGTGGAGTTCAAATAACGTGTTTTGAGATCATTTGTATCGTATCTTTCACTACATAACTTTTCACCAAATTTCACAAACACTAAGTAAGTTTGTTTTTCGATTCAAAACAAGATTTTAACGCTTTGAGGAGTTCAAATAACGTGTTTTGAGATCATTTGTATCGTATCTTTTACTACATAACTTTTCACTAAATTTCACAAACACTAAGAAAGTTTGTTTTTCGATTCAAAACAAGATTTTAACGCTTTGTGGAGTTCAAATAACGTGTTTTGAGATCATTTGTATCGTATCTTTTACTACATAACTTTTCACCAAATTTCCCAAACACTAAGAAAGTTTGTTTTTCGATTCAAAACAAGATTTTAACACTTTGTGGAGTTCAAATAACGTGTTTTGAGATCATTTGTATCGTATCATTCACTACATAACTTTTCACCAAATTTCAGAAACACTAAGTAAGTTTTTTTTTCGATTCAAAACAAGATTTTAACGCTTTGAGGAGTTCAAATAACGTGTTTTGAGATCATTTGTATCGTATCTTTTACTACATAACTTTTCACCAAATTTCACAAACACTAAGAAAGTTTGTTTTTCGATTCAAAACAAGATTTTGATGCTTTGTGGAGTTCAAATAACGTGTTTTCAGATCATTGGTATCGTATCATTTACTACATAACTTTTCACCAAATTTCACAAACACTATGAAAGTTTGTTTTTCGATTCAAAACAAGATTTTAACGCTTTGTGGAGTTCAAATAACGTGTTTTGAGATCATTTGTATCGTATCATTTACTACATAACTTTTCACCAAATTTCACAAACACTAAGAAAGTTTGTTTTTCGATTCAAAACAAGATTTTAACGCCTTGAGGAGTTCAAATAACGTATTTTAAATCATTTGTATCGTATCTTTTACTACATAAATTTCCACCAAATTTCACACACACTAAGAAAGTTTGTTTTTTGATACAAAACAAGATTTTAACGCTTTGAGGAGTTCAAATAACGTGTTTTGAGATCATTTGTATCGTATCTTTTACTACATAACTTTTCACCAAATTTCACAAACACTAAGAAAGTTTGTTTTTCGATTCAAAACAAGATTTTGATGCTTTGTGGAGTTCAAATAACGTGTTTTCAGATCATTGGTATCGTATCATTTACTACATAACTTTTCACCAAATTTCACAAACACTATGAAAGTTTGTTTTTCGATTCAAAACAAGATTTTAACGCTTTGTGGAGTTCAAATAACGCGTTTTGAGATCATTTGTATCGTATCTTTTACTACATAACTTTTCACCAAATTTCACAAACACTAAGTAAGTTTGTTTTTTGATTCAAAACAAGATTTTAACGCTTTGAGGAGTTCAAATAACGTGTTTTGAGATCATTTGTATCGTATCTTTTACTACATAACTTTTCACCAAATTTCACAAACACTAAGAAAGTTTGTTTTTCGATTCAAAACAAGATTTTAACGCTTTGTGGAGTTCAAATAACGTGTTTTGAGATCATTTGTATCGTATCTTTTACTACATAACTTTTCACCAAATTTCACAAACACTAAGAAAGTTTGTTTTTCGATTCAAAACAAGATTTTAGCGCTTTGTGGAGTTCAAATAACGTGCTTTGAGATCATTTGTATCGTATCTTTTACTACATAACTTTTCACCAAATTTCACAAACACTAAGAAAATTTGTTTTTCGATTCAAAACATGATTTTAACGCTTTGTGGAGTTCAAATAACGTGTTTTGAGATCATTTGTATCGTATCTTTTACTACATAACTTTTCACCAAATTTCACAAACACTAAGTAAGTTTGTTTTTCGATTCAAAACAAGATTTTAACGCTTTGAGGAGTTCAAATAACGTGTTTTGAGATCATTTGTATCGTATCTTTTACTACATAACTTTTCACCAAATTTCACAAACACTAATAAAGTTTGTTTTTCGATTCAAAACAAGATTGTAACGCTTTTTGGAGTTCAAATAACGTGTTTTGAGATCATTTGTATCGTATCATTCACTACATAACTTTTCACCAAATTTCACAAACACTAAGTAAGTTTGTTTTTCGATTCAAAACAAGATTTTAACGCTTTGAGGAGTTCAAATAGCGTGTTTTGAGATCATTTGTATCGTATCTTTTACTACATAACTTTTCACTAAATTTCACAAACACTAAGAAAGTTTGTTTTTCGATTCAAAACAAGATTTTAACGCTTTGTGGAGTTCAAATAACGTGTTTTGAGATCATTTGTATCGTATCTTTTACTACATAACTTTTCACCAAATTTCCCAAACACTAAGAAAGTTTGTTTTTCGATTCAAAACAAGATTTTAACACTTTGTGGAGTTCAAATAACGTGTTTTGAGATCATTTGTATCGTATCATTCACTACATAACTTTTCACCAAATTTCAGAAACACTAAGTAAGTTTTTTTTTCGATTCAAAACAAGATTTTAACGCTTTGAGGAGTTCAAATAACGTGTTTTGAGATCATTTGTATCGTATCTTTTACTACATAACTTTTCACCAAATTTCACAAACACTAAGAAAGTTTGTTTTTCGATTCAAAACAAGATTTTGATGCTTTGTGGAGTTCAAATAACGTGTTTTCAGATCATTGGTATCGTATCATTTACTACATAACTTTTCACCAAATTTCACAAACACTATGAAAGTTTGTTTTTCGATTCAAAACAAGATTTTAACGCTTTGTGGAGTTCAAATAACGTGTTTTGAGATCATTTGTATCGTATCATTTACTACATAACTTTTCACCAAATTTCACAAACACTAAGAAAGTTTGTTTTTCGATTCAAAACAAGATTTTAACGCCTTGAGGAGTTCAAATAACGTATTTTAAATCATTTGTATCGTATCTTTTACTACATAAATTTCCACCAAATTTCACACACACTAAGAAAGTTTGTTTTTTGATACAAAACAAGATTTTAACGCTTTGAGGAGTTCAAATAACGTGTTTTGAGATCATTTGTATCGTATCTTTTACTACATAACTTTTCACCAAATTTCACAAACACTAAGAAAGTTTGTTTTTCGATTCAAAACAAGATTTTGATGCTTTGTGGAGTTCAAATAACGTGTTTTCAGATCATTGGTATCGTATCATTTACTACATAACTTTTCACCAAATTTCGCAAACACTATGAAAGTTTGTTTTTCGATTCAAAACAAGATTTTAACGCTTTGTGGAGTTCAAATAACGCGTTTTGAGATCATTTGTATCGTATCTTTTACTACATAACTTTTCACCAAATTTCACAAACACTAAGTAAGTTTGTTTTTTGATTCAAAACAAGATTTTAACGCTTTGAGGAGTTCAAATAACGTGTTTTGAGATCATTTGTATCGTATCTTTTACTACATAACTTTTCACCAAATTTCACAAACACTAAGAAAGTTTGTTTTTCGATTCAAAACAAGATTTTAACGCTTTGTGGAGTTCAAATAACGTGTTTTGAGATCATTTGTATCGTATCTTTTACTACATAACTTTTCACCAAATTTCACAAACACTAAGAAAGTTTGTTTTTCGATTCAAAACAAGATTTTAGCGCTTTGTGGAGTTCAAATAACGTGCTTTGAGATCATTTGTATCGTATCTTTTACTACATAACTTTTCACCAAATTTCACAAACACTAAGAAAATTTGTTTTTCGATTCAAAACATGATTTTAACGCTTTGTGGAGTTCAAATAACGTGTTTTGAGATCATTTGTATCGTATCTTTTACTACATAACTTTTCACCAAATTTCACAAACACTAAGTAAGTTTGTTTTTCGATTCAAAACAAGATTTTAACGCTTTGAGGAGTTCAAATAACGTGTTTTGAGATCATTTGTATCGTATCTTTTACTACATAACTTTTCACCAAATTTCACAAACACTAATAAAGTTTGTTTTTCGATTCAAAACAAGATTGTAACGCTTTTTGGAGTTCAAATAACGTGTTTTGAGATCATTTGTATCGTATCATTCACTACATAACTTTTCACCAAATTTCACAAACACTAAGTAAGTTTGTTTTTCGATTCAAAACAAGATTTTAACGCTTTGAGGAGTTCAAATAGCGTGTTTTGAGATCATTTGTATCGTATCTTTTACTACATAAATTTTCACCAAATTTCACAAACACTAAGAAAGTTTGTTTTTCGATTCAAAACAAGATTTTAACGCTTTGTGGAGTTCAAATAACGTGTTTTGAGATCATTTGTATCGTATATTTTACTACATAACTTTTCACCAAATTTCCCAAACACTAAGAAAGTTTGTTTTTCGATTCAAAACAAGATTTTAACACTTTGTGGAGTTCAAATAACGTGTTTTGAGATCATTTGTATCGTATCATTCACTACATAACTTTTCACCAAATTTCACAAACACTAAGAAAGTTTGTTTTTCGATTCAAAACAAGATTTTAACGCCTTGAGGAGTTCAAATAACGTATTTTTAGATCATTTGTATCGTATCTTTTACTACATAAATTTCCACCAAATTTCACACACACTAAGAAAGTTTGTTTTTCGATACAAAACAAGATTTTAACGCTTTGAAGAGTTCAAATAACGTGTTTTGAGATCATTTGTATCGTATCTTTTACTACATAACTTTTCACCAAATTTCACAAACACTAAGAAAGTTTGTTTTTCGATTCAAAACAAGCTTTTAGCGCCTTGAGGAATTCAAATAACGTGTTTTGAGATCATTTGTATCGTATCTTTTACTACATAACTTTTCACCAAATTTCACAAACACTAAGAAAGTTTGTTTTTCGATTCAAAACAAGATTTTGATGCTTTGTGGAGTTCAAATAACGTGTTTTCAGATCATTGGTATCGTATCATTTACTACATAACTTTTCACCAAATTTCACAAACACTATGAAAGTTTGTTTTTCGATTCAAAACAAGATTTTAACGCTTTGTGGAGTTCAAATAACGTGTTTTGAGATCATTTGTATCGTATCTTTTACTACATAACTTTTCACCAAATTTCACAAACACTAATAAAGTTTGTTTTTCGATTCAAAACAAGATTGTAACGCTTTTTGGAGTTCAAATAACGTGTTTTGAGATCATTTGTATCGTATCATTCACTACATAACTTTTCACCAAATTTCACAAACACTAAGTAAGTTTGTTTTTCGATTCAAAACAAGATTTTAACGCTTTGAGGAGTTCAAATAGCGTGTTTTGAGATCATTTGTATCGTATCTTTTACTACATAAATTTTCACCAAATTTCACAAACACTAAGAAAGTTTGTTTTTCGATTCAAAACAAGATTTTAACGCTTTGTGGAGTTCAAATAACGTGTTTTGAGATCATTTGTATCGTATATTTTACTACATAACTTTTCACCAAATTTCCCAAACACTAAGAAAGTTTGTTTTTCGATTCAAAACAAGATTTTAACACTTTGTGGAGTTCAAATAACGTGTTTTGAGATCATTTGTATCGTATCATTCACTACATAACTTTTCACCAAATTTCACAAACACTAAGAAAGTTTGTTTTTCGATTCAAAACAAGATTTTAACGCCTTGAGGAGTTCAAATAACGTATTTTTAGATCATTTGAATCGTATCTTTTACTACATAAATTTCCACCAAATTTCACACACACTAAGAAAGTTTGTTTTTCGATACAAAACAAGATTTTAACGCTTTGAAGAGTTCAAATAACGTGTTTTGAGATCATTTGTATCGTATCTTTTACTACATAACTTTTCACCAAATTTCACAAACACTAAGAAAGTTTGTTTTTCGATTCAAAACAAGCTTTTAGCGCCTTGAGGAATTCAAATAACGTGTTTTGAGATCATTTGTATCGTATCTTTTACTACATAACTTTTCACCAAATTTCACAAACACTAAGAAAGTTTGTTTTTCGATTCAAAACAAGATTTTGATGCTTTGTGGAGTTCAAATAACGTGTTTTCAGATCATTGGTATCGTATCATTTACTACATAACTTTTCACCAAATTTCACAAACACTATGAAAGTTTGTTTTTCGATTCAAAACAAGATTTTAACGCTTTGTGGAGTTCAAATAACGTGTTTTGAGATCATTTGTATCGTATCTTTTACTACATAACTTTTCACCAAATTTCACAAACACTAAGAAAGTTTGTTTTTCGATTCAAAACAAGATTTTAACGCTTTGTGGAGTTCAAATAACGTGTTTTGAGATCATTTGTATCGTATCTTTTACTACATAACTTTTCACCAAATTTCACAAACACTAAGAAAGTTTGTTTTTCAATTCAAAACAAGATTTTAGCGCTTTGTGGAGTTCAAATAACGTGCTTTGAGATCATTTGTATCGTATCTTTTACTACATAACTTTTCACCAAATTTCACAAACACTAAGAAAATTTGTTTTTCGATTCAAAACATGATTTTAACGCTTTGTGGAGTTCAAATAACGTGTTTTGAGATCATTTGTATCGTATCTTTTACTACATAACTTTTCACCAAATTTCACAAACACTAAGTAAGTTTGTTTTTCGATTCAAAACAAGATTTTAACGCTTTGAGGAGTTCAAATAACGTGTTTTGAGATCATTTGTATCGTATCTTTTACTACATAACTTTTCACCAAATTTCCCAAACACTAAGAAAGTTTGTTTTTCGATTCTCAACAAGATTTTAACACTTTGTGGAGTTCAAATAACGGGTTTTGAGATCATTTGTATCGTATCATTCACTACATAACTTTTCACCAAATTTCACAAACACTAAGTAAGTTTGTTTTTCGATTCAAAACAAGATTTTAACGCTTTGAGGAGTTCAAATAACGTGTTTTGAGATCATTTGTATCGTATCTTTTACTACATAACTTTTCACCAAATTTCACAAACACTAAGAAAGTTTGTTTTTCGATTCAAAACAAGATTTTAACGCTTTGAGGAGTTCAAATAACGTGTTTTGAGATCATTTATATCGTATCTTTTACTACATAACTTTTCACCAAATTTCATAAATACTAAGAAAGTTTGTTTTTTTATTCAAAACAAGATTTTCACGCCTTGAGGAGTCAAATAACGTGTTTTTAGATCATTTGTATCGTATCTTTTATTACATAACTTTTCACCAAATTTCACAAACACTAAGAAAGTTTGTTTTTCGATTCAAAACAAGATTTTAACGCTTTGTGGAGTTCAAATAACGTGTTTTGAGATCATTTGTATCGTATCTTTTACTACATAACTTTTCACCAAATTTCACAAACACTAAGAAATTTTGTTTTTCGATTCAAAACAAGATTTTAGCGCTTTGTGGAGTTCAAATGACGTGTTTTGAGATCATTTGTATCGTATCTTTTACTACATAACTTTTCACCAAATTTCACAAACACTAAGAAAGTTTGTTTTTCGATTCAAAACAAGATTTTAACGCTTTGTGGAGTTGAAATAACGTGTTTTGAGATCATTTGTATCGTATCTTTTACTACATAACTTTTTACCAAATTTCACAAACACTAAGTAAGTTTGTTTTTCGATTCACAACAAGATTTTAACGCTTTGAGGAGTTCAAATAACGTGTTTTGAGATCATTTGTATCGTATCTTTTACTACATAACTTTTCACCAAATTTCACAAACACTAATAAAGTTTGTTTTTCGATTCAAAACAAGATTGTAACGCTTTGTGGAGTTCAAATAACGTGTTTTGAGATCATTTGTATCGTATCTTTCACTACATAACTTTTCACCAAATTTCACAAACACTAAGTAAGTTTGTTTTTCGATTCAAAACAAGATTTTAACGCTTTGAGGAGTTCAAATAACGTGTTTTGAGATCATTTGTATCGTATCTTTTACTACATAACTTTTCACTAAATTTCACAAACACTAAGAAAGTTTGTTTTTCGATTCAAAACAAGATTTTAACGCTTTGTGGAGTTCAAATAACGTGTTTTGAGATCATTTGTATCGTATCTTTTACTACATAACTTTTCACCAAATTTCCCAAACACTAAGAAAGTTTGTTTTTCGATTCAAAACAAGATTTTAACACTTTGTGGAGTTCAAATAACGTGTTTTGAGATCATTTGTATCGTATCATTCACTACATAACTTTTCACCAAATTTCAGAAACACTAAGTAAGTTTTTTTTTCGATTCAAAACAAGATTTTAACGCTTTGAGGAGTTCAAATAACGTGTTTTGAGATCATTTGTATCGTATCTTTTACTACATAACTTTTCACCAAATTTCACAAACACTAAGAAAGTTTGTTTTTCGATTCAAAACAAGATTTTGATGCTTTGTGGAGTTCAAATAACGTGTTTTCAGATCATTGGTATCGTATCATTTACTACATAACTTTTCACCAAATTTCACAAACACTATGAAAGTTTGTTTTTCGATTCAAAACAAGATTTTAACGCTTTGTGGAGTTCAAATAACGTGTTTTGAGATCATTTGTATCGTATCATTTACTACATAACTTTTCACCAAATTTCACAAACACTAAGAAAGTTTGTTTTTCGATTCAAAACAAGATTTTAACGCCTTGAGGAGTTCAAATAACGTATTTTAAATCATTTGTATCGTATCTTTTACTACATAAATTTCCACCAAATTTCACACACACTAAGAAAGTTTGTTTTTTGATACAAAACAAGATTTTAACGCTTTGAGGAGTTCAAATAACGTGTTTTGAGATCATTTGTATCGTATCTTTTACTACATAACTTTTCACCAAATTTCACAAACACTAAGAAAGTTTGTTTTTCGATTCAAAACAAGATTTTGATGCTTTGTGGAGTTCAAATAACGTGTTTTCAGATCATTGGTATCGTATCATTTACTACATAACTTTTCACCAAATTTCACAAACACTATGAAAGTTTGTTTTTCGATTCAAAACAAGATTTTAACGCTTTGTGGAGTTCAAATAACGCGTTTTGAGATCATTTGTATCGTATCTTTTACTACATAACTTTTCACCAAATTTCACAAACACTAAGTAAGTTTGTTTTTTGATTCAAAACAAGATTTTAACGCTTTGAGGAGTTCAAATAACGTGTTTTGAGATCATTTGTATCGTATCTTTTACTACATAACTTTTCACCAAATTTCACAAACACTAAGAAAGTTTGTTTTTCGATTCAAAACAAGATTTTAACGCTTTGTGGAGTTCAAATAACGTGTTTTGAGATCATTTGTATCGTATCTTTTACTACATAACTTTTCACCAAATTTCACAAACACTAAGAAAGTTTGTTTTTCGATTCAAAACAAGATTTTAGCGCTTTGTGGAGTTCAAATAACGTGCTTTGAGATCATTTGTATCGTATCTTTTACTACATAACTTTTCACCAAATTTCACAAACACTAAGAAAATTTGTTTTTCGATTCAAAACATGATTTTAACGCTTTGTGGAGTTCAAATAACGTGTTTTGAGATCATTTGTATCGTATCTTTTACTACATAACTTTTCACCAAATTTCACAAACACTAAGTAAGTTTGTTTTTCGATTCAAAACAAGATTTTAACGCTTTGAGGAGTTCAAATAACGTGTTTTGAGATCATTTGTATCGTATCTTTTACTACATAACTTTTCACCAAATTTCACAAACACTAATAAAGTTTGTTTTTCGATTCAAAACAAGATTGTAACGCTTTTTGGAGTTCAAATAACGTGTTTTGAGATCATTTGTATCGTATCATTCACTACATAACTTTTCACCAAATTTCACAAACACTAAGTAAGTTTGTTTTTCGATTCAAAACAAGATTTTAACGCTTTGAGGAGTTCAAATAGCGTGTTTTGAGATCATTTGTATCGTATCTTTTACTACATAACTTTTCACTAAATTTCACAAACACTAAGAAAGTTTGTTTTTCGATTCAAAACAAGATTTTAACGCTTTGTGGAGTTCAAATAGCGTGTTTTGAGATCATTTGTATCGTATCTTTTACTACATAACTTTTCACCAAATTTCCCAAACACTAAGAAAGTTTGTTTTTCGATTCAAAACAAGATTTTAACACTTTGTGGAGTTCAAATAACGTGTTTTGAGATCATTTGTATCGTATCATTCACTACATAACTTTTCACCAAATTTCAGAAACACTAAGTAAGTTTTTTTTTCGATTCAAAACAAGATTTTAACGCTTTGAGGAGTTCAAATAACGTGTTTTGAGATCATTTGTATCGTATCTTTTACTACATAACTTTTCACCAAATTTCACAAACACTAAGAAAGTTTGTTTTTCGATTCAAAACAAGATTTTGATGCTTTGTGGAGTTCAAATAACGTGTTTTCAGATCATTGGTATCGTATCATTTACTACATAACTTTTCACCAAATTTCACAAACACTATGAAAGTTTGTTTTTCGATTCAAAACAAGATTTTAACGCTTTGTGGAGTTCAAATAACGTGTTTTGAGATCATTTGTATCGTATCATTTACTACATAACTTTTCACCAAATTTCACAAACACTAAGAAAGTTTGTTTTTCGATTCAAAACAAGATTTTAACGCCTTGAGGAGTTCAAATAACGTATTTTAAATCATTTGTATCGTATCTTTTACTACATAAATTTCCACCAAATTTCACACACACTAAGAAAGTTTGTTTTTTGATACAAAACAAGATTTTAACGCTTTGAGGAGTTCAAATAACGTGTTTTGAGATCATTTGTATCGTATCTTTTACTACATAACTTTTCACCAAATTTCACAAACACTATGAAAGTTTGTTTTTCGATTCAAAACAAGATTTTGATGCTTTGTGGAGTTCAAATAACGTGTTTTCAGATCATTGGTATCGTATCATTTACTACATAACTTTTCACCAAATTTCACAAACACTATGAAAGTTTGTTTTTCGATTCAAAACAAGATTTTAACGCTTTGTGGAGTTCAAATAACGCGTTTTGAGATCATTTGTATCGTATCTTTTACTACATAACTTTTCACCAAATTTCACAAACACTAAGTAAGTTTGTTTTTTGATTCAAAACAAGATTTTAACGCTTTGAGGAGTTCAAATAACGTGTTTTGAGATCATTTGTATCGTATCTTTTACTACATAACTTTTCACCAAATTTCACAAACACTAAGAAAGTTTGTTTTTCGATTCAAAACAAGATTTTAACGCTTTGTGGAGTTCAAATAACGTGTTTTGAGATCATTTGTATCGTATCTTTTACTACATAACTTTTCACCAAATTTCACAAACACTAAGAAAGTTTGTTTTTCGATTCAAAACAAGATTTTAGCGCTTTGTGGAGTTCAAATAACGTGCTTTGAGATCATTTGTATCGTATCTTTTACTACATAACTTTTCACCAAATTTCACAAACACTAAGAAAATTTGTTTTTCGATTCAAAACATGATTTTAACGCTTTGTGGAGTTCAAATAACGTGTTTTGAGATCATTTGTATCGTATCTTTTACTACATAACTTTTCACCAAATTTCACAAACACTAAGTAAGTTTGTTTTTCGATTCAAAACAAGATTTTAACGCTTTGAGGAGTTCAAATAACGTGTTTTGAGATCATTTGTATCGTATCTTTTACTACATAACTTTTCACCAAATTTCACAAACACTAATAAAGTTTGTTTTTCGATTCAAAACAAGATTGTAACGCTTTTTGGAGTTCAAATAACGTGTTTTGAGATCATTTGTATCGTATCATTCACTACATAACTTTTCACCAAATTTCACAAACACTAAGTAAGTTTGTTTTTCGATTCAAAACAAGATTTTAACGCTTTGAGGAGTTCAAATAGCGTGTTTTGAGATCATTTGTATCGTATCTTTTACTACATAAATTTTCACCAAATTTCACAAACACTAAGAAAGTTTGTTTTTCGATTCAAAACAAGATTTTAACGCTTTGTGGAGTTCAAATAACGTGTTTTGAGATCATTTGTATCGTATATTTTACTACATAACTTTTCACCAAATTTCCCAAACACTAAGAAAGTTTGTTTTTCGATTCAAAACAAGATTTTAACACTTTGTGGAGTTCAAATAACGTGTTTTGAGATCATTTGTATCGTATCATTCACTACATAACTTTTCACCAAATTTCACAAACACTAAGAAAGTTTGTTTTTCGATTCAAAACAAGATTTTAACGCCTTGAGGAGTTCAAATAACGTATTTTTAGATCATTTGTATCGTATCTTTTACTACATAAATTTCCACCAAATTTCACACACACTAAGAAAGTTTGTTTTTCGATACAAAACAAGATTTTAACGCTTTGAAGAGTTCAAATAACGTGTTTTGAGATCATTTGTATCGTATCTTTTACTACATAACTTTTCACCAAATTTCACAAACACTAAGAAAGTTTGTTTTTCGATTCAAAACAAGCTTTTAGCGCCTTGAGGAATTCAAATAACGTGTTTTGAGATCATTTGTATCGTATCTTTTACTACATAACTTTTCACCAAATTTCACAAACACTAAGAAAGTTTGTTTTTCGATTCAAAACAAGATTTTGATGCTTTGTGGAGTTCAAATAACGTGTTTTCAGATCATTGGTATCGTATCATTTACTACATAACTTTTCACCAAATTTCACAAACACTATGAAAGTTTGTTTTTCGATTCAAAACAAGATTTTAACGCTTTGTGGAGTTCAAATAACGTGTTTTGAGATCATTTGTATCGTATCTTTTACTACATAACTTTTCACCAAATTTCACAAACACTAAGAAAGTTTGTTTTTCGATTCAAAACAAGATTTTAACGCTTTGTGGAGTTCAAATAACGTGTTTTGAGATCATTTGTATCGTATCTTTTACTACATAACTTTTCACCAAATTTCACAAACACTAAGAAAGTTTGTTTTTCAATTCAAAACAAGATTTTAGCGCTTTGTGGAGTTCAAATAACGTGCTTTGAGATCATTTGTATCGTATCTTTTACTACATAACTTTTCACCAAATTTCACAAACACTAAGAAAATTTGTTTTTCGATTCAAAACATGATTTTAACGCTTTGTGGAGTTCAAATAACGTGTTTTGAGATCATTTGTATCGTATCTTTTACTACATAACTTTTCACCAAATTTCACAAACACTAAGTAAGTTTGTTTTTCGATTCAAAACAAGATTTTAACGCTTTGAGGAGTTCAAATAACGTGTTTTGAGATCATTTGTATCGTATCTTTTACTACATAACTTTTCACCAAATTTCCCAAACACTAAGAAAGTTTGTTTTTCGATTCGAAACAAGATTTTAACACTTTGTGGAGTTCAAATAACGGGTTTTGAGATCATTTGTATCGTATCATTCACTACATAACTTTTCACCAAATTTCACAAACACTAAGTAAGTTTGTTTTTCGATTCAAAACAAGATTTTAACGCTTTGAGGAGTTCAAATAACGTGTTTTGAGATCATTTGTATCGTATCTTTTACTACATAACTTTTCACCAAATTTCACAAACACTAAGAAAGTTTGTTTTTCGATTCAAAACAAGATTTTAACGCTTTGAGGAGTTCAAATAACGTGTTTTGAGATCATTTATATCGTATCTTTTACTACATAACTTTTCACCAAATTTCATAAATACTAAGAAAGTTTGTTTTTTTATTCAAAACAAGATTTTCACGCCTTGAGGAGTCAAATAACGTGTTTTTAGATCATTTGTATCGTATCTTTTATTACATAACTTTTCACCAAATTTCACAAACACTAAGAAAGTTTGTTTTTCGATTCAAAACAAGATTTTAACGCTTTGTGGAGTTCAAATAACGTGTTTTGAGATCATTTGTATCGTATCTTTTACTACATAACTTTTCACCAAATTTCACAAACACTAAGAAATTTTGTTTTTCGATTCAAAACAAGATTTTAGCGCTTTGTGGAGTTCAAATGACGTGTTTTGAGATCATTTGTATCGTATCTTTTACTACATAACTTTTCACCAAATTTCACAAACACTAAGAAAGTTTGTTTTTCGATTCAAAACAAGATTTTAACGCTTTGTGGAGTTGAAATAACGTGTTTTGAGATCATTTGTATCGTATCTTTTACTACATAACTTTTTACCAAATTTCACAAACACTAAGTAAGTTTGTTTTTCGATTCACAACAAGATTTTAACGCTTTGAGGAGTTCAAATAACGTGTTTTGAGATCATTTGTATCGTATCTTTTACTACATAACTTTTCACCAAATTTCACAAACACTAATAAAGTTTGTTTTTCGATTCAAAACAAGATTGTAACGCTTTGTGGAGTTCAAATAACGTGTTTTGAGATCATTTGTATCGTATCTTTCACTACATAACTTTTCACCAAATTTCACAAACACTAAGTAAGTTTGTTTTTCGATTCAAAACAAGATTTTAACGCTTTGAGGAGTTCAAATAACGTGTTTTGAGATCATTTGTATCGTATCTTTTACTACATAACTTTTCACTAAATTTCACAAACACTAAGAAAGTTTGTTTTTCGATTCAAAACAAGATTTTAACGCTTTGTGGAGTTCAAATAACGTGTTTTGAGATCATTTGTATCGTATCTTTTACTACATAACTTTTCACCAAATTTCCCAAACACTAAGAAAGTTTGTTTTTCGATTCAAAACAAGATTTTAACACTTTGTGGAGTTCAAATAACGTGTTTTGAGATCATTTGTATCGTATCATTCACTACATAACTTTTCACCAAATTTCAGAAACACTAAGTAAGTTTTTTTTTCGATTCAAAACAAGATTTTAACGCTTTGAGGAGTTCAAATAACGTGTTTTGAGATCATTTGTATCGTATCTTTTACTACATAACTTTTCACCAAATTTCACAAACACTAAGAAAGTTTGTTTTTCGATTCAAAACAAGATTTTAACGCCTTGAGGAGTTCAAATAACGTATTTTAAATCATTTGTATCGTATCTTTTACTACATAAATTTCCACCAAATTTCACACACACTAAGAAAGTTTGTTTTTCGATACAAAACAAGATTTTAACGCTTTGAGGAGTTCAAATAACGTGTTTTGAGATCATTTGTATCGTATCTTTTACTACATAACTTTTCACCAAATTTCACAAACACTAAGAAAGTTTGTTTTTCGATTCAAAACAAGATTTTAGCGCCTTGAGGAGTTCAAATAACGTGTTTTGAGATCATTTGTATCGTATCTTTTACTACATAACTTTTCACCAAATTTCACAAACACTAAGAAAGTTTGTTTATCGATTCAAAACAAGATTTTGATGCTTTGTGGAGTTCAAATAACGTGTTTTCAGATCATTGGTATCGTATCATTTACTACATAACTTTTCACCAAATTTCACAAACACTATGAAAGTTTGTTTTTCGATTCAAAACAAGATTTTAACGCTTTGTGGAGTTCAAATAACGCGTTTTGAGATCAATTGTATCGTATCTTTTACTACATAACTTTTCACCAAATTTCACAAACACTAAGTAAGTTTGTTTTTTGATTCAAAACAAGATTTTAACGCTTTGAGGAGTTCAAATAACGTGTTTTGAGATCATTTGTATCGTATCTTTTACTACATAACTTTTCACCAAATTTCACAAACACTAAGAAAGTTTGTTTTTCGATTCAAAACAAGATTTTAACGCTTTGTGGAGTTCAAATAACGTGTTTTGAGATCATTTGTATCGTATCTTTTACTACATAACTTTTCACCAAATTTCACAAACACTAAGAAAGTTTGTTTTTCGATTCAAAACAAGATTTTAGCGCTTTGTGGAGTTCAAATAACGTGCTTTGAGATCATTTGTATCGTATCTTTTACTACATAACTTTTCACCAAATTTCACAAACACTAAGAAAATTTGTTTTTCGATTCAAAACATGATTTTAACGCTTTGTGGAGTTCAAATAACGTGTTTTGAGATCATTTGTATCGTATCTTTTACTACATAACTTTTCACCAAATTTCACAAACACTAAGTAAGTTTGTTTTTCGATTCAAAACAAGATTTTAACGCTTTGAGGAGTTCAAATAACGTGTTTTGAGATCATTTGTATCGTATCTTTTACTACATAACTTTTCACCAAATTTCACAAACACTAATAAAGTTTGTTTTTCGATTCAAAACAAGATTGTAACGCTTTTTGGAGTTCAAATAACGTGTTTTGAGATCATTTGTATCGTATCATTCACTACATAACTTTTCACCAAATTTCACAAACACTAAGTAAGTTTGTTTTTCGATTCAAAACAAGATTTTAACGCTTTGAGGAGTTCAAATAGCGTGTTTTGAGATCATTTGTATCGTATCTTTTACTACATAACTTTTCACCAAATTTCACAAACACTAAGAAAGTTTGTTTTTCGATTCAAAACAAGATTTTAACGCTTTGTGGAGTTCAAATAACGTGTTTTGAGATCATTTGTATCGTATATTTTACTACATAACTTTTCACCAAATTTCCCAAACACTAAGAAAGTTTGTTTTTCGATTCAAAACAAGATTTTAACACTTTGTGGAGTTCAAATAACGTGTTTTGAGATCATTTGTATCGTATCATTCACTACATAACTTTTCACCAAATTTCACAAACACTAAGTAAGTTTGTTTTTCGATTCAAAACAAGATTTTAACGCTTTGAGGAGTTCAAATAACGTGTTTTGAGATCATTTGTATCGTATCTTTTACTACATAACTTTTCACCAAATTTCACAAACACTAAGAAAGTTTGTTTTTCGATTCAAAACAAGATTTTAACGCCTTGATGAGTTCAAATAACGTATTTTTAGATAATTTGTATCGTATCTTTTACTACATAAATTTCCACCAAATTTCACAAACACTAAGAAAGTTTGTTTTTCGATACAAAACAAGATTTTAACGCTTTGAGGAGTTCAAATAACGTGTTTTGAGATCATTTGTATCGTATCTTTTAATACATAACTTTTCACCAAATTTCACAAACACTAATAAAGTTTGTTTTTCGATTCAAAACTAGATTTTAGCGCTTTGTGGAGTTCAAATAACGTGTTTTGAGATCATTTGTATCGTATCTTTTACTACATAACTTTTCACCAAATTTCACAAACACTAAGAAATTTTGTTTTTCGATTCAAAACAAGATTTTAGCGCCTTGAGGAGTTCAAATAACGTGTTTTGAGATCATTTGTATCGTATCTTTTACTACATAACTTTTCACCAAATTTCACAAACACTAAGAAAGTTTGTTTTTCGATTCAAAACAAGATTTTGATGCTTTGTGGAGTTCAAATAACGTGTTTTCAGATCATTGGTATCGTATCATTTACTACATAACTTTTCACCAAATTTCACAAACACTATGAAAGTTTGTTTTTCGATTCAAAACAAGATTTTAACGCTTTGTGGAGTTCAAATAACGCGTTTTGAGATCATTTGTATCGTATCTTTTACTACATAACTTTTCACCAAATTTCACAAACACTAAGTAAGTTTGTTTTTCGATTCAAAACAAGATTTTAACGCTTTGAGGAGTTCAAATAACGTGTTTTGAGATCATTTGTATCGTATCTTTTACTACATAACTTTTCACCAAATTTCACAAACACTAAGAAAGTTTGTTTTTCGATTCAAAACAAGATTTTAACGCTTTGTGGAGTTCAAATAACGTGTTTTGAGATCATTTGTATCGTATCTTTCACTACATAACTTTTCACCAAATTTCACAAACACTAAGTAAGTTTGTTTTTCGATTCAAAACAAGATTTTAACGCTTTGAGGAGTCAAATAACGTGTTTTGAGATCATTGGTATCGTATCTTTTATTACATAACTTTTCACCAAATTTCACAAACACTAAGAAAGTTTGTTTTTCGATTCAAAACAAGATTTTAACGCCTTGAGGAGTCAAATAACGTGTTTTCAGATCATTTGTATCGTATCTTTTATTACATAACTTTTCACCAAATTTCACAAACACTAAGAAAGTTTGTTTTTCGATTCAAAACAAGATTTTAACGCTTTGTGGAGTTCAAATAACGTGTTTTGAGATCATTTGTATCGTATCTTTTACTACATAACTTTTCACCAAATTTCACAAACACTAAGAAAGTTTGTTTTTTTATTCAAAACAAGATTTTAACGTCTTGAGGAGTCAAATAACGTGTTTTGAGATCATTTGTATCGTATCTTTTATTACATAACTTTTCACCAAATTTCACAAACACTAAGAAAGTTTGTTTTTCGATTCAAAACAAGATTTTAACGCTTTGTGGAGTTCAAATAACGTGTTTTGAGATCATTTGTATCGTATCTTTTACTACATAACTTTTCACCAAATTTCACAAACACTAAGAAATTTTGTTTTTCGATTCAAAACAAGATTTTAGCGCTTTGTGGAGTTCAAATAACGTGTTTTGAGATCATTTGTATCGTATCTTTTACTACATAACTTTTCACCAAATTTCACAAACACTAAGAAAGTTTGTTTTTCGATTCAAAACAAGATTTTAACGCTTTGTGGAGTTCAAATAACGTGTTTTGAGATCATTTGTATCGTATCTTTTACTACATAACTTTTCACCAAATTTCACAAACACTAAGTAAGTTTGTTTTTCGATTCAAAACAAGATTTTAACGCTTTGAGGAGTTCAAATAACGTGTTTTGAGATCATTTGTATCGTATCTTTTACTACATAACTTTTCACCAAATTTCACAAACACTAAGAAAGTTTGGTTTTCGATTCAAAACAAGATTTTAACGCTTTGTGGAGTTCAAATAACGTGTTTTGAGATCATTTGTATCGTATCTTTTACTACATAACTTTTCACCAAATTTCCCAAACACAAAGAAAGTTTGTTTTTCGATTCAAAACAAGATTTTAACACTTTGTGGAGTTCAAATAACGGGTTTTGAGATCATTTGTATCGTATCATTCACTACATAACTTTTCACCAAATTTCACAAACACTAAGTAAGTTTGTTTTTCGATTCAAAACAAGATTTTAACGCTTTGAGGAGTTCAAATAACGTGTTTTGAGATCATTTGTATCGTATCTTTTACTACATAACTTTTCACCAAATTTCACAAACACTAAGAAAGTTTGTTTTTCGATTCAAAACAAGATTTTAACGCTTTTAGGAGTTCAAATAACGTGTTTTGGGATCATTTGTATCGTATCTTTTACTACATAACTTTTCACCAAATTTCACAAACACTAAGAAAGTTTGTTTTTCAATTCAAAACAAGATTTTAGTGCTTTGTGGAGTTCAAATAACGTGTTTTTGAGATCATTTGTATCGTATCTTTTACTACATAACTTTTCACGAAATTTCACAAACACTAAGAAAGTTTGTTTTTCGATTCAAAACAAGATTTTAACGCTTTGTGGAGTTCAAATAACGTGTTTTGAGATCATTTGTATCGTATCTTTTACTACATAACTTTTCACCAAATTTCACAAACACTAAGAAAGTTTGTTTTTCGATTCAAAACAAGATTTTAACGCTTTGTGGAGTTCAAATAACGTGTTTTGAGATCATTTATATCGTATCTTTTACTACATAACTTTTCACCAAATTTCACAAACACTAAGAAAGTTTGTTTTTTTATTCAAAACAAGATTTTAACGCCTTGAGGAGTCAAATAACGTGTTTTTAGATAATTTGTATCGTATCTTTTATGACATAACTTTTCACCAAATTTCACAAACACTAAGAAAGTTTGTTTTTCGATTCAAAACTAGATTTTAGCGCTTTGTGGAGTTCAAATAACGTGTTTTGAGATCATTTGTATCGTATCTTTTACTACATAACTTTTCACCAAATTTCACAAACACTAAGAAAGTTTGTTTTTCGATTCAAAACAAGATTTTAACGCTTTGAGGAGTTCAAATAACGTGTTTTGAGATCATTTATATCGTATCTTTTACTACATAACTTTTCACCAAATTTCATAAATACTAAGAAAGTTTGTTTTTTTATTCAAAACAAGATTTTCACGCCTTGAGGAGTCAAATAACGTGTTTTTAGATCATTTGTATCGTATCTTTTATTACATAACTTTTCACCAAATTTCACAAACACTAAGAAAGTTTGTTTTTCGATTCAAAACAAGATTTTAACGCTTTGTGGAGTTCAAATAACGTGTTTTGAGATCATTTGTATCGTATCTTTTACTACATAACTTTTCACCAAATTTCACAAACACTAAGAAATTTTGTTTTTCGATTCAAAACAAGATTTTAGCGCTTTGTGGAGTTCAAATGACGTGTTTTGAGATCATTTGTATCGTATCTTTTACTACATAACTTTTCACCAAATTTCACAAACACTAAGAAAGTTTGTTTTTCGATTCAAAACAAGATTTTAACGCTTTGTGGAGTTGAAATAACGTGTTTTGAGATCATTTGTATCGTATCTTTTACTACATAACTTTTTACCAAATTTCACAAACACTAAGTAAGTTTGTTTTTCGATTCACAACAAGATTTTAACGCTTTGAGGAGTTCAAATAACGTGTTTTGAGATCATTTGTATCGTATCTTTTACTACATAACTTTTCACCAAATTTCACAAACACTAATAAAGTTTGTTTTTCGATTCAAAACAAGATTGTAACGCTTTGTGGAGTTCAAATAACGTGTTTTGAGATCATTTGTATCGTATCTTTCACTACATAACTTTTCACCAAATTTCACAAACACTAAGTAAGTTTGTTTTTCGATTCAAAACAAGATTTTAACGCTTTGAGGAGTTCAAATAACGTGTTTTGAGATCATTTGTATCGTATCTTTTACTACATAACTTTTCACTAAATTTCACAAACACTAAGAAAGTTTGTTTTTCGATTCAAAACAAGATTTTAACGCTTTGTGGAGTTCAAATAACGTGTTTTGAGATCATTTGTATCGTATCTTTTACTACATAACTTTTCACCAAATTTCCCAAACACTAAGAAAGTTTGTTTTTCGATTCAAAACAAGATTTTAACACTTTGTGGAGTTCAAATAACGTGTTTTGAGATCATTTGTATCGTATCATTCACTACATAACTTTTCACCAAATTTCAGAAACACTAAGTAAGTTTTTTTTTCGATTCAAAACAAGATTTTAACGCTTTGAGGAGTTCAAATAACGTGTTTTGAGATCATTTGTATCGTATCTTTTACTACATAACTTTTCACCAAATTTCACAAACACTAAGAAAGTTTGTTTTTCGATTCAAAACAAGATTTTAACGCCTTGAGGAGTTCAAATAACGTATTTTAAATCATTTGTATCGTATCTTTTACTACATAAATTTCCACCAAATTTCACACACACTAAGAAAGTTTGTTTTTCGATACAAAACAAGATTTTAACGCTTTGAGGAGTTCAAATAACGTGTTTTGAGATCATTTGTATCGTATCTTTTACTACATAACTTTTCACCAAATTTCACAAACACTAAGAAAGTTTGTTTTTCGATTCAAAACAAGATTTTAGCGCCTTGAGGAGTTCAAATAACGTGTTTTGAGATCATTTGTATCGTATCTTTTACTACATAACTTTTCACCAAATTTCACAAACACTAAGAAAGTTTGTTTATCGATTCAAAACAAGATTTTGATGCTTTGTGGAGTTCAAATAACGTGTTTTCAGATCATTGGTATCGTATCATTTACTACATAACTTTTCACCAAATTTCACAAACACTATGAAAGTTTGTTTTTCGATTCAAAACAAGATTTTAACGCTTTGTGGAGTTCAAATAACGCGTTTTGAGATCAATTGTATCGTATCTTTTACTACATAACTTTTCACCAAATTTCACAAACACTAAGTAAGTTTGTTTTTTGATTCAAAACAAGATTTTAACGCTTTGAGGAGTTCAAATAACGTGTTTTGAGATCATTTGTATCGTATCTTTTACTACATAACTTTTCACCAAATTTCACAAACACTAAGAAAGTTTGTTTTTCGATTCAAAACAAGATTTTAACGCTTTGTGGAGTTCAAATAACGTGTTTTGAGATCATTTGTATCGTATCTTTTACTACATAACTTTTCACCAAATTTCACAAACACTAAGAAAGTTTGTTTTTCGATTCAAAACAAGATTTTAGCGCTTTGTGGAGTTCAAATAACGTGCTTTGAGATCATTTGTATCGTATCTTTTACTACATAACTTTTCACCAAATTTCACAAACACTAAGAAAATTTGTTTTTCGATTCAAAACATGATTTTAACGCTTTGTGGAGTTCAAATAACGTGTTTTGAGATCATTTGTATCGTATCTTTTACTACATAACTTTTCACCAAATTTCACAAACACTAAGTAAGTTTGTTTTTCGATTCAAAACAAGATTTTAACGCTTTGAGGAGTTCAAATAACGTGTTTTGAGATCATTTGTATCGTATCTTTTACTACATAACTTTTCACCAAATTTCACAAACACTAATAAAGTTTGTTTTTCGATTCAAAACAAGATTGTAACGCTTTTTGGAGTTCAAATAACGTGTTTTGAGATCATTTGTATCGTATCATTCACTACATAACTTTTCACCAAATTTCACAAACACTAAGTAAGTTTGTTTTTCGATTCAAAACAAGATTTTAACGCTTTGAGGAGTTCAAATAGCGTGTTTTGAGATCATTTGTATCGTATCTTTTACTACATAACTTTTCACCAAATTTCACAAACACTAAGAAAGTTTGTTTTTCGATTCAAAACAAGATTTTAACGCTTTGTGGAGTTCAAATAACGTGTTTTGAGATCATTTGTATCGTATATTTTACTACATAACTTTTCACCAAATTTCCCAAACACTAAGAAAGTTTGTTTTTCGATTCAAAACAAGATTTTAACACTTTGTGGAGTTCAAATAACGTGTTTTGAGATCATTTGTATCGTATCATTCACTACATAACTTTTCACCAAATTTCACAAACACTAAGTAAGTTTGTTTTTCGATTCAAAACAAGATTTTAACGCTTTGAGGAGTTCAAATAACGTGTTTTGAGATCATTTGTATCGTATCTTTTACTACATAACTTTTCACCAAATTTCACAAACACTAAGAAAGTTTGTTTTTCGATTCAAAACAAGATTTTAACGCCTTGATGAGTTCAAATAACGTATTTTTAGATAATTTGTATCGTATCTTTTACTACATAAATTTCCACCAAATTTCACAAACACTAAGAAAGTTTGTTTTTCGATACAAAACAAGATTTTAACGCTTTGAGGAGTTCAAATAACGTGTTTTGAGATCATTTGTATCGTATCTTTTAATACATAACTTTTCACCAAATTTCACAAACACTAATAAAGTTTGTTTTTCGATTCAAAACTAGATTTTAGCGCTTTGTGGAGTTCAAATAACGTGTTTTGAGATCATTTGTATCGTATCTTTTACTACATAACTTTTCACCAAATTTCACAAACACTAAGAAATTTTGTTTTTCGATTCAAAACAAGATTTTAGCGCCTTGAGGAGTTCAAATAACGTGTTTTGAGATCATTTGTATCGTATCTTTTACTACATAACTTTTCACCAAATTTCACAAACACTAAGAAAGTTTGTTTTTCGATTCAAAACAAGATTTTGATGCTTTGTGGAGTTCAAATAACGTGTTTTCAGATCATTGGTATCGTATCATTTACTACATAACTTTTCACCAAATTTCACAAACACTATGAAAGTTTGTTTTTCGATTCAAAACAAGATTTTAACGCTTTGTGGAGTTCAAATAACGCGTTTTGAGATCATTTGTATCGTATCTTTTACTACATAACTTTTCACCAAATTTCACAAACACTAAGTAAGTTTGTTTTTCGATTCAAAACAAGATTTTAACGCTTTGAGGAGTTCAAATAACGTGTTTTGAGATCATTTGTATCGTATCTTTTACTACATAACTTTTCACCAAATTTCACAAACACTAAGAAAGTTTGTTTTTCGATTCAAAACAAGATTTTAACGCTTTGTGGAGTTCAAATAACGTGTTTTGAGATCATTTGTATCGTATCTTTCACTACATAACTTTTCACCAAATTTCACAAACACTAAGTAAGTTTGTTTTTCGATTCAAAACAAGATTTTAACGCTTTGAGGAGTCAAATAACGTGTTTTGAGATCATTGGTATCGTATCTTTTATTACATAACTTTTCACCAAATTTCACAAACACTAAGAAAGTTTGTTTTTCGATTCAAAACAAGATTTTAACGCCTTGAGGAGTCAAATAACGTGTTTTCAGATCATTTGTATCGTATCTTTTATTACATAACTTTTCACCAAATTTCACAAACACTAAGAAAGTTTGTTTTTCGATTCAAAACAAGATTTTAACGCTTTGTGGAGTTCAAATAACGTGTTTTGAGATCATTTGTATCGTATCTTTTACTACATAACTTTTCACCAAATTTCACAAACACTAAGAAAGTTTGTTTTTTTATTCAAAACAAGATTTTAACGTCTTGAGGAGTCAAATAACGTGTTTTGAGATCATTTGTATCGTATCTTTTATTACATAACTTTTCACCAAATTTCACAAACACTAAGAAAGTTTGTTTTTCGATTCAAAACAAGATTTTAACGCTTTGTGGAGTTCAAATAACGTGTTTTGAGATCATTTGTATCGTATCTTTTACTACATAACTTTTCACCAAATTTCACAAACACTAAGAAATTTTGTTTTTCGATTCAAAACAAGATTTTAGCGCTTTGTGGAGTTCAAATAACGTGTTTTGAGATCATTTGTATCGTATCTTTTACTACATAACTTTTCACCAAATTTCACAAACACTAAGAAAGTTTGTTTTTCGATTCAAAACAAGATTTTAACGCTTTGTGGAGTTCAAATAACGTGTTTTGAGATCATTTGTATCGTATCTTTTACTACATAACTTTTCACCAAATTTCACAAACACTAAGTAAGTTTGTTTTTCGATTCAAAACAAGATTTTAACGCTTTGAGGAGTTCAAATAACGTGTTTTGAGATCATTTGTATCGTATCTTTTACTACATAACTTTTCACCAAATTTCACAAACACTAAGAAAGTTTGGTTTTCGATTCAAAACAAGATTTTAACGCTTTGTGGAGTTCAAATAACGTGTTTTGAGATCATTTGTATCGTATCTTTTACTACATAACTTTTCACCAAATTTCCCAAACACAAAGAAAGTTTGTTTTTCGATTCAAAACAAGATTTTAACACTTTGTGGAGTTCAAATAACGGGTTTTGAGATCATTTGTATCGTATCATTCACTACATAACTTTTCACCAAATTTCACAAACACTAAGTAAGTTTGTTTTTCGATTCAAAACAAGATTTTAACGCTTTGAGGAGTTCAAATAACGTGTTTTGAGATCATTTGTATCGTATCTTTTACTACATAACTTTTCACCAAATTTCACAAACACTAAGAAAGTTTGTTTTTCGATTCAAAACAAGATTTTAACGCTTTTAGGAGTTCAAATAACGTGTTTTGGGATCATTTGTATCGTATCTTTTACTACATAACTTTTCACCAAATTTCACAAACACTAAGAAAGTTTGTTTTTCAATTCAAAACAAGATTTTAGTGCTTTGTGGAGTTCAAATAACGTGTTTTTGAGATCATTTGTATCGTATCTTTTACTACATAACTTTTCACGAAATTTCACAAACACTAAGAAAGTTTGTTTTTCGATTCAAAACAAGATTTTAACGCTTTGTGGAGTTCAAATAACGTGTTTTGAGATCATTTGTATCGTATCTTTTACTACATAACTTTTCACCAAATTTCACAAACACTAAGAAAGTTTGTTTTTCGATTCAAAACAAGATTTTAACGCTTTGTGGAGTTCAAATAACGTGTTTTGAGATCATTTATATCGTATCTTTTACTACATAACTTTTCACCAAATTTCACAAACACTAAGAAAGTTTGTTTTTTTATTCAAAACAAGATTTTAACGCCTTGAGGAGTCAAATAACGTGTTTTTAGATAATTTGTATCGTATCTTTTATGACATAACTTTTCACCAAATTTCACAAACACTAAGAAAGTTTGTTTTTCGATTCAAAACTAGATTTTAGCGCTTTGTGGAGTTCAAATAACGTGTTTTGAGATCATTTGTATCGTATCTTTTACTACATAACTTTTCACCAAATTTCACAAACACTAAGAAATTTTGTTTTTCGATTCAAAACAAGATTTTAGCGCCTTGAGGAGTTCAAATAACGTGTTTTGAGATCATTTGTATCGTATCTTTTACTACATAACTTTTCACCAAATTTCACAAACACTAAGAAAGTTTGTTTTTCGATTCAAAACAAGATTTTGATGCTTTGTGGAGTTCAAATAACGTGTTTTCAGATCATTGGTATCGTATCATTTACTACATAACTTTTCACCAAATTTCACAAACACTATGAAAGTTTGTTTTTCGATTCAAAACAAGATTTTAACGCTTTGTGGAGTTCAAATAACGTGTTTTGAGATCATTTGTATCGTATCTTTTACTACATAACTTTTCACCAAATTTCACAAACACTAAGAAAGTTTGTTTTTCGATTCAAAACAAGATTTTAGCGCTTTGTGGAGTTCAAATAACGTGCTTTGAGATCATTTGTATCGTATCTTTTACTACATAACTTTTCACCAAATTTCACAAACACTAAGAAAATTTGTTTTTCGATTCAAAACATGATTTTAACGCTTTGTGGAGTTCAAATAACGTGTTTTGAGATCATTTGTATCGTATCTTTTACTACATAACTTTTCACCAAATTTCACAAACACTAAGTAAGTTTGTTTTTCGATTCAAAACAAGATTTTAACGCTTTGAGGAGTTCAAATAACGTGTTTTGAGATCATTTGTATCGTATCTTTTACTACATAACTTTTCACCAAATTTCACAAACACTAATAAAGTTTGTTTTTCGATTCAAAACAAGATTGTAACGCTTTTTGGAGTTCAAATAACGTGTTTTGAGATCATTTGTATCGTATCATTCACTACATAACTTTTCACCAAATTTCACAAACACTAAGTAAGTTTGTTTTTCGATTCAAAACAAGATTTTAACGCTTTGAGGAGTTCAAATAGCGTGTTTTGAGATCATTTGTATCGTATCTTTTACTACATAACTTTTCACCAAATTTCACAAACACTAAGAAAGTTTGTTTTTCGATTCAAAACAAGATTTTAACGCTTTGTGGAGTTCAAATAACGTGTTTTGAGATCATTTGTATCGTATATTTTACTACATAACTTTTCACCAAATTTCCCAAACACTAAGAAAGTTTGTTTTTCGATTCAAAACAAGATTTTAACACTTTGTGGAGTTCAAATAACGTGTTTTGAGATCATTTGTATCGTATCATTCACTACATAACTTTTCACCAAATTTCACAAACACTAAGTAAGTTTGTTTTTCGATTCAAAACAAGATTTTAACGCTTTGAGGAGTTCAAATAACGTGTTTTGAGATCATTTGTATCGTATCTTTTACTACATAACTTTTCACCAAATTTCACAAACACTAAGAAAGTTTGTTTTTCGATTCAAAACAAGATTTTAACGCCTTGATGAGTTCAAATAACGTATTTTTAGATAATTTGTATCGTATCTTTTACTACATAAATTTCCACCAAATTTCACAAACACTAAGAAAGTTTGTTTTTCGATACAAAACAAGATTTTAACGCTTTGAGGAGTTCAAATAACGTGTTTTGAGATCATTTGTATCGTATCTTTTAATACATAACTTTTCACCAAATTTCACAAACACTAATAAAGTTTGTTTTTCGATTCAAAACTAGATTTTAGCGCTTTGTGGAGTTCAAATAACGTGTTTTGAGATCATTTGTATCGTATCTTTTACTACATAACTTTTCACCAAATTTCACAAACACTAAGAAATTTTGTTTTTCGATTCAAAACAAGATTTTAGCGCCTTGAGGAGTTCAAATAACGTGTTTTGAGATCATTTGTATCGTATCTTTTACTACATAACTTTTCACCAAATTTCACAAACACTAAGAAAGTTTGTTTTTCGATTCAAAACAAGATTTTGATGCTTTGTGGAGTTCAAATAACGTGTTTTCAGATCATTGGTATCGTATCATTTACTACATAACTTTTCACCAAATTTCACAAACACTATGAAAGTTTGTTTTTCGATTCAAAACAAGATTTTAACGCTTTGTGGAGTTCAAATAACGCGTTTTGAGATCATTTGTATCGTATCTTTTACTACATAACTTTTCACCAAATTTCACAAACACTAAGTAAGTTTGTTTT
The DNA here is from genome assembly GCA_946800325.1 of Luzula sylvatica. Lineage (NCBI taxonomy): Eukaryota > Viridiplantae > Streptophyta > Magnoliopsida > Poales > Juncaceae > Luzula > Luzula sylvatica. Next base: position 69,530,910 of record OX326956.1, on the reverse strand, counting down.
TCGATTCAAAACAAGATTTTAACGCTTTGAGGAGTTCAAATAACGTGTTTTGAGATCATTTGTATCGTATCTTTTACTACATAACTTTTCACCAAATTTCACAAACACTAAGAAAGTTTGTTTTTCGATTCAAAACAAGATTTTAACGCTTTGTGGAGTTCAAATAACGTGTTTTGAGATCATTTGTATCGTATCTTTCACTACATAACTTTTCACCAAATTTCACAAACACTAAGTAAGTTTGTTTTTCGATTCAAAACAAGATTTTAACGCTTTGAGGAGTCAAATAACGTGTTTTGAGATCATTGGTATCGTATCTTTTATTACATAACTTTTCACCAAATTTCACAAACACTAAGAAAGTTTGTTTTTCGATTCAAAACAAGATTTTAACGCCTTGAGGAGTCAAATAACGTGTTTTCAGATCATTTGTATCGTATCTTTTATTACATAACTTTTCACCAAATTTCACAAACACTAAGAAAGTTTGTTTTTCGATTCAAAACAAGATTTTAACGCTTTGTGGAGTTCAAATAACGTGTTTTGAGATCATTTGTATCGTATCTTTTACTACATAACTTTTCACCAAATTTCACAAACACTAAGAAAGTTTGTTTTTTTATTCAAAACAAGATTTTAACGTCTTGAGGAGTCAAATAACGTGTTTTGAGATCATTTGTATCGTATCTTTTATTACATAACTTTTCACCAAATTTCACAAACACTAAGAAAGTTTGTTTTTCGATTCAAAACAAGATTTTAACGCTTTGTGGAGTTCAAATAACGTGTTTTGAGATCATTTGTATCGTATCTTTTACTACATAACTTTTCACCAAATTTCACAAACACTAAGAAATTTTGTTTTTCGATTCAAAACAAGATTTTAGCGCTTTGTGGAGTTCAAATAACGTGTTTTGAGATCATTTGTATCGTATCTTTTACTACATAACTTTTCACCAAATTTCACAAACACTAAGAAAGTTTGTTTTTCGATTCAAAACAAGATTTTAACGCTTTGTGGAGTTCAAATAACGTGTTTTGAGATCATTTGTATCGTATCTTTTACTACATAACTTTTCACCAAATTTCACAAACACTAAGTAAGTTTGTTTTTCGATTCAAAACAAGATTTTAACGCTTTGAGGAGTTCAAATAACGTGTTTTGAGATCATTTGTATCGTATCTTTTACTACATAACTTTTCACCAAATTTCACAAACACTAAGAAAGTTTGGTTTTCGATTCAAAACAAGATTTTAACGCTTTGTGGAGTTCAAATAACGTGTTTTGAGATCATTTGTATCGTATCTTTTACTACATAACTTTTCACCAAATTTCCCAAACACAAAGAAAGTTTGTTTTTCGATTCAAAACAAGATTTTAACACTTTGTGGAGTTCAAATAACGGGTTTTGAGATCATTTGTATCGTATCATTCACTACATAACTTTTCACCAAATTTCACAAACACTAAGTAAGTTTGTTTTTCGATTCAAAACAAGATTTTAACGCTTTGAGGAGTTCAAATAACGTGTTTTGAGATCATTTGTATCGTATCTTTTACTACATAACTTTTCACCAAATTTCACAAACACTAAGAAAGTTTGTTTTTCGATTCAAAACAAGATTTTAACGCTTTTAGGAGTTCAAATAACGTGTTTTGGGATCATTTGTATCGTATCTTTTACTACATAACTTTTCACCAAATTTCACAAACACTAAGAAAGTTTGTTTTTCAATTCAAAACAAGATTTTAGTGCTTTGTGGAGTTCAAATAACGTGTTTTTGAGATCATTTGTATCGTATCTTTTACTACATAACTTTTCACGAAATTTCACAAACACTAAGAAAGTTTGTTTTTCGATTCAAAACAAGATTTTAACGCTTTGTGGAGTTCAAATAACGTGTTTTGAGATCATTTGTATCGTATCTTTTACTACATAACTTTTCACCAAATTTCACAAACACTAAGAAAGTTTGTTTTTCGATTCAAAACAAGATTTTAACGCTTTGTGGAGTTCAAATAACGTGTTTTGAGATCATTTATATCGTATCTTTTACTACATAACTTTTCACCAAATTTCACAAACACTAAGAAAGTTTGTTTTTTTATTCAAAACAAGATTTTAACGCCTTGAGGAGTCAAATAACGTGTTTTTAGATAATTTGTATCGTATCTTTTATGACATAACTTTTCACCAAATTTCACAAACACTAAGAAAGTTTGTTTTTCGATTCAAAACTAGATTTTAGCGCTTTGTGGAGTTCAAATAACGTGTTTTGAGATCATTTGTATCGTATCTTTTACTACATAACTTTTCACCAAATTTCACAAACACTAAGAAATTTTGTTTTTCGATTCAAAACAAGATTTTAGCGCCTTGAGGAGTTCAAATAACGTGTTTTGAGATCATTTGTATCGTATCTTTTACTACATAACTTTTCACCAAATTTCACAAACACTAAGAAAGTTTGTTTTTCGATTCAAAACAAGATTTTGATGCTTTGTGGAGTTCAAATAACGTGTTTTCAGATCATTGGTATCGTATCATTTACTACATAACTTTTCACCAAATTTCACAAACACTATGAAAGTTTGTTTTTCGATTCAAAACAAGATTTTAACGCTTTGTGGAGTTCAAATAACGCGTTTTGAGATCATTTGTATCGTATCTTTTACTACATAACTTTTCACCAAATTTCACAAACACTAAGTAAGTTTGTTTTTCGATTCAAAACAAGATTTTAACGCTTTGTGGAGTTCAAATAACGCGTTTTGAGATCATTTGTATCGTATCTTTTACTACATAACTTTTCACCAAATTTCACAAACACTAAGTAAGTTTGTTTTTCGATTCAAAACAAGATTTTAACGCTTTGAGGAGTTCAAATAACGTGTTTTGAGATCATTTGTATCGTATCTTTTACTACATAACTTTTCACCAAATTTCACAAACACTAAGAAAGTTTGTTTTTCGATTCAAAACAAGATTTTAACGCTTTGTGGAGTTCAAATAACGTGTTTTGAGATCATTTGTATCGTATCTTTCACTACATAACTTTTCACCAAATTTCACAAACACTAAGTAAGTTTGTTTTTCGATTCAAAACAAGATTTTAACGCTTTGAGGAGTCAAATAACGTGTTTTGAGATCATTGGTATCGTATCTTTTATTACATAACTTTTCACCAAATTTCACAAACACTAAGAAAGTTTGTTTTTCGATTCAAAACAAGATTTTAACGCCTTGAGGAGTCAAATAACGTGTTTTCAGATCATTTGTATCGTATCTTTTATTACATAACTTTTCACCAAATTTCACAAACACTAAGAAAGTTTGTTTTTCGATTCAAAACAAGATTTTAACGCTTTGTGGAGTTCAAATAACGTGTTTTGAGATCATTTGTATCGTATCTTTTACTACATAACTTTTCACCAAATTTCACAAACACTAAGAAAGTTTGTTTTTTTATTCAAAACAAGATTTTAACGTCTTGAGGAGTCAAATAACGTGTTTTGAGATCATTTGTATCGTATCTTTTATTACATAACTTTTCACCAAATTTCACAAACACTAAGAAAGTTTGTTTTTCGATTCAAAACAAGATTTTAATGCTTTGTGGAGTTCAAATAACGTGTTTTGAGATCATTTGTATCGTATCTTTTACTACATAACTTTTCACCAAATTTCACAAACACTAAGAAATTTTGTTTTTCGATTCAAAACAAGATTTTAGCGCTTTGTGGAGTTCAAATAACGTGTTTTGAGATCATTTGTATCGTATCTTTTACTACATAACTTTTCACCAAATTTCACAAACACTAAGAAAGTTTGTTTTTCGATTCAAAACAAGATTTTAACGCTTTGTGGAGTTCAAATAACGTGTTTTGAGATCATTTGTATCGTATCTTTTACTACATAACTTTTCACCAAATTTCCCAAACACTAAGAAAGTTTGTTTTTCGATTCAAAACAAGATTTTAACACTTTGTGGAGTTCAAATAACGTGTTTTGAGATCATTTGTATCGTATCATGCACTACATAACTTTTCACCAAATTTCACAAACACTAAGTAAGTTTGTTTTTCGATTCAAAACAAGATTTTAACGCTTTGAGGAGTTCAAATAACGTGTTTTGAGATCATTTGTATCGTATCTTTTACTACATAACTTTTCACCAAATTTCACAAACACTAAGAAAGTATGTTTTCGATTCAAAACAAGATTTTAACGCCTTGAGGAGTTCAAATAACGTATTTTTAGATCATTTGTATCGTATCTTTTACTACATAAATTTCCACCAAATTTCACAAACACTAAGAAAGTTTGTTTTTCGATACAAAACAAGATTTTAACGCTTTGAGGAGTTCAAATAACGTGTTTTGAGATCATTTGTATCGTATCTTTTACTACATAACTTTTCACCAAATTTCACAAACACTAAGAAAGTTTGTTTTTCGATTCAAAACAAGATTTTAACGCTTTGTGGAGTTCAAATAACGTGTTTTGAGATCATTTGTATCGTATCTTTCACTACATAACTTTTCACCAAATTTCACAAACACTAAGAAAGTTTGTTTTTTTATTCAAAACAAGATTTTAACGCCTTGAGGAGTCAAATAACGTGTTTTGAGATCATTTGTATCGTATCTTTTATTACATAACTTTTCACCAAATTTCACAAACACTAAGAAAGTTTGTTTTTCGATTCAAAACAAGATTTTAACGCTTTGTGGAGTTCAAATAACGTGTTTTGAGATCATTTGTATCGTATCTTTTACTACATAACTTTTCACCAAATTTCCCAAACACTAAGAAAGTTTGTTTTTCGATTCAAAACAAGATTTTAACACTTTGTGGAGTTCAAATAACGGGTTTTGAGATCATTTGTATCGTATCATTCACTACATAAGTTTTCACCAAATTTCACAAACACTAAGTAAGTTTGTTTTTCGATTCAAAACAAGATTTTAACGCTTTGAGGAGTTCAAATAACGTGTTTTGAGATCATTTGTATCGTATCTTTTACTACATAACTTTTCACCAAATTTCACAAACACTAAGAAAGTTTGTTTTTCGATTCAAAACTAGATTTTAACGCTTTGAGGAGTTCAAATAACGTGTTTTGAGATCATTTATATCGTATCTTTTACTACATAACTTTTCACCAAATTTCACAAACACTAAGAAAGTTTGTTTTTTTATTCAAAACAAGATTTTAACGCCTTGAGGAGTCAAATAACGTGTTTTTAGATCATTTGTATCGTATCTTTTATTACATAACTTTTCACCAAATTTCACAAACACTAAGAAAGTTTGTTTTTCGATTCAAAACAAGATTTTAGCGCTTTGTGGAGTTCAAATAACGTGTTTTGAGATCATTTGTATCGTATCTTTTACTACATAACTTTTCACCAAATTTCACAAACACTAAGAAATTTTGTTTTTCGATTCAAAACAAGATTTTAGCGCTTTGTGGAGTTCAAATGACGTGTTTTGAGATCATTTGTATCGTATCTTTTACTACATAACTTTTCACCAAATTTCACAAACACTAAGAAAGTTTGTTTTTCGATTCAAAACAAGATTTTAACGCTTTGTGGAGTTCAAATAACGTGTTTTGAGATCATTTGTATCGTATCTTTTACTACATAACTTTTCACCAAATTTCACAAACACTAAGTAAGTTTGTTTTTCGATTCACAACAAGATTTTAACGCTTTGAGGAGTTCAAATAACGTATTTTTAGATCATTTGTATCGTATCTTTTACTACATAACTTTTCACCAAATTTCCCAAACACTAAGAAAGTTTGTTTTTCGATTCAAAACAAGATTTTAACACTTTGTGGAGTTCAAATAACGGGTTTTGAGATCATTTGTATCGTATCATTCACTACATAACTTTTCACCAAATTTCACAAACACTAAGTAAGTTTGTTTTTCGATACAAAACAAGATTTTAACGCTTTGAGGAGTTCAAATAACGTGTTTTGAGATCATTTGTATCGTATCTTTTACTACATAACTTTTCACCAAATTTCACAAACACTAATAAAGTTTGTTTTTCGATTCAAAACTAGATTTTAACGCTTTGTGGAGTTCAAATAACGTGTTTTGAGATCATTTGTATCGTATCTTCTACTACATAACTTTTCACCAAATTTCACAAACACTAAGAAATTTTGTTTTTCGATTCAAAACAAGATTTTAGCGCCTTGTGGAGTTCAAATAACGTGTTTTGAGATCATTTGTATCGTATCTTTTACTACATAACTTTTCACCAAATTTCACAAACACTAAGAAAGTTTGTTTTTCGATTCAAAACAAGATTTTAACGCTTTGTGGAGTTCAAATAACGTGTTTTGAGATCATTTGTATCGTATCTTCTACTACATAACTTTTCACCAAATTTCACAAACACTAAGAAATTTTGTTTTTCGATTCAAAACAAGATTTTAGCGCCTTGTGGAGTTCAAATAACGTGTTTTGAGATCATTTGTATCGTATCTTTTACTACATAACTTTTCACCAAATTTCACAAACACTAAGAAAGTTTGTTTTTCGATTCAAAACAAGATTTTAACGCTTTGTGGAGTTCAAATAACGTGTTTTGAGATCATTTGTATCGTATCTTTTACTACATAACTTTTCACCAAATTTCACAAACACTAAGTAAGTTTGTTTTTCGATTCAAAACAAGATTTTAACGCTTTGAGGAGTTCAAATAACGTGTTTTGAGATCATTTGTATCGTATCTTTTACTACATAACTTTTCACCAAATTTCACAAACACTAATAAAGTTTTTTTTTCGATTCAAAACAAGATTGTAACGCTTTGTGGAGTTCAAATAACGTGTTTTGAGATCATTTGTATCGTATCTTTCACTACATAACTTTTCACCAAATTTCACAAACACTAAGAAAGTTTGTTTTTCGATTCAAAACAAGATTTTAACGCTTTGAGGAGTTCAAATAACGTGTTTTGAGATCATTTGTATCGTATCTTTTACTACATAACTTTTCACCAAATTTCACAAACACTAAGAAAGTTTGTTTTTCGATTCAAAACAAGATTTTAACGCTTTGTGGAGTTCAAATAACGTGTTTTGAGATCATTTGTATCGTATCTTTTACTACATAACTTTTCACCAAATTTCCCAAACACTAAGAAAGTTTGTTTTTCGATTCAAAACAAGATTTTAACACTTTGTGGAGTTCAAATAACGGGTTTTGAGATCATTTGTATCGTATCATTCACTACATAACTTTTCACCAAATTTCACAAACACTAAGTAAGTTTGTTTTTCGATTCAAAACAAGATTTTAACGCTTTGAGGAGTTCAAATAACGTGTTTTGAGATCATTTGTATCGTATCTTTTACTACATAACTTTTCACCAAATTTCACAAACACTAAGAAAGTTTGTTTTTCGATTCAAAACAAGATTTTAACGCTTTGTGGAGTTCAAATAACGTGTTTTGAGATCATTTGTATCGTATCTTTTACTACATAACTTTTCACCAAATTTCCCAAACACTAAGAAAGTTTGTTTTTCGATTCAAAACAAGATTTTAACACTTTGTGGAGTTCAAATAACGGGTTTTGAGATCATTTGTATCGTATCATTCACTACATAACTTTTCACCAAATTTCACAAACACTAAGTAAGTTTGTTTTTCGATTCAAAACAAGATTTTAACGCTTTGAGGAGTTCAAATAACGTGTTTTGAGATCATTTGTATCGTATCTTTTACTACATAACTTTTCACCAAATTTCACAAACACTAAGAAAGTTTGTTTTTCGATTCAAAACAAGATTTTAACGCTTTGAGGAGTTCAAATAACGTATTTTTAGATCATTTGTATCGTATCTTTTACTACATAAATTTCCACCAAATTTCACAAACACTAAGAAAGTTTGTTTTTCGATACAAAACAAGATTTTAACGCTTTGAGGAGTTCAAATAACGTGTTTTGAGATCATTTGTATCGTATATTTTACTACATAACTTTTCACCAAATTTCACAAACACTAAGAAAGTTTGTTTTTCGATTCAAAACAAGATTTTAGCGCCTTGAGGAGTTCAAATAACGTGTTTTGAGATCATTTGTATCGTATCTTTTACTACATAACTTTTCACCAAATTTCACAAACACTAAGAAAGTTTGTTTTTCGATTCAAAACAAGATTTTGATGCTTTGTGGAGTTCAAATAACGTGTTTTCAGATCATTGGTATCGTATCATTTACTACATAACTTTTCACCAAATTTCACAAACACTATGAAAGTTTGTTTTTCGATTCAAAACAAGATTTTAACGCTTTGTGGAGTTCAAATAACGCGTTTTGAGATCATTTGTATCGTATCTTTTACTACATAACTTTTCACCAAATTTCACAAACACTAAGTAAGTTTGTTTTTCGATTCAAAACAAGATTTTAACGCTTTGAGGAGTTCAAATAACGTGTTTTGAGATCATTTGTATCGTATCTTTTACTACATAACTTTTCACCAAATTTCACAAACACTAAGAAAGTTTGTTTTTCGATTCAAAACAAGATTTTAACGCTTTGTGGAGTTCAAATAACGTGTTTTGAGATCATTTGTATCGTATCTTTTACTACATAACTTTTCACCAAATTTCACAAACACTAAGAACGTTTGTTTTTCGATTCAAAACAAGATTTTAGCGCTTTGTGGAGTTCAAATAACGTGCTTTGAGATCATTTGTATCGTATCTTTTACTACATAACTTTTCACCAAATTTCACAAACACTAAGAAAGTTTGTTTTTCGATTCAAAACATGATTTTAACGCTTTGTGGAGTTCAAATAACGTGTTTTGAGATCATTTGTATCGTATCTTTTACTACATAACTTTTCACCAAATTTCACAAACACTAAGAAAGTTTGTTTTTCGATTCAAAACATGATTTTAACGCTTTGTGGAGTTCAAATAACGTGTTTTGAGATCATTTGTATCGTATCATTCACTACATAACTTTTCACCAAATTTCACAAACACTAAGTAAGTTTGTTTTTCGATTCAAAACAAGATTTTAACGCTTTGAGGAGTTCAAATAACGTGTTTTGAGATCATTTGTATCGTATCTTTTACTACATAACTTTTCACCAAATTTCACAAACACTAAGAAAGTTTGTTTTTCGATTTAAAACAATATTTTAACGCCTTGATGAGTTCAAATAACGTATTTTTAGATCATTTGTATCGTATCTTTTACTACATAAATTTCCACCAAATTTCACAAACACTAAGAAAGTTTGTTTTTCGATTCAAAACATGATTTTAACGCTTTGTGGAGTTCAAATAACGTGTTTTGAGATCATTTGTATCGTATCATTCACTACATAACTTTTCACCAAATTTCACAAACACTAAGTAAGTTTGTTTTTCGATACAAAACAAGATTTTAACGCTTTGAGGAGTTCAAATAACGTGTTTTGAGATCATTTGTATCGTATCTTTTACTACATAACTTTTCACCAAATTTCACAAACACTAATAAAGTTTGTTTTTCGATTCAAAACTAGATTTTAACGCTTTGTGGAGTTCAAATAACGTGTTTTGAGATCATTTGTATCGTATCTTCTACTACATAACTTTTCACCAAATTTCACAAACACTAAGAAATTTTGTTTTTCGATTCAAAACAAGATTTTAGCGCCTTGTGGAGTTCAAATAACGTGTTTTGAGATCATTTGTATCGTATCTTTTACTACATAACTTTTCACCAAATTTCACAAACACTAAGAAAGTTTGTTTTTCGATTCAAAACAAGATTTTAACGCTTTGTGGAGTTCAAATAACGTGTTTTGAGATCATTTGTATCGTATCTACTACATAACTTTTCACCAAATTTCACAAACACTAAGAAATTTTGTTTTTCGATTCAAAACAAGATTTTAGCGCCTTGTGGAGTTCAAATAACGTGTTTTGAGATCATTTGTATCGTATCTTTTACTACATAACTTTTCACCAAATTTCACAAACACTAAGAAAGTTTGTTTTTCGATTCAAAACAAGATTTTAACGCTTTGTGGAGTTCAAATAACGTGTTTTGAGATCATTTGTATCGTATCTTTTACTACATAACTTTTCACCAAATTTCACAAACACTAAGTAAGTTTGTTTTTCGATTCAAAACAAGATTTTAACGCTTTGAGGAGTTCAAATAACGTGTTTTGAGATAATTTGTATCGTATCTTTTACTACATAACTTTTCACCAAATTTCACAAACACTAATAAAGTTTTTTTTTCGATTCAAAACAAGATTGTAACGCTTTGTGGAGTTCAAATAACGTGTTTTGAGATCATTTGTATCGTATCTTTCACTACATAACTTTTCACCAAATTTCACAAACACTAAGAAAGTTTGTTTTTCGATTCAAAACAAGATTTTAACGCTTTGTGGAGTTCAAATAACGTGTTTTGAGATCATTTGTATCGTATCTACTACATAACTTTTCACCAAATTTCACAAACACTAAGAAATTTTGTTTTTCGATTCAAAACAAGATTTTAGCGCCTTGAGGAGTTCAAATAACGTGTTTTGAGATCATTTGTATCGTATCTTTTACTACATAACTTTTCACCAAATTTCACAAACACTAAGAAAGTTTGTTTTTCGATTCAAAACAAGATTTTAACGCTTTGTGGAGTTCAAATAACGTGTTTTGAGATCATTTGTATCGTATCTTTTACTACATAACTTTTCACCAAATTTCCCAAACACTAAGAAAGTTTGTTTTTCGATTCAAAACAAGATTTTAACGCTTTGTGGAGTTCAAATAACGTGTTTTGAGATCATTTGTATCGTATCTACTACATAACTTTTCACCAAATTTCACAAACACTAAGAAATTTTGTTTTTCGATTCAAAACAAGATTTTAGCGCCTTGAGGAGTTCAAATAACGTGTTTTGAGATCATTTGTATCGTATCTTTTACTACATAACTTTTCACCAAATTTCACGAACACTAAGAAAGTTTGTTTTTCGATTCAAAACAAGATTTTAACGCTTTGTGGAGTTCAAATAACGTGTTTTGAGATCATTTGTATCGTATCTTTTACTACATAACTTTTCACCAAATTTCACAAACACTAAGAAAGTTTGTTTTTCGATTCAAAACAAGATTTTAACGCTTTGTGGAGTTCAAATAACGTGTTTTGAGATCATTTGTATCGTATCTACTACATAACTTTTCACCAAATTTCACAAACACTAAGAAATTTTGTTTTTCGATTCAAAACAAGATTTTAGCGCCTTGAGGAGTTCAAATAACGTGTTTTGAGATCATTTGTATCGTATCTTTTACTACATAACTTTTCACCAAATTTCACAAACACTAAGAAAGTTTGTTTTTCGATTCAAAACAAGATTTTAACGCTTTGTGGAGTTCAAATAACGTGTTTTGAGATCATTTGTATCGTATCTTTTACTACATAACTTTTCACCAAATTTCCCAAACACTAAGAAAGTTTGTTTTTCGATTCAAAACAAGATTTTAACACTTTGTGGAGTTCAAATAACGGGTTTTGAGATCATTTGTATCGTATCATTCACTACATAACTTTTCACCAAATTTCACAAACACTAAGTAAGTTTGTTTTTCGATTCAAAACAAGATTTTAACGCTTTGAGGAGTTCAAATAACGTGTTTTGAGATCATTTGTATCGTATCTTTTACTACATAACTTTTCACCAAATTTCACAAACACTAAGAAAGTTTGTTTTTCGATTCAAAACAAGATTTTAACGCTTTGTGGAGTTCAAATAACGTGTTTTGAGATCATTTGTATCGTATCTTTTACTACATAACTTTTCACCAAATTTCCCAAACACTAAGAAAGTTTGTTTTTCGATTCAAAACAAGATTTTAACACTTTGTGGAGTTCAAATAACGGGTTTTGAGATCATTTGTATCGTATCATTCACTACATAACTTTTCACCAAATTTCACAAACACTAAGTAAGTTTGTTTTTCGATTCAAAACAAGATTTTAACGCTTTGAGGAGTTCAAATAACGTGTTTTGAGATCATTTGTATCGTATCTTTTACTACATAACTTTTCACCAAATTTCACAAACACTAAGAAAGTTTGTTTTTCGATTCAAAACAAGATTTTAACGCTTTGAGGAGTTCAAATAACGTATTTTTAGATCATTTGTATCGTATCTTTTACTACATAAATTTCCACCAAATTTCACAAACACTAAGAAAGTTTGTTTTTCGATACAAAACAAGATTTTAACGCTTTGAGGAGTTCAAATAACGTGTTTTGAGATCATTTGTATCGTATCTTTTACTACATAACTTTTCACCAAATTTCACAAACACTAAGAAAGTTTGTTTTTCGATTCAAAACAAGATTTTAACGCTTTGTGGAGTTCAAATAACGTGTTTTGAGATCATTTGTATCGTATCTTTCACTACATAACTTTTCACCAAATTTCACAAACACTAAGAAAGTTTGTTTTTTTATTCAAAACAAGATTTTAACGCCTTGAGGAGTCAAATAACGTGTTTTGAGATCATTTGTATCGTATCTTTTATTACATAACTTTTCACCAAATTTCACAAACACTAAGAAAGTTTGTTTTTCGATTCAAAACAAGATTTTAACGCTTTGTGGAGTTCAAATAACGTGTTTTGAGATCATTTGTATCGTATCTTTTACTACATAACTTTTCACCAAATTTCCCAAACACTAAGAAAGTTTGTTTTTCGATTCAAAACAAGATTTTAACACTTTGTGGAGTTCAAATAACGGGTTTTGAGATCATTTGTATCGTATCATTCACTACATAAGTTTTCACCAAATTTCACAAACACTAAGTAAGTTTGTTTTTCGATTCAAAACAAGATTTTAACGCTTTGAGGAGTTCAAATAACGTGTTTTGAGATCATTTGTATCGTATCTTTTACTACATAACTTTTCACCAAATTTCACAAACACTAAGAAAGTTTGTTTTTCGATTCAAAACAAGATTTTAACGCTTTGAGGAGTTCAAATAACGTGTTTTGAGATCATTTATATCGTATCTTTTACTACATAACTTTTCACCAAATTTCACAAACACTAAGAAAGTTTGTTTTTTTATTCAAAACAAGATTTTAACGCCTTGAGGAGTCAAATAACGTGTTTTTAGATCATTTGTATCGTATCTTTTATTACATAACTTTTCACCAAATTTCACAAACACTAAGAAAGTTTGTTTTTCGATTCAAAACAAGATTTTAGCGCTTTGTGGAGTTCAAATAACGTGTTTTGAGATCATTTGTATCGTATCTTTTACTACATAACTTTTCACCAAATTTCACAAACACTAAGAAATTTTGTTTTTCGATTCAAAACAAGATTTTAGCGCTTTGTGGAGTTCAAATGACGTGTTTTGAGATCATTTGTATCGTATCTTTTACTACATAACTTTTCACCAAATTTCACAAACACTAAGAAAGTTTGTTTTTCGATTCAAAACAAGATTTTAACGCTTTGTGGAGTTCAAATAACGTGTTTTGAGATCATTTGTATCGTATCTTTTACTACATAACTTTTCACCAAATTTCACAAACACTAAGTAAGTTTGTTTTTCGATTCACAACAAGATTTTAACGCTTTGAGGAGTTCAAATAACGTATTTTTAGATCATTTGTATCGTATCTTTTACTACATAACTTTTCACCAAATTTCCCAAACACTAAGAAAGTTTGTTTTTCGATTCAAAACAAGATTTTAACACTTTGTGGAGTTCAAATAACGGGTTTTGAGATCATTTGTATCGTATCATTCACTACATAACTTTTCACCAAATTTCACAAACACTAAGTAAGTTTGTTTTTCGATACAAAACAAGATTTTAACGCTTTGAGGAGTTCAAATAACGTGTTTTGAGATCATTTGTATCGTATCTTTTACTACATAACTTTTCACCAAATTTCACAAACACTAATAAAGTTTGTTTTTCGATTCAAAACTAGATTTTAACGCTTTGTGGAGTTCAAATAACGTGTTTTGAGATCATTTGTATCGTATCTTCTACTACATAACTTTTCACCAAATTTCACAAACACTAAGAAATTTTGTTTTTCGATTCAAAACAAGATTTTAGCGCCTTGTGGAGTTCAAATAACGTGTTTTGAGATCATTTGTATCGTATCTTTTACTACATAACTTTTCACCAAATTTCACAAACACTAAGAAAGTTTGTTTTTCGATTCAAAACAAGATTTTAACGCTTTGTGGAGTTCAAATAACGTGTTTTGAGATCATTTGTATCGTATCTTCTACTACATAACTTTTCACCAAATTTCACAAACACTAAGAAATTTTGTTTTTCGATTCAAAACAAGATTTTAGCGCCTTGTGGAGTTCAAATAACGTGTTTTGAGATCATTTGTATCGTATCTTTTACTACATAACTTTTCACCAAATTTCACAAACACTAAGAAAGTTTGTTTTTCGATTCAAAACAAGATTTTAACGCTTTGTGGAGTTCAAATAACGTGTTTTGAGATCATTTGTATCGTATCTTTTACTACATAACTTTTCACCAAATTTCACAAACACTAAGTAAGTTTGTTTTTCGATTCAAAACAAGATTTTAACGCTTTGAGGAGTTCAAATAACGTGTTTTGAGATCATTTGTATCGTATCTTTTACTACATAACTTTTCACCAAATTTCACAAACACTAATAAAGTTTTTTTTTCGATTCAAAACAAGATTGTAACGCTTTGTGGAGTTCAAATAACGTGTTTTGAGATCATTTGTATCGTATCTTTCACTACATAACTTTTCACCAAATTTCACAAACACTAAGAAAGTTTGTTTTTCGATTCAAAACAAGATTTTAACGCTTTGAGGAGTTCAAATAACGTGTTTTGAGATCATTTGTATCGTATCTTTTACTACATAACTTTTCACCAAATTTCACAAACACTAAGAAAGTTTGTTTTTCGATTCAAAACAAGATTTTAACGCTTTGTGGAGTTCAAATAACGTGTTTTGAGATCATTTGTATCGTATCTTTTACTACATAACTTTTCACCAAATTTCCCAAACACTAAGAAAGTTTGTTTTTCGATTCAAAACAAGATTTTAACACTTTGTGGAGTTCAAATAACGGGTTTTGAGATCATTTGTATCGTATCATTCACTACATAACTTTTCACCAAATTTCACAAACACTAAGTAAGTCTGTTTTTCGATTCAAAACAAGATTTTAACGCTTTGAGGAGTTCAAATAACGTGTTTTGAGATCATTTGTATCGTATCTTTTACTACATAACTTTTCACCAAATTTCACAAACACTAAGAAAGTTTGTTTTTCGATTCAAAACAAGATTTTAACGCTTTGTGGAGTTCAAATAACGTGTTTTGAGATCATTTGTATCGTATCTTTTACTACATAACTTTTCACCAAATTTCCCAAACACTAAGAAAGTTTGTTTTTCGATTCAAAACAAGATTTTAACACTTTGTGGAGTTCAAATAACGGGTTTTGAGATCATTTGTATCGTATCATTCACTACATAACTTTTCACCAAATTTCACAAACACTAAGTAAGTTTGTTTTTCGATTCAAAACAAGATTTTAACGCTTTGAGGAGTTCAAATAACGTGTTTTGAGATCATTTGTATCGTATCTTTTACTACATAACTTTTCACCAAATTTCACAAACACTAAGAAAGTTTGTTTTTCGATTCAAAACAAGATTTTAACGCTTTGAGGAGTTCAAATAACGTATTTTTAGATCATTTGTATCGTATCTTTTACTACATAAATTTCCACCAAATTTCACAAACACTAAGAAAGTTTGTTTTTCGATACAAAACAAGATTTTAACGCTTTGAGGAGTTCAAATAACGTGTTTTGAGATCATTTGTATCGTATATTTTACTACATAACTTTTCACCAAATTTCACAAACACTAAGAAAGTTTGTTTTTCGATTCAAAACAAGATTTTAGCGCCTTGAGGAGTTCAAATAACGTGTTTTGAGATCATTTGTATCGTATCTTTTACTACATAACTTTTCACCAAATTTCACAAACACTAAGAAAGTTTGTTTTTCGATTCAAAACAAGATTTTGATGCTTTGTGGAGTTCAAATAACGTGTTTTCAGATCATTGGTATCGTATCATTTACTACATAACTTTTCACCAAATTTCACAAACACTATGAAAGTTTGTTTTTCGATTCAAAACAAGATTTTAACGCTTTGTGGAGTTCAAATAACGCGTTTTGAGATCATTTGTATCGTATCTTTTACTACATAACTTTTCACCAAATTTCACAAACACTAAGTAAGTTTGTTTTTCGATTCAAAACAAGATTTTAACGCTTTGAGGAGTTCAAATAACGTGTTTTGAGATCATTTGTATCGTATCTTTTACTACATAACTTTTCACCAAATTTCACAAACACTAAGAAAGTTTGTTTTTCGATTCAAAACAAGATTTTAACGCTTTGTGGAGTTCAAATAACGTGTTTTGAGATCATTTGTATCGTATCTTTTACTACATAACTTTTCACCAAATTTCACAAACACTAAGAACGTTTGTTTTTCGATTCAAAACAAGATTTTAGCGCTTTGTGGAGTTCAAATAACGTGCTTTGAGATCATTTGTATCGTATCTTTTACTACATAACTTTTCACCAAATTTCACAAACACTAAGAAAGTTTGTTTT
The DNA here is from genome assembly GCA_946800325.1 of Luzula sylvatica. Lineage (NCBI taxonomy): Eukaryota > Viridiplantae > Streptophyta > Magnoliopsida > Poales > Juncaceae > Luzula > Luzula sylvatica. The sequence continues at coordinate 69,514,193 of OX326956.1, read as the reverse complement.
TCGATTCAAAACATGATTTTAACGCTTTGTGGAGTTCAAATAACGTGTTTTGAGATCATTTGTATCGTATCTTTTACTACATAACTTTTCACCAAATTTCACAAACACTAAGAAAGTTTGTTTTTCGATTCAAAACATGATTTTAACGCTTTGTGGAGTTCAAATAACGTGTTTTGAGATCATTTGTATCGTATCATTCACTACATAACTTTTCACCAAATTTCACAAACACTAAGTAAGTTTGTTTTTCGATTCAAAACAAGATTTTAACGCTTTGAGGAGTTCAAATAACGTGTTTTGAGATCATTTGTATCGTATCTTTTACTACATAACTTTTCACCAAATTTCACAAACACTAAGAAAGTTTGTTTTTCGATTTAAAACAATATTTTAACGCCTTGATGAGTTCAAATAACGTATTTTTAGATCATTTGTATCGTATCTTTTACTACATAAATTTCCACCAAATTTCACAAACACTAAGAAAGTTTGTTTTTCGATTCAAAACATGATTTTAACGCTTTGTGGAGTTCAAATAACGTGTTTTGAGATCATTTGTATCGTATCATTCACTACATAACTTTTCACCAAATTTCACAAACACTAAGTAAGTTTGTTTTTCGATACAAAACAAGATTTTAACGCTTTGAGGAGTTCAAATAACGTGTTTTGAGATCATTTGTATCGTATCTTTTACTACATAACTTTTCACCAAATTTCACAAACACTAATAAAGTTTGTTTTTCGATTCAAAACTAGATTTTAACGCTTTGTGGAGTTCAAATAACGTGTTTTGAGATCATTTGTATCGTATCTTCTACTACATAACTTTTCACCAAATTTCACAAACACTAAGAAATTTTGTTTTTCGATTCAAAACAAGATTTTAGCGCCTTGTGGAGTTCAAATAACGTGTTTTGAGATCATTTGTATCGTATCTTTTACTACATAACTTTTCACCAAATTTCACAAACACTAAGAAAGTTTGTTTTTCGATTCAAAACAAGATTGTAACGCTTTGTGGAGTTCAAATAACGTGTTTTGAGATCATTTGTATCGTATCTACTACATAACTTTTCACCAAATTTCACAAACACTAAGAAATTTTGTTTTTCGATTCAAAACAAGATTTTAGCGCCTTGTGGAGTTCAAATAACGTGTTTTGAGATCATTTGTATCGTATCTTTTACTACATAACTTTTCACCAAATTTCACAAACACTAAGAAAGTTTGTTTTTCGATTCAAAACAAGATTTTAACGCTTTGTGGAGTTCAAATAACGTGTTTTGAGATCATTTGTATCGTATCTTTTACTACATAACTTTTCACCAAATTTCACAAACACTAAGTAAGTTTGTTTTTCGATTCAAAACAAGATTTTAACGCTTTGAGGAGTTCAAATAACGTGTTTTGAGATAATTTGTATCGTATCTTTTACTACATAACTTTTCACCAAATTTCACAAACACTAATAAAGTTTTTTTTTCGATTCAAAACAAGATTGTAACGCTTTGTGGAGTTCAAATAACGTGTTTTGAGATCATTTGTATCGTATCTTTCACTACATAACTTTTCACCAAATTTCACAAACACTAAGAAAGTTTGTTTTTCGATTCAAAACAAGATTTTAACGCTTTGTGGAGTTCAAATAACGTGTTTTGAGATCATTTGTATCGTATCTACTACATAACTTTTCACCAAATTTCACAAACACTAAGAAATTTTGTTTTTCGATTCAAAACAAGATTTTAGCGCCTTGAGGAGTTCAAATAACGTGTTTTGAGATCATTTGTATCGTATCTTTTACTACATAACTTTTCACCAAATTTCACAAACACTAAGAAAGTTTGTTTTTCGATTCAAAACAAGATTTTAACGCTTTGTGGAGTTCAAATAACGTGTTTTGAGATCATTTGTATCGTATCTTTTACTACATAACTTTTCACCAAATTTCCCAAACACTAAGAAAGTTTGTTTTTCGATTCAAAACAAGATTTTAACGCTTTGTGGAGTTCAAATAACGTGTTTTGAGATCATTTGTATCGTATCTACTACATAACTTTTCACCAAATTTCACAAACACTAAGAAATTTTGTTTTTCGATTCAAAACAAGATTTTAGCGCCTTGAGGAGTTCAAATAACGTGTTTTGAGATCATTTGTATCGTATCTTTTACTACATAACTTTTCACCAAATTTCACGAACACTAAGAAAGTTTGTTTTTCGATTCAAAACAAGATTTTAACGCTTTGTGGAGTTCAAATAACGTGTTTTGAGATCATTTGTATCGTATCTTTTACTACATAACTTTTCACCAAATTTCACAAACACTAAGAAAGTTTGTTTTTCGATTCAAAACAAGATTTTAACGCTTTGTGGAGTTCAAATAACGTGTTTTGAGATCATTTGTATCGTATCTACTACATAACTTTTCACCAAATTTCACAAACACTAAGAAATTTTGTTTTTCGATTCAAAACAAGATTTTAGCGCCTTGAGGAGTTCAAATAACGTGTTTTGAGATCATTTGTATCGTATCTTTTACTACATAACTTTTCACCAAATTTCACAAACACTAAGAAAGTTTGTTTTTCGATTCAAAACAAGATTTTAACGCTTTGTGGAGTTCAAATAACGTGTTTTGAGATCATTTGTATCGTATCTTTTACTACATAACTTTTCACCAAATTTCCCAAACACTAAGAAAGTTTGTTTTTCGATTCAAAACAAGATTTTAACACTTTGTGGAGTTCAAATAACGGGTTTTGAGATCATTTGTATCGTATCATTCACTACATAACTTTTCACCAAATTTCACAAACACTAAGTAAGTTTGTTTTTCGATTCAAAACAAGATTTTAACGCTTTGAGGAGTTCAAATAACGTGTTTTGAGATCATTTGTATCGTATCTTTTACTACATAACTTTTCACCAAATTTCACAAACACTAAGAAAGTTTGTTTTTCGATTCAAAACAAGATTTTAACGCTTTGTGGAGTTCAAATAACGTGTTTTGAGATCATTTGTATCGTATCTTTTACTACATAACTTTTCACCAAATTTCCCAAACACTAAGAAAGTTTGTTTTTCGATTCAAAACAAGATTTTAACACTTTGTGGAGTTCAAATAACGGGTTTTGAGATCATTTGTATCGTATCATTCACTACATAACTTTTCACCAAATTTCACAAACACTAAGTAAGTTTGTTTTTCGATTCAAAACAAGATTTTAACGCTTTGAGGAGTTCAAATAACGTGTTTTGAGATCATTTGTATCGTATCTTTTACTACATAACTTTTCACCAAATTTCACAAACACTAAGAAAGTTTGTTTTTCGATTCAAAACAAGATTTTAACGCTTTGAGGAGTTCAAATAACGTATTTTTAGATCATTTGTATCGTATCTTTTACTACATAAATTTCCACCAAATTTCACAAACACTAAGAAAGTTTGTTTTTCGATACAAAACAAGATTTTAACGCTTTGAGGAGTTCAAATAACGTGTTTTGAGATCATTTGTATCGTATATTTTACTACATAACTTTTCACCAAATTTCACAAACACTAAGAAAGTTTGTTTTTCGATTCAAAACAAGATTTTAGCGCCTTGAGGAGTTCAAATAACGTGTTTTGAGATCATTTGTATCGTATCTTTTACTACATAACTTTTCACCAAATTTCACAAACACTAAGAAAGTTTGTTTTTCGATTCAAAACAAGATTTTGATGCTTTGTGGAGTTCAAATAACGTGTTTTCAGATCATTGGTATCGTATCATTTACTACATAACTTTTCACCAAATTTCACAAACACTATGAAAGTTTGTTTTTCGATTCAAAACAAGATTTTAACGCTTTGTGGAGTTCAAATAACGCGTTTTGAGATCATTTGTATCGTATCTTTTACTACATAACTTTTCACCAAATTTCACAAACACTAAGTAAGTTTGTTTTTCGATTCAAAACAAGATTTTAACGCTTTGAGGAGTTCAAATAACGTGTTTTGAGATCATTTGTATCGTATCTTTTACTACATAACTTTTCACCAAATTTCACAAACACTAAGAAAGTTTGTTTTTCGATTCAAAACAAGATTTTAACGCTTTGTGGAGTTCAAATAACGTGTTTTGAGATCATTTGTATCGTATCTTTTACTACATAACTTTTCACCAAATTTCACAAACACTAAGAACGTTTGTTTTTCGATTCAAAACAAGATTTTAGCGCTTTGTGGAGTTCAAATAACGTGCTTTGAGATCATTTGTATCGTATCTTTTACTACATAACTTTTCACCAAATTTCACAAACACTAAGAAAGTTTGTTTTTCGATTCAAAACATGATTTTAACGCTTTGTGGAGTTCAAATAACGTGTTTTGAGATCATTTGTATCGTATCTTTTACTACATAACTTTTCACCAAATTTCACAAACACTAAGAAAGTTTGTTTTTCGATTCAAAACATGATTTTAACGCTTTGTGGAGTTCAAATAACGTGTTTTGAGATCATTTGTATCGTATCATTCACTACATAACTTTTCACCAAATTTCACAAACACTAAGTAAGTTTGTTTTTCGATTCAAAACAAGATTTTAACGCTTTGAGGAGTTCAAATAACGTGTTTTGAGATCATTTGTATCGTATCTTTTACTACATAACTTTTCACCAAATTTCACAAACACTAAGAAAGTTTGTTTTTCGATTTAAAACAATATTTTAACGCCTTGATGAGTTCAAATAACGTATTTTTAGATCATTTGTATCGTATCTTTTACTACATAAATTTCCACCAAATTTCACAAACACTAAGAAAGTTTGTTTTTCGATACAAAACAAGATTTTAACGCTTTGAGGAGTTCAAATAACGTGTTTTGAGATCATTTGTATCGTATCTTTTACTACATAACTTTTCACCAAATTTCACAAACACTAATAAAGTTTGTTTTTCGATTCAAAACTAATTTCCCAGTATAGACGAGCCCAACAAGTTCCTGCAGAAACACTGTACCAAGCAGGATGGACCGAAAGACAGTAGATTTTAGCGCTTTGTGGAGTTCAAATAACGTGTTTTGAGATCATTTGTATCGTATCTTTTACTACATAACTTTTCACCAAATTTCACAAACACTAAGAAAGTTTGTTTTTCGATTCAAAACAAGATTTTAGCGCCTTAAGGAGTTCAAATAACGTGTTTTGAGATCATTTGTATCGTATCTTTTACTACATAACTTTTCACCAAATTTCACAAACACTAAGAAAGTTTGTTTTTCGATTCAAAACAAGATTTTGATGCTTTGTGGAGTTCAAATAACGTGTTTTCAGATTATTGGTATCGTATCATTTACTACATAACTTTTCACCAAATTTCACAAACACTATGAAAGTTTGTTTTTCGATTCAAAACAAGATTTTAACGCTTTGTGGAGTTCAAATAACGCGTTTTGAGATCATTTGTATCGTATCTTTTACTACATAACTTTTCACCAAATTTCACAAACACTAAGTAAGTTTGTTTTTCGATTCACAACAAGATTTTAACGCTTTGAGGAGTTCAAATAACGTGTTTTGAGATCATTTGTATCGTATCTTTTACTACATAACTTTTCACCAAATTTCACAAACACTAAGAAAGTTTGTTTTTCCATTCAAAACAAGATTTTAACGCTTTGAGGAGTTCAAATAACGTGTTTTGAGATCATTTATATCGTATCTTTTACTACATAACTTTTCACCAAATTTCACAAACACTAAGAAAGTTTGTTTTTTTATTCAAAACAAGATTTTAACGCCTTGAGGAGTCAAATAACGTGTTTTTAGATCATTTGTATCGTATCTTTTATTACATAACTTTTCACCAAATTTCACAAACACTAAGAAAGTTTGTTGTTCGATTCAAAACAAGATTTTAGCGCTTTGTGGAGTTCAAATAACGTGTTTTGAGATCATTTGTATCGTATCTTTTACTACATAACTTTTTACCAAATTTCACAAACACTAAGAAATTTTGTTTTTCGATTCAAAACAAGATTTTAGCGCTTTGTGGAGTTCAAATGACGTGTTTTGAGATCATTTGTATCGTATCTTTTACTACATAACTTTTCACCAAATTTCACAAACACTAAGAAAGTTTGTTTTTCGATTCAAAACAAGATTTTAACGCTTTGTGGAGTTCAAATAACGTGTTTTGAGATCATTTGTATCGTATCTTTTACTACATAACTTTTCACCAAATTTCACAAACACTAAGTAAGTTTGTTTTTCGATTCACAACAAGATTTTAATGCTTTGAGGAGTTCAAATAACGTGTTTTGAGATCATTTGTATCGTATCTTTTACTACATAACTTTTCACCAAATTTCACAAACACTATTAAAGTTTGTTTTTCGATTCAAAACAAGATTGTAACGCTTTGTGGAGTTCAAATAACGTGTTTTGAGATCATTTGTATCGTATCTTTCACTACATAACTTTTCACCAAATTTCACAAACACTAAGTAAGTTTGTTTTTCGATTCAAAACAAGATTTTAACGCTTTGAGGAGTTCAAATAACGTGTTTTGAGATCATTTGTATCGTATCTTTTACTACATAACTTTTCACTAAATTTCACAAACACTAAGAAAGTTTGTTTTTCGATTCAAAACAAGATTTTAACGCTTTGTGGAGTTCAAATAACGTGTTTTGAGATCATTTGTATCGTATCTTTTACTACATAACTTTTCACCAAATTTCACAAACACTAAGAAAGTTTGTTTTTCGATTCAAAACAAGATTTTAACGCTTTGTGGAGTTCAAATAACGTGTTTTGAGATCATTTGTATCGTATCATTCACTACATAACTTTTCACCAAATTTCACAAACACTAAGTAAGTTTGTTTTTCGATTCAAAACAAGATTTTAACGCTTTGAGGAGTTCAAATAACGTGTTTTGAGATCATTTGTATCGTATCTTTTACTACATAACTTTTCACCAAATTTCACAAACACTAAGAAAGTTTGTTTTTCGATTTAAAACAATATTTTAACGCCTTGATGAGTTCAAATAACGTATTTTTAGATCATTTGTATCGTATCTTTTACTACATAAATTTCCACCAAATTTCACAAACACTAAGAAAGTTTGTTTTTCGATACAAAACAAGATTTTAACGCTTTGAGGAGTTCAAATAACGTGTTTTGAGATCATTTGTATCGTATCTTTTACTACATAACTTTTCACCAAATTTCACAAACACTAATAAAGTTTGTTTTTCGATTCAAAACTAATTTCCCAGTATAGACGAGCCCAACAAGTTCCTGCAGAAACACTGTACCAAGCAGGATGGACCGAAAGACAGTAGATTTTAGCGCTTTGTGGAGTTCAAATAACGTGTTTTGAGATCATTTGTATCGTATCTTTTACTACATAACTTTTCACCAAATTTCACAAACACTAAGAAAGTTTGTTTTTCGATTCAAAACAAGATTTTAGCGCCTTAAGGAGTTCAAATAACGTGTTTTGAGATCATTTGTATCGTATCTTTTACTACATAACTTTTCACCAAATTTCACAAACACTAAGAAAGTTTGTTTTTCGATTCAAAACAAGATTTTGATGCTTTGTGGAGTTCAAATAACGTGTTTTCAGATTATTGGTATCGTATCATTTACTACATAACTTTTCACCAAATTTCACAAACACTATGAAAGTTTGTTTTTCGATTCAAAACAAGATTTTAACGCTTTGTGGAGTTCAAATAACGCGTTTTGAGATCATTTGTATCGTATCTTTTACTACATAACTTTTCACCAAATTTCACAAACACTAAGTAAGTTTGTTTTTCGATTCACAACAAGATTTTAACGCTTTGAGGAGTTCAAATAACGTGTTTTGAGATCATTTGTATCGTATCTTTTACTACATAACTTTTCACCAAATTTCACAAACACTAAGAAAGTTTGTTTTTCCATTCAAAACAAGATTTTAACGCTTTGAGGAGTTCAAATAACGTGTTTTGAGATCATTTATATCGTATCTTTTACTACATAACTTTTCACCAAATTTCACAAACACTAAGAAAGTTTGTTTTTTTATTCAAAACAAGATTTTAACGCCTTGAGGAGTCAAATAACGTGTTTTTAGATCATTTGTATCGTATCTTTTATTACATAACTTTTCACCAAATTTCACAAACACTAAGAAAGTTTGTTGTTCGATTCAAAACAAGATTTTAGCGCTTTGTGGAGTTCAAATAACGTGTTTTGAGATCATTTGTATCGTATCTTTTACTACATAACTTTTTACCAAATTTCACAAACACTAAGAAATTTTGTTTTTCGATTCAAAACAAGATTTTAGCGCTTTGTGGAGTTCAAATGACGTGTTTTGAGATCATTTGTATCGTATCTTTTACTACATAACTTTTCACCAAATTTCACAAACACTAAGAAAGTTTGTTTTTCGATTCAAAACAAGATTTTAACGCTTTGTGGAGTTCAAATAACGTGTTTTGAGATCATTTGTATCGTATCTTTTACTACATAACTTTTCACCAAATTTCACAAACACTAAGTAAGTTTGTTTTTCGATTCACAACAAGATTTTAATGCTTTGAGGAGTTCAAATAACGTGTTTTGAGATCATTTGTATCGTATCTTTTACTACATAACTTTTCACCAAATTTCACAAACACTATTAAAGTTTGTTTTTCGATTCAAAACAAGATTGTAACGCTTTGTGGAGTTCAAATAACGTGTTTTGAGATCATTTGTATCGTATCTTTCACTACATAACTTTTCACCAAATTTCACAAACACTAAGTAAGTTTGTTTTTCGATTCAAAACAAGATTTTAACGCTTTGAGGAGTTCAAATAACGTGTTTTGAGATCATTTGTATCGTATCTTTTACTACATAACTTTTCACTAAATTTCACAAACACTAAGAAAGTTTGTTTTTCGATTCAAAACAAGATTTTAACGCTTTGTGGAGTTCAAATAACGTGTTTTGAGATCATTTGTATCGTATCTTTTACTACATAACTTTTCACCAAATTTCCCAAACACTAAGAAAGTTTGTTTTTCGATTCAAAACAAGATTTTAACACTTTGTGGAGTTCAAATAACGGGTTTTGAGATCATTTGTATCGTATCATTCACTACATAACTTTTCACCAAATTTCACAAACACTAAGTAAGTTTGTTTTTCGATTCAAAACAAGATTTTAACGCTTTGAGGAGTTCAAATAACGTGTTTTGAGATCATTTGTATCGTATCTTTTACTACATAACTTTTCACCAAATTTCACAAACACTAAGAAAGTTTGTTTTTCGATTCAAAACAAGATTTTAACGCTTTGAGGAGTTCAACTAACGTATTTTTAGATCATTTGTATCGTATCTTTTACTACATAAATTTCCACCAAATTTCACAAACACTAAGAAAGTTTGTTTTTCGATACAAAACAAGATTTTAACGCTTTGAGGAGTTCAAATAACGTGTTTTGAGATCATTTGTATCGTATCTTTTACTACATAACTTTTCACCAAATTTCACAAACACTAAGAAAGTTTGTTTTTCGATTCAAAACAAGATTTTAGCGCCTTGAGGAGTTCAAATAACGTGTTTTGAGATCATTTGTATCGTATCTTTTACTACATAACTTTTCACCAAATTTCACAAACACTAAGAAAGTTTGTTTTTCGATTCAAAACAAAATTTTGATGCTTTGTGGAGTTCAAATAACGTGTTTTCAGATCATTGGTATCGTATCATTTACTACATAACTTTTCACCAAATTTCACAAACACTATGAAATTTTGTTTTTCGATTCAAAACAAGATTTTAGCGCCTTGTGGAGTTCAAATAACGTGTTTTGAGATCATTTGTATCGTATCTTTTACTACATAACTTTTCACCAAATTTCACAAACACTAAGAAAGTTTGTTTTTCGATTCAAAACAAGATTTTAACGCTTTGAGGAGTTCAAATAACGTGTTTTGAGATCATTTGTATCGTATCTTTTACTACATAACTTTTCACCAAATTTCACAAACACTAAGAAAGTTTGTTTTTCGATTCAAAACAAGATTTTAGCGTCTTGAGGAGTTCAAATAACGTGTTTTGAGATCATTTGTATCGTATCTTTTACTACATAACTTTTCACCAAATTTCACAAACACTAAGAAAGTTTGTTTTTCGATTCAAAACAAGATTTTAACGCTTTGTGGAGTTCAAATAACGTGTTTTGAGATCATTTGTATCGTATCTTTTACTACATAACTTTTCACCAAATTTCACAAACACTAAGTAAGTTTGTTTTTCGATTCAAAACAAGATTTTAACGCTTTGTGGAGTTCAAATAACGTGTTTTGAGATCATTTGTATCGTATCTTTTACTACATAACTTTTCACCAAATTTCACAAACACTAAGTAAGTTTGTTTTTCGATTCAAAACAAGATTTTAACGCTTTGAGGAGTTCAAATAACGTGTTTTGAGATCATTTGTATCGTATCTTTTACTACATAAATTTCCACCAAATTTCACAAACACTAAGAAAGTTTGTTTTTCGATACAAAACAAGATTTTAATGCTTTGAGGAGTTCAAATAACGTGTTTTGAGATCATTTGTATCGTATCTTTTACTACATAACTTTTCACCAAATTTCACAAACACTAAGAAAGTTTGTTTTTCGATTCAAAACAAGATTTTAGCGCCTTGAGGAGTTCAAATAACGTGTTTTGAGATCATTTGTATCGTATCTTTTACTACATAACTTTTCACCAAATTTCACAAACACTAAGAAAGTTTGTTTTTCGATTCAAAACAAGATTTTAACGCTTTGTGGAGTTCAAATAACGTGTTTTGAGATCATTTGTATCGTATCTTCTACTACATAACTTTTCACCAAATTTCACAAACACTAAGAAATTTTGTTTTTCGATTCAAAACAAGATTTTAGCGCCTTGTGGAGTTCAAATAACGTGTTTTGAGATCATTTGTATCGTATCTTTTACTACATAACTTTTCACCAAATTTCACAAACACTAAGAAAGTTTGTTTTTCGATTCAAAACAAGATTTTAACGCTTTGTGGAGTTCAAATAACGTGTTTTGAGATCATTTGTATCGTATCTTTTACTACATAACTTTTCACCAAATTTCACAAACACTAAGTAAGTTTGTTTTTCGATTCAAAACAAGATTTTAACGCTTTGAGGAGTTCAAATAACGTGTTTTGAGATCATTTGTATCGTATCTTTTACTACATAACTTTTCACCAAATTTCACAAACACTAATAAAGTTTTTTTTTCGATTCAAAACAAGATTGTAACGCTTTGTGGAGTTCAAATAACGTGTTTTGAGATCATTTGTATCGTATCTTTCACTACATAACTTTTCACCAAATTTCACAAACACTAAGAAAGTTTGTTTTTCGATTCAAAACAAGATTTTAACGCTTTGAGGAGTTCAAATAACGTGTTTTGAGATCATTTGTATCGTATCTTTTACTACATAACTTTTCACCAAATTTCACAAACACTAAGAAAGTTTGTTTTTCGATTCAAAACAAGATTTTAACGCTTTGTGGAGTTCAAATAACGTGTTTTGAGATCATTTGTATCGTATCTTTTACTACATAACTTTTCACCAAATTTCCCAAACACTAAGAAAGTTTGTTTTTCGATTCAAAACAAGATTTTAACACTTTGTGGAGTTCAAATAACGGGTTTTGAGATCATTTGTATCGTATCATTCACTACATAACTTTTCACCAAATTTCACAAACACTAAGTAAGTTTGTTTTTCGATTCAAAACAAGATTTTAACGCTTTGAGGAGTTCAAATAACGTGTTTTGAGATCATTTGTATCGTATCTTTTACTACATAAATTTCCACCAAATTTCACAAACACTAAGAAAGTTTGTTTTTCGATACAAAACAAGATTTTAACGCTTTGAGGAGTTCAAATAACGTGTTTTGAGATCATTTGTATCGTATCTTTTACTACATAACTTTTCACCAAATTTCACAAACACTAAGAAAGTTTGTTTTTCGATTCAAAACAAGATTTTAGCGCCTTGAGGAGTTCAAATAACGTGTTTTGAGATCATTTGTATCGTATCTTTTACTACATAACTTTTCACCAAATTTCACAAACACTAAGAAAGTTTGTTTTTCGATTCAAAACAAGATTTTAACGCTTTGTGGAGTTCAAATAACGTGTTTTGAGATCATTTGTATCGTATCTTCTACTACATAACTTTTCACCAAATTTCACAAACACTAAGAAATTTTGTTTTTCGATTCAAAACAAGATTTTAGCGCCTTGTGGAGTTCAAAAAACGTGTTTTGAGATCATTTGTATCGTATCTTTTACTACATAACTTTTCACCAAATTTCACAAACACTAAGAAAGTTTGTTTTTCGATTCAAAACAAGATTTTAACGCTTTGTGGAGTTCAAATAACGTGTTTTGAGATCATTTGTATCGTATCTTTTACTACATAACTTTTCACCAAATTTCACAAACACTAAGTAAGTTTGTTTTTCGATTCAAAACAAGATTTTAACGCTTTGAGGAGTTCAAATAACGTGTTTTGAGATCATTTGTATCGTATCTTTTACTACATAACTTTTCACCAAATTTCACAAACACTAATAAAGTTTTTTTTTCGATTCAAAACAAGATTGTAACGCTTTGTGGAGTTCAAATAACGTGTTTTGAGATCATTTGTATCGTATCTTTCACTACATAACTTTTCACCAAATTTCACAAACACTAAGAAAGTTTGTTTTTCGATTCAAAACAAGATTTTAACGCTTTGAGGAGTTCAAATAACGTGTTTTGAGATCATTTGTATCGTATCTTTTACTACATAACTTTTCACCAAATTTCACAAACACTAAGAAAGTTTGTTTTTCGATTCAAAACAAGATTTTAACGCTTTGTGGAGTTCAAATAACGTGTTTTGAGATCATTTGTATCGTATCTTTTACTACATAACTTTTCACCAAATTTCCCAAACACTAAGAAAGTTTGTTTTTCGATTCAAAACAAGATTTTAACACTTTGTGGAGTTCAAATAACGGGTTTTGAGATCATTTGTATCGTATCATTCACTACATAACTTTTCACCAAATTTCACAAACACTAAGTAAGTTTGTTTTTCGATTCAAAACAAGATTTTAACGCTTTGAGGAGTTCAAATAACGTGTTTTGAGATCATTTGTATCGTATCTTTTACTACATAACTTTTCACCAAATTTCACAAACACTAAGAAAGTTTGTTTTTCGATTCAAAACAAGATTTTAACGCTTTGAGGAGTTCAAATAACGTATTTTTAGATCATTTGTATCGTTTCTTTTACTACATAAATTTCCACCAAATTTCACAAACACTAAGAAAGTTTGTTTTTCGATACAAAACAAGATTTTAACGCTTTGAGGAGTTCAAATAACGTGTTTTGAGATCATTTGTATCGTATATTTTACTACATAACTTTTCACCAAATTTCACAAACACTAAGAAAGTTTGTTTTTCGATTCAAAACAAGATTTTAGCGCCTTGAGGAGTTCAAATAACGTGTTTTGAGATCATTTGTATCGTATCTTTTACTACATAACTTTTCACCAAATTTCACAAACACTAAGAAAGTTTGTTTTTCGATTCAAAACAAGATTTTGATGCTTTGTGGAGTTCAAATAACGTGTTTTCAGATCATTGGTATCGTATCATTTACTACATAACTTTTCACCAAATTTCACAAACACTATGAAAGTTTGTTTTTCGATTCAAAACAAGATTTTAACGCTTTGTGGAGTTCAAATAACGCGTTTTGAGATCATTTGTATCGTATCTTTTACTACATAACTTTTCACCAAATTTCACAAACACTAAGTAAGTTTGTTTTTCGATTCAAAACAAGATTTTAACGCTTTGAGGAGTTCAAATAACGTGTTTTGAGATCATTTGTATCGTATCTTTTACTACATAACTTTTCACCAAATTTCACAAACACTAAGAAAGTTTGTTTTTCGATTCAAAACAAGATTTTAACGCATTGTGGAGTTCAAATAACGTGTTTTGAGATCATTTGTATCGTATCTTTTACTACATAACTTTTCACCAAATTTCACAAACACTAAGAACGTTTGTTTTTCGATTCAAAACAAGATTTTAGCGCTTTGTGGAGTTCAAATAACGTGCTTTGAGATCATTTGTATCGTATCTTTTACTACATAACTTTTCACCAAATTTCACAAACACTAAGAAAGTTTGTTTTTCGATTCAAAACATGATTTTAACGCTTTGTGGAGTTCAAATAACGTGTTTTGAGATCATTTGTATCGTATCATTCACTACATAACTTTTCACCAAATTTCACAAACACTAAGTAAGTTTGTTTTTCGATTCAAAACAAGATTTTAACGCTTTGAGGAGTTCAAATAACGTGTTTTGAGATCATTTGTATCGTATCTTTTACTACATAACTTTTCACCAAATTTCACAAACACTAAGAAAGTTTGTTTTTCGATTTAAAACAATATTTTAACGCCTTGATGAGTTCAAATAACGTATTTTTAGATCATTTGTATCGTATCTTTTACTACATAAATTTCCACCAAATTTCACAAACACTAAGAAAGTTTGTTTTTCGATACAAAACAAGATTTTAACGCTTTGAGGAGTTCAAATAACGTGTTTTGAGATCATTTGTATCGTATCTTTTACTACATAACTTTTCACCAAATTTCACAAACACTAATAAAGTTTGTTTTTCGATTCAAAACTAATTTCCCAGTATAGACGAGCCCAACAAGTTCCTGCAGAAACACTGTACCAAGCAGGATGGACCGAAAGACAGTAGATTTTAGCGCTTTGTGGAGTTCAAATAACGTGTTTTGAGATCATTTGTATCGTATCTTTTACTACATAACTTTTCACCAAATTTCACAAACACTAAGAAAGTTTGTTTTTCGATTCAAAACAAGATTTTAGCGCCTTAAGGAGTTCAAATAACGTGTTTTGAGATCATTTGTATCGTATCTTTTACTACATAACTTTTCACCAAATTTCACAAACACTAAGAAAGTTTGTTTTTCGATTCAAAACAAGATTTTGATGCTTTGTGGAGTTCAAATAACGTGTTTTCAGATTATTGGTATCGTATCATTTACTACATAACTTTTCACCAAATTTCACAAACACTATGAAAGTTTGTTTTTCGATTCAAAACAAGATTTTAACGCTTTGTGGAGTTCAAATAACGCGTTTTGAGATCATTTGTATCGTATCTTTTACTACATAACTTTTCACCAAATTTCACAAACACTAAGTAAGTTTGTTTTTCGATTCACAACAAGATTTTAACGCTTTGAGGAGTTCAAATAACGTGTTTTGAGATCATTTGTATCGTATCTTTTACTACATAACTTTTCACCAAATTTCACAAACACTAAGAAAGTTTGTTTTTCCATTCAAAACAAGATTTTAACGCTTTGAGGAGTTCAAATAACGTGTTTTGAGATCATTTATATCGTATCTTTTACTACATAACTTTTCACCAAATTTCACAAACACTAAGAAAGTTTGTTTTTTTATTCAAAACAAGATTTTAACGCCTTGAGGAGTCAAATAACGTGTTTTTAGATCATTTGTATCGTATCTTTTATTACATAACTTTTCACCAAATTTCACAAACACTAAGAAAGTTTGTTGTTCGATTCAAAACAAGATTTTAGCGCTTTGTGGAGTTCAAATGACGTGTTTTGAGATCATTTGTATCGTATCTTTTACTACATAACTTTTCACCAAATTTCACAAACACTAAGAAAGTTTGTTTTTCGATTCAAAACAAGATTTTAGCGCTTTGTGGAGTTCAAATGACGTGTTTTGAGATCATTTGTATCGTATCTTTTACTACATAACTTTTCACCAAATTTCACAAACACTAAGAAAGTTTGTTTTTCGATTCAAAACAAGATTTTAACGCTTTGTGGAGTTCAAATAACGTGTTTTGAGATCATTTGTATCGTATCTTTTACTACATAACTTTTCACCAAATTTCACAAACACTAAGTAAGTTTGTTTTTCGATTCAAAACAAGATTTTAACGCTTTGAGGAGTTCAAATAACGTGTTTTGAGATCATTTGTATCGTATCTTTTACTACATAACTTTTCACCAAATTTCACAAACACTAAGTAAGTTTGTTTTTCGATTCACAACAAGATTTTAACGCTTTGAGGAGTTCAAATAACGTGTTTTGAGATCATTTGTATCGTATCTTTTACTACATAACTTTTCACTAAATTTCACAAACACTAAGAAAGTTTGTTTTTCGATTCAAAACAAGATTTTAACGCTTTGTGGAGTTCAAATAACGTGTTTTGAGATCATTTGTATCGTATCTTTTACTACATAACTTTTCACCAAATTTCCCAAACACTAAGAAAGTTTGTTTTTCGATTCAAAACAAGATTTTAACACTTTGTGGAGTTCAAATAACGGGTTTTGAGATCATTTGTATCGTATCATTCACTACATAACTTTTCACCAAATTTCACAAACACTAAGTAAGTTTGTTTTTCGATTCAAAACAAGATTTTAACGCTTTGAGGAGTTCAAATAACGTGTTTTGAGATCATTTGTATCGTATCTTTTACTACATAACTTTTCACCAAATTTCACAAACACTAAGAAAGTTTGTTTTTCGATTCAAAACAAGATTTTAACGCTTTGAGGAGTTCAACTAACGTATTTTGAGATCATTTGTATCGTATCTTTTACTACATAAATTTCCACCAAATTTCACAAACACTAAGAAAGTTTGTTTTTCGATACAAAACAAGATTTTAACGCTTTGAGGAGTACAAATAACGTGTTTTGAGATCATTTGTATCGTATCTTTTACTACATAACTTTTCACCAAATTTCACAAACACTAAGAAAGTTTGTTTTTCGATTCAAAACAAGATTTTAGCGCCTTGAGGAGTTCAAATAACGTGATTTGAGATCATTTGTATCGTATCTTTTACTACATAACTTTTCACCAAATTTCACAAACACTAAGAAAGTTTGTTTTTCGATTCAAAACAAAATTTTGATGCTTTGTGGAGTTCAAATAACGTGTTTTCAGATCATTGGTATCGTATCATTTACTACATAACTTTTCACCAAATTTCACAAACACTATGAAATTTTGTTTTTCGATTCAAAACAAGATTTTAGCGCCTTGTGGAGTTCAAATAACGTGTTTTGAGATCATTTGTATCGTATCTTTTACTACATAACTTTTCACCAAATTTCACAAACACTAAGAAAGTTTGTTTTTCGATTCAAAACAAGATTTTAACGCTTTGAGGAGTTCAAATAACGTGTTTTGAGATCATTTGTATCGTATCTTTTACTACATAACTTTTCACCAAATTTCACAAACACTAAGAAAGTTTGTTTTTCGATTCAAAACAAGATTTTAGCGCCTTGAGGAGTTCAAATAACGTGTTTTGAGATCATTTGTATCGTATCTTTTACTACATAACTTTTCACCAAATTTCACAAACACTAAGAAAGTTTGTTTTTCGATTCAAAACAAGATTTTAACGCTTTGTGGAGTTCAAATAACGTGTTTTGAGATCATTTGTATCGTATCTTTTACTACATAACTTTTCACCAAATTTCACAAACACTAAGTAAGTTTGTTTTTCGATTCAAAACAAGATTTTAACGCTTTGTGGAGTTCAAATAACGTGTTTTGAGATCATTTGTATCGTATCTTTTACTACATAACTTTTCACCAAATTTCACAAACACTAAGTAAGTTTGTTTTTCGATTCAAAACAAGATTTTAACGCTTTGAGGAGTTCAAATAACGTGTTTTGAGATCATTTGTATCGTATCTTTTACTACATAAATTTCCACCAAATTTCACAAACACTAAGAAAGTTTGTTTTTCGATACAAAACAAGATTTTAACGCTTTGAGGAGTTCAAATAACGTGTTTTGAGATCATTTGTATCATATCTTTTACTACATAACTTTTCACCAAATTTCACAAACACTAAGAAAGTTTGTTTTTCGATTCAAAACAAGATTTTAGCGCCTTGAGGAGTTCAAATAACGTGTTTTGAGATCATTTGTATCGTATCTTTTACTACATAACTTTTCACCAAATTTCACAAACACTAAGAAAGTTTGTTTTTCGATTCAAAACAAGATTTTAACGCTTTGTGGAGTTCAAATAACGTGTTTTGAGATCATTTGTATCGTATCTTCTACTACATAACTTTTCACCAAATTTCACAAACACTAAGAAATTTTGTTTTTCGATTCAAAACAAGATTTTAGCGCCTTGTGGAGTTCAAATAACGTGTTTTGAGATCATTTGTATCGTATCTTTTACTACATAACTTTTCACCAAATTTCACAAACACTAAGAAAGTTTGTTTTTCGATTCAAAACAAGATTTTAACGCTTTGTGGAGTTCAAATAACGTGTTTTGAGATCATTTGTATCGTATCTTTTACTACATAACTTTTCACCAAATTTCACAAACACTAAGTAAGTTTGTTTTTCGATTCAAAACAAGATTTTAACGCTTTGAGGAGTTCAAATAACGTGTTTTGAGATCATTTGTATCGTATCTTTTACTACATAACTTTTCACCAAATTTCACAAACACTAATAAAGTTTTTTTTTCGATTCAAAACAAGATTGTAACGCTTTGTGGAGTTCAAATAACGTGTTTTGAGATCATTTGTATCGTATCTTTCACTACATAACTTTTCACCAAATTTCACAAACACTAAGAAAGTTTGTTTTTCGATTCAAAACAAGATTTTAACGCTTTGAGGAGTTCAAATAACGTGTTTTGAGATCATTTGTATCGTATCTTTTACTACATAACTTTTCACCAAATTTCACAAACACTAAGAAAGTTTGTTTTTCGATTCAAAACAAGATTTTAACGCTTTGTGGAGTTCAAATAACGTGTTTTGAGATCATTTGTATCGTATCTTTTACTATATAACTTTTCACCAAATTTCCCAAACACTAAGAAAGTTTGTTTTTCGATTCAAAACAAGATTTTAACACTTTGTGGAGTTCAAATAACGGGTTTTGAGATCATTTGTATCGTATCATTCACTACATAACTTTTCACCAAATTTCACAAACACTAAGTAAGTTTGTTTTTCGATTCAAAACAAGATTTTAACGCTTTGAGGAGTTCAAATAACGTGTTTTGAGATCATTTGTATCGTATCTTTTACTACATAACTTTTCACCAAATTTCACAAACACTAAGAAAGTTTGTTTTTCGATTCAAAACAAGATTTTAACGCTTTGTGGAGTTCAAATAACGTGTTTTGAGATCATTTGTATCGTATCTTTTACTACATAACTTTTCACCAAATTTCCCAAACACTAAGAAAGTTTGTTTTTCGATTCAAAACAAGATTTTAACACTTTGTGGAGTTCAAATAACGGGTTTTGAGATCATTTGTATCGTATCATTCACTACATAACTTTTCACCAAATTTCACAAACACTAAGTAAGTTTGTTTTTCGATTCAAAACAAGATTTTAACGCTTTGAGGAGTTCAAATAACGTGTTTTGAGATCATTTGTATCGTATCTTTTACTACATAACTTTTCACCAAATTTCACAAACACTAAGAAAGTTTGTTTTTCGATTCAAAACAAGATTTTAACGCTTTGAGGAGTTCAAATAACGTATTTTTAGATCATTTGTATCGTATCTTTTACTACATAAATTTCCACCAAATTTCATAAACACTAAGAAAGTTTGTTTTTCGATACAAAACAAGATTTTAACGCTTTGAGGAGTTCAAATAACGTGTTTTGAGATCATTTGTATCGTATCTTTTACTACATAACTTTTCACCAAATTTCACAAACACTAAGAAAGTTTGTTTTTCGATTCAAAACAAGATTTTAGCGCCTTGAGGAGTTCAAATAACGTGTTTTGAGATCATTTGTATCGTATCTTTCACTACATAACTTTTCACCAAATTTCACAAACACTAAGAAAGTTTGTTTTTCGATTCAAAACAAGATTTTGATGCTTTGTGGAGTTCAAATAACGTGTTTTCAGATCATTGGTATCGTATCATTTACTACATAACTTTTCACCAAATTTCACAAACACTATGAACGTTTGTTTTTCGATTCAAAACAAGATTTTAACGCTTTGTGGAGTTCAAATAACGCGTTTTGAGATCATTTGTATCGTATCTTTTACTACATAACTTTTCACCAAATTTCACAAACACTAAGTAAGTTTGTTTTTCGATTCAAAACAAGATTTTAACGCTTTGAGGAGTTCAAATAACGTGTTTTGAGATCATTTGTATCGTATCTTTTACTACATAACTTTTCACCAAATTTCACAAACACTAAGAAAGTTTGTTTTTCGATTCAAAACAAGATTTTAACGCTTTGTGGAGTTCAAATAACGTGTTTTGAGATCATTTGTATCGTATCTTTTACTACATAACTTTTCACCAAATTTCACAAACACTAAGAAAGTTTGTTTTTCGATTCAAAACAAGATTTTAGCGCTTTGTGGAGTTCAAATAACGTGCTTTGAGATCATTTGTATCGTATCTTTTACTACATAACTTTTCACCAAATTTCACAAACACTAAGAAAGTTTGTTTTTCGATTCAAAACATGATTTTAACGCTTTGTGGAGTTCAAATAACGTGTTTTGAGATCATTTGTATCGTATCTTTTACTACATAACTTTTCACCAAATTTCACAAACACTAAGAAAGTTTGTTTTTCGATTCAAAACATGATTTTAACGCTTTGTGGAGTTCAAATAAAGTGTTTTGAGATCATTTGTATCGTATCATTCACTACATAACTTTTCACCAAATTTCACAAACACTAAGTAAGTTTGTTTTTCGATTCAAAACAAGATTTTAACGCTTTGAGGAGTTCAAATAACGTGTTTTGAGATCATTTGTATCGTATCTTTTACTACATAACTTTTCACCAAATTTCACAAACACTAAGAAAGTTTGTTTTTCGATTTAAAACAAGATTTTAACGCCTTGATGAGTTCAAATAACGTATTTTTAGATCATTTGTATCGTATCTTTTACTACATAAATTTCCACCAAATTTCACAAACACTAAGAAAGTTTGTTTTTCGATACAAAACAAGATTTTAACGCTTTGAGGAGTTCAAATAACGTGTTTTGAGATCATTTGTATCGTATCTTTTACTACATAACTTTTCACCAAATTTCACAAACACTAATAAAGTTTGTTTTTCGATTCAAAACTAGATTTTAGCGCTTTGTGGAGTTCAAATAACGTGTTTTGAGATCATTTGTATCGTATCTTTTACTACATAACTTTTCACCAAATTTCACAATCACTAAGAAAGTTTGTTTTTCGATTCAAAACAAGATTTTAGCGCCTTGAGGAGTTCAAATAACGTGTTTTGAGATCATTTGTATCGTATCTTTTACTACATAACTTTTCACCAAATTTCACAAACACTAAGAAAGTTTGTTTTTCGATTCAAAACAAGATTTTGATGCTTTGTGGAGTTCAAATAACGTGTTTTCAGATCATTGGTATCGTATCATTTACTACATAACTTTTCACCAAATTTCACAAACACTATGAAATTTTGTTTTTCGATTCAAAACAAGATTTTAACGCTTTGTGGAGTTCAAATAACGCGTTTTGAGATCATTTGTATCGTATCTTTTACTACATAACTTTTCACCAAATTTCACAAACACTAAGTAAGTTTGTTTTTCGATTCAAAACAAGATTTTAACGCTTTGAGGAGTTCAAATAACGTGTTTTGAGATCATTTGTATCGTATCTTTTACTACATAACTTTTCACCAAATTTCACAAACACTAAGAAAGTTTGTTTTTCGATTCAAAACAAGATTTTAACGCTTTGTGGAGTTCAAATAACGTGTTTTGAGATCATTTGTATCGTATCTTTTACTACATAACTTTTCACCAAATTTCACAAACACTAAGAAAGTTTGTTTTTCGATTCAAAACAAGATTTTAGCACTTTGTGGAGTTCAAAATAACGTTCTTTGACATCATTTGTATCGTATCTTTTACTACCTAACTTTTCACCAAATTTCACAAACACTAAGAAAGTTTGTTTTTCGATTCAAAACATGATTTTAACGCTTTGTGGAGTTCAAATAACGTGTTTTGAGATCATTTGTATCGTATCTTTTACTACATAACTTTTCACCAAATTTCACAAACACTAAGAAAGTTTGTTTTTCGATTCAAAACATGATTTTAACGCTTTGTGGAGTTCAAATAAAGTGTTTTGAGATCATTTGTATCGTATCATTCACTACATAACTTTTCACCAAATTTCACAAACACTAAGTAAGTTTGTTTTTCGATTCAAAACAAGATTTTAACGCTTTGAGGAGTTTAAATAACGTGTTTTGAGATCATTTGTATCGTATCTTTTACTACATAACTTTTCACCAAATTTCACAAACACTAAGAAAGTTTGTTTTTCGATTTAAAACAAGATTTTAACGCCTTGATGAGTTCAAATAACGTATTTTTAGATCATTTGTATCGTATCTTTTACTACATAAATTTCCACCAAATTTCACAAACACTAAGAAAGTTTGTTTTTCGATACAAAACAAGATTTTAACGCTTTGAGGAGTTCAAATAACGTGTTTTGAGATCATTTGTATCGTATCTTTTACTACATAACTTTTCACCAAATTTCACAAACACTAATAAAGTTTGTTTTTCGATTCAAAACTAGATTTTAGCGCTTTGTGGAGTTCAAATAACGTGTTTTGAGATCATTTGTATCGTATCTTTTACTACATAACTTTTCACCAAATTTCACAAACACTAAGAAAGTTTGTTTTTCGATTCAAAACAAGATTTTAGCGCCTTGAGGAGTTCAAATAACGTGTTTTGAGATCATTTGTATCGTATCTTTTACTACATAACTTTTCACCAAATTTCACAAACACTAAGAAAGTTTGTTTTTCGATTCAAAACAAGATTTTGATGCTTTGTGGAGTTCAAATAACGTGTTTTCAGATCATTGGTATCGTATCATTTACTACATAACTTTTCACCAAATTTCACAAACACTATGAAAGTTTGTTTTTCGATTCAAAACAAGATTTTAATGCTTTGTGGAGTTCAAATAACGCGTTTTGAGATCATTTGTATCGAATCTTTTACTACATAACTTTTCACCAAATTTCACAAACACTAAGAAAGTTTGTTTTTCGATTCAAAACAAGATTTTAGCACTTTGTGGAGTTCAAAATAACGTGCTTTGACATCATTTGTATCGTATCTTTTACTACCTAACTTTTCACCAAATTTCACAAACACTAAGAAAGTTTGTTTTTCGATTCAAAACATGATTTTAACGCTTTGTGGAGTTCAAATAACGTGTTTTGAGATCATTTGTATCGTATCTTTTACTACATAACTTTTCACCAAATTTCACAAACACTAAGAAAGTTTGTTTTTCGATTCAAAACATGATTTTAACGCTTTGTGGAGTTCAAATAAAGTGTTTTGAGATCATTTGTATCGTATCATTCACTACATAACTTTTCACCAAATTTCACAAACACTAAGTAAGTTTGTTTTTCGATTCAAAACAAGATTTTAACGCTTTGAGGAGTTCAAATAACGTGTTTTGAGATCATTTGTATCGTATCTTTTACTACATAACTTTTCACCAAATTTCACAAACACTAAGAAAGTTTGTTTTTCGATTTAAAACAAGATTTTAACGCCTTGATGAGTTCAAATAACGTATTTTTAGATCATTTGTATCGTATCTTTTACTACATAAATTTCCACCAAATTTCACAAACACTAAGAAAGTTTGTTTTTCGATACAAAACAAGATTTTAACGCTTTGAGGAGTTCAAATAACGTGTTTTGAGATCATTTGTATCGTATCTTTTACTACATAACTTTTCACCAAATTTCACAAACACTAATAAAGTTTGTTTTTCGATTCAAAACTAGATTTTAGCGCTTTGTGGAGTTCAAATAACGTGTTTTGAGATCATTTGTATCGTATCTTTTACTACATAACTTTTCACCAAATTTCACAAACACTAAGAAAGTTTGTTTTTCGATTCAAAACAAGATTTTAGCGCCTTGAGGAGTTCAAATAACGTGTTTTGAGATCATTTGTATCGTATCTTTTACTACATAACTTTTCACCAAATTTCACAAACACTAAGAAAGTTTGTTTTTCGATTCAAAACAAGATTTTGATGCTTTGTGGAGTTCAAATAACGTGTTTTCAGATCATTGGTATCGTATCATTTACTACATAACTTTTCACCAAATTTCACAAACACTATGAAAGTTTGTTTAAAATTCAAAACAAGATTTTAATGCTTTGTGGAGTTCAAATAACGCGTTTTGAGATCATTTGTATCGAATCTTTTACTACATAACTTTTCACCAAATTTCACAAACACTAAGTAAGTTTGTTTTTCGATTCAAAACAAGATTTTAACGCTTTGAGGAGTTCAAATAACGTGTTTTGAGATGATTTGTATCGTATCTTTTACTACATAACTTTTCACCAAATTTCACAAACACTAAGAAAGTTTGTTTTTCGATTCAAAACAAGATTTTAACGCTTTGTGGAGTTCAAATAACGTGTTTTGAGATCATTTGTATCGTATCTTTCACTACATAACTTTTCACCAAATTTCACAAACACTAAGTAAGTTTGTTTTTCGATTCAAAACAAGATTTTAACGCTTTGAGGAGTCAAATAACGTGTTTTGAGATCATTTGTATCGTATCTTTTATTACATAACTTTTCACCAAATTTCACAAACACTAAGTAAGTTTGTTTTTCGATTCAAAACAAGATTTTAACGCTTTGAGGAGTTCAAATAACGTGTTTTGAGATCATTTGTATCGTATCTTTTACTACATAACTTTTCACCAAATTTCACAAACACTAAGAAAGTTTGTTTTTCGATTCAAAACAAGATTTTAGCGCCTTGAGGAGTTCAAATAACGTGTTTTGAGATCATTTGTATCGTATCTTTTACTACATAACTTTTCACCAAATTTCACAAACACTAAGAAAGTTTGTTTTTCGATTCAAAACAAGATTTTAACGCTTTGTGGAGTTCAAATAACGTGTTTTGAGATCATTTGTATCGTATCTTTTACTACATAACTTTTCACCAAATTTCACAAACACTAAGTAAGTTTGTTTTTCGATTCAAAACAAGATTTTAACGCTTTGTGGAGTTCAAATAACGTGTTTTGAGATCATTTGTATCGTATCTTTTACTACATAACTTTTCACCAAATTTCACAAACACTAAGTAAGTTTGTTTTTCGATTCAAAACAAGATTTTAACGCTTTGAGGAGTTCAAATAACGTGTTTTGAGATCATTTGTATCGTATCTTTTACTACATAAATTTCCACCAAATTTCACAAACACTAAGAAAGTTTGTTTTTCGATACAAAACAAGATTTTAACGCTTTGAGGAGTTCAAATAACGTGTTTTGAGATCATTTGTATCGTATCTTTTACTACATAACTTTTCACCAAATTTCACAAACACTAAGAAAGTTTGTTTTTCGATTCAAAACAAGATTTTAGCGCCTTGAGGAGTTCAAATAACGTGTTTTGAGATCATTTGTATCGTATCTTTTACTACATAACTTTTCACCAAATTTCACAAACACTAAGAAAGTTTGTTTTTCGATTCAAAACAAGATTTTAACGCTTTGTGGAGTTCAAATAACGTGTTTTGAGATCATTTGTATCGTATCTTCTACTACATAACTTTTCACCAAATTTCACAAACACTAAGAAATTTTGTTTTTCGATTCAAAACAAGATTTTAGCGCCTTGTGGAGTTCAAATAACGTGTTTTGAGATCATTTGTATCGTATCTTTTACTACATAACTTTTCACCAAATTTCACAAACACTAAGAAAGTTTGTTTTTCGATTCAAAACAAGATTTTAACGCTTTGTGGAGTTCAAATAACGTGTTTTGAGATCATTTGTATCGTATCTTTTACTACATAACTTTTCACCAAATTTCACAAACACTAAGTAAGTTTGTTTTTCGATTCAAAACAAGATTTTAACGCTTTGAGGAGTTCAAATAACGTGTTTTGAGATCATTTGTATCGTATCTTTTACTACATAACTTTTCACCAAATTTCACAAACACTAATAAAGTTTTTTTTTCGATTCAAAACAAGATTGTAACGCTTTGTGGAGTTCAAATAACGTGTTTTGAGATCATTTGTATCGTATCTTTCACTACATAACTTTTCACCAAATTTCACAAACACTAAGAAAGTTTGTTTTTCGATTCAAAACAAGATTTTAACGCTTTGAGGAGTTCAAATAACGTGTTTTGAGATCATTTGTATCGTATCTTTTACTACATAACTTTTCACCAAATTTCACAAACACTAAGAAAGTTTGTTTTTCGATTCAAAACAAGATTTTAACGCTTTGTGGAGTTCAAATAACGTGTTTTGAGATCATTTGTATCGTATCTTTTACTATATAACTTTTCACCAAATTTCCCAAACACTAAGAAAGTTTGTTTTTCGATTCAAAACAAGATTTTAACACTTTGTGGAGTTCAAATAACGGGTTTTGAGATCATTTGTATCGTATCATTCACTACATAACTTTTCACCAAATTTCACAAACACTAAGTAAGTTTGTTTTTCGATTCAAAACAAGATTTTAACGCTTTGAGGAGTTCAAATAACGTGTTTTGAGATCATTTGTATCGTATCTTTTACTACATAACTTTTCACCAAATTTCACAAACACTAAGAAAGTTTGTTTTTCGATTCAAAACAAGATTTTAACGCTTTGTGGAGTTCAAATAACGTGTTTTGAGATCATTTGTATCGTATCTTTTACTACATAACTTTTCACCAAATTTCCCAAACACTAAGAAAGTTTGTTTTTCGATTCAAAACAAGATTTTAACACTTTGTGGAGTTCAAATAACGGGTTTTGAGATCATTTGTATCGTATCATTCACTACATAACTTTTCACCAAATTTCACAAACACTAAGTAAGTTTGTTTTTCGATTCAAAACAAGATTTTAACGCTTTGAGGAGTTCAAATAACGTGTTTTGAGATCATTTGTATCGTATCTTTTACTACATAACTTTTCACCAAATTTCACAAACACTAAGAAAGTTTGTTTTTCGATTCAAAACAAGATTTTAACGCTTTGAGGAGTTCAAATAACGTATTTTTAGATCATTTGTATCGTATCTTTTACTACATAAATTTCCACCAAATTTCATAAACACTAAGAAAGTTTGTTTTTCGATACAAAACAAGATTTTAACGCTTTGAGGAGTTCAAATAACGTGTTTTGAGATCATTTGTATCGTATCTTTTACTACATAACTTTTCACCAAATTTCACAAACACTAAGAAAGTTTGTTTTTCGATTCAAAACAAGATTTTAGCGCCTTGAGGAGTTCAAATAACGTGTTTTGAGATCATTTGTATCGTATCTTTCACTACATAACTTTTCACCAAATTTCACAAACACTAAGAAAGTTTGTTTTTCGATTCAAAACAAGATTTTGATGCTTTGTGGAGTTCAAATAACGTGTTTTCAGATCATTGGTATCGTATCATTTACTACATAACTTTTCACCAAATTTCACAAACACTATGAACGTTTGTTTTTCGATTCAAAACAAGATTTTAACGCTTTGTGGAGTTCAAATAACGCGTTTTGAGATCATTTGTATCGTATCTTTTACTACATAACTTTTCACCAAATTTCACAAACACTAAGTAAGTTTGTTTTTCGATTCAAAACAAGATTTTAACGCTTTGAGGAGTTCAAATAACGTGTTTTGAGATCATTTGTATCGTATCTTTTACTACATAACTTTTCACCAAATTTCACAAACACTAAGAAAGTTTGTTTTTCGATTCAAAACAAGATTTTAACGCTTTGTGGAGTTCAAATAACGTGTTTTGAGATCATTTGTATCGTATCTTTTACTACATAACTTTTCACCAAATTTCACAAACACTAAGAAAGTTTGTTTTTCGATTCAAAACAAGATTTTAGCGCTTTGTGGAGTTCAAATAACGTGCTTTGAGATCATTTGTATCGTATCTTTTACTACATAACTTTTCACCAAATTTCACAAACACTAAGAAAGTTTGTTTTTCGATTCAAAACATGATTTTAACGCTTTGTGGAGTTCAAATAACGTGTTTTGAGATCATTTGTATCGTATCTTTTACTACATAACTTTTCACCAAATTTCACAAACACTAAGAAAGTTTGTTTTTCGATTCAAAACATGATTTTAACGCTTTGTGGAGTTCAAATAAAGTGTTTTGAGATCATTTGTATCGTATCATTCACTACATAACTTTTCACCAAATTTCACAAACACTAAGTAAGTTTGTTTTTCGATTCAAAACAAGATTTTAACGCTTTGAGGAGTTCAAATAACGTGTTTTGAGATCATTTGTATCGTATCTTTTACTACATAACTTTTCACCAAATTTCACAAACACTAAGAAAGTTTGTTTTTCGATTTAAAACAAGATTTTAACGCCTTGATGAGTTCAAATAACGTATTTTTAGATCATTTGTATCGTATCTTTTACTACATAAATTTCCACCAAATTTCACAAACACTAAGAAAGTTTGTTTTTCGATACAAAACAAGATTTTAACGCTTTGAGGAGTTCAAATAACGTGTTTTGAGATCATTTGTATCGTATCTTTTACTACATAACTTTTCACCAAATTTCACAAACACTAATAAAGTTTGTTTTTCGATTCAAAACTAGATTTTAGCGCTTTGTGGAGTTCAAATAACGTGTTTTGAGATCATTTGTATCGTATCTTTTACTACATAACTTTTCACCAAATTTCACAATCACTAAGAAAGTTTGTTTTTCGATTCAAAACAAGATTTTAGCGCCTTGAGGAGTTCAAATAACGTGTTTTGAGATCATTTGTATCGTATCTTTTACTACATAACTTTTCACCAAATTTCACAAACACTAAGAAAGTTTGTTTTTCGATTCAAAACAAGATTTTGATGCTTTGTGGAGTTCAAATAACGTGTTTTCAGATCATTGGTATCGTATCATTTACTACATAACTTTTCACCAAATTTCACAAACACTATGAAATTTTGTTTTTCGATTCAAAACAAGATTTTAACGCTTTGTGGAGTTCAAATAACGCGTTTTGAGATCATTTGTATCGTATCTTTTACTACATAACTTTTCACCAAATTTCACAAACACTAAGTAAGTTTGTTTTTCGATTCAAAACAAGATTTTAACGCTTTGAGGAGTTCAAATAACGTGTTTTGAGATCATTTGTATCGTATCTTTTACTACATAACTTTTCACCAAATTTCACAAACACTAAGAAAGTTTGTTTTTCGATTCAAAACAAGATTTTAACGCTTTGTGGAGTTCAAATAACGTGTTTTGAGATCATTTGTATCGTATCTTTTACTACATAACTTTTCACCAAATTTCACAAACACTAAGAAAGTTTGTTTTTCGATTCAAAACAAGATTTTAGCACTTTGTGGAGTTCAAAATAACGTGCTTTGACATCATTTGTATCGTATCTTTTACTACCTAACTTTTCACCAAATTTCACAAACACTAAGAAAGTTTGTTTTTCGATTCAAAACATGATTTTAACGCTTTGTGGAGTTCAAATAACGTGTTTTGAGATCATTTGTATCGTATCTTTTACTACATAACTTTTCACCAAATTTCACAAACACTAAGAAAGTTTGTTTTTCGATTCAAAACATGATTTTAACGCTTTGTGGAGTTCAAATAAAGTGTTTTGAGATCATTTGTATCGTATCATTCACTACATAACTTTTCACCAAATTTCACAAACACTAAGTAAGTTTGTTTTTCGATTCAAAACAAGATTTTAACGCTTTGAGGAGTTCAAATAACGTGTTTTGAGATCATTTGTATCGTATCTTTTACTACATAACTTTTCACCAAATTTCACAAACACTAAGAAAGTTTGTTTTTCGATTTAAAACAAGATTTTAACGCCTTGATGAGTTCAAATAACGTATTTTTAGATCATTTGTATCGTATCTTTTACTACATAAATTTCCACCAAATTTCACAAACACTAAGAAAGTTTGTTTTTCGATACAAAACAAGATTTTAACGCTTTGAGGAGTTCAAATAACGTGTTTTGAGATCATTTGTATCGTATCTTTTACTACATAACTTTTCACCAAATTTCACAAACACTAATAAAGTTTGTTTTTCGATTCAAAACTAGATTTTAGCGCTTTGTGGAGTTCAAATAACGTGTTTTGAGATCATTTGTATCGTATCTTTTACTACATAACTTTTCACCAAATTTCACAAACACTAAGAAAGTTTGTTTTTCGATTCAAAACAAGATTTTAGCGCCTTGAGGAGTTCAAATAACGTGTTTTGAGATCATTTGTATCGTATCTTTTACTACATAACTTTTCACCAAATTTCACAAACACTAAGAAAGTTTGTTTTTCGATTCAAAACAAGATTTTGATGCTTTGTGGAGTTCAAATAACGTGTTTTCAGATCATTGGTATCGTATCATTTACTACATAACTTTTCACCAAATTTCACAAACACTATGAAAGTTTGTTTTTCGATTCAAAACAAGATTTTAATGCTTTGTGGAGTTCAAATAACGCGTTTTGAGATCATTTGTATCGAATCTTTTACTACATAACTTTTCACCAAATTTCACAAACACTAAGTAAGTTTGTTTTTCGATTCAAAACAAGATTTTAACGCTTTGAGGAGTTCAAATAACGTGTTTTGAGATGATTTGTATCGTATCTTTTACTACATAACTTTTCACCAAATTTCACAAACACTAAGAAAGTTTGTTTTTCGATTCAAAACAAGATTTTAACGCTTTGTGGAGTTCAAATAACGTGTTTTGAGATCATTTGTATCGTATCTTTCACTACATAACTTTTCACCAAATTTCACAAACACTAAGTAAGTTTGTTTTTCGATTCAAAACAAGATTTTAACGCTTTGAGGAGTCAAATAACGTGTTTTGAGATCATTTGTATCGTATCTTTTATTACATAACTTTTCACCAAATTTCACAAACACTAAGAAAGTTTGTTTTTCGATTCAAAACAAGATTTTAACGCCTTGAGGAGTCAAATAACGATTTTTGAGATCATTTGTATCGTATCTTTTATTACATAACTTTTCACCAAATTTCACAAACACTAAGAAAGTTTGTTTTTCGATTCAAAACAAGATTTTAACGCTTTGTGGAGTTCAAATAACGTGTTTTGAGATCATTTGTATCGTATCTTTTACTACATAAATTTCCACCAAATTTCACAAACACTAAGAAAGTTTGTTTTTCGATTCAAAACAAGATTTTAACGCTTTGTGGAGTTCAAATAACGTGTTTTGAGATCATTGGTATCGTATCATTTACTACATAACTTTTCACCAAATTTCACAAACACTAAGAAAGTTTGTTTTTCGATTCAAAACAAGATTTTAGCGCCTTGAGGAGTTCAAATAACGTGTTTTGAGATCATTTGTATCGTATCTTTTACTACATAACTTTTCACCAAATTTCACAAACACTAAGAAAGTTTGTTTTTCGATTCAAAACAAGATTTTAACGCTTTGTGGAGTTCAAATAACGTGTTTTGAGATCATTTGTATCGTATCTTCTACTACATAACTTTTCACCAAATTTCACAAACACTAAGAAATTTTGTTTTTCGATTCAAAACAAGATTTTAGCGCCTTGTGGAGTTCAAATAACGTGTTTTGAGATCATTTGTATCGTATCTTTTACTACATAACTTTTCACCAAATTTCACAAACACTAAGAAAGTTTGTTTTTCGATTCAAAACAAGATTTTAACGCTTTGTGGAGTTCAAATAACGTGTTTTGAGATCATTTGTATCGTATCTTTTACTACATAACTTTTCACCAAATTTCACAAACACTAAGTAAGTTTGTTTTTCGATTCAAAACAAGATTTTAACGCTTTGAGGAGTTCAAATAACGTGTTTTGAGATCATTTGTATCGTATCTTTTACTACATAACTTTTCACCAAATTTCACAAACACTAATAAAGTTTTTTTTTCGATTCAAAACAAGATTGTAACGCTTTGTGGAGTTCAAATAACGTGTTTTGAGATCATTTGTATCGTATCTTTTACTACATAACTTTTCACCAAATTTCCCAAACACTAAGAAAGTTTGTTTTTCGATTCAAAACAAGATTTTAACACTTTGTGGAGTTCAAATAACGGGTTTTGAGATCATTTGTATCGTATCATTCACTACATAACTTTTCACCAAATTTCACAAACACTAAGTAAGTTTGTTTTTCGATTCAAAACAAGATTTTAACGCTTTGAGGAGTTCAAATAACGTGTTTTGAGATCATTTGTATCGTATCTTTTACTACATAACTTTTCACCAAATTTCACAAACACTAAGAAAGTTTGTTTTTCGATTCAAAACAAGATTTTAACGCTTTGAGGAGTTCAAATAACGTATTTTTAGATCATTTGTATCGTATCTTTTACTACATAAATTTCCACCAAATTTCATAAACACTAAGAAAGTTTGTTTTTCGATACAAAACAAGATTTTAACGCTTTGAGGAGTTCAAATAACGTGTTTTGAGATCATTTGTATCGTATCTTTTACTACATAACTTTTCACCAAATTTCACAAACACTAAGAAAGTTTGTTTTTCGATTCAAAACAAGATTTTAGCGCTTTGTGGAGTTCAAATAACGTGTTTTGAGATCATTGGTATCGTATCTTTCACTACATAACTTTTCACCAAATTTCACAAACACTAAGAAAGTTTGTTTTTCGATTCAAAACAAGATTTTAACGCTTTGTGGAGTTCAAATAACGTGTTTTCAGATCATTGGTATCGTATCATTTACTACATAACTTTTCACCAAATTTCACAAACACTAAGAAAGTTTGTTTTTCGATTCAAAACAAGATTTTAGCGCCTTGAGGAGTTCAAATAACGTGTTTTGAGATCATTTGTATCGTATCTTTTACTACATAACTTTTCACCAAATTTCACAAACACTAAGAAAGTTTGTTTTTCGATTCAAAACAAGATTTTAACGCTTTGTGGAGTTCAAATAACGTGTTTGGAGATCATTTGTATCGTATCTTCTACTACATAACTTTTCACCAAATTTCACAAACACTAAGAAATTTTGTTTTTCGATTCAAAACAAGATTTTAGCGCCTTGTGGAGTTCAAATAACGTGTTTTGAGATCATTTGTATCGTATCTTTTACTACATAACTTTTCACCAAATTTCACAAACACTAAGAAAGTTTGTTTTTCGATTCAAAACAAGATTTTAACGCTTTGTGGAGTTCAAATAACGTGTTTTGAGATCATTTGTATCGTATCTTTTACTACATAACTTTTCACCAAATTTCACAAACACTAAGTAAGTTTGTTTTTCGATTCAAAACAAGATTTTAACGCTTTGAGGAGTTCAAATAACGTGTTTTGAGATCATTTGTATCGTATCTTTTACTACATAACTTTTCACCAAATTTCACAAACACTAAGAAAGTTTTTTTTTCGATTCAAAACAAGATTGTAACGCTTTGTGGAGTTCAAATAACGTGTTTTGAGATCATTTGTATCGTATCATTTACTACATAACTTTTCACCAAATTTCACAAACACTAAGAAAGTTTGTTTTTCGATTCAAAACAAGATTTTAGCGCCTTGAGGAGTTCAAATAACGTGTTTTGAGATCATTTGTATCGTATCTTTTACTACATAACTTTTCACCAAATTTCACAAACACTAAGAAAGTTTGTTTTTCGATTCAAAACAAGATTTTAACGCTTTGTGGAGTTCAAATAACGTGTTTTGAGATCATTTGTATCGTATCTTTTACTACATAACTTTTCACCAAATTTCACAAACACTAAGAAAGTTTGTTTTTCGATTCAAAACAAGATTTTAACGCTTTGAGGAGTTCAAATAACGTATTTTTAGATCATTTGTATCGTATCTTTTACTACATAAATTTCCACCAAATTTCATAAACACTAAGAAAGTTTGTTTTTCGATACAAAACAAGATTTTAACGCTTTGAGGAGTTCAAATAACGTGTTTTGAGATCATTTGTATCGTATCTTTTACTACATAACTTTTCACCAAATTTCACAAACACTAAGAAAGTTTGTTTTTCGATTCAAAACAAGATTTTAGCGCCTTGAGGAGTTCAAATAACGTGTTTTGAGATCATTTGTATCGTATCTTTCACTACATAACTTTTCACCAAATTTCACAAACACTAAGAAAGTTTGTTTTTCGATTCAAAACAAGATTTTGATGCTTTGTGGAGTTCAAATAACGTGTTTTCAGATCATTGGTATCGTATCATTTACTACATAACTTTTCACCAAATTTCACAAACACTATGAACGTTTGTTTTTCGATTCAAAACAAGATTTTAACGCTTTGTGGAGTTCAAATAACGCGTTTTGAGATCATTTGTATCGTATCTTTTACTACATAACTTTTCACCAAATTTCACAAACACTAAGTAAGTTTGTATTTCGATTCAAAACAAGATTTTAACGCTTTGAGGAGTTCAAATAACGTGTTTTGAGATCATTTGTATCGTATCTTTTACTACATAACTTTTCACCAAATTTCACAAACACTAAGAAAGTTTGTTTTTCGATTCAAAACAAGATTTTAACGCTTTGTGGAGTTCAAATAACGTGTTTTGAGATCATTTGTATCGTATCTTTTACTACATAACTTTTCACCAAATTTCACAAACACTAAGAAAGTTTGTTTTTTGATTCAAAACAAGATTTTAGCGCTTTGTGGAGTTCAAATAACGTGCTTTGAGATCATTTGTATCGTATCTTTTACTACATAACTTTTCATCAAATTTCACAAACACTAAGAAAGTTTGTTTTTCGATTCAAAACATGATTTTAACGCTTTGTGGAGTTCAAATAACGTGTTTTGAGATCATTTGTATCGTATCTTTTACTACATAACTTTTCACCAAATTTCACAAACACTAAGAAAGTTTGTTTTTCGATTCAAAACATGATTTTAACGCTTTGTGGAGTTCAAATAAAGTGTTTTGAGATCATTTGTATCGTATCATTCACTACATAACTTTTCACCAAATTTCACAAACACTAAGTAAGTTTGTTTTTCGATTCAAAACAAGATTTTAACGCTTTGAGGAGTTCAAATAACGTGTTTTGAGATCATTTTATCGTATCTTTTACTACATAACTTTTCACCAAATTTCACAAACACTAAGAAAGTTTGTTTTTCGATTTAAAACAAGATTTTAACGCCTTGATGAGTTCAAATAACGTATTTTTAGATCATTTGTATCGTATCTTTTACTACATAAATTTCCACCAAATTTCACAAACACTAAGAAAGTTTGTTTTTCGATACAAAACAAGATTTTAACGCTTTGAGGAGTTCAAATAACGTGTTTTGAGATCATTTGTATCGTATCTTTTACTACATAACTTTTCACCAAATTTCACAAACACTAATAAAGTTTGTTTTTCGATTCAAAACTAGATTTTAGCGCTTTGTGGAGTTCAAATAACGTGTTTTGAGATCATTTGTATCGTATCTTTTACTACATAACTTTTCACCAAATTTCACAATCACTAAGAAAGTTTGTTTTTCGATTCAAAACAAGATTTTAGCGCCTTGAGGAGTTCAAATAACGTGTTTTGAGATCATTTGTATCGTATCTTTTACTACATAACTTTTCACCAAATTTCACAAACACTAAGAAAGTTTGTTTTTCGATTCAAAACAAGATTTTGATGCTTTGTGGAGTTCAAATAACGTGTTTTCAGATCATTGGTATCGTATCATTTACTACATAACTTTTCACCAAATTTCACAAACACTATGAAATTTTGTTTTTCGATTCAAAACAAGATTTTAACGCTTTGTGGAGTTCAAATAACGCGTTTTGAGATCATTTGTATCGTATCTTTTACTACATAACTTTTCACCAAATTTCACAAACACTAAGTAAGTTTGTTTTTCGATTCAAAACAAGATTTTAACGCTTTGAGGAGTTCAAATAACGTGTTTTGAGATCATTTGTATCGTATCTTTTACTACATAACTTTTCACCAAATTTCACAAACACTAAGAAAGTTTGTTTTTCGATTCAAAACAAGATTTTAACGCTTTGTGGAGTTCAAATAACGTGTTTTGAGATCATTTGTATCGTATCTTTTACTACATAACTTTTCACCAAATTTCACAAACACTAAGAAAGTTTGTTTTTCGATTCAAAACAAGATTTTAGCGCTTTGTGGAGTTCAAAATAACGTGCTTTGACATCATTTGTATCGTATCTTTTACTACCTAACTTTTCACCAAATTTCACAAACACTAAGAAAGTTTGTTTTTCGATTCAAAACATGATTTTAACGCTTTGTGGAGTTCAAATAACGTGTTTTGAGATCATTTGTATCGTATCTTTTACTACATAACTTTTCACCAAATTTCACAAACACTAAGAAAGTTTGTTTTTCGATTCAAAACATGATTTTAACGCTTTGTGGAGTTCAAATAAAGTGTTTTGAGATCATTTGTATCGTATCATTCACTACATAACTTTTCACCAAATTTCACAAACACTAAGTAAGTTTGTTTTTCGATTCAAAACAAGATTTTAACGCTTTGAGGAGTTCAAATAACGTGTTTTGAGATCATTTGTATCGTATCTTTTACTACATAACTTTTCACCAAATTTCACAAACACTAAGAAAGTTTGTTTTTCGATTTAAAACAAGATTTTAACGCCTTGATGAGTTCAAATAACGTATTTTTAGATCATTTGTATCGTATCTTTTACTACATAAATTTCCACCAAATTTCACAAACACTAAGAAAGTTTGTTTTTCGATACAAAACAAGATTTTAACGCTTTGAGGAGTTCAAATAACGTGTTTTGAGATCATTTGTATCGTATCTTTTACTACATAACTTTTCACCAAATTTCACAAACACTAATAAAGTTTGTTTTTCGATTCAAAACTAGATTTTAGCGCTTTGTGGAGTTCAAATAACGTGTTTTGAGATCATTTGTATCGTATCTTTTACTACATAACTTTTCACCAAATTTCACAAACACTAAGAAAGTTTGTTTTTCGATTCAAAACAAGATTTTAGCGCCTTGAGGAGTTCAAATAACGTGTTTTGAGATCATTTGTATCGTATCTTTTACTACATAACTTTTCACCAAATTTCACAAACACTAAGAAAGTTTGTTTTTCGATTCAAAACAAGATTTTGATGCTTTGTGGAGTTCAAATAACGTGTTTTCAGATCATTGGTATCGTATCATTTACTACATAACTTTTCACCAAATTTCACAAACACTATGAAAGTTTGTTTTTCGATTCAAAACAAGATTTTAATGCTTTGTGGAGTTCAAATAACGCGTTTTGAGATCATTTGTATCGAATCTTTTACTACATAACTTTTCACCAAATTTCACAAACACTAAGTAAGTTTGTTTTTCGATTCAAAACAAGATTTTAACGCTTTGAGGAGTTCAAATAACGTGTTTTGAGATGATTTGTATCGTATCTTTTACTACATAACTTTTCACCAAATTTCACAAACACTAAGAAAGTTTGTTTTTCGATTCAAAACAAGATTTTAACGCTTTGTGGAGTTCAAATAACGTGTTTTGAGATCATTTGTATCGTATCTTTCACTACATAACTTTTCACCAAATTTCACAAACACTAAGTAAGTTTGTTTTTCGATTCAAAACAAGATTTTAACGCTTTGAGGAGTCAAATAACGTGTTTTGAGATCATTTGTATCGTATCTTTTATTACATAACTTTTCACCAAATTTCACAAACACTAAGAAAGTTTGTTTTTCGATTCAAAACAAGATTTTAACGCCTTGAGGAGTCAAATAACGATTTTTGAGATCATTTGTATCGTATCTTTTATTACATAACTTTTCACCAAATTTCACAAACACTAAGAAAGTTTGTTTTTCGATTCAAAACAAGATTTTAACGCTTTGTGGAGTTCAAATAACGTGTTTTGAGATCATTTGTATCGTATCTTTTACTACATAAATTTCCACCAAATTTCACAAACACTAAGAAAGTTTGTTTTTCGATTCAAAACAAGATTTTAACGCTTTGTGGAGTTCAAATAACGTGTTTTGAGATCATTGGTATCGTATCATTTACTACATAACTTTTCACCAAATTTCACAAACACTAAGAAAGTTTGTTTTTCGATTCAAAACAAGATTTTAGCGCCTTGAGGAGTTCAAATAACGTGTTTTGAGATCATTTGTATCGTATCTTTTACTACATAACTTTTCACCAAATTTCACAAACACTAAGAAAGTTTGTTTTTCGATTCAAAACAAGATTTTAACGCTTTGTGGAGTTCAAATAACGTGTTTTGAGATCATTTGTATCGTATCTTCTACTACATAACTTTTCACCAAATTTCACAAACACTAAGAAATTTTGTTTTTCGATTCAAAACAAGATTTTAGCGCCTTGTGGAGTTCAAATAACGTGTTTTGAGATCATTTGTATCGTATCTTTTACTACATAACTTTTCACCAAATTTCACAAACACTAAGAAAGTTTGTTTTTCGATTCAAAACAAGATTTTAACGCTTTGTGGAGTTCAAATAACGTGTTTTGAGATCATTTGTATCGTATCTTTTACTACATAACTTTTCACCAAATTTCACAAACACTAAGTAAGTTTGTTTTTCGATTCAAAACAAGATTTTAACGCTTTGAGGAGTTCAAATAACGTGTTTTGAGATCATTTGTATCGTATCTTTTACTACATAACTTTTCACCAAATTTCACAAACACTAATAAAGTTTTTTTTTCGATTCAAAACAAGATTGTAACGCTTTGTGGAGTTCAAATAACGTGTTTTGAGATCATTTGTATCGTATCTTTCACTACATAACTTTTCACCAAATTTCACAAACACTAAGAAAGTTTGTTTTTCGATTCAAAACAAGATTTTAACGCTTTGAGGAGTTCAAATAACGTGTTTTGAGATCATTTGTATCGTATCTTTTACTACATAACTTTTCACCAAATTTCACAAACACTAAGAAAGTTTGTTTTTCGATTCAAAACAAGATTTTAACGCTTTGTGGAGTTCAAATAACGTGTTTTGAGATCATTTGTATCGTATCTTTTACTACATAACTTTTCACCAAATTTCCCAAACACTAAGAAAGTTTGTTTTTCGATTCAAAACAAGATTTTAACACTTTGTGGAGTTCAAATAACGGGTTTTGAGATCATTTGTATCGTATCATTCACTACATAACTTTTCACCAAATTTCACAAACACTAAGTAAGTTTGTTTTTCGATTCAAAACAAGATTTTAACGCTTTGAGGAGTTCAAATAACGTGTTTTGAGATCATTTGTATCGTATCTTTTACTACATAACTTTTCACCAAATTTCACAAACACTAAGAAAGTTTGTTTTTCGATTCAAAACAAGATTTTAACGCTTTGTGGAGTTCAAATAACGTGTTTTGAGATCATTTGTATCGTATCTTTTACTACATAACTTTTCACCAAATTTCCCAAACACTAAGAAAGTTTGTTTTTCGATTCAAAACAAGATTTTAACACTTTGTGGAGTTCAAATAACGGGTTTTGAGATCATTTGTATCGTATCATTCACTACATAACTTTTCACCAAATTTCACAAACACTAAGTAAGTTTGTTTTTCGATTCAAAACAAGATTTTAACGCTTTGAGGAGTTCAAATAACGTGTTTTGAGATCATTTGTATCGTATCTTTTACTACATAACTTTTCACCAAATTTCACAAACACTAAGAAAGTTTGTTTTTCGATTCAAAACAAGATTTTAACGCTTTGAGGAGTTCAAATAACGTATTTTTAGATCATTTGTATCGTATCTTTTACTACATAAATTTCCACCAAATTTCACAAACACTAAGAAAGTTTGTTTTTCGATACAAAACAAGATTTTAACGCTTTGAGGAGTTCAAATAACGTGTTTTGAGATCATTTGTATCGTATCTTTTACTACATAACTTTTCACCAAATTTCACAAACACTAAGAAAGTTTGTTTTTCGATTCAAAACAAGATTTTAGCGCCTTGAGGAGTTCAAATAACGTGTTTTGAGATCATTTGTATCGTATCTTTTACTACATAACTTTTCACCAAATTTCACAAACACTAAGAAAGTTTGTTTTTCGATTCAAAACAAGATTTTGATGCTTTGTGGAGTTCAAATAACGTGTTTTCAGATCATTGGTATCGTATCATTTACTACATAACTTTTCACCAAATTTCACAAACACTATGAAAGTTTGTTTTTCGATTCAAAACAAGATTTTAACGCTTTGTGGAGTTCAAATAACGCGTTTTGAGATCATTTGTATCGTATCTTTTACTACATAACTTTTCACCAAATTTCACAAACACTAAGTAAGTTTGTTTTTCGATTCAAAACAAGATTTTAACGCTTTGAGGAGTTCAAATAACGTGTTTTGAGATCATTTGTATCGTATCTTTTACTACATAACTTTTCACCAAATTTCACAAACACTAAGAAAGTTTGTTTTTCGATTCAAAACAAGATTTTAACGCTTTGTGGAGTTCAAATAACGTGTTTTGAGATCATTTGTATCGTATCTTTTACTACATAACTTTTCACCAAATTTCACAAACACTAAGAAAGTTTGTTTTTCGATTCAAAACAAGATTTTAGCGCTTTGTGGAGTTCAAATAACGTGCTTTGAGATCATTTGTATCGTATCTTTTAGTACATAACTTTTCACCAAATTTCACAAACACTAAGAAAGTTTGTTTTTCGATTCAAAACATGATTTTAACGCTTTGTGGAGTTCAAATAACGTGTTTTGAGATCATTTGTATCGTATCTTTTACTACATAACTTTTCACCAAATTTCACAAACACTAAGAAAGTTTGTTTTTCGATTCAAAACATGATTTTAACGCTTTGTGGAGTTCAAATAAAGTGTTTTGAGATCATTTGTATCGTATCATTCACTACATAACTTTTCACCAAATTTCACAAACACTAAGTAAGTTTGTTTTTCGATTCAAAACAAGATTTTAACGCTTTGAGGAGTTCAAATAACGTGTTTTGAGATCATTTGTATCGTATCTTTTACTACATAACTTTTCACCAAATTTCACAAACACTAAGAAAGTTTGTTTTTCGATTTAAAACAAGATTTTAACGCCTTGATGAGTTCAAATAACGTATTTTTAGATCATTTGTATCGTATCTTTTACTACATAAATTTCCACCAAATTTCACAAACACTAAGAAAGTTTGTTTTTCGATACAAAACAAGATTTTAACGCTTTGAGGAGTTCAAATAACGTGTTTTGAGATCATTTGTATCGTATCTTTTACTACATAACTTTTCACCAAATTTCACAAACACTAATAAAGTTTGTTTTTCGATTCAAAACTAGATTTTAGCGCTTTGTGGAGTTCAAATAACGTGTTTTGAGATCATTTGTATCGTATCTTTTACTACATAACTTTTCACCAAATTTCACAATCACTAAGAAAGTTTGTTTTTCGATTCAAAACAAGATTTTAGCGCCTTGAGGAGTTCAAATAACGTGTTTTGAGATCATTTGTATCGTATCTTTTACTACAAAACTTTTCACCAAATTTCACAAACACTAAGAAAGTTTGTTTTTCGATTCAAAACAAGATTTTGATGCTTTGTGGAGTTCAAATAACGCGTTTTCAGATCATTGGTATCGTATCATTTACTACATAACTTTTCACCAAATTTCACAAACACTATGAAATTTTGTTTTTCGATTCAAAACAAGATTTTAACGCTTTGTGGAGTTCAAATAACGCGTTTTGAGATCATTTGTATCGTATCTTTTACTACATAACTTTTCACCAAATTTCACAAACACTAAGTAAGTTTGTTTTTCGATTCAAAACAAGATTTTAACGCTTTGAGGAGTTCAAATAACGTGTTTTGAGATCATTTGTATCGTATCTTTTACTACATAACTTTTCACCAAATTTCACAAACACTAAGAAAGTTTGTTTTTCGATTCAAAACAAGATTTTAACGCTTTGTGGAGTTCAAATAACGTGTTTTGAGATCATTTGTATCGTATCTTTTACTACATAACTTTTCACCAAATTTCACAAACACTAAGAAAGTTTGTTTTTCGATTCAAAACAAGATTTTAGCGCTTTGTGGAGTTCAAAATAACGTGCTTTGAGATCATTTGTATCGTATCTTTTACTACATAACTTTTCACCAAATTTCACAAACACTAAGAAAGTTTGTTTTTCGATTCAAAACATGATTTTAACGCTTTGTGGAGTTCAAATAACGTGTTTTGAGATCATTTGTATC
Organism: Luzula sylvatica; assembly: GCA_946800325.1. NCBI lineage: Eukaryota > Viridiplantae > Streptophyta > Magnoliopsida > Poales > Juncaceae > Luzula > Luzula sylvatica. The sequence goes on along the minus strand of OX326956.1, from coordinate 69,471,638 downwards.
GTATCTTTTACTACATAACTTTTCACCAAATTTCACAAACACTAAGAAAGTTTGTTTTTCGATTCAAAACAAGATTTTAACGCCTTGAGGAGTCAAATAACGATTTTTGAGATCATTTGTATCGTATCTTTTATTACATAACTTTTCACCAAATTTCACAAACACTAAGAAAGTTTGTTTTTCGATTCAAAACAAGATTTTAACGCTTTGTGGAGTTCAAATAACGTGTTTTGAGATCATTTGTATCGTATCTTTTACTACATAAATTTCCACCAAATTTCACAAACACTAAGAAAGTTTGTTTTTCGATTCAAAACAAGATTTTAACGCTTTGTGGAGTTCAAATAACGTGTTTTGAGATCATTGGTATCGTATCATTTACTACATAACTTTTCACCAAATTTCACAAACACTAAGAAAGTTTGTTTTTCGATTCAAAACAAGATTTTAGCGCCTTGAGGAGTTCAAATAACGTGTTTTGAGATCATTTGTATCGTATCTTTTACTACATAACTTTTCACCAAATTTCACAAACACTAAGAAAGTTTGTTTTTCGATTCAAAACAAGATTTTAACGCTTTGTGGAGTTCAAATAACGTGTTTTGAGATCATTTGTATCGTATCTTCTACTACATAACTTTTCACCAAATTTCACAAACACTAAGAAATTTTGTTTTTCGATTCAAAACAAGATTTTAGCGCCTTGTGGAGTTCAAATAACGTGTTTTGAGATCATTTGTATCGTATCTTTTACTACATAACTTTTCACCAAATTTCACAAACACTAAGAAAGTTTGTTTTTCGATTCAAAACAAGATTTTAACGCTTTGTGGAGTTCAAATAACGTGTTTTGAGATCATTTGTATCGTATCTTTTACTACATAACTTTTCACCAAATTTCACAAACACTAAGTAAGTTTGTTTTTCGATTCAAAACAAGATTTTAACGCTTTGAGGAGTTCAAATAACGTGTTTTGAGATCATTTGTATCGTATCTTTTACTACATAACTTTTCACCAAATTTCACAAACACTAATAAAGTTTTTTTTTCGATTCAAAACAAGATTGTAACGCTTTGTGGAGTTCAAATAACGTGTTTTGAGATCATTTGTATCGTATCTTTCACTACATAACTTTTCACCAAATTTCACAAACACTAAGAAAGTTTGTTTTTCGATTCAAAACAAGATTTTAACGCTTTGAGGAGTTCAAATAACGTGTTTTGAGATCATTTGTATCGTATCTTTTACTACATAACTTTTCACCAAATTTCACAAACACTAAGAAAGTTTGTTTTTCGATTCAAAACAAGATTTTAACGCTTTGTGGAGTTCAAATAACGTGTTTTGAGATCATTTGTATCGTATCTTTTACTACATAACTTTTCACCAAATTTCCCAAACACTAAGAAAGTTTGTTTTTCGATTCAAAACAAGATTTTAACACTTTGTGGAGTTCAAATAACGGGTTTTGAGATCATTTGTATCGTATCATTCACTACATAACTTTTCACCAAATTTCACAAACACTAAGTAAGTTTGTTTTTCGATTCGAAACAAGATTTTAACGCTTTGAGGAGTTCAAATAACGTGTTTTGAGATCATTTGTATCGTATCTTTTACTACATAACTTTTCACCAAATTTCACAAACACTAAGAAAGTTTGTTTTTCGATTCAAAACAAGATTTTAACGCTTTGTGGAGTTCAAATAACGTGTTTTGAGATCATTTGTATCGTATCTTTTACTACATAACTTTTCACCAAATTTCCCAAACACTAAGAAAGTTTGTTTTTCGATTCAAAACAAGATTTTAACACTTTGTGGAGTTCAAATAACGGGTTTTGAGATCATTTGTATCGTATCATTCACTACATAACTTTTCACCAAATTTCACAAACACTAAGTAAGTTTGTTTTTCGATTCAAAACAAGATTTTAACGCTTTGAGGAGTTCAAATAACGTGTTTTGAGATCATTTGTATCGTATCTTTTACTACATAACTTTTCACCAAATTTCACAAACACTAAGAAAGTTTGTTTTTCGATTCAAAACAAGATTTTAACGCTTTGAGGAGTTCAAATAACGTATTTTTAGATCATTTGTATCGTATCTTTTACTACATAAATTTCCACCAAATTTCACAAACACTAAGAAAGTTTGTTTTTCGATACAAAACAAGATTTTAACGCTTTGAGGAGTTCAAATAACGTGTTTTGAGATCATTTGTATCGTATCTTTTACTACATAACTTTTCACCAAATTTCACAAACACTAAGAAAGTTTGTTTTTCGATTCAAAACAAGATTTTAGCGCCTTGAGGAGTTCAAATAACGTGTTTTGAGATCATTTGTATCGTATCTTTTACTACATAACTTTTCACCAAATTTCACAAACACTAAGAAAGTTTGTTTTTCGATTCAAAACAAGATTTTGATGCTTTGTGGAGTTCAAATAACGTGTTTTCAGATCATTGGTATCGTATCATTTACTACATAACTTTTCACCAAATTTCACAAACACTATGAAAGTTTGTTTTTCGATTCAAAACAAGATTTTAACGCTTTGTGGAGTTCAAATAACGCGTTTTGAGATCATTTGTATCGTATCTTTTACTACATAACTTTTCACCAAATTTCACAAACACTAAGTAAGTTTGTTTTTCGATTCAAAACAAGATTTTAACGCTTTGAGGAGTTCAAATAACGTGTTTTGAGATCATTTGTATCGTATCTTTTACTACATAACTTTTCACCAAATTTCACAAACACTAAGAAAGTTTGTTTTTCGATTCAAAACAAGATTTTAACGCTTTGTGGAGTTCAAATAACGTGTTTTGAGATCATTTGTATCGTATCTTTTACTACATAACTTTTCACCAAATTTCACAAACACTAAGAAAGTTTGTTTTTCGATTCAAAACAAGATTTTAGCGCTTTGTGGAGTTCAAATAACGTGCTTTGAGATCATTTGTATCGTATCTTTTAGTACATAACTTTTCACCAAATTTCACAAACACTAAGAAAGTTTGTTTTTCGATTCAAAACATGATTTTAACGCTTTGTGGAGTTCAAATAACGTGTTTTGAGATCATTTGTATCGTATCTTTTACTACATAACTTTTCACCAAATTTCACAAACACTAAGAAAGTTTGTTTTTCGATTCAAAACATGATTTTAACGCTTTGTGGAGTTCAAATAAAGTGTTTTGAGATCATTTGTATCGTATCATTCACTACATAACTTTTCACCAAATTTCACAAACACTAAGTAAGTTTGTTTTTCGATTCAAAACAAGATTTTAACGCTTTGAGGAGTTCAAATAACGTGTTTTGAGATCATTTGTATCGTATCTTTTACTACATAACTTTTCACCAAATTTCACAAACACTAAGAAAGTTTGTTTTTCGATTTAAAACAAGATTTTAACGCCTTGATGAGTTCAAATAACGTATTTTTAGATCATTTGTATCGTATCTTTTACTACATAAATTTCCACCAAATTTCACAAACACTAAGAAAGTTTGTTTTTCGATACAAAACAAGATTTTAACGCTTTGAGGAGTTCAAATAACGTGTTTTGAGATCATTTGTATCGTATCTTTTACTACATAACTTTTCACCAAATTTCACAAACACTAATAAAGTTTGTTTTTCGATTCAAAACTAGATTTTAGCGCTTTGTGGAGTTCAAATAACGTGTTTTGAGATCATTTGTATCGTATCTTTTACTACATAACTTTTCACCAAATTTCACAATCACTAAGAAAGTTTGTTTTTCGATTCAAAACAAGATTTTAGCGCCTTGAGGAGTTCAAATAACGTGTTTTGAGATCATTTGTATCGTATCTTTTACTACAAAACTTTTCACCAAATTTCACAAACACTAAGAAAGTTTGTTTTTCGATTCAAAACAAGATTTTGATGCTTTGTGGAGTTCAAATAACGCGTTTTCAGATCATTGGTATCGTATCATTTACTACATAACTTTTCACCAAATTTCACAAACACTATGAAATTTTGTTTTTCGATTCAAAACAAGATTTTAACGCTTTGTGGAGTTCAAATAACGCGTTTTGAGATCATTTGTATCGTATCTTTTACTACATAACTTTTCACCAAATTTCACAAACACTAAGTAAGTTTGTTTTTCGATTCAAAACAAGATTTTAACGCTTTGAGGAGTTCAAATAACGTGTTTTGAGATCATTTGTATCGTATCTTTTACTACATAACTTTTCACCAAATTTCACAAACACTAAGAAAGTTTGTTTTTCGATTCAAAACAAGATTTTAACGCTTTGTGGAGTTCAAATAACGTGTTTTGAGATCATTTGTATCGTATCTTTTACTACATAACTTTTCACCAAATTTCACAAACACTAAGAAAGTTTGTTTTTCGATTCAAAACAAGATTTTAGCGCTTTGTGGAGTTCAAAATAACGTGCTTTGAGATCATTTGTATCGTATCTTTTACTACATAACTTTTCACCAAATTTCACAAACACTAAGAAAGTTTGTTTTTCGATTCAAAACATGATTTTAACGCTTTGTGGAGTTCAAATAACGTGTTTTGAGATCATTTGTATCGTATCTTTTACTACATAACTTTTCACCAAATTTCACAAACACTAAGAAAGTTTGTTTTTCGATTCAAAACATGATTTTAACGCTTTGTGGAGTTCAAATAAAGTGTTTTGAGATCATTTGTATCGTATCATTCACTACATAACTTTTCACCAAATTTCACAAACACTAAGTAAGTTTGTTTTTCGATTCAAAACAAGATTTTAACGCTTTGAGGAGTTCAAATAACGTGTTTTGAGATCATTTGTATCGTATCTTTTACTACATAACTTTTCACCAAATTTCACAAACACTAAGAAAGTTTGTTTTTCGATTTAAAACAAGATTTTAACGCCTTGATGAGTTCAAATAACGTATTTTTAGATCATTTGTATCGTATCTTTTACTACATAAATTTCCACCAAATTTCACAAACACTAAGAAAGTTTGTTTTTCGATACAAAACAAGATTTTAACGCTTTGAGGAGTTCAAATAACGTGTTTTGAGATCATTTGTATCGTATCTTTTACTACATAACTTTTCACCAAATTTCACAAACACTAATAAAGTTTGTTTTTCGATTCAAAACTAGATTTTAGCGCTTTGTGGAGTTCAAATAACGTGTTTTGAGATCATTTGTATCGTATCTTTTACTACATAACTTTTCACCAAATTTCACAAACACTAAGAAAGTTTGTTTTTCGATTCAAAACAAGATTTTAGCGCCTTGAGGAGTTCAAATAACGTGTTTTGAGATCATTTGTATCGTATCTTTTACTACATAACTTTTCACCAAATTTCACAAACACTAAGAAAGTTTGTTTTTCGATTCAAAACAAGATTTTGATGCTTTGTGGAGTTCAAATAACGTGTTTTCAGATCATTGGTATCGTATCATTTACTACATAACTTTTCACCAAATTTCACAAACACTATGAAAGTTTGTTTTTCGATTCAAAACAAGATTTTAACGCTTTGTGGAGTTCAAATAACGCGTTTTGAGATCATTTGTATCGAATCTTTTACTACATAACTTTTCACCAAATTTCACAAACACTAAGTAAGTTTGTTTTTCGATTCAAAACAAGATTTTAACGCTTTGAGGAGTTCAAATAACGTGTTTTGAGATGATTTGTATCGTATCTTTTACTACATAACTTTTCACCAAATTTCACAAACACTAAGAAAGTTTGTTTTTCGATTCAAAACAAGATTTTAACGCTTTGTGGAGTTCAAATAACGTGTTTTGAGATCATTTGTATCGTATCTTTCACTACATAACTTTTCACCAAATTTCACAAACACTAAGTAAGTTTGTTTTTCGATTCAAAACAAGATTTTAACGCTTTGAGGAGTCAAATAACGTGTTTTGAGATCATTTGTATCGTATCTTTTATTACATAACTTTTCACCAAATTTCACAAACACTAAGAAAGTTTGTTTTTCGATTCAAAACAAGATTTTAACGCCTTGAGGAGTCAAATAACGATTTTTGAGATCATTTGTATCGTATCTTTTATTACATAACTTTTCACCAAATTTCACAAACACTAAGAAAGTTTGTTTTTCGATTCAAAACAAGATTTTAACGCTTTGTGGAGTTCAAATAACGTGTTTTGAGATCATTTGTATCGTATCTTTTACTACATAAATTTCCACCAAATTTCACAAACACTAAGAAAGTTTGTTTTTCGATTCAAAACAAGATTTTAACGCTTTGTGGAGTTCAAATAACGTGTTTTGAGATCATTGGTATCGTATCATTTACTACATAACTTTTCACCAAATTTCACAAACACTAAGAAAGTTTGTTTTTCGATTCAAAACAAGATTTTAGCGCCTTGAGGAGTTCAAATAACGTGTTTTGAGATCATTTGTATCGTATCTTTTACTACATAACTTTTCACCAAATTTCACAAACACTAAGAAAGTTTGTTTTTCGATTCAAAACAAGATTTTAACGCTTTGTGGAGTTCAAATAACGTGTTTTGAGATCATTTGTATCGTATCTTCTACTACATAACTTTTCACCAAATTTCACAAACACTAAGAAATTTTGTTTTTCGATTCAAAACAAGATTTTAGCGCCTTGTGGAGTTCAAATAACGTGTTTTGAGATCATTTGTATCGTATCTTTTACTACATAACTTTTCACCAAATTTCACAAACACTAAGAAAGTTTGTTTTTCGATTCAAAACAAGATTTTAACGCTTTGTGGAGTTCAAATAACGTGTTTTGAGATCATTTGTATCGTATCTTTTACTACATAACTTTTCACCAAATTTCACAAACACTAAGTAAGTTTGTTTTTCGATTCAAAACAAGATTTTAACGCTTTGAGGAGTTCAAATAACGTGTTTTGAGATCATTTGTATCGTATCTTTTACTACATAACTTTTCACCAAATTTCACAAACACTAATAAAGTTTTTTTTTCGATTCAAAACAAGATTGTAACGCTTTGTGGAGTTCAAATAACGTGTTTTGAGATCATTTGTATCGTATCTTTCACTACATAACTTTTCACCAAATTTCACAAACACTAAGAAAGTTTGTTTTTCGATTCAAAACAAGATTTTAACGCTTTGAGGAGTTCAAATAACGTGTTTTGAGATCATTTGTATCGTATCTTTTACTACATAACTTTTCACCAAATTTCACAAACACTAAGAAAGTTTGTTTTTCGATTCAAAACAAGATTTTAACGCTTTGTGGAGTTCAAATAACGTGTTTTGAGATCATTTGTATCGTATCTTTTACTACATAACTTTTCACCAAATTTCCCAAACACTAAGAAAGTTTGTTTTTCGATTCAAAACAAGATTTTAACACTTTGTGGAGTTCAAATAACGGGTTTTGAGATCATTTGTATCGTATCATTCACTACATAACTTTTCACCAAATTTCACAAACACTAAGTAAGTTTGTTTTTCGATTCAAAACAAGATTTTAACGCTTTGAGGAGTTCAAATAACGTGTTTTGAGATCATTTGTATCGTATCTTTTACTACATAACTTTTCACCAAATTTCACAAACACTAAGAAAGTTTGTTTTTCGATTCAAAACAAGATTTTAACGCTTTGTGGAGTTCAAATAACATGTTTTGAGATCATTTGTATCGTATCTTTTACTACATAACTTTTCACCAAATTTCCCAAACACTAAGAAAGTTTGTTTTTCGATTCAAAACAAGATTTTAACACTTTGTGGAGTTCAAATAACGGGTTTTGAGATCATTTGTATCGTATCATTCACTACATAACTTTTCACCAAATTTCACAAACACTAAGTAAGTTTGTTTTTCGATTCAAAACAAGATTTTAACGCTTTGAGGAGTTCAAATAACGTGTTTTGAGATCATTTGTATCGTATCTTTTACTACATAACTTTTCACCAAATTTCACAAACACTAAGAAAGTTTGTTTTTCGATTCAAAACAAGATTTTAACGCTTTGAGGAGTTCAAATAACGTATTTTTAGATCATTTGTATCGTATCTTTTACGACATAAATTTCCACCAAATTTCACAAACACTAAGAAAGTTTGTTTTTCGATACAAAACAAGATTTTAACGCTTTGAGGAGTTCAAATAACGTGTTTTGAGATCATTTGTATCGTATCTTTTACTACATAACTTTTCACCAAATTTCACAAACACTAAGAAAGTTTGTTTTTCGATTCAAAACAAGATTTTAGCGCCTTGAGGAGTTCAAATAACGTGTTTTGAGATCATTTGTATCGTATCTTTTACTACATAACTTTTCACCAAATTTTACAAACACTAAGAAAGTTTGTTTTTCGATTCAAAACAAGATTTTGATGCTTTGTGGAGTTCAAATAACGTGTTTTCAGATCATTGGTATCGTATCATTTACTACATAACTTTTCACCAAATTTCACAAACACTATGAAAGTTTGTTTTTCGATTCAAAACAAGATTTTAACGCTTTGTGGAGTTCAAATAACGCGTTTTGAGATCATTTGTATCGTATCTTTTACTACATAACTTTTCACCAAATTTCACAAACACTAAGTAAGTTTGTTTTTCGATTCAAAACAAGATTTTAACGCTTTGAGGAGTTCAAATAACGTGTTTTGAGATCATTTGTATCGTATCTTTTACTACATAACTTTTCACCAAATTTCACAAACACTAAGAAAGTTTGTTTTTCGATTCAAAACAAGATTTTAACGCTTTGTGGAGTTCAAATAACGTGTTTTGAGATCATTTGTATCGTATCTTTTACTACATAACTTTTCACCAAATTTCACAAACACTAAGAAAGTTTGTTTTTCGATTCAAAACAAGATTTTAGCGCTTTGTGGAGTTCAAATAACGTGCTTTGAGATCATTTGTATCGTATCTTTTACTACATAACTTTTCACCAAATTTCACAAACACTAAGAAAGTTTGTTTTTCGATTCAAAACAAGATTTTAACGCTTTGTGGAGTTCAAATAACGTGTTTTGAGATCATTTGTATCGTATCTTTTACTACATAACTTTTCACCAAATTTCACAAACACTAAGAAAGTTTGTTTTTCGATTCAAAACAAGATTTTAGCGCTTTGTGGAGTTCAAATAACGTGCTTTGAGATCATTTGTATCGTATCTTTTACTACATAACTTTTCACCAAATTTCACAAACACTAAGAAAGTTTGTTTTTCGATTCAAAACATGATTTTAACGCTTTGTGGAGTTCAAATAACGTGTTTTGAGATCATTTGTATCGTATCTTTTACTACATAACTTTTCACCAAATTTCACAAACACTAAGAAAGTTTGTTTTTCGATTCAAAACATGATTTTAACGCTTTGTGGAGTTCAAATAAAGTGTTTTGAGATCATTTGTATCGTATCATTCACTACATAACTTTTCACCAAATTTCACAAACACTAAGTAAGTTTGTTTTTCGATTCAAAACAAGATTTTAACGCTTTGAGGAGTTCAAATAACGTGTTTTGAGATCATTTGTATCGTATCTTTTACTACATAACTTTTCACCAAATTTCACAAACACTAAGAAAGTTTGTTTTTCGATTTAAAACAAGATTTTAACGCCTTGATGAGTTCAAATAACGTATTTTTAGATCATTTGTATCGTATCTTTTACTACATAAATTTCCACCAAATTTCACAAACACTAAGAAAGTTTGTTTTTCGATACAAAACAAGATTTTAACGCTTTGAGGAGTTCAAATAACGTGTTTTGAGATCATTTGTATCGTATCTTTTACTACATAACTTTTCACCAAATTTCACAAACACTAATAAAGTTTGTTTTTCGATTCAAAACTAGATTTTAGCGCTTTGTGGAGTTCAAATAACGTGTTTTGAGATCATTTGTATCGTATCTTTTACTACATAACTTTTCACCAAATTTCACAATCACTAAGAAAGTTTGTTTTTCGATTCAAAACAAGATTTTAGCGCCTTGAGGAGTTCAAATAACGTGTTTTGAGATCATTTGTATCGTATCTTTTACTACAAAACTTTTCACCAAATTTCACAAACACTAAGAAAGTTTGTTTTTCGATTCAAAACAAGATTTTGATGCTTTGTGGAGTTCAAATAACGTGTTTTCAGATCATTGGTATCGTATCATTTACTACATAACTTTTCACCAAATTTCACAAACACTATGAAATTTTGTTTTTCGATTCAAAACAAGATTTTAACGCTTTGTGGAGTTCAAATAACGCGTTTTGAGATCATTTGTATCGTATCTTTTACTACATAACTTTTCACCAAATTTCACAAACACTAAGTAAGTTTGTTTTTCGATTCAAAACAAGATTTTAACGCTTTGAGGAGTTCAAATAACGTGTTTTGAGATCATTTGTATCGTATCTTTTACTACATAACTTTTCACCAAATTTCACAAACACTAAGAAAGTTTGTTTTTCGATTCAAAACAAGATTTTAACGCTTTGTGGAGTTCAAATAACGTGTTTTGAGATCATTTGTATCGTATCTTTTACTACATAACTTTTCACCAAATTTCACAAACACTAAGAAAGTTTGTTTTTCGATTCAAAACAAGATTTTAGCGCTTTGTGGAGTTCAAAATAACGTGCTTTGAGATCATTTGTATCGTATCTTTTACTACATAACTTTTCACCAAATTTCACAAACACTAAGAAAGTTTGTTTTTCGATTCAAAACATGATTTTAACGCTTTGTGGAGTTCAAATAACGTGTTTTGAGATCATTTGTATCGTATCTTTTACTACATAACTTTTCACCAAATTTCACAAACACTAAGAAAGTTTGTTTTTCGATTCAAAACATGATTTTAACGCTTTGTGGAGTTCAAATAAAGTGTTTTGAGATCATTTGTATCGTATCATTCACTACATAACTTTTCACCAAATTTCACAAACACTAAGTAAGTTTGTTTTTCGATTCAAAACAAGATTTTAGCGCCTTGAGGAGTTCAAATAACGTGTTTTGAGATCATTTGTATCGTATCTTTTACTACATAACTTTTCACCAAATTTCACAAACACTAAGAAAGTTTGTTTTTCGATTCAAAACAAGATTTTGATGCTTTGTGGAGTTCAAATAACGTGTTTTCAGATCATTGGTATCGTATCATTTACTACATAACTTTTCACCAAATTTCACAAACACTATGAAAGTTTGTTTTTCGATTCAAAACAAGATTTTAACGCTTTGTGGAGTTCAAATAACGCGTTTTGAGATCATTTGTATCGAATCTTTTACTACATAACTTTTCACCAAATTTCACAAGCACTAAGTAAGTTTGTTTTTCGATTCAAAACAAGATTTTAATGCTTTGAGGAGTTCAAATAACGTGTTTTGAGATCATTTGTATCGTATCTTTTAATACATAACTTTTCACCAAATTTCACAAACACTAAGAAAGTTTGTTTTTCGATTCAAAACAAGATTTTGATGCTTTGTGGAGTTCAAATAACGTGTTTTCAGATCATTGGTATCGTATCTTTTACTACATAAATTTCCACCAAATTTCACAAACACTAAGTAAGTTTGTTTTTCGATTCAAAACAAGATTTTAATGCTTTGTGGAGTTCAAATAACGTGTTTTGAGATCATTTGTATCGTATCTTTTACTACATAAATTTCCACCAAATTTCACAAACACTAAGAAAGTTTGTTTTTCGATTCAAAACAAGATTTTAACGCTTTGTGGAGTTCAAATAACGTGTTTTGAGATCATTTGTATCGTATCTTTTACTACATAAATTTCCACCAAATTTCACAAACACTAAGAAAGTTTGTTTTTCGATTCAAAACAAGATTTTAACGCTTTGTGGAGTTCAAATAACGTGTTTTGAGATCATTTGTATCTTATCTTTTACTACATAACTTTTCACCAAATTTCACAAACACTAAGAAAGTTTGTTTTTCGATTCAAAACATGATTTTAACGCTTTGTGGAGTTCAAATAACGTGTTTTGAGATCATTTGTATCGTATCATTCACTACATAACTTTTCACCAAATTTCGCAAACACTAAGTAAGTTTGTTTTTCGATTCAAAACAAGATTTTAACGCTTTGAGGAGTTCAAATAACGTGTTTTGAGATCATTTGTATCGAATCTTTTACTACATAACTTTTCACCAAATTTCACAAACACTAAGTAAGTTTGTTTTTCGATTCAAAACAAGATTTTAACGCCTTGATGAGTTCAAATAACGTATTTTTAGATCATTTGTATCGTATCATTTACTACATAAATTTCCACCAAATTTCACAAACACTAAGAAAGTTTGTTTTTCGATACAAAACAAGATTTTAACGCTTTGAGGAGTTCAAATAACGTGTTTTGAGATCATTTGTATCGAATCTTTTACTACATAACTTTTCACCAAATTTCACAAACACTAAGTAAGTTTGTTTTTCGATTCAAAACAAGATTTTAACGCTTTGAGGAGTTCAAATAACGTGTTTTGAGATGATTTGTATCGTATCTTTTACTACATAACTTTTCACCAAATTTCACAAACACTAAGAAAGTTTGTTTTTCGATTCAAAACAAGATTTTAACGCTTTGTGGAGTTCAAATAACGTGTTTTGAGATCATTTGTATCGTATCTTTCACTACATAACTTTTCACCAAATTTCACAAACACTAAGTAAGTTTGTTTTTCGATTCAAAACAAGATTTTAACGCTTTGAGGAGTCAAATAACGTGTTTTGAGATCATTTGTATCGTATCTTTTATTACATAACTTTTCACCAAATTTCACAAACACTAAGAAAGTTTGTTTTTCGATTCAAAACAAGATTTTAACGCCTTGAGGAGTCAAATAACGATTTTTGAGATCATTTGTATCGTATCTTTTATTACATAACTTTTCACCAAATTTCACAAACACTAAGAAAGTTTGTTTTTCGATTCAAAACAAGATTTTAACGCTTTGTGGAGTTCAAATAACGTGTTTTGAGATCATTTGTATCGTATCTTTTACTACATAAATTTCCACCAAATTTCACAAACACTAAGAAAGTTTGTTTTTCGATTCAAAACAAGATTTTAACGCTTTGTGGAGTTCAAATAACGTGTTTTGAGATCATTGGTATCGTATCATTTACTACATAACTTTTCACCAAATTTCACAAACACTAAGAAAGTTTGTTTTTCGATTCAAAACAAGATTTTAGCGCCTTGAGGAGTTCAAATAACGTGTTTTGAGATCATTTGTATCGTATCTTTTACTACATAACTTTTCACCAAATTTCACAAACACTAAGAAAGTTTGTTTTTCGATTCAAAACAAGATTTTAACGCTTTGTGGAGTTCAAATAACGTGTTTTGAGATCATTTGTATCGTATCTTCTACTACATAACTTTTCACCAAATTTCACAAACACTAAGAAATTTTGTTTTTCGATTCAAAACAAGATTTTAGCGCCTTGTGGAGTTCAAATAACGTGTTTTGAGATCATTTGTATCGTATCTTTTACTACATAACTTTTCACCAAATTTCACAAACACTAAGAAAGTTTGTTTTTCGATTCAAAACAAGATTTTAACGCTTTGTGGAGTTCAAATAACGTGTTTTGAGATCATTTGTATCGTATCTTTTACTACATAACTTTTCACCAAATTTCACAAACACTAAGTAAGTTTGTTTTTCGATTCAAAACAAGATTTTAACGCTTTGAGGAGTTCAAATAACGTGTTTTGAGATCATTTGTATCGTATCTTTTACTACATAACTTTTCACCAAATTTCACAAACACTAATAAAGTTTTTTTTTCGATTCAAAACAAGATTGTAACGCTTTGTGGAGTTCAAATAACGTGTTTTGAGATCATTTGTATCGTATCTTTCACTACATAACTTTTCACCAAATTTCACAAACACTAAGAAAGTTTGTTTTTCGATTCAAAACAAGATTTTAACGCTTTGAGGAGTTCAAATAACGTGTTTTGAGATCATTTGTATCGTATCTTTTACTACATAACTTTTCACCAAATTTCACAAACACTAAGAAAGTTTGTTTTTCGATTCAAAACAAGATTTTAACGCTTTGTGGAGTTCAAATAACGTGTTTTGAGATCATTTGTATCGTATCTTTTACTACATAACTTTTCACCAAATTTCCCAAACACTAAGAAAGTTTGTTTTTCGATTCAAAACAAGATTTTAACACTTTGTGGAGTTCAAATAACGGGTTTTGAGATCATTTGTATCGTATCATTCACTACATAACTTTTCACCAAATTTCACAAACACTAAGTAAGTTTGTTTTTCGATTCAAAACAAGATTTTAACGCTTTGAGGAGTTCAAATAACGTGTTTTGAGATCATTTGTATCGTATCTTTTACTACATAACTTTTCACCAAATTTCACAAACACTAAGAAAGTTTGTTTTTCGATTCAAAACAAGATTTTAACGCTTTGTGGAGTTCAAATAACATGTTTTGAGATCATTTGTATCGTATCTTTTACTACATAACTTTTCACCAAATTTCCCAAACACTAAGAAAGTTTGTTTTTCGATTCAAAACAAGATTTTAACACTTTGTGGAGTTCAAATAACGGGTTTTGAGATCATTTGTATCGTATCATTCACTACATAACTTTTCACCAAATTTCACAAACACTAAGTAAGTTTGTTTTTCGATTCAAAACAAGATTTTAACGCTTTGAGGAGTTCAAATAACGTGTTTTGAGATCATTTGTATCGTATCTTTTACTACATAACTTTTCACCAAATTTCACAAACACTAAGAAAGTTTGTTTTTCGATTCAAAACAAGATTTTAACGCTTTGAGGAGTTCAAATAACGTATTTTTAGATCATTTGTATCGTATCTTTTACGACATAAATTTCCACCAAATTTCACAAACACTAAGAAAGTTTGTTTTTCGATACAAAACAAGATTTTAACGCTTTGAGGAGTTCAAATAACGTGTTTTGAGATCATTTGTATCGTATCTTTTACTACATAACTTTTCACCAAATTTCACAAACACTAAGAAAGTTTGTTTTTCGATTCAAAACAAGATTTTAGCGCCTTGAGGAGTTCAAATAACGTGTTTTGAGATCATTTGTATCGTATCTTTTACTACATAACTTTTCACCAAATTTCACAAACACTAAGAAAGTTTGTTTTTCGATTCAAAACAAGATTTTGATGCTTTGTGGAGTTCAAATAACGTGTTTTCAGATCATTGGTATCGTATCATTTACTACATAACTTTTCACCAAATTTCACAAACACTATGAAAGTTTGTTTTTCGATTCAAAACAAGATTTTAACGCTTTGTGGAGTTCAAATAACGCGTTTTGAGATCATTTGTATCGTATCTTTTACTACATAACTTTTCACCAAATTTCACAAACACTAAGTAAGTTTGTTTTTCGATTCAAAACAAGATTTTAACGCTTTGAGGAGTTCAAATAACGTGTTTTGAGATCATTTGTATCGTATCTTTTACTACATAACTTTTCACCAAATTTCACAAACACTAAGAAAGTTTGTTTTTCGATTCAAAACAAGATTTTAACGCTTTGTGGAGTTCAAATAACGTGTTTTGAGATCATTTGTATCGTATCTTTTACTACATAACTTTTCACCAAATTTCACAAACACTAAGAAAGTTTGTTTTTCGATTCAAAACAAGATTTTAGCGCTTTGTGGAGTTCAAATAACGTGCTTTGAGATCATTTGTATCGTATCTTTTACTACATAACTTTTCACCAAATTTCACAAACACTAAGAAAGTTTGTTTTTCGATTCAAAACATGATTTTAACGCTTTGTGGAGTTCAAATAACGTGTTTTGAGATCATTTGTATCGTATCTTTTACTACATAACTTTTCACCAAATTTCACAAACACTAAGAAAGTTTGTTTTTCGATTCAAAACATGATTTTAACGCTTTGTGGAGTTCAAATAAAGTGTTTTGAGATCATTTGTATCGTATCATTCACTACATAACTTTTCACCAAATTTCACAAACACTAAGTAAGTTTGTTTTTCGATTCAAAACAAGATTTTAACGCTTTGAGGAGTTCAAATAACGTGTTTTGAGATCATTTGTATCGTATCTTTTACTACATAACTTTTCACCAAATTTCACAAACACTAAGAAAGTTTGTTTTTCGATTTAAAACAAGATTTTAACGCCTTGATGAGTTCAAATAACGTATTTTTAGATCATTTGTATCGTATCTTTTACTACATAAATTTCCACCAAATTTCACAAACACTAAGAAAGTTTGTTTTTCGATACAAAACAAGATTTTAACGCTTTGAGGAGTTCAAATAACGTGTTTTGAGATCATTTGTATCGTATCTTTTACTACATAACTTTTCACCAAATTTCACAAACACTAATAAAGTTTGTTTTTCGATTCAAAACTAGATTTTAGCGCTTTGTGGAGTTCAAATAACGTGTTTTGAGATCATTTGTATCGTATCTTTTACTACATAACTTTTCACCAAATTTCACAAACACTAAGAAAGTTTGTTTTTCGATTCAAAACAAGATTTTAGCGCCTTGAGGAGTTCAAATAACGTGTTTTGAGATCATTTGTATCGTATCTTTTACTACATAACTTTTCACCAAATTTCACAAACACTAAGAAAGTTTGTTTTTCGATTCAAAACAAGATTTTGATGCTTTGTGGAGTTCAAATAACGTGTTTTCAGATCATTGGTATCGTATCATTTACTACATAACTTTTCACCAAATTTCACAAACACTATGAAAGTTTGTTTTTCGATTCAAAACAAGATTTTAACGCTTTGTGGAGTTCAAATAACGCGTTTTGAGATCATTTGTATCGAATCTTTTACTACATAACTTTTCACCAAATTTCACAAACACTAAGTAAGTTTGTTTTTCGATTCAAAACAAGATTTTAACGCTTTGAGGAGTTCAAATAACGTGTTTTGAGATTATTTGTATCGTATCTTTTACTACATAACTTTTCACCAAATTTCACAAACACTAAGAAAGTTTGTCTTTCGATTCAAAACAAGATTTTAACGCTTTGTGGAGTTCAAATAACGTGTTTTGAGATCATTTGTATCGTATCTTTCACTACATAACTTTTCACCAAATTTCACAAACACTAAGTAAGTTTGTTTTTCGATTCAAAACAAGATTTTAACGCTTTGAGGAGTCAAATAACGTGTTTTGAG
Organism: Luzula sylvatica; assembly: GCA_946800325.1. Classification (NCBI taxonomy): domain Eukaryota; kingdom Viridiplantae; phylum Streptophyta; class Magnoliopsida; order Poales; family Juncaceae; genus Luzula; species Luzula sylvatica. The sequence goes on along the minus strand of OX326956.1, from coordinate 69,454,418 downwards.
ATCATTTGTATCGTATCTTTTATTACATAACTTTTCACCAAATTTCACAAACACTAAGAAAGTTTGTTTTTCGATTCAAAACAAGATTTTAACGCCTTGAGGAGTCAAATAACGATTTTTGAGATCATTTGTATCGTATCTTTTATTACATAACTTTTCACCAAATTTCACAAACACTAAGAAAGTTTGTTTTTCGATTCAAAACAAGATTTTAACGCTTTGTGGAGTTCAAATAACGTGTTTTGAGATCATTTGTATCGTATCTTTTACTACATAAATTTCCACCAAATTTCACAAACACTAAGAAAGTTTGTTTTTCGATTCAAAACAAGATTTTAACGCTTTGTGGAGTTCAAATAACGTGTTTTGAGATCATTGGTATCGTATCATTTACTACATAACTTTTCACCAAATTTCACAAACACTAAGAAAGTTTGTTTTTCGATTCAAAACAAGATTTTAGCGCCTTGAGGAGTTCAAATAACGTGTTTTGAGATCATTTGTATCGTATCTTTTACTACATAACTTTTCACCAAATTTCACAAACACTAAGAAAGTTTGTTTTTCGATTCAAAACAAGATTTTAACGCTTTGTGGAGTTCAAATAACGTGTTTTGAGATCATTTGTATCGTATCTTCTACTACATAACTTTTCACCAAATTTCACAAACACTAAGAAATTTTGTTTTTCGATTCAAAACAAGATTTTAGCGCCTTGTGGAGTTCAAATAACGTGTTTTGAGATCATTTGTATCGTATCTTTTACTACATAACTTTTCACCAAATTTCACAAACACTAAGAAAGTTTGTTTTTCGATTCAAAACAAGATTTTAACGCTTTGTGGAGTTCAAATAACGTGTTTTGAGATCATTTGTATCGTATCTTTTACTACATAACTTTTCACCAAATTTCACAAACACTAAGTAAGTTTGTTTTTCGATTCAAAACAAGATTTTAACGCTTTGAGGAGTTCAAATAACGTGTTTTGAGATCATTTGTATCGTATCTTTTACTACATAACTTTTCACCAAATTTCACAAACACTAATAAAGTTTTTTTTTCGATTCAAAACAAGATTGTAACGCTTTGTGGAGTTCAAATAACGTGTTTTGAGATCATTTGTATCGTATCTTTCACTACATAACTTTTCACCAAATTTCACAAACACTAAGAAAGTTTGTTTTTCGATTCAAAACAAGATTTTAACGCTTTGAGGAGTTCAAATAACGTGTTTTGAGATCATTTGTATCGTATCTTTTACTACATAACTTTTCACCAAATTTCACAAACACTAAGAAAGTTTGTTTTTCGATTCAAAACAAGATTTTAACGCTTTGTGGAGTTCAAATAACGTGTTTTGAGATCATTTGTATCGTATCTTTTACTACATAACTTTTCACCAAATTTCCCAAACACTAAGAAAGTTTGTTTTTCGATTCAAAACAAGATTTTAACACTTTGTGGAGTTCAAATAACGGGTTTTGAGATCATTTGTATCGTATCATTCACTACATAACTTTTCACCAAATTTCACAAACACTAAGTAAGTTTGTTTTTCGATTCAAAACAAGATTTTAACGCTTTGAGGAGTTCAAATAACGTGTTTTGAGATCATTTGTATCGTATCTTTTACTACATAACTTTTCACCAAATTTCACAAACACTAAGAAAGTTTGTTTTTCGATTCAAAACAAGATTTTAACGCTTTGTGGAGTTCAAATAACATGTTTTGAGATCATTTGTATCGTATCTTTTACTACATAACTTTTCACCAAATTTCCCAAACACTAAGAAAGTTTGTTTTTCGATTCAAAACAAGATTTTAACACTTTGTGGAGTTCAAATAACGGGTTTTGAGATCATTTGTATCGTATCATTCACTACATAACTTTTCACCAAATTTCACAAACACTAAGTAAGTTTGTTTTTCGATTCAAAACAAGATTTTAACGCTTTGAGGAGTTCAAATAACGTGTTTTGAGATCATTTGTATCGTATCTTTTACTACATAACTTTTCACCAAATTTCACAAACACTAAGAAAGTTTGTTTTTCGATTCAAAACAAGATTTTAACGCTTTGAGGAGTTCAAATAACGTATTTTTAGATCATTTGTATCGTATCTTTTACGACATAAATTTCCACCAAATTTCACAAACACTAAGAAAGTTTGTTTTTCGATACAAAACAAGATTTTAACGCTTTGAGGAGTTCAAATAACGTGTTTTGAGATCATTTGTATCGTATCTTTTACTACATAACTTTTCACCAAATTTCACAAACACTAAGAAAGTTTGTTTTTCGATTCAAAACAAGATTTTAGCGCCTTGAGGAGTTCAAATAACGTGTTTTGAGATCATTTGTATCGTATCTTTTACTACATAACTTTTCACCAAATTTCACAAACACTAAGAAAGTTTGTTTTTCGATTCAAAACAAGATTTTGATGCTTTGTGGAGTTCAAATAACGTGTTTTCAGATCATTGGTATCGTATCATTTACTACATAACTTTTCACCAAATTTCACAAACACTATGAAAGTTTGTTTTTCGATTCAAAACAAGATTTTAACGCTTTGTGGAGTTCAAATAACGCGTTTTGAGATCATTTGTATCGTATCTTTTACTACATAACTTTTCACCAAATTTCACAAACACTAAGTAAGTTTGTTTTTCGATTCAAAACAAGATTTTAACGCTTTGAGGAGTTCAAATAACGTGTTTTGAGATCATTTGTATCGTATCTTTTACTACATAACTTTTCACCAAATTTCACAAACACTAAGAAAGTTTGTTTTTCGATTCAAAACAAGATTTTAACGCTTTGTGGAGTTCAAATAACGTGTTTTGAGATCATTTGTATCGTATCTTTTACTACATAACTTTTCACCAAATTTCACAAACACTAAGAAAGTTTGTTTTTCGATTCAAAACAAGATTTTAGCGCTTTGTGGAGTTCAAATAACGTGCTTTGAGATCATTTGTATCGTATCTTTTACTACATAACTTTTCACCAAATTTCACAAACACTAAGAAAGTTTGTTTTTCGATTCAAAACATGATTTTAACGCTTTGTGGAGTTCAAATAACGTGTTTTGAGATCATTTGTATCGTATCTTTTACTACATAACTTTTCACCAAATTTCACAAACACTAAGAAAGTTTGTTTTTCGATTCAAAACATGATTTTAACGCTTTGTGGAGTTCAAATAAAGTGTTTTGAGATCATTTGTATCGTATCATTCACTACATAACTTTTCACCAAATTTCACAAACACTAAGTAAGTTTGTTTTTCGATTCAAAACAAGATTTTAACGCTTTGAGGAGTTCAAATAACGTGTTTTGAGATCATTTGTATCGTATCTTTTACTACATAACTTTTCACCAAATTTCACAAACACTAAGAAAGTTTGTTTTTCGATTTAAAACAAGATTTTAACGCCTTGATGAGTTCAAATAACGTGTTTTGAGATCATTTGTATCGTATCTTTTACTACATAACTTTTCACCAAATTTCACAAACACTAAGAAAGTTTGTTTTTCGATTCAAAACATGATTTTAACGCTTTGTGGAGTTCAAATAACGTGTTTTGAGATCATTTGTATCGTATCATTCACTACATAACTTTTCACCAAATTTCACAAACACTAAGTAAGTTTGTTTTTCGATTCAAAACAAGATTTTAACGCTTTGAGGAGTTCAAATAACGTGTTTTGAGATCATTTGTATCGTATCTTTTACTACATAACTTTTCACCAAATTTCACAAACACTACGAAAGTTTGTTTTTCGATTCAAAACAAGATTTTAACGCTTTGTGGAGTTCAAATAACGTGTTTTGAGATCATTTGTATCGTATCTTTCACTACATAACTTTTCACCAAATTTCACAAACACTAAGTAAGTTTGTTTTTCGATTCAAAACAAGATTTTAACGCTTTGAGGAGTCAAATAACGTGTTTTGAGATCATTTGTATCGTATCTTTTATTACATAACTTTTCACCAAATTTCACAAACACTAAGAAAGTTTGTTTTTCGATTCAAAACAAGATTTTAACGCCTTGAGGAGTCAAATAACGTGTTTTGAGATCATTTGTATCGTATCTTTTATTACATAACTTTTCACCAAATTTCACAAACACTAAGAAAGTTTGTTTTTCGATTCAAAACAAGATTTTAACGATTTGTGGAGTTCAAATAACGTGTTTTGAGATCATTTGTATCGTATCTTTTACTACATAAATTTCCACCAAATTTCACAAACACTAAGAAAGTTTGTTTTTCGATTCAAAACAAGATTTTAACGCTTTGTGTAGTTCAAATAACGTGTTTTGAGATCATTTGTATCGTATCTTTTACTACATAACTTTTCACCAAATTTCACAAACACTAAGAAAGTTTGTTTTTTTATTCAAAACAAGATTTTAACGCCTTGAGGAGTCAAATAACGTGTTTTGAGATCATTTGTATCGTATCTTTTATTACATAACTTTTCACCAAATTTCACACACACTAAGAAAGTTTGTTTTTCGATTCAAAACAAGATTTTAACGCTTTGTGGAGTTCAAATAACGTGTTTTGAGATCATTTGTATCGTATCTTTTACTACATAACTTTTCACCAAATTTCACAAACACTAAGAAATTTTGTTTTTCGATTCAAAACAAGATTTTAGCGCCTTGTGGAGTTCAAATAACGTGTTTTGAGATCATTTGTATCGTATCTTTTACTACATAACTTTTCACCAAATTTCACAAACACTAAGAAAGTTTGTTTTTCGATTCAAAACAAGATTTTAACGCTTTGTGGAGTTCAAATAACGTGTTTTGAGATCATTTGTATCGTATCTTTTACTACATAACTTTTCACCAAATTTCACAAACACTAAGTAAGTTTGTTTTTCGATTCAAAACAAGATTTTAACGCTTTGAGGAGTTCAAATAACGTGTTTTGAGATCATTTGTATCGTATCTTTTACTACATAACTTTTCACCAAGTTTCACAAACACTAATCAAGTTTTTTTTTCGATTCAAAACAAGATTGTAACGTTTTGTGGAGTTCAAATAACGTGTTTTGAGATCATTTGTATCGTATCTTTCACTACATAACTTTTCACCAAATTTCACAAACACTAAGAAAGTTTGTTTTTCGATTCAAAACAAGATTTTAACGCATTGAGGAGTTCAAATAACGTGTTTTGAGATCATTTGTATCGTATCTTTTACTACATAACTTTTCACCAAATTTCACAAACACTAAGAAAGTTTGTTTTTCGATTCAAAACAAGATTTTAACGCTTTGTGGAGTTCAAATAACGTGTTTTGAGATCATTTGTATCGTATCTTTTACTACATAACTTTTCACCAAATTTCCCAAACACTAAGAAAGTTTGTTTTTCGATTCAAAACAAGATTTTAACACTTTGTGGAGTTCAAATAACGGGTTTTGAGATCATTTGTATCGTATCTTTTACTACATAACTTTTCACCAAATTTCACAAACACTAAGTAAGTTTGTTTTTCGATTCAAAACAAGATTTTAACACTTTGTGGAGTTCAAATAACGGGTTTTGAGATCATTTGTATCGTATCATTCACTACATAACTTTTCACCAAATTTCACAAACACTAAGTAAGTTTGTTTTTCGATTCAAAACAAGATTTTAACGCTTTGAGGAGTTCAAATAACGTGTTTTGAGATCATTTGTATCGTATCTTTTACTACATAACTTTTCACCAAATTACACAAACACTAAGAAAGTTTGTTTTTCGATTCAAAACAAGATTTTAACGCTTTGAGGAGTTCAAATAACGTATTTTTAGATCATTTGTATCGTATCTTTTACTACATAAATTTCCACCAAATTTCACAAACACTAAGAAAGTTTGTTTTTCGATACAAAACAAGATTTTAACGCTTTGAGGAGTTCAAATAACGTGTTTTGAGATCATTTGTATCGTATCTTTTACTACATAACTTTTCACCAAATTTCACAAACACTAAGAAAGTTTGTTTTTCGATTCAAAACAAGATTTTAGCGCCTTGAGGAGTTCAAATAACGTGTTTTGAGATCATTTGTATCGTATCTTTTACTACATAACTTTTCACCAAATTTCACAAACACTAAGAAAGTTTGTTTTTCGATTCAAAACAAGATTTTGATGCTTTGTGGAGTTCAAATAACGTGTTTTCAGATCATTGGTATCGTATCATTTACTACATAACTTTTCACCAAATTTCACAAACACTATGAAAGTTTGTTTTTCGATTCAAAACAAGATTTTAACGCTTTGTGGAGTTCAAATAACGCGTTTTGAGATCATTTGTATCGTATCTTTTACTACATAACTTTTCACCAAATTTCACAAACACTAAGTAAGTTTGTTTTTCGATTCAAAACAAGATTTTAACGCTTTGAGGAGTTCAAATAACGTGTTTTGAGATCATTTGTATCGTATCTTTTACTACATAACTTTTCACCAAATTTCACAAACACTAAGAAAGTTTGTTTTTCGATTCAAAACAAGATTTTAACGCTTTGTGGAGTTCAAATAACGTGTTTTGAGATCATTTGTATCGTATCTTTTACTACATAACTTTTCACCAAATTTCACAAACACTAAGAAAGTTTGTTTTTCGATTCAAAACAAGATTTTAGCGCTTTGTGGAGTTCAAATAACGTGCTTTGAGATCATTTGTATCGTATCTTTTACTACATAACTTTTCACCAAATTTCACAAACACTAAGAAAGTTTGTTTTTCGATTCAAAACATGATTTTAACGCTTTGTGGAGTTCAAATAACGTGTTTTGAGATCATTTGTATCGTATCTTTTACTGCATAACTTTTCACCAAATTTCACAAACACTAAGAAAGTTTGTTTTTCGATTCAAAACATGATTTTAACGCTTTGTGGAGTTCAAATAACGTGTTTTGAGATCATTTGTATCGTATCATTCACTACATAACTTTTCACCAAATTTCACAAACACTAAGTAAGTTTGTTTTTCGATTCAAAACAAGATTTTAACGCTTTGAGGAGTTCAAATAACGTGTTTTGAGATCATTTGTATCGTATCTTTTACTACATAACTTTTCACCAAATTTCACAAACACTAAGAAAGTTTGTTTTTCGATTTAAAACAAGATTTTAACGCCTTGATGAGTTCAAATAACGTATTTTTAGATCATTTGTATCGTATCTTTTACTACATAAATTTCCACCAAATTTCACAAACACTAAGAAAGTTTGTTTTTCGATACAAAACAAGATTTTAACGCTTTGAGGAGTTCAAATAACGTGTTTTGAGATCATTTGTATCGTATCTTTTACTACATAACTTTTCACCAAATTTCACAAACACTAATAAAGTTTGTTTTTCGATTCAAAACTAGATTTTAGCGCTTTGTGGAGTTCAAATAACGTGCTTTGAGATCATTTGTATCGTATCTTTTACTACATAACTTTTCACCAAATTTCACAAACACTAAGAAAGTTTGTTTTTCGATTCAAAACATGATTTTAACGCTTTGTGGAGTTCAAATAACGTGTTTTGAGATCATTTGTATCGTATCTTTTACTACATAACTTTTCACCAAATTTCACAAACACTAAGAAAGTTTGTTTTTCGATTCAAAACATGATTTTAACGCTTTGTGGAGTTCAAATAACGTGTTTTGAGATCATTTGTATCGTATCATTCACTACATAACTTTTCACCAAATTTCACAAACACTAAGTAAGTTTGTTTTTCGATTCAAAACAAGATTTTAACGCTTTGAGGAGTTCAAATAACGTGTTTTGAGATCATTTGTATCGTATCTTTTACTACATAACTTTTCACCAAGTTTCACAAACACTAATCAAGTTTTTTTTTCGATTCAAAACAAGATTGTAACGCTTTGTGGAGTTCAAATAACGTGTTTTGAGATCATTTGTATCGTATCTTTCACTACATAACTTTTCACCAAATTTCACAAACACTAAGAAAGTTTGTTTTTCGATTCAAAACAAGATTTTAACGCTTTGTGGAGTTCAAATAACGTGTTTTGAGATCATTTGTATCGTATCTTTTACTACATAACTTTTCACCAAATTTCCCAAACACTAAGAAAGTTTGTTTTTCGATTCAAAACAAGATTTTAACACTTTGTGGAGTTCAAATAACGGGTTTTGAGATCATTTGTATCGTATCTTTTACTACATAAATTTCCACCAAATTTCACAAACACTAAGAAAGTTTGTTTTTCGATTCAAAACAAGATTTTAACGCTTTGTGTAGTTCAAATAACGTGTTTTGAGATCATTTGTATCGTATCTTTTACTACATAACTTTTCATCAAATTTCACAAACACTAAGAAAGTTTGTTTTTTTATTCAAAACAAGATTTTAACGCCTTGAGGAGTCAAATAACGTGTTTTGAGATCATTTGTATCGTATCTTTTATTACATAACTTTTCACCAAATTTCACACACACTAAGAAAGTTTGTTTTTCGATTCAAAACAAGATTTTAACGCTTTGTGGAGTTCAAATAACGTGTTTCGAGATCATTTGTATCGTATCTTTTACTACATAACTTTTCACCAAATTTCACAAACACTAAGAAATTTTGTTTTTCGATTCAAAACAAGATTTTAGCGCCTTGTGGAGTTCAAATAACGTGTTTTGAGATCATTTGTATCGTATCTTTTACTACATAACTTTTCACCAAATTTCACAAACACTAAGAAAGTTTGTTTTTCGATTCAAAACAAGATTTTAACGCTTTGTGGAGTTCAAATAACGTGTTTTGAGATCATTTGTATCGTATCTTTTACTACATAACTTTTCACCAAATTTCACAAACACTAAGTAAGTTTGTTTTTCGATTCAAAACAAGATTTTAACGCTTTGAGGAGTTCAAATAACGTGTTTTGAGATCATTTGTATCGTATCTTTTACTACATAAATTTTCACCAAGTTTCACAAACACTAATCAAGTTTTTTTTTCGATTCAAAACAAGATTGTAACGCTTTGTGGAGTTCAAATAACGTGTTTTGAGATCATTTGTATCGTATCTTTCACTACATAACTTTTCACCAAATTTCACAAACACTAAGAAAGTTTGTTTTTCGATTCAAAACAAGATTTTAACGCTTTGTGGAGTTCAAATAACGTGTTTTGAGATCATTTGTATCGTATCTTTTACTACATAACTTTTCACCAAATTTCCCAAACACTAAGAAAGTTTGTTTTTCGATTCAAAACAAGATTTTAACACTTTGTGGAGTTCAAATAACGGGTTTTGAGATCATTTGTATCGTATCTTTTACTACATAAATTTCCACCAAATTTCACAAACACTAAGAAAGTTTGTTTTTCGATTCAAAACAAGATTTTAACGCTTTGAGGAGTCAAATAACGTGTTTTGAGATCATTTGTATCGTATCTTTTACTACATAACTTTTCACCAAATTTCCCAAACACTAAGAAAGTTTGTTTTTCGATTCAAAACAAGATTTTAACGCCTTGAGGAGTCAAATAACGTGTTTTGAGATCATTTGTATCGTATCTTTTATTACATAACTTTTCACCAAATTTCACAAACACTAAGAAAGTTTGTTTTTCGATTCAAAACAAGATTTTAACGATTTGTGGAGTTCAAATAACGTGTTTTGAGATCATTTGTATCGTATCTTTTACTACATAAATTTCCACCAAATTTCACAAACACTAAGAAAGTTTGTTTTTCGATTCAAAACAAGATTTTAACGCTTTGTGTAGTTCAAATAACGTGTTTTGAGATCATTTGTATCGTATCTTTTACTACATAACTTTTCACCAAATTTCACAAACACTAAGAAAGTTTGTTTTTTTTATTCAAAACAAGATTTTAACGCCTTGAGGAGTCAAATAACGTGTTTTGAGATCATTTGTATCGTATCTTTTATTACATAACTTTTCACCAAATTTCACACACACTAAGAAAGTTTGTTTTTCGATTCAAAACAAGATTTTAACGCTTTGTGGAGTTCAAATAACGTGTTTTGAGATCATTTGTATCGTATCTTTTACTACATAACTTTTCACCAAATTTCACAAACACTAAGAAATTTTGTTTTTCGATTCAAAACAAGATTTTAGCGCCTTGTGGAGTTCAAATAACGTGTTTTGAGATCATTTGTATCGTATCTTTTACTACATAACTTTTCACCAAATTTCACAAACACTAAGAAAGTTTGTTTTTCGATTCAAAACAAGATTTTAACGCTTTGTGGAGTTCAAATAACGTGTTTTGAGATCATTTGTATCGTATCTTTTACTACATAACTTTTCACCAAATTTCACAAACACTAAGTAAGTTTGTTTTTCGATTCAAAACAAGATTTTAACGCTTTGAGGAGTTCAAATAACGTGTTTTGAGATCATTTGTATCGTATCTTTTACTACATAACTTTTCACCAAGTTTCACAAACACTAATCAAGTTTTTTTTTCGATTCAAAACAAGATTGTAACGTTTTGTGGAGTTCAAATAACGTGTTTTGAGATCATTTGTATCGTATCTTTCACTACATAACTTTTCACCAAATTTCACAAACACTAAGAAAGTTTGTTTTTCGATTCAAAACAAGATTTTAACGCATTGAGGAGTTCAAATAACGTGTTTTGAGATCATTTGTATCGTATCTTTTACTACATAACTTTTCACCAAATTTCACAAACACTAAGAAAGTTTGTTTTTCGATTCAAAACAAGATTTTAACGCTTTGTGGAGTTCAAATAACGTGTTTTGAGATCATTTGTATCGTATCTTTTACTACATAACTTTTCACCAAATTTCCCAAACACTAAGAAAGTTTGTTTTTCGATTCAAAACAAGATTTTAACACTTTGTGGAGTTCAAATAACGGGTTTTGAGATCATTTGTATCGTATCTTTTACTACATAACTTTTCACCAAATTTCACAAACACTAAGTAAGTTTGTTTTTCGATTCAAAACAAGATTTTAACACTTTGTGGAGTTCAAATAACGGGTTTTGAGATCATTTGTATCGTATCATTCACTACATAACTTTTCACCAAATTTCACAAACACTAAGTAAGTTTGTTTTTCGATTCAAAACAAGATTTTAACGCTTTGAGGAGTTCAAATAACGTGTTTTGAGATCATTTGTATCGTATCTTTTACTACATAACTTTTCACCAAATTACACAAACACTAAGAAAGTTTGTTTTTCGATTCAAAACAAGATTTTAACGCTTTGAGGAGTTCAAATAACGTATTTTTAGATCATTTGTATCGTATCTTTTACTACATAAATTTCCACCAAATTTCACAAACACTAAGAAAGTTTGTTTTTCGATACAAAACAAGATTTTAACGCTTTGAGGAGTTCAAATAACGTGTTTTGAGATCATTTGTATCGTATCTTTTACTACATAACTTTTCACCAAATTTCACAAACACTAAGAAAGTTTGTTTTTCGATTCAAAACAAGATTTTAGCGCCTTGAGGAGTTCAAATAACGTGTTTTGAGATCATTTGTATCGTATCTTTTACTACATAACTTTTCACCAAATTTCACAAACACTAAGAAAGTTTGTTTTTCGATTCAAAACAAGATTTTGATGCTTTGTGGAGTTCAAATAACGTGTTTTCAGATCATTGGTATCGTATCATTTACTACATAACTTTTCACCAAATTTCACAAACACTATGAAAGTTTGTTTTTCGATTCAAAACAAGATTTTAACGCTTTGTGGAGTTCAAATAACGCGTTTTGAGATCATTTGTATCGTATCTTTTACTACATAACTTTTCACCAAATTTCACAAACACTAAGTAAGTTTGTTTTTCGATTCAAAACAAGATTTTAACGCTTTGAGGAGTTCAAATAACGTGTTTTGAGATCATTTGTATCGTATCTTTTACTACATAACTTTTCACCAAATTTCACAAACACTAAGAAAGTTTGTTTTTCGATTCAAAACAAGATTTTAACGCTTTGTGGAGTTCAAATAACGTGTTTTGAGATCATTTGTATCGTATCTTTTACTACATAACTTTTCACCAAATTTCACAAACACTAAGAAAGTTTGTTTTTCGATTCAAAACAAGATTTTAGCGCTTTGTGGAGTTCAAATAACGTGCTTTGAGATCATTTGTATCGTATCTTTTACTACATAACTTTTCACCAAATTTCACAAACACTAAGAAAGTTTGTTTTTCGATTCAAAACATGATTTTAACGCTTTGTGGAGTTCAAATAACGTGTTTTGAGATCATTTGTATCGTATCTTTTACTACATAACTTTTCACCAAATTTCACAAACACTAAGAAAGTTTGTTTTTCGATTCAAAACATGATTTTAACGCTTTGTGGAGTTCAAATAACGTGTTTTGAGATCATTTGTATCGTATCATTCACTACATAACTTTTCACCAAATTTCACAAACACTAAGTAAGTTTGTTTTTCGATTCAAAACAAGATTTTAACGCTTTGAGGAGTTCAAATAACGTGTTTTGAGATCATTTGTATCGTATCTTTTACTACATAACTTTTCACCAAATTTCACAAACACTAAGAAAGTTTGTTTTTCGATTTAAAACAAGATTTTAACGCCTTGATGAGTTCAAATAACGTATTTTTAGATCATTTGTATCGTATCTTTTACTACATAAATTTCCACCAAATTTCACAAACACTAAGAAAGTTTGTTTTTCGATACAAAACAAGATTTTAACGCTTTGAGGAGTTCAAATAACGTGTTTTGAGATCATTTGTATCGTATCTTTTACTACATAACTTTTCACCAAATTTCACAAACACTAATAAAGTTTGTTTTTCGATTCAAAACTAGATTTTAGCGCTTTGTGGAGTTCAAATAACGTGCTTTGAGATCATTTGTATCGTATCTTTTACTACATAACTTTTCACCAAATTTCACAAACACTAAGAAAGTTTGTTTTTCGATTCAAAACATGATTTTAACGCTTTGTGGAGTTCAAATAACGTGTTTTGAGATCATTTGTATCGTATCTTTTACTACATAACTTTTCACCAAATTTCACAAACACTAAGAAAGTTTGTTTTTCGATTCAAAACATGATTTTAACGCTTTGTGGAGTTCAAATAACGTGTTTTGAGATCATTTGTATCGTATCATTCACTACATAACTTTTCACCAAATTTCACAAACACTAAGTAAGTTTGTTTTTCGATTCAAAACAAGATTTTAACGCTTTGAGGAGTTCAAATAACGTGTTTTGAGATCATTTGTATCGTATCTTTTACTACATAACTTTTCACCAAGTTTCACAAACACTAATCAAGTTTTTTTTTCGATTCAAAACAAGATTGTAACGCTTTGTGGAGTTCAAATAACGTGTTTTGAGATCATTTGTATCGTATCTTTCACTACATAACTTTTCACCAAATTTCACAAACACTAAGAAAGTTTGTTTTTCGATTCAAAACAAGATTTTAACGCTTTGTGGAGTTCAAATAACGTGTTTTGAGATCATTTGTATCGTATCTTTTACTACATAACTTTTCACCAAATTTCCCAAACACTAAGAAAGTTTGTTTTTCGATTCAAAACAAGATTTTAACACTTTGTGGAGTTCAAATAACGGGTTTTGAGATCATTTGTATCGTATCTTTTACTACATAAATTTCCACCAAATTTCACAAACACTAAGAAAGTTTGTTTTTCGATTCAAAACAAGATTTTAACGCTTTGTGTAGTTCAAATAACGTGTTTTGAGATCATTTGTATCGTATCTTTTACTACAAAACTTTTCATCAAATTTCACAAACACTAAGAAAGTTTGTTTTTTTATTCAAAACAAGATTTTAACGCCTTGAGGAGTCAAATAACGTGTTTTGAGATCATTTGTATCGTATCTTTTATTACATAACTTTTCACCAAATTTCACACACACTAAGAAAGTTTGTTTTTCGATTCAAAACAAGATTTTAACGCTTTGTGGAGTTCAAATAACGTGTTTCGAGATCATTTGTATCGTATCTTTTACTACATAACTTTTCACCAAATTTCACAAACACTAAGAAATTTTGTTTTTCGATTCAAAACAAGATTTTAGCGCCTTGTGGAGTTCAAATAACGTGTTTTGAGATCATTTGTATCGTATCTTTTACTACATAACTTTTCACCAAATTTCACAAACACTAAGAAAGTTTGTTTTTCGATTCAAAACAAGATTTTAACGCTTTGTGGAGTTCAAATAACGTGTTTTGAGATCATTTGTATCGTATCTTTTACTACATAACTTTTCACCAAATTTCACAAACACTAAGTAAGTTTGTTTTTCGATTCAAAACAAGATTTTAACGCTTTGAGGAGTTCAAATAACGTGTTTTGAGATCATTTGTATCGTATCTTTTACTACATAAATTTTCACCAAGTTTCACAAACACTAATCAAGTTTTTTTTTCGATTCAAAACAAGATTGTAACGCTTTGTGGAGTTCAAATAACGTGTTTTGAGATCATTTGTATCGTATCTTTCACTACATAACTTTTCACCAAATTTCACAAACACTAAGAAAGTTTGTTTTTCGATTCAAAACAAGATTTTAACGCTTTGTGGAGTTCAAATAACGTGTTTTGAGATCATTTGTATCGTATCTTTTACTACATAACTTTTCACCAAATTTCCCAAACACTAAGAAAGTTTGTTTTTCGATTCAAAACAAGATTTTAACACTTTGTGGAGTTCAAATAACGGGTTTTGAGATCATTTGTATCGTATCTTTTACTACATAAATTTCCACCAAATTTCACAAACACTAAGAAAGTTTGTTTTTCGATTCAAAACAAGATTTTAACGCTTTGTGGAGTTCAAATAACGTGTTTTGAGATCATTTGTATCGTATCTTTTACTACATAACTTTTCACCAAATTTCCCAAACACTAAGAAAGTTTGTTTTTCGATTCAAAACAAGATTTTAACACTTTGTGGAGTTCAAATAACGTGTTTTGAGATCATTTGTATCGTATCTTTTACTACATAACTTTTCACCAAATTTCACAAACACTAAGTAAGTTTGTTTTTCGATTCAAAACAAGATTTTAACGCTTTGAGGAGTTCAAATAACGTGTTTTGAGATCATTTGTATCGTATCTTTTACTACATAAATTTTCACCAAGTTTCACAAACACTAATCAAGTTTTTTTTTCGATTCAAAACAAGATTGTAACGCTTTGTGGAGTTCAAATAACGTGTTTTGAGATCATTTGTATCGTATCTTTCACTACATAACTTTTCACCAAATTTCACAAACACTAAGAAAGTTTGTTTTTCGATTCAAAACAAGATTTTAACGCATTGAGGAGTTCAAATAACGTGTTTTGAGATCATTTGTATCGTATCTTTTACTACATAACTTTTCACCAAATTTCACAAACACTAAGAAAGTTTGTTTTTCGATTCAAAACAAGATTTTAACGCTTTGTGGAGTTCAAATAACGTGTTTTGAGATCATTTGTATCGTATCTTTTACTACATAACTTTTCACCAAATTTCACAAACACTAAGAAAGTTTGTTTTTCGATTTAAAACAAGATTTTAACGCCTTGATGAGTTCAAATAACGTATTTTTAGATCATTTGTATCGTATCTTTTACTACATAAATTTCCACCAAATTTCACAAACACTAAGAAAGTTTGTTTTTCGATACAAAACAAGATTTTAACGCTTTGAGGAGTTCAAATAACGTGTTTTGAGATCATTTGTATCGTATCTTTTACTACATAACTTTTCACCAAATTTCACAAACACTAATAAAGTTTGTTTTTCGATTCAAAACTAGATTTTAGCGCTTTGTGGAGTTCAAATAACGTGTTTTGAGATCATTTGTATCGTATCTTTTACTACATAACTTTTCACCAAATTTCACAAACACTAAGAAAGTTTGTTTTTCGATTCAAAACAAGATTTTAGCGCCTTGAGGAGTTCAAATAACGTGTTTTGAGATCATTTGTATCGTATCTTTTACTACATAACTTTTCACCAAATTTCACAAACACTAAGAAAGTTTGTTTTTCGATTCAAAACAAGATTTTGATGCTTTGTGGAGTTCAAATAACGTGTTTTCAGATCATTGGTATCGTATCATTTACTACATAACTTTTCACCAAATTTCACAAACACTATGAAAGTTTGTTTTTCGATTCAAAACAAGATTTTAACGCTTTGTGGAGTTCAAATAACGCGTTTTGAGATCATTTGTATCGAATCTTTTACTACATAACTTTTCACCAAATTTCACAAACACTAAGTAAGTTTGTTTTTCGATTCAAAACAAGATTTTAACGCTTTGAGGAGTTCAAATAACGTGTTTTGAGATCATTTGTATCGTATCTTTTACTACATAACTTTTCACCAAATTTCACAAACACTAAGAAAGTTTGTTTTTCGATTCAAAACAAGATTTTAACGCTTTGTGGAGTTCAAATAACGTGTTTTGAGATCATTTGTATCGTATCTTTCACTACATAACTTTTCACCAAATTTCACAAACAATAAGTAAGTTTGTTTTTCGATTCAAAACAAGATTTTAACGCTTTGAGGAGTCAAATAACGTGTTTTGAGATCATTTGTATCGTATCTTTTATTACATAACTTTTCACCAAATTTCACAAACACTAAGAAAGTTTGTTTTTCGATTCAAAACAAGATTTTAACGCCTTGAGGAGTCAAATAACGTGTTTTGAGATCATTTGTATCGTATCTTTTATTACATAACTTTTCACCAAATTTCACAAACACTAAGAAAGTTTGTTTTTCGATTCAAAACAAGATTTTAACGATTTGTGGAGTTCAAATAACGTGTTTTGAGATCATTTGTATCGTATCTTTTACTACATAAATTTCCACCAAATTTCACAAACACTAAGAAAGTTTGTTTTTCGATTCAAAACAAGATTTTAACGCTTTGTGTAGTTCAAATAACGTGTTTTGAGATCATTTGTATCGTATCTTTTACTACATAACTTTTCACCAAATTTCACAAACACTAAGAAAGTTTGTTTTTTTATTCAAAACAAGATTTTAACGCCTTGAGGAGTCAAATAACGTGTTTTGAGATCATTTGTATCGTATCTTTTATTACATAACTTTTCACCAAATTTCACACACACTAAGAAAGTTTGTTTTTCGATTCAAAACAAGATTTTAACGCTTTGTGGAGTTCAAATAACGTGTTTTGAGATCATTTGTATCGTGTCTTTTACTACATAACTTTTCACCAAATTTCACAAACACTAAGAAATTTTGTTTTTCGATTCAAAACAAGATTTTAGCGCCTTGTGGAGTTCAAATAACGTGTTTTGAGATCATTTGTATCGTATCTTTTACTACATAACTTTTCACCAAATTTCACAAACACTAAGAAAGTTTGTTTTTCGATTCAAAACAAGATTTTAACGCTTTGTGGAGTTCAAATAACGTGTTTTGAGATCATTTGTATCGTATCTTTTACTACATAACTTTTCACCAAATTTCACAAACACTAAGTAAGTTTGTTTTTCGATTCAAAACAAGATTTTAACGCTTTGAGGAGTTCAAATAACGTGTTTTGAGATCATTTGTATCGTATCTTTTACTACATAACTTTTCACCAAGTTTCACAAACACTAATCAAGTTTTTTTTTCGATTCAAAACAAGATTGTAACGCTTTGTGGAGTTCAAATAACGTGTTTTGAGATCATTTGTATCGTATCTTTCACTACATAACTTTTCACCAAATTTCACAAACACTAAGAAAGTTTGTTTTTCGATTCAAAACAAGATTTTAACGCATTGAGGAGTTCAAATAACGTGTTTTGAGATCATTTGTATCGTATCTTTTACTACATAACTTTTCACCAAATTTCACAAACACTAAGAAAGTTTGTTTTTCGATTCAAAACAAGATTTTAACGCTTTGTGGAGTTCAAATAACGTGTTTTGAGATCATTTGTATCGTATCTTTTACTACATAACTTTTCACCAAATTTCCCAAACACTAAGAAAGTTTGTTTTTCGATTCAAAACAAGATTTTAACACTTTGTGGAGTTCAAATAACGGGTTTTGAGATCATTTGTATCGTATCATTCACTACATAACTTTTCACCAAATTTCACAAACACTAAGTAAGTTTGTTTTTCGATACAAAACAAGATTTTAACGCTTTGAGGAGTTCAAATAACGTGTTTTGAGATCATTTGTATCGTATCTTTTACTACATAACTTTTCACCAAATTTCACAAACACTAATAAAGTTTGTTTTTCGATTCAAAACTAGATTTTAGCGCTTTGTGGAGTTCAAATAACGTGTTTTGAGATCATTTGTATCGTATCTTTTACTACATAACTTTTCACCAAATTTCACAAACACTAAGAAAGTTTGTTTTTCGATTCAAAACAAGATTTTAGCGCCTTGAGGAGTTCAAATAACGTGTTTTGAGATCATTTGTATCGTATCTTTTACTACATAACTTTTCACCAAATTTCACAAACACTAAGAAAGTTTGTTTTTCGATTCCAAACAAGATTTTTATGCTTTGTGGAGTTCAAATAACGTGTTTTCAGATCATTGGTATCGTATCATTTACTACATAACTTTTCACCAAATTTCACAAACACTATGAAAGTTTGTTTTTCGATTCAAAACAAGATTTTAACGCTTTGTGGAGTTCAAATAACGCGTTTTGAGATCATTTGTATCGAATCTTTTACTACATAACTTTTCACCAAATTTCACAAACACTAAGTAAGTTTGTTTTTCGATTCAAAACAAGATTTTAACGCTTTGAGGAGTTCAAATAACGTGTTTTGAGATCATTTGTATCGTATCTTTTACTACATAACTTTTCACCAAATTTCACAAACACTAAGAAAGTTTGTTTTTCGATTCAAAACAAGATTGTAACGCTTTGTGGAGTTCAAATAACGTGTTTTGAGATCATTTGTATCGTATCATTCACTACATAACTTTTCACCAAATTTCACAAACACTAAGAAAGTTTGTTTTTCGATTCAAAACAAGATTTTAACGCTTTGTGGAGTTCAAATAACGTGTTTTGAGATCATTTGTATCGTATCTTTTACTACATAACTTTTCACCAAATTTCACAAACACTAAGAAAGTTTGTTTTTCGATTCCAAACAAGATTTTTATGCTTTGTGGAGTTCAAATAACGTGTTTTCAGATCATTGGTATCGTATCATTTACTACATAACTTTTCACCAAATTTCACAAACACTATGAAAGTTTGTTTTTCGATTCAAAACAAGATTTTAACGCTTTGTGGAGTTCAAATAACGCGTTTTGAGATCATTTGTATCGAATCTTTTACTACATAACTTTTCACCAAATTTCACAAACACTAAGTAAGTTTGTTTTTCGATTCAAAACAAGATTTTAACGCTTTGAGGAGTTCAAATAACGTGTTTTGAGATCATTTGTATCGTATCTTTTACTACATAACTTTTCACCAAATTTCACAAACACTAAGAAAGTTTGTTTTTCGATTCGAAACAAGATTTTAACACTTTGTGGAGTTCAAATAACGGGTTTTGAGATCATTTGTATCGTATCATTCACTACATAACTTTTCACCAAATTTCACAAACACTAAGTAAGTTTGTTTTTCGATTCAAAACAAGATTTTAACGCTTTGAGGAGTTCAAATAACGTGTTTTGAGATCATTTGTATCGTATCTTTTACTACATAACTTTTCACCAAATTTCACAAACACAAAGAAAGTTTGTTTTTCGATTCAAAACAAGATTTTAACGCTTTGAGGAGTTCAAATAACGTGTTTTGAGATCATTTATATCGTATCTTTTACTACATAACTTTTCACCAAATTTCATAAACACTAAGAAAGTTTGTTTTTTTATTCAAAACAAGATTTTAACGCCTTGAGGAGTCAAATAACGTGTTTTTAGATCATTTGTATCGTATCTTTTATTACATAACTTTTCACCAAATTTCACAAACACTAAGAAAGTTTGTTTTTCGATTCAAAACAAGATTTTAACGCTTTGTGGAGTTCAAATAACGTGTTTTGAGATCATTTGTATCGTATCTTTTACTACATAACTTTTCACCAAATTTCACAAACACTAAGAAAGTTTGTTTTTCGATTCAAAACAAGATTTTAACGCTTTGTGGAGTTCAAATAACGTGTTTTGAGATCATTTGTATCGTATCTTTTACTACATAACTTTTCACCAAATTTCCCAAACACTAAGAAAGTTTGTTTTTCGATTCAAAACAAGATTTTAACACTTTGTGGAGTTCAAATAACGGGTTTTGAGATCATTTGTATCGTATCTTTTACTACATAAATTTCCACCAAATTTCACAAACACTAAGAAAGTTTGTTTTTCGATTCAAAACAAGATTTTAACGCTTTGTGTAGTTCAAATAACGTGTTTTGAGATCATTTGTATCGTATCTTTTACTACATAACTTTTCATCAAATTTCACAAACACTAAGAAAGTTTGTTTTTTTATTCAAAACAAGATTTTAACGCCTTGAGGAGTCAAATAACGTGTTTTGAGATCATTTGTATCGTATCTTTTATTACATAACTTTTCACCAAATTTCACACACACTAAGAAAGTTTGTTTTTCGATTCAAAACAAGATTTTAACGCTTTGTGGAGTTCAAATAACGTGTTTCGAGATCATTTGTATCGTATCTTTTACTACATAACTTTTCACCAAATTTCACAAACACTAAGAAATTTTGTTTTTCGATTCAAAACAAGATTTTAGCGCCTTGTGGAGTTCAAATAACGTGTTTTGAGATCATTTGTATCGTATCTTTTACTACATAACTTTTCACCAAATTTCACAAACACTAAGAAAGTTTGTTTTTCGATTCAAAACAAGATTTTAACGCTTTGTGGAGTTCAAATAACGTGTTTTGAGATCATTTGTATCGTATCTTTTACTACATAACTTTTCACCAAATTTCACAAACACTAAGTAAGTTTGTTTTTCGATTCAAAACAAGATTTTAACGCTTTGAGGAGTTCAAATAACGTGTTTTGAGATCATTTGTATCGTATCTTTTACTACATAACTTTTCACCAAGTTTCACAAACACTAATCAAGTTTTTTTTTCGATTCAAAACAAGATTGTAACGCTTTGTGGAGTTCAAATAACGTGTTTTGAGATCATTTGTATCGTATCTTTCACTACATAACTTTTCACCAAATTTCACAAACACTAAGAAAGTTTGTTTTTCGATTCAAAACAAGATTTTAACGCATTGAGGAGTTCAAATAACGTGTTTTGAGATCATTTGTATCGTATCTTTTACTACATAACTTTTCACCAAATTTCACAAACACTAAGAAAGTTTGTTTTTCGATTCAAAACAAGATTTTAACGCTTTGTGGAGTTCAAATAACGTGTTTTGAGATCATTTGTATCGTATCTTTTACTACATAACTTTTCACCAAATTTCCCAAACACTAAGAAAGTTTGTTTTTCGATTCAAAACAAGATTTTAACACTTTGTGGAGTTCAAATAACGGGTTTTGAGATCATTTGTATCGTATCTTTTACTACATAACTTTTCACCAAATTTCACAAACACTAAGTAAGTTTGTTTTTCGATTCAAAACAAGATTTTAACGCTTTGAGGAGTTCAAATAACGTGTTTTGAGATCATTTGTATCGTATCTTTTACTACATAACTTTTCACCAAGTTTCACAAACACTAATCAAGTTTTTTTTTCGATTCAAAACAAGATTGTAACGCTTTGTGGAGTTCAAATAACGTGTTTTGAGATCATTTGTATCGTATCTTTCACTACATAACTTTTCACCAAATTTCACAAACACTAAGAAAGTTTGTTTTTCGATTCAAAACAAGATTTTAACGCATTGAGGAGTTCAAATAACGTGTTTTGAGATCATTTGTATCGTATCTTTTACTACATAACTTTTCACCAAATTTCACAAACACTAAGAAAGTTTGTTTTTCGATTCAAAACAAGATTTTAACGCTTTGTGGAGTTCAAATAACGTGTTTTGAGATCATTTGTATCGTATCTTTTACTACATAACTTTTCACCAAATTTCACAAACACTAAGAAAGTTTGTTTTTCGATTTAAAACAAGATTTTAACGCCTTGATGAGTTCAAATAACGTATTTTTAGATCATTTGTATCGTATCTTTTACTACATAAATTTCCACCAAATTTCACAAACACTAAGAAAGTTTGTTTTTCGATACAAAACAAGATTTTAACGCTTTGAGGAGTTCAAATAACGTGTTTTGAGATCATTTGTATCGTATCTTTTACTACATAACTTTTCACCAAATTTCACAAACACTAATAAAGTTTGTTTTTCGATTCAAAACTAGATTTTAGCGCTTTGTGGAGTTCAAATAACGTGTTTTGAGATCATTTGTATCGTATCTTTTACTACATAACTTTTCACCAAATTTCACAAACACTAAGAAAGTTTGTTTTTCGATTCAAAACAAGATTTTAGCGCCTTGAGGAGTTCAAATAACGTGTTTTGAGATCATTTGTATCGTATCTTTTACTACATAACTTTTCACCAAATTTCACAAACACTAAGAAAGTTTGTTTTTCGATTCAAAACAAGATTTTGATGCTTTGTGGAGTTCAAATAACGTGTTTTCAGATCATTGGTATCGTATCATTTACTACATAACTTTTCACCAAATTTCACAAACACTATGAAAGTTTGTTTTTCGATTCAAAACAAGATTTTAACTCTTTGTGGAGTTCAAATAACGCGTTTTGAGATCATTTGTATCGAATCTTTTACTACATAACTTTTCACCAAATTTCACAAACACTAAGTAAGTTTGTTTTTCGATTCAAAACAAGATTTTAACGCTTTGAGGAGTTCAAATAACGTGTTTTGAGATCATTTGTATCGTATCTTTTACTACATAACTTTTCACCAAATTTCACAAACACTAAGAAAGTTTGTTTTTCGATTCAAAACAAGATTGTAACGCTTTGTGGAGTTCAAATAACGTGTTTTGAGATCATTTGTATCGTATCATTCACTACATAACTTTTCACCAAATTTCACAAACACTAAGAAAGTTTGTTTTTCGATTCAAAACAAGATTTTAACGCTTTGTGGAGTTCAAATAACGTGTTTTGAGATCATTTGTATCGTATCTTTTACTACATAACTTTTCACCAAATTTCACAAACACTAAGAAAGTTTGTTTTTCGATTCCAAACAAGATTTTTATGCTTTGTGGAGTTCAAATAACGTGTTTTCAGATCATTGGTATCGTATCATTTACTACATAACTTTTCACCAAATTTCACAAACACTATGAAAGTTTGTTTTTCGATTCAAAACAAGATTTTAACGCTTTGTGGAGTTCAAATAACGCGTTTTGAGATCATTTGTATCGAATCTTTTACTACATAACTTTTCACCAAATTTCACAAACACTAAGTAAGTTTGTTTTTCGATTCAAAACAAGATTTTAACGCTTTGAGGAGTTCAAATAACGTGTTTTGAGATCATTTGTATCGTATCTTTTACTACATAACTTTTCACCAAATTTCACAAACACTAAGAAAGTTTGTTTTTCGATTCGAAACAAGATTTTAACACTTTGTGGAGTTCAAATAACGGGTTTTGAGATCATTTGTATCGTATCATTCACTACATAACTTTTCACCAAATTTCACAAACACTAAGTAAGTTTGTTTTTCGATTCAAAACAAGATTTTAACGCTTTGAGGAGTTCAAATAACGTGTTTTGAGATCATTTGTATCGTATCTTTTACTACATAACTTTTCACCAAATTTCACAAACACAAAGAAAGTTTGTTTTTCGATTCAAAACAAGATTTTAACGCTTTGAGGAGTTCAAATAACGTGTTTTGAGATCATTTATATCGTATCTTTTACTACATAACTTTTCACCAAATTTCATAAACACTAAGAAAGTTTGTTTTTTTATTCAAAACAAGATTTTAACGCCTTGAGGAGTCAAATAACGTGTTTTTAGATCATTTGTATCGTATCTTTTATTACATAACTTTTCACCAAATTTCACAAACACTAAGAAAGTTTGTTTTTCGATTCAAAACAAGATTTTAACGCTTTGTGGAGTTCAAATAACGTGTTTTGAGATCATTTGTATCGTATCTTTTACTACATAACTTTTCACCAAATTTCACAAACACTAAGAAAGTTTGTTTTTCGATTCAAAACAAGATTTTAACGCTTTGTGGAGTTCAAATAACGTGTTTTGAGATCATTTGTATCGTATCTTTTACTACATAACTTTTCACCAAATTTCCCAAACACTAAGAAAGTTTGTTTTTCGATTCAAAACAAGATTTTAACACTTTGTGGAGTTCAAATAACGGGTTTTGAGATCATTTGTATCGTATCTTTTACTACATAAATTTCCACCAAATTTCACAAACACTAAGAAAGTTTGTTTTTCGATTCAAAACAAGATTTTAACGCTTTGTGTAGTTCAAATAACGTGTTTTGAGATCATTTGTATCGTATCTTTTACTACATAACTTTTCATCAAATTTCACAAACACTAAGAAAGTTTGTTTTTTTATTCAAAACAAGATTTTAACGCCTTGAGGAGTCAAATAACGTGTTTTGAGATCATTTGTATCGTATCTTTTATTACATAACTTTTCACCAAATTTCACACACACTAAGAAAGTTTGTTTTTCGATTCAAAACAAGATTTTAACGCTTTGTGGAGTTCAAATAACGTGTTTCGAGATCATTTGTATCGTATCTTTTACTACATAACTTTTCACCAAATTTCACAAACACTAAGAAATTTTGTTTTTCGATTCAAAACAAGATTTTAGCGCCTTGTGGAGTTCAAATAACGTGTTTTGAGATCATTTGTATCGTATCTTTTACTACATAACTTTTCACCAAATTTCACAAACACTAAGAAAGTTTGTTTTTCGATTCAAAACAAGATTTTAACGCTTTGTGGAGTTCAAATAACGTGTTTTGAGATCATTTGTATCGTATCTTTTACTACATAACTTTTCACCAAATTTCACAAACACTAAGTAAGTTTGTTTTTCGATTCAAAACAAGATTTTAACGCTTTGAGGAGTTCAAATAACGTGTTTTGAGATCATTTGTATCGTATCTTTTACTACATAACTTTTCACCAAGTTTCACAAACACTAATCAAGTTTTTTTTTCGATTCAAAACAAGATTGTAACGCTTTGTGGAGTTCAAATAACGTGTTTTGAGATCATTTGTATCGTATCTTTCACTACATAACTTTTCACCAAATTTCACAAACACTAAGAAAGTTTGTTTTTCGATTCAAAACAAGATTTTAACGCATTGAGGAGTTCAAATAACGTGTTTTGAGATCATTTGTATCGTATCTTTTACTACATAACTTTTCACCAAATTTCACAAACACTAAGAAAGTTTGTTTTTCGATTCAAAACAAGATTTTAACGCTTTGTGGAGTTCAAATAACGTGTTTTGAGATCATTTGTATCGTATCTTTTACTACATAACTTTTCACCAAATTTCACAAACACTAAGAAAGTTTGTTTTTCGATTTAAAACAAGATTTTAACGCCTTGATGAGTTCAAATAACGTATTTTTAGATCATTTGTATCGTATCTTTTACTACATAAATTTCCACCAAATTTCACAAACACTAAGAAAGTTTGTTTTTCGATACAAAACAAGATTTTAACGCTTTGAGGAGTTCAAATAACGTGTTTTGAGATCATTTGTATCGTATCTTTTACTACATAACTTTTCACCAAATTTCACAAACACTAATAAAGTTTGTTTTTCGATTCAAAACTAGATTTTAGCGCTTTGTGGAGTTCAAATAACGTGTTTTGAGATCATTTGTATCGTATCTTTTACTACATAACTTTTCACCAAATTTCACAAACACTAAGAAAGTTTGTTTTTCGATTCAAAACAAGATTTTAGCGCCTTGAGGAGTTCAAATAACGTGTTTTGAGATCATTTGTATCGTATCTTTTACTACATAACTTTTCACCAAATTTCACAAACACTAAGAAAGTTTGTTTTTCGATTCAAAACAAGATTTTGATGCTTTGTGGAGTTCAAATAACGTGTTTTCAGATCATTGGTATCGTATCATTTACTACATAACTTTTCACCAAATTTCACAAACACTATGAAAGTTTGTTTTTCGATTCAAAACAAGATTTTAACTCTTTGTGGAGTTCAAATAACGCGTTTTGAGATCATTTGTATCGAATCTTTTACTACATAACTTTTCACCAAATTTCACAAACACTAAGTAAGTTTGTTTTTCGATTCAAAACAAGATTTTAACGCTTTGAGGAGTTCAAATAACGTGTTTTGAGATCATTTGTATCGTATCTTTTACTACATAACTTTTCACCAAATTTCACAAACACTAAGAAAGTTTGTTTTTCGATTCAAAACAAGATTTTAACGCTTTGTGGAGTTCAAATAACGTGTTTTGAGATCATTTGTATCGTATCTTTCACTACATAACTTTTCACCAAATTTCACAAACAATAAGTAAGTTTGTTTTTCGATTCAAAACAAGATTTTAACGCTTTGAGGAGTCAAATAACGTGTTTTGAGATCATTTGTATCGTATCTTTTATTACATAACTTTTCACCAAATTTCACAAACACTAAGAAAGTTTGTTTTTCGATTCAAAACAAGATTTTAACGCCTTGAGGAGTCAAATAACGTGTTTTGAGATCATTTGTATCGTATCTTTTATTACATAACTTTTCACCAAATTTCACAAACACTAAGAAAGTTTGTTTTTCGATTCAAAACAAGATTTTAACGATTTGTGGAGTTCAAATAACGTGTTTTGAGATCATTTGTATCGTATCTTTTACTACATAAATTTCCACCAAATTTCACAAACACTAAGAAAGTTTGTTTTTCGATTCAAAACAAGATTTTAACGCTTTGTGTAGTTCAAATAACGTGTTTTGAGATCATTTGTATCGTATCTTTTACTACATAACTTTTCACCAAATTTCACAAACACTAAGAAAGTTTGTTTTTTTATTCAAAACAAGATTTTAACGCCTTGAGGAGTCAAATAACGTGTTTTGAGATCATTTGTATCGTATCTTTTATTACATAACTTTTCACCAAATTTCACACACACTAAGAAAGTTTGTTTTTCGATTCAAAACAAGATTTTAACGCTTTGTGGAGTTCAAATAACGTGTTTTGAGATCATTTGTATCGTGTCTTTTACTACATAACTTTTCACCAAATTTCACAAACACTAAGAAATTTTGTTTTTCGATTCAAAACAAGATTTTAGCGCCTTGTGGAGTTCAAATAACGTGTTTTGAGATCATTTGTATCGTATCTTTTACTACATAACTTTTCACCAAATTTCACAAACACTAAGAAAGTTTGTTTTTCGATTCAAAACAAGATTTTAACGCTTTGTGGAGTTCAAATAACGTGTTTTGAGATCATTTGTATCGTATCTTTTACTACATAACTTTTCACCAAATTTCACAAACACTAAGTAAGTTTGTTTTTCGATTCAAAACAAGATTTTAACGCTTTGAGGAGTTCAAATAACGTGTTTTGAGATCATTTGTATCGTATCTTTTACTACATAACTTTTCACCAAGTTTCACAAACACTAATCAAGTTTTTTTTTCGATTCAAAACAAGATTGTAACGCTTTGTGGAGTTCAAATAACGTGTTTTGAGATCATTTGTATCGTATCTTTCACTACATAACTTTTCACCAAATTTCACAAACACTAAGAAAGTTTGTTTTTCGATTCAAAACAAGATTTTAACGCATTGAGGAGTTCAAATAACGTGTTTTGAGATCATTTGTATCGTATCTTTTACTACATAACTTTTCACCAAATTTCACAAACACTAAGAAAGTTTGTTTTTCGATTCAAAACAAGATTTTAACGCTTTGTGGAGTTCAAATAACGTGTTTTGAGATCATTTGTATCGTATCTTTTACTACATAACTTTTCACCAAATTTCCCAAACACTAAGAAAGTTTGTTTTTCGATTCAAAACAAGATTTTAACACTTTGTGGAGTTCAAATAACGGGTTTTGAGATCATTTGTATCGTATCATTCACTACATAACTTTTCACCAAATTTCACAAACACTAAGTAAGTTTGTTTTTCGATACAAAACAAGATTTTAACGCTTTGAGGAGTTCAAATAACGTGTTTTGAGATCATTTGTATCGTATCTTTTACTACATAACTTTTCACCAAATTTCACAAACACTAATAAAGTTTGTTTTTCGATTCAAAACTAGATTTTAGCGCTTTGTGGAGTTCAAATAACGTGTTTTGAGATCATTTGTATCGTATCTTTTACTACATAACTTTTCACCAAATTTCACAAACACTAAGAAAGTTTGTTTTTCGATTCAAAACAAGATTTTAGCGCCTTGAGGAGTTCAAATAACGTGTTTTGAGATCATTTGTATCGTATCTTTTACTACATAACTTTTCACCAAATTTCACAAACACTAAGAAAGTTTGTTTTTCGATTCCAAACAAGATTTTTATGCTTTGTGGAGTTCAAATAACGTGTTTTCAGATCATTGGTATCGTATCATTTACTACATAACTTTTCACCAAATTTCACAAACACTATGAAAGTTTGTTTTTCGATTCAAAACAAGATTTTAACGCTTTGTGGAGTTCAAATAACGCGTTTTGAGATCATTTGTATCGAATCTTTTACTACATAACTTTTCACCAAATTTCACAAACACTAAGTAAGTTTGTTTTTCGATTCAAAACAAGATTTTAACGCTTTGAGGAGTTCAAATAACGTGTTTTGAGATCATTTGTATCGTATCTTTTACTACATAACTTTTCACCAAATTTCACAA
Organism: Luzula sylvatica; assembly: GCA_946800325.1. Lineage (NCBI taxonomy): Eukaryota > Viridiplantae > Streptophyta > Magnoliopsida > Poales > Juncaceae > Luzula > Luzula sylvatica. The sequence continues at coordinate 69,425,494 of OX326956.1, read as the reverse complement.
ACACTAAGAAAGTTTGTTTTTCGATTCAAAACAAGATTGTAACGCTTTGTGGAGTTCAAATAACGTGTTTTGAGATCATTTGTATCGTATCATTCACTACATAACTTTTCACCAAATTTCACAAACACTAAGAAAGTTTGTTTTTCGATTCAAAACAAGATTTTAACGCTTTGTGGAGTTCAAATAACGTGTTTTGAGATCATTTGTATCGTATCTTTTACTACATAACTTTTCACCAAATTTCACAAACACTAAGAAAGTTTGTTTTTCGATTCCAAACAAGATTTTTATGCTTTGTGGAGTTCAAATAACGTGTTTTCAGATCATTGGTATCGTATCATTTACTACATAACTTTTCACCAAATTTCACAAACACTATGAAAGTTTGTTTTTCGATTCAAAACAAGATTTTAACGCTTTGTGGAGTTCAAATAACGCGTTTTGAGATCATTTGTATCGAATCTTTTACTACATAACTTTTCACCAAATTTCACAAACACTAAGTAAGTTTGTTTTTCGATTCAAAACAAGATTTTAACGCGTTGAGGAGTTCAAATAACGTGTTTTGAGATCATTTGTATCGTATCTTTTACTACATAACTTTTCACCAAATTTCACAAACACTAAGAAAGTTTGTTTTTCGATTCGAAACAAGATTTTAACACTTTGTGGAGTTCAAATAACGGGTTTTGAGATCATTTGTATCGTATCATTCACTACATAACTTTTCACCAAATTTCACAAACACTAAGTAAGTTTGTTTTTCGATTCAAAACAAGATTTTAACGCTTTGAGGAGTTCAAATAACGTGTTTTGAGATCATTTGTATCGTATCTTTTACTACATAACTTTTCACCAAATTTCACAAACACAAAGAAAGTTTGTTTTTCGATTCAAAACAAGATTTTAACGCTTTGAGGAGTTCAAATAACGTGTTTTGAGATCATTTATATCGTATCTTTTACTACATAACTTTTCACCAAATTTCATAAACACTAAGAAAGTTTGTTTTTTTATTCAAAACAAGATTTTAACGCCTTGAGGAGTCAAATAACGTGTTTTTAGATCATTTGTATCGTATCTTTTATTACATAACTTTTCACCAAATTTCACAAACACTAAGAAAGTTTGTTTTTCGATTCAAAACAAGATTTTAACGCTTTGTGGAGTTCAAATAACGTGTTTTGAGATCATTTGTATCGTATCTTTTACTACATAACTTTTCACCAAATTTCACAAACACTAAGAAATTTTGTTTTTCGATTCAAAACAAGATTTTAGCGCTTTGTGGAGTTCAAATGACGTGTTTTGAGATCATTTGTATCGTATCTTTTACTACATAACTTTTCACCAAATTTCACAAACACTAAGAAAGTTTGTTTTTCGATTCAAAACAAGATTTTAACGCTTTGTGGAGTTGAAATAACGTGTTTTGAGATCATTTGTATCGTATCTTTTACTACATAACTTTTCACCAAATTTCACAAACACTAAGTAAGTTTGTTTTTCGATTCACAACAAGATTTTAACGCTTTGAGGAGTTCAAATAACGTGTTTTGAGATCATTTGTATCGTATCTTTTACTACATAACTTTTCACCAAATTTCACAAACACTAATAAAGTTTGTTTTTCGATTCAAAACAAGATTGTAACGCTTTGTGGAGTTCAAATAACGTGTTTTGAGATCATTTGTATCGTATCTTTCACTACATAACTTTTCACCAAATTTCACAAACACTAAGTAAGTTTGTTTTTCGATTCAAAACAAGATTTTAACGCTTTGAGGAGTTCAAATAACGTGTTTTGAGATCATTTGTATCGTATCTTTTACTACATAACTTTTCACTAAATTTCACAAACACTAAGAAAGTTTGTTTTTCGATTCAAAACAAGATTTTAACGCTTTGTGGAGTTCAAATAACGTGTTTTGAGATCATTTGTATCGTATCTTTTACTACATAACTTTTCACCAAATTTCCCAAACACTAAGAAAGTTTGTTTTTCGATTCAAAACAAGATTTTAACACTTTGTGGAGTTCAAATAACGTGTTTTGATATCATTTGTATCGTATCATTCACTACATAACTTTTCACCAAATTTCACAAACACTAAGTAAGTTTTTTTTTCGATTCAAAACAAGATTTTAACGTTTTGAGGAGTTCAAATAACGTGTTTTGAGATCATTTGTATCGTATCTTTTACTACATAACTTTTCACTAAATTTCACAAACACTAAGAAAGTTTGTTTTTCGATTCAAAACAAGATTTTAACGCTTTGTGGAGTTCAAATAACGTGTTTTGAGATCATTTGTATCGTATCTTTTACTACATAACTTTTCACCAAATTTCCCAAACACTAAGAAAGTTTGTTTTTCGATTCAAAACAAGATTTTAACACTTTGTGGAGTTCAAATAACGTGTTTTGAGATCATTTGTATCATATCATTCACTACATAACTTTTCACCAAATTTCACAAACACTAAGTAAGTTTTTTTTTCGATTCAAAACAAGATTTTAACGCTTTGAGGAGTTCAAATAACGTGTTTTGAGATCATTTGTATCGTATCTTTTACTACATAACTTTTCACCAAATTTCACAAACACTAAGAAATTTTGTTTTTCGATTCAAAACAAGATTTTAGCGCTTTGTGGAGTTCAAATGACGTGTTTTGAGATCATTTGTATCGTATCTTTTACTACATAACTTTTCACCAAATTTCACAAACACTAAGAAAGTTTGTTTTTCGATTCAAAACAAGATTTTAACGCTTTGTGGAGTTGAAATAACGTGTTTTGAGATCATTTGTATCGTATCTTTTACTACATAACTTTTCACCAAATTTCACAAACACTAAGTAAGTTTGTTTTTCGATTCACAACAAGATTTTAACGCTTTGAGGAGTTCAAATAACGTGTTTTGAGATCATTTGTATCGTATCTTTTACTACATAACTTTTCACCAAATTTCACAAACACTAATAAAGTTTGTTTTTCGATTCAAAACAAGATTGTAACGCTTTGTGGAGTTCAAATAACGTGTTTTGAGATCATTTGTATCGTATCTTTCACTACATAACTTTTCACCAAATTTCACAAACACTAAGTAAGTTTGTTTTTCGATTCAAAACAAGATTTTAACGCTTTGAGGAGTTCAAATAACGTGTTTTGAGATCATTTGTATCGTATTTTTTACTACATAACTTTTCACTAAATTTCACAAACACTAAGAAAGTTTGTTTTTCGATTCAAAACAAGATTTTAACGCTTTGTGGAGTTCAAATAACGTGTTTTGAGATCATTTGTATCGTATCTTTTACTACATAACTTTTCACCAAATTTCCCAAACACTAAGAAAGTTTGTTTTTCGATTCAAAACAAGATTTTAACACTTTGTGGAGTTCAAATAACGTGTTTTGATATCATTTGTATCGTATCATTCACTACATAACTTTTCACCAAATTTCACAAACACTAAGTAAGTTTTTTTTTCGATTCAAAACAAGATTTTAACGTTTTGAGGAGTTCAAATAACGTGTTTTGAGATCATTTGTATCGTATCTTTTACTACATAACTTTTCACTAAATTTCACAAACACTAAGAAAGTTTGTTTTTCGATTCAAAACAAGATTTTAACGCTTTGTGGAGTTCAAATAACGTGTTTTGAGATCATTTGTATCGTATCTTTTACTACATAACTTTTCACCAAATTTCCCAAACACTAAGAAAGTTTGTTTTTCGATTCAAAACAAGATTTTAACACTTTGTGGAGTTCAAATAACGTGTTTTGAGATCATTTGTATCATATCATTCACTACATAACTTTTCACCAAATTTCACAAACACTAAGTAAGTTTTTTTTTCGATTCAAAACAAGATTTTAACGCTTTGAGGAGTTCAAATAACGTGTTTTGAGATCATTTGTATCGTATCTTTTACTACATAACTTTTCACCAAATTTCACAAACACTAAGAAAGTTTGTTTTTCGATTCAAAACAAGATTTTAACGCCTTGAGGAGTTCAAATAACGTATTTTTAGATCATTTGTATCGTATCTTTTACTACATAAATTTCCACCAAATTTCACACACACTAAGAAAGTTTGTTTTTCGATACAAAACAAGATTTTAACGCTTTGAGGAGTTCAAATAACGTGTTTTCAGATCATTTGTATCGTATCTTTTACTACATAACTTTTCACCAAATTTCACAAACACTAAGAAAGTTTGTTTTTCGATTCAAAACAAGATTTTAGCGCCTTGAGGAGTTCAAATAACGTGTTTTGAGATCATTTGTATCGTATCTTTTACTACATAACTTTTCACCAAATTTCACAAACACTAAGAAAGTTTGTTTTTCGATTCAAAACAAGATTTTGATGCTTTGTGGAGTTCAAATAACGTGTTTTCAGATCATTGGTATCGTATCATTTACTACATAACTTTTCACCAAATTTCACAAACACTATGAAAGTTTGTTTTTCGATTCAAAACAAGATTTTAACGCTTTGTGGAGTTCAAATAACGCGTTTTGAGATCATTTGTATCGTATCTTTTACTACATAACTTTTCACCAAATTTCACAAACACTAAGTAAGTTTGTTTTTTGATTCAAAACAAGATTTTAACGCTTTGAGGAGTTCAAATAACGTGTTTTGAGATCATTTGTATCGTATCTTTTACTACATAACTTTTCACCAAATTTCACAAACACTAAGAAAGTTTGTTTTTCGATTCAAAACAAGATTTTAACGCTTTGTGGAGTTCAAATAACGTGTTTTGAGATCATTTGTATCGTATCTTTTACTACATAACTTTTCACCAAATTTCACAAACACTAAGAAAGTTTGTTTTTCGATTCAAAACAAGATTTTAGCGCTTTGTGGAGTTCAAATAACGTGCTTTGAGATCATTTGTATCGTATCTTTTACTACATAACTTTTCACCAAATTTCACAAACACTAAGAAAATTTGTTTTTCGATTCAAAACATGATTTTAACGCTTTGTGGAGTTCAAATAACGTGTTTTGAGATCATTTGTATCGTATCTTTTACTACATAACTTTTCACCAAATTTCACAAACACTAAGTAAGTTTGTTTTTCGATTCAAAACAAGATTTTAACGCTTTGAGGAGTTCAAATAACGTGTTTTGAGATCATTTGTATCGTATCTTTTACTACATAACTTTTCACCAAATTTCCCAAACACTAAGAAAGTTTGTTTTTCGATTCGAAACAATATTTTAACACTTTGTGGAGTTCAAATAACGGGTTTTGAGATCATTTGTATCGTATCATTCACTACATAACTTTTCACCAAATTTCACAAACACTAAGTAAGTTTGTTTTTCGATTCAAAACAAGATTTTAACGCTTTGAGGAGTTCAAATAACGTGTTTTGAGATCATTTGAATCGTATCTTTTACTACATAACTTTTCACCAAATTTCACAAACACTAAGAAAGTTTGTTTTTCGATTCAAAACAAGATTTTAACGCCTTGAGGAGTCAAATAACGTGTTTTGAGATCATTTATATCGTATCTTTTACTACATAACTTTTCACCAAATTTCACAAACACTAAGAAAGTTTGTTTTTCGATTCAAAACAAGATTTTAACGCTTTGTGGAGTTCAAATAACGTGTTTTGAGATCATTTGTATCGTATCTTTTACTACATAACTTTTCACCAAATTTCACAAACACTAAGAAATTTTGTTTTTCGATTCAAAACAAGATTTTAGCGCTTTGTGGAGTTCAAATGACGTGTTTTGAGATCATTTGTATCGTATCTTTTACTACATAACTTTTCACCAAATTGCACAAACACTAAGAAAGTTTGTTTTTCGATTCAAAACAAGATTTTAACGCTTTGTGGAGTTGAAATAACGTGTTTTGAGATCATTTGTATCGTATCTTTTACTACATAACTTTTCACCAAATTTCACAAACACTAAGTAAGTTTGTTTTTCGATTCACAACAAGATTTTAACGCTTTGAGGAGTTCAAATAACGTGTTTTGAGATCATTTGTATCGTATCTTTTACTACATAACTTTTCACCAAATTTCACAAACACTAATAAAGTTTGTTTTTCGATTCAAAACAAGATTGTAACGCTTTGTGGAGTTCAAATAACGTGTTTTGAGATCATTTGTATCGTATCTTTCACTACATAACTTTTCACCAAATTTCACAAACACTAAGTAAGTTTGTTTTTCGATTCAAAACAAGATTTTAACGCTTTGAGGAGTTCAAATAACGTGTTTTGAGATCATTTGTATCGTATCTTTTACTACATAACTTTTCACTAAATTTCACAAACACTAAGAAAGTTTGTTTTTCGATTCAAAACAAGATTTTAACGCTTTGTGGAGTTCAAATAACGTGTTTTGAGATCATTTGTATCGTATCTTTTACTACATAACTTTTCACCAAATTTCACAAACACTAAGAAATTTTGTTTTTCGATTCAAAACAAGATTTTAGCGCCTTGTGGAGTTCAAATAACGTGTTTTGAGATCATTTGTATCGTATCTTTTACTACATAACTTTTCACCAAATTTCACAAACACTAAGAAAGTTTGTTTTTCGATTCAAAACAAGATTTTAACGCTTTGTGTAGTTCAAATAACGTGTTTTGAGATCATTTGTATCGTATCTTTTACTACATAACTTTTCACCAAATTTCACAAACACTAAGTAAGTTTGTTTTTCGATTCAAAACAAGATTTTAACGCTTTGAGGAGTTCAAATAACGTGTTTTGAGATCATTTGTATCGTATCTTTTACTACATAACTTTTCACCAAGTTTCACAAACACTAATCAAGTTTTTTTTTCGATTCAAAACAAGATTGTAACGCTTTGTGGAGTTCAAATAACGTGTTTTGAGATCATTTGTATCGTATCTTTCACTACATAACTTTTCACCAAATTTCACAAACACTAAGAAAGTTTGTTTTTCGATTCAAAACAAGATTTTAACGCATTGAGGAGTTCAAATAACGTGTTTTGAGATCATTTGTATCGTATCTTTTACTACATAACTTTTCACCAAATTTCACAAACACTAAGAAAGTTTGTTTTTCGATTCAAAACAAGATTTTAACGCTTTGTGGAGTTCAAATAACGTGTTTTGAGATCATTTGTATCGTATCTTTTACTACATAACTTTTCACCAAATTTCCCAAACACTAAGAAAGTTTGTTTTTCGATTCAAAACAAGATTTTAACACTTTGTGGAGTTCAAATAACGGGTTTTGAGATCATTTGTATCGTATCATTCCCTACATAACTTTTCACCAAATTTCACAAACACTAAGTAAGTTTGTTTTTCGATACAAAACAAGATTTTAACGCTTTGAGGAGTTCAAATAACGTGTTTTGAGATCATTTGTATCGTATCTTTTACTACATAACTTTTCACCAAATTTCACAAACACTAATAAAGTTTGTTTTTCGATTCAAAACTAGATTTTAGCGCTTTGTGGAGTTCAAATAACGTGTTTTGAGATCATTTGTATCGTATCTTTTACTACATAACTTTTCACCAAATTTCACAAACACTAAGAAAGTTTGTTTTTCGATTCAAAACAAGATTTTAGCGCCTTGAGGAGTTCAAATAACGTGTTTTGAGATCATTTGTATCGTATCTTTTACTACATAACTTTTCACCAAATTTCACAAACACTAAGAAAGTTTGTTTTTCGATTCCAAACAAGATTTTTATGCTTTGTGGAGTTCAAATAACGTGTTTTCAGATCATTGGTATCGTATCATTTACTACATAACTTTTCACCAAATTTCACAAACACTATGAAAGTTTGTTTTTCGATTCAAAACAAGATTTTAACGCTTTGTGGAGTTCAAATAACGCGTTTTGAGATCATTTGTATCGAATCTTTTACTACATAACTTTTCACCAAATTTCACAAACACTAAGTAAGTTTGTTTTTCGATTCAAAACAAGATTTTAACGCTTTGAGGAGTTCAAATAACGTGTTTTGAGATCATTTGTATCGTATCTTTTACTACATAACTTTTCACCAAATTTCACAAACACTAAGAAAGTTTGTTTTTCGATTCAAAACAAGATTGTAACGCTTTGTGGAGTTCAAATAACGTGTTTTGAGATCATTTGTATCGTATCATTCACTACATAACTTTTCACCAAATTTCACAAACACTAAGAAAGTTTGTTTTTCGATTCAAAACAAGATTTTAACGCTTTGTGGAGTTCAAATAACGTGTTTTGAGATCATTTGTATCGTATCTTTTACTACATAACTTTTCACCAAATTTCACAAACACTAAGAAAGTTTGTTTTTCGATTCCAAACAAGATTTTTATGCTTTGTGGAGTTCAAATAACGTGTTTTCAGATCATTGGTATCGTATCATTTACTACATAACTTTTCACCAAATTTCACAAACACTATGAAAGTTTGTTTTTCGATTCAAAACAAGATTTTAACGCTTTGTGGAGTTCAAATAACGCGTTTTGAGATCATTTGTATCGAATCTTTTACTACATAACTTTTCACCAAATTTCACAAACACTAAGTAAGTTTGTTTTTCGATTCAAAACAAGATTTTAACGCGTTGAGGAGTTCAAATAACGTGTTTTGAGATCATTTGTATCGTATCTTTTACTACATAACTTTTCACCAAATTTCACAAACACTAAGAAAGTTTGTTTTTCGATTCGAAACAAGATTTTAACACTTTGTGGAGTTCAAATAACGGGTTTTGAGATCATTTGTATCGTATCATTCACTACATAACTTTTCACCAAATTTCACAAACACTAAGTAAGTTTGTTTTTCGATTCAAAACAAGATTTTAACGCTTTGAGGAGTTCAAATAACGTGTTTTGAGATCATTTGTATCGTATCTTTTACTACATAACTTTTCACCAAATTTCACAAACACAAAGAAAGTTTGTTTTTCGATTCAAAACAAGATTTTAACGCTTTGAGGAGTTCAAATAACGTGTTTTGAGATCATTTATATCGTATCTTTTACTACATAACTTTTCACCAAATTTCATAAACACTAAGAAAGTTTGTTTTTTTATTCAAAACAAGATTTTAACGCCTTGAGGAGTCAAATAACGTGTTTTTAGATCATTTGTATCGTATCTTTTATTACATAACTTTTCACCAAATTTCACAAACACTAAGAAAGTTTGTTTTTCGATTCAAAACAAGATTTTAACGCTTTGTGGAGTTCAAATAACGTGTTTTGAGATCATTTGTATCGTATCTTTTACTACATAACTTTTCACCAAATTTCACAAACACTAAGAAATTTTGTTTTTCGATTCAAAACAAGATTTTAGCGCTTTGTGGAGTTCAAATGACGTGTTTTGAGATCATTTGTATCGTATCTTTTACTACATAACTTTTCACCAAATTTCACAAACACTAAGAAAGTTTGTTTTTCGATTCAAAACAAGATTTTAACGCTTTGTGGAGTTGAAATAACGTGTTTTGAGATCATTTGTATCGTATCTTTTACTACATAACTTTTCACCAAATTTCACAAACACTAAGTAAGTTTGTTTTTCGATTCACAACAAGATTTTAACGCTTTGAGGAGTTCAAATAACGTGTTTTGAGATCATTTGTATCGTATCTTTTACTACATAACTTTTCACCAAATTTCACAAACACTAATAAAGTTTGTTTTTCGATTCAAAACAAGATTGTAACGCTTTGTGGAGTTCAAATAACGTGTTTTGAGATCATTTGTATCGTATCTTTCACTACATAACTTTTCACCAAATTTCACAAACACTAAGTAAGTTTGTTTTTCGATTCAAAACAAGATTTTAACGCTTTGAGGAGTTCAAATAACGTGTTTTGAGATCATTTGTATCGTATCTTTTACTACATAACTTTTCACTAAATTTCACAAACACTAAGAAAGTTTGTTTTTCGATTCAAAACAAGATTTTAACGCTTTGTGGAGTTCAAATAACGTGTTTTGAGATCATTTGTATCGTATCTTTTACTACATAACTTTTCACCAAATTTCCCAAACACTAAGAAAGTTTGTTTTTCGATTCAAAACAAGATTTTAACACTTTGTGGAGTTCAAATAACGTGTTTTGATATCATTTGTATCGTATCATTCACTACATAACTTTTCACCAAATTTCACAAACACTAAGTAAGTTTTTTTTTCGATTCAAAACAAGATTTTAACGTTTTGAGGAGTTCAAATAACGTGTTTTGAGATCATTTGTATCGTATCTTTTACTACATAACTTTTCACTAAATTTCACAAACACTAAGAAAGTTTGTTTTTCGATTCAAAACAAGATTTTAACGCTTTGTGGAGTTCAAATAACGTGTTTTGAGATCATTTGTATCGTATCTTTTACTACATAACTTTTCACCAAATTTCCCAAACACTAAGAAAGTTTGTTTTTCGATTCAAAACAAGATTTTAACACTTTGTGGAGTTCAAATAACGTGTTTTGAGATCATTTGTATCATATCATTCACTACATAACTTTTCACCAAATTTCACAAACACTAAGTAAGTTTTTTTTTCGATTCAAAACAAGATTTTAACGCTTTGAGGAGTTCAAATAACGTGTTTTGAGATCATTTGTATCGTATCTTTTACTACATAACTTTTCACCAAATTTCACAAACACTAAGAAATTTTGTTTTTCGATTCAAAACAAGATTTTAGCGCTTTGTGGAGTTCAAATGACGTGTTTTGAGATCATTTGTATCGTATCTTTTACTACATAACTTTTCACCAAATTTCACAAACACTAAGAAAGTTTGTTTTTCGATTCAAAACAAGATTTTAACGCTTTGTGGAGTTGAAATAACGTGTTTTGAGATCATTTGTATCGTATCTTTTACTACATAACTTTTCACCAAATTTCACAAACACTAAGTAAGTTTGTTTTTCGATTCACAACAAGATTTTAACGCTTTGAGGAGTTCAAATAACGTGTTTTGAGATCATTTGTATCGTATCTTTTACTACATAACTTTTCACCAAATTTCACAAACACTAATAAAGTTTGTTTTTCGATTCAAAACAAGATTGTAACGCTTTGTGGAGTTCAAATAACGTGTTTTGAGATCATTTGTATCGTATCTTTCACTACATAACTTTTCACCAAATTTCACAAACACTAAGTAAGTTTGTTTTTCGATTCAAAACAAGATTTTAACGCTTTGAGGAGTTCAAATAACGTGTTTTGAGATCATTTGTATCGTATTTTTTACTACATAACTTTTCACTAAATTTCACAAACACTAAGAAAGTTTGTTTTTCGATTCAAAACAAGATTTTAACGCTTTGTGGAGTTCAAATAACGTGTTTTGAGATCATTTGTATCGTATCTTTTACTACATAACTTTTCACCAAATTTCCCAAACACTAAGAAAGTTTGTTTTTCGATTCAAAACAAGATTTTAACACTTTGTGGAGTTCAAATAACGTGTTTTGATATCATTTGTATCGTATCATTCACTACATAACTTTTCACCAAATTTCACAAACACTAAGTAAGTTTTTTTTTCGATTCAAAACAAGATTTTAACGTTTTGAGGAGTTCAAATAACGTGTTTTGAGATCATTTGTATCGTATCTTTTACTACATAACTTTTCACTAAATTTCACAAACACTAAGAAAGTTTGTTTTTCGATTCAAAACAAGATTTTAACGCTTTGTGGAGTTCAAATAACGTGTTTTGAGATCATTTGTATCGTATCTTTTACTACATAACTTTTCACCAAATTTCCCAAACACTAAGAAAGTTTGTTTTTCGATTCAAAACAAGATTTTAACACTTTGTGGAGTTCAAATAACGTGTTTTGAGATCATTTGTATCATATCATTCACTACATAACTTTTCACCAAATTTCACAAACACTAAGTAAGTTTTTTTTTCGATTCAAAACAAGATTTTAACGCTTTGAGGAGTTCAAATAACGTGTTTTGAGATCATTTGTATCGTATCTTTTACTACATAACTTTTCACCAAATTTCACAAACACTAAGAAAGTTTGTTTTTCGATTCAAAACAAGATTTTAACGCCTTGAGGAGTTCAAATAACGTATTTTTAGATCATTTGTATCGTATCTTTTACTACATAAATTTCCACCAAATTTCACACACACTAAGAAAGTTTGTTTTTCGATACAAAACAAGATTTTAACGCTTTGAGGAGTTCAAATAACGTGTTTTCAGATCATTTGTATCGTATCTTTTACTACATAACTTTTCACCAAATTTCACAAACACTAAGAAAGTTTGTTTTTCGATTCAAAACAAGATTTTAGCGCCTTGAGGAGTTCAAATAACGTGTTTTGAGATCATTTGTATCGTATCTTTTACTACATAACTTTTCACCAAATTTCACAAACACTAAGAAAGTTTGTTTTTCGATTCAAAACAAGATTTTGATGCTTTGTGGAGTTCAAATAACGTGTTTTCAGATCATTGGTATCGTATCATTTACTACATAACTTTTCACCAAATTTCACAAACACTATGAAAGTTTGTTTTTCGATTCAAAACAAGATTTTAACGCTTTGTGGAGTTCAAATAACGCGTTTTGAGATCATTTGTATCGTATCTTTTACTACATAACTTTTCACCAAATTTCACAAACACTAAGTAAGTTTGTTTTTTGATTCAAAACAAGATTTTAACGCTTTGAGGAGTTCAAATAACGTGTTTTGAGATCATTTGTATCGTATCTTTTACTACATAACTTTTCACCAAATTTCACAAACACTAAGAAAGTTTGTTTTTCGATTCAAAACAAGATTTTAACGCTTTGTGGAGTTCAAATAACGTGTTTTGAGATCATTTGTATCGTATCTTTTACTACATAACTTTTCACCAAATTTCACAAACACTAAGAAAGTTTGTTTTTCGATTCAAAACAAGATTTTAGCGCTTTGTGGAGTTCAAATAACGTGCTTTGAGATCATTTGTATCGTATCTTTTACTACATAACTTTTCACCAAATTTCACAAACACTAAGAAAATTTGTTTTTCGATTCAAAACATGATTTTAACGCTTTGTGGAGTTCAAATAACGTGTTTTGAGATCATTTGTATCGTATCTTTTACTACATAACTTTTCACCAAATTTCACAAACACTAAGTAAGTTTGTTTTTCGATTCAAAACAAGATTTTAACGCTTTGAGGAGTTCAAATAACGTGTTTTGAGATCATTTGTATCGTATCTTTTACTACATAACTTTTCACCAAATTTCCCAAACACTAAGAAAGTTTGTTTTTCGATTCGAAACAATATTTTAACACTTTGTGGAGTTCAAATAACGGGTTTTGAGATCATTTGTATCGTATCATTCACTACATAACTTTTCACCAAATTTCACAAACACTAAGTAAGTTTGTTTTTCGATTCAAAACAAGATTTTAACGCTTTGAGGAGTTCAAATAACGTGTTTTGAGATCATTTGAATCGTATCTTTTACTACATAACTTTTCACCAAATTTCACAAACACTAAGAAAGTTTGTTTTTCGATTCAAAACAAGATTTTAACGCCTTGAGGAGTCAAATAACGTGTTTTGAGATCATTTATATCGTATCTTTTACTACATAACTTTTCACCAAATTTCACAAACACTAAGAAAGTTTGTTTTTCGATTCAAAACAAGATTTTAACGCTTTGTGGAGTTCAAATAACGTGTTTTGAGATCATTTGTATCGTATCTTTTACTACATAACTTTTCACCAAATTTCACAAACACTAAGAAATTTTGTTTTTCGATTCAAAACAAGATTTTAGCGCTTTGTGGAGTTCAAATGACGTGTTTTGAGATCATTTGTATCGTATCTTTTACTACATAACTTTTCACCAAATTGCACAAACACTAAGAAAGTTTGTTTTTCGATTCAAAACAAGATTTTAACGCTTTGTGGAGTTGAAATAACGTGTTTTGAGATCATTTGTATCGTATCTTTTACTACATAACTTTTCACCAAATTTCACAAACACTAAGTAAGTTTGTTTTTCGATTCACAACAAGATTTTAACGCTTTGAGGAGTTCAAATAACGTGTTTTGAGATCATTTGTATCGTATCTTTTACTACATAACTTTTCACCAAATTTCACAAACACTAATAAAGTTTGTTTTTCGATTCAAAACAAGATTGTAACGCTTTGTGGAGTTCAAATAACGTGTTTTGAGATCATTTGTATCGTATCTTTCACTACATAACTTTTCACCAAATTTCACAAACACTAAGTAAGTTTGTTTTTCGATTCAAAACAAGATTTTAACGCTTTGAGGAGTTCAAATAACGTGTTTTGAGATCATTTGTATCGTATCTTTTACTACATAACTTTTCACTAAATTTCACAAACACTAAGAAAGTTTGTTTTTCGATTCAAAACAAGATTTTAACGCTTTGTGGAGTTCAAATAACGTGTTTTGAGATCATTTGTATCGTATCTTTTACTACATAACTTTTCACCAAATTTCACAAACACTAAGAAATTTTGTTTTTCGATTCAAAACAAGATTTTAGCGCCTTGTGGAGTTCAAATAACGTGTTTTGAGATCATTTGTATCGTATCTTTTACTACATAACTTTTCACCAAATTTCACAAACACTAAGAAAGTTTGTTTTTCGATTCAAAACAAGATTTTAACGCTTTGTGTAGTTCAAATAACGTGTTTTGAGATCATTTGTATCGTATCTTTTACTACATAACTTTTCACCAAATTTCACAAACACTAAGTAAGTTTGTTTTTCGATTCAAAACAAGATTTTAACGCTTTGAGGAGTTCAAATAACGTGTTTTGAGATCATTTGTATCGTATCTTTTACTACATAACTTTTCACCAAGTTTCACAAACACTAATCAAGTTTTTTTTTCGATTCAAAACAAGATTGTAACGCTTTGTGGAGTTCAAATAACGTGTTTTGAGATCATTTGTATCGTATCTTTCACTACATAACTTTTCACCAAATTTCACAAACACTAAGAAAGTTTGTTTTTCGATTCAAAACAAGATTTTAACGCATTGAGGAGTTCAAATAACGTGTTTTGAGATCATTTGTATCGTATCTTTTACTACATAACTTTTCACCAAATTTCACAAACACTAAGAAAGTTTGTTTTTCGATTCAAAACAAGATTTTAACGCTTTGTGGAGTTCAAATAACGTGTTTTGAGATCATTTGTATCGTATCTTTTACTACATAACTTTTCACCAAATTTCCCAAACACTAAGAAAGTTTGTTTTTCGATTCAAAACAAGATTTTAACACTTTGTGGAGTTCAAATAACGGGTTTTGAGATCATTTGTATCGTATCATTCCCTACATAACTTTTCACCAAATTTCACAAACACTAAGTAAGTTTGTTTTTCGATACAAAACAAGATTTTAACGCTTTGAGGAGTTCAAATAACGTGTTTTGAGATCATTTGTATCGTATCTTTTACTACATAACTTTTCACCAAATTTCACAAACACTAATAAAGTTTGTTTTTCGATTCAAAACTAGATTTTAGCGCTTTGTGGAGTTCAAATAACGTGTTTTGAGATCATTTGTATCGTATCTTTTACTACATAACTTTTCACCAAATTTCACAAACACTAAGAAAGTTTGTTTTTCGATTCAAAACAAGATTTTAGCGCCTTGAGGAGTTCAAATAACGTGTTTTGAGATCATTTGTATCGTATCTTTTACTACATAACTTTTCACCAAATTTCACAAACACTAAGAAAGTTTGTTTTTCGATTCCAAACAAGATTTTTATGCTTTGTGGAGTTCAAATAACGTGTTTTCAGATCATTGGTATCGTATCATTTACTACATAACTTTTCACCAAATTTCACAAACACTATGAAAGTTTGTTTTTCGATTCAAAACAAGATTTTAACGCTTTGTGGAGTTCAAATAACGCGTTTTGAGATCATTTGTATCGAATCTTTTACTACATAACTTTTCACCAAATTTCACAAACACTAAGTAAGTTTGTTTTTCGATTCAAAACAAGATTTTAACGCTTTGAGGAGTTCAAATAACGTGTTTTGAGATCATTTGTATCGTATCTTTTACTACATAACTTTTCACCAAATTTCACAAACACTAAGAAAGTTTGTTTTTCGATTCAAAACAAGATTGTAACGCTTTGTGGAGTTCAAATAACGTGTTTTGAGATCATTTGTATCGTATCATTCACTACATAACTTTTCACCAAATTTCACAAACACTAAGAAAGTTTGTTTTTCGATTCAAAACAAGATTTTAACGCTTTCTGGAGTTCAAATAACGTGTTTTGAGATCATTTGTATCGTATCTTTTACTACATAACTTTTCACCAAATTTCACAAACACTAAGAAAGTTTGTTTTTCGATTCCAAACAAGATTTTTATGCTTTGTGGAGTTCAAATAACGTGTTTTCAGATCATTGGTATCGTATCATTTACTACATAACTTTTCACCAAATTTCACAAACACTATGAAAGTTTGTTTTTCGATTCAAAACAAGATTTTAACGCTTTGTGGAGTTCAAATAACGCGTTTTGAGATCATTTGTATCGAATCTTTTACTACATAACTTTTCACCAAATTTCACAAACACTAAGTAAGTTTGTTTTTCGATTCAAAACAAGATTTTAACGCTTTGAGGAGTTCAAATAACGTGTTTTGAGATCATTTGTATCGTATCTTTTACTACATAACTTTTCACCAAATTTCACAAACACTAAGAAAGTTTGTTTTTCGATTCGAAACAAGATTTTAACACTTTGTGGAGTTCAAATAACGGGTTTTGAGATCATTTGTATCGTATCATTCACTACATAACTTTTCACCAAATTTCACAAACACTAAGTAAGTTTGTTTTTCGATTCAAAACAAGATTTTAACGCTTTGAGGAGTTCAAATAACGTGTTTTGAGATCATTTGTATCGTATCTTTTACTACATAACTTTTCACCAAATTTCACAAACACAAAGAAAGTTTGTTTTTCGATTCAAAACAAGATTTTAACGCTTTGAGGAGTTCAAATAACGTGTTTTGAGATCATTTATATCGTATCTTTTACTACATAACTTTTCACCAAATTTCATAAACACTAAGAAAGTTTGTTTTTTTATTCAAAACAAGATTTTAACGCCTTGAGGAGTCAAATAACGTGTTTTTAGATCATTTGTATCGTATCTTTTATTACATAACTTTTCACCAAATTTCACAAACACTAAGAAAGTTTGTTTTTCGATTCAAAACAAGATTTTAACGCTTTGTGGAGTTCAAATAACGTGTTTTGAGATCATTTGTATCGTATCTTTTACTACATAACTTTTCACCAAATTTCACAAACACTAAGAAATTTTGTTTTTCGATTCAAAACAAGATTTTAGCGCTTTGTGGAGTTCAAATGACGTGTTTTGAGATCATTTGTATCGTATCTTTTACTACATAACTTTTCACCAAATTTCACAAACACTAAGAAAGTTTGTTTTTCGATTCAAAACAAGATTTTAACGCTTTGTGGAGTTGAAATAACGTGTTTTGAGATCATTTGTATCGTATCTTTTACTACATAACTTTTCACCAAATTTCACAAACACTAAGTAAGTTTGTTTTTCGATTCACAACAAGATTTTAACGCTTTGAGGAGTTCAAATAACGTGTTTTGAGATCATTTGTATCGTATCTTTTACTACATAACTTTTCACCAAATTTCACAAACACTAATAAAGTTTGTTTTTCGATTCAAAACAAGATTGTAACGCTTTGTGGAGTTCAAATAACGTGTTTTGAGATCATTTGTATCGTATCTTTCACTACATAACTTTTCACCAAATTTCACAAACACTAAGTAAGTTTGTTTTTCGATTCAAAACAAGATTTTAACGCTTTGAGGAGTTCAAATAACGTGTTTTGAGATCATTTGTATCGTATCTTTTACTACATAACTTTTCACTAAATTTCACAAACACTAAGAAAGTTTGTTTTTCGATTCAAAACAAGATTTTAACGCTTTGTGGAGTTCAAATAACGTGTTTTGAGATCATTTGTATCGTATCTTTTACTACATAACTTTTCACCAAATTTCCCAAACACTAAGAAAGTTTGTTTTTCGATTCAAAACAAGATTTTAACACTTTGTGGAGTTCAAATAACGTGTTTTGATATCATTTGTATCGTATCATTCACTACATAACTTTTCACCAAATTTCACAAACACTAAGTAAGTTTTTTTTTCGATTCAAAACAAGATTTTAACGTTTTGAGGAGTTCAAATAACGTGTTTTGAGATCATTTGTATCGTATCTTTTACTACATAACTTTTCACTAAATTTCACAAACACTAAGAAAGTTTGTTTTTCGATTCAAAACAAGATTTTAACGCTTTGTGGAGTTCAAATAACGTGTTTTGAGATCATTTGTATCGTATCTTTTACTACATAACTTTTCACCAAATTTCCCAAACACTAAGAAAGTTTGTTTTTCGATTCAAAACAAGATTTTAACACTTTGTGGAGTTCAAATAACGTGTTTTGAGATCATTTGTATCATATCATTCACTACATAACTTTTCACCAAATTTCACAAACACTAAGTAAGTTTTTTTTTCGATTCAAAACAAGATTTTAACGCTTTGAGGAGTTCAAATAACGTGTTTTGAGATCATTTGTATCGTATCTTTTACTACATAACTTTTCACCAAATTTCACAAACACTAAGAAAGTTTGTTTTTCGATTCAAAACAAGATTTTAACGCCTTGAGGAGTTCAAATAACGTATTTTTAGATCATTTGTATCGTATCTTTTACTACATAAATTTCCACCAAATTTCACACACACTAAGAAAGTTTGTTTTTCGATACAAAACAAGATTTTAACGCTTTGAGGAGTTCAAATAACGTGTTTTCAGATCATTTGTATCGTATCTTTTACTACATAACTTTTCACCAAATTTCACAAACACTAAGAAAGTTTGTTTTTCGATTCAAAACAAGATTTTAGCGCCTTGAGGAGTTCAAATAACGTGTTTTGAGATCATTTGTATCGTATCTTTTACTACATAACTTTTCACCAAATTTCACAAACACTAAGAAAGTTTGTTTTTCGATTCAAAACAAGATTTTGATGCTTTGTGGAGTTCAAATAACGTGTTTTCAGATCATTGGTATCGTATCATTTACTACATAACTTTTCACCAAATTTCACAAACACTATGAAAGTTTGTTTTTCGATTCAAAACAAGATTTTAACGCTTTGTGGAGTTCAAATAACGCGTTTTGAGATCATTTGTATCGTATCTTTTACTACATAACTTTTCACCAAATTTCACAAACACTAAGTAAGTTTGTTTAACTTTTCAAAACAAGATTTTAACGCTTTGAGGAGTTCAAATAACGTGTTTTGAGATCATTTGTATCGTATCTTTTACTACATAACTTTTCACCAAATTTCCCAAACACTAAGAAAGTTTGTTTTTCGATTCGAAACAATATTTTAACACTTTGTGGAGTTCAAATAACGGGTTTTGAGATCATTTGTATCGTATCATTCACTACATAACTTTTCACCAAATTTCACAAACACTAAGTAAGTTTGTTTTTCGATTCAAAACAAGATTTTAACGCTTTGTGGAGTTCAAATAACGTGTTTTGAGATCATTTGTATCGTATCTTTTACTACATAACTTTTCACCAAATTTCACAAACACTAAGAAATTTTGTTTTTCGATTCAAAACAAGATTTTAGCGCTTTGTGGAGTTCAAATGACGTGTTTTGAGATCATTTGTATCGTATCTTTTACTACATAACTTTTCACCAAATTGCACAAACACTAAGAAAGTTTGTTTTTCGATTCAAAACAAGATTTTAACGCTTTGTGGAGTTGAAATAACGTGTTTTGAGATCATTTGTATCGTATCTTTTACTACATAACTTTTCACCAAATTTCACAAACACTAAGTAAGTTTGTTTTTCGATTCACAACAAGATTTTAACGCTTTGAGGAGTTCAAATAACGTGTTTTGAGATCATTTGTATCGTATCTTTTACTACATAACTTTTCACCAAATTTCACAAACACTAATAAAGTTTGTTTTTCGATTCAAAACAAGATTGTAACGCTTTGTGGAGTTCAAATAACGTGTTTTGAGATCATTTGTATCGTATCTTTCACTACATAACTTTTCACCAAATTTCACAAACACTAAGTAAGTTTGTTTTTCGATTCAAAACAAGATTTTAACGCTTTGAGGAGTTCAAATAACGTGTTTTGAGATCATTTGTATCGTATCTTTTACTACATAACTTTTCACTAAATTTCACAAACACTAAGAAAGTTTGTTTTTCGATTCAAAACAAGATTTTAACGCTTTGTGGAGTTCAAATAACGTGTTTTGAGATCATTTGTATCGTATCTTTTACTACATAACTTTTCACCAAATTTCCCAAACACTAAGAAAGTTTGTTTTTCGATTCAAAACAAGATTTTAACACTTTGTGGAGTTCAAATAACGTGTTTTGAGATCATTTGTATCGTATCATTCACTACATAACTTTTCACCAAATTTCACAAACACTAAGTAAGTTTTTTTTTCGATTCAAAACAAGATTTTAACGCTTTGAGGAGTTCAAATAACGTGTTTTGAGATCATTTGTATCGTATCTTTTACTACATAACTTTTCACCAAATTTCACAAACACTAAGAAAGTTTGTTTTTCGATTCAAAACAAGATTTTAACGCTTTGTGGAGTTCAAATAACGTGTTTTGAGATCATTTGTATCGTATCTTTCACTACATAACTTTTCACCAAATTTCACAAACACTAAGTAAGTTTGTTTTTCGATTCAAAACAAGATTTTAACGCTTTGAGGAGTCAAATAACGTGTTTTGAGATCATTTGTATCGTATCTTTTATTACATAACTTTTCACCAAATTTCACAAACACTAAGAAAGTTTGTTTTTCGATTCAAAACAAGATTTTAACGCCTTGAGGAGTCAAATAACGTGTTTTGAGATCATTTGTATCGTATCTTTTATTACATAACTTTTCACCAAATTTCACAAACACTAAGAAAGTTTGTTTTTCGATTCAAAACAAGATTTTAACGATTTGTGGAGTTCAAATAACGTGTTTTGAGATCATTTGTATCGTATCTTTTACTACATAAATTTCCACCAAATTTCACAAACACTAAGAAAGTTTGTTTTTCGATTCAAAACAAGATTTTAACGCTTTGTGGAGTTCAAATAACGTGTTTTGAGATCATTTGTATCGTATCTTTTACTACATAACTTTTCACCAAATTTCACAAACACTAAGAAAGTTTGTTTTTTTATTCAAAACAAGATTTTAACGCCTTGAGGAGTCAAATAACGTGTTTTGAGATCATTTGTATCGTATCTTTTATTACATAACTTTTCACCAAATTTCACACACACTAAGAAAGTTTGTTTTTCGATTCAAAACAAGATTTTAACGCTTTGTGGAGTTCAAATAACGTGTTTTGAGATCATTTGTATCGTATCTTTTACTGCATAACTTTTCACCAAATTTCACAAACACTAAGAAATTTTGTTTTTCGATTCAAAACAAGATTTTAGCGCCTTGTGGAGTTCAAATAACGTGTTTTGAGATCATTTGTATCGTATCTTTTACTACATAACTTTTCACCAAATTTCACAAACACTAAGAAAGTTTGTTTTTTTATTCAAAACAAGATTTTAACGCCTTGAGGAGTCAAATAACGTGTTTTGAGATCATTTGTATCGTATCTTTTATTACATAACTTTTCACCAAATTTCACACACACTAAGAAAGTTTGTTTTTCGATTCAAAACAAGATTTTAACGCTTTGTGGAGTTCAAATAACGTGTTTTGAGATCATTTGTATCGTATCTTTTACTACATAACTTTTCACCAAATTTCACAAACACTAAGAAATTTTGTTTTTCGATTCAAAACAAGATTTTAGCGCCTTGTGGAGTTCAAATAACGTGTTTTGAGATCATTTGTATCGTATCTTTTACTACATAACTTTTCACCAAATTTCACAAACACTAAGAAATTTTGTTTTTCGATTCAAAACAAGATTTTAGCGCCTTGTGGAGTTCAAATAACGTGTTTTCAGATCATTGGTATCGTATCATTTACTACATAACTTTTCACCAAATTTCACAAACACTATGAAAGTTTGTTTTTCGATTCAAAACAAGATTTTAACGCTTTGTGGAGTTCAAATAACGCGTTTTGAGATCATTTGTATCGAATCTTTTACTACATAACTTTTCACCAAATTTCACAAACACTAAGTAAGTTTGTTTTTCGATTCAAAACAAGATTTTAACGCTTTGAGGAGTTCAAATAACGTGTTTTGAGATCATTTGTATCGTATCTTTTACTACATAACTTTTCACCAAATTTCACAAACACTAAGAAAGTTTGTTTTTCGATTCAAAACAAGATTGTAACGCTTTGTGGAGTTCAAATAACGTGTTTTGAGATCATTTGTATCGTATCATTCACTACATAACTTTTCACCAAATTTCACAAACACTAAGAAAGTTTGTTTTTCGATTCAAAACAAGATTTTAACGCTTTGTGGAGTTCAAATAACGTGTTTTGAGATCATTTGTATCGTATCTTTTACTACATAACTTTTCACCAAATTTCCCAAACACTAAGAAAGTTTGTTTTTCGATTCAAAACAAGATTTTAACACTTTGTGGAGTTCAAATAACGTGTTTTGAGATCATTTGTATCGTATCATTCACTACATAACTTTTCACCAAATTTCACAAACACTAAGTAAGTTTTTTTTTCGATTCAAAACAAGATTTTAACGCTTTGAGGAGTTCAAATAACGTGTTTTGAGATCATTTGTATCGTATCTTTTACTACATAACTTTTCACCAAATTTCACAAACACTAAGAAAGTTTGTTTTTCGATTCAAAACAAGATTTTAACGCTTTGTGGAGTTCAAATAACGTGTTTTGAGATCATTTGTATCGTATCTTTCACTACATAACTTTTCACCAAATTTCACAAACACTAAGTAAGTTTGTTTTTCGATTCAAAACAAGATTTTAACGCTTTGAGGAGTCAAATAACGTGTTTTGAGATCATTTGTATCGTATCTTTTATTACATAACTTTTCACCAAATTTCACAAACACTAAGAAAGTTTGTTTTTCGATTCAAAACAAGATTTTAACGCCTTGAGGAGTCAAATAACGTGTTTTGAGATCATTTGTATCGTATCTTTTATTACATAACTTTTCACCAAATTTCACAAACACTAAGAAAGTTTGTTTTTCGATTCAAAACAAGATTTTAACGATTTGTGGAGTTCAAATAACGTGTTTTGAGATCATTTGTATCGTATCTTTTACTACATAAATTTCCACCAAATTTCACAAACACTAAGAAAGTTTGTTTTTCGATTCAAAACAAGATTTTAACGCTTTGTGGAGTTCAAATAACGTGTTTTGAGATCATTTGTATCGTATCTTTTACTACATAACTTTTCACCAAATTTCACAAACACTAAGAAAGTTTGTTTTTTTATTCAAAACAAGATTTTAACGCCTTGAGGAGTCAAATAACGTGTTTTGAGATCATTTGTATCGTATCTTTTATTACATAACTTTTCACCAAATTTCACACACACTAAGAAAGTTTGTTTTTCGATTCAAAACAAGATTTTAACGCTTTGTGGAGTTCAAATAACGTGTTTTGAGATCATTTGTATCGTATCTTTTACTGCATAACTTTTCACCAAATTTCACAAACACTAAGAAATTTTGTTTTTCGATTCAAAACAAGATTTTAGCGCCTTGTGGAGTTCAAATAACGTGTTTTGAGATCATTTGTATCGTATCTTTTACTACATAACTTTTCACTAAATTTCACAAACACTAAGAAAGTTTGTTTTTCGATTCAAAACAAGATTTTAACGCTTTGTGGAGTTCAAATAACGTGTTTTGAGATCATTTGTATCGTATCTTTTACTACATAACTTTTCACCAAATTTCCCAAACACTAAGAAAGTTTGTTTTTCGATTCAAAACAAGATTTTAACACTTTGTGGAGTTCAAATAACGTGTTTTGAGATCATTTGTATCATATCATTCACTACATAACTTTTCACCAAATTTCACAAACACTAAGTAAGTTTTTTTTTCGATTCAAAACAAGATTTTAACGCTTTGAGGAGTTCAAATAACGTGTTTTGAGATCATTTGTATCGTATCTTTTACTACATAACTTTTCACCAAATTTCACAAACACTAAGAAAGTTTGTTTTTCGATTCAAAACAAGATTTTAACGCCTTGAGGAGTTCAAATAACGTATTTTTAGATCATTTGTATCGTATCTTTTACTACATAAATTTCCACCAAATTTCACACACACTAAGAAAGTTTGTTTTTCGATACAAAACAAGATTTTAACGCTTTGAGGAGTTCAAATAACGTGTTTTCAGATCATTTGTATCGTATCTTTTACTACATAACTTTTCACCAAATTTCACAAACACTAAGAAAGTTTGTTTTTCGATTCAAAACAAGATTTTAGCGCCTTGAGGAGTTCAAATAACGTGTTTTGAGATCATTTGTATCGTATCTTTTACTACATAACTTTTCACCAAATTTCACAAACACTAAGAAAGTTTGTTTTTCGATTCAAAACAAGATTTTGATGCTTTGTGGAGTTCAAATAACGTGTTTTCAGATCATTGGTATCGTATCATTTACTACATAACTTTTCACCAAATTTCACAAACACTATGAAAGTTTGTTTTTCGATTCAAAACAAGATTTTAACGCTTTGTGGAGTTCAAATAACGCGTTTTGAGATCATTTGTATCGTATCTTTTACTACATAACTTTTCACCAAATTTCACAAACACTAAGTAAGTTTGTTTTTCGATTCAAAACAAGATTTTAACGCTTTGAGGAGTTCAAATAACGTGTTTTGAGATCATTTGTATCGTATCTTTTACTACATAACTTTTCACCAAATTTCACAAACACTAAGAAAGTTTGTTTTTCGATTCAAAACAAGATTTTAACGCTTTGTGGAGTTCAAATAACGTGTTTTGAGATCATTTGTATCGTATCTTTTACTACATAACTTTTCACCAAATTTCACAAACACTAAGAAAGTTTGTTTTTCGATTCAAAACAAGATTTTAGCGCTTTGTGGAGTTCAAATAACGTGCTTTGAGATCATTTGTATCGTATCTTTTACTACATAACTTTTCACCAAATTTCACAAACACTAAGAAAATTTGTTTTTCGATTCAAAACATGATTTAAACGCTTTGTGGAGTTCAAATAACGTGTTTTGAGATCATTTGTATCGTATCTTTTACTACATAACTTTTCACCAAATTTCACAAACACTAAGTAAGTTTGTTTTTCGATTCAAAACAAGATTTTAACGCTTTGAGGAGTTCAAATAACGTGTTTTGAGATCATTTGTATCGTATCTTTTACTACATAACTTTTCACCAAATTTCCCAAACACTAAGAAAGTTTGTTTTTCGATTCGAAACAATATTTTAACACTTTGTGGAGTTCAAATAACGTGTTTTCAGATCATTGGTATCGTATCATTTACTACATAACTTTTCACCAAATTTCACAAACACTATGAAAGTTTGTTTTTCGATTCAAAACAAGATTTTAACGCTTTGTGGAGTTCAAATAACGCGTTTTGAGATCATTTGTATCGTATCTTTTACTACATAACTTTTCACCAAATTTCACAAACACTAAGTAAGTTTGTTTTTTGATTCAAAACAAGATTTTAACGCTTTGAGGAGTTCAAATAACGTGTTTTGAGATCATTTGTATCGTATCTTTTACTACATAACTTTTCACCAAATTTCACAAACACTAAGAAAGTTTGTTTTTCGATTCAAAACAAGATTTTAACGCTTTGTGGAGTTCAAATAACGTGTTTTGAGATCATTTGTATCGTATCTTTTACTACATAACTTTTCACCAAATTTCACAAACACTAAGAAAGTTTGTTTTTCGATTCAAAACAAGATTTTAGCGCTTTGTGGAGTTCAAATAACGTGCTTTGAGATCATTTGTATCGTATCTTTTACTACATAACTTTTCACCAAATTTCACAAACACTAAGAAAATTTGTTTTTCGATTCAAAACATGATTTTAACGCTTTGTGGAGTTCAAATAACGTGTTTTGAGATCATTTGTATCGTATCTTTTACTACATAACTTTTCACCAAATTTCACAAACACTAAGTAAGTTTGTTTTTCGATTCAAAACAAGATTTTAACGCTTTGAGGAGTTCAAATAACGTGTTTTGAGATCATTTGTATCGTATCTTTTACTACATAACTTTTCACCAAATTTCCCAAACACTAAGAAAGTTTGTTTTTCGATTCGAAACAATATTTTAACACTTTGTGGAGTTCAAATAACGGGTTTTGAGATCATTTGTATCGTATCATTCACTACATAACTTTTCACCAAATTTCACAAACACTAAGTAAGTTTGTTTTTCGATTCAAAACAAGATTTTAACGCTTTGAGGAGTTCAAATAACGTGTTTTGAGATCATTTGAATCGTATCTTTTACTACATAACTTTTCACCAAATTTCACAAACACTAAGAAAGTTTGTTTTTCGATTCAAAACAAGATTTTAACGCTTTGAGGAGTTCAAATAACGTGTTTTGAGATCATTTATATCGTATCTTTTACTACATAACTTTTCACCAAATTTCATAAACACTAAGAAAGTTTGTTTTTTTATTCAAAACAAGATTTTAACGCCTTGAGGAGTCAAATAACGTGTTTTTAGATCATTTGTATCGTATCTTTTATTACATAACTTTTCACCAAATTTCACAAACACTAAGAAAGCTTGTTTTTCGATTCAAAACAAGATTTTAACGCTTTGTGGAGTTCAAATAACGTGTTTTGAGATCATTTGTATCGTATCTTTTACTACATAACTTTTCACCAAATTTCACCAACACTAAGAAAGTTTGTTTTTCGATTCAAAACAAGATTTTAACGCTTTGTGGAGTTCAAATAACGTGTTTTGAGATCATTTGTATCGTATCTTTTACTACATAACTTTTCACCAAATTTCCCAAACACTAAGAAAGTTTGTTTTTCGATTCAAAACAAGATTTTAACACTTTGTGGAGTTCAAATAACGTGTTTTGAGATCATTTGTATCGTATCATTCACTACATAACTTTTCACCAAATTTCACAAACACTAAGTAAGTTTTTTTTTCGATTCAAAACAAGATTTTAACGCTTTGAGGAGTTCAAATAACGTGTTTTGAGATCATTTGTATCGTATCTTTTACTACATAACTTTTCACCAAATTTCACAAACACTAAGAAAGTTTGTTTTTCGATTCAAAACAAGATTTTAACGCTTTGTGGAGTTCAAATAACGTGTTTTGAGATCATTTGTATCGTATCTTTCACTACATAACTTTTCACCAAATTTCACAAACACTAAGTAAGTTTGTTTTTCGATTCAAAACAAGATTTTAACGCTTTGAGGAGTCAAATAACGTGTTTTGAGATCATTTGTATCGTATCTTTTATTACATAACTTTTCACCAAATTTCACAAACACTAAGAAAGTTTGTTTTTCGATTCAAAACAAGATTTTAACGCCTTGAGGAGTCAAATAACGTGTTTTGAGATCATTTGTATCGTATCTTTTATTACATAACTTTTCACCAAATTTCACAAACACTAAGAAAGTTTGTTTTTCGATTCAAAACAAGATTTTAACGATTTGTGGAGTTCAAATAACGTGTTTTGAGATCATTTGTATCGTATCTTTTACTACATAAATTTCCACCAAATTTCACAAACACTAAGAAAGTTTGTTTTTCGATTCAAAACAAGATTTTAACGCTTTGTGGAGTTCAAATAACGTGTTTTGAGATCATTTGTATCGTATCTTTTACTACATAACTTTTCACCAAATTTCACAAACACTAAGAAAGTTTGTTTTTTTATTCAAAACAAGATTTTAACGCCTTGAGGAGTCAAATAACGTGTTTTGAGATCATTTGTATCGTATCTTTTATTACATAACTTTTCACCAAATTTCACACACACTAAGAAAGTTTGTTTTTCGATTCAAAACAAGATTTTAACGCTTTGTGGAGTTCAAATAACGTGTTTTGAGATCATTTGTATCGTATCTTTTACTACATAACTTTTCACCAAATTTCCCAAACACTAAGAAAGTTTGTTTTTCGATTCGAAACAATATTTTAACACTTTGTGGAGTTCAAATAACGGGTTTTGAGATCATTTGTATCGTATCATTCACTACATAACTTTTCACCAAATTTCACAAACACTAAGTAAGTTTGTTTTTCGATTCAAAACAAGATTTTAACGCTTTGAGGAGTTCAAATAACGTGTTTTGAGATCATTTGAATCGTATCTTTTACTACATAACTTTTCACCAAATTTCACAAACACTAAGAAAGTTTGTTTTTCGATTCAAAACAAGATTTTAACGCTTTGAGGAGTTCAAATAACGTGTTTTGAGATCATTTATATCGTATCTTTTACTACATAACTTTTCACCAAATTTCATAAACACTAAGAAAGTTTGTTTTTTTATTCAAAACAAGATTTTAACGCCTTGAGGAGTCAAATAACGTGTTTTTAGATCATTTGTATCGTATCTTTTATTACATAACTTTTCACCAAATTTCACAAACACTAAGAAAGCTTGTTTTTCGATTCAAAACAAGATTTTAACGCTTTGTGGAGTTCAAATAACGTGTTTTGAGATCATTTGTATCGTATCTTTTACTACATAACTTTTCACCAAATTTCACAAACACTAAGAAATTTTGTTTTTCGATTCAAAACAAGATTTTAGCGCTTTGTGGAGTTCAAATGACGTGTTTTGAGATCATTTGTATCGTATCTTTTACTACATAACTTTTCACCAAATTGCCCAAACACTAAGAAAGTTTGTTTTTCGATTCAAAACAAGATTTTAACGCTTTGTGGAGTTGAAATAACGTGTTTTGAGATCATTTGTATCGTATCTTTTACTACATAACTTTTCACCAAATTTCACAAACACTAAGTAAGTTTGTTTTTCGATTCACAACAAGATTTTAACGCTTTGAGGAGTTCAAATAACGTGTTTTGAGATCATTTGTATCGTATCTTTTACTACATAACTTTTCACCAAATTTCACAAACACTAATAAAGTTTGTTTTTCGATTCAAAACAAGATTGTAACGCTTTGTGGAGTTCAAATAACGTGTTTTGAGATCATTTGTATCGTATCTTTCACTACATAACTTTTCACCAAATTTCACAAACACTAAGTAAGTTTGTTTTTCGATTCAAAACAAGATTTTAACGCTTTGAGGAGTCAAATAACGTGTTTTGAGATCATTTGTATCGTATCTTTTATTACATAACTTTTCACCAAATTTCACAAACACTAAGAAAGTTTGTTTTTCGATTCAAAACAAGATTTTAACGCCTTGAGGAGTCAAATAACGTGTTTTGAGATCATTTGTATCGTATCTTTTATTACATAACTTTTCACCAAATTTCACAAACACTAAGAAAGTTTGTTTTTCGATTCAAAACAAGATTTTAACGATTTGTGGAGTTCAAATAACGTGTTTTGAGATCATTTGTATCGTATCTTTTACTACATAAATTTCCACCAAATTTCACAAACACTAAGAAAGTTTGTTTTTCGATTCAAAACAAGATTTTAACGCTTTGTGGAGTTCAAATAACGTGTTTTGAGATCATTTGTATCGTATCATTCACTACATAACTTTTCACCAAATTTCACAAACACTAAGAAAGTTTGTTTTTTTATTCAAAACAAGATTTTAACGCCTTGAGGAGTCAAATAACGTGTTTTGAGATCATTTGTATCGTATCTTTTATTACATAACTTTTCACCAAATTTCACAAACACTAAGAAAGTTTGTTTTTCGATTCCAAACAAGATTTTTATGCTTTGTGGAGTTCAAATAACGTGTTTTCAGATCATTGGTATCGTATCATTTACTACATAACTTTTCACCAAATTTCACAAACACTATGAAAGTTTGTTTTTCGATTCAAAACAAGATTTTAACGCTTTGTGGAGTTCAAATAACGCGTTTTGAGATCATTTGTATCGAATCTTTTACTACATAACTTTTCACCAAATTTCACAAACACTAAGTAAGTTTGTTTTTCGATTCAAAACAAGATTTTAACGCTTTGAGGAGTTCAAATAACGTGTTTTGAGATCATTTGTATCGTATCTTTTACTACATAACTTTTCACCAAATTTCACAAACACTAAGAAAGTTTGTTTTTCGATTCGAAACAAGATTTTAACACTTTGTGGAGTTCAAATAACGGGTTTTGAGATCATTTGTATCGTATCATTCACTACATAACTTTTCACCAAATTTCACAAACACTAAGTAAGTTTGTTTTTCGATTCAAAACAAGATTTTAACGCTTTGAGGAGTTCAAATAACGTGTTTTGAGATCATTTGTATCGTATCTTTTACTACATAACTTTTCACCAAATTTCACAAACACAAAGAAAGTTTGTTTTTCGATTCAAAACAAGATTTTAACGCTTTGAGGAGTTCAAATAACGTGTTTTGAGATCATTTATATCGTATCTTTTACTACATAACTTTTCACCAAATTTCATAAACACTAAGAAAGTTTGTTTTTTTATTCAAAACAAGATTTTAACGCCTTGAGGAGTCAAATAACGTGTTTTTAGATCATTTGTATCGTATCTTTTATTACATAACTTTTCACCAAATTTCACAAACACTAAGAAAGTTTGTTTTTCGATTCAAAACAAGATTTTAACGCTTTGTGGAGTTCAAATAACGTGTTTTGAGATCATTTGTATCGTATCTTTTACTACATAACTTTTCACCAAATTTCACAAACACTAAGAAATTTTGTTTTTCGATTCAAAACAAGATTTTAGCGCTTTGTGGAGTTCAAATGACGTGTTTTGAGATCATTTGTATCGTATCTTTTACTACATAACTTTTCACCAAATTTCACAAACACTAAGAAAGTTTGTTTTTCGATTCAAAACAAGATTTTAACGCTTTGTGGAGTTGAAATAACGTGTTTTGAGATCATTTGTATCGTATCTTTTACTACATAACTTTTCACCAAATTTCACAAACACTAAGTAAGTTTGTTTTTCGATTCACAACAAGATTTTAACGCTTTGAGGAGTTCAAATAACGTGTTTTGAGATCATTTGTATCGTATCTTTTACTACATAACTTTTCACCAAATTTCACAAACACTAATAAAGTTTGTTTTTCGATTCAAAACAAGATTGTAACGCTTTGTGGAGTTCAAATAACGTGTTTTGAGATCATTTGTATCGTATCTTTCACTACATAACTTTTCACCAAATTTCACAAACACTAAGTAAGTTTGTTTTTCGATTCAAAACAAGATTTTAACGCTTTGAGGAGTTCAAATAACGTGTTTTGAGATCATTTGTATCGTATCTTTTACTACATAACTTTTCACTAAATTTCACAAACACTAAGAAAGTTTGTTTTTCGATTCAAAACAAGATTTTAACGCTTTGTGGAGTTCAAATAACGTGTTTTGAGATCATTTGTATCGTATCTTTTACTACATAACTTTTCACCAAATTTCCCAAACACTAAGAAAGTTTGTTTTTCGATTCAAAACAAGATTTTAACACTTTGTGGAGTTCAAATAACGTGTTTTGATATCATTTGTATCGTATCATTCACTACATAACTTTTCACCAAATTTCACAAACACTAAGTAAGTTTTTTTTTCGATTCAAAACAAGATTTTAACGTTTTGAGGAGTTCAAATAACGTGTTTTGAGAT
This sequence comes from Luzula sylvatica, assembly GCA_946800325.1. Taxonomy (NCBI): domain Eukaryota; kingdom Viridiplantae; phylum Streptophyta; class Magnoliopsida; order Poales; family Juncaceae; genus Luzula; species Luzula sylvatica. The sequence goes on along the minus strand of OX326956.1, from coordinate 69,393,571 downwards.
CATTTGTATCGTATCTTTTACTACATAACTTTTCACTAAATTTCACAAACACTAAGAAAGTTTGTTTTTCGATTCAAAACAAGATTTTAACGCTTTGTGGAGTTCAAATAACGTGTTTTGAGATCATTTGTATCGTATCTTTTACTACATAACTTTTCACCAAATTTCCCAAACACTAAGAAAGTTTGTTTTTCGATTCAAAACAAGATTTTAACACTTTGTGGAGTTCAAATAACGTGTTTTGAGATCATTTGTATCATATCATTCACTACATAACTTTTCACCAAATTTCACAAACACTAAGTAAGTTTTTTTTTCGATTCAAAACAAGATTTTAACGCTTTGAGGAGTTCAAATAACGTGTTTTGAGATCAATTGTATCGTATCTTTTACTACATAACTTTTCACCAAATTTCACAAACACTAAGAAAGTTTGTTTTTCGATTCAAAACAAGATTTTAACGCGTTGAGGAGTTCAAATAACGTATTTTTAGATCATTTGTATCGTATCTTTTACTACATAAATTTCCACCAAATTTCACACACACTAAGAAAGTTTGTTTTTCGATACAAAACAAGATTTTAACGCTTTGAGGAGTTCAAATAACGTGTTTTCAGATCATTTGTATCGTATCTTTTACTACATAACTTTTCACCAAATTTCACAAACACTAAGAAAGTTTGTTTTTCGATTCAAAACAAGATTTTAGCGCCTTGAGGAGTTCAAATAACGTGTTTTGAGATCATTTGTATCGTATCTTTTACTACATAACTTTTCACCAAATTTCACAAACACTAAGAAAGTTTGTTTTTCGATTCAAAACAAGATTTTGATGCTTTGTGGAGTTCAAATAACGTGTTTTCAGATCATTGGTATCGTATCATTTACTACATAACTTTTCACCAAATTTCACAAACACTATGAAAGTTTGTTTTTCGATTCAAAACAAGATTTTAACGCTTTGTGGAGTTCAAATAACGCGTTTTGAGATCATTTGTATCGTATCTTTTACTACATAACTTTTCACCAAATTTCACAAACACTAAGTAAGTTTGTTTTTTGATTCAAAACAAGATTTTAACGCTTTGAGGAGTTCAAATAACGTGTTTTGAGATCATTTGTATCGTATCTTTTACTACATAACTTTTCACCAAATTTCACAAACACTAAGAAAGTTTGTTTTTCGATTCAAAACAAGATTTTAACGCTTTGTGGAGTTCAAATAACGTGTTTTGAGATCATTTGTATCGTATCTTTTACTACATAACTTTTCACCAAATTTCACAAACACTAAGAAAGTTTGTTTTTCGATTCAAAACAAGATTTTAGCGCTTTGTGGAGTTCAAATAACGTGCTTTGAGATCATTTGTATCGTATCTTTTACTACATAACTTTTCACCAAATTTCACAAACACTAAGAAAATTTGTTTTTCGATTCAAAACATGATTTTAACGCTTTGTGGAGTTCAAATAACGTGTTTTGAGATCATTTGTATCGTATCTTTTACTACATAACTTTTCACCAAATTTCACAAACACTAAGTAAGTTTGTTTTTCGATTCAAAACAAGATTTTAACGCTTTGAGGAGTTCAAATAACGTGTTTTGAGATCATTTGTATCGTATCTTTTACTACATAACTTTTCACCAAATTTCCCAAACACTAAGAAAGTTTGTTTTTCGATTCGAAACAAGATTTTAACACTTTGTGGAGTTCAAATAACGGGTTTTGAGATCATTTGTATCGTATCATTCACTACATAACTTTTCACCAAATTTCACAAACACTAAGTAAGTTTGTTTTTCGATTCAAAACAAGATTTTAACGCTTTGAGGAGTTCAAATAACGTGTTTTGAGATCATTTGAATCGTATCTTTTACTACATAACTTTTCACCAAATTTCACAAACACTAAGAAAGTTTGTTTTTCGATTCAAAACAAGATTTTAACGCTTTGAGGAGTTCAAATAACGTGTTTTGAGATCATTTATATCGTATCTTTTACTACATAACTTTTCACCAAATTTCATAAACACTAAGAAAGTTTGTTTTTTTATTCAAAACAAGATTTTAACGCCTTGAGGAGTCAAATAACGTGTTTTTAGATCATTTGTATCGTATCTTTTATTACATAACTTTTCACCAAATTTCACAAACACTAAGAAAGTTTGTTTTTCGATTCAAAACAAGATTTTAACGCTTTGTGGAGTTCAAATAACGTGTTTTGAGATCATTTGTATCGTATCTTTTACTACATAACTTTTCACCAAATTTCACAAACACTAAGAAATTTTGTTTTTCGATTCAAAACAAGATTTTAGCGCTTTGTGGAGTTCAAATGACGTGTTTTGAGATCATTTGTATCGTATCTTTTACTACATAACTTTTCACCAAATTGCACAAACACTAAGAAAGTTTGTTTTTCGATTCAAAACAAGATTTTAACGCTTTGTGGAGTTGAAATAACGTGTTTTGAGATCATTTGTATCGTATCTTTTACTACATAACTTTTCACCAAATTTCACAAACACTAAGTAAGTTTGTTTTTCGATTCACAACAAGATTTTAACGCTTTGAGGAGTTCAAATAACGTGTTTTGAGATCATTTGTATCGTATCTTTTACTACATAACTTTTCACCAAATTTCACAAACACTAATAAAGTTTGTTTTTCGATTCAAAACAAGATTGTAACGCTTTGTGGAGTTCAAATAACGTGTTTTGAGATCATTTGTATCGTATCTTTCACTACATAACTTTTCACCAAATTTCACAAACACTAAGTAAGTTTGTTTTTCGATTCAAAACAAGATTTTAACGCTTTGAGGAGTTCAAATAACGTGTTTTTAGATCATTTGTATCGTATCTTTTACTACATAACTTTTCACTAAATTTCACAAACACTAAGAAAGTTTGTTTTTCGATTCAAAACAAGATTTTAACGCTTTGTGGAGTTCAAATAACGTGTTTTGAGATCATTTGTATCGTATCTTTTACTACATAACTTTTCACCAAATTTCCCAAACACTAAGAAAGTTTGTTTTTCGATTCAAAACAAGATTTTAACACTTTGTGGAGTTCAAATAACGTGTTTTGAGATCATTTGTATCGTATCATTCACTACATAACTTTTCACCAAATTTCACAAACACTAAGTAAGTTTTTTTTTCGATTCAAAACAAGATTTTAACGCTTTGAGGAGTTCAAATAACGTGTTTTGAGATCATTTGTATCGTATCTTTTACTACATAACTTTTCACTAAATTTCACAAACACTAAGAAAGTTTGTTTTTCGATTCAAAACAAGATTTTAACGCTTTGTGGAGTTCAAATAACGTGTTTTGAGATCATTTGTATCGTATCTTTTACTACATAACTTTTCACCAAATTTCCCAAACACTAAGAAAGTTTGTTTTTCGATTCAAAACAAGATTTTAACACTTTGTGGAGTTCAAATAACGGGTTTTGAGATCATTTGTATCGTATCATTCACTACATAACTTTTCACCAAATTTCACAAACACTAAGTAAGTTTGTTTTTCGATTCAAAACAAGATTTTAACGCTTTGAGGAGTTCAAATAACGTGTTTTGAGATCATTTGTATCGTATCTTTTACTACATAACTTTTCACCAAATTTCACAAACACTAAGAAAGTTTGTTTTTCGATTCAAAACAAGATTTTAACGCTTTGAGGAGTTCAAATAACGTGTTTTGAGATCATTTATATCGTATCTTTTACTACATAACTTTTCACCAAATTTCACAAACACTAAGAAAGTTTGTTTTTTTATTCAAAACAAGATTTTAACGCCTTGAGGAGTCAAATAACGTGTTTTTAGATCATTTGTATCGTATCTTTTATTACATAACTTTTCACCAAATTTCACAAACACTAAGAAAGTTTGTTTTTCGATTCAAAACAAGATTTTAACGCTTTGTGGAGTTCAAATAACGTGTTTTGAGATCATTTGTATCGTATCTTTTACTACATAACTTTTCACCAAATTTCACAAACACTAAGAAAGTTTGTTTTTCGATTCAAAACAAGATTTTAGCGCTTTGTGGAGTTCAAATGACGTATTTTTAGATCATTTGTATCGTATCTTTTACTACATAAATTTCCACCAAATTTCACACACACTAAGAAAGTTTGTTTTTCGATACAAAACAAGATTTTTACGCTTTGAGGAGTTCAAATAACGTGTTTTGAGATCATTTGTATCGTATCTTTTAATACATAACTTTTCACCAAATTTCACAAACACTAATAAAGTTTGTTTTTCGATTCAAAACTAGATTTTAGCGCTTTGTGGAGTTCAAATAACGTGTTTTGAGATCATTTGTATCGTATCTTTTACTACATAACTTTTCACCAAATTTCACAAACACTAAGAAATTTTGTTTTTCGATTCAAAACAAGATTTTAGCGCCTTGAGGAGTTCAAATAACGTGTTTTGAGATCATTTGTATCGTATCTTTTACTACATAACTTTTCACCAAATTTCACAAACACTAAGAAAGTTTGTTTTTCGATTCAAAACAAGATTTTGATGCTTTGTGGAGTTCAAATAACGTGTTTTCAGATCATTGGTATCGTATCATTTACTACATAACTTTTCACCAAATTTCACAAACACTATGAAAGTTTGTTTTTCGATTCAAAACAAGATTTTAACGCTTTGTGGAGTTCAAATAACGCGTTTTGAGATCATTTGTATCGTATCTTTTACTACATAACTTTTCACCAAATTTCACAAACACTAAGTAAGTTTGTTTTTCGATTCAAAACAAGATTTTAACGCTTTGAGGAGTTCAAATAACGTGTTTTGAGATCATTTGTATCGTATCTTTTACTACATAACTTTTCACCAAATTTCACAAACACTAAGAAAGTTTGTTTTTCGATTCAAAACAAGATTTTAACGCTTTGTGGAGTTCAAATAACGTGTTTTGAGATCATTTGTATCGTATCTTTCACTACATAACTTTTCACCAAATTTCACAAACACTAAGTAAGTTTGTTTTTCGATTCAAAACAAGATTTTAACGCTTTGAGGAGTCAAATAACGTGTTTTGAGATCATTTGTATCGTATCTTTTATTACATAACTTTTCACCAAATTTCACAAACACTAAGAAAGTTTGTTTTTCGATTCAAAACAAGATTTTAACGCCTTGAGGAGTCAAATAACGTGTTTTCAGATCATTTGTATCGTATCTTTTATTACATAACTTTTCACCAAATTTCACAAACACTAAGAAAGTTTGTTTTTCGATTCAAAACAAGATTTTAACGCTTTGTGGAGTTCAAATAACGTGTTTTGAGATCATTTGTATCGTATCTTTTACTACATAACTTTTCACCAAATTTCACAAACACTAAGAAAGTTTGTTTTTTTATTCAAAACAAGATTTTAACGCCTTGAGGAGTCAAATAACGTGTTTTGAGATCATTTGTATCGTATCTTTTATTACATAACTTTTCACCAAATTTCACAAACACTAAGAAAGTTTGTTTTTCGATTCAAAACAAGATTTTAACGCTTTGTGGAGTTCAAATAACGTGTTTTGAGATCATTTGTATCGTATCTTTTACTACATAACTTTTCACCAAATTTCACAAACACTAAGAAATTTTGTTTTTCGATTCAAAACAAGATTTTAGCGCTTTGTGGAGTTCAAATAACGTGTTTTGAGATCATTTGTATCGTATCTTTTACTACATAACTTTTCACCAAATTTCACAAACACTAAGAAAGTTTGTTTTTCGATTCAAAACAAGATTTTAACGCTTTGTGGAGTTCAAATAACGTGTTTTGAGATCATTTGTATCGTATCTTTTACTACATAACTTTTCACCAAATTTCACAAACACTAAGTAAGTTTGTTTTTCGATTCAAAACAAGATTTTAACGCTTTGAGGAGTTCAAATAACGTGTTTTGAGATCATTTGTATCGTATCTTTTACTACATAACTTTTCACCAAATTTCACAAACACTAAGAAAGTTTGTTTTTCGATTCAAAACAAGATTTTAACGCTTTGTGGAGTTCAAATAACGTGTTTTGAGATCATTTGTATCGTATCTTTTACTACATAACTTTTCACCAAATTTCCCAAACACAAAGAAAGTTTGTTTTTCGATTCAAAACAAGATTTTAACACTTTGTGGAGTTCAAATAACGGGTTTTGAGATCATTTGTATCGTATCATTCACTACATAACTTTTCACCAAATTTCACAAACACTAAGTAAGTTTGTTTTTCGATTCAAAACAAGATTTTAACGCTTTGAGGAGTTCAAATAACGTGTTTTGAGATCATTTGTATCGTATCTTTTACTACATAACTTTTCACCAAATTTCACAAACACTAAGAAAGTTTGTTTTTCGATTCAAAACAAGATTTTAACGCTTTGAGGAGTTCAAATAACGTGTTTTGGGATCATTTGTATCGTATCTTTTACTACATAACTTTTCACCAAATTTCACAAACACTAAGAAAGTTTGTTTTTCAATTCAAAACAAGATTTTAGTGCTTTGTGGAGTTCAAATAACGTGTTTTTGAGATCATTTGTATCGTATCTTTTACTACATAACTTTTCACGAAATTTCACAAACACTAAGAAAGTTTGTTTTTCGATTCAAAACAAGATTTTAACGCTTTGTGGAGTTCAAATAACGTGTTTTGAGATCATTTGTATCGTATCTTTAACTACATAACTTTTCACCAAATTTCACAAACACTAAGAAAGTTTGTTTTTCGATTCAAAACAAGATTTTAACGCTTTGTGGAGTTCAAATAACGTGTTTTGAGATCATTTATATCGTATCTTTTACTACATAACTTTTCACCAAATTTCACAAACACTAAGAAAGTTTGTTTTTTTATTCAAAACAAGATTTTAACGCCTTGAGGAGTCAAATAACGTGTTTTTAGATCATTTGTATCGTATCTTTTATTACATAACTTTCACCAAATTTCACAAACACTAAGAAAGTTTGTTTTTCGATTCAAAACATGATTTTAACGCTTTGTGGAGTTCAAATAACGTGTTTTGAGATCATTTGTATCGTATCTTTTACTACCTAACTTTTCACCAAATTTCACAAACACTAAGAAATTTTGTTTTTCGATTCAAAACAAGATTTTAGCGCTTTGTGGAGTTCAAATAACGTGTTTTGAGATCATTTGTATCGTATCTTTTACTACATAACTTTTCACCAAATTTCACAAACACTAAGAAAGTTTGTTTTTCGATTCAAAACAAGATTTTAACGCTTTGTGGAGTTCAAATAACGTGTTTTGAGATCATTTGTATCGTATCTTTTACTACATAACTTTTCACCAAATTTCCCAAACACTAAGAAAGTTTGTTTTTCGATTCAAAACAAGATTTTAACACTTTGTGGAGTTCAAATAACGGGTTTTGAGATCATTTGTATCGTATCATTCACTACATAACTTTTCACCAAATTTCACAAACACTAAGTAAGTTTGTTTTTCGATTCAAAACAAGATTTTAACGCTTTGAGGAGTTCAAATAACGTGTTTTGAGATCATTTGTATCGTATCTTTTACTACATAACTTTTCACCAAATTTCACAAACACTAAGAAAGTTTGTTTTTCGATTCAAAACAAGATTTTAACGCTTTGAGGAGTTCAAATAACGTGTTTTGAGATCATTTATATCGTATCTTTTACTACATAACTTTTCACCAAATTTCACAAACACTAAGAAAGTTTGTTTTTTTATTCAAAACAAGATTTTAACGCCTTGAGGAGTCAAATAACGTGTTTTTAGATCATTTGTATCGTATCTTTTATTACATAACTTTTCACCAAATTTCACAAACACTAAGAAAGTTTGTTTTTCGATTCAAAACAAGATTTTAACGCTTTGTGGAGTTCAAATAACGTGTTTTGAGATCATTTGTATCGTATCTTTTACTACATAACTTTTCACCAAATTTCACAAACACTAAGAAAGTTTGTTTTTCGATTCAAAACAAGATTTTAGCGCTTTGTGGAGTTCAAATGACGTATTTTTAGATCATTTGTATCGTATCTTTTACTACATAAATTTCCACCAAATTTCACAAACACTAAGAAAGTTTGTTTTTCGATACAAAACAAGATTTTTACGCTTTGAGGAGTTCAAATAACGTGTTTTGAGATCATTTGTATCGTATCTTTTAATACATAACTTTTCACCAAATTTCACAAACACTAATAAAGTTTGTTTTTCGATTCAAAACTAGATTTTAGCGCTTTGTGGAGTTCAAATAACGTGTTTTGAGATCATTTGTATCGTATCTTTTACTACATAACTTTTCACCAAATTTCACAAACACTAAGAAATTTTGTTTTTCGATTCAAAACAAGATTTTAGCGCCTTGAGGAGTTCAAATAACGTGTTTTGAGATCATTTGTATCGTATCTTTTACTACATAAGTTTTCACCAAATTTCACAAACACTAAGAAAGTTTGTTTTTCGATTCAAAACAAGATTTTGATGCTTTGTGGAGTTCAAATAACGTGTTTTCAGATCATTGGTATCGTATCATTTACTACATAACTTTTCACCAAATTTCACAAACACTATGAAAGTTTGTTTTTCGATTCAAAACAAGATTTTAACGCTTTGTGGAGTTCAAATAACGCGTTTTGAGATCATTTGTATCGTATCTTTTACTACATAACTTTTCACCAAATTTCACAAACACTAAGTAAGTTTGTTTTTCGATTCAAAACAAGATTTTAACGCTTTGAGGAGTTCAAATAACGTGTTTTGAGATCATTTGTATCGTATCTTTTACTACATAACTTTTCACCAAATTTCACAAACACTAAGAAAGTTTGTTTTTCGATTCAAAACAAGATTTTAGCGCTTTGTGGAGTTCAAATGACGTATTTTTAGATCATTTGTATCGTATCTTTTACTACATAAATTTCCACCAAATTTCACAAACACTAAGAAAGTTTGTTTTTCGATACAAAACAAGATTTTTACGCTTTGAGGAGTTCAAATAACGTGTTTTGAGATCATTTGTATCGTATCTTTTAATACATAACTTTTCACCAAATTTCACAAACACTAATAAAGTTTGTTTTTCGATTCAAAACTAGATTTTAGCGCTTTGTGGAGTTCAAATAACGTGTTTTGAGATCATTTGTATCGTATCTTTTACTACATAACTTTTCACCAAATTTCACAAACACTAAGAAATTTTGTTTTTCGATTCAAAACAAGATTTTAGCGCCTTGAGGAGTTCAAATAACGTGTTTTGAGATCATTTGTATCGTATCTTTTACTACATAAGTTTTCACCAAATTTCACAAACACTAAGAAAGTTTGTTTTTCGATTCAAAACAAGATTTTGATGCTTTGTGGAGTTCAAATAACGTGTTTTCAGATCATTGGTATCGTATCATTTACTACATAACTTTTCACCAAATTTCACAAACACTATGAAAGTTTGTTTTTCGATTCAAAACAAGATTTTAACGCTTTGTGGAGTTCAAATAACGCGTTTTGAGATCATTTGTATCGTATCTTTTACTGCATAACTTTTCACCAAATTTCACAAACACTAAGTAAGTTTGTTTTTCGATTCAAAACAAGATTTTAACGCTTTGAGGAGTTCAAATAACGTGTTTTGAGATCATTTGTATCGTATCTTTTACTACATAACTTTTCACCAAATTTCACAAACACTAAGAAAGTTTGTTTTTCGATTCAAAACAAGATTTTAACGCTTTGTGGAGTTCAAATAACGTGTTTTGAGATCATTTGTATCGTATCTTTCACTACATAACTTTTCACCAAATTTCACAAACACTAAGTAAGTTTGTTTTTCGATTCAAAACAAGATTTTAACGCTTTGAGGAGTCAAATAACGTGTTTTGAGATCATTTGTATCGTATCTTTTATTACATAACTTTTCACCAAATTTCACAAACACTAAGAAAGTTTGTTTTTCGATTCAAAACAAGATTTTAACGCCTTGAGGAGTCAAATAACGTGTTTTCAGATCATTTGTATCGTATCTTTTATTACATAACTTTTCACCAAATTTCACAAACACTAAGAAAGTTTGTTTTTCGATTCAAAACAAGATTTTAACGCTTTGTGGAGTTCAAATAACGTGTTTTGAGATCATTTGTATCGTATCTTTTACTACATAACTTTTCACCAAATTTCACAAACACTAAGAAAGTTTGTTTTTTTATTCAAAACAAGATTTTAACGCCTTGAGGAGTCAAATAACGTGTTTTGAGATCATTTGTATCGTATCTTTTATTACATAACTTTTCACCAAATTTCACAAACACTAAGAAAGTTTGTTTTTCGATTCAAAACAAGATTTTAACGCTTTGTGGAGTTCAAATAACGTGTTTTGAGATCATTTGTATCGTATCTTTTACTACATAACTTTTCACCAAATTTCACAAACACTAAGAAATTTTGTTTTTCGATTCAAAACAAGATTTTAGCGCTTTGTGGAGTTCAAATAACGTGTTTTGAGATCATTTGTATCGTATCTTTTACTACATAACTTTTCACCAAATTTCACAAACACTAAGAAAGTTTGTTTTTCGATTCAAAACAAGATTTTAACGCTTTGTGGAGTTCAAATAACGTGTTTTGAGATCATTTGTATCGTATCTTTTACTACATAACTTTTCACCAAATTTCACAAACACTAAGTAAGTTTGTTTTTCGATTCAAAACAAGATTTTAACGCTTTGAGGAGTTCAAATAACGTGTTTTGAGATCATTTGTATCGTATCTTTTACTACATAACTTTTCACCAAATTTCACAAACACTAAGAAAGTTTGTTTTTCGATTCAAAGCAAGATTTTAACGCTTTGTGGAGTTCAAATAACGTGTTTTGAGATCATTTGTATCGTATCTTTTACTACATAACTTTTCACCAAATTTCCCAAACACAAAGAAAGTTTGTTTTTCGATTCAAAACAAGATTTTAACACTTTGTGGAGTTCAAATAACGGGTTTTGAGATCATTTGTATCGTATCATTCACTACATAACTTTTCACCAAATTTCACAAACACTAAGTAAGTTTGTTTTTCGATTCAAAACAAGATTTTAACGCTTTGAGGAGTTCAAATAACGTGTTTTGAGATCATTTGTATCGTATCTTTTAATACATAACTTTTCACCAAATTTCACAAACACTAAGAAAGTTTGTTTTTCGATTCAAAACAAGATTTTAACGCTTTGAGGAGTTCAAATAACGTGTTTTGGGATCATTTGTATCGTATCTTTTACTACATAACTTTTCACCAAATTTCACAAACACTAAGAAAGTTTGTTTTTCAATTCAAAACAAGATTTTAGTGCTTTGTGGAGTTCAAATAACGTGTTTTTGAGATCATTTGTATCGTATCTTTTACTACATAACTTTTCACGAAATTTCACAAACACTAAGAAAGTTTGTTTTTCGATTCAAAACAAGATTTTAACGCTTTGTGGAGTTCAAATAACGTGTTTTGAGATCATTTGTATCGTATCTTTAACTACATAACTTTTCACCAAATTTCACAAACACTAAGAAAGTTTGTTTTTCGATTCAAAACAAGATTTTAACGCTTTGTGGAGTTCAAATAACGTGTTTTGAGATCATTTATATCGTATCTTTTACTACATAACTTTTCACCAAATTTCACAAACACTAAGAAAGTTTGTTTTTTTATTCAAAACAAGATTTTAACGCCTTGAGGAGTCAAATAACGTGTTTTTAGATCATTTGTATCGTATCTTTTATTACATAACTTTCACCAAATTTCACAAACACTAAGAAAGTTTGTTTTTCGATTCAAAACATGATTTTAACGCTTTGTGGAGTTCAAATAACGTGTTTTGAGATCATTTGTATCGTATCTTTTACTACCTAACTTTTCACCAAATTTCACAAACACTAAGAAATTTTGTTTTTCGATTCAAAACAAGATTTTAGCGCTTTGTGGAGTTCAAATAACGTGTTTTGAGATCATTTGTATCGTATCTTTTACTACATAACTTTTCACCAAATTTCACAAACACTAAGAAAGTTTGTTTTTCGATTCAAAACAAGATTTTAACGCTTTGTGGAGTTCAAATAACGTGTTTTGAGATCATTTGTATCGTATCTTTTACTACATAACTTTTCACCAAATTTCACAAACACTAAGTAAGTTTGTTTTTCGATTCACAACAAGATTTTAACGCTTTGAGGAGTTCAAATAACGTGTTTTGAGATCATTTGTATCGTATCTTTTACTACATAACTTTTCACCAAATTTCACAAACACTAATAAAGTTTGTTTTTCGATTCAAAACAAGATTGTAACGCTTTGTGGAGTTCAAATAACGTGTTTTGAGATCATTTCTATCGTATCTTTCACTACATAACTTTTCACCAAATTTCACAAACACTAAGTAAGTTTGTTTTTCGATTCAAAACAAGATTTTAACGCTTTGAGGAGTTCAAATAACGTGTTTTGAGATCATTTGTATCGTAGCTTTTACTACATAACTTTTCACCAAATTTCACAAACACTAAGAAAGTTTGTTTTTCGATTCAAAACAAGATTTTAACGCTTTGTGGAGTTCAAATAACGTGTTTTGAGATCATTTGTATCGTATCTTTTACTACATAACTTTTCACCAAATTTCCCAAACACTAAGAAAGTTTGTTTTTCGATTCAAAACAAGATTTTAACACTTTGTGGAGTTCAAATAACGTGTTTTGAGATCATTTGTATCGTATCATGCACTACATAACTTTTCACCAAATTTCACAAACACTAAGTAAGTTTGTTTTTCGATTCAAAACAAGATTTTAACGCTTTGAGGAGTTCAAATAACGTGTTTTGAGATCATTTGTATCGTATCTTTTACTACATAACTTTTCACCAAATTTCACAAACACTAAGAAAGTATGTTTTCGATTCAAAACAAGATTTTAACGCCTTGAGGAGTTCAAATAACGTATTTTTAGATCATTTGTATCGTATCTTTTACTACATAAATTTCCACCAAATTTCACAAACACTAAGAAAGTTTGTTTTTCGATACAAAACAAGATTTTAACGCTTTGAGGAGTTCAAATAACGTGTTTTGAGATCATTTGTATCGTATCATGCACTACATAACTTTTCACCAAATTTCACAAACACTAAGTAAGTTTGTTTTTCGATTCAAAACAAGATTTTAACGCTTTGAGGAGTTCAAATAACGTGTTTTGAGATCATTTGTATCGTATCTTTTACTACATAACTTTTCACCAAATTTCACAAACACTAAGAAAGTTTGTTTTTCGATTCAAAACAAGATTTTAACGCTTTGTGGAGTTCAAATAACGTGTTTTGAGATCATTTGTATCGTATCTTTCACTACATAACTTTTCACCAAATTTCACAAACACTAAGAAAGTTTGTTTTTTTATTCAAAACAAGATTTTAACGCCTTGAGGAGTCAAATAACGTGTTTTGAGATCATTTGTATCGTATCTTTTATTACATAACTTTTCACCAAATTTCACAAACACTAAGAAAGTTTGTTTTTCGATTCAAAACAAGATTTTAACGCTTTGTGGAGTTCAAATAACGTGTTTTGAGATCATTTGTATCGTATCTTTTACTACATAACTTTTCACCAAATTTCACAAACACTAAGAAAGTTTGTTTTTCGATTCAAAACAAGATTTTAACGCTTTGTGGAGTTCAAATAACGTGTTTTGAGATCATTTGTATCGTATCTTTTACTACATAACTTTTCACCAAATTTCCTAAACACTAAGAAAGTTTGTTTTTCGATTCAAAACAAGATTTTAACACTTTGTGGAGTTCAAATAACGTGTTTTGAGATCATTTGTATCGTATCATTCACTACATAACTTTTCACCAAATTTCACAAACACTAAGTAAGTTTTTTTTTCGATTCAAAACAAGATTTTAACGCTTTGAGGAGTTCAAATAACGTGTTTTGAGATCATTTGTATCGTATCTTTTACTACATAACTTTTCACTAAATTTCACAAACACTAAGAAAGTTTGTTTTTCGATTCAAAACAAGATTTTAACGCTTTGTGGAGTTCAAATAACGTGTTTTGAGATCATTTGTATCGTATCTTTTACTACATAACTTTTCACCAAATTTCCCAAACACTAAGATAGTTTGTTTTTCGATTCAAAACAAGATTTTAACACTTTGTGGAGTTCAAATAACGGGTTTTGAGATCATTTGTATCGTATCATTCACTACATAACTTTTCACCATATTTCACAAACACTAAGTAAGTTTGTTTTTCGATTCAAAACAAGATTTTAACGCTTTGAGGAGTTCAAATAACGTGTTTTGAGATCATTTGTATCGTATCTTTTACTACATAACTTTTCACCAAATTTCACAAACACTAAGAAAGTTTGTTTTTCGATTCAAAACAAGATTTTAACGCTTTGAGGAGTTCAAATAACGTGTTTTGAGATCATTTATATCGTATCTTTTACTACATAACTTTTCACCAAATTTCACAAACACTAAGAAAGTTTGTTTTTTTATTCAAAACAAGATTTTAACGCCTTGAGGAGTCAAATAACGTGTTTTTAGATCATTTGTATCGTATCTTTTATTACATAACTTTTCACCAAATTTCACAAACACTAAGAAAGTTTGTTTTTCGATTCAAAACAAGATTTTAACGCTTTGTGGAGTTCAAATAACGTGTTTTTAGGTCATTTGTATCGTATCTTTTACTACATAACTTTTCACCAAATTTCACAAACACTAAGAAAGTTTGTTTTTCGATTCAAAACAAGATTTTAGCGCTTTGTGGAGTTCAAATGACGTATTTTTAGATCATTTGTATCGTATCTTTTACTACATAAATTTCCACCAAATTTCACAAACACTAAGAAAGTTTGTTTTTCGATACAAAACAAGATTTTTACGCTTTGAGGAGTTCAAATAACGTGTTTTGAGATCATTTGTATCGTATCTTTTAATACATAACTTTTCACCAAATTTCACAAACACTAATAAAGTTTGTTTTTCGATTCAAAACTAGATTTTAGCGCTTTGTGGAGTTCAAATAACGTGTTTTGAGATCATTTGTATCGTATCTTTTACTACATAACTTTTCACCAAATTTCACAAACACTAAGAAATTTTGTTTTTCGATTCAAAACAAGATTTTAGCGCCTTGAGGAGTTCAAATAACGTGTTTTGAGATCATTTGTATCGTATCTTTTATTACATAACTTTTCACCAAATTTCACAAACACTAAGAAAGTTTGTTTTTCGATTCAAAACAAGATTTTGATGCTTTGTGGAGTTCAAATAACGTGTTTTCAGATCATTGGTATCGTATCATTTACTACATAACTTTTCACCAAATTTCACAAACACTATGAAAGTTTGTTTTTCGATTCAAAACAAGATTTTAACGCTTTGTGGAGTTCAAATAACGCGTTTTGAGATCATTTGTATCGTATCTTTTACTACATAACTTTTCACCAAATTTCACAAACACTAAGTAAGTTTGTTTTTCGATTCAAAACAAGATTTTAACGCTTTGAGGAGTTCAAATAACGTGTTTTGAGATCATTTGTATCGTATCTTTTACTACATAACTTTTCACCAAATTTCACAAACACTAAGAAAGTTTGTTTTTCGATTCAAAACAAGATTTTAACGCTTTGTGGAGTTCAAATAACGTGTTTTGAGATCATTTGTATCGTATCTTTCACTACATAACTTTTCACCAAATTTCACAAACACTAAGTAAGTTTGTTTTTCGATTCAAAACAAGATTTTAACGCTTTGAGGAGTCAAATAACGTGTTTTGAGATCATTTGTATCGTATCTTTTATTACATAACTTTTCACCAAATTTCACAAACACTAAGAAAGTTTGTTTTTCGATTCAAAACAAGATTTTAACGCCTTGAGGAGTCAAATAACGTGTTTTCAGATCATTTGTATCGTATCTTTTATTACATAACTTTTCACCAAATTTCACACACTAAGAAAGTTTGTTTTTCGATTCAAAACAAGATTTTAACGCTTTGTGGAGTTCAAATAACGTGTTTTGAGATCATTTGTATCGTATCTTTTACTACATAACTTTTCACCAAATTTCACAAACACTAAGAAAGTTTGTTTTTTTATTCAAAACAAGATTTTAACGCCTTGAGGAGTCAAATAACGTGTTTTGAGATCATTTGTATCGTATCTTTTATTACATAACTTTTCACCAAATTTCACAAACACTAAGAAAGTTTGTTTTTCGATTCAAAACAAGATTTTAACGCTTTGTGGAGTTCAAATAACGTGTTTTGAGATCATTTGTATCGTATCTTTTACTACATAACTTTTCACCAAATTTCACAAACACTAAGAAATTTTGTTTTTCGATTCAAAACAAGATTTTAGCGCTTTGTGGAGTTCAAATAACGTGTTTTGAGATCATTTGTATCGTATCTTTTACTACATAACTTTTCACCAAATTTCACAAACACTAAGAAAGTTTGTTTTTCGATTCAAAACAAGATTTTAACGCTTTGTGGAGTTCAAATAACGTGTTTTGAGATCATTTGTATCGTATCTTTTACTACATAACTTTTCACCAAATTTCACAAACACTAAGTAAGTTTGTTTTTCGATTCAAAACAAGATTTTAACGCTTTGAGGAGTTCAAATAACGTGTTTTGAGATCATTTGTATCGTATCTTTTACTACATAACTTTTCACCAAATTTCACAAACACTAAGAAAGTTTGTTTTTCGATTCAAAACAAGATTTTAACGCTTTGTGGAGTTCAAATAACGTGTTTTGAGATCATTTGTATCGTATCTTTTACTACATAACTTTTCACCAAATTTCCCAAACACAAAGAAAGTTTGTTTTTCGATTCAAAACAAGATTTTAACACTTTGTGGAGTTCAAATAACGGGTTTTGAGATCATTTGTATCGTATCATTCACTACATAACTTTTCACCAAATTTCACAAACACTAAGTAAGTTTGTTTTTCGATTCAAAACAAGATTTTAACGCTTTGAGGAGTTCAAATAACGTGTTTTGAGATCATTTGTATCGTATCTTTTACTACATAACTTTTCACCAAATTTCACAAACACTAAGAAAGTTTGTTTTTCGATTCAAAACAAGATTTTAACGCTTTGAGGAGTTCAAATAACGTGTTTTGGGATCATTTGTATCGTATCTTTTACTACATAACTTTTCACCAAATTTCACAAACACTAAGAAAGTTTGTTTTTCAATTCAAAACAAGATTTTAGTGCTTTGTGGAGTTCAAATAACGTGTTTTTGAGATCATTTGTATCGTATCTTTTACTACATAACTTTTCACGAAATTTCACAAACACTAAGAAAGTTTGTTTTTCGATTCAAAACAAGATTTTAACGCTTTGTGGAGTTCAAATAACGTGTTTTGAGATCATTTGTATCGTATCTTTAACTACATAACTTTTCACCAAATTTCACAAACACTAAGAAAGTTTGTTTTTCGATTCAAAACAAGATTTTAACGCTTTGTGGAGTTCAAATAACGTGTTTTGAGATCATTTATATCGTATCTTTTACTACATAACTTTTCACCAAATTTCACAAACACTAAGAAAGTTTGTTTTTTTATTCAAAACAAGATTTTAACGCCTTGAGGAGTCAAATAACGTGTTTTTAGATCATTTGTATCGTATCTTTTATTACATAACTTTCACCAAATTTCACAAACACTAAGAAAGTTTGTTTTTCGATTCAAAACATGATTTTAACGCTTTGTGGAGTTCAAATAACGTGTTTTGAGATCATTTGTATCGTATCTTTTACTACCTAACTTTTCACCAAATTTCACAAACACTAAGAAATTTTGTTTTTCGATTCAAAACAAGATTTTAGCGCTTTGTGGAGTTCAAATAACGTGTTTTGAGATCATTTGTATCGTATCTTTTACTACATAACTTTTCACCAAATTTCACAAACACTAAGAAAGTTTGTTTTTCGATTCAAAACAAGATTTTAACGCTTTGTGGAGTTCAAATAACGTGTTTTGAGATCATTTGTATCGTATCTTTTACTACATAACTTTTCACCAAATTTCACAAACACTAAGTAAGTTTGTTTTTCGATTCACAACAAGATTTTAACGCTTTGAGGAGTTCAAATAACGTGTTTTGAGATCATTTGTATCGTATCTTTTACTACATAACTTTTCACCAAATTTCACAAACACTAATAAAGTTTGTTTTTCGATTCAAAACAAGATTGTAACGCTTTGTGGAGTTCAAATAACGTGTTTTGAGATCATTTCTATCGTATCTTTCACTACATAACTTTTCACCAAATTTCACAAACACTAAGTAAGTTTGTTTTTCGATTCAAAACAAGATTTTAACGCTTTGAGGAGTTCAAATAACGTGTTTTGAGATCATTTGTATCGTAGCTTTTACTACATAACTTTTCACCAAATTTCACAAACACTAAGAAAGTTTGTTTTTCGATTCAAAACAAGATTTTAACGCTTTGTGGAGTTCAAATAACGTGTTTTGAGATCATTTGTATCGTATCTTTTACTACATAACTTTTCACCAAATTTCCCAAACACTAAGAAAGTTTGTTTTTCGATTCAAAACAAGATTTTAACACTTTGTGGAGTTCAAATAACGTGTTTTGAGATCATTTGTATCGTATCATGCACTACATAACTTTTCACCAAATTTCACAAACACTAAGTAAGTTTGTTTTTCGATTCAAAACAAGATTTTAACGCTTTGAGGAGTTCAAATAACGTGTTTTGAGATCATTTGTATCGTATCTTTTACTACATAACTTTTCACCAAATTTCACAAACACTAAGAAAGTATGTTTTCGATTCAAAACAAGATTTTAACGCCTTGAGGAGTTCAAATAACGTATTTTTAGATCATTTGTATCGTATCTTTTACTACATAAATTTCCACCAAATTTCACAAACACTAAGAAAGTTTGTTTTTCGATACAAAACAAGATTTTAACGCTTTGAGGAGTTCAAATAACGTGTTTTGAGATCATTTGTATCGTATCATGCACTACATAACTTTTCACCAAATTTCACAAACACTAAGTAAGTTTGTTTTTCGATTCAAAACAAGATTTTAACGCTTTGAGGAGTTCAAATAACGTGTTTTGAGATCATTTGTATCGTATCTTTTACTACATAACTTTTCACCAAATTTCACAAACACTAAGAAAGTTTGTTTTTCGATTCAAAACAAGATTTTAACGCTTTGTGGAGTTCAAATAACGTGTTTTGAGATCATTTGTATCGTATCTTTCACTACATAACTTTTCACCAAATTTCACAAACACTAAGAAAGTTTGTTTTTTTATTCAAAACAAGATTTTAACGCCTTGAGGAGTCAAATAACGTGTTTTGAGATCATTTGTATCGTATCTTTTATTACATAACTTTTCACCAAATTTCACAAACACTAAGAAAGTTTGTTTTTCGATTCAAAACAAGATTTTAACGCTTTGTGGAGTTCAAATAACGTGTTTTGAGATCATTTGTATCGTATCTTTTACTACATAACTTTTCACCAAATTTCACAAACACTAAGAAATTTTGTTTTTCGATTCAAAACAAGATTTTAGCGCTTTGTGGAGTTCAAATAACGTGTTTTGAGATCATTTGTATCGTATCTTTTACTACATAACTTTTCACCAAATTTCACAAACACTAAGAAAGTTTGTTTTTCGATTCAAAACAAGATTTTAACGCTTTGTGGAGTTCAAATAACGTATTTTGAGATCATTTGTATCGTATCTTTTACTACATAACTTTTCACCAAATTTCACAAACACTAAGTAAGTTTGTTTTTCGATTCAAAACAAGATTTTAACGCTTTGAGGAGTTCAAATAACGTGTTTTGAGATCATTTGTATCGTATCTTTTACTACATAACTTTTCACCAAATTTCACAAACACTAAGAAAGTTTGTTTTTCGATTCAAAACAAGATTTTAACGCTTTGTGGAGTTCAAATAACGTGTTTTGAGATCATTTGTATCGTATCTTTTACTACATAACTTTTCACCAAATTTCCCAAACACTAAGAAAGTTTGTTTTTCGATTCAAAACAAGATTTTAACACTTTGTGGAGTTCAAATAACGGGTTTTGAGATCATTTGTATCGTATCATTCACTACATAACTTTTCACCAAATTTCACAAACACTAAGTAAGTTTGTTTTTCGATTCAAAACAAGATTTTAACGCTTTGAGGAGTTCAAATAACGTGTTTTGGGATCATTTGTATCGTATCTTTTACTACATAACTTTTCACCAAATTTCACAAACACTAAGAAAGTTTGTTTTTCAATTCAAAACAAGATTTTAGTGCTTTGTGGAGTTCAAATAACGTGTTTTTGAGATCATTTGTATCGTATCTTTTACTACATAACTTTTCACGAAATTTCACAAACACTAAGAAAGTTTGTTTTTCGATTCAAAACAAGATTTTAACGCTTTGTGGAGTTCAAATAACGTGTTTTGAGATCATTTGTATCGTATCTTTTACTACATAACTTTTCACCAAATTTCACAAACACTAAGAAAGTTTGTTTTTCGATTCAAAACAAGATTTTAACGCTTTGTGGAGTTCAAATAACGTGTTTTGAGATCATTTATATCGTATCTTTTACTACATAACTTTTCACCAAATTTCACAAACACTAAGAAAGTTTGTTTTTTTATTCAAAACAAGATTTTAACGCCTTGAGGAGTCAAATAACGTGTTTTTAGATCATTTGTATCGTATCTTTTATTACATAACTTTTCACCAAATTTCACAAACACTAAGAAAGTTTGTTTTTCGATTCAAAACAAGATTTTAACGCTTTGTGGAGTTCAAATAACGTTTTTTGAGATCATTTGTATCGTATCTTTTACTACCTAACTTTTCACCAAATTTCACAAACACTAAGAAAGTTTGTTTTTCGATTCAAAACAAGATTTTAACGCTTTGTGGAGTTCAAATAACGTGTTTTGAGATCATTTGTATCGTATCTTTTACTACATAACTTTTCACCAAATTTCCTAAACACTAAGAAAGTTTGTTTTTCGATTCAAAACAAGATTTTAACACTTTGTGGAGTTCAAATAACGTGTTTTGAGATCATTTGTATCGTATCATTCACTACATAACTTTTCACCAAATTTCACAAACACTAAGTAAGTTTTTTTTTCGATTCAAAACAAGATTTTAACGCTTTGAGGAGTTCAAATAACGTGTTTTGAGATCATTTGTATCGTATCTTTTACTACATAACTTTTCACTAAATTTCACAAACACTAAGAAAGTTTGTTTTTCGATTCAAAACAAGATTTTAACGCTTTGTGGAGTTCAAATAACGTGTTTTGAGATCATTTGTATCGTATCTTTTACTACATAACTTTTCACCAAATTTCCCAAACACTAAGATAGTTTGTTTTTCGATTCAAAACAAGATTTTAACACTTTGTGGAGTTCAAATAACGGGTTTTGAGATCATTTGTATCGTATCATTCACTACATAACTTTTCACCATATTTCACAAACACTAAGTAAGTTTGTTTTTCGATTCAAAACAAGATTTTAACGCTTTGAGGAGTTCAAATAACGTGTTTTGAGATCATTTGTATCGTATCTTTTACTACATAACTTTTCACCAAATTTCACAAACACTAAGAAAGTTTGTTTTTCGATTCAAAACAAGATTTTAACGCTTTGAGGAGTTCAAATAACGTGTTTTGAGATCATTTATATCGTATCTTTTACTACATAACTTTTCACCAAATTTCACAAACACTAAGAAAGTTTGTTTTTTTATTCAAAACAAGATTTTAACGCCTTGAGGAGTCAAATAACGTGTTTTTAGATCATTTGTATCGTATCTTTTATTACATAACTTTTCACCAAATTTCACAAACACTAAGAAAGTTTGTTTTTCGATTCAAAACAAGATTTTAACGCTTTGTGGAGTTCAAATAACGTGTTTTTAGATCATTTGTATCGTATCTTTTACTACATAACTTTTCACCAAATTTCACAAACACTAAGAAAGTTTGTTTTTCGATTCAAAACAAGATTTTAGCGCTTTGTGGAGTTCAAATGACGTATTTTTAGATCATTTGTATCGTATCTTTTACTACATAAATTTCCACCAAATTTCACAAACACTAAGAAAGTTTGTTTTTCGATACAAAACAAGATTTTTACGCTTTGAGGAGTTCAAATAACGTGTTTTGAGATCATTTGTATCGTATCTTTTAATACATAACTTTTCACCAAATTTCACAAACACTAATAAAGTTTGTTTTTCGATTCAAAACTAGATTTTAGCGCTTTGTGGAGTTCAAATAACGTGTTTTGAGATCATTTGTATCGTATCTTTTACTACATAACTTTTCACCAAATTTCACAAACACTAAGAAATTTTGTTTTTCGATTCAAAACAAGATTTTAGCGCCTTGAGGAGTTCAAATAACGTGTTTTGAGATCATTTGTATCGTATCTTTTATTACATAACTTTTCACCAAATTTCACAAACACTAAGAAAGTTTGTTTTTCGATTCAAAACAAGATTTTGATGCTTTGTGGAGTTCAAATAACGTGTTTTCAGATCATTGGTATCGTATCATTTACTACATAACTTTTCACCAAATTTCACAAACACTATGAAAGTTTGTTTTTCGATTCAAAACAAGATTTTAACGCTTTGTGGAGTTCAAATAACGCGTTTTGAGATCATTTGTATCGTATCTTTTACTACATAACTTTTCACCAAATTTCACAAACACTAAGTAAGTTTGTTTTTCGATTCAAAACAAGATTTTAACGCTTTGAGGAGTTCAAATAACGTGTTTTGAGATCATTTGTATCGTATCTTTTACTACATAACTTTTCACCAAATTTCACAAACACTAAGAAAGTTTGTTTTTCGATTCAAAACAAGATTTTAACGCTTTGTGGAGTTCAAATAACGTGTTTTGAGATCATTTGTATCGTATCTTTCACTACATAACTTTTCACCAAATTTCACAAACACTAAGTAAGTTTGTTTTTCGATTCAAAACAAGATTTTAACGCTTTGAGGAGTCAAATAACGTGTTTTGAGATCATTTGTATCGTATCTTTTATTACATAACTTTTCACCAAATTTCACAAACACTAAGAAAGTTTGTTTTTCGATTCAAAACAAGATTTTAACGCCTTGAGGAGTCAAATAACGTGTTTTCAGATCATTTGTATCGTATCTTTTATTACATAACTTTTCACCAAATTTCACACACTAAGAAAGTTTGTTTTTCGATTCAAAACAAGATTTTAACGCTTTGTGGAGTTCAAATAACGTGTTTTGAGATCATTTGTATCGTATCTTTTACTACATAACTTTTCACCAAATTTCACAAACACTAAGAAAGTTTGTTTTTTTATTCAAAACAAGATTTTAACGCCTTGAGGAGTCAAATAACGTGTTTTGAGATCATTTGTATCGTATCTTTTATTACATAACTTTTCACCAAATTTCACAAACACTAAGAAAGTTTGTTTTTCGATTCAAAACAAGATTTTAACGCTTTGTGGAGTTCAAATAACGTGTTTTGAGATCATTTGTATCGTATCTTTTACTACATAACTTTTCACCAAATTTCACAAACACTAAGAAATTTTGTTTTTCGATTCAAAACAAGATTTTAGCGCTTTGTGGAGTTCAAATAACGTGTTTTGAGATCATTTGTATCGTATCTTTTACTACATAACTTTTCACCAAATTTCACAAACACTAAGAAAGTTTGTTTTTCGATTCAAAACAAGATTTTAACGCTTTGTGGAGTTCAAATAACGTGTTTTGAGATCATTTGTATCGTATCTTTTACTACATAACTTTTCACCAAATTTCACAAACACTAAGTAAGTTTGTTTTTCGATTCAAAACAAGATTTTAACGCTTTGAGGAGTTCAAATAACGTGTTTTGAGATCATTTGTATCGTATCTTTTACTACATAACTTTTCACCAAATTTCACAAACACTAAGAAAGTTTGTTTTTCGATTCAAAACAAGATTTTAACGCTTTGTGGAGTTCAAATAACGTGTTTTGAGATCATTTGTATCGTATCTTTTACTACATAACTTTTCACCAAATTTCCCAAACACAAAGAAAGTTTGTTTTTCGATTCAAAACAAGATTTTAACACTTTGTGGAGTTCAAATAACGGGTTTTGAGATCATTTGTATCGTATCATTCACTACATAACTTTTCACCAAATTTCACAAACACTAAGTAAGTTTGTTTTTCGATTCAAAACAAGATTTTAACGCTTTGAGGAGTTCAAATAACGTGTTTTGAGATCATTTGTATCGTATCTTTTACTACATAACTTTTCACCAAATTTCACAAACACTAAGAAAGTTTGTTTTTCGATTCAAAACAAGATTTTAACGCTTTGAGGAGTTCAAATAACGTGTTTTGGGATCATTTGTATCGTATCTTTTACTACATAACTTTTCACCAAATTTCACAAACACTAAGAAAGTTTGTTTTTCAATTCAAAACAAGATTTTAGTGCTTTGTGGAGTTCAAATAACGTGTTTTTGAGATCATTTGTATCGTATCTTTTACTACATAACTTTTCACGAAATTTCACAAACACTAAGAAAGTTTGTTTTTCGATTCAAAACAAGATTTTAACGCTTTGTGGAGTTCAAATAACGTGTTTTGAGATCATTTGTATCGTATCTTTAACTACATAACTTTTCACCAAATTTCACAAACACTAAGAAAGTTTGTTTTTCGATTCAAAACAAGATTTTAACGCTTTGTGGAGTTCAAATAACGTGTTTTGAGATCATTTATATCGTATCTTTTACTACATAACTTTTCACCAAATTTCACAAACACTAAGAAAGTTTGTTTTTTTATTCAAAACAAGATTTTAACGCCTTGAGGAGTCAAATAACGTGTTTTTAGATCATTTGTATCGTATCTTTTATTACATAACTTTCACCAAATTTCACAAACACTAAGAAAGTTTGTTTTTCGATTCAAAACATGATTTTAACGCTTTGTGGAGTTCAAATAACGTGTTTTGAGATCATTTGTATCGTATCTTTTACTACCTAACTTTTCACCAAATTTCACAAACACTAAGAAATTTTGTTTTTCGATTCAAAACAAGATTTTAGCGCTTTGTGGAGTTCAAATAACGTGTTTTGAGATCATTTGTATCGTATCTTTTACTACATAACTTTTCACCAAATTTCACAAACACTAAGAAAGTTTGTTTTTCGATTCAAAACAAGATTTTAACGCTTTGTGGAGTTCAAATAACGTGTTTTGAGATCATTTGTATCGTATCTTTTACTACATAACTTTTCACCAAATTTCACAAACACTAAGTAAGTTTGTTTTTCGATTCACAACAAGATTTTAACGCTTTGAGGAGTTCAAATAACGTGTTTTGAGATCATTTGTATCGTATCTTTTACTACATAACTTTTCACCAAATTTCACAAACACTAATAAAGTTTGTTTTTCGATTCAAAACAAGATTGTAACGCTTTGTGGAGTTCAAATAACGTGTTTTGAGATCATTTCTATCGTATCTTTCACTACATAACTTTTCACCAAATTTCACAAACACTAAGTAAGTTTGTTTTTCGATTCAAAACAAGATTTTAACGCTTTGAGGAGTTCAAATAACGTGTTTTGAGATCATTTGTATCGTAGCTTTTACTACATAACTTTTCACCAAATTTCACAAACACTAAGAAAGTTTGTTTTTCGATTCAAAACAAGATTTTAACGCTTTGTGGAGTTCAAATAACGTGTTTTGAGATCATTTGTATCGTATCTTTTACTACATAACTTTTCACCAAATTTCCCAAACACTAAGAAAGTTTGTTTTTCGATTCAAAACAAGATTTTAACACTTTGTGGAGTTCAAATAACGTGTTTTGAGATCATTTGTATCGTATCATGCACTACATAACTTTTCACCAAATTTCACAAACACTAAGTAAGTTTGTTTTTCGATTCAAAACAAGATTTTAACGCTTTGAGGAGTTCAAATAACGTGTTTTGAGATCATTTGTATCGTATCTTTTACTACATAACTTTTCACCAAATTTCACAAACACTAAGAAAGTATGTTTTCGATTCAAAACAAGATTTTAACGCCTTGAGGAGTTCAAATAACGTATTTTTAGATCATTTGTATCGTATCTTTTACTACATAAATTTCCACCAAATTTCACAAACACTAAGAAAGTTTGTTTTTCGATACAAAACAAGATTTTAACGCTTTGAGGAGTTCAAATAACGTGTTTTGAGATCATTTGTATCGTATCATGCACTACATAACTTTTCACCAAATTTCACAAACACTAAGTAAGTTTGTTTTTCGATTCAAAACAAGATTTTAACGCTTTGAGGAGTTCAAATAACGTGTTTTGAGATCATTTGTATCGTATCTTTTACTACATAACTTTTCACCAAATTTCACAAACACTAAGAAAGTTTGTTTTTCGATTCAAAACAAGATTTTAACGCTTTGTGGAGTTCAAATAACGTGTTTTGAGATCATTTGTATCGTATCTTTCACTACATAACTTTTCACCAAATTTCACAAACACTAAGAAAGTTTGTTTTTTTATTCAAAACAAGATTTTAACGCCTTGAGGAGTCAAATAACGTGTTTTGAGATCATTTGTATCGTATCTTTTATTACATAACTTTTCACCAAATTTCACAAACACTAAGAAAGTTTGTTTTTCGATTCAAAACAAGATTTTAACGCTTTGTGGAGTTCAAATAACGTGTTTTGAGATCATTTGTATCGTATCTTTTACTACATAACTTTTCACCAAATTTCACAAACACTAAGAAATTTTGTTTTTCGATTCAAAACAAGATTTTAGCGCTTTGTGGAGTTCAAATAACGTGTTTTGAGATCATTTGTATCGTATCTTTTACTACATAACTTTTCACCAAATTTCACAAACACTAAGAAAGTTTGTTTTTCGATTCAAAACAAGATTTTAACGCTTTGTGGAGTTCAAATAACGTATTTTGAGATCATTTGTATCGTATCTTTTACTACATAACTTTTCACCAAATTTCACAAACACTAAGTAAGTTTGTTTTTCGATTCAAAACAAGATTTTAACGCTTTGAGGAGTTCAAATAACGTGTTTTGAGATCATTTGTATCGTATCTTTTACTACATAACTTTTCACCAAATTTCACAAACACTAAGAAAGTTTGTTTTTCGATTCAAAACAAGATTTTAACGCTTTGTGGAGTTCAAATAACGTGTTTTGAGATCATTTGTATCGTATCTTTTACTACATAACTTTTCACCAAATTTCCCAAACACTAAGAAAGTTTGTTTTTCGATTCAAAACAAGATTTTAACACTTTGTGGAGTTCAAATAACGGGTTTTGAGATCATTTGTATCGTATCATTCACTACATAACTTTTCACCAAATTTCACAAACACTAAGTAAGTTTGTTTTTCGATTCAAAACAAGATTTTAACGCTTTGAGGAGTTCAAATAACGTGTTTTGGGATCATTTGTATCGTATCTTTTACTACATAACTTTTCACCAAATTTCACAAACACTAAGAAAGTTTGTTTTTCAATTCAAAACAAGATTTTAGTGCTTTGTGGAGTTCAAATAACGTGTTTTTGAGATCATTTGTATCGTATCTTTTACTACATAACTTTTCACGAAATTTCACAAACACTAAGAAAGTTTGTTTTTCGATTCAAAACAAGATTTTAACGCTTTGTGGAGTTCAAATAACGTGTTTTGAGATCATTTGTATCGTATCTTTTACTACATAACTTTTCACCAAATTTCACAAACACTAAGAAAGTTTGTTTTTCGATTCAAAACAAGATTTTAACGCTTTGTGGAGTTCAAATAACGTGTTTTGAGATCATTTATATCGTATCTTTTACTACATAACTTTTCACCAAATTTCACAAACACTAAGAAAGTTTGTTTTTTTATTCAAAACAAGATTTTAACGCCTTGAGGAGTCAAATAACGTGTTTTTAGATCATTTGTATCGTATCTTTTATTACATAACTTTTCACCAAATTTCACAAACACTAAGAAAGTTTGTTTTTCGATTCAAAACAAGATTTTAACGCTTTGTGGAGTTCAAATAACGTTTTTTGAGATCATTTGTATCGTATCTTTTACTACCTAACTTTTCACCAAATTTCACAAACACTAAGAAAGTTTGTTTTTCGATTCAAAACAAGATTTTAACGCCTGGATGAGTTCAAATAACGTATTTTTAGATCATTTGTATCGTATCTTTTACTACATAAATTTCCACCAAATTTCACAAACACTAAGAAAGTTTGTTTTTCGATACAAAACAAGATTTTAACGCTTTGAGGAGTTCAAATAACGTGTTTTGAGATCATTTGTATCGTATCTTTTAATACATAACTTTTCACCAAATTTCACAAACACTAATAAAGTTTGTTTTTCGATTCAAAACTAGATTTTAGCGCTTTGTGGAGTTCAAATAACGTGTTTTGAGATCATTTGTATCGTATCTTTTACTACATAACTTTTCACCAAATTTCACAAACACTAAGAAATTTTGTTTTTCGATTCAAAACAAGATTTTAGCGCCTTGAGGAGTTCAAATAACGTGTTTTGAGATCATTTGTATCGTATCTTTTACTACATAACTTTTCACCAAATTTCACAAACACTAAGAAAGTTTGTTTTTCGATTCAAAACAAGATTTTGATGCTTTGTGGAGTTCAAATAACGTGTTTTCAGATCATTGGTATCGTATCATTTACTACATAACTTTTCACCAAATTTCACAAACACTATGAAAGTTTGTTTTTCGATTCAAAACAAGATTTTAACGCTTTGTGGAGTTCAAATAACGCGTTTTGAGATCATTTGTATCGTATCTTTTACTACATAACTTTTCACCAAATTTCACAAACACTAAGTAAGTTTGTTTTTCGATTCAAAACAAGATTTTAACGCTTTGAGGAGTTCAAATAACGTGTTTTGAGATCATTTGTATCGTATCTTTTACTACATAACTTTTCACCAAATTTCACAAACACTAAGAAAGTTTGTTTTTCGATTCAAAACAAGATTTTAACGCTTTGTGGAGTTCAAATAACGTGTTTTAAGATCATTTGTATCGTATCTTTCACTACATAACTTTTCACCAAATTTCACAAACACTAAGTTAGTTTGTTTTTCGATTCAAAACAAGATTTTAACGCTTTGAGGAGTCAAATAACGTGTTTTGAGATCATTTGTATCGTATCTTTTATTACATAACTTTTCCCCAAATTTCACAAACACAAAGAAAGTTTGTTTTTCGATTCAAAACAAGATTTTAACGCCTTGAGGAGTCAAATAACGTGTTTTGAGATCATTTGTATCGTATCTTTTATTACATAACTTTTCACCAAATTTCACAAACACTAAGAAAGTTTGTTTTTCGATTCAAAACAAGATTTTAACGCTTTGTGGAGTTCAAATAACGTGTTTTGAGATCATTTGTATCGTATCTTTTACTACATAACTTTTCACCAAATTTCACAAACACTAAGAAAGTTTGTTTTTTTATTCAAAACAAGATTTTAACGCCTTGAGGAGTCAAATAACGTGTTTTGAGATCATTTGTATCGTATCTTTTATTACATAACTTTTCACCAAATTTCACAAACACTAAGAAAGTTTGTTTTTCGATTCAAAACAAGATTTTAACGCTTTGTGGAGTTCAAATAACGTGTTTTGAGATCATTTGTATCGTATCTTTTACTACATAACTTTTCACCAAATTTCACAAACACTAAGAAATTTTGTTTTTCGATTCAAAACAAGATTTTAGCGCTTTGTGGAGTTCAAATAACGTGTTTTGAGATCATTTGTATCGTATCTTTTACTACATAACTTTTCACCAAATTTCACAAACACTAAGAAAGTTTGTTTTTCGATTCAAAACAAGATTTTAACGCTTTGTGGAGTTCAAATAACGTGTTTTGAGATCATTTGTATCGTATCTTTTACTACATAACTTTTCACCAAATTTCACAAACACTAAGTAAGTTTGTTTTTCGATTCAAAACAAGATTTTAACGCTTTGAGGAGTTCAAATAACGTGTTTTGAGATCATTTGTATCGTATCTTTTACTACATAACTTTTCACCAAATTTCACAAACACTAAGAAAGTTTGTTTTTCGATTCAAAACAAGATTTTAACGCTTTGTGGAGTTCAAATAACGTGTTTTGAGATCATTTGTATCGTATCTTTTACTACATAACTTTTCACCAAATTTCCCAAACACAAAGAAAGTTTGTTTTTCGATTCAAAACAAGATTTTAACACTTTGTGGAGTTCAAATAACGGGTTTTGAGATCATTTGTATCGTATCATTCACTACATAACTTTTCACCAAATTTCACAAACACTAAGTAAGTTTGTTTTTCGATTCAAAACAAGATTTTAACGCTTTGAGGAGTTCAAATAACGTGTTTTGAGATCATTTGTATCGTATCTTTTACTACATAACTTTTCACCAAATTTCACAAACACTAAGAAAGTTTGTTTTTCGATTCAAAACAAGATTTTAACGCTTTGAGGAGTTCAAATAACGTGTTTTGGGATCATTTGTATCGTATCTTTTACTACATAACTTTTCACCAAATTTCACAAACACTAAGAAAGTTTGTTTTTCAATTCAAAACAAGATTTTAGTGCTTTGTGGAGTTCAAATAACGTGTTTTTGAGATCATTTGTATCGTATCTTTTACTACATAACTTTTCACGAAATTTCACAAACACTAAGAAAGTTTGTTTTTCGATTCAAAACAAGATTTTAACGCTTTGTGGAGTTCAAATAACGTGTTTTGAGATCATTTGTATCGTATCTTTTACTACATAACTTTTCACCAAATTTCACAAACACTAAGAAAGTTTGTTTTTCGATTCAAAACAAGATTTTAACGCTTTGTGGAGTTCAAATAACGTGTTTTGAGATCATTTATATCGTATCTTTTACTACATAACTTTTCACCAAATTTCACAAACACTAAGAAAGTTTGTTTTTTTATTCAAAACAAGATTTTAACGCCTTGAGGAGTCAAATAACGTGTTTTTAGATCATTTGTATCGTATCTTTTATTACATAACTTTTCACCAAATTTCACAAACACTAAGGGCTTGTTTGGAGGGTGGAATTTGAGTTGGAATTAGAATTTTGAAATGATGCAAAAGTAAATTCCTTGTTTGGTGTGTGTAGAAGATTGGAAATATATAATTCTTGGAATCTTCTAATTCTATTTTTCCATGAAAATTTGATTCTCCAAATTTGAGGAGTGCCAAAGTGGAGCAAAATATTAATTAAAGAATAATTGTATTATAATTATTAAATCTCTATAATTAATATAATATTATATTTATTACTATACATAATATTATTATATGAATAAAATATAATTTTATAATAATACAACAATACATATAATATTATTATTTAATATATTATATGGATATAATTATTATAATATTATTATAATTAAATAATATATTATATATTATTATAATAAACTATAATAATTATATTATAATGATAAAATAATTATATTATATTAGATATATATAATTAATATAATACTATATGTATATTTATAAAGAAAATTATTATATTATTATATTGATAAAAATAATATAATAATAACATAGAAATATTATTATTATTATTATAATATATTATATTATAATTATTATAATATAATTCTAATATATTAAAATAATAATAATAATAATAATAATATTACCAATATTAATATTAATAATGAATATTATTATTAATATAATATTAATTAATATTGAAATAATATTATAATTAATATTATAATAATAATACCAATATTATATTAATATTATTTTATTTATTTATTTAAACTAATTTGATTACAAAAATAATATAATAATAATAACAACAACAACAACAACTATAATAATAATAATTATTATTATTATTATTATAATAATAATTATAATAATTATAATAATTAATTAATTAATTATAATAATATTATAACATTATAATAATATAGCATTATAATACCATAACAACAACAACAACAACAACAACAACAATAATAATAATAATAATTATTATTATTACTATAATAATAATAAGAAGAAAAAGAAGAAGAAGAAGAATATAATAACATAATAATAATAATAACAATAATAATAATATTATTATAATAATAATAATAATAATATTAATAATAATAACAATAATAATAATAATAACAATAATAATAACAATTAATCATAATAATATTATAACATTATAATAATATAATATTATAATACCATAACAATAATAATAATAATAATAATAATAATAATAAGAAGAAGAAGAAGAAGAAGAAGAAGAAGAAGAAGAAGAAGAAGAATATAATAACATAATAACAATAATATAATAATAATTTAATATTATATGATAATACTATTATATTGTATTAATTTTAATAAAACATTTGTTCTATATTTTCAATAATGAAATTCCAGAATTTTTCTAACCATCCAAACGAAAAATTATATTTTCCAGCATCTTATAATTCGGACATCCAAACAAACTGTGGAATTACTAATTCCAGAACTTTTTTCTCCTCCACCTTATAATCCAATTCCACTCTACTAATTCCGCTTGCCAAACGGCCCCTAAGAAAGTTTGTTTTTCGATTCAAAACAAGATTTTAACGCTTTGTGGAGTTCAAATAACGTGTTTTGAGATCATTTGTATCGTATCTTTTACTACCTAACTTTTCACCAAATTTCACAAACACTAAGAAATTTTGTTTTTCGATTCAAAACAAGATTTTAGCGCTTTGTGGAGTTCAAATAACGTGTTTTGAGATCATTTGTATCGTATCTTTTACTACATAACTTTTCACCAAATTTCACAAACACTAAGAAAGTTTGTTTTTCGATTCAAAACAAGATTTTAACGCTTTGTGGAGTTCAAATAACGTGTTTTGAGATCATTTGTATCGTATCTTTTACTACATAACTTTTCACCAAATTTCACAAACACTAAGTAAATTTGTTTTTCGATTCACAACAAGATTTTAACGCTTTGAGGAGTTCAAATAACGTGTTTTGAGATCATTTGTATCGTATCTTTTACTACATAACTTTTCACCAAATTTCACAAACACTAATAAAGTTTGTTTTTCGATTCAAAACAAGATTGTAACGCTTTGTGGAGTTCAAATAACGTGTTTTGAGATCATTTCTATCGTATCTTTCACTACATAACTTTTCACCAAATTTCACAAACACTAAGTAAGTTTGTTTTTCGATTCAAAACAAGATTTTAACGCTTTGAGGAGTTCAAATAACGTGTTTTGAGATCATTTGTATCGTAGCTTTTACTACATAACTTTTCACCAAATTTCACAAACACTAAGAAAGTTTGTTTTTCGATTCAAAACAAGATTTTAACGCTTTGTGGAGTTCAAATAACGTGTTTTGAGATCATTTGTATCGTATCTTTTACTACATAACTTTTCACCAAATTTCCCAAACACTAAGAAAGTTTGTTTTTCGATTCAAAACAAGATTTTAACACTTTGTGGAGTTCAAATAACGTGTTTTGAGATCATTTGTATCGTATCATGCACTACATAACTTTTCACCAAATTTCACAAACACTAAGTAAGTTTGTTTTTCGATTCAAAACAAGATTTTAACGCTTTGAGGAGTTCAAATAACGTGTTTTGAGATCATTTGTATCGTATCTTTTACTACATAACTTTTCACCAAATTTCACAAACACTAAGAAAGTTTGTTTTTCGATTCAAAACAAGATTTTAACGCTTTGTGGAGTTCAAATAACGTGTTTTGAGATCATTTGTATCGTATCTTTCACTACATAACTTTTCACCAAATTTCACAAACACTAAGAAAGTTTGTTTTTTTATTCAAAACAAGATTTTAACGCCTTGAGGAGTCAAATAACGTGTTTTGAGATCATTTGTATCGTATCTTTTATTACATAACTTTTCACCAAATTTCACAAACACTAAGAAAGTTTGTTTTTCGATTCAAAACAAGATTTTAACGCTTTGTGGAGTTCAAATAACGTGTTTTGAGATCATTTGTATCGTATCTTTTACTACATAACTTTTCACCAAATTTCACAAACACTAAGAAAGTTTGTTTTTTTATTCAAAACAAGATTTTAACTCCTTGAGGAGTCAAATAACGTGTTTTGAGATCATTTGTATCGTATCTTTTATTACATAACTTTTCACCAAATTTCACAAACACTAAGAAAGTTTGTTTTTCGATTCAAAACAAGATTTTAACGCTTTGTGGAGTTCAAATAACGTATTTTGAGATCATTTGTATCGTATCTTTTACTACATAACTTTTCACCAAATTTCACAAACACTAAGTAAGTTTGTTTTTCGATTCAGAACAAGATTTTAACGCTTTGAGGAGTTCAAATAACGTGTTTTGAGATCATTTGTATCGTATCTTTTACTACATAACTTTTCACCAAATTTCACAAACACTAAGAAAGTTTGTTTTTCGATTCAAAACAAGATTTTAACGCTTTGTGGAGTTCAAATAACGTGTTTTGAGATCATTTGTATCGTATCTTTTACTACATAACTTTTCACCAAATTTCCCAAACACTAAGAAAGTTTGTTTTTCGATTCAAAACAAGATTTTAACACTTTGTGGAGTTCAAATAACGGGTTTTGAGATCATTTGTATCGTATCATTCACTACATAACTTTTCACCAAATTTCACAAACACTAAGTAAGTTTGTTTTTCGATTCAAAACAAGATTTTAACGCTTTGAGGAGTTCAAATAACGTGTTTTGGGATCATTTGTATCGTATCTTTTACTACATAACTTTTCACCAAATTTCACAAACACTAAGAAAGTTTGTTTTTCAATTCAAAACAAGATTTTAGTGCTTTGTGGAGTTCAAATAACGTGTTTTTGAGATCATTTGTATCGTATCTTTTACTACATAACTTTTCACGAAATTTCACAAACACTAAGAAAGTTTGTTTTTCGATTCAAAACAAGATTTTAACGCTTTGTGGAGTTCAAATAACGTGTTTTGAGATCATTTGTATCGTATCTTTTACTACATAACTTTTCACCAAATTTCACAAACACTAAGAAAGTTTGTTTTTCGATTCAAAACAAGATTTTAACGCTTTGTGGAGTTCAAATAACGTGTTTTGAGATCATTTATATCGTATCTTTTACTACATAACTTTTCACCAAATTTCACAAACACTAAGAAAGTTTGTTTTTTTATTCAAAACAAGATTTTAACGCCTTGAGGAGTCAAATAACGTGTTTTTAGATCATTTGTATCGTATCTTTTATTACATAACTTTTCACCAAATTTCACAAACACTAAGAAAGTTTGTTTTTCGATTCAAAACAAGATTTTAACGCTTTGTGGAGTTCAAATAACGTTTTTTGAGATCATTTGTATCGTATCTTTTACTACCTAACTTTTCACCAATTTCACAAACACTAAGAAAGTTTGTTTTTCGATTCAAAACAAGATTTTAACGCCTGGATGAGTTCAAATAACGTATTTTTAGATCATTTGTATCGTATCTTTTACTACATAAATTTCCACCAAATTTCACAAACACTAAGAAAGTTTGTTTTTCGATACAAAACAAGATTTTAACGCTTTGAGGAGTTCAAATAACGTGTTTTGAGATCATTTGTATCGTATCTTTTAATACATAACTTTTCACCAAATTTCACAAACACTAATAAAGTTTGTTTTTCGATTCAAAACTAGATTTTAGCGCTTTGTGGAGTTCAAATAACGTGTTTTGAGATCATTTGTATCGTATCTTTTACTACATAACTTTTCACCAAATTTCACAAACACTAAGAAATTTTGTTTTTCGATTCAAAACAAGATTTTAGCGCCTTGAGGAGTTCAAATAACGTGTTTTGAGATCATTTGTATCGTATCTTTTACTACATAACTTTTCACCAAATTTCACAAACACTAAGAAAGTTTGTTTTTCGATTCAAAACAAGATTTTGATGCTTTGTGGAGTTCAAATAACGTGTTTTCAGATCATTGGTATCGTATCATTTACTACATAACTTTTCACCAAATTTCACAAACACTATGAAAGTTTGTTTTTCGATTCAAAACAAGATTTTAACGCTTTGTGGAGTTCAAATAACGCGTTTTGAGATCATTTGTATCGTATCTTTTACTACATAACTTTTCACCAAATTTCACAAACACTAAGTAAGTTTGTTTTTCGATTCAAAACAAGATTTTAACGCTTTGAGGAGTTCAAATAACGTGTTTTGAGATCATTTGTATCGTATCTTTTACTACATAACTTTTCACCAAATTTCACAAACACTAAGAAAGTTTGTTTTTCGATTCAAAACAAGATTTTAACGCTTTGTGGAGTTCAAATAACGTGTTTTAAGATCATTTGTATCGTATCTTTCACTACATAACTTTTCACCAAATTTCACAAACACTAAGTAAGTTTGTTTTTCGATTCAAAACAAGATTTTAACGCTTTGAGGAGTCAAATAACGTGTTTTGAGATCATTTGTATCGTATCTTTTATTACATAACTTTTCCCCAAATTTCACAAACACTAAGAAAGTTTGTTTTTCGATTCAAAACAAGATTTTAACGCCTTGAGGAGTCAAATAACGTGTTTTGAGATCATTTGTATCGTATCTTTTATTACATAACTTTTCACCAAATTTCACAAACACTAAGAAAGTTTGTTTTTCGATTCAAAACAAGATTTTAACGCTTTGTGGAGTTCAAATAACGTGTTTTGAGATCATTTGTATCGTATCTTTTACTACATAACTTTTCACCAAATTTCACAAACACTAAGAAAGTTTGTTTTTTTATTCAAAACAAGATTTTAACTCCTTGAGGAGTCAAATAACGTGTTTTGAGATCATTTGTATCGTATCTTTTATTACATAACTTTTCACCAAATTTCACAAACACTAAGAAAGTTTGTTTTTCGATTCAAAACAAGATTTTAACGCTTTGTGGAGTTCAAATGACGTGTTTTGAGATCATTTGTATCGTATCTTTTACTACATAACTTTTCACCAAATTTCACAAACACTAAGAAATTTTGTTTTTCGATTCAAAACAAGATTTTAGCGCTTTGTGGAGTTCAAATAACGTGTTTTGAGATCATTTGTATCGTATCTTTTACTACATAACTTTTCACCAAATTTCACAAACACTAAGAAAGTTTGTTTTTCGATTCAAAACAAGATTTTAACGCTTTGTGGAGTTCAAATAACGTGTTTTGAGATCATTTGTATCGTATCTTTTACTACATAACTTTTCACCAAATTTCACAAACACTAAGTAAGTTTGTTTTTCGATTCAAAACAAGATTTTAACGCTTTGAGGAGTTCAAATAACGTGTTTTGAGATCATTTGTATCGTATCTTTTACTACATAACTTTTCACCAAATTTCACAAACACTAAGAAAGTTTGTTTTTCGATTCAAAACAAGATTTTAACGCTTTGTGGAGTTCAAATAACGTGTTTTGAGATCATTTGTATCGTATCTTTTACTACATAACTTTTCACCAAATTTCCCAAACACAAAGAAAGTTTGTTTTTCGATTCAAAACAAGATTTTAACACTTTGTGGAGTTCAAATAACGGGTTTTGAGATCATTTGTATCGTATCATTCACTACATAACTTTTCACCAAATTTCACAAACACTAAGTAAGTTTGTTTTTCGATTCAAAACAAGATTTTAACGCTTTGAGGAGTTCAAATAACGTGTTTTGAGATCATTTGTATCGTATCTTTTACTACATAACTTTTCACCAAATTTCACAAACACTAAGAAAGTTTGTTTTTCGATTCAAAACAAGATTTTAACGCTTTGAGGAGTTCAAATAACGTGTTTTGGGATCATTTGTATCGTATCTTTTACTACATAACTTTTCACCAAATTTCACCAACACTAAGAAAGTTTGTTTTTCAATTCAAAACAAGATTTTAGTGCTTTGTGGAGTTCAAATAACGTGTTTTTGAGATCATTTGTATCGTATCTTTTACTACATAACTTTTCACGAAATTTCACAAACACTAAGAAAGTTTGTTTTTCGATTCAAAACAAGATTTTAACGCTTTGTGGAGTTCAAATAACGTGTTTTGAGATCATTTGTATCGTATCTTTTACTACATAACTTTTCACCAAATTTCACAAACACTAAGAAAGTTTGTTTTTCGATTCAAAACAAGATTTTAACGCTTTGTGGAGTTCAAATAACGTGTTTTGAGATCATTTGTATCGTATCTTTTACTACATAACTTTTCACCAAATTTCCTAAACACTAAGAAAGTTTGTTTTTCGATTCAAAACAAGATTTTAACACTTTGTGGAGTTCAAATAACGTGTTTTGAGATCATTTGTATCGTATCATGCACTACATAACTTTTCACCAAATTTCACAAACACTAAGTAAGTTTGTTTTTCGATTCAAAACAAGATTTTAACGCTTTGAGGAGTTCAAATAACGTGTTTTGAGATCATTTGTATCGTATCTTTTAATACATAACTTTTCACCAAATTTCACAAACACTAATAAAGTTTGTTTTTCGATTCAAAACTAGATTTTAGCGCTTTGTGGAGTTCAAATAACGTGTTTTGAGATCATTTGTATCGTATCTTTTACTACATAACTTTTCACCAAATTTCACAAACACTAAGAAAGTTTGTTTTTCGATTCAAAACAAGATTTTAACGCTTTGTGGAGTTCAAATAACGTGTTTTGAGATCATTTATATCGTATCTTTTACTACATAACTTTTCACCAAATTTCACAAACACTAAGAAAGTTTGTTTTTTTATTCAAAACAAGATTTTAACGCCTTGAGGAGTCAAATAACGTGTTTTTAGATCATTTGTATCGTATCTTTTATTACATAACTTTTCACCAAATTTCACAAACACTAAGAAAGTTTGTTTTTCGATTCAAAACAAGATTTTAACGCTTTGTGGAGTTCAAATAACGTGTTTTGAGATCATTTGTATCGTATCTTTTACTACCTAACTTTTCACCAAATTTCACAAACACTAAGAAATTTTGTTTTTCGATTCAAAACAAGATTTTAGCGCTTTGTGGAGTTCAAATAACGTGTTTTGAGATCATTTGTATCGTATCTTTTACTACATAACTTTTCACCAAATTTCACAAACACTAAGAAAGTTTGTTTTTCGATTCAAAACAAGATTTTAACGCTTTGTGGAGTTCAAATAACGTGTTTTGAGATCATTTGTATCGTATCTTTTACTACATAACTTTTCACCAAATTTCACAAACACTAAGTAAGTTTGTTTTTCGATTCACAACAAGATTTTAACGCTTTGAGGAGTTCAAATAACGTGTTTTGAGATCATTTGTATCGTATCTTTTACTACATAACTTTTCACCAAATTTCACAAACACTAATAAAGTTTGTTTTTCGATTCAAAACAAGATTGTAACGCTTTGTGGAGTTCAAATAACGTGTTTTGAGATCATTTGTATCGTATCTTTTTTTCACCAAATTTCACAAACACTAAGTAAGTTTGTTTTTCGATTCAAAACAAGATTTTAACGCTTTGAGGAGTTCAAATAACGTGTTTTGAGATCATTTGTATCGTAGCTTTTACTACATAACTTTTCACCAAATTTCACAAACACTAAGAAAGTTTGTTTTTCGATTCAAAACAAGATTTTAACGCTTTGTGGAGTTCAAATAACGTGTTTTGAGATCATTTGTATCGTATCTTTTACTACATAACTTTTCACCAAATTTCCTAAACACTAAGAAAGTTTGTTTTTCGATTCAAAACAAGATTTTAACACTTTGTGGAGTTCAAATAACGTGTTTTGAGATCATTTGTATCGTATCATGCACTACATAACTTTTCACCAAATTTCACAAACACTAAGTAAGTTTGTTTTTCGATTCAAAACAAGATTTTAACGCTTTGAGGAGTTCAAATAACGTGTTTTGAGATCATTGGTATCGTATCTTTTAATACATAACTTTTCACCAAATTTCACAAACACTAATAAAGTTTGTTTTTCGATTCAAAACTAGATTTTAGCGCTTTGTGGAGTTCAAATAACGTGTTTTGAGATCATTTGTATCGTATCTTTTACTACATAACTTTTCACCAAATTTCACAAACACTAAGAAATTTTGTTTTTCGATTCAAAACTAGATTTTGATGCTTTGTGGAGTTCAAATAACGTGTTTTCAGATCATTGGTATCGTATCTTTTACTACATAACTTTTCACCAAATTTCACAAACACTATGAAAGTTTGTTTTTCGATTCAAAACAAGATTTTAACGCTTTGTGGAGTTCAAATAACGCGTTTTGAGATCATTTGTATCGT
This sequence comes from Luzula sylvatica, assembly GCA_946800325.1. Taxonomy (NCBI): domain Eukaryota; kingdom Viridiplantae; phylum Streptophyta; class Magnoliopsida; order Poales; family Juncaceae; genus Luzula; species Luzula sylvatica. The sequence goes on along the minus strand of OX326956.1, from coordinate 69,353,024 downwards.
ATCTTTTACTACATAACTTTTCACCAAATTTCACAAACACTAAGTAAGTTTGTTTTTCGATTCAAAACAAGATTTTAACGCTTTGAGGAGTTCAAATAACGTGTTTTGAGATCATTTGTATCGTATCTTTTACTACATAACTTTTCACCAAATTTCACAAACACTAAGAAAGTTTGTTTTTCGATTCAAAACAAGATTTTAACGCTTTGTGGAGTTCAAATAACGTGTTTTAAGATCATTTGTATCGTATCTTTCACTACATAACTTTTCACCAAATTTCACAAACACTAAGTAAGTTTGTTTTTCGATTCAAAACAAGATTTTAACGCTTTGAGGAGTCAAATAACGTGTTTTGAGATCATTTGTATCGTATCTTTTATTACATAACTTTTCCCCAAATTTCACAAACACTAAGAAAGTTTGTTTTTCGATTCAAAACAAGATTTTAACGCCTTGAGGAGTCAAATAACGTGTTTTGAGATCATTTGTATCGTATCTTTTATTACATAACTTTTCACCAAATTTCACAAACACTAAGAAAGTTTGTTTTTCGATTCAAAACAAGATTTTAACGCTTTGTGGAGTTCAAATAACGTGTTTTGAGATCATTTGTATCGTATCTTTTACTACATAACTTTTCACCAAATTTCACAAACACTAAGAAAGTTTGTTTTTTTATTCAAAACAAGATTTTAACTCCTTGAGGAGTCAAATAACGTGTTTTGAGATCATTTGTATCGTATCTTTTATTACATAACTTTTCACCAAATTTCACAAACACCAAGAAAGTTTGTTTTTCGATTCAAAACAAGATTTTAACGCTTTGTGGAGTTCAAATGACGTGTTTTGAGATCATTTGTATCGTATCTTTTACTACATAACTTTTCACCAAATTTCACAAACACTAAGAAATTTTGTTTTTCGATTCAAAACAAGATTTTAGCGCTTTGTGGAGTTCAAATAACGTGTTTTGAGATCATTTGTATCGTATCTTTTACTACATAACTTTTCACCAAATTTCACAAACACTAAGAAAGTTTGTTTTTCGATTCAAAACAAGATTTTAACGCTTTGTGGAGTTCAAATAACGTGTTTTGAGATCATTTGTATCGTATCTTTTACTACATAACTTTTCACCAAATTTCACAAACACTAAGTAAGTTTGTTTTTCGATTCAAAACAAGATTTTAACGCTTTGAGGAGTTCAAATAACGTGTTTTGAGATCATTTGTATCGTATCTTTTACTACATAACTTTTCACCAAATTTCACAAACACTAAGAAAGTTTGTTTTTCGATTCAAAACAAGATTTTAACGCTTTGTGGAGTTCAAATAACGTGTTTTGAGATCATTTGTATCGTATCTTTTACTACATAACTTTTCACCAAATTTCCCAAACACAAAGAAAGTTTGTTTTTCGATTCAAAACAAGATTTTAACACTTTGTGGAGTTCAAATAACGGGTTTTGAGATCATTTGTATCGTATCATTCACTACATAACTTTTCACCAAATTTCACAAACACTAAGTAAGTTTGTTTTTCGATTCAAAACAAGATTTTAACGCTTTGAGGAGTTCAAATAACGTGTTTTGAGATCATTTGTATCGTATCTTTTACTACATAACTTTTCACCAAATTTCACAAACACTAAGAAAGTTTGTTTTTCGATTCAAAACAAGATTTTAACGCTTTGAGGAGTTCAAATAACGTGTTTTGGGATCATTTGTATCGTATCTTTTACTACATAACTTTTCACCAAATTTCACAAACACTAAGAAAGTTTGTTTTTCAATTCAAAACAAGATTTTAGTGCTTTGTGGAGTTCAAATAACGTGTTTTTGAGATCATTTGTATCGTATCTTTTACTACATAACTTTTCACGAAATTTCACAAACACTAAGAAAGTTTGTTTTTCGATTCAAAACAAGATTTTAACGCTTTGTGGAGTTCAAATAACGTGTTTTGAGATCATTTGTATCGTATCTTTTACTACATAACTTTTCACCAAATTTCACAAACACTAAGAAAGTTTGTTTTTCGATTCAAAACAAGATTTTAACGCTTTGTGGAGTTCAAATAACGTGTTTTGAGATCATTTGTATCGTATCTTTTACTACATAACTTTTCACCAAATTTCCTAAACACTAAGAAAGTTTGTTTTTCGATTCAAAACAAGATTTTAACACTTTGTGGAGTTCAAATAACGTGTTTTGAGATCATTTGTATCGTATCATGCACTACATAACTTTTCACCAAATTTCACAAACACTAAGTAAGTTTGTTTTTCGATTCAAAACAAGATTTTAACGCTTTGAGGAGTTCAAATAACGTGTTTTGAGATCATTTGTATCGTATCTTTTAATACATAACTTTTCACCAAATTTCACAAACACTAATAAAGTTTGTTTTTCGATTCAAAACTAGATTTTAGCGCTTTGTGGAGTTCAAATAACGTGTTTTGAGATCATTTGTATCGTATCTTTTACTACATAACTTTTCACCAAATTTCACAAACACTAAGAAAGTTTGTTTTTCGTTTCAAAACAAGATTTTAACGCTTTGTGGAGTTCAAATAACGTGTTTTGAGATCATTTATATCGTATCTTTTACTACATAACTTTTCACCAAATTTCACAAACACTAAGAAAGTTTGTTTTTTTATTCAAAACAAGATTTTAACGCCTTGAGGAGTCAAATAACGTGTTTTTAGATCATTTGTATCGTATCTTTTATTACATAACTTTTCACCAAATTTCACAAACACTAAGAAAGTTTGTTTTTCGATTCAAAACAAGATTTTAACGCTTTGTGGAGTTCAAATAACGTGTTTTGAGATCATTTGTATCGTATCTTTTACTACCTAACTTTTCACCAAATTTCACAAACACTAAGAAATTTTGTTTTTCGATTCAAAACAAGATTTTAGCGCTTTGTGGAGTTCAAATAACGTGTTTTGAGATCATTTGTATCGTATCTTTTACTACATAACTTTTCACCAAATTTCACAAACACTAAGAAAGTTTGTTTTTCGATTCAAAACAAGATTTTAACGCTTTGTGGAGTTCAAATAACGTGTTTTGAGATCATTTGTATCGTATCTTTTACTAAATAACTTTTCACCAAATTTCACAAACACTAAGTAAGTTTGTTTTTCGATTCACAACAAGATTTTAACGCTTTGAGGAGTTCAAATAACGTGTTTTGAGATCATTTGTATCGTATCTTTTACTACATAACTTTTCACCAAATTTCACAAACACTAATAAAGTTTGTTTTTCGATTCAAAACAAGATTGTAACGCTTTGTGGAGTTCAAATAACGTGTTTTGAGATCATTTGTATCGTATCTTTTTTTCACCAAATTTCACAAACACTAAGTAAGTTTGTTTTTCGATTCAAAACAAGATTTTAACGCTTTGAGGAGTTCAAATAACGTGTTTTGAGATCATTTGTATCGTAGCTTTTACTACATAACTTTTCACCAAATTTCACAAACACTAAGAAAGTTTGTTTTTCGATTCAAAACAAGATTTTAACGCTTTGTGGAGTTCAAATAACGTGTTTTGAGATCATTTGTATCGTATCTTTTACTACATAACTTTTCACCAAATTTCCTAAACACTAAGAAAGTTTGTTTTTCGATTCAAAACAAGATTTTAACACTTTGTGGAGTTCAAATAACGTGTTTTGAGATCATTTGTATCGTATCATGCACTACATAACTTTTCACCAAATTTCACAAACACTAAGTAAGTTTGTTTTTCGATTCAAAACAAGATTTTAACGCTTTGAGGAGTTCAAATAACGTGTTTTGAGATCATTTGTATCGTATCTTTTAATACATAACTTTTCACCAAATTTCACAAACACTAATAAAGTTTGTTTTTCGATTCAAAACTAGATTTTAGCGCTTTGTGGAGTTCAAATAACGTGTTTTGAGATCATTTGTATCGTATCTTTTACTACATAACTTTTCACCAAATTTCACAAACACTAAGAAATTTTGTTTTTCGATTCAAAACTAGATTTTGATGCTTTGTGGAGTTCAAATAACGTGTTTTCAGATCATTGGTATCGTATCTTTTACTACATAACTTTTCACCAAATTTCACAAACACTAAGAAAGTTTGTTTTTCGATACAAAACAAGATTTTAACGCTTTGAGGAGTTCAAATAACGTGTTTTGAGATCATTTGTATCGTATCTTTTAATACATAACTTTTCACCAAATTTCACAAACACTAAGAAAGTTTGTTTTTCGATTCAAAACAAGATTTTAACGCTTTGTGGAGTTCAAATAACGTGTTTTGAGATCATTTGTATCGTATCTTTTACTACATAACTTTTCACCAAATTTCACAAACACTAAGAAAGTTTGTTTTTTTATTCAAAACAAGATTTTAACTCCTTGAGGAGTCAAATAACGTGTTTTGAGATCATTTGTATCGTATCTTTTATTACATAACTTTTCACCAAATTTCACAAACACCAAGAAAGTTTGTTTTTCGATTCAAAACAAGATTTTAACGCTTTGTGGAGTTCAAATGACGTGTTTTGAGATCATTTGTATCGTATCTTTTACTACATAACTTTTCACCAAATTTCACAAACACTAAGAAATTTTGTTTTTCGATTCAAAACAAGATTTTAGCGCTTTGTGGAGTTCAAATAACGTGTTTTGAGATCATTTGTATCGTATCTTTTACTACATAACTTTTCACCAAATTTCACAAACACTAAGAAAGTTTGTTTTTCGATTCAAAACAAGATTTTAACGCTTTGTGGAGTTCAAATAACGTGTTTTGAGATCATTTGTATCGTATCTTTTACTACATAACTTTTCACCAAATTTCACAAACACTAAGTAAGTTTGTTTTTCGATTCAAAACAAGATTTTAACGCTTTGAGGAGTTCAAATAACGTGTTTTGAGATCATTTGTATCGTATCTTTTACTACATAACTTTTCACCAAATTTCACAAACACTAAGAAAGTTTGTTTTTCGATTCAAAACAAGATTTTAACGCTTTGTGGAGTTCAAATAACGTGTTTTGAGATCATTTGTATCGTATCTTTTACTACATAACTTTTCACCAAATTTCCCAAACACAAAGAAAGTTTGTTTTTCGATTCAAAACAAGATTTTAACACTTTGTGGAGTTCAAATAACGGGTTTTGAGATCATTTGTATCGTATCATTCACTACATAACTTTTCACCAAATTTCACAAACACTAAGTAAGTTTGTTTTTCGATTCAAAACAAGATTTTAACGCTTTGAGGAGTTCAAATAACGTGTTTTGAGATCATTTGTATCGTATCTTTTACTACATAACTTTTCACCAAATTTCACAAACACTAAGAAAGTTTGTTTTTCGATTCAAAACAAGATTTTAACGCTTTGAGGAGTTCAAATAACGTGTTTTGGGATCATTTGTATCGTATCTTTTACTACATAACTTTTCACCAAATTTCACAAACACTAAGAAAGTTTGTTTTTCAATTCAAAACAAGATTTTAGTGCTTTGTGGAGTTCAAATAACGTGTTTTTGAGATCATTTGTATCGTATCTTTTACTACATAACTTTTCACGAAATTTCACAAACACTAAGAAAGTTTGTTTTTCGATTCAAAACAAGATTTTAACGCTTTGTGGAGTTCAAATAACGTGTTTTGAGATCATTTGTATCGTATCTTTTACTACATAACTTTTCACCAAATTTCACAAACACTAAGAAAGTTTGTTTTTCGATTCAAAACAAGATTTTAACGCTTTGTGGAGTTCAAATAACGTGTTTTGAGATCATTTGTATCGTATCTTTTACTACATAACTTTTCACCAAATTTCCTAAACACTAAGAAAGTTTGTTTTTCGATTCAAAACAAGATTTTAACACTTTGTGGAGTTCAAATAACGTGTTTTGAGATCATTTGTATCGTATCATGCACTACATAACTTTTCACCAAATTTCACAAACACTAAGTAAGTTTGTTTTTCGATTCAAAACAAGATTTTAACGCTTTGAGGAGTTCAAATAACGTGTTTTGAGATCATTTGTATCGTATCTTTTAATACATAACTTTTCACCAAATTTCACAAACACTAATAAAGTTTGTTTTTCGATTCAAAACTAGATTTTAGCGCTTTGTGGAGTTCAAATAACGTGTTTTGAGATCATTTGTATCGTATCTTTTACTACATAACTTTTCACCAAATTTCACAAACACTAAGAAAGTTTGTTTTTCGATTCAAAACAAGATTTTAACGCTTTGTGGAGTTCAAATAACGTGTTTTGAGATCATTTATATCGTATCTTTTACTACATAACTTTTCACCAAATTTCACAAACACTAAGAAAGTTTGTTTTTTTATTCAAAACAAGATTTTAACGCCTTGAGGAGTCAAATAACGTGTTTTTAGATCATTTGTATCGTATCTTTTATTACATAACTTTTCACCAAATTTCACAAACACTAAGAAAGTTTGTTTTTCGATTCAAAACAAGATTTTAACGCTTTGTGGAGTTCAAATAACGTGTTTTGAGATCATTTGTATCGTATCTTTTACTACCTAACTTTTCACCAAATTTCACAAACACTAAGAAATTTTGTTTTTCGATTCAAAACAAGATTTTAGCGCTTTGTGGAGTTCAAATAACGTGTTTTGAGATCATTTGTATCGTATCTTTTACTACATAACTTTTCACCAAATTTCACAAACACTAAGAAAGTTTGTTTTTCGATTCAAAACAAGATTTTAACGCTTTGTGGAGTTCAAATAACGTGTTTTGAGATCATTTGTATCGTATCTTTTACTAAATAACTTTTCACCAAATTTCACAAACACTAAGTAAGTTTGTTTTTCGATTCACAACAAGATTTTAACGCTTTGAGGAGTTCAAATAACGTGTTTTGAGATCATTTGTATCGTATCTTTTACTACATAACTTTTCACCAAATTTCACAAACACTAATAAAGTTTGTTTTTCGATTCAAAACAAGATTGTAACGCTTTGTGGAGTTCAAATAACGTGTTTTGAGATCATTTGTATCGTATCTTTTTTTCACCAAATTTCACAAACACTAAGTAAGTTTGTTTTTCGATTCAAAACAAGATTTTAACGCTTTGAGGAGTTCAAATAACGTGTTTTGAGATCATTTGTATCGTAGCTTTTACTACATAACTTTTCACCAAATTTCACAAACACTAAGAAAGTTTGTTTTTCGATTCAAAACAAGATTTTAACGCTTTGTGGAGTTCAAATAACGTGTTTTGAGATCATTTGTATCGTATCTTTTACTACATAACTTTTCACCAAATTTCCTAAACACTAAGAAAGTTTGTTTTTCGATTCAAAACAAGATTTTAACACTTTGTGGAGTTCAAATAACGTGTTTTGAGATCATTTGTATCGTATCATGCACTACATAACTTTTCACCAAATTTCACAAACACTAAGTAAGTTTGTTTTTCGATTCAAAACAAGATTTTAACGCTTTGAGGAGTTCAAATAACGTGTTTTGAGATCATTTGTATCGTATCTTTTAATACATAACTTTTCACCAAATTTCACAAACACTAATAAAGTTTGTTTTTCGATTCAAAACTAGATTTTAGCGCTTTGTGGAGTTCAAATAACGTGTTTTGAGATCATTTGTATCGTATCTTTTACTACATAACTTTTCACCAAATTTCACAAACACTAAGAAATTTTGTTTTTCGATTCAAAACTAGATTTTGATGCTTTGTGGAGTTCAAATAACGTGTTTTCAGATCATTGGTATCGTATCTTTTACTACATAACTTTTCACCAAATTTCACAAACACTAAGAAAGTTTGTTTTTCGATACAAAACAAGATTTTAACGCTTTGAGGAGTTCAAATAACGTGTTTTGAGATCATTTGTATCGTATCTTTTAATACATAACTTTTCACCAAATTTCACAAACACTAAGAAAGTTTGTTTTTCGATTCAAAACAAGATTTTAACGCTTTGTGGAGTTCAAATAACGTGTTTTGAGATCATTTGTATCGTATCTTTTACTACATAACTTTTCACCAAATTTCCTAAACACTAAGAAAGTTTGTTTTTCGATTCAAAACAAGATTTTAACACTTTGTGGAGTTCAAATAACGTGTTTTGAGATCATTTGTATCGTATCATGCACTACATAACTTTTCACCAAATTTCACAAACACTAAGTAAGTTTGTTTTTCGATTCAAAACAAGATTTTAACGCTTTGAGGAGTTCAAATAACGTGTTTTGAGATCATTTGTATCGTATCTTTTACTACATAACTTTTCACCAAATTTCACAAACACTAAGAAAGTATGTTTTCGATTCAAAACAAGATTTTAACGCCTTGAGGAGTTCAAATAACGTATTTTTAGATCATTTGTATCGTATCTTTTACTACATAAATTTCCACCAAATTTCACAAACACTAAGAAAGTTTGTTTTTCGATACAAAACAAGATTTTAACGCTTTGAGGAGTTCAAATAACGTGTTTTGAGATCATTTGTATCGTATCTTTTACTACATAACTTTTCACCAAATTTCACAAACACTAATAAAGTTTGTTTTTCGATTCAAAACTAGATTTTAGCGCTTTGTGGAGTTCAAATAACGTGTTTTGAGATCATTTGTATCGTATCTTTTACTACATAACTTTTCACCAAATTTCACAAACACTAAGAAAGTTTGTTTTTCGATTCAAAACAAGATTTTAGCGCCTTGAGGAGTTCAAATAACGTGTTTTGAGATCATTTGTATCGTATCTTTTACTACATAACTTTTCACCAAATTTCACAAACACTAAGAAAGTTTGTTTTTCGATTCAAAACAAGATTTTGATGCTTTGTGGAGTTCAAATAACGTGTTTTCAGATCATTGGTATCGTATCATTTACTACATAACTTTTCACCAAATTTCACAAACACTATGAAAGTTTGTTTTTCGATTCAAAACAAGATTTTAACGCTTTGTGGAGTTCAAATAACGCGTTTTGAGATCATTTGTATCGTATCTTTTACTACATAACTTTTCACCAAATTTCACAAACACTAAGTAAGGTTGTTTTTCGATTCAAAACAAGATTTTAACGCTTTGAGGAGTTCAAATAACGTGTTTTGAGATCATTTGTATCGTATCTTTTACTACATAACTTTTCACCAAATTTCACAAACACTAAGAAAGTTTGTTTTTCGATTCAAAACAAGATTTTAACGCCTTGATGAGTTCAAATAACGTATTTTTAGATCATTTGTATCGTATCTTTTACTACATAAATTTCCACCAAATTTCACAAACACTAAGAAAGTTTGTTTTTCGATACAAAACAAGATTTTAACGCTTTGAGGAGTTCAAATAACGTGTTTTGAGATCATTTGTATCGTATCTTTTACTACATAACTTTTCACCAAATTTCACAAACACTAATAAAGTTTGTTTTTCGATTCAAAACTAGATTTTAGCGCTTTGTGGAGTTCAAATAACGTGTTTTGAGATCATTTGTATCGTATCTTTTACTACATAACTTTTCACCAAATTTCACAAACACTAAGAAAGTTTGTTTTTCGATTCAAAACAAGATTTTAGCGCCTTGAGGAGTTCAAATAACGTGTTTTGAGATCATTTGTATCGTATCTTTTACTACATAACTTTTCACCAAATTTCACAAACACTAAGAAAGTTTGTTTTTCGATTCAAAACAAGATTTTAGCGCCTTGAGGAGTTCAAATAACGTGTTTTGAGATCATTTGTATCGTATCTTTTACTACATAACTTTTCACCAAATTTCACAAACACTAAGAAAGTTTGTTTTTCGATTCAAAACAAGATTTTGATGCTTTGTGGAGTTCAAATAACGTGTTTTCAGATCATTGGTATCGTATCATTTACTACATAACTTTTCACCAAATTTCACAAACACTATGAAAGTTTGTTTTTCGATTCAAAACAAGATTTTAACGCTTTGTGGAGTTCAAATAACGCGTTTTGAGATCATTTGTATCGTATCTTTTACTACATAACTTTTCACCAAATTTCACAAACACTAAGTAAGGTTGTTTTTCGATTCAAAACAAGATTTTAACGCTTTGAGGAGTTCAAATAACGTGTTTTGAGATCATTTGTATCGTATCTTTTACTACATAACTTTTCACCAAATTTCACAAACACTAAGAAAGTTTGTTTTTCGATTCAAAACAAGATTTTAACGCCTTGATGAGTTCAAATAACGTATTTTTAGATCATTTGTATCGTATCTTTTACTACATAAATTTCCACCAAATTTCACAAACACTAAGAAAGTTTGTTTTTCGATACAAAACAAGATTTTAACGCTTTGAGGAGTTCAAATAACGTGTTTTGAGATCATTTGTATCGTATCTTTTACTACATAACTTTTCACCAAATTTCACAAACACTAATAAAGTTTGTTTTTCGATTCAAAACTAGATTTTAGCGCTTTGTGGAGTTCAAATAACGTGTTTTGAGATCATTTGTATCGTATCTTTTACTACATAACTTTTCACCAAATTTCACAAACACTAAGAAAGTTTGTTTTTCGATTCAAAACAAGATTTTAGCGCCTTGAGGAGTTCAAATAACGTGTTTTGAGATCATTTGTATCGTATCTTTTACTACATAACTTTTCACCAAATTTCACAAACACTAAGAAAGTTTGTTTTTCGATTCAAAACAAGATTTTAGCGCCTTGAGGAGTTCAAATAACGTGTTTTGAGATCATTTGTATCGTATCTTTTACTACATAACTTTTCACCAAATTTCACAAACACTAAGAAAGTTTGTTTTTCGATTCAAAACAAGATTTTGATGCTTTGTGGAGTTCAAATAACGTGTTTTCAGATCATTGGTATCGTATCATTTACTACATAACTTTTCACCAAATTTCACAAACACTATGAAAGTTTGTTTTTCGATTCAAAACAAGATTTTAACGCTTTGTGGAGTTCAAATAACGCGTTTTGAGATCATTTGTATCGTATCTTTTACTACATAACTTTTCACCAAATTTCACAAACACTAAGTAAGGTTGTTTTTCGATTCAAAACAAGATTTTAACGCTTTGAGGAGTTCAAATAACGTGTTTTGAGATCATTTGTATCGTATCTTTTACTACATAACTTTTCACCAAATTTCACAAACACTAAGAAAGTTTGTTTTTCGATTCAAAACAAGATTTTAACGCCTTGATGAGTTCAAATAACGTATTTTTAGATCATTTGTATCGTATCTTTTACTACATAAATTTCCACCAAATTTCACAAACACTAAGAAAGTTTGTTTTTCGATACAAAACAAGATTTTAACGCTTTGAGGAGTTCAAATAACGTGTTTTGAGATCATTTGTATCGTATCTTTTACTACATAACTTTTCACCAAATTTCACAAACACTAAGAAAGTTTGTTTTTCGATTCAAAACAAGATTTTAACGCTTTGTGGAGTTCAAATAACGTGTTTTGAGATCATTTGTATCGTATCTTTCACTACATGACTTTTCACCAAATTTCACAAACACTAAGAAAGTTTGTTTTTTTATTCAAAACAAGATTTTAACGCCTTGAGGAGTCAAATAACGTGTTTTGAGATCATTTGTATCGTATCTTTTATTACATAACTTTTCACCAAATTTCACAAACACTAAGAAAGTTTGTTTTTCGATTCAAAACAAGATTTTAACGCTTTGTGGAGTTCAAATAACGTGTTTTGAGATCATTTGTATCGTATCTTTTACTACATAACTTTTCACCAAATTTCACAAACACTAAGAAATTTTGTTTTTCGATTCAAAACAAGATTTTAGCGCTTTGTGGAGTTCAAATAACGTGTTTTGAGATCATTTGTATCGTATCTTTTACTACATAACTTTTCACCAAATTTCACAAACACTAAGAAAGTTTGTTTTTCGATTCAAAACAAGATTTTAACGCTTTGTGGAGTTCAAATAACGTATTTTGAGATCATTTGTATCGTATCTTTTACTACATAACTTTTCACCAAATTTCACAAACACTAAGTAAGTTTGTTTTTCGATTCAAAACAAGATTTTAACGCTTTGAGGAGTTCAAATAACGTGTTTTGAGATCATTTGTATCGTATCTTTTACTACATAACTTTTCACCAAATTTCACAAACACTAAGAAAGTTTGTTTTTCGATTCAAAACAAGATTTTAACGCTTTGTGGAGTTCAAATAACGTGTTTTGAGATCATTTGTATCGTATCTTTTACTACATAACTTTTCACCAAATTTCCCAAACACTAAGAAAGTTTGTTTTTCGATTCAAAACAAGATTTTAACACTTTGTGGAGTTCAAATAACGGGTTTTGAGATCATTTGTATCGTATCATTCACTACATAACTTTTCACCAAATTTCACAAACACTAAGTAAGTTTGTTTTTCGATTCAAAACAAGATTTTAACGCTTTGAGGAGTTCAAATAACGTGTTTTGGGATCATTTGTATCGTATCTTTTACTACATAACTTTTCACCAAATTTCACAAACACTAAGAAAGTTTGTTTTTCAATTCAAAGCAAGATTTTAGTGCTTTGTGGAGTTCAAATAACGTGTTTTTGAGATCATTTGTATCGTATCTTTTACTACATAACTTTTCACGAAATTTCACAAACATTAAGAAAGTTTGTTTTTCGATTCAAAACAAGATTTTAACGCTTTGTGGAGTTCAAATAACGTGTTTTGAGATCATTTGTATCGTATCTTTTACTACATAACTTTTCACCAAATTTCACAAACACTAAGAAAGTTTGTTTTTCGATTCAAAACAAGATTTTAACGCTTTGTGGAGTTCAAATAACGTGTTTTGAGATCATTTATATCGTATCTTTTACTACATAACTTTTCACCAAATTTCACAAACACTAAGAAAGTTTGTTTTTTTATTCAAAACAAGATTTTAACGCCTTGAGGAGTCAAATAACGTGTTTTTAGATCATTTGTATCGTATCTTTTATTACATAACTTTTCACCAAATTTCACAAACACTAAGAAAGTTTGTTTTTCGATTCAAAACAAGATTTTAACGCTTTGTGGAGTTCAAATAACGTGTTTTGAGATCATTTGTATCGTATCTTTTACTACCTAACTTTTCACCAAATTTCACAAACACTAAGAAAGTTTGTTTTTCGATTCAAAACAAGATTTTAACGGCTGGATGAGTTCAAATAACGTATTTTTAGATCATTTGTATCGTATCTTTTACTACATAAATTTCCACCAAATTTCACAAACACTAAGAAAGTTTGTTTTTCGATACAAAACAAGATTTTAACGCTTTGAGGAGTTCAAATAACGTGTTTTGAGATCATTTGTATCGTATCTTTTAATACATAACTTTTCACCAAATTTCACAAACACTAATAAAGTTTGTTTTTCGATTCAAAACTAGATTTTAGCGCTTTGTGGAGTTCAAATAACGTGTTTTGAGATCATTTGTATCGTATCTTTTACTACATAACTTTTCACCAAATTTCACAAACACTAAAAAATTTTGTTTTTCGATTCAAAACAAGATTTTAGCGCCTTGAGGAGTTCAAATAACGTGTTTTGAGATCATTTGTATCGTATCTTTTACTACATAACTTTTCACCAAATTTCACAAACACTAAGAAAGTTTGTTTTTCGATTCAAAACAAGATTTTGATGCTTTGTGGAGTTCAAATAACGTGTTTTCAGATCATTGGTATCGTATCATTTACTACATAACTTTTCACCAAATTTCACAAACACTATGAAAGTTTGTTTTTCGATTCAAAACAAGATTTTAACGCTTTGTGGAGTTCAAATAACGCGTTTTGAGATCATTTGTATCGTATCTTTTACTACATAACTTTTCACCAAATTTCACAAACACTAAGTAAGTTTGTTTTTCGATTCAAAACAAGATTTTAACGCTTTGAGGAGTTCAAATAACGTGTTTTGAGATCATTTGTATCGTATCTTTTACTACATAACTTTTCACCAAATTTCACAAACACTAAGAAAGTTTGTTTTTCGATTCAAAACAAGATTTTAACGCCTTGATGAGTTCAAATAACGTATTTTGAGATCATTTGTATCGTATCTTTCACTACATAACTTTTCACCAAATTTCACAAACACTAAGTAAGTTTGTTTTTCGATTCAAAACAAGATTTTAACGCTTTGAGGAGTCAAATAACGTGTTTTGAGATCATTTGTATCGTATCTTTTATTACATAACTTTTCACCAAATTTCACAAACACTAAGAAAGTTTGTTTTTTTATTCAAAACAAGATTTTAACGCCTTGAGGAGTCAAATAACGTGTTTTGAGATCATTTGTATCGTATCTTTTATTACATAACTTTTCACCAAATTTCACAAACACTAAGAAAGTTTGTTTTTCGATTCAAAACAAGATTTTAACGCTTTGTGGAGTTCAAATAACGTGTTTTGAGATCATTTGTATCGTATCTTTTACTACATAACTTTTCACCAAATTTCACTAACACTAAGAAATTTTGTTTTTCGATTCAAAACAAGATTTTAGCGCTTTGTGGAGTTCAAATAACGTGTTTTGAGATCATTTGTATCGTATCTTTTACTACATAACTTTTCACCAAATTTCACAAACACTAAGAAAGTTTGTTTTTCGATTCAAAACAAGATTTTAACGCTTTGTGGAGTTCAAATAACGTATTTTGAGATCATTTGTATCGTATCTTTTACTACATAACTTTTCACCAAATTTCACAAACACTAAGTAAGTTTGTTTTTCGATTCAAAACAAGATTTTAACGCTTTGAGGAGTTCAAATAACGTGTTTTGAGATCATTTGTATCGTATCTTTTACTACATAACTTTTCACCAAATTTCACAAACACTAAGAAAGTTTGTTTTTCGATTCAAAACAAGATTTTAACGCTTTGTGGAGTTCAAATAACGTGTTTTGAGATCATTTGTATCGTATCTTTTACTACATAACTTTTCACCAAATTTCCCAAACACTAAGAAAGTTTGTTTTTCGATTCAAAACAAGATTTTAACGCTTTGTGGAGTTCAAATAACGTGTTTTGAGATCATTTGTATCGTATCTTTTACTACATAACTTTTCACCAAATTTCCCAAACACTAAGAAAGTTTGTTTTTCGATTCAAAACAAGATTTTAACGCTTTGTGGAGTTCAAATAACGGGTTTTGAGATCATTTGTATCGTATCATTCACTACATAACTTTTCACCAAATTTCACAAACACTAAGTAAGTTTGTTTTTCGATTCAAAACAAGATTTTAACGCTTTGAGGAGTTCAAATAACGTGTTTTGGGATCATTTGTATCGTATCTTTTACTACATAACTTTTCACCAAATTTCACAAACACTAAGAAAGTTTGTTTTTCGATTCAAAGCAAGATTTTAGTGCTTTGTGGAGTTCAAATAACGTGTTTTTGAGATCATTTGTATCGTATCTTTTACTACATAACTTTTCACGAAATTTCACAAACATTAAGAAAGTTTGTTTTTCGATTCAAAACAAGATTTTAACGCTTTGTGGAGTTCAAATAACGTGTTTTGAGATCATTTGTATCGTATCTTTTACTACATAACTTTTCACCAAATTTCACAAACACTAAGAAAGTTTGTTTTTCGATTCAAAACAAGATTTTAACGCTTTGTGGAGTTCAAATAACGTGTTTTGAGATCATTTATATCGTATCTTTTACTACATAACTTTTCACCAAATTTCACAAACACTAAGAAAGTTTGTTTTTTTATTCAAAACAAGATTTTAACGCCTTGAGGAGTCAAATAACGTGTTTTTAGATCATTTGTATCGTATCTTTTATTACATAACTTTTCACCAAATTTCACAAACACTAAGAAAGTTTGTTTTTCGATTCAAAACAAGATTTTAACGCTTTGTGGAGTTCAAATAACGTGTTTTGAGATCATTTGTATCGTATCTTTTACTACCTAACTTTTCACCAAATTTCACAAACACTAAGAAAGTTTGTTTTTCGATTCAAAACAAGATTTTAACGGCTGGATGAGTTCAAATAACGTATTTTTAGATCATTTGTATCGTATCTTTTACTACATAAATTTCCACCAAATTTCACAAACACTAAGAAAGTTTGTTTTTCGATACAAAACAAGATTTTAACGCTTTGAGGAGTTCAAATAACGTGTTTTGAGATCATTTGTATCGTATCTTTTAATACATAACTTTTCACCAAATTTCACAAACACTAATAAAGTTTGTTTTTCGATTCAAAACTAGATTTTAGCGCTTTGTGGAGTTCAAATAACGTGTTTTGAGATCATTTGTATCGTATCTTTTACTACATAACTTTTCACCAAATTTCACAAACACTAAGAAATTTTGTTTTTCGATTCAAAACAAGATTTTAGCGCCTTGAGGAGTTCAAATAACGTGTTTTGAGATCATTTGTATCGTATCTTTTACTACATAACTTTTCACCAAATTTCACAAACACTAAGAAAGTTTGTTTTTCGATTCAAAACAAGATTTTGATGCTTTGTGGAGTTCAAATAACGTGTTTTCAGATCATTGGTATCGTATCATTTACTACATAACTTTTCACCAAATTTCACAAACACTATGAAAGTTTGTTTTTCGATTCAAAACAAGATTTTAACGCTTTGTGGAGTTCAAATAACGCGTTTTGAGATCATTTGTATCGTATCTTTTACTACATAACTTTTCACCAAATTTCACAAACACTAAGTAAGTTTGTTTTTCGATTCAAAACAAGATTTTAACGCTTTGAGGAGTTCAAATAACGTGTTTTGAGATCATTTGTATCGTATCTTTTACTACATAACTTTTCACCAAATTTCACAAACACTAAGAAAGTTTGTTTTTCGATTCAAAACAAGATTTTAACGCTTTGTGGAGTTCAAATAACGTGTTTTGAGATCATTTGTATCGTATCTTTCACTACATAACTTTTCACCAAATTTCACAAACACTAAGTAAGTTTGTTTTTCGATTCAAAACAAGATTTTAACGCTTTGAGGAGTCAAATAACGTGTTTTGAGATCATTTGTATCGTATCTTTTATTACATAACTTTTCACCAAATTTCACAAACACTAAGAAAGTTTGTTTTTTTATTCAAAACAAGATTTTAACGCCTTGAGGAGTCAAATAACGTGTTTTGAGATCATTTGTATCGTATCTTTTATTACATAACTTTTCACCAAATTTCACAAACACTAAGAAAGTTTGTTTTTCGATTCAAAACAAGATTTTAACGCTTTGTGGAGTTCAAATAACGTGTTTTGAGATCATTTGTATCGTATCTTTTACTACATAACTTTTCACCAAATTTCACAAACACTAAGAAATTTTGTTTTTCGATTCAAAACAAGATTTTAGCGCTTTGTGGAGTTCAAATAACGTGTTTTGAGATCATTTGTATCGTATCTTTTACTACATAACTTTTCACCAAATTTCACAAACACTAAGAAAGTTTGTTTTTCGATTCAAAACAAGATTTTAACGCTTTGTGGAGTTCAAATAACGTATTTTGAGATCATTTGTATCGTATCTTTTACTACATAACTTTTCACCAAATTTCACAAACACTAAGTAAGTTTGTTTTTCGATTCAAAACAAGATTTTAACGCTTTGAGGAGTTCAAATAACGTGTTTTGAGATCATTTGTATCGTATCTTTTACTACATAACTTTTCACCAAATTTCACAAACACTAAGAAAGTTTGTTTTTCGATTCAAAACAAGATTTTAACGCTTTGTGGAGTTCAAATAACGTGTTTTGAGATCATTTGTATCGTATCTTTTACTACATAACTTTTCACCAAATTTCCCAAACACTAAGAAAGTTTGTTTTTCGATTCAAAACAAGATTTTAACACTTTGTGGAGTTCAAATAACGGGTTTTGAGATCATTTGTATCGTATCATTCACTACATAACTTTTCACCAAATTTCACAAACACTAAGTAAGTTTGTTTTTCGATTCAAAACAAGATTTTAACGCTTTGAGGAGTTCAAATAACGTGTTTTGGGATCATTTGTATCGTATCTTTTACTACATAACTTTTCACCAAATTTCACAAACACTAAGAAAGTTTGTTTTTCAATTCAAAGCAAGATTTTAGTGCTTTGTGGAGTTCAAATAACGTGTTTTTGAGATCATTTGTATCGTATCTTTTACTACATAACTTTTCACGAAATTTCACAAACATTAAGAAAGTTTGTTTTTCGATTCAAAACAAGATTTTAACGCTTTGTGGAGTTCAAATAACGTGTTTTGAGATCATTTGTATCGTATCTTTTACTACATAACTTTTCACCAAATTTCACAAACACTAAGAAAGTTTGTTTTTCGATTCAAAACAAGATTTTAACGCTTTGTGGAGTTCAAATAACGTGTTTTGAGATCATTTATATCGTATCTTTTACTACATAACTTTTCACCAAAGTTCACAAACACTAAGAAAGTTTGTTTTTTTATTCAAAACAAGATTTTAACGCCTTGAGGAGTCAAATAACGTGTTTTTAGATCATTTGTATCGTATCTTTTATTACATAACTTTTCACCAAATTTCACAAACACTAAGAAAGTTTGTTTTTCGATTCAAAACAAGATTTTAACGCTTTGTGGAGTTCAAATAACGTGTTTTGAGATCATTTGTATCGTATCTTTTACTACCTAACTTTTCACCAAATTTCACAAACACTAAGAAAGTTTGTTTTTCGATTCAAAACAAGATTTTAACGGCTGGATGAGTTCAAATAACGTATTTTTAGATCATTTGTATCGTATCTTTTACTACATAAATTTCCACCAAATTTCACAAACACTAAGAAAGTTTGTTTTTCGATACAAAACAAGATTTTAACGCTTTGAGGAGTTCAAATAACGTGTTTTGAGATCATTTGTATCGTATCTCTTACTACATAACTTTTCACCAAATTTCACAAACACTAAGAAAGTTTGTTTTTTTATTCAAAACAAGATTTTAACGCCTTGAGGAGTCAAATAACGTGTTTTTAGATCATTTGTATCGTATCTTTTATTACATAACTTTTCACCAAATTTCACAAACACTAAGAAATTTTGTTTTTCGATTCAAAACAAGATTTTAGCGCTTTGTGGAGTTCAAATAACGTGTTTTGAGATCATTTGTATCGTATCTTTTACTACATAACTTTTCACCAAATTTCACAAACACTAAGAAAGTTTGTTTTTCGATTCAAAACAAGATTTTAACGCTTTGTGGAGTTCAAATAACGTGTTTTGAGATCATTTGTATCGTATCTTTTACTACATAACTTTTCACCAAATTTCACAAACACTAAGTAAGTTTGTTTTTCGATTCAAAACAAGATTTTAACGCTTTGAGGAGTTCAAATAACGTGTTTTGAGATCATTTGTATCGTATCTTTTACTACATAACTTTTCACCAAATTTCACAAACACTAAGAAAGTTTGTTTTTCGATTCAAAACAAGATTTTAACGCTTTGTGGAGTTCAAATAACGTGTTTTGAGATCATTTGTATCGTATCTTTTACTACATAACTTTTCACCAAATTTCCCAAACACAAAGAAAGTTTGTTTTTCGATTCAAAACAAGATTTTAACACTTTGTGGAGTTCAAATAACGGGTTTTGAGATCATTTGTATCGTATCATTCACTACATAACTTTTCACCAAATTTCACAAACACTAAGTAAGTTTGTTTTTCGATTCAAAACAAGATTTTAACGCTTTGAGGAGTTCAAATAACGTGTTTTGAGATCATTTGTATCGTATCTTTTACTACATAACTTTTCACCAAATTTCACAAACACTAAGAAAGTTTGTTTTTCGATTCAAAACAAGATTTTAACGCTTTGAGGAGTTCAAATAACGTGTTTTGGGATCATTTGTATCGTATCTTTTACTACATAACTTTTCACCAAATTTCACAAACACTAAGAAAGTTTGTTTTTCAATTCAAAACAAGATTTTAGTGCTTTGTGGAGTTCAAATAACGTGTTTTTGAGATCATTTGTATCGTATCTTTTACTACATAACTTTTCACGAAATTTCACAAACACTAAGAAATTTTGTTTTTCGATTCAAAACAAGATTTTAACGCTTTGTGGAGTTCAAATAACGTGTTTTGAGATCATTTGTATCGTATCTTTTACTACATAACTTTTCACCAAATTTCACAAACACTAAGAAAGTTTGTTTTTCGATTCAAAACAAGATTTTAACGCTTTGTGGAGTTCAAATAACGTGTTTTGAGATCATTTATATCGTATCTTTTACTACATAACTTTTCACCAAATTTCACAAACACTAAGAAAGTTTGTTTTTTTATTCAAAACAAGATTTTAACGCCTTGAGGAGTCAAATAACGTGTTTTTAGATCATTTGTATCGTATCTTTTATTACATAACTTTTCACCAAATTTCACAAACACTAAGAAAGTTTGTTTTTCGATTCAAAACAAGATTTTAACGCTTTGTGGAGTTCAAATAACGTGTTTTGAGATCATTTGTATCGTATCTTTTACTACCTAACTTTTCACCAAATTTCACAAACACTAAGAAATTTTGTTTTTCGATTCAAAACAAGATTTTAGCGCTTTGTGGAGTTCAAATAACGTGTTTTGAGATCATTTGTATCGTATCTTTTACTACATAACTTTTCACCAAATTTCACAAACACTAAGAAAGTTTGTTTTTCGATTCAAAACAAGATTTTAACGCTTTGTGGAGTTCAAATAACGTGTTTTGAGATCATTTGTATCGTATCTTTTACTACATAACTTTTCACCAAATTTCACAAACACTAAGTAAGTTTGTTTTTCGATTCACAACAAGATTTTAACGCTTTGAGGAGTTCAAATAACGTGTTTTGAGATCATTTGTATCGTATCTTTTACAACATAACTTTTCACCAAATTTCACAAACACTAATAAAGTTTGTTTTTCGATTCAAAACAAGATTGTAACGCTTTGTGGAGTTCAAATAACGTGTTTTGAGATCATTTGTATCGTATCTTTTTTTCACCAAATTTCACAAACACTAAGTAAGTTTGTTTTTCGATTCAAAACAAGATTTTAACGCTTTGAGGAGTTCAAATAACGTGTTTTGAGATCATTTGTATCGTAGCTTTTACTACATAACTTTTCACCAAATTTCACAAACACTAAGAAAGTTTGTTTTTCGATTCAAAACAAGATTTTAACGCTTTGTGGAGTTCAAATAACGTGTTTTGAGATCATTTGTATCGTATCTTTTACTACATAACTTTTCACCAAATTTCCTAAACACTAAGAAAGTTTGTTTTTCGATTCAAAACAAGATTTTAACACTTTGTGGAGTTCAAATAACGTGTTTTGAGATCATTTGTATCGTATCATGCACTACATAACTTTTCACCAAATTTCACAAACACTAAGTAAGTTTGTTTTTCGATTCAAAACAAGATTTTAACGCTTTGAGGAGTTCAAATAACGTGTTTTGAGATCATTTGTATCGTATCTTTTAATACATAACTTTTCACCAAATTTCACAAACACTAATAAAGTTTGTTTTTCGATTCAAAACTAGATTTTAGCGCTTTGTGGAGTTCAAATAACGTGTTTTGAGATCATTTGTATCGTATCTTTTACTACATAACTTTTCACCAAATTTCACAAACACTAAGAAATTTTGTTTTTCGATTCAAAACTAGATTTTGATGCTTTGTGGAGTTCAAATAACGTGTTTTCAGATCATTGGTATCGTATCTTTTACTACATATCTTTTCACCAAATTTCACAAACACTAAGAAAGTTTGTTTTTCGATACAAAACAAGATTTTAACGCTTTGAGGAGTTCAAATAACGTGTTTTGAGATCATTTGTATCGTATCTTTTAATACATAACTTTTCACCAAATTTCACAAACACTAAGAAAGTTTGTTTTTCGATTCAAAACAAGATTTTAACGCTTTGTGGAGTTCAAATAACGTGTTTTGAGATCATTTGTATCGTATCTTTTACTACATAACTTTTCACCAAATTTCCTAAACACTAAGAAAGTTTGTTTTTCGATTCAAAACAAGATTTTAACACTTTGTGGAGTTCAAATAACGTGTTTTGAGATCATTTGTATCGTATCATGCACTACATAACTTTTCACCAAATTTCACAAACACTAAGTAAGTTTGTTTTTCGATTCAAAACAAGATTTTAACGCTTTGAGGAGTTCAAATAACGTGTTTTGAGATCATTTGTATCGTATCTTTTACTACATAACTTTTCACCAAATTTCACAAACACTAAGAAAGTATGTTTTCGATTCAAAACAAGATTTTAACGCCTTGAGGAGTTCAAATAACGTATTTTTAGATCATTTGTATCGTATCTTTTACTACATAAATTTCCACCAAATTTCACAAGCACTAAGAAAGTTTGTTTTTCGATACAAAACAAGATTTTAACGCTTTGAGGAGTTCAAATAACGTGTTTTGAGATCATTTGTATCGTATCTTTTACTACATAACTTTTCACCAAATTTCACAAACAC
This sequence comes from Luzula sylvatica, assembly GCA_946800325.1. Taxonomy (NCBI): domain Eukaryota; kingdom Viridiplantae; phylum Streptophyta; class Magnoliopsida; order Poales; family Juncaceae; genus Luzula; species Luzula sylvatica. Next base: position 69,330,461 of record OX326956.1, on the reverse strand, counting down.
TAATAAAGTTTGTTTTTCGATTCAAAACTAGATTTTAGCGCTTTGTGGAGTTCAAATAACGTGTTTTGAGATCATTTGTATCGTATCTTTTACTACATAACTTTTCACCAAATTTCACAAACACTAAGAAAGTTTGTTTTTCGATTCAAAACAAGATTTTAGCGCCTTGAGGAGTTCAAATAACGTGTTTTGAGATCATTTGTATCGTATCTTTTACTACATAACTTTTCACCAAATTTCACAAACACTAAGAAAGTTTGTTTTTCGATTCAAAACAAGATTTTGATGCTTTGTGGAGTTCAAATAACGTGTTTTCAGATCATTGGTATCGTATCATTTACTACATAACTTTTCACCAAATTTCACAAACACTATGAAAGTTTGTTTTTCGATTCAAAACAAGATTTTAACGCTTTGTGGAGTTCAAATAACGCGTTTTGAGATCATTTGTATCGTATCTTTTACTACATAACTTTTCACCAAATTTCACAAACACTAAGTAAGGTTGTTTTTCGATTCAAAACAAGATTTTAACGCTTTGAGGAGTTCAAATAACGTGTTTTGAGATCATTTGTATCGTATCTTTTACTACATAACTTTTCACCAAATTTCACAAACACTAAGAAAGTTTGTTTTTCGATTCAAAACAAGATTTTAACGCCTTGATGAGTTCAAATAACGTATTTTTAGATCATTTGTATCGTATCTTTTACTACATAAATTTCCACCAAATTTCACAAACACTAAGAAAGTTTGTTTTTCGATACAAAACAAGATTTTAACGCTTTGAGGAGTTCAAATAACGTGTTTTGAGATCATTTGTATCGTATCTTTTACTACATAACTTTTCACCAAATTTCACAAACACTAATAAAGTTTGTTTTTCGATTCAAAACTAGATTTTAGCGCTTTGTGGAGGTCAAATAACGTGTTTTGAGATCATTTGTATCGTATCTTTTACTACATAACTTTTCACCAAATTTCACAAACACTAAGAAAGTTTGTTTTTCGATTCAAAACAAGATTTTAGCGCCTTGAGGAGTTCAAATAACGTGTTTTGAGATCATTTGTATCGTATCTTTTACTACATAACTTTTCACCAAATTTCACAAACACTAAGAAAGTTTGTTTTTCGATTCAAAACAAGATTTTAGCGCCTTGAGGAGTTCAAATAACGTGTTTTGAGATCATTTGTATCGTATCTTTTACTACATAACTTTTCACCAAATTTCACAAACACTAAGAAAGTTTGTTTTTCGATTCAAAACAAGATTTTGATGCTTTGTGGAGTTCAAATAACGTGTTTTCAGATCATTGGTATCGTATCATTTACTACATAACTTTTCACCAAATTTCACAAACACTATGAAAGTTTGTTTTTCGATTCAAAACAAGATTTTAACGCTTTGTGGAGTTCAAATAACGCGTTTTGAGATCATTTGTATCGTATCTTTTACTACATAACTTTTCACCAAATTTCACAAACACTAAGTAAGGTTGTTTTTCGATTCAAAACAAGATTTTAACGCTTTGAGGAGTTCAAATAACGTGTTTTGAGATCATTTGTATCGTATCTTTTACTACATAACTTTTCACCAAATTTCACAAACACTAAGAAAGTTTGTTTTTCGATTCAAAACAAGATTTTAACGCCTTGATGAGTTCAAATAACGTATTTTTAGATCATTTGTATCGTATCTTTTACTACATAAATTTCCACCAAATTTCACAAACACTAAGAAAGTTTGTTTTTCGATACAAAACAAGATTTTAACGCTTTGAGGAGTTCAAATAACGTGTTTTGAGATCATTTGTATCGTATCTTTTACTACATAACTTTTCACCAAATTTCACAAACACTAAGAAAGTTTGTTTTTCGATTCAAAACAAGATTTTAACGCTTTGTGGAGTTCAAATAACGTGTTTTGAGATCATTTGTATCGTATCTTTCACTACATGACTTTTCACCAAATTTCACAAACACTAAGAAAGTTTGTTTTTTTATTCAAAACAAGATTTTAACGCCTTGAGGAGTCAAATAACGTGTTTTGAGATCATTTGTATCGTATCTTTTATTACATAACTTTTCACCAAATTTCACAAACACTAAGAAAGTTTGTTTTTCGATTCAAAACAAGATTTTAACGCTTTGTGGAGTTCAAATAACGTGTTTTGAGATCATTTGTATCGTATCTTTTACTACATAACTTTTCACCAAATTTCACAAACACTAAGAAATTTTGTTTTTCGATTCAAAACAAGATTTTAGCGCTTTGTGGAGTTCAAATAACGTGTTTTGAGATCATTTGTATCGTATCTTTTACTACATAACTTTTCACCAAATTTCACAAACACTAAGAAAGTTTGTTTTTCGATTCAAAACAAGATTTTAACGCTTTGTGGAGTTCAAATAACGTATTTTGAGATCATTTGTATCGTATCTTTTACTACATAACTTTTCACCAAATTTCACAAACACTAAGTAAGTTTGTTTTTCGATTCAAAACAAGATTTTAACGCTTTGAGGAGTTCAAATAACGTGTTTTGAGATCATTTGTATCGTATCTTTTACTACATAACTTTTCACCAAATTTCACAAACACTAAGAAAGTTTGTTTTTCGATTCAAAACAAGATTTTAACGCTTTGTGGAGTTCAAATAACGTGTTTTGAGATCATTTGTATCGTATCTTTTACTACATAACTTTTCACCAAATTTCCCAAACACTAAGAAAGTTTGTTTTTCGATTCAAAACAAGATTTTAACACTTTGTGGAGTTCAAATAACGGGTTTTGAGATCATTTGTATCGTATCATTCACTACATAACTTTTCACCAAATTTCACAAACACTAAGTAAGTTTGTTTTTCGATTCAAAACAAGATTTTAACGCTTTGAGGAGTTCAAATAACGTGTTTTGGGATCATTTGTATCGTATCTTTTACTACATAACTTTTCACCAAATTTCACAAACACTAAGAAAGTTTGTTTTTCAATTCAAAGCAAGATTTTAGTGCTTTGTGGAGTTCAAATAACGTGTTTTTGAGATCATTTGTATCGTATCTTTTACTACATAACTTTTCACGAAATTTCACAAACATTAAGAAAGTTTGTTTTTCGATTCAAAACAAGATTTTAACGCTTTGTGGAGTTCAAATAACGTGTTTTGAGATCATTTGTATCGTATCTTTTACTACATAACTTTTCACCAAATTTCACAAACACTAAGAAAGTTTGTTTTTCGATTCAAAACAAGATTTTAACGCTTTGTGGAGTTCAAATAACGTGTTTTGAGATCATTTATATCGTATCTTTTACTACATAACTTTTCACCAAATTTCACAAACACTAAGAAAGTTTGTTTTTTTATTCAAAACAAGATTTTAACGCCTTGAGGAGTCAAATAACGTGTTTTTAGATCATTTGTATCGTATCTTTTATTACATAACTTTTCACCAAATTTCACAAACACTAAGAAAGTTTGTTTTTCGATTCAAAACAAGATTTTAACGCTTTGTGGAGTTCAAATAACGTGTTTTGAGATCATTTGTATCGTATCTTTTACTACCTAACTTTTCACCAAATTTCACAAACACTAAGAAAGTTTGTTTTTCGATTCAAAACAAGATTTTAACGGCTGGATGAGTTCAAATAACGTATTTTTAGATCATTTGTATCGTATCTTTTACTACATAAATTTCCACCAAATTTCACAAACACTAAGAAAGTTTGTTTTTCGATACAAAACAAGATTTTAACGCTTTGAGGAGTTCAAATAACGTGTTTTGAGATCATTTGTATCGTATCTTTTAATACATAACTTTTCACCAAATTTCACAAACACTAATAAAGTTTGTTTTTCGATTCAAAACTAGATTTTAGCGCTTTGTGGAGTTCAAATAACGTGTTTTGAGATCATTTGTATCGTATCTTTTACTACATAACTTTTCACCAAATTTCACAAACACTAAGAAAGTTTGTTTTTTTATTCAAAACAAGATTTTAACGCCTTGAGGAGTCAAATAACGTGTTTTTAGATCATTTGTATCGTATCTTTTATTACATAACTTTTCACCAAATTTCACAAACACTAAGAAAGTTTGTTTTTCGATTCAAAACAAGATTTTAACGCCTGGATGAGTTCAAATAACGTATTTTTAGATCATTTGTATCGTATCTTTTACTACATAAATTTCCACCAAATTTCACAAACACTAAGAAAGTTTGTTTTTCGATACAAAACAAGATTTTAACGCTTTGAGGAGTTCAAATAACGTGTTTTGAGATCATTTGTATCGTATCTTTTAATACATAACTTTTCACCAAATTTCACAAACACTAATAAAGTTTGTTTTTCGATTCAAAACTAGATTTTAGCGCTTTGTGGAGTTCAAATAACGTGTTTTGAGATCATTTGTATCGTATCTTTTACTACATAACTTTTCACCAAATTTCACAAACACTAAGAAATTTTGTTTTTCGATTCAAAACAAGATTTTAGCGCCTTGAGGAGTTCAAATAACGTGTTTTGAGATCATTTGTATCGTATCTTTTACTACATAACTTTTCACCAAATTTCACAAACACTAAGAAAGTTTGTTTTTCGATTCAAAACAAGATTTTGATGCTTTGTGGAGTTCAAATAACGTGTTTTCAGATCATTGGTATCGTATCATTTACTACATAACTTTTCACCAAATTTCACAAACACTATGAAAGTTTGTTTTTCGATTCAAAACAAGATTTTAACGCTTTGTGGAGTTCAAATAACGCGTTTTGAGATCATTTGTATCGTATCTTTTACTACATAACTTTTCACCAAATTTCACAAACACTAAGTAAGTTTGTTTTTCGATTCAAAACAAGATTTTAACGCTTTGAGGAGTTCAAATAACGTGTTTTGAGATCATTTGTATCGTATCTTTTACTACATAACTTTTCACCAAATTTCACAAACACTAAGAAAGTTTGTTTTTCGATTCAAAACAAGATTTTAACGCTTTGTGGAGTTCAAATAACGTGTTTTAAGATCATTTGTATCGTATCTTTCACTACATAACTTTTCACCAAATTTCACAAACACTAAGTAAGTTTGTTTTTCGATTCAAAACAAGATTTTAACGCTTTGAGGAGTCAAATAACGTGTTTTGAGATCATTTGTATCGTATCTTTTATTACATAACTTTTCCCCAAATTTCACAAACACTAAGAAAGTTTGTTTTTCGATTCAAAACAAGATTTTAACGCCTTGAGGAGTCAAATAACGTGTTTTGAGATCATTTGTATCGTATCTTTTATTACATAACTTTTCACCAAATTTCACAAACACTAAGAAAGTTTGTTTTTCGATTCAAAACAAGATTTTAACGCTTTGTGGAGTTCAAATAACGTGTTTTGAGATCATTTGTATCGTATCTTTTACTACATAACTTTTCACCAAATTTCACAAACACTAAGAAAGTTTGTTTTTTTATTCAAAACAAGATTTTAACTCCTTGAGGAGTCAAATAACGTGTTTTGAGATCATTTGTATCGTATCTTTTATTACATAACTTTTCACCAAATTTCACAAACACTAAGAAAGTTTGTTTTTCGATTCAAAACAAGATTTTAACGCTTTGTGGAGTTCAAATAACGTGTTTTGAGATCATTTGTATCGTATCTTTTACTACATAACTTTTCACCAAATTTCACAAACACTAAGAAATTTTGTTTTTCGATTCAAAACAAGATTTTAGCGCTTTGTGGAGTTCAAATAACGTGTTTTGAGATCATTTGTATCGTATCTTTTACTACATAACTTTTCACCAAATTTCACAAACACTAAGAAAGTTTGTTTTTCGATTCAAAACAAGATTTTAACGCTTTGTGGAGTTCAAATAACGTGTTTTGAGATCATTTGTATCGTATCTTTTACTACATAACTTTTCACCAAATTTCACAAACACTAAGTAAGTTTGTTTTTCGATTCAAAACAAGATTTTAACGCTTTGAGGAGTTCAAATAACGTGTTTTGAGATCATTTGTATCGTATCTTTTACTACATAACTTTTCACCAAATTTTACAAACACTAAGAAAGTTTGTTTTTCGATTCAAAACAAGATTTTAACGCTTTGTGGAGTTCAAATAACGTGTTTTGAGATCATTTGTATCGTATCTTTTACTACATAACTTTTCACCAAATTTCCCAAACACAAAGAAAGTTTGTTTTTCGATTCAAAACAAGATTTTAACACTTTGTGGAGTTCAAATAACGGGTTTTGAGATCATTTGTATCGTATCATTCACTACATAACTTTTCACCAAATTTCACAAACACTAAGTAAGTTTGTTTTTCGATTCAAAACAAGATTTTAACGCTTTGAGGAGTTCAAATAACGTGTTTTGAGATCATTTGTATCGTATCTTTTACTACATAACTTTTCACCAAATTTCACAAACACTAAGAAAGTTTGTTTTTCGATTCAAAACAAGATTTTAACGCTTTGAGGAGTTCAAATAACGTGTTTTGGGATCATTTGTATCGTATCTTTTACTACATAACTTTTCACCAAATTTCACAAACACTAAGAAAGTTTGTTTTTCAATTCAAAACAAGATTTTAGTGCTTTGTGGAGTTCAAATAACGTGTTTTTGAGATCATTTGTATCGTATCTTTTACTACATAACTTTTCACGAAATTTCACAAACACTAAGAAAGTTTGTTTTTCGATTCAAAACAAGATTTTAACGCTTTGTGGAGTTCAAATAACGTGTTTTGAGATCATTTGTATCGTATCTTTTACTACATAACTTTTCACCAAATTTCACAAACACTAAGAAAGTTTGTTTTTCGATTCAAAACAAGATTTTAACGCTTTGTGGAGTTCAAATAACGTGTTTTGAGATCATTTATATCGTATCTTTTACTACATAACTTTTCACCAAATTTCACAAACACTAAGAAAGTTTGTTTTTTTATTCAAAACAAGATTTTAACGCCTTGAGGAGTCAAATAACGTGTTTTTAGATCATTTGTATCGTATCTTTTATTACATAACTTTTCACCAAATTTCACAAACACTAAGAAAGTTTGTTTTTCGATTCAAAACAAGATTTTAACGCTTTGTGGAGTTCAAATAACGTGTTTTGAGATCATTTGTATCGTATCTTTTACTACCTAACTTTTCACCAAATTTCACAAACACTAAGAAATTTTGTTTTTCGATTCAAAACAAGATTTTAGCGCTTTGTGGAGTTCAAATAACGTGTTTTGAGATCATTTGTATCGTATCTTTTACTACATAACTTTTCACCAAATTTCACAAACACTAAGAAAGTTTGTTTTTCGATTCAAAACAAGATTTTAACGCTTTGTGGAGTTCAAATAACGTGTTTTGAGATCATTTGTATCGTATCTTTTACTACATAACTTTTCACCAAATTTCACAAACACTAAGTAAGTTTGTTTTTCGATTCAAAACAAGATTTTAACGCTTTGAGGAGTTCAAATAACGTGTTTTGAGATCATTTGTATCGTATCTTTTACTACATAACTTTTCACCAAATTTTACAAACACTAAGAAAGTTTGTTTTTCGATTCAAAACAAGATTTTAACGCTTTGTGGAGTTCAAATAACGTGTTTTGAGATCATTTGTATCGTATCTTTTACTACATAACTTTTCACCAAATTTCACAAACACTAAGAAAGTTTGTTTTTCGATTCAAAACAAGATTTTAACGCTTTGTGGAGTTCAAATAACGTGTTTTGAGATCATTTGTATCGTATCTTTTACTACATAACTTTTCACCAAATTTCCCAAACACTAAGAAAGTTTGTTTTTCGATTCAAAACAAGATTTTAACACTTTGTGGAGTTCAAATAACGGGTTTTGAGATCATTTGTATCGTATCATTCACTACATAACTTTTCACCAAATTTCACAAACACTAAGTAAGTTTGTTTTTCGATTCAAAACAAGATTTTAACGCTTTGAGGAGTTCAAATAACGTGTTTTGGGATCATTTGTATCGTATCTTTTACTACATAACTTTTCACCAAATTTCACAAACACTAAGAAAGTTTGTTTTTCAATTCAAAACAAGATTTTAGTGCTTTGTGGAGTTCAAATAACGTGTTTTTGAGATCATTTGTATCGTATCTTTTACTACATAACTTTTCACGAAATTTCACAAACACTAAGAAAGTTTGTTTTTCGATTCAAAACAAGATTTTAACGCTTTGTGGAGTTCAAATAACGTGTTTTGAGATCATTTGTATCGTATCTTTTACTACATAACTTTTCACCAAATTTCACAAACACTAAGAAAGTTTGTTTTTCGATTCAAAACAAGATTTTAACGCTTTGTGGAGTTCAAATAACGTGTTTTGAGATCATTTATATCGTATCTTTTACTACATAACTTTTCACCAAATTTCACAAACACTAAGAAAGTTTGTTTTTTTATTCAAAACAAGATTTTAACGCCTTGAGGAGTCAAATAACGTGTTTTTAGATCATTTGTATCGTATCTTTTATTACATAACTTTTCACCAAATTTCACAAACACTAAGAAAGTTTGTTTTTCGATTCAAAACAAGATTTTAACGCTTTGTGGAGTTCAAATAACGTTTTTTGAGATCATTTGTATCGTATCTTTTACTACCTAACTTTTCACCAAATTTCACAAACACTAAGAAAGTTTGTTTTTCGATTCAAAACAAGATTTTAACGCCTGGATGAGTTCAAATAACGTATTTTTAGATCATTTGTATCGTATCTTTTACTACATAAATTTCCACCAAATTTCACAAACACTAAGAAAGTTTGTTTTTCGATACAAAACAAGATTTTAACGCTTTGAGGAGTTCAAATAACGTGTTTTGAGATCATTTGTATCGTATCTTTTAATACATAACTTTTCACCAAATTTCACAAACACTAATAAAGTTTGTTTTTCGATTCAAAACTAGATTTTAGCGCTTTGTGGAGTTCAAATAACGTGTTTTGAGATCATTTGTATCGTATCTTTTACTACATAACTTTTCACCAAATTTCACAAACACTAAGAAATTTTGTTTTTCGATTCAAAACAAGATTTTAGCGCTTTGTGGAGTTCAAATAACGTGTTTTGAGATCATTTGTATCGTATCTTTTACTACATAACTTTTCACCAAATTTCACAAACACTAAGAAAGTTTGTTTTTCGATTCAAAACAAGATTTTAACGCTTTGTGGAGTTCAAATAACGTGTTTTGAGATCATTTGTATCGTATCTTTTACTACATAACTTTTCACCAAATTTCACAAACACTAAGTAAGTTTGTTTTTCGATTCAAAACAAGATTTTAACGCTTTGAGGAGTTCAAATAACGTGTTTTGAGATCATTTGTATCGTATCTTTTACTACATAACTTTTCACCAAATTTTACAAACACTAAGAAAGTTTGTTTTTCGATTCAAAACAAGATTTTAACGCTTTGTGGAGTTCAAATAACGTGTTTTGAGATCATTTGTATCGTATCTTTTACTACATAACTTTTCACCAAATTTCACAAACACTAAGAAAGTTTGTTTTTCGATTCAAAACAAGATTTTAACGCTTTGTGGAGTTCAAATAACGTGTTTTGAGATCATTTGTATCGTATCTTTTACTACATAACTTTTCACCAAATTTCCCAAACACTAAGAAAGTTTGTTTTTCGATTCAAAACAAGATTTTAACACTTTGTGGAGTTCAAATAACGGGTTTTGAGATCATTTGTATCGTATCATTCACTACATAACTTTTCACCAAATTTCACAAACACTAAGTAAGTTTGTTTTTCGATTCAAAACAAGATTTTAACGCTTTGAGGAGTTCAAATAACGTGTTTTGGGATCATTTGTATCGTATCTTTTACTACATAACTTTTCACCAAATTTCACAAACACTAAGAAAGTTTGTTTTTCAATTCAAAACAAGATTTTAGTGCTTTGTGGAGTTCAAATAACGTGTTTTTGAGATCATTTGTATCGTATCTTTTACTACATAACTTTTCACGAAATTTCACAAACACTAAGAAAGTTTGTTTTTCGATTCAAAACAAGATTTTAACGCTTTGTGGAGTTCAAATAACGTGTTTTGAGATCATTTGTATCGTATCTTTTACTACATAACTTTTCACCAAATTTCACAAACACTAAGAAAGTTTGTTTTTCGATTCAAAACAAGATTTTAACGCTTTGTGGAGTTCAAATAACGTGTTTTGAGATCATTTATATCGTATCTTTTACTACATAACTTTTCACCAAATTTCACAAACACTAAGAAAGTTTGTTTTTTTATTCAAAACAAGATTTTAACGCCTTGAGGAGTCAAATAACGTGTTTTTAGATCATTTGTATCGTATCTTTTATTACATAACTTTTCACCAAATTTCACAAACACTAAGAAAGTTTGTTTTTCGATTCAAAACAAGATTTTAACGCTTTGTGGAGTTCAAATAACGTTTTTTGAGATCATTTGTATCGTATCTTTTACTACCTAACTTTTCACCAAATTTCACAAACACTAAGAAAGTTTGTTTTTCGATTCAAAACAAGATTTTAACGCCTGGATGAGTTCAAATAACGTATTTTTAGATCATTTGTATCGTATCTTTTACTACATAAATTTCCACCAAATTTCACAAACACTAAGAAAGTTTGTTTTTCGATACAAAACAAGATTTTAACGCTTTGAGGAGTTCAAATAACGTGTTTTGAGATCATTTGTATCGTATCTTTTAATACATAACTTTTCACCAAATTTCACAAACACTAATAAAGTTTGTTTTTCGATTCAAAACTAGATTTTAGCGCTTTGTGGAGTTCAAATAACGTGTTTTGAGATCATTTGTATCGTATCTTTTACTACATAACTTTTCACCAAATTTCACAAACACTAAGAAATTTTGTTTTTCGATTCAAAACAAGATTTTAGCGCCTTGAGGAGTTCAAATAACGTGTTTTGAGATCATTTGTATCGTATCTTTTACTACATAACTTTTCACCAAATTTCACAAACACTAAGAAAGTTTGTTTTTCGATTCAAAACAAGATTTTGATGCTTTGTGGAGTTCAAATAACGTGTTTTCAGATCATTGGTATCGTATCATTTACTACATAACTTTTCACCAAATTTCACAAACACTATGAAAGTTTGTTTTTCGATTCAAAACAAGATTTTAACGCTTTGTGGAGTTCAAATAACGCGTTTTGAGATCATTTGTATCGTATCTTTTACTACATAACTTTTCACCAAATTTCACAAACACTAAGTAAGTTTGTTTTTCGATTCAAAACAAGATTTTAACGCTTTGAGGAGTTCAAATAACGTGTTTTGAGATCATTTGTATCGTATCTTTTACTACATAACTTTTCACCAAATTTCACAAACACTAAGAAAGTTTGTTTTTCGATTCAAAACAAGATTTTAACGCTTTGTGGAGTTCAAATAACGTGTTTTAAGATCATTTGTATCGTATCTTTCACTACATAACTTTTCACCAAATTTCACAAACACTAAGTAAGTTTGTTTTTCGATTCAAAACAAGATTTTAACGCTTTGAGGAGTCAAATAACGTGTTTTGAGATCATTTGTATCGTATCTTTTATTACATAACTTTTCCCCAAATTTCACAAACACTAAGAAAGTTTGTTTTTCGATTCAAAACAAGATTTTAACGCCTTGAGGAGTCAAATAACGTGTTTTGAGATCATTTGTATCGTATCTTTTATTACATAACTTTTCACCAAATTTCACAAACACTAAGAAAGTTTGTTTTTCGATTCAAAACAAGATTTTAACGCTTTGTGGAGTTCAAATAACGTGTTTTGAGATCATTTGTATCGTATCTTTTACTACATAACTTTTCACCAAATTTCACAAACACTAAGAAAGTTTGTTTTTTTATTCAAAACAAGATTTTAACTCCTTGAGGAGTCAAATAACGTGTTTTGAGATCATTTGTATCGTATCTTTTATTACATAACTTTTCACCAAATTTCACAAACACTAAGAAAGTTTGTTTTTCGATTCAAAACAAGATTTTAACGCTTTGTGGAGTTCAAATAACGTGTTTTGAGATCATTTGTATCGTATCTTTTACTACATAACTTTTCACCAAATTTCACAAACACTAAGAAATTTTGTTTTTCGATTCAAAACAAGATTTTAGCGCTTTGTGGAGTTCAAATAACGTGTTTTGAGATCATTTGTATCGTATCTTTTACTACATAACTTTTCACCAAATTTCACAAACACTAAGAAAGTTTGTTTTTCGATTCAAAACAAGATTTTAACGCTTTGTGGAGTTCAAATAACGTGTTTTGAGATCATTTGTATCGTATCTTTTACTACATAACTTTTCACCAAATTTCACAAACACTAAGTAAGTTTGTTTTTCGATTCAAAACAAGATTTTAACGCTTTGAGGAGTTCAAATAACGTGTTTTGAGATCATTTGTATCGTATCTTTTACTACATAACTTTTCACCAAATTTTACAAACACTAAGAAAGTTTGTTTTTCGATTCAAAACAAGATTTTAACGCTTTGTGGAGTTCAAATAACGTGTTTTGAGATCATTTGTATCGTATCTTTTACTACATAACTTTTCACCAAATTTCCCAAACACAAAGAAAGTTTGTTTTTCGATTCAAAACAAGATTTTAACACTTTGTGGAGTTCAAATAACGGGTTTTGAGATCATTTGTATCGTATCATTCACTACATAACTTTTCACCAAATTTCACAAACACTAAGTAAGTTTGTTTTTCGATTCAAAACAAGATTTTAACGCTTTGAGGAGTTCAAATAACGTGTTTTGAGATCATTTGTATCGTATCTTTTACTACATAACTTTTCACCAAATTTCACAAACACTAAGAAAGTTTGTTTTTCGATTCAAAACAAGATTTTAACGCTTTGAGGAGTTCAAATAACGTGTTTTGGGATCATTTGTATCGTATCTTTTACTACATAACTTTTCACCAAATTTCACAAACACTAAGAAAGTTTGTTTTTCAATTCAAAACAAGATTTTAGTGCTTTGTGGAGTTCAAATAACGTGTTTTTGAGATCATTTGTATCGTATCTTTTACTACATAACTTTTCACGAAATTTCACAAACACTAAGAAAGTTTGTTTTTCGATTCAAAACAAGATTTTAACGCTTTGTGGAGTTCAAATAACGTGTTTTGAGATCATTTGTATCGTATCTTTTACTACATAACTTTTCACCAAATTTCACAAACACTAAGAAAGTTTGTTTTTCGATTCAAAACAAGATTTTAACGCTTTGTGGAGTTCAAATAACGTGTTTTGAGATCATTTATATCGTATCTTTTACTACATAACTTTTCACCAAATTTCACAAACACTAAGAAAGTTTGTTTTTTTATTCAAAACAAGATTTTAACGCCTTGAGGAGTCAAATAACGTGTTTTTAGATCATTTGTATCGTATCTTTTATTACATAACTTTTCACCAAATTTCACAAACACTAAGAAAGTTTGTTTTTCGATTCAAAACAAGATTTTAACGCTTTGTGGAGTTCAAATAACGTGTTTTGAGATCATTTGTATCGTATCTTTTACTACCTAACTTTTCACCAAATTTCACAAACACTAAGAAATTTTGTTTTTCGATTCAAAACAAGATTTTAGCGCTTTGTGGAGTTCAAATAACGTGTTTTGAGATCATTTGTATCGTATCTTTTACTACATAACTTTTCACCAAATTTCACAAACACTAAGAAAGTTTGTTTTTCGATTCAAAACAAGATTTTAACGCTTTGTGGAGTTCAAATAACGTGTTTTGAGATCATTTGTATCGTATCTTTTACTACATAACTTTTCACCAAATTTCACAAACACTAAGTAAGTTTGTTTTTCGATTCACAACAAGATTTTAACGCTTTGAGGAGTTCAAATAACGTGTTTTGAGATCATTTGTATCGTATCTTTTACTACATAACTTTTCACCAAATTTCACAAACACTAATAAAGTTTGTTTTTCGATTCAAAACAAGATTGTAACGCTTTGTGGAGTTCAAATAACGTGTTTTGAGATCATTTGTATCGTATCTTTTTTTCACCAAATTTCACAAACACTAAGTAAGTTTGTTTTTCGATTCAAAACAAGATTTTAACGCTTTGAGGAGTTCAAATAACGTGTTTTGAGATCATTTGTATCGTAGCTTTTACTACATAACTTTTCACCAAATTTCACAAACACTAAGAAAGTTTGTTTTTCGATTCAAAACAAGATTTTAACGCTTTGTGGAGTTCAAATAACGTGTTTTGAGATCATTTGTATCGTATCTTTTACTACATAACTTTTCACCAAATTTCCTAAACACTAAGAAAGTTTGTTTTTCGATTCAAAACAAGATTTTAACACTTTGTGGAGTTCAAATAACGTGTTTTGAGATCATTTGTATCGTATCATGCACTACATAACTTTTCACCAAATTTCACAAACACTAAGTAAGTTTGTTTTTCGATTCAAAACAAGATTTTAACGCTTTGAGGAGTTCAAATAACGTGTTTTGAGATCATTTGTATCGTATCTTTTAATACATAACTTTTCACCAAATTTCACAAACACTAATAAAGTTTGTTTTTCGATTCAAAACTAGATTTTAGCGCTTTGTGGAGTTCAAATAACGTGTTTTGAGATCATTTGTATCGTATCTTTTACTACATAACTTTTCACCAAATTTCACAAACACTAAGAAATTTTGTTTTTCGATTCAAAACTAGATTTTGATGCTTTGTGGAGTTCAAATAACGTGTTTTCAGATCATTGGTATCGTATCTTTTACTACATAACTTTTCACCAAATTTCACAAACACTAAGAAAGTTTGTTTTTCGATACAAAACAAGATTTTAACGCTTTGAGGAGTTCAAATAACGTGTTTTGAGATCATTTGTATCGTATCTTTTAATACATAACTTTTCACCAAATTTCACAAACACTAAGAAAGTTTGTTTTTCGATTCAAAACAAGATTTTAACGCTTTGTGGAGTTCAAATAACGTGTTTTGAGATCATTTGTATCGTATCTTTTACTACATAACTTTTCACCAAATTTCCTAAACACTAAGAAAGTTTGTTTTTCGATTCAAAACAAGATTTTAACACTTTGTGGAGTTCAAATAACGTGTTTTGAGATCATTTGTATCGTATCATGCACTACATAACTTTTCACCAAATTTCACAAACACTAAGTAAGTTTGTTTTTCGATTCAAAACAAGATTTTAACGCTTTGAGGAGTTCAAATAACGTGTTTTGAGATCATTTGTATCGTATCTTTTACTACATAACTTTTCACCAAATTTCACAAACACTAAGAAAGTATGTTTTCGATTCAAAACAAGATTTTAACGCCTTGAGGAGTTCAAATAACGTATTTTTAGATCATTTGTATCGTATCTTTTACTACATAAATTTCCACCAAATTTCACAAACACTAAGAAAGTTTGTTTTTCGATACAAAACAAGATTTTAACGCTTTGAGGAGTTCAAATAACGTGTTTTGAGATCATTTGTATCGTATCTTTTACTACATAACTTTTCACCAAATTTCACAAACACTAATAAAGTTTGTTTTTCGATTCAAAACTAGATTTTAGCGCTTTGTGGAGTTCAAATAACGTGTTTTGAGATCATTTGTATCGTATCTTTTACTACATAACTTTTCACCAAATTTCACAAACACTAAGAAAGTTTGTTTTTCGATTCAAAACAAGATTTTAGCGCCTTGAGGAGTTCAAATAACGTGTTTTGAGATCATTTGTATCGTATCTTTTACTACATAACTTTTCACCAAATTTCACAAACACTAAGAAAGTTTGTTTTTCGATTCAAAACAAGATTTTGATGCTTTGTGGAGTTCAAATAACGTGTTTTCAGATCATTGGTATCGTATCATTTACTACATAACTTTTCACCAAATTTCACAAACACTATGAAAGTTTGTTTTTCGATTCAAAACAAGATTTTAACGCTTTGTGGAGTTCAAATAACGCGTTTTGAGATCATTTGTATCGTATCTTTTACTACATAACTTTTCACCAAATTTCACAAACACTAAGTAAGGTTGTTTTTCGATTCAAAACAAGATTTTAACGCTTTGAGGAGTTCAAATAACGTGTTTTGAGATCATTTGTATCGTATCTTTTACTACATAACTTTTCACCAAATTTCACAAACACTAAGAAAGTTTGTTTTTCGATTCAAAACAAGATTTTAACGCCTTGATGAGTTCAAATAACGTATTTTTAGATCATTTGTATCGTATCTTTTACTACATAAATTTCCACCAAATTTCACAAACACTAAGAAAGTTTGTTTTTCGATACAAAACAAGATTTTAACGCTTTGAGGAGTTCAAATAACGTGTTTTGAGATCATTTGTATCGTATCTTTTACTACATAACTTTTCACCAAATTTCACAAACACTAATAAAGTTTGTTTTTCGATTCAAAACTAGATTTTAGCGCTTTGTGGAGTTCAAATAACGTGTTTTGAGATCATTTGTATCGTATCTTTTACTACATAACTTTTCACCAAATTTCACAAACACTAAGAAAGTTTGTTTTTCGATTCAAAACAAGATTTTAGCGCCTTGAGGAGTTCAAATAACGTGTTTTGAGATCATTTGTATCGTATCTTTTACTACATAACTTTTCACCAAATTTCACAAACACTAAGAAAGTTTGTTTTTCGATTCAAAACAAGATTTTAGCGCCTTGAGGAGTTCAAATAACGTGTTTTGAGATCATTTGTATCGTATCTTTTACTACATAACTTTTCACCAAATTTCACAAACACTAAGAAAGTTTGTTTTTCGATTCAAAACAAGATTTTGATGCTTTGTGGAGTTCAAATAACGTGTTTTCAGATCATTGGTATCGTATCATTTACTACATAACTTTTCACCAAATTTCACAAACACTAGGAAAGTTTGTTTTTCGATTCAAAACAAGATTTTAACGCTTTGTGGAGTTCAAATAACGCGTTTTGAGATCATTTGTATCGTATCTTTTACTACATAACTTTTCACCAAATTTCACAAACACTAAGTAAGGTTGTTTTTCGATTCAAAACAAGATTTTAACGCTTTGAGGAGTTCAAATAACGTGTTTTGAGATCATTTGTATCGTATCTTTTACTACATAACTTTTCACCAAATTTCACAAACACTAAGAAAGTTTGTTTTTCGATTCAAAACAAGATTTTAACGCCTTGATGAGTTCAAATAACGTATTTTTAGATCATTTGTATCGTATCTTTTACTACATAAATTTCCACCAAATTTCACAAACACTAAGAAAGTTTGTTTTTCGATACAAAACAAGATTTTAACGCTTTGAGGAGTTCAAATAACGTGTTTTGAGATCATTTGTATCGTATCTTTTACTACATAACTTTTCACCAAATTTCACAAACACTAAGAAAGTTTGTTTTTCGATTCAAAACAAGATTTTAACGCTTTGTGGAGTTCAAATAACGTGTTTTGAGATCATTTGTATCGTATCTTTCACTACATGACTTTTCACCAAATTTCACAAACACTAAGAAAGTTTGTTTTTTTATTCAAAACAAGATTTTAACGCCTTGAGGAGTCAAATAACGTGTTTTGAGATCATTTGTATCGTATCTTTTATTACATAACTTTTCACCAAATTTCACAAACACTAAGAAAGTTTGTTTTTCGATTCAAAACAAGATTTTAACGCTTTGTGGAGTTCAAATAACGTGTTTTGAGATCATTTGTATCGTATCTTTTACTACATAACTTTTCACCAAATTTCACAAACACTAAGAAATTTTGTTTTTCGATTCAAAACAAGATTTTAGCGCTTTGTGGAGTTCAAATAACGTGTTTTGAGATCATTTGTATCGTATCTTTTACTACATAACTTTTCACCAAATTTCACAAACACTAAGAAAGTTTGTTTTTCGATTCAAAACAAGATTTTAACGCTTTGTGGAGTTCAAATAACGTATTTTGAGATCATTTGTATCGTATCTTTTACTACATAACTTTTCACCAAATTTCACAAACACTAAGTAAGTTTGTTTTTCGATTCAAAACAAGATTTTAACGCTTTGAGGAGTTCAAATAACGTGTTTTGAGATCATTTGTATCGTATCTTTTACTACATAACTTTTCACCAAATTTCACAAACACTAAGAAAGTTTGTTTTTCGATTCAAAACAAGATTTTAACGCTTTGTGGAGTTCAAATAACGTGTTTTGAGATCATTTGTATCGTATCTTTTACTACATAACTTTTCACCAAATTTCCCAAACACTAAGAAAGTTTGTTTTTCGATTCAAAACAAGATTTTAACACTTTGTGGAGTTCAAATAACGGGTTTTGAGATCATTTGTATCGTATCATTCACTACATAACTTTTCACCAAATTTCACAAACACTAAGTAAGTTTGTTTTTCGATTCAAAACAAGATTTTAACGCTTTGAGGAGTTCAAATAACGTGTTTTGGGATCATTTGTATCGTATCTTTTACTACATAACTTTTCACCAAATTTCACAAACACTAAGAAAGTTTGTTTTTCAATTCAAAGCAAGATTTTAGTGCTTTGTGGAGTTCAAATAACGTGTTTTTGAGATCATTTGTATCGTATCTTTTACTACATAACTTTTCACGAAATTTCACAAACATTAAGAAAGTTTGTTTTTCGATTCAAAACAAGATTTTAACGCTTTGTGGAGTTCAAATAACGTGTTTTGAGATCATTTGTATCGTATCTTTTACTACATAACTTTTCACCAAATTTCACAAACACTAAGAAAGTTTGTTTTTCGATTCAAAACAAGATTTTAACGCTTTGTGGAGTTCAAATAACGTGTTTTGAGATCATTTATATCGTATCTTTTACTACATAACTTTTCACCAAATTTCACAAACACTAAGAAAGTTTGTTTTTTTATTCAAAACAAGATTTTAACGCCTTGAGGAGTCAAATAACGTGTTTTTAGATCATTTGTATCGTATCTTTTATTACATAACTTTTCACCAAATTTCACAAACACTAAGAAAGTTTGTTTTTCGATTCAAAACAAGATTTTAACGCTTTGTGGAGTTCAAATAACGTGTTTTGAGATCATTTGTATCGTATCTTTTACTACCTAACTTTTCACCAAATTTCACAAACACTAAGAAAGTTTGTTTTTCGATTCAAAACAAGATTTTAACGGCTGGATGAGTTCAAATAACGTATTTTTAGATCATTTGTATCGTATCTTTTACTACATAAATTTCCACCAAATTTCACAAACACTAAGAAAGTTTGTTTTTCGATACAAAACAAGATTTTAACGCTTTGAGGAGTTCAAATAACGTGTTTTGAGATCATTTGTATCGTATCTTTTAATACATAACTTTTCACCAAATTTCACAAACACTAATAAAGTTTGTTTTTCGATTCAAAACTAGATTTTAGCGCTTTGTGGAGTTCAAATAACGTGTTTTGAGATCATTTGTATCGTATCTTTTACTACATAACTTTTCACCAAATTTCACAAACACTAAGAAATTTTGTTTTTCGATTCAAAACAAGATTTTAGCGCCTTGAGGAGTTCAAATAACGTGTTTTGAGATCATTTGTATCGTATCTTTTACTACATAACTTTTCACCAAATTTCACAAACACTAAGAAAGATTGTTTTTCGATTCAAAACAAGATTTTGATGCTTTGTGGAGTTCAAATAACGTGTTTTCAGATCATTGGTATCGTATCATTTACTACATAACTTTTCACCAAATTTCACAAACACTATGAAAGTTTGTTTTTCGATTCAAAACAAGATTTTAACGCTTTGAGGAGTTCAAATAACGTGTTTTGGGATCATTTGTATCGTATCTTTTACTACATAACTTTTCACCAAATTTCACAAACACTAAGAAAGTTTGTTTTTCAATTCAAAACAAGATTTTAGTGCTTTGTGGAGTTCAAATAACGTGTTTTTGAGATCATTTGTATCGTATCTTTTACTACATAACTTTTCACGAAATTTCACAAACACTAAGAAAGTTTGTTTTTCGATTCAAAACAAGATTTTAACGCTTTGTGGAGTTCAAATAACGTGTTTTGAGATCATTTGTATCGTATCTTTTACTACATAACTTTTCACCAAATTTCACAAACACTAAGAAAGTTTGTTTTTCGATTCAAAACAAGATTTTAACGCTTTGTGGAGTTCAAATAACGTGTTTTGAGATCATTTATATCGTATCTTTTACTACATAACTTTTCACCAAATTTCACAAACACTAAGAAAGTTTGTTTTTTTATTCAAAACAAGATTTTAACGCCTTGAGGAGTCAAATAACGTGTTTTTAGATCATTTGTATCGTATCTTTTATTACATAACTTTTCACCAAATTTCACAAACACTAAGAAAGTTTGTTTTTCGATTCAAAACAAGATTTTAACGCTTTGTGGAGTTCAAATAACGTTTTTTGAGATCATTTGTATCGTATCTTTTACTACCTAACTTTTCACCAAATTTCACAAACACTAAGAAAGTTTGTTTTTCGATTCAAAACAAGATTTTAACGCCTGGATGAGTTCAAATAACGTATTTTTAGATCATTTGTATCGTATCTTTTACTACATAAATTTCCACCAAATTTCACAAACACTAAGAAAGTTTGTTTTTCGATACAAAACAAGATTTTAACGCTTTGAGGAGTTCAAATAACGTGTTTTGAGATCATTTGTATCGTATCTTTTAATACATAACTTTTCACCAAATTTCACAAACACTAATAAAGTTTGTTTTTCGATTCAAAACTAGATTTTAGCGCTTTGTGGAGTTCAAATAACGTGTTTTGAGATCATTTGTATCGTATCTTTTACTACATAACTTTTCACCAAATTTCACAAACACTAAGAAATTTTGTTTTTCGATTCAAAACAAGATTTTAGCGCTTTGTGGAGTTCAAATAACGTGTTTTGAGATCATTTGTATCGTATCTTTTACTACATAACTTTTCACCAAATTTCACAAACACTAAGAAAGTTTGTTTTTCGATTCAAAACAAGATTTTAACGCTTTGTGGAGTTCAAATAACGTGTTTTGAGATCATTTGTATCGTATCTTTTACTACATAACTTTTCACCAAATTTCACAAACACTAAGTAAGTTTGTTTTTCGATTCAAAACAAGATTTTAACGCTTTGAGGAGTTCAAATAACGTGTTTTGAGATCATTTGTATCGTATCTTTTACTACATAACTTTTCACCAAATTTTACAAACACTAAGAAAGTTTGTTTTTCGATTCAAAACAAGATTTTAACGCTTTGTGGAGTTCAAATAACGTGTTTTGAGATCATTTGTATCGTATCTTTTACTACATAACTTTTCACCAAATTTCACAAACACTAAGAAAGTTTGTTTTTCGATTCAAAACAAGATTTTAACGCTTTGTGGAGTTCAAATAACGTGTTTTGAGATCATTTGTATCGTATCTTTTACTACATAACTTTTCACCAAATTTCCCAAACACTAAGAAAGTTTGTTTTTCGATTCAAAACAAGATTTTAACACTTTGTGGAGTTCAAATAACGGGTTTTGAGATCATTTGTATCGTATCATTCACTACATAACTTTTCACCAAATTTCACAAACACTAAGTAAGTTTGTTTTTCGATTCAAAACAAGATTTTAACGCTTTGAGGAGTTCAAATAACGTGTTTTGGGATCATTTGTATCGTATCTTTTACTACATAACTTTTCACCAAATTTCACAAACACTAAGAAAGTTTGTTTTTCAATTCAAAACAAGATTTTAGTGCTTTGTGGAGTTCAAATAACGTGTTTTTGAGATCATTTGTATCGTATCTTTTACTACATAACTTTTCACGAAATTTCACAAACACTAAGAAAGTTTGTTTTTCGATTCAAAACAAGATTTTAACGCTTTGTGGAGTTCAAATAACGTGTTTTGAGATCATTTGTATCGTATCTTTTACTACATAACTTTTCACCAAATTTCACAAACACTAAGAAAGTTTGTTTTTCGATTCAAAACAAGATTTTAACGCTTTGTGGAGTTCAAATAACGTGTTTTGAGATCATTTATATCGTATCTTTTACTACATAACTTTTCACCAAATTTCACAAACACTAAGAAAGTTTGTTTTTTTATTCAAAACAAGATTTTAACGCCTTGAGGAGTCAAATAACGTGTTTTTAGATCATTTGTATCGTATCTTTTATTACATAACTTTTCACCAAATTTCACAAACACTAAGAAAGTTTGTTTTTCGATTCAAAACAAGATTTTAACGCTTTGTGGAGTTCAAATAACGTGTTTTGAGATCATTTGTATCGTATCTTTTACTACCTAACTTTTCACCAAATTTCACAAACACTAAGAAAGTTTGTTTTTCGATTCAAAACAAGATTTTAACGGCTGGATGAGTTCAAATAACGTATTTTTAGATCATTTGTATCGTATCTTTTACTACATAAATTTCCACCAAATTTCACAAACACTAAGAAAGTTTGTTTTTCGATACAAAACAAGATTTTAACGCTTTGAGGAGTTCAAATAACGTGTTTTGAGATCATTTGTATCGTATCTTTTAATACATAACTTTTCACCAAATTTCACAAACACTAATAAAGTTTGTTTTTCGATTCAAAACTAGATTTTAGCGCTTTGTGGAGTTCAAATAACGTGTTTTGAGATCATTTGTATCGTATCTTTTACTACATAACTTTTCACCAAATTTCACAAACACTAAGAAATTTTGTTTTTCGATTCAAAACAAGATTTTAGCGCCTTGAGGAGTTCAAATAACGTGTTTTGAGATCATTTGTATCGTATCTTTTACTACATAACTTTTCACCAAATTTCACAAACACTAAGAAAGATTGTTTTTCGATTCAAAACAAGATTTTGATGCTTTGTGGAGTTCAAATAACGTGTTTTCAGATCATTGGTATCGTATCATTTACTACATAACTTTTCACCAAATTTCACAAACACTATGAAAGTTTGTTTTTCGATTCAAAACAAGATTTTAACGCTTTGTGGAGTTCAAATAACGCGTTTTGAGATCATTTGTATCGTATCTTTTACTACATAACTTTTCACCAAATTTCACAAACACTAAGTAAGTTTGTTTTTCGATTCAAAACAAGATTTTAACGCTTTGAGGAGTTCAAATAACGTGTTTTGAGATCATTTGTATCGTATCTTTTACTACATAACTTTTCACCAAATTTCACAAACACTAAGAAAGTTTGTTTTTCGATTCAAAACAAGATTTTAACGCTTTGTGGAGTTCAAATAACGTGTTTTGAGATCATTTGTATCGTATCTTTCACTACATAACTTTTCACCAAATTTCACAAACACTAAGTAAGTTTGTTTTTCGATTCAAAACAAGATTTTAATGCTTTGAGGAGTCAAATAACGTGTTTTGAGATCATTTGTATCGTATCTTTTATTACATAACTTTTCACCAAATTTCACAAACACTAAGAAAGTTTGTTTTTTTATTCAAAACAAGATTTTAACGCCTTGAGGAGTCAAATAACGTGTTTTGAGATCATTTGTATCGTATCTTTTATTACATAACTTTTCACCAAATTTCACAAACACTAAGAAAGTTTGTTTTTCGATTCAAAACAAGATTTTAACGCTTTGTGGAGTTCAAATAACGTGTTTTGAGATCATTTGTATCGTATCTTTTACTACATAACTTTTCACCAAATTTCACAAACACTAAGAAATTTTGTTTTTCGATTAAAAACAAGATTTTAGCGCTTTGTGGAGTTCAAATAACGTGTTTTGAGATCATTTGTATCGTATCTTTTACTACATAACTTTTCACCAAATTTCACAAACACTAAGAAAGTTTGTTTTTCGATTCAAAACAAGATTTTAACGCTTTGTGGAGTTCAAATAACGTATTTTGAGATCATTTGTATCGTATCTTTTACTACATAACTTTTCACCAAATTTCACAAACACTAAGTAAGTTTGTTTTTCGATTCAAAACAAGATTTTAACGCTTTGAGGAGTTCAAATAACGTGTTTTGAGATCATTTGTATCGTATCTTTTACTACATAACTTTTCACCAAATTTCACAAACACTAAGAAAGTTTGTTTTTCGATTCAAAACAAGATTTTAACGCTTTGTGGAGTTCAAATAACGTGTTTTGAGATCATTTGTATCGTATCTTTTACTACATAACTTTTCACCAAATTTCCCAAACACTAAGAAAGTTTGTTTTTCGATTCAAAACAAGATTTTAACACTTTGTGGAGTTCAAATAACGGGTTTTGAGATCATTTGTATCGTATCATTCACTACATAACTTTTCACCAAATTTCACAAACACTAAGTAAGTTTGTTTTTCGATTCAAAACAAGATTTTAACGCTTTGAGGAGTTCAAATAACGTGTTTTGGGATCATTTGTATCGTATCTTTTACTACATAACTTTTCACCAAATTTCACAAACACTAAGAAAGTTTGTTTTTCAATTCAAAGCAAGATTTTAGTGCTTTGTGGAGTTCAAATAACGTGTTTTTGAGATCATTTGTATCGTATCTTTTACTACATAACTTTTCACGAAATTTCACAAACATTAAGAAAGTTTGTTTTTCGATTCAAAACAAGATTTTAACGCTTTGTGGAGTTCAAATAACGTGTTTTGAGATCATTTGTATCGTATCTTTTACTACATAACTTTTCACCAAATTTCCTAAACACTAAGAAAGTTTGTTTTTCGATTCAAAACAAGATTTTAACACTTTGTGGAGTTCAAATAACGTGTTTTGAGATCATTTGTATCGTATCTTTTACTACATAACTTTTCACCAAATTTCACAAACACTAATAAAGTTTGTTTTTCGATTCAAAACAAGATTGTAACGCTTTGTGGAGTTCAAATAACGTGTTTTGAGATCATTTGTATCGTATCTTTTTTTCACCAAATTTCACAAACACTAAGTAAGTTTGTTTTTCGATTCAAAACAAGATTTTAACGCTTTGAGGAGTTCAAATAACGTGTTTTGAGATCATTTGTATCGTAGCTTTTACTACATAACTTTTCACCAAATTTCACAAACACTAAGAAAGTTTGTTTTTCGATTCAAAACAAGATTTTAACGCTTTGTGGAGTTCAAATAACGTGTTTTGAGATCATTTGTATCGTATCTTTTACTACATAACTTTTCACCAAATTTCCTAAACACTAAGAAAGTTTGTTTTTCGATTCAAAACAAGATTTTAACACTTTGTGGAGTTCAAATAACGTGTTTTGAGATCATTTGTATCGTATCATGCACTACATAACTTTTCACCAAATTTCACAAACACTAAGTAAGTTTGTTTTTCGATTCAAAACAAGATTTTAACGCTTTGAGGAGTTCAAATAACGTGTTTTGAGATCATTTGTATCGTATCTTTTAATACATAACTTTTCACCAAATTTCACAAACACTAATAAAGTTTGTTTTTCGATTCAAAACTAGATTTTAGCGCTTTGTGGAGTTCAAATAACGTGTTTTGAGATCATTTGTATCGTATCTTTTACTACATAACTTTTCACCAAATTTCACAAACACTAAGAAATTTTGTTTTTCGATTCAAAACTAGATT
This sequence comes from Luzula sylvatica, assembly GCA_946800325.1. Taxonomy (NCBI): domain Eukaryota; kingdom Viridiplantae; phylum Streptophyta; class Magnoliopsida; order Poales; family Juncaceae; genus Luzula; species Luzula sylvatica. The sequence goes on along the minus strand of OX326956.1, from coordinate 69,304,792 downwards.
TTGATGCTTTGTGGAGTTCAAATAACGTGTTTTCAGATCATTGGTATCGTATCTTTTACTACATAACTTTTCACCAAATTTCACAAACACTAAGAAAGTTTGTTTTTCGATACAAAACAAGATTTTAACGCTTTGAGGAGTTCAAATAACGTGTTTTGAGATCATTTGTATCGTATCTTTTAATACATAACTTTTCACCAAATTTCACAAACACTAAGAAAGTTTGTTTTTCGATTCAAAACAAGATTTTAACGCTTTGTGGAGTTCAAATAACGTGTTTTGAGATCATTTGTATCGTATCTTTTACTACATAACTTTTCACCAAATTTCCTAAACACTAAGAAAGTTTGTTTTTCGATTCAAAACAAGATTTTAACACTTTGTGGAGTTCAAATAACGTGTTTTGAGATCATTTGTATCGTATCATGCACTACATAACTTTTCACCAAATTGCACAAACACTAAGTAAGTTTGTTTTTCGATTCAAAACAAGATTTTAACGCTTTGAGGAGTTCAAATAACGTGTTTTGAGATCATTTGTATCGTATCTTTTACTACATAACTTTTCACCAAATTTCACAAACACTAAGAAAGTATGTTTTCGATTCAAAACAAGATTTTAACGCCTTGATGAGTTCAAATAACGTATTTTTAGATCATTTGTATCGTATCTTTTACTACATAAATTTCCACCAAATTTCACAAACACTAAGAAAGTTTGTTTTTCGATACAAAACAAGATTTTAACGCTTTGTGGAGTTCAAATAACGTATTTTGAGATCATTTGTATCGTATCTTTTACTACATAACTTTTCACCAAATTTCACAAACACTAAGTAAGTTTGTTTTTCGATTCAAAACAAGATTTTAACGCTTTGAGGAGTTCAAATAACGTGTTTTGAGATCATTTGTATCGTATCTTTTACTACATAACTTTTCACCAAATTTCACAAACACTAAGAAAGTTTGTTTTTCGATTCAAAACAAGATTTTAACGCTTTGTGGAGTTCAAATAACGTGTTTTGAGATCATTTGTATCGTATCTTTTACTACATAACTTTTCACCAAATTTCCCAAACACTAAGAAAGTTTGTTTTTCGATTCAAAACAAGATTTTAACACTTTGTGGAGTTCAAATAACGGGTTTTGAGATCATTTGTATCGTATCATTCACTACATAACTTTTCACCAAATTTCACAAACACTAAGTAAGTTTGTTTTTCGATTCAAAACAAGATTTTAACGCTTTGAGGAGTTCAAATAACGTGTTTTGGGATCATTTGTATCGTATCTTTTACTACATAACTTTTCACCAAATTTCACAAACACTAAGAAAGTTTGTTTTTCAATTCAAAGCAAGATTTTAGTGCTTTGTGGAGTTCAAATAACGTGTTTTTGAGATCATTTGTATCGTATCTTTTACTACATAACTTTTCACGAAATTTCACAAACATTAAGAAAGTTTGTTTTTCGATTCAAAACAAGATTTTAACGCTTTGTGGAGTTCAAATAACGTGTTTTGAGATCATTTGTATCGTATCTTTTACTACATAACTTTTCACCAAATTTCCTAAACACTAAGAAAGTTTGTTTTTCGATTCAAAACAAGATTTTAACACTTTGTGGAGTTCAAATAACGTGTTTTGAGATCATTTGTATCGTATCTTTTACTACATAACTTTTCACCAAATTTCACAAACACTAATAAAGTTTGTTTTTCGATTCAAAACAAGATTGTAACGCTTTGTGGAGTTCAAATAACGTGTTTTGAGATCATTTGTATCGTATCTTTTTTTCACCAAATTTCACAAACACTAAGTAAGTTTGTTTTTCGATTCAAAACAAGATTTTAACGCTTTGAGGAGTTCAAATAACGTGTTTTGAGATCATTTGTATCGTAGCTTTTACTACATAACTTTTCACCAAATTTCACAAACACTAAGAAAGTTTGTTTTTCGATTCAAAACAAGATTTTAACGCTTTGTGGAGTTCAAATAACGTGTTTTGAGATCATTTGTATCGTATCTTTTACTACATAACTTTTCACCAAATTTCCTAAACACTAAGAAAGTTTGTTTTTCGATTCAAAACAAGATTTTAACACTTTGTGGAGTTCAAATAACGTGTTTTGAGATCATTTGTATCGTATCATGCACTACATAACTTTTCACCAAATTTCACAAACACTAAGTAAGTTTGTTTTTCGATTCAAAACAAGATTTTAACGCTTTGAGGAGTTCAAATAATGTGTTTTGAGATCATTTGTATCGTATCTTTTAATACATAACTTTTCACCAAATTTCACAAACACTAATAAAGTTTGTTTTTCGATTCAAAACTAGATTTTAGCGCTTTGTGGAGTTCAAATAACGTGTTTTGAGATCATTTGTATCGTATCTTTTACTACATAACTTTTCACCAAATTTCACAAACACTAAGAAATTTTGTTTTTCGATTCAAAACTAGATTTTGATGCTTTGTGGAGTTCAAATAACGTGTTTTCAGATCATTGGTATCGTATCTTTTACTACATAACTTTTCACCAAATTTCACAAACACTAAGAAAGTTTGTTTTTCGATACAAAACAAGATTTTAACGCTTTGAGGAGTTCAAATAACGTGTTTTGAGATCATTTGTATCGTATCTTTTAATACATAACTTTTCACCAAATTTCACAAACACTAAGAAAGTTTGTTTTTCGATTCAAAACAAGATTTTAACGCTTTGTGGAGTTCAAATAACGTGTTTTGAGATCATTTGTATCGTATCTTTTACTACATAACTTTTCACCAAATTTCCTAAACACTAAGAAAGTTTGTTTTTCGATTCAAAACAAGATTTTAACACTTTGTGGAGTTCAAATAACGTGTTTTGAGATCATTTGTATCGTATCATGCACTACATAACTTTTCACCAAATTTCACAAACACTAAGAAAGTATGTTTTCGATTCAAAACAAGATTTTAACGCCTTGAGGAGTTCAAATAACGTATTTTTAGATCATTTGTATCGTATCTTTTACTACATAAATTTCCACCAAATTTCACAAACACTAAGAAAGTTTGTTTTTCGATACAAAACAAGATTTTAACGCTTTGAGGAGTTCAAATAACGTGTTTTGAGATCATTTGTATCGTATCTTTTACTACATAACTTTTCACCAAATTTCACAAACACTAATAAAGTTTGTTTTTCGATTCAAAACTAGATTTTAGCGCTTTGTGGAGTTCAAATAACGTGTTTTGAGATCATTTGTATCGTATCTTTTACTACATAACTTTTCACCAAATTTCACAAACACTAAGAAAGTTTGTTTTTCGATTCAAAACAAGATTTTAGCGCCTTGAGGAGTTCAAATAACGTGTTTTGAGATCATTTGTATCGTATCTTTTACTACATAACTTTTCACCAAATTTCACAAACACTAAGAAAGTTTGTTTTTCGATTCAAAACAAGATTTTGATGCTTTGTGGAGTTCAAATAACGTGTTTTCAGATCATTGGTATCGTATCATTTACTACATAACTTTTCACCAAATTTCACAAACACTATGAAAGTTTGTTTTTCGATTCAAAACAAGATTTTAACGCTTTGTGGAGTTCAAATAACGCGTTTTGAGATCATTTGTATCGTATCTTTTACTACATAACTTTTCACCAAATTTCACAAACACTAAGTAAGGTTGTTTTTCGATTCAAAACAAGATTTTAACGCTTTGAGGAGTTCAAATAACGTGTTTTGAGATCATTTGTATCGTATCTTTTACTACATAACTTTTCACCAAATTTCACAAACACTAAGAAAGTTTGTTTTTCGATTCAAAACAAGATTTTAACGCCTTGATGAGTTCAAATAACGTATTTTTAGATCATTTGTATCGTATCTTTTACTACATAAATTTCCACCAAATTTCACAAACACTAAGAAAGTTTGTTTTTCGATACAAAACAAGATTTTAACGCTTTGAGGAGTTCAAATAACGTGTTTTGAGATCATTTGTATCGTATCTTTTACTACATAACTTTTCACCAAATTTCACAAACACTAATAAAGTTTGTTTTTCGATTCAAAACTAGATTTTAGCGCTTTGTGGAGTTCAAATAACGTGTTTTGAGATCATTTGTATCGTATCTTTTACTACATAACTTTTCACCAAATTTCACAAACACTAAGAAAGTTTGTTTTTCGATTCAAAACAAGATTTTAGCGCCTTGAGGAGTTCAAATAACGTGTTTTGAGATCATTTGTATCGTATCTTTTACTACATAACTTTTCACCAAATTTCACAAACACTAAGAAAGTTTGTTTTTCGATTCAAAACAAGATTTTAGCGCCTTGAGGAGTTCAAATAACGTGTTTTGAGATCATTTGTATCGTATCTTTTACTACATAACTTTTCACCAAATTTCACAAACACTAAGAAAGTTTGTTTTTCGATTCAAAACAAGATTTTGATGCTTTGTGGAGTTCAAATAACGTGTTTTCAGATCATTGGTATCGTATCATTTACTACATAACTTTTCACCAAATTTCACAAACACTAGGAAAGTTTGTTTTTCGATTCAAAACAAGATTTTAACGCTTTGTGGAGTTCAAATAACGCGTTTTGAGATCATTTGTATCGTATCTTTTACTACATAACTTTTCACCAAATTTCACAAACACTAAGTAAGGTTGTTTTTCGATTCAAAACAAGATTTTAACGCTTTGAGGAGTTCAAATAACGTGTTTTGAGATCATTTGTATCGTATCTTTTACTACATAACTTTTCACCAAATTTCACAAACACTAAGAAAGTTTGTTTTTCGATTCAAAACAAGATTTTAACGCCTTGATGAGTTCAAATAACGTATTTTTAGATCATTTGTATCGTATCTTTTACTACATAAATTTCCACCAAATTTCACAAACACTAAGAAAGTTTGTTTTTCGATACAAAACAAGATTTTAACGCTTTGAGGAGTTCAAATAACGTGTTTTGAGATCATTTGTATCGTATCTTTTACTACATAACTTTTCACCAAATTTCACAAACACTAAGAAAGTTTGTTTTTCGATTCAAAACAAGATTTTAACGCTTTGTGGAGTTCAAATAACGTGTTTTGAGATCATTTGTATCGTATCTTTCACTACATGACTTTTCACCAAATTTCACAAACACTAAGAAAGTTTGTTTTTTTATTCAAAACAAGATTTTAACGCCTTGAGGAGTCAAATAACGTGTTTTGAGATCATTTGTATCGTATCTTTTATTACATAACTTTTCACCAAATTTCACAAACACTAAGAAAGTTTGTTTTTCGATTCAAAACAAGATTTTAACGCTTTGTGGAGTTCAAATAACGTGTTTTGAGATCATTTGTATCGTATCTTTTACTACATAACTTTTCACCAAATTTCACAAACACTAAGAAATTTTGTTTTTCGATTCAAAACAAGATTTTAGCGCTTTGTGGAGTTCAAATAACGTGTTTTGAGATCATTTGTATCGTATCTTTTACTACATAACTTTTCACCAAATTTCACAAACACTAAGTAAGTTTGTTTCTCGATTCAAAACAAGATTTTAACGCTTTGAGCAGTTCAAATAACGTGTTTTGAGATCATTTGTATCGTATCTTTTACTACATAACTTTTCACCAAATTTCACAAACACTAAGAAAGTTTGTTTTTCGATTCAAAACAAGATTTTAACGCTTTGTGGAGTTCAAATAACGTGTTTTGAGATCATTTGTATCGTATCTTTTACTACATAACTTTTCACCAAATTTCCCAAACACTAAGAAAGTTTGTTTTTCGATTCAAAACAAGATTTTAACACTTTGTGGAGTTCAAATAACGGGTTTTGAGATCATTTGTATCGTATCATTCACTACATAACTTTTCACCAAATTTCACAAACACTAAGTAAGTTTGTTTTTCGATTCAAAACAAGATTTTAACGCTTTGAGGAGTTCAAATAACGTGTTTTGGGATCATTTGTATCGTATCTTTTACTACATAACTTTTCACCAAATTTCACAAACACTAAGAAAGTTTGTTTTTCAATTCAAAGCAAGATTTTAGTGCTTTGTGGAGTTCAAATAACGTGTTTTTGAGATCATTTGTATCGTATCTTTTACTACATAACTTTTCACGAAATTTCACAAACATTAAGAAAGTTTGTTTTTCGATTCAAAACAAGATTTTAACGCTTTGTGGAGTTCAAATAACGTGTTTTGAGATCATTTGTATCGTATCTTTTACTACATAACTTTTCACCAAATTTCACAAACACTAAGAAAGTTTGTTTTTCGATTCAAAACAAGATTTTAACGCTTTGTGGAGTTCAAATAACGTGTTTTGAGATCATTTATATCGTATCTTTTACTACATAACTTTTCACCAAATTTCACAAACACTAAGAAAGTTTGTTTTTTTATTCAAAACAAGATTTTAACGCCTTGAGGAGTCAAATAACGTGTTTTTAGATCATTTGTATCGTATCTTTTATTACATAACTTTTCACCAAATTTCACAAACACTAAGAAAGTTTGTTTTTCGATTCAAAACAAGATTTTAACGCTTTGTGGAGTTCAAATAACGTGTTTTGAGATCATTTGTATCGTATCTTTTACTACCTAACTTTTCACCAAATTTCACAAACACTAAGAAAGTTTGTTTTTCGATTCAAAACAAGATTTTAACGGCTGGATGAGTTCAAATAACGTATTTTTAGATCATTTGTATCGTATCTTTTACTACATAAATTTCCACCAAATTTCACAAACACTAAGAAAGTTTGTTTTTCGATACAAAACAAGATTTTAACGCTTTGAGGAGTTCAAATAACGTGTTTTGAGATCATTTGTATCGTATCTTTTAATACATAACTTTTCACCAAATTTCACAAACACTAATAAAGTTTGTTTTTCGATTCAAAACTAGATTTTAGCGCTTTGTGGAGTTCAAATAACGTGTTTTGAGATCATTTGTATCGTATCTTTTACTACATAACTTTTCACCAAATTTCACAAACACTAAGAAATTTTGTTTTTCGATTCAAAACAAGATTTTAGCGCCTTGAGGAGTTCAAATAACGTGTTTTGAGATCATTTGTATCGTATCTTTTACTACATAACTTTTCACCAAATTTCACAAACACTAAGAAAGTTTGTTTTTCGATTCAAAACAAGATTTTGATGCTTTGTGGAGTTCAAATAACGTGTTTTCAGATCATTGGTATCGTATCATTTACTACATAACTTTTCACCAAATTTCACAAACACTATGAAAGTTTGTTTTTCGATTCAAAACAAGATTTTAACGCTTTGTGGAGTTCAAATAACGCGTTTTGAGATCATTTGTATCGTATCTTTTACTACATAACTTTTCACCAAATTTCACAAACACTAAGTAAGTTTGTTTTTCGATTCAAAACAAGATTTTAACGCTTTGAGGAGTGCAAATAACGTGTTTTGAGATCATTTGTATCGTATCTTTTACTACATAACTTTTCACCAAATTTCACAAACACTAAGAAAGTTTGTTTTTCGATTCAAAACAAGATTTTAACGCTTTGTGGAGTTCAAATAACGTGTTTTGAGATCATTTGTATCGTATCTTTCACTACATAACTTTTCACCAAATTTCACAAACACTAAGTAAGTTTGTTTTTCGATTCAAAACAAGATTTTAACGCTTTGAGGAGTCAAATAACGTGTTTTGAGATCATTTGTATCGTATCTTTTATTACATAACTTTTCACCAAATTTCACAAACACTAAGAAAGTTTGTTTTTTTATTCAAAACAAGATTTTAACGCCTTGAGGAGTCAAATAACGTGTTTTGAGATCATTTGTATCGTATCTTTTATTACATAACTTTTCACCAAATTTCACAAACACTAAGAAAGTTTGTTTTTCGATTCAAAACAAGATTTTAACGCTTTGTGGAGTTCAAATAACGTGTTTTGAGATCATTTGTATCGTATCTTTTACTACATAACTTTTCACCAAATTTCACAAACACTAAGAAATTTTGTTTTTCGATTCAAAACAAGATTTTAGCGCTTTGTGGAGTTCAAATAACGTGTTTTGAGATCATTTGTATCGTATCTTTTACTACATAACTTTTCACCAAATTTCACAAACACTAAGAAAGTTTGTTTTTCGATTCAAAACAAGATTTTAACGCTTTGTGGAGTTCAAATAACGTATTTTGAGATCATTTGTATCGTATCTTTTACTACATAACTTTTCACCAAATTTCACAAACACTAAGTAAGTTTGTTTTTCGATTCAAAACAAGATTTTAACGCTTTGAGGAGTTCAAATAACGTGTTTTGAGATCATTTGTATCGTATCTTTTACTACATAACTTTTCACCAAATTTCACAAACACTAAGAAAGTTTGTTTTTCGATTCAAAACAAGATTTTAACGCTTTGTGGAGTTCAAATAACGTGTTTTGAGATCATTTGTATCGTATCTTTTACTACATAACTTTTCACCAAATTTCCCAAACACTAAGAAAGTTTGTTTTTCGATTCAAAACAAGATTTTAACACTTTGTGGAGTTCAAATAACGGGTTTTGAGATCATTTGTATCGTATCATTCACTACATAACTTTTCACCAAATTTCACAAACACTAAGTAAGTTTGTTTTTCGATTCAAAACAAGATTTTAACGCTTTGAGGAGTTCAAATAACGTGTTTTGGGATCATTTGTATCGTATCTTTTACTACATAACTTTTCACCAAATTTCACAAACACTAAGAAAGTTTGTTTTTCAATTCAAAGCAAGATTTTAGTGCTTTGTGGAGTTCAAATAACGTGTTTTTGAGATCATTTGTATCGTATCTTTTACTACATAACTTTTCACGAAATTTCACAAACATTAAGAAAGTTTGTTTTTCGATTCAAAACAAGATTTTAACGCTTTGTGGAGTTCAAATAACGTGTTTTGAGATCATTTGTATCGTATCTTTTACTACATAACTTTTCACCAAATTTCACAAACACTAAGAAAGTTTGTTTTTCGATTCAAAACAAGATTTTAACGCTTTGTGGAGTTCAAATAACGTGTTTTGAGATCATTTATATCGTATCTTTTACTACATAACTTTTCACCAAATTTCACAAACACTAAGAAAGTTTGTTTTTTTATTCAAAACAAGATTTTAACGCCTTGAGGAGTCAAATAACGTGTTTTTAGATCATTTGTATCGTATCTTTTATTACATAACTTTTCACCAAATTTCACAAACACTAAGAAAGTTTGTTTTTCGATTCAAAACAAGATTTTAACGCTTTGTGGAGTTCAAATAACGTGTTTTGAGATCATTTGTATCGTATCTTTTACTACCTAACTTTTCACCAAATTTCACAAACACTAAGAAAGTTTGTTTTTCGATTCAAAACAAGATTTTAACGGCTGGATGAGTTCAAATAACGTATTTTTAGATCATTTGTATCGTATCTTTTACTACATAAATTTCCACCAAATTTCACAAACACTAAGAAAGTTTGTTTTTCGATACAAAACAAGATTTTAACGCTTTGAGGAGTTCAAATAACGTGTTTTGAGATCATTTGTATCGTATCTTTTAATACATAACTTTTCACCAAATTTCACAAACACTAATAAAGTTTGTTTTTCGATTCAAAACTAGATTTTAGCGCTTTGTGGAGTTCAAATAACGTGTTTTGAGATCATTTGTATCGTATCTTTTACTACATAACTTTTCACCAAATTTCACAAACACTAAGAAATTTTGTTTTTCGATTCAAAACAAGATTTTAGCGCCTTGAGGAGTTCAAATAACGTGTTTTGAGATCATTTGTATCGTATCTTTTACTACATAACTTTTCACCAAATTTCACAAACACTAAGAAAGTTTGTTTTTCGATTCAAAACAAGATTTTGATGCTTTGTGGAGGTCAAATAACGTGTTTTCAGATCATTGGTATCGTATCATTTACTACATAACTTTTCACCAAATTTCACAAACACTATGAAAGTTTGTTTTTCGATTCAAAACAAGATTTTAACGCTTTGTGGAGTTCAAATAACGCGTTTTGAGATCATTTGTATCGTATCTTTTACTACATAACTTTTCACCAAATTTCACAAACACTAAGTAAGTTTGTTTTTCGATTCAAAACAAGATTTTAACGCTTTGAGGAGTTCAAATAACGTGTTTTGAGATCATTTGTATCGTATCTTTTACTACATAACTTTTCACCAAATTTCACAAACACTAAGAAAGTTTGTTTTTCGATTCAAAACAAGATTTTAACGCTTTGTGGAGTTCAAATAACGTGTTTTGAGATCATTTGTATCGTATCTTTCACTACATAACTTTTCACCAAATTTCACAAACACTAAGTAAGTTTGTTTTTCGATTCAAAACAAGATTTTAACGCTTTGAGGAGTCAAATAACGTGTTTTGAGATCATTTGTATCGTATCTTTTATTACATAACTTTTCACCAAATTTCACAAACACTAAGAAAGTTTGTTTTTCGATTCAAAACAAGATTTTAACGCCTTGAGGAGTCAAATAACGTGTTTTGAGATCATTTGTATCGTATCTTTTATTACATAACTTTTCACCAAATTTCACAAACACTAAGAAAGTTTGTTTTTCGATTCAAAACAAGATTTTAACGCTTTGTGGAGTTCAAATAACGTGTTTTGAGATCATTTGTATCGTATCTTTTACTACATAACTTTTCACCAAATTTCACAAACACTAAGTAAGTTTGTTTTTCGATTCACAACAAGATTTTAACGCTTTGAGGAGTTCAAATAACGTGTTTTGAGATCATTTGTATCGTATCTTTTACTACATAACTTTTCACCAAATTTCACAAACACTAATAAAGTTTGTTTTTCGATTCAAAACAAGATTGTAACGCTTTGTGGAGTTCAAATAACGTGTTTTGAGATCATTTGTATCGTATCTTTCACTACATAACTTTTCACCAAATTTCACAAACACTAAGTAAGTTTGTTTTTCGATTCAAAACAAGATTTTAACGCTTTGAGGAGTTCAAATAACGTGTTTTGAGATCATTTGTATCGTAGCTTTTACTACATAACTTTTCACCAAATTTCACAAACACTAAGAAAGTTTGTTTTTCGATTCAAAACAAGATTTTAACGCTTTGTGGAGTTCAAATAACGTGTTTTGAGATCATTTGTATCGTATCTTTTACTACATAACTTTTCACCAAATTTCCTAAACACTAAGAAAGTTTGTTTTTCGATTCAAAACAAGATTTTAACACTTTGTGGAGTTCAAATAACGTGTTTTGAGATCATTTGTATCGTATCATGCACTACATAACTTTTCACCAAATTTCACAAACACTAAGTAAGTTTGTTTTTCGATTCAAAACAAGATTTTAACGCTTTGAGGAGTTCAAATAACGTGTTTTGAGATCATTTGTATCGTATCTTTTACTACATAACTTTTCACCAAATTTCACAAACACTAAGAAAGTATGTTTTCGATTCAAAACAAGATTTTAACGCCTTGAGGAGTTCAAATAACGTATTTTTAGATCATTTGTATCGTATCTTTTACTACATAAATTTCCACCAAATTTCACAAACACTAAGAAAGTTTGTTTTTCGATACAAAACAAGATTTTAACGCTTTGAGGAGTTCAAATAACGTGTTTTGAGATCATTTGTATCGTATCTTTTACTACATAACTTTTCACCAAATTTCACAAACACTAATAAAGTTTGTTTTTCGATTCAAAACTAGATTTTAGCGCTTTGTGGAGTTCAAATAACGTGTTTTGAGATCATTTGTATCGTATCTTTTACTACATAACTTTTCACCAAATTTCACAAACACAAAGAAAGTTTGTTTTTCGATTCAAAACAAGATTTTAGCGCCTTGAGGAGTTCAAATAACGTGTTTTGAGATCATTTGTATCGTATCTTTTACTACATAACTTTTCACCAAATTTCACAAACACTAAGAAAGTTTGTTTTTCGATTCAAAACAAGATTTTGATGCTTTGTGGAGTTCAAATAACGTGTTTTCAGATCATTGGTATCGTATCATTTACTACATAACTTTTCACCAAATTTCACAAACACTATGAAAGTTTGTTTTTCGATTCAAAACAAGATTTTAACGCTTTGTGGAGTTCAAATAACGCGTTTTGAGATCATTTGTATCGTATCTTTTACTACATAACTTTTCACCAAATTTCACAAACACTAAGTAAGGTTGTTTTTCGATTCAAAACAAGATTTTAACGCTTTGAGGAGTTCAAATAACGTGTTTTGAGATCATTTGTATCGTATCTTTTACTACATAACTTTTCACCAAATTTCACAAACACTAAGAAAGTTTGTTTTTCGATTCAAAACAAGATTTTAACGGCTGGATGAGTTCAAATAACGTATTTTTAGATCATTTGTATCGTATCTTTTACTACATAAATTTCCACCAAATTTCACAAACACTAAGAAAGTTTGTTTTTCGATACAAAACAAGATTTTAACGCTTTGAGGAGTTCAAATAACGTGTTTTGAGATCATTTGTATCGTATCTTTTAATACATAACTTTTCACCAAATTTCACAAACACTAATAAAGTTTGTTTTTCGATTCAAAACTAGATTTTAGCGCTTTGTGGAGTTCAAATAACGTGTTTTGAGATCATTTGTATCGTATCTTTTACTACATAACTTTTCACCAAATTTCACAAACACTAAGAAATTTTGTTTTTCGATTCAAAACAAGATTTTAGCGCCTTGAGGAGTTCAAATAACGTGTTTTGAGATCATTTGTATCGTATCTTTTACTACATAACTTTTCACCAAATTTCACAAACACTAAGAAAGTTTGTTTTTCGATTCAAAACAAGATTTTGATGCTTTGTGGAGTTCAAATAACGTGTTTTCAGATCATTGGTATCGTATCATTTACTACATAACTTTTCACCAAATTTCACAAACACTATGAAAGTTTGTTTTTCGATTCAAAACAAGATTTTAACGCTTTGTGGAGTTCAAATAACGCGTTTTGAGATCATTTGTATCGTATCTTTTACTACATAACTTTTCACCAAATTTCACAAACACTAAGTAAGTTTGTTTTTCGATTCAAAACAAGATTTTAACGCTTTGAGGAGTTCAAATAACGTGTTTTGAGATCATTTGTATCGTATCTTTTACTACATAACTTTTCACCAAATTTCACAAACACTAAGAAAGTTTGTTTTTCGATTCAAAACAAGATTTTAACGCTTTGTGGAGTTCAAATAACGTGTTTTGAGATCATTTGTATCGTATCTTTCACTACATAACTTTTCACCAAATTTCACAAACACTAAGTAAGTTTGTTTTTCGATTCAAAACAAGATTTTAACGCTTTGAGGAGTCAAATAACGTGTTTTGAGATCATTTGTATCGTATCTTTTATTACATAACTTTTCACCAAATTTCACAAACACTAAGAAAGTTTGTTTTTCGATTCAAAACAAGATTTTAACGCCTTGAGGAGTCAAATAACGTGTTTTGAGATCATTTGTATCGTATCTTTTATTACATAACTTTTCACCAAATTTCACAAACACTAAGAAAGTTTGTTTTTCGATTCAAAACAAGATTTTAACGCTTTGTGGAGTTCAAATAACGTGTTTTGAGATCATTTGTATCGTATCTTTTACTACATAACTTTTCACCAAATTTCACAAACACTAAGTAAGTTTGTTTTTCGATTCACAACAAGATTTTAACGCTTTGAGGAGTTCAAATAACGTGTTTTGAGATCATTTGTATCGTATCTTTTACTACATAACTTTTCACCAAATTTCACAAACACTAATAAAGTTTGTTTTTCGATTCAAAACAAGATTGTAACGCTTTGTGGAGTTCAAATAACGTGTTTTGAGATCATTTGTATCGTATCTTTCACTACATAACTTTTCACCAAATTTCACAAACACTAAGTAAGTTTGTTTTTCGATTCAAAACAAGATTTTAACGCTTTGAGGAGTTCAAATAACGTGTTTTGAGATCATTTGTATCGTAGCTTTTACTACATAACTTTTCACCAAATTTCACAAACACTAAGAAAGTTTGTTTTTCGATTCAAAACAAGATTTTAACGCTTTGTGGAGTTCAAATAACGTGTTTTGAGATCATTTGTATCGTATCTTTTACTACATAACTTTTCACCAAATTTCCTAAACACTAAGAAAGTTTGTTTTTCGATTCAAAACAAGATTTTAACACTTTGTGGAGTTCAAATAACGTGTTTTGAGATCATTTGTATCGTATCATGCACTACATAACTTTTCACCAAATTTCACAAACACTAAGTAAGTTTGTTTTTCGATTCAAAACAAGATTTTAACGCTTTGAGGAGTTCAAATAACGTGTTTTGAGATCATTTGTATCGTATCTTTTACTACATAACTTTTCACCAAATTTCACAAACACTAAGAAAGTATGTTTTCGATTCAAAACAAGATTTTAACGCCTTGAGGAGTTCAAATAACGTATTTTTAGATCATTTGTATCGTATCTTTTACTACATAAATTTCCACCAAATTTCACAAACACTAAGAAAGTTTGTTTTTCGATACAAAACAAGATTTTAACGCTTTGAGGAGTTCAAATAACGTGTTTTGAGATCATTTGTATCGTATCTTTTACTACATAACTTTTCACCAAATTTCACAAACACTAATAAAGTTTGTTTTTCGATTCAAAACTAGATTTTAGCGCTTTGTGGAGTTCAAATAACGTGTTTTGAGATCATTTGTATCGTATCTTTTACTACATAACTTTTCACCAAATTTCACAAACACAAAGAAAGTTTGTTTTTCGATTCAAAACAAGATTTTAGCGCCTTGAGGAGTTCAAATAACGTGTTTTGAGATCATTTGTATCGTATCTTTTACTACATAACTTTTCACCAAATTTCACAAACACTAAGAAAGTTTGTTTTTCGATTCAAAACAAGATTTTGATGCTTTGTGGAGTTCAAATAACGTGTTTTCAGATCATTGGTATCGTATCATTTACTACATAACTTTTCACCAAATTTCACAAACACTATGAAAGTTTGTTTTTCGATTCAAAACAAGATTTTAACGCTTTGTGGAGTTCAAATAACGCGTTTTGAGATCATTTGTATCGTATCTTTTACTACATAACTTTTCACCAAATTTCACAAACACTAAGTAAGGTTGTTTTTCGATTCAAAACAAGATTTTAACGCTTTGAGGAGTTCAAATAACGTGTTTTGAGATCATTTGTATCGTATCTTTTACTACATAACTTTTCACCAAATTTCACAAACACTAAGAAAGTTTGTTTTTCGATTCAAAACAAGATTTTAACGCCTTGATGAGTTCAAATAACGTATTTTTAGATCATTTGTATCGTATCTTTTACTACATAAATTTCCACCAAATTTCACAAACACTAAGAAAGTTTGTTTTTCGATACAAAACAAGATTTTAACGCTTTGAGGAGTTCAAATAACGTGTTTTGAGATCATTTGTATCGTATCTTTTACTACATAACTTTTCACCAAATTTCACAAACACTAATAAAGTTTGTTTTTCGATTCAAAACTAGATTTTAGCGCTTTGTGGAGTTCAAATAACGTGTTTTGAGATCATTTGTATCGTATCTTTTACTACATAACTTTTCACCAAATTTCACAAACACTAAGAAAGTTTGTTTTTCGATTCAAAACAAGATTTTAGCGCCTTGAGGAGTTCAAATAACGTGTTTTGAGATCATTTGTATCGTATCTTTTACTACATAACTTTTCACCAAATTTCACAAACACTAAGAAAGTTTGTTTTTCGATTCAAAACAAGATTTTAGCGCCTTGAGGAGTTCAAATAACGTGTTTTGAGATCATTTGTATCGTATCTTTTACTACATAACTTTTCACCAAATTTCACAAACACTAAGAAAGTTTGTTTTTCGATTCAAAACAAGATTTTGATGCTTTGTGGAGTTCAAATAACGTGTTTTCAGATCATTGGTATCGTATCATTTACTACATAACTTTTCACCAAATTTCACAAACACTATGAAAGTTTGTTTTTCGATTCAAAACAAGATTTTAACGCTTTGTGGAGTTCAAATAACGCGTTTTGAGATCATTTGTATCGTATCTTTTACAACATAACTTTTCACCAAATTTCACAAACACTAAGTAAGGTTGTTTTTCGATTCAAAACAAGATTTTAACGCTTTGAGGAGTTCAAATAACGTGTTTTGAGATCATTTGTATCGTATCTTTTACTACATAACTTTTCACCAAATTTCACAAACACTAAGAAAGTTTGTTTTTCGATTCAAAACAAGATTTTAACGCCTTGATGAGTTCAAATAACGTATTTTTAGATCATTTGTATCGTATCTTTTACTACATAAATTTCCACCAAATTTCACAAACACTAAGAAAGTTTGTTTTTCGATACAAAACAAGATTTTAACGCTTTGAGGAGTTCAAATAACGTGTTTTGAGATCATTTGTATCGTATCTTTTACTACATAACTTTTCACCAAATTTCACAAACACTAAGAAAGTTTGTTTTTCGATTCAAAACAAGATTTTAACGCTTTGTGGAGTTTAAATAACGTGTTTTGAGATCATTTGTATCGTATCTTTCACTACATGACTTTTCACCAAATTTCACAAACACTAAGAAAGTTTGTTTTTTTATTCAAAACAAGATTTTAACGCCTTGAGGAGTCAAATAACGTGTTTTGAGATCATTTGTATCGTATCTTTTATTACATAACTTTTCACCAAATTTCACAAACACTAAGAAAGTTTGTTTTTCGATTCAAAACAAGATTTTAACGCTTTGTGGAGTTCAAATAACGTGTTTTGAGATCATTTGTATCGTATCTTTTACTACATAACTTTTCACCAAATTTCACAAACACTAAGAAATTTTGTTTTTCGATTCAAAACAAGATTTTAGCGCTTTGTGGAGTTCAAATAACGTGTTTTGAGATCATTTGTATCGTATCTTTTACTACATAACTTTTCACCAAATTTCACAAACACTAAGAAAGTTTGTTTTTCGATTCAAAACAAGATTTTAACGCTTTGTGGAGTTCAAATAACGTATTTTGAGATCATTTGTATCGTATCTTTTACTACATAACTTTTCACCAAATTTCACAAACACTAAGAAAGTTTGTTTTTCGATTCAAAACAAGATTTTAACGCTTTGTGGAGTTCAAATAACGTGTTTTGAGATCATTTGTATCGTATCTTTTACTACATAACTTTTCACCAAATTTCCCAAACACTAAGAAAGTTTGTTTTTCGATTCAAAACAAGATTTTAACACTTTGTGGAGTTCAAATAACGGGTTTTGAGATCATTTGTATCGTATCATTCACTACATAACTTTTCACCAAATTTCACAAACACTAAGTAAGTTTGTTTTTTGATTCAAAACAAGATTTTAACGCTTTGAGGAGTTCAAATAACGTGTTTTGGGATCATTTGTATCGTATCTTTTACTACATAACTTTTCACCAAATTTCACAAACACTAAGAAAGTTTGTTTTTCAATTCAAAGCAATATTTTAGTGCTTTGTGGAGTTCAAATAACGTGTTTTTGAGATCATTTGTATCGTATCTTTTACTACATAACTTTTCACGAAATTTCACAAACATTAAGAAAGTTTGTTTTTCGATTCAAAACAAGATTTTAACGCTTTGTGGAGTTCAAATAACGTGTTTTGAGATCATTTGTATCGTATCTTTTACTACATAACTTTTCACCAAATTTCCCAAACACTAAGAAAGTTTGTTTTTCGATTCAAAACAAGATTTTAACACTTTGTGGAGTTCAAATAACGGGTTTTGAGATCATTTGTATCGTATCATTCACTACATAACTTTTCACCAAATTTCACAAACACTAAGTAAGTTTGTTTTTCGATTCAAAACAAGATTTTAACGCTTTGAGGAGTTCAAATAACGTGTTTTGGGATCATTTGTATCGTATCTTTTACTACATAACTTTTCACCAAATTTCACAAACACTAAGAAAGTTTGTTTTTCAATTCAAAGCAAGATTTTAGTGCTTTGTGGAGTTCAAATAACGTGTTTTTGAGATCATTTGTATCGTATCTTTTACTACATAACTTTTCACGAAATTTCACAAACATTAAGAAAGTTTGTTTTTCGATTCAAAACAAGATTTTAACGCTTTGTGGAGTTCAAATAACGTGTTTTGAGATCATTTGTATCGTATCTTTTACTACATAACTTTTCACCAAATTTCACAAACACTAAGAAAGTTTGTTTTTCGATTCAAAACAAGATTTTAACGCTTTGTGGAGTTCAAATAACGTGTTTTGAGATCATTTATATCGTATCTTTTACTACATAACTTTTCACCAAATTTCACAAACACTAAGAAAGTTTGTTTTTTTATTCAAAACAAGATTTTAACGCCTTGAGGAGTCAAATAACGTGTTTTTAGATCATTTGTATCGTATCTTTTATTACATAACTTTTCACCAAATTTCACAAACACTAAGAAAGTTTGTTTTTCGATTCAAAACAAGATTTTAACGCTTTGTGGAGTTCAAATAACGTGTTTTGAGATCATTTGTATCGTATCTTTTACTACCTAACTTTTCACCAAATTTCACAAACACTAAGAAAGTTTGTTTTTCGATTCAAAACAAGATTTTAACGGCTGGATGAGTTCAAATAACGTATTTTTAGATCATTTGTATCGTATCTTTTACTACATAAATTTCCACCAAATTTCACAAACACTAAGAAAGTTTGTTTTTCGATACAAAACAAGATTTTAACGCTTTGAGGAGTTCAAATAACGTGTTTTGAGATCATTTGTATCGTATCTTTTAATACATAACTTTTCACCAAATTTCACAAACACTAATAAAGTTTGTTTTTCGATTCAAAACTAGATTTTAGCGCTTTGTGGAGTTCAAATAACGTGTTTTGAGATCATTTGTATCGTATCTTTTACTACATAACTTTTCACCAAATTTCACAAACACTAAGAAATTTTGTTTTTCGATTCAAAACAAGATTTTAGCGCCTTGAGGAGTTCAAATAACGTGTTTTGAGATCATTTGTATCGTATCTTTTACTACATAACTTTTCACCAAATTTCACAAACACTAAGAAAGTTTGTTTTTCGATTCAAAACAAGATTTTGATGCTTTGTGGAGTTCAAATAACGTGTTTTCAGATCATTGGTATCGTATCATTTACTACATAACTTTTCACCAAATTTCACAAACACTATGAAAGTTTGTTTTTCGATTCAAAACAAGATTTTAACGCTTTGTGGAGTTCAAATAACGCGTTTTGAGATCATTTGTATCGTATCTTTTACTACATAACTTTTCACCAAATTTCACAAACACTAAGAAAGTTTGTTTTTCGATTCAAAACAAGATTTTAACGCTTTGTGGAGTTCAAATAACGTGTTTTGAGATCATTTGTATCGTATCTTTCACTACATAACTTTTCACCAAATTTCACAAACACTAAGTAAGTTTGTTTTTCGATTCAAAACAAGATTTTAACGCTTTGAGGAGTTCAAATAACGTGTTTTGAGATCATTTGTATCGTATCTTTTACTACATAACTTTTCACCAAATTTCACAAACACTAAGAAAGTTTGTTTTTCGATTCAAAACAAGATTTTAACGCTTTGTGGAGTTCAAATAACGTGTTTTGAGATCATTTGTATCGTATCTTTCACTACATAACTTTTCACCAAATTTCACAAACACTAAGTAAGTTTGTTTTTCGATTCAAAACAAGATTTTAACGCTTTGAGGAGTCAAATAACGTGTTTTGAGATCATTTGTATCGTATCTTTTATTACATAACTTTTCACCAAATTTCACAAACACTAAGAAAGTTTGTTTTTCGATTCAAAACAAGATTTTAACGCCTTGAGGAGTCAAATAACGTGTTTTGAGATCATTTGTATCGTATCTTTTATTACATAACTTTTCACCAAATTTCACAAACACTAAGAAAGTTTGTTTTTCGATTCAAAACAAGATTTTAACGCTTTGTGGAGTTCAAATAACGTGTTTTGAGATCATTTGTATCGTATCTTTTACTACATAACTTTTCACCAAATTTCACAAACACTAAGAAAGTTTGTTTTTTTATTCAAAACAAGATTTTAACGCCTTGAGGAGTCAAATAACGTGTTTTGAGATCATTTGTATCGTATCTTTTATTACATAACTTTTCACCAAATTTCACAAACACTAAGAAAGTTTGTTTTTCGATTCAAAACAAGATTTTAACGCTTTGTGGAGTTCAAATAACGTGTTTTGAGATCATTTGTATCGTATCTTTTACTACATAACTTTTCACCAAATTTCAAAAACACTAAGAAATTTTGTTTTTCGATTCAAAACAAGATTTTAGCGCTTTGTGGAGTTCAAATAACGTGTTTTGAGATCATTTGTATCGTATCTTTTACTACATAACTTTTCACCAAATTTCACAAACACTAAGAAAGTTTGTTTTTCGATTCAAAACAAGATTTTAACGCTTTGTGGAGTTCAAATAACGTGTTTTGAGATCATTTGTATCGTATCTTTTACTACATAACTTTTCACCAAATTTCCCAAACACAAAGAAAGTTTGTTTTTCGATTCAAAACAAGATTTTAACCCTTTGTGGAGTTCAAATAACGGGTTTTGAGATCATTTGTATCGTATCATTCACTACATAACTTTTCACCAAATTTCACAAACACTAAGTAAGTTTGTTTTTCGATTCAAAACAAGATTTTAACGCTTTGAGGAGTTCAAATAACGTGTTTTGAGATCATTTGTATCGTATCTTTTACTACATAACTTTTCACCAAATTTCACAAACACTAAGAAAGTTTGTTTTTCGATTCAAAACAAGATTTTAACGCTTTGAGGAGTTCAAATAACGTGTTTTGGGATCATTTGTATCGTATCTTTTACTACATAACTTTTCACCAAATTTCACAAACACTAAGAAAGTTTGTTTTTCAATTCAAAACAAGATTTTAGTGCTTTGTGGAGTTCAAATAACGTGTTTTTGAGATCATTTGTATCGTATCTTTTACTACATAACTTTTCACCAAATTTCCCAAACACTAAGAAAGTTTGTTTTTCGATTCAAAACAAGATTTTAACACTTTGTGGAGTTCAAATAACGGGTTTTGAGATCATTTGTATCGTATCATTCACTACATAACTTTTCACCAAATTTCACAAACACTAAGTAAGTTTGTTTTTCGATTCAAAACAAGATTTTAACGCTTTGAGGAGTTCAAATAACGTGTTTTGGGATCATTTGTATCGTATCTTTTACTACATAACTTTTCACCAAATTTCACAAACACTAAGAAAGTTTGTTTTTCAATTCAAAGCAAGATTTTAGTGCTTTGTGGAGTTCAAATAACGTGTTTTTGAGATCATTTGTATCGTATCTTTTACTACATAACTTTTCACGAAATTTCACAAACATTAAGAAAGTTTGTTTTTCGATTCAAAACAAGATTTTAACGCTTTGTGGAGTTCAAATAACGTGTTTTGAGATCATTTGTATCGTATCTTTTACTACATAACTTTTCACCAAATTTCACAAACACTAAGAAAGTTTGTTTTTCGATTCAAAACAAGATTTTAACGCTTTGTGGAGTTCAAATAACGTGTTTTGAGATCATTTATATCGTATCTTTTACTACATAACTTTTCACCAAATTTCACAAACACTAAGAAAGTTTGTTTTTTTATTCAAAACAAGATTTTAACGCCTTGAGGAGTCAAATAACGTGTTTTTAGATCATTTGTATCGTATCTTTTATTACATAACTTTTCACCAAATTTCACAAACACTAAGAAAGTTTGTTTTTCGATTCAAAACAAGATTTTAACGCTTTGTGGAGTTCAAATAACGTGTTTTGAGATCATTTGTATCGTATCTTTTACTACCTAACTTTTCACCAAATTTCACAAACACTAAGAAAGTTTGTTTTTCGATTCAAAACAAGATTTTAACGGCTGGATGAGTTCAAATAACGTATTTTTAGATCATTTGTATCGTATCTTTTACTACATAAATTTCCACCAAATTTCACAAACACTAAGAAAGTTTGTTTTTCGATACAAAACAAGATTTTAACGCTTTGAGGAGTTCAAATAACGTGTTTTGAGATCATTTGTATCGTATCTTTTAATACATAACTTTTCACCAAATTTCACAAACACTAATAAAGTTTGTTTTTCGATTCAAAACTAGATTTTAGCGCTTTGTGGAGTTCAAATAACGTGTTTTGAGATCATTTGTATCGTATCTTTTACTACATAACTTTTCACCAAATTTCACAAACACTAAGAAATTTTGTTTTTCGATTCAAAACAAGATTTTAGCGCCTTGAGGAGTTCAAATAACGTGTTTTGAGATCATTTGTATCGTATCTTTTACTACATAACTTTTCACCAAATTTCACAAACACTAAGAAAGTTTGTTTTTCGATTCAAAACAAGATTTTGATGCTTTGTGGAGTTCAAATAACGTGTTTTCAGATCATTGGTATCGTATCATTTACTACATAACTTTTCACCAAATTTCACAAACACTATGAAAGTTTGTTTTTCGATTCAAAACAAGATTTTAACGCTTTGTGGAGTTCAAATAACGCGTTTTGAGATCATTTGTATCGTATCTTTTACTACATAACTTTTCACCAAATTTCACAAACACTAAGAAAGTTTGTTTTTCGATTCAAAACAAGATTTTAACGCTTTGTGGAGTTCAAATAACGTGTTTTGAGATCATTTGTATCGTATCTTTCACTACATAACTTTTCACCAAATTTCACAAACACTAAGTAAGTTTGTTTTTCGATTCAAAACAAGATTTTAACGCTTTGAGGAGTTCAAATAACGTGTTTTGAGATCATTTGTATCGTATCTTTTACTACATAACTTTTCACCAAATTTCACAAACACTAAGAAAGTTTGTTTTTCGATTCAAAACAAGATTTTAACGCTTTGTGGAGTTCAAATAACGTGTTTTGAGATCATTTGTATCGTATCTTTCACTACATAACTTTTCACCAAATTTCACAAACACTAAGTAAGTTTGTTTTTCGATTCAAAACAAGATTTTAACGCTTTGAGGAGTCAAATAACGTGTTTTGAGATCATTTGTATCGTATCTTTTATTACATAACTTTTCACCAAATTTCACAAACACTAAGAAAGTTTGTTTTTCGATTCAAAACAAGATTTTAACGCCTTGAGGAGTCAAATAACGTGTTTTGAGATCATTTGTATCGTATCTTTTATTACATAACTTTTCACCAAATTTCACAAACACTAAGAAAGTTTGTTTTTCGATTCAAAACAAGATTTTAACGCTTTGTGGAGTTCAAATAACGTGTTTTGAGATCATTTGTATCGTATCTTTTACTACATAACTTTTCACCAAATTTCACAAACACTAAGAAAGTTTGTTTTTTTATTCAAAACAAGATTTTAACGCCTTGAGGAGTCAAATAACGTGTTTTGAGATCATTTGTATCGTATCTTTTATTACATAACTTTTCACCAAATTTCACAAACACTAAGAAAGTTTGTTTTTCGATTCAAAACAAGATTTTAACGCTTTGTGGAGTTCAAATAACGTGTTTTGAGATCATTTGTATCGTATCTTTTACTACATAACTTTTCACCAAATTTCAAAAACACTAAGAAATTTTGTTTTTCGATTCAAAACAAGATTTTAGCGCTTTGTGGAGTTCAAATAACGTGTTTTGAGATCATTTGTATCGTATCTTTTACTACATAACTTTTCACCAAATTTCACAAACACTAAGAAAGTTTGTTTTTCGATTCAAAACAAGATTTTAACGCTTTGTGGAGTTCAAATAACGTGTTTTGAGATCATTTGTATCGTATCTTTTACTACATAACTTTTCACCAAATTTCCCAAACACAAAGAAAGTTTGTTTTTCGATTCAAAACAAGATTTTAACCCTTTGTGGAGTTCAAATAACGGGTTTTGAGATCATTTGTATCGTATCATTCACTACATAACTTTTCACCAAATTTCACAAACACTAAGTAAGTTTGTTTTTCGATTCAAAACAAGATTTTAACGCTTTGAGGAGTTCAAATAACGTGTTTTGAGATCATTTGTATCGTATCTTTTACTACATAACTTTTCACCAAATTTCACAAACACTAAGAAAGTTTGTTTTTCGATTCAAAACAAGATTTTAACGCTTTGAGGAGTTCAAATAACGTGTTTTGGGATCATTTGTATCGTATCTTTTACTACATAACTTTTCACCAAATTTCACAAACACTAAGAAAGTTTGTTTTTCAATTCAAAACAAGATTTTAGTGCTTTGTGGAGTTCAAATAACGTGTTTTTGAGATCATTTGTATCGTATCTTTTACTACATAACTTTTCACGAAATTTCACAAACACTAAGAAAGTTTGTTTTTCGATTCAAAACAAGATTTTAACGCTTTGTGGAGTTCAAATAACGTGTTTTGAGATCATTTGTATCGTATCTTTTACTACATAACTTTTCACCAAATTTCACAAACACTAAGAAAGTTTGTTTTTCGATTCAAAACAAGATTTTAACGCTTTGTGGAGTTCAAATAACGTGTTTTGAGATCATTTATATCGTATCTTTTACTACATAACTTTTCACCAAATTTCACAAACACTAAGAAAGTTTGTTTTTTTATTCAAAACAAGATTTTAACGCCTTGAGGAGTCAAATAACGTGTTTTTAGATCATTTGTATCGTATCTTTTATTACATAACTTTTCACCAAATTTCACAAACACTAAGAAAGTTTGTTTTTCGATTCAAAACAAGATTTTAACGCTTTGTGGAGTTCAAATAACGTGTTTTGAGATCATTTGTATCGTATCTTTTACTACCTAACTTTTCACCAAATTTCACAAACACTAAGAAATTTTGTTTTTCGATTCAAAACAAGATTTTAGCGCTTTGTGGAGTTCAAATAACGTGTTTTGAGATCATTTGTATCGTATCTTTTACTACATAACTTTTCACCAAATTTCACAAACACTAAGAAAGTTTGTTTTTCGATTCAAAACAAGATTATAACGCTTTGTGGAGTTCAAATAACGTGTTTTGAGATCATTTGTATCGTATCTTTTACTACATAACTTTTCACCAAATTTCACAAACACTAAGTAAGTTTGTTTTTCGATTCACAACAAGATTTTAACGCTTTGAGGAGTTCAAATAACGTGTTTTGAGATCATTTGTATCGTATCTTTTACTACATAACTTTTCACCAAATTTCACAAACACTAATAAAGTTTGTTTTTCGATTCAAAACAAGATTGTAACGCTTTGTGGAGTTCAAATAACGTGTTTTGAGATCATTTGTATCGTATCTTTCACTACATAACTTTTCACCAAATTTCACAAACACTAAGTAAGTTTGTTTTTCGATTCAAAACAAGATTTTAACGCTTTGAGGAGTTCAAATAACGTGTTTTGAGATCATTTGTATCGTATCTTTTACTACATAACTTTTCACCAAATTTCACAAACACTAAGAAAGTATGTTTTCGATTCAAAACAAGATTTTAACGCTTTGAGGAGTTGAAATAACGTGTTTTGAGATCATTTGTATCGTAGCTTTTACTACATAACTTTTCACCAAATTTCACAAACACTAAGAAAGTTTGTTTTTCGATTCAAAACAAGATTTTAACGCTTTGTGGAGTTCAAATAACGTGTTTTGAGATCATTTGTATCGTATCTTTTACTACATAACTTTTCACCAAATTTCCCAAACACTAAGAAAGTTTGTTTTTCGATTCAAAACAAGATTTTAACACTTTGTGGAGTTCAAATAACGTGTTTTGAGATCATTTGTATCGTATCATGCACTACATAACTTTTCACCAAATTTCACAAACACTAAGTAAGTTTGTTTTTCGATTCAAAACAAGATTTTAACGCTTTGAGGAGTTCAAATAACGTGTTTTGAGATCATTTGTATCGTATCTTTTACTACATAACTTTTCACCAAATTTCACAAACACTAAGAAAGTATGTTTTCGATTCAAAACAAGATTTTAACGCCTTGAGGAGTTCAAATAACGTATTTTTAGATCATTTGTATCGTATCTTTTACTACATAAATTTCCACCAAATTTCACAAACACTAAGAAAGTTTGTTTTTCGATACAAAACAAGATTTTAACGCTTTGAGGAGTTCAAATAACGTGTTTTGAGATCATTTGTATCGTATCTTTTACTACATAACTTTTCACCAAATTTCACAAACACTAATAAAGTTTGTTTTTCGATTCAAAACTAGATTTTAGCGCTTTGTGGAGTTCAAATAACGTGTTTTGAGATCATTTGTATCGTATCTTTTACTACATAACTTTTCACCAAATTTCACAAACACTAAGAAAGTTTGTTTTTCGATTCAAAACAAGATTTTAGCGCCTTGAGGAGTTCAAATAACGTGTTTTCAGATCATTGGTATCGTATCATTTACTACATAACTTTTCACCAAATTTCACAAACACTATGAAAGTTTGTTTTTCGATTCAAAACAAGATTTTAACGCTTTGTGGAGTTCAAATAACGCGTTTTGAGATCATTTGTATCGTATCTTTTACTACATAACTTTTCACCAAATTTCACAAACACTAAGTAAGGTTGTTTTTCGATTCAAAACAAGATTTTAACGCTTTGAGGAGTTCAAATAACGTGTTTTGAGATCATTTGTATCGTATCTTTTACTACATAACTTTTCACCAAATTTCACAAACACTAAGAAAGTTTGTTTTTCGATTCAAAACAAGATTTTAACGCCTTGATGAGTTCAAATAACGTATTTTTAGATCATTTGTATCGTATCTTTTACTACATAAATTTCCACCAAATTTCACAAACACTAAGAAAGTTTGTTTTTCGATACAAAACAAGATTTTAACGCTTTGAGGAGTTCAAATAACGTGTTTTGAGATCATTTGTATCGTATCTTTTACTACATAACTTTTCACCAAATTTCACAAACACTAAGAAAGTTTGTTTTTCGATTCAAAACAAGATTTTAACGCTTTGTGGAGTTCAAATAACGTGTTTTGAGATCATTTGTATCGTATCTTTCACTACATGACTTTTCACCAAATTTCACAAACACTAAGAAAGTTTGTTTTTTTATTCAAAACAAGATTTTAACGCCTTGAGGAGTCAAATAACGTGTTTTGAGATCATTTGTATCGTATCTTTTATTACATAACTTTTCACCAAATTTCACAAACACTAAGAAAGTTTGTTTTTCGATTCAAAACAAGATTTTAACGCTTTGTGGAGTTCAAATAACGTGTTTTGAGATCATTTGTATCGTATCTTTTACTACATAACTTTTCACCAAATTTCACAAACACTAAGAAATTTTGTTTTTCGATTCAAAACAAGATTTTAGCGCTTTGTGGAGTTCAAATAACGTGTTTTGAGATCATTTGTATCGTATCTTTTACTACATAACTTTTCACCAAATTTCACAAACACTAAGAAAGTTTGTTTTTCGATTCAAAACAAGATTTTAACGCTTTGTGGAGTTCAAATAACGTATTTTGAGATCATTTGTATCGTATCTTTTACTACATAACTTTTCACCAAATTTCACAAACACTAAGTAAGTTTGTTTTTCGATTCAAAACAAGATTTTAACGCTTTGAGGAGTTCAAATAACGTGTTTTGAGATCATTTGTATCGTATCTTTTACTACATAACTTTTCACCAAATTTCACAAACACTAAGAAAGTTTGTTTTTCGATTCAAAACAAGATTTTAACGCTTTGTGGAGTTCAAATAACGTGTTTTGAGATCATTTGTATCGTATCTTTTACTACATAACTTTTCACCAAATTTCCCAAACACTAAGAAAGTTTGTTTTTCGATTCAAAACAAGATTTTAACACTTTGTGGAGTTCAAATAACGGGTTTTGAGATCATTTGTATCGTATCATTCACTACATAACTTTTCACCAAATTTCACAAACACTAAGTAAGTTTGTTTTTCGATTCAAAACAAGATTTTAACGCTTTGAGGAGTTCAAATAACGTGTTTTGGGATCATTTGTATCGTATCTTTTACTACATAACTTTTCACCAAATTTCACAACCACTAAGAAAGTTTGTTTTTCAATTCAAAGCAAGATTTTAGTGCTTTGTGGAGTTCAAATAACGTGTTTTTGAGATCATTTGTATCGTATCTTTTACTACATAACTTTTCACGAAATTTCACAAACATTAAGAAAGTTTGTTTTTCGATTCAAAACAAGATTTTAACGCTTTGTGGAGTTCAAATAACGTGTTTTGAGATCATTTGTATCGTATCTTTTACTACATAACTTTTCACCAAATTTCACAAACACTAAGAAAGTTTGTTTTTCGATTCAAAACAAGATTTTAACGCTTTGTGGAGTTCAAATAACGTGTTTTGAGATCATTTATATCGTATCTTTTACTACATAACTTTTCACCAAATTTCACAAACACTAAGAAAGTTTGTTTTTTTATTCAAAACAAGATTTTAAAGCCTTGAGGAGTCAAATAACGTGTTTTTAGATCATTTGTATCGTATCTTTTATTACATAACTTTTCACCAAATTTCACAAACACTAAGAAAGTTTGTTTTTCGATTCAAAACAAGATTTTAACGCTTTGTGGAGTTCAAATAACGTGTTTTGAGATCATTTGTATCGTATCTTTTACTACCTAACTTTTCACCAAATTTCACAAACACTAAGAAAGTTTGTTTTTCGATTCAAAACAAGATTTTAACGGCTGGATGAGTTCAAATAACGTATTTTTAGATCATTTGTATCGTATCTTTTACTACATAAATTTCCACCAAATTTCACAAAACTAAGAAAGTTTGTTTTTCGATACAAAACAAGATTTTAACGCTTTGAGGAGTTCAAATAACGTGTTTTGAGATCATTTGTATCGTATCTTTTAATACATAACTTTTCACCAAATTTCACAAACACTAATAAAGTTTGTTTTTCGATTCAAAACTAGATTTTAGCGCTTTGTGGAGTTCAAATAACGTGTTTTGAGATCATTTGTATCGTATCTTTTACTACATAACTTTTCACCAAATTTCACAAACACTAAGAAATTTTGTTTTTCGATTCAAAACAAGATTTTAGCGCCTTGAGGAGTTCAAATAACGTGTTTTGAGATCATTTGTATCGTATCTTTTACTACATAACTTTTCACCAAATTTCACAAACACTAAGAAAGTTTGTTTTTCGATTCAAAACAAGATTTTGATGCTTTGTGGAGTTCAAATAACGTGTTTTCAGATCATTGGTATCGTATCATTTACTACATAACTTTTCACCAAATTTCACAAACACTATGAAAGTTTGTTTTTCGATTCAAAACAAGATTTTAACGCTTTGTGGAGTTCAAATAACGCGTTTTGAGATCATTTGTATCGTATCTTTTACTACATAACTTTTCACCAAATTTCACAAACACTAAGTAAGTTTGTTTTTCGATTCAAAACAAGATTTTAACGCTTTGAGGAGTTCAAATAACGTGTTTTGAGATCATTTGTATAGTATCTTTTACTACATAACTTTTCACCAAATTTCACAAACACTAAGAAAGTTTGTTTTTCGATTCAAAACAAGATTTTAACGCTTTGTGGAGTTCAAATAACGTGTTTTGAGATCATTTGTATCGTATCTTTCACTACATAACTTTTCACCAAATTTCGCAAACACTAAGTAAGTTTGTTTTTCGATTCAAAACAAGATTTTAACGCTTTGAGGAGTCAAATAACGTGTTTTGAGATCATTTGTATCGTATCTTTTATTACATAACTTTTCACCAAATTTCACAAACACTAAGAAAGTTTGTTTTTCGATTCAAAACAAGATTTTAACGCCTTGAGGAGTCAAATAACGTGTTTTGAGATCATTTGTATCGTATCTTTTATTACATAACTTTTCACCAAATTTCACAAACACTAAGAAAGTTTGTTTTTCGATTCAAAACAAGATTTTAACGCTTTGTGGAGTTCAAATAACGTGTTTTGAGATCATTTGTATCGTATCTTTTACTACATAACTTTTCACCAAATTTCACAAACACTAAGAAAGTTTGTTTTTTTATTCAAAACAAGATTTTAACGCCTTGAGGAGTCAAATAACGTGTTTTGAGATCATTTGTATCGTATCTTTTATTACATAACTTTTCACCAAATTTCACAAACACTAAGAAAGTTTGTTTTTCGATTCAAAACAAGATTTTAACGCTTTGTGGAGTTCAAATAACGTGTTTTGAGATCATTTGTATCGTATCTTTTACTACATAACTTTTCACCAAATTTCAAAAACACTAAGAAATTTTGTTTTTCGATTCAAAACAAGATTTTAGCGCTTTGTGGAGTTCAAATAACGTGTTTTGAGATCATTTGTATCGTATCTTTTACTACATAACTTTTCACCAAATTTCACAAACACTAAGAAAGTTTGTTTTTCGATTCAAAACAAGATTTTAACGCTTTGTGGAGTTCAAATAACGTGTTTTGAGATCATTTGTATCGTATCTTTTACTACATAACTTTTCACCAAATTTCCCAAACACAAAGAAAGTTTGTTTTTCGATTCAAAACAAGATTTTAACCCTTTGTGGAGTTCAAATAACGGGTTTTGAGATCATTTGTATCGTATCATTCACTACATAACTTTTCACCAAATTTCACAAACACTAAGTAAGTTTGTTTTTCAATTCAAAACAAGATTTTAGTGCTTTGTGGAGTTCAAATAACGTGTTTTTGAGATCATTTGTATCGTATCTTTTACTACATAACTTTTCACGAAATTTCACAAACACTAAGAAAGTTTGTTTTTCGATTCAAAACAAGATTTTAACGCTTTGTGGAGTTCAAATAACGTGTTTTGAGATCATTTGTATCGTATCTTTTACTACATAACTTTTCACCAAATTTCACAAACACTAAGAAAGTTTGTTTTTCGATTCAAAACAAGATTTTAACGCTTTGTGGAGTTCAAATAACGTGTTTTGAGATCATTTATATCGTATCTTTTACTACATAACTTTTCACCAAATTTCACAAACACTAAGAAAGTTTGTTTTTTTATTCAAAACAAGATTTTAACGCCTTGAGGAGTCAAATAACGTGTTTTTAGATCATTTGTATCGTATCTTTTATTACATAACTTTTCACCAAATTTCACAAACACTAAGAAAGTTTGTTTTTCGATTCAAAACAAGATTTTAACGCTTTGTGGCGTTCAAATAACGTGTTTTGAGATCATTTGTATCGTATCTTTTACTACCTAACTTTTCACCAAATTTCACAAACACTAAGAAATTTTGTTTTTCGATTCAAAACAAGATTTTAGCGCTTTGTGGAGTTCAAATAACGTGTTTTGAGATCATTTGTATCGTATCTTTTACTACATAACTTTTCACCAAATTTCACAAACACTAAGAAAGTTTGTTTTTCGATTCAAAACAAGATTATAACGCTTTGTGGAGTTCAAATAACGTGTTTTGAGATCATTTGTATCGTATCTTTTACTACATAACTTTTCACCAAATTTCACAAACACTAAGTAAGTTTGTTTTTCGATTCACAACAAGATTTTAACGCTTTGAGGAGTTCAAATAACGTGTTTTGAGATCATTTGTATCGTATCTTTTACTACATAACTTTTCACCAAATTTCACAAACACTAATAAAGTTTGTTTTTCGATTCAAAACAAGATTGTAACGCTTTGTGGAGTTCAAATAACGTGTTTTGAGATCATTTGTATCGTATCTTTCACTACATAACTTTTCACCAAATTTCACAAACACTAAGTAAGTTTGTTTTTCGATTCAAAACAAGATTTTAACGCTTTGAGGAGTTCAAATAACGTGTTTTGAGATCATTTGTATGGTATCTTTTACTACATAACTTTTCACCAAATTTCACAAACACTAAGAAAGTATGTTTTCGATTCAAAACAAGATTTTAACGCTTTGAGGAGTTCAAATAACGTGTTTTGAGATCATTTGTATCGTAGCTTTTACTACATAACTTTTCACCAAATTTCACAAACACTAAGAAAGTTTGTTTTTCGATTCAAAACAAGATTTTAACGCTTTGTGGAGTTCAAATAACGTGTTTTGAGATCATTTGTATCGTATCTTTTACTACATAACTTTTCACCAAATTTCCCAAACACTAAGAAAGTTTGTTTTTCGATTCAAAACAAGATTTTAACACTTTGTGGAGTTCAAATAACGTGTTTTGAGATCATTTGTATCGTATCATGCACTACATAACTTTTCACCAAATTTCACAAACACTAAGTAAGTTTGTTTTTCGATTCAAAACAAGATTTTAACGCTTTGAGGAGTTCAAATAACGTGTTTTGAGATCATTTGTATCGTATCTTTTACTACATAACTTTTCACCAAATTTCACAAACACTAAGAAAGTATGTTTTCGATTCAAAACAAGATTTTAACGCCTTGAGGAGTTCAAATAACGTATTTTTAGATCATTTGTATCGTATCTTTTACTACATAAATTTCCACCAAATTTCACAAACACTAAGAAAGTTTGTTTTTCGATACAAAACAAGATTTTAACGCTTTGAGGAGTTCAAATAACGTGTTTTGAGATCATTTGTATCGTATCTTTTACTACATAACTTTTCACCAAATTTCACAAACACTAATAAAGTTTGTTTTTCGATTCAAAACTAGATTTTAGCGCTTTGTGGAGTTCAAATAACGTGTTTTGAGATCATTTGTATCGTATCTTTTACTACATAACTTTTCACCAAATTTCACAAACACTAAGAAAGTTTGTTTTTCGATTCAAAACAAGATTTTAGCGCCTTGAGGAGTTCAAATAACGTGTTTTGAGATCATTTGTATCGTATCTTTTACTACATAACTTTTCACCAAATTTCACAAACACTAAGAAAGTTTGTTTTTCGATTCAAAACAAGATTTTGATGCTTTGTGGAGTTCAAATAACGTGTTTTCAGATCATTGGTATCGTATCATTTACTACATAACTTTTCACCAAATTTCACAAACACTATGAAAGTTTGTTTTTCGATTCAAAACAAGATTTTAACGCTTTGTGGAGTTCAAATAACGCGTTTTGAGATCATTTGTATCGTATCTTTTACTACATAACTTTTCACCAAATTTCACAAACACTAAGTAAGGTTGTTTTTCGATTCAAAACAAGATTTTAACGCTTTGAGGAGTTCAAATAACGTGTTTTGAGATCATTTGTATCGTATCTTTTACTACATAACTTTTCACCAAATTTCACAAACACTAAGAAAGTTTGTTTTTCGATTCAAAACAAGATTTTAACGCCTTGATGAGTTCAAATAACGTATTTTTAGATCATTTGTATCGTATCTTTTACTACATAAATTTCCACCAAATTTCACAAACACTAAGAAAGTTTGTTTTTCGATACAAAACAAGATTTTAACGCGTTGAGGAGTTCAAATAACGTGTTTTGAGATCATTTGTATCGTATCTTTTACTACATAACTTTTCACCAAATTTCACAAACACTAATAAAGTTTGTTTTTCGATTCAAAACTAGATTTTAGCGCTTTGTGGAGTTCAAATAACGTGTTTTGAGATCATTTGTATCGTATCTTTTACTACATAACTTTTCACCAAATTTCACAAACACTAAGAAAGTTTGTTTTTCGATTCAAAACAAGATTTTAGCGCCTTGAGGAGTTCAAATAACGTGTTTTGAGATCATTTGTATCGTATCTTTTACTACATAACTTTTCACCAAATTTCACAAACACTAAGAAAGTTTGTTTTTCGATTCAAAACAAGATTTTGATGCTTTGTGGAGTTCAAATAACGTGTTTTCAGATCATTGGTATCGTATCATTTACTACATAACTTTTCACCAAATTTCACAAACACTATGAAAGTTTGTTTTTCGATACAAAACAAGATTTTAACGCTTTGTGGAGTTCAAATAACGCGTTTTGAGATCATTTGTATCGTATCTTTTACTACATAATTTTTCACCAAATTTCACAAACACTAAGTAAGTTTGTTTTTCGATTCAAAACAAGATTTTAACGCTTTGAGGAGTTCAAATAACGTGTTTTGAGATCATTTGTATCGTATCTTTTACTACATAACTTTTCACCAAATTTCACAAACACTAAGAAAGTTTGTTTTTCGATTCAAAACAAGATTTTAACGCTTTGTGGAGTTCAAATAACGTGTTTTGAGATCATTTGTATCGTATCTTTCACTACATAACTTTTCACCAAATTTCACAAACACTAAGTAAGTTTGTTTTTCGATTCAAAACAAGATTTTAACGCTTTGAGGAGTTCAAATAACGTGTTTTGAGATCATTTGTATCGTATCTTTTACTACATAACTTTTCACCAAATTTCACAAACACTAAGAAAGTATGTTTTTCGATTCAAAACAAGATTTTAACGCTTTGTGGAGTTCAAATAACGTGTTTTGAGATCATTTGTATCGTATCTTTCACTACATAACTTTTCACCAAATTTCACAAACACTAAGTAAGTTTGTTTTTCGATTCAAAACAAGATTTTAACGCTTTGAGGAGTTCAAATAACGTGTTTTGAGATCATTTGTATCGTATCTTTTACTACATAACTTTTCACCAAATTTCACAAACACTAAGAAAGTATGTTTTTCGATTCAAAACAAGATTTTAACGCCTTGAGGAGTTCAAATAACGTGTTTTTAGATCATTTGTATCGTATCTTTTACTACATAAATTTCCACCAAATTTCACAAACACTAAGAAAGTTTGTTTTTCGATTCAAAACAAGATTTTAGCGCTTTGAGGAGTTCACATAACGTGTTTTGAGATCATTTGTATCGTATCTTTTACTACATAACTTTTCACCAAATTTCACAAACACTAAGAAAGTTTGTTTTTCGATTAAAAACTAGATTTTAGCGCTTTGTGGAGTTCAAATAACGTGTTTTGAGATCATTTGTATCGTATCTTTTACTACATAACTTTTCACCAAATTTCACAAACACTAAGAAAGTTTGTTTTTCGATTCAAAACAAGATTTTAGCGCTTTGTGGAGTTCAAATAACGTGTTTTGAGATCATTTATATCGTATCTTTTACTACATAACTTTTCACCAAATTTCACAAACACTAAGAAAGTTTGTTTTTCGATTCAAAACAAGATTTTAATGCTTTGTGGAGTTCAAATAACGTGTTTTCAGATCATTGGTATCGTATCATTTACTACATAACTTTTCACCAAATTTCACAAACACTAAGAAAGTTTGTTTTTCGATTCAAAACAAGATTTTAACGCTTTGTGGAGTTCAAATAACGTGTTTTGAGATCATTTGTATCGTATCTTTTACTACATAACTTTTCACCAAATTTCACAAACACTAAGAAAGTTTGTTTTTCGATTCAAAACAAGATTTTAACGCTTTGTGGAGTTCAAATAACGTGTTTTGAGATCATTTGTATCGTATCTTTCACTACATAACTTTTCACCAAATTTCACAAACACTAAGTAAGTTTGTTTTTCGATTCAAAACAAGATTTTAACGCTTTGAGGAGTTCAAATAACGTGTTTTGAGATCATTTGTATCGTATCTTTTACTACATAACTTTTCACCAAATTTCACAAACACTAAGAAAGTATGTTTTTCGATTCAAAACAAGATTTTAACGCCTTGAGGAGTTCAAATAACGTGTTTTTAGATCATTTGTATCGTATCTTTTACTACATAAATTTCCACCAAATTTCACAAACACTAAGAAAGTTTGTTTTTCGATTCAAAACAAGATTTTAGCGCTTTGAGGAGTTCACATAACGTGTTTTGAGATCATTTGTATCGTATCTTTTACTACATAACTTTTCACCAAATTTCACAAACACTAAGAAAGTTTGTTTTTCGATTAAAAACTAGATTTTAGCGCTTTGTGGAGTTCAAATAACGTGTTTTGAGATCATTTGTATCGTATCTTTTACTACATAACTTTTCACCAAATTTCACAAACACTAAGAAAGTTTGTTTTTCGATTCAAAACAAGATTTTAGCGCTTTGTGGAGTTCAAATAACGTGTTTTGAGATCATTTATATCGTATCTTTTACTACATAACTTTTCACCAAATTTCACAAACACTAAGAAAGTTTGTTTTTCGATTCAAAACAAGATTTTAATGCTTTGTGGAGTTCAAATAACGTGTTTTCAGATCATTGGTATCGTATCATTTACTACATAACTTTTCACCAAATTTCACAAACACTAAGAAAGTTTGTTTTTCGATTCAAAACAAGATTTTAACGCTTTGTGGAGTTCAAATAACGTGTTTTGAGATCATTTGTATCGTATCTTTTACTACATAACTTTTCACCAAATTTCACAAACACTAAGTAAATTTGTTTTTCGATTCAAAACAAGATTTTAACGCTTTGTGGAGTTCAAATAACGTGTTTTTAGATTATTTGTATCGTATCTTTTACTACATAACTTTTCACCAAATTTCACAAACACTAAGAAAGTTTGTTTTTCGATTCAAAACAAGATGTTAGCGCCTTGAGGAGTTCAAATAACGTGTTTTTAGATCATTTGTATCGTATCTTTTACTACATAACTTTTCACCAAATTTCACAAACACTAAGAAAGTTTGTTTTTCGGTTCAAAACAAGATTTTAGCGCTTTGTCGAGTTCAAATAACGTGTTTTGAGATCATTTGTATCGTATCTTTTACTACATAACTTTTCACCAAATTTCACAAACACTAAGAAAGTTTGTTTTTCGATTCAAAACAAGATTTTAACGCTTTGTGGAGTTCAAATAACGTGTTTTGAGATCATTTGTATCGTATCTTTTACTACATAACTTTTCACCAAATTTCCCAAACGCCTTGAGGAGTCAAATAACGTGTTTTGAGATCATTTGTATCGTATCTTTTATTACATAACTTTTCACCAAATTTCACAAACACTAAGAAAGTTTGTTTTTCGATTCAAAACTTGATTTTAACGCTTTGTGGAGTTCAAATAACGTGTTTTGAGATCATTTGTATCGTATCTTTTACTACATAACTTTTCACCAAATTTCACAAACACTAAGAAAGTTTGTTTTTCGATTCAAAACAAGATTTTAGCGCTTTGTGGAGTTCAAATAACGTGTTTTGAGATCATTTGTATCGTATCTTTTACTACATAAATTTCCACCAAATTTCACAAACACTAAGAAAGTTTGTTTTTCGATTCAAAACAAGATTTTAACGCTTTGTGGAGTTCAAATAACGTGTTTTGAGATCATTTGTATCGTATCTTTTACTACATAACTTTTCACCAAATTTCACAAACACTAAGTAAGTTTGTTTTTCGATTCAAAACAAGATTTTAACGCTTTGAGGAGTTCAAATAACGTGTTTTGAGATCATTTGTATCGTATCTTTTACTACATAACTTTTCACCAAATTTCACAAACACTAAGAAAGTTTGTTTTTCGATTCAAAACAAGATTTTAGCGCTTTGTGGAGTTCAAATAACGTGTTTTGAGATCATTTGTATCGTATCTTTTACTACATAACTTTTCACCAAATTTCACAAACACTAAGAAAGTTTGTTTTTCGATTCAAAACAAGATTTTAATGCTTTGTGGAGTTCAAATAACGTGTTTTCAGATCATTGGTATCGTATCATTTACTACATAACTTTTCACCAAATTTCACAAACACTAAGAAAGTTTGTTTTTCGATTCAAAACAAGATTTTAACGCTTTGTGGAGTTCAAATAACGTGTTTTGATATCATTTGTATCGTATCTTTTACTACATAACTTTTCACCAAATTTCATGATAAGAGGAAAATTAAGCACATTTTTAGTATATAATTTGGGGATTTTAGCTCTTTCAAATGACAACTTTGTGTATATAATTGTTCATATTTAAGATTGCAAGAATATTTCTTCACTAAGTGTGTTTTATTGATAATTTTAGGTTTTTGGGCGAAAGTTTTTGGCATTCCAACAGTGTAGTTGTCTTCCTCTCCTCGCGCCGATAAAATCGATATATTATACTATCTATTTCGGTACACGTATGAAGAAGGAGGCAAGAAATCTACCACACAAAAGTCTACACCAAATTCTATACGAAAACCACTCACACTATAACCACCATTCAGCCCACCTTCCTCACCTACAATTACCAAACTACCCTCAATCCTCTCAACCATCTCTTGACCAATGGGAAGGCTCCAAATACATTATAAATAGACCCCAAGGGCCCTTGGGCAGGATTTGCTTCTCCCTCCCTCTCCCTCGCTCTTCGGAGCACTTTCACGCCCACTCTCTTTCTCTCCCCCTCTCTCCCTCTTAAGCAAGTCCAAGAACCTTCAAGAACACGCAAGAATTGCAAATTCGAACGATAATTCTCTAGGATCGAGCACCGAATAGAAGCTTACTTCATTCGGTGATTTGGTCTACACTTCGACGAAGATCGAGTTGTGTGGTTTGGGTTGGAGCTTTCTTCATCCGAATCCGCGCAAGCAAGAAAACGAGCTTACTCTACTTCGATTGGGAGCTTTCTTCCAATTGACATCTTGCAAATCTCGAGTTCACTCAACCGGTACGGAGCTTACTTCGATTGGCGAGTGGATTGGTACGAAAGGAACACGTTGTGTGAGGCGACTAGCTCACTAGCATCTCAAGGCAACGGAGAAGGCATCCAAGACGAGACTCGAAACTTACTTCATCTCTCTAGGTGTTTTCTTTCCTTTCTTGTAATTCTTGTAGTTTTAATTGAATTGGATTTGTGTAAAGAATTCTCGGTTTAATGAATCTTTAGTTTTCTAATTTACTTGAATCGAATCCTGGTTGGTGTTTTTACTTGATCTTTTGCTTTTAATTACTGCCTTTTAGGAAAAATGTATGCCCTTAATTCTCTTTTCGATTAAGTTTCTGCCTATTTAGATTAAGTTTCTGCTTAGAAAGTTAAAATTGTTTCTTTCATTGCGTAGATCTTGATTTCTAGTTTCGGGAACTTTTTGAATCGTTGAATTTCATGAAATATTCGAATTGATATGAGTCTTTGAAAATTGTCACTTAAACTAAAAACCTGCTGTTTCCAGGGACTATTTTTCAGAGACCTGATTGTAATTCGTTAATAACTTTTTATTCCGTTGTCCAAAATGTTTGAAAATTTAGGATAAATTTGATAATATTCAGACCTATCTGTACACAAAATTTCATTAATTTTGGAAACTTCGAAATAATTATTTTAAAGATCTGAATTTTTTTCATTATTTGACGCATATACTCCTCGTGGAACGAACTTGCATATTACTACTATACACATTAAATTCCAAACTTGTTGATTGAATTGGTTTTCACATACAACGATATATCAAATTAAAAGTGATTGAAAACCCGTTCATCATTTCACAAACACTAAGTAAATTTGTTTTTCGATTCAAAACAAGATTTTAATGCTTTGTGGAGTTCAAATAACGTGTTTTTAGATCATTTGTATCGTATCTTTTACTACATAACTTTTCACCAAATTTCACAAACACTAAGAAAGTTTGTTTTTCGATTCAAAACAAGATTTTAGCGCCATGAGGAGTTCAAATAACGTGTTTTGAGATCATTTGTATCGTATCTTTTACTACATAACTTTTCACCAAATTTCACAAACACTAAGAAAGTTTGTTTTTCGATTCAAAACAAGATTTTTAACGCTTTGTGGAGTTCAAATAACGTGTTTTGAGATCATTTGTATCGTATCTTTTACTACATAACTTTTCACCAAATTTCACAAACACTAAGAAAGTTTGTTTTCGATTCAAAACAAGATTTTAACGCTTTGTGGAGTTCAAATAACGTGTTTTGAGATCATTTGTATCGTATCTTTTACTACATAACTTTTCACCAAATTTCACAAACACTAAGAAAGTTTGTTTTTTTATTCAAAACAAGATTTTAACGCCTTGAGGAGTCAAATAACGTGTTTTTAGATCATTTATATCGTATCTTTTATTACATAACTTTTCACTAAATTTCACAAACACTAAGAAAGTTTGTTTTTCGATTCAAAACAAGATTTTAACGCTTTGTGGAGTTCAAATAACGTGTTTTGAGATCATTTGTATCGTATCTTTTACTACATAACTTTTCACCAAATTTCACAAACACTAAGAAAGTTTGTTTTTCGATTCAAAACAAGATTTTAGCGCTTTGTGGAGTTCAAATAACGTGTTTTTAGATCATTTGTATCGTATCTTTTATTACATAACTTTTCACCAAATTTCACAAACACTAAGAAAGTTTGTTTTTCGATTCAAAACAAGATTTTAACGCTTTGTGGAGTTCAAATAACGTGTTTTGAGATCATTTGTATCGTATCTTTTACTACATAACTTTTCACCAAATTTCACAAACACTAAGTAAGTTTGTTTTTCGATTCAAAACAAGATTTTAGCGCTTTGTGGAGTTCAAATAACGTGTTTTGAGATCATTTGTATCGTATCTTTTACTACATAACTTTTCACCAAATTTCACAAACACTAAGAAAGTTTGTTTTTCGATTCAAAACAAGATTGTAACGCTTTGTGGAGTTCAAATAACGTGTTTTGAGATCATTTGTATCGTATCTTTCACTACATAACTTTTCACCAAATTTCACAAACACTAAGAAAGTTTGTTTTTCGATTCAAAACAAGATTTTGATGCTTTGTGGAGTTCAAATAACGTGTTTTCAGATCATTGGTATCGTATCATTTACTACATAACTTTTCACCAAATTTCACAAACACTATGAAAGTTTGTTTTTCGATTCAAAACAAGATTTTAACGCTTTGTGGAGTTCAAATAACGCGTTTTGAGATCATTTGTATCGTATCTTTTACTACATAACTTTTCACCAAATTTCACAAACACTAAGAAAGTTTGTTTTTCGATTCAAAACAAGATTTTAACGCTTTGAGGAGTTCAAATAACGTGTTTTGAGATCATTTGTATCGTATCATTCACTACATAACTTTTCACCAAATTTCACAAACACTAAGTAAGTTTGTTTTTCGATTCAAAACAAGATTTTAACGCTTTGAGGAGTTCAAATAACGTGTTTTGAGATCATTTGTATCGTATCTTTTACTACACAACTTTTCACCAAATTTCACAAACACTAAGAAAGTTTGTTTTTCGATTCAAAACAAGATTTTAACGCCTTGAGGAGTTCAAATAACGTATTTTTAGATCATTTGTATCGTATCTTTTACTACATAAATTTCCACCAAATTTCACAAACACTAAGAAAGTTTGTTTTTCGATACAAAACAAGATTTTAACGCTTTGAGGAGTTCAAATAACGTGTTTTGAGATCATTTGTATCGTATCTTTTACTACATAACTTTTCACCAAATTTCACAAACACTAATAAAGTTTGTTTTTCGATTCAAAACTAGATTTTAGCGCTTTGTGGAGTTCAAATAACGTGTTTTGAGATCATTTGTATCGTATCTTTTACTACATAACTTTTCACCAAATTTCACAAACACTAAGAAAGTTTGTTTTTCGATTCAAAACAAGATTTTAGCGCCATGAGGAGTTCAAATAACGTGTTTTGAGATCATTTGTATCGTATCTTTTACTACATAACTTTTCACCAAATTTCACAAACACTAAGAAAGTTTGTTTTTCGATTCAAAACAAGATTTTAACGCTTTGTAAATAACGTGTTTTGAGATCATTTGTATCGTATCTTTTACTACATAACTTTTCACCAAATTTCACAAACACTAAGAAAGTTTGTTTTCGATTCAAAACAAGATTTTAACGCTTTGTGGAGTTCAAATAACGTGTTTTGAGATCATTTGTATCGTATCTTTTACTACATAACTTTTCACCAAATTTCACAAACACTAAGAAAGTTTGTTTTTTTATTCAAAACAAGATTTTAACGCCTTGAGGAGTCAAATAACGTGTTTTTAGATCATTTGTATCGTATCTTTTATTACATAACTTTTCACTAAATTTCACAAACACTAAGAAAGTTTGTTTTTCGATTCAAAACAAGATTTTAACGCTTTGTGGAGTTCAAATAACGTGTTTTGAGATCATTTGTATCGTATCTTTTACTACATAACTTTTCACCAAATTTCACAAACACTAAGAAAGTTTGTTTTTCGATTCAAAACAAGATTTTAGCGCCATGAGGAGTTCAAATAACGTGTTTTGAGATCATTTGTATCGTATCTTTTACTACATAACTTTTCACCAAATTTCACAAACACTAAGAAAGTTTGTTTTTCGATTCAAAACAAGATTTTTAACGCTTTGTGGAGTTCAAATAACGTGTTTTGAGATCATTTGTATCGTATCTTTTACTACATAACTTTTCACCAAATTTCACAAACACTAAGAAAGTTTGTTTTTCGATTCAAAACAAGATTTTTAACGCTTTGAGGAGTTCAAATAACGTGTTTTGAGATCATTTGTATCGTATCTTTTACTACATAACTTTTCACCAAATTTCACAAACACTAAGAAAGTTTGTTTTCGATTCAAAACAAGATTTTAACGCTTTGTGGAGTTCAAATAACGTGTTTTGAGATCATTTGTATCGTATCTTTTACTACATAACTTTTCACCAAATTTCACAAACACTAAGAAAGTTTATTTTTTTATTCAAAACAAGATTTTAACGCCTTGAGGAGTCAAATAACGTGTTTTTAGATCA
Source organism: Luzula sylvatica (assembly GCA_946800325.1). NCBI lineage: Eukaryota > Viridiplantae > Streptophyta > Magnoliopsida > Poales > Juncaceae > Luzula > Luzula sylvatica. The sequence continues at coordinate 69,261,962 of OX326956.1, read as the reverse complement.
TTTGTATCGTATCTTTTATTACATAACTTTTCACTAAATTTCACAAACACTAAGAAAGTTTGTTTTTCGATTCAAAACAAGATTTTAACGCTTTGTGGAGTTCAAATAACGTGTTTTGAGATCATTTGTATCGTATCTTTTACTACATAACTTTTCACCAAATTTCACAAACACTAAGAAAGTTTGTTTTTCGATTCAAAACAAGATTTTAGCGCTTTGTGGAGTTCAAATAACGTGTTTTTAGATCATTTGTATCGTATCTTTTATTACATAACTTTTCACCAAATTTCACAAACACTAAGAAAGTTTGTTTTTCGATTCAAAACAAGATTTTAACGCTTTGTGGAGTTCAAATAACGTGTTTTGAGATCATTTGTATCGTATCTTTTACTACATAACTTTTCACCAAATTTCACAAACACTAAGTAAGTTTGTTTTTCGATTCAAAACAAGATTTTAGCGCTTTGTGGAGTTCAAATAACGTGTTTTGAGATCATTTGTATCGTATCTTTTACTACATAACTTTTCACCAAATTTCACAAACACTAAGAAATTTTGTTTTTCGATTCAAAACAAGATTGTAACGCTTTGTGGAGTTCAAATAACGTGTTTTGAGATCATTTGTATCGTATCTTTCACTACATAACTTTTCACCAAATTTCACAAACACTAAGAAAGTTTGTTTTTCGATTGAAAACAAGATTTTGATGCTTTGTGGAGTTCAAATAACGTGTTTTCAGATCATTGGTATCGTATCATTTACTACATAACTTTTCACCAAATTTCACAAACACTATGAAAGTTTGTTTTTCGATTCAAAACAAGATTTTAACGCTTTGTGGAGTTCAAATAACGCGTTTTGAGATCATTTGTATCGTATCTTTTACTACATAACTTTTCACCAAATTTCACAAACACTAAGAAAGTTTGTTTTTCGATTCAAAACAAGATTTTAACGCTTTGAGGAGTTCAAATAACGTGTTTTGAGATCATTTGTATCGTATCATTCACTACATAACTTTTCACCAAATTTCACAAACACTAAGTAAGTTTGTTTTTCGATTCAAAACAAGATTTTAACGCTTTGAGGAGTTCAAATAACGTGTTTTGAGATCATTTGTATCGTATCTTTTACTACACAACGTTTCACCAAATTTCACAAACACTAAGAAAGTTTGTTTTTCGATTCAAAACAAGATTTTAACGCCTTGAGGAGTTCAAATAACGTATTTTTAGATCATTTGTATCGTATCTTTTACTACATAAATTTCCACCAAATTTCACAAACACTAAGAAAGTTTGTTTTTCGATACAAAACAAGATTTTAACGCTTTGAGGAGTTCAAATAACGTGTTTTGAGATCATTTGTATCGTATCTTTTACTACATAACTTTTCACCAAATTTCACAAACACTAATAAAGTTTGTTTTTCGATTCAAAACTAGATTTTAGCGCTTTGTGGAGTTCAAATAACGTGTTTTGAGATCATTTGTATCGTATCTTTTACTACATAACTTTTCACCAAATTTCACAAACACTAAGAAAGTTTGTTTTTCGATTCAAAACAAGATTTTAGCGCCATGAGGAGTTCAAATAACGTGTTTTGAGATCATTTGTATCGTATCTTTTACTACATAACTTTTCACCAAATTTCACAAACACTAAGAAAGTTTGTTTTTCGATTCAAAACAAGATTTTAACGCTTTGTGGAGTTCAAATAACGTGTTTTGAGATCATTTGTATCGTATCTTTTACTACATAACTTTTCACCAAATTTCACAAACACTAAGAAAGTTTGTTTTCGATTCAAAACAAGATTTTAACGCTTTGTGGAGTTCAAATAACGTGTTTTGAGATCATTTGTATCGTATCTTTTACTACATAACTTTTCACCAAATTTCACAAACACTAAGAAAGTTTGTTTTTTTATTCAAAACAAGATTTTAACGCCTTGAGGAGTCAAATAACGTGTTTTTAGATCATTTGTATCGTATCTTTTATTACATAACTTTTCACTAAATTTCACAAACACTAAGAAAGTTTGTTTTTCGATTCAAAACAAGATTTTAACGCTTTGTGGAGTTCAAATAACGTGTTTTGAGATCATTTGTATCGTATCTTTTACTACATAACTTTTCACCAAATTTCACAAACACTAAGAAAGTTTGTTTTTCGATTCAAAACAAGATTTTAGCGCTTTGTGGAGTTCAAATAACGTGTTTTGAGATCATTTGTATCGTATCTTTTACTACATAAATTTCCACAAAATTTCACAAACACTAAGAAAGTTTGTTTTTCGATTCAAAACAAGATTTTAACGCTTTGTGGAGTTCAAATAACGTGTTTTGAGATCATTTGTATCGTATCTTTTACTACATAACTTTTCACCAAATTTCACAAACACTAAGTAAGTTTGTTTTTCGATTCAAAACAAGATTTTAACGCTTTGAGGAGTTCAAATAACGTGTTTTGAGATCATTTGTATCGTATCTTTTACTACATAACTTTTCACCAAATTTCACAAACACTAAGAAAGTTTGTTTTTCGATTCAAAACAAGATTTTACCGCTTTGTGGAGTTCAAATAACGTGTTTTGAGATCATTTGTATTGTATCTTTTACTACATAACTTTTCACCAAATTTCACAAACACTAAGAATGTTTGTTTTTCGATTCAAAACAAGATTTTAATGCTTTGTGGAGTTCAAATAACGTGTTTTCAGATCATTGGTATCGTATCATTTACTACATAACTTTTCACCAAATTTCACAAACACTAAGAAAGTTTGTTTTTCGATTCAAAACAAGATTTTAACGCTTTGTGGAGTTCAAATAACGTGTTTTGATATCATTTGTATCGTATCTTTTACTACATAACTTTTCACCAAATTTCATGATAAGAGGAAAATTAAGCACATTTTTAGTATATAATTTGGGGATTTTAGCTCTTTCAAATGACAACTTTGTGTATATAATTGTTCATATTTAAGATTGCAAGAATATTTCTTCACTAAGTGTGTTTTATTGATAATTTTAGGTTTTTGGGCGAAAGTTTTTGGCATTCCAACAGTGTAGTTGTCTTCCTCTCCTCGCGCCGATAAAATCGATATATTATACTGTCCATTTTGGTACACGTATGAAGAAGGAGGCAAGAAATCTACCACACAAAAGTCTACACCAAATTCTATACGAAAACCACTCACACTATAACCACCATTCAGCCCACCTTCCTCACCTACAATTACCAAACTACCCTCAATCCTCTCAACCATCTCTTGACCAATGGGAAGGCTCCAAATACATTATAAATAGACCCCAAGGGCCCTTGGGCAGGATTTGCTTCTCCCTCCCTCTCCCTCGCTCTTCGGAGCACTTTCACGCCCACTCTCTTTCTCTCCCCCTCTCTCCCTCTTAAGCAAGTCCAAGAACCTTCAAGAACACGCAAGAATTGCAAATTCGAACGATAATTCTCTAGGATCGAGCACCGAATAGAAGCTTACTTCATTCGGTGATTTGGTCTACACTTCGACGAAGATCGAGTTGTGTGGTTTGGGTTGGAGCTTTCTTCATCCGAATCCGCGCAAGCAAGAAAACGAGCTTACTCTACTTCGATTGGGAGCTTTCTTCCAATTGACATCTTGGAAATCTCGAGTTCACTCAACCGGTACGGAGCTTACTTCGATTGGCGAGTGGATTGGTACGAAAGGAACACGTTGTGCGAGGCGACTAGCTCACTAGCATCTCAAGGCAACGGAGAAGGCATCCAAGACGAGACTCGAAACTTACTTCATCTCTCTAGGTGTTTTCTTTCCTTTCTTGTAATTCTTGTAGTTTTAATTGAATTGGATTTGTGTAAAGAATTCTCGGTTTAATGAATCTTTAGTTTTCTTGTTTACTTGAATCGAATCCTGGTTGGTGTTTTTACTTGATCTTTTGCTTTTAATTACTGCCTTTTAGGAAAAATGTATGCCCTTAATTCTCTTTTCGATTAAGTTTCTGCCTATTTAGATTAAGTTTCTGCTTAGAAAGTTAAAATTGTTTCTTTCATTGCGTAGATCTTGATTTCTAGTTTCGGGAACTTTTTGAATCGTTGAATTTCATGAAATATTCGAATTGATATGAGTCTTTGAAAATTGTCACTTAAACTAAAAACCGGCTGTTTCCAGGGACTATTTTTCAGAGACCTGATTGTAATTCGTTAATAACTTTTTATTCCGTTGTCCAAAATGTTTGAAAATTTAGGATAAATTTGATAATATTCAGACCTATCTGTACACAAAATTTCATTAATTTTGGAAACTTCGAAATAATTATTTTAAAGATCTGAATTTTTTTCATTATTTGACGCATATACTCCTCGTGGAACGAACTTGCATATTACTACTATACACATTAAATTCCAAACTTGTTGATTGAATTGGTTTTCACATACAACGATATATCAAATTAAAAGTGATTGAAAACCCGTTCATCATTTCACAAACACTAAGTAAATTTGTTTTTCGATTCAAAACAAGATTTTAATGCTTTGTGGAGTTCAAATAACGTGTTTTTAGATCATTTGTATCGTATCTTTTACTACATAACTTTTCACCAAATTTCACAAACACTAAGAAAGTTTGTTTTTCGATTCAAAACAAGATTTTAGCGCCATGAGGAGTTCAAATAACGTGTTTTAAGATCATTTGTATCGTATCTTTTACTACATAACTTTTCACCAAATTTCACAAACACTAAGAAAGTTTGTTTCTCGATTCAAAACAAGATTTTTAACGCTTTGTGGAGTTCAAATAACGTGTTTTGAGATCATTTGTATCGTATCTTTTACTACATAACTTTTCACCAAATTTCACAAACACTAAGAAAGTTTGTTTTCGATTCAAAACAAGATTTTAACGCTTTGTGGAGTTCAAATAACGTGTTTTGAGATCATTTGTATCGTATCTTTTACTACATAACTTTTCACCAAATTTCACAAACACTAAGAAAGTTTGTTTTTTTATTCAAAACAAGATTTTAACGCCTTGAGGAGTCAAATAACGTGTTTTTAGATCATTTGTATCGTATCTTTTATTACATAACTTTTCACTAAATTTCACAAACACTAAGAAAGTTTGTTTTTCGATTCAAAACAAGATTTTAACGCTTTGTGGAGTTCAAATAACGTGTTTTGAGATCATTTGTATCGTATCTTTTACTACATAACTTTTCACCAAATTTCACAAACACTAAGAAAGTTTGTTTTTCGATTCAAAACAAGATTTTAGCGCTTTGTGGAGTTCAAATAACGTGTTTTGAGATCATTTGTATCGTATCTTTTACTACATAACTTTTCACCAAATTTCACAAACACTAAGAAAGTTTGTTTTTCGATTCAAAACAAGATTTTAACGCATTGTGGAGTTCAAATAACGTGTTTTGAGATCATTTGTATCGTATCTTTTACTACATAACTTTTCACCAAATTTCACAAACACTAAGTAAGTTTGTTTTTCGATTCAAAACAAGATTTTAACGCTTTGAGAAGTTCAAATAACGTGTTTTGAGATCATTTGTATCGTATCTTTTACTACATAACTTTTCACCAAATTTCACAAACACTAATAAAGTTTGTTTTTCGATTCAAAACAAGATTGTAACGCTTTGTGGAGTTCAAATAACGTGTTTTGAGATCATTTGTATCGTATCTTTCACTACATAACTTTTCACCAAATTTCACAAACACTAAGTAAGTTTGTTTTTCGATTCAAAACAAGATTTTAACGCTTTGAGGAGTTCAAATAACGTGTTTTGAGATCATTTGTATCGTATCTTTTACTACATAACTTTTCACCAAATTTCACAAACACTAAGAAAGTTTGTTTTTCGATTCAAAACAAGATTTTAACGCTTTGTGGAGTTCAAATAACGTGTTTTGAGATCATTTGTATCGTATCTTTTACTACATAACTTTTCACCAAATTTCCCAAACACTAAGAAAGTTTGTTTTTCGATTGAAAACAAGATTTTAACACTTTGTGGAGTTCAAATAACGTGTTTTGAGATCATTTGTATCGTATCATTCACTACATAACTTTTCACCAAATTTCACAAACACTAAGTAAGTTTGTTTTTCGATTCAAAACAAGATTTTAACGCTTTGAGGAGTTCAAATAACGTGTTTTGAGATCATTTGTATCGTATCTTTTACTACATAACTTTTCACCAAATTTCACAAACACTAAGAAAGTTTGTTTTTCGATTCAAAACAAAATTTTAACGCTTTGAGGAGTTCAAATAACGTATTTTTAGATCATTTGTATCGTATCTTTTACTACATAAATTTCCACCAAATTTCACAAACACTAAGAAAGTTTGTTTTTCGATACAAAACAAGATTTTAACGCTTTGAGGAGTTCAAATAACGTGTTTTGAGATCATTTGTATCGTATCTTTTACTACATAACTTTTCACCAAATTTCACAAACACTAATAAAGTTTGTTTTTCGATTCAAAACTAGATTTTAGCGCTTTGTGGAGTTCAAATAACGTGTTTTGAGATCATTTGTATCGTATCTTTTACTACATAACTTTTCACCAAATTTCACAAACACTAAGAAAGTTTGTTTTTCGATTCAAAACAAGATTTTAACGCTTTGTGGAGTTCGAATAACGTGTTTTGAGATCATTCGTATCGTATCTTTTACTACATAACTTTTCACCAAATTTCACAAACACTAAGAAAGTTTGTTTCTCGATTCAAAACAAGATTTTTAACGCTTTGTGGAGTTCAAATAACGTGTTTTGAGATCATTTGTATCGTATCTTTTACTACATAACTTTTCACCAAATTTCACAAACACTAAGAAAGTTTGTTTTCGATTCAAAACAAGATTTTAACGCTTTGTGGAGTTCAAATAACGTGTTTTGAGATCATTTGTATCGTATCTTTTACTACATAACTTTTCACCAAATTTCACAAACACTAAGAAAGTTTGTTTTTTTATTCAAAACAAGATTTTAACGCCTTGAGGAGTCAAATAACGTGTTTTTAGATCATTTGTATCGTATCTTTTATTACATAACTTTTCACTAAATTTCACAAACACTAAGAAAGTTTGTTTTTCGATTCAAAACAAGATTTTAACGCTTTGTGGAGTTCAAATAACGTGTTTTGAGATCATTTGTATCGTATCTTTTACTACATAACTTTTCACCAAATTTCACAAACACTAAGAAAGTTTGTTTTTCGATTCAAAACAAGATTTTAGCGCTTTGTGGAGTTCAAATAACGTGTTTTGAGATCATTTGTATCGTATCTTTTACTACATAACTTTTCACCAAATTTCACAAACACTAAGAAAGTTTGTTTTTCGATTCAAAACAAGATTTTAACGCTTTGTGGAGTTCAAATAACGTGTTTTGAGATCATTTGTATCGTATCTTTTACTACATAACTTTTCACCAAATTTCACAAACACTAAGTAAGTTTGTTTTTCGATTCAAAACAAGATTTTAACGCTTTGAGAAGTTCAAATAACGTGTTTTGAGATCATTTGTATCGTATCTTTTACTACATAACTTTTCACCAAATTTCACAAACACTAATAAAGTTTGTTTTTCGATTCAAAACAATATTGTAACGCTTTGTGGAGTTCAAATAACGTGTTTTGAGATCATTTGTATCGTATCTTTCACTACATAACTTTTCACCAAATTTCACAAACACTAAGTAAGTTTGTTTTTCGATTCAAAACAAGATTTTAACGCTTTGAGGAGTTCAAATAACGTGTTTTGAGATCATTTGTATCGTATCTTTTACTACATAACTTTTCACCAAATTTCACAAACACTAAGAAAGTTTGTTTTTCGATTCAAAACAAGATTTTAACGCTTTGTGGAGTTCAAATAACGTGTTTTGAGATCATTTGTATCGTATCTTTTACTACATAACTTTTCGCCAAATTTCCCAAACACTAAGAAAGTTTGTTTTTCGATTGAAAACAAGATTTTAACACTTTGTGGAGTTCAAATAACGTGTTTTGAGATCATTTGTATCGTATCATTCACTACATAACTTTTCACCAAATTTCACAAACACTAAGTAAGTTTGTTTTTCGATTCAAAACAAGATTTTAACGCTTTGAGGAGTTCAAATAACGTGTTTTGAGATCATTTATATCGTATCTTTTACTACATAACTTTTCACCAAATTTCACAAACACTAAGAAAGTTTGTTTTTCGATTCAAAACAAGATTTTAACGCTTTGAGGAGTTCAAATAACGTATTTTTAGATCATTTGTATCGTATCTTTTACTACATAAATTTCCACCAAATTTCACAAACACTAAGAAAGTTTGTTTTTCGATACAAAACAAGATTTTAACGCTTTGAGGAGTTCAAATAACGTGTTTTGAGATCATTTGTATCGTATCTTTTACTACATAACTTTTCACCAAATTTCACAAACACTAATAAAGTTTGTTTTTCGATTCAAAACTAGATTTTAGCGCTTTGTGGAGTTCAAATAACGTGTTTCGAGATCATTTGTATCGTATCTTTTACTACATAACTTTTCACCAAATTTCACAAACACTAAGAAAATTTGTTTTTCGATTCAAAACAAGATTTTAACGCTTTGTGGAGTTCAAATAACGTGTTTTGAGATCATTTGTATCGTATCTTTTACTACATAACTTTTCACCAAATTTCACAAACACTAAGTAAGTTTGTTTTTCGATTCAAAACAAGATTTTAACGCTTTGAGAAGTTCAAATAACGTGTTTTGAGATCATTTGTATCGTATCTTTTATTACATAACTTTTCACCAAATTTCACAAACACTAATAAAGTTTGTTTTTCGATTCAAAACAAGATTGTAACGCTTTGTGGAGTTCAAATAACGTGTTTTGAGATCATTTGTATCGTATCTTTCACTACATAACTTTTCACCAAATTTCACAAACACTAAGTAAGTTTGTTTTTCGATTCAAAACAAGATTTTAACGCTTTGAGGAGTTCAAATAACGTGTTTTGAGATCATTTGTATCGTATCTTTTACTACATTACTTTTCACCAAATTTCACAAACACTAAGAAAGTTTGTTTTTCGATTCAAAACAAGATTTTAACGCTTTGTGGAGTTCAAATAACGTGTTTTGAGATCATTTGTATCGTATCTTTTACAACATAACTTTTCACCAAATTTCCCAAACACTAAGAAAGTTTGTTTTTCGATTGAAAACAAGATTTTAACACTTTGTGGAGTTAAAATAACGTGTTTTGAGATCATTTGTATCGTATCTTTTACTACATAACTTTTCACCAAATTTCACAAACACTAAGAAAGTTTGTTTTTCGATTCAAAACAAGATTTTAGCGCCTTGAGGAGTTCAAATAACGTGTTTTGAGATCATTTGTATCGTATCTTTTACTACATAACTTTGCACCAAATTTCACAAACACTAAGAAAGTTTGTTTTTCGATTCAAAACAAGATTTTGATGCTTTGTGGAGTTCAAATAACGTGTTTTCAGATCATTGGTATCGTATCATTTACTACATAACTTTTCACCAAATTTCACAAACACTATGAAACTTTGTTTTTCGATTCAAAACAAGATTTTAACGCTTTGTGGAGTTCAAATAACGTGTTTTGAGATCATTTGTATCGTATCTTTTACTACATAACTTTTCACCAAATTTCGCAAACACTAAGTAAGTTTGTTTTTCGATTCAAAACAAGATTTTAACGCTTTGAGGAGTTCAAATAACGTGTTTTGAGATCATTTGTATCGTATCTTTTACTACATAACTTTTCATCAAATTTCACAAACACTAAGAAAGTTTGTTTTTCGATTCAAAACAAGATTTTAACGCTTTGTGGAGTTCAAATAACGTGTTTTGAGATCATTTGTATCGTATCTTTCACTACATAACTTTTCACCAAATTTCACAAACACTAAGTAAGTTTGTTTTTCGATTCAAAACAAGATTTTAACGCTTTGAGGAGTTCAAATAACGTGTTTTGAGATCATTTGTATCGTATCTTTTACTACATAACTTTTCACCAAATTTCACAAACACTAAGAAAGTTTGTTTTTCGATTCAAAACAAGATTTTAACGCTTTGTGGAGTTCGAATAACGTGTTTTGAGATCATTTGTATCGTATCTTTTACTACATAACTTTTCACCAAATTTCCCAAACACTAAGAAAGTTTGTTTTTCGATTCAAAACAAGATTTTAACGCCTTGAGGAGTCAAATAACGTGTTTTTAGATCATTTGTATCGTATCTTTTATTACATAACTTTTCACTAAATTTCACAAACACTAAGAAAGTTTGCTTTTCGATTCAAAACAAGATTTTAACGCTTTGTGGAGTTCAAATAACGTGTTTTGAGATAATTTGTATCGTATCTTTTACTACATAACTTTTCACCAAATTTCACAAACACTAAGAAAGTTTGTTTTTCGATTCAAAACAAGATTTTAGCGCTTTGTGGAGTTCAAATAACGTGTTTTGAGATCATTTGTATCGTATCTTTTACTACATAACTTTTCACCAAATTTCACAAACACTAAGAAAGTTTGTTTTTCGATTCAAAACAAGATTTTAGCGCCTTGAGGAGTTCAAATAACGTGTTTTGAGATCATTTGTATCGTATCTTTTACTACATAACTTTGCACCAAATTTCACAAACACTAAGAAAGTTTGTTTTTCGATTCAAAACAAGATTTTGATGCTTTGTGGAGTTCAAATAACGTGTTTTCAGATCATTGGTATCGTATCATTTACTACATAACTTTTCACCAAATTTCACAAACACTATGAAACTTTGTTTTTCGATTCAAAACAAGATTTTAACGCTTTGTGGAGTTCAAATAACGTGTTTTGAGATCATTTGTATCGTATCTTTTACTACATAACTTTTCACCAAATTTCGCAAACACTAAGTAAGTTTGTTTTTCGATTCAAAACAAGATTTTAACGCTTTGAGGAGTTCAAATAACGTGTTTTGAGATCATTTGTATCGTATCTTTTACTACATAACTTTTCATCAAATTTCACAAACACTAAGAAAGTTTGTTTTTCGATTCAAAACAAGATTTTAACGCTTTGTGGAGTTCAAATAACGTGTTTTGAGATCATTTGTATCGTATCTTTCACTACATAACTTTTCACCAAATTTCACAAACACTAAGTAAGTTTGTTTTTCGATTCAAAACAAGATTTTAACGCTTTGAGGAGTTCAAATAACGTGTTTTGAGATCATTTGTATCGTATCTTTTACTACATAACTTTTCACCAAATTTCACAAACACTAAGAAAGTTTGTTTTTCGATTCAAAACAAGATTTTAACGCTTTGTGGAGTTCGAATAACGTGTTTTGAGATCATTTGTATCGTATCTTTTACTACATAACTTTTCACCAAATTTCCCAAACACTAAGAAAGTTTGTTTTTCGATTCAAAACAAGATTTTAACACTTTGTGGAGTTCAAATAACGTGTTTTGAGATCATTTGTATCGTATCATTCACTACATAACTTTTCTCCAAATTTCACAAACACTAAGTAAGTTTGTTTTTCGATTCAAAACAAGATTTTAACGCTTTGAGGAGTTCAAATAACGTGTTTTGAGATCATTTGTATCGTATCTTTTACTACATAACTTTTCACCAAATTTCACAAACACTAAGAAAGTTTGTTTTTCGATTCAAAACAAGATTTTAACGCCTTGAGGAGTTCAAATAACGTATTTTTAGATCATTTGTATCGTATCTTTTACTACATAAATTTCCACCAAATTTCACAAACACTAAGAAAGTTTGTTTTTCGATTCAAAACAAGATTTTAACGCTTTGAGGAGTTCAGATAACGTGTTTTGAGATCATTTGTATCGTATCTTTTACTACATAACTTTTCACCAAATTTCACAAACACTAAGAAAGTTTGTTTTTCGATTCAAAACTAGATTTTAGCGCTTTGTGGAGTTCAAATAACGTGTTTTGAGATTATTTGTATCGTATCTTTTACTGCATAACTTTTCACCAAATTTCACAAACACTAAGAAAGTTTGTTTTTCGATTCAAAACAAGATTTTAGCGCTTTGTGGAGTTCAAATAACGTGTTTTGAGATCATTTGTATCGTATCTTTTACTACATAACTTTTCACCAAATTTCACAAACACTAAGAAAGTTTATTTTTCGATTTAAAACAAGATTTTAATGCTTTGTGGAGTTCAAATAACGTGTTTTCAGATCATTGGTATCGTATCATTTACTACATAACTTTTCACCAAATATCATTGATATGAACCGGTATGTCGGTTTCATATCTCTAATTAGTACCCCACCGTTACGATATGTTCCGTATCGGTTGACTAAATCGGTCGACCGATATATGCCAATGCATGTGGGCCGATATATACCGGTTTGTTGACCGCTTTGGATTTAAAAATATTAGTAGTAGTACTCCCATATATTAGTAGTACTCCCAAATATTTTTCTACTCTTTGTACAAATTGTCTTAAAAAATATTAGCTATTTCTGTTTTAAGATCTTGGGGAGTGCTCTTAATAAACCAGATTTTTTATTTTGCCGGATTAACTTCTTGACCCGAGACTAAACCATAAAGATGCAAGGCTTGCAGAAGGTTTTGTGCCTCAATCGTTGTAGTTTCGCCGTAGAGGACTAAATCATCGGCATAGAGACAATGGGTCAGGGTTGGGCATGGCCGCGTGAGGGTGTTAGTCTTAAACCATTTGCATTCTTGGTACAGAATTGATATCTCAAATCCTAAACTATTTTCAGAGAGAAGGACGACTGCTCGGTATAAACAGGTCATGATTTGAGCCGCGAGTCACACATGTAACTCAGTTTTATTTTTTTATTTATCATATTACAAATTTCAAATTTCAAATAATTTCATAGTAATGTGCTATTTTGCAAGATACAAATATACCATATGCGATACGAGATACGATATGTCTCTCACACTTCCTTGCCAATTCGAATAGCTCGAGTCTCATTGTGCCTTTGAAGCCGGCATTAGGTGAAATAGATACCTTTATCGATAGTTTGTTGGACCGGTAATTGTACTTGGACTCTTTTTTGTATAATTTAATGGGAAATTTTTAATCATTGATTAATTTTATAATTATTTTGTTTTAAAGAGGATAGATATAATACTAGTCATGTGAAAAATATAAATATGTGAAAGATATAAATATGTTATTTTGCATGAGTTAACTCACACTTCACGAAAAACTTAGTTAAGCGAGATGCGTAAATGAAATTTGCAAGTGCTACCCATCTAATTCATATAAAATCAAGAACTGTTTGGTTTGGTGCACTACGAGATCTCATAGATTTTAAAGAATTATTTGTAATTAATTTTAAGTAATGTGTTTGAAGTATAGGTCTAAAAAAACAAAAAATAGTATATTTAATGTTCAATATAAAAATTATTGGTATATGAATATTATGATTACCTGCATATATATATCAACAAATTAACTCCAATTCTTTTTATTTTTATTTTATGTAGTCCGTCTTGTCGTATCATCACAATTATTTCATTACAAATATTTTTGTGTACCATACTTCACGATTAACTTATAATTATTTTATTTTAAAAAAAAAACTTATAATTATTTTAGAATGATACATCAATTTATATTATTTATATGAACTATTATTATTTGTTAAGTTCGTGTTGTATATACATTAAATATTATTAATATTTTTATAACTATTAGCCTACGGGCATCTTTTATGCAAAAAAAAAAATATATATTTTTATAACTATAATTTTAAAGGTCCATCTAATATATTCGCTTGATATTTTTTATATTGATATTCAGATTAGGATGATTTCAACTAATTTTATTTTCACAAACTTTAATTTGGAAATGATATTATGAAAAAAATACATTAAAAAAAAGAATTTACATTATGAGAATAATACTCACGCTTATACTGACTATTTTTTTTCTTTCGGATGATATAGTGATTATCAACTCGTGAAATCTAAATTTGTATTAAAATGGAAAATATAATCGCAACGTAACGCAATACTATTTCAGTTTCAAATAAAATCAATAATAAATCCAAAATTTGAAATTCAGACTGTATAATCCGAGCTCAGATATCATTAATTATGCTCACTCGGGTCATAATTCATATACAACCTGGAATCTAGAATTCTGGTTTACGTATAAACCGAGACTTCAAATCTGGGTTTTATGATTAACGGTCTCAGCTAAAACAGCGCGAACGCATCGCACTGCAATCAAAAGCAACTCTCTGTACCGTTCTTCTTTCAACGCAGTAAATCCAGCTAATCGCTTCATCAATCTCAAAGCAAGAAAAATCATCTCTCTAATGGCGAAGCTAGTACAGACCTACGCTTGTGCGCCTACGATCGAGCGAGGTCGCGGGATCTTGATCTCCGGCGACTCCAAATCGGATACAATTTTGTACCCCAATGGAAGATCCGTCGTGATCCGCAGCCTCGCGAACCCTCTCGAAGTTTCAGTGTATGGAGAACACTCTCGTCAGGCCACTGTCGCGGGATTTTCTCCGAATGGAGAATGGGTTGCGTCAGCTGACGTGTGCGTTGTCAGAATTTTATTAAATTAGTTCCAACAAAGAATTGTAAATAAATATTTTCCCCAAGAACTCAACTTTCTTTTGAGCAGTGTAACTTCCTTTGAAAGCCAAAACAATTGTGACATAATAGAATACATAAAATATTTGCAATTAGATAAATAACAGAGGATAGGACATGATGACTTGATGAGATAGATATTTCAAAGTTAGACAAAAGCTGGAAGCCTGGAACTCATGCTCTATTGCCTAAGGGCTTGTGCAAAAAAAAAGAAAATATCCATAAAACTATGTAACAGGTCAAATTTAACGTAGTGAAAAGGGAAATTTTCACTTATTTTTTTTTGGATATTCTAATATCCCCCATTTTTTAGGAAACTCTAAAAAAATCTTTCTTACCAAACATTTATTTTCAAATATCCTTCTTTTTGCATATGTAGTAATTAAAAAAATATTTTTGTTATTTTTATTCATTTTAAAAAAGTCTTAATTTTTTTCATAATAATTTTACAAAAATAATTATTATATATTATATTTATATAATTTTAATATTTCATACGTTATATATATTTGACTTTTATTTATTTTTCTTGAAAAACAAATATAAAATAATAATAAGGTGAACAAAAATATTAAAAGAACACCTTGCAAATATTTAAAAATTAAAATATCATGAAACTATTAAAAAAATACACAAAAGAAGAACGAAAATAAAAAAACTAGATGTTTAAAGAAATATTTTTATATCAATATATTTTCAAGGTGTTTATTTATTGTTGTTTATTTTATTATTATATGATATTAGTTTTTCATGAATAACAAAGGAAATATTAAAATTATAAAAACACAACATTTAATCATTTTATTTTTTTGAAATCGTTGGATGTTAGAAAATATTTATAAATTTTTTTAAAACTAATAAAATTAATAACAAATAACAAAAATATGTTTTTAGTTACTACATATGAAAATAGAAGGGTATTTTGGTCAACAAAAAAATAAAATACCATCCATGATTAGTTTTAACTCCTATATGAGGTATTTGAAAATAAAAGTTCGGTAGAGGAGTTTTTTTAGAGTTTCCAAAAAGATAGGAGATTTTTTAAAATATTAAAAAAAATGAGGGTTTTTTTTGAAAATGTCCCATAAATAAAAGTTCAAAATTTGAAAATAGATTATAAAGACCCATCCTTGTACGAATAAAATAGCCATGCCTATTGTCCAATCATGAAGCATGTTAGGGGTTTGCAAGGCTCTAAAGTTCGAGAGAAATTATTTAGACGATAAGAAGAGTGGGCCCAAATGGCCCGTGGGCTAGTAGTCCAAAATAGTATATTATCTTTTTTTCCATCTTCTTTTATCTCTCTGTGTTTGTACTTTCTAATAGAAATGAAATTATACGGGTAGGGTAGGTACCACCGTACCAGATCGTATTCCAAATTCCAAATTAAATAAACTTTCTATAAAAAAATACATCTTTGACCATATAAAACATACTTGCACATGAATTGAATTTCAACAAAGTTTCGATTATCAAAAAAAGTTTAAAAGTTTTTAATTAACACACATTGTATATGTGATCGTATTTGAAAAAAGAAAAAAACCAGAATAGGGTAAAAAGTATGAAGATCTAATGCTATATTCTCCAACGAAACCTTAATAAAAAGAGGAGGATTTAAAAGCTACTTTAAATATTTGATAAAAAGATGTTTGTAACATTATAAAGTTAATAATCATGATTTGGAATTGAAACTTAAAAAACAAATGATACCTATGTAGTTTCCTTCTTGCTTCCAAAAAGCCAAAGTTATCTCACTTTTGGGTTTAAACAATACTAAAACTTTTGAACAAATTCAAAATTCAAAATATAATAATTCATCATGTAAAATAACATAGAAGTAATAAATAATTTACAAAAAAAAAATAACATAGCCAAATGAATTATCGCTTCGCATTCCTTCGTTTGGTAGCTTGAGCTCTTTGCCACTTCTTCTTAGAAACCATCTTACTTTTCGGCTTCAACTTTATCTCCGCCGAGAATCTAAAACTCGGGTCGCGCATTTTTGCTTGTATGTCCTTGAAGAATTGCATATTTAGCTTCTTGGGCCCTCCTTCACGCAATTCTGCATATTCGGGGCCCGAAACTATATTCTCGAACGCGCCGATTATGATATCGATATCGGTCATTACTTCGTATACGTTTGTGTACCGTCCATCCGGTCCCTTTTTGAGTTTCTTTAACGCATTTTCAACAGCTAATTTTCTCGCCTAAAAAGTAAAATCGCAAAAGATAAAAATATAGAATTGAATGTAAAATATTACAGACAAAATTAGTGAATTTTAAATTATTTGGGCCAATTTATACGGCCTGGAAAAATTTAATATAGTACATAATATTATATCCAAGTACAAAATTGTTGGGCCAATTAAAATTAATTGGGCCTTGTTAAAAAGCCCAAATTGGTCCTTTGGAAATAACATCAATACCCTTTCTCTCTTAATTCCATTTTAAACTTACTCGTGTATAAGGTAATGAAATACGGTCACTCTGGAGATATTTTAAAGCAAATATGGAAAATCGTACATTATATTTTCTATTTTATAGGGGTATAAATGATATTTTGATATTTTCCAATACCAAAACTAATTTTAATACCTGTTTTCCAGGTGAGAGTTCAGGGGGCTCGTTCTCCTCCTTCAACAACTCAGAAATGGTACGATATTTCGGCATTTCGTCAAACTCGAAAACCTTATCGATATATTTATCGCTCTTCTCGTTGGGAAACGCTTCGGAAGGGACATCATCATCGTCATCGCATTCGGTACCGCTCCACAAATTCATTTCGTCCTCGCTCGAAGGACAAATGCTTCTCAATTCGTCACTATCGTCTCCGTCAATTAAATTGGCTTTCTCTTTCGCTTTTTGTTTCACCTTTTTTATCTCTTTCTCCAAGTCGGTCTTGTTCGAATTCTTGGTTTCGGTGTCGGATTCGTCTTCGCTTGCTATTTATGAGATTGGTGTAAGTTATTAGATTGATGTTTTAGGGTTTTGGATATTACGTACCGGTCCATAAACAATCTTCTTCGTCCACTTCTTGGGTCCATGCTTTTCGAAACTCTTCATCGCCAGGTACTCTTCCTTTTCCGAATAGGTTGTAACGAGGAGGGTCCCGAACATAGAACCTTAATCCTGTTGCTTTTAAGTTTATGGTTAATTAGTCCACAGGGGCAAATCATCAAACACCTTGTGGGCATTACATGTAATTACGATCCAGAACTCGAGAAGCAATGGGAAAAAGTACAATTACCTTTTTCACTGGAAACCGAACAAGTTTCGTTGATTCTTTGTCTGTAACATCCGCACAAACTACAACACATTCGTCAAGGTCAGAAATTTCAGTGGGGCTAAAGAGAAAGAAAGAAATCGTTTGAGTTCTCTGAAGAGAGAATAGAAAAAAGCTCGCCTTGGTAGAGATGGTGGTTGAGTTAAACGGGCTTGAAGAAGACGACGGAGAGAGGGAAGAAAACGAGACATACCAGTATACCACCCCAAAGGCAACAGGACTAGATGGTATCAGTAAGCACGAAGAATCTAGTTAGCGGGTTTTCACGGTTTCGCCTGAACTCGGCATTTGGGATCTCGGGTTTTAGAGACCAGATGGTATGAAATCCCAAATTTCGAATCTTAGTATTGATACAAATCGGGCTGGATTTAATCCGAGATTTCAAATCTCGCTTTTCAAAACTGGATTATAAACAGTTGGAGATTTCACATCTCATATAATCAACTTGGTTGACCCTCGCGAATTTTGTCAATTCATCTCTCAACAGTCAACATCTTCATTTTTAGATAATGAATATGTCTATCCGAGTTGACAAATAATTAATACGTAATTAGTATTCAAGGAAATTAATAATTTTAAGTCAACATTAATTAATTTTTAATTATATGTATCTGGGTATGTATCATAGTTTTTAAGTAATTAATATATAGAGCATATGTAGAGTTGGCAAAATGTGACTCGATCAGAAAAAACAATTTGATCCATCCGGATCCGAACCTGACTCGAATAAAAAAAATATTGAAAAATCAACGATTCAAAATCGAACCGAAATCGAATGATCCGAACACGAAATGAAACCGAAACCGAATGATCGGAATCCGAAACGAATGATCAGAAACTTGAATAATCCGAAATCCAAATGTTCGAAACTTATGATCCGAATGACCCGAAATTTACAATCCGAATGATTCGAAACTCACGACTCGAATGATCCATAAATATATTATTGCCAAAATGTTTCATAATTAATAAAATAAATTCAAATGATTCAAAAACTAAATTTTCGGAAAAAGGAATGATTGGAAATCAAATTTTACGAAATTCAAATGATCCGACAATTGAAATAAGCAAAGATCCGAATGATCCGGAAACCGAAAAGATCCGGAACCGAATGATCCGAAAACCGAAACGACTCAGAACCAAATAATCTGAAAATCGAAACGATCTGAAACCGAATGATTTGAAAACTGAAACAATCCGAAACCGAATAATCCGAAAATCGAAACGATCCGAAACCGAATGACTCGAAAAACCAAAACGATCCGGATCTGAATAACGAATCGGAATAAGAACCGACATATATGCATAGCATAGGTCATCTAGGCGGTGATCTAAACACTATAAGGCCCACATATATACAAATAATTATTATACAGGCCCAATCATGAATAGAAACAAAAAATAAATTTACTTTATTACTGATATAAACCTTTAATTGTATTGTTATGATTTCTTTCCTATTGATTATTTTGCAAAATATTTTTCTAATCCGATCAGTTAACCAGATTTCTCGTTCTATGAATAGAAACAAACGAATAAGAAATAATCCTATCAATTATTTTCCAATCCAGTTGATATTTCACCTTTATTAATTAATCAAACCTTCTGAGTAAAACCTCAGATTTGTCATCCCCTACAACTTTATTAATTAATCAAACCTTTATTAATTAATCAAAATATTAATCTTAGGTCCTTCTCAACCCCTTTCAATCGACAACTTTTTTTCTCGTTCTATTGTTTGAGTAATCGCCAATCACCATCCTACAATCAAATGAGTTCATCATGCTATGAGATTTGTGATTATTTCTTGGCTTGATATGATAACAATTTGGATCTTGCTTTTTCTTAACATTCTTATCCTTACATTGGAAAATCTTTGCTAAATTTTTTTTGGTAAAACCTCAGATTTGTTCTAGATTGGAATTGGAATTTTTTTCAGTTTGGGATTCACAAATTACATATTTTCTGTCAAATTCAGGTATGTATGCAATTATTGGCAGAATTTTATTTTACTCAATACCCTTTTATGACAACATGATAAATCCTATCCTAATTCATCCTAACTCAACCGTCAACATTCTCTAGTTTGATTTGTTCTTTTAACAATTTTTTAAATTTAAATCTGGTCGAGTTTCTTGATTTATGTTTTAAGGATTATTTTGGAATTATGACAAAATTCAGGATGACAACTCATTATGTTTAATTTTTGAATTTTTGTGACACATATATATTTCTAAAAATTTTAATATTTTTTTATAATGCACTAATGATGTTTGAAGTTTTGTTTTAAACAAGAGTTATGTTGAAATAGTATTTGTAAAAAATAATTGTTGTTATTTGCCGTCCCTAATCCGAATGACCAGCACAAATTTTAAAATGTTTAAGTGAGTATTTGAACTACAATAATCAAGACATTTAAGTAATTGAATTTGCATCGAAATTAATATTTGTCATACAAATTTCCAATATAAATAACTGTATTTTAATTACAAAATATTAATATTAATACATATATAATGATTAAAAAGTCTTTACTATTATAGCACAAATATTTATTTGAGATTTGTATGTTTTTTTTTTGAGTAAATTGATTTGTATGTTTTTCAAGATAATAAATAAAGTTTGTGCTCATTATTAACATCACATATTTTAAAACAAAGCTATATGTTATATGTGTGTGCTTGTTTGTTATATTATTAAACAAATATATAAATAACATCACATATTTGAGATTTGTATGTTTTTCAAGATAATGAATAAAGTTTGTCATTTAGCGTGTTGCAAATATCACGATATATCGTTGTTAAATTTATGTACTCTTTTGTGATCTTAGATATTATTTTTTTGAAATATATATTGTTCATTGTTAAATTTCCTACTATATTTATAGTTCTATAATACTATTTTTTTTAAAAACATTTTGTTGTTCAAGAAATATATAGTGTTTTTCCAAAAATATATATTGATTTATTTTCTTGGTATTGACAGAATAAAGTCTTGACACACTAAAGAGCCAAAAATCGCGAATAGAACGAGAAAAAACACAAATAAAGGTGAAATAAGATTAATATGGATGGATTTAAAAAATGGATGGATTTAAACAAATATATAGTGTTTGAGTAAAAATGCCAGCCACAAGTTATACAAATAAAAATAACACAAATAAAAATTCTTCAATTGTGTTTATTGCTTTAATTTATGGGGAAATATGGATGGATTTAAACATATTGGACTTTAGGATTCTAATCGAGTCCAATGAACGAGTGGGAGAGAGTGATTTCAAGAAATGAGTGATTTAGATTATCAGGTTTGTTAGTAGTGAGTATTAATTAAATAGTTATAATCATGTTTAGTATAAATATATGGGGCAATTTCAGTTGCTAAGATCAAAAATATCAAATTTATCTTTCTAAATGAAAATATCAAATTTATCCTTCCAAAAACCATTTTTTTATCAAATTTAACCATCGTTAACTTTTCTGTTAGAATAAATAGAAAATTAGTGAAGTTCCCAAACTACCCTTATCTCATTTCATCTTCTTCCTTTTGTCTACTTTTCTCAGACCTGTACCACGCACAAGAAAGAATCCACCCCTTTCCTTATCCCCAACCCGTCACCACTCGTCGGAAAGAGTCTTAAGTTTCTTATTATTTCTGACATGTACTATTAGCTGGAAAAATTAGTCTCTGTTATTCAGCAAAGACGATAGAACTTTCAGATAATTTGCAAATTTGAATTCTGAATTGACCAATGAAAGCTTATGTGACTGATTTCAGTTGGTATTTGGGTTGGTTGAATATACAAATTGAGTTGTAATAAACACACGAAATTAAATTACTCGAAAAAAATAAACACATGAACTTAAATGTACTTGGTGCTTGTATTGTATGAAAGTGGTACCTGTACCGGTCCAATAATTAGAAGCTTGTGTTTTTAGGCTGATTATGTTCGTGCATGGACTTCAGAATGCTTGAGAAAATCATGTAATTATTTGGTTTTATGAATTTGCAATTATTCACAAATTACAACTATGTATTGATAAAAACTAAAACATTGAAATTGAAAGAGTTCAATCCTCTTAAACCTGGTCTCGAGATGGGTCTTCTAGTCTTGATCTGCCATTTGAACATCCCAATTATATTTATCTTAATCTCTTTTAATTGTTGTTAAATTACTCAAATTCTACATACAGTAAATGAGAGATAATATCAACTATTTCTCTTTTAAAACGAATTTGTTCAAAGTGATTGGAGAACCATTTTATTGGGATTTTAGAGATATCCACAAGGGAGTGAAATAAAAGAGAGACAGACAGATCAAACACAAGAGCTAAGAGTAAGGATGGGAAAGAGATCTCGAAATCTATGAGAAAAAAGATAGGGGTATTTTAGTCAATTATAATTATATTTATTAACTTAATTGTAATGTAGATGATTAAACCCTAAATAATATGTACACAATTTAATAATTTTTTGAAATTTGAAATTTGTTGTTTTAGAGGGACAAATATGATATTTCTAATCTTAGAGAGGACATACACGAAATTAACCCTAAATAATATGTACACAATTTAATAATTTTTTTTATCAATCAATATTCTTCTTTGTTTATTTCTAATCAATATTTTAAAAGGAATGAAACATAATAGTAAACTATTACGTATTCATCCATTCTATTATTTTATGGCTTGTCGAACCGGTCTATTATATATCATGTACACTGTTAAGAGTTTTGCTCTACGTTTGGACAAGTTTCTTTTTTGAGGGTTTTTTTGTAAGTTCATTTTTATATTTATGAAACAGTTTGTAAAAACATACCTGATTCCTTTATGTTTATTTATATTTAGTTCACAAGGAATTGTTCCATCCAACGATCTTTATTTTATGACCTCATGTTAAATATTAAATATTAAATATAAATTAATATATATATATATATATATATATATATATATATATATATATATATATATATAGATAGAGTGTAACTAAAATTCTACCTGCAACTAATTCACCGTCAGATCTGGGCTAAGATTCATCTGATCTAATGATAACGGTGCGGGGTTTTGATGTTAACGAAGCTCATCTTTCCGTCTCCCTTCATTTTTTTCTCCTCTCGTTAGACTCCTCTCCCTCTGTGACCTGTCGCACACAAAGCAGGATCAGGATCAGATAGATCTCTCTCCTCTCTCAGAAGTAGATTTGTTTTGTATGTTCTCTCCTTTCTCTCACAAAAAGCAGGTCCAAGAGAAGCTTTTCGCTCTCGCTGATCGTGCCCATCTTTCTCTTTCAAAGCATATTGAGTGATATCTATCGGCAGTCTCTTATCTCCTTCCAGTCGCCACCCATCGTTTCTTCTCTCCACCCTTCTTGGTCTTTGGGGATAGATCAGACCATCAACGTGAAAAGTGTGCTTATCACATTCAGATTTTTTTTTTTTTGCACAGTTCGTTTCTTTTTCAGTTCACAAATCCATTGCTTTTTCGATTCAATCGATTCCAAACTTTTAAATTTAGTTATATTTTTGTTGTTTCCAGATTCTACACAGTTCAATTTAGTTTTTTTCCAGTTCTTGTCGTGGTTCCTTTTCCATTACAGTTTCAGTTTTTATACGATGGATTTTAGGATTTAGGATCCGTGGTTTAGGGTTTGGATTTACTTGAACTTATATGATTATTTTTGTTCTTTCGATAATTGATTTTCTACGATTCAATTGGATAAAATTTGCATCTGAAAAGTTTGAAACAACATCAGATTTAGTAGGGTACGAATTAGGATGTGAATTGGGTATGAATTACCATAATTGTACTCTCAAATTGTTTGTGAATTGGGACAAAATTGATGCCAATTCTGATGGATTTGACGCTAAATTTGTGCATGTTATATATTCATGGTTGAATTGAATCTTTATTCGGATTTGGGGCTGCATTAGAGTTTAAGTGAGGCACTAGTGGAGCTATTTTCTCTAATTTTCTTGCTAAATCATCATTTCTAAAAAGGTCAAATAATTTACATTTCATGAAATTATCTCATCTTTTTTATGCTTGTGCAGATCCAATAGGTTCAAGAACTATATGCGAAACATGCCCTATCATAGCAATTTCGATTATGTTTATGTTATTTTAGATTAGGGCTTGGTGTCGGTATTTGTTTGGTTTTTTATGTTTTTAGTGATTTATTTGTAATGTAATGTTTAAGTGGCACACTGGTATATGATATGCATATAATAAAATTAGTATTTATGATTTTGATTTATTTTTGTAATTGGTGTTGAAAATTCGATGTGATTGAATGGGTTTTTCATTAATTTGGCATCCTTTGAAATTGAATGGAAATGATAGTTGATTAGTGATGACATATTTTGTTTGGAACTTGCATTTGATAATTAAATTAGACCGGTACAGAGAACTAGTAACTTATACAAACATGCCCTAATATAAATAACTTGGATTGATACATAAAAAATGTATAACAAAATAGACTAATAATATTCTAGATTCATAACAACTGTGTACCAAAGCAGACTAAAAAAATATTTTAGATCTTAAAACAAGTAAATATGCAAACTAATCATTCACACGCATTTTTTTCATTGAACCGTAATACGACGAGTCTATTACTAATCTCAAAAATTACAGTACTGATCATAACTACGATAACACTTTAACATAACAAATAACACGACGAGTCTATTTTTACCCTTCTTTTCATTTCTTCAAATCTATTCTCGAGACGTTGTTGTTTGAACTTTGATCTTTAGAAAATCGTTGACCCTCCTCTTCGGAGTTCCACCCATGTTCGTCGACATGTATCCTACCTGAATTAATACAATACAAGAATTACGCAAATTTCAGGTGAATTTGCAAATCTGATAGAGAAGATAAGAATTTATTTCAAAATATAATTTGATTTTACATTTTTTCAGCTGAACTCTCATCCTTTGACGAACTCCTATTTATACCCTGCGACCACCTCTTCGGGCAGCTGGGGACATCTCACGTGCTACTTCTCCCGAAACATGCTTTCCTAACATCAACTCCTATTTATACAATACTGGATGCCTCCAGTCAAAATGGGTACAGCTGATCAATTAGATCTCAGCCACTCGATCTTATCCAACGACTCACTCGATTCTGTGGAAAAGTAAATTTAAACAAAGGACTCTGTATTTTATCAATTATACTTGGTTACGATTTCAGATTGCAACACAACACCATCTACATCTGCGAAGAAAAGAAATTCAACTATTTTAAATTCAAACATTGGGCAATTATCCAAAACTAGAATCCAAAATTCAGGCCTAATCGAAACAACAATGAAAAAATAGTAAGACCAAATCTAATTTAATCAGACCTAATTAGACTCGGATTTTAAGAAACAACAATCATCCAGTGCTGATTCAGCACTTGATTAGTTACGGTTAAAACCAAAAAACTAAAAACTAAAAACCCTAACCTGTACTAAACTGGAGAGAATAGAACATACTTGAACCGCGACAGGTAAACGGACCCACATGAGAAAAGAAGAACATATTAGTTCGAAGAAGAGAAAGAGAGAACAAATCGAAGGGCAGAGAGAAGGGAGAATAGTTCCGTAGAGAGATTTCTGTTCCAAAGATGTGTTCAAGAGAGAGCGAGTTTTTTCATTAACGGAGACTAAGGAGAAGAATAAGGTTCTAAACGGAACGTCTTTTATTAACTTACCCGATCTGTGATCAAATAAATCTAAGGGCTGAGAGTTTACAAGTAGAAGTTAAGTTTTACTTGTACAAGTATTTTAGTTGCACTCTAGCAAGAATTATACTTGTGATTTTTACATCGTTAGATGTTCATTAAGATCTGTGCTGACTGCTGAGATATAAAATTACACGCTCCCTCTCTTTTAACAGTTCCGTCAAGCTCCGTTAAAATAGAGCATCTTCTCTCGGGTCCCTCTCTTCTCCGCCTTTGTGGATTACTCTCGCGCTTTCTCTTCGCACGACCTCTCTGGCGATGCGAGCTCTTCTTTCAGCATGGCCAGAATCCTTAGCCTCCTAGCTTAGCCCTCGAGGCCTTTGCTCTGTTGGAGAGCTCAATTCGCCCCAGCCAAACGCCACGAGAATGAAACAACCCTAGCTCTCCTCCCTAACCCTCTTTTGATCGTTGTATCGAACCCTAACTCTCTTGTAATCGCAAGTGAAGATCTCGACAGTCTGAGGAGAAGCAGATTGTGAGAGGATAAGCTGACATGTGCCGACCATAAACCCTAACCATCTTTTAATCTGTGGCCGATTTCATTGGCTCATCGACGATAAGGGCTGCTGCAGAGGTCGATTGTGGTTATGCGCACAATTGAGGTATAATTTGGAATAATACAAACATAATTTGGTTTAAGAGGTATTAATTGGGTGTAATTGCATATTATATTGGAACAATTGGGTATAATATTGAGTTAAATCAGTATAAATTAAGAATTAGTTAACCTATTTCGAGAATTAATAAGTATTTGTTTAGTTATTTACTGTTAATTGATCACCAGTTCATTTGCATTTTAATCCTTTTCATTATAGAATTGTAAAACACCCCTAAAATAGTGCAAATATAACCTCCGATTTTATCTTTTGTCGTTTTAGGTCCACAATTTAACCTTTCTTATCCTATTTTTTTTTCTTTTTTTCATGAAACAAAAAATGCGCATGGAGTTTGTGTATGCAAGACGGGCAAGAAGCTTGTTTTTAAGAGAAAATGAACACGAACTTGTGAAACCTCAAATTGTGCTGGGAAATTTTCTCCCTATAAGACGGCGCTGACAATTGGAAGAAAAGAGATTGATATTTCTAGTTGTAATTTCGTGTAAAGATTAGATATTGGAATTAAATTTATGGTTGTATTTGCATTAAAATTAGAGTTTAATGTTAAATGTATTTATATAATCCATTGATCTAACATCATCTATTAATGTCCATCTTGATATATTATTCTTAAATGTCCATCTCGATAAATTAAAATTAAAAATGGTTGCAGTTTATCAAATATATACAGAATCCATTGATATAGTAACATCATCTATTAATGGTTTTCACAAATATTTATATTTTGTCAATATATTTATTGAATTGCCAAATTAGAATTTGTGAATTACAATACTCAATTGCCATTTTATCAATTTAATCTGCAAAAACATATCCATCCATAAACACATGTCACAAATATAACGCAAACTATAATCCAACTTCAATGTACAATGTAACAATTATAAAATAACATTTAAATCAATCATCGAGCATTTCTTGGTCTTGGGCATTTATCAGGGACATGAATCCCACATCCATTATGCTTAAAACTGATCACTTAGTGCTTAGTGTATTAGGAGCAAAACCTGAAAATTATTTTTTTTATTAGGGTCTTCCTTGTAAAACTATAAAACTCATGAAGAAGTTGAAAAATTAAATTCTTTTCAAACATATGATTTGGAAAACGAGAAAAGGTCACAATTCACAAACAATATAAAATGAAGGTTATATTTGCACCTTTTTGAAGGATAGTTTGCAATTCTACAAAGAAAGTGGGTCAAATGCAAAATTTCTTGGAGGGATATTTTGTCAGTTCAAAAAAGATCAGCAAATTTACCCTTTTTTGCACTATAAACCAACTGTGGATGAAATGATAATCAGTTAACACTAAATACTTATTCAACTCCGAATGGTCTATTGATACCCAATCATGACCCAACTAACATTAATCAGCATAAATTGTACACAATTAGAGTAATTATACCGATTTAGCCCCATATTCTACCCAATCTTTCACATTTATATCCAATTATTCTACATTTACGTCTCAATTATACCAAATTGTGTTTCAATTATACCCAATTAAATCTCTCGATTGTACGCACAACCACAATCGACATTCGCAGTATCCTTTTCTATTAGCCCACACAACATTCACATATCAGAAAAGGGTTAGGATTCACCTTACACGTATCAGCTCCTCCTCTCGTGTTCATCTTCTCCTTACACGGGTTCAATCTCCAGTACAGATCAGATTAGGGAGATAGGTTTCTATACAACCGGTCAAAATAGGGTTAGAGCTAGGGTTATGCCGTTCTCGTTGGATTTGTTTGGAGCGTCCATCTGTCGACCACGGAGGAGAGAAGCGCCGATCAAGTGAGTGCTAGGGTTATGTTCGTACAGAGAGAACATGTGAGTGCTAGGGCTTCATCAAGAGAGAGAGAGAGGAGAGAGAGAGAGAGAGGGGAGGGGCAAGAGAGCGATGCCAGTAGACAAGAAGCACCCGAAACACAAAAGTGACGGAGTAAAAAAGAAAAGAAACGGAGAAAGCAAAAGGAACGGAGACCGAACGAGCACATATCACGATGAAAATCCCGTACCATCAAGAATATTGAAAATCCCGTATCACGATGAAAGGCAAGATATATTTTCCTTGTACATTAGTTTTGTTTTTAATTTTATTATTTTTTACGGCATTGTCAGTCTAAATTTGCTACCACAACAACCACACTTTGCACCAAACACAAATGAAACAAATAGCCATACAACAAAAGAACGATTCCAAATTAACGTGGGCCTACCAGGCTTTTGGTCCGAACAAATTTAATACAATATACAATTTTTTTTTGAAAGATACATAACATAATAAATAATTATTTTCAAATATAGATAATTAAAAGTTATAGTTGGAAGAATACATCAAATTATATCCATAACATTAATTATAATATTCGAAGCAATTTTAATATTAATGTTCAAAATATGAGTAATATTTAATATCTAGAAGACTTTTGACTCTGATTTTAAAAAATATAGACATGGTCTTTCAAAACTAAGGCCCTTTGATAAACTATTCGTGAACAATTCTTTCGATAAACTATTCGTGAATATTTGATAAACTCGGGCCGGACAGGAGGCCCGGCCCCCCCCCCGGCTCCCTTTCGGGCCGGACCCCCCCCGACCGAGGAGGTCCGGCCCGAAGGACCCCCCCGAGCCCGGCCCCCATTCGGGCCGGGGGGGAGACCCGGCCCCCTTTCGGGCCGGACCCCCCCCCCCCCCCCCCGAGGAGGCCCGGCCCCCTTTCGGGCCGGACCCCCCCCCGAGGAGGCCCGGCCCCTTTCGGGCCGGACCCCCCCCCCCCCCCCCGAGGAGGCCCGGACCCCTTTCGGGCCGGACCCCCCCCCAGGAGGCCCGGACCCCTTTCGGGCCGGACCCCCCCCCGAGGAGGCCCGGCCCCTTTTCGGGCCGGACCCCCCCCCCCCGAGGAGGCCCGGCCCCTTTTCGGGCCGGACCCCCCCCCCCCTCGAGGAGGCCCGGCCCCTTTTCGGGCCGGACCCCCCCCCCCCCCCTGAGGAGGCCCGGCCCCCCTTTTGGGCCGAGCCCCCGCCCCCGAGGCCCGGCCCCCTTTCGGGCCGGACCCCCTCCCCCCCGAGGCCCGACCCCTTTTGGGCCGGACTCCCCCCGAGGCCCAACCCCTTTCGGGCCGGACCCCCCTCCTCCCGAGGCCCAGCCCCTTTTGGGCCGGACCCCTTCCCGAGGCCCGGCCCCATTTTGGGCCGAACCAACACACACACACACACACACACACACATTACATCACGCACACACATACACACACACACATACTACATCACGCACACACACACACTTTCACACACATTACATCACGCACACACATACATACACTTTCACACAGAGACAAAGACATACATTTCATATCACACATTCACAAAAAACAATTGGTAAGTATCTTTAAGTGCTTCTTGCATCCACTAGTGCAGATAAATGTTTGATGGTTGAGGGCTCCCATTTCTTGGCAATATTCCAGATAGCATCTGATCAATAAAATGAATGGAAACAGTTAGCACAGAGATCATTTAATCAAGCTTGCATAGTGTGTTAAATACATATCTTGTACAAAACATACAAAAGAAATGTTGATCCACATATTCAGAGAAATTAATACATATTCTCTGACAGCATATATTCAATACAAGGTAGGTTTTTCATATTGAAATGTCGTAATTTTTCATGGGCCTTAGAATGAACACGAGTGCTTGCTAACTATAGTATAAAATAGAATGTAGGTTCCGAAAAAAATTATATATTTACAATAGAATGTTGGTTTCGAATTTGCTTAATTGTTTCAAGAAAGAAGAAAAAAATGCACTAGCATAAAATCAACGACATGCACACATTACTTGGAAAACAAACAAGGAATACAAGAAGAAGATAAGATATTATATTTGTATAAACAAAATTTATCCACGTTATCTAAAAATATTTTTAACCAAAAAATAGTTTCATTTATTTTTAAAGGTTATAATACTGTAATGGACCCAAAAGGCAAAACCAAAAAAAGATAACAACACAAAAATTCTCAGTAGTGAAAAAAGAAGCTAGAAAAATTCTCACCATTGCTGAAATCAAGAACAGAACTCTGTTTGTACTTTGGTACTCAATCGATGGGGTGGTGTTGTCTCTGATCTGCTCGTCATCATCATCCTTTATTGAATCTGTCGAGGGGTAACTCCATTGTTGGACCACAATGAAACTATCGGAGAGAGGAAGAAGCTTCTTTCATTAGATCTCTCTCTCTCTCTCTCTCTCTCTCTCTCTCTCTGGATCTCTGGATCTCTCGAAATTAGATCTGAATGAAACTATCGGAGAGAGGAAGAAGCTTCTTTCATTAGATCTCTCTCTCTCTCTCTCTCTCTCTCTCTCTCTCTCTCTCTCTGGATCTCGCGAAATTAGATCTGAATGGAACTAGCAAGAGAGAATGAAAGGGGTTGTGCTTATAATGGGGAGCGTCTAACGGTCGGGAAGGTCGAGAATATTCGGATCCAGCTGTCCTAATTCCAACGTTCGAATTATCCAGCTGTCCTAATCCCGTTGCAGAATATTCGGATCTCGCAGCTCACTACGTATAGCAAAACATTTCATTATAAAGGGATCGATCTCTCTGGTCAATTCTTTCTTTTGGTCCTCAAAAGGTTTCTGAACCTAAAAAATTGCTTAATTTTCCATTACATTCATGATCAATGCTTAATTTTCGCATGATTTATGTACAATAGCGCAATCGAAAGAAATCTCGATGCGTGTTTCAATCGGGTCTTAGTTTTACAGGTGTACTTGTTCAATTCATTCGACACATTTTTGCCTAATTTATATAGAATTAAATATAAGTAAGTTTATCTGTGACGAGATCGAGCTTCGGGATTTCTTTGTCCAATTCGATTTCGTCTAAAATGTTAATGCAGCAATCAACTTCCCCGAGCTTCAGAATTTCTTGATGAATAGAAGGGGGTAAATTTATATTCTTTTTTTTGCAATTTAGGCATAACATAGGGTTATTTCTGCAAATTTACCATAACTAAAGTGCGTAATATTACTGTTAAAATGGCAGGAAGCGGCATTGTTCAAGGAATCGGTACTCAATCTCCAACACGTCAAAAGGGCTCGTTCATGTATTTTTCACTCCACGCTCTTGCTCCTAGGTCAATATACTATTTTAAATCTTATTATTATATTATTTTATAAACTTTGTTGAATAAACAGCTATGGAAACTAATTGATTTGGGACTGAAACGAGCCAAATTAAAAAGATTGCGGTGATTGGAGGAGGCTTAATTATCCAGGATTGCAACTGCTGTTATTCTCGATAATATTTATGTTTCTTATTAGAGGCTTAACTAGTTAACTAGGAGCTAAGTACAATTGTCCGTGCCAAGGAAAAACAAACCATCATTTAAACTGCTATAAGTAGGGTAACTTTAAATTTATATTTTCGAAATATGAATATCATTCTCATACTCAAATTGAAATTCCTAGTATTTTTCGACAGTTTCTTGCTGCAAATTTGCAAAAAAGGACCCGTTCATTATTAGGAATTATTGCAGAAGCCTCTTTCTTCATTATCAAAATCTCAACAATGAAGGGGCTTTTCTTCAATTTTTCCGACAACACGGGTTCCTTGGCAAATATTGAGTTTAATTAATTTATTATTCTTTTTACCCTACTCGAGCATTTTTTTTGTTCACATACAATTATTTTTCAGTCTACTAGAATAATTTATTTTTCTATTTTGCGTTACTTAATTATCATTTTTTGTGTGTACGAACCTAAAATATGACTTGTATTATTCTATTTACACTTTCTTTATTTTATTATCATTTTTATTTTTTGCGTGTATTTTACTATTTACTGATGCTAAGTTGCTAACATATGCCAAGAGGGTTAATTCAACGGGAAAACATTATAATGTAAAAAGGATTATTATTATTATTATTATTATTATTAATTAACTAATCGAACAAAAGCCTCTGCAAAAAATTTCAAAGCAACGGTAAAAATATTACAATCAATATCTACAAACTAATATTACTGATTTTTTTTTAAAAATAATGGAGGTGTTCCTGCTCAAACAGACTGGAGAAGATTCATAGCAGAATCTCCGTTCGGAATGCTAGGCTTGCCCTCCCTTAACTCGAACGCAAAGCGAAGCCGCTGCAGTTGAAATTTTCAAGTAACCCAAGGTCTAATTTGCATAATTACACGACGACAAAATAACCAAACATTTGAGTTTTAAACGTGCCTGCGAATCTCAAACATTCTTTTTTGGACTTGCCTTCGACAAGGACTACACAAAAGGCCGCAGTGAATAATATCTTGTTTTATCGTCTCCTCTCCTTCGAATCTGGATACATAGAGCCGAACCTTGCGACACAAGTTTCACCAACACTTCCTTCACAATTTAATTTTAAATAAGAAACATGCTCTTCGAATATCAAGACAAATAATTCAGTACCATTTTTGCGCGGCTTGTCTAATCTTATTGAAATTACCAGTTGGAGAGCTGGTTAAACGTGCCAACTCAATTTCATTTGGGCTGAATCACTTCAATAGGAATCAGCGCATCCATTCGGCCCGCATCCATTATTACCGGTATTGCCGATTCTTTTGCATCCTGCAAAAATGACATAAAATTTATGAATTATTGGGCGGACATTAGCGATTTATGATTTTATCATATTGTATATTATTTCGCACCTCTCACGAGATTCAAATCCTCGTCAACCAAGTTGTCATCCCAACCGTTCATGTTTGCAGTTTGTACCACCAAGGCACCAACTATGATAATCGAGTTTTGCCCATCTGGTTGAAGCATTACTGATGCATGACCTGAATTATAGAAATGATCAATTGATTAATAAAGAAGCAATTTGATGTATGATCACATTTATTATCAAATTTTGGTCCAAAAACACCGATAACCAATAAATCAATCAATTAATCAATTACCAGTGGACACAGAATCAGCTTGAATAAGTGGAGGACCTCTATCAGCGAAGCCACCGCCTCTGTCGCTGCCGGAATGTATGCCTCGCGGAGCGCAAGGAAAGTGCGACGATGGCGTATGGTTTTTTTTTCAGGTCTAGTGAGCTCGCCGTTCATGGACTAAGGAATGGTCCGATGAGTGAGGTTTTCCCTTTCGTAAGGGAAGGACCAAGGAATGAATGGGACCTGGATTTGAAAACCGGGATAATTGGAGTCGGGAAGTCAAATTCTTAGAGAATGGAACTTGACAAATTCTTAGAGAACCTAAAATCAAATCAAATCATTAACAAATTATTATACGAATAGTTCAAAATTGCTTTGTATGCTTTGAATTACATTCAGTTGTTTTGAATGTTCTAAAAATTGACGGAATATGTATGTTATTTTTTTTTGTTGAGAGAATAAATATGATATGTTTATTTTTAGAAGGGTAAGTACTAAATACGATAATTTTGAAGGATAAATATATAAATGATAAAATAATAATTTTAAATGTTCATCGTTAATTTTAACGGACAAATTGGATGGTTCTAATTTTTAATCTTATTTTAAGTTATTATATTATATTTATTTTCTTACTCTTTAGATTTAGTAGATGATGGTAGAATTTTACTCGGGTTTTATTATATAATCAAGACGAATCTAGTTAGCGGGTTTCATGGTTTCGCCTGAACTCGGCATTTGAAATCTCGAGTTTTATGGTATATAATCCTAGATTACAAATCTTATTATTTATAGAAATCGGGTTGGATTTAATCCGAGATTTCAAATCCAGTTTCGGAAACCAATTCTAAATAATTGGAGATTTCAAATCTCATATTACAAATCTTATCATATATAAAACAGGTCACGGTTTTTCTTTCCAACAACGGACTTATTTTTCTTTTTAGACCTGCCTTAGTAACGGTTTAATATGAGCGATGTTCAAATCTTTATAAATAAGTATTTCGAGTATCATAATCAAGACATTTTAGTTATGAATTTGCATCGAAATTTATTGTCATGAGTTTTTGTGTCATACAAATTTTTGGCAGAGATGAATGTATTTTTTTTATTACAAAATACTAATATTGATACATATATAGGGACTAAAAAAGTCATTTATGGTTTTTTAAAATAATTATTAAAGTTTGTGCTCTATTATTAACGTCACGTGCTTCAAAAAAAATTTAGGGGTTACATGTGTGTGCTCGTTTGTTATATTATTAAATAAATAAATAAATAATACATAATATAAGATGTCATCCTTTGTTATTTACAGTATTGTAAATGACACGTTATATCAACAATATAACGTGATATATCATAGTTTGGATTTCGTTTTAAAATTTGAATGAGTTTTTTTAAATCGGATATGTAGAAAATAAAGTAAAATTGATTGAAATTTTAATATGATAACTAAATAAACTTCTTATACGGACATAAGTTATTTCGGATTATTTTTAATGATACTATTTTGTAATTATATTATATACAGGGGAACAAATATTTATTAAAAACGTACACAATGCAAATGTTATACTGATATATATCATCCCACATAAGCATTTCGTTGCAAAAAATAATCTAGAACTGTCGTAAAATATTATTTGCAACCTTAATTATTTATCTATTTTTATTTTTAAATGTACTATACAAGTAAATTTATATACCCATTTTGTGATCTTAAATGTTATATTTATGAAATTATATATTGTTCTTTGTTAAATTTCTTACTATTTTTATAGTTATATAATACTATTTTTTAAAAAGCATTTTGTTGTTCTAGAAATATATAGTGTTTTTTTTCAAAAATATATATTGATTTATTTTCTTGGCCTTGACAGAATAAAGTAAGCCTTGACACGCTAAAAAAGCCAAAAGAAACAATCACATATTTTGCGTGAGGTATTGCATGCCAAATTCATGAACATTTCAACAAGAAAAGAAACAATCAAATATGAACTCCTTCGACCAACGAGTTTTTGCCCATACATTATAATAGTAGCTATGGTTTACTCGAGTCGTGGTTAGTTTTTCATGTCAATTTCACAAATAATTAATTTTTTAATTAGTGAATATTTGAGATATTCGAGGAAATCATACAAAATAATTAGTGATTTAGTTATTTGTAGTGTGGCGTTGGTTAAAGTGCCAGCCACAAGTTACACAAATAAAAATAACACAAATAGAATATGTTCAGTGAAATAAATGGACTTAAAACATATTGAATTCTAGGCTTCTAACTGGGTCTGGTGAACGAGTGGTAGAGAGTAATTTCAAGAAATGAGTGTGGTTTAGGTTAATCAGGTTTGTTAGTAGTGAATGGTATTAATTCAATAATTATAAACATGGAGGTTAACAAAAAAGCTTGTACAAGTTAACCTCTTATTTTACTTGTAAGTTTTTATCTGTCTCATTTGATTTCTCCTCGCACTGTCAATACTTATCCTCTCTCTCTCTCTCTCTCTCTCTCTCTCTCTCGTTATCTATTAATTATCAGCAATTTTGTCCAAATAATTTTGTTTTTATTTGAAATAAATTTATACGTTTTTGACCAACAATATAAATTACAATCATTTAGTAATTCTTATTTGGTGAGGTCTAGTTGAGTGTTGGTTTCTAATGTTAGTTCCACCAATAATTGATTTTGTAATAAGTAAATAATTTGCGATATTTGAGAAAATCATACGAAATAATTAGCTATCTATTTTTTTTTTAAATAACATGGAATAATTTCTCAAACATAATTGAATAAAATAAAGATAAGACGGAATAAAATATAATCCGTCACGCCCCGAATTCCCGAATTTCGCGAGTCACACGTGTAACTCAGTTTTATTTATTTATTTATCTTATTCTAAATTTCACATTTAAAATAATTTAATAGTAATGTGCTTCTTTGCAAGATACAAATACATATATCATATGCGATACGAGATACGATATGTCTCTCACACTTCTTTGCCAATTCGAATAGCTCGAGTCTCGTTGTGCTTTGGAAGTCGGCATTAGGTGAAAATGAAATAGATACCTTTCTCGGTAGTTTGTGGGACCGGTAATTGTACTTGGATTATTTTTCGTTTAATTTAATGGGAAATTTTTAATCATGGGTTAATTTTATAATTATTATGTTTTAAAGAGGATAGATATAATATTAGTAATGTAAAAGATATAAATATGTTATCCAAGTGCTTAGCGAAGTATTTAATTTATCACAAAAATAAATACCTAAAATAAAAAATATTTGTTTATTGGAATTAGTTTAAATGCAACACAACCTAAGTATCGTATGTTACAAATTCATAAAACGTTACTCCGAAACAGAAACCACAAATTAACTACCGATTCATCAAACATAGAGTGATCTAGAATTGATATTTTGTCTGATATTTTAAGTGGATACATGTCGACCTCTTCTCGGTTCCACCTATTCATTTATAAATATAAGAAAATTTTGGAAGAAATAAAAAATTTCGAATTAATTAATCACAAATAAAAAGTTCAGAATTATTCGAAATCATCAAAATATTTGTTTTAATAAGTCAAAAGTTTTCAGATGACATATCTTAGTATTCTCCAATATCTGAAATTTGTTTCCAAACAAAACTGATAACCGCGAAAATCGCATAATCTATTTCGAAAGAGAAGGAAAAGAAAATTGATATCTAGAAAATCGTTAATGATGACTTAAAATTAATATAAAATGGTCTAGTCAAAATGAGTTTTGCATGAGTTAACTTCCACTTCACGAAAAATTTTCTTAAACGAAACACGTAAATAAGGGTGGACAAATGGTTCGATTTATTTGGGAACCGAACCGAACCGAACCGGTCGAATTCAGTTTCGATTCGGTTTTTAGTTTATTTGGCTCGGTTTGGTTTAAAAATTTATATTGTTCGGTTTATTCGGTTCGGTTCGGTTTTGATATTTTCATAACTGATTAAACCGAACTGACCGAATTTATATTATTTTCACGTTTTTTATTATGTTCATTTAAAAAAATTAAATTTCATATTGTAAAATTAGAAATAACATAAGTATATTTTATATGATTTATTTTTATATATTTTTTTGCTAAATAAATTTTGTATTTTATTATTATAAAGCTTCTTATTCGGTTTAACTGAATAAACCGAATACGATTTATTTTGTTCGGTTTTAAATCGGTTTAAATTTTATTCGGTTCGGTTCGGATTGAATTTAGTCCGGTTCGATTTGAGTCGGTTTGGTATTATTCGGTTCGGTTCGGTTCGGTTTGCTTCGACGGAATGCCCACCCCTATACGTAAATGAAGTTTGCATGTCCTACCCATCTAATTCATATAAAATCAATAATTGTTTGGTTTGGTGGACTACGAGATCTCATAGGATTTTAAAGAATTAATTGTAATTAATTTTAAGTAATGCGTTCGAAGTATAGGTCTAAAAAAATAGCATATTTAATGTTTAATATAAAAATTATTGAGGTACATAAATATTATGACTACTTAGATATATATCAACTAACTAACTCCAATTCTTTATTCTTTTTCTTTTTTTCAAATTTTACTTATCCATGTTTTGTCGTAGCATCACAATTATTCCAAATGTTAGATTAGACTCTGTTAAAATTCGAACCGTTGATTTTTTTGTGATTATAATTTCTTTACAAATATTTATGGGTAGCATATTTCCTAATTAACTTTAATTATTTTTGAATGATACATCATCTTATATTATTGATATGAATTATTATCATTTGTTAAGTTCGTATTGAATATACATTAGATATTATTAATATTTTTATAACTACAATTTTAAAGGTCCAACCAATATACTCGCTTGATATTTTTTATTTTGATATTTGTATTAGCTTGATTTCAACTTCTTCTTCTTTTTTCTCAAACTTTAATTTGTGATGATATTATGTAAAAAATACATTGCAAAAAAAAAATTCACATTTACATAATTGAGTTTTAATTATTATTAAAATATTACTCACACTACGCGACAAGTATACTAAATATGTTTTTCTTTCAGGTGATATAAGTGTATTAAAATGAAAAATATAATCGCAACGTCGCAACGCTACACTATTTCAGTTTCAAATAAAATCAATAATAAATCCAAAATTTGAAATTAAGACTGTATAATTCGAGTTCTCAGATATCGTTATTTATCCTCAGTCGGGTCATAGACTCATAATTCATATACAACCTGGAATCTGGAATTCCGGTTTACATATAAACCGAGACTTCAAATCTGGATTTTATGATTAACGGTCTCAGCTAAAACAGCGCGAACGCATCGCACTGCAATCAAAAACAACTCTCTGTACTGTTCTTCTTTCAACGCAGTAAATCCAGCTAATCGCTTCATCAATCTCAAAAGCAAGAAAAATCATCTCTCTAATGGCGGAGCTAGTAGAGACCTACGCTTGTGCGCCTACGACCGAGCGAGGTCGTGGGATCTTGATCTCCGGCGACTCCAAATCGGATACGATTTTGTACACCAATGGACGATCCGTCGTGATCCGCAGCCTCGCGAACCCTCTCGATGTTTCAGTGTATGGAGAACACTCTCATCAGGCCACTGTCGCGAGATTTTCTCCGAATGGAGAATGGGTTGCGTCAGCTGACGTGTCAGGCGTTGTCAGAATATGGGGCCGTTGGGGCGATAGGGCACTGAAGAATGAGTTCAGGCCGCTTTCAGGGAGGATTGATGATCTCCAGTGGTCGCCGGACGGGCAAAGGATCGTCGTATCTGGCGATGGCCGTGGCAAATCCTTTGTTCGTGCATTCATGTAAGATTCACTACCTATTCATCCATTTCACGCCCATTTTTCCATCCATTGATCCAAATTCTGTATAAACTGTGTCTGTATAGGTGGGATACCGGTACTACAATTGGTGAATTCGACGGGCATTCAAGAAGAGTGCTGAGCTGTGCATTCAAGCCAACAAGGCCCTTTCGTATCGTGACATGTGGCGAAGACTTCTTGGTCAATTTCTACGAAGGCCCTCCTTTCAAATTCAAGCTCTCAGCCAGGTCCCTCCCCTCAAAACGAATCCCCTCATTGAAAACACTCATTACTAAATGAATTATGATTACAGGGATCACTCCAACTTTGTGAACTGTGTGCGATTTTCACCAGACGGTACGAAATTCATAACCGTGAGCTCGGATAAAAAAGGTTTGATATACGATGCCAAAACCGGGGACAAAATCGGGGAGCTCTCTACCGAAAACAGCCACACTGGCAGCATCTACGCTCTTAGCTGGAGCCCTGACAGCAAACACGTAAATTTCAAAAATATCCAATTTCATAAAAAAAAATATTCACCAAAAAGCATTTGTTATTTTTTTGCAATTAGGTCCTTACGGTGTCAGCAGACAAGACGGCGAAAATATGGGAAATTACAGAGGCTGGGAGCGGAAAAGTAACCAATACGCTAACGCCACCTGGCATAGGTGGATTCGAAGACATGCTTATAGGCTGTCTTTGGCAAAACGACAAACTCGTAACCGTCTCTCTCGGCGGGTTCTTCAACCTATTCTCTGCTTCCGAACCCGACAAGGACCCGATAACCTTCTCGGGCCACATGAAATGCGTCAGCTCGTTGTCTTCTTTCGGCGGAGAAGACGGAATTGAAAAGACGGTTTTGTCCTCCAGCTACGACGGCGTAATCATGAAATGGCTCCCCGGTTCCGGGTTCGCGGGTCGGGTTTTACGCAAGGGAAATGATTCGCAAATTAAATGCTTCTCGGCTTCACATAACGAAATCATCACCTCCGCCTATGACAACAAGGTAATTAAAACTATTAAAAAAATTCAAAAAAATCCCTGCATTATTAAAAAGGATATTTTTGATATATTAGATTTGGAGGGTGAGTTTAAACGGGACCGAATGTGGGGAGTCCGAATCAATCGACATCGGTGCGCAGCCAAAAGACTTCAGTCTCACGAGCGGTACCGACGGACTGGTACTGGTCGGTACGGAGTCAGGAGTGACAATCCTCAAAGACTTCAAAATCATCTCCGACACCAAATTAGGGTTTCCCGTGACGGCACTCGCAGTTTCTCAAGACGGGACCGAAGTGATTCTCGGAGGGCAAGACGGTAAATTACACGTATATTCAATCGACGAAGGAGTTTTGAAAGAGGAGGCGGTTATCGAGAAACATCGAGGGGCAATTACGATAATTAAATATTCTCCTGACGGATCCATGTACGCTTCTGGGGATACGAATCGCGAAGCCGTTGTTTGGGATCGCGTCACTCGCGAGGTAAGTCTTGGTCTGTGCATTAAATGAAATAAATAAATAAATAAATATTAATTGATTTTTTTGGGGGGGGTTTAAATAGGTGAAGTTGAAGAACATGTTGTTCCACACGGCGAGGATAAATTGCATGGCGTGGTCGCCGGATAGTAGGTTGATAGCGACGGGATCACTGGACACGTGCGTGATTGTGTATGAACTGGAGAGGAACGTGTCCAGTAGAGTCACGATTAAGGGGGCGCATTTGGGTGGTGTTTATGGGCTGAGTTTCGTTGGGGAGGATCGCGTTGTTAGTTCTGGCGAGGATGCTTGTGTTAGAGTTTGGAAGATTCTTCCTCAATGATTCGGTTTGTGTGATTTTTTTTTTTTTTTTGGATTGATTTGGTTTTGGTTTTTGAATGGGGTTTGTGAGATTTTGAGAGTTATGTGTGTAAAAAATTGAATTTTTCGAACAATGTTTGCCTTGGGGAATTTGTGTTTTTTTGTTTTTGGTTGGTCCAGTGGAAAGACTAGTAAGAGAAATGTAATGCTCAATTAGAGTTCATACATTTAGTTTTCTAAAAAAATAAAAAGTAATGGAAGTGTAGAATAGAGGATTGTTTAGTTGGATTTGGGGAGAAACTGTTTTATTGAGTCTCTGGAATTCATATTTGGAAGTAAATTTGAAAAATTGTATTTTGAAAAGAATTAAGTAAGAACATCACAACATCATTGTTTATTACTTTTTGATTAGCATGTTAGATAGAAAGGGCAAAAAGTAATCATATTTGAAACTCTCTCTGATATGTGAGATAATTGAGTCTTATCTCGACAATTGTGATTTCTCCCGATGTTAAGAATCTTCCTTTCCGAGATGATATTCGGTCTTGTATTTTTTGTATTCGTGGTGGTAATACGCTTGCTTTGTTCGGTTTCGCCGGGTTAGTGGAAGTGCCTTCGCCTGTCAATCTTTGGTACCATGATCATGTGGTTGGTCTTACACGGGGGTCTCATCGGCACTTATGTTATTACACGACTCGGGCCCCACTCGTACTTCCCTCCCTCGATCTGTTTGACCATCACCTTGTCATTGCCGAGAAAAACTTATATGTGAACTACAGGGATGACATGGCAACCTGAGTACTTTGTGTTGCGACTTGTGAGTAGGGGTGTAAACAGTACGGATAATCTGCATAACAATAAAAAACGGATACTCATTTTTTATAATTTATTTTACATTTAAATGGTTGTGATTTGATGGACTTAATAAAAATTAATATTCACATAACTCATGATCCATGAACTAATTTTAATTTAAAAACATGAAATATATTTTCAAAATGTTTTCAAATCGATAATAAATTATTCTCCTTTTTCTCCAAGACTTTTTCACTCCCTCTATTTTCTTTTTTTTCAAGTTCATGAGTGTTTTTTTTTAAATCAAGGCTTTCTCAATATTTTTTGAAAAAATATGATGTACTATTTTTTTCTCAGAGGTAATCTTGGGGGGACTATCGTGAAAAATTTCTATTTTTTTCTCAGAGAGCGGTAGTACATAAATTTTCAATTTTATCATAAAATACAGTAGCATGTATATATATATATATATATATATATATATAGAGAGAGAGAGAGAGAGAGAGAGAGAGAGAGAGAGAGAGATGAGATGGCTAAGA
Source organism: Luzula sylvatica (assembly GCA_946800325.1). Taxonomy (NCBI): domain Eukaryota; kingdom Viridiplantae; phylum Streptophyta; class Magnoliopsida; order Poales; family Juncaceae; genus Luzula; species Luzula sylvatica. Next base: position 69,219,805 of record OX326956.1, on the reverse strand, counting down.
TACTTAATTAAGTATCATGAGTTTGATACTTATGATTGTTTTATCATTAGATTTGCTTTGAGATTTGTGCATTTAATGATTAGCATAAACTGATATATCAATTATTAATGATAAGTATATATAGCATTAAAAAAACACAAATTTCAAATCAAATTCAATGGTCAAAAAATCATAAGTACCAAACTCATAATATTTAATTAAATATCTTAGCCATCCTCATATATATATATATATATACACATATATATACATACATATATACATTATCGCTCAAAAATCTAGGAGGGGCAGTTGTCTTTTTTAATTCCTTAATAGATCCGTCACTGTCAACAATGTCTGAAAAAACATGAGAAAATATGGTGATTGTTGATGAGAAAACATGAGAAAATATGGTGAAAATGGCACCCAGATTTATGACTACTATTGTGGTTTGTTAAGTTTATACTTGTCCATAATGATGGATCGTACCCTTTTAATTCGACTGATGAACTTGGCTATGTCTATTATTGCCGCGTAAGAAATATACATAATATATAATAAATACATGTTTTATTTATTTATCTATAGTGTACTGCAGATTTTAGACCATGAAGATGATGAAACCATTCGACCTCTGAAGGTAGTTACCAATTGACCATGTATTCAAACCAAAATATCTCAAAAGAAAAGAAAAAAATGGAAGTTATGAAATCGAATAAAAATATACATCTGACAAATTTTGACTAAAAATTGGCATGAAGTAGACCACTAATTTATGTCGAATTAGTCAGCACAAATTGCGAAAATGGACGCTCCTTTCAATCAATTTGGAGTGAAAACATACTGATAAAAGGAGAATTAATGATTCCATTTTGTTTGATCCGACAAGCGAAAAGCGAAAAAGTAGAAAATCAGCCCTTTATAATTGCTGATTAAAATGTGGTCAATAAAAGAATGATCAATACAAAATATCTATCCATTTCTCGTGTGAAAGAAAATGTTGAGAATATAGAATCAAACATATAATTGACAGACTATGATGGCCACCTTTTGGGGGCCCGAATCCAAGAAAATGTAGCCCATTTAGGACTCGCAAGTGGTTTAGTATCTGGTTCTATGATTGAATAAGATGAATAGATATCATCAATCGAATATTGCCAAACTAGGCTCTGAGCATGAATGACAAATAGTTTGGGTCCAGTCAGAGTCATGTGTGTGACACTTATCCCCTTTCTTTCTTTCTAATAAAGAGATAACGTCTATGTTCTTTCCTTTTCAATAGCAGTATCTACTTTTTAGTTAATTGATAATATTGTTCATTGTAACAAACTACATTAGTTCAATGTTCAATGTTTCATTTAATTAGCATGAATGAAGAATATACGTTTCAATTTAAAGAAGAATTTATGTTCAATGTAACTCAATAGACTGCTTGAACGGCATGACTAAAAGATATTTTATGAGCTGATAAGGTTCTAAAAACATTATTTTACAAAAAGTTACAAGTATAATATCAAATTAGTGAGTACTTAAAACCCCATTAAAAAAGCATAAAGAGTGATATCTACCTAATTAAATCTTCACCGGTTCAAATTGACCTCCTTCAATTGCAATCCTCTACAATCCCTTTTTATATATAGCCAACAAAGAAAGAAAGAGAACGAAAAAATATAAACCCCAAAAAAAGAAGCAAAAATGGAGAAGAACTATCTTTTCTCCTCATCTCTCTTCTTCTTTTTCATCACATTATTGCAAGTGATATATATGGAGCTCGTTCATGGCGAGAATGACGTAACTCTGTTGAAGCCAAAGCGGCTCGAGATGTTTGTGGATGAGCTCCCTGACATGCCCAAGCTCCACGGGTACCGGTTGAAGGGTGGTGTACCGGTGGCTGGTAATCTTACAATCGGAATGTACGATACGACTTGGGTACGTATTTCATTGCCTTTTTACTATTTATTTTAAGTTCATTTGTTCCAAAATATTCAAAAATTTGGATTTTCATCCAACCTTGTAGAACTTCTATTTGCATGCAAACTAAAAATCTCACTTTCATCATAATTTCTTTGATAATGTAATTTGAACCTACAATCTATCATATTTTGTGCCATTCAATACTCAATCAACCAATTCTAGAGTATAGGCCATGCTTGGAATTATCTATTTTGCATCTAATTTCGATTCATTTTAAAAACTAATAATGCATGCAGGGAAAGAGGAATGTATTTGCATGATTACTTAAATTTAATTACATCCCCCTTTTTTTTCCCTCTAATTTAAAAGCCATAAAAAAATGGAAAGCAAACTTTATTCAGTGTTTCTTATCCTTGCCTTATAATCAATCATCAAATATTCAATTTGGAGCCTTATGTACTCAAATCAAAATTTTAACAGGCTACAAAAATTCAATTTGGAGCCTTGTGTATTGTATTCATAGCTCGTTATCTTTTTTTAAGAATCGACAAGTATATAATGAGCCTGCACTAAGTGCACTATCATAATATAATTTCACTTTCAAGTTAATGGAATATATAATGAGATAAAATATGCCACTAATCAAATCAAGATCTATGTATTCAAAATTGGAGAGTACTAGGAAATAAAATATTTCAACAGAACAAAGTGGGGAGTCCATTTATTTATTTTTAGAATGAGATATTATTATTGGCTGTATGTAATCAATATGTACTGCTTTTTTTTGTCCTATTTCCTTGTGTGATCCAGCCAAAAATTCAAATAAAGAAGAAAAAAATTATATTTAGTCCAAATGAACATTGATTATTAATTATTAATATTTACATTCTATCTTAACAGAAATTTCATCGAGATCTTCCAGCGACGCAAGTCTTTGCATACGGAACGAGTAAAGAAACGGCCACAATACCAGGCCCCACGATCGAGGCTATCCAAGGCGTCCCCACATATGTCACATGGACCAATAATCTTCCGCCACGTCATTTCCTCCCGTTGGACCCGACCATAACAATGGCAAAATCCATCACTGGAATTCCTGCCGTGGTTCATTTGCACGGAGGAATCCAACCGCCTTCTTCCGATGGAAACTCGATGGCTTGGTTTACGAATGGCTACAACACAACTGGACCGTATTTCGTGTCTCCCGTTTATTCCTACCCTAATTATCAGCCACCTGGCAACCTTTGGTATCATGACCATGCAATGGGTCTAACACGTGTCAACATCCTAGCAGGCCTACTAGGCACGTATCGTGTATCGAGCCCTGACGAGATCCCTCTCGGTTTACCGTCCGGACCCTTGTTCGACCGCCAATTAGTCCTCTTCGACCGAGACTTCCTTGTAAATGGTTCAATATACATGAACAAAACAGGTTGCAACCCCTCTATTCATCCTCAATGGCAACCTGAATATTTCGGTACTGCCATTGTAGTCAACGGGAAAGCCTGGCCGTACCAGTCTGTCAGTCGACGCCGGTACCGGTTTCGTATTTTGAATGCTAGCAATGCACGCTTTTTTCGCCTTTATTTCTCTAATGGGATGCAATTTATTCACGTGTCTTCAGACTCGGTCTATCTCTCGAAACCGGTCAAAACCAGAAAATTCCTTCTCGCTCCATCAGAAATTGCTGATGTCATTGTTGACTTCTCAAAATCTGCCTCGGAATCCGTATTATTGTTAAATGATGCGCAGTTTCCTTACCCGTCTGGCGATCCAACGGACGAGTTTAATGGAAAGGTTATGAAATTTGCGATCAAACGGTCGAAAGAGATCGACACGTCTATTGTGCCCAACAAGTTATTACCTAGTCCAAAGCCCGAGTTAAATGAGGTTGAGAAAACGAGATATATAACAATGTATGAGTACGAGAGCAAAACGGGTGAGCCGACTCATTTATATTTGAACGCGAAATCTTTTATGGATCCCGTTACCGAGATGCCCAGAGAAGGGACGGACGAGATTTGGAACGTGATTAATCTAACGGATGATAATCATCCATTGCATGTGCACTTAGGGGTGTTTATGGTGCTAGAAGTAAGGAAAATTGTGAAGGTAGACAAGTTCAAGAAATGCATGATGAAGGAAAATAATGCGATTAGTTGCGGGTTAATGGATCATGTTAAGGGGGGGAATTATGGGGTGGTAAGGCATGAAAGAGGGTGGAAGAATGTGTTTAAAGTTAGGCCCGGATTCGTGACTAAGATCTTGGTTCGATTCGGACCGCTTTTGAAGGATCACGAGAAGTTTCCGTTCGATCCGACTGGCGAACCGGGTTATGTGTATCATTGTCACGTAAGTTAATTAAGTTTGTTCTTACACAAAAATGTATTTTTTTAACTTAAAATAACTTTCTTTTTTTGTGTTGTTTTAGATATTGGATCATGAAGACAATGAGATGATGAGACCTTTCAAAGTTGTGCATTGAAGGGGAAATGTAGTAAAAGAATTGGTAAATCTTTGTATAGGTTGCATTATACAGGTCTTATCTTTTGAATGTGTTTTTGGCAGAACTTTAGCACCAACAAGAAAATAATATGAACGAGTTTTATGGGCTTAATAAATAAAAGCCCAAACAAATTTTTAGAACCAGTTTCGTCAACATATCTTTGAGCTCGTTTATTAAGTTTTCTGTTAGTAATATAGTTAACTAAGACTATCGACCCAAATAGGGGTGTCAAATGTTCGGATTGTAGTCGTATCAGATCCATATGCATATTATTTTTCGGATATGGATCCGGATATGAAATTATCCGAATACGATTCGGATAGCAAACGGATACGAATACGATTAAAATATTGTCACAATTTTTCGAATATTAAAACAAATATTATATTATGATAACGTGACACATATATATTTTCGGTTGTGATTTTAAATTACTCACAAGTCACAAATCATTAATTTATATAGATTTTTTCAACTAATATCAAATGAGATACATAAAATATATATAATATACAATATACGAATTCGGATATAAATAGAATATATATTTTTCATTGTGGAGAGGGGAAGAATCTTATTTGTTTTCGCAAACGTGGATAGGAGAATCTGGAGATATATTAGTTGAATTTTCTTTACAAGTTGCTCGCATTTTTATTGGCTTAATGATTAATATATATAGGGACCTAATCTTCTAATTCATTGATATCTATTAAGAACAAGTCCTGGTACTTGTTCATACGTGTTTGAATTCAAAAATATCGGAAGGATTATATGGATAAGTTAACTAGTTTGAAAATCAATCGTGATCATTCCATGAGGTGGCAATCGGGTGTTTCGGGTTTGCTTCGATTTCACATCATTTTTGGTTTATGGGTTATTCGGGTCACGGATCGTTTGGTTTGCGGGTCGTTTTGGTTTCGGGTCCTTTCGATTTCGGTCGTTTGGGTTTCGGAGAATTTAATTTTTGGATCATTTGATTTTTGAAATTTGATTTTCGAGTCATTCGATTTCGGATCATGCGATTATCGGGACATAAGATTTCCGAATCAATCGGTCGCAGATACTTGGTCGTCGAGTTACTCACGTTCCAGAACATTTAAGATTATTTTAACACAAATCAATTCAATATTTGGATAATAAATATATAGTTTGGTCATTACGATTTGGATCATTCAAATTTTTGTTCTGTATCGATTGGTTTGTACTACGGTAATATATCTAGATAGATAGTGTTATTGTGTGTATTCAATACTAATAAATATTATTTATAGTGTCATTATATGATTACGTTAATATACACATTTTAGCGATATTACATTGATTATTTTTTTTTATAAAATTATTAATGCAAAGGAAAAAATATTGAATCGCAGTTTTTGAATCATTCGGAACGTAAGTTTCGGATCATTTCAACTTCAGATTAATTTGGATTTCGAGTCATTCACGAATTTCGTGGGAGCAAATGAGGATTCTATAAAATGTCTATATTTTCCACTAAAATATTGGAGTATCTTGGGAATACGTACTCCTGAGTGTCCGATAAATATACGAATGTGATTCAAGAATATTTTAAGAATACGACTGTGATATTATATTTAAGATATTGTGACTTGTTATATATTGTTCCGTAATATTTATATAAAAATATATCAGATATTTTTAAAAATTAATTTCATGATACTGGTATTGTTTGATTGATTTTTTTGATGATATTTATTTTAAAAATATTATTAATTTATTGTCCGTGCGATCTAACTAGCCGGTCATTGATAGATCATTCATGTTATTTTCGTAATTTCTTCCCCAACATGTTATTTTTGTGATATGTTCAATTGACTTGTATATTTATGAAATTTTTCCAAAAAAATAATTGCAATCATCTTCATTTTATCTGGCAGAAATAAATGAAAAGATTCTCCCTCAAGTCGTAACTCGTGGTCTAACAAATTTGGTGGGGAAATAAAAAAGAAAAATTCGGTCTTCGATTTAAACAAAAAAAAAAGTTGCACATTTTCATCCCTAAAAATGGGGTAATAAATTAAACATTTTAATTTTCCCTTAAACAATGGAAAATCTTCGTTACTTTTACTAATTAACAAAAAGATTCAAAATTAGAATGCTAGAGATAGCGAAATTATCTTTTGTTTTTTCTCTCGGAGATAACTACAGAATCTTCTCGCTTATAAATAATAATATAATAATAATAATATTATCTCTTTTGATTTATTTACTTGCTACGTCGTACCAACGGCGTTGATCTTGTTCTGAACGTTCGATCTTAATCTCCGCTATTCATCCAACGGTCTAAATTTTGGTTCTACTTCATTTCATACATTCGGTCAAATTAGGAGGATATGTGAAATTATCCATGCACGAGTCTGTGAAACGAGTCGTTTTTTTAAAGAAAGACTTGCTACAAAGTATGATAATAGAAGATAAGTTTTCTTAACGCGCTCTATCTCTCTCTCTTTCCAACCCACGTGCGTGCATCTCCTCTCTCTCTCTCTCTCTCTCTCTCTCTCTCTGGCTTCGTCTCTCGCTTGCTCTCTTCGATCTTCTATCTCTGGTTTCATCTTCTCTCTCTAGATCCACTGATCTCACATTGACAGCGGACACACTTTCGAAGATCTTGGTTCGATTCGGACCGCTTTTGAAGGATCACAAGAAGTTTCCGTTCGATCCGACGGGCGAACCGAATATTATGCTATGATAACGTAACATATATATATTTTGGTTGTGATTTTAAATTACTCACAAGTCACAAATTATTAATTTATATATATATATATATATATATATATATATATATATATATTAGCTAATATCAAATAAGCTATGTTACGCGAATATTTCAAAAATACAGAAGTATCCTGAGGATACGCTTATCCGATACGGATACGGGTGCGATACGGCTCGGATACGTATCGGATACGCCACGTGGCGTATCCGAATATTTTAATTTTTTTTCGGATACGGCAGGGATGCGGCAGGATACGGCTGGGGATACGCCAATGATACGGATGAGACACTCCATTTATGATACTTCGGCCCATTATATATTTTGGCTCATAATATTTTTAAATAAATTATATATGATACTTCTAGATTAGTTTTAAAATATTTCTAGAACAAGTTTATGATATTTGTATTGTTTAGTTGACATTATTTATTGTCATATATTTAATTTAAAAATATTATTAATTTATTATTTAATTTATTACTTATTTATTAATTATATATAATATAAATATATTAAACTAATAATTATATAGCTGTATCCGTATTCGTGATTTTTTGAAAATTGTCGTATCGCCGTATCCGTATCGTATCGGATACGCTACCCGTATCCGTATCCGTGCAACATAGCAAATAAGATATTTGAATATGATTCCGATTATTCGGACCTTAATAATATCGGGATTCGTAATGTGAATTAAGTCCCGGCACCAAAAACGAATATAAATTCAAAAATTAATACTTGGATCCGGATATTTTTTCGAAGTCGGATATTTTTTCGATACGGTTTTGACAATATCCACACTGTTGGCACCTCTGCCATTTGAGCTGGCCATTTATGTTATGAAAAATATAATGATAACACAAGTATAAAAATAATAATAATTGGCACCTGTCAAGATAACATTAATGATTTACCAAAAAATAGATATAAATAGAATATATATTTTTCATGTTGGAGAGGGGAAGAATCTTATTTGTTTTCGCAAACGTGGATAGGAGAATCTGGAGATATATTAGTTGAATTTTCTTTACAAGTTGCTCGCATTTTTGTTGGCTAAATAATTAATTTAGGGGCCTAATCTTCTAATTCATTGAGGGGATATCTATTTTTAAGAACAAGTCCTGGTACTTGTTCATGCATGTTTGAATTCAAAAATATCGGAAGGATTGTGGATAAGTTAACAAGTTTGAAAATCAATCATGATCATTCCGTGAGGTGGCAATCGGGTGTTTCGGATTTGGTTCGGTTTCGCATCATTTTTTGTTTGTGGGTTATTCGGGTCACGGATCGTTTGGTTTGCACGTCGTTTTGGTTTCGGGTCCTTTTGATTTCGGTCGTTTGGGTTTCGGAAAATTTGAATTTCGATTCATTCGGAATTTCGAAAATTTAGTTTTCGGATCATTTGGTTTGTGAAACTTGATTTTCGAGTTATTCGATTTCGGGTCATGCGGGTATCGGGACATATGATTTCCGGATCAATCGGTCGCTGAAACTTGGTCTTCGAGTTACTCACGTTCCAGAACATTTAATCTTCGGATTATTTTAACACAAATCAATTCAATATTTGGATAATAAATATATAATTTGGTCATTATGATTTGGATCATTCAAATTTTTGTTATGTATCGATTGGTTTGTACTACGGTAATATATCTAGATAGTTAGTGTTAGTGCATGTATTCAATACTAATAAATATTATTTATAGTGTGATTATATGATTATGTTAATATACATATTTTAGCGATATTACATTCATTTTTTTCTTTATAAAATTATTAACGCAAAGAAAAAAATATCGAATCGTAGTTTTTGAATCATTCGGAATGTGACTTTCGGATCATTTCAATTTCAAATCAATTCGGATTTCGAGTCATTCAAATTTCGTGGGAGCAAATGAGGATTTTATAAAATGTCTATTTTTTCCGCTAAAATATTGGAGTATCTTGGGAATACGTACTCCTGAGTATTCGATAAATAGACGAATGTGATTCAAAAATATTTTGAGAATACTGTGATATTTTATTTAAGATATTGTGACTCGTTAAATATTGTGTCCCGTAATATTTATATAAAAATATATCAGATATTTCTAAAAAATAATTTCATGATATTTGTATTGTTTGATTAATTTTTTGTCCGTACAACGTAACTAGCCGATCATTGATAGATCATTCATGTTATTTTCATAATTTCTTCCCCAAACATGTTATTTTGGTGATATGTTCAATTGAGATGTATATTTATGAAATTTTTCCCAAAAAAAAATTGCAATCATCTTCATTATATCTGGCAGAAATAAATGAAAAGATCCTCCCTCAAGTAGTAACTCGTGGTCTAACAGATTTGGTGGGAAAATATTAAAAAAAAAAAAATTCAGCCTTCAATTTAAACAATTTTTTTTCTTCTTTTCACATTTTCATCCCTTAAAATGGCGTAATAAATTAAACATTTTAATTTTCCTTTAAAACAACAACAACCGAAAATCTTCGTTACTTTCACTAATTGACAAAAATATTCAAAATTAGAATGCTAGAGATGGCGAAATTATCTTTTGTTTTTTCTCTCGGAGACGCGGAAGCGGCTAACAAGGATAATTATACAATGTCACCTCAAATTCTCCTCAACATCATCTATATCATCAATTAACAATTAATTAACATGGTAATTAACAAAATACACTTCATAAATGATTAATTAATATTGATTAAGAATTATTAATTCATACATATTTTAATTATATATCAGTTAACTGTTAATAAAATATATTTTTATTAATAATCATGTTAATTAAGTGTTAACTGGTAATATAGAGGATGGCGGGGGAAACTCGGGGACGCCGTGTATGGCCTCTGGTATCAATCATCTAGATGAAAGAAAGAGAGAGATAACTAGAGAATCTTCTCACTTATAATAATATTCTCTTTTGATTTATTTACTTACTACGTCGTACCAACGTCGATGAGCTCAACGTCCGATCTTAATCTCATATATTCATCCAACGGTCTGTATTGAGGTTCTGCCTCGTACAATCAGTCAAATTAGGACGACATTTGAAATGTTCCATGTACGAGTCTGTGGAACGAGTCATTATTTAAAGAAAGACTTGCTACAAAGTTTGCTTAACGCGCTCTATCTGTCTCTCTTTCTAACCCACGTGCGTGCATCTCCTCTCTCTCTCTCTCTCTCTCTCTCTCTCTCTGGCTCTGGCTCCGTCTCTCGCTCGCTCTCTTCAATCTTCTCTCTCTGGTTTCATCTTCTCTCTCTAGATCCACTGATCTCACATTGACAGCGGACACACGCCTTCAATCTGACCAGTTGACTTCTCTCGAAGGTCTTATTTTCTTTCGATCGTTTGTTGTTTTTGCTATTAACATTTTAGCTCTTGCAATTTGGATTCAGTGTTTTTGTATTTATTGCAGTGGACAGAGATACTTCCTCTGCTTAACTCGTGGAAGTACTCATTGGAAGATAATTCAGGCACGATTTGAACTCTTTATGGTCGATTTATCATCCTTCTCTTAATCTATTTTAACAATCATTCTTTTGTGCTATCAGATAGACGATGGGATTGGGGACGGTGGATGAGAAAATCACAGAAAATGGGCACAAGATCAATCAGAATGGCACCATGAATGGCCACAAACTCGAAATTTGCATTGAAAATGGACAAATTACTCAAAATGGCACGATAAATGGACATAATAACGATGACGAATTCAAAATTCGGCCTCTAGGAATCTCAGATCATCAAAAAGGGTTCATAGAACTCCTTGGACAGCTCAGCCCTAGCCGCCCCCTTTCTTCCGAGGAATTCCAGGTTCATATTATGTCCCTTCATACTTCCAACTTTTGCATTTTTTTATTTTTTTTTCTATTTTTTTTTCTCAAAATAAAAACAGAAACATGTTTGGATAATTAGATCAGCCTCGTTTGGTGTTAATATATTATTTTCATTGTGAATATGAAGTTTTCAGGGTCAGTATATCAATTTCGTAGTTAATATATTGTTTTCAGTTTCAAATGTATCAAGTTTTCAACATCCATTTATCATTTTCATTAACATACCATTATTTTCAGTATCCACATAACATTATCATGGTCAATATTCTATTTTCAGTATTTTTATATCATTTTTAGTGCCAATATACTATTTTCGGAGTCAAAAAAATATTTTCAATGTTCATTATAGTATGAATATATAAAAATTAATATATTATTTTGTGTTGATTATTATTTTCAGTGTCATTATACTATTTCAACCCTAGATATTTTTTGTAGTGTTCGTATATTATTTTCAACGTCAAATTATTGCCTCATCTATACTGATTTTTTTTTTACTTTTTAAGTGTTACTATTCTGTTTCGGAATTAATATATCATTTTTTGCGGTAAATATAACATTTCGATACCAACATGTCATTTTACGTAGCGATTTTACTTCTTCACTTTTTTGTTTCAACACCCAATGTATATTAAAATATCTATGAAATTAATTTGTAAAATGAAAACAAACAAAAATAAATATGTTTTTCTCGTTTTATTTGTTATTCGGAACAAAAATATAATAATAGTGCATTACTTCCGAAATGATATATTGAGACTGAAAAACAGTACATTACCACTAAGAATGATATACTATCTCATAATAGTATATTAATATTGAAAACAGTATATTGACATATAAGTAAAAACATATTAGCACTAAAAGATAATATACTAACATTAAAAAAAATTTGTCTAATATCCAAAATGATGGATAATATATTTGACATTATAAAACATGAAAAACCCTACATGCAATTTTCAGGCCCGGTTCGCTGAGCTGGCGGCGATGGGGGACCACCAATACATATCCGTAATCGAAGATTCCACCACGAACAAAATAATCGCAACGGGAAGCATCTTCATAGAGAAGAAGTTCATACGCGGTTGCAGCAAAGTAGGCCACGTGGAGGATATCGTCGTCGACAAATCCGCACGCGGGGCCCGCCTCGGTCAACGCGTGGTCAAACACCTCGTAGACCGTGCGAGGAAAGAAGGTTGTTATAAAGTGGTTTTGTATTGTAAGCCTGAAGTGAAGGAGTTTTATGAAAAATGCGGATTCGTCGAGAAGAATGTGCAGATGGCTTTTTATTTTTGAGTTCGCCGTGTTTTTTTTACTAACCTTAGGATTTGTTTGTTTTGAATTTTTAGATGCATTTATATTTTACTAGGATTTAGAAGAATGTTTTGTGTTTTATTATTTTTATTTTGATGAAATTAATGAGATGTTTTTTTTTTCCAACTCATTGTTGGGAATTAACGGGTCGAAATCGTTGAATGATATTTTCTTGGCGCGATTCGTTTGCGTGTACCCTGTAGAAATAAGGAGGATATTTTATATGTTTTAATTGTGAAATGTATTGATGTATTGTTCTCGTATTCCTTGAAAGTGAGGGTATATATGTTTTTTTTAACTCATCGAATGATGTGGGGTTTTTAATGACATCGAGAGAATATAAGAGAGTATATTTCTCTATAATATATGGGAATTTTTATTTTTTCCTTCCACTTTCTAAAAAAAATCTCGATGACATCATGTTTCTCCCAATTAATCCAACTGTACTTATTTAACGTGAGTTTATTAATTAATTGGACCATTAATTAAGATCATGTAATTATGATCACTTAATTAGGATCTGGATTAATTTTTTGTCACTTAATTATAATTTGGATTAACAATGATGACATCGTGATTTTTTTATGAACGAGTTTATTATAACCGAAGAAGGTGGTGGTGGCGGAATTAGAAACGAGTTTATTATAAATGTCAGAATTTTTTATTTTTTATTTTTTTATTTTTTTGTATGTATAGTTTTGAGTGAGGGGGGGTTTTAAAAAAGACAAGGATTTTTCTGAAAATTATGAAAAGTCTGGTTATTTTTAGATTTCTTAAAAAAAATCTAAAAAATTAATTGAATTTTTTATCTTCTATGCAGTAAAACTTAACTTTTTCCTTCTAATTATAACTTTTCGACCAAAATATTTTATTTAATTATTTCATATTTATTTTATTCAATAGAAAATATAATTAAAATATTTTTAATATTTTGTGTTATTATTGTAGAAATATTTAATGATATATTTTTCAATGCATTGTTTATTTTATGATATTATGTCACGCAAAGTTTTTTATTATTGTGCATGTAAATTTTCGTATATATTTTTTACAATATATATATTATTTACGAAAAATATTTTGTATTATTGTGTTTCATGATTGTATTTATTTGTTTATATTAAAGTTAAATATTTTTAATTATTATTTGGTTTAAATAAAAAAAATTATAAAAGTATTTTGGTACAAATAAGTATAGTTGGACGAAAATTTAAGTTTAGCTCGTTAGGAGTTACAAAAAATTCAAATTGTTTTTTTAAGATTATTTGAAAAACAATGTAAATAATGAAAGTTTTTTATAATATTTAAGAAATTTTTGAAGAATTCCTCTCTGAGTTTGTTTTTCTAGATATTTTTGAAAAATTTATATTTATATAAGATTTATATTTTATGAAATAGAAATGCAAAGAATTATGTTTTGGTTGTGCACACAAAGAATATACATTTTCTTTTGATATTGGAGGCAAACCAAATTAAAATCGCATCTAGATCACTGGTCAAACCATATATCAATGGGTAAACCAAATTGAAATCACGTCTGTTTCGTTGTGATCATCTCTCCGATATATTTTCGATCTAACGAATTGTAGGTCAGAATGAATTTCTCCAATTATATTTACTTTCTAAGATGAAAGATCCATTATTCAAATTGATTTATAAGCAAAAATTAAATTTTATAGATCTTTTTTTTTTCTTAGGTTCCCGATTATTCGAGTAATTGAACCATATAATGACGGAAAATACGCATAATAATTTCACAGAGGAGTGCAAGGATCTATGTTTGATTTCATAACTCAAATATATTTTATCGAGAATTGATATATTTTATAATATTTTTTTTATTACAAATACAAAGTTTGTTTCGAAGAATACTAGAGTTATGAAATCAAACAATATATAATGATGGACTTGTATGAAAGAATAGCCAGATAAACAATTCAAATAAACAGATTAAATTTTAATTGTGTTTGTGATTCAGTTATAGGACTAAAATGTAAGCATCTTTCACATCCGCAAGGATCACAATTATGATCACATATTCTTCGCCCCGGAGCACACAGATTAAATCAAGTTGAACTAGTCCAAGCCGAATTGAACCGAATTAAATTTTGAACCGATTTAAAATCAAATTGAATAAATTGAAAGTTTGTTCGGATAAACCGAATACAAAACTTTATAGCACTAAAATAAAAACATATCATCAATAAAATTCATATTTTATTTATAAATAAATCATATAAAAAATATAACTATATTTATTCGAAATTTTATCACATAAAATTTTAAATAAACATATTAAAAATATATGAAAAATAAGTATAATTTGTTCGGTTCAATTTTAAGAGTTGGTCCTCCCTATTTGAAAAACACTAAAATCAAATTTAATCAAATAAATCGAAATGATTATTATTTTCAACCGAATCAAACATAATGAACCGAAAAACTCAACCCGTTATCCACCCCACTATCTACTTCTTATCGGATTCGGATACAGTATGATCTATAGATCCGGCCCGATTGAAACATGAAAAATCTTATCAGATAGACTGGTGGAAAAGCGCGGGCTTAAACCCTTCTCTTCTCTTCTCTTCTCTCGCCCCTCTAATGGCGCTCTCGCAGAGCCGTCCATTCCACATCGCAATACCTCGCAGTCGTCCTTACTCCAAATCGTCCTCTCCTCGCACTGTACAACGGACGGTCTCTTGCTCGCTTCATGCTCAGTACAATCCCCAGGTAATTTTGTTATTTACCCCTCTCCTTAATGTCGACACGGCGTAATCTTGGCCGTTGGTGCAGTTTACGAGGCCGTATACGACGGTACTGATTGTCCCAACTGGTGTAGGAGCCTTAATTGGAGGTTTCGCCGGCGATGCTCTCCCTGTTGCGAGAACTCTCTCCACTGTTGCCGATTGTGTTATTTCTCATCCTAATGTACCTCTCTCTTTCACAATCGATCACTATTTCAAACAAAACTTGAATCGAATCGAATGAAATAATAGGTATTGAATGCAGCTATGCTTTATTGGCCAATGCCCAATACTCTTTATGTCGAAGGATACGCTCTCGATAGATTCGCAGAAGGATTTTGGGGTCTTCAACCTGTTCACCAAAACAAGGTAATTTCAAATTTTCAAAATACATTCATGTATTCTTGTATTTTAAACGAGTAAATTTACTCGACGAAAACCTAGGTAGGCTTGGTATTAGATGCAGGAATTGAAGACGATTTGAAATTAAGACATTTACAAGTCGCAGATGCCACACGTGCCTCTTTGGGCCTACCTGTCATCGAATATATCGTCACCGATTCCCCTTTAAAGGTTAAAAAATAAAAAAATACCATTATTTATATCCTTTTACAAAAAAAGGTACTTATATATCTTATATAGATGCAAACATGGATAGATCCAAAAAGTGGAAAATCAACGGGACGAATTGAAAACCAAGATTCGTTATTACGAGCCGTAGATACATTGATAAAACATTCCGAAGTGAATGCAATGGCAATCGTCACGCGTTTCCCAGATGAGGACGAAACGGACGATTTCGAAATTTATCGTCGAGGAAAAGTAATTAATTTCATCATTTTTTTAAACAAAATATTTTTTGGTTAATTATACAATTTGGAATATAGGGTGTGGATATATTAGCTGGATTAGAAGCGATAATAAGTCATCTAATAGTACAAGAATTTAAAATTCCCGCGGCCCACGCACCCGCCACGTCACCATTTCCTCCTTCGAATTATTTATCTCCAAAATCTTCCGCAGAAGAGGTCCGCTATTAATAATTCACGAAAAAATGAACGAATAAATAGTATATTGAACAAATGAAATAGTATATTTAATTAACAGATTGGATATACGTTTTTGCCATGCGTACTGGCGGGATTAAGTAAAGCGCCGCAATATATAACGCGGCAAAATGGATCTTTTGTGAATAAGTGTATTGTAGCCAATGATGTGGATAGTGTCGTGCTTCCATTTAATGCTTGTGGAGGCGATGCTTCTCTTGCATTTGCTAAATCCACAAGAAAAAATAAGGTATTAATTACTTTATTATATATTTTATAATATTTATATACACGTTATGTAATTTTGTTTGTTTCTGTGTAGCCACTTATAATTACCGTAGAGGAGAATAAGACGGTGCTAGATGACACGACGGATAAGTTTGGCATTAAAAGTGTACGCTTTTTTACTTGATAAAACTTTTTGTAATTAATTATTTATTTTCTTGAATTATGAATTCTTTTTTTAGATGAATGTACGAAATTATTGGGAGGCGATAGGGGTTATTGCGGCTCATAAAGCAGGGATAGACCCTAATTCGGTGAGAAAAGATGGAATTGGTAATATCAAAAACCCTTCTCAATTGTATAATCGCTTTAAACAAGTTTCTTTGAATGGCAAAAGGACATGATAGGATTTATTCATACTGAAATTTCGGGTAATTTATTCTTTATAGGTCGATATATATTTATGATTTTATTTGTTAAATAGAAGTTACATGAGAGCTTAGTGTTGTATTAACGGGTGGATACAGTTCGAAGAGTTTTATTTTTTTGGCTTCAGTTCGGGTATTGTGCGGATACGAATATGGTTTGGATATTATTGGATACAAATTTGAATATGGATTCACGTCGAGTATTGAAGGCATATTATATCCGTAGAGTTTGATAAAATGTGGATATGTATCGATATCCCTATTCGAACTATGATTAAATATCTAAAAACGATAGTATTAATTGTTGTTGGCTTTAAAATTTTTGTTTGGGTTTAATATATATTTTCACGCATCATGTTCAATACTAATCCAAGTTAAGATATCTTTAATTAGCATACATGTATCTCAACTATTTAGCAGCAAAGATATACAAACAATAATGTCCATTATTGAAAGAGAAGAAGAGTTCTGTTACGAGTATTCCCCGTCTCCAAGTCCAACAATGCCGCATCGCAAGTGCCCCCTCGTACCTTTGTGCTCTCCGCATCGAAGTGAGATGAACTAGTCATAGATATCGATAGATCGAGATTTAACTCTCGAGTTACACTCGCAGCGTCCGAAAGTACTTCCGTGTGGTCTCGTGTTAGGGTTTTTCTTCGTTTCTTGATTTTCGTATACTTCGACTTTAAACAAGAGTTCCAGTAGTTCTTTACCTCGTTCTCGGTCCTCTCGGGCAAGCGTGCCGCTATCAAAGACCAACTATATTTAAGAAACATTAATATTAATTATTACGAACATTATGAATATATGATAATGAATATAGTATTCGCATACCGATTGCCAAGCAAGGAGTGGAGTTTGATGAAAAGGTCCTCTTCGGCATCGCTGAATGGCTCCGGCATTATAACACGCCGTTTTAATTCGTGTGATCGGCATGTATCACTCTTCATGCATAAACATTGCGACGACTCTCTCTCGGCTTGTTTGCGGTGCTTAGGGCAGGACTGTTTTCTCATCTTTTCTCTCTGATATGCATATGGTGCAAGTGCTTTGTTAGAGAGGAGAAAGAAAGCCATGAATTTATAAAAGTGTGGAGATTTTAGGTGGGTTGAGTTGCACAAGACAAGACTGGCCGTTTCGGTAGGAATGGAAGGATAGTATGTTAGGTTGTTGGGTTGACTCGAAGTATTACAAAATGTACAAAATTGAAGCATTTGTATCTTGGGTTGGAATAATCATGGAAGATAAATTATACTTGTCCCTTCTAAAATCTCCCACAAAGCCTGATGTGTTGGCAAAGAAATATTAAATACGTTTAATAATGGCAAATTTCATGTTGGTAAAACCTAAGTTATTTATTTTATTATATTTTTGTTAAATTTCATGTGTTTCACATGTGGTAAATGGTGAATCGATCCATCCAAATAACTTTTTTCCATATTGGTAAAATTTTAATTTAATTACGAAAGAATGAGAGTAATCAATTCTAATAAAAATGTTCAATTCATCAATGAAGTGTGAAACGATTAATATTTTTCTTTTCCATCTTATATAGGAAGACAATAAAAGATATAGTCATAATTTACCACTGCTAATTAATGTATTTATCAACACATCAATTGAGTTAGAAGATTCTAAGGAGATGTCTATCACCGCTCATCATGGAATGGCAGTTTGGGACTAGCTAGTTTTGAGAAGAGAAATTATACTATGCCCCTGAGATTCCCCCACTATTCACGATAGGGTGAATAGTGGGATATGGTATTAATATCCATCTCCAATTCGTACTCCCCATTTCAATCGGTTAATTGTGCTTTGAATTAACAGTTAATTCAAATGTAATTAACACGTAATACAATTGTATTAGTTATCAACATAATTAATAATTTCAATTAACGGTTAATACAATTCACCGGGTATAATTTTGAGAGATTTCAATTAGCCTCCCATATCGTGAATAGTGGGGGGAAATGGGGGGCACAGTAAATGGCCTCTTTTGAGAAAGAAGGATTAATTGATGGATCATTGGTACATGCATTTATTAAGATCGATGACTGGCCAGTGGGGTTTGATGCGTTTCTTCACATGCATCGTCCATTGCAACAACTAGTAATCCAAATTCAAATTCAAATCCATTCTAAATTTGTAGATCAAATTGAACCATGAAATGGCCAAATTAGTCAAGTGTGTTGTACTACATTCCACGAGTGATGGTTCGAAAAATCGACCTAACTCAATATCTATCAGAATCGATTTATTTTGGAACTAGTTTTTATTCTGCAGAAGACTATCGACATACCAGGGAATTATCGCGTAATTGCACGAGTTGTTTCGAGCTTTGTAAATAAATATACTTTATACGAACATGCGCACAATTATGCGCACAACTATTTCTTATTTATTTATTTTTATTTTCTTTTACACTCTTTTATAAAACGTAGTTTAGGAATAAAAAATATTAACATGTACATTTGATTTAAGCTCTCCATTTTTCTTAATTAACATTATCTCCATTACCAACATTTCGATGTTTGCAATTAAATCTCCGCTTGGTAATTAATTATGTTTTTTAGAAATAAATATATTACATTCATAGCAAATTAACAATTAAGTGGTCATAAAATATTTTTGAAATTTGAAGTTCATGGAATCCTAATTTGAAAATCTTATTTAGAGATCTACATTTTTTTTTCTCTTGTTGTACCAATTGATAATAACTAACAAGTGTTTATCTTTTGTTGTACTAATAATACCACTTGTAATTCATGAAGCAACTAACAAGGGTTTATTTTTGGTATGGATCAAGAATGAACAATCTCAATGTTAATTCCATCCCTTGATTTTGAAAAAAAAAAATCCTCAAACTATCATTTATATACGATTTCATTTTTATTATAACATCTGTGTAAGTACCATAAACCATCGAATATATAACTTCATTTATAAAATTATCATTATCCTAACCCTAACTCAAATTACAAATATCCTAACGCTAATCCGATTACAATAAACAATTATCCTAACCCTAACTTTTATCGAGAACCTAATTTTATCGAGAACGAGAAGTTAAAGTTGAAATTAGGGAAATTCATGTTATTTCAAAGGAGCGTAAATAATGAAATGAACAAATAGAAGAAATTAACCGGCCAAATGTTAGCTAGAGAGGCATTGGAAGCGTTGGAGTATGGTTTTCCTGTGTTGAGTATAAACTATAGTTTCCTGTTTGATTTTTATTCATTTTAAGCGTAAATAATGGCATTTAGGAATTAATTAGTTATTTATGTACGTTTCCTGTTGAGTATACTCAATCTAAAAAAGAAAAAAACACATGGCTTAAAACGTTTTTCTAAATCATTTTAAGCGTAAATAATGGCATTTAGGAATTACGTTGTGGTTGAGTATAAACTATAGTTTCCTGTTTGATTTTTATTCATTTTAAGCGTAAATAATGGCATTTAGGAATTAATTAGTTATTTATGTACGTTTCCTGTTGAGTATACTCAATCTAAAAAAGAAAAAAACACATGGCTTAAAACGTTTTTCTAAATCATTTTAAGCGTAAATAATGGCATTTAGGAATTACGTTGTGGTTGAGTATAAACTATAGTTTCCTGTTTGATTTTTATTCATCGTGTAATATTATGTATATGAAATTATGACGTAGAGTTTTCATTACATAATTAACATTGTTTTGGTATTACAATATTTACGAAATTATTTGTTTAGATTGTTTTTAATCGCATAAAATGAGAAAATATACACCCAAAATTTTAATAAAAAAGTTGAGATTTACTCAATTCGGGACCACAATGCAGTCGGGTTAATCTGTGGAAAAAAGATGTTCGATGAAATCAAATAAGTTTATGAATACAGAATTAAAATTTCATAAAATCAGTTTGATGAAATCGGAATAATTGTGAGAAGATATCAATTAAAAACATGTAGTGTTCTTATTTTGGGTTTCATAACGGTTCTTAAATCATCATTACTTTGTGCTATGTATACATTTTGGAGGAGAAGAAATCTTCATGCCTATTACATGAGAGTACGAAATTAGTCACAAAAACAATGTGAAGATCACAAAAATGTATGAAACAAACGATTTGACATGAGAGTTAGTAAAAAAACAATATGAAGATCACAAAAATAATATGTAGCTAGCAATTGCATTAATCGATGAGATAATATAAACAAAAAAACGTTGCTAGTCCTTTTGCCCTTTCTAGGATCTGAAACATGTTTATGTGATAAATGATTAGAAACATGATTTTACTTCTGGTATGATTTTAGATTGAGTTGGCAAACAAAAAACGTGGAAAAAATCTTCAATGTATTTCTTACTAATTAATTAGTTCACTTCGTTTTATGGGGTTTTTTCTTTTTTTAATAGAGAGGATTTAGCCATGAGATGGATGACGAGATTTTTACTTTCTTCATATTCTCTATAGTTGTCTAAATTCTATTTGTTATTATTAACCATATTGCTGATATTAATTTTAAAATTAATCATAACTAATACAATTTTTAATCCATTATTTGTATTCGTAGTTCGCCACGTCATCATTGCAGAAGAAACGCATGTAATTAGATATCGGAATTCTCCAATTAAACCTCTCCACCTAAATGTTAATTCTAATGACAAAAATGATATAGAAAAACGTTAAAAAAAGTTTATAGAAAAAAATATATTCAAGAACGTCTGATCATTTTTGAAACAATTAAAGCAAAAAGCAAACGTTAACTTGTCATGATACGTCTCATATGAAATTACCTGGCACTATTCACAAGTATAATTACCCTAATTTAAATGCAAACATCATTTCATATGAAATTGTAAAATGATTTTTTTTCAACATATGCTTTGATAGATATGTAATAATTTTATTCGCAAACCTCAAAACAGCTCGTCTATGTACAAAGATTTTGCTAGTACGTACATTTATAAACTATTCACTTCGTTCTGAACTTGACACGTGCATGTCTTGGCTCGTATCACGAATTAATGGGAAAATATACTAAGGCCCAAGATTGACAATAAACATGTCAATTCAATTAACTGATGTTAATGATGTTAATGATGTTAATGAAACAAATAAAACATTTTTACCACGTCATCGAAGATGTTTGAACGAGTTTTCGGGGCACCACGTATAACCCGTGAATTAATTATGGACCAATAGAGAATACCTGCAACTATTCACATGACAAACCTAACTCTTCCGTATAAATATATCTGGTTTAATTTAATCCATAATTAACATGGCACACCTAACCTAACACAATAAGATTCCCAAATAAAACGAAAAATAATTAATTCATTCCACCAACTTTAAGAGACGAGGTTGCACGAAGATGAACTAGTAACTCAAACCACCCACTACGCAACAAATTTATCCCTCTACTCACATAAATGATAAAACCACTATATAAACCCTTACCATTATCATTGCATCAGAGAGAGAGAGAGAGAGAGAGAGAGAGAGAGAGAGAGAGAGAGAGAGATGGAGTACTGTGTAACAGGAGGAACAGGATTCGTAGCAGCAAATATAATCAAAGTTCTTCTTGCCAAAGGCCACACTGTCAGAGCCACAGTGAGAGATCCAGGTACTTGTTAAACTTAGGACTCGATTCGAGCTAAGATTGGGTCTTAGTATTCATCTCGCTTTGTAGAGGATGAAGCAAAAGTAGGTTTCCTTTTGGCCATGGAAGGAGCGAAGGAAAGGCTCAAGTTGATCAAAGCCGATCTAATGGTGGAGGGAAGCTTCGACGAGGCAATACACGGCGTCCACGGTGTCTTCCACACCGCCTCGCCAGTCATCGTTACTACCAACAACCAAAATATTCAGGTTTATATAACTTTATTCCTAATAAAAGCGTAGCGAATAACGACTTTATTATTTAATTGCTTAGGAGACGATGGTCGATCCGGCAATAAAAGGAACAAACAACGTGCTAAAGTCGTGCTCGAAAGCAAGCTCCGTACGCCGTGTCGTGATGACATCATCTTGTTCCGCGGTTAGGTATCGAGACGATGCGACTCAATCATCTCCACTAGGCGAGTCGCATTGGAGCGACCTCGACTATTGCACGAAGTACAATGTATATACTCCTAAAAACATATTAAACCTTATTTGTCGAATTTTGATTTATTCGATTCCAGCTCTGGTATGCATATGCGAAAACAATGGCGGAGAGAGAAGCTTGGAGACTAGCAGAAGAATTTAAAATAGATTTAGTGGTCGTGAATCCATCTTTCATTGTTGGGCCCTTGCTCACTCCAAAACCTACTAGTAGTCTCTACTTAACTCTCCTCGTGTTACAAGGTCTCTCTCTCTCTCTCTCTCTCTCTCTCTCTCACTAGAAACTCAAATTCGAAGTTTTTCGAAATTCTAAGGAGGGGGTAATTTGTATAATGTAGGAAAGGCACCTAGTTACCCAAACACGACACTAGGGTTCGTGCATATAGACGATGTGGTTGCATGCCACATCATCGCCATGGAAAATCCACGAGCCTCGGGCCGGCTAATCTGTTCGGGTCCAGTCGCACATTGGTCCGAGATAGTCGACATGCTCAAAAAGAAGTATCCTAACTATCCTATCACTGACAAGTGGGTCCCTCTCTTTTTAATAAAAAATTTCTACTTTGATTCCATACTTATTAATGTTTTGTAATGTTTAGGTGTGGGGATCAGAAGGGAGATAACAATCCGCATAGCATGGATACGAGCAAGATTAGAGAATTAGGGTTTAAGTCGCTCAATTCTATCGAGCAAATGTTTGATGATTGCGTCGAGAGCTTCAGAGAAAAGGGCTTGATTTGATTTTCAAAGTTTAGAATATAGATTGTTTAAAATAAATGCGATGTAATTCTCTCAGAATTTTCTAATAATTGTTATGCCGTTTTTATGACATTGAATCTACCAAAATAAAACAGAGTTAGCATAATTAAAAATTAATAAATCTTAGACCCATAAGATTGAGGGAGAGAGAGATGAGAAATGAAAAGTTTATCTTGTATCATGCGACCCGTTTTTGGCATAATATGCCAATGAAGCACCAAATCAATTTCCTTCCCACGCAAATTAGTCCCCTAGTTCAAATAATCGAAAAAAAATCAATAATTTAGGCCTAAATTCAACTAAATATGCACTAAATTGAATTTAATTCAAGGTTAATTTAGGGGTTTATATATTAATATACCTGATCTGTAAGTGGATATTCGGTCGAAACCTCCTGGCTGAAAATAGCTTTCTCTTTTTCTTGCACTATTTCGTCCCACAGTGAAACCTTAAATTCAAAAAATAAATCCAAACGTAAAAGGAATTATAATTATAATTTAGTAAAATTGTATATTATATATATAATATTTAGTATGATATAATATTATATTTTGCAATAAGAAAAGGGAATACTTGGTTAATGGCATTTTTGGAAGTCTCGTATTCAGCAGCGAGGAAAACAAACACCTGTACGAAAATGATATTAATAAGTTATAAAGTTTGTTTATGCATGTATATTTCGAGATTTTATCATGGTAATATACCTGTTTTGTGTTCCATGTGAATAAGGACTCCAAATTCGCGGATATATTCAGTGTCAATTTAACCTGCGAATGAACCAAGTAATGGATTTTAAACAAAATGTGAGAAATTAATCGATTTAAATTTTGAAGATTTAAGAACCTCGTCATTTCCATTCAATTGTCTCCTAAATCGATTTATTTCCTTGACCTGCATGTGTAGAATAAATTTCTCAGTTCAAATTCGTCCATTTTCACATCAATTTTCAAAACGAAGGAACAAGAATGAAACTTTTTCACAAATCGAAGCACTTTTTTCTCAGATCGAGCAAGAAGTACGAAATCCAAAGTGAAACGAATCCCAAACGGGATCTAAATATCCTAAACAACTAACAACAAAACAACCCTACAAATTTCCAAGCAAAATTCGACAAAATTGGGGTGGTAAATTTACAAACCAGAACTTGAGCTTCTACGGAGGGAGAATGGAAAGCGTCGAGCAAGGATGCGGCGATGCATAGTACTGCGAGGAAACCAATTCCCAAGGTCGCGATCGCGTTCGCTCTCTGCGCCACTGAATGCATCTCTCCTTCTTCGTCGTCTTCTCTTTCGTTCTTCTTTCCTCTCCAGATCCTTGCACGAAGTGTTTTACTACAAATCCCCCAACACAGCCCAACACGGGCCCGGCCCGAAGATTGGGGAGGTTTTAGACAACATGTAATATTTTGAAGTTCTTAAATTTAAAATATTTTGTATATATTTGTAAGAGGCCATATACTGTACCCTATATTTCCCCACAACATCCTCTGTATCCTTAATTAATGAACAACTTTAGAGAAAAACAATATAACATATTTTACGAAACAAACCAAACATATTCATGTTTTATCCACGAAAAATATATAGAAAATAATCATTATTCCATACACATCATATCATTCCCAGAAAAATTTCATCTTCTCCCACTCCAGTCTTTTTTTTAACCGAGAATTTTCGACATGAACAAATAATCCAAGAAGGCCTTCGATTTAGGAAGACTTTCGAGGACTGCCTCTTGTTATACATAGTTTAATATCATCCCGTGCTGGTGTGTACCGGACAAACGAGAGGTGGCAAATCGAATTCGAATCCGAATCTGGCTGGCACTTGATTTTACCCGATCTGAAAAACACAGAATAGTTCAATGATTTTAATCCGTTTAACTTTAACCCGAGAAACCTGAATTGATTTGTTGTTTGTTATGATCTAAACTTAAATTGTCGAGTTCGATTTTCGACAAAAAAATCAAGAAATTCAAGAGATGGTTGTATTCCATTGTATTTGATTATTATACAATTAAATTTTCACGATGCGAACCAAGTTCGACGAGCCTGAATATTGGATAAACCGATAACATATTGGATTTGAAGTTCGAACCAACACTCCATTCAAGAATCAAAACCGTTGCAACCAATAATCTACTTGTATGATTGTGGAGATAAGAAAGGGACATGCAAAAGAGAAAGGACTATGCAATTTGGCAGTTACACTCTACAAATTATTATAATTATAATTATAAATAGTGTTCAAATTTGTGCAACGTAATTTCTTTTAATCAAATTAATTATCTAATAGTGACACGTACAACTGCACATGGCACATTTTGCACCAATTAATATTGTTATGTCCCAATCAAGTAACTACAAATCAGCAACGCAACCAATTGTGATTGAAACCTAACCCAAACATTTCAAATTGTGATTTTTTTAGGCAAAAAAACATGTTTTTTTTGCACACTCTACAGACATGATTGTAAAAAAAATATCATGAATACCCCTATCATTATGCAAAATAATTAAATATCAGATATACCCCCTCAATGGAAAATGTCTCTATTTAAAAGAAGGGGAATTTTTTAAAAAATCCCTAACTTTTTTGAATATTTAAAAAAACTCCTAAATTTTTATAAACTCTGAAACATCTCCTCAAACCAAACTTTTGTTTTCAAATTCCCTCCTATAAGGGTTAACTTTAACTTTGGATTAGATTAATTATTTTTTGGACTAAAATACCCTTCAATTTTCATATTTGATAGTTAAAAAAACTATTTTTTGTTATATTTTATTAATTTTCAAAAAATTCTTAAATATTTTTAATGCATAATAAATAATTATTATATCTTATAGTTATATGATTTTAATATTAATTTATTACTTACATATTTTTCTACCAATATAATTTGAAGGTGTTCTTTTAATATTGTTATTTATTTTATTATTTGTTCTTGAAAAAAAATAATAAATGAATATTGAAATCATATAACTATAACATATAATAATTATTCTGGTGAAATTATTATGTGCTAAAAATATTTATGATTTTTTTAAAAATTAATTAAATATAACGAAAAATAGTTTGTTTAATATCAAACAGTAAAATTGAAGGATATTTTGGTCCAAAAAATAATTAACCTCATCCAAAGTTAATGTTAATCCCTACAGGAGGTTATTTGAAAATAAAAGTTTGGTTTGAGCGATTTTTTTAGGGTTTCCAAAACGATAGGAGATTTTTTAAAATATTCAAAAAAATTAGGGGCTTTTTTTAAATTCCCCTTAAAATAAGTGGAAATAAAGGTCAACAACATGTTGGGGCGGCTTCAGTTTTCCTTTTTCTGAAAAGACAGAGACTTTGTCCACATAATTTCATACAAAATAAATAAAATGAAAGAGACTTCTTTTCATTTTAAATATTTTCTGCATAAAATAGACCAAGAAATATTTCTCGAGGCTATTTCTTTTTCTTAGTAGTGGGATCCATGGCCTATTATTAATTATTAATTCTTAATATAATAATGAATAGCACCTTCTGAAGCGTTTTTTTTTTTTTTTTTTTTTGGAATATTAACACATTACCAGCTAATAAGAAAAGAATTTCTTAAAAATAATGAAAAGTTGAAGGGTTGTTAGGAAAGGATATCTCCAGTGTTTACAAGTGGAGAGTAACAGGACTTACAGAGGTCCATTTCTATATATATATATTAACAGCTGTGAACTGACACATACCATAAAAATGGAGTAAAGATATGGCCACTCCCTCACTCCCTCCCTCCCTCCCTCCCTCTCACATAAATGAATGATTTGTGGGTCTCACATGCATTAATTTTTATAAAATAGCACGTGGGTCCCACATGTCAAAGACTTGAGGGAGGGAAAATGGGAGGGGAAATGGAAGTGGTCCTAGCATTGCCCATAAAAATGTTCAAAAAAGACATCAGTTCAGTGTCATTTACTTAGTGTCAAATTTAATTATTTATCAACATAATGTATATATATATATATATATATATATATATATATATATATATTAGTACATAAATAAACAGTCAAGAATCATATAAATATTCAGAGCATCCAATGGTTATAATTCTCATATAAAATACCTGCACTTTAATAACTTAATAATAATTATTATTATATATTTCTTGGGGTATGGCCAGAGCTGACAAAATCTGGCCCATCCGTCCGAACCCGAATCCGAATGATCCGAATCCGAAATTGACCCGAAACCGAATAATCCGAATCCGAAATCGATCCGAAACCGAATGACCTGAAATCCGAACGATCCGAAACCCGAAACCCGAACTAACCCGAAATCCGAATGATCCGAAACTCATGACCCGGATGACCTGAAATTCATGACCCGAATGATCTGAAAATTAAAATATTATTGTTAAAATCAAGATAATATTGCTAAAATTTTTTGGAATCAATAAAATAAATTCCAAATTATCCAAAAATTAAATTTTTGAAAAATCGAATGATTCGAAATCAAATTTTGCGAAATCCGGATGACCCGAAAATCAAAATAGCAAAGATCCGAATGACCCGAAAACCGAAATGACGCGGAACCGAATGATCCGAAAATCGAAACGATCCGGACCCGAATGACCCGAAAACCGAAACGATCCGAACCCGAATGACCCGAAAACCGAAACGACCCGAAAACCGAAACGATCCGAATCCGAACGACCCGCGACCCGATGACCCGAATCCGAAATGATCCGACCCAAATCCTACCGGACCCGTCCGATTGCCACATCTAGTTATGTGTGCAAAAATAAATTATCCTAATTTTTTTAACCGTTGGAGGGCCCAAGCACAAATATTTGACCCGTCTTCTCTCCACACAAACCAACACTATCACACTCAAATAACTCCACCCCACAAAATTTACATAATATCTACATCCTATTCAACTTGGTAAAAACTACTAATAATATTACACCACGACTTATTAAGTAGAATTATAGAGTGGGGATAAAAGGATCTAAAAGAAAGCAAAAATAATAATATTTTGATGCACGACAAGAACGTACAATAGGCACCGATCCCACGACTCGGCACTAAATATACATACATAACGGTTCTTGGGTTCACTCGGCAGTAAACCACAAGTAGAAATTTGGTAAAAATTCAATGTACATTTAATGCAAATATAAAGATACTGACCACCTCCCCTCATGCATGACCCAACCTTATAAATTCTTTTTTTCTTTTGCCAACTTTCCGTTCATCCCCTTGTTAATTATATTAATTACAAATTAATGTGTCCATTTAATGAAAATGTTATACAGTGTAAATTACATAGGGATATAAATGCACAAACATTGAACAAGAAGATTAATGATTCATGTCCGTGCAAGCTCCAATTTATTATGGACATAATATAATGCACGTTTTTTACTAATCCACCCCTGGACCGTATTAACAATTTCTCGCTAGACATGGTCTACATATATTTCATACACCGATGTATGAAATTAATGCAGAGTGACGTCCCTTGGACCCGGTCCAAAGAGTTCTCTGCACGATCGTAATTAATTATTTTCCATCCTATTTAGAAATTTAATTTCTTAATAATCGAGATTTGTGCTGCTAAATTTACATATATAATTTCAAATGGACTTGGTATGTGGAGTCGTGGACCGAACATAGATCATTACAGAAGGAATAAGATATAATGAGTCGTACACCGTGTCTGGTAAGAAAGATGGAAAGTAGATCTTAATCTGGACCGTTGATTTACTGAAAATATAATGATGGTAAATCTCGAGGATTAGGTAAATACATTTTTATGGACATTTGTGTCCTGTATGTTTGCTTCTTTTTCACCGAGTCAAATATCTTCTTACCCTGTATAAACCCCAAAGATACACTCTGAACATTTCACTTGTACTCGGTTTATAGTGTTTATTCAACTGACATGTAGGCTCCATAGTTATAAACCCTCCTATTTGTTGTGAACCGTGTTCAGGAATTAAATGTCATGGGAAAAGGGAGGGAAATGAACAGAAGAAATCACAGCCTTAGCCTCGTGATCTCTTAATTCCTTTTTCCTCATCTCTTACCTAATATATTATATGAATCCGGTCTATACTCCGCATAAATAATATCATCACTGACATGCGGGCCAAATTTTGATTACTCTTAAACCTACTGTACTCCAGATGCATTCTATATGTATATTTGTCCCTTTCGTTTCTTCACCGCTTATTAGCTTTATATTGATCTAAACTCGGTATACAGTAGACGAATTAACGTTGTCTCACTGATATATAGGTTGTTTGATTTGAAAGTTTGTAGACCCGGTGTAGGTAAAGGAGGGTAGTGAATTAATTATGTGTGAAGGCTTTAAATAGGGTCTACCAAGACCACTATTGTTCCTTTTACTCTGCACCTTGGGGTTTTAGAGAGAGAGGTTGAAGAAGGAAGAAGAAGAAGAAGAAGAGGAGAGAGAAAGCTAAGAGGAGGGGGATTGAATCGACAAATCAATCAAAGGAGATTTATGTCTACTTGCCCCTTCTTCAGCTTGGTCTTCATAGCTTTATTCTTTCTCTCCTCCTTTTTCACCTCTTCCAATCGCATGCCACAACCCTCAACCTGTTGTAAACTCAGTTCGATGCGCAGGTACAGATTGTTCTATCTATTGGTGTATTTTTTGTGATTTTTTTGATTGATTTCTTCATCAGATCTGCTTTTTTGAAGTATGATTGTTATTCTAGCTATTAAATTTACTATCTAGTCGATCTGTGAGTAGATCTAGCGGCAGATTTGTTTTGTTATGGATATCTTGATTAATCTTGATGTTAATAGCTCTGTTATGATTTTTATTTCTCAGGGACGGTTTTGGAGTAAAATATTCAGGATTTCTTCATATACAACATCCAAGCAATTATCCTTTAGTGTCCCTAGTAGGATCTCTCACTTGATCGTCCAATTCCAGTTTAGCTTTCCCATAGTCAGAATATTTTTCTTTTTTCCCAATTTTTCCAATTCAATTTTGTTAAGAGAGTAGAAATTTTGTAGAGACATAGTGAGAACCAATAAAAATGACACTAAAAAAAGAAAAGAACCCTGAATCCAGTGTGAAACTCAAAAGACTTCGCATATTTTTCGAAGACCCTGATTTAACCGACACAAGTGACACCGAACAAGACGCCTTTCCCAAACGTCAGGTGAAAGAAATTCTCATAGGTCCGGTCCACCATATACCAGCTAAAACCCTTCCCAAGCAAAAACCTACACCCAAGCATGACCCACCAACCCCGACAAAAGCTCCAGTCTCAGTTCCTGCACCTGCCACGTCGGCAACGTCTATACCTGGTGCACCGTGCACCAGGCCTACAAAGTACAAAGGCGTGCGTCTCAGAAAATGGGGCAAATGGGCTGCAGAGATTCGCAACCCGTTTACTTCTAAACGGGTCTGGTTGGGCACTTTCGACACTGCTGAAGAAGCCAAAGCCGCTTACGACTCCTCTGCGGCTAAGTTCCTTGCTGAAAAGGAACGATTAAAATCTGCAAATTCCTCTTCTAATTCCTGCGAAACAGGTCCTCCGAAAACAGCACCGAAGAAAAATCCGGCATCTCGAAATCCCGAATCTTCAAAACCAGTTGCGAGCAAGAAACTCAAGAAGACACAAGAGGAAGTATCTCCTGCCTCTTCCTCCAGCTCTACAAAACCGGAAACCAAATCCGAAATCGAAAACGAGTCAAAATCTGAACAGGAAACCAAATCCAGTATCGAGCCGGAACCCATTTCCAGAATTGAGCCAGAATCCAAATCCCAAATTGAGAAGGGATCGAAATCCAGGATTCCCGAGCCGGAAGAACCTAGCATTGCGGAGCTCTTTGCGCAACAACAAGTCCCGATTCCAGATCTCGGTGGTCTGTTCGGGTTCTATCCAGTCGAGTCTGGACTGGAGAGCGGTGATAACGGTCCAGTCAATTTCGACGACCTCGACGTGTTTGATGATTTGCCAACGTGGGACGAAGATCAGTTCGATACCGATACTTGGGACGACGATCAACTTGACGGGAATGATTTTGCAAATATCGACACCTGGCTCAATCTGGAGATTTGTGCTGGCCATTAAATATTTATATTGTTTATTAATTATAATTAGTTATTTATGGTTGTTTGGTAATAGAGAGAGAGAGAGAGAGAGAGAGAGAGAGAGAGAGAGAGAGAGAGAATAGTAATTAGGGTTGGTTTGAGATGAGGTGTGTTTTGTTAAGTTGCGAGGGTTTGGAGATATCTAGGGTTTTTCCTAGCTATAAGAGCTGCCTTGGATTTCTCCTTTTTGTTAAAAACCCCTCGCATCATTTTAGGGACTTTTGTGAAATTTATGTGTTTTTGAGAAGGTTGAATCTATAAAATGTTGTTATGGTATTGAAAGTTAGTGTCGTCTTTTTTTATTATTATTTTTCTCGGAAGGATGGAAGTAGGGTTTTGTGGACAGAGCTGGGGTTTTTGCAGGTAAAGATTGGATATTTAATTGGTGGTAAATAAAGTATGCAGAGGTGATAAATTGGGTTTGTTTGTAGTGCTGTATCCTAGCTACTTGGTTGTCTCCTTTTGTGCTATTTCTTTGTTCTCATTTAGTTGTTATTATTCACACACACACACACACACACATATATATATATACCTCAAAATTTTCAAGGTAATATATTCAAGAAATATTTATTTTTGTTTATGGTGATATAGTATTCAATATTATTATATTGACGTTTAGATCTTTGGTGTACTTCCATTAATGAATGAATAAACCTAGCTAAGAAGAAAAACTAGATAAATGAGTTGGGTATATAGCTTGGAAGTTCACAAGACAGTAAAAACAATAAAAAATTGTATTATTCATTTGGTTAAAATGTAAATTAGATGATGTACGGTAAAGTTTAGGCGTATATAAAAGGTTTGGTTTGCATGCTCAGGATTCCGGAAAAGCATCAATATATAATATTTGTTCCTTAGAGAGAAAAACGATATGGGTACTATTTTCTCTCTCTTATCCATTGGAGAAAGTGAACAAATGAATGAATAATGGGGGTTCTGTGAAAAAATGGAGATAAGATTTGATGATGGAGGCTCGCTCACCCACAAACAAACACACACACACACTCGTAGCATTGCATGTTTGCGTCTTTTGTGTGTATTTCATACTTTTTGTTTGGACACCACGTATACAAAGTCCTCTTTTTTTTTAGGGTATGTTCTCGTGCGTGGCACGTTCTCTCATTATTACGTGTCCAATTATATTTTTTTTCTTGTATTTTTCATTCCCTTTTGGCTCTCTGATTATTAAGAATCGGATTATCTTATCTGTTAAAAAATGCGTGAGCCTCAAATGTATATTTCCCTATCACAACAATGTTGTTTTATTGCGTCTCACATGGTCCAAACTCCAAAGTAATGATTCGAGCAATCTGAATATCTTTTTGACGTTGATTGAATTTTGTTTTCTTTTCAAGTCTTTTACTAGAGTGAAATTGTATGAAAACAAATTTGTTTAAAAAAATTTAAGGTTCGGAAAATTAGAATTTAATGTGAATGGGATGGGGACATGATATCTTTGAGATTAATGGCTTTATACAGTGCACTGTGGGTGTGTGTGTGTGTATCTTTGACTGGTAGTTCATAGAATAATAGTCTAACACTGGCAATTATTTATTATTCACATTTGTTTAGATCTTGATATGTTACTGTTTTTGTTTTGGTTATGATTGTGTAACGGGTTATGGCAAAAACTATATAATCATAACTTTGATTACCTATAAATACTCGCATATTAATAATATTATATTAATACATATTAGTAAGGAGTGCATGTGGTACCCTTTGCAAAATTATTTCAAAAAATAACCTCCTTTTTGCAAATATTCTAGAAATAACCCCTTTCGGGTTTTTAAATCCCGCCGGCACCGAGATTTAAAATCTCGCATGTTTAATTAGCTAAAAAAATAATTTTGTCAGCTTTTTCAAAGTTAAAAAAAGGTCCAGGGTTTTAAAATCCCGTCATACTTAATCCAGCCAAAATCGAGTTTTAAAATCCCGTACTATTAATTAACACAAATCACTGGGTTTTAAAAACCCGTCAGTTTAATTAACACCAAAAACCGAGATTTTAAATCCCGTATGATTAAGGTTTAATTAACAAAATAAAATGTTGTTAGGGATTAAATAATTATACTAACCGGTATTTTAAATCTCGCCAGCTACATGACAAAAAGTACATCTACATTTAAAATCTCGCCGGCAACATTTTAAATCTCGCCAGCTACATGACAAAAAGTACATCTACATTTAAAATCTCGCCAAAAAATTCGAATTTGGTGCTCTTTTCCCGAATAGAAAGTATAAAATATAATTTACATTTTTCTATTTCAGACCCTTAAAAAATATATAATTGTTAATAACATTTATTAAATATTATTATATTATTGTTAATATTAGTTAAGTCAAATAATTATATTATTATTATTCATAATAATATAATTATTTTGAAAACATATAATAATGTTAATAACATATATAATTATGTTATAATTATTAATAAAATAATATAAAATTTTATTAATTTAATATATCACAATTTTTGCCCAAAAGGACCATTTCCCGTTTGTTAATTATTAATATAAAACATTATTATTACTCAAAAAGTACACTCTTGGAAATTATGATATTTTTATTTTTTTTAATTCATACATCACAAATAATTATTTAATATTAATAAAATAATATAAAAAATATTAATTTAATTAATAAAATACAAAAATAAATTACGTATAATGATAATAATTAAATAAAATTATACGATATCGAATTTCACGATTTGTCGCGAAAAAAACAAGAGAGAGAACGAACGTTCACGTTTTTTGCCCAAATGGACCATTTCCCGCTCGAAAAGTACACTTTTGGAAATTATGATATTTTTATTTTTTTTAATTCATACATCACAAATCATACTTTAATATTAATAAAATAATATTAAAAAATATTAATTTAATTAATAAAATACAAAAATAAATTACGTATAATGATAATAATAAAATAATATTATACAATGTCGAATTTTACGATTTGTAGCAAAAAAACAATAATATAATAATATTTAATAAATGTGATTAACAATTATATATTTTTTAAGGGTCTAAAATAGAAAAATGTAAATTATATTTTATACTATCTATTCCGGAAAAGAGCACCAAATTCGAATTTTTTGGCGAGATTTTAAATGTAGATGTATTTTTTGTCATGTAGCAGGCGAGATTTAAAATGTTGCCGGCGAGATTTAAAATACCGGTTAGTATAATTATTTAATCCCGAACAGCCTTTTATTTTGTTAATTAAACCTTAATCATACGGGACTTAAAATCTCGGTTTTTGGTGTTAATTAAACTGGCGGATTTTTAAAACCCGGTGATTTGTGTCAATTAATAGTACGGAATTTTAAAACTCGGTTTTGGCTGGATTAAGTATGGCGGGATTTTAAAACCCGGGACCTTTTTTTTAACTCTGAAAAAACTGACAGAATTGTTTTTTTAGCTAATTAAACCGGCGAGATTTTAAATCTCGGTGCCGGCGGGATTTAAAAACCCGAAAGGGGTTATTTCTAGAATATTTGCAAAAAAGAGGTTATTTTTTGAAATAATTTTGCAAAGGGTACCACATGCAGTAATGCTCCTATTAGTAATTTAAATAATATATTAACATAAAAATAAATATCAACACTAAAACAATATATGGACATTATAACTGATATGTTGACAATAAAAATAATATATTGACTTATACACAAGTATATAATCAGCAAAAAATGATATAATACATTAACAATAATAACATAAATTATCAGTACAAAATGCCTTAATAATACTGTCATACATACAGTCCATAAATATATCAAAAACAATATAAATTATAAACGAAGACATATATTTATTTCAAAAAACTAATTTTGATGCATAAAGTTATATTTATTTTATGTACGTCCAAATAAAAAGATTTGTGTTATTAAATAAATGTATGCATGTATTTATATTTATAGATTGTGAGATAATATTATGTTATTTTTCATGTTATGTTATGGATACTTTTGTACTATTTTTATATTATCTATTTCTGGATAAATTTATATAGATTTTCTGAATATTAAATATTATTTTTTATATTATACTTTTTTTTTTAATATTATTAAATAACTTTTAGATCATTGGATGGGTACATATAAGATTTCAATATCATCAGAAAAATTGTATATTGAGACAAAAAAAATGATATATTAACATGAGGAGTTATATATTAGTACCGCAAAAAGTGTATTCACACTGAAAAAATGATATGCTAAGTGGTGTCTCAAACATTGGGAATACTATTTTTATAATTTATCCCAAAAACTTCCTATTTCCATTATTTTATATATTCATTTGTATAAAAAATGCCCCTATAACATACCAATATATTATTATAGAGGTTCTCAACACATATCCTATTTATATTAACAAATAACAAATTCTGCAAAAAAAAAACCTAACTTTTCGAATATTATCAAAATTCCTTTATTTTTAGATTTCTTCAAAAATTCCCTAAATGGAAGTTGAATTTTATTTTACATCTTTAGGGAGTTGAACTTACTTTTCATATTTACTTACCAAAACACCCCTATAATTTTTCTTTTATATTTTTGTTTAGGCCAATTAACAAATAAAATAAATAAATCACTTAATATAAATAAATAAATGCTGAAATATAAATACAATCAAAGAACGCAAAAATAAAAAAATAATATTTTTACATAAAGTAGAATTATAATTTGCATACAAAGATTTATTTGAAAATAAAATTCAACAATGAAATGAATATGAGCATTGAATATAATATATTTGTATGAATGTGATTTATTTGCAATATTGATCCCAAAATATCTTATTAACATACAAAATATATACTCATGATGTAAATATTGTTTGTACTGTAAATGTAACTTTTGTGTTGAAAATACTATATTGATACTAAAATTATATATTAACATTGAAACGGCTTTTAGAATATAGTATTGTTGGTAACCAAAATATATATTGACTTAAGACCAGTGACATATATTAGTATTGTGATAAATCAATATTAAAATTGGTAATGACATCAAAATGTTGGTACCACAAATAACGGGTTAACTCGGAAATATAATATTAATGTTGAAAATAATATATTGATATCGGAAAGTAATATATTAATACAAAAAATAATATAATAATATGAGAAAGTATGTTGAAACTGTAATTGTATATGAAACATTCAAAGGATTTCTTTGTCATGAAAATTTTAAGTTTACTAATTTAATCACATGAATTAACAAAAGATTATATAAAATTATACATGTAATTACATGAACCCAAAATTATGTCTAAAAGCCCATTTAATAATATTTAAGGCCTTTTATGCCCGAGAAACAAATCATGGGCACAAAATTAAATGGGATTGAAAAGTTCTCTCGAAAACAAATTTGAATTAATTAACTTTTGGTTCAAGTATTTTTATTTTTATTTTTTTTCCGTTAGAAATCAATTGAGGTCAGAGATGATATTGTAGCACGGGGATTTGTAATATTCAGTTCATTGTCCAGAATTAAGACGATTGCATATATATTTGTTAAGAATAACAAGTTAATTAAGATTATATAAGTTGAAATGAATAATTACTAACTTTGATAGCTTATGATTTGTTAATTAACTATTCAATTTTAGATTTATGCAATGCTCGAATAATTTATAGAAATCATCTTTAGATATTTTTATTTTTATTTTGAAAAACTTGAGATAATTCAAGCTTGGTGTTTGTAATTCAAATTGTTCATGCTTGAAAGGCTTTTATTCCTAATAGCCCAAATAATAATATTCGAGGCCTTGAATATTTTTAAGGTGAAAAAACAAATCATTGGCCCCAATTTTTATAAATTGGGCTTCATGAAAATTTATTGGCACTAAAATTCTTATGAAATTAGAAATTCTCTCAAAAAGTAACTAAATAATAAATGCATAAAAGATTGCTCGAAGGTACCATGAAACTTCAAAGACATGGACAAGGAACCAAATAAGAAAAGTATATGATGTTGTTCCTAACTTTGTCTTGTTGATTTTTAAAAGAAATCTTTATCACACAAATGTTATTGGAAGTATCTTTATTTCATGGACCAAATTAAAAAATAGGTCATCAAATAAACATGTAGAAAGAACTATTCACCAGGTCATCATCTTTGTTTGGTTGTTTTAGGAGAAAGAAATGCAACAAGCATGCCTCAATAAATTCAACCAATTCTTCGAAGTTTTGGTTTGGGTTTATTCACCTAACTTAATTCACGTAAATACAACCAATTTTTCAAGTTTATTATATTTGTTGACTTGTTCTTAATTTTACCAGTTATGACCTAGATTTTAATATTTTGTATCAAAAAAATTAATCAGAAGTTCAACAACATCGTTGAAGAAAAATTAAATATTCACTATTTTACCCTAATTATTGATCCGACAAAATTGAACGGCTTTAGTTTACAAAGAAAATTGGTGGAGAGGAAACATGATTTTGATTAGTCAATTTATAATCATATTAATTTAACACAATTTACAATAAAATACTCAAATTTGAAGTTCCTTCAAGCACCCCATTTGTCATTTATATATTCGCCATAACTTCCAATGTAAATTACGGATAGTATTTCTTAAATATCAGGGTCATTATGATATTTTTTTAGAATAAATAGAAAAGAGTCGTTGGTTCTCCATATATTGATCATAATAATGAAATTTGAACTGACAGTTTCTCATAAGATATGATTTTTTGTGTCAACCACTCGATCAATTAAATTATGAATTCATAATAATTATTGTGATATTTTATTTTTTTGAGGTGAGATTTTATAATGATATTAAAGAAAAATAACTTGAATTGAAGTCTTTAAAAAAAGTTATTATTGCATTCTTATACTTTATGCTATGATTGCATCAAGATAACTTCGGTCTTTTTGCGAATAAAGCAAAACAACTAGGCCTATATTTGAAAATCTGAAAGTAGGGATTCATGAAAAATAATGGGCAAGTTTATAGGGTGCCAAGTGCTAATGTGCTTGCAGAAATGCAGAGGAAAGAAAGAAAAAATATTCAAAATAAGGATCTTGGTGACTAGTATTATATTAGGTATGATTAGACGTGTTTGCTAGTGAGGGGCCATTAAACATAATTGGCGATAATCATTATTTTTTAAGCATGATTAAAGGTTCGATATGTAATTATTAGATTTCTAATAAGTCCATAGTGATGATAGAGACACAAATATCGACAACAAATATGACATAAATGTTTAAACATTACAAACTTAATTATTTGTGACACATTTGTGATTGATATTCGTGATCCTATAATTACTGAATAATTCCACTTCATTGTTAATATACCACCATGACAGATCTTGTTAATGCCAAAAATTTCAAGGATACCCTTACAAAAGAATTTTCGTTTCATTCACAACAGTGACGGATTTTGTCACAAATCAGTGGGAAAACGAAAATTTAAACGAACATAACTTTTCAGTTATATCATAAAATATAATGACATAATTACACATGTATACTAACGTTCAAAATTTTAAGGAACATATGTCCTAATAATTTCTTAATAAATCTGCCACTGAGATACAATGTAAAATATTATCATGCATAATTCTCTATTTTCTTTAATATTTGCATATTATCAATAGCATGGTGTATTGTTATATTTAATTGTTCGGTAATCAATTTCTTATTATTTTAGAAAATAATAACAAATAAAATATGTATAAATGTGATTTTATGGAGATTAGGCTGAGTTTGTATGTTGGAATCCACGTTAATCTTATATTTGTTGAATAAAAATGTATTGCAGTTAAGTTTCCAAAATTGTATTAATTTAATTTAATATGGTTTTCAAATGTGCTCTGCAAATTTGTGTTCTTGAGATTGCAAATTAAATTCGATTGGATCTAATTTATAGGAAGTGGAGATCTGTGTCAAATATCAATAATTATTAATAATTATTAGTAATTAAAGGAGGCAAATAGAAAAATGATGCCGGTTTGTAATTGTGGATCTATGTGCCTAATGGTCAAACCCTAATTTGACCTCAAATTTGCTTCGTCTTTTATCTTTTGCTTTTAAAACATGAAGGGCCATACTATAAGATTTCTCAAAGTAGGGCATATTTTTAACTTTTATCCTTTTTTTTATTCAAAAAATACATAATACAATATTATTCAGTATAAAAATATAAATCTTAACTTAAAAAAGTATATTTAAAACAAAACGTGCTTTATTGTTTGATAAATGTATATCATACATATAATATAAATAATATACACACAAAAACAGTTTAAATCCAAAAATACATGTATCACAAAATCTATTGTATCTCAGAAAAATATGTCAGATACATAAAAATATATATCATACATCATCTAAATGATATGTATCATTTAACACTTAAACATATATATTTCATACCAACATAGATTGTATTTTATATGAAAATATTATACATATATATAAAACAATGTATCGCACAACTGAAATGGTATATCATACGTCTGAAATATATTCTATCAATTACATATAAAACAATAAAACAAAAAAAAAATCTTGTTATTTCTCAAATGTGATATTGAAAAATAATGGCCTGCGGATATGAAAAAAAAAAAAAAAGATAATCATTAAAGATCAAGTATATATAATTCATGGGTTGTTGAATCAAATAATCTGGTCATCCAAATTCCAACCGATAAAACTATTACACAAATGATTAACTAAAATTTAAATCCTAAAAATGTAAATATATAATTATTGGAGGAAACCAAAGCACATGCCATATTAATATAATCTAATACACATTAAAAAAAATTAACAAAAAAAATTATTATACATATAAGGAAGAAGTTTAGTGTAGACACCCAAATATACGTGAAATAAAATAAAATAGGGTTAATACTTTAAAATTTTATAATTAACAAAAAAAATCTTAAATCTATCCTGAACCGGTACATAAAAAAATATTGTTAAAATTAATGTGATGATAGAATAATTCAATTTTGGGCATGTTTGATTTTGGGGATATTGATATACATGGATATGGAAAAACATGTATATCACTATTTATGTATTTGATAATTAATGTGAGTTGTTTGATTTGTTGTATTTTGAAATCATGTATATCAAATCCCTTGTTTGATTTCTTTGGTACAAAATCCAGGATTTGAATATTTGAATATTATATTATAATATATTTATATTATTTTATTGTATAATATAATATTGTATTATATTATAATATTATATTATATTATATTACTTCAATTCTTATATTATATTATATTATATTATATTACTTCAATTCTTATTATATAATATAATACTATAAAATAACATTATATAATTTAATATAATATTTATATGTATGTCATTTAATTCTTATTATATAATATAATATAATGTAATATTATATTACTTTAATTTATTTATATTATATTATATTATATTATATATTTTTTATGATGTTATATTATATATCATTATATTATATTATACTATATTATAATATATTATATTATATTATATTGTTTTATATTATTTTATATTATATTGGTTTATATTATATTACATTATATTATATTATATTATATTATATATTGTTTTAAATTTTATTATATTAAATTTTATTATAATACATTATAGAATAGTACATAATATATTATTATTGTTGTTTAATATAATATAATATAAATATAATATAATTATTATTCATGAATATAATTTGAAGAAATAATATTATAATCAAATAAATGGATAGCTATATCCATGTATTTGAAATACCAATTTTTTATTGGGAGTACGAAATATATCCCATCTAATCTCTCAAATCAAACAAGGGATTTTAGGCTTATCTCGAATATTAAAATTATATCCCATCTAATCCCTCAAATCAAACATGTCCTTTATGTGGAATAGTTGGTTGA
Source organism: Luzula sylvatica (assembly GCA_946800325.1). Classification (NCBI taxonomy): domain Eukaryota; kingdom Viridiplantae; phylum Streptophyta; class Magnoliopsida; order Poales; family Juncaceae; genus Luzula; species Luzula sylvatica. The sequence goes on along the minus strand of OX326956.1, from coordinate 69,178,194 downwards.
TTATCACTAAGATTGCGAGCTAATTTCTTTCTAACTACTCTTAGCATGTGAAATTAGGTGAACGTCAATATCATATTTATCCATTAAAATGTTTCTAGATTTCAAATTTGGCACATATTTCTTTTCTTTGGAAATGAAAGTGTTTGGCTCGAATTGGTGTTGCTTCTTTCTAAAAAAGTAAAGAAATTGCAAGAAAACAACAATTTGGCTTGAGAAACCAACTTGTTACCAACAATTTAGTCCAATTCTTAGATTTTTAAAATCACATAATTTTTTTTTTTTTTTTTTTGTGTTACCAATTGTTGTGAATAGAAAAAGTTAAAGGCTGTATTTTAGTTTCAAAAATGAAAAAGTAGTATAAAATAGAGCCTTAAAACAAGTTCAATTTTTAAACAGTTATTAGTACATACTAAATGTATTATTTTCAAATAACTATCAACCTTCAAAATTAGATCTTAATTATTTTAGTGTCTATAAAATTCGAATCCACAATTTATACTGTATTACCCATTCAATAAACAATATTTCTGTCTAATATTTTTACAGAAAATATCACGAGCAATATTTATTTCATCAAAATACAAATATGTAACAAATTTTATATGCTAGTGTGAGGGTCATTTACAAAATTCAAATAATTCTCTTATCAAATAAACATAATCTTCACTAACATAAAACCTCGACAAAATAATATTATCTTTATTTTTTCGAATTGAATTTGATATTTACTCATTTTTCTTTTATTCAATTTTTATCTATTACGAGACGAATAAAATTAAATTCATAAATAATATGTCAAGATATATTTTCTCTATGAATATTTTTTAAATCATTATAGCCCAGTTAATTGTGTTTATATTGCGGAATCAAATCATTTATTCTAAAAAAAAAAATTTAAATAAAAAGGATATGAAGAAGAATTAAATATTAAAAAAATCCTTTAGAAAATATAAAGGGCGCTCACAATTAACTTTTTGAGTTTTTATAATATCAATTATTATTTTAGTTGAATAAATTATGAAATTTCAAAATATCTTCACAAATAAAATTAATAAAAAAAAGTCAGGTAAACCGTACGACCAAAATCGAACGGCCGAGATTAATCCATCATGTCATCTAGATTACAAAAGACCTACAATTTTTAACTTTTAATTTCCTCGTCTTTTGAGTTTTTTTTCATCCTGTTTCTAAATCTTTACAATCCAAAAAAAGTTATCAAGGATCATACGGCTGGCATCGTCCGCCACGTCAGATCCGACGGCTCAGAATGATCGAACAAACCGACATCATCATACTCAACAACACCATACACTTCATCATTCATAACGGGTTTGAATCCGAAATCCGACCCGAAACCGATATCATCGTCGAATCCCCACATATGTCCATACAACGTTGCCGCCTCAGCAACATCAGTACCATCATCCAGATCTATAACATCTCCGGTGATAGCCTGAGATCCCCCCATCGCCGGAGGAATTCCTAGCTCATCATCCGAAGCTTCCAGTAAGTATCCGAGCTCCTTAACCGATGCTACAGTCTCCGAGTTCACCGGTAAAACCTCCACACCGGCACTCTCATCGATTTTCGATCCAGGAGAGCCACTACCAGATCTGATTTCTTGTTCCAAACTATGCATAACCGAAGCAAGATTTCCATCAATATCCTGAGACTCAGCCGAATCTTCGTCGTCAAAGAGGTCGAAAGGAAAAGCCTCGGCAGTGACTCGTCGAAGCCGTTTAAACTCCTGAGAGTTCTCCGGGGATTCACCGGACAGAGCAGAATCCTCCTCGTCGAAAGCAGGTCTAGTGCGTTTGGTAGAAGAAGGAATAGACTCCATTGAAAAGAAGTAACGTAACGTAATATCAGAGAAACAAAGGGGGTAGAACGTAAGAGTGCAAGTATGAGGAGGGTGGATAATGGCAAAGGGGCCTTATATAGTGGGGCGGGGGAGAGAAATTTAAAAAAATTGAAATATTTGTTGTAGTGGGTTTCTGAACATGGACGATTTTTGTTTTTTACTGGTTGCACAGACGTGTCCTTTCGTGGAAGAACGGATATTTGCGAAAAACACCCTGTGTTTCGGATATTTTGTATGGATGTTTCTAGAAGAGGGGTTTCTTGACCGGCGGCAATTGATTACTTTTACAACGGTCGGTAAGATAGACTGGGTTTTTTTAAGGAAAATGTTTTAGACGTTTTTTTTTTATTTTTTTTATTTCTTTTAGAATTAAACTATTTTGACCTAGAAATAAAACTACCCTAACAATATTTTTGGGATATTTAGACGACTTTTTTATTTTTATTAGAATTAAATTATCATGGCGGAAAAAATAAAACTACCGCAACGATCATTTTGAGATATTTAGACGGTTTTTTATTTTTATTAGAATCAAATTATTATTACGGAGAAAATAAAACTACTGCAATAATGTTTTCGGGATTTTAGACGGTATTTTACTTTTATTAGAATCAAAATATTATGACGAAAAAAATAAAACTACCGCCACAATCATTTTGAGAATTTTAGACGGTTTTTTACTTGTATTAGAATTAAATTATTATGACGAAGAAAATAAAACTAATGCAATATTATTTATGTGATTTTTAGACGTTTTTACTTTTAATAGAATTAAATTATTATGACAGAAAAAACTATATTTTTGAGACATTTAGACGATTTTTTACTTTTATTAGAATTAAATTATTATGACGAAGAAAATAAAATTGATGTGAAACTTAATATTAACAACATTATCGGTATATATTGTTTGCAAATGATCTGTACTATGAAACTTAATATTAACAATATTATTTTTATGACGAAAATAAAACTACTACGACGGTATTTTTTTTATTTAGCAATATTTTAACTATAAGCCAAACTATATTTTTAATAAAAAAAACTTACAAAATATTTAGTATACTCCAATCTACTATTTATTGTCAACTCAATTACAATATAGAATTGATTTTCTATCTCGAGTTTTCTACCGCAGAATTGCAAGATTATTTTATTTCTATGATATAATTTGTGAGAGTACAAGAATGTTTGGTTTATACTTTATTTAAATATACACTTTAGATATAATATATAGATATACTTTTTAGTTTTTGCATATATTTTCGTATATACTAGATAACTTTTTGATGTGCATAAATGTTTGGATTATAACGTTACATAATAATATCTTACTTGAATATTTATTTTTCTAACAAAATTTTTTGTAATGTTTTGCTTGACACTGTAAAAACAATTCCAAGTGGCAATACATGATTGGTGGCTAACGAAACGACAAATATTTTTTTTTTTTAAATATGTCCCTTTTTAAAATTTTAATTTGTGAAATATTCACTCTACTTATATGTAGTACAAGATTAATTCTATAATGTATTATTCTATTTTATTCTGTCTTATTGGATTTGGCCAGTTAAGTAAAATATACTATCAGGATGCGAGACATACAAAATGAACAAAATATGTAAAATAAAATCAAGAACAAATTCTATTTTAAAATAAGCATTGTTGTTAAGGGTATTAATATTCTAAAAGCCGATTTGAGGAATTGAGCCCAATCTTTTTTAATTGTAGAATATAAAAAGAGAGAGAAAAAAACTTGAACTTGTTCTTGTGTTAAATTGAAGGAGAAAATAATATTGCCAATGTGACTCATAACCTAGTTGGTTGAGTTTGAGACATAAAAAATTATATTTTAAAATCAATGAACGTAGGATATATGGGTCTTTTTCATTTATTATAAGAAAAATATATAAAATATTAAGATCTTATTGTGACGGAATTTTAATTTTATATGATTATATTTTTCAGTTTTATTATTTATTTGTTTCTTCTTTGTTTTATAATATGAAAATTATAAGTTTACTTTCACTATTTGGTCCATACAAAATTAGCCCAAAGTCAACCATCCATTTAAACCAAAAATCTATTTACGCCACTTTTTTTTCAACAAAAGTTGTTTTGCCACGTTCAAACACTGTATGAAAATGTATGTGCTTTATCCATTATCAACTAATTATATTTTCTTATTCTTTTTTTAAATAAATAAAACACATAATTTCCTCTTTCTCTTGGACTTGCCTGCAAAATAGATTAAAATAAAATAAATATCTAATCAATAAATACCTGCAGGGTACGGATAACATTATTTTCCTCGAAAGCGAACCAAGGACTATTCCATAATAACAATCTTCACCAGGACGTATTTAGAAAGTATGTCGAAACTTACTTTCATAATATTGAATTTTAGTTGGACTGGAAAGGAAAAGGGGGAGAAAAGGTTAAAGAAATAATGGGGCGCACAGTTCGGGATTCTGGGGTCATCCGTCACGGGCCGCATAATTTATCATTTATTGCGTTTTTATTTTCGATGCGGGTTTCCCTGATTTAACTCCATTTAATTCTTTTCGAATCCGAGATTTCAAATCCGCAAAGGTTAGCCGACTCAAATGCGGCTCAGCTTTTGGCCGGTTCCATTATTTCTGTATTTTCCGGTCAGACCCTGTTAATATTGGAAATTAGTATTTAAAGAAAAGTCATATTTTGAATACTCAAAAACATTAGATTATATAAGGGGTTTTTTCAATTAATATAAATTTTAGTTAACTTTGTATTGTGTTAATTTTTATAAATCAAAATATTATTTCATTTTTGGTAGTTAGTTCTGCTTAAAATCCTTAAAATATACTATGTAAACAAATGCAGAAACAATTATCTATTTTTTAAACTGACACCAAATAAATAAACACGATTAATAATATTTCGAAAAATATATATCTCGAGAAGTTAGTTTTAATGAAGATTCAATTTTTTCTTTTTTTTCACATTTACAAGTTTTTTTATGTTGACTAATATAATGATTGTATATTAATTTATTATTATATTAATATATATTAATTATATGTTCGAAATATAAATAAATAAAATTTAGTTTATTATGACAATTTTGTATTAATACATATAATAAATATACGAACCAATACATAGTTAACATAATAATACATTAATTATATTTTTATCATCTCAAAATAATTTTACAAAGTATATGTTTGAATAATATTTAAAAATATACAAATTATTATGTTGGTTAAAGTTGTTATGTCGAGTTTTAATTAATAAAAATATCAAGAGAAAGTTCATAAAATAAAATACTTAATAATATGGACAGGTATTTTATTCCTAATAAAAATTAACATTATTCCATTTTATTTTAATTTTTATATGAGATAATAAAAATAGGAGGATATTTTATTACCATGTCCCCCATTTCCCTCACACTTTCGTGATGATGTCATTATTCATAATTAATTTATTAATTACCTCTTTCAATTAATAATCAAACCATAATTATTAAATTTTGAATATTCTTAATTAATCTTTAATTGGTAGAGACCTTAATTAATATTTAATAAATATGAATTAATTAATCACTATTTGGTGACTCATCATGAGTTGGTGGGGGAGGGTGTGGGGGTGACAGAGTATAATTTTTCTTTTATCAAGTACCCAAAAAATGTGGATGTTTGTGAAATATCTATAAAAGTTTGTCGCTTACTTTGAGAATGTTCCTTGTTAGTTTTGTGATTTTGATGTTTTTGAGGGGTGTTGTGGAAGAATGGTGGGTAGTTTTCGGATGTGCAAGGAAATGGCGTGATGGATTTGGATTGGTAGAAGAGAAGAGAAAAGAAGAGAGTATTAGACTTTGATTATTTCAACCAAGACGCGTACCGCCCAATTACGCCATTGCTTTTTATTTATTTATCATTGTTTAATTCATTGCCACAATATTTTTGACGTATCATTTGGGATTGTACGGTTTATGCAGAATTTTCGTAACAATAGTGTGCTATTTTGTTTTCACTCGTTGTCAAAATTATGGAAATTTTTGGTTATAGTTTTAACCTGAAAATAATTGTTCAAGGAGGACAAAGGAAAGTTCAAAATTCGTGAATAATATTGAAAAATTGTTGTGTATTTTATGATTTTGTTATTTGTGATATTATTATATTATGTGACGTGGTTTTGATTTGAAAAATATTAGTATAATTTAATGTTTTTGTATATGTTTAGGTAGAGACAAAAAAATTCGTGAATAATTCAAAAATCCGGGGGTACTAAACGAGACGAGTAAAATTACCTGTTTAATTGACGGATCATGTATGAGTATTACTCGAGTGAATAGAAGATATTATTTTCTTCTCTTTATTTTTGTTTGTGTTTAATTTTACATCAATTAGAAGTATTGTGGCGTGCTCTATTTTTTCTAATTATTATTATTGTGAATCAAATAAAATTCTTATTATATATATAAGACACATATTAAAAATATAAACATATAGGAATGTAAAAAATAATTGGATAATATCCAAAGGCAATCTGGGAGGAGCATTTCTTATTTCAAAATAAATAATAAAACTGAGAGGAGCATTTTATATTTTATAATGAGGAAATTCTATGATAGGTTGTTTTGAAAAAGATAATTTGGGTATTTTCAATCCATTGGACATATGGTAAAAAAAAAATTATTTTGTCTATCATTAATTGATAAAAATAAACTTAAATTTTATCATTAAATTTAATTAGTATTAGTACATAAATAATTTTGGTGGGAACTTGTTGAATGCGTCCGTCAAAAGAAATCTATGGAGTAATAATACAGACCACGAATTGACCTCACCTGTCACGTAACAGACAACTATTGGATGCATGTTTTACACAACTTTAATGCATCCAATAGCTGGCTGCCACGTAGCAGGTGAGGTCAATTCGAGAGATCAAATTTGTGATCCCTATCATTACTTAAATCTATGTGCACTTGACCTCCAAAGTCTTGACCATGGTCCAATTCAATGTCCTAATATTTCATCTAAGCATTCTAATAATTTTATAAAACATGATTTTCCAACATTTCATATCTAAAAATTCCTGTCTCAATAATTCATCATCGAGCAAACTATACAAATATGCTTTATGTTTAATATATAAATTTAAAATGACTTATTTTGACTCATGTATTTTTTTGGAAAAAGGGTAAAAATACAATTACCAATTAAATTATACAAAAAAATTGAATAATGAATTTTGCAGGCTAAAAATATCCAAAAGAAAGGACGAAACGTGGCGTGATAAAAACGATTGGTTTGGATGATTGTTATCAGGAACCGTCCGTGATCCATCCATCTTGTTTCCACGAAAAAGAAAATATCTCATCACACAAAACAAAACAAAACCATATCACCATATCATCCCACTTGATAGTTCATAGCCATTTATTTATTTTCCATATGTCCTTCGTGTAATCTAACGACCCACGTCACTACTACTTATGGCTAATATAATAAGCCATGTAAAACACAAAATTCAGTCACTTATTTTAACTCATATATTTTTGGGAATTCTTCAAAAACCTCCCAACTGGCCCGGTGGTTGGGAATTTTCGAAGAATTCCCCTATATTTTTTTTTGCACATATAACACCCAAAAAAACATATTTGCAAAGGTTTCACCAGTATATATGAATTTGCAGATCTATTAATTTCGCCAAGTTGTTGGAATTTTTTTTTTACTTTTACCAACACACGAAAATGATTAAATATTATTTTTTTGTGGCCATGGGCTCGTGACCTGGTGGTTGGGAATGAAACACGAAAAATCATATATTGTGAGAGATTGTGGGTTCGAGTCTAATTGGCACCAATGAATGGAAGACCAGGGAGCCTTCTTCATTTTTTTTTTGTGCGTTATTTTGGAGCCAATGATTAAATATGATATAATATTTTCTTCGCCAATTGGGCCATTGAAACAAAAATAACAAATAACTTTCGCTAGACAGACTGACGAAAGTGACTTAACTAACATTTTTTCCACGATCAACATGAAAAAATCATATTTAAACACTTTCACCAGGCTGTCCAGGATTAACATGCAAAAAAAATTGCCGAATAGTTTTGCGAAATTGCTAGATCTACAAATTAGATAAATCTGGTGCTAGTAATTTTGCAAATGGAATTTTTTTTGGATGTTATATATCAAAAAAAAATATTGGACGACGTGGTCCGCATGGAGTAAAAAACATATCTTCAAATTTTACATTATTATAAATTACTATTTGAAAATATTATATCATAAGTGTTATTTTGTTTTATTATTCACATTCTCATTTTCATTTTGTTAATTTACTTTAAATAGAGTTATAAATTATAAATTATAAAACAGTAAATAAATATTTTAAAACAGGAATATTTTCAAAAAAAAAAAACTAATCCGTTTGGATATTGTGAAAAAGTCCGATGTTTTTGGAAACTCCGGAAAACCCTCTCTACCGAATTTTTATTTTCAAATACCTCCTATAGGGATTAAAAGTAATCATGGATGATATAAAAAAAATGACCAAAATACCCTTATGTTTTCATATGTAGTAATGAAAAAATATTTTTGTTATTTTTTATTAATTTCATTAATTTAAAAAAAATTCATAAATATTTTATTAAAAAATAAATTATTACATATTGGGTTTATATAATTTGAAAATTTCATTTATTATTATTAATGAAAAACTAACATCAGATAATAATAATAAAATAAACAACAATAAATAAACACCTTGAAAAAAATTTGTGTACACATCTTTTTTTTATATTTTCATTCTCATTTTATGTATTTTTTTAATAATTTCGTGATATTTTATTTTCTAAATATCTGCAAGGAGTTCTTTTAATATTATTGTTCATCTTATTATTATTTTATGTTAGTTTTTTAAAAAAAATATGAAAATCAAATATAGATAATGTATAAAATATGAAAATTATAAATATAACATATAATATTTTTTTAAAAAAAATTATGGTATATTAAAATATTTTAGGACTTCTCTAAATTAATAAAAATTAGCAATTTTTTAAATACATATGTAAATACATGGGTATTTTGGTCAAAAATATTGTTTAACATCTTTCATGGATAGTTATAATCCTATTGGATGTATTTGAAAATAAAAATTTGGTAAAGTAGGTTTTTTGGAGTTTTCGTAAAAATAAGATTTTTTTACCATATCCAAGAAATATAGGTTTTTTTTTTAAAATTCCTCTTAAATAATGATGTCAATTTAAACTCAACACTTGAAAGATAATAATCATGGATATACAGAAATCGTAAGGTTTGTTAATAATTGCGTAAATTTATTTTTTCAAGGGTACTTTTGAAAATTACCAAATTATCAATTAACTACACGGAGGCTGGAGCCGAGCCGAGCCGATTAAAAGGGTATATAATCCATGATAATCCGTCCGCGTGTAAAGTAGGTATGAAACCACGTCACCCTATTTTATTAGCCTCTCTCCGTTTCCAAATAACAGGCGCGGCGAGGGCGTCACCGACTCCAATTAATTTGTGCCGTTCAACAAAAGAATATCTAAATCTATTTAAGTAATGGCATCGCCATAATCCAGCCATGAGCATGACCCAAAAATCTGAATTAAAGTATATTGTAAAGTTTGATTATTTGGCTATATCTTTGCTGACTATAATATATTTTTTTATTCGCCAGACTATATGGTATAAAAAGTTGAATTGAGATTTGTATTTTTCTCATGATGATCATAAAAATTTGTACACATCAATGAATGCACAAATCTCGATATGAATATAATGATTAAAATACATTACGTACCAAATTGTTTGTACTTAATTAAGTAGTTAGCCTCCCTCTTGAGAAATTTATGAAGTTAAACAAACAAAAAGTAAACAAATTTTTAATTAGTTATGTGTATATAAGAGTTTTAACTTTATAAATAAAATATTTGATTTATAGTTATTGGTTTTTGAAAGAAAATGACTAAATGCTAAAATAAAAATATGAAAAAGCCTTAATTTTAATAATTCGTAATAATAATACCTTATCCATTAATGGAGAAAATAATATTACTTTACAGAAATAATAGAGAAGATAATACATATTTTTTTAATAACGAAGAAAATACTACTACTTTATTTAAACTATTTTCTCTTTTGAGATTAACTTAAAAATACTATTGATGTCTAAACTTCATATTATAATATTAATATTGATGTCTAAATTAATAGGATAATTATAGCATGTCCTTCAAATTTTCTACCCATCCTCTGTATCACAAATAAACATGATAACTATCGAAAAAATGCTTCATTAAGAGTTAATTGATATTGATAAAAAATTATTAATTCATATAAATTTTAGTTATATATCAATTATCCGTTAATGCAATATTTTTTATTTATTTTCGTATTAATTATTTGTTAATTGGTGATATATAAAAAAGTGCGGAGCCCACAACACAACATGATCTCAAATTAATAAATCTCCGAATTGTGATGATTTTTTCTTATTTTATTTTGGGTGGGGAAATGCCATGGAGCTATTTTGAGTTTAACTTAAATTATTATAACACACTCTGCACATTTTACATATGAAAAAAAAATCGAACTAAACAGGCTGATATAAGTAATCCATATTTGAAAAAAATATATAACAAGTCAAAAATAATAAATATTTTTTTTTTTTTTGCAAATCTGGATATTTTGTCGGAGCTTAAAGATAAATTTGAATGTTAATAAGAATGTTTAACACTGTTAACCTCTTTCTATTAACCCCTTTCGTTCGTAAGATTTTATGACGAAAGAGCGTATGCATGTTTTAGTGTGATTCGAAGAAACATTGTGTGTTTGTGGACGCGTTTTTCATTCCTTCTTTTTCCTCAAATCCTTTGTCGAAAAATAATGTAATAACTACTTGTCATAGGCCTCCATCTTCTTCCTCCTTCTATATTTCTCGTTTTTGTTCTCCAACCCCGTCACTTAAAATATCCGTGTAAATTAAAAAAAAAATCCATAAAATAAAGAAATCCATGGACTAAAAAAGATGAAGATTTTTCTACTTAGTTGGGTACGTTTTTTAGCTGCTCTCTTTCAATAATTATGGATTTAGGGTTTGATTAAATTAATTTATTAAGAATTTACGGTTTGATTGTTGATTTAGTTTAGTTCGATTTAGGGTATTATATGTTTGATTAGTTTAGGGTTTAGAGTTAATTTAGTTTGATTAGTTTCCAAAAATCTGGGCATTAGGGTTTGATTGAATGATTTAGTTTAGTTCATAATATTCCAGAATTACAATTTTTTATAATATTCCAGAAAATTAGTTTTTATAATTGTTATAATTTTCCAAAAAATATAATATTATAATATTGTAATTGATAATTAAATAGGCTTTTTATAATTAACAATGTTATAATTTTCCACCAAAATAGTAATTACTAATATTATAAATACCGTTTTTTAAAATATTCTATTATTGTTATTTGTAAATATTATAGTTTCAAGAAATTATTATTATTATTTTGTATTTACTTATTATTATTACAATTTTCAGAAAATAAAAGTAATATATTAATTTTCAGAAAATATATTTAACATAATAATTATATTTATTATTATGTAATATATATATGGTTAAAAAACATTAAGAACTAAATTGTTGGTACTTAATTAAGTATGTTAGGCTCCCTCATATATATATATAATTCTTAAGAAGTGAGGTTTGTTCCGCAAGTACCGATATGCCCGCGACACCACAACATTAAAGTTGCATGGCACGATCAATATCAGGAATATTCTAAAATAGCGCGACTCTACGGACTGCGTGAGGGTCGGTGCTATGGACGTCGATTTTGTGTTGATACAAAATTTGATCGAGCGTTGGAGACGAGAGACACACATTCCACATGAAGAAGGGCGAGATCACGATTTATACCATGCATGACGTCTCCTCATTCTGGGAAAATCGGTGTGCGAGCAAGATGATCGGGGAGATTGGGATGACGTCGTCTTTTGGCTGTTACGCGTTTTGTTCGATCCCGACGCCTTCAAAAAATACAATAAGACATAACTTATAATGAGATGAATTCATCATCACTTCACTCAACTCACTTGAATAGTGACGGAGACGACGATGGAGAGGACATGTCACGCAACTCACTCGGCGGGGCGGATGTCCAGATGGTCGTGGATGTAGGGGCGGATCCGGAATGAGTTTATAGAGGGGGTCGAATTTTATAGGAGGGCCGAACTGAGTTTTTTTTTTCAAAATATGTTGTTTGAAGGTTTCGAACTCCAGACCTCCCACTTCCAAAGCACACACATTATCACTACACAACTTCAATCTTTGTGAAATATACACAAATTCAACATAATTATTACTTTAAAAACGGCAAAATTTTCATTTTTGATTGATAATAAATATGGTTTCGATTTTTTGGGGGACGGGGCGGGCCCCCTGCCCCCCTGGATCCGCCACTACGTGGATGTTCACGTGGCGTCATTTCCCGACGTGAGGTAGGTGATCGTGGAGGTGCACGCTGTGCATGTTGTTGATCATGTTCATATGTTTGGTAGACAACTTTGGTTGTTTTGATTACAGTGGGATATGTTTGGATGTATGTTTGAATATGTTTGGTAGACTTTTGGGGTTTTTCTATTTTGTTTATAAAATTTTCAAATGAACTAGATATAGTGTGGACAATTTTGAGTGAAAATATGATTCCTGAAAATACAAACAATACTTCTAAATTATAGCTCTTAAAAAAATCTAAAACTTTCTTATGTTTATTATTTGTCAATTCTCTCTCTAAAAATGTAAAAAAAAATTCCTATGGCAACTAACGGTACCGCCGAAAATAAAAACATTCCTATGACTAGCACTACAAAATAAAATGAACACGTGCGATGTTTTGAGAAAAAAAGGTTGGACACTCGGAACAATTTGTCCGCTATTCGCAAGAGAGGAAGAAACGGCAAACCATTTTTTTTATCAATTGCCCATACACGGTGGCGGTTTGGAAATTGGCCGAAAGAAAAATGAACGCTCCGTTTCGATGAATATTATTGCCGACGCAAGAAGAAACTTGGTTAGTAAATAGAAAAAGAACGGACACCCAAAAAAGAAAGATTTGGGATAAATTATGGACGTCCATAACATGACAAATATGATTTGAACGTAATGTCCGAATTTTTCGCCAAAAAGGATGAACACCAATAACAACGACGATAAAAGCGCTCTCGGAGACAACTGTTTGGCTACGTTTGGACAACAGGAGGCGATATGACACTTGAATTTATTATAGATTTTGGTTCGAAATATTTTTCCTTTTCCTTTTTCTTTTTTATTATTGTATAAAACTTTCGTTTTAATACAAGTTCGAATACCACCGGTATTTCTTTAAAAAAAAATGTAAAAAAAAATTGTTCAAATTGCAAAAGAAAAATAATTAAAGACAGCTCTTTCGCTGAAGGGTCAGGCGAAAGAGTTAAAATTAACATTTCTCGCCCATCAATATGGAAAGTATATAATCAAATATATGCATTTTCGTCAGAGGATTTGACGAAAGAGATTAACATTTCTAAACCCTCTAATTTATCTCTAATTTATCAGAAAATTTGACGAAAGAGGTTAACATCCAAATTTATCTCTAATCTTTTTTCGTCATACACCCTAACGAAAATCTTATATTTTTCGCCAGACTTTTTGCCTAAAAAGTTAGATTTGCAAATTTCAAATTTTAATAGTTATTTTGGGTTTTGAAAGAGGGAAGTGTCAAAATAAAATCATAAAAATTGGACAGAGGTAATTATTTTTTAATGACTTGTCATTTCGAAGGGTTGGAATCGTCGGATGACAATTTGCTTGTCACGAAAATCATATCACAAGGTTGCATTATTGGACTCTTTCTTTCCCTAATAATATTATTGGAAAACATAACACATATTTTTCCGCTACCGTTAAAAAAAATACCAATTAACAAAATTATTAAAATATATTAATTTCGTAAATTCGGAATTTTCAACAAATCCAAATTGAGCAGCATTCCTACAAACCAAATGCCGACCTATTCCGCCTAATTGCCGGCAAGAGAAGGGTAATTGAGATACGCGTCCGCGCCTGCTCCTCACGTGACCACCAAATTGTCCTACTCATACTTTCCCACGTCCACAGATAAACCTGATCCATAGCAAACACCGAATAAAATCATTTTATTTTCTCTACAAATCAAATCAAATCAAATCAAATAATAATTTAACACAGATAATTAATACGGGCTATTGAGTTCGTGCATGACGTACTTCCTTTTGATAATTTTAATAACATAAAGGTCCACTGGAAAGTGCATAGACCGAGTGTAAGGAAATAATTCGAGTGGGGTAACCGGAGGTGAAATGACCGAAACTGACGCGATAGTAGTTAAGGGCAAAATGTGGTCCCATTTGTGTTCTGCCATCACCTCACGGTCACCTGACTCCCTGTCGCTTTCTCATTTAATATTCTTTCCTTTTAAGTCCTTTTGGACATTTACATATCCATCCTTGTATTCTGTTTTGGGTGGTATTTTTTGTCGACAGGTCCCTGTATGTTTATCTATTTACATGAATAAAATTCTGTCGGTGTTGAAAATAGTAGGCGATACTGATGTATTTGTTATTTATTTTTCGTTATGCAAATATTTTGAGGAAAGGAATATACCTTTTTAAATAATTATTTTCATTGATAAATTTTGGTAGCAAATAAAAGTTTCAAGGGGACAAAAAAAAGCTCGTTGGTGATCTTACCGCTTGCTTGTACAACTTGGGAGTTGGGGAAAAATTATAATAAATATTTATATAGTTACCCTTACAAATTATTCCAAGTTCAGTTTCCTAATTTTTTTAAATAAAAGTTTGTTTTGGAAAAATATAATATGACTGTGTATATATATTTATATGAAGGATGTTTAAGAAAAAAGGTAATTTTTTTTATGTTATACACGTGGCAGATAAGAACGATTGGTGAAGAAAAAATGGTCACCGTTGCACAATGTTACAAAAATCGCTAGGCGCTAATCGGGCGGATGGGCACCGTCTAACGTCTAGAGGGGATTAATCGGGAATTAATCAGATCTAGGCGGATTTGTAATTTTATATAATTTTTGTCATATTTTTATATATTATTATTTGTGCTACAACTTTTTATACTAAAAATAATGTATATGGATTTTATTTGAGACAACATCCAAACAAATCATAACATGAAATCTACAACATAAAAATAACAGTGTTGTTGCTCGGATACGCCGATACGGCGATACCGTTAAGCGTATCGGACACGGCGATACCGTTACGCATATCGGATACGACGATACGATAATTTAACATATGATTTAGGATACGATACGCGTATCGAATACGGGTAGATTTTGATTTTTCGGAGTATCCGCGCGACCATAAAATAAAGTTACAAAAAATAGAAAGAAGAAAAAGAGAAGGGTGCTTGCCTTTAAAAAAAAAAAAAAAAAAAAAAAAAAATTAAGTGGGTTGGGCGGGCCTATGCGGAATTATTCGGTGCCTAGGCGGTATCTAGTCGGGCCTAGGCGGAATTCCGCCTAAACAAAAATGAATAGGCTAAACCTGGGCGTTTGGTCGGCGTCTAGCTCCTAGGCGGCCGCCTAGACCGACTTTTAGAACAATGCCGTTGCATTAATACCACCGCTTACCTTTTTATGGGAAATTTTCAAAAAATTACCTATTTTTTTTTTATATTAGAGAAAAAATCATTTCTTTTCGAAAACTCACTAAAAAATAAACTCTTACCAAATTTTAACTTTCAAATAAGATGATGTTAAATCTTTTTTTACCAAAATATTCGTCTATTAATTTTAAAAAATATTAAAAAAAATATAACATATAATAATTATAAAAATATAACCATTATGTCTTATATTTATATAATTTCAATATTTCATACATTATATATATATTTGATTTTTATATTTTTTTCCTGAAAAACTAACATAAAATAATAATAAGATTTACAATAATATTAAAGTAACACCTTGTAAATATTTAAAAAATAAAATATCATTAAACTATTAAAAATATATATATACAAGAAGTATAAAAAAAAAAAACTAGATGTTCAAACAAATATTCTGCTATCAATACATTTTCAAAGTGTTTATTAACGGTTGTTTATTTTATTATTATCTAATATTAATTTTTTATGAATAATAAATAAAATATTAAAATTATAGAAACATAACTTGTAATAATTTTATATTTTCAAATTAATATGTGTTAAAAAATATTTATGATTTTTTTAATATTAATAAAAAATAACTTTTTTATAATTATTATATATGAAAATAGAAATGTATTTTGGTTTTTGACGCAATCGAATGTTAGTTTAATCCTTCAAGGAGTATTTGAAAATTAAAAAATTTATAGATTTTTTTTTAAAGTTTACAAAAATAGAAGTTTTTATAATATCGAAAAAATTAGGGGTTTTATGAAAATTTCCCTTTTTTAAAGTTATTTTTGAAATATTTTCTTGACGATTTTTTGGAATTTTAATCAATCACCACCTATGCAATTCTCAATATATCGTGTATATCTATGTAAACTAAGAAATTATGACTAACACACCCCTACGGAGTTTCAAAATACCATGAAAACCCTTTCAAAAAGGAAATATCGAACTACTTGGATGTATCGTATGAGTAATGATACTAACCATGAATTTTTCCATGAATGGTGACGTGGCACCTGGTGATTGGTTGCAATTTTTACCCAACTTTAATGCAATCAATAATGAGTGTTGGTTAATTATAACCTAGAGGGGGGTAAATTTGGCAATCTAACTTACACTTAGTTTAGATTTAAACCTAATTTACGGTGCGGAATAAATAATAATTTAGATGATAAAGATGATACCGTACAAACACTTTGACACAAGATGTTTGTTTACGAAGTTCGGTAGGTGGTTGCTTTGTAGCTTTAAATCACCCTTTACTCGCTTAATTGACCGACTCAATTATTTGCGAGTACCTACGTCTCCGAGAATGCCTTGTGCCTCTTTTTGGCTTTCGATTGACTTCCAACTCAACTCGATCACAAGGATTTGCCTAGATCGATTTACACGCTTCTATCGATCTATAGCTTAGGCTCTTTACAATTTGTTGCACTAGCCTATTACACTTTTTCACTAATCGAGCTACAACGTGATCGGTCACGTGAGTGGGATACGATTAATGGAGAATATCGAAAATAGATCAACGATCTAAAGAGGTTTCTCAAGCTATCAATGGATATAGATAATCACAGCTTAGGGTTTCTCTCTTTTTAGGTTTAAAATGTTTGAAAGTGAAGGAGTGAAAGAGAGAGACCCATGAAGGATTCTATTTATACTCTCTATAGAAATCCTTCAGAAAACTTGAAGTGCGTTTGAACGCATAAAGTCCGTTCAGAACGCACTTGTAGTTTGCACTAGCCGTTTCAAAATAACGTGCAAGTACATCTTGGGTCCGTTCGAACGGACAATGTCCGTTCGTAACGGACTCAATTATACATAGAATTTTGCGTTCACAGGAACAAGAGTCCGTTCAACGCACTGAAAAGTGGGTGAACGGATTCCAGGTTGTCCGTTCGAACGCACATGTGTTCGTTCGAATGCACACATCCCTGTGACGTTTTCCGTTCACAGGAAGGATTGTCCGTTCAACGCACTCAGAATGTGGGTGAACGGATTCTAATTGTCCGTTCGAACGGACATGATTGTTCGTTCGAACGGACATGATTGTTCGTTCGAACGCATACATCCCTGTGATACGTTTGGTTCTAATCAAGCTTTAAAGTTTTGATATGTTGCAAGTCCGTTCTGAACGGACTTTGAGTTCGTTCAGAACGCACTTCCTGCTTGACTGAACTCTTTGTTATTTTGAACATGATTTTACTTGAGTTCTACTAGGTTTGTACCTAAGGTTTATTTGTGGCGTATCCCACTCACGGAAGGCTTCAACATCTTGAGTCTTGATGTATTCCAATGGTCTTCCTTGTGTTCTTCTTTTCTTGTTTATGTTGAGACTTCATGTCCTGATTCTTGATGTAGTCCAATGAAGTCTTCCTTCACAAATCCTCCTTCATCTTCGTATCGTACCTATGTTATCCTGCACTTTTCTGGATGTATACATTAGTAATGACATTATTTTGAAATAATCACACTATCAGAAAATTTGAACCAACAATGAGGTGCCACGTCACCATTCATGAAAAAATTAATGGAAAAATTTATGGTTAGTATCATTACTCGTATCGTGATATCCTTTCAAAATAGTAAGACGAACATTTTTATACACTTTATTTTTTAATTTTCCCTAGAATATCTTCAAACTATTATTATTTAATCTTTAATCTTTTTTCAATCAATGTCAAAATTTACAATAAAAAATAAAGAAAATGAATGAAGGGGATATTGTCATGCATCTTGAGAAATATCAATATGGTATTTTTCATATTTGCACGGGCATACATGATATTTTTTTGGGAAATTTTGATATGTAGACCAAATAAATTTGGAATTACCTAAAATAGACAACTAAGTTTCAAAATTTGAGTTATAACACTCTCGACATTTGAAAAGTCGAGCGATTTAAAAGTCGAGAGTGTTATAACTCAAATTTTGAAACTTGGTTGTCTATTTTAGGTAATTCAAAACTTATTTGGTCTGCATATCAAAATTTCCCTATTTTTTTCAATGTTTTGTCATTTGTGGGGTACGTGGGGAATTTGTGCTCATTTTGTTATGGAATTAATTTTGTGAACAGGTCCCTGTATGTTTATCTATTTCCGTGAATGGAATTCTGTCGGTGATGAAAATAGTAGGCGATACTGATGTATTTTTGTTATTAATTTTTGGGTATGCAAATATTTTGAGGAAAGGAATATACCTTTTTAAATAATTATTTTCTTTAGTGAATTTGGTAGCAAATAAAAGTTTCAAGGGGACAAAAAGAAGCTCGTTGGTGATCTTATCGCTTGCTCATACAACTTTGGTCTTTGGAGTTTGGGGAAAAATTATAATAAATATTTACATAGAAACCCTTACAAAATTTATTAATTATTGTAGAAATTATTCCGAGTTCAAAAAACTTTGTTTTGAAAAATATAATATAACTGTGTATAATACGAAGGATGTTTAAGAAAAAAGGTATTTTTTTTATGTTATACACGTGGCAGGTAAGAACGATTGGTGAAGAAAAAATGGTCACCGTTGCATTATTATTACCACCGCTTACCTTTTCGAAAAATCACCATTTTTTTTTATATTATAGAAGAAAATCATTTCTTTTCGAAAACTCACAAAATAAAAACTCTACCAAATTTTAATTTTCAAATAATATTTATGAGTTAAAACTAACCATTGATGATGTTAACTTTTTTTTTTTTACCAAAATATCCTTTTATTAATTTAAAAAAATCCTAAAAAATATAGCATATAATAATTAAAAAAAACTATTATATCTTATATTTATATATTTGTCTTTTATATTTATATATATTTGACTATTATATCTTATAATTAAAAAAAATCTTTTTATTAATTATATAAATATTTTATACATTATATATATTTGACTTAT
Source organism: Luzula sylvatica (assembly GCA_946800325.1). Taxonomy (NCBI): domain Eukaryota; kingdom Viridiplantae; phylum Streptophyta; class Magnoliopsida; order Poales; family Juncaceae; genus Luzula; species Luzula sylvatica. The sequence continues at coordinate 69,158,701 of OX326956.1, read as the reverse complement.
ATATTTTTTATATGCTATATTTTTTTAGTATATATTTGTCTTTTATATGTTATATTTATATAATTTTAATATTTCATACGTTATATAATTAAAAATAAAATATCATTAAACTACTAAAAATATATATATAAAAGGAGAATGAAAATAAAAAAACACCTTACAAATATAAGATGTACAACAATAAGTTGTACAACTGTATTTGACTTTTATATGATATATTTATATAATTAAAATTATGTAAATATATTTGTATGCTATATTTTAATATTGTCGTATATCTTATTGTATGATAAACGAGGTACAACAATAAGATGTACAACAATAGGATGTACAACTATATTTGTTTTTTATATGCTATATTTATATAATTTTAATATTTCATACATTATATAATTAAAAGTAAAATATCATTAAATTATTAAAATATTAAAACGAACATTTTTATACACTTTATTTTTTAATTTTCTCTAGAATATCTTCAAACTATTATTATTATTATTTAATCTTTAATCTTTTTCAATCAATGGCAAAATTTACAATAAAAAATAAAGAAAATGAATGAAGGGGATATTGTCCATCTTATGAAATGTAAATATGGTATTTTTCATATTTGCAGTGGCATACGTGATATTTTTAATGTTCTGATTTTGCGGTCTGAATTGAAGGGTCTACATGATTTTTTTTGCTTTTGGTGGGTCTACTTATTTATTCAATGTTTTGTGGGGTAGGGAATTTGTCTTCATTTTGTTATGAAATTAATTTTTTTAATGTAAGGCTATTAAAAAACAATCTTCTTTTGTTGTTTGCCTAACATATGTGGTAAATATTATTTCTATGAAAAATTATTTTACGTGCATTATTTTTTTTTGGGTTAAATACAAATAAGATAAGATTATTGTTTTTTTTTTGGTATATGTATATGTTTCATTAACATGCATACTATATTGTATAGAGCTCGCAAAATATAACCCGACCCGTCCGAATCTGATTCGAACCGAAAATATGAAAAGTGAATGATCTAAATCGAAATCGAATCGAAAATAAATGATCTTAACCCGAAATCAAAAGATCCAAATTCAATTTTAACTGGAACCGAATGACCCGAATTCGAAATTTAATGATCCGAAACCTGAATTAGCCGAGACCCAACGTCTCAAAATCTGAATTGACCCGAAACTGAATAGACCTGATGCCGTATCGATCAGAAACTTTAACGACCCGAAAGATCAAATTTTCTAAAAGCCGTATGACTCGAATGATATGTTAGTTGTTACTAAAAATAAAAATATTGTGTATTATTGCTACAATGTGTCGAAAAAAGTAATCGTATAATCAGGATAAAAATAATGTTCAAACACTACAAAAAGACTGTATCGGATTATTTTTTTAGATTTTAATACGAAATACAAACCAGCTATCAGAATAAAATATAAATGACCAAAACCCAAATTATATACTTATTTTATCAAATTTTGAAATTGATCCATATCAAAATAATTGAAAAACTAAATATTCCAAAACTCGTATGAATAGAAAAGTAATTTTTAGAAATCTGAATGACCTGAAAATTAAATTTTTAACTATCCGAAAACCAATATTTCCATAATTGATCAATCCGAAAAACTAAAATTTCCAAAAACGACCCGGTACCTAACAATTTAGAACCGAACGTCCCAACAACTGAAACGTCTCGAAACCGAATGACCCAACGATCCAAATAACTCACAACCCAAATGACACGTGACCTGAACCGAATAACCCGCAAACCGTAATGATCCTAACTCGAAACCGACTCGACCAGTCTGATCGCCAGCTCTAAATTATCGACTCTTGTTTATTTATCGCGGTTCACGTGTACCCGTATTATCCAGTAAAATAATCGTAAATAAAATTCTTATTATTTTAACTGATATTTTAGTTTACTATGTTAGATATGTCTCAGGAATTTTACAAAGAAGAAACCGCGAGGTACAGCAAATGGGTTCAGACTGATCAATAGTTTCCAAATTCACAACAGTCGAGAAACATGAAATATTAATGAATTTAGATTGTGGTCCTGTGGAAGATTTTGATAATACCCCAAATTTACAAATAGTTATATAGTCGTTCTGGATTATTTAGCATTTATCTCCAAAATTTAACCCAAATTGCCGACATAAATATCAATCTCACTAGTCACTACCAAAACAAGATTGATAATTGTCATTGTAAAAATACACAAACACAAACTCTGAGATCCGATCCAATCCAATCCACGAGAAGAGAAGGAATCACGTGAGGATGAGTTGGAATCACGTGCCGATAAGGATGTATATTTTCTTTGTTTCTATCCATCCATCTTTTACTTTACTTGTCTAATGGAATGAATAGAAGAAGATCATCGAAGAGAAGAGGTCGGTGTGCAGTGCACGTCCACGCCCACGCCTCTTCTCTTTGTTTCCATTTGTTCACAATTTCTTTTGGGAAATTTTCAAAACCCCCCCTATTTTTTTTTTAATATTTTAGAAAACTCTCTAATTTTTTGGGAAACTTAAAAAAAATTTCTACTAAATTTTTATTTTTAAATATCTCTACGAAGTTAAAACTAACCATTGATGGTGCTAAATTTTTTTATTACAAAAATATCCTTTTTTTTACATATGTAGTAATTAATTTTTTTTTTATTATTTGTATTAATTTTAAAAAAGACCTAATTTTTTTTTTAGCTTATAATAATTTAAAAAAATAAAATAATTATCATGTGTTATATTTATATAATTTTAATATTTCATATATTATATATATGACTTTTATATATTTTTTCTTCTGAAAAACTAACATAAAATAATAATAAAACGAACAACAATATTAAAATAACATCTTGCAAATATTTAAAAATTAAATATCTTGAAACTATTGAAAAATATATAAAAGAATAACGAAAAAACTAGATCTTTAAAGAAATATTTTTCTATCAATATATTTTCAAGGTGTTTATTTTATTATTATCTGATTCTAATTTTTCATAAATAATAAATGAAATATTAAAATTATACAAACACAACATTTAATAATTTTATTTTTGTGAAATCACTATATGTTAAAAAATATTTATGAATTCTCTGAAAACTAATAAAATTAATGTAAAAATAACAAAAATAATTTTTTAATTGCTACATATGAAAATAGAAGGAAACTTTGGTCAATTTTTTTAACACCATTCATGATTAGTTTTAACTCTATATGATATATTTGAAAATAAAAGTTTTGTAGAAGAATTTTTTTGGAGTTTCCAAAATTTTTAGAATATCAAAAAAAGATAGTAGGTTTTATGAAAATTTCCCATTTCTTTTATATTTTTTTGTGTATTGCACCTTCAATTGTTCTTAATTACATTCACATTTGATTTCAAGTCTCTCTCATTATATATTGTTTGATTGGTCATTGTACTTGTACCCTAATTATACGCGAGGGTGACTTGACTATCCTAATCTTAATAAAACAAAAAAGTAACTATCGTTCATGTCATATGTAGTTTCTTTTACAAATATATTATTTATTTATAAAAATAATGTTTTCGTCATATGAAAATTAGTTTTTTAAAATAGAAAAAGAACCTCTTAAATTGGTAAAAGTCCAATAAAGATTCTTGTATTGTTACTTGAAATTACTTAAAAGCCTTATTCTTTGTGAGTTTTCTCAATCAATACTTGGAGGAAAAAAGAAATATTTTGATAACTTTTTCTTCTCTTGGAATCCACTTTTCCTTTTCCAGTTTTCTTGATAATATTTCGGCTTTATCCCTGTAAAAAGCAATATTTACAGAGATATTCTCTGATTGAAATACAAGAAGCATGTTCTATATCCCATCTAGGGGTGTCAATGGTGTGGATATTGCCCGAACCGATCCGAACCGTATCCGAAAAAATATCCGGATCCGGAAAAAAAAACCGGATTCATTCGGATCTGGGTCAGAACCATATCCATATTTTCGGATCCGGATTCGGATCTGGTTCGTTATTTTCAGTCGGATCCGGATAGTATCCGGATTCGAATAAATTTTGAAAACACCATGCAAAAAAAATTAATTGGATTCTTGTTTTTACTGGATTCGGATCTGGTACATTTTTTTTATTTAATTTGATTCTTGTTTTTACTTTGGATTTGTTTCATATTGTCAGAGATATACCATGCAAAAAAAATTAAAATCTTTTTTATTTTCCTCTAATTAATAATTACCACTGTAATCTTAAAAATAAACTGTATCCGTTTTATATAGAATTTTTTTTATTTTTTATATTTCAATATCGTAGTATCCGTTTTAATATCCGAATATAAACCGTATCCGTATCCGGATCCGACAATATCCGAACCGTATCCGTATCCGTTTAGTATCCGAACCGTATCCGGATCCGAGTAATTCCGTATCCGAATCCGTATCCGAAAAAAAATATGGATATGGATCTGGTTCGACCACTATCCGAACCGTATCCGAACCATTGACACCCCTGGACCCATCACAATAAAACATGTTAATAGACATTTTTACATTGTTTAAATTGACCACTTGCAAAATAAAAGTAAATAAAATAAAATATGATTAGTGTATAGAAAGCAAAAGTATACAAGTGGATGTAGCTATCTGAAGTCATTTTTTTGGTTTTTCTTGTGAAAAATATGTATCATGATTCATAACATTAGCGTGCCATATCTAATGATGATAGAATGTATATGGTGATATTATTAGGGACGTAAATGGCGCGGATCTAACCCGAACCGTACCCGAAAAAATATCAAAATCCGAAAAAATGTTCATGGATAGTTTTATTCGAATTCGAATCCGAATGCGAATACATATATTTTTATTTGGTTACAAATTTAATATTCGATTTTAGTGTCGGATCCGATTATTATCTGAATTGGCATATTTTTTCAAATCCGGTACTAAGATTTGGATTCGGATATCCGCATTCGAATCGGGATGTGGATATTATATATATATATATATATATATATATATATATATATATATATATATATATATATATATATATATATATGGGGAGTTCTATCATACACCCATTTTGCTTATGATACACTCATTTTCAAGGGTATTTGTGTAATTATCAATTAATGAGTATTTAAAGTAATGTTTCAAGTGTATTTATTAATAAATGATATGCTAAATAGGAAATTTGAATTGTTCATGAAAGAAAAAATATCTATAAAAAGTATAATTTATGATACACCCTTCTAAATACCCAAAATATCCTTTTGAAAGGGTGTATGATAGAACTCCCTATATATATATATATATATATATATATATATATATATTTCATATTATTTGAAAAACAAACATAGATAATTAATTATTTTTGAATGATTTAAAGTCGCAATCATAAAATCATGTTTGAATAAAAAATTTAGAGTGTTCATGTCGCAAAATTATGTATATTTATTCAATTACAATATATATTGTGTTATGATTTAATAATATCCATTTTAATAATCGAAAAAGTCCATATTCGTATTTGACAATATCCGAACCTTATTCGTATGCGTTTAATATCCGAACTGTATCCGGATTTAGGTTGTTCCATATGCGGATCCATATCCGAAAAATATGCATACGGATATGGTATGACCTATGTTACGCGGATACTTCAAAAACGCAAAAGTATCCTGAGGATACGGGTATCCGATACGGATACGGGTACGATACGGCTCGGATACGTATCGGATACGCCACGTGGCGTATCCGATTATTTTAATATATTTTTTTTCCGGATACGGCGGGGATACGGCGGGGATACGGCAGGATACGGCAGGATACGGCTGGGATACTCCATTTAAGATACTTCGGCCCATTATATATTTTGGGCCATAATTTTTTTAAATAAATTATATATGATACTTCTAGGATACTTCTAAATTAGTTCTAAGATACATCTAGAATAAATTTAGAATACTTTTATGATACTTGTATTGTTGTGTTGATTTTATTTATTGTCATGATATTTAAATTCAAAATATTATTTAATTAATTATTTATTTATTTATTATATACAATATAAATATATTAAAATAATAATTATATAGCCGTATCCGTATCCGTGATTTTTTGAAAATTGCCGTATCGCCGTATCCGTATCCGTGCAACATAGGGTATGACCAATACCTGAATCCTTACCTACAAAGATATCAATAAATAAATGAAATACTTATTGGATTGTTAGTTATTAGATGTTTTTTTGGGTAATTTAAAGCATGCATCGTAGCAGTGTTCAGTGGCCAATATATTAAAAGACAAGATTTTTGAAAGTCACAAAATTGAAAATTTATGTACTATTCTCTCAAAAAGAATGAATTTTTTTACAAAAGCCCCTCCAAGATTACCGCTCTCCCCATGGATGTTGGGCAAGATCCACTACTGGTACTGCCGTGTTGGCTAAAGAACTGGAAATTATTAAATAGTTCGCAATTTATTTAGTAAGAATAACTTTTTAAACTGTTGTACAATATATTTTTATATGCATGTTGTATTATATATTAAAAAACAATATTTGAAAAAAATGAAATAATATATCGAATGACTAGTTTTGAGGTGTCAAAAGGAGAAACAGCCTAAAAAAATATTAGAGATCTATCACACTATTTATTTTTGTAGGCCATAATTACACACCACTGAATAAATATGTTTTGTTGGATCTAAATAATTGTAAACACCAACCATGCCCCCCCCCCCTAATAATAGAAATGGAAATGGTGGGGTCGTGCAAAATAGTTGAAACTGCCATCATAACCTAAACCTACTGTTTTTTAATAACAAACATAAATATTTGAATAATTAATATCACATAGAGCCTCAAAGTTTTTTTTATTTTACTTCAAGTGTTTCAACAAACATAACTATTTCTTTTTATTCCAAAACTGGTTGCAGAGTCTCCAAGATTTTATTTATTACTTGGTCCCTAGAATTTTCAACTAAATTTTATCATCACAAATATAATAACTTTTATTATTGGACTTCTAAAACTTTTCCAATACTTTTTCAATAATCATTTTTAGTTATCATTTTCAAAAAATTATGCCAAAATCCATGATTATTTAGACATCACTCAACCATCTTCAAGAATTATAAATTCAAACGACAATGCGATAGACATAGACATAGACAAGAGACGTATAAACTCGTCATATAATAAATTCATATATTATGAGAGGTTATGAGTTCGAGTCGCATTGATACTAATGGATGAAGGATCACATAACTTTTTTCATTTACTCGTTTTTTTAATAATAAATTCATAAAACATATTTGCTCAATGGAAATAATAATATAGCAAATAGCCAAATATGGATGATATATTTGGACATTTACCCATCTAATCTGGTCAAACAATGTCATTAATTAAATGATAATTATTAAGATATTTTGCAACATGAAACCCAAATCGCCATTATTTTTTGGGACAAAGAATGAGATTTTACGTGCATAAATTTAAAACATGAATACAAATTAGACTTGGACCTACCGATAAGTTTCATGTGCAAAGTTATATTGTATTATTTTTAGGACAAGATCTTGGCCAGTGCAGCTATTTAAATTAATAACCATAAAATACCTAAAATAAATATTATTTTCAATAATCATCTAGTACAATGATAATATTTTAGGTTCTATAGATGAAAAGCAAGACTGGAACAAATCCACAAGAAAGAAGGCATGTGGTTTTGAATTGACTTTTTTAAACATGTACACTCATTTCCTTTTAATAATACATGATCTTTTTTCTTCTTCAATAATTCCTGTCATTTATTTCTTTATTTTAATAAAAAGTAGATTCAATAACTTCATAATAGAATATTCTACCAAACTTTATTTTCAGTTTTCAGTGCAAATAAATAAACAAAAATCAAAACATGCATACATTTGTAAATAAATATTGGCAGTGCATCAGGGCCGGCCCTGATTACACAAAATATCCTTGAAAATGGATGTATCATAAACAAAAGGGGTGTATGATAGAACTTCTCTATTTATATGGGGAGTTCTATCATACACCCTTCTAAAAAATTATTTTGGGTATTTAAAATGGTGTATCATAAAATTTATATTTTAGAAAATTTATTTTTTAAATGAACAACAAAATAATTCATATTTAGCCAAACATTTAGTAGATAAATACAATTGAAAATTTACCTTAAATACTCATTAGTAAATAATTACTCAAAATATCCTTGAAATTGAGTGTATCATAAGAAAAAAATGTGTATGATAGAAGCCCCCTATTTATATATATTGAAAAAAAAATGTTCTTTTATATTAGTGTGCGTTAGAAAAAATTTATAAAACGATAGCGTGGCGTAAAATTGTATGGATTATATCTTAATTTTATTCCCCGTGAGATATACAAATTAAGGGGAGTTCTATCATACATCATTTTTCAAAAGTATTTTGAGTAATTATTAATTAATGAGTATTTAAGGTAAATTTTCAAATATATGTATCAATAAATGATAGGGTAAATATGAAATTTGAATTGTTCATAAAAAAACAAATATCCATAAAAAATAATACGTCCTTCTAAATACTCAAAATATTTTTTTAACATAGTGTATGATAGAACTCCCCACCAAATAAATATTTTATAAGCACTGAAACAAAATAATCTTGCGTTTCTAAATATTAAGAAAATTAGGGTTTTCTGAAAAATTTCGTTCAATAATATACGGAAATGAGAAGAAAAGTATACTATTACTTGTTTCTTCATCCATATTACTCCGAGAAAGGGTCAAATTTCAAGAACAGACGATTTTAATTGATTATGACATGGACTTTGTGTTTATCAAGGAAAGCATGCACTCCATATTTGAAAATGAAATTTCAAATTTATGCCTGCTCTCTTGAAAAAAAGAAAATAAAAAAATGAAGTATATTTTCAAAATTTGAAGAATTTGACGTTTCTGGAGTTTGAAAATTTGTAGTTAGAGAATCGATTGAAAATGGTTAGCCATGATATGATAATTAATGCTATGAATTTATAATATGAAATTAATATTATTGTGTTCATAAGAGGCCAAGTGGACAAGTTAACAAGTCAAAAAGCATACAAATCAGAACTTTAATTAATCCAACTATAAATGATGACCTTTCTTTCTCCATGAACACGAGACAGTCGTATAATCAACAATTTGATGAAAAAGGTTTTATGTGAAATAATTATATTTCTGAAATTGAGATATACGTAATGGTAATTGAGAATTTAATGATTCTTTTTTAATCCACAATGATTTTTTTTTAATTATAATGACCTTTCACTCGATTCTACACTTTCAAAACTTCACTTACCCAATTTTGTCGGCCTGACAAGGCCCAATTAACTCTTTCTGAAAAATAATCTCAATTTGAAAAACTGAAAGTTTGTTTTCCCAAAGGGCCTATGTTTAAATAAAATTCATTTTAACAATTTAGTTTGAGAAGGCCTATTTACTGACTGAAAATATAAGAACTCCAAATTTCATTAACATGAGATTAATTAGCCTACGGGCTATGAATAAAAAAAAAAAAACAAGAGATTAATTATATTATCTTTGTTCAATAAATAGAGATTAGTTCAAACTTAATGGAATGTGAAATGTCATGACTACGAGTGCTCGTAAACAGGAAATTATAAATCGCTTCGAAAATATTTCCACTTCATTATAAATTATAAATCGCTTCGAAAATGATTTTAAAAGTTAGAGCATGAAACGTGCTCGTGAAGTTCTTTATTTAATAGTTATTAATATGTACAAAGTTCGTTACACATCCCTAATAAAAATCTATCTTTTGCTACTCAAATGTTGAACAAGCTCTGTCAAAATATAAGGGCAACTTCGAGTCAAGTGTTCGTATCCATCCGTTTTTATGACATCATTGAGAATTTCAAGATGCGAAATAAATTTGAAACACGAAGCTTTCAGCGCGTAACAGTTATGTTGCTCCGCTAAGGTCAATGTAGTCGCGAAGTTTGCTATTTCCAAACGTTTGGATAACTCATTTTCGCATAGCGACTTCAACCTTTGTATTGCATATTGATCGGCGGCTACGAGTAAATGCTGGTACATCGGTACCGGATCCTCCTCATTCAAGTCGGGCAAAGAATCTGTATATATGAAATGGAGCAAAACTCTAAAAACAGCGGGTTTGATGTCATCGAGTCTTACGTTCTTTTCTGTTTTCTCACTCAACGGACCGAAAAATTGAGCGTCGAAGACCGGTGATCTTGCAGCGAGAACACATTTATGTGCTTTGAATTTTTCTTTGCTAACATCGAAAATAACGTCCGCTCCCTTGCCGGTCTCGAAGAGGTGAACAAATTGCACGTCTAAGTTTGAAGGAGGCACCTTCACGGGTTCGTGTTTCGTTAACTCGACACAAGGCGGTTTTACTAGAGTAATGGTACACATTATTGTGAAACTATCATTTTTAAGACAATTAGATTCCTCAAAAGTTTTTCTGTTTACAACAAAACAATTTTGGTCGAAGATAAATGGTGATGGCCTTCCGCGATGATCAAGGATGGTAAAGTTGACTCGTGTTGTCGGCTTTCCGTTCTTACTTTTAAGCACGAGGAAGAAAATGAGAAATTCTCTGGTCGACCCGTAATACCCGTCAGGATAAAAATGGATAGCCCAATCGTATCCTCCAACCGTAAACGTTTCGGATGTCAAACATTGATTAGATCCGATCCCTTTGTTAAGGGAATAACCCACAATCTTCATCTGGTGAGATCCGGTTATAGTTTTCGTCATGATAACCGAGGTAGTCATAGATTCTTCAAATTCATATGAAATATCCTGCAATAAAAGGAGAATGATTATAATGCAATATTCTTGATTGATATTGCATTAAATTGATTTTCGCAATAAGAGACGACACAATAACAAAGAATGAAGCTTTAAACAAATCAATTAAGAACAATGGATGTATTTGAGAATAAAAGAACGAACAAAAATTCACGATTATGTCCAACACCGAATCAAATTAAAATTGAAGCACAAAAAAGAAAAAGAATTACCATCTTCTTCGTGGGAGTATCCGAATAACCATTCGAATCGAACAGAGGATTAATTATAGTATATTTGAAAAGGGAGATGAACCGAGTAACGTTTCGAGGAAGCCAAGACGCGGAGCACACATCGCAACTAGGAGCCGAAGTACTCATTACTTAGTAGTGTGTTTTATCGGTGTAAACAGATTTATGTAAATTCTTCTCTGATTTATATAATACATACGCCTCGGCTAACCAACTCACAAAAAGTACACAAAAAGTAACGGTTATATGAATTACATGTATCTAAAATTGGAATTTGCACAAAAATAGAAGAAGTTGGGTAAGGACGGTGTTTTTGTTATATGCGTGTGGCAGAGCGGGCGGCATTAGTTAGTTAAACTTGTGAATCGGAAGAAATTCAGAAGAAATTCCGCCTTATATGCAAATTTTCTGAATTTCGTACAATACGGATGACTCGTGTCGCGTATTATTCGTTCTTTTTAAGCCTCAGAAAAATCCGGTCCGAATTTTGTAAAAGTTCGTCTATTCTAAATTTGAAAGTTACATGGCTACACAGGAGTTGTTTGGGTAACCGAATTTGAAACTATAATTGTTTTTGAGACTACAGTTCCAATTCCTGGCTTCCTGCAATGCAATGTGATTTTTAAAATCAGGATAAAAGAAAATGACATTACTACGGTTGGAAATTTTGTGTTTGGATTAGTAAGTTAATCAAAATTATTTCCAACCCAAACAATATTTGCAAAAAGAAAATAATAACACGATGTTGTATAAAACTAGTAAAAAATGTTATATAAAAGTGTTGTGAATCTGTGATGAAGTCATTTTCAACCCCAAAAATAAAATACAAAAAGAAAGCTGTATAGGAATCTTAGTACTTATTATAGTATATAAATCAATTCATAATACAATTTAATTCACTATTAATATCTGAGAAATTCATAATAATATTTATTAATATATAAACAAATTCATAGTATAATGTGTACGCAATTTTAGAAAGATATTTAAGATTCCATGAAAGGGGAAATGAAAAAAAAAACATATATCCTTATATCGTGGCAAAAATAAAATATTTTTATTTTAAAATATTTACATACAATTGACAAATTAGTTATGTTAAAAAAATACTCATTCTTATCCTTAAAAGTATAATGCATATATTATTGTCGAGCAAACTAGAATAATAATAACGCATATATAATATAATAAATCAAGTATTGTCATTATAAAAGTTAGAACAAAATATCAACTAACAATTCTGTGTAACCTCGTAAGTCACCAAATATTTATAATAAAAAATATCTCCTATAAAATCTAAAATGTATGGAATAATCATTTCATAATATCATAACAAAAATAGAAGATACTATTTAATTTTCTAAAATGTAAACTACAAACAAAAAATAATAATTTCGCATCACAAAATTATATATTTTATGTTTTCGAAACGAAACGAGGATACCTTCTATTAAATTATTAGATTTTTGTTCTAGTTGTTCTGATAGTTCTCCTAAATGTTGCTAAAGTATTTTCTAATTTTCTTAGATATTGTGTCCAGTTTTTTTTATATAAGCAACATTTTTTCCTCACTGAAACCATTTTTTTTTATAAAACACTTCTTTTCAAACCATGAATATTAGTACTGAAGGGAAGATTGTATTTTTTAAAAGTGATTCACCGGCCTATTCACATCCCCAAATTAACACCCCCTATGTATTCATTTCTCCAAAGAATATTAGTATTGAAGGGAAATTAGCCAGAAGAATATACTTTTTCATAAAAATATTAGTATTGAGTATTAGTATTACTCAAAAAATTAGATAGTATCCTATTATTAACTTTACTAGGGAAATTTAGCTATTGTTGAAATATAGGGCTTTTATGATTAAATGACAAATTCACTAACAAACAGCACAATTAAAATTCAGAAGTAATTTAATGAAATATAAGATTAGTTATCTTGGAAAATAACTTTAAAACAGAATGGTAAATCATATTCAGATAATTAATCGTTCATTAACCTAATTATAAAAATGGCCGAGTGAACAACCAAAATCATTAATGAAGAGCAAAACGTGCACAAAATTTCATAAATCACATTTGCTTGAGAACTAAGGTCAAAATTCATCTTATTGCCAAAATAAATTTAATATTTATTTTTTACACTTTTTAATGTAAAAAATGCATTTGAAATTCTAAATAAAAAAAAAATATTACCAGAACGGTACAGATTCGAAACATCATGTCAAGATCAAGAGTACCAACTTTGGGTATATAACTCCCCATTATACCATGAAAACCCTATATTTCAACAATATTCAACACAATAATTAAGACTCAATACAATAATGCGATATAAAAAGTGGAAATAATGACCAGCACTGTTATAGATCGGCCAAGATCAATGAGCGCCTCTCTAATCCGGGAGCATTATGTAGTTGGACTCTGATGCTCTTTGCGATCAAAGCACCATCAAAGGCTATGCTTTTCGGATGGCTAACTATAAACAATAAGATACTCACGGCGGATAACTTGGCTAAAAGAGGATGGCCCAACGAAGCGACATGCTCCCTATGTGCCCAAGAACAAGAAACGGTGACACATTTATTTCATTCATGCTCTTTTGTGACTTATCTCTGGGCATTACTGCACCCATCGACGTGCTCAACAGGCAACAGCCACCTCCCTCCAGGATATGTGGCTCCAAACAAGGCGACGCATGAAAGGCACCGAAACGAAGAAATGGGATACTCTATGGTTGGCCACGGTGTAGACCATCTGGCGCGAGCGTAACCAACGCATTTTCAGAAGAAAGGGAAGGATGCACTGTCTACTAATCCTCACGATCAAGGCCCTGGCACTAGATTGGAGTTCCCACTGCTAGAGGCATATACGAGTTATATTTGGAATATCAATAATATATGCCAATTAGATTAGGTAGTAAGAACACTGATACTTACAATTAATCTCTGCCTAGTTGTTGTAACATGTATGTACAGACTTTTATCTTTTCATTTTATAAAAAAGAATGGATCGAGCGCGTATAGCCCTCGCCAATCCTTCAAAAAAAAATGGAAATAATAATAGGATAAAAATGGAATACATAATTTGGACATTAATTTCAAACTCCATTTTGATTGGAATCCAATTCCCAGACATCCAATTCTCATTTCCTACGAATAATTACAAAATTAAAATCAAATTGGGTTAAATCGCGTCACAGTTGCACCGTTAGGTTTCAATTGACTGTAATTATAGAATCCACAGGATGATATATGACTGTAATTATTTGGATGTAATTTAATTTGTATATAAATAATTTTCGTGGAAATTTGTTGAATGCTTCCGTCAAATGAAATCTATGGGCACTTGACCTCCAAAGTCTCGACTATGTTCCAATTCAATGTCATAATATTTCATCTAAACATTCTGATAATTTTATAAAACATCATTTTCCAACATTTCATATCTAAAAGTTCCTGTCTCAATAATTCATCAGCAAGCAAACTGTACAAATATGATTTACTCAGTCAATATATAAATGAAATTTAAAAAAAAAAACCTATTTTTTCGGATATTCTAAAAAACCCCCTACTTTCTTGAAAACTCAAAAAAACCCCATACACCAAACTTTTGTTTTCAAATACCCCCCTATAGGAGTTAAAACTAAGCATGAAAGGTGTTAAAAATTTTTTTTGACCAAAATATCCTTCTATTTTCATATGCATATTTTTGTTATTTTTTCATTAATTTTATTTATTTTAAGAAAATTCACAAATATTTTTAACATGTAGTGATTTCAATAAAATAAAATCATTAAATGTTGTGTTTGTATAATTTTAATATTAAATTTATTATTCATAAAAATTAACATCAGATAATAATAAAATAAACACTTTGAAAATATATTGATAGAAAATATTTCTTTAAACATCTATATTTTTTCATTCTTCCTTTATGTATTTTTTTTAATAATTTCAGGATATTTTAATTTTTAAATATTTGCATGATGTTCTTTTAATATTGTTGTTTATCATATTATTATTTTGTGTTAGTTTTTCAGGAAAAATATATAAAAGTCGAATATATATTATGTATAAAATATTAAAACTATATAAATATAACATATGATAATTATTTTTTTAAAATTATTATAAGCTAAAATAAAATTAGGACTTTTATAAAATTAATACAAATAACAGAAATAATCTTTTAATTACTCCATATGTATAAATAAGGGTATTTTGGTCATAAAAAAAATTAATACCATTCAAGGTTAATATTAATTTCATAAGGATATTTGAAAATAAAAATTTGGTAGAGGAGTTTTTTTAGAGTTTCCAAGAATATAAGATTTTTTTAGAATATCCAAAAAAGATGGGGGTCTTTTGAAAATTTCCCATACATAAATTTAAAATGACTTATTTTAACTAATATTATTTTTGGAAACAGGAAAAAGTAAAATTACCAATTAAATTATAAAAAAAAAATCGAATAATGAATTTTGCAGGTTAAAATTATCCAAAAGAAAGGACGAAACGTGGCCTGATAAAAACGGTAGGTTTGGATGATTGCAATCACGAACCGTCCGTGATCCATCCATCTCGTTTCTCCCACAAAGAAAATATCTCATCACACAAAACAACACCAAATCATTTCACATTCCAATTTATCTTCCATATGCCCTTCATGTAATCTAACCACACACGTCACTAATACTTATGTCTAACTTGTTGGGAGTTCGTCCGGCTCCGGGTCCGCGCAGCGAATATGAAGGCTCGGTCCGATTTTCTAAATGCAAGATCACGCCATGACTTCGAGGGTACGATGCAAAGTAGGATAGACGATTACCAGCGTGAAATTGATCACACACGACGGGTTGATTGCTCGCATCCTTCTCTTCCTTTGGTGTCACGTTGGTGACTAGCCCGTACGTCCCATACCGCACGTCTCCCACCGTCTTGACACGCCTCGGATTGTCTTCGTGTGTTCCATGCCCGTATGCTTCCACAGCCCGTTACTCGATTCGCTCGTTTTCGTCTCCGGAAGTTTTCGTTCCTCCGAATCGATCACAACCGAAAGAGCCCCAGATGTTGCTCCTCTACGTGTATCCACCTTGACTCGTAAGACGTCGGTCGCGGGTGCAACTGCACAGACGAAGCACCGACGAACTTGCTCGAACGATTGATTCTCTTCTCCGAAAAAACTGTTTTTCTCGGTTCTCTCTCTTTACACCCTTTCACTCAATAGAAAGATGTCTCTCAATATTTCTGGAATATTCTGAATGAATTCACATCTGGATTGACCAGAGAGAGAGAGAGAAACATCCTATTTATATCACATAGGATTAGGATTGACCAAAAGACATGTATATCCAATATACACTCTTTCACACAGAAAGTTGCATGAATCTGTCCAGTATTCTGTCCATACTAAATTGGTAAATTCCTCTGACAGACAATCAACCAACACGAAAGTTGTAGATAATCTTATTATCTACACGACCCAATTTGGGCTGGCCCAATTGGAGTTCGTATGCAAATGTTAGGACTGTTTTACTAACTGTATGTCATACTGTTGCACTATTTCGGTATTTCATAGAAACGACACTGATACTTCGTTCATATGAAATATATTTCTATATGAAGGTTGTAGATAATCTTATTATCTATCTAACCCAATTTGAAGCATTCAAATTGGATATTCCTACTGAAAGATATGACCACGAATGTACGCCTACATTCGTTTATCCTTGTATACACTTTTACGGTTGATCCTGAAACTGTATTTCCTTCATAACTAGCTTTTATCCCCGCGCAATTGCGCGGGAGTTGTGCGAGCGTTCACTATTTTTTGTGATATGTTAATTTTTTATTTTGTTTTATTCTTTTGTCTTTTTATGCGGCATTTCGTTTTTTATTTAGTGTTGCAGTCCAGTATAATTTGTTGAATTTAAATAAATATATCATATATGTTGATTGCACGCATGATATCAACGAATTATGAGTAAATTGTATGTAACATATAAGAACATAATACATAAAACATAAATATTTTGCAACCAAAGAAACATATAACATTACATAACTTTTAATAATGAAAGAAACATAAGAATTACAACAATATAAACTTTTAATTTATTCCGTTATGAAAAAATTACACAATTAAATACGTCCAAACCAACAAATGTTTTCATTCGAGAATAAAATCTGTAAGTATTGTACATTTGCCTCAGTAAATCATGGATTTATAAATTTTATATCAAGTACAGTTTGAATTGTTCAAGAGCCGATTTTCTTGAACAATTCAAACAGTTCTTGCTGTAAAATTTGTCTTTTTTTATACATCACTGACAAAATCAAAAGAACGGTGATGATGATGATGATGACGATGACGACGACGTTGCTTTATTGTCTAGTTTCTCATATTGCATCTTTAATTTTTGTGTTTACTATTTTTGGGCTAAAACATGTAAAGACGGTGTGTTTGGCTCGGTAAATTATTATTTTTATAAAATTTAAAGGCATAATGCACATTTCGGCATAAAGAACATCGTAATAGTATTCGTATTTGTATTCGTATTCATGTTGGTAATCGTGATCGTACTCGTTCTCATACTCGTATTCGTATTTTCCTATTTCAATATTTGATATTTTGGATTTTTTTCGTGTTCATATTGATATTCGTGTTTGCATCTTGTATTCTTATTCTTATTATTTTCGCACTTCGCAATTCACCTTTGATTCAGATAAAAAATCGCATGTGACAAATATGCATTGTTTGGTGCATTAATTAGCGAGCAAAATAGAGAAAATCGCACAAAAAAAATATGAAAGCAACAACACGTGGCAATCCTGGAGAAAGATATTTTCCCTAAATTTATACACAAGTAAAAATAAAAATATAATAAATCAAGGATTTATAAATATTGGGGGGAATTTTTTATTCACATATAGCACTAGAAGAAACATATTTACAAAGTTAATTTACCATATCCAGAAAAAATAGTTTTTTTTTAAGTTTCCCTTAAAAAAAATGAGGTCAATTTAAACTCAGCACTTGAAAGATCATAAAAGAGGAATCTTTTGTAAGAACATGCATACAGTTTACCCCTCAATAATCTGAAATTTCACGAATATCTCTGCAAACGTTTCAAAATATCATGGATACCTCTTCAAAATCCTTCAAATATCATTATTACCCCTATAAAATTCTTAAAATATCACATATATTCCTATTATATCATTTAAAAATCATCAATGTATTTCTCGTTGGTAATATGCTAATAACCTAATTTTTTAAATTATTTTTCTGTGATAATAAATAATTTTTTCTCTAAAATAATATTTAAAACCATAAAAAAATTAAATACTGTCAATTTCAACTCATAATTTCTTTCCAAAAATCATTGTTGAAATCAATACTATTCTCAAAAGTTTAAGTAATTATTATATTTTATATAAAGGTCAAACGAAAAAAATATTTTGAACGAAAAATTAACAAATTATTAAATAAAATTTTAATTTAGGGAATCAATGATATTTGAAGTGTTTTTGGCAATATACATGAAATTATGATGTTTTGCAGGGGTACACATGAAATTATGCCTACAGAAAACGTAAGGTTTGTTAAAAAGTACGTGCATTTATTTTTTCAAGGGTACTTCCGAAAATGGAAAT
The DNA here is from genome assembly GCA_946800325.1 of Luzula sylvatica. NCBI lineage: Eukaryota > Viridiplantae > Streptophyta > Magnoliopsida > Poales > Juncaceae > Luzula > Luzula sylvatica. Next base: position 69,139,977 of record OX326956.1, on the reverse strand, counting down.
TTTACAACATTAACCATGTTACTGAACATAATTCACGAAATAACCAAGTTTTGAAAATATTTCTGAAAATGTATTTTGCGCTGAATGGTTCAGCGCCTTTTATAAAAGGCGAAGTATGGTTCCACGCCTTTGTTTATATCCCATTAATTACGTGTTGATTGGTGGGTTGTGGCGGTTAGTTATTAACTAATACAGGGCGAATAATGATACTTCGCCAGGCGCGGAATGGTACCCCGCCTTTCCTCCAGGACTTGCCACGTGTAGAAGGCGCAGAATGGTACAACGCCTAACGGGGAATGGAACCCCGCCTTTCCTCTGTAACCCTAATGGCGCCGCTCCTCCTTCTTTTCTTTCTCTTCTCTTCCTCTTTTTCTTCCTTCTCCCTTTCTTCCTTCTCTCTTCTCCTTCTCTCTTTCTTCTCTCTTTCTTTCTTCTCCTCGGATCCTCTCTTCTTGTTGAAGTTTTGGTGAAGTTTTGGTTCAGTTTTGGTGAAAAAAACATATTTTAAGGTATGTGTTGTTATTTTTTCTTATTTATATTTAATTTTTGAACTTAGGCAGATTTTGATATATATTAATTTTTTTTTTAAAATGACAGATTTTGATTGTATTGAAAACTTCAGATTCGGACCAGATTTGAAGTTTGTTCACTTAGATATATCAAGGTACATTTTTTTTATATTTAATTATTTTACTTAGATTATTTTAGTTATATTTGTGCTAGATATTTGCTAAAAGTTAGGATTTCATTAGATAAGATTTAGGACGTTAGAGGTAGGTTTAAACTGCAAAAAATTCATTTGAGTTAGATTTACAAAGAAGTTAGGGTTTAAATTGTAAAGTTAGGATTTAATTAAATTGCAGAAAGTTTTTTTGTGAAATTACGAAAATGCCATTGAAATTCAAAAAATATTTTAGTGTAATAAAATTAGGAATTAAGTTATGGTTTAAATTGCAAAAATGACATTTAAATTAGGGTTAGAATAGGAATTAAGTTAGGGTTTAAATTGCAAATAAATAATATAAGTTAGGGTTTGAATTACAAAAAAAAATTGTTGAAAAAATAATTTGAAAAATTAAGAATTGAAAATAAATTTGACACAAGAACAACTTGTAGTGCAAGCATGGAAGGGGCGACTTTTTGCATATTTGGGGGGGGGGGGGGGGGGGGGGGGGGGGGTTATATTGTTAGGGACGGAAATATACCCCGTTATGAAGGAGGTAGAAGTACGTTAGTAATTTTACCAAACGAAAGTAATTTTACGGATTTGATAAATTTGGTTCGTAATTGCACTGGAATAAATACAGAAATGTATGATATAATACTGAAAACGAATTGGCTATTTCAATCAGGGGTTTGGGATATTGTTGAAATTAATGGTGATTCAAGTTTAAGCATGATGATGGCAACTATTACCGGAGGTTACAATCAATTGTTTGTTGAACAAAGAGCTAATTATTGGGGTAATCCCGGGTCATCCGAACATTTTGCTGGACCCTCAGTACCTTCAGAGAGTCGCGTAGAATTAGAGGAAGATATGGAGGAGGAGGAGGAGGAGGAAGAAGAAGAAATGGAGGAAGACAATGGTAGTAGTGAAAATAGTGTTCCAGAAATTGATATAGATTACGTGATTCATTAATCTAGTCAAGGCGGGGCGTGGATAAATGGAATGAATATGACGGAGGATATCCCCGAAATTTTTGAAGATGACAAATGGGTGGATTTAATGGTATGTGAAGAAGGAGATGACGACAATGATGAAAAAAATGATTTATCATCCGAGAAATCTTGGCACGGGCAATTGTTTGCAACGAAGAAAGATATGCAAAACCAATTGAGAAATTGGTCGATAAAGAATTTTGTCCAGTTTCAGGTAGAGAAAAGTAATACGAGTGAATATCAAATTCGATGTGTTGAAAAAGAATGTGAGTGGAGATTGCGTGCAATTGTGCCCAAATCTGAAATCTCGTGGAAAATTACTAAATTCAAAGGAGGACATACGTGCGTTAATTCTGGTGTTGGATCTCAGAATCGTCAATTAAATGCCGAACACATTTGTTTGATGATCCTTCCCAATTTACGTCAAGATATAACTATTGATGTTCATAACATTAACGAATTCGTTTTTAAGGAATATCATATCGAAATTAGTTATAAGGTTGCATGGCAAGCACGGTCAGATGCAATTGCCTTAATTTATGGAAAATGGGAGGATTCTTATGCCGATTTACCATCGTATATGAAGATGTTACAAATGAGAGATCTAAGTACCGTTGTCGATTTCGATTACGGTGACGGCCATCGGGATAACTTACATTTCAAATGCGTGTTTTGGGCATTGGGGGCCTCAATTAAAGAATTTCAACACTGTCGTCCGGTTTTGAGTGTCGATGGTACACATTTGCATGGGACGTATTTAGGTACTCTTTTAATAGCTACTGGAATAGATGCAAATCGAGGGATATTTCCCGTAGCATTTGCAATTGTCGAGAATGAGAATAGTTCTTCTTGGCAATGGTTTTTGGTTCGGGTAAAAGATTACATTACTAAAAGATTACCAATTTGTATAGTTACGGATAGATGGTCAGGTCATCGAGCGATAATCGACCAAATTTTTCCGAGTAAGCAAGGACACGCGATGCGATATTGCATTCGACATGTTCAACAAAACATTGCTAAACAATTTGGTAATAAAGCGTTGGGTGAATTATTTTGGACAGCGGCCACTCAAAGAAGAAATGAGGGATTGAAAACTCGGTTGGAACGAATGAGACTGATGAAACCAGAAGTGATTGAATATTTGGATAGAAGCGTGGGACAAAAATCTTTATGGGCTGTTTCACATGATGGTGGTCGTAGGTTTGGGTATTACGACCACCAACATTTCCGAGTGCTTTAACGGTGTATTGAAAGGTGCTAGAGGTTTGCCCATAAGATCGTTGGTTGCTCAAATCGTTGGTCGACTAAATACCTATTTTTTACGAGACGTCAACAAGCCCACGAAATCAAGTCCCGTTTGGCTTTGAATACCGAAAAATTGCTTCATGCTAGGAAAACCGACAGTACATATATGCAAATAACTCAACACTCTCGTACGATTTTTGGTGTTGCGTTTTATTATTTTAATCGATACGAGACTCTAGTAAATGAAGTTCGTTTATTGGAGTTGGCAACAAAATGTACATGTTCGTGCGGAATACCGCAATTGGAATATCTTCCGTGTTGTCATGTAATAGCGGTTTATCGAAAAATAAACAAGAGTCGTTATGATATGTGTGATTCGTTCTATCGTATTGAAGCTTATAGGAGAACGTACGAGCAAATATTGCCGGTGATTCTTGATCGTTATTATTGGCCGAACGTTCGAGGACCAAAACTACTTCCCCCAAGTCACGTGAAGAGAAAAGTTGGGAGACCGGTAAAAAGACGAGAACGAACCGAAATGGATGCAGAGGGTCGAAATGCCGACCGGTGTAGTTTTTGCAAGTTCCGAGGTCACACCGCGCGTACTTGTGTCCCGTTATGTCTTTCTCAACAACATCGCGATTAATTTGTGCAATTTTTAGATATTATGTATTGAACATCGCGTAATTTGTGTTTTTTCTTAAATAATGAATCATGTATGTTTTGTATGTTTTGTTAGATATTATGTAATCCATTTTGTGAATCAATGTATGTTTTGTATGTTTTTTTTATACTTCATTTTGTTAATCAATATATGTTTTGTATTTTTTTTTTGACAGATGCAAAATCCAGGACCTATCGATCCTTCTGTTCTGACAGATCAGATAAATCATGTGTCGAGCGAGGAACGCAAGCCTTCGATGACGATCCATCAGAGTGGTCGTGATTGGATTCACTGGACGATGATGACTCCTGAGATGGAGGTCCGACTTAGGCGAGCGGGTTTTTATTTCCCGACCAGGGGGGCTTACGTGCAGTTGAATCAGACATTCATCGCTGTATTGATTCAGAGGTGGAGTCCGAAGACGAACACTTTTCACACGCCTCACGGAGAGATGACGATCACACTTCGCGACATTTCCTTACTTTCCGGTTTGCCAGTTGACGGTAATCCATTGTTTAGGGCCATGACCAAGGATGATGATCCAGAAGCCGAGATGACCCGGTTACTTGGGGCGTGTCCGACATGTTGGGTTATCTACACCCCATCGAGTCCGCGCAGCGGATAATTATTGGACTCGACGGAGTACAAATCCCCGAGATCTCATCTACGATTTGTTTATCAAATTGCCTATAACTAATATAACGTAAATCTAATAAACGTAATATTTGTACCTAGCAAAATTGATCGCTTACGAAGGGTTTGTCGCTGCGAAGCCTTCACTTCCGTTCACGTCGCACCTTTTCGTTCACACCTTTTCGCTCATACCGGTTCGTCCCACGTCCAAACCGGTCGTATTTCTCCGTTCGTCTTCTCGTCGGTTGATGAACTTAACTCGTCAGTACGCAAACGTATATGTACCTCTACTCGTATCCACCGCGAAACGGGAGTCGTCGGATAATCACGAAACTGCCTAGACGCCTCGTAATCACTATTGCTTAAACTCTTGCCGGAATCAATGGAGAATTCCGGCGAACTTTTCTCTCTCTTAATTACTGGATTAATTAGTGGAAATAATGGTTGCTTAGATTGATTTGATTGAGTGAGATTAGGGTCATATTTACAGAATAACTCGTATTCCTTCACCAGTAAATAGACACTCTTTAATCAATCAAATGATACTTTTATATGCATGAAAGGACAAGTTTCTAGAAAATTTGATCAAAATATGTGTCTCCTGCAGAATCAGCAGACACATTTTCACTAAACTGGCATTTCGACCGACTTAGGTCCGTAATTAGCAGGAACTTTCTGAACGAAACTTCTAGATGATCTTATCACCGTTCCAACAAATCCGAGTTCATTCAATTTGGATATCCAGTCCTTTCGTCGAACTGCCGCAACCTTTCGTGTATTTCATTAGAATGAACGTCCTACGTTATTCAAATGTTTTTCCACTGAATATGAAAGTTGTAGATAATCGAATTATCTAACGTATGAGAGTTGAATGAACCCAATCGGTGTTTGTATGCGAAAGTTATGTCCGTTTTAGTAAAAATGTTCCAAACAGATTTTTCCTAAACTTTTATCTTATCAATCTAATTATGTATATCATATATACATATTTGCATCTAATACACATGTTATATTTCTATTTACTACCATGTTCATATATCCTTATACGTACGATTTTACCGTAAATGTGAAACTGCATTTCCTTCACGACAGATAACCGTCTCACGTTACCATGGTTGGGTAGGAATTTTCATAGACTACCGGATGATCCCACAGAGGAGACGTGGGATCAAATTACGCGAGCTTACATATTGTACTTCCTGGGCTCCATGGCTTTGGCAAATCCCACGAAAGGAAGATTGAATATTATCTACATTTATTTCTTGGAGGATTTCGACAGATGTGGGAGATATGCCTGGGGTGCCGCTATCCTCGGCCATTTGTACATGTCTTTAGGAAGTGCATGTCAGATTGGGCAAACTACGGCATCGGGTTGGTTCTCCCTTGTTCAGGTAATCTTTAATTTTTGTTATTTTAATATTATTTAAATTTTAAATATTTTAATATTTTTTCAATTTTAATATTTTAATATTTTTTCAATTTTTCTTTTTTGTAGATTTGAGCTTGGTTCATTTAGCCATTGGACGGCCCATCATGACTAGGCCGGGATCGATTATTCAGTTGCCACTCATGAACTACTATGTTGGTGGCCACACGTACACTGAGAACAATAGGGGGAGTACCGTCTCGTATTATGCTGATCAGTTCGACAAACTACAATATGAACAAGTAAGAAATTTATTTACAAATTTTTTTTAATTACAATTGTATTTTTCAGATTATTTGGAGTCCTTATACGGATGAGCTTACGGCAAATCTACCTCCGGCATGTTTTGTTGGTTCAGAGATTTGGATGGAGAAAGTCCCGTTGATATGCTATAATACTGCGGAGATGCACCTACCAGACATGGTTATGCTCCAGTTTGGTTATCGCCAACACATCCCTGTAAACCCGATTATGGCGCCTCGTGGGAAATTAAAGAACTCACAAATCGCACGTTACTTGACTTTTTGGGTTGAGCGGGATACGCATGTTGTTAGAGAGGACGATGCCGTATTGAACGGCGTCGTGTTCACTAGAACGGAACAAAACTTATTTAGTTCGATGATATTTTATTAAGCATATTCTCTAATAACATGTATGTTTTCAGGATTACATGACGTGGTATTGGCGAATAACGAGGCGGTGGATCATCAACGATATTAGTCGTCATGATTTGGGCTTCCGACCTAGTGGCCCACTTTTGCGATCTATGGTATGTCATCATTTATTAATTTTATTGTAATTATATTAAATTCAAATTGAAGTAATTAAATTAATTTGATTGTAATTATAGGCCAACGAGATACAGCTAGATATTCGTCGTTGGGGCAAGGCGTGCCTTGTTGCCCCACTTGCCCATGTCGCATGATTTTAGATCAAATGGGTGGTAGAATGACGGTTTTGCTTGATGAATTATCGTTGAACTATTCACACATGCATGACGTACCCGCTCCACCCACGATGGATCCTCCACGTCAAGCACCGAATTATGAGGCTCATGTCGGTACTGGTTTCATGGACTTCATGAACACCACCTTTCAAAATGAGTATGGCGGGACTCAGTATGGTGGTGCCAGTACTTCGTATGGTGGTGGCGGTACTTCGTATGGTGGGCATCCAGACTATTTCGATCCGACACAGAATGCACCGAGAGATGACATTTAGACTATTATGTTGTGTTATGATGATTGTGATTGTGATATTTAGATGATTTTGATGATATTGTTATGGTTATATTAAGACTACTTCGTATGATTGTTATTGTGATGATATTTGATGAATTTTCCATAATTTGAAGGATACACCTAAAATTGAAAATAACGAAATTAAAAAAACTTACTACAATAACGAAATTAAAAGAACTTACTACAATAACTAAATTAAAAAAACTTACTAAAATAACCAAATAAAAAATACGTTACTACTACATGAAATTTAAAATAGGAAATACATTATAACAAAAATAATACATATATCTAATTAATTTCTTGGACAGTAAAAAAAAGTTGTTACTACATTTCCTCGACATCGATATATTTCTTCACTATGTTCTCATGCACATCACCAAATTGTCTCCTTGGTATATACGCATGTTTGATATATAACCATTTGGATACCATCTGCATTAACGCGTCGTGATTTGTATGCGCATGCATAATCTTTCTTTCCGGCTTAACACCTCTTTGATACCATAAATCAATATATAAATCACCCAAAGTGCATTCCTTATACATGAAGTCGTACATTTGCTTTACAATTTTTTCCCAACGTATGGTACAATATTTCCAAAAAATGTCGATTTCCTTCAGATTTGTAACCTCAACTGGCCACTTGTAACACCAAATTTCACAAACACTAAGAAAGTTTGTTTTTCGATTCAAAACAAGATTTTAACGCTTTGAGGAGTTGAAATAACGTGTTTTTAGATCATTTGTATCGTATCTTTTACTACATAACTTTTCACCAAATTTTACAAACACTAAGAAAATTTGTTTTTCGATTCAAAACAAGATTTGAACGCTTTGAGGAGTTCAAATGACGTGTTTTTAGATCATTTGTATCGTATCTTTTAGTACATAACTTTTCACCAAATTTAACAAACACTAAGATAGTTTGTTTTTCGATTCAAAACAAGATTTTAACGCTTTGAGTAGTTCAAATAAAGAGTTTTTAGATCATTTGTGTCGTATCTTTTCCTAAATAACTTTTCACCAAATTTCACAAAAACTAAGAAAGTTTGTTTTTCGATTCAAAACAAGATTTTAACGCTTTGAGGAGTTCAAATAACGTGTTTTTAGATCATTTGTATCGTATCTTTTACTACATAACTTTTCACCAAATTTCACAAACACTAAGAAAGTCTGTTTTTCGATTCAAAACAAGATTTTAACGCTTTGAGGAGTTCAAATAACGTGTTTTTGGATCATTTGTATCGTATCTTTTACTACATAACTTTTCACCAAATTTCACAAACACTAAGAAAGTTTGTTTTTCAATTCAAAACAAGATTTGAACGCTTTGAGGAGTTCAAATAACGTGTTTTTAGATCATTTGTATCGTACATTTTAGTACATAACTTTTCACCAAATTTCACAAACACTAAGAAAGTTTGTTTTTCGATTCAAAACAAGATTTTAACGCTTTGAGGAGTTCAAATAACGTATTTTTAGATCATTTGTATCGTATCTTTTACTACATAACTTTTCACCAAATTTTACAAACACTAAGAAAATTTGTTTTTCGATTCAAAACAAGATTTGAACGCTTTGAGGAGTTCAAATGACGTGTTTTTAGATCATTTGTATCGTATCTTTTAGTACATAACTTTTCACCAAATTTCACAAACACTAAGATAGTTTGTTTTTCGACTCAAAACAAGATTTTAACGCTTTGAGGAGTTGTAATAACGTGTTTTTAGATCATTTGTATCGTATCTTTTACTACATAACTTTTCACCAAATTTCACAAACACTAAGAAAGTTTGTTTTTCGATTCAAAACATGATTTTAACGCTTTGAGGAGTTCAAAGAACTTGTTTTTAGATCATTTGTATCGTATCTTTTACTACATAACTTTTCACCAAATTTCACAAACACTAAGAAAGTTTGTTATTCGATTCAAAACAAGATTTTAACGCTTTGAGGAGTTCAAATAACGTGTTTTTAGATCATTTGTATCGTATCTATTACTACATAACTTTTCACCAAATTTCACAAACACTAAGAAAGTTTGTTTTTCTATTCAAAACAAGATTTGAACGCTTTGAGGAGTTCGAATAACGTGTTTTTAGATCATTTGTATCGTATCTTTTAGTACATAACTTTTCACCAAATTTCACAAACACTAAGAAAGTTTGTTTTTCGATTCAAAACAAGATTTTAACGCTTTGAGGAGTTCAAATAACGTGTTTTTAGATCATTTGTATCGTATCTTTTACTGCATAACTTTTCACCAAATTTCACAAACACTAAGAAAGTTTGTTTTTCGATTCAAAACAAGATTTTATCGCTTTGAGGAGTTCAAATAACGTGTTTTTAGATCATTTGTATCGTATCTTTTACTACATAACTTTTCACCATATTTCACAAACACTAAGAAAGTTTGTTTTTCGATTCAAAACAAGATTTGAACGCTTTGAGGAGTTCAAATGACGTGTTTTTAGATTATTTGTATCGTATCTTTTACTACATAACTTTTCACCAAATTTTACAAACACTAAGAAAGTTTGTTTTTCGATTCAAAACAAACTTTTAACGCTTTGAGGAGTTCAAATAACATGTTTTTAGATCATTTGTATCGTATCTTTTAGTACATAACTTTTCACCAAATTTCACAAACACTAAGAAAGTTTGTTTTTCGATTCAAAACAAGATTTTAACGCTTTCAGGAGTTCAAATTACGTGTTTTTAGATCATTTGTATCGTATCTTTTACTACATAACTTTTCACCATATTTCACAAACACTAAGAAAGTTTGTTTTTCGAAACAAAACAAGATTTGAACGCTTTGAGGAGTTCAAATAACGTGTTTTTAGATCATTTGTACCGTATCTTTTAGTACATAACTTTTCACCAAATTTCACAAACACTAAGAAAGTTTGTTTTTCGATTGAAAACAATATTTTAACGCTTTGAGGAGTTCAAATGACATGTTTTTAGATCATTTGTATCGTATCTTTTACTACATAACTTTTCACCAAATTTCACAGACACTAAGAAAGTTTGTTTTTCGATTCAAAACAAGATTTTAACGCTTTGAGGAGTTCAAATAACGTGTTTTTAGATCATTTGTATCGTATCTTTTACTACATAACTTTTTACCAAATTTCACAAACACTAAGATAGTTTGTTTTTCGATTCAAAACAAGATTTGAACGCTTTGAGGAGTTCAAATAACGTGTTTTTAGATTATTTGTATCGTATCTTTTAGTACATTACTTTTCACCAAATTTCACAAACACTAAGATAGTTTGTTTTTCGATTCAAAACAATATTTGAACGCTTTGTGGAGTTCAAATAACGTGTTTTTAGATCATTTGTATCGTATCTTTTAGTACATAACTTTTCACCAAATTTCACAAACACTAAGAAAGTCTGTTTTTCGATTCAAAACAAGATTTTAAAGCTTTGAGGAGTTCAAATGACATGTTTTTAGATCATTTGTATCGTATCTTTTAGTACATAACTTTTCACCAAATTTCTCAAACACTGAGAAATTTTGTTTTTCCATTCAAAACAAGATTTTAACGCTTTGAGGAGTTCCAATAACGTGTTTTTAGATCATTTGTATCGTATCTTTTACTGCATAACTTTTCACCAAATTTCACAAACACTAAGAAAGTTTGTTTTTCGATTCAAAACAAGATTTTATCGTTTTGAGGAGTTCAAATAACGTGTTTTTAGATCATTTGTATCGTATCTTTTACTACATAACTTTTCACCAAATTTCACAAACACTAATAAAGTTTGTTTTTCGATTCAAAACAAGATTTGAACGCTTTGAGGAGTTCAAATGACGTGTTTTTAGATCATTTGTATCGTATCTTTTAGTACATAACTTTTCACCAAATTTCACAAACACTAAGATAGTTTGTTTTTCGATTCAAAACAAGATTTTAACGATTTGAGTAGTTCAAATAAAGTGTTTTTATATCATTTGTATCGTATCTTTTAGTACATAACTTTTCACCAAATTTCACAAACACTAAGATAGTTTGTTTTTCGATTCAAAACAAGATTTTAACGCTTTGAGGAGTTGAAATAACGTGTTTTTAGATCATTTGTATCGTATCTTTTACTACATAACTTTTCACCAAATTTTACAAACACTAAGAAAATTTGTTTTTCGATTCAAAACAAGATTTGAACGCTTTGAGGAGTTCAAATGACGTGTTTTTAAATCATTTGTATCGTATCTTTTAATACATAACTTTTCACCAAATTTAACAAACACTAAGATAGTTTGTTTTTCGATTCAAAACAAGATTTTAACGCTTTGAGTAGTTCAAATAAAGAGTTTTTAGATCATTTGTGTCGTATCTTTTCCTACATAACTTTTCACCAAATTTCACAAACACTAAGAAAGTTTGTTTTTCGATTCAAAACAAGATTTTAACGCTTTGAGGAGTTCAAATAACGTGTTTTAAATAAAATATATTTATTTCGTAAATTTGGAATTTTCAACAAAATCCAAATTTTGCACCATTCCTAAAAGGAAAAAGTTGTACCTCCCCCCAACTCTCCCCCACAACCCTTGATGTGTCATCGTAAGACTTAACGTCTTCAAATTTAACATCTTAATTATGATTTAACATCTTAATTTATTTTTTAACATCTTAGTTATGGTGTTAAACTATAGATTAAGATGTTAAATCATGATTTTAAGATATAAAATTTGATGGTGTTAAACCTTTCGGCGTACATCCCGAGGTGGGAGAGAAATGAGGGAGAGAATGGGGGAAGTGCATCATCACTCAGAAAATGCCGACCTATTCCGCCAAATTGCCGGCAAGAGAAGAAGGGTAATTGAGATCCGCGTCCGCCTGCTCCTCACGTGACCACCTAATTGTCCTACTCATACTTTCCCACTTCCACAGATAAACCTGATCCACCACAAACACCGAATAAAATCATTTCATTTTCTCTACAAATCAAATCAAATTACAGAATATTAATACGCCCATGTATTATGTTCGCGCATGACGTACTTCGTTTTGATTATTTTAATAACGTAATGGTCCAAGGGAAAGTGCTTAGACCGAGTGTTAGGAAAAACATCGAGTGGGGTAACCGGAGGTGAAATGACCGAAACTGACTCGATAGTAGTTAAGGGGAAAATGTTGTTCCATCTGTGTTCTGCCATCACCTCACGATCATCTGAGTTCTGACTCCCTGTCGCTTTCTCATTTAATATTCTTTCCTTTTAAGTCCTTTTGCGCTTTTACATTTCCATCCTTGTATGTTTTTTGTGGTCTTTTTCTGAACAGGTCCGTGTATGTTTATCTATTTGCATGAATAGAATTCTGCGGTGATCAAAATAGTAGGCGATATTGATGGATTTGTTATCTCTTTTTGGTTCGTATATTTTTGTATAAAGGAATATACCTTTTTTTAATAATTATTTTTCTTAATAAATTTTGGTGAAACTCAAATAAGAAAAATATGATGATAAAGTAGCAAAAATAAAATTCAAGGGGACAAAAAGAATTAGCTGGTTATCTTACCGCCTGCCCGTACAAACTTTGGAGTTGGGGAAAAATTATAATAAATATTTACACAGAAACCCTTACAAATTTAATAATTATTGTACAGATGATTCCAAGTTCATTTTCATAAAGTATTTTTAATAAAACTTTATTTTGGAAAATAAAATATAACTGTATATATATATTTATACGAAGGATGTTTAAGAAAAAAGTATTTTTTTTATGTTATACACGTGGCTGGTAAGAACGATTGGTGAAGAATAAATGGTCACCGTTGCATTAAATACCGAGTAATGATACAGACCACATTTTTTTCCCACGAATTGACCACGAATTGCCACGTGACGGTCAACTATGGGCTGCAGCTTTCAACCACTTGAGCTGCAGTCAATAGATGCCTGTCACGAGACAATTCGTGGTCAATTCTTGAAAAAAATATATGGTCCGTATCATTTCTGTCAAATACCACCGCTCACTTTTTCATGGGAACTTTTGAAAAAATTACCAAACTTTTTAGATATTGTAAACTCTTTTTTTTTTTAAATACTAAAAAATATGTCAACTAAATATTTATTTTAAAATATTGTTTATGGGTTAAAATTAATCATGAACGACGCTGAACTTTAAAAAAATCCTGCTAATTAATTAAAAATTTATTATTTTTTATTCATTAAAAAATCCAATAAAAATTTAACATATAATAATTTTTGGAAAATAATTATTATGTGTTATATTTATATAATTTCAATAATTCATACATTATATATTTTAGTTTTATATTTTTTTTCTAAAAAACTAACATAAAATAATAAAAATATGTACAATATTATTAAAGTAACATCTTGCAAATATTTGAAAATAAAATATCATTAAATTATTTAAAAATGTATAAAAGGAGAAAGAAAATAAAAAACTAAACGTTCAAACAAATATTTTTCTATCAATGTATTTTCAAAATGTTTATTTTATAATTACCTAATATTTATTTTTTCCGAATAATAAATAAAATATTAATTTTATATGAACATAACATGTAATAATTTTATTTTTCAAATCACTACATGTTAAAAATTATTTATGATTTTTTTATAAATTAATAAAAAATAACAATTTTATTTAATCATTAAATATGATAATAAAAAGGTATTTTAGTTTTTGACACCATCCAAGTTTAGTTTAATTTCAATAGGATATTTGAAAACAAAATTCTGATAAGAGTTTTTTTTTTTGAAGTTTTTCAAAAAATATATTTTTTATAATATAGAAAAATAGGGTTTTCTTTGAAAATTTCTCTTTTTTAAAGTTATTTTTGAAATATTTTTTTTTGATGATTTTCTGTAATTTCAATCAATCACCACCTATGCAATTCTCTCGGCCATTTTTGTAATTAGGTTAATGAATAATTTATGATCTGAATAAGATTTACCATTCTGAATTTTAATTGTGCTGTTTTCCAAGATAACTAATCTTTGTAAAAGTTATTTTCCAAGATGACTAATCTTATATTTCATTAAATTAAATTACTTCTGAATTTTAATTACTTCTGAATTTTAATTGTGCTGTTTGTAAGTGAAATTGTCATTTAATCATAAAAGCCCTATATTTCAACAATAGCTAAATTTCCCTAGTAAAATTAATAATAGGGTACTGTCTAGTTTTTTGAGTAATACTAATACTAATATTTTTATGAAAAAGTATAGTCTTCTCGCTAATTTCCCTTCAAAACTAATATTCTTTGGAAAAAGGAATAATAGCGATAATGGCTTTTGAGTTTTGCTTCTTTGCACTTTACTGTGTGAGCATGGAGAAGAAAAGACCATTAAACCTAACGTCAAATTAAAGATTTCAATTGATAGTTTGTGGGCTTTCAAATATGGGCTTTTAAATTTATAATATTAACATATTTGATTAATGAAATATGGTATTAAAATTTTCCCTTAAATTATTTGCTGAAAAAAAAATTAACTCAAAAATTTTGGGCTGAAAAAATTTAATGGGCTGCCGTATCCAAATTATGGGCCAAGGTATCCTTACCGTATCCATTTCGTATCCCGGAAGTATCCTAACGTATCCAGAAGTATCCTGGCCGTATCCGAAAAAAAATAATATGAAAAAATTCGGATACTCCACGTGACGTATCCGATACGTATCGCACCCGTATCGTACCCGTATCCGTATCGGATACGCGTATCTTCAGAATGCTTCTGCGTTTTTGGAGTATCCGCGTAACATAGGTCAAAACTTATCTCAGATGTAAGTTTTGAAAAACTCATAAATTAAGGCTAATCCTAGGATTTTAATCATTTAGGAATAAAAAATTTATCTCAGATGTATGTTTTAAACACCCATTTGTTCAATCGCCATAAAACATAGCTTTCTCTCAAAATTAACTCCCAAAACTTGCCGAACAGGGCCTTAGCGACGGCCTGTCGCAAATATCATTTTTCGACAAATTGCTGGCAAGAGAAGAAGGGTAATTGAGATACGCGTCCGCCTGCTCCTCACGTGACCACCTAATTGTCCTACTCATATTTTCCCACTTCCACAGATAAACCTGATGATTGATCCACCACAAACACCGAATAAAATCATTTTATTTTCTCATAAAATCAAATCAAATCAAATCAAATAGTAATAACAATTTAACATAATTTTATCAGGAATTAATAAGGAAGAATTAAGGTATATTTGGAAAATTCAAATACCTGGTAAAATTCGAATATTCTTATGGCTGGCTTTGCAGAATAAAATCCTAACGATGGATAATCTGCAGAGAAAAGGTTGGAATTTAGCAAATAGATGTGTATTATGTAACAGTAATATTGAATCAGTTCAACATATATTCTCAGATTGTGTTTTTACAAAAAAATATATGGGCTAAATTGAAAAATTTGCATTAACTGGATCAAAATCTAGATCTGGACCCTACAAATCTGATTACTTCTCCGCAAATTGGAGCAAAATTGAAGCAATTAATAGCTTTAATGTTTTTTAATATTTGGAAGGAAAGATGTAGAAGAATTTTTGAGGAGTATCAGTTAAGAGAGGATAGGATTGTTGGGTTAATTGTTCAGGATAGGAAGGATATCGAGATGGTGATTGAGCATCTGACATCTCATTCCAATGAGATAAGAGGAGAAGAGGAGTATGGAGATGGAGGAATGTTTATTAGTGAGGATTAGGCGAGAGGGTTTCAGACGAGAAGAGTATGAGAAAGGAACTAGTTGGAGTTGGAGGAGATGAGTTGCTAGCTAGAGAAGAATAGCGGCTCAATGGAATTTGGACAAGGAATGAAAGAGTGTTATTCAGGCTCATGAGGAAGATGGGATTAGTTTTCCAAGTTTTTTCTTTTCAGGATTAGGTTTAATGGTTTTATCAAATGTCTAGCTTTCATTTCCTGTTTTGTATTAAGACTACTTATGAGTTTCTAAAGCTTGATTTAGGGATTATTATATTCTTGTAATTAATGTAAAACAATTGTTAATTAATGAAATAATAGAAGTGGAACTTGCGAGTCCACTCTATTTTAATCAAAAAAAAAATAAAAAAATAACAATTTAACACAGAAAATTAATACCCCCATGTATTGAGTTCACGCAGGACGTACTTCGTTTTGATAATTTTAATAACGTAATGGTCCACAGGAAAGTTCATAGACCGAGTGTTAGGAAATAATTCGAGTGGGGTAACAGGAGGTGAAATGACCGAAATTGACTCGATAGTAGTTAAGGCGAAAATGTGGTCCCATTTGTGTTCTCCCATCACCTCACGGTCATATGACTCCCTGTCGCTTTCTCATTTAATAACTCTTTCTCGCCTCTTCTCTTCTCCCACTCTGGCGCGAGCTCCCCTCACTGCCTCTTCCACCCGGGCCCTTCCTCTTATGCGAGCTCCTTCTTCCACTTGTCCCTCCCTCACTTCAGGTACGAAGCTTCTCATTTCTCTCTTTTTGATATTATTTTGGTTTTTGTTATTTTGGATTGATTTTTATTTTTATTTTATGATATTAGGCTTTTGTGTTCGGATCAGGCTATAATTGGGCGAGCTCCCTCTTTTGAGGTATATCTTCTCTCTTTTGTTATATTGTTTCAAGGGTAATTAGGCTAATTAAACGATTTGTGCTCGGATTAGGCTACGTATTGTTGTTGAATTTTTAGGATTTGGCTTGATAGTAAAAATTTTAATTCATTTTTAAATCGTTTTTTTTGTTAAAATATTCTGGTTTTTTTATTAGTACATTTTTCTTATTTTGTATGTTTAATTAGTTTTTTCTATTATTATTGTGCACGGATTAGTTATTTTTTCTTTTTTCTTTTTTCTTTGCTGATTTTTTTTTGAAATGACAGTTTTAGGTTTTTTAAACATATTTAGGTTTGTAAATATTGTTTCTGGTTTTTAGACATTTAAATTTTTTCTTATCTTTTTTGGTACCTAATTTAGACATTTAAAATTCTTGTTATATGTTTAATGATTTACTTCATTTTCTTGAATCACGTACGTTCTTTTTTTCTCTTCATTCCTTTTATTTCATATTTTATGCTATATTTTTAATATTTTATTATATTTTTGGCAGAAAAGGGTTGGGATTTATCTCTCACCGCTTTTGCATGGGATATGTAACGCAATCTATCGAGATGAACGGCGAACCAACCGATGACTCAAGTTCAAGCTCATCGCAACCTGATTTTGGAATCGAGGACGGTCGTGGACTCCTCGAGTCATTCCAAGCATCAATGACTCAAACTTACGAGCGAATTCGCGACGAGATGTTCGAACACATCAATCGCATTCGAGATGAGATAATTGCTCACTCCGATGTAACCGGGACGAGATAATCGCCGACAACGTACAAACTCGAAACCTCATCAATCAAGTCCGTAGTGATCTCACGGCATACATGGATCGTCGTTTCGACGAAATGAAAAGAACGATTGATAATGACGTTGACGCGGACGATGATGACAACTAGTCTCGTAGCCCCAAATCTCTATCTCGTAGCTCTTAAAACTTTCTATTTTCGTATTTTTTGTTAAAATTATTTTGCTTATGTCATATGTTTGTTTTTGAAAACTGAATATGTGCATGAATATTTATGGTATGATTTTGATGGGTAGAAACTCATTTAAGATTTTCAGGTAAATGTTATTATCTAGTTATGTAGACTAATTTGTGGCTTTATTTGTGTTTTGAAAAATTTGATATGTAAAAAATTTTAAGTGTAAAAAGTTTGTATGTAGGGGGTGATTTTCTTATTATTACTAGAGGTGGCAATCGGGCGGTTCGGGTCGGGTCATTTCGGGTTCGGGTCGTTTCGGTTTGCGGGTCGTTCGGGTTTCGGGTCGTTCGGATCCGGGTCGTTTCGGTTTTCGGGTCATTCGGGTTCGGGTCGTTTCGGTTTTCGGGTCATTCGGTTCCGGGTCGTTTCGGTTTTCGGGTCGTTCGGTTTCGGATCGTTTCGGTTTTCGGGTCGTTCGGTTTCGGGTCGTTTCGGTTTTCGGGTCATTCGGTTTCGGGTCGTTTCGGTTTCGGGTCATTCGATTCCTGATCGTTTCGATTTTCGGGTCGTTCGGTTCCGAATCGTTCTGATTTTCGGGTCATCGGTTTCGAATCGTTCGATTCCGAATCGTTTCAATTTTCGTGTCATTGATTTTGGGTCGTTTCAGTTTTTGTTCTTTCGGGTACGGATTACAGGTTAATAAATAAACAGCGGATTTTTCAAAAGACTGAATTTATATTTGGAATGAGTTTTTTATGAGAAAAATAATCAGTATGTTTTTTTATGACAATTAATGTCATTAAAACAAAATACATTGAAATATCATAAATCTATTAAATATTTTGAATATATAATATTAAAATTATATTAATGATAGTTATTAAACATATTATAATTAAGATTATACATAGAAATATCAAATATACCTAACATAAAAAAATAAATAATAACTCCAAAATTATTTCCCTCCAAAATATTTGGTTACTTTCCCTCCTCTTTTAATTTCTCATTTTTTTAATTAAACTTTTAATATTTCCTTACTTTCCCTTTTCTTATTATTTCTCACTTTTCAGTTAATTAATTTTTGTTAATTAATTTTCAGTTAATTAATTTTTCGTAAGGGAGATTTTAATTTAACTTTCAAAATTAAGACATTGTCATCATAATTATGTTTGTACGGAGGATTATGTTTTTTTTTTTAAATTTAGGTTAATTTCGATGTTAATCATAATTTTATATTTAATTTTGTAATTGTTGATGAATATTTTTGTATGATATTAATTGAATTTTGTATTAAATAGAGTTCATTTTTATATTTTCATAGAATATTTTTAGTACAATTTTATAATTACAAAAATATGCTTTATATAAATGTCGACAATTAGACATTTTGAATACATTTCTAATTGTTGTTGATTTTAACATCACAAGCATTTTGATGTGTCGTCCATTCCATTCGTACAATACAATGCATTTCTTAAATGCTACCAATTTTTATTAACTTTTGGTTTGTAATGTTTAATTAGTTTTTGAATGATTGTTGAGCTACTTGTTCTTCGAATCTATATGTTGGTATAAACTTAAGTAATATTTACGTTACCGTCTATTTATTGTATTTATAATTTGATGTTAAATCTTTATACTTGTCATGCATGTATGTTGGATGCATGTATGTTGGATATTCAATTTTTTGACATCTCAAACAAATATTCAATATACAGACAAATGGACAAGATTAAAAAGTATGTGATATATTATTTTTTTGAATACTTTATTTAATATCAATTATTACAAGAAAATTATATAGAAAAACAAAAATTTCATGTAGAGCATTTGCAAGTATCTCGAATTCCAGATCATTTAAGTCTCGGGTCATTCGGGTTCGGGTCATTCGGGTTCGGGTCATTCGGATTCGGGTCATTCGGGTTTCGGGTCATTCGGTTTCGGGTCGATTTCGGGTTCGGGTCGATTTCGGGTTCGGGTCATTCGGGTTCGGGTCGATTTCGGGTTCGGGTCATTCGGGTTCGGGTCGATTTCGGGTTCGGGTCATTCGGTTTCGGGTCGATTTCGGGTTCGGGTCATTCGGGTTCGGTTCGGTTTCGGGTTCGGGCCGTTGACTATTCAACATTTTTCGGGTCGGGTCGGGTTCGGGTTCGGGTTCGGGCGGGTCGGGTCATTTTTTGCCAGCTCTAATTATTACGTTCTATTTCTTTTTGAACATTTTTCAAAAAGGGTGAGAAGAAAAAATAATTGATTTTTGAAATAACAACCACCACAAGAAGTTAAACAAACAAAAACTAAACACAGTTTAAATTAATTATGTGTATATAAGAGTTTTAACTTTATAAATAAAATATATGATTTATAGTGATTGATTTTTGAAATAAAGTGACTAAATGCCAAAATAAAAATATGAAAAGACTAATTTTTAATATATATATATTTTGCAAATCAGAATCTTTTGTCGGACTTTAATGATAAATATGAATGTTAATAAAAGTGTTTAACACTGTTAATTTATTTCTGTTTAACTTTTTCCGTAATATCTTATGATCAGAGAGCGTATGTAGGTCTAAGTGAGATTTGAAGAGACACAATTGTGTTTGTGGACGCGTTTTCCATTTCCTCTTTTCGTCAAACCCTTTGACGGAAAATAATGTAATAATTACAATCGTCGGCCTCCATCTTCTTCCTTCTCATTCTTTCATATTTCCCTTTTTTGTTCTCCAACCCCGTAATTTAAAATATCCGTTTAAATTAAAAAAAAAAATCAAAAAATAAAGGAAACCAAGAGGAAGATTTTTCTTCTTTGTTGGGTACGTTTATTTTGCTAAATATCTCTCTTTCAATAATTATGAATTTAGGGTTTGATTAATCTGATTTATTAAGAATCCACGTTTGATTGTTGATTTAGTTTAGTTCGATTTTGGATATTAGATGTTTCATTAGTTTAGGGTTCAGAGTTAATTTAGTTCGATTAGTTTCCAGAGTTGTAGGAATTGATTGAATGATTTAGTTTTGTTCATAATATTCCAGAATAAGAGTTTTGTATAATATTCCAAAAAATTAGTTTTTGTAGTTGTTATATTTTTCCAAAAAATATAATATTCTAATGATAATTAGATGGGTTTTTTGTAATTAACAATGTTATAATTTTCTACCAAAATCATAAATACTAATATTATAAATACGTTTTCTTAAATATTCTATTATTGTTATCTGGAAATAATATAATTTGTAGAAATTATTATTATTATTATTTTGTATTTAATTATTATTATTACAATTTTCAGAAAATAAAAGTAATATATTATTTTTCATAAAATACATTTCACATAATAATTATATTTATTATTACGTTATTTATATTTAAATATTATTATTAATTATTATTCTTACTGGGGACGCATGTTCTGCACATACCGATTTGTCCGCGACACCACAAGATTAAAAGGCATATTGTAAAGTTGCCTGGCACGATCAATAATAGGCATATTGTAAAGTAGCGCGATTCTACGGACTAAAAATAGTGTATATGAATTTTATTTAAGACAACGTTGAAACAAATCATAATATGAAAATCTACAACATAACATTAACACAAATCCAAATAAACCACAAAACATTGTTACTAAAAATAATAAGAAGAAAAACAAAAAAAATAAAAAGAGAAGGGTGCATCTTAAAAAAATGGGTTATGAGCTTTAAAAAAAACAAAAAAAATTTAGGTGGGTTGGACCTAGGCGGAATTATTCGGCGCCTAGAAAGTATCTAGGCGGGACTAGGCGGAATTCCGGCTAACAGAAACAATTAGAGTAAACTTGGACGTTTGGTCGGCGTCTAGCGCCTGAGCCTATTTTTAGAACCTTGATTTTGAGTGAGAAAATGGTCTCTAAAATTACAAACAATACATCGAAAATATATCTCTTAAAAAGTTCTAAAACTTTCTTATGTTTATTATTTGCCAATTCTCACTCTAAAAATGTAAAAAATTTATTCAAATTGTAAAAAAAAAAGAAGCAAGAAACTAAAAACAACTCTTTCGCTATAGGGTCTGACGAAAAAGGTAAACTTAACATTTTTCGTTCAACAATATGGGAAAAGTATAATAAAATCTATGCATTTTCGTCGGTGATTTTGGCGAAAGAGATTAACATTGCTAAATCTTCTAAGTAACACCTAAATTTATTTCTCATCTCTTTTCGTCATACGCCCTAACGAAAGTCCTATATTCTTCGTCATATTCTTGGACGAAAGAGTTACATTCATAAATTACAAATTTGCCAACTAGAGTTAGCCTAGTTGGTCACACCTCTTGGCTAGGGAGCGAGAGGTGTGGGGTTCGATTCTCGGCGGGGACACTAGATTATAGATTAAATGTTAAATGAGTGAATAGATTGTGTGGCCTACGGGTTTGTAATAAAAAATAAAAAAAAAATTGTGTTTGAAAAGAGAACTTTGAGCCCTCTCCGAATTTACTCAAAAAAAAAAAAATTACAAATTTTAATAATTATTCTGGATTTGGAAAGAGGTAAGTGTCAAAATAAAATCTTAAAAATAAGATAGAGGTAATATGCTTTAATGACTTGTCATCTCGAATGACAATTTGCTTGTCACGAAAATTATACTAATAAAACTAAACACATGACACATCACAAGCTTGTATTATTGGAGTGTTTTCTTTCCCTAATTTTTTTTTTTTGAATGAACAACGTGATTACATTGTTCTGATTTATATTAATAGCAATATAATAATTACAAAGATGGAGCTCCTGCCCGAAAGGCAGTTACTACCGTTTCCAAGACTCTAAGTCCTTACCTATCCTATATTTAGCTATAAGACGAATTATCCTACACTATTCCAATTCTTTGCTTCTACCATTGCGTTGTTGAAGGTGGTCGAGTTTGGCATGCTCTTGTTTGTGAAGATGGCTAGGTTCCTTCGTTTCCAAATGTGCCAGATACAAGCCATGAACGTTTTGTCCCTAATTTATTGGGAAACAACATCTATTTTTCAGCTACAGTTAAAAAAAAAATACTAATTAACAAAATTATTAGAATTAAAAATATTAATTTCGTAAATTCGAAATTTTGAACAGATCCAAATTGAGCAGCATTCCTGCAAATGCCGACCTATTCCGCCAAATTGCCGGCAAGAGAAGAATGGTGATTGAGATACGCGTCCGCCTGATCCTCACGTGACCACCTAATTGTCCTACTCATACTTTACCACTTCCACAGATAAACCTGATCCACCACAAACACCGAATAAAATCATTTTATTTTCTCTACAAATCAAATCAAATCAAATGATAATTTAACACAGAAAATTAATACCCCCATGTATTGAGTTCCCGCAAGACGTACTTCATTTTGATAAATATCATAACACAATGGTCCACGGGAAAGTGCATAGACCGAGTGTTAGGAAATAATTCGAGTGGGGTAACCACAGGTGGAATGACCGAAACTGACTCGATAGTAGTTAAGGCCAAATTGTGGTCCCATTATTATACACCACGCACATTGGAACCCGCTTTCACCCCGCACTAATATACATGAAATGTTATTATGAGTAATTAATGCATATAATGAGCAAATTAAGAAATTTAAGAGCCAATTATCAGGTGCGGGTAGATTGGGGGATGTTAAATGCGGGGTGCATAACTTTATTGTTTTTGTTCTGCCATCACCTCACCGTCATCTGACTCCCTGTCGCTTTCTCATTTAATATTCTTTCCTTTTAAGTCCTTTTGCGCTTTTACATTTTCATCCTTGTATTCTGTTTTTTGTGGTGTTTTTGTGAACAGGTCCGTGTATGTTTATCTATTTGCATGAATGAAATTCTGTCGGTGACGAAAATAGTAGGCGATATTGATGGATTTGTTCTCTCTTTTTGGTTCATATATTTTTGTGGAAAGGAATATACCTTTTTTAATAATTATTTTCATTAATAAATTTTGGTGAAACTCAAATCTCCCTCTCCCATTAAAAGTTGGATACTAAGAATATGGTGAGGCCACGTCAACAGTACTGTTCACTGTCTGTTACTGTTCACTGCCCGGTACTGTTCACAATCGGGTACTGTTCACGTTACTGTTTAATTAGGTACTGTTCATATTTTGCTGTTTACTTTTTATTTTTTATTTTTACGTATGTTTACTTTTTTTTTTTTTTTTTTTAATTTTACGTATGCCTTGTATTCTAAATAAAATATTTGAATTTTTCTTTTGGAACATATGATATGTTTTGAGGAAGAAAAAAGTTTGTATTTATTGCATAATACTTGTGAGACTATTTAATATCAGATTTTTTTTTTTTAAATTAACATTTATGAAGATTACTTTTGTTTTGCACTTATAACGTTTTAGATAAAATTATTATTTTATAATCATAACAAATTTTGAAAAATCCGAGTGAAGCGCGATAAATATTTCTATTTTCTTATCAATTAATATATCAAATAATATATTCCGCAGCGAAATAATATATCAAATAATATATAAAATTATTACTTTTGCTTATTATATTATTTCATATTATTTTATTATTTCTTATCAAATAATATATCCCGCAGCGAAGCGCGGGTTATTTTCCTAGTAAGAAAAATATGATGATAAAGTAGCAAAAATAAAATTCAAGGGGACAAAAAGAAGGAAAGAACTCGCTGGTAATCTTACCGCTTGCTCGTACAACTTTGGAGTTGGGGAAAAAATTGAGCCGGCAAAGTTGATCCGAACCCCCAAAATTCACCCGAGTAACCTGAAGTCCGACCCGACCTGATTAAACATAATTTACGAAAATAAAACAACCCGACTTGGACCGATCCGGGACTAAATAACTCGAACCCGAAAGTTGATGTTTTATATGATATCCGAACTCGATCCGATCCGAAACCGAGTAACCCGAGACCCGAATATAACCCGAATATATTTGTTGATTCAATTCTTATAGTTTGGAATTTTAGTTATTATTTTTGTCCGAAACTAAACCAATTCAAACCCGACATAACCCGAACCCGAAGAATCTGACCCGAAAACATAATTTAACTCGAAAAGAACCCGCCCAAAACAAAACCCGAACACAACCCGACCCGATCCGAGTTAACTTCACCCAAAAATAATCCGGACATAAAAATGACCCGAACCCGAAAATACCCACCCGATTATGACCCGACCCACGCGATTAGCCACTTCTAGGAAAATTATAATAAATATTTACATAGAAACCCTTACAAATTTAATAATTATTGTACAGATTATTCCAAGTTCAGTTTCATAATTTTTTTTTAATTAAACTTTATTTTGGAAAATATAATATAACTGTATATATATATATATATATTTATAAGAAGGACGGTTAAGAAGAAAGCAATTTTTTTTATGTTATACACGTGGCAGGTAAGAACGATTGGTGAAGAAAAAATGGTCACCGTCGCATTAAATACCACCGCTCACTTTTGCATGAGAAATTTTCCAAAATTTTCCAAACTTTTTAGATATTGTAAACTTTTTTTTTTTAAATACTAAAAAATCTGTCAACCAAATATTTATTTTCAAATATTCTTTATTGATTAAAATTAATCATGAACGATCTTGAACTTTAAAAAAAATACTTCTATTTAATTAAAATATATTATTTTATATTAATGAAAAACTCCTATAAAAATTTAACATACAATAATTGTAGGAAAATAATTAGTATATGTTATATTTATATGATTTCAATATTTCATACATTATATATATTTGAGTTTTATATTTTTTCTTGAAAAACTAACGTAAAATAATAAAAAGATGTACAACAATATTAAAATAACATCTTGCAGATATTTAAAAATAAAATGTCATTAAATTATTTAAAAATGTATAAAAGGAGAAAGAAAATAAAAAAATAGATGTTCAAACAAATATTTTTCTATCAATGTATTTTCAAAATGTTTATTTTATAATTACCTAATATTTATTTTTAATGAATAATAAATAATAAATGAAATATTAAAATTATGTAAACATAAGATGTAATAATTTTATTTTTCAAATCACTACATGTTAACAAATATTTATGATTTTTTTTATAAATTAATAAAAGATAACAATTGTATTTAATCATTAAATATGAAATAGAAAGGTATTTTTGTTTTTGACAACATCCAAGTTTAGTTTAATTTTTATAGTGATATTTGAAAATAAAATTTTGAAAAGAGTTTTTTTTTAAGTTTTAATAAAAATATTTTTTTTATATAATATCGAAAAAATTAGGGTTTTCTTTGAAAGTTTCCCTTTTTTAAAGTTATTTTTGAATTTTTTTTTTTTGATGATTTTTGGTAATTTTAATCAATCACCACTTATTCAATTCTCAATATATCGTGTATCTCTATGTAAACTAAGAAATTATGACTAAAATACCATGAATACCCTTTCAAAATTGAAATATCGAACTACTTGGATGTATCGTCATATCCTTTCAAAATATTAAAATGAACATTTTTATACACTTTATTTTTTAATTTTAACAAGAATATCTTCAAACTATTATTATTTAATCTTTAATCTTTTTCAGTGAATAGAAAAATTTACAATAAAAATTAAAGAAAATGAACGAAGGGGATATTATCATGCATCTTATGAGATGTAAATAAATATAGTATTTTTCATATTTGCAGTGGCATACGTGATATTTTTAATTTTGATTTTGAGGTCTGAAGGGTTTACATGATTTTTTTGCTTATTTTTTTTTTTTGATTTTTCACTGTTTAGTGGGGTACGTGGGGAATTTGTCTTCATTTTGTTATGAAATTAATTTTTTTAATGTAAGGCTATTAAAAAATTATCTTCTTTTGTTGTTTGCCTAATTTATGTGGTAACTATTATTATTTCTATGGAAAATTATTTTACGTGCATTATTGTTTTTGTTAGGTTAAATACAAATAAGATTATTCTTTTTTTTTTTTTTTTTTTGTAAACGTACAAAGTTTCATTAATATATGCATGCATACTATTATACTTATGTATAAAGTTTGCAAAATTGGAGCTCATACATGAGGCCACGTCATCAGGGACCTCTTTGTAAAAAAAAAATATTTTTTTCATATTGTACAGGGCTGGCAAAATATGATTCGACCAGTTCGAATCGAACCGAAAATGTGAAAAAGTGAATGACCTAAATAGAAATCGAACCGACACTAAATGATTCGAACTCGAAACCAAATGATCCAAATCCAATTTTAACTGGAACCGAATGACTCAAATTCGAAATTTAATGACCCGAAATTCAAACGATCATAGACCCGGCGTCTTGAAATCCGAATTGACCTGAAACCGAATTTGACCTGATGCCGAATTTACCTGAAACTTTAATGACCTGAAAGACCAAAATTTCTAAAAACCGTTTGACCCGAACGATATGTTTCTAAAAATTAAAATTATTATATATTATTGCTACAATGTGTCGAAAAATATAATCGTTTAATCACGATAAAAATAATGTTCAAACACTCCAAAAATAATGCATTGGATACTTTTTAGATTTTTAATACGAAATACAAACCAACAATCCGAATAAAATATAAATTGTAAAAATTCAATCAACAAAATTATATACTATTTTATCAAATTTTGAAATTGATCTGTATCAAAATAATCGAAAAACTAAATGTTCCAAAACTCGTATGATTAGAAAAATAAATTTTCAGAAATCTGAATAACCTGAAAACTAAATTTTTAAAATTGGAAAACTAAAACTCTGAAATCGATCGATCCGAAAACTAAATTTTTCGAAACTCGAACGACCCGGTAAACAAAACGACTCCCTATCGAACAATCTGGAACTGAACAATCTGAAAACCGAAGTGATCCGAAGCCGAATGATCCGTAACTCAAAAGACCCGATGACCCAAATAACCCACAACCCAAATGACCCGATGACCCGAATAACCAATAAATCGAAATAACCCTAATTCGAAATCAATCTGACATGATCTGAAACCGAATGACCCGCAACTCAAATGACCCGACCATCCAAATAACCCACAACTCAAATGACCCGATGAACCGAATAACCCGCAAATTAAAATGAACCTAACTCGAAATCGATCCGACCAGATCCCAAACCGACCTGACGACCCGTCTGATTTTCACCTCTAAATTATCGTCTCACTTACATTCATCGTGGTTCACGTGTACCGATATTATCCAATAAAATAATCGTAAATAAATTTTATATAATATTTTAATTGATTTTTTAGTTAACTATTCTAGGTTAGGAAGTATATTAGAATTTCAAATCTTCGTTGGATGGTTATTTTTTTTTATTTTATGAAATATTAGTATAAGGAATACGACTAAAGATTTGGAACTTATCTTATAATAATTATAAATTTTTTAATTTCATTATAACAAATGCGAAACTTGTGAGCCGTCCTTATTTCTCTCTCAATTTTTTTTAGTTTGCTATGTTAGATATGTCTCAGGAATTTTACAAAAAAAGAAACCGAGAGGTACAGCAAATGGGTTCACACTGATGAATAGTTTACAAATTCACAATAGTCAAGAAACATGAAATATTAATGAAGTTTGTTAGATTGAAGTCCTGTTTACAATGATTTTCATAATACCCCAAATTTACAAATAGTTATATAGTCGTTCTAGATTATTTAGCATTTATCTACAAAAATTAAGCCACAAAAGATTAATATTGTCATAGTGATAATTCTCAATTCTCAATTCTCAATTGCAAACATATAGAAACACAAACTCTGAGATCCAATCCAAGAGAAGAGAAAGAATCACGTGAGGAGGAGTTGCAATCACGTGCCGATAAGGATGTAAATTTTCTTGGGGAATTCTTGAAAAATCCCCTAATTTTTTTTGAAAATTCTGAAAAACCCCCTATACTTTTAGAAATTCCGTATCTTTTTTAGATTCCCTCAAAAACCCCCTATATTTTTTGCTTCTTCAAAAACCCCTAACTTTTTTATATTCTCTCAAAAACCCCATATCTTTTTATTATGTTTTTTTTAAAAATTATCATTATTCTCTTTAGTTTTATTTTTTAAATTTTTATAATTTAATAAATAATGAATATATATTAAACTATTATAAAAAAATTAAAAATAAATAATATATGATATTATAATATTATAATATATAATATATAGTATTAAAATATTATAATAAATAATATATTGATATTAAAATATCATTTTCAACAATTATTATAATAATTTAATATCAATATATTATTTATTATAATATTTTAATATCATGCATTATTTATTTTTTATAATTTTATTGATATTAAAATATCAATAAAAATGTTATAATAATATAATATCATGCTTTATTTATTATTTATAATTTTATTGATATTAAAATATCAATAAAAATGTTATAATAATTTAATATCATATATTATTTATTGATATTAAAATATTATAATAAATAATACATAGATATTAAATTATTATAATAAATAATATATTAATATTAAAATATTATAATAATTGTTGAAAATGATATTTTAATATCAATATATTATTTACTATAATATTTTAATACTATATATTATATATTATTTAATTTTAATTTTTAATTTTTTTATAATAGTTTAATATATATTCATTATTTATTAAATGATAGAAATTAAAAAAATAAAACTAAAGGGTATAATGGTTCTTTTTAAAAAAACATAATAAAAAGATAGGGGGTTTTTGAGAGAATATAAAAAAGTTAGGGGGATTTTGAAGAAGCAAAAAATATAGAGGGTTTTTGAGGGAATCTAAAAAAGATATCCAAAGTCCGAGTGCCGCATCTCCTCAAGTCATTCCACTTACCTCCGACATCGAGGCTTTGCATGACTCCGGTCATGAGGTACAATTAAACTCTAAATTTAAATCAATCTCGATGGAGGAAGACTCTAGCTCATCCAATGAATCAGAAATTGAGTTAGAAGTTGACTCTCACGAGAGTTTAATGCGAGAAGTCAATCTACTTCGACAAAGTGAAATTGAAAAAGAGATCATGATTATAAATCTCAAGGCTAAGGTATCCTCTCTTCAATTATCGGTAAAGTCGCACAAAGCACAATTAACCGAATTTAACGGATTTTCAAAATGCGAGTGTCAAGCCCTAAAAAGCGAGATCTCATATCTAAAAGTCGAAATCCAAAATTTGAAATTTGTGAATGAGTCCTTGAAGAGCGCATGTGTATCACTTACACCTAGCACTCCTTCATTGGACAAAGTCTTGGAGGGACAAAATCCCAATGATAAGACGGGTCTGGGATTTAAGAAGACTAACAATGGTCATAAACCCGTGTTTTCAAAATCTCAAGGTCAAAAAGGTAAACGGGAGTACAATACCAACGCGAATCGCGGAAATGCTTTCATGTACCGTGACTCGAATATTTTTGTTATTTGTATTAATTTTAAAAAAGTCCCAGATTTTTTTAGCTTACAATAATTTTTTTTTTTTTTATCATATGTCATATTTATATAATTTTAATATTTCATACATTATATATTTAACTCTTATATTTTTTTCCGGAAAACTAACATAAACTAATAATAATATTGTTGATTCAAATTTCCGATTGTTTGATTATCTCAAAAACAAGGTCGATATTACTAACAAAATCTATCGAGAATGGTGTATAGGATATATAGGTACAAAATGCAATAAGAAGTCGAAGAATCGCAAAGAAGAACAAGACGTCGAAGAATCGCAAAGAAGATCAAGACGTAGAAGAATCACGGAATCAAGACATCGAAGATTCTGTAAGTTGGGATATCAATCTAATCACCAAAACACCCTATAGGTATCCCTAAACTTGTTTATGTATAATTAAGCTCAAAACAAAAGTCAAACAAATATATTCGAAATCCTGAATTAATATAAAAGATTGAAATAAGGATGTCCGTTACAACGGAACTCAGGGTCCGTTATAACGGACATGCTCGTCCTATTCAAGAATGAAAACACAGTATAGTCCGTTACAACGGATTAACCAATCCGTTATAACGGACTTCAGCAAAGCGTTGCAACGGAATAATGTCCGTTACAACGCTAATTAAATTCAAACTTGAAGGATGTCACAGAAGTATGTCTGTTACAACGGACATATATGTCCGTTATAACGGACATTGAACTCACTTCAGTACCCTACTCTTCTCTTTATGTCCGTTGTAACGGATTAACCAATCCGTTATAACGGAATATCTTATAGCGTCGTAACGGAGTACTCTCCGTTATAACGGGAATTAATCTCGAACTGAAGAGAAGTTTTCAGTATGATGTCCGTTGCAACGGACATATCAGTTCGTTACAACGGACTACATAACACAGACTTCCGTTATAACGGACATGCATTCCGTTATAACGGAATGTGAAAAAATTCGAATATAACAGTCATAACGGCTAGTTTGACTTATGGTCCGTTGTAACGGACATGAAGTTCGTTATAACGGACTATGCGAAAAAGGCAAGTTCTGGGAAGGGTCTATGTGTTCTATAAATAGAACCTTTCCCTTATTTTTCTCTCTCCAACTTTTGATAATCTCATTTCCACTTTGAAAAGAGAGAATACTTGCAAAATACTTTGAGCTCAAAATCATCTAAACATTCTTAGTGATTATTTTCTTCCTCCATCAAATACGATTCCCAACTTGCGTGACCGATCACGTTTAGTTCGTATTAGAATTGTAATAGTCTAACATCAAGAGTGTAAAGCACGCTAGAGATTGATAGAAAAACGTGTAAATCAATCTCGGCAAAACCTTGTAAAAGTGATTTGGGAATTCAATCGAAACCCGAAAAAGACGCAAGACATCCCCGGAGACGTAGGTACTTGTATTCAATCGAATCGGTCGATTGAGCAAGTAGACGGTGAGTTAAACCTACAAAGCAACCACTTACCGAACTCCGTAAACAAATATCGCGTGTTATTTGTTTCGGTATTGTATTTCTTTCTCTAATTTATTTACGCTTCCGCACAAACTTGTAATTGTATCCATTACCGCGAAAATTGGACCTTAGGACTTCCTATTCACCCCCCCCCCTCGAGGTCTAAATTAGACAACAAATATGTACAACAATATTAAAATAACACCTTGCAAATTTTTAAAATTAAAATATCATGAAACTATTGAAAAAATTAGATGTTTAAAAAAATATTTTTTCTATCAATATATTTTCAAGATTTTTATTTTATTACTATCTAATTCTAGTTTTTCATGAATAATAAATGAAATACTAAAATTATACAAACACGACACTTAATAATTTTATTTTAGTGAAATCACTACATGTTAAAAAATATTTTCGAATTTTCTGAAAACTAATAAAATTAATGTAAAAATAAAAAAATATTTTTTTTAATTACTAAAAACGAAAATAGAAAGGGTATTTTGCCCAATTTTTTTTTAACACCATCATGGTTAGTTTTAATCTTTATAGGGAGTTTATGAAAATAAAAGTGTGGTAGAGGATTTTTTGGATTTTCCTAAAAGATAGGTTGGTTTTTAGAATATCCGAAAAATAGGGGGTTTTATGAAAATTTCTCATTTTTTTTATATTTTTTTTTTGTGTATTGCACCAACAATTGTTCTTAATTACATTCACATTTGATTTCACGTCTCTCTTATGAAAAAGATGAGTAATGATACAGTCCACGAAAAGTTGACCACGAATTGCCCACGAATGTCACGTGTCAATTTTTTATTGGCTGCATTAAAGTCGCGAAAAGATGCAGTCAATAGACAACTGACACGTGGCATTCGTGGACAATTTGTGGGCAACTTTTCTTGGAAAAGATAGGGTGTTTGATTGGTCATTCTACTTGTACCCTAATTATACGCGAGGGTGACTTTGACTATCATTATAACCTTAATAAAACAAAAAAGTAACTATCGTTCCTGTCATATGTAGTTTCTATGTAGTTTCTTTTACAAATATATTATTTATTTATTTATAGCAATGTTTTAAATTGCGATATTGCGGTCCATTGCGGTCGGGTTTTTTTTGCAGCGGATTGCGTTTGCGGGCGCAATTGCGGCGCAATGAACTTATTGCGGACAGTCGTTGCGATATTAAATTATGTAAAAATAATAGTTTGTTTAAATATATTTTTCACAATATTTTCTTCTAAAAAGGATAAAAAAGTTGATTGTCCAGGAACATTTTCAGTATAAATAAAAGTTGATCATAAAATTTTCATTAAAATGGCAATTATACGGGATCTTTGGATTTGTATTTTGTTGAAGAATTTTTTGTCGACATCCAAAAATATCAAAACACTATAACTCAAATTTTAAATCGAAACATCAATGAAATACAATGAAAATTATGAAAGCCATATATTTATAGATGAAAATGACATATTTTAGAAGTTATGTATGTTATGAGTATATTTTATCAAATATTTTGATAATAAAACATGGAAACTAAGTATTAAATAATCTCAGAAATTATGTTATAATGTTTATATTAAATAATTCTCGACGAAATTAATTTAACGTGTGTTTCGTGTTTAATTCAAGGTAAAAGACAAAATTTCACAAATTCAAGCCCATCATTGCGTTCCTCTCGTCGAGACGAGCGATTTCAATATAAATTTCGTGTAATTTGATGGAAGGATTTGAAAATTACAACGATTTGAATATTATCCCGCAATTTGTACCCGCAATTCCCGCAATTTTCCCGCAATTTTCCCGCAATTGCGCCGAAATGGCCGCAATTTTTCGAAAACGCAATATACCGCTATATGTTATTGCGAAATTGCGATTCTAAATTTCGGGCCGCAATTTCCGCAATTGCGCCGCAATTTAAAACACTGATTTATAGTAATAATGTTTTCGTCATATGAAAATAAGTTATTTAAAATAAAATAAAAAATTCTTAATTGGTACAAGTCCGGTAAAGATTCTTGTAATTGGAGTTGGTTCTGAACTAAATTACTTAAAATTTCTATTATTTGTGAGTTTTCTGAATCAATACTTGGAGGAAAAAGAAATATTTTGGTAAGACTTTTTCTTCTCTTGGAATCTACTTTTTCTTTACCACTTTTCTTGATAATATTTCGGCTTTATCCCTGTAAAAACTAAAAAGCCATATTTACATCACAATAAAACATGGTAATAGACATTTTTACATTGTTTAAATTGACCACTTGCAAAAAATAAAAGTAAAAAAGTAAAATATGATTAGTGTATAAAAAGCAAAAGTATATAAGTGGATGTAGCTATCTCAAGTCATTTTGTTGGTTTTTCTTGTGAAAAATATGTATCGTAACATTAGCGTGCCATATCTAATGGTGATAGAAAGTATATTGTGATATTATTTGCGATGTAAATGGCGTTGATATAATCCGAACCGTATCAGGAAAAAATATTGGAAAACATGAGGATCCGAAAAAATATTTTAAAATAATTCAAGTTCGACAACAATATCCAAACCGTATCCGTATGCGTTTAATATCCGGACTGTATTCGGATTCAGGTTGTTCCATATTCGAATCCATATCCGTAAATATACATACGGATCTGGTATGACCAATACTTGAACCGTTTACCTACAATGACAATAATAAATATCTACAAATATCAATAACTAG
The DNA here is from genome assembly GCA_946800325.1 of Luzula sylvatica. NCBI lineage: Eukaryota > Viridiplantae > Streptophyta > Magnoliopsida > Poales > Juncaceae > Luzula > Luzula sylvatica. The sequence goes on along the minus strand of OX326956.1, from coordinate 69,105,986 downwards.
CAATGACCCACGCAATAATTGTGCCGAACTTCATATATTTTTTACATGTTTTTATATAATTTTTTTAAATAGAATTTGTGCGGGTACGTTTAAACTCAATTATATAATCATAATTTGTTTTGCACATATATATATATATACTTTTTCACCATTGGATTTGCATCGGGATATGTGCATTTAACAGTGTTTAAAATTGCGGCGATATTGCGAAAATTGCGGTCTGAGATTTAGAATTGCAATTTCGCAATGAAATATTGAGGCAAATAGCGTTTCTGTGATATTGCGGATATTGCGGCGAGATAGCGGCGAAATATCGGTGATATTGCGGATTTATCGGACCAATATTGCGGATTAATTAAAGATATAAATTTTACATCTGTTAACAATGATATTTGATCCACTTAGAGAGAGATTCAAATCCATTAAGCAAATAATACAATATACATCCTTTCCATTAACAAAGATATCCGATCCACTTAGATAGATATCTAAATCCATTAAGCAAATAATACATCCCTTCCGTTACACACTTTCTAAGCCTTCACATTCAAAAAAGAGCCCAAGGAAGCCGCCAGGTCTGCTGCCGTCCGCCTGCAGGAGGCTGCTGCCGTCGATTTTCGCATGAAACCAGTGAACCATCGCCACCAGGTCGAATGGGAGGAGTCAAGGAAGCTTCTCCAAATTTGTATTTCTTCAATTTAGCCCTATATATCCTAATTACGAGTTGACCTAGGTGTTGGTTTTTTCGTTTTTTTTTTGAAAAATTGTTTAACAAAGAATATGTGATGTATATATAACTTCTAAATTGTTTCTATTTCATCTATAAGTATTAATTTCATAATTTTGCCTTGTATTTCATTGATGTTTTTGCCCCCGTCTTTTTACGAAATATGAATTTGGAAATTGCCTTGTCCAATTATTTTACCCCTACCTTTTTACGGATATGAAACTAAGAAATTATTATTTTGCCTCTGCCAATTCTTGAAATGTGAAACTAATATGCAAATTTGTCTCTGCCAATTATTTGATTTAGTGGACAAGTATGCAAACTATTGCGTCAATTATTTTGGCGCTGCCAATTTGTCTCCAATTTGGCTCTGCCAAACAATTTTTTTTTTTTTCTGTTTTTTTTGTGACTTCTAAAATGTGTAGATTCAAAGATTAATTGAAATATATAATTTAGTGATACGATTGTGACAAAAAAATTTGTGAAATGTATATAATGCATCATAATTATTACATAAATTAATATCGCAACAGTCGTCCGCAATAAGTTCATTGCGGCGCAATTGCGTCCGCAAACGCAATCCGCTGCAAAAAATGGCCGACCGCAACAGACCGCAATATCGCAATTTAAAACATTGGCATTTAATGATATGTACAAAATTTCATGATCATCTTGAAAAAACACAAATAACGCAAATTCAATGATTAAAAAATATTAAGTACCAAATCTTTGATACTTAATTAAGTAGATTAGTCTCCCTTATATATATATGTGTGTGTGTGTGTGTGTGTGTGTGTGTGTGTGTGTGTGTGTGTGTGTGTGTGTGTGTGTGTGTGTGTGTGTGTGTGTGTGTGTGTGTGTGTGTGTGTGTGTGTGTGTGTGTGTGTAGGGGACGGATCCCTTGACATCCTATTTAGACTCCCATATTGGACTCCCTAATATAGACCCTTGATTTTTTAGTGAAAGGTTGAGATCTAACTCAAAATTACACGCTGCCCCCAACACATTCATCTTTCTGACCGAACCCATTTCTCTCTTGCTTGTTCGCAAAGAACTCATTTTTCCCATTTCTCCATGGTCAGGATGAACTCCCCCTCTCGCGTCGTCCTTCTGCCTAGTCGAGCTTCACTCTGTTAGGTTTTGAGCTGTCAAGGGCCCCTGTGTAAATATTAGATAAGAGAGGGATCTCTTTGTTATTTTCACAATTCAAATAAGGCGCCATGTTTCTTGTGAACTGGGTGTATGAACCGAATAGGTTAATGGAGTGTTGAGTGGACGACTACGCATTAAATGTGATCCGGATCTGTCACTGAGTGAGCTTGGGCTTGGCGTATGAACCGAGTGTGCTGTAAGAATGCTGGATAGGTGGGAGCAAGCATTTATTACAAGACCGGTTTTCAGTTATCGTTAATTACTGTTGAATTTAATGTTTTTACTTATCGTAATTTTTGTGATATAAATAGGAAGTTGTAATATTGTTTTGGTATGCGTTGTAATAACTGGATAATCATTTTATTAGATGATTTCTCTCCCTCGTTGGTTCGTCACCTGAACGACCCGAGGTGTTTTTCCCTTTAATCCAAAGTTTTGCAAAATTGTTTTAATTTCGGTGTAATTGAGAGAGGTTCGTGACAATTGGTATCAGAGCCGTCCTCCTCGGAACTCTGAGATTGAACAATGGCGAAGGTTAGATCCCAAATCGATAAGGATACGATGATGGCAGCAGCGAGCGATTCCAATGGGGCAGATCCTGAGAAACGTTTTCAGCTGCTCGAGTCGGAGGTGCAAGGGTTGCGTTCATCACAATCTAGAGTCGAAGGGGTGTTGTTGAGGCACGATGAAGATTTCAAATCCATGAAGGAGATGATGAGTAGAATGGAGAAACTGATAACCAATCAATCCGGAGGTTCAAAAACTCCTATTCCTGATGATTATCAGTTAAAGATGAACAAAACGGGCAAAGAGAAGATCTATGAAGGACAATCATCTCGTCACGAGAAGAGATCGAAAGGTAGGGATCTGATGACTCCAGATCAGGAAGGTGATAACGGTAAAGATAGATCAGATGGTCAAGGGTGGGAGCCAGATCATCTTCAGGAGAGGTATAGAGACATGGATGCTGATCGTTATCAACCGGAGGAGGAAGTGATGGAACATAATCGAGATCGGTACCGAGGAAGGTACCGGGAACAGGATCGAGATCAAGGAAGAGGGCGGCATAGAGATCGATTCCGAGATCGAAACCGGGAATTAGAATCCGAGAGAGATACGGCATATGAATTCCATGTAAAACCCAGAGTTGAAATTACGAAATTTTGGGGGGAGGATCCGAAAGCCTGGATCCTTAAGTGCGAAAATTACTTCCGATTTTGCAACGTGCCAGAGTGGCAACAGGTTCAACTCGTCTCTCTCAACCTCACGGGACGAGCTGAACAATGGTACATGGGGTATCAAATGAATCGTGAGCAAATCTCGTGGAATCAGTTTTGTCGTGATTTATGTCGTCGTTTTGAAAGCAAACTCAGAATGGGAACAGTGGGGGAATTCCATGCTCTCAAACAGAAAGGGTCATTAGAGGATTACGTAGATGAATTTGAGAAAAATCAAACACTCATGATAAGTCAATACCCACATCTCAATGATAAGTACTTCTTAGAATGCTTTGTGTCGGGTCTTCACAAAGAATTACGTTCGCAAGTGCTGGTTTCGAAACCGCGAACATTGTGGGATGCTTTCGACAATGCTTATCATTATAACTCGCATTTAGAGCTGCCAAAGAAGAACAAGAGCTCGAACAAATCAAGTGGGCTGTTCGTTCCTAGAGAGAAAAAGAATGTAACTTTCCAGAAAAATGAAAAGAAGGAATACCAGGAAATTGATTTCGAACAAAGGAAAAGAGCAGGACTATGTTATTGGTGTCCAGAAAAATTCTCGCGAATGCATGATTGTAAAAATAAACCGAAGAAAGGCTCGGTTCATATCATTACCAAAGAAGAATTGAGTGCTCACTCAAGTGTGGAATCATCAGAAGATGAAATAGAGAAAGAGGAAGAAAGAAAAATCGAAGAAGAAGCAATGATGATTGATATTTGCTCTTTGCACATTAACCCAATCCATCAAACCATTAAGGTTAATGGTGAGATTAAGAAGAAAGGTCTAACAATCTTATTAGACAGCGGTAGTACACATTCATTCCTAGACCCTAAATTTGCCAAATTCGTGGGGTTAGTAGTGAATAAAACTCGCCCAGTGCTGGTAACAGTGGCGAACGGTTCTAAAATTGTGAGTGATTCGTTGTGTGAAAGGGTAAATTGGCGGATGAAAGACCATGATTTCGAATTCGATTTGAGATTGTTGGAATTAGGATCAGTTGAAATGGTGTTGGGTTGTGACTGGATGAAATCAATCAGCCCAATTGAATTTGATTTTAATGCGAGAAAAATATCATTCAAGATGAACGGAAGAAGATTAGAGTTTGAAGAAGAAACGGGTGGTAATAAGAATGAAGAAACCGCATCCATTAAGATAATAGAAGGCCGAGAATTGAATTCCTTGATTTTAAAAAATCAAATACGTTGGATGGCTCACATGCATAACCTGGAAACCGATTCTGAAATTTCTAATGAAAACCGAGAAGGTGCACAAACCCCAGAAATAGAATCCTTGGTGATGGAATTTGAAGATATCTTTCGCGAACCTAAAAAACTACCCCCAAATCGCGATTGCAATCATACCATTCCCTTAGAACCAGATTCGAAACCTATCCAACTCAGGCCATATCGATACGCGAGTGGACAGAAGAACGAAATAGAACGAATCGTACAAGAGATGCTGTTGAATGGAATAATCAGACCGAGCCAAAGTCCTTTCGCGTCGCCAGCTATTCTCGTGGGAAAAAAGGATGGAACTTGGCGTCTTTGTATCGATTATAGGGAGCTAAATGCGATCACAATCAAGAATAAATTCCCTATCCCGGTTATAGATGATTTATTGGACGAATTAAATCATTCTAAATGTTTCTCGAAACTGGATTTAACTGCGGGATACCACCAAATCAGAATGGCAGAAGGAGATGTTTTTAAAACAGCATTTCGAACTCACGAAGGGCACTATGAATTTTTGGTAATGCCTTTTGGATTATCAAATGCTCCGGCAACCTTCCAAGCCCTCATGAACCAAATCTTTAAAAGGTATCTCAGAAAATTCGTACTTGTTTTCTTTGATGATATTCTGGTGTACAGTCTCAATAAGGAGGATCATGTGAATCATCTGAGATTGGTATTTCAATTACTAAGAGAAAATAATCTAGCAGCAAAGAAGAGCAAGTGTTCATTTGGTGTGAAAGAGATTGATTATCTAGGCCACATAATCAGTGCAGAAGGAGTGAGTACTGATCCTAAGAAAATCCAAGCCATGGTTCAATGGCCAAAACCTAAAACACTTAAACAATTGAGGGGTTTTTTAGGATTAACAGGCTACTATCGAAAATTCATTAAAAATTATGGATTAATCAGCAAACCCTTGACTGATATGCTGAGGAAGAATGGGTTTAAATGGAGTAATAACTCAGAGAAAGCCTTTGATGATCTAAAACAAGCTATGATTAGTTCACCAGTCTTGAAGCTACCAGATTTCAAAATGGAATTTATAATTGAATCTGATGCTAGTGGGGGGGGGGGGAATTGGTGCTGTGTTGATGCAGCAAGGACACCCAATTGCTTTCATGAGCAAAGCATTGGGTATTAAAAACCAAGGAAGATCCACATATGAAAAAGAGCTTCTAGCTATTCTAATGGCAGTGGATCAATGGAGGCACTATTTGGTAGGTAATAAATTCATTATCAAAACTGATCATGAGAGCCTCAAATTTTTGTTGAGTGGCAAGATAACAACCCAACTCCAACATAAAGGATTAACTAAACTATTAGGGTTAGACTACAAAATTATGTACAAAAAGGGAATTAATAATCAAGCTGCAGATGCACTGTCCAGGGTACCAATGGATAATGATCAAGAGGAAGGGGAAATCCAGCATATTTCATCCATGGTACCAGAATGGTACCAAATCATTGAAAAAAGCTATGAAGAAGATCCTATGATCAAAAAACTTATCGAGGCAGTAACCCTAAAACCTGAGGAAAATGTTGACTATACATATATAAATGGTATACTCAGATTTAAAGGCAGAATCTTTGTAGGAAATGATCAAGGGGTTAAGGAGAAAATTCTAAATCAAATCCATGATTCTGCAATTGGAGGCCATTCAGGAGTATTAGTAACCTATCAAAGAGTCAAAAGGACATTCTTTTGGAATGGATTAAAAAAGGATGTTCATGAATATGTGACCCAATGTGATACTTGTCAGAAGAACAAGAATGAAAGAGTTCCTTATCCAGGATTGTTGCAGCCCTTACAAATTCCTAGTGAGGCTTGGGAAAGTGTGAGCATGGACTTTATTGAAAAATTACCAAAATCTGAAGGTAGAGATGCAATTCTGGTGGTAGTGGATAGATTAACCAAATATTCTCACTTTATTGGGTTAACCCACCCTTTTAATGCTCAACACATAGCCAAGATATTCTTTGATCAAGTCTGCAAATTACATGGAATACCAAAATCCATTGTCAGTGACAGAGACAGGATTTTTACAAGTAATTTTTGGCAAGAATTATTTAAAAATCAAGGGACTAAACTGCAAATGAGCAGTGCATACCATCCTCAATCTGATGGACAGACTGAGAGAGTAAATCAGTGTCTTGAGACCTTCTTGAGATGCATGATCACAAACAACCCTAAGAAATGGCATCAATGGTTGAGTCAGGCAGAATTGTGGTACAACACAAATTACCATAGTGCCCTTAAGAAAAGTCCATTTGAATTACTCTATGGATATGTACCAGATGCAATAGAAACTGGATCAATTCCCAACTCTAACAATGCAGCTCTTAATGAGTGGTACAAAGAGAGGAACAGTACACTTCTTCTGGCTAAAGAACACCTAAAAAGAGCTCAAGAAAGAATGAAAATGCATGCTGATAAGCATAGAATGGAAAGGGTGTTTGAGATTGGAGACATGGTATATCTCAAGTTGCAACCTTATAAACAATCAAGTTTGACTCTTAACAAGGGTATGAAACTCAATTCAAGATATTATGGCCCCTTTGAAATTTTAGAGAAAATAGGTAAAGTGGCATATAAATTAAAATTACCTGATCATGCTATGATTCATTCGACTTTTCATGTTTCTCAATTGAAAAAGAAAGTTGGAAAGAAAAAGATTATAGTTACTGATCTTCCTCAACTAAGTGAAGAAGGGAAGTTGAAGGTTGAGCCAAAAGAGGTACTGGAGAGGATCCTCTATAATAAGAATAATGGCGTAGGGGTAAAATTGAGAATTAGATGGTCGAATTTACCGGAATGTGACTCAACCTGGGAGGATTACGATGATCTCAAGAATCGTTTTCCTCAATTTAAACCTTGAGGCAAGGTTTTAAAAGAGAGGGGTATTGTTAGGTTTTGAGCTGTCAAGGGCCCCTGTGTAAATATTAGATAAGAGAGGGATCTCTTTGTTATTTTCACAATTCAAATAAGGCGCCATGTTTCTTGTGAACTGGGTGTATGAACCGAATAGGTTAATGGAGTGTTGAGTGGACGACTACGCATTAAATGTGATCCGGATCTGTCACTGAGTGAGCTTGGGCTTGGCGTATGAACCGAGTGTGCTGTAAGAATGCTGGATAGGTGGGAGCAAGCATTTATTACAAGACCGGTTTTCAGTTATCGTTAATTACTGTTGAATTTAATGTTTTTACTTATCGTAATTTTTGTGATATAAATAGGAAGTTGTAATATTGTTTTGGTATGCGTTGTAATAACTGGATAATCATTTTATTAGATGATTTCTCTCCCTCGTTGGTTCGTCACCTGAACGACCCGAGGTGTTTTTCCCTTTAATCCAAAGTTTTGCAAAATTGTTTTAATTTCGGTGTAATTGAGAGAGGTTCGTGACACACTCCGTCGCGGTTCTCTCCCACAACTACGTGCTATCTTGCAGTGCTAGCCAGAACTCGAGACATATTATAACCCTAAGTGAATAGCGTAGCCCTAACCCTAGGAGACATTTTTTTTCTCTAAGAATCGCTTCTTCACTTTCGCTCGCAGAACCCAACACGATGGTGAGCACTCTTTTCTGTATCGTTTTTTTATTAGATTGATTGTCGCTCCCAAATTAGGGTTAACATATTAGGATCAAATTAGACAAAATGGATCGAATTGGGGTTTAAGTTTTGAAAATTAGAGCTGAATTAGGAATCAATGTGGTTGAATTAGGATTTATTCATTTACTTTTGATATTTTATAGCATGTCACAAATTATCTCCAGTCATGAAAGCATCCATTGATCCAGTATACGTGTATATTCAATCTTTAAAGTACCAACTATTCATTTTATTTTTCCAATATATATTTGTAGAACTTTTTCTTCCCAAGACTGGTGCACAAAATGATTTTACAAGTTTTCTGTTCCGGGTTTTACGCGAAGATTCGGTCTTACTCGAAAAGGATAGGAATGAGGCAAGAAAAGATGGATTTCGTCGAGATTATGCATTTGGTTTTTTGTGTATATGTAAATTGGATATTATAGAATCTCTAATTTAATTGTAAATTGAGTTAGTATTAACTATTAAGTGGTTGAATGTAATGTACTCGTCATTCCTTCACATTACAAATTATCATTATTTTGTATCATTCATTTATTTTTTGTATCATTCATACAAATGTTCAAAAATTGCAAAAAAATTTAAACCATACTAGTCTAAGAATAATCCATGAACGCTAATCTTTAATCTTGAGAGGTGAAATTGAATTGGATTTAACAAATCCAAAGATAATACATATGCCAAATAAAAAAAATCTAAAACAATTTGATATACACAATCCATTACAATACTACAACCACCATAACTCAACATAAATATAATTGCAAACATAAATTGGCAACCCATTACAAGTGAATCCTCCAAATATAAATACACGAGACACAATCATAAATCATTACGAGTCAATCTCAACTCTAATCTCCAAATATAAGTCAATACACAACTTCGAGTATAGTTCCACATTATATAAAACTATACAAGTTATACCTCCAATTTTACCCAATTTTACATGAAGGGATTGAAGTAGCCTTTTGGCCAAATTTCTGCGAAAGGAGAGATTCAAGACTAGGTATACGCAAGGTTTCTATTGAGCGACCGACTCAGAATTAAACTCCTGTCCTTTAGAACTTATTTCATGCATTATACTCCAGTCCTTCAGAACTTATCTCATGCATCTCCAATCTGACTCCGGCTTCGAGTAAAATCTAAACCTCATGCAAGGAACAAGGAATTTGTTAAATAGTATTTTATCAAGGGGTTTTCTAAAAAAATACTAGCATGGAGAATATAGTAGAACTGGAAATGTACCCCGTAAGAACAGTCAAGAAAGTAATTCGCGCAAAGATGAGCATTGCTAGCTTCTAGAACCTTCTTCTTACTCTCAAAATTATGCAATCTATAAAAAAAATTAATTGTGCAAATAAAATAAACGAAAGGTATACATACAAAAATAAATAAGAAATAGGTACAAAATTATAAAATTTGTGTACTTGTTTGTACAGGGGCCTCTGAATATATTTGGTGATTATTACCACAATTGCATGTACAAATAACAGTATCGAATTGATGCAAAATTTCACGTAAGCCCAATTTGCATCTTTTTAATTCATTTTAAGCCCTTTGTAGTTCCTTCTCTGAATTTATTCTGTTTTTACTGAAGATTTAGAAATAATGCAGGATCAGTTGAGATTAAATTGGGTAAAATTGATTTCTAATTGCATAGTAAAAACCCTAATTGAGAAAGAAATTGGTTAAATTGGTGATAAATTACATAAATTGTGGAATTTGGTATCGTACCTTCCTCCTTTCCATCCATCTCCTGAATATGCATCGATTAAATTCAGTTAAAATTTAATTTTAATGAGCAAATATTTCGACGAACTTAATACAAAACCTGAGTTCGAGCAAAACCTGAGAGGTCTTCGCCAGAGAGGAGAGGGGCTTCGAGCAAAACCATAAATTGAGTTCAATCAAAACTTCATACATAAATCATACATAAATCGAGTTCCAACAAAACCTGAAAAAGAGACAGGATAATGGTTCCAGTTCCGGCCGTCGCCAGAGAGGAGAGTGGCCATCGCCAGGCTTCAACCTTTCGCCAGAGTGGATAGGGCTCAGAGGAGGCGTCGCAAGGTTCAACCCTCCATTAATCTCCATTTGTCTCCACTTATCGAAGAGAGCTCAAGGGGAAGTTCGATTCCAACGAAGAAGACAGAAGAATGGTTTCATTCACGGGTAGGGAGAGGCATGAGTGTGTGCGTGCGTAATTTTTGGGTTGATCTGAACCTTTCGTTGAATAGATCAACGGTTCAAATTAAGGAGTCCAATATGGATGTCAAGGGATCCTCCCCCGTATATATATATGTATATATATATGATGACTAAGATACTTAATTAAATATCTTGAGTTTGATACTTAAGATTTTTTTACCATTGAATTTGCTTTGAGATTTGTGCATTTAATGATGAGTATAAACATTTATGGAAATCATTAATGATGAATATAAATATCTTTAGAAATCACCAAATCTCAAAGTAAATTCAATGATAAAAAAATTTTAAGTACCAAATTCATGATACTTAATTAAGTATCTTAGCCATCCTCATATATATATATATATATATATATATATAATCTTGTGATAAAATTGAAAATTTATATACTATCCTCCAAAAATAAAATTGAAAATTTTCATCAAAGCCCCTCCAAAACTACCGCCCCTCATTGATGCCGGTATTCCTCCTCGGCGTGCAAACTGAATTATATATTAAAAAGAAAAAATCTAAAAAATGAAATAATATATTGAACGACTTGTTTTGAGGTGTAACAAGGAGAAACAGCCTAAAAAAATATTAGAGATCTATCACACTATCTTTTTTTATAGGCCATAATTACAGCGCACTGAATAAATATGTTTATGTTGGATCTAAATAATTGTAAACACCAACCCTGCCTCCCCTTAATAATAGAAATGGAAATGGTGGGCCCGAGCAAAATTGTTGAACTTGAAACTGCCATCATAACATAAACCTACTGTTTTTTAATTTGGGGGATTTACAAATTCATCATTTGTTAAACTTAAAATTACTTAATTATTTTTTTAAAAATTAAAATATCATATTAAGCCTTTCATAAATCTAAAATATCATATTTACCAAAAAATTAAAAACCATCTAATTTTTCCGTTAAAATCAACTGTTAACATTTAAAATTATTATTTTACTCTTTGCATATTTACCATTCTAAAATTCCAAATATCATAATACCCCTTTAAAAATAAAAATGTCATATTTATCATCTCAAGAATAAAAATAACATACGTTCTCTTACTCACTTGACAAAAACAAATCACATTATACAATATAATAATATTTTTAATTATGGTTATATTTTTACAATGAATCATATTTTTGTTTTTGTCATTTGAGATTGGTAGAATGGTTGTCTTTTGGAATTTTATTCATGTATTTTTTGTGTTTATAGTGTTAACTATGAAATTACGTTGTTATATATTTTTTGGATAAATATAAAATTTTTATTTTTAAAAAGGTAAATATGATATTTTCGATTTTTTGAAGGATAAATATGTAAAGGATAAAAATAGTTGACAGCTAATTTAAACGGAGAAATTGTATGATTTTTAATTTTTGGGTAATATGATATTTTAGATTTATGAAAGGGGAAATATGATATTTTAATTTAAAAAAAATAATATGTAATTTTAAGTTGAAGAAGGGATAAATATGTAAATCCCATTTTTATTAACAAACTTAAATATTTAAATATTTAATATCACATGGAGCCTCAAAGATTTTTTTATTTTACTTCAAGTGTTTCAAGTTCAACAAACATAAATATTTCTTTATTCTTACAGCAAATGAAATACTAAACATATTTAAGGTAGACGTTCGGAAACAATCGAAAATATTGCTAAATTGAAAGATAATGGAAGGATAATTTCATTTTATTCCAAAACTGGTAGTATAGTCTCCAAGATTTTATTTATTACTTGGTCCCTAAAATTTTCAACTAACAATACAAGTAATTAATAATTGAATGCATTTTAGCATCACAAAAATAATAACTTCTATTATTGGACTTCTAAAATTATCATAAAAAATTATAAATTCAAACGATAATGCATATAATAAACTCTGCATATAATAAATTCTGCCGACGTGTTAGAAGGACAAGAGACGTATAAACTCTGCATATAATAAATTCATAAAACATATTTGCTTATTGGAAATAATAATATAGCAAATAGCCAAATATTGATGATATATTTGGACATTTACCCATCTAATCTGGTCAAACAATGTCATTAATTAAGTGATAATTATTAAGATATTTTGCTACTTGCATAGAACCCAAAATCATTATTTTTTGGGACAAAGAACGAGAATTTACGTGCATACGTTTAAAACAAGAATACAAATTAGACTTGGACCTACCGATAAGTTTCAAGTGCAAATTATATTGTATTATTTTTAAGACAAGATCTTGGCCACTATACAACTATTTAAATTAATAAATATTATTTTCAATAATCATCTAGTACAATGATAATATTTTAGGTTCTAGATGAAAAGCAAGACTGGAACAAATCCACAAGAAGAAGGCATGTGGTTTTGAATTGAGTTTTTTAAACATGCACACTCATTTCCTTTTAATAATACATGATCTCTCTCTTTTTTTTCTCAATGATTCATGTCATTTATTTCTTTATTTTAATGAAATTTGATTTAATAACTTCATAATAGAATATTAAAAGAATATTCTACCAAACTTTATTTTCAGTTTTCAGTGCAAAATTTTAAACAAAAAAAATGATACTTGATCTAGACTAATGATAAATAAATAAAAATATAAATATGCATATATTTTAAATAAATATTAAAAAATGTTTTAGGCAAAATAAATGGAACGATAGTATTATTTTTATGTAATTTGCATAAAGTTTTATTTTCTCATTTATTTACATTTATGATATTGTTTCTGAAAAAGAGAGAAAAGTATTACTCCGAGAAAGGGTCAAATTTCAAGAACAGACGATTTTAATTGATTATGATATGGACTTTGTGTTTATCATGGAAAGCATGCACTCCATATTTGAAAATGAAATTTCAAATTTATGCATGCTCTTTTGAAAAAAAAAAGAGAGAAACATGAAGTTTATTTTCAAAATTTGAAGAATTTGACGTTTCGGGAGTTTGAAAATTTGTAGTTAGATAATCGATTGAAAATGGCTAGCCATGATATGATAATTGATGCTATGAATTTATAATCTCAAAATAATATTATTGTGTTCATAAGAGGCCAAGTGGACAAGTTAACAAGTCAAAAAGCATACAAGTCAGAACTTTAATTAATAATTTGATGAAAAGTTTTTCTGTGAAATAATTATATTTCTGAAATTGAGATATTCACTCGATTTTACATTTTCAAAACTTTATTTACCCAATTTTGTCGGCCTGATAAAAGCCCAATTAACACTTTCTGAAAAATAATCTCAATTTGAAAAACTGAAAGTTTGTTTTCCCAAAGGGCCTCTTTTTAAAGAATAATTCATTTTAACAAATTAGTTTTAGAAGGCCTATTTACTGACTGAGAATATAAGAACTACTAATTTCATTAAAATGAGATTAATTATATTATGTTAGTTCAATAAATAGAAAACAGTTCAAACTTAATGGAATGTGAAATGTCACGACTATGAGTGCTCGTAAACAGGAAATTACAAATCGCTTCAAAAATATTTCCACTTCATTATAAATCATAAATCGCTTCGAAAATGATTTTAAAAGTTAGAGCACGAAATGTGCTCGCGAAGTTCTTTAATTATTAGCATGTACAAAGTTCGTTACACATCCCTAATAAAAATCTATCTTTTGCTACTCAAATGTTGAACAAGCTCTGTCAGAATATAAGGGCAACTTCGAGTCAAGTGTTCGTATCCATCCGTTTTTATGACATCATTGAGAATTTCAAGATGGGAAATAAATCTGAAACATGAAGCTTTCAGTGCGTAACAGTTATGTTGCTCCGCTAAGGTCAATGTAGTCGCGAAGTTTGCTATTTCCAAACGTTTGGATAACTCATTTTCACATAGTGACTTCAACCTTTGTATTGCATATTGATCGGCGGCTACGAGTAAATGCTGGTACATCGGTACCGGATCCTCTTCATTCAAGTCGGGCAAAGAATCTGTATATATGAAATGGAGCAAAACTCTAAAAACAGCGGGTTTGATGTCATCGAGTCTTACGTTCTTTTCTGTTTTCTCACTCAACGGACCGAAAAATTGAGCATCGAAGACCGGTGATCTTGCAGCGAGAACGCATTTATGTGCTTTGAATTTTTCTTTGCTAACATCGAAAATAACGTCCGCTCCCTTGCCGGTCTCGAAGAGGTGAACAAATTGCACGTCTAAGTTTGAAGGAGGTACCTTCACGGGTTCGTGTTTCGTTAACTCGACACAAGGCGGTTTTACTAGAGTAATGGTACACATTATTGTGAAACTATCATTTTTAAGACAATTAGATTCCTCAAAAGTTTTTCTGTTTACAACAAAACAATTTTGGTCGAAGATAAATGGTGATGGCCTTCCGCGATGATCAAGGATGGTAAAGTTGACTCGTGTTGTCGGCTTTCCGTTCTTACTTTTAAGCACGAGGAAGAAAATGAGAAATTCTCTGGTCGACCCGTAATACCCGTCAGGATAAAAATGGATAGCCCAATCGTATCCTCCAACCGTAAACGTTTCGGATGTCAAACATTGATTAGATCCGATCCCTTTGTTAAGGGAATAACCCACAATCTTCATTTGGTGAGATCCGGTTATAGTTTTCGTCATGATAACCGAGGTAGTCATAGATTCTTCAAATTCATATGAAATATCCTGCAATAAAAGGAGAATGATTATAATGCAATATTCTTGATTGATATTTCATTAAATTGATTTTCGCAATAAGAGACGACACAATAACAAAGAATGAAGCTTTAAACAAATCAATTAAGTTGAGAATAAAAGAACGAACAAAAATTCACGATTATGTCCAACACCGAATCAAATTAAAATTGAAGCACAAAAAAGAAAAAGAATTACCATCTTCTTCGTGGGAGTATCCGAATAACCATTCGAATCGAACAGAGGATGAATTATAGTATATTTGAAAAGGGAGATGAACCGAGTAACGTTTCGAGGAAGCCAAGACGCGGAGCACACATCGCAACTAGGAGCCGAAGTACTCATTACTTCGTAGTGTGTTTTATCCCGTGTAAACAGATTTATGTAAATTCTTCTCTGATTTATATAATACATACGCCTCGGCTAACCAACTCACAAAAAGTTCACAAAAAGTAACGGTTATATGAATTACATGTGTCTAAAATTGGAATTTGCACAAAAATAGAAGAAATTGGGTAAGGACGGTGGTTTTGTTATATGCGTGTGGCAGAGCGGGCGGCATTAGTTAGTTAAACTTGTGAATCGGAAGAAATTCAGAAGAAATTCGGTCCGATTTTGTTAAAGAAATTCGGTATGACCAGGCACTAAGTTAGTCAATTTCGCGCCTTATATGCAAATTTTCTCAATTATGTATAATACGGATGACTTGCGTCGCGTATTATTCGTTCTTTTAAAGACTCAGAAAAATCCGGTCCGAATTTTGTAAAAGTTCGTCTATTTTAAAATTGAAAGTAACCAGGCAACATAGGGATTGTTTGGGTAACCGAATTCGAAACTACAATTTTTTTTGAGACTAGAGTTCCAATTCCTGCAATGCAATGTGAGTTTTGAAGTCTGGATAAAAGAAAATGACATTACTACGGTTGGAATTTTTGTGTTTGGATTAGTAAGTTAATCAAAATTATTTCCAATACAAACAATATTTGAAAAAATAAGATAATAACACGATGTTGTATAAAACTAGTAAAAAATGTTATATAAAAATGCTCTGATGAAGTCATTTTCAACCCCAAAAATAAAATACAAAAAGAAAGCTGTATAGGAATCTCAGTACTTGTTATAGTATATAGAGGCAATTTCTAGGTATGTCCCTCTCCTAAATTCTAAAATATCAAATTTGTCCCTCTTAAAATACAAATATCAAATTTATCCTTTCAAAATTGACAAGTTATCAAATTTATCCTTGTAAAATATCTAAAATATCAATTTTATCTAAATTGTTAATATTCCGTTACATTTAACCCTATCTTCCTCATTATTCTAGTTAAACCGATAGATATAAACATTATAGACAATAATGCCCCTCTAAACATTATAGACAAGAAGTTAAAAACAAAATTATGCATCAATAACATTTTACCATACAATATTTGTCAGTATAAATTGTACATCATAAATATACGAAACAAATAAATTTCCTATAAAATAGAAACATAAAATCATTGCTATTAATCTAAATATCAACCATAATAACAGAAATGTAATTTCAATCAAAGATGAATGAATCCACATATTCAAGAAATTGATAGAAATTCCTTGGTCCAAACCGCGACATCATCCAAAAAAACTGACTCGATTAATTTTCATTTCCATTTTCACAAAGTCAGGATTTTTTGAATATTCCTATCATCTTCAAGAATTTGGTCCTTTTTCGTTCTTTCTTGTCTTCAATGATGACGGGTCAGAGTCTCAACAATTGTTATTCTTTTGTTTTGCTTATGTATATTAACCAATGTTTTAAATAACGTGTAGCGGCACGCAGCGTTTCTGACATTTGATTTAGCGGTTAGCGTTAGCGGGCGATATAGCGCCGCTTCACCATCGCAGCGGAGTTTGATCAAAATTATTATTTTTATAATACTAAATATGCATATAAATATAATTTAGTGGCCCAATATTATAAACAAAATTATATGAAATGCTTATTTATATCAACCTCACAAACTAACATAAATTAAAAATTCATCTCTAAGAAAAATATATTATTATTATTATTACTTTTATTTTTATTTTATTATCATGTTGTTTGTAATTATAATAATGCCAATAATAGTTTGTAATTATAATAATGCTAATAATAATTATTTAATAACAATAATTATTATTGTATAATAATAATATTAATTATTATTATTGTTATTATTATTTAATACACATAATAATAATAACAATAATAATTATTATTATCATTATTATTTATTATTACTATTATTTAATAACAATTATTATTATTGTGTAATGATAATAATGATTATTATTATTGTTATTATTATTTAATAACAATATCAATAATAATAATAATAATAATAATAATAATAATAATAATAATAATAATAATAATAATTATTATTATTATTATTCTAACTATTACTATTATTATTTTATTATATTTTTATTATTACTATGTTATTATTAGATTTAACATTATTATGATTTAATAATAATAATAATAATAATAATAATAATAATAATAATAATAATAATAATAATAATAATAATAAGCACGCTATAGCGCCGCTACGGCCGCTATATTTGAACGCTTCATGCTATAGCACTCCGCTATAGCGTTGCAGCGGAACAAAATGCTACATAGCTAAATTCTGAAGCGATGCAGCATTTACCTCCTAAAATCCGCTATAGCGCGCTATAGCGCCGCTATTTAAAACACTGATATTAACAATAAATTAATCCATTTGATCACTGTATAAATAAAAATCAATAATTAAATAAAAAACAGTAATTAATTCATATTAACAATAATACATGAAAATGATAAATAAAATTATATATATGAGATCATAACCCATCAATATAACCATAAATTAGTCCAAATAATATAGATTCATCACAATTGATCATGAAATAGTCCAATTGGTCCAATCGATTGTCATTATTAACTACAAATAATAAGCACAATTGACCCAGATTCGGTATCAACTAGTCCTAATTCATCCCAAATTAAGTATAATTCAGCATAACTGATCATAATACACTCTCAATTAACCCTGATCCGGTCACAATTAATCCTAATTCAGTATACATGTCCATAATCCAACCTAATTTGATAAGGAATTACATAATCGATAATACTTGCAAAGAGAAGGGATACCTTCAATTGTGAGACAGACCATTTGTGTGAGTGAGAAAATTAACACGATTTCCGTGATAGGGAAAATAATACAATATGATTCTTCGAGTGGACATTGACAGTTGTTCTTCAAGCTAAAGAAAAACATACATCGGATGAGCCAAGCAAGGGAGTTCGACGCCAATCTTGAGAAGCTTAAACTACTCCCAAGCCTCGACCAAAGAAAAGCCGGGCTAGAGAGAGAGAGAGCGAGAGCTAAAGGGACACATAAAACTAGAATGAGCGGAGCGAGAGAGAGTGAGAGAGAAAGAGGAGAAAGTAGAGTGAACTGACACAGCCGGGCTAGAGGGAGAGAAGTAGTGGGAGAGGGGGGAGCGGAGAAAAGGTTCAAGGTAGAATAGTAAATACACACATTTTTCGTTTAGTTTAACGAGCGGAGAAAAGGTTCATGATAAATTCCCAAAAAATTAGGGGATTTTTGAAGAATTCCCCTTAAATTAAATAAGAAATATTTTTATGATTTAATAATGAGTCAGGTATCTTGCCGCGTGTCGAATAAGACTAAATTAGTCAGTACTTTTGTGATCAATGTTATTAAAATCGGATCGGACCGGAAAAAACCGGATCCGGACTCATTTCCGGTTCGGTCCATTTATAATATTGGAATTACAAATGAACCGCTCAAAACCGTTGAACCGGCCGATTATTTCTAAAAAAACTGTGAACCGGACAAACATCAAAAAACCGGTTCAGCCTATTCTTTTTTTCTTTCTCTATTCTTGCTGCATGAAATTACCATTTCTGACTCTTTATTTCCTTTATGCTTCATTTTTGAATGGAAATGAATCTAATTAATTAGAAATACAAATCCAAAGAAATTTATTGAAAAGTATGATGTGGCTGCACCGTGAAATACACGTGGCATTCAAATTTAGAATTTCTAAAATTTATTTCCATTTAAAAATTTGATGTGGCTGCACCGTGATTTGCCACGTATGTTTCTAGATGAAATCTAGGTGCGAAATCTAGGTGCCTATCATTATTGTTTCTTCTCATGCTTTAAATAATCAAGTAATTCGGATTAAGTAACTAATTTGTAATAATTTGAAATATAATAAGAAGAAAAAAAAAGAAATGAAGATTTTAGGTTTAGAGTGCATATTTATGAATCAGCTTTGCTTTTGATTTGTAAGCATTTTTACTTAACATAATTTCCTTTGTCTTTACATGAGAAAGATACCTTTGTTTTTCAAGCTTTGCATTTTTGAAATTCGTTACTCATAATCTTGAATTTTTTGTGAAAAGTCAGAAGTTAGAAAAGTAGATAAGATAAGTAAAGACAAACTCATATAATTAAATTATGCAAATGAAAATATCTCGATTTTTTTTGGGAACTGTCAATTGAATTTTTTTAAAGAAACTTGTGCTTTAGCTTTGTTAATTAAGGCATGATCTTATTATTAGAATTGTTTCAATTGAATATCATGAAAAAATCAGTTGTTTTCAATAAGACCATATTTGATGTATTTTTTCTTTTAATTCAATATGTAGCAAAATTGTACTTAATAACAAAATTTACGGTTCAACCGGTTGATCCACCGTTTCGACCAATGAACCAGTGACCCGGGACTTGGCCGGGTTGATGTCCGGTCCGGATTTAATAACATTGTTTGTGATAATTGCCTAAGGTCGTGTTCTTTTTAATTTTATAATGAGTTTAAGTGATATTTTGATAAGGAAAATTATTTTTGATGGCATCATCAATTAAAGTTGGGTGAAAATGTGTCCTCAATTTGCACCCCAACTTCTTTCCAATTAATTTTGTACCCAAAATTTGATAATTTTAATTGAAATTTAATTAAGCACACCATTGATTAGTTCAATTAGAAGATAATTATTAAAAATTAATTAGAATCATTATTAATTGGAAGAAGATTTCGGATGCAAATTGGAGACCCATTTCTCCCAAAACAAAATCGTGATGTCATGATGATTGCATCACGATTTTGATGGTGAAATATTGGGGCATAGTGGAAAAACTCTTTTGATAAATATAAAGTTTGAGTTATATCTTTTGATACTTTTATGATTTTACAAATTATTCCTAAGATCATCATAACTCCGAGGGTCGTACTTTTATGATTTATAAGAATCAGCTTAAATTAACATTTAGTATATTCATTATGCAAATTTTGGAATGGCTTATGAATGCATTTTGGCGAAATTTCATGGATATCCCAAACAAAACCTCAAAATATAACATTGATCCTATTATCATTTTCTGCATTTATAAAAAATTGGATACCTCCGGTCCTCTTTTTAAGTTTGTGCATTTAAATCTAATCAGTTTTCTTAAGATGCAATGATTCAACAATCAACATTAATATATTCCACGGATATCGTCAACTGTTAATTCATGAATATAAAGGAGAAGCCATAAATCACTTAAAATAAGTATCATCTGTTAAATGCAATATTCATAAAATAAAATATATAAATTTTATTTTCATTTGAAAAATCATTTTTTCAAGAGAAAATAATATATAGAGGATGGCTAAGTCCTAAGATACTTAATTAAGTATCATGAGTTTGGTGCTTAAGACTTTTTGACAATTAGATTTGCTTTGAGATTTGTGCATTTAATGATTAGCATAAACTGATATGGTAATAATTAATGATGAGTATATATAACATTAAAAAACACAAATCTCAAAGCAAATATAATGGTCAAAAAGTCTTAAGTATCAAACCCATGATACTTAATTGAGTATCATAACCATCCTCTATATATATATATATGCTAGGTTCAATGGCCAACATTTTTGTTTGGCCAACTCGGCCAACAACGTATATTTCTCAAATTATATATATGAAAATAAAATTTTAACCGTATAGATGTGATCTATATCATTTAGATATGTTGTAGAAATTTTTTTGTTTCGTTTGCATTTTTCTATCTAACAAAATCGATAAGCTATTTTCACAACCGTCTATTTTGGTATTTTTTTGGATTTCGATGAAAGAAAAGTTGAAACATTGTAAAAATTAATCTAAAGTCTATCTATATAATTTAAATTAAATCCAATGAAAAAATTCGAATTTTAAAATTGATTTCATGATGAATCATGTCGTAAATATTGTCATCCGTCAATATCTTTACGTATCGTAATGGAGATGATAAAAATATTTATTTTTCACGAAATTAAATCTATAACATTCTCAAGTGATGTATATCATGTTGGGGAATATCCTCGACCCCGGGCCAGCGCAGCGGATATGTAGGCCCAGTTCGATTCCCCGATTCCCGAGATCACGCCACGACTTCGAGGGTACGATGCGAATAGAAGGACAGATTCATACCAGTGCCAAATTGATGGCACACGAAGGGTTGATCGCCGCCTTCTATTTCCTTCGGTGTCACGTTGGTGACTAGCCCGTACGTCCCATACCGCACGTCTCCCACCGTTTCGACACGCCTCGGGTTGTCTTCGTGCGTTCCATGCCCGCATGATTCCACAGCCCGTTACTCGATTATTTCTCCGGTTTGATCACAACGAAGAGCCACATGTGTCGCTCCTCTACCCGTATCCACCGTGAGTCGTAGCACCTCGGTCGCAGATGCACCTGCCTAGACGATGCACCGGCGAACTTGCATGATTGCGTTTCGATTCTCTAGACGGAGAAAATTCTTTTCTCCTTCTCTCTCAATCTCTTCGCACTCTTTCATCAAGTGATTAGAGTCTCTTAATTTCTGGATTAATTCTAAATTAACTCCATTAATTTTCTGGTTGAACTAATCTAATTATTCAACTGGTTGGACTGATGAGAGAGAGAGAAACATCCTATATATACTCCATAGGATAAGGATGGGCCAAAATGTATGTATATCTTCTATACACCTTTTCAAACAGAAAACTGCATACACCCTTTCAGTAATCTGTCAGAACGAAAATATTAAATCGTTCCAACCGACTTTGAACATTTACGAAAGTTGTAGATAATCTAATTATCTTTCCAACCCAATTTGGCCCAGCCCAATTGGAGTTCGGACCCGAAAGTTACGGCCGTTTTACTGACTGTATTTCAAACTGTCGCACCCTTTCGGTATTTCATTAGAACGATACTGATACTTCGCTCAAATGAAATATATTACAACATCAAAGTTCTAGATAATCTCATTATCTAACTAACCCAATTTGAACCATTCAAATCGGAGTTTCCTACTGAAAGTTATACCAGTTTTACTAATCTGTTTCGTATGCCCACGAACGCGTACGTTCGTTTGTCCTACGTACCATTTTAGCGATGATCCAAAACTGTATTTCCTTCAGTCTCCCACTCAGTTTCAGATTTACCTAAAAGGTACTCATGTATATCATATATACACTATATCAGAGAATCTGGCCCGCGTATCAAATACGCTAAAGCCATGCACATCCAATGTGCAAAAACTTGCAATCAAGCCCCGACATAGTACGACTCGTTGTGTGACCGTGTAGGTTCGTTTAACGATGGCAGTAGGCCGTTTCCATGGCACTACAAGCCCATGAGCGGGATCTAGTCACTCCATCATGGCTACCCATGTTAAAACGAAAAATGATTGTGATCATTGTGCCTATCTCGAATAGCGGTTACTAGTTCTCTTGTTTGCGATATCCGTTAATCAAAAGGCATGGTAATAGTCATCCTTATAATTTGATTAACTACACTTATTCCCCGATTCCGAGTTGATTTCACAAATTTCAATCGATATTAACCATTAATATCATTGACTCTGGCCAGAGATTTCGTTAATCGACTCATCGAGCGGCGCCTAAGAGATATCTCTTCCTTTCGGAATAAACAATTCCTATCTTGGAGACTCACATTGAATTCCGTGTTTCGGACAATACCCAATGATGACCCTTTTAACTCCCTGTTACGGTGAGCGTAAGATCATATCAAAGCATTGTGTTACGCACGTAACGCAATCAATGATCCCCTCAAGTATGAAGAATCTAAAACCCCATCCGTCGCAAGTCCATCTATAATGACTAAACCATGTCATGGACTCGCGGCTTTGGTCATATCCAATACATGTAACCTAACATATATCTACGTTCCCGATTCGACAAGCATCTTGTCCCATGATTAGCAAAACATAATCATCTCCTCGGCAAACGTACTAGTGTACGCGTTCAGTCTATCCAATAATAGAAATGCTACTCTCTTAAGCAAGCTAATCCGCGACTAGGGATGTTTAGAAATGACACTTTAAGTGTGATGGTTTCGCTGCACATGGTCCTCAACCATGTCGACGTCCACACAAGTTCAAATCAAGGTTCATGTAACAATCATATTACACAACCCGCACACAGTTTTCATATAAGGTGAATGCATATTTAATTTAAGTAAACAAAATTTTTAAAAGGAATGCATTCATATGGACTAAGTATTTGGGTGATACAACGTTTACCTATGGGTATCTCTATACCCATAACCTGCGAGGACTATCGTATTAGATAACTACACTCTACTCTCTTCTTCCTCCTCTAGGTATCTCCATACCCATAGTCATCGCATGACAGTCACGCGCGACTAGAGAGAGCGGTTTTGTAAACGGGTCCGCACGTTCCCGCTAGTGTTAATCATCATCAGGATTGGAACATTTCCAATACCTACGATCACATCTTTTCACAAAATTTCATGGATCAAATGAAATTTTCTGAGTATTGGCTAGAAGTGGTTGTGACCTCGGCATTTTTGGCTTGTACTATTGCGTCTCACGCAATAAACAACCATAAATCCGATAACTCGTGACTACTAGAGTTTGGTCATGTATCCTTGATCCATACCACTTCCTTTTGCGATTAATAACCGCAATATACTCGCCACCGTAAATAGAATCATAAACTATTGGTCTTGTGGAACCTTTCCACATAACCGTGTTTTCATTTAAGCAAAACATGTACATACTTTGTGATCGAAAGTCGTGCTACATATTTGGACGTGCTTAATCTTTGGAAACTGTTGTTGTTATAACTCTTTATAACCAACACGTCCTCCACACCATTATAGATAAAAATCCTGAATTCTTTCGCAAAGTATTCAAGAATAAACTTCACCTTTATCAATATAAATCCCGATGGGTTTAGATATACATAACCATTATGTATATATTTGTATAACCATTATACATTCACAAGAGTTAGTCTCATGTAATCGAATTACATTCAAACTCATGTGATTCCCATGATTTTTATTGACGGTGAATTAGACGCTTTATTTGTACGACAGATAGCCACATACATATCATGACAGATATAATAGATCCTAACATCAAAATGTAAGGCATCATATTATTACTTTTCGCGCTGCTTGATGTCTCACATCGAGCCGTTGAAAATTGCTGTCATTCGACATTTAGATTTAACTCCTCCAAGGAGTTTACATGTTGAAAACCATTTTCAACAATATGTCGATATATGTGCTATAACATAGAACGAGGAACTTCTTAGATCTATCTTATAGATCTTCACGCTTATTTCATAAGCGGTCTCGCCTAAATCATTTGTCGTTACAAGAAATATAACGCAGCTCCCACTAACCTTCATGTGTACACAAAGTTTCCATTCGTTTCGACAATTTTATAATAGTTTATAACTTCGTCAAAACGAATATTCCAATTCCGAGAAGCTTTCTCTAATCCATCATATGGATCGTTAAAGCGTGCATATCTTATCCCCGATTCTTATGAATCGACAAAACCGTAAGGTTGTGTCAAGTACACATCCTTTCATAAAATTTCTGTCAAGAAATTCGGTTTTGACATCCATTTTGCCACATCACATAGTCATAATACGCGACCATGACAAGCAGAATTTCGAGAATGTGGAAGCATGACAACATGCGAAAACGTTTCTTCATAGTCCGACTATGAATTGCATGAAACTCTTCGCAAAAAGCCTCGCTTGACATATATGCGTATTCCTATCCATGTAGGTTCTTCATCTTGAAAAACCCACTCACATTTCACGGGTCTAACCCAGAAAGTAATGAAATCAAGTTCTAAACTTGATAATTCACATGGATCGAATCTCAGATTTCATGACACCATGTCATGTGGAATCAACTTTTCATAGCATCCTTGTAGGATATCGAATCATCATATGATTTCAATCTATCATCATTAGCCACGATAAATCCGTATTTACCGGCTTATGATATAGCCTACTTGATCTACGAAAAATTCCTTTGTGTGTTCGACTTACGTTCATCAACTCTTGATGAAGCCATGTCAACTCTCATCGGTACAATGTTCATTTTCAGATCTCGGATTCTTTCGAGATTTATTCTACTCCCACTAGCCCGCATAGAGATAAATGGCACCAAGTTCCAAACTTGTGTGTATCTAGTCCTCCTCCAAGAAGGCATCTATTCGAGCCACGAAAATCTCATTTTCGTCGGGACGTTAGAACTAATACCCTTTAGTTTCCTTAAGGATAAACGAACAATTTCCAGATTTGGGATTGAGTTTAACCGAAACAAATTTCGAAATACACTCACATCCTCAAATCTGTACAAGTGACAACTTCGGAACCATTCCGATCCATATCTCATATGGCGTCTTTTGTACCAATTAGAAGGTTTATGATTCATATCTTATATGCAACCATTCATTAGTGCCGCTGTCTCAAGGGCGTATCCCCAAAACATTTTGGGAGATCCTATTGACTTATCATTTATCGAACCATGTCCAACATGCGTTCATTTCCTCTTTTCGGACACATCTCAATGTTCCGAATAAAGGCAATCGTGAAACGATTCCACAATCATAAATGATCATCAATATTCATAACTCAAATATCGCCTCTTCGATCCTATCGAAAGGTTTAGCTCAAATCCTCGCTTTCTCGATCCTATCGAAAAGCTGTGATTTTCTTGCTTAGTTGATTTCGTATTTCGTTTTTGAAACTCTTTGAACCTTTCAAAAGTCTCCGTTTCGGCACGCATTAAATAGATATTTTCATATCTACTTTAACCGTCCATAAACGTAACAAAATACCGATAGCCTCCTCTTGCCTCGGAACTTATCGGAACATTACATCTAAATGTAATTTCCAATAATTCGTTGGATCTTTCTCCAACCATTGGAGAATGATACCCTTTGTCATCTTGCCTAATAAATAAGTATCGCATTAATCAATCGAATCTAATTCGAATGATTCTAGCAATCCATCATATGGAATCTAGATACGCGAATCTCGTTTATATGGCCAAGACGGCAATGCCAAAAGAATCAATCAACCTCTTGGTTTAATCCTCCTCGGATTTCACCATTCTTTGAGTCACTAGTTTGAACAACTCCTTGTTCGAACTTTCTGTTTTGGAAAACATTTTCCCAAAATACCCTTAGACATAAATTTCTTTCGATCCCGTTTTTGAATTACAAGGACATCCATGCATCTATATGCAATGGATTCTTCGGATACTCCGAGTATCTCCAATTCAAATTTAAATCGCATCTCATGCAATTTTGGGATCGACTTATCTATCGAATGCATATGATATTCGGTCACGACGATCAAATCTCGTACCATCAACACACGAGTGTTAATCAAAGACCCATAAGGCGTCTCAAAATTAACCTACTCTTTGAGCCGCATCGAACCATTCAACGCGCTCTAGCTCTTGAAACTATTTCATGAGCGTTATGTTTTATTTTCATATACACCCGAATTCTCAAAACAATTTTGAGAATATGCGCGTCTATACATGCCACCACAAGGCACGTAATATCGTTCGATTCCTTCTTAAAGTTTATCGAACCCGGCTTTCTCTAAAGCCAAAGCCTGGAGCCCCGAATCTACCATTTCCGTGTCCAACACGTTCCTTTAAGTCTAAGAACTATTCTTTGACTATCAAGATTAATAACGGTAATTCCGGCCCAAAAGTCATCTATTATATCGATCTAATCGATATATTTGGTGTTGCTTGAAAACATAATTCTAAACGGATGATGAAGATTAACTCCTAACCGTGCGTACTTAATCTATATGCATATGATGAATATATGATAGTGTTATTTTATCGAATCGATAACCCTCATACCGATACGGGACTCCAAGTCCATAACACTCAAGACCCATATTTTACGATCCTCCCATAAGTGACTATGGACGACAAATGAGATCTCGATATTTTAGGTAGGATTAAATCCAATCGTATCCAATACGACTCTTCTTCCTTTATAGAATTTCGGTGATGGATCGTATCCTATACAATCCCAGTTCCGTGTGTGCATTCTATCTATGCCCCGAACTCCAATCGGATTGGCTTGGACGGTTAAGTCATAACCATATCCATCGTATCGTTCAATTGAACTACTCACGTGCCCGACTATGGCCTGAAACCACGTGAGTCCCCAATTAACGCTTACCACCCACACCAACATATACAATAGTACGTGCCCGACTATGGCCTGAAACCACGCACTATGTCATATCAATCTCGATGGTTGTGGATATGGAAGGCATTTTCATGACTTAAATATTATGAGGGATCATGCCATTGCACGTTTCTAAATCCGTGACATAATCCAATTATATCACTATCACAAGATTTTTCTATATGCATATGATTTTATTTGGGAGTCTAATTATTCGAAATAATTATCTAATAATATGCTAGTATGATTGATGCCGATCAAATCAATATAAAGAACTCAAAATTCCGAGCTTCGTAGCCAAAGTTATCGCGAAAACAAAAACAGCATCCAGAGAAGGGTCCGTTATAACGGACTGCCCCATCCGTTGTAACGCAGGGGCCACGGGGCGCGAGAAAACCTCGCCCGGGACGCGTCCGGGGCGCCAAAAACTGCCCCCGGGGCGGCAGAAAAACTATTTTTCTGCACCCTTTCGATATTTCATTAGAACGACACTAATACTTCGCTCAAATGAAATATATTACAACGTGAAAGTTCTAGATAATCTCATTATCTAACTAACACAATTTGAACCATTCAAATCGGAATTTCCTACTGAAAGTTATACCAGTTTTAGTAAAATACGAACAAATGAAAATGTAAGTTTATCCAATAGACACCTTTTCAACCAGAAAACTACAGACACCTTTTCAGTATTCTGTTGAAACAAAAATATTAAATTGTTCCAACCGACTTTGAACCTGAACGAAAGTTCTAGATAATCTTATTATCTAACTAACCCAATTGGATTGAACTCAATTGGAGTTTCTATGCGACATATACGGACGTTTTAGTCTCTGTATGTCAAACAGTCGCACCCTTTCAGTATTTCATAAAAACGACACTGATAATTCGTTCAAATGAAAAAACGTTCTGTATCAAAGTCATAGATAATCTCATTATCTAACTACGCCAATTTGATCCAATCAATTTGGAGTTTCCCACTGAAAATTAGCTTAGTTTTACTCACTGTTTCGTATTCTAATTTTCTGCAGATTTTGCCGTTTCGTCCGTTTTCGCTCGTTTCCAAACGATAAATCATGAAACTTTTTCACGATCATTCCTAGATACTCTCAATCAACTTTTGATCGATCTCTAGCGAATTCCACTTGTGATTTTAACGGAATTTGACTTTCTCTATATGTAACATCATGCAAACGGGTACGAACTTTGATAACCCGTGCGTATATCTAATATACGACTATGATTCGACCCTCGAATCGATGGCGATCGCTCTGATACCACTGTAGGGAAAATCCTCGAATCGATGGCGATCGCTCTGATACCACTGTTGGGGAATATCCTCGACCCCGGGCCCGCGCAGCGGATATGTAGGCCCAGTTCGATTCTCCGATTCCCGAGATCACGCCACGACTTCGAGGGTACGATGCGAATAGAAGGACAGATTCATACCAGTGCCAAATTGATGGCACACGAAGGGTTGATCGCCGCCTTCTATTTCCTTCGGTGTCACGTTGGTGACTAGCCCGTACGTCCCATACCGCACGTCTCCCACCGTTTCGACACGCCTCGGGTTGTCTTCGTGCGTTCCATGCCCGCATGATTCCACAGCCCGTTACTCGATTACTTCTCCGGTTTGATCACAACGAAGAGCCACATGTGTCGCTCCTCTACCCGTATCCACCGTGAGTCGTAGCACCTCGGTCGCAGATGCACCTGCCTAGACGATGCACCGGCGAACTTGCATGATTGCGTTTCGATTCTCTAGACGGAGAAAATTCTTTTCTCCTTCTCTCTCAATCTCTTCGCACTCTTTCATCAAGTGATTAGAGTCTCTTAATTTCTGGATTAATTCTAAATTAACTCCATTAATTTTCTGGTTGAACTAATCTAATTATTCAACTGGTTGGACTGATGAGAGAGAGAGAAACATCCTATATATACTCCATAGGATAAGGATGGGCCAAAAGGTATGTATATCTTCTATACACCTTTTCAAACAGAAAACTGCATACACCCTTTCAGTAATCTGTCAGAACGAAAATATTAAATCGTTCCAACCGACTTTGAACATTTACGAAAGTTGTAGATAATCTAATTATCTTTCCAACCCAATTTGGCCCAGCCCAATTGGAGTTCGGACCCGAAAGTTACGGCCGTTTTACTGACTGTATTTCAAACTGTCGCACCCTTTCGGTATTTCATTAGAACGATACTGATACTTCGCTCAAATGAAATATATTACAACATCAAAGTTCTAGCTAATCTCATTATCTAACTAACCCAATTTGAACCATTCAAATCGGAGTTTCCTACTGAAAGTTATACCAGTTTTACTAATCTGTTTCGTATGCCCACGAACGCGTACGTTCGTTTGTCCTACGTACCATTTTAGCGATGATCCAAAACTGTATTTCCTTCATATCACATCTATGCGGTTGAATTTTTATTTTCATGTATATATTGTGAGAAATATACGTTGTTGGCCGAGTTGGCCAAACAAGGATGTTGGCCATTGAACATATATATATATTTTTTTCAAATACTTTTATGACTATTTTATAAAGTATTTAATTTATGCAATAATTTATATGTATATTTTCAAAAGTTTGATTTTTTTACAAATGAAAACAAATTTATATAAATGATTTATTTTAACACTTATTTTAAGATGCGCAAAAAATAGTTCTACAAAAATGAAATCCAGCCAATGAGCTCATAACTACAGGGTGTAAACGGTTCGGATCAGGTTCGGATAGTGATCATACCAGATTTGTATCCATATTTTTTCGGATACGGATATTCGGATACATAATAATCCGGATATGGTTCGAATATTAAACGGATACGTATACGGTTCGGATATTGTCGTATACGAATACTGATATACATTTTTTTCGGATAATTAAAACGAATATTTGATACGTAAAATAACTATTTATTTAACCTTCGACAATGAACTAAAATTAAAATTAAAATAATATCTAAAGAGGACATCATAAGTTTGTAAAATTGTTGAGAAAATCTTGATTTTCACAAAAAACCACTCATGAAATTTGAAAAATAAATGTAGGGAAAGGAAAAACCTAGGAGAAGAAGGAAATAATTTTGGGATTGGAAAATATCTTGAAAAAAGATTTCATGTATTTTTTTTAAATAAAATTAGTTCGTGAATCATGAGACATGTAAATATAAATTTTTATTAGGTCAATGAGATTATCACTATTTAAATGTTAAATAAGTTATGAAAAACGGATATCCGTTTTTTATTGTTATTCAGATCCGAATAATATCCGGATCCGGATAATATTTTGAATATCGGATTTGGATCCGGATTCGAAAAAAGAATCCGGCCCGGATCCGAATAATTTTATTTTGGATTTTGGATAATATCTGAATCGTTTACATCCCTATCCATAGCTCAGTTGTTTTTTTTTAATGGTATCCGATAAGCAATCACTTTCGTTATTGATACCTAATTTTTTTTATGTCAATGAGGATCGAACTCACAATCTCTCACAACATATGATTTTTTGTGTTCAACACTCAACCAACTATGTTATGGTTTATTGTGAGAAGTTGTTGGTTCAAGTCTCATTAGCATCAATGAACGAAGAACCACCGAACCTTTCTCATTTACTCGTTTATGTCATAATTTGTTGAGCGTGAAACACAAAAATCATATGTTTTGAAAGGTCATAAATCTTATCTCCATTGACATAAATGAATGTATGACATATGACGTTTCTTCGTTTATTATAAAAAATATTGATAATCAAAATAATATAACAAAATTTAGAATATACTAGCTTTATCCCCGCGCAATTGCGCGGGATGTTTTTTATATAATTATTTAAATATAATTAACGTGTGTGCGAATTAACGCGTGTGCGAATTAACGCGCATGCGTTTGAACTAAATTAATCTAATCATGATATATTTGCAAATATCATGATGTCAATAGATGCATAAGGTTCATGAAATTAGTCTATCACGGATATTATTTTCTAATATAATTTGTATAAATAGCATTTGTTAAGGTGCTTCTAAAATCGATTAATATAATCAGGACATATTCGCAAATTTTAATATGTATGTAAAATAGGAAAAAAAAGACCAAAATGTAAAATAAGAAAAAAGGATTGAAATGTAAATAAAAAAGGACCAAAATGTAAATAAAAGGACAAAAATGTAAATCAAAACTAAAAAGGACGAAAATATAAATTAAAAAATGTAAAAAAGGTCCGAAATGTAAATTAAAAAAGACCAAAATATAAATTCAAACTAAAAAGGACCAAAATGTAAAAAAAAGGACCAAAATATAAATTAAAAATGTAAAAAAGGACCAAAATTTCAATAAAAAGGACCCAAATATAAATTAAAACAAAAAAAGACCCAAATATTAATAAAAAGGACCAAAATATAAATTAAAAAAAATATTTTTACACAAAAGCCCTTGATGACGTGGAGGCTTAGAATTGCAAGAATTTTGTTTGATTTATATATAAGATATAATGTATGTAAAATAAGAAAAAAAGACCAAATGTAAAAAAGGACCAAAATGTAAAATAAGGAAAAAGATCAAAATGTAAAAAAAGATCGAAATGTAAATTAAAAAGGACCAAAACGTAAATATAAAGGACCAACATGTAAATTAAAACTAAAAATGACCAAAATGTAAATGAAAATGACCAAAATGTAAATTAAAAATGTAAAAAAGGACCGAAATCTAAATAAAAGAGGACCAAATTATAAATAAAAAGGATAAAAATGTAAATTAAAAAGGACCAAAATGTAATAAAAAGGACCAAAATGTAAATTAAAAATGTAAAAAAGGATCGAAATGTAAAAAAAGGACCAAATTGTAAAAAAAAAAGGATCAAAATATAAATTAAAACTAAAAAAGACCAAAATGTAAATATAGTCTAAAAAAGATCAAAATATAAGATATAATTTTTTTTTTTACAAAAAATCCGCTGATGACGTAGATGCTTAGAATTGCAAGGATTTTTTCTCATATAAGATTAATTTGTTTGCAATTTAGTAATTTGTAACGAAATATAATCCGAGGATGTTTTTACAATATTTTATGTTCATAATTTACTAGGGATGTCAACGGGGCGGGTCAGGTTTGGGTAAGCCTCCCCCATACCCGAACCCGAAATTTCGGGTATTACCCGAACCGAACCCGAACCCAAAATACCCGCGGGTAAAAATCCATATCCGAACCCGAACCCGCGGGTAACGGGTATACCCGAACCCGAACCCGTTACCCGAAAATTATTAATAAATAATCTAACAAAATTAAAAAATTAAAAATTATTATACAAATACGTAAAATTATCAATAATTTTAAATACATAAAACAAACAACTTGTACAAATACATCAAAAATCCAAATATTACAAATAATTAATCCATAAAACATCCAAAATTTTCTTATTATGGGATATTTTCGGGTAATTTTCGGGTAATTTTCGGGTTCGGGTTCGGGTAACGGGTATACCCGCGGGTAATAAATTTCTCCCGTACCCGAACCCGAACCCGAACCCGGAGCGGATATTTTTTTTCGGGTATTACCAGACCCACGGGTATTTTTTTCGGGTATTACCCGCCCCGTTCGGGTCGGGTACCCGCGGGTTCGGGTTTCTACCCGGCCCATTGACATCCCTAGAATTTACTCAGCAGGGTGAATAGAGAGATTAATGAAAGTTCTTACTCGTTCGTTGTATGACACTTTTTCCTTGCATAAAAGCCCTTGGGCAAATTAAGAATTGGAAATTGAGCCTCGCTACACAAGGCGCGTTTATTTTATTAAAAAGGTCTGCTATTTTTAGCAGTCGCAACTCGCAAATCATATGCATATTTCAAATCTATTAGTTTTTCCAAATCGAGATTTTCTTCGTGTCATTTCAACCGATTCTTCTCACAATTGAGTTTTGGCCACTGAACCACCAACACAACATGATCTCATTGCATACTTAGCCTCTGGTTGCAAATCCAAAGAGAAATTGAGGTAATTTACAAATTTCCATGTCAAATTGCTAGGGACATATATGAAGGAAATACAGTTTCAGGATCAACCGTAAAAGTGTGCACGTGGATGAACGAATGTAAGCGTACATTCGTGGCCATAACTGTCAGTGGGAAAATCCGATTTGAATGATTCAAATTGGGTTAGATAGATAATTGGATTATCTATAACCTTCATGTAGAAATATATTTCATATGAACGAAGTATCAGTGTCGTTTATGTGAAATACCGAAAGGGTGCAACAGTATGACATACAGTTAGTAAAACAGTCATAACTTTTGCATACGAACTCCAATTGGGCTGGGCCAAATTGGGTTGAGTAGATAATAAGATTATCTACAACTTTCGTGTTGGTTGATTTTCTGTCAGAGAAATTTATCAATTTCGTCTGGACAGAATACTGAACAGGTTCATACAATTTCGTCTTATGGGTCTTATGGGATCTCGCTATTTAGGTAGGATTATATCCAATCGCATCCAATGCGACTCTTGAACCTTTATAGGATTTCGGTGATGGATCGTATCATATACAATCCCAGTTCCGTGTGTGCATCCTATCTATGCCCCGAACTTCCAATCAAGTCGGCTTTGGCCTCAACCCTTACTGGCTTGAACGGTTAAGTCACAACCATACTCAGCGTATCGTTCAAATAAACTATTAATAAGTCGGCTTTGGCCTTAAACCTTATCAGTCCCTATTTAACGCTTGCCACCCCGTCGATGACTACAATAACCCATGTCGGCTTTGGCCTTAACCCATGTGAGACGTAGTACCGATCATAGTGGTTGTGAATACGGAAGGCATTTCCATGACTTAAATATTATGAGGGATCATGACATTCATGTTTAATAATTCGTGACATAATCATATTATATCACTATCACAAGATTTTATCAAAATGCATATGATTTATTTAGGGAGACTAATTATTCTAAATAATTAATTATCTAATATGCTAGTATGATAGAATTAATTGATTAGAGATAAATATAGGCCTAAAGGTATGTATATCTCATATACACCTTTTCAAACAGAAAACTGCATACACCCTTTCAGTAATCTGTCAGAACGAAAATGGTAAATTCCTCTGACAGAAAATCAACTAACATGAAAATTCTAGATAATCTTATTATCTTTCCAACCCAATTTGGCCCAGCCCAATTGGAATTCGGACCCGAAAGTTACGGCCGTTTTACTGACTTTATGTCAAATGGTCGCACCCTTTCGGTATTTCATTAGAACGACACCGATACTTCGCTAAAATGAAATATATTAGAACATGAAAGTTTTAGATAATCGTATTATCTAACTAACCCAATTTGAACCATTCAAATAAGAATTTCCTACTGAAAGTTATACCAGTTTTAGTAAAATACGGACAAATGAAAAGGTAAGTATATCCAATAGACACCTTTTCAACCAGAAAACTACAGACACCTTTTAAGTATTCTGTTGAAACGAAAATATTAAATTGTCCCAACCGACTTTGAACGTGAACGAACGTTCTAGATAATCTTATTATCTAACTAACCCAATTGGATTGGACTCAATTGGAGTTTCGATGCGACATATACGGACGTTTTAGTCTCTGTATGTCAAACAGTCGCACTATTTCAGTATTCCTTAAAAACGACACTGATAATTCGTTCAAATGAAAAAACTTTCTGTATCAAAGTCATAGATAATCTCATTATCTAACTACGCCAATTTGATCCAATCAATTTGGATTTTCCTACTGAAAGATATGACCACGAATGTACGCTTACATTCGTTTATCCTTGTGTACACTTTTACGGTTGATCCTGAAACTGTATTTCCTTCATATGTGATGTGGCAAAATGGATGTCAAAACCGAATTTCTTGACCGAAATTTTATGAAAGGATGTGTACTTGACACAACCTTACGGTTTTGTCGATTCATAAGAATCGGGGATAAGATATGCACGCTTTAACGATCCATATGATGGATTAGAGAAAGCTTCTCGGAATTGGAATATTCGTTTTGACGAAGTTATAAACTGTTATCAAATTGTCGAAACGAATGGAAACTTTGTGTACACATGAAGGTTAGTGGGAGATGCGTTATATTTCTTGTAACGACAAAGGATTTAGGCGAGATCGCTTATGAAATAAGCGTGAAGATCTATAGGATAGATCTAAGAAGTTTCCCGTTCTATGTTATAACACATATATCGACATATTGTTGAAAATTGTTTTCAACATGTAAATTCCTTGGAGGAGTTAAATCGAAATGTCGAATGGCAGAAATTTTCAACGGCTTGATGTGAGACATCAAGCAGCGCGAAAAGTAATAATATGATGCCTTACATTTGATGTTAGGATCTATTATATCTGTCATGATATGTATATGGCTATCTGTCAAACAAATAAAGCGTCTAGTTCACCGTCAATAAAATTCATGGGAATCACATGAGTTTGAATGTAATTCGATTACATGAGACTAACTCTTGTGAATGTATTATGGTTATACAAATATATACATAATGGTTATGTATATTTAAACCCATCGGGATTTGTATTGATAGAGATGAAGTTTATCTTTGAATACTTTGCGAAAGAATTCAGGATTTTTTTATCTATAATGGTGTGGAGGACGTGTTGGTTATAAAGAGTTATAACAACAACAGTTTTCAAAGATTAAGCACGTCCAAATATGTAGCACGACTTTCGATCACAAATTGTGTACATGTTTTGCTTAAATGAAAACACGGTTCTGTGGAAATGTTCCACAAGACCAATAGTTTATGATTCTATTTACGGAGGCGAGTATATTGCGGTTATTAATCGCAAAAAGAAGTGGTATGGATCAAGGATCCATGACCAAACTCTAGTAGTCACGAGTTATCGGATTTATGGTTGTTTATTGCGTGAGACGCAATCGTACAACCCAAAAATGCCGAGGTCACAACCACTTCTAGCCAATACTCAGAAAATTTCATTTGATCCATGAAATTTTGTGAAAAGATGTGATCGTAGGTATTGGAAATGTTCAAATCCTGATGATGATTAATACTAGCGGGAACGTGCGGACCCGTTTACAAAACCGCTCTGTCTAGTCGCGCGTGAGTGTCATGCGATGACTATGGGTATGGAGATACCTAGAGGAGGAAGAAGAGAGTAGAGTGTAGTTATCTAATACGATAGTCCTCGCAGGTTATGGGTATGGAGATACCCATAGGTAAACGTTGTATCACCCAAATACTTAGTCCATATGAATGTATCCCTTTTAAAATTTTTGTTTACTTAAAATAATATGCATTCACCTTATATGAAAACTGTGTGCGGGTTGTGTAATATGATTGTTACATGAACCTTGATTTGAACTTGTGTGGACGTCGACATGGTTGAGGACCATGTGCAGGAAAACCGTCACACTTAAAGTGTCATTTCTAAACATCCCTAGTCGCGGATCAGCTTGCTTAAGAGAGAAGCATTTCTATTATTGGATAATATACTGGACGTG
Source organism: Luzula sylvatica (assembly GCA_946800325.1). Taxonomy (NCBI): domain Eukaryota; kingdom Viridiplantae; phylum Streptophyta; class Magnoliopsida; order Poales; family Juncaceae; genus Luzula; species Luzula sylvatica. The sequence goes on along the minus strand of OX326956.1, from coordinate 69,069,100 downwards.
TACACTAGTACGTTTGCCGAGGAGATGATTATGTTTTTGAAGGAAATACAGTTTCAGGATCAACCATAAAAGTGTACACAAGGATAAACGAATGTAGTCGTACATTCGTGGCCATAACTGTCAGTGGGAAAATCCGATTTGAATGGTTCAAATTGGGTTAGATAGATAATGAGATTATCTACAACCTTCATATAGAAATATATTTCATATGAACGAAGTATAAGTGTCGTTTCTGTGAAATACCGAAAGGGTGCAACAGTATGACATACAGTTAGTAAAACAGTCATAACTTTTGCATACGAACTCCAATTGGGCTGGGCCAAATTGGGTTGAGTAGATAATAAGATTATCTACAACTTTCGTGTTGGTTGATTTTCTGTCAGAGAAATTTATCAATTTCGTCTGGACAGAATACTGAACAGGTTCATACAGTTTTCTGTGTGAAAGGGTGTATATTGGATATACATGCCTTTTGGCTAATCCTTATCCTATTAGGTATAAATAGGATTTTCTCTCTCATCTTCACTAAGGGAATTCAGAAGGAATTCATCAGTTGAATCATTCTAAGCAAGTGATTATTCTGCCCAATATACACAAGAAAAAGAGCAAATTCAGATTTGATCTTTAGTGAGTGAAAGGGTGCGAAGAGAGAGAAATCGAGAAAGGAGTTTCTCGAGGAATAGAGAATCGATTAGATCGAGCAAGTTCGCCGGTGCATCGTCTAGGCAGGTGCATCCGCGACCGACGTCTTGCGACTCACGGTGGATACAAGTAGAGGAGCGACAATTGTGGCTCTTGGATTGTGATCGACTCAAGGAGTGAGAAGATGGTCAACGAACGGTGAAAGACGCGTGGTATGGGACGCGCGGATTGTCACCAACGTGACAGGAGATAGAAGGCGGCGATCAACCCTTCGTGCGTGATCAATTTCACGCTGGTATAGATCTATCCTTCTATTCGCATCGTACCCTCGAAGTCATGGCGTGATCTCGGGAATCGGGGAATCGGACCGGGCCTTCATTCCGCTGCGCGGGCCCGGGGTCGAGGATATTCTCCATCAGTGGTATCAGAGCGATCGCCATCGATTCGAGGGTCGAATCATAGTCGTATATTAGATATACGCACGGGTTATCAAAGTTCGTACCCGTTTGCATGATGTTACATATTTAGAATGTCAAATTCCATTAAAATCACAAGTGAAATTCGCTAGAGATCGATCAATAGTTGATTGAGAGTATCTAGGAATAATCGTGAAAAGGTTTCATGATTGATCGTTTTGGAAACGAGCGAAAACAGCAGTTCAAAAATCGCATAGTCCGTTATAACGGACTTGGTGTCCGTTGTAACGGACCCTGTATAGGATGCGGGGGTGTGAGGAGGACCGTGAAAACTGCATATTCCGTTGTAACGGACTTGGAGTCCGTTGTAACGGACCTTGTATCTGATACGAGGTTGCGGGGATGCCTAGGGTGTCTATTGGAGTCCGTTGTAACGGACTGGGTCCGTTGTAACGGAGCTCTACACAGTTGGTCCGTTGTAACGGACTGTATGTTGCGTTGTAACGGACTGGTCTCTGGAAATTTGGACGAAAGTTTGCAGAAAATAGCGTTGTAACGGACCTAGGTTGCGTTGTAACGGACATGTTTCTGGCAAAATTTGGCCAAACTCCGAAATAAATAGCGTTGTAACGGACTGGACTTCCGTTGTAACGGAGTGCCAAATATACTGGAGGTCCGTTGTAACGGACTATGTTGCGTTACAACGGACTGGTTTCTGGTTGCTGATTTTGTTTTCGTGATAACTTAGGCTACACAACTTGGAATTTTGAGTTCTTTATATCGATTTGATCGGCATCAATCATACTAGCATATAATTAGATAATTATTTAGAATAATTAGACTCCCAAATAAATACATATGCATTTATGAAAATCTTGTGATAGTGATATAATTGGATTATGTCACGGATTTAGAAACGTGCAATGGCATGATCCCTCATAATATTTAAGTCATGGAAATGCCTTCCATATTCACAACCACTATGATCGGTACTACGTCTCACATGGGTTAAGGCCAAAGCCGACATGGGTTATTGTAGTCATCGACGGGGTGGCAAGCGTTAAATAGGGACTGATAAGGGTTAAGGCCAAAGCCGACTTATTAGTAGTTTATTTGAACGATACGATGAGTATGGTTGTGACTTAACCGTTCTAGCCAGTAAGGGTTGAGGCCAAAGTCGACTTGATTGGAAGTTCGGGGCATAGATAGGATGCACACACGGAACTGGGATTGTATTGGATACGATCCATCACCGAAATCCTATAAAGGTTCAAGAGTCGCATTGGATGTGATTGGATATAATCCTACCTAAATAGCGAGATCCCATTCGTCTGCCAAAGCAACTTATGGGAGGATCGTAAAATATGGGTCTTGAGTGTTATGGACTTGGAGTCCCGTATCGGTATGAGGGTTATCGATTCGATAAAACAACACTATCATATATTCATCATATAAGCATATAGATTAAGTACGTACGGTTAGGAGTTAATCTTCATCATCCGTTTAGAATTACGTTTTCAAGCAACACCAAATATATCGATGAGATCGATATGATAGATAGCTTTTGGGCCGGAATTGCCATGATTAACCATGATGGTCAAAGAATGGTTCTTAGACTTAAAGGAACGTGTTGGACACAGAAACGGTAGATTCGGGGCTCGAGGCTTTGGCTTTAGAGAAAGCCGGGTTCGATAAACTTTAAGAAGGAATCGAACGATATTACGTGTCTTGTGGTGGCACGTATAGACGCATATTCTCAAAATTGTTTTGAGAATTTGGGTGTATATGAAAGTAAAACACAAAGCTCATGAAATAGTTTCAAGAGCTAGAGCGCGTTGAATGGTTCGATGCGGCTCAAAGAGTAGGTTAATTTTGAGACGCCTTATGGGTCTTGGATTAACACTCGTGTGTTGATGGTACGAGATTTGATGTTCGTGACCGAATATCATATGCATTCGATAGATAAGTCGATCCCGAAATTGCATATGATGCGATTTAAATTTGAATTGGAGATGCTCAGAGTATCCGAGGAATCCAATGCATATAGATGCGTGGATGTCCTTGTAATTCAAAAGCGGGATCGAAAGAAATGTATGTCTAAGGGTATTTTGGGAAAATGTTTTCCAAAATGGAGAGTTCGGACAAAGAGTTGTCCAAACTAATGACTCAAAGAATGGTGAAATCCGAGGAGGATTAAACCTAGAAGTTGATTGCTTCTTTTGGCATTGCCGTCTTGGCCATATAAACGAGATACGCGTATCTAGATTCCATGTGATGGAATGCTAGAATCATTCGAATTAGATTTGATTGATTAATGCAATACTTATTTATTAGGCAAAACGACAAAGGACATCATTCTCCAAAGTATTGGAGAAAGATCCAGCGAATTATTGGAAATTATATTCACATATGATGTTCCGATAAGTTCCGAGGCAAGAGGAGGCTATCGATATTTTGTTACGTTTATGGACGGTTAAAGTAGATATGAAAATATCTATTTAATGCGTTCCGAAACAGAGACTTTTGAAAGGTTCAAAGAGTTTCAAAAACGAAATACGAAATCAACTAAGCAAGAAAATCAAAGTTTTTCGATAGGATCGAGAAGGCGAGTATTTGAGCTAAACCTTTCGATAGGATCGAAGAGGCGATATTTGAGTTATGAATATTGATGATCATTTATGATTGTGGAATCGTTTCACGATTGTCTTCATTTGGAACATTGAGATGTGTCCGAAAAGAAGAAATGAACGCATGTTGGACATGGTTCGATAAATGATAAGTCAATAGGATCTCCCAAAAATGTTTTGGGATACGCCCTTGAGACAGCGGCACTAATGAATGGTTGCATATAAGATATGGACCATCAACCTTCTAATCGGTACAAAAGACGCCATATGAGATATGGATCGGAATGGTTCCGAAGTGGTCATTTGTACAGATTTGAGGATGTGGGTATATTTCGAAATTTGTTTCGGTTAAACTCAATCCCAAATCTGAAAATTGTTCGTTTATCCTTAAGGAAACTAAAGGGTATTAGTTCTAATGTCCCGACGAAAATGAGATTTTCGTGGCTCGAAGAGATGCCTTCTTGGAGGAGGACTAGATGCGCACAAGTTTGGAACTTGGTGCCATTTATCTCTATGCGGGCTAGTGGGAGTAGAATAAATCTCGAAAGAGTTCGTGATTTGAAAATGAACATTGTACCGATGAAAGTTGACATGGCTTCGTCAAGAGTTGATGAACGCAAGTCAAACACACAAATGAATTTTTCATAGATCAAGTAGGCTATATCATAAGCCGATAAATACGGATTTATCGTGGCTAATGATGATAGATGGAAATCATATGATGATTCGATATCCTACAAGGATGCTATGAAAAGTTGATTCCACATGACATGGTGTCATGAAATCTGAGATTCGATCCATGTAAATTATCAAGTTTAGAACTTGATTTCATTACTTTCTGGGTTAGACCCGTGAAATGTGAGTGGGTTTTTCTAGATGAAGAACCTACATGGATAGGAATACGCATATATGTAAAGCGAGGCTTTTTGCGAAGAGTTTCATGCAATTCATAGTCGGACTATGAAGAAACGTTTTCGCATGTTGCCATGCTTTCACATTCTCGGAATTCTGCTTGTCATGGTCGCGTATTATGATATGTGATGTGGCAAAATGGATGTCAAAACCAAATTTCTTGACAGAAATTTAATGAAAGGATGTGTACATGACACAACCTTACGGTTTTGTCGATTCATAAGAATCGGGGATAAGATATGCACGCTTTAACGATCCATATGATGGATTAGAGAAAGCTTCTCGGAATTGGAATATTCGTTTTGACGAAGTTATAAAATGTTATAAAATTGTCGAAACGAATGGAAACTTTGTGTACACATGAAGGTTAGTGGGAGCTGCGTTATATTTCTTGTAAAGACAAAGGATTTAGACGAGACCGCTTATGAATTAAGCGTGAAGATCTATAGGATAGATCTAAGAAGTTCCTCGTTCTATGTTATAGCACTTACATCGACATATTGTTGAAAATGGTTTTCAACAAGTAAACTCCTTGGAGGAGTTAAATCGAAATGTCGAATGGCAGAAATTTTCAACGGCTCGATGTGAGACATCGAGCAGCGCGAATAGTAGTAATATGATGCCTTCCATTTGATGTTAGGATCTAGTATATCTGTCATGATATGTATGTGGCTATATGTCATACAAATAAAGCGTCTAGTTCACCGTCAATACAATTCATGGGAATCACATGAGTTTGAATGTAATTCGATTACATAAGACTAACTCTTGTGAATGTATAATGGTTATACAAATATATACATAATGGTTATGTATATTTAAACCCATCGGGATTTGTATTGATAGAGGTGAAGTTTATCCTTGAATACTTTGCGAAAGAATTCAGGATTTATTATCTATAATGGTGTGGAGGACGTGTTGGTTATAAAGAGTTATAACAACAACAGTTTCCAAAGATTAAGCACGTCCAAATATGTAGCACGACTTTCGATCACAAAGTGTGTACATGTTTTGCTTAAATGAAAACACGGTTATGTGGAAAGGTTCCACAAGACCAATAGTTTATGATTCTATTTACGGTGGCGAGTATATTGCGGTTATTAATCGCAAAAGGAAGTGGTATGGATCAAGGATACATGACCAAACTCTAGTAGTCACGAGTTATCGGATTTATGGTTGTTTATTGCGTGAGACGCAATAGTACAAGCCAAAAATGCCGAGGTCACAACCACTTCTAGCCAATACTCAGAAAATTTCATTTGATCCATGAAATTTTGTGACAAGATGTGATCGTAGGTATTGGAAATGTTCCAATCATGATGATGATTAACACTAGCGGGAACGTGCGGACCCGTTTACAAAACCGCTCTCTCTAGTCGCGCCTGACTGTCATGCGATGACTATGGGTATGGAGATACCTAGAGGAGGAAGAAGAGAGTAGAGTGTAGTTATCTAATACGATAGTCCTCGCAGGTTGTGGGTATGGAGATACCCATAGGTAAACGTTGTATCACCCAAATACTTAGTCCATATGAATGTATCCCTTTAAAAAATTTTGTTTACTTAAATTTTCATGCATTCACCTTATATGAAAACTGTGTGCTGGGTTGTGTAATATGATTACATGAACCTTGATTTGAACTTGTGTGGACGTCGACATGGTTGAGGACCATGTGCAGCGAAACCGTCACACTTAAAGTGTCATTTCTAAACATCCCTAGTCGCGGGTCAGTTTGCTTAAGAGAGAAGCATTACTATTACAAGGGAATAGACTGAACGCGTACACTAGTACGTTTGCCGAGGAGATGATTATGTTTTGCTAATCATGGGACAAAGGAGTTTGTCGAATCGGGAACGCAGATATATGTTAGGTTACATGTATTGGATATGACCGAAGCCGCGAGACCATGACATGGTTTAGTCATTATAGATGGACTTGCGACGGATGGGGTTTTAGATTCTTCATACTTGAGGGGATCATTGATTGCGTTACGTGCGTAACACAATGCTTTGATATGATCTTATGCTCACCGTAACAGGGAGTTAAAAGGGTCATCATTGGGTATTGTCCGAAACACGGAATTCAATGTGAGTCTCCAAGATAGGAATTGTTTATTTCGAAAGGAAGAGATATCTCTTAGGCGCCGCTCGATGAGTCGATTAACGAAATCCGTGGCCACGGTCAATGATATTAATGGTTAATATCGATTGAAATTTGTTAACTCAACTCGGAATCGGGGAATAAGTATAGTTAATCAAATTATAAGGATGACTATTACCGTGCCTTTTGATTAACGGATATCGTAAACAAGAGAACTAGTAACCGCTATTCGAGATAGGCACAATGATCACAATCATTTTTCGTTTAACATGGGTAGCTATGATGGAGTGACTAGATCCCGCTCATGAGCTTGTAGGCATTGGAAACAACCTACTGCCATCGTTAAGTCGAACCTACATGGTCACACAACGAGTCGTACTAAGTCGGGCTTGATCATAAAATCGGCACATTCAATGTGCATAGCTTGGTATTTGATACGCGAGCTATATTCTCTAAAATCGTGCGTATTGGATATGCATGAGTACCTTTTAGGTAGATCTGAAATTGAGTGGGAGACTGAAGGAAATATAGTTTCAGGATCAACCATAAAAGTGTACACAAGGATAAACGAATGTAGTCGTACATTCGTGGCCATAACTGTCAGTGGGAAAATCCGATTTGAATGGTTTAAATTGGGTTAGATAGATAATGAGATTATCTACAACCTTAATATAGAAATATATTTCATATGAACGAAGTATAAGTGTCGTTTCTGTGAAATACCGAAAGGGTGCAACAGTATGACATACAGTTAGTAAAACAGTCATAACTTTTGCATACGAACTCCAATTGGGCTGGGCCAAATTGGGTTGAGTAGATAATAAGATTATCTACAACTTTCGTGTTGGTTGATTTTCTGTCAGAGAAATTTATCAATTTCGTCTGGACAGAATACTGAACAGGTTCATACAGTTTTCTGTGTGAAAGGGTGTATATTGGATATACATGCCTTTTGGCTAATCCTTATCCTATTAGGTATAAATAGGATTTTCTCTCTCATCTTCACTAAGGGAATTCAGAAGGAATTCATCAGTTGAATCATTCTAAGCAAGTGATTATTCTGCCCAATATACACAAGAAAAAGAGCAAATTCAGATTTGATCTTTAGTGAGTGAAAGGGTGCGAAGAGAGAGAAATCGAGAAAGGAGTTTCTCGAGGAATAGAGAATCGATTAGATCGAGCAAGTTCGCCGGTGCATCGTCTAGGCAGGTGCATCCGCGACCGACGTCTTGCGACTCACGGTGGATACAAGTAGAGGAGCGACAATTGTGGCTCTTGGATTGTGATCGACTCAAGGAGTGAGAAGATGGTCAACGAACGGTGAAAGACGCGTGGTATGGGACGCGCGGATTGTCACCAACGTGACAGGAGATAGAAGGCGGCGATCAACCCTTCGTGCGTGATCAATTTCACGCTGGTATAGATCTATCCTTCTATTCGCATCGTACCCTCGAAGTCATGGCGTGATCTCGGGAATCGGGGAATCGGACCGGGCCTTCATTCCGCTGCACGGGCCCGGGGTCGAGGATATTCTCCATCAGTTTTGCTAATCATGGGACAAGGTGCTTGTCGAATCGGAAACGTAGATATATGTTAGGTTACATGTATTGGATATGACCGAAGCCGCGAGACCATGACATGGTTTAGTCATTATAGATGGACTTGCGACGGATGGGGTTTTATGTTCTTCATACTTGAGGGGATCATTTATTGCGTTACGTGCGTAACACAATGCTTTGATATGATCTTACGCTCACCGTAACAGGGAGTTAAAAGGATCATCATTGGGTATTGTCCGAAACACGGAATTCAATGTGAGTCTCCAAGATAAGAATTGTTTATTCCGAAAGGAAGATATATCTCTTAGGCGCCGCTCGATGAGTCGATTAACGAAATCTCTGGCCAGAGTCAATGATATTAATGGTTAATATCGATTGAAATTTGTTAAATCAACTCGGAATCGGGGAATAAGTGTAGTTAATCAAATTATAAGGATGACTATTACCATGCATTTTGATTAACGGATATCGCAAACAAGAGAACTAGTAACCGCTATTCGAGATAGGCACAATGATCACAATCATTATTCGTTTAACATGGGTAGCTATGATGGAGTGACTAGATCCCGCTCATGAGCTTGTAGGCATTGGAAACAACCTACTGCCATCGTTAAGTCGAACCTACATGGTCACACAACGAGTCGTACTAAGTCGGACTTGATCATAAAATCGGCACATTGGATGTGCATAGCTTGGTATTTGATACGCGAGCTATATTCTCTAAAATCGTGCATATTGGATATGCATGAGTACCTTTTAGGTAGATCTGAAATTGAGTGGGAGACTGAAGGAAATACAGTTTCAGGATCAACCGTAAAAGTGTGCACGTGGATGAACGAATGTAAGCGTACATTCGTGGCTATAACTGTCAGTGGGAAAATCCGATTTGAATGGTTCAAATTGGGTTAGATAGATAATTGGATTATCTATAACCTTCATGTAGAAATATATTTCATATGAACGAAGTATCAGTGTCGTTTATGTGAAATACCGAAAGGGTGCAACAGTATGACATGCAGTTAGTAAAACAGTCATAACTTTTGCATACGAACTCCAATTGGTCGGGGACAAATTGGGTTGTGTAGATAATAAGATTGTCTACAACTTTCATGTTGGGTGATGTTCTGTCAGAGAAATTTATCAATTTCGTCTGGACAAAATACTAACCAGGTTCATGCAGTATTCTGTGTGAAAGGATGTATATTGGATATACATGTCTTTTGGCTAATCCTGATCCTATTAGATAATAAATAGGATATTTTCTCTCTCATCCAGACACTCTAATCTGTTGAAACAACTGAATAGCAATTTCATTCAGAATATTAAAGAGAGACATTTCTCTATTGAGTGAAAATGTGCGAAAAGAGAGAAATCGAGAAAGAAGTTTCTCGAGTGATAGAGAATCGATTAGATCGAGCAAGTTCGCCGGTGCATCGTCTAGGCAGGTGCATCCGCGACCGACGTCTTACGAATCACCGTGGATACAAGTAGAGGAGTGACGTTTGTGACTCTTCGATTGTGATCGACTCGAGTAAGAAAGACGGTGAAAACGCTTGGACGCACGAGGACGAAGTCGAGTGAACCGGCGTAGCAAACGATTGGTGAAGGACGCGTGGTATGGGACGCGCGGATTGTCACCAACGTGACAGGAAATAGAAGGCGGCGATCAACCCTTCGTGTGCCATCAATTTGGCACTGGTATAGATCTATCCTTCTAATTGCATCGTACTCTCGAAGTCGTGGCGTGATTTCGGGAATCGGGGAATCGGACCGGGCCTTCATTCCGCTGCGTGGGCCCGGGGTCGAGGATATTCCCCCAACAATATATCCTCAAATAATATTTTCTTGGGGTTATATTTGGAAATTGGAAGTGTCAAGGGTACTGCAATGAAAATGTTGTTACTTATTATCATTCATTTCTGAATTTAAGCCAATATAGCAGCATATTCTCGAACTTAATTAATAGTAACACTAACTAACTCGCAAAATAAATTAATTATAAGCATCTAAGAATCTTCACTTGGTGTGCTGTTTACTATTTAGATTATTATCCAATTTATTTGGAGCAATTGTTTCGTAAGTGGGGCCCCTCTCGAAACTCTTCAACAAACTTGTGCCGAGGTCAATTCTCATCTTTACAAGGTAATTGATCTCTCTATTTTCCCCAAATTAAGTTAAATTAAGATAAAATTAAGTTCCAATTTGTACAATTAAGCATCAATTTGATCCAATTGAAACCTAACGGTGCAACTGTGACGCGATTTAACCCAATTTGATTTTAATTTTGTAATTATTCGTAGGAAATGAGAACTGGATGTCTGGGAATTGGGTTCCAACCAAAATGGAGTTTGAAATTAATGCCAAAGTATGTATTCCATTTTTATCCTAATATTATTTCCATTTTTATATCGCATTATTGTATTAAGTATTAATTGTGTTGCATATTGTTGAAATATAGGGTTTTTATGGTAAAATGAGGAGTTATATACCTAAAGTTGATACTTCTTGATCTTGACATGATGTTTAGAACCTGTACATTTTTTTTAATTTAGAATTTCAAATGCATTTTTTACATTAAAAAGTGTACAAAATAAATATTAAATTTATTTTGGCAATAAGATGAATTTTGACCTTAGTTCTCAAGTAAATATGATTTAAGAAATTTTGGGCACGTTTTGCTCTTCATTAATGATTTGGTTGTTCACTCGGCCATTTTTGTAATTAGGTTAATGAATGATTAATGATCTGAATAAGATTTACCATTCTGTTTTAAAGTTATTTTCCAAGATAACTAATCTTATATTTCATTAAATTACTTCTGAATTTTACTTGTATTGTTTGTAAGTGAAATTGTCATCATAAAAGCCCTATATTTCAACAATAGCTAAATTTCCCTAGTAAAATTAATAATAGGGTACTATCTAATTTTTTGAGTAATACTAATATTAATATTCTTATGAAAAAGTATAGTCTTCCCCCTAATTTCTCTTCTCTTCAATACTAATATTCTTTGGAGAAATGTTAATTTGGGGATGTGAATAGGCCGGTGAATCACTTTTAAAAAATATAATCTTCACTTCAATACTAATATTCATGGTTTGAAAAGAAGTGTTTTATAAAAAAAAATGTTTTCAATGAGGATAAAAAGTTGCTTATATAAAAAAAACTGGACACAATATCTAAGAAAATTAGAAAATAAAAAATATATCAGAAAAACTAGAACAACAATCTAATAAAACAAATTTATTAAAAAAATAAAAAATATAGCAGAAATTTTAAAAAAATTATTTTGACATTCATAAAACCAATCATAGTCAATATCCTAAAATACTCAAACACCATGAAACATACCCAAAACATTAAATTGAATCCATAATCATGAAATTAAATCTTAAAATTCATACTCAGCTCCAAACAATATCTAAACCATTTTATTCAACTTAAATACACATGGTTTATATCAAAATCAGATTAAAAAAAAAAAGAAAAAAAAAAAAAAGATTAATAAGTACATATAAACAAGAATTCAAACGTATACAAATAAACCTGATATGTCTACGATTATGGTACACTTGATTTAATATAATTCTAATTCTAATCTTGTTTTTAACGGTAAAAAAATCAAAATCAAAATCAAAATCTAATTCCAACGTTAACATTTCTCCATATTAAATCAAATACACTTGGTCCACGATTTAATGATAGCATAAACATTACCATTATCATACGGTGTATATATCTAAATTGTACACCGAGTTTGGGGACGCTGTAAATTATAACATTGCCTCTCTTGTTCAAGAATAAATAAGCACGGACACCTCTCTTCTCTCCTCTGTGGTCCCCAAATATTCCTTCTTTCTCGTCTTTCTCTCCCTTCTCCCATGTCTCTTCTATTTCTCCCTCACAATGCAATGTAAACCATGGATCTGGATACTCAACAACGAACTTCTTTTTCTTCCTCTGTTTTTCGTCGATTGTGCTTGTTGTCCACTGTTTTTTGTTCCTTAACCCAGCCGGAGTACTGTCTGACTCGTAAACGGAAAGAGCGCGACTAGGAGGCGCTCGAGAGGAACATTCTTCTTTCCTTGTGGACTCAGACCGCTCGAAACTACAATTTTCATGGTTGTCTAATGGACACACATGAGGATGTAAGTGAATCTCTTCCATATTTTATTTTTGTTCTCTTTGATCTTGGTTCATGGTTTTGCTTATTGACGAATCGAGCCAGTGATTGTTTCTCTTGGTCGTTTTTATTCTTGTTTTTTATTTTCGTTTTCTGGTTAAATGTTTGGTATATGTATCGAGAAGCCATACGCATAAGAATATTTTTGTCAATTTTGCACGGTTTGATAAAGTCCTCATGGATTATTGATAAAGTCCTCGTGAATACACATATTTGATGAACTCTTCCTCATGGATTATTGATAATCTCAGTTCATGCTATGATTGATTTTGTTGTTTTGAACAGTATTGCATATTTTTGGACGAAGGTTTTGCGATCACTAATTTAAGGACACGTTTCCATTCTAATTTTTTGTCTGAACTTCCTAAATCCCTGTATATTCGGATACTCAGATCTGCCATCCCATCTTGCTTTGTTCCGTTAAAACCCCTCAATAAATTGTTTTCTGAACTTTCATCCTTTGAATCATTATAAGCATCTCTGTTAGTTATTAATTTTGTAGTTTGGAAGGTTTTGCAAGCACTAATTTAGGAACACCTTTGATTGATTTTGTAGTCCTAAAATAGTTTTTTTGTGTTTTCAGGTTTGAAATCAAGATTTAAAAAAATTGTTGTTTGTGCTTTCAGGCTTGAACTCAAGTTGTTAGATTGCCCCTCATGACTTCGTGCGATTTTTTTGGTGCTGTGGAGATGAAAGCTGACCGACCAGGAACTGCGACATCTCGAGACAAGCAATTTCGAAGTGTCGAGAAAGAACCAACTTGCATGTGTGCGCTTCTCTGTTAGTGTCTTTGTATATGTGCATCTTTGCATGTGTCTCTGTGTATGTGTGTTTATTTTTGTGTTTGTGTATGTATGTATATTTGTGTGTGTGTCTGTGGTCTCTGTATGTGTGTATTGTATGTGTGTGGGTGGTGTCTGATTTGTGTGTGTGTGTGTATGTGGTCTCTATATGTGTGTATTGTATGTGTGGGGTGTGTAAGTGTGTGTGTGGGTAGGAGGGTCGGGCCCATGTGGGGCCAGGCGGGCGGGGGGGGGGGGGGGGGGGGTGGGGGGTGGGGGTGGGGGGATGGGGGGGGGGGGTGGTGGGGTGGGGGGTGGGGGGGTGGGGGGTGGAGGGGGTGGGGGGTGGGGGGGTGGGGCGGTGGGGGGTGGAGGGTGGGGGGGGGGGGGGGGGGGGGGGGGGTTGGGGGGTGGGGGGTGGGGGTGGGGGGTGGGGGGTGGGGGGGTGGGGGGTGGGGGGTGGGGGGGAGGGGTGGTGGGGGGGGTGGGGGGTGGAGGGTGGGGGGGTGGGGGTGGGGGGTGGGGGGTGGAGGGGTGGGGGTGGGGGTTGGGGGGGTGGGGGGTGGGGGTTGGGGGGTGGGGGGTGGGGGGTGGGGGTGGGGGGTGGGGGTGGGGGGGGCTCGGGCGCATGTTGGGCCAAGCGGGGGGTGGGGGGGGAGGGTTCGGGCCAATGTGGGTCCAGGCGGGGGGGAGGGGTGGGGGTGGGGGGTGGGGGTGGGGGGTGGGGGGTGGGGGGGTGGGGGGGTGGGGGGGTGGGGGGGTGGGGGGTGGAGGGTGGGGGGGTGGGGGTGGGGGGTGGGGGGGTGGGGGGTGGGGGGGTGGGGGTGGGGGGTTTGGGTGGGGGTTCGGGCGCATGTGGGGCCAGGCGGGGGGGGTGGGGTTTGATGGGGGGTTGGGGGGTTCGGGGTGGGGGGTGGGGGTGGGGGTGTGGGGGGGGGGTGGGGGGGGGGGGGGTTCGGGCCCATGTGGGGCCAGGCTTGGGGTGGGGGGGTTGGGGGGGGTTCGGGCCCAGGTGGGGCCAGGCGGGGGGGTTGGGGGGGGGGGGGTTCGGGCCCATGTGGGGCCAGGCGGGGGGTGCGGGGGTGGGGGTGGGGGGGTGGGGGGTGTGGGGGGGGGGTTCGGGCCCATGTGGGGCCAGGTGGGGGGGTGGGGGTGGGGGGGTGGGTGGGTTCGGGCCCCTCGCCGGGGGGGGGGGGGTGGTCGGACCCACGTGGGGCTTGGTCCGGGGGGGTGGGGTTGGGCGTGGGGGGGTGGGGGGGTGGGGGGTGGGGTGGTGGGGGGTGGGGGTGGGGGGTGGGGGGGTGGGGGGTGGGGGGTGGGGGGTGGGGGGTGGGGGGGTGGGGGTGGGGGGGTGGGGGGTGGGGGGTGGGGGGGTGGGGGGGGTGGGGGGTGGAGGGTGGGGGGTGGGGGGGTGGGGGGTGGGGGCTCGGGCGCATGTTGGGCCAAGCGGGGGGTGGGGGGGGAGGGTTCGGGCCAATGTGGGTCCAGGCGGGGGGGAGGGGTGGGGGTGGGGGGTGGGGGTGGGGGGTGGGGGGTGGGGGGGTGGGGGGGTGGGGGGGTGGGGGGGTGGGGGGTGGAGGGTGGGGGGGTGGGGGTGGGGGGTGGGGGGGTGGGGGGTGGGGGGGTGGGGGTGGGGGGTTTGGGTGGGGGTTCGGGCGCATGTGGGGCCAGGCGGGGGGGGTGGGGTTTGAGGGTGGGGGGGTGGGGGGTGGGGGGGGGTTGGGGGGTTCGGGGTGGGGGGTGGGGGTGGGGGGTGTGGGGGGGGTGGGGGGGGGTTCGGGCCATGTGGGGCCAGGCTTGGGGTGGGGGGGTTGGGGGGGGTTCGGGCCCAGGTGGGGCCAGGCGGGGGGGTTGGGGGGTGGAGGGGTGGTGGGGTGGGTGGTGGGGGGTGGGGGGGTGGGGGGTTTGGGGGGGGGGGGGGGTTCGGGCCCCATGTGGGGCCAGGCGGGGGGTGCGGGGGTGGGGGTGGGGGGGTGGGGGGTGTGGGGGGGGGGTTCGGGCCCATGTGGGGCCAGGTGGGGGGGTGGGTGGGTTCGGGCCCCTCGCCGGGGGGGGGGGGGTGGTCGGACCCACGTGGGGCTTGGTCCGGGGGGGTGGGGTTGGGCGTGGGGGGTGGGGGGTGGGGGGTGGGGTGGTGGGGGGTGGGGGTGGGGGTGGGGGGGTGGGGGGGTGGGGGTGGGGGGTGGGGGGGTGGGGGGTGGGGGGTGGGGGGGTGGGGGGTGGGGGGTGGGGGGTGGGGGGGTGGGGGTGGGGGGGTGGGGGGTGGGGGTGGGGGGGTGGGGGGGTGGGGGTGGAGGGTGGGGGGTGGGGGTGGGGGGTGGGGGTTCGGGCGCATGTGGGGCCAGGCGGGGGGGGTGGGGTTTGGGGGTGGGGGGGTGGGGGGTGGGGGGTGGGGGGTTGGGGGTGGGGGGTGGGGGTTCGGGCGCATGTGGGGCCAGGCGGGGGGGGGGGGTGGGGTTTGGGGGGTGGGGGGGGTGGGGGGTGGGGGGGTGGGGGTTGGGGGTGGGGGGTGGGGGGTGGGGGTGTGGGGGGGTGGGGGGTGGTTTAGGGGGGGGGGGTTCGGGCCCATGTGGGGCCAGGCGGGGGGGTGCGGGGGTGGGGGTGGGGGGGGGTGGGGGTGTGGGGGGGGGGGGTTCGGGCCCATGTGGGGCCAGGTGGGGGGGGGGGTGGGGGGTGGGGGTGGGGGGTGGGGGGGTTCGGGCCCCTCGCCGGGGGGGGGGGTGGTCGGACCCACGTGGGGCTTGGTCCGGGGGGGTGGGGTGGTGGGGGGTGGGGGGTGGGGGGGGTGGGTTGGTGGGGGGGTGGGGGGTGGGTGGGGGGGTGGGGTGGGTGGGGGGGGGTGGGGGTGGCGGGGGTGGGGGGTGGGGGGGTGGGGGGTGGGGGGGGTTCGGGCCCATGTGGAGCCAGGCGGGGGGTGGGGGGCGGGGGGTGGGGGGGTGGGGGTGTGGGGGGGTGGGTGTGGGGGGTAGGGGGTGGGGGGTGGGGGGGTTCGGGCCCATGTGGGGCCAGGCGGGGGGGGGGGGTGGCGGGGGGGCCCCTCGCCGGGGGGGTGGTCGGACCCACGTAGGGCTTGGTCCGGGGGGGTGGGGGGGCGGTGGGTGGGGGGGTGGGGGGTGGTGTGGGTGGGGGGGGTGGGGTGGGTGGGGGGGTGGGGGGGTAGGGTGGGTCGGGGGGGGTGGGGTGGGTGGGGGGGTGGGGGGGGTGGGGGTGGGGGGTGGGGGGGTGGGGCGTGGGGTGGGGGGTGGGGGTGGGGGTGGGGGGGGTGGGGGGGTGGGTGGCGGTGGGGGGGGGGGGTTCGGGCCCATATGGGGCCAGGCGGGGGGGTCGGGCCCCTCGCCGGGGGGGGGGTGGTCGGACCCACGTGGGGCTTGGTCCGGGATGGGGGGATCGCCCACTCTGCTTTGCCCGGGGGGTCTGGGCAGGCCCACGCGGGCCCGGCCCGGGGGAGGGGGAGGCAGGGCCCATCCGACTCATGTTACTAAATTTGTTCATAATAGCAATATATAACATAATTATTCATTATTCATTTATGTCAGTAACTTCAGAGACAAACTAAACATAATATCTTAATCACCACGTAAACTTTTCACATCCAATGAGAACATACCAAACAGGCTAAACCATCATTTTATCCATTATTCATTTATGTCAACAAACCCTCATGCCAATCTCGTTCTCTCAGATTTCTCAAATCAACTTTATAGTTTACACCCATACCATCAACCGATAACATAATAAACCGCCCTTAACATTATGAGGTTGACAAATTTAATTCAAATACCGGGTGCATCCAAATACATTTTTCTTTTCTTTAAGACAATAAAACATATATTATAGGAATATTGTGAATTACTTGTTGAAACAAAATATATTGAAACGGTATATTCGGATATTGATAAAGAATAAAATACATAAATTATAATATTGATACATACAAAATCAATATAAAATAAAATAATAACAATAAAACTGAAACCGTTTACCCGGATCGCGTGAACGCTGTCCTTAGGCATTATTCCGTCCGTTCGTGCAGACTATTGGAAATACCCCAAGATAATCCGGGGATGTCGTTCTTTAGGGCACGACCATGAGAACGACGGATGATAGCCTTCTTCAACACCCAAATTGAAATAGTATATCGTTTATGTAAAATAGTATATTGAGAATTATAGGGGTTTATTGGAAAACATAAGTATATTTTAATTTAATGTATCATAAGTATTATAATGTCTCTCTGTGATCTCATCTCATATCTTCCATCTCAATATTATGTGTCTATTTATACAGGTGATTGATAGCATAGCTGGTAATGAATAATGGTGCGTTTTAAGCATTAATATTATTGTAATTACAAGGATGCTACAATTCAATTAAATGGTTAAATGTGACTTTTTGGAACGTATGTAATTAATACTATACATGCTGAAATTCATATAAGATTATTCAACTAGGTAAAACTGTATTTAATTATAAATGCCAAATTTTGAGTTTTAATATTTGCTTCAACAATCCCCCACAAAACTCAAAATTATTATAGTTTCAAAATCACATAAAATTGATAGTATATATTATCTATGTAAAATAAAATTATTAATAATTTATTAAATGAAAATATAAATTGTTGGATGTTTATACCATGCATCGGTGGAAGTATTTTATAAAATTTGAACTTCACCTTGTGTGACAGTTTCTGTCCGGAGGAAGCGGAGTGAACTTATGTCTTGAACTCATTCCTTTGATCCAGACTCCACTGACCCACGCATAGCATGACGACTACCATCGGCGGGTTGTGTTTTATTATTGGCCATACACAAATATCTTGGATTTTTCATGAGAATTCTATAGACTTACCCATGTCCCGCACCACGGCCATATACGGACATTCTCATATAGGTGAGTTCCTACCAGGGATGTGTGTAGAGTCACATCTCGCGGAAATTACCGCCTCGGTACTCATTAAGAGCTACTTGCTCAACTTTTACCACTACACAAAAACACTCACCATAGGGATAGGTTTGGAGTCAGTGCTCCAACTAATTGTGTGATTTGGACCAACTTATCAGCTTGTTATTACCCATTGAACATCCTTCAAGGGATTGTCTATCACGGATGTTGGGTTACCACTGCAAGAAGATCAATTATGGGCTTAACCTATCCCCCTCGATGAAAATTAAGGATCGATGTATCCTTATATTTGATCTTCTAAATCATATTTCTTCTAGCTCGAGCATGCAAGTTTATTTATTTATTTACCTGCAATGAAAACTTGCCAAACAAAATTTTCTCCAAATAATGTTAGTTGTTAGTATAAATAATATAACATGAAGATGATTGATAATCACAACTAACATCTTAATATAAAATATATTATCAGGTGTTGTATAACATGGATATATTCATAATCATATGATCATACTAAAAATTTGATTGGCTGGCATATGTTAGAACTCCATAATAGCTATATATATGACTGTCATAAATTCTAACTATATATCTTAATCATACAAGAATTAATATATGTTTGACCTGTCATGAAGTATGAAGGAATGATTTCATTTTGTTCTTTGTTCTTTGCCTTTGATTATATTATACCTGCAAATATAATACTAACCACACAAACACTAAAAAAAAACTTTTAGAAGAAATATACATAATTTATTCATTTTACATATGTCAATTATCATTGTATTTAGTCCAAATAATTTCACCCCTGCAACCATTTTGTGTTATTATTTTGTTGTCTTGGAATTGATTACATTCATTACTACAATGTCATATAAATTCTGGCATTTAATATATAATATAATTGGTCTTAAATTATCTTGTAACCCCCACAATTCATGGAAATACTTTTATTTAGTTTTCTTTAATCAATATCATGAATTTGTCCTAATGAATTTCTTATTATATAAAATTAATTAATTAGCTAAGGTATTTATATTATAATAAAATAGATATTGAAAGGTTACACATGTTTATACAGACCAATTAACTCATGAGGCATTTAATGACTAACATATCCGTAGAAACGTGATAAACCTTATTGTATTAGACTTAACAGGTGCACTAAGTTATTAATAATTATAAGATCTCTCTTCTTTTTTTTTTATCGTATCTATATTAATTTTTAACAGATTTGAATCGTAAAAGGAAAAGAAAACAAGCCTGGTATTTTGTGTACGTGGTTGTTGATTTTCCATCGAAATGCAAAATCCAAATTTTCATGTCTGCTTGAATCTGTATTTATTTAGGTGATTCTTCATTTCATGATAGCTCATAAGTTGTTACCAACAAAACAAACAAATCAAATAATTAAAATCATGAAAACAATAACCGTAAATAAAGTTTGGATCTACACCTATATAAAGTTTATATATATATATGAACAATAAAAAGTTTTATTCTTTATCATATCCAAATATATCATTTTGTTATAATTTGTTATAATTTGTATTAACAATAAAAAGTTTTATATATATATCATTTTGTTATTATGTTATTCAACATATTGTGATTTACTGTCTAGTAACTTATATTATTTATTATAGCCATCATTACTTGATCATATATTAACTTGTATCGGTTACACATGTTACCAATAACTTGGACCATTACCATTCCTATTATATTGTAATAAATAGTATTTATATACCTGAACAAAAACGTACAAGGAAATTAAGTTAGTTATATTAGCATGGCCTCCTTATAAATACTAAAATATATGTTGCGAGTATTGGAGAGATATCAGAATGGAGAGAGAGGATGAGACACAAGAAATATCATAGCCATACCTCATGTACTCATATATTCATATGCTTTTAATATTCCCCCATATTACTCTCAATATATTATTTTATATATACAATATACTATTTCGAGTTGGATGTTGAAGAAGTCTATCATCCGTCGTTCTCATGGACGTGTCCTAAAGAACGACATCCTCGGATTATCTTGGGGCGTTTCCACGATGTCTGTACGATAGACGGAATAACGCTTTAGGACAGTGTTCGCACGATCCGGGTAAACGGTTTCAACTTTAATGTTATATTGTTATATATTATTTTATATTGATTTTGTATATATTGTTAATAATCAATATTATAATTTATGTATTTTATTCTTTATCAATATCCGAATATATCATTTTGTTATAATTTGTATTAACATTACTCACATTAATTTTATCTTTGTCGTCACTATACTTTTTATTAGTTCAAATGATATTACTTTGATAAATTGTACTCTCATTTTTGTAGTTTGCAAATTATTCATTAAGTTTAAATGCGTTTTATTATACACTAGTATAATACCCGCGACTTCGCTGCGGGTTTTTTTCGAATTGTTTTTTCCCTACTACAATTCTCATGGTGGAACTTTGCTCTAAAATGAATTATTTGAAATTTTCAATTGAAGCTTCGTAGTCGAACTTTGCTATAAAATGAATTATTTGAAAGTTCCAATTGAAACTTAATATTTACTTTGACCTAATAATTGGAAATTAATATTTAAATATTCACTTTCACTCAAATGACATATTTGAAATATATTATAACAGTATTGTCTCTGTAATTTGAAAAATATTTCAGAAGGTACTTCTTCACGGAAAGATTTTACACAAAGCACTGATTAGTATATCAAAAAATAACCCTCTCTTCAAATATCCTTTTCCCTCTTTCAGTTAATCGTTGGGAAATTTTCAATATATATAACCTGACATTCTACAAAATTATAACTATAACCTTGTCTCAAGAAGTACTGAATGAAGGCCTCATATATTATCGGGTCGAGGTGGTAATATCATTAACAGAGAAGCACGCATTATATTACTTATATTTAATACCCTCATAAAACCTGGAAATATCAAATACGTCCCTCTCAAATATGAAATTTTCAAAAATACACTATTAAAATATAAAAATATCAAAAATACCCCGATAGTACGAAAAATCAAAATTATCATTGTAAACTAAGACAATATCGAATATACCCCTGAAATCTGAAAAAAGGAAAAATAGACATATAAAACCTGAAAATATCATATACGCATAAAGATAAAAAAAAACACTTGCAATATCCATTTTGGAAAGAAAAAGCTTTAAATTTCTGAGAAAAAATATTGAAAACTACCAAAAAACAATTCTAAATGTTAAAAAACAAAAAATACCCTCAAAATGACAAATCTGAAAGAGAACATAAAAAAAAATGTAAAAAATACTGAAAATAACACTCCTAAAATGCTCATATTAATAACTAGCAGACCATCATTTTTTCTTAAAGACCTAAGAAAAATGAAGGAGTTTTGCTCATATTCAATCTTTAATAATCCATTAAATCTCAAATGGAGATGGACACAAAGTGGTATCTTCTCAACAACTTCCGGTTACAAACAATTAATAGAGTCGGGCACCACATATAACTAAAGTAGTATGGTATGGAAAGCAGAAGTCCCACTGAGAGTGAAGATATTCATGTGGCTCTCATCCAAAGCAAGCTACTCACGGTTGAGAATTTACGCAAACGAAGTTGGCCTCACAACAATAACTGCGTAATATGTGGTCAATTAACCCTTGAAAATACACATCCTTGTCGTTTGTCCTTACGCAAATAGATTCTGGAATACGCTATTTAGATCGTTAAATTTACAAGGAAATTTAGGAAGCAATCATTTATTACGAAAATGGAGACGATGGCGAAAATCCTTGGGGAATGAGTCGAAGAAAGGAGATTGCACGGTGATGGCGGGTTGTTGAGCTTTGTGGAAAGAAATAAACAATATAATTTTCGACCGTCGACCAAGACCATTTGCCATACTGGCTCAAACCACAATTCGAAAAGTCAATAATTGGATCTTGCATTGCTAGCATAGAATTCAATTTTTCTTTTTTTTAAAAATTTATTTTTGTACGTGCAAGTTGATAATTTGTTGTACAAAATTTTCTTTTATTTTAATCAATATCGATAGACACTTCGCCTATCGTACCTAAAAAAAAAATGATCATATTAAGAAATAAGTCTTAAAATTCTATAATTAAGAAACTCTTAATATCATGTATACCCTTGAAAAATCTCTTATTACCATGCATAGTTGTCAAATGTCAATTTTGGAGCTCTCTTCTTCTTGCATGAGGGCTAATTAACTTAACAACGCCTGAAAAAAAGAATGAGCCAAAATGCAAAAAAAAATCAATTTTATTTAATGAAATATTTGCAGAAATGTTTTCGATGAGAAAAATAGTAGGGAGGTTTTCACGTATGGGGAGAAATACAATCCCATGTAGGAAATTAATTAGTACCAGAGCCAGATATATTTGAAAATAATACACCTGAAGAAAAGATGAAAATAGTACACATTTTTTTAATAAATTTTACAATTATAAAAAGTCCGGACTTTTTTTTTTTTTTTGAGTAAATTTGGAGAGAGCTCAAAGGCTCCCATCCAAACAATAATAAAAATAACAAAAAAACAAAAAATAATTACAGCATGGGCTGATTTCGCAACCCAAGTTCCAACCAAAAATACCCATAAAAACCTAAATAACAAACGTAATTAATAACTAAAAATTTACTGCTTGAAAGAAAGACTAATAATAAAAAAGAACTCAAAATTGATGCTGTGGTCCACACCCCCCAACATAGACCCTCCTCATCCAGCCTTTCTTAACAACTCACATCCAACATGTGTACTTTCACCCTCTTCTATCTCCTCCCGACAGTACATCACTTCCCCCATCTTCATCTTCACTCCTCCTCTCGTTTCTCTTTCTCAAGAACCTCCAGTCCTCCCACACCTCTCCCAGCAATGAGGCTCCCTCTTTTCTTCTATCAGAGAAGGCTCGACGGCATCTCTCTCGCCACAAGCAGAAGAAGAAGGTTGCAAAAAGCTGCTTATGCAACTCCTCTCCATCAGTACTAATTAAATCGGCCATCATCAACGACGGATTTGGATTGAGCGCCATTGCTGGAAACTCCGAAATCCAAGCTTCCCAATGCAGAATTACAAAGTCGCACTCAGAGATCAGATGATTCACCGATTCGGCCCCCGATTCACACAGGTAACACCTATTTACTAGTATTAAACCCTTTTTAATCAAGTTATCTTGTGTAAGGATTTTGTTTTGGTTTAATAACCACAAGAAAATGATCACTTTAGCTGGAATTTTTAGATTCCATAAACCCCCCAAGTCACTACATGAATAAACCCCTTGTACTAACATTTGATAGGCACTTTTCACCGAAAATTTCTTTGATTCATTCCAATTCCATGAAATTCTGTCTGAGGAATCTGGTATGATAGCAATTTGCTGTATTTTCCTTTTGAGCCAATAAAATTCCTTATTAGCTTGCCCTGATAGGACTGGATTAAATGCTAACTTGAGATTTTTCATTGACTTGAAATCTTTGAAAGAGCCTTTAATTTTTCTGGTTTCTTTGAATAAATTTGGGACCTTGAGGTACATAAGACCTTCACCCCAATTATTATACCAGAAACTTACATTATCGCCACTTCTCACTTCAAATTTAGTTGACCTCCAGAAAAAATTTAAGTAGGATAAAAGATCATGCACACATTTTGAATCTTTCTTACTTCTTGAATTTTCAATTTTTTTCTGAGCCAGATTTACAATTAGGTCCTGCCACCTCAGCCCTGATTCTTCCTCATAGAATTTCCATAACCACTTCATTAGTAGTGCTTCATTGAATAATTCTAGATTAATTACACCGAGACCCCCAAATTTTTTAGGTCTACACACTGACTCCCAAGAGGCTAGATAATACCCCGTATCATTATTTCCTTTCCAAAGAAACTCTCTTCTCATTTTTTCCATTATCTTAAGCGCCCATTTTGGAAATTTGAAAACCATAAAGAAATAAATAGGTAGAGAGGAAAGGACAGAATTGACCAATACTAGTCTTCCTCCTAACCCTAACAGAGCACCCTTCCAGCCTTGTAATTTCTTTTCGAATTTATTGATGATTAGCATATAATCCTGCTTTCTTGGCTTCTTGTCACTTAGTGGATATCCAAGATAAGAAATTGGAAGATCCACATGGTGACATCCCAATTCTGCTTCAATTTCCTTAATTGAATCTTGATCATCAGAAATCAAAGAGAATTCTGATTTATCAAAATTAATAATTAAACCAGCTGAATTTCCAAAAGTATTCAATATAAACTTGATCCTTCTTGCTTGAATCACATTAGGTTTCAGAAAAAATACTTTTTAAGTGAGGGTTTATGATCAAAGTACCATAAATACTTCCGATTTTACGAATCTTAGAATGATTACTCCAACCAGCTTCGTCAACGTTATTCCAATGAAATAAAATGCACAAAAAAAATGAATTTTCCATTTTATTTATTTATTTGTAAATTCTAATAATGCCAGGAGATTTCTGAAATTCAAACAGAACAATTATTTTGTAAAAAAATTTCCCTTTCTTGAACTAATATATTTAGATAAATAAATTAGGTAAAGACAGAAGATTCCATTGTATACAAAGCCTTATTTATTCTCTTTTCTCCGTCTTGAATCCCACAGTGCACCTACAAAATAAAAAATAAATAGTAACACAGTTTTTTTTAAAATTTAGATCGAATACAAGGTCTATTCCGCAAAATAGAGAAATAATTGTAAAATAAGCGTCATGTGAACCAATGTTGTAGATGACGGGAAACGGTACGGTACGGTCGGTCACCGTTTTAGTGTTTTACCGTAAAACGGTTAAAAAATGGTAAAAAAACGGTCACTTAAATTGGTAATATTTTATATCAATTATTATTAAAATTTAAAGACAAAAAATTTGGACAAGAAATTAAATCCAATTAACACTCACAATTTAAATACTTGTTCGATTCTCGTACAAAAAAGTCCAAAAACAAAATAATAATCACATAAAAAATAAAGAAAATAATCAAATCCTAATACATAATCAGATCAACCTAAACAATCATAACAGACAATCATTTGACTCACAAATTGAATCAAATTAGCACTCACAATCACAATTCGTGGAGAAAAAATTAGTCCTTGTTGTGAAAAAAAACAGTCATCTGTCGCAAATTAAATTGAGCCGTCGTCATCATTTAGTCAATCGGAAGAAGAACGGAAGAATGGAGCATCCCAATCATTGTCGTGAAGATGAATAACTAAATCGGAGACTCGGTGAAAAAAAAGTCATGTGCTGAGAAAAATAACTGGCCAAAAAAGTTAAAAAAATTCGGGCCCAAAATAATTAGAAGAAAAAATTGGTACGTAAAACGGGTTAAAAACGTTTTTTCGGTCAAAAAAACGGTCAAACACGGTTAAAAAACGTTTGACCATTTTTTTTGAAACGGTACGGTCTTCCACCATATCACCGTTTTTTGACTGTTTTTCGGTGTTTTTCGGTGTTTTTTACAACATTGAATTGTGAACACAAAACTTGACTGCAATTTCAATTACATTACAAGATTCACCAAGGATAGCGCGTTTAATTAAATTTTTGGTATTCCCATTACGTCCTTCAGAATAATAAACACAAAACTTCAAAATAAGCTCAAAATATTTTCGGTATCTTAGAGGGCTCTATTGGGTATTTTTTCTTTGTAAATTTAGAAATATCATGGATGCCCTTGATTAATCTCTTAATACCATGCATACCTTTGTAAATTTAGAAATATCACGGATGCCCTTACATAAAGCTGAAGGTTCCAAAAAGCGTCCTTGAGTTTTCGAGAGACACAAGGATGACTTGCTTCTAAATATGAACCAGACTCGAACGAAGCCCTTTCCATGGATGCCGCTTCTCTAAGAGGATGACCGGAGGAGGGAACCAGTAGAAGGGATGTAGAAAGAGGTGCCGAGATGTAGAAGGAGGCGGAATGAAAATTAAAGAGAGGCGTTATTCTGCGTGAGACGTAGAAGGAGGTGGAATGAAAAAACTTGAAGAGGAGGCGTGGGGGACGTGAGTATGTGACAAAAAATTGTAATTACGCGTGTAATTTGAAATCCGATTGGCAGAAAAAATGACGTGGCATCACAATAATCAAGAAAGTATTTGTAAATTGTATTAGTAGGATTAATTATTCATTTATGTTCATAATTTGAACATAATTGCAATGAGAAACATGAAACAAAATTTGTCGTTTTTAGATACACTGAATCACTCAAATGCATTGTTGGCATCCTGCAAGTTAGAAGAAACACTATTTAATTAAAAGAATATAAACCATCAGAAATTATTTAGCAGCATGACATATTGATACTTTGATACTTTATGATAATCTTACTAATATTTTGTGCTCTCACAGTTGACCACGTTATTATAATCTCAGCAGTTCATTTATGATTCGATGGTCATGATTCATCTTGAAAATCCAAAATTTTAACACTTTGAATAGACAATATGGTTTTCAGTACATCGTAGCAATTACAAAAAATAATCATTCAATGTTCTAGAAGATGCAATGTCAAGAAATTGCCTGAAGACCCGGGAGATTGGGACGGAACCCAAGAAGAAACGAAGCTTCAGATATGGTTTGGAAACCCTAGAGGAGGAGGAGATGCGATCTGGTAGAAGACCTCCTAATAGCCAACAGGTATTTAAATCTTTGATGAGTTTTGTTGCATGCTTTGCATTGTAGACCTGAAAAATTAATTTTTTTTTTCGATTTGCTCTTATTACTTATTAGTGGTTATTCCGTAATTACTCTGAAATTGCCCAATTTCTCTCTCCATGAGAAAAGATCAGAGATGGGGATACAAATGCTGGTCAGTCTTGAAAAAGTCTTGGTGGTCGACGAAATCTGGCATGTCCACAGATGGTCGAGTCGGGCACAGATGGCTCGAGGTGCTCGAAGTTTGGGTGGCTTGAATTGCTCCAAGTGGGCACAGATTCGGACACAGAGGTTGTTAATGGATATAGTTTGGAGAGTGTCAACATCGTCAGGGACGATAAAAGTCAGGAAAAGTTTTATCGGTTTCGAAGCTGCTTCATCTAGCAATAAAAAAGGAATTTTATATACCGTCTCGACTTAACGCAACTTGGACCTACATCGTCCACTAACGGGGCATCTCGCCGAAGCCCTTCTCTGAAACTTCAACTCCTCGTGTAAATAAAAGTAAAAAAAAATTATACCATTGTAATTGTAATTTTCAAGAGAAGATTATAGGTACATTGAACTGATGCTAAGGCTATGATTGAGAGGACATAATTGAAGTTAAAGAGTTTATTGGAGTGTGTAAAGGTGAGAGCGATTCTATGACCAGAAGGTGCGAGTCACTCCCGGCGAACTTGGAGAGGTAATTTAGTGAATTTCTTTAAATAAAGTTGAAATCTTTTTGTCCATATTTTGTTTTCTAATTTTAAATTTGAATTACTAGGTAGAACTAAATTGTTCACCTAAGAGTAGAATAATGTATTGAATAGGTGATTTCCAGATCTTAGTATCGGAGCAAATGTATATTTTTTTATTCTTAATTGCGTTACCGATTTTAAAAGATTTTACATGTATTTCATTATGTAGATGTATTGAAGTTTACCCGTGTTTGCTTAAATTTCCTAACATTATTTTTTTCTGGACAAAGTTCAAGCAAACAGGGGTGGTTTGCGAGTTAAAAAGATGTTGCGAGAATTTAACTATCTAGCACAATGATCACAAATAAGTAAGTTTGTTACGGTTTTCTTTTAACAAATTACATTTAGTAGGGGTTTTTTCCGCCGAAAAAAAAGATCTTCTAGGTTTTTTTTTCAATTTTTTAAATTTTTACAGGGGTTTTCTGAATTTTCTGCGTCTTTCGAGGGGTATGTTTGAAAAGTATGATGGAGGGGGTCTATTTGAAGTAGTAATTATAAAAAATAATTATTTGTTTAATACATATTATTGAGATTGGGTACCGGTGAAATTAACCCGTGATTTATTTCTCATATTGTAAAAAAATCCTAACTTTTTAAGAGAAAAAGAGTAAGGCCTTTTGGAACTTTGAAATATTGTTGAAGAAAAAGAAGCAAAAGATAGGTTTGTGACAAGACTCGATCGGGTGATTTTTCAATTTTTATCATTGAATTAAAATAGAAAAATAGATATTAATTTAACTACATTTTTATCTTATATTTCAATGCAAGGACTAAGGAAAATAAAGTAGTTCATTAAAAACTCTTTTAAGACTTAAAAAATTAAATCCAAGGGTCTTTTTATCATTGAATCAACTCTTTAAGACAAAGATACCTCTTAAAATCAAGTTATTCATTTTGTTGGCAATCAACAATTGAATCTTAACGTAAGAAAACTTAATGAAAAGAGGTTGGCCTCATATTCCAACATGCGTCCTCTGCTCAGAAACCACCGAATCAACAATGCACCTCTTCAATCATTGTAGTTTCGCCAAAACATGCTTCGGTAATATAGGATTGGACAATTCATAACTATCTTGTCTCTTGGACTCGTGGCAACATCTGCATCAAAAGAAAATGACGAAACTCGAGAAATGTTTACGGCAACAGAAATGGGCTGCCACTATATGGCTTTTGTGGAAAGAAAGAAATAACAAAATTTTCAACCGCAAGGGAAAAACACCACTACTCTTGGTAGACAACGTCAGGGGTCTAGTTAATTCTTGGAAATTAGCAGGAATCTAGATTTTCTTTATATGTTTTCAAAGATTTGGTTTTCCAAATCAAAAGCTAATAAAACAAGAACAAGTCATCGGTGACCTCCTTGTTCTCTTTATATGTTATTTTTATATGTTTTCAAAGTTTTCATGTTAAGGCTTTCGTATGTAACAATCGGTGCTTTGCACATTTCAATGATAATCAGAGTTGTAAGAGCACGTTTCGTGCTTCAAGTTCTCTTTAAAAAAAAAAAAAATTATGGGATAATTTATAATTATTATTATTATTTTTTAACAAATCATGATAGACCTTGAAATGCAATATTCTCGTGATATATTTATATAATAATAATAATAATAATTTCAACACATTCTGGGTGAGGCAATCACGAAGAGTAATCTCTGTTACTTGTTCAAACGCCACATGTTTCAGTTAGCCTCGAATTCTTTCTCAGATTGTTTTGTTTGCATCTCTACCCTTGTTTGCTACATATTCCATCACTACCATCATGAACCTACGTGCATGAGGGATGCATCTGCAACAATGCCAAAATAACATTTAATAATTTATTAATTTTTCAGAAATGCCTTTCAGATTTCAGGTTATTAGATTTATAAATCATAATACCTGTTCAAATTCCTTTTTGTCTCATGTCTTTCTCTCATGCTTGTATTTTCTTCAA
The DNA here is from genome assembly GCA_946800325.1 of Luzula sylvatica. Taxonomy (NCBI): domain Eukaryota; kingdom Viridiplantae; phylum Streptophyta; class Magnoliopsida; order Poales; family Juncaceae; genus Luzula; species Luzula sylvatica. The sequence continues at coordinate 69,039,605 of OX326956.1, read as the reverse complement.
TGGTCCCTAAAGTTTATTAAAAAAAAATATTACAAAAAATAGAATATAAAAAATAAGTTCACATGCAAAACAAATATACTAATTTCATAAGAAGCTAAGTGCATATATGCAAATTTCACCTTAACAACAATGACAATCTTGGTTAAATCATCCACAATATATTCTTTACAGTGCATTCAGAGGGTATTTTGGTACTTACAATTCTCAGAAATACCCATATTTTGTCTTGTGCTTAAAAATACAAAATTTTTTTGAGGGAGGAGCAAGTTGAAGTTGCTGCTCGAATAATTTCATTAAACATAGATGTTTACATAAGAGGGTATGAAAAAAAAAACTTAATTCCTAATTAGGATTAGCTAATCATAATTAAGTCACCGTCCATCAACGGAGTACACAAAGCCGTAGAAAGTAAAGAGGAGGAGTCCATCAAGAAAAGAAGAGCCTTCATCGCCATGTCTTCGTGTTGAGACGAAGAAAACCGAATCGAGGAGGCAGGAGTCCGGCTTGCGAAGAGAAAGAAAAACCTGGCATGAAGATCGATCACCACCTGTGGTCGCTGTCACAAGAGAGCACGAGAGGAAGAGTAGGCATTGAGGAGAGCCTTGATTCGCCCGTCGTCACCAGCGTTTGAAAAATTCAATCGAGGAGGAGAAGAGAGAAGCCGCTGTCTCTGGCATTTGGAAATTATCATCGAGACAAAGAAGAGAGAAGTTGCCTTCACCAACGTTTCGAAAACCAGTCAAAGCAAAGAAGAGAGAAACCGCTGTCACCAATCGAGGCAGAGAAGAGAGAAGCCGCTGTCACCAATCGAGGCAGAGAAGAGAAAAAGACCTTGATGGATCTCAACAGAGTCCTCAGCTTTCTGCGGCGTAAGGGATATGAACCGAGTCAGATCTGTACCGAGTCAGATCTGTACCGGGTCGGAAGAGGAGAGAGAAGGGATGCCGGTGACCACTAGGATCTGGCGCCTTTACGGCTGAAGGTGGCTTTGATTGTAGGGAGGTGGGGCGGGGTTGGTTTCGGTTGAAGGGAGGAGGGGCAGAGGTGGAGGTCACAGAAGTAAGGAAGTAAGGAGGTGAAAGAAAAGGGTGAAGGCAGGGGTGGAGGTGCCTAAGGAGATGAACGAAAAGAGTGAAGGCATGCTGGAGGCGGTGAAGGCAGGGGTGGAGGCGGCGCCTCCACCCCAGATTCGATTTTCTCTTTTGTTTTCGCTCTTTTAGGGTTTTCTTTTAGGGTTTTCTTTTCAGCATGATAAGAAGAGAAAAAAATATATTATAGCGTTCTGAAATGGCATTATTGTTGGGTCCATAATGACCTGGATAATGGATTTATAATAATTGTATTGAGGTATGTATTCTTCTCCCCTGAAGTTTAAATACTTTTAATTGAACTTAACTACATAAAAAAAACTAGTTTTGAACTCTATAACTAGTCAACTGCTAATGTTACAACTACTTAAACTTTTCTAAACTTAAAACTAATTTCCACTTTTCCTAGGACCCATATTGATAAATTCCAAACAAAAGAAACGCATAAACAAATCATTAAACAAAAATTATAGGCTATAAGCGAAAAAATGGCATAACAAAAAGTAAAAAAAATGAAATACCCGGGATTATCTCTTTGTTCTAATCCTAAACCTTACAAAACCTTAATTAGGAAAAACCCTAACTCCTCTAATCTCTCTCTCTACCCTCTCTAATTCCTTCTTCAAAACCTAACCCCTCTTCTACAAATTATCCCTCTTCGTCTTCCCCATTCAACCCTGACCATTCCATATCTACAACATTCCATACTTTGAAGTTCACTATGAATGGATTCGGTAATGTGGCCGTCGCCATTGACAACGATGAGAATAGTCAAGATGTTCTTAAATGGGTTGCTGATTATATACTCCTTCGTGGCCATAGTTTCTACTTGTTGCAGTCCGCCGTAAAATAGACACCATTCCTGCCCACGGTGGTGGTCATATTTCCATACACTAATTTGATGATGACCTGGCATCACCATTTCTTGACCAACAGGATTCCCAAACAAAAGAATTCATCCTTCCTTTACAGTCATTCTGTAGCCGCAGAGGGGTATGCAATCCTTGGATTCTTTTTTCTTAATTTAATTACTCTTTAGTGCCCAAACGATTACAAACTGAGGGACGATTGCATAACTGGGATTTCATGAAATAACATTCTTTTTTATTTTATTAAAGTTAAAATGCAAGGAGGTGATATTGGATAGTATGGATGTATCAAAAACAATTGTTGATTTCATACAACAGTATTCTATCGACAACCTCGTAATGGGAGCATGTTCTCGAAGCGAAATCTCTAGGTACTCGTCTAATTTTCATGCCCCTTTTCAATTAATTAAATAATTAGCATAAATAAATATTTAATTATTTTATTGCAGGATGTTTAGATCGGATGTACCAACTGCAGTTTGCAAGATAGCCCCTGATTATTGTTGTATTTTCGTGATTTCAAAAGGAGGGGAAATATTTTCGTTTCGAGATGCTACGCGTGAAAGAACCACAAGTGTCACGGTTGCAGGAACAAAAAAATAGCGTGAGAAAATTGAAATCGTATCTCCTCCTCATGTCAGGTTTCTCACCTCCTTCTTCAATTGATGGCCTTTCTCCCTGTCGTAGAACTATCATTCTTTCTTCTCTTCTTTGTCTCCTTTTGTATCTTATTTTTTTTCTTGCTAAAGTTTTCAAATCATTAAATTTGGAATTTCTGGTTATAAATCTTTTTTAATTCAGGGAACTGTAGACCAAAGAATGTCAAAAATACATCCCGAGGTAATAGCTTGATTAGTCGAGTTAACTCACAGATCTGTAAAAAGACTCACAATATATATATATATATATATATAGAGAGAGAGAGAGAGAGAGAGAGAGAGAGAGAGTTTGTCTACTGTACAATTGGTTTTACCAAGGGTTTGATGTAATAAGTTTTTGTACCGTCGGATCTGATGTATGATTTGTGTGTGCCCTTTCATTTGATAGACGGCGTTATCTAGAAGTTAATGGTTTTCTCCCTCTCTCCATCCTCCTTGTCGCCATGAAGGGGGAGCCCTCTCAGTCTCTCCTGTTTATCGATCTGGAGGCCGAAGCGCTCTGCCTCCAATCCTACCCAGCACGCTACGTCGATCGTCTCCTTTCTATTCCTAGTGAAATCTGGTAAATTTCTTTAATTTCGCTTTTTCGTCTATTTTCTCTTTGTTTGATCTCTAGAAAGTTGAGCACGGAAAGTCTTCTCTTTCTAGCCTAAAAGAAGGTTTGTTTGCTTTTTCCCTTCAAATTATTTTTATTTTTATTGTTAATTTCATTTTCGTTTTTAAATTACATGACATGTTTGTACTCTAGTTCCCTGAAATGCCATGTCTTTTGAAAGATAGTACGAGATTTTAGTCTTTTCTTTTTTTTGAATGAGGTCGGCGAATTGCCGAGCTCCGATTTTAGTCTTTTCATCCAATCTTCTAATGCAACTACAATACACTCTTAAACTCACTCGGGTCACTGTTCTATTTGGAGTATTAATTAGATATTTAACTATTCATATCATTTGAGTGATTCACTTTGTTAATTTTTGTTATTCTGAATTTTTCATTGTAATTGAGGTGAATTGATTTTGTTTCTCATCAGAATTAGGGTATGGCTGCAATTAGTGTTTCCCAATTCGCGAGGGAGAGGCAGCGTAGAGCAGAGAGAGAGAGAGAAGACTGCTAAGCAATCGGGAAAACCAGTGGACCATGCTTGGTATTCTGAGAGGGGCAAAAAAGAACGAGAGATCAAAGAGAAGTTATGTTTAGTAGGTTGGGAGATAAGAGTTAACGGAGACAAATGGGAAAAGTAATGGAGGAAATTAAGAAAAAACGGATCTGATTCTTGCACGAATTCTAAAGCGTATCCAACGTTTATAAAACTAATTGCACCAACACTCTGATAAAACCGATTGCACAGTAGACAGACTCTATATATATATATATATAGAGGATGGCTAAGATACTTAATTAAGTATCGTGAGTCTGGTACTTAGGAATTTTTGACCATTAGATTTGTTTTGAGATTTGTGCAATTAATGATTAGCATAAACAGATATGGTAATCATTAATGATGAGTATATATAGCATTAAAAAACACAAATCTCAAAGCAAATCCAATGGTCAGAAAATCCTAAGTACCGAATCCATGATACTTAATTGAGTATCTTAGCCATCATATATATATATATATATATATATATATATATATATATATATATATATATATCAATTTCCCCCACCCACCTTCGATCCACTAATTAATCATTAATTAGTGTATTAATTAATCGAATTAATGGTTAATAAGATGTATTTTTAATATTAAATAATGTGTAACAATTAATTAATGGTTAATCCGGATTAATTAATTGTTAATTAAATGTACTTTTGTTAATTATCATACTAATTAATCATCGATTAATGATTAATTCGTGATATAGATGGGATGTGAGGGAATTGAGAGGGTAGGGTATAATTACCCATATATATACCAGGTGGGCTATGGTGCTTTTAAGAGCCTCAAGAGGGTTGGTGCTCTCCCGTTTTAAACCCTTTGATTTACATTAAGATTTGTACATGATAAGATTAAATTCACAAATTAACAGCCGTTTGTTTTTAGTTGTCTCGGTTGCATTTATTTTCACCAGTGTGAAAATCTTTGGGTTTCACGTCTCTCTCACCTGTAACCACTAATCAGTAATAAAACATTTCTTGTAGGAGTTTCATTTGAAATAGCTCATCTAAGTTGGTTGCGATTATTTTCTCCTAAGGATTGCAGTCAATTCCTAGGTACTTCTCTTGACCTTAGATTTTTCTCACTTGAGAAGAAAACGTTGATAGTTGATGACTCTAGGTGAAGCAGAAGCTCATGAATGAATATGAGCTCAAATTTGTCAGTCTCATTCCACTTCCAATGCCTACTAATGATAAATAGATCTTGTATTCCTCATTTTTAGAAGCAATTGAATCCGCACCTCCATAATTTTTGCAATCAATGGTGATTGGTAAAATACATTACAAAACATTACAACAAAAGTATAATCTAAAACTATATCACTGTAGTGATTGGTAAAACAAAAGAAATTTTAACGATTCTATGAAGGCTTAAATCAATTGTTGATGTTTTTCTGAATCATCTGATTTCGAAGACCCAGTATCATGCATCAAAAACATTACAACAAAAACGCTTCTCTGTTTTCTATAAACCGATAACAGTATCATGCATCAAAATTTTGTCACGAGTGTTCAATGGGTAATTTGCACAACATGATTAGTAAACACAAACAATAAATTATTAATAATCAGACTTTTTGGCTTTCCTTGGCATGAGAAAAATATTTCTTGAAGATACTTACTTATGTTGAATGAGAAGGAGAAGAAGCCCAACAAGTTTTCTACGCAAGAATATTGAAAGGTGAGCAGACTGTGAAAATAAATACCAAACGTATCACAATTAAAAACAAGCCACTGTTAGTTTGTGAATGTAATCTTATGGTTTAAAAAGTAAGAGCACCAGCTCTCTTGGTGCTCTTAAAAGTACCATAACCCATATGAGGGAGGCTAACCTACTTAATTAAGTACCAAATTTTTGGTACTTAATATTTTTTAATCATTGAATTTGTATTGAAATTTGTGTTTTTTCATGATGATCATGAAATTTTGTGCACATCATTAAATTCACAAATCTCAATACAAATATAATGGTTAAAAAACATTAAGTACCAACCATTTGGTACTTAATTAAGTATGTTAGCCTCCCTCTATATATATAGTTAGTTTATGCTAATTATTTTTTAATGATTGTCATATCGGTTCATGCTAATTATTAAATGTACAAATCTCAAAGCAAATCTAATAGTAAAAAAATCTTAAGTATCAAACTCATGATACTTAATTAAATATCTTAGCCATCACACACACACACACACACACACACACACACACACATATATATATATAGACACACACACACACACACACACACACACACACAAAACATGTTATTTATAATATTAAAAACATATGACCAATTATAATACAAACTGTTTCACATAGATGATAACCAATTATATACAAAATATGGTATATATATAAAAAAAATAAAAATAAAAAAACAAGTAAATGGAGAAGGTTCGGTGGTCCTCCATCCATTGGTGCCAATGGAACTCGAACCCACAACCTCTCACAACATAAGATTTTTGTGTCTCACACCCAACTACTGGGCCATGAGCCCATTGGCAATTTTAATTAGTCCTTAATAATTTTGGAGATAATCCTTTATGGTAGAAATTCTTCTTTCTTTTGGAAATGACATTCGTACACGAGAAATTTGAATTTTGCATTTTGCATTTTTGGTCCTTCACTCATTTGTATTCAGTCTTCCAAATCCAACTTTTTCTCCTTTTTATCTTCTCATAATAAAAAATTGGATAATTTTAATATCGATAAAAAAATATATAAGATTAATGTATACCTCATTTTCAGCAAGTCAAATTTTCATGTATCATATCTCTGTTGATGTTCATCTCTTCAAGAGCATTTTCCAACTTAATTTGAATAGTTTCCTGTTTAAAAGGAACCCATTATTATCAAAAATAGCTTGTGGTCTTTTTCGAATTATTTTTCTATCATAATTATCAATAATATAGTTTGTAACTTTTTATCATTTTAGGAGCTTATATGAAATCCGCCATGAATGTGTAATTTTTCAATGTCAAAATTCTTAAGAAATTTATTACAAATAACCATGTCAAATAACTTAATTAACGAAATAACCAACCGTTGAAATATATTTGAAAAATGTCGTTTGCGGAGTTTGAAACACCGCCAAACGGAGTATGATTCCCCGCCTTTTTTCCTTTTGCTTGATTAGTATAAATAAACGGTAATTAAAAGATAATGACGGGATTAAAAAAAGGCGGAGTTTGAAAGCCCGGCGGGCTTTCATACAATCCAAACAAATTTAACATCAAACAAAAAACATAAACAAACATAAATTTGAGAGGGCTTTAATACCCCGCCGGACGGACTTTCAAACTCCGCCTTTTTTTAATCCCTTCATTATCTTTTAATTACCGTTTATTTATACTAAGCAAGCAAAAGGAAAAAGGCGGGGAATCATACTTTGGTTGGCGGTGTTTCAAACTCCGCAATCGACATTTTTCAAATATATTTCAACGGTTGGTTATTTCGTTAATTAACTTATTTGACATGTTTATTTGTAAAAAAAATCCAAATTCTCATTCTTTAGATTAAGTTTTTGAAGTTATAATATGTACCAATCTCCACTTCAATGTCAGAATACTAGGTACTATAGTCTACACTTCCAATGTCTGAATAATATGTACCAATCGCCATTTTAATTCTCCTATTTATAAGCACCTAATTGATCAAATTCAAGTAAGTATAATAAATTGAAATAAAAATCAAGGGCCTTCCACTTGTAAATGTATACGTATATATTTGCGTACCAAAAATCGAGCAGCTTTATTGTCAAAAGTGACCACAAAAGATTTTGAGTCTACATAATCACTTTTTTAACACATTGTTAATTAATTTAAATATAATAAAAAAATGAAAAAGGATACTTTTTAAAAAATTGACACCTCATCATCGGGGCAAGAGTCATATAAGACAAAAGCTTCTTGATGTTGTTCGACAATCATGAAATAGCAATGAATAGAGGAATAAATAGTTTAATCTTTCATATTCTCGCCGAACAAGATGAGAAGAATAAAAAATAAATAGGTAGATTAGTGGAATTAGTTTCTTCCAAATAAAAATAGAGTTGGTCAATTCCATGAATTAAGCAATTTTTGTTGACAAAAATATCTTTGATTATTCTTTGTTTGCTTACGTGACATTAACCGATAATACATTTATTATATTTTTTTCCTCCTCATTCTTAATTTTGCATTTGCTTTTATTTTCAAGAAATCGAATAATTATTTGAATCGTTATTTTTTTATTATTATCATGGTACTTATTTTAATTAATTAAAATAACTCATTTCATTTTATTATTATGATATTTGTTTTATGCTTATTAATTTGTTAAATATGATTTTTTTTGTTGATGAAAATAGAGTGCTCAAAAGTCCCACTTCTATTGCTTGATTAATTAGGATTCAAATACAGCCTCTATTAGGGCGTGAAAAATTCTTATAGTCATAAACAAAATAAAAAAACAAAGAAAAATAAAACTAAATAAAATATAGCCTCTAAAATGGAGAATAATAATAGCAATGCAATAGAATTCCTGAACTTCATTTTCCTTGAGACTTGATTAATCCTGAGTCTTTGAAAGGCTTCGATTTCTACAAATCCCGAAAATGAAATTCTCAACTTCAAACTTCCTCCTCCAAATAAACCCAAGAATTCTAATCCAGCCAAAATAGGAAATGATGTCCACACATCTCGCCGCTCACGTTCAGACATTACTCTTCGTCTCCCTCCTCACTTTCCGACAATACTCACGTTCATATCACCTTTTTCTCACCCGAAGTCTCTATTCTTCTCCATTTTCATCTTCACTACCTTGAAGATTATGCAAAGCCCTCCTTTCAAGAGCATTCGCAATAAATTTACGTTCTTGTAGTATCAGTTAAGCAATTCTTGTCTCGTTCATACAATTTTCCTCAAAAATCCTCCTACACCTCTCCTTCCAAATACTGAAAATCACAATTGCCATCAATTGTTTAAGCTTCAGATCAGTAGTAGAACATATAATTAACCCAATTGGATCCAGGTCAATGCTGAAATTCAGGTTTGAAAGCTCTTTTACTTTATCCACACTTTTCTAATAAATTGACATTCTTTAAGTAAATGATGAACATATTCACTATTACTCATACAAAGTATACAACAATTTGCTAGAATCCATCCTCTTCTCTCAAGATTATCAATTGTCAGAATCTTATATTTTAGCAGCACTCCAAATAAAGATCTTAATTTTTTCAGGTAATTTTATTTTCCAAATTTGATTTAGATCCCCTCTATTCAATCCTGATAATAATTCATAACATAATTTAACTGTGAATTTTTCTATTGAGCTACCGGTACCGGTCCAAATTATCTTATCCCCTTCATCTGGCACCAATTGGAGTGCAGGAGAATGCTGGTACAATAATTGAATTTGAGATTCTGCTTCAATGGAGACTGGTACAATAATTGAAATGATGTCCACACATCTCGCCGCTCACGTTCAGACATTACTCTTCGTCTCCCCCCTCACTTTCCGACAATACTCACGTTCAGATCCTCGTTTTCTCAACCGAAGTATTTATTCTTCTCCATTTTCATCTTCACTACCCTGAAGATTATGCAAAGCCCTCCTTTCAAGAGCATTCGCAATAAATTTACGTTCTTATAGTGTCAGTTCAGCAATTCTCGTCTCGCTCATATAATTTTCCTCAAAAATCCTTCTACACCTCTTCTTCCAAATACTGAAAATCACAATCGCCATCAATTGTTTAAGCTTCAGATCAGTAGTAGAACATACAATTAACCCAACTGGATCCAGGTCAATGCTGAAAGTCAGGTTTGAAAGCTCTTTTACTTTATCCACACTTTTCTAATAAATTGACATTCTTTAAGTAAATGATGAACATATTCAGCATTACTCTTACAAAGTATACAACAATTTGCTAGAATCCATCCTCCTCTCTCAAGATTATCAATTGCCAGAATCTTATTTTTTAGCAGCATTCCAAATAAAGATCTTAATTTTTTCAGGTAATTTTATTTTCCAAATTTGATTTTGATCCCCTCTATTAAATCCTGATAATAATTGATAACATAATTTAACTGTGTATTTTTCTGTTGAGCTACCGGTACCGGTCCAAATTATCTTATCCCCTTCATCCGGCACCAATTGGATTGCAAGAGAATACATGTACAATAATTGAATTTGAGATTCTGCTTCAATGGAGACTGGTTCCCTAATCTTGAATAAGGTATGAATTTATGTATCAATTAATTCCTCCATATAATCCTTTAGTGTTAAATGTTAATTCATAATTTTGTGTAAAAGAGTATAGATCTGGATAGATTTTGCATAATGATTCGCCATTCCAATTATCTCTCCAAAAATTTATTAACTTTCCATTTCCTTTAATAAATTTGGTATTTTCTCTAAATAATCCCAATAATTTTATTACATCTTTCCAAAAATATGAAATTTTAGTATCTTTTCATAAGATAAATTATCATAATACCGTAATTGCCCCCACCAAATCATTCCATTTTAGATTTTCTTCTCTTAAATGATAGTATTTCCACATCCATTTAATTAATAAAGCATTATTAAAATTGTCCTGATTTAAAATTCCAAATCCTCCTTTTGATTTTGACATACAACAACATGCCCAATTTATTAAATTATACTCATTCTCTTTATATAGTTGTGGGATATAGTTGAATAGAAACTATTCTATATTTCTTTATTCCTTTATTATTCTGCTTGGGTTTGGTACATTTCGCCCCGTTTACCATGAAGCTCTTCAATATCGTCTGTAATTGATTTAATTAACATTATAAGTATGATCCATAATTTAACAAACAAGAAATTAGTATGACAACCAATAGGCTCATGGCCCAGTGGTTGGATGTGAGATATAAAAATTATATGTTGTGAGAGATTGTGGGTTCGATCCCCATTGGCACCAATGGATGGATGATCAACGAGCCTTCTCCATTTTACAAAAAATAAAAAATTAGTATGACAAAGGAAAAATGAAAATGTACGTGAAAATCCATTTCGTCAGAATGGACGGGTCAAATTTATTATCCTGCTCCGACTCAGCAGTAGGATTTCGGTCAAAATTCACCAGTACAAACTGGTCCTCTTACCTATCAGCACTTACAAAATGTAAAATTATTCAAAATTACATCGAATAGATACAGAGAACCTGTAGTGGGCTATTCAAAAGATAATTTAACCCCTAAAATTCTGAAATTAAATTACAAATATGGCAAATGTGTCAAAGAAAACTATATTTTCTGAATTTGTAAAAGAAGAAGAGCGAATGAAAAATATTTTAAAATCAACTTGAAAAAAATGAAGTGAGAACTATATTGCAAAATTGCAATTACAAATTAAAGGTGACTTTTTTCGATTTAGACCCTAATTTTATTATTATTTGATATTAAAAGAAAATAGCAAAGTATCATAGGTTAAAAATTCACAAAAGGATATTAAATATTAAGTTCACCTTGGTGCTCTTAAAAATGCGTATATTTTCTCTACCCGAGAGGGTCAAGGTACTCACCTATTTCTGGGTCTCAAAGCAGCCACTCTAAAAATTAGGGCCTTAATTAATAATGAGTAGGAAATCGCTGGCCGTACCTCTCTTTCATAAGAAACGACATCAGTGAGGCGAGAAATTAGTCGTCGCTTCAAATTCATCGAACTTGTTATACCACTAGCTTTTTTTCCCGCGCAATGTTATAATTTATTTTTTCCTAATATGTTATTGAATTCTACGTTTTATTGCATGATTATTCACACATCTGTGTTTTGGTGTATTTTTAACCCCCTAACTTTTTTGGATATTGTAAAAAATCTCTATGTTTTTGTAAACTTCAAAAAAAAATCTCTACCAAACTTTTGTTTCCAAATACCCCCTTATGGATGATATTTTTTTTTTTTTTTACAAAATACCCTTCAATCTCCCTATGTAATGATTAATTTATTTTTGTTATTTATTATTAATTTTAAGAAAATTCTTAAACAATAATAATTAAATATACAATAATAAATAAACCCATTATACTGTAGAAGAATATCTATTTAAACATCAATTTTTTTTCGTTGTCTTTTTAATTTTGTAATAGTTTCATGATTGTCATTTTTTTAAATATTTGCAACGTGTTCTTTTAGTATTGTGTTCTTCTTATTATTATTTTGTGTCACTTTTTCAGGAAAAAAATATAGAAGTCAAATATATATAATGTATAAAATATTAAAATTATATAACATATATAACATATAATATTTTTTTTAATTTATATATGCTCCAAAAAAATTAAGATTTTTTTAAATTAATAGAAAATAATATATTTTTTTCAATTACTACGTATGTAAATTTAATGGGTTTTACAATATCCAATAATTTAAGGAGTTTTTTGAAAAAAAATCATATTTAATTGAGACAAAAAAAATGAATGAACTTGGTCCACGATGGACCAAGGTTCATGTAATTTTTGAATTAGTTGATTTATATAAACCATGTTCAAATGAAAAATCAAATATTTTAGACCCTTTGATCAAGATCAAGTGCTCCACATTAAAGGGATGATGTGGCCTCTTGTGAGGGATTCAATTTCCCTAAAATTATATATATTAATTAATAATTTATAATTAATAAACCAATTTTTAAAATGATTTTAATTGAAAAGATAATTAAGTTTAGTCCAAACCTTGTTTTTTGTATATTATTTGTTTTATTTTATCTTAGTTTGATTAATCCAGATTTGAATTTTGTATAACATAGTATTAATTTGATTAATCTTTAATATTTGGTTGGTTGTGGTTAACATTTACCTAGCTACGAATAATTCATTTTTTTTTCTATTTATAATGTATTGTATAGGTTACAATGATTCAGATGAATAAAATATAATCTATCAATTAATTTATATATCATTTTATTTAGAATCGTGTTCGTTAGATTAGTTTTCTAGTCAATGTTCATTTTTCATTGAATCTTACGATTCAAAATATGATTTTACGATCCGATTCGATTTTAATCGAAACGATTCAAGATAAAATCCCGATTCCGACAACCGTGATCCAGATACACATTTGACTCTTTTATATTTTACGTTTATTGTCACGTCTCCATATATGCATAAATAATAATTAGAACATTAGACTGAATTTTTCTAAATCTATATCCATGTATTTCGTTATAAAATTATTTCTTCAAAGTAAAAGCATAAACAATAATTATATATTATATTATATTATATTATATACTATCATATAATATAATATTATATAATGTAATTTAAAACAATATAGTATAATATGATAAAAAAATAGTATAATATAAAAATAAAATAATGTAATATTATGTTGATAAAAACATAACAAAATAATGTAACAAAAATAAAATAATATAATCTAATATAAAACAATCTAATATAATCTAATCTAATATCAAATAATATCATATCATATAAAACAATCTAATATAATATCATATGATATCATATAAAATAATATAATATTAAATAATATAATATAGAGCAATATAATATTATATAAAACAATATAAAGCAATATTATATTATTTAATATAATTTAAAACAATATTATGCAATATTATATGATATAATATAATTCAAAACAATGTAATATATTATAATATAATATAATATAAAATAAGATTATATAAAATAAAACAATATAATATAATGTTATATAATATCATATGATAGCATACAATGTCAAATAATATCAAATTATATAATATAAACTATATAATTTAATATAGTTTAAAATATTACTATATAGTATAATAAAACAATATAATATAAGATAACATAAAACAAAATAATATAATATAATAAGGAATTAAATATGAAAATATAAAAATCATGAATTTTGTATCAAGAATCAAACAATGAATTTTATATACATGATTGCAAAATACAACTAATCAAACAACTCACATTTATTATCAAATACATGAATAATAAAATAAATGTATTTCACATATTCATGTATATCAAAATCATCCAAATTAACACACGCCCTATATGTTGACATGTAACTTTCAAATTGAGAACAGCCGATTTTTTAGAAAATTCGGACCGAACTTTTCCGAGTCTTAAAAAATGTGAATAATACCGAACATATGAATTGGAGACGCGAGTGGTCCGTATTATACTTCTTCTTTTTTTTTGCAAAAAAGTGGTCCGTATTATACAGAATTCCGAAAACATACAATACACGTACTATACCCGAATTTCTTTTACAAAATTTGGACCAAATTTCTTCTGATTCTCGAGTTCAACTAACTAATCCCCCCTCTCTTTGCCACGCACATATAACAAAACTACCATCCTTACCCAATTTCTTCTATTTTTATGCAAAGTCAAATTTTAAATACTTGTAATTCGTATAAACGTTACTTTCTGTGAGTTGGTTAGCCTAGGCGTATGTATTATAAATCAGAGAATAATTTACATAAACATGTTACTCCGGATAAAACACACTACTAAGTACCCCAAGTAATGTTTACCTATAGTACTTCGTCTCCTAGTTGCGATGTGTGCGGCGCGTCTTGGCTTCCTCGTATCGTTACTTGGTTCATCTCCCTTTTGAAAGATACTATAATTTTTTATATCTTTCCGGGGATGTTGGACAAAATGGTGAATTTGTTCGATTTGAATGGTTATTTCAATTTCAATACTCGCAAGAAGAAGACGGTAATTTTTGTTTGGATTTTAGTTTTAATTTGATTTGGTGTTGGACATGATGGTGAATTTGTTCGTTCTTTGTTTAAAGCTGCATTCTTTTTTGAAGGAAAGGTGGACCATTCATTTTTATAAATATAAAAAGTTATTTACAAAAATCATACTTGATCAAAAACACTGAATTGAAACAAACATTCTTAAAGAAAAATAGAAAGGTGCAATTTCACGTATACCCCTATAACACATCAAAAATTCACATATGCCCCTCAATAATATGAAATTTCACGAATACCCCCTACAAAATTCCTTCAAATATCATGGATACCCTTTCGAAACCCTTCTAATATCATGGTTACCCCTAATTTTTCGTTAGTAATATGTTTATTACCTAATTTTAAAATTATTTTCTATGCTAATGAATAACTTTTGCTCTAAAATAATATCCAAAATCATAAAAAAAATCAAATATTGTCAATCCGATCTCATAATTTTAAATCGAAAGATCATTACTGAAATTAATATTATTCTTGAAATTTGAAAAAATATTTTGAACGAAAAAGTTGACAAATTTATAACTAAAAGTTTAATTTAGGGGTATTCATGATATTAGAAGGGTTTTTTACGGGCATTTATGTAATTTCATGCTTTAGAGGGGTATACATGAAATTATGATATTTTGCAGGGGTACACATGAAATTCTGCCAAAAAAAAAATACATCCTAACAAAGGAAATAAATCCTAACAACTCAGTCAGAGACTAAACACAGTCTCCATCAGATTACGAGCATTCTAATTTGACAACCCCCAAGCCCGCACGCATTCATTTATTCAAGAGTATACTGCATCCTCGCTTTACAATTAAAAATTCGTTCGTTTCGCTCTCGTCAAATTGTCCATAAAGTTGTCAGTCATGTGTGTCCCATTTGTTAGTTTCGGCCAAATTCAAAGACCTCCTAGTGTTCAACCAAAATTCGACCATGTACCGAAGTGTGGTCGTGAATGGACATTGAAATAGGAGATGAAAAGCCGTCTCTGGATGGCTAGAGCAAAGCATGCAATAAGGTTCGTGTGGCCATCCTCGTTTCGATAGATTGCCGGAAGTTAGAATTCGTTTATTGAGGGTTAGCCATCTGAATAGCTGGAACATTATAGGAGCTTTTATTTTGAAGGTTGCGGTTGTCCAATTATGTGATTTCACCCCCGTCTGCGAAATTCTTGCATACACTCTGTCCGAATGGTACCGTGATGTGTCGTTCTCTGTCGTGTCAAAAAGTCATTCTACCGGGTTGCCTTTGATTATTGAGGGTTAGCCATTCTTTTATTGTTGTGTCACCTCTTAGTGCAGAAATCAATTTCATTGGTAGCCTGCAAAAATTCGAAGTATCACTGTGTGTCTACGTAATGAAAAATATCGAACGATGAAATATCAATCAAGCATATTTTATTATATCATTTTCCTTCTATGCATTTTTATATAACATATTTTTCTCATGGAGGATGTATGATATTCCTCATTTGATATAATTATTTTCTATTTTACAAAAATAGAATCGATGTATCTATAGTCTAGTTGATTGAGTATTTGACACAAAACATCATATGTTACGAGAGGTTGTGGGTTCAAATCACATTATCACCAATGAATGAAGAACTATGGAGTCTTCTCCATTTACTCTTTTTATTTTATTTATAAAATAAATAGATGAAAAATACACAGCACAAGTACATTACCCGTGTTCTAATTAATCTATTTTTGTCAGTCGAGGAGCACGATGGCCACTTCACCTGAACTTGAAGAATCTACGACTACCTCAGTAATTCGAGTCTTCTCCATTTACTCATTTTTATTTTATTTAAAAAAAGATAGATAAAAAATACACAGATTCGTGTTCTAATTAACCTATTTTTGTCAGTCGAGGAGCATGATAGCCACTTCACCCGAACTTGAAGAATCTACGACTACCTCGGTAATTGTGACAAGAACTATAACCGGATCTCACCGGATGAAGGTTGTGGGTTATTCCCTTAACAAAGGGATCGGATATGGTAAAACTTTGACATCTGGAACGTTTACAGTTGGAGGCTATGATTGGGTTATCACGCATTTTCCTGATGGAAATAACGGGGAGAACGAAATATACCTCTATTTCTTCCTTGCGCTTAAAAGTAAGAACGAAAAGGCGAAAGCACGAGTCAACTTTACCATCCTTGATCAGAGCGGAAGCCCATCACCATTTATATTTAGAACGACGCACACTTTTGGCGGAGAGAAACCGACTTCTAGTTGTTTTCTTGTCGAAAGAAAAACTTTTGAGGCATCCAATTGTCTTAAAAATGACAGTTTCACGATGATGTGTACCATTACTATCGTAAAACCACCTTGTGTAGAGTTGATGAAATACGAACCCATGAGAGTGCCTCCTTCAAACTTAGACGTGCAACTTGTTCATCTCTTGGAGAGCGGCAAGGGAGCGGATGTTATTTTCGAGGTTAGCAATGAATACTTCAAAGCACATAAATGTGTTCTCGCTGCAAGATCACCGGTCTTCGACGCTCAATTTTTCGGTCCGTTGAGTGAGAAAACAGAAAAGAACGTAAGACTCGGTGACATCAAACCCGCTGTTTTTAGAGTTTTGCTCCATTTCATATATACAGATTCCGTGCCCGACTTGAATGAAGAGGATCCGGTACCGATGTACCAGCATTTACTCGTAGCAGCCGATCAATATGGAATACAAAGGTTGAAGTCACTATGCGAAAATGAGTTATCCAAACATTTAGAAATAAGAAACTTCGCGACTACATTGACCTTAGCGGAGCAACATAACTGTTATGCGCTGAAAACTTCGTGTTTCAAATTTGCTTCCCATCTTGAAATTCTCAATGATGTCATAAAAACGGATGGATACGAACACTTGACCCGAAGTTGCCCTTATATTCTGACAGAGCTTGTTCAACATTTGTGTAGCAAAAGATAGATTTTTATTTTGATGTTATATACTTTTTCTGTCTATTTTCGATTTGTAGACTAATTTTTAGATCATTTTTTATGCGATTTATCATTTATAATGAAGGAGAAATATTTTCTATCAATATAATATTATATATCGTATACACACAATTATGTGCTCAAACAACAAAATGATAGTGGAAATTTTTTGAATCTAACCAACTTTTAAAACGAAATTCGAAAAATAACCAAGTTTTGAAAATATTTATGAAAATGTATTTTGCGCTGAATGGTTCAGCGCCTTTTGTAAAAGTCGAGGTATGGTTCCGCGCCTTTCTTAATTACGCGTTCATTGGTTGATTGTGGCGGTTAATTAGTAATTAGAGAAAGGCGCGGTATGGTTCAGCGCCTGGCGAGTTATGATTCAGCGCCTGGCGAGGTATGATTCAGCGCCTATTCACAGGCTATTTTCTTCCTTTTTTCCCTCTTCTCCCTTTTTTTTTCCCTCTTCTTTCATCTTTTTTTGGGAAATTTTCAAAAAAACCCCTATCTTTTTTGGTAATTATTTTACATAATTAGTAACTATTTTTTTATGATATTTTGGATAAATATGATATTTTAGAAATATTTTAGAAATTTTTTTAGAAATTATGAAATGATAAATATGATATTTTAGAAATATGATACTTTTTTTAGAATTATGAAAGGATAAATATGATATTTTAATTGTAAGAAGGATAAATATAATCTTTGACTTTGTTTTATATGATATCAATGAAACTGAAAACCATAAATTAATAATAATCCAAATATCAACACAATCAAAACATACGGAATCAGATCGAAATAGTCTAAATATCACAAACACAATAACAATCAGAACACAATAACAATAACAACACAATCACAACACAATAACAATAATCTAAATGTCATCTCTCGGTGCATTTTGTGTCGGATCGAAATAGTCTGGCTGACCACCATACGAAGTACCGCCACCACCATACGAAGTACCGCCACGACCATACGAAGTACCATACTCATTTTGCCGTAAGCTAGTATTATAGCATATCAACGGGACTTTTGCCATCCAAATCTTTGAACCAACAAAACATGATGGCGGTAGATTTGCCGTAAGCTCATCCGTATAAGAACTCCAAGTAATCTGAAAAATACAATTGTAATTAAAAAATATTAAATTTCTTACTTATTCGGATTGTAGTTTGTCGAACTGATCAGCATAATACATGACTGTACTCCCCCTGTTGTTCTCAGTGTACGCGTGGCCACCGACATAGTAGTTCATGAGTGGCACCTGAACAACAGATCCCGGCGCAGTCATGATGGGCCGTCCAATGGCTAAATGAAACCAAGCCCAAATCTACAAACAAATCAAAAATATTAAAATATTAAGAATTGAAAATTACCTGAACGAGGGAGAACCAACCCGATGCCGTAGTTTGCCCAATCTGGCATGCACTTCCTAAAGACCTGTACAAATGGCCGAGGACAGCAGCTCCCCAAGCATAACGCCCACATATGTCGAAATCCTCCAAAAAGTAAATATAATTCATACTCAATCTCCCTTTCTTGGGATTTGCCAAAGCCATGGAGCCTAGGAAATACAATATGTACGCTCGCGTAATTCGATCCCACGCCTCCTCTGTGGGATCCTCCGGTAGTCCATGAAAATTCCTACGCAATCATGCTAATGTGAGACGATTATATGTCGGACACGCCCCAAGTAACCGGGTCATCTCAGCTACGAGGTCATCATCCCTTGTCGTGGCCCTAAACAAGGAAGCACCGTCAACTGCGAAACCGGTAAGTAAGGAAACGTCGCGAAGTGTGATCGTCATCTCTCCGTGAGGCATGTGAAATGTGTTCGTCTCCGGACGCCACCTCTGAATCAGTGCAACGATGAATGTCTGATTCAACTGCACGTAAGCCCCCCTGGTCGGGAAATAAAAGCCCGCTCGCCTCAATCGGACCTCCATCTCAGGAGTCATCATCGTCCAATGACTCCAATCACGACCACCCTGATGGATCGTCATCGAAGGCTTGTTCACCTCGTTCGACACATGATTTATTTGATCTGTGAGAACGGACGGATCGATAGGTCCTGGATGTTGCATCTGTCAAAACAAAAAGTACATTGATTAACAAAATGAAGTATAAAAAAAACACAAAGTACATAATATCTTCAAAAAAACACAAAGTACGCGATGTTCAATACATAATTAAGTACGCGATGTTCAATACATTGATTTAAAAAACACAAAATACATAATATCTTCAAAAAAAACACAAAGTACATAATATCTTAAAAATAACTTGAAATTACAAAAACTAATCGCGATGTTCTTCAGAAAGACGAAACGGGACACAAGTACGCACAGTGTGACCTCGGACCTTGCAAAAACTACACCGGTTGGCATTTCGACCCTCAGCATCCATCTCGGTTCGTTCCCGTCTTTTTACCGGTCTCCCAGCTTTTCTCTTCACGTCACTTGGGGGAAGTAGTTTTGGTCCTCGAACATTCGGCCAATAACGACGATCAAGAATCACTGGCAATATTTGCTCGTACGTTCTCCTATAAGCTTCAATACGATAGAACGAATCACACATATCATAATGACTCTTGTTTATTTTTCGATAAACCGCTATTACATGACAGCACGGAAGATATTCCAATTGCGGTATTCCGCACGAACAAGTACATTTTGTTGCCAACTCTGGCATACGAACTTCATTTACTAGAGCCTCGCATCGATTAAAATCATAAAACGCAACACCAAATAACGTACTAGAGTGTTGAGTTATTTGCATATTTCTACTCTCGGTTTTCCTAGCATGAAGCAATTTTTCAACATTCAAAGCCAAACGGGTCTTGCTTTCTCGGCTTTGTTCACGTCTCATAACAAAATAGGTATTTAGTCGACCAACGATTTGAGCAACCAACGATCTTATGGGCAAACCTCTAGCACCTTTCAATACACCGTTAAAACACTCTGAAATGTTGGTAGTCGTAATACCCAACCTACGACCACTATCATGAGATACAGCCCATAAAGATTTTTGACCCACGCTTCTATCCAAATATTCAATCACTTCTGGTTTCATCAGTCTCATTCGTTCCAACCGATTTTCCAATCCCTCATTTCTTCTTTGAGTGGCCGCTGTCCTCATTTCTTTCTTCTTCTTCCTCCTCCTCCATATCTTCCTCTAATTCTACGCGCCTCTCTGAGGGTACTGAGGGTCCGGCAAAATGTTCGGATGACCCGGGATGACCCGAATAATTAGCTCTTTGCTCAACAAACAATTGATTGTTACCTCCGGTAATATTTGCCATCATCATGTTTAAACTTGAATCACTATTAATTTCAACAATATTCCAAACTCCTGATTGAAATAACCAATTCGTTTTCAGTATTATATCATACACACTACAACATAACAGGCCTAATGGGACCGGCCGTCCCTAAAAAAACCGACCCAAATAGTTAGGGACGGTTAATTTGGGTCTGCCCGACCCTACCGTTTGCATCGGCCCGACCCAACAAGTAAAAACCGACCCAAAAATTTAGCGTCGGCCCGTCGCTACTCTTCTCACCGTCCCAAACTTTTAGCGTCGGCCCGTCGCTACGCTTCTCACCGTCCCAAACTTTTAGTGTCGGCCCGTCCCTGAAATCAGAACCGCCCCAAACTCTAGCGTCGGCCCGTCCCTGTCAGATGCACCGTCCCAAAAAGCCTGCGTCGCCCCGTCCCTGTCAGACCTACCGTCCCAAAAAGCCTGCGTCGCCCCGTCCCTGTCAGACCTACCGTCCCAAAATTGGTAGTGTCGGCCCGTCCCTGTTTTTCCCACCGTCCCTATTCAAAATTTGGGACCGGCCGCCCCTAATTTTCTGCCATACATCTGCCACACGTCCCCTCTCTCCCTTCTTTCCACGCACCCGCGCCAGCCCCTTCTCTCTCTTCTTTGAATTCTTTCCCGCTCTCTCTCTTTTCCCTCTTTCCTTTCCCCCTCTTTCCTTCCCTCTTTCCTCTCTCTCTCTTTCTTCTCTCTTCCCTTTCTGCCATTCTTTCCTTTCCCTCTCTCTCTCGCCTCTCTCTCTTTCCCTCTTTCCTTTCCCCCTGACTCTTTCTTCTCTCTTCCCTTTCTGCCATATCTCTTTCCTTTCCCTCTCTCGCACTCTTTCTTCCTCTCCGCATCTCCCCTCCTCCTCTCTCGCTTCACCATTTATTTTTCTTGTTTATTTTTTCGATGAAGAGCAAAAAAACAGGAGTGTTTCTTCATGTTCTCCCTTTTTTATCTAGGTCAGTTTTTTTCGCTGTTATTTTTTTTTTCATTTAAATTGGTTTTTTTTGTTAATTAATTTGATTTTTTTCTGCAGGTAATTGGGATCGTGAAGAAAGAATTCGTGAAGTTGGTATTTTTGTTCATCTGATTTGGTTTCTTCCTCTTTTTTCGAAGGTAAAATTTTGAACTTGATTTTTATGAATAATTCCTGAAATTGGTATTTTTTTGAACTTGATTTGGTTTCTTCCTCATTAAACTGGTTTTTTTTCTTGTAATTTTTCGTTTTGTATTTTTTCATTATCAAGTTTGATTGTTTTTCTTAATAATTTTATCACTTCTTCGTCAGATTTGGTTTTGTCATATTTTTCTGTCGATTTTTTTTTTTTTGGTCGTAAACAATTTTTTCTGGCGATTTTCAGTTATTCTGATTTTTTTTCAAGTATTTCTTATATATTCTGATTCTTTGTTTTTTTTATTTCCTGTTTCACTGATTTTTTTTCATGGTTTAACTTTCGAATTTTTTTTCCTTTTTTATTTACTGTTGTTTTAGGATTTATTTTTTTTTCTAATTTTACTGCATGCACTGATTATTTACTGTTGTTTTTTTATAACTTTTATTTTTCGTATTTAATAATTGTTATTTTTTTTAAACTTTTTTCATAACCTGACAGAATTTTTTTTTGACAGAATTTTTTTTTACTGTTGTTTCAGGGTTTATTTTATTTAGGGTTTATTTAAATTCCTGAAAATTCCTGAAAATTTTTTTTTACTGTTGTTTCTGTATTTATTCCAGTGCAATTACGAACCAAATTTATTAAATCCGTAAAATTACTTCCGTTTGGTAAAATTACTAACGTACTTCTGCCTCCTTCATAACGGGGTATATTTCCGTCCCTAACAATATAATCCCCCCAAAAAATGCAAAAAGACGCCCCTTCCATGCTTGCACTACAAGTTGTTCTTGTGTCAAATTTATTTTCAATTCTTAATTTTTCAAATTATTTTTTGAACAATTATTTTTTGTAATTTAAACCCTAACTTCATTCTTATTCTAACCCTAATTTAAATGTCATTTTTGCAATTTAAACCCTAACTTCATTCATATTCTAACTAACCCTAATTTAAATGTCACTTTTGCAATTTAAACCCTAACTTATTTCCTAATTTAACTCAAATAATTTTTTGCAATTTAAACCCTAACTCAATTCCTAATTTAAACCCTAACTTAATTCCTAATTTAAACCCTAATTTAATTCCTAATTTAAATGCCATTTTTGCAATTTAAACCCTAACTTCTTTGTAAATCCTAACTTTTAAACAAAAAAATCATATCAAAAATTCATATCAAAAAATTCATATATAGCACAAATATAACTAAAATAATCTAAGAAAAATAATTGAATATAAAAAAAATATACCTTGATAAGTGAACAAACTTCAAATCTGGTCCGAATCTGAAATTTTCAATATAAATAAGAAAAAATAACAACACATAACTTAAAATCTGTTTTTATCAACAAAACTACACCAAAACTGCACCAAAACTGCACCAAACCGAGGAAGAGAAGAAAGAAAGAAAGAAGAAGAAAGAGAGAAGGAAGAAAGGGCGAAGGAAGAAAAAGAGGAAGAGAAGAAAGAAAAGAAAAGAAGAAGCGGCGGAATTAGGGTTACAGAGGAAAGGCGGGGTACCATTCCGCGCCAGAAGCTAAACCATTCAGCGCCTTATACACGTGGCATGATCTAGGGAAAAGACGGGGAACCATTACGCGCCTAGCGCTGTATCATTAGTCTCCTTTTATTAGTTAATAATTAACCGACACAATCAACCAATGAACGCGTAATTAAGAAAGGCGCGGAACCATACCTCGCCTTTTACAAAAGGCGCTGAACCATTCAGCGCAAAATACATTTTCAGAAATATTTTCAAAACTTGGTTATTTTTCGAATTTCGTTTTAAAAGTTGGTTAGATTCAAAAAATTTCCATGATAGAAATGTCTTGACTAATATTTGAATTAAAAATTTCGCTACATAGTGAATACATGCAAGTAATCATGAAGAAGAGAATCGTAAGGTAATGATCCGAATTGTTAGATTTATTTTACACAATTATGTCCTAAAATAAAACGAAATACGATATTAATTTGTCAATTTAATTATAGTTATATTTATTTCACATAATACGAATATTATAATTTGGTTTATATAAGTACAAGAATATAAAAATTTTAATTCAAAAATAGTTGAGAAGTACAATTATTATATTAAATAATATTTTGTTTTAGTTCAATACCATAAATTTATTGATTATTATTGATATTTTTGTTGTCAATTTATGTATTATTATTGATATTTTTGTTATCCTAGTATACCCTGAAAATTAATCTTCATAATTTCTCATGTTAAATATATAAGATATATTTTATACATCAATAATGATCCCATATAAACCAAACTAGAAATTTCATTTGTTTCGATGGTCCACTCACGCTATATAGAATTAATGATTCTTCTCTAACTTGATATTATTGCAGTTAGGATTTTATAATTTTATGGAGTTTTGCAAAAAAATATTCACTTGAAAAATCGAAAATACCAATAGGAATTTTGAAGTCTTTACCCAAAATTAATTCAATTTGAGAGATTAAAAGTTTGTTTCTAAAAAGGACCCTGATAAAAGTTTGTTTCGCAGAAAACCCATGTCTGTGTGCAAAAACAAGAACTACAAATTTCACAGTATGAAAAAGATTACAATTGGAACTTCACTTTTCACCGTGATAAGAAAGAGTAGTCTGAAACCTCACAAGAAATTAAGGGAACTTGAAATTTGATCAACAAAGAAAAGCATAAAAAAAAGGTGAGAAATGGAAAGTTCCAAAACAATTTAAGAACCCATAATATCCATTCTCCACGACATCGAAAAACTCTTTCCGAGTGGCAAATCAAGTCCTCCAATCTCAACCAGCATTCCTTTCAAGTTCCCTCCATCAGCATGTTCTTGCACTTCACCGACATGATCATAACGAACACTGTCAATATTGACTAAATTATTTCCATCTATCTCGATAGCCAAATCTTTCGCTTTCCCTTGTAGTCCTAAAACACTCATTTTTTCAACAATCAACCCTTTGGCCAAACTAAAACCACCCATTTGCACATTCGAAGAAACCGTGACTATTTTACCCTTAACACTCGCTTCAAATTCGATATAACTCGCCTCTCCATCTACCAAAACCATTTCTGGTCTCTCATCATCGTCCAAGTAAACTCTTCCTTTCGATTCGGCTCCATCAGTTCCGTAAGGAAATGCTATAACGAGCGTAAAAGGAGTCTCCCTAGCCTCCTTGGAAATAGTCCCCCCACGTTGCATGGGAAGCACCGTGCCTTCATAAACATGCACATTAATTTCATTAAGCGGTGCATCTAGGGTTACTAAAGATGCATCTTTCGCAACCACTACTTTAGTCATATCAAAAATATTGTACCAAGAACCAGGAGGGAACATTGCTTTTACCGATTTTGCACCTTGTTCCAAAACCGGGGAGACCAAAATGCCAGAACCGAGCATAAACTGTGTGCTCAGACCATAACTAGCGACAAACTCAGGGAAAGAAAAGAAAACAGGTCTAGCAATCGGTGCACCGGTTTTATGTGCTTCGTATGCTAATGTGTAAAGATGGGGTAACAACTTGTATCGTAGACCAAGTGCATTTCTAGCAGACTTGGCAACTGAGTTCCATTGATACAACTCTTGTCTAGGCGACGCGAAATTCGCATGGTCTCTAGAGAAAGGGTAAAACGCTCCTAATTCGATCCAACGATTACAAAGCTCCTCCAACTCTACCGCAGCAGGGTAAAACCCACAAATATCTGATCCCACCATTGGCATGCCGAAAATACCGAAATTTAGCATCGTAGAGATAGAGTATCTCAAATTCTCCCACGTGCCTTTATTATCTCCCGTCCAATGAGCAGCATAGGAACCGGAGCCAACAAAACTGGATCTCGAAAGAATAAAGGGTCTTTTACCATCAACATTTAATAAAGCTTTGTGCGTAGCAATGGATTGGGAAAAACCATATAAACTATGTGCATTATATTCTAAAATTCCATTAAAATGCTCGGCACTTGTAGCGATAGTGTTATACCCTAAAGGAGCACTTTTGCCAGATGCGTTTATTTTATATGGAGGAACATCCCATTTCGTGCTTGTAATATTCTTGCAATCCAAGCAACAAACCCAAGGAGTCGTTGATTTTGGATCGGGGCAACTACGATCGGTCGGTATAGTACATTTACCCATACAAAAGTTGGAGACCTCGTTCATGTCGATCCATAAACCATCGACCGGAACCAGTTGATGGAACCGGGAAACCTCGTCTACCCACCAAGAAACCCCGTTAGGGTTTAAGAAATCTGGAAAATAAACGGGGCCGGGCCAAACTTGGGCTAAATAAGGTTTCCCGTCTAACTTAATAAAAATATCCTTTTCCATTCCTCTTTGGTACACCCCGTACGAGTTATTAACTGCAATACCAGGGTCTATAAGCACGATATATTTCATTCCTTGAGAATGAATCTGGTTTAGAAATTCGAGGAGTTTCGAACGGGGATAGTTTATGGGGTCTAGAGTGAAATCTTTGGCAGCGTCCATGTGGTCATCATCGTTCCAAATTACATCGAGAGGAATGTTGGCTTTTTTGTAATTTGCTACCACATCTTCGACAACTGAGAGGTTTTTGTATCCCCATCTGCATTGATGGAAACCTACGAGACACAAAAATAAGTTAAAATCAGTTCGTTCATAAATATATGCATTATTGTCATACTACTAATATTATTATTTATTTCATATGTTATGTTTTCTATTTGTGGATGGATATTAAAATTTGGGTCCACGCTGGTGCATTTAAAGACAAAACGAACATTAGGGCCCATTTTTTAAACCCACAAAAACATGGTTTGGTTTCCAAACAGAAGTTCTAACAAATAAATCTGGAAACATGTTCGTTTTATGGATAATAATATTCATCTAAACAATATTAAATTAAGCAAGAAATATCCCTATTTAACCTTAATTGAAACAACACATCTCTTCCTGGCTCCAAAAAATACAAATTGGCTCCTAAAAATAGAATAATCTTTCTACATTTAAAGCTAATAATAGACCAGTTGTTCATATCATAAAGAGATGAATTTAAGGCTCTTGCATTATATCAAAGGAATCAAACCAACCACTATAGCCCACCTAGTGTATAGCAGTAACTAGGCAACAGAAATTTGCATGTCATTAAATTTCACTTTATTTTGAGAAAATAAATGAGTAAACTTACCAAATGACCAATAAGGCATGGGAGCAGGTCGACCAATCAGAGTGGTATATTGATCCACCACAGCCAATGGACCCGGACCCGAGAAGAAATAAAAGTCAAGGACGCCTCCGATAATCTTGTAAGTCAAAGAACTTCCTTTATAAAACACGTCCATCCCGTTACTATTAAGCAACAAAACGCCATGCGTATAAACCTTCCCTCCTTCGTTTCTCAAGTCCATGTATACCGGGTGGGACCCGTATAGATCCGTATTTAAATTAATCGCAGAAGCATCGGTGGTGTATAGAGTATACGGGTCGTTAGGTTTTAGTTTTATACCATTTGGTTGGGTATTTTCACCGAGTCCGTATAAAGATGCTTCTTTGGGTAGTCGAGTTGAGATCTGAATGAATTGGTCTTTGAAAATGAGATCTGAATTCGAAGTGTCGAAGATAATTTCATTGTTGGATTTGCGGGTAATGGAGAAGGAAAACGGGTCGGGTTTGAAGTTGAAAATGAGTTCGGATCCGGGGTATGGGGAGATAGAGAATGGAGAGGCAAGTTTTTTAGGGTTTTTTGTTAATGCGGGAGAAGGGTTTCTCGGTAAAAGATTGTAGGGTACTTCCCAACGAGGATTATCTGCATCTGTTATGTGGACTCGTACTCGGTTTTCTGTTTCGTGCCTGTGTTTACAAAAATATAAGAATAAATTTGAATACTTCAATTATATTGTGTGGATAAATGAAGATCTAAAATTTCAGTCCAATCATGCCTCACAAATGAAAGGAAATTTAAAATGCATGATGAGATTAATACTGACACTAATGTTGAAGCAAAATATAGATGGGGCTTCTAGATTAAACTTAGGAAACACAAGTTTCTATAAATTTATAGGCAACAAAACCTAATCATATCCTTGGGAAACCAAATTAAACGAGTCTAATTAATTATAACAAACCGAACTGAATCCAATATCTCAGTAATTTACTGAGCTATTATTCATGGGTATTTGTCATTTTCTCTTATGTGACAAAGAGAACAATGAATACCAATAAAAAAAAGTAACAAAATAGTCCAATTATAACATGTAAAATTCAAAATTATGAGTTTATATTTTGCTTACTTGACAAAAAGTCTTAGATTAGGGATATCAGCCCCGTATTTAGAGGTGATCTTTTCTGCTTGAAGGTAGCCTATGAGATAACCTCCATCTAAATTGCTGTGCTCTAAAGACACGAGGCGATAACCATACCCCACCTTCTCCAATGCACTCACGCCATTGATGTTCACAAGGAGAGAAAGAAACAACCCTAGAAACACCAAAGTGGAACAAGACGAAGATGGTGATAACATCTCTTCCCCTTTTCTCTCTCTCTCTCTCTCTCTCACTGGTGAACACACTGGTTTTAGGAAAATGTGAAAGGCTAATGGACACTGTAGATAGTGTGTGATGTGAAGTGTGTAGTTTTGCTGTGTGTAGTACAAAGAGTGTATTGGACCTTGGTGCAGTAATATAGGGCTTTTTCAGACAATACAGATAATTATTCAGATAGACATGGTGCACCTTACACAGATGGTTTCATGCTGTTTATAAACACCATAACAAAATGTTCATACATAAATTAAGTATTCATGCTAAAAGTTACATTAGATAAAAAAAGTTTTTAACACATTTTTGTAATCTTTATCTTAATTATATTTCATGAAATGAAAACCCTTGGTACAGTAGATTATGTCTAGGAAATGAATCTTGTCCTCTAATGGAGATGGCTCTGGTGGACTCTGTACATGTCACAACTCACATGTGAACTTGTTTACATAAAGGGACCATTTCCATTTTGAAAGGGTTGTGAGGTTTAGGAAGTAAAGTCCAAACAACTTGGCACCCAAATAGCAAGCATGCTTTCCATATAAATCAATATTTATTAGAAAAGAACGCCACGTCTTATCGCATAATACAAATTAGTTCATACAAGTTAGAAAATTATTTGGTTTAGTGTGGTGCTTATGAAAGGGCCTTATTATATATTGGTCTTTGGCGAAATTATGGGCTTATTTTTTTGGACTGTTGAACCAAAATGGTCTGAAAGACTGAAACTCGTAAAAGAAGTTAATCTTGTGGCATGGTTTTGGTCTCTCGAGGAGAGGGAGTGATTTTAATCATTTATGATCTACACAGTCACATCACATGATTCTGAGGAGTGTTAAGCACTGGTAGATCTTGCATATTAGGGGGGTCAAATAAAAATTCAATTTGCCGTAAGTTCAGAGAAACTAAATACATAAATTTAGAAATTTTATTACAATGCAATTATGCACTACATTAAATTATATTACAATTTTGAAAATAAGAGGGGGGGAGGAAGGAAGCTCGCCCGCCTCCCCGGGTTCAGAACCGGTTTGAATAGTGCTCGTAACTATATCCATATTCATATCTTTTTCGATCCGAATGTGGATGATTTCAAACTCGGTTTCCAACTCCGATTGAAACAGGAGGAGTACGGCGGACTCAGATCAACGAACGAGCAAATGGAAAATATAATTTCGGTTTCTCACATGTTTTGTCTTTTTTTTTTATTTATCACAAATTGGCAGTATATTAATTGAGAAATGCTTCAATACACCAAAATTTTTTGAACCATCCATTTTTTTAGATCTAAGGCCAATATTAACCATGTTAATCTCGAAAATGGAGATCAGCCGGTAAAAATTTCAATCAGCCTGTTGGAAAATGATTGTAGCCGGTTTCTATACATTTAATTATACATTAATTGAGGGTAAATTGGTCATATCAATTACCCAAAAATTGTAAACCCGAGATCAAGCATTTATTTCTCTTATAAACCGCTCTCCATTTGTTCAAAATTAGACATACCACCAAGCTAGACTTGCAATGGAGATGACAGCTAGTAACATATCAGCAATAATTATCTCTGTCAACCATAAATTGCAACTTTCTAAAAGTGGACAACGATTTAATCTCTATTCCATGCCCACATTTTGGAATGGAACTAATAACTAAAACTCATCATGACATAAATTATCACATTCAATAATGTTCCAACTAAAATATAATGTTATATAACACGATGAAATTAATATAAATTTTATTTCATGTTATATTAAATATGATAATTTTCAAAAATATATAGATGATGCGAATGCTACTGTGTAGTTCTTATTTTAATATATTTATATTAATTAAAATATAAATTAATAAATTATTTTTTAATTAAATATCATGACAATATAATATTTTTATTTTTCAATTAAATATTGGTTGTATTGTTTAATGTTTATATATTTATATTGCATGAATTATTTTGAATAACAATGATATTTTTGGGGTTGTTTTCATAAAATAGTGTTATGGTTTATATATTATTATTTGCTTAAATATATGTATTAAAATTTGATTAAAAATGAGCTATTTTCTACCAGAAAATAATATAATTGTAAAATATAATTTTTATTGTAATTAAATTAGTTATATAACATGAAATAATTTTATTTTATGACAATAGTCATTATCATCATCACAGTTACCATTCATAATAAAAATGAAAAAAAGTTTAGGAGTAAAATTTTTGTATGAACGGATATCCATTTTGTTGAAATCATGATCTTATTCATAGTAATATCTAATAAACAATTAACTCTATTTTAATTCATAGTAATAATCAATAATCAACAACTTAATATCACTCAATAGACAATATTTTATTTCGTTTCATAGTAATACTATAGTCTATACCTAATAGAAATTAATTATATTTCATTTTCCAACGGCATACCTACATAATATTATCTTAATTAAGTGCGTTAATTAAAATATAGAGAATTCGACAGAGAAATTTTGGGGGCAAATAAACTTTCTCTTTTCTTAATAACAAAAGTGAAAATTTTATTGTGCCCTGAGATTTCTCCCCCGGATTAATTTTGATATGAATTTATGAGTCCAAATCAATGTTAATTATGTATTCATATATTATTTATAACACTAGTATCACTTTTTATTTTTTAAGATTAAACAATGCTTGCAGTGTCATTATACTGTCAAGATATCAATGTTGGTGTTAATGCGTTATTATTAGTGCTAAGTTATGTTACTCATAAGTGAATATGTTATTTTAATATATTATTTGCATTGTCAATATATTATTTTTAACACTAATATACTATTTTTGAGTATTAATATATTATTTCATATTGATATACTGTTATTTTAAGAGAATTCTTCGAAAACCTGTTTTTTGGAAATTTTATAAAAAAAAAATCGCATTTGGGATACTCCAAAAAGAATCCTCACATTCAATTTTTATTTTGAAATATTTCTTATAGGGGTTAAAAGTATCTTTGAATTGTGTCAAATATTTTGGGACCAAAATACTTTTCTATTTTCATATTTAATAATGAAAAACACGTTTTGATATTATTTTTTATTAATCTTAAAAAATTCACAAATTTTTTATATCTTTATAATATATAATAATTATATGTATTGTTTATATAAATTTAATATTTTATTTATTATATATATCAGCACTTACATATTATTTAAGTAAATATATACTATTTATGGCCACATATTGTTATTTCTAATGTTCATATGTTCCGTTCTTAGTGTTAATAAATATTTCAGTGACAATATATTATTTTCAATTAATAATCATTTTCGGTGATATTGTACAGTCTTAGAATTCTTCGACCCATTATATTTTTCGATTCCGAATATTTTTATATATACAATTCTATATGATAGAATAAGTCTAGGATATATCTATGTTGCAAGAATACATATATACGCATCGTATCCGACACGATACATATACGACGATACGACAATTTCTCAAACATAAAATTGTATGTATATATATATAATTGTGTGTGTGTGTGTGTGTGTGTGTGTGTGTGTATATATATATATATATATATATATATATATATATATATATATATATATATAAGAAACGATACATCTCTATTATATATAATATTTTATTAACTGTAATTTATGTATTTTATATATTATATATTTGACACAAAAAAATACTAAAAAAATGTTTGTACGGACATAACTTCATACTAAATAAGTGTTTATTTTAAATAAGAAAATTATTGTTTTTTCCCATAGAAAAGTTCAACTTTTAAAGTACATCATATGTTATATCAATATACTATATTTATTTTTATCATACCAATTTTATTATATAAATATACTATATTTAATTTTAGAGTTAATAGATTATATTTTTTTATCGTTTATCATTTTTATTCTAGACATATTATTTTTAATTCTAGTGTATATATTTTAGTTGTACTATGTTTTTATTTAATATATTAAGTAGAAGATGAGTACTGAAAATGCTAATCATATAACATATTATATGGATGCGCTGCATAATTTAAATTTAAATGTGACTTATTT
Source organism: Luzula sylvatica (assembly GCA_946800325.1). Taxonomy (NCBI): domain Eukaryota; kingdom Viridiplantae; phylum Streptophyta; class Magnoliopsida; order Poales; family Juncaceae; genus Luzula; species Luzula sylvatica. Next base: position 69,007,155 of record OX326956.1, on the reverse strand, counting down.
TCATGAAAAAATAAACAGATATAATATCAAAACTAAATAAGTGTATTAAATATAATTTGATACATGAATATGACTATTTACTTTGAGGCACAAACTTTTAACATATTCAATGCACTATTGAATATTTGTCTTTCTGGAAAAATGAAGTAAGTAGAATTTGCAATATATATATATTTTTTTTTACTTAAACTCCTCAACATCCGGTTGTATTCCATGTTTCCAAAAATACCCTTTTAAGATTGTAGGGTTAGGATTACATCTATCAAACAAATTAATTGAAAACTTTGGTGTATGGAAGAATCTCTCTATTAATTAGTCTGAAATTTTTTAGGGACAACATGTATATATTTTTTTTCTATTTTTAACAAATCAATTATATATATTAAAAAACAAATACTCGAAATTGATAATTATCAGGGATTCAGGATCCATGTCTGAATCCGTTTAATAATCATGGATTAAAAAAAATAAAAACAATCATGGATTAATTTTCGAACTCATTTAATCAAAATGGTATTGTTTGGAATCCGAATCCGGACGGGTTGATTCGAAACGGTCCCGGGATATTATTATGACGATCGAGACTTTTACATGCATTCAAAAGAGTATGATATGTTTCACGAGCTAATTAGCTTTCGAACATTGTTAAGGCCCCCTTCTCCCTCGGAGCCTTATCTACAACTTTTCAAGTTGAGAAACAATTTGTATATTGTTGAACATACACAATAGAAAAATTGAAAAACTCGATGACATAATTCTTAAACAAATTTAACAACACTTAAGTAAGATATATATATATATATATATATATATATATATGCTAACAAAAATCCAAAAAAAAAATCCAAAAAAAAATCTAAAGACCAAAATATACTATTGAAATTAGCAAAATATATTCTTGTATTTATCAAAATATACTATTGAAAATATATTATTTTATTCTCAATTTTAACTATGTTAACATATTGTATCAATAATATATTTGTTAATTTGAATAGTATATTTTGCTAGTTTCATCAGTATATTTTGCACGCATGGATTCTTTTTGGATTTTTTTTTTTATTCTTCTTAGCAAGTCTGATATATATATATATATATATATATATATATATATATATATATATAGAGAGAGAGAGAGAGAGAGAGAGAGAGAGAGAGAGAGAGAGAGAGAGAGAGAGAGAGGGGGGGCTAACATACTTAATTAAGTACCAAACATTTGGTACTTAATGTTTTTTAACCATTTGATTTGCATTGAGATTTGTGCATTTAATGATGTGCATAAAATTTCATGATCATCATGAAAAAAACACAAATCTCAACGAAAATCAAATGATTAAAAAATATTAAGTACCAAAATTTTGGTACTTAATTAAGTAGGTTAGCCCTCTCTCTCTCTCTCTCTCTCTCTCTCTCTCTCTCTCTCTATATATATATATATATGACTCGTTCATGAAGTTTAAGAAAAATCTAAATCTAATTCTAAATCTAAATCTACTATAATCATATTTACATCCAATAACTAAAAAATTTATGAGCCTTTGCGTAATTTCGATTATATCATATATGCACACACTTGCAGTCTACTAAAAGATATTGTAAATTTGTAATCCGTGACAATGCTAATCATAATATGTAGATAAGTCTAGAGGGGCAAAATGGTCTTATCACATGGCTCGTGTGCATGACGTGGCCGACCAGAGGTGGTCCCAATCAAAACCAAAAGATTACGAATAATGAAGAAGAAGGCGATAGTGGATATGAATCATGATATATAGACAGAGAGATATAAGATTAGGTGATTTTTTTGAAAAAAGATATATTTTTGTTTTGTTGTTGTTTAGTTGGGCCAATTTATATAATGATCTTTTGGCCCAATCATAATTCCTAACATATCCTTCCAAACAATTATGAACATTGGATCCAAATCAGGGATATACTTTTTGAAAACCAGCTCTGTTTTCATAAAATTTGTGAAAATAGCTTCCTGCTTCCATGTTAACTGATTTCTGAAAATATCGTTTTTGCTTCTGCATTTGGTGTTAAATTATTTTTTTCGACGATTCTATTGACGCCAATTGACGTAGCGGAAAAGAAAAAGAAATAATGACTTGATTGATGTAGGGATAATCAGTTTAAAAACGAAAATAGAGTAATGATACAAACCACACTTTTTAGACCACGAATTAACCACACCTGTCACGTGACAGCCAGCTATTGGCTGCACGTTTCCATTACTTTTTCTGCAGCCAATAGCTGACTGCCACGTGACAGGTGTGGTTAATTCGTGGTCTAAAAGGTGTGGTTTGTATCATTACTCCGAAAATACCAGGGCGAAACTTTATTAAAGCGAAATGTAATGTTGAAATGGGAACGTTATTTTTTGCAAATTCGGTGAAAATCAATGTTATACACACGAAAACTTCACTATATGTTGTAGTGTCTAAATGTTATATTTTACTATTTTGTTTAGTAATATGTGAATTGTTATGAATAATTTAAATTATTATTTATAGCATTCTAACTCCGTTTCTTTAATAAATCTAAAATTGTATGCATATTAAGGAGTTCTGTAAATTATATCATTCGCATGTATAACACAAGTTATTATTCAACGAATCAAAATTATGACATTGTCTCGGAAGTTTTTTTAAAAATAAAAAATTGACATGAATAAAGTATTAACTATCTTGAGTTCTTGCCTTCAAAGATTCAAAAGAGTAAGTTACATATTTTTCTGACAAAATCACCAAATCTTCTAACAATACCCAAACAATAATTATTCGAACAAATTCATAAATAATGAAATTTAATTTAATTTTCTAAAATCTAATAAACTCAAACATAAATGATTCCACGTGAATCGGAAAACTCTTCTGTGTCTCGAACACTTGTTCATTTCCAACGAGCAATATAACATCCGTCATGGGCTGAAACAAGAAAATAGAAGGAACTTAATGCCAAATCACGAGAGTTATTTTCTTAATCTTCTTCCTACAAATCTTGTCGACAGCTCCTTCTAATCTTTTCGTTGACGGTTTACCCCTTCTACGAAGAAGTTTGGGATCAGGAATGATCGTATCCTTGACAGAAGGAATGTCTCCCTCTCCAAGAAAACACACATCACTGCGGGTAATGTCACCATAACCCGTCGCAATAGTCGAAGACTCATGATACTTATATTTCAACATGTCTAACAACTCCTTCTAAAATTGTTGTTGTGAGAAGGTTATTTCACTTTCAGGAATTGTGAAAATAAAACAAGTTATACACATAATCTTTCCTTGATTCCACACTAGATTTATAAACTCTTTCTTTCACCAAAATTTGTAAAAATATATTGGATGTTAACTAATTTGAGAAAATATCGTTTTTGCACCTTTAAAACTGAAAACTTGGTGAAAAATATTTTGGATAATCAGTTTAAACAAGAATGGTATTTTTGCAAATTAACACCGAAATACGAGGGCGGTTTTCTTTTAAAGGAAAATGTAAAGGCAAAACAAGAACGGTATTTTTGCAAATTTGGTGGAAATCAATGTTATACATGCAAAAAATTCAACGTAGTGTCTAAGATGTTATATTTTACTATTTTATTTAATAATATGTGAATTAATATGAATAATTAAATTATTATATGTACCATGCAAACTTTATTTCTTTAATGAAACTAGGCAAGTTTTTATTGATGGACCCAATGAGTTTGTATATCTCTAATTTCAAAAGTCGGCCAATCGGGCAGTTCGGGTCAAGTTAGCGCCAGGTCATTTCGGGTTCGGCTCATGATTCGTTCGATTTGCGGGTTATTTGATTTCGGATCGTTTCGGTTTTCAGATCATTTGATTTCTAATCGTTTCGGTTTTAGGATCATCGATTCAAGTCGTTTCGGTTCCAGCTTATTTCGTTTTTCGGATCATTCGGATTTCACGATATTTGATTTCGGATCATTCGGGTTTCGCGATATTTGATTCCGGATCATTCGGATCATTCGATATTTGGTTTCGGGACAATTTTATAATGAGGAGTTTTATCATACACCCTTTTAAAATGATATTTTGGGTATTTTAGCAATTGATTATAGGAAAAAGTTTGTTTTTGGTCCCTAACAAATACCGAAATGTTCAACTTGCCCCCTGACTATTTTTTTTGTTTATTTTGCCCCCTAAACTTGCTATTTTTGTTCGGTTTGCCCCCTCCGTCCAATAACTCGTGTCCCCCCCCCCCCAGTTAAATGGCTGTTAAATATGCTGACGTGACATTATTTTATACTTATTTTATGCTGACGTGGCTGTATAAAATAATGCCACGTCAGCATATTTAACAGACATTTAACTGAGGGGGCAAACTGAACAAAAATAGCAAGTTTAGGGGGCAAAATGAAAAGAAAAAAATAGTCAGGGGGCAAGTTGAACATTTCGGTATTTGTTAGTGACCAAAAACAAACTTTTTCCTTGATTATATTTGTAAAAGGATGTATCATAAAATTTATTTTTTATGGAGATTTTTGTTTAAATGAACAACAACAAATTTCAATTTAATCAAACATTAATTGAAAAATATACTTGAGATTTAACCATACATATTCATAAATGAATTACTCTAAATATCCTTGAAAATGGATGTATAACGAGAAAAAAAAGATGTAGAAACCCTTTTATACCATTTATTATTTTTTATTACGATTTTCCTCTATTGGTTAATATAATCACTCTAAAACTGATATATATTAGTATTGAATGTACACATCGATATTATAAAATATATCAGAATGTATTGGTCAAATATAAATCAAATAATATGAGATAAAGCATTAATGACCCAAATCAGGAACGGTATTGTTTGTGGGGTCTCGATCATTTACATGGACCCATCCTTTTCATTATATTTGTGGAAATTTAATGATTTTTAATATGTCCATAACAAACGAAAGGTTGATTTTTGAGCACGATGAAGAACTTCGTGTCGGTCTCTTGCCCATCCACTTTCCCGTCTCATATGAGAATGATAAACTAGAACATTTTCTGCATCGGTGGGATGAAGAATCGCAAACATCGGAATTTCTAATTGACCAATTTTAATTTTCTGCACCGGGGTGAACATTTTCAAATAATGAATTGTTTTGTACCAAAATAAATCGAACAATCAATGTCCTGAAATACGAGTAACTCGAAGACTAAACATCAGACCAAACATCAGGGATTCTAAATAACTCGAACACTAAATATCACAGGATTATAATGACTCGAAAACTAAATGATTCGAAACCGGCATGACATATAATAAATCATGAATGATCCGAAAACTAAATTTTCGAAAATTCGAATGACCCGAAATCAAATATCGCGAAACCCGAATGATCCGAAACCAAATATCGCGAAACCCGAACGACCCAAAAACCAAAATAATCCGAAACCGAATGATCCGAGAATTGAAACAACCTGAAATCGAATGACCAAAAAATCGAAACAATCCGAAATCAAATGACCCGCAAACCGACGACCTGCGATCCGAATGACCCGAATAATCTGTGACCCAAATAACCCGAATTTGAAATGCTCCGACCCGAATTGTCCGATTGTCCCTTTTGAAATGAGACGCCTAACATGATAATCAATGGATTTATTAAAGAAAAATAATTAATTGAGTTGTTAAGAGGTAACCGGGGGCAAAATGGAGGGTTGTTTGGAAAGCTCGCTATGTCTGGACTTTTCATAGGTTGAAAAGTCGGTGGAGGTTGAAAAGTCGGTGGAGCTATAACAACAAGAGGCCATTTACTGTGCCCTTAAGTGTCCGTCAAATTTTCCTCACAATAATACTTTATGATTAATTCATAAATTAGTATTTTGAATTAACGATTAATTCATAATTATTTATTTTTAATTATTTCGAATTAATCATCAATTGATATGGACCTTAATTATATATTAAAATTTTAATAATCATAAATTAATCGTTAATTCAAAATACTAATTCATGGATTAACCATGAATTACTATTGTGGGGAAAATTTGATGGACATTTGAGGAACATAGTATAATTTCTCTAACAATAATTTGCAAATTTTGTGGTCTGTTACAGAGATAAACAAACTCATTCATTGAGTCTATCAATTAAAATTTCCCATAAAACTACATTATACCTAAAAGCACATTTCACATTTATTTCAATATACAATAAACAATCAAATAAAGAATTGATATATTGTTCGGGTTAATTATCCCACATAACCGAAACACGAGGAATTAAAACAAATGACTGTAAAACAGGTCAACTTTGCTCAGCCAAAGAAAAATACTTCAAAATCTAAAATCTAAAATCTCAACAATGTATTATTAAGTTCTTCTTGTCTAGTCCGAATTCAGAGAAACAATTCTTCAACGGTTTCGTTTTTTACCCACTAAACATTTTATCTCGTCGACGGCTCGGGTTTCACATTCAAATCTAGCTGTACCGGTACGGTTGGTACCGTAGTCGGCATCGGCACTATCGTCTTCTTCTCTGCACCATCTGCATCATTCAAACTCCCCATTTGAAAATCTTCAAGTGCAAATGTCGGTTGCCATGTGGCTTTCTTCAATTCTCCCCCTTTCTCCTCTCTCTCCTCTCTCCTCACGCCGAGAATCCAATTTCTCGCCTCTCGAGCTCTCTTCAAAATGGTGTAAAACTCATCGATCTCCTCGTCCGTGACGTTCGATCTTTCCTCGTCGAGTTTGCTAATGGAGGATTGTGCCTCTTGTTCGGTTGAGCACTCATCATAGTGGCGTTTCTTTCCTGTGGCCATTTGATATTCAAGTTTATAATTTTATAAGTTTAGTTGGGGAATTTCTTATGAATTTTCTCCACTGTGGTCTCCCTAATATAGGTGAGATTTGTGCTTTCCGACACGAGCTGATGAATGAGGTGACCTAAGCACATTGCATCATAATTGTATATTTTTTAGAAAAAATATATTTGTTCTCTTTACGTTCCTCGACAATACTTGATGTGTTGACATAAATTTAATTGACTCTATTTAATGTTAAATTCGAATTAATACATGGTAAACAATAAAATTATGCAAATTAATATATGATATTAAATATGTGGCAAAATCATATTAACTTGATGGTAAACGATATTTATTTCGTGATAAATCAAATTATTACAAAAATAATTTGGTTTATTTAATTATTTATTATATTTGATTTTACCCATGACAAGTCATATTTATTTAACAAATTTTATTATTTTCTTTTCAATTTTTTTAAAAAAGCAAAGTATTTTCATTTTTATTTGGCTAACTTTTGCGAACTTATTATTTTTATTTTTAATGTTATAATTTTGTTTATTTTTTATGATATTTTTTTCATGTGTATCCGTTTAACACATGTTAACGGTGTATTAGTTCGGTCAAATAACTTCTTTTCCAAATTTATATAAATAAATTTGATTAATTAATATTATAAATGATGGTAAACATTCTTTTTTAAAATATTAAATAAATTAATGATGTGTGAAGCGGTGAATCTTTTTAACCTTCTTTTTTTCTATATACGATAGAAGAAATTACATATTTATGATTTATCACCATCATTAATGTATATGCTAACACATCAATCGATCTAAGAGATTTTAAGGAAACATGCATCATCTCTTTTTTTTTATTATTTGGTCTTTTTGCCTCTTCTGATCGAGTATTTTATATATTATAATCAATATCAATTTCTTAATAAACAATTTAGATTTTACAATTAATTGGACAAGTAAAAGAAAATAAAATATAGACAATTTCAAATGCAAGAAATGTGAACCATTGAAGTTTTTTATTTTGATATTTAATCCAATCTTTCTCGTACTTCCAAGTGGCCGGCATGGTCAGTGGATGATGAAGTCATCATAAACACGTCACACGTTTATTCTTCTTTCATCGTAACAAATATCTTATGTGACGAGTATTATTGTGGTAAAATCCAGCCTTTAAAAAATACATGATTGGTAAATTAGCAACAAAATAATTTGTAAATTAAATGCTACATAGGATCCGAATTGGGATATTATCTTTGCTTGTGACCATCAACTTTCTGTTTTTATTATAGTTTATTGGTAGCAAGTCACTTTGTTTATTCCCCAATATAAGAGGCAAGACTTAAGAGAGGAATATTAATCCACTTAATTACCCTACTTATTCCTTGAGCCCCAAAAAGAAAATGCTAACCATAATTTAGTAAAAGAAAAGTCTAATCTACCGATCAAGAAATGCTAAACATCATTTGAAATGTCAATTTTATGAATTTAAGATTTGCATCCAAATACTTATTTTTCTTGAATCATTATACCGCCCAAATTTCCAAATATAAAAATAAAATATATTATTGATTACAAAACATTAAGATTGGTACACATCAAATAATCTTGAGTATTATAATTTCAATACTTACTTAAAAATTAGGGGATTTTTCAAATAAAAAAAACTTTTCTCAATATTTTAAAAAGCTCCTTGCTTCTTAGATACTCAAAATATCCCAATTTTTTAATAAATTCTTCTAAGTATTTTCACTATTTAAAAAATTATTTATAAATATTTTAACATATAATCATTTATTAAACAAAACATATTCATCAATCTATCATATATATTTTTCTTAAAGAACTAGCATCAAATACAGAAAAAGAAAATTAAGAGTATATTTTAAGGTCCTTTCATTTTTTCTTAAATAATCTCGAGATATTTTTATTTTTAATATTAACATATGCATTAATTAATATGATGAATATTTATTATTAATTAACATATTGACCAATATTATATCATATATGACTAATGCATAAATCAAATATAGTTTATATTTTACTTTGATGTGCACATATGTAATCAGTATAATAATCGAATACATCATTAACATGATAATATATCAATTTATTATTATTTATTGTATTAATTATTAATGGGCATTAAGAATGATTTAGAAAAAAAATAATACCAAAAGAGAAGAGTATTTTGGTCCCAAAAAGTCTATTATCATCAAAAGTTAAGTATAACCATATGGAGATAAATGAAACTGAAAATTTTGATAGAGATTCTTTTGAAATATCCAATAAGCGAGGCTTTTTTTTTAATGTTGACAAAATTTAGGGTATTTTTTTTAAATTTCCCAAAAAACTAATTACTTTATAAAATAAAGGAGCATTTCTACGTGTGATCTCGCATGAAAAAAGAAATCGAAAAAAAAATCGGTTTACCAAAATATTTCAAAACTAACTCGAAACTAATTTTAAAAATTCGGTACCACGTAATTTTTAAAACCATTTAGTGTAATTAGATTAATCAATTAATTTAATTCTTAATCAGTTGATTTGAGAAATGAGAAAGCACAAAAATTGAGGAAAAATCACCGGATTTCGGGCTTCATAGATCGGGTCTAGAATTCGAACTCATACATATACGGATTGTCAAAATTTACCACAATATCTTGTCTACTAAATATAAATTAATACTAGTTAATTGTTAATCATGTATTTTTAAATTATCACGTTAATTAAAAAATTTAATGAGAATACAGAGGCCCGTGCCATTAAAAAATTGGAAATTTTACTTTACCCCAAGGTTTCCCATCACAGTTTATATATTTTAATTAACACACTTAATTATCATGATGATTTAAAAAAACATAATTAATAATTAATTGGTATTAATTTTAATTTATTAATTCAAATGATTGTTCATCATGTATTAATTAATTAATTATTTGACATGGATTAGTTATCATGTAAATTAATTTATTAATTAGTAGATAGAAGTGTTGTGGTAAAATTTGGAGATCTCTATCAATTTAATGAGTTTCAATTTTTTACATCTACTAATTATCAAGTTAATTAATATGTTAATTAGGAGATAGATATGTTGTGATAAAAATTGGAGCTCTCTATTAGTTTAACGAGTTTCAATTCATGGCGGATTTAAAAGGTTTTTTTCAAATTTCGATCTTTCCTAAACTAATCCCCAAGTAGACCGACTGATTTTAAAAATCAGTTCGTACCAAATTTTTAAAATTAATTTTGAATTAGTTTTAAAATATTAAAAAGACATTCTATTTTTTTACAAAGGATCACCTGCATAAGTGCTCCTAAAATGGGAGCATTTACACATTGGGAACCACACAAAAAAAATTTTTTTGAGACAATATAGTGTGTCCTCACAACTCATGATTTTTATCTTTAATATTGTCACATGAAATCTTGGTGTTAACAATTAATTAGTATTCAATTAATAGCAAATTTATATGTAAAAATAATTAATAATTAATTAACATGTATCTTTATTTTTAAGTTGAAATTAATAGTTAATTCATTTTTGTGAGTTAATTGAGTTGTTAATTATCCCACTAATCATTTTCGAGATGTGCAGAGAGGACAAAAAAGAAAAGTTGTGGGGACAAAGCAAAATTTGCCAATTTTTTTTGGTAATGAATCACGTCTATTATTTATGTAAAGAATAAATTCAGGATATATATATGTTACTTATTCCATATATTTATCAAATTTTTAATATTGAAAAAGTTTAGCATTACGTTTTTCCGTCGGTAATAAAGATTCTAGAAGTCTAATGACGTAAATACGTGCTTTTATTCTTTTCCTAAATTTAAACAAAGATATACTTTATAAATTAAGAGGGCATATATTGAGCCCCACATCAACGGGATAAACGTCCTCGATGATATCATCAATATTATTGGATTAATGGTTAATTGGATTAGAAATTTAATTTTAATTGAATATGATAGGTACAAACCAATAAATAAACAGAAAAATAAATAAAAACTTAATTTTCATTAAGATTATGATTGATGCGGACCGATTAACACACTCGTAATGATGTAATCGAGAATGTTTATCACACTTTTGTGTAGAAAGATATTTTCACAAATTAAATAGTTCACTATAATAACATTATTGGTTGATCTATCTAATTTGTAGAAAATAGTAATAGTATACGTCTCTCTAATAAATTCATCCTAAATTGTGTACATATGATTATATGAATAACATAATAAAAATAACTAATCGTCTGACTGGAAATTATATGATCGGAATAAAAAAAAATTAGGATAATATGGCATCCTGAAATTACTTTAAAATAATAATTATAATACAAAAGAACATACATCGAGTGGTATTCTAAATTCCCTATGAATTATCCATGAGCTACGAACTGGCCTACAATAGTAATTAGTAAGGAGAAATGGAGGTCACGAATAATACAATAACTGGAGAGGATTAATAATTATGATGATCCATTATTTAAGAAGACCTTTGGCCATCTTGACTCTATACTGCACTCTTTAGTCTTTTTCGGGACCCAGTCATGTCCACTACGTCACGCAATGATCGTCAGCAAACCCAACCTGTCTCCCTCCCCTTGACGTTTACAGATAGCCCTACATTCATATCAAGTTATTATTAACCATATTAAATAACTAATTCAAACAATCAATCAAATTTATTAGGGAAATTTAAAAAAAATTCTATTTTCTTTTGGATATTTACAAAAATAATTTTCAAATACTCCAGATAGAAATTAAAAACTTAAAACAAATCATGGATGGTGTTAAATTTTCTTGACCAAAATATTCTTCTATTTTCATATGTAATAATTAAAAAAATTGTTGTTTTTATTAATTTAAAAAAAAAATCATAAATATTTTTAAACATGTAATGATTCCAAAAAAAGAAAATTATTGCGCGTTGTGTTTATATAATTTTAATATTTCATTTATTATTCATGAAAAACTAACATCGGATAATAATACCATAAACAACAATAAATAAACACCTTGAAAATATATTGATATACAAATATATGTTTAAATATCTAGTTTTTTATTTTTATTTTTTATGTATTTTTAAATATTTGAAAGGGGTTAGTTTAATATTGTTGTTTATTTTATTATTATTTTCTCTTAGTTTTTCGGGAAATAAATATAAAAATCAAATATATATAATGTATGAAACATTAAAATTATATAAGTATAACATATAATACATTTTTTCAATTATTATATGCTAAATTTTTTTTAAGATTTTTTCAAAATTAATAAAAATAATAATTTTTTAATTACGACAAAAGGATATTTTGGTCAATCTTTTTGTAACATAATTCATGATTAGTTTTTAACTTCTATAGAAAGTATTTGAAAATATAAATTTGGTTGATAATATTTTGTTTAAGTTTTCGAAAAGATAAAGTAAATTTCCCAATTTATTAACGTATCATAACTTTTTTGCTGACTAAAACAAAACGGAAGAAATTTTTATAATATCTTAAACGCATAAAGTTTGAATTTTGAATTTGAAAAACTTAACAATTTTCAGCGTCAGAATTTAGTTTCAAATCCTTCGTGTCAACTGTCAATTACTAATTTCTCTCGATGAAATGGGCCAAGTCTTGTATTGACCTCGAGGTTTTATTAATAAATTGAAGAAATTTTCTTTTGCAAATTGCAAATTTACCCATCAAGTCAATAAAATATCATATTGATTTAAACATTCGTTGAAATTATTTACTAATTTAGAGTAGTGGCATTATTTAATGTTTGCATTATTGATGATCTTTATTTTTCATTTTTTTTCTTTCATCGAATCAAGAAAAAACGATTCTCTAATTTTATAATTAGCAACTTTGTATTGGAACCTTCTAATGCCTAATTAATCAATTGTTGGTGACCTATTCTTTCATTTAATTTGTGGAGCTCCAATTCTTTATTGGCAAAAATAATCTTATTTTATAGTTTATTCAAGACTCCATTACTTTATATTCCTTTTAAATATTAATAAAAAGATTGTGTTTAGCAAGAGGAAATTTCCTGGTAATTAATCTGTTTTGAATAGTTCTTTGGTTAGAATTTTATGCAAATGGTCTCACAATTTTCCAGGTCTTGTATATTAGATCTTATATTCCATCACAATTTTTCAAATTTTTTACATTGTTGGCATTTTTCATATTTATTATCAATGTATTTTTTCACAAAGTTTGTTAAAAAATAGTCATTTTCCTCGTAATTAATCTTGCCATTTTTTTTTTGGAAAGAAAAGAAATAAAAAATAATTACTGAAATTAAACTATATATTTTTTCTTGGCAATACAAAAAATAAGTAGTTATATACATTATTCTGCAAAAAAAAAATTAAGGGTCAAAATCACTAAAAAGATCCGTCCTGAGTTATGACCAAATACAAATAATTATTTTCTATTTGTTTGCAATGTCAACACAAATTTTATAAAATTAAAAACTTAGCCGGCCTGATACAATATATCAATATCAATATTACTTATTATTTATTCTACAAACTTTTTATTCAGTCACCAAGTAAAAACATTATATTATAATAAATTATAATAATGTTCTACGATCTATTGTTGATCATATAATGTCCCCTCATAAACTCAAATATAATAGAATAGTATTCAATACATTTGTGATATTTTTGTCAATATATTCAATTCGAATTAACAAAAATATTAAAAAAATCAAGACCACAAATCACAAGGCTTTTTTTATCATTTCAATATAAATAAGGACCTCAGTGGAAAACCTGAACATCACAAAACATTTTCTTCCTTCTCTTCTCTTCTTTCTCTCTTCTCTCTCTTGCTCGTACACAAAACAATCGAGATGTGAAAATCTGCCATAGGAATTCATCGATTTCACTTCTCAGATCCCTAATGGACGCCTCCAAACGAAGGCGAATAAGCCCTAACAACGAGGACGTTACGGACGCCGAGGTGGAAGAATTTTACGCCATACTTCGCCGGATCCGTCCGTTAACCAAGCCTCGCCGCGGTGCCGCGATGTGGAACCCGTCTTTTACGCCGGAAGATTTCGTGGTGAGAAAAGAAGGCGAGATGCCGTCGTCGCAGCAAGACGCGGCGGAGGTGCAGAGTGACGGCAACGGAGCATCGGCGGTGACCAGAGATTTCGATTTGAATGAGGATCCTGAGCCTGACGCGGTGAGTGGATGCAAGCCCGGTGAGGTTACCTCTGGAGCTTAGTCTTACTAGTGCGATCGTCTTTTTATTTTTCTGACCTTTTTAGTTTTTATTGAAACTATTTTTTTCTTTACATAGAAGCCCCTGAAACTTTTGTTATTTGCGTCTCCTGTTACTTTTGTATAAACTCCGAGTAAGAAATTTATTGGGTTTTTGGTAACAGTATTGTTTAGGGGCGTATAAGTAAGAAAACTTGTCTCAATATATTTTTTAAATATTAATTGTATTGTTCAAAATAACGAAAAATGTATTGTTTAAAATAATCTTGTTGTTGAAAAAATTTAATGTATAAAAAATGAGAAATTTTGGTTCGTAGACAAAATAAGTTTGTAAATAATTAAAATAACCAACATAGTTTGATAATTCCTGAAATAACACTTTTGTTAAAATGATCGACTTTTGAAAAATCGAGAATTATTAAACAGATTTAATTACAATTAACAAACCTCTCGATTTTTGTCGAGAGAAATCTCTCAACTTTTCAAAAGTCGATAGGTTTATTTTAATTCAAAATATGATATATTTTTCCAAATTTTACCATAACATTCTCTATATTATAATTACTATATTTGATTAAAATGATAATTAGTACACATTAGCTATTAATTTAATACATAATTAATATTTATTCGAATTTATAAATTGGAATAAATTTTAATTAATATTTAATGATATGTTCTAATTATCACGTTAATTAAATGCAATAGTACAAATATGGAGAATACGACTGATACATTTTGAAGGAGAGTAAATTTTCTTTAATTTCACGATTGATGCGTTGAAAAAAATATATAAAATTTTATTGTACTTCAACATATACCTGCCGTATTCTCCATATTTGTACTACTGCATTTAATTAACATGATAATTAGAACATATAATTAAATATTCATTAAAATTTATTAAAATTTATGAATTCGAATAAATATTAATTATGTATTAAGTTAATAGCTAACATGTACTAATTATCATTTTAATTAAATATACTAATTAAAACATAGAGAATGTTATGGTAAAATCTGGAGAAATATATCATATTTTGAATTAAAATAAATCTCTCAACTTTTGAAAAGTTGAGAGATTTCATTTGTTAATTGTAATTAAATATGTTTAATAATTCTCGACTTTTCAAAAGTCGATCATTTTAACATGAAAAGTCGAGAGTGTTATTTCAGGAATTATCAAACTATGTTGGCTATTTTGATCATTTGCAAACTTATTTCGTCTACAAACCAAAATCTCTCTAAAAAAATGTTATTGTTGAAAAGAAATGTATTGTTTAAAATAATCTCATTGTTTGAAATCTTATTTTGGGTGGTTTGAATTTGGATACATATGTTTTAGGGGAATTCTTAAATATCTCCTGGCATTTGTGATTTTTATAAATCTTTATTTTGATTTTCTGGATATTCGA
Organism: Luzula sylvatica; assembly: GCA_946800325.1. Taxonomy (NCBI): domain Eukaryota; kingdom Viridiplantae; phylum Streptophyta; class Magnoliopsida; order Poales; family Juncaceae; genus Luzula; species Luzula sylvatica. The sequence goes on along the minus strand of OX326956.1, from coordinate 68,991,721 downwards.
TAGAAATTTCTAATTTCATAAATCTTATTTCTGGTTCGTAATATCAGCCGAGATAAAAAAAAACTCGGCCGATATTCTCGGACTCGGTGACCACCGAGCCGATTTTGCTCCGATAAAATCGGATCCGAATCACCGAAATATATATATATATATATAGGGGCTGGTTCCATGATGTCTTTATTTGAAGTCCTTATTTAGAATCCAAATTTGGACCCTCCATCAGAATAGATGAGTGGCTAGGATTGGATTCCAAATATGCCCTGCCCGACTCTTCTCTTCCTCGTCCCCTCCTCTGCCCGCAACTCACCAAATCCACCTGTACTTCCCAAGTTTCTTCTCCCAGTCTTGCTCCCAACCTCGCTAAGCTAAATTCTAGAGGAAATTTCGCCACGAAGAATCTTGTCAAAGTGGATGAAGAACCTTACAAAAATTCGTGAAGAACCTTGCTCGGACGATCGTGAGGAGAAGCACTCCCAAGCCCCCACGACCCTCCTCTATTCCCGAACCGTAAATCAACCATGGAGTATTTGAATCTCATTAAAGGTATATACTTTGACGCCTTTAAAGGTTTCAGTCCAGTCTCATTCAATTTTTTCTGCTCCTTGATATTTAGATGTGCATTTTGTCTATTAAAAGAGGATCAGTGCCATTAGTTTTCTAATGCATCCACTTTTCAGTGGTCGTAGCCATAGTGTTTGACAAAAAGCCCAAGATGAGTCCAAGGATGATTTGGTTCCGTACATTATACTTTCGATCTGAGATTTGCATTTTCTGTATTTGAAGGAGATCAGTGCTAATAGTTTTCGACAGTGTGCACCTTTTCAGTGGTCATAGACATAGTGTTCGACAAAATGCCTCAGAGAAAGGAATGGGATAAGATTATGGCATTGATTCATGAAATTGATAGACTCGGGTATTTCACCCTATATTGTGATGTATACGGTATACCAACCTTGTGAAGGGATAATAGAAAAGGCCTAAGAATTGCGATATCCTCATTGACATCGATTTTCATATATGAGCAAAGTTTTCTATTTTAACACTCATGAAACATTGATTTCTTTTTTGTTTATATTTCAATTAGGCTCCAGTTTGAACTTGACGAGAAGATAGAAAACATGGTGAGAAGAAGTTCGACGCGCCAAATTATTTTCTGCAAAAATAAACAATTTTTGTATTTATTGATTGCATGGTTGTGGATAAATTTTATGGTACGACCCATGCAGACCAGGTTGAATTAAAAGTTGATGTACCGTTGTGGCATCGAAGCAAATGGAATATGTTTGAGACATTGCTATGAAGGATTCCTCGTGTACTTGAGAGTTCATCTTTGATGATAGGGACAGAAAAGAGAGATCTTTGGGAAGATCAGCCTTCGAGAAGATGCTAAGAGAATATATTTAGTGTGATTGAATTGAATATAATTTGTAAAAATTTAGTGAATAGTTTTTAACTTATTTATTTTTGAGAAATTGGTGTCGATTAGTGAAAAGTTTTGAACAATTTTTTTTTCTTTTCAGAACATGGTATCGACTTGGTATAATTCACATCATTGAATTGGTACAAAAATTACCAAACTTGCCCTATAATTCACATGATTAGATTAGTACTAAAATTAGCTAGTATTCATGAACCTCAACATTCGAATACAATCATCGAATTACAAAATTTATATACATCAACTTCATTCGATAACTAAAATCTTATACATTACAATTCCATAACCCTAATTACAATTAATTTAACCCTAACCCAATTATATTAAAATTTTACAACCCCAAACCTAATCCTATTACCAATCCTGAAACACACATACTTTGCACTATATTCCATCTCAGGCCTATTGAAGATTAACATTCTCGGGCCCATCTAAATATGCATAACTGTGACCGAATCAAATGATATTGTTGTACCGGTACCATTCGTTTTCCTATTCATTTCGTCATTCAGAATTCATTTTCAAACATAACATCCGAACCAAACGATTCTATCATGACCCTAATCAGTATACAATTTCATTTATAAAATTTCATTCGATTTGTTTCGCTCCGCTGAATTACACAATTTATATACATTACAATAACATTAACCATTAATTACAATGCTACACCCTAATTCCTCGCAAATAGTATTGAAATCATCCTTTTGATGTAGCTGGTTTGATCCAATTTTAACACATTAACCATCAATTAAGAGTTATTTCGTACTTAACTTCATCCCAATCGGTACTTGATTTATCCCAACCACACAGGTACCATTCGTACAAGTTTCTGTTGGTACCAGATGTACCAGTTATACCAATCAATAAGGCTTTAGAATACGCTGCAAAAAACTTTCACTTGCATTACAACTCAACAAAAATGAGGAAAAAATCGAAAACATACCCATCATAATCTCAGCAGTGGAGCCGTGTAGCCCTCTTAGTTCAATTAAAATCTTCACAACAATTTTGCAAAGCTCTCCAAATCATATCCTCTTCTTTCTCTTGATTGGCGGATGAAACTTCTTTCTCAGGCGAAAATAGGCCAAGGTGGAGCCTTTACGTAAGAGGAGACATCATGATTTTCTCCGCTGAAAGAGGAAGCGAAGGGAGAGAAAGTAGACCGACCATTCATTTTCTCGTGGCAAAGGATAAAGACAAACAAAACAAACAAGGAAGACAGTTCTCTAGAAAGGAGGAAGGAGAGAGGGGCAGCGAGTTAAATGCTGGGCAGGGTTCTATCTACTTCAATCTCAGCCTTTCATGCAAACTCGATAAATGGCTGAGATCTGGACTCCCCAATAAGCATTCCATATAAGGACTCCATTGAACCATTCATATATATATATATATATATATATATATATATCAATTCTATCGTAGATCCTTTTGTTCACAAGGGTAATTTAGGAATACAAAAATTAGCACGTGTTTGTTTATTTAGCCTCTTCATTTTCTTAATAATTATTATTCATTTTCATTTCCATATATTTTCATTTCTCATTATTCTCCTTCCAAATTTGCTTGCTCTCTCTGTCTCTTCCTCTCCCTCTCCCTCCCTCTTCCTCTCGCCATTATTCTTTGGTCCTCTTCATATGAGAGAAAATAAAACTTTTTTTTATAATGAGAATATATGTAGACTCTTTGTTATTTCATGGTGACTTGAGAAGTATTGGAATTTTTCAAAAATCGCATAAACTAATGAAATTTAATTAAGACAACAACTAATTATAAGTTTCACTTTTAAGAGTGCATGTTTGTACTGAATATGGTTCATCTTTTTGCTGTAAATTAATTTCATATGGCAAGAACAAAATGAATAGACACTATTTTACTATTTTCTAATTGCTTTTTTCCATTGTATAAGAATCATGAAAAATATAGACATTTGTACATGAACTGGAGGGACCGTGTGAGAGGGAGGTAAAAATTACGATATTACCCTTTTGAACAAAGGTTTTACCTTAAGCCTATTGAATCACAACCCTTAGATCTATTTATATGATTTAATCTTGTCCGTTAAAAAATGAAGAGGTCCTACCATAGAATCACCCTATATATATATATATATTTAAGAATACACTATATGAATCTATGAATATTATGTTGTATGTTTCTATTTCTTACTCTCATTTTTTTAACTTCGAAAAAAATTACAAAGAGTTGCACTCTTTTGTAATATTTGAATATTATTACACTATGTTCCCATTTCTTTGCACTCTCTTTTGTAACTTTGGAGCTTTGTAACTATTTGATCACGTTAAAGCAATGTCTTCTTAAAGGCTCGTTGAAAAAAAAACATTATGTTGTATGTAACTATTTGCTGTATGTAATTATTTGTACTCTTTGTAAATATTACGCTGTATGTAATTTGGGTTTTATGCTGTTGTAAATATTATGTTGGTTAGGTAATGTATTTTTTTTTTAGTACTCTTTGTAACTATTTGCACTCTTTATAAATACTAGGACAATATCCCGCGCTTCGCTGCGGGGTATATTATTTGATAAGAAATAATATAATAAGCAAAAGTAATAATTTTATATATTATTTGATATATTTAGAATTGGTACGAATCAAAAATATTATAATAAGCACAAAAAAACGCAGCTTGGTACCAATCAAAACTGTTATAATAAGCCAAAAAAAATAATAATACCAGCTCAGGCTAACAAAAAGTATTTGTGCGAATAGTATTTTGTTAACAGTAAAATTATAGTATACAAATTATTTTTATTAATACGATGAAAAATTCAAATATTTTATTTAGAACACAAGACATATGTCAATTATATTTATTAATACGATGAAAAATTCAAATATTTTATTTATAACACAAGACATATGTCAATTATATTTATTAATACGATGAAAAATTCAAATATTTTATTTATAACACAAGACATACGTCAAATAAAATAAAATTCCAAAAAAAAAAAAAAAAAAACAGTACCGGGATGAACAGTAACGGGTGAACAGTACAATAATGAACAGTAAAAGGAATGAACAGTAAAAAAAAAAAAAGGTGACGTGGCCTCACCATATGTCAAATATTCAAAAATTAATGGGAGGGGAGATTATGTTGTTGGTTAGGTAATGTATTTTTTATTAGTGTAGTAATTTGAATTTTATGAGTTGAATTAGTGTGCATAATGTTTATATATTTTCAAAATTTTTTTTTTTATTTTTTTCTGTTTTTTCCGATTTTTTTACTAACCGTCCGATTTTTTTTTTTGACTCGTCCGAGTCGACCGAGTCTCGAGTCTACGGAGCCGACCGAGTCTGAGTCCGATATTCAGAATCATGATATAGAGAGAGTAACTAAAAAACTTGTACAAGTTGGATGTGTATTTTGCAAGTAAGTTTCTAACCGTCAGATTCCCATCATGATTTATGCAAGCTTTTTCCTATACACGCTACTGTTAATTAAACATAATGCACCGTTAAAAGAACTTCACTCTCCACTCTCCGTCATGACCTCATCTCGCATGTCTACCTTCCTCTTGCGAGTTCCTCTCTCCGGTGGTGGTGACACTGCTCTCCCACGGCTCTCTAAGAGGACGATGAGTAACTTCTCAGACGACTCCTTTGCCCCTACATATCGATACAATACACAATCTCATATTAAAACAAATTCATATTAAAAGATACTACAATACACAATCTCATATTACAATACATATCGATACAATACACGTATTATAACAGATTTTCAATTGATTTACAATACACGTTTCTCGGGGGTCCAAATGGAATTGTGCATACAAAATTATATTACCTCTTTTGCCCTTGAGGGCAATCCACTAACCACTAACCACAGTCGAGGGCCTCTTTGTAAAACTTCTAGTTTCATAATCCTTTTCGAAAATATTCCACGGGAGCCCTCAATAATTTCGGCATAGTGTGTTTATAATTCTGACAGTCTTCGATATAGTACATTATTTTCCCACATTACCAAAGATATCTATCAAAAAATAATAAATTGAACTTATTTATTTGAGGTTATGTTAGGGTTTAGGGGTTATCCAAAGATTCCCTCCTTTGAAATGGAATTGGCTAGGCGATTAGACGTGCTCTTTGTAGAAGGAGAATTAAGACCTAATTCATCCAAAATCAGTCAATTTAGATAACATTAATAAAAAATCAAATGAATTAAGCACAAAATTTGGTTGAAACTAAGCAATTGGTACAAAAACTAAAAATTTGATTACCTCGAAGGACATGATAGCATGACAGCTTTGTCGTGAGAGCTTGAGAACATGCGAGACGTCGAGAGAACTTGAGAGTCCTCTGGAGCCACTGCCGCTATGGATTTAGGGCGTTATGAGCTCGCGTCTTGGAGCCGCTGCCGCTCGGGATGTAGGTTTTTTCGAGCTCACGATCTAGAGACGACCTGGAGAGGGGTCGAGAGAGAGGAGGAAGCAATATTGAGCATTGGAGAGGGATCGAAGAGAAATCTGGAGCTTTGGAGAGGGATCGCGATCGCGAGAGAGAGAGGAGATCTGAGAGAGGGGTATAACTTGAGAGGAAGTGTTATGTTTTCGCGGAGGTATTAAACGAGAGAGAGAGGAGATTCGAGAGAGGGGTATAACTTGAGAGGGAGAGTTATGTTTTCACGGAGGTATTAAACGGAGTCATCACTAATTGGCGTGTACATGTTTGCACAGATCTTGATGTCATCTAAGGGTTAGAAATTTACATGCAAAATACACATACAAATACAAACTTTTTAGTCTCTCTCTCTCTCTCTCTCTCTCTCTCTCTCTCTCTCTATATATATATATATATATATATATATATATATATATATACTAGGAAATTTGCCCGTGCTTCGCTGCGAATTTTTAATGTAATTGTTTGTATTAGATAAAATATTGTGTATTCACTTATTAATTGTTATTTTTTATGTTTACAGAAAAAATATCATAAAATCAATATGAAAATTATTAAATGTGTAATATGATATAATATCATAAAATAAATTAATGAATATCAAAAAAAAAATATGAAAATTATTAAATGTGTAAAGCACGATATAAAATAAATTTGAAAAAATCATATCATATCATAAAATAAGTTAATGAATATCACAAAACAAATATGAAATCATATCATAAAATAAATTAATGAATATCAAAAAATAATTCATAATTATTACATCACAAAATAAATGAATGAAATCAGAAAATAAATATGAAAACATGAAATAAATATGAAAACATGATAATATAATTATTAATCACAAAATAAATATGAAATCATAAAACAAATATGAAAACATGATAATATAATTAAACATGAAATAAATATGAAAACATGATAATATAATTATTAATCACAAAACAAATATGAAATTATATAAATATTAATCACAAAATAAATATGAAATCATAAAATAAATATGAAAACATGATAATATAATTAAAATAGAACATGATATAAAGATCATAAAATAAATTATTAAATGGTTAATGGGTAAAACATGATATAAATTAATGGATACATGATATAAATTAATGGATATAATCAAATCATAAAATAAATATGGAAATTATGTGTGATAGAAAGTCAAATATGAGGTGGCTCAATGTGAGAGCTCAAAAACATCCACTCTTTAAAAGGAGAACAATATTAATATAATTAAGGTAGAACATGATATAAACATCATAAAATAAATTATGAAATGGTTAAATGGGTAAAACATGATATAAATTAATGGATATAATCAAATCATAAAATAAATATGGAAATTATATAAATATTAATCACAAAATAAATATGAAATCATAAAATAAATATGAAAACATAATATAAATATTACTATATAAATTATTAAATGGTTAAACGGTTTTTAATGTAATTGTTTGTATTAGATAAAAGATTGTGTATTCACTTATTAGTTGCTATTTGTTATGTTTACAGAAAAATATCATAAAACCAATATGAAAATTATTAAATGTGTAATTTGATATAATATCATAAAATAAATTAATGAATATCACAAAACAAATATGAAAATTATTAAATGCGTAAAGCATGATATAAAATAAATTTGAAAAAATCATATCATATCATAAAATAAATTAATAAATATCACAAACAAATACGAAATCATATCATAAAATAAATTAATGAATATCACAAAATAATTCATAATTATTATATCATAAAATATAATAATGTTATTTTTTAAAAATATAAAATAAAAAAAAATCATATGATATAAAATTATTTATGTTTGTGCTAAATTAATTTTTATATTATTTATTAAATTACTTTCACTGTTGAGTTTGATATATTATTTATAATTTTCATTGCATTTTTAATCAATAAAAAATTGTTAATACTATATAATTAATGATATTTTACAACGTATGTTGTATGATTCAATAATTTTATATTTGATATAGTATGAAATATTGTGAACAACAATGATGTAATATTTGTTGTTATTTTTTTGTAAAATCATGTTATACCTTATATGTTATTATTATACAATGACATTAATATAAGTATTATTATTTGATTAAGAAAATGAATTTTTTTTCATCATAACGTAAAATAATTGTAAAACATATACATAATCAACAAATTAGTAAAAGTAATTATATTCTGAAGTGGTATTATCAATATTATTATATTTATTTGTACTTTATATTACAACAAGAATATAATTAATATTCTCGCTGTGCAGTGCGAGTATTCTCCTAGTAAATATCAAAACACAAAATAAAAATGAAATCATAAAATAAATATGAAAACATGTTATAAATATTAATATAATAAAGGTAGAACCTGATATAAAGATCATAAAATAAATTATTAAATGGTTAAATGGGTAAAACACTAAAACATGATATAAATTAATAGATATAATCAAATCATAAAATAAATTTGGAAATTATATAAAGGTAAAACATGATATAAATTAATGGATATAATCAAATCATAAAATAAATATTAAAATTATGTGTGATAGAAAGTCAAAGATGAGGTGGATTAATGTGAGAGCTCAAAAACATCAACTCTTTAAAGGAAAAACAATACTAACTTTATTTTAATGATATCAGTTTGTTTGGACACAAACATCGTTATATTATTATATTTAATTTTACTAAATTCTTCTTAAATTTTTTATTATCTTATAAAAATTTTGTAATATTTTTTGTATAGCTATTTAAAAAAAAAAACATTTGTATAATTTTTGTTTTTATTTCTTGAAAAGCACACTAATTATAAAAATAAAGACATAAAGTTAATCACCTCGAAGATAATTTGGCAAACAATATATTATTAATAGCTAGTTTCAATATTCATGCATTTATATATATAAATATATCAGCTGATGTTTGCAAGATATTTTTTATTTTTAATATTGATTAAAATGATAATGATATATTAATTTATTAGAAATTATTATGTTAATTAGTTTAATTATATGTTTGAATAATATATACTTTTTATATTGTTTATAAGATAATTTCAAATTCGAACATATAATTAATATATGCAACGTCAATGGGCCCATAGCCTAGTTGGTTAAGTGTGAGACACAAAAACCATATGTTGTGAGAGGTTGTGGGTTCGATTCTCATTGACATCATCAATGGGTGGAGGACAAATGAGCCTTTTCTATTATTATAAAAAAAATTAATATATGCAACTAATACAAAATAAAAATAAAATATATTAATTTATTAACTATTTATTATTGATTGTATAAATTACATGTTCCAATGATATATTGAATATATGTAGATTATTGTATTAATTAAAATTAGAGTTTCCGTTTTTATCGCAAGATTTGGTGTTTAAGTTTAATATTTGTTATAAACATAATATTATGGATGTCATTGTAATTATGTTAGGGTAATTACTATAGCATTAATTCTTATATTGTAACTTTTCTTTTGACCTAATAACACCCTCTATTATATAAAGAGGGTGGTGGCCATTGTATTGGGTGATCCAATTGAATAGAAAATTTCTCTCCCCTCTCTATTCTTGTTGTTTGTTTGTATTTATTTATAACACGTTATCAGCACGAATTGCTTCGTGGTCTGGAAATCGAATCGAAGACACACAAAGATTTAAAGGTACATGTTAAAAACCTTGCTTGTAGATATGTATTTCTTTTTAATAGTTGTAATTTGTCAATGTTATTATGTACTTGGATTTTTATCTAAGAAAACTAATTGAAACCCGAAGTTTCATTTTTATAAGAATAATAATGTTGTTTTCTTGGGATGTTTGTGTAAAATCTGAAGTTTTACATAATAAAATTATGATGATCTTGTTAGCAAAAGTTATTTCGAAACCCGAAGTTTTACAACAATTAAAACCATAAAATTACAATAACATTTTATTATAGTTCTTCTGTTTGTGTAACATTAATATTACTAGATTTTTATATTTCATGAATAACTTTGCTTGATTTGTACCTTAATTAATTGTCAAGCAGCCTAATAGTTTGATGGCCATACTATACATATTTTTAATGATGGCCATACTATATATACTTTTAATTTGATGAGCATAACAGTTTTAACACTAAAATTGCAAATGAATAATGTAATTAAAGTTACTGTTTCATAAATGAATTGAATCAAATTCAATACTTTATGTTACTATTTAAAATGAATTGAATATTATAGGTTACTGTTTCAATGATGTTACTCTTTCAAATATTTATTAAGTCAAATTGCATACTTCCATTTTTTGTGTTCAAGTAATTTAAGTTGTCTGGAAAAATAATATGGTTTAATGATACAATGTTTTCGTGTATTAATTGTTTGTAAAGATAATATGAATTTTTTTTTTCCTATGGCCTTTATGCTCTGTTATAGACTTTATGATTATTTAATTGAATTTTTTTCTCTCTGACGATTTGGTGTTCAATTTGCAAGATAAATAAATCATTTTATGTTGCATGTTCATTTATATTGAAAAATGAAAACGATTGTTTCCCCGAAGTGAATATCGTTTCGAAAGATTGTATATATATATATTTTTTTTTTTAAAAAAAAAAATTCATGTCAGAAGCATAATACACTATTTTACTTAAAAAACTATTATGCCAGAAGCATAATACATCATTAATATTTATTTTAGGATTTTTCAATTATTTTATTCAATTGACACATACAGTCACATATACGAAATGTTACAATGAGTTCTATAACCAGAAGTTATATAACTTCTATTGTATTATCATTCTTTTATATTTTTTATGTTAAATATCTCTATTATATACACCGGAAGTTGTATGTTCATCTATCTATTGTTCATTTAATAATATATTTTTTATTTATATTGCATATATTGGACCTGTAGTCCAGAATATTTATTTTCAATTTATAATATTAAATTCTATATAGTTTATTTTGTACGCCAAAATTGTATATTAATACCAGAAGTATATTTAAATTGTTAAGTTATATGAATTCTAATTTTATGTATATGGGAAGTGTGAACTTATATTGATTCCAAATACACCATAAGTGTATAATGCAATAAAAAGTGGCACGAAACATATTATGGACTCTATTCTTTTTATTGATATGTAACAAGAAGTTGCATGTACATTTTGATAACGCTTCGTTTAAATTATGCACCAGAAGATGCCAGTATATTTATATTTATTTTTTATACTTAATTTTGCGCATATTTATTTATTATGGCACATTTATTTTTATTTATGTATGCATATGTCGTTGCAATTTCATTGAATTTATGTATGCACCTATCGTTGCACATTTATTTTTATTTATGATGCACATATTATTTGAAATTTAATTTTATTGAAGCCTGATGTTTCAATATAAAATTGGGAGATTTGAATTAAAGGCTGCCTCCTTAAGATATTCAAAATTCGAACAAACATTTGATTTTTTTTTAAGATATTTCCTATAATTGAAGATGTGATTTTCTTCAAGATGTGATTTGAAATGGTTGTACCAGTCGTACACATATAATATGATTTTGTTTATCAAACCTCTCGAAGAGAAAAACAGGAAAAAGAAGAAGTGATGGTTTTCTTATCTATCAAGAAAGAAAAAAAAATATTTTGTGTCGAATTACTTATTTAATTAATAAATGCAAATGCATATTAATTACAAAAGCATGTGATAATGATTGACGACTCTAGAAGAGTCACTATTTGATTTCTCTAGAAGAGACGTTATCTACATTGTTCCGAAAGAGTCATCATGCTAATTGAAACACATTTGTTTATTTTTATGACATGCATTTTGTAAAATTGAAATCATGTTATTATGAACTAGAAGTTCGATATATAAAATAAAAGACAATTTTATGATTTGAATTAATTGCTTATACATAGAATATGTATGTCACGATTATGACTCCATTAAGACCAACTATTTATATATTCCCCAATCTTTATTATAACCTGTGAGTGACCGGAGCAAAAAACATTCACTGAATTTTGTAATGTGTAGCAGATGTGTGATAACACATGGACGAGTTAAAAGAAGTTTTTGGTGTATATATGGTTAATTTATTCTTGAAATTGTATATCTTGAATGTTTGTTTAGTTGAACCTGAAGTTCTGAACAAGAAGTTTAAATATGTACATGTAAACGTGAAGTTCACATTCAAGAAAGCAACAAAATTGAATATGTTTGTTGAAAATATGAAATTCCAGAAGAAAATATTACATACACAACTAAGATGCTGTTAGTAAATCACCAAACACGAGTGAAAATTTTCAAAATAAAAGATATCATGTTAGTCCCGAAGAACTTCATTAGATATTAATAAAAATATCAGCACCTCGTGCCTAAATCAAGGGGAAGAGATTGAAAACTGGAAAAAATGACAAATTATACGCATCATCATATCAGATCCTCGAACAAGTAAACATGAACAAGGAATTCATAAATTAATTATTTGCACGGAATTGCAAATTGGTGATTTGATGCATTTATCAATACAAAAATGATTAATAGATAAAATTTTCCAGTCTAAAATTACTCATATTTGTAGTATAGTATCCTTGGTTAATTTTAAAATAAGTTCGAAGCATGGTCGACCAATCGGTTCCAATATTATATATCCAAAGGAATAAGAACGAGCATGATAAAAGGTTGGCAATAAAGAAGTTGATAATATTTCTAATAATATATATCCTTTTTAACAGGATAATGAAAGATTAATTAGTAGATTTGACATATATATAATCTTTGAAGAAGATTCAGGTACCTGGCAATATTGAAATTATTGAAATAATAAGATCTAAAAATAATATCTCTACTAGAAAAAGATGGAACCGAAATGAAACTATAGTTACTAGAAAGTTGGCATGGGTGCACTTTCAATTTATAATCAATAAAACGAGGATCTAAAATTAATTGTGGAATGTCGACATTTAAAACTATTGGCCATAACATAAATCAAATATGAAAAATGAAATTGATGGACCCGAAGTCCGAAAAGCACCATGGTGATGTAAATTATATTTATTTATTTTTTATTTTTTATTTATTTTAATTTTTTTTTGAGGTCACTGAAGAACTAAAATCGTGTATTGTATTTATTATAACAGATTATTCATATGACTCATTTAGTTACAATATCCATGAAAATCCCCGTAGGATTTAGTATGCTCGACGCATAATTTAAACTCTCGAGAGATATATTATATTAAATTACAAAGATCTTTGCATGAATAGAATATGGGTTATAAAATGTAATCGTTATGATATGTAAGAATATATATACTGGTATGGATGATCAAATTTGCAGATACATATTTATTACAAATAAATAGTGTTTAATTATAATTATTTGAACTCCCGAAGAGTTCTAAAAGATAAATACTAAAAGAAGAAATTTGATATAAAAGATATCGAATGTGAATTTTTTTATTCATGTATTACAAATATAATAAATATTTCCTGAAGAAGTTAGCTCGTCGATGGCTACTAAAATTTTGAAACAGCAAATGCGAAGATTGAATTTGTCGTAAAATATTTGTATCCATGAGGGGGAGAAATAATACGCAATGCACTGTTTTTGTCCTTGGTCATGATTTTGTCCCACTGGATTTTCCTGGCAAGGTTTTTAACGAGGCATCTTATGAGACGTTTCAAACATAATAATGTTGCACTATTTTCCTTCACTAGGATTTTTGTCTCATTGAGTTTTACCTAGTAAAGTTCTAACGAGGCAAATTTTTATGAAATAAATATCCAAAGAGAAATTCCGAAAATCAAAGTGACTTAAAACGAAAGAAAACAATTCAAGCAAATTTTTTTTTTTGAAAAACGTGATGATTTTGGACATGTAGTCCAAACAACTATTGTTTGCAACCTACGAACTACAAGTGGGTATGTATAAGAAAAGGAAATGAGAAAAAGAAATCAAATTCAGATTTTTAATTAACTTGGAAGTCTTTGAAGGACTCCAGATGTGTCTCGTGAATGTTGTATGGATCGTGAATGTTGCATGAAAATATCCTTGAAGGATTAAAGTTAGACGAAACATGCAACAAAATATATCAAAATATGTATTCTATAAAATGAAAAGATTATTTGTATGAGATCAAACAATTTAGAGGAAAATGAGAAATTTTTGTTGGTCCAGAAGTACCACATTTGAGTATAATCGATCATTTGAAGAAGAACCCAACCAATATGAAAATGATGCTGCAAATATTACTCAAATAAATAATGGTTATATCAAACGGGATAGAAGAAAACACAATTTTCCGAAATTCTTTTCAACGAATGAATTTCAATGGAATGACGAGATAAATGTTTAACAGATTCGATCACGTGATAATGTAGCAAATGTTTTCAAATCATTGCCAACTGCAACTTTCAAAAGGTTTGTCTATAAAATTGGATTTCGTCAACTGGAGGATATTTGTATAAATGAGGGAGAGAATAAGTATGCACTATACTCTTTTCTTTGACCATGATTTTATCCCACAGGGTTTTTCCTGACAAAGTTTTTAATGAGGTAGTTTCTTATGCGTATGAAATATGGACATCCAAGGGGGAGTGTTATAAACATAATATTATGGATGTCATTGTAATTATGTTAGGGTAATTAGTATAGCATTAATTCTTATATTGCAACTTTTTTTTGACCTAACCACACCCTCTATTATATAAAGAGGGTGGTGGCCATTGTATTGGGTGACCCAATTGAATAGAAAATTTCTCTCCCCTCTCTATTCTTGTTGTTTGTTTGTATTTATTTATAACAATATTAACTTAATCAAGTATAAATGAATAATTCGGTTGGCTTTAAATTTGAATTGAACGTGGATGATATGTCCGTTACTTTGTGGTCGTTTTGATATATATATTTTTTTCTTGTAATAAAATGGGGTTGCTTTTTTTGTGGCTGTAATAATATCATGATAAAACATGTTCATCATTTTTCACAACTGTACTAAATAATTATTTTCAACAATTATAATAAATAACTTATTGTTTTCATGAATCATTCAATCCGCATATGAATCATATAAATGTATATAATAAAATCAGTGACGGATTTTTATCATGAATTGTTGGAGACCAAAAGTTTGGGAGAGATAATTTTCGGTCTTTATTAAGATTCGTCCTTTTTTTTGAACATTTTAAATATTATTTATTTTTTGGGACATTCCATACAAATTTCTATAAACTAGATTTAATTTCCATTTATCTTCTACGTAAATTAAACTTAATATTTAGCGGTGTTAGTATTTTTCGAATAAAAATGTTTTATTATTTTTTGTATTTAATTTTATTAATTTTTTTCTTGAACTTTTTTTGTTATTTTAAAAAACTTCCATAATTATTTTTTAACATTTCGCAGTTCAAAAAAGGTACTATTTGTAACATTTTATATTTTTTTATGGAAAAGCTGACAATAAAGAAATAATAATACAAATATAATAACTAAAATGATCGATTAATTAGGTACTAAAATCGGTAGTTAATGCAAAACTAAAATGTAGTTCAATTAATTAGGTTAAACATTTGTTTATTTTATATAAGCATAGTATATTATATATTAATTAATACTAATTAAGTACATACCAAACTAAATTATAATAAGTTACTTGTTTAAATTATTCGGATAATTTAAAGGACATTTTGGTCCTCTCAACAAGTTTACTTTTTGAACAATAAGTTATCTCAGTATTTATCCCTATCATTTCCCCAAACTTCATCATAAAAATGAAAGAATAAAATGAAATAAATCACTGTACCTCAAAAGAGATATCTCCATCTTATTTTTCTTCCAAACGGAACCTAGGTTATAGTACTTTTTTGGGACAAATATGTTGGGAATCGGCGTCACTATCGAGCCCCGCGCAGCGGATTGTGAGGCCCGGTCCGACCCGATCTTGAGAACCGCGTCGACGACTTGAAAGTACGAATCATTGAAATGCAACTAAAACATATGAAATTAACTCTTAATTCATAGATAATCATACCACGCAAAATTGATCACGGAGAAGGGTTGATTCTTGCGTAGTTGCATTGCTCTTTGCTTCGATTCCGGCGACACGCACGTCCCACGCCCGCGCGATTCGACACCTAATTCGAAGCTCCTTTGTCGTATACAACCGGAATTTCTCCGGTTCGTCTCCGACCTTGCTCGACCTTGCTCTCGATTGATCACAACAGAAAATCTCAGTTGAGATTTCTCTACTCGTATCCACCTCGAGCTCGCGTCTTTCGGTTGTGACGAATTTCCCTAAAATTCTCACAAACTTGCTCAAACTTTTCTCTTCCTCTCTTCTTGTCTCACAAGAACAATTTCTTCAAATCTGAATGAAGGGTTGGAGAGAGAATGGAGGTTTCAAATCTTATAATCAAGACTGAATTAATGGGGTATTAATGAGTATCAAAACTGAAAATCCGGAATTTGGATCACCGTACTAGATCTTAACAGTTATCGTCATGACAGACAGGACAGTGCGTCACGACGCACCAGTCATGACGCACCACCATCATGACGCATAGGACGGTGCGTCATGACGGTATACTCACATATTGACTTATCTTAGAAATACAGTACTGTGAGTCATGACGGACCAAATGGTGCGTCACGACGGACCATGTATTTTCTGTGATATTTGCATAATCTTATAATGCATCCAATCGTTCCGACAAACGCGTACGTTCATGTACGCTCAGTTGTACAATATACTAGTTGATCTGTAACTGTATTTCTTTCAAAATAAAATATTAAATGGTTTATATTCAACATGTTTTGTCATGCCAATTATAGTATGGATAACACACATCAAAATGCCTGCAGTGAAGTCGCGGGTATAGTACTAGTTATATTAATTTTTGGTTGAACATCCAATTAACATGTCAAACCACAATTTAATTTGTTAATTATTTGTGCGTTAAATCATATCCACGTCATCAAACCTCTAGAAAAAGAGATGGGGATATATATATATAGAGAGAGAGAGAGAGAGAGAGAGAGAGAGAAGAGAGAGAGAGAGAGAGAGAGAGAGAGAGAGATGCTAAACTAGTTAATTAAGTACCTACATTTTGGTACTTAATGTTTTTTCATCATTGAATTTGCATCGAGATTCGTGCATTTAATGATGTGCACAATCAAGCTTAGGGGAAAGGGCCCCGAAAGAAGCTAGGGCTTTCATGATCATCATGAAAAAACCGTTGGCCAACACCACTTATTTCACTAAATCTAAATATTATAATCGAATTTTAACCGTATAGATATGTTTTATATCATTTAGATATGATGTAGAATAAATTTTGTACAATTTTGATTTTTGTATCTAACAAAATCGATAACATATTTTCACAACCGTCCATTTCGGTAAATTTATAGATTTCCATGAAGAAAAATTCGAAACCTAGTAAAATTCATCCTTAGCCTATCTATATTATTTAAAATACATCCAAACCAAAAAAATCGAATTTCAAAATTTATTTAATGATGATTCATGTTGTAACTATTTTCGACGGTTAATTTTTTTGAAGTATTATGATAAGTATGATAGAAATTTTTATTTTTCATGAAATTGAATTTACAGGATTATCAAATAATATAAATCGTATTTATACGGTTAAAATTCGATTCTCATGTTTAAATTTTGTGAAATAAGTGGTGTTGGCCGACGTTGGCCATTGATCATATATATATATATATATATATATATATATATATATAGAGAGAGAGAGAGAGAGAGCATGCTAAGGAGAATCCACGAATCGAATCCACAAATCGAATTCACCAGACGGAGGGGTATTTTCGTAATTATCCAACTTCATTCACGCGCTCTCTTCTTCGCTCCTTTCTTCTCTGGCGGAGTCACAGGCGAAGATCTCATCTTCTTCCTTCGCTTCTCGCTTCTCCTTTCTCCGGCGAGTCACACCGGCGAGTCACAGGCGAAGAAAATAGCGAAACGAATCTCGAGCGTTAAACCCTAACTGTTAAACCCAAACAGGCGTGCTAAGGAGACTCCATAAAACGAATCCAAAAAAAGAATCCACACTCGCGCGATCGCTGACGCTGGCGCTCCTCTCTCTACGTCGACACCCTCTCTTTTGCTTTCCGCCGACTACTGGTGCTGGAGGAACCTCTTTCCGCCGACTACTCGCTGACCCTAACCTCTTTCCTTTCTCTCAAGAGATAACTGTTCGTAGCTCAGTGACCTTGAAGCTCTTCCATTTCCACTCAGTTCCATCTTCTTTGACAAGCTTTAATGGAGCAACTCCCTAGTAACTGACGATCTCTTTCTCCTCTGTCTTTCGGCTGGCTAAATCTGCATCGCCGGTGGGGATCTTCGAGGCTGACATGGTGGAAGCTTGCCTGAACGTGCCTAAAGGAAGTGTGTGCCAGATAACTGGAGATCTTCCAGGTATGGCGGTATTGGAGAGGAAGCGGGTGCCGAGTTGCCTCAGCATGGATCCAGCCACCATTGATGAACTCATTTGAAAATTCAACCTTTTGATTTCTTCTTTGCTCGTATGTATGACGGATTGTGAAGCAAAACTGAAAGGTTTTTATAGTAGGGAAGAAGGAGAGAGAGAGAGTACCCTGAAGCTCGGTGGGTTGGCTTCGTCATCACTTCTTTCTCTCAAGAACTTGTAAGTTTAATTGTTCTATCGAACCGTACTAGATTAGGCAGCCCACATTGGCGTTAATTGACTGAATTGGAATTAAATGTGACTTCATTTTCATTTGTGACCCATTAATCAGCTACAACTCTTCTCCACGATTTCCCTAAATGGTATATAAGATTGAAAGATGAAATCTTTCTCCTCCTTTCTTCACCTTTTCCCCCATGGCGCCCACATTGACGTTTCTTCTTCTTCTTCTTCTTCAGAGAGGTAATGGTTCTTCAATTCAATTAGTCCAAACTATAACGAATCCTTTAATTAAAGCAAAAATAAAATAAAACTTGACTTGATTACAAATTGCAGGAAGGAAGGACCACTGTTATCCAGTGCCCACTCAACAAAGTAAAGAAACCTCTTTTATGAACGAATTCATTTCAAAATTCAAGGAAAACACACCCAATTAAACCTAATTTAAATTCAAATTGCAGGAATGATGATCTATCTTACCTCAAATTATCAACATAACCTATCGCCCCAATTGTTGTGAATGCACCCATACCTTCAGATCTCCGATTCAATCAATTACAGCCCTCCGATCAAGATCTTGATCCAGCACTCAAACGAGAATTTGGACGATTTACTGCCAGATCTGCACTAATTGACGAAGAATATTGGGTACAATTCAACTTAATTGAAGAATTTAAATATCTTATAAAGTATATAATTATTCTTTGATAGGCTGCAGCTTGGTTGAGAGTCGAGACCAATTGGGAAAACCAAGAAAATTTAAGGTTCGTTTCGTTAATTTAAATTTAGAATCGAAACAGTTGTGTGGATAGTTTTTGTTGATTTTATGAATGTTTATTACAGGAATGTACAGAGATTTAAGATGCAATATGCAGAAGAGGTATCTTTTTCGAGTATTTAAATAATAAGAAATAGTTTTGGATTTGTGCAGGAATTTAATGCTTTGAAAAAGAGAGGTGGAAAAAAACATATTTCTCACAAATGTATCTGCATGGTTACGGTATGTTTCATTACTAATTTATTTAATTTTAGTGAATTTATCAAGTTGAAGATTCATTTTCTCAAAAATAATAAATAGGTTAAAAAAGACGATAAAAATGCAAAAAGAATCGTATTAAGCAGCACGGTTGGTACACTCGATTTGCATATTAGACATCTTTTTAATGGTTAAATTTATCCAGGGGTATAACTGTAATTTTACCAAATATATATATTTTTTCTATTTAGTTTTTCTCATATATTCTTTTTGTACAGGAGAGGTTTGTCAGTATTAATTTTGCATACACACCCCTAAATATCACAAAATTGTACAATTGTAGGTCAAGATTGCAGGGTACGCAGTATTGGGAGGAGGACGAGGTATAGAGAGAGTCGACGTATCCATCGACGGAGGAAAAAATTGGTTCGAGGCGAATCGGTTCCAACAAAATAACGTACCGTACGTTTCTGAGGAGGATTCTACTCGCGACAAGTGGGGTTGGGTTTTATTCGAGGCGATCGTGGATTTGCCCGCTAATAATGCTGATATCGTCGTCAAAGCCGTATGCATTGAAAACTAAAATGTTTGTTTGAGGGGTCTATATGTAAATTTGGAATTTTCATGTGTTTTTTTTAATTGGTTGGTGGATTCGGCGGTGAATGAGCAACCTGAAAATTTGACGTCGATATGGAATTTGAGAGGGATTTTAAATACTTCTTGGCATCATGTTTATGTCAAGACCCCTTCTTCTAAGCTCTAAACTACTGCGTTAAAAAAATAAATTAGATTTTTAGTTATGATTTGTTATTTTGTGTTGAATATCGTTGGTGTGAGTATTACTTTAAGTGTCTGAAGAAATAAGGTTTTTTGGTGATTTTGTTGTGTTGTTTCTTAAAACTTGGTTAAATTCAAGAGTGATATATAATGACTGTTCATATTCTTACAAAATATACGATTAAATTTAACAGAAAATACGATTGAATTTACTAAAATATAATTAATTATTCGATGAACACGATCATTAATTTCATATAATCAGCAAAATATATGATTGAATTTAGCAAAATGTATGATTAAATTTAACAGAATATACGATTTAATTTATTAAAATATAGTTAATTATCCGATGAACACGATCAATAATTTCAAATAATTCAGCAAAATATATTATTGAATTTAGCAAAACCAACGATTAAATTTAACAAAATATACGATTGAATTTACTAAAATATAGTTAATTATCCGAAAAACCGATCATTAATTTCATATAATCAACAAAATATATTATTGAATTTAGTAAAATATATGATTAAATTTAACATGATATACGATTGAATTTACTAAAATATAGTTAATTATCAGATGAACACGATAGTTAATTTCATATAATTCAGCAAAATATATGATTGAATTTAGCAAAATATAGTTAATTATCCGATGAACACGATCAATAATTTCAAATAATTCAGCAAAATATATTATTGAATTTACCAAAATATACGATTAAATTTAACAGAATATACGATTGAATTTACTAAAATATAGTTAATTATCCGATGAACACGACCATTAATTTCAAATAATTCAGCAAAATATATTATTGAATTTAGAAAAATATACGACCAAATTGAACAGAATATACGATTAAATTTACTAAAATAGAGTTTATTATCAGATGAACGCGATCATTAATTTCATATAATTCAGCAAAATATATTATTGAATTTAGCAAAATATATGATTAAATTTAACAGAATATACGATTGAATTTACTAAAATATAGTTAATTATCTGATGAACATGATCATTAATTTCATATAATTCAGCAAAATATATTATTGAATTTAGCAATATATATGATTGAATTTAGCAAAATGTACGATTGAATTTACCAAAATATACGATTAAATTTACCAAAATATACAATTAAATTTAATAAAATAGAGTTAAATATCCGATAAACATAATCATCAATTTCATAAAAATCTGCAAAATATGAAATTAATGATCATACTCATCAGATAATTAACTATATTTTAGTAAATTCAATCGTATATTCTGTTCGATTTAATCGTATATTTTCCTAAATTCAATAATACATTTTGCTGACTATATGAAATTAATGATCGTGTTCATCGGATAATTAAGTATATTTTAGTAAATTCAATCATATATCTTTGCTAAATTTAATCGTATATTTTGCTAAATTCAATAATATATTTTGCTGAATTATATGAAATTAATGACCGTGTTCATCGGATAATTAACGATATTTTAGTAAATTCAATCGTATATTTTGTTAAATTTAATCGTTGGTTTTGCTAAATTCAATAATATATTTTGCTGAATTATTTGAAATTAATGATCGTGTTCATCGGATAATTAACTATATTTTAGTAAATTCAATCGTATATTCTGTTAAATTTAATCATATATTTTGCTAAATTCAATAATATGTTTTGCTGATTATATGAAATTAATGATCGTGTTCATTGGATAATTAACTATATTTTAGTAAATTCAGTCGTATATTATGTTAAATTTAATCGTATATTTTCCTAAATTCAGTAATATATTTTGCTAAATTATTTGAAATTAATGATCATGTTCATCGGATAAATAAATATATTTTAGTAAATTCAATCATATATTCTGTTAAACTTAATCATATATTTTGCTAAATTCAATAATATATTTTGCTGAATTATTTGAAATTAATGATCGTGTTCGTCGGATAATTAACTATATTTCAATAAATTCAATCGTATATTCTGTTATATTTACTCGTATATTTTCCTAAATTCAATAGTATATTTTGCTGAATTATTTGAAATTAATGATCATATTCATCTAATAAATAACTATATTTTGCTAAATTCAATCATATATTTTGCTAAATTCAATAATATATTTTGCTGAATTTTATGAAATTAATGATCATACTCATCACATTATTAACTATATTTTGGTAAATTCAATCGTATATTTTGCTATATTCAATCGTATATTTTGCCAAATTCAATCGTATATTTTGCTAAATTCAATAATATATTTTGCTGAATTATATGAAACTAATGATCATATTCATCGATAATTAACTATATTTTGCTAAATTTAATTGTATATTTTGCTAAATTATATAATATATTTTGCTGAGTTAAATGAAATTAATGATCATGTTCATCAGATAATTAACTATATTTTTCTAAATTCAATCATATATTTTTCTAAATTCAATCGTATATTTTGCTAAATTTAATAATATATTTTGCTGGATTATACGAAATTAATAATAAAGTTTATCGGTTAATTAACCATATTTTTCTAAATTCAATCGTATATATTTCTAAATTCAATCGTATATTTTGTTAAATTCAATAATATATTTTGCTAAATTATATAAAATTAATGATCATATTCATCGGATAATTGACTATATTTTGCTAAATTCAACCGTATATTTTACTAAATTAAATAATATGTTTTGTTGAATTATAAATTAATTATTTTTTAAATGCATAAAAAATTCCACAACCAAATATTTCAAAAATTAATTACATAACAATTTCCACAACCAAATAACAAATTCGGAAGTTACATTAATACAAAACATAATAACAAATTCCACAATCAAATATAAAATTTAAAATTGAGTTACCGAGTTATTGTCCAGTATAAACAAAAAATCTCAGATCATTGTACAGTACGAACAAAATCTCTCTCTCTCTCTCTCTCTCTCTCTCTCTCTCTCTCTCTCTCTCATTTGTTAGGGAGTTAGGGAAATTCTACTCGCTGCAATTCACCAAAACCTACGCAATCAATAAGTTTATATTGTATATAATTTCATGAACTTCGAATTTCTACTACTTTTTACAAAATAATTGGAAAACTAATCGGCGGTCTTAATTTCATTTATAACCGGTGCTGCTGCTGCTTCTTCATCCTCCTCGTACCACTTGTCTGTACCAGCGTCGACGGTGCCGTCATTGACCCATTGGTCATCCCCGCTCAACGCCACGTTGACTTTCTGGACACTTCTAGAAGGTCCAACGTGGACCCAATGCAGAGACTTGGTATGTGACGTGAAGTTTTAACTTGTCGGTTATGTGCTGTGACGGACCCATCCAGGTTTCGGTACGGTTGGTACAATTTGGAGAGTACCAAGTGACATGGAATTACCGCCCATAACCCCTATCGTTCCTTTAAAATGAGCCCCTTAGAATGAGCCAATTTTTCGGAATTAAGTTAAAAATCAGCCCCAAATCTGTCCAGACTCGACCAAAATCAGCTCCAATTCGCTAAAATCAGCCCCAAATCGGATTGAAATCATGTTCCTGCAAATTAACCATATCATACCTAAAATTGTCACCAATTAGCAAAATTATAACCCTAATTAATTTTCCAATATCAAAATTAAACCAAAATTAAGTCATGATTAGCCTAATCGATTCCAATCAAACCTTATCCAGCGATAATATCCCAAATTTAGAAGATATACCGGAACTTCAGGATCCTTAGGCAAATCATCGTCGATATCAATCAATCCCGACGCAGAGCTCGATCTCTCTATCCCTGGCGGAAGCTTCTTCGTAGCAGCATTTCGCGTTCGTGACTCCATGAAGAAGGTGGGCATTTCGCGTTCGTGACTTCAGGAATAGGAAATGGACTACGGGGAGGGAGTGCCTGCACCGCCGTAGAGGATGGAGAGGAGTGGGTATTACTGTCCTGTCGTCCTCGGAAAGGATCGAGACGATTTGGCTAAGGGTTTCGCCTTGTCAGAAGTTGAGCACCACGAAGGAGGCAGCGGCGATCATGGCTCACACCGAGAGAGAAAGATTGTGAGGCGTTCATGGCTCTCACTGAGTGAGAGAGAGAAAGGGTGGTCTGAAGAAGAATCATGAGGGTGCAGGGGTGTGCTGGTTTGAGTAGGTTATTTTACAAATGGCCCCTCCGCTTTCTGAGTTGGTCCTTGAATTCTTTTTGTGGATTCTTTTTTTGGATTCTAGTTAGCATTTCTCTCTCTATATATATATATATATATATATATATATATATATATAGGGAGGCTAAAATACTTAATTAAGTACCAACATTTTGGTACTTAATGTTTTTTCACCATTGGATGTGTATTGAGATTTGAGATTTGTGCATTTAATGATGTGCACAAACTTTCATGATCATCATGAAAAAACACAAATCTCAGTGCAAATCCAATGGTGAAAAAGCATTAAGTACCAATATGTTGGTACTTAATTAAGTAGTTTCGCCTTCCTCATATATATATATATATATATATATATATATATATATATATATATGATCATATCCCTATATATATAGGGATATGATCCATGGCCAACACTCTTGTTTGGCCAACGTCGGCCAACACCACTTATTTCACTAAATCTAAACATTAAAATCGAATTTTAACCGTATAGATATGATTTATATTACTTGAGAATGTTGTAGATTCAATTTCATGAAAAATAAAAATTTCTATCATACTAATCATAATACTTAAAGAAAATTAACGGTCGAAAATAGTTACAACATGAATCATGATTAAATAAATTTTGAAATTCGATTTTTTTTGTTTGGATGTATTTTAAATCATATAGATAGACTAAGGATGAATTTTTATTAGGTTTCGAATTTCTCTTCATGGAAATCTATACATTTATCGAAATAGACGGTTGTGAAAATATGTTATTAATTTTGTTAGATATAAAAATCAAAATTGTACAAACTTTACTCTACATCATATCTAAATGAAATAAAACATATCTATACGGTTAAAACTCGATTTTCATGTTTAGATTTAGTGAAATAAGTGGTGTTGGTAGGGGTGTCAATGGTTCGGATACGGTTCGGATAGTGGTCGAACCAGATCCATATCCATATTTTTTTTCGGATACGGATTCGGATACGGAATTACTCTGATCCGGATACGGTTCGGATACTAAACGGATACGGATACGGTTCGGATATTGTCGGATACGGATACGGATACGGTTTATATTCGGATATTAAAACGGATACTACGATATTGAAATATAAAAAAAAAAAAAATCTATATAAAACGGATACAGTTTATTTTTAAGATTAGAGTGGTAATTATTAATTAGAGGAAAATAAAAAAGATTTTAATTTTTTTTGCATGGTATATCTCTGACAATATGAAACAAATCTAAAGTAAAAACAAGAATCCAATTAAATAAAAAAAACGTACCAGATCCGAATCCAGTAAAAACAAAAATCCAATTAATTTTTTTTGCATGGTATTTTCAAAATTTATTCGGATCCGGATACTATCCGGATCCGACTGAAAATAACGTACCAGATCCGAATCTGGATACTATCCGGATCCGACTGAAAATAACGTACCAGATCCGAATCCGGATCCGAAAATATGGATATGGTTCTGACCCAGATCCGAATGGATCCGGTTTTTTTTTTCGGATCCGGATATTTTTTCGGATATGATTCGGGTCGGTTCGGGCAATATCCACACCATTGACACCCCTAGGTGTTGGCCGACGTTGGCCAAACATGAGTGTTGGCCATTGATCCTATCCCATATATATATATATATATATATATATATATATATATATATATATATAGGGCTAGGCTCAATGCCCAACATTCTTGTTTAGCCAACGCGGCCAACAATGATTATTTCTCACAATCTATGAATGAAAATTAAATTTGAACCGTATCGATGCAATCAATATCACTTGAGAATGTTATAGATTCAGTTTTATGCAAAATAAAAGAATCTATCATATTCATCATGATACGTAAAAATATTAACGGTCAATAAAATTTACGACATAATTCATCACGAAATAAATTTTGAAATTCGAATTTTTTGCATTGGAATTCATTTAAGTTATACAGATAGGGTTATGATAAAATTTTATTTTGTTTCGAGTTTTTCTTCATGAAAATCTAAAAGTTTTACCGAAATGGATGATTGTGAAAATTTGTTATTGGTTTTGTTAGATAGAAAAATTGAAATGATAAAAAATTTATTTTACAACATATCTAGATGATATAGATCACATCTATACGGTTAAGATTTAATTTTCATCTATATATTTTGAAAAATAAGCATTGTTGGCCAATGTTGGCCAAGTAAGGATGTTGGCCATTGAGCCTAACCCACATATATGGCACCCATTGAAAAATAAGCGTTTGTGCAATTTTTAATAAAGGAGATGACCCGAGAAATTATGTGGCGGATTGTTTCCACAAGGAGATGCATCGAAAAACGTATTCCAATGTAATGGCACCCATTGTGGGAATGCAAGATTGGCCCAAAACAAACCTTGTGTTGGTTCAAATTTCCTATTGTTTGATTATCTCAAATACAATGTCGATACTACTAACGAAATCTAGCAAGATAAATGTGTAGGAGATAGGTACAAAATGAAAGGATCAATCAAGAATAACAAGAATCAAAGACATCGAAGAATCAAGAATCACGAAGAAGGTCAAGATGTAGAAGAATCACGGAATCAAGACATCGAAGATTCCGCAAGTTGGGATATCAATCTAATCACCAAAACATAGTATAGGTATCCCTAAACTTGTTCATGTATGATTAAGCTCAAAATAAAGTCAAACAATTATATTCGAAATCCATCAAATTGATGAATTAAAATAAAAGGCTGAAATCAGTATGTCCGTTACAACGGAACTCATAGTCCGTTATAACGGACATATGCATCCTATTCAAGATTGGAATTCACAACATAGTCCGTTATAACGGATTAACCAATCCGTTATAACGGACTCAATCAAAGCGTTGTAACGGAATGATGTCCGTTACAACGCTAATTAAATCTAAACTTGAAGGATGTCACAGAAGTATGTCCGTTACAACGGACATATATGTCCGTTATAACGGACATTGACCTCACTTCTGTGCGATACTCTTCTCTTAAAGTCCGTTGTAACGGATTAACCAATCCGTTATAACGGACTACCTTATAGCGTTGTAACGGAGTATTCTCCATTACAACGGGAATTAAATTCTAAATGAAGAAGAGTTCGCAGTATGATGTCCGTTATAACGAACTCAATAATCCGTTGTAACGGACTTCATAACACAGACTTCCGTTATAACGGACCTATGTTCCGTTGCAACGGACATTGAACTCACCTTGAAGTGAAGTCACAGCTTGAAGTCCGTTCGAACGGACATATAAGTCCGTTCCAACGGACTACATAACACAGTCCGTTACAACGGACATATACTCCGTTATAACGGAGTGTTTGAAATTTCGAATATAAACATCCATAACGGCTAGTTTTGACTGAGTCCGTTCTAACGGACTCAAAGTCCGTTAGAACGGACTATGCAGGAAAAGCAAGTGTTGGAAGGGTTTTTATGTGTTCTATAAATAGAACTCTTCCCTCATTCTCTCTCAGGACTTTTTTATCAAAAATCAAACTTATGAAAGAGAGAATCCTTGCTATACTTTTGAGTTAGCTAATCTACTAAAACAATCTTAGAGATTAGATTTCCCTCTTCCTCCTTCAAATACTATTCCCAACTTGCGTGACCGATCACGTTTCAAGATTAGTATTTAGAAATTGTAATAGGCTAAGACCAAGAAGTGTAAAGCCCGCTATAGATCGATAGAAACGTGTAAATCGATTTAGGCAAACCTTGTAATCGAGTTGAGTTGGAATTCAATCGAAGGCCAAAAAGAGGCACAAGGCATTTCCGGAGACGTAGGTACTCGCAAATAATTAAGTCGGTCAATTAAGCGAGTAAAGGGTGAGTTAAAGCTAAAAAGCAACCACCTACCGAACTTCGTAAACAAACATCTTGTGTTAAAAGTGTTTGGACGGTATCATCTCTATCATCTAAATTATTATTTATTCCGCACCGTAAATTAGGTTTAAATCTAAACTAAGTGTAAGTTAGATTGCCAAATTTATCCCCCTCTAGGTTAGAATTAACCAACACCTTGATCCTCCGAAACCTCCGTTGAAAAGAAACATGCCCGGACGACCTAAAAAACACGCTCGTAGAGAAGGAGGCGTAGTGCCCAAACCATCGAATAACACTAAAATGACGAAGACCGGTGGAATAATAAGGTGTTCAATATGTCATAAATCGGGTCATAATCGAGCCACTTGTCCGAAGGTAATTAAATAATAAATGTCCAATTTTTGTATTTCACATGTAATTAAATTTTGTATTTCACAATGTAGGCGCCCCCAAAATCGAGAAGCACTTCCTCGGGACAATCTTCAAATCAATCCCAAATTTAGTTTGTAGTGCAATGAACTCGTGAGGTTTTTTGTGATGTTTATGTGAACTTGTGATGTTTATTTTGTGATGTTTATTTTATGTGATGTTTATGTTTATGTGAACTCGTGAGAATTATTTATGTTTATGTTCATGTGAACTCGTGAGAATTATTGTGAGAATTGTTTATGAGAATTATTTATGTTTATGTTTATGTGAATTGTGATGTTTTTTTTTTTTGGTCATAATATAGTTTCATGAGAATTTTTTGGTCATAAAATAGTTCCTGTGAGAATTTTTTGGTCATAACCTTTTTTGTTCCTGTGAGAATTAGTTGCTGTGATAATTTTTTGTTCATGAGAATTTCGTGAGAATTTTGGTCATAACCTTTCGGCCCAAATTAATCTCACTGCTAGAATTTTCATAAGATAGTTTCATAAACACAAACATAACCAATCACAAATATAGTTTCATAAACACAAACATAGTTTCATAAACAATCACAATTACATAAACAATCACGATTACATAAACAATCACGATTACATAAACAATCACGATTACATAAACAATCACAAACATAACGAACACATAACCTTAAACTTAATGAACACATAACCTTAAACTTAACGAAAATAACAAACACATAACCTTAACGAACACATAACCTTAACCTTAAACTTTGACAATCTTCATGATTACATAAACAATCACACAAGCTAACACAAACATAACGAACATAACAAACATTTTACCTTTATTCACCTCGTCTCCTTTTACGGCAAGTTTTGTATCGTGCATTTCCTCTTTGGGTCGAAAGTTCCTATTCAAGTACTCGAACCAAGCAATCTCGGCTTCTTTCTTCGAAGGATATTTCTTATACGAGCATCGCGAGAAACCACAAACTTGATCATTGCACAACGCCCAATTCTCATATATCCCGGGTCTTTTCCCAACAAAAACAACATAAAACCCTTGTATCGCCATAACCTAAAAATAATATTGAAATAATTAGTCCCCAATTAACCCTAATTGGACTTAAAATGACTGAAAATTGACTGAAAATTAACCCTAAACCCTAATTGGGCTTAAATTGACTGAAAATTGACCAATCTATAATATATATAATGCAAGGGGATTTGCTGCCTCCTGGTGCAGCCACGTCACCAGGGGCTATTTGTAAAAAAAAAATATTTTTTTTTACATTTTGGTCCTTTTTTATTTACAAATTGGTTCTTTTTTCGAAAAAAAATTACATTTTGGTCCTTTTTTTTTACATTTTGGTCCTTTATATTTACATTTTGGCCCTTCGAAGTTTTGAAATTTACATTTTAGTCCAGGGGCCTCAAATTGGTCCTATTTTTAAAAAAAAATTATATTTTGGTCTTTTTTTCACATTTTGGTCCTTTATATTTGCATTTTAGTCCTTCGAAGTTTTAAAATTTACATTTTGATCCTTTATTATTTTTCTTGCCTGGTGCAGCCACGTCACCAGGGGCCTATTTGTAAAAAAATAATATTTTGTTTACATTTTGGTCCTTTGTTATTTACAAATTGGTCCTTTTTTCGAAAAAAAATTACATTTTGGTCCTTTTTTTTACATTTTGGTCCTTTATATTTGCATTTTGGCCCTTCGAAGTTTTGAAATTTACATTTTGGTCCTTTTTTATTTACAAATTGCTCCTTTTTTCGAAAAAAATTATATTTTGGTCCTTTATATTTGCATTTTGGTCCTTCGAAGTTTTGAAATTTACATTTTAGTCCAGGGACCTCAAATTGGTCTTATTTTTTAAAAAAAATTATATTTTGGTCCTTTTTTCACATTTTGGTCCTTTATATTTGCATTTTGGTCCTTCGAAGTTTTAAAATTTATATTTTGGTCCTTTATTATTTTTCTTGCCTGGTGCAGCCACGTCACTAGGGCCCTATTTGTAAAAAAAAATATTTTGTTTACATTTTGGTCCTTTTTTATTTACAAATTGGTCCTTTTTTCGAAAAAAATTACATTTTGGTCCTTTTTTTTACATTTTGGTCCTTTATATTTGATTTTTTGGCCCTTCGAAATTTTGAAATTTACATTTTGATCCTTTTTTATTTACAAATTGGTCCATTTTTCGAAAAAAAATTACATTTTGGTCCTTTTTTGTTTTACATTTTGGTCCTTCGAAGTTTTGAAATTTACATTTTAGTCCAGGGGCCTCAAATTGGTCCTATTTTTTAAAAAAAATTATATTTTGGTCCTTTTTTCACATTTTGGTCCTTTATATTTGCATTTTCGTCCTTCGAAGTTTTAAAATTTACATTTTGGTCCTTTATTATTTTTCTTGCCTGGTGCAGCCACGTTACCAGGGGCCTATTTGTAAAACAAAATATTTTTTTTACATTTTGGTCCTTTTTATTTACAAATTGGTCCTTTTTTCGAAAAAAAATTACATTTTGGTCCTTTTTTTTACATTTTGGTCCTTTATATTTGCATTTTGGCCCTTCGAAGTTTTGAAATTTGCATTTTAGTCCAGGGGCCTCAAATTGGTCCTATTTTTTTAAAAAAATTATATTTTGGTCCTTTTTTCACATTTTGGTCCTTTATATTTGCATTTTGGTCCTTCGAAGTTTTAAAATTTACATTTTGGTCCTTTATTATTTTTCTTGAAAAACTAAAATAAAATTATAATAAGTTGAACAATATTAATAAAAGAACATCTTGCAAATATTTAAAAATAAAATATCACAAAACTATTAAAAAATACATAAAAAGAAAACTAAAATAAAAAATAGATGTTTAAATAGATATTTTCTATGAATATATTTGCAAGATGTTTATTTATTATCATGTAATGTTAGTTTTTTTATGAATAAAAAATGTAATATTAAAATTATATAAACAAAATATGTAATAATTTAAATTTTTTTAAATCACTACGTGTTAAGAAGTGTTTATGAATTTTCTTAAAATTAATAAAAAATAACAAAAATAAGTTTTAATTATTACATATGAGATTTGGAGGGTATTTTGGGAAAAAAAATTAATATCATCCATAAGGAGTATTTTAAAATAAAAGTTTGGTAAAGAGTTTTTTTTTTTTGAGTTTACGAAAAGATAGAGAATTTTTTATAATATCCAAAAAAAATTAGGGGGTTAAAAATATACCAAATCATGGATGTGCGAATAATCATGACATAATTTAAATTAAAGGTTCGAACGAAACGGTTAGTCAAACTTTGTTGTTGGCTGACCACACAAAGGACGAAAAATATTTGTGCTAAATATGTAACGAAATTAAGGATTTGTGAAATTAAAAACACTCTTTTTTTTCAGCAATGTTTTCTGAACTATTATGTTCTTAATAAATTTCATGACGACTCATTCGTTATTTTTCCTTATTTTACTTATGAAGTATAAAATATAGATAATTTTTTTAGCAATAACCGTTTGAATTATTCAAGAAATCCGGCTCTTAAAATATTCAAACGATTTTTGCTACAAAATTTCACTCGCACACAACACACTAAATTACACATATAATAATGATTACAAAAAGAAAGTCACATACACAAAATGAACAACAATTTTTTTCAACTACATTATTTATAAACCCGAACAGCCCCGCGCAATTGCGCGGGGGTAATGCTAGTTAACCCTAAAATTTGACTGAAAATTGCCCCCAATTAACCCTAAACCCTAATTGGGCTTAAATTGACTGAAAATTAACCCTAATTGGGCTTAAATTGACTGAAAATGACCAATCCAGTGAAATGACCAGAAATTGCCTGAAAATTGACCAATTAACCCTGAAAATTGACTGAAAATGACCAATTAACCCTGAAAATTGACTGAATTTGCCCCCAATTAACCCTGAAAATTGACTGAAAATGATCAATCGAGTCAAATGACCAGAAATTAACCCTAAACCCTAATTAACCCTAAAAATTGACTGAAAATTGCCCCCAATTAACCTTAATCGACTCAAATTAACCATAATTGACTGAATTTAACCATAATTAACCCTACATTGACTGAAAATGACCAGAAATTGACAAAAATTGGATCCAATCGAGTGAAATGTAAGAGAAGAGAGAGGGAGATAGTACCAGAGAGAGTTTGAGCGAGAGAGCGGCGCGTACGACCTTGAGTTTGAGGCGGAGGGGGAGAACCGTCGTCCACAGAGAGAGTTTGAGCGAGAGAGCGGCAAGTAGAAGCTTCAGGCGGAGAGAGCGGCAAGTAGAACCGTCGTCCTGTTCGTGCGTGAGTAGAAACTTAGTCACCAGAGAGAGAGAGAGAGTGTTAGCGGAGTGAGTGTTCGTCCGTGAGAGAGAGAAGAGAGAAAATAAACCATTTAATGTTGGATCGGGTTTGAAAATAAATCATTTATCGGATCCGTTTAATAAATTATTTGCCACCTCAGCAAAATGCCACCTCAAATTGCCACCTCATCGTTTTAACTCATAAAAATTCACTAATTACGCTGAGGGGGTAGGATGTACGAAATTTAAAAGTTTGGGGGGGTAAAAAGGGTCTGTTTTTAGTTGGGGGGGCAAATTGACCGTTTGGGAAAAGTTCGGGGGGCAAAAAGGAACTTTTCTCTCTCTCTCTCTCTCTCTCTCTCTCTCTCTCTCTCTCTCTCTCTCTCTCTCTCTCTCTCTCTCTCTCTCTCTCTCTCTCTCTATATATATATATATATATATATATATATATATATATATATATATATATATATATATATATATATATATATATTTATATGGTTAGGCTCCATGGCCAACACCCTTACTTTGCCAACGCGGCCAACAACGCTTATTTCTCAAAATATATAAATCAAAATTGAATTTCAACCGTATAGATGTGATCAATATCACTTGAGAATGTTGTAGATTTAATTTCATGAAAAACAAAAAATTCTATCATGTTCATCATGATACATACAATTATTAACGGGCAATAATATATAAGACATGTTTCATCATGAAATAAATTTTAAAATTAAATTTTTTTTACAATGGATTTAATTTAGATTATATAGATAGGTTTAGGATAAATTTTTACAATGTTTCGAGTTTTTTTTTCATGGAAATCCAAATATTTACCGAATTGGACGGTTGCGAAAATTTGTTATTTGTATTGTTAGATAGAAAAATACAAATGATACAAAATTTATTCTACAACATATCTAAATGATATATATCACATTGATATGGTTGAAATTTATTTTGATTTATATATATTGAGAAATAAACGTTGTTGGCCAATGTTGGTCAAGTAAGGGTGTTGGCCATTGAGCCTAACCAAATATATATATATATATATATATATATATAGAGAGAGAGAGAGAGAGAGAGAGAGAGAGAGAGAGAGAGAGAGAGAGGATGGCTAAGATACTTAATTATGTATGATGCGTTTGATACTTAAGGTTTTTTAACCATTATATTTGGTTTGAGATTCGCGTATTTAATGATTAGCATAAACTGATATGACAATAATTAATGATGAGTATATATAACATTAAAAATCACAAATCTCAAAGCAAATCTAATGGTAAAAAAATCTTAAGTACCAAACCCATAATACTTAATTGAATATCTTAGCCATCATATATATATATATATAGTTTTTTTACCGATCGGTGAGTTAACTCGACTAATCAAGCAATTACCGTAGGATGTATTTTTGACATTTTTTGGTCTACAGTTCCCCGAATTCAACAAGCATTATAACCAGAAATTCCAAATTCAATGATTTGAAAACTTTAGCAAAAAAAATATATATAAAAGGAGAAAGAAGAGAAGGAAGAATGATAGTTGAAAGGCCATCAAATGAAGAAGGAGAAGGAATGAGAAGTGTTGCGAATGACGCTTTTTTTTAGCTGAACATCTCTGAATGAATATAATTCCCCTTCTGAAATCACGAAAATACTACAATAATCAGGAGCTGTCATTAAAACTGTCATTGCTACATCCGGTCTGTTAAACAACCTGTAATAAAATAATAAAATATTTATTTATGTTAATTATTTAATTAATTGAAAAGTGATATGAAAATTAGACGACTACCTATCGATTGTGCTTCGAGAAGAGGCTCCAATTACGAGGTAATGGATAGAATACTCTTGTATGAAATCGATAATTGTTTTTGCTACATCCGTACTATCCAATATCACCT
The DNA here is from genome assembly GCA_946800325.1 of Luzula sylvatica. Classification (NCBI taxonomy): domain Eukaryota; kingdom Viridiplantae; phylum Streptophyta; class Magnoliopsida; order Poales; family Juncaceae; genus Luzula; species Luzula sylvatica. The sequence continues at coordinate 68,956,746 of OX326956.1, read as the reverse complement.
CCTTGCATTGAAACTTTAATAAAATAAAAAAAGAATGTTATTTCATGAATCCCAATTGTGCAATAGTCCCTCATTTTGTAATTGTTTAGGCACTAAACAGTGATTAAATTATGAAAAAAAAGAATCAAAGGATTACATACCCCTCTGCGGCTACTGAAAGCCTTTAAAGGAAGGATGAGTTCATTCGTTTGGGAGTCCTCTTGGTCGAGAAATGGCGATGCCAAGTCATCATCGAATTCGTGTATGGAAAGATGACGACCACCGTGAGCAGGAATGGTGCCTATTTTACGGCGGACATGCAACAAGTAGACAATTTTGTTACGGAGGTATATATTCTTATCAGCCCATTTAAGAACATCTAGACTATTCTTATCGTTGTCAATGACGACAGCCACACGAGGGAATCCTTTCATAGTGACTTCAAAAGTATGGAATAGTCAGGGTTGAGTGGGGAAGACGAAGATGGATAATTTGTAGGAGAGGGGTTACAGTTTGAAGGAGTTAGCGAGAGAGAGATAGAGGGAGAGAGGGTTTTTCCTAATTAAGGTTTTGTAAGGTTTAGGATTATAACAAAGAGATAATTGCGGATGTTTCATTTTTGTTGGAATTTATCAACATGGGTCCCTGGAAAAGTAGAAATTAGTTTTAAGTTTAGAAAAGTTTAAGTAGTTGTAACATTAGTAGTTGACACTAGTTCTTTTTATGTTATGTAGTTAAGTTCATTTAAAAGTATTTAAACTTCAGGGAAAATATTACAGACCTCAATACAATTATTAAAAATTCATTATCCAGGTTAATTATGGACCCAACAATAATGCCACTTCAGCACGCTATATGTTGTGGTTGGTTATCACCACATCCTCTATGTCCCTAATTAACACATTTAAAATAACTGTTAATTAACAAAGAGTACTTGATTAACATGTAATCAATATATATTTACCATATACATGAATTAATAGTTAATAATTAATATCAGTTAATTATTAATTGCGTGTCTTTCGTTAATTACCAGATAATTCAAGGTGTTAATTAGGAATATTGAAGATGTGGTGATTTTCAAGTTAAGGTTTTTGGAATTTGGTAATTAATTCCGTGTCAAAATATTTCTTCCAATTTTGCTTAAATCATGTTAATTTTTTTTTGATTAATTATTACACATATTTAAGACAATTTTTCTAGCTAAAAACACAAATAGAATGTACTTAGTATTATACGGGATTCTAATAGTTATGATTTTTTATAAAATAAATATTACTACTAAAAGTTTTATTATGTAAATTTTTTTTTTTAAATTCTATTATGTAAATAAAAACGAGCTAACATACTTAATTAAGTACTAATCTTTTGATACTCAACAATTCTCTACCGTCGGATCATTTCAAGATGTGTGATCATATGAACTAATGGGATGGTGAGTTAACTGAAGGTGAGGTCCATTAACATTCTTCCCATCCCGCCTTCATTTCGCAAGAGATAAAGACGAGTGGGATGGCATTCTTGCGAGTGATGGAGTCGAGTGTGTATATCTTTAGTGGGACGACATTCTGGTTGTGGGGAAGGCATTCTGGTTGCGAGTGCGTGTGTGTGTGTGTGTGCGCGCGCGCGCGCGCGCGTGTGTTGTTGCGAATGAAGTCGTGTGTGTGTTTACTATGTATGTATATTTGTGCGAGTCGTGAAGTCAAGTGTGTATGTGTTTAGTATGTATGGATATGTAGTTTGTAATGTAAATGAAATTATCTATGTATACAATTGAAATTTAAAAATTGAAATATAATGTTTCTGATACCAACTATTGAGAATGCATTACTAATTACCAATTATATGCTTTTTTGAACATTTTTTGAACAATTACTTTTCGGTAACAACTGTAATGTTTCTGATACCAACTATTACTCAAATTTGTATTTCGACCCAATAAACTAAATTTGCATTTCGACCCAATAAAATCTTCAAGCAAACTAAATTTTTATTTCAGTCCATATAATCTGTTAAATAAATCCTAAATTTGCAAAATAAACCCTTAAATAGCAAAACACTCTAAATCAGCAAATAAACCCTAATCATCACTTCGGTACTCATCATCGCTTCCGTACACATCATCACTTCACTTCCATAATCTTCATCTCCAATGTCCTCAATACCATGATTATGATATTCATCTTTTGTTCCAACTTGCCTTTCTACAAATAAAATTAAAAATATTGAATATATAAAAAATTTAATAAAATTCAAATACAATTCAGAATCCAGATTACTAACCTTCTGACATGTTTAAATCAATTTATTACAATTTGAATTTTCTACTCGTAAGATGAAAGAATTACCTCTCGTTCCCTGTCCTCGTCACTACAAATTTCAGCTAGCAGATTTGCATCGCTTGTTGAAGGTATCGACATCGCTTTTTCTATAATAAAAAATTTGTATGGTTAAAATCGAGGAAAATTAAATTAAAATTGTAAATAATGAATCAAACTGTAGTTGTATTTATTATCTTATTTACTTTAATAAATTGATGAATTTAATGTTCGAACAAGAATATATGTTGATTCCTTATTTTGCTTGCGATTAACAGTAAAAACATGAGAAGTAGTTTACCTCTGTTTTTTTTTTTGGGTCTTTTTCTGGATGCTAAGAAAAGAAACGTGATCTGATTGCTCTCTTTTTGCTTCTTCTTGTAATCGCTAAAAACATAATTCAAAAGGCTCTCTCTCTTTCCTCATCTTCTCTTTGTTGTTTTGTTTGATTTATTCTATGGGTCGCTTCAGGTCACACAAGATGGAAAAAATATTTGCATGTATATTTTGTGGGACCTCAACGTCGGTTAACTCACCGTCCCATTAGATCATGATTAGGACTGCAAGCGAGTCGAGTTCGAACGAGCTGTGTCAAGCTCAAGCTCGACTCGCAACTTACTCGAGTTGGTTTGGCTCGTTTATAATTATAGTTCGAGCAAAAAAATCAAGCTCAAACTCATCTCGTTCCAATTCGAGTTATCTCGGCTCGGCTCAACAGTAGCTAAATTAAAAAACCAACTTGAATTTTAATTAAAATTTTTTTGTAACAATCAAGTAAACAAAAAATATTCTGAATACCAAAATATCTTAAAACATAACAATAATAAATCATACATACAACACAAAACACAAAATAATAGAACTTGTACTTGAATTATTAATTTGCTTCCCTTAGTTATTTTTTTTTTAGGACTTGAGTTGTGACTACTTGAAATATTAAGGAGATAAAGTATTTCTTTATAAAATTTTCTAATTATAATAATATATATAATATGACTTAATTATGATACAAATTTGAATTTTTTAAACTGAGCTCAAATTCTTTTCGAACTTAATTCGAACAAGACGAGTCTGGCTCAAACTCAGCTCGATAAGTGTTCGAGCTAACTCGGCTCGACTCGATTAATTTCGAGTTAATATCGAGCGAGCTATTATCGAACTATCATCGACTCGAGTTCGAGAGAGCCACGAGTCACGAGCTAAAGTTGCAGCCCATGATCACACATTTTAAAATGATCTAACGACACATAAGTGTTGAGTACCAAAATGCTGGTATTTATTTAAGTACATTAGCTCCTATTATGTAAATATGCATTTTTTGCATTGTATTTTCTTACATAATATTTTTATAAATCCAAATTATGAAAAGCGGTATATATAAATTGTGCTAATATGGATGTTAAAAAAGAAAAGAAAATTAAAATGAACTTATTTTGATGAATTTTTTAATTTAAGTTTCTAAAAATATTACTAATTTGTGTTGTATGTTTTACAGTGTGATATATTAAATTATAGTATTTTATATATAATTTTTTCATCTTCCATTGTATTCACATTTGATCATATAATTTATGTGAAATGATAAACAATTGAATATGTTTAATCTAATGTGATACTAACCAATAGTAATCAATAATACCAATAGTAACCAATAATAACAATTAAATAGATTACTAATTTTATGTAAACTTTTTCATCTTTCATTTAATTTGTGGAGCTCAAATTCTTTATTGGCAAAAATAATCTTATTTTATAGTTTATTCATGATTCCGTTACTTTATATTCCTTTTAAATATTAATAATAAGATAGTGTTTACCAAGAGGAAATTTTCTGGTAATTAATATGTTTTGAGTTCTTTGGTTATAATTTTTTGCAAATGGTCTAACAATTTTGTTTCGAAGTCTTGTATATTAGACCTTATATACCAAGTCTTGTAATTAATCAATTAACGAACCGAGCTCAAACGAACCAAATCATGTTCGAGTTAGATTCAATACTTATCGAACATTATCCGGTTCGGTTCGAAAACTTATCGAACATTGTTCGGTTCGGTTCGTTAATATTCCGAATAGTTCGGTTTGTTTGATAATTGTGCGAAAACTACCAAAAAAATCATATTTAATTCATTTTCTTTATATTTAATTCATAAAAATATCAAATTAAAAATCTGAATAAACTCTTTAATATAAGAAAGTAAAATAACAATTATATTCCACATAAAGCATATATCTAATTAAATAAACCTGAACTTATAAAGAAAAGAAAAAAAATACAAAAATATATCAAGAAAAAATTATGCCTTTGAAAAATTATTTGGACTCATTGTTTATATGCGTCTTTAACATAAATTTCAATTTATAACGACTAATTTGAGTATAGACTATAATTAATATGGATCAATAAATAAAATAGTCGAACATTCGAACGAACCAAACAAATACATTCAAGTTCGAATTCGGTTCGTTAGTTATCGAACAATGTTCGGTTCGGTTCGATAAGAATTCGAACGGTTATCGAACAAACACTTAACGGACGAACGCGAATCAAACTCAAACGGACATCGAACTTCGAACAAAATTCACAATCCTAACTCTGAGTAAGAAATTTATTGGGTTTTTGGTAACACTATTGTTTTGGGGTGTATATTAACTTAACATTTTAATGATATCGGTTTGTTTGGACACAAATATCATTATATTACTATATTTAATTTTACTAAATTCTTCTTAAATTTTTTATTATCTTATAACAATTTCGTTATATTTTTTGTATAGTTATTTCAAAAACGACAATGAAGAGATAATTGCGGGTTTAGGGCTTATGATAATATATTTTTTGTATAGTTATTTGATAGTTATTTCGTAACAATTATCTAATAACAATTTTTTATTATCTTAAACGGGCTTATGATAATATATTGTTTGTAAGGTTTAGGACTGGAACAAAGAGATAATTGCGGATATTTTATTTTTGTAGGAATTTTTCAATATGGGTCCCTGGAAAAGTGGAAATTAGTTTTAAGTTTAAATTTTTTTAAGTAGTTGTAACATTAGTAATTGACTAGTTATTATTATTATTATAGAATTCAAAACAAGTTCAATTAAAAGTATTTATATTATGTAGTTAAGTTCAATTAAAATTATTTAAACTTCAGGGAAAAAATTACAGACCTCAATACATTTATTAAAAATTCATTATCCAGGCCCATTATGGACTCAACAATAATACCACTATAGCACGCTATATGTTGTGGTTTGTAATCACCACATCCTCTATATCGCTAATTAACACACTTAAATTAACTTTTAATCACCACATCCTCTATATCGCTAATTAACACACTTAAATTAACTTTTAATCACCACATCCTCTATATCGCTAATTAACACACTTAAATTAACTTTTAATTGACAAAAAGTACTCGATTAACATGTAATCAATATATATTTACCATACATATGAATTAATAGTTAATAATTAGTATTAGTTAACTGTTAATTAAGTGTTTTTCGTTAATTACCAGTTAATTCAAGGCGTTAATTAGGAATACAGAGGATATGGTAATCTTCAAGTTAAGGTTTTTGGAATTTGGTAATTGATTCCGTGTCATATTTCTTCCAATGTTGCTTAAATCATGTTAATTTTTGCTTTGATTAATTGTTACACATATTTAAGCCATTTTTCTCCCATAATTATCATGTCATTCAAGTTCTTCCAATATCATCTATGTCACGAATTAATAATTAATTAAATGGTAACTACAAAATATATTTGATTAACGATTAATTGATATTAATTAAAAATCATGTGAACAAAGTGAATTTTATATATTAATTGATATTAATTTATACGTACTTTAATTATATATCAATTAATCGTTAATAAAATAAATTTTTATCAATAATCATGTTAATTAATTGTTAATTCATGATAAAAAAACGTTGGAAGAAAATTCATGGACATCATATATGAGCTTTGTTTCTTTCATAGGCGTTGAATAAGCACATGCGTGCGTTTCTACAGTTCCCTGAATTTAACAAGATTTATAACCAGAAATTCCAAATTCAATGATTTGAAAACTTTAGCACAAAAAAATAAATATAAAAGGAGACAAAGAAGAGAAGGAAAAATGATAGTTATACAACAGAGGGAAAGGTCATCAAATGAAGACGAAGAAGGAATGAGAAGTCTTGCGAATGACGCTCTTTTTGAACGGAACATCTCGGAATGAATATAATTCCCCTTCTGAAATCACGAAAATACTACAATAATCAGGAGCTGTCATTAAAACTGTCATTGCTACATCCGGTCTGTTAAACAACCTGTAATAAAATAATTAAATATTTATTTATGTTAATTATTTAATTAATTGAAAAGTGGTATGAAAATTAGACGAGTACCTATCGATTCTGCTTCGAGAAGAGGCTCCAATTACGAGGTCGTGGATAGAATACTCTTGTATGAAATCGATAATTGTTTTTGCTACATCGGTACTATCCAATATCACCTCCTTGCATTGAAACTTTAATAAAATAAAAAAAGAATGTTATTTCATGAATCGCAATTGTGCAATCGTCCCTCAGTTTGTAATCGTTTAGGCACTAAACAGTGATTAAATTATGAAAAAAAAGAATCAAAGGATTACATACCCCTCTGCGGCTACTGAAAGCCTTTAAAGGAAGGATGAGTTCATTCGTTTGGGAGTCCTCTTGGTCGAGAAATGGCGATGCCAAGTCATCATCGAATTCGTGTATGGAAAGATGACGACCACCGTGAGCAGGAATGGTGCCTATTTTACGGCGGACATGCAACAAGTAGACAATTTGGTCACGGAGGTATATATGCTTATCAGCCCATTTAAGAACATCTAGACTATTCTTATCGTTGTCAATGACGACAGCCACACGAGGGAATCCTTTCATAGTGACTTCAAAAGTATGGAATAGTCAGGGTTGAGTGGGGAAGACGAAGATGGACAATTTGTAGGAGAGGAGTTACAGTTTGAAGGAGTTAGCGAGAGAGAGATAGAGGGAGAGAGGGTTTTTCCTAATTAAGGTTTTGTAAGGTTTAGGATTATAACAAAGAGATAATTGCGGATGTTTCATTTTTGTTGGAATTTATCAACATGGGTCCCTGGAAAAGTGCAAAATAGTTTTAAGTTTAGAAAAGTTTAAGTAGTTGTAACATTAGTAGTTGACTAGTTATAAAGTTCAAAACTAGTTCTTTTTATGTTATGTAGTTAAGTTCATTTAAAAGTATTTAAACTTCAGGGAAAATATTACAGACCTCAATACAATTATTAAAAATTCATTATCCAGGTTAATTATGGACCCAACAATAATGCCACTTCAGCACGCTATATGTTGTGGTTGGTTATCACCACATCCTCTATGTCCCTAATTAACACATTTAAAATAACTGTTAATTAACAAAGAGTACTTGATTAACATGTAATCAATATATATTTACCATATACATGAATTAATAGTTAATAATTAATATCAGTTAATTATTAATTGCGTGTCTTTCGTTAATTACCAGATAATTCAAGGTGTTAATTAGGAATATTGAAGATGTGGTGATTTTCAAGTTAAGGTTTTTGGAATTTGGTAATTAATTCCGTGTCAAAATATTTCTTCCAATTTTGCTTAAATCATGTTAAATTTTTTTTGATTAATTATTACACATATTTAAGACAATTTTTCTAGCTAAAAACACAAATAGAATGTACTTAGTATTATACGGGATTCTAATAGTTATGATTTTTTATAAAATAAATATTACTACTAAAAGTTTTATTATGTAAAATTTTTTTTTTTAATTCTATTATGTAAATAAAAACGAGCTAACATACTTAATTAAGTACTAATCTTCTGATACTCAACACTTCTCTACCGTCAGATCATTTCAAGATGTGTGATCATATGAACTAATGGGATGGTGAGTTAACTGAAGGTGAGGTCCATTAATATTCTTCCCATCCCGCCTTCATTTCGCAAGAGATAAAGACGAGTGGGATGGCATTCTTGCGAGTGATGGAGTCGAGTGTGTATATGTTTAGTGGGACGACATTCTGGTTGTGGGGAAGGCATTCTGGTTGCGAGTGTGTGTGTGTGTGTGTGTGTGTGTGTGTGTGTGTGTGTGTGTGTGTGTGTGTGTGTGTGTTGTTGCGAATGAAGTCGTGTGTGTGTTTACTATGTATGTATATTTTTGCGAGTCGTGAAGTCAAGTGTGTATGTGTTTAGTATGTATGGATATGTAGTTTGTAATGTAAATGAAATTATCTATGTATACAATTGAAATTTAAAAATTGAAATATAATGTTTCTGATACCAACTATTGAGAATGCATTACTAATTACCAATTATATGCTTTTTTGAACATTTTTTGAACAATTACTTTTCGGTAACAACTGTAATGTTTCTGATACCAATTATTACTCAAATTTGTATTTCGACCCAATAAACTAAATTTGCATTTCGACCCAATAAAATCTTCAAGCAAACTAAATTTTCATTTCAGTCCATATAATCTGTTAAATAAATCCTAAATTTGCAAAAATAAACCCTTAAATAGCAAAACACTCTAAATCAGCAAATAAACCCTAATCATCACTTCGGTACTCATCATCGCTTCCGTACACATCATCACTTCACTTCCATAATCTTCATCTCCAATGTCCTCAATACCATGATTATGATATTCATCTTTTGTTCCAACTTACCTTTCTACAAATAAAATTAAAAATATTGAATATATAAAAAATTTAATAAAATTCAAATACAATTCAGAATCCAGATTACTAACCTTCTGACATGTTTAAATCAATTTATTGCAATTTGAATTTTCTACTCGTAAGATGAAAGAATTACCTCTCGTTCCCTGTCCTCGTCACTACAAATTTCAGCTAGCAGATTTGCATCGCTTGTTGAAGGTATCGACATCGCTTTTTCTATAATAAAAAATGTGTATGGTTAAAATCAGGCCCGGCCGAAGGGCAAGCCCGTCAAGCCCACGGGCTGGGGCACCCAATAGGCCGGGGGCATCATTAATATATTTATTACCTGTTCTATACAACACACTAAGATATTTTAGTTGAGTTGGTTGAGACATCTATAGTGATCCAGCAGGTCACGAGTTCAATTCCTGCAAGTTTTTATTTTTTATTTTTGTTTCTTCCAAAATAATTTGTTGGTTAAGAGTACTATTTTTAAGACCCAAAAAGAAAAATAAAGAACAGCATAACAGACAACCTTTTTTTCTAGAAGGAGAGAATGTACATTTATGAAACATACTAATGAGAAAATTGTATCTTTCTTTCAATTGGCTTGAGAAGGACTAGTTTCAAAGAAAGTTCTAACGAGAAAATTGTATGCGTTCGGTTTTTTTTCCTGAAGATTTGAAAGGAAAAGAAAAATGTGTTTATTTCTAAATTGAGATAAGAACATTGGATTGATTTTCGTTCGATAATTCATTTGCTAAATTCAAATTATAATGATAACAAATTACCTCTTAAACTGTTATAAATTTAATCTCCTAAATTCAAACTATAATGGTACAAATTACCTCTTAACATTATTATAAATTTAATCTCGTGCAAGTACCACTTCATTGTCATGAAAAGGAAAAAAAAATGAGGCTAGAGGCTGCAATTTTCTCTCAGATAATCAAGAACTTGTCATTGTGTTCTAATTGCAAACATATGCCCGAATCCCATAACCAATTAAAAATGCTTGCCAAAATTGTAAGCTTTTTAGTGTGGCACCAGCTCTCAATTTGTGAATGGGGTTTTGAAATTTGTCGTAAATTAGTTTACAACGTTGTTCTTTGGATTCAGATGATAAAAATTTGAATATATAGAAAAGTCAAAATCATGTTCTAATATGGATTTTTGTGCTTATTGTGTAAATTCTGGGTTTTTACATTACTCACTTGACTAGTTGGACATAATATTGATTGATATTTCAATTTGGACAGAGTTTTAATTTGATTTCTACTAATGCTGCCAGTACAAATCAAGTCATAATATTTGTTTAATTTTGGAATTTTTTTCTTATATTCTTCGTTGTTAGGACAACATTTCGTGCGAAATTTCGAAACATTTAATATGTTGGGCTAGGGCACCCAAATTACCGGGACCGGCCTGGTTAAAATCGAGGAAAATTGAATTAAAATTGTAAATAATGAATCAAGCCGTAGTTCTATTTAATATATTATTTACTTTAATAAATTGATGAATTTAATGTTCGAACAAGAATATATGTTGATTCCTTATTTTGCTTGTAATTAACAGTAAAAACAATGAGAAGTAGATTACCTCTGTTTTTTTTTTTGGTCTTTTTTTGGATGCTAAGAAAAGAAACGTGATCTGATTGCTTCAGGTCACACAAGATAGAAAAAATATTTGCATGTATATTTTGTGGGACCTCACCGTCAGTTAACTTACCGTCCCATTACATCATGATCACACATTTTAAAATGATCCGACGGCACAGAAGTGTTGAGTACCAAAATGCTGGTATTTATTTAAGTACATTAGCTTCTCTCATGTAAATATGTATTTTTTGCATTGTATTTTCTTAAGTAATATTTTTATAAATTCAAATTATGAAAATCGGTATATATGAATTATGCTAATATTGATGTTAAAAAAGAAAAGAAAATTAAAATGAACTTATTTGATGAATGTTTAAAATTAAGTTTCTAAAAATATTACTAATTTATGTTGTATGTTTTACAGTGTGGTATATTAAATCATAGTATTTTATATATAATTTTTTCATCTTCCATTGTATTCACATTTGATCATGTAATTTTATGTGAAATGATAAACAATTGAATATGTTTAGTCTAATGTGATACTAACCAATACTAACCAATAATACCAATACTAAACAATAATAACAATATTAATAACAAGATTGGCAAAAATAATTTGTGGAGCTCAAATTTTTTATTGGCAAAAATAATCTTATTTTATAGTTTATTCATGACTCCGTTATTTTATATTCCTTTTAAATATTAATAACAAGATTGTGTTTACCAAGAGGAAATTTCCTGGTAATTAATCTGTTTCGAATAGTTCTTTGGTTAGAATTTTTTGCAAATGGTCTCACAATTTTCCAAGTCTTGTATATTAGACCTTATATACCAAGTCTTGTAATTAATCTATTAACGAACCGAACTCGAACGAACCAAATCATGCTCGAGTCAGGTTCAATACTTATCGAACATTATTCGGTTCGGTTCGAAAACTTATCGAACATTGTTCGGTTCAGTTCGTTAATATTCCGAATAGTTCGGTTCGTTCGATAATTGTGCGAAAACTACCAAAAATTCATATTTAAATCATTTTCTTTATATTTTATTCATAAAAATATCAAATTAAAAATTAAAAATCTTAATAAACTCTTTAATATCAGAAAGTAAAATAACAATTATATTCCACATAAAGCATATATCTAATTAAAATAAACCTGAACTTATAAAGAAAAGAAAACAAATACAAAAATATATCAAGAAAAAATTATGCCTTTGAAAAAATTATTTGGACTCATTGTTTATATGTGTCTTTAACATAAATTTTAATTTATAACGATTAATTTGAGTATAGACTATAATTAATATTGATTAATAAATAAAATAATCGAACATTCGAACGAACCAAACGAATATAACATTCAAGTTCGAGTTCGGTTCGTTAGTTATCATCGAACAATGTTCGGTTCGGTTCGATAAGAATTCGAACGGTAATCGGACGAATAATTAACGGACGAACTCGAATCAAACTCAAACGGACATTGAACTTCGAACAAAATTCACAGCCCCTAGCTCTGAGTAAGAAGTTTATTGGGTTTTTGGTAACACTATTGTTTTGGGGCGTATATGTAAGAAAACTTGTCTCGATATATTTTTTAAATATTAATTATATTGTTTAAAATAAATTCCTAAGTCTCCTCGTTTCTCTTGGCTCCACCCACCTCCACCTCACCTTCAACCCTAACGGAGACTGCGGCACCATTCTTGACGCTTCGGTTATTCTGGTACTTCTTTCGAGACGGTAGCTAGATTTAGCTGACGCCGAGACCACAACTGTCTCGACAGAACTTCTTTGCTGAGTTCCATTCCATAATCATGCTTCATCTTTGCTAAGCGGACAAGGGCAGACCTTGAAAGTCTGAACCACCGCGACAAAAAACTGTTGGAGGTGTGACCAGACAGCAAGGTTTGAAGGAGACGACATCAGATTCAGTGCTACAGATCTGATCAATCATCGCTATGAAATGACGACAACAGACGAGGTGTTCCAAGTGGCTTTTATGGTCGGTTGCCATTCTAGTTTGATCGATGAAATAACGTTAGAGATCGATGTTGTATGGTAACTGGTGATGGATGCTTTTGCTTATTTCGCTCAAGGTGGTGTTTGTATTGGTGATTAGTCGTTCCTTGCCTTTTAGACCCTTGTCCACCGTGATCCTTGCCGTCTTTGAACCTTGCAATAAGTCTAATTTAATGGACTAAAATGCAACGAGGCATATATCAAACTCATCGACAAAGATTATGGAACGTTTTGAAGACTAGAAGCGAAGAAACGACATATTCACTTGTATCTTTTCTTTAGTTCCTTTTTATTTTTATCTATGTTGTTAGGTATGTCCATGTTAGTCCATTATTGAAATTAATGTTTTTAATATTTTATTTAATAATTTTATTAATAATATGGGGCAGGATTAATAAATTAATTATGTGTGAAAATATGATAGGAGATGTATCTTGACATGAATATGTGTCTATTCAAATAGAAATATCTAAAATTTAGTTAGGTAAGATGTATGGTTGAAAATGTGCATTTAGGGGTTGCATATTCTTTCTATTTAAACTATTTTATATCCTGTACGAATTAGAGAGAGGAAATATAATAGAATTAAAGAAGTGGCAATTGCCCTGACTCTCTCTCTCTCTCCGTTCTATTTGATTGAATGTTTCCATTGCCTTTTGATATCTATCTCCCAAACTAAAACCCCACAAATATCTCTAATCAAATGAAGTCCAAATTCTAACATGGTACCAGAGCTAAGGTTATCGATTGACGGTTATCTAAAGCGACGATTATCGAGCGGCGGTTATCGAGCGACGGTTATCGAGTTTAGTAGAAGTCGAAGAAGGAGTCACCAAGACAACCAAAGAGATTACGTACTTGGGCTCACACGAACTTCACAACTCATTTCCGAATTATCGAGTTTATTAGAAGTCGAAGAAGGAGTCACCAAGACAACCAAGAAGGTTACATACTTGGGCTCACACGAAATTCACAACTCATTTCCGAATTGTCGAGTTTATTAGAAGTCGAAGAAGGAGTCACCAAGACAACCAAGAAGGTTACATACTTGGGCTCACACGAAATTCACAACTCATTTCCGAATTATCGAGTTTAGTAGAAGTCGAAGAAGGAGTCACCAAGACAACCAAGAAAGTTACGTACTTGGGCTCACACGAACTTCACAACTCATTACCGATTTATCGAGTTCAGCAGAAATTTGGAGTAGGAGAAGGCCACGACAACCCAAGACGATATGTTCGGGTTCCCACAAGTTTCGCAACTCAATTTCGATGATGCGAAAAAGAAGAAAGCCGATTCGAAAAAAAAAACGAGTTTAGAAGAGGAAAGAAGATACGACGAAGTGACGGAAAAAATATCACGGGGGAGTATCGAGAAAAAAAAAATAACAAAAAAAACATTAAGGGAGAGTATTGAAATTAATGTTTTTAATATTTTATTTAATAATTTTATTAATAATATGGGGCAGGATTAATAAATTAATTATGTGTGAAAATATGATAGGAGATGTATCTTGACATGAATATGTGTCTATTCAAATAGAAATATCTAAAATTTAGTTAGGTAAGATGTATGGTTGAAAATGTGCATTTAGGGGTTGCATATTCTTTCTATTTAAACTATTTTATATCCTGTACGAATTAGAGAGAGGAAATATAATAGAATTAAAGAAGTGGCAATTGCCCTGACTCTCTCTCTCTCCGTTCTATTTGATTGAATGTTTCCATTGCCTTTTGATATCTATCTCCCAAACTAAAACCCCACAAATATCTCTAATCAAATGAATTCCAAATTCTAACATAGTCTAGAACTGTTTACTCAAAACCAGTACAACCGGTAGCTTCGAGCTTTTTATCCGGATTATTGTCATCCTGGTGTAACTCTATGTAAGACAATTGTGTTAATGAATCGCCTACGGGCTTTGAGAGCAAAAAAAAATTTATATTGTTTAAAATAACAAAGAAAATGTATTGTTTAAAACAATCTTGTTGTTGAAACAAATTTAATGTATAAAATAATTTTATTGTTGAAAAAAAACGTATTGTTTAAAATAATCTTGTTGTTTGAAATATTATTATTTGAGGGCTTTGAATTTGGATACATATGTTTCAGGGGAATTCTTAAATATCTCCTGACTTTTGTGATTTTTATAAATCTTTATTTCGATTTTTTGGATATTTGATAGAAATTTCTATAAACTAGAGTTCATTTTTATTTATGTCCAATATATATATTAACTTAGCATTTTATTGATATCGGTTTGTTTGGACACAAATATCGTTATTTTATTATATTTAATTTTACTAAATTCTTCTTAACTTTTTTATTATCTTATTAAAATTTGGTAATATTTTTTTGTATAGCTATTTCAAAAAATAAAATAAAGATACCATTTGTATAATTTTTGTTTTTATTTCTTGAAAAGCACATTAATTATAAGAATAAAGACATAAAGTTAAACCTTGAAGATATTTTGGCAAACAATATATTATTAATAGCCAGTTTCAATATTCATGCATTTTTATATATATTAGCTGATATTTGCAAGATATTTTTATTTTTAATATTGATTAAAATGATAATGATATATTAATTTATTTGTAATTATTATGTTAATTAATTTAATTATATGTTTGAATAATGTATACTTTTTATATTGTTTGTATGCTAATTTCATATTCGAACATTTAATTAATATATGGAACTAATACAAAATAATAATAAAAATAAAAATATATTAATTCATTAATTATTCATTATTGATTGTATAAATTACAAAATTACATGTTCCCATGACTTGTATATATGTAGATTATTGTGTTAATTAGATTCTTTTTTAGATTTTTCTGGGACATTTAATATAATAAATATGTTAAAAGGTTTTACTATAATTGGATACTAAAAAAGGAGGACTATATTTATCCAGAAAAACTAATATCATTCATCATTGTTAAACATAAATCTTATAGAGATGTGAATAGATTGAAATCTTGTGAGGATGAATCAATATAGAACAGAAGTAGAGGGGTATATTAACAAATTAATGGTTTTTGTTAGAAAGATAAAAAGAAAGTAAGAGAGGCCGCGACTTGCTGATGTAATGACTTGGAGTCGTGTTAATAAAATAAAATATAAAGGATTGATATGAGTAATCTTCTTCTTAGATTTTGATTGCAGTTGTTTCTCCCATAATTATATCATGTCTTTCAAATTCTTTCAACACCATCTATGTCACGAATTAATAATTAATTAAAATGGTAACTAAAAAATATATTTCATTAACGATTAATTAATATTAATTAAAAATTATTAATTTATACGTACTTTAATTATATATCAATTAATCGTTAATAAAATGAATTTTTATTAATAATTATGTTAATTAATTGTTAATTCATGATAAAAAAAACGTTGGAAGAAAATTCATGGACATCATATATGAGCTTAGTTTCTTTCATAGGTGTTGAATAAGCACATGTGTGCGTTTCTACGGTACCCTGAATTTAACAAGATTTATAATCAGAAATTCCAAATTTAATGATTTGAAAACTTTAGCAAGAAAAAAATATATAAAAGGAGACAAAGAAGAGTAGGAAGAATGATAGTTCTACGACAGAGAGGAAGGCCATCAAATGAAGAAGAAGAAGGAATAAGAAGTGTTGCGAATGACGCTGTTTTTGAGCGGAACATCTCGGAATGAATATAATTCCCCTTCTGAAATCACGAAAATACTACAATAATCAGGGGCTGTCATTAAAACTGTAGTTGCTACATCCCATCTGTTAAACAGCCTGTAATAAAATAATAAAATATTTATTTATGTTAATTATTTAATTAAGTGAAAAAGGGGTATGAAAATTAGACGAGTACCTATCGATTGTGCTTCGAGAAGAGGCTCCAATTACGAGGTCGCGAATAGAATACTCTTGTATGAAATCGATAATTGTTTTTGCTACATCCGTACTATCCAATATCACCTCCTTGCATTGAAACTTTAATAAAATAAAAAAGAATGTTATTTCATGAATTCCTATTGTGCAATCGTCTCTTAGTTTGTAATTGTTTAGACACTAAACAATAATTAAATTAAGAAAAAAGAATCAAATGATTACATACCCCTTTGCGGCTGCAGAAAGATTTTAAAGGCAGGATGAGTTCATTCGTTTGGGAATCCTGTTGGTCGAGAAATGGCGATGCCAAGTCATCATCGAATTCGTGTATGGAAAGATGACCACCACCATGAGCAGGAATGTTGCCTATTTTACGGCGGACATGCAACAAGTAAATAGTATGGGCACGATAAAATTTATTATCATAAGCCCATTTAAGAATATCTTGACTGTTCTTATCGTTGTCAATGACGACAGTCAAATTACCGAATCTTTTCATAGTGAACTTCAAAGTATGAAATGTTGCAGATATGGAATGGTGAAGGTTAAATGGGGAAGACGAAGAGGGATAATTTGTAGAAGAGGGGTTAGGTTTTTAAGAAGGGATTAGAGAGAGAGAGAGAGAGAGAGAGAGAGAGGAGTTAGGGTTTTTCCTAATTAAGTTTTGCAAGGTTTAGGGTTAGAACAAAGAGATAATCGCGGGTGTTTTATTTTTTTGTAGGAATTGAGAGTTTTTAATTTTTTTATTGTATTTCGAACCGTTTTTATTTAATTTCGTTTATATTTGGTTTTTGTGTTATTTTTTAAAAAATCTGTTTTTTTTAAATATTATTTTAGATGGAGAAGTCTTTACAATCCGTTTCCAACCGTGATTCTTTTGATAATTCAATTGAGGTTGAAGATAAGAACAACGAAAGCTACGTTCTGATTGACATACCAAATTTTGAGTTTAATCCTATTATCCGTCAATCCTTGCGAGATTTTTGTCATGGTATAGATCCAAACAGTTCCATTCGTCGAGAAAATATTGCCAATGCCTTCATGGTAATCTAAAAAATAAAAAATTCTTTTTTCTTCTTTTTTTAATTAAAATTGTGTTTTAGGTATTCATACGATCTGTTGTTCACGCGACCATTACTCGCTGTAATGCATCTGGCGAAACTAATTTTCGAACCGGCGTTACCAATTTGAAAGCTTTACACGAAGAGTTTAAAAATCAACAAATCGAATTAAAATGTGAGATTTTGACGAAGATCGAAGAGATCGAAACAGGCATAAGAAAGAGGATCCAATTTGCTTTTGGAGTCGTGGTAGTCATTGCAATACTCACAATTTTAAAATTGTTTTTTAAATAATTTGTCGAAACGATTATAAAAAAAAGTGGTTCCAATTTGTTGGTGGAGTTAATTAAAAAGTTATAATGTTTTGGGTAGTAAATAAAAATATTAAAAAAATATATTAAATTGTTGAAAATTTAGCAATTATGATCTCCAATATAATTAAATTATTATAAATTAAAAAGTTATAATTAAAAAGTTCCAATTCGCTTATAGACTAAAAATCTTTTTTAATTATTTGTTCCTGCGTTTATTTTGTTTGGAATTTATCAAAATGGGTCCCTGGGAAAGTGGAAATTAGTTTAAGTTTACAAAAGTTTAAAATGTTGACTAGTTATAGAGTTCAAAATTAGTTCTTTTTATGTAGTTAAGTTCAGTTAAAAATTATAAACCTCAATATAACATTATCCAGGTCAATTATAGACCCAACAATAATGTCCCTAATTAACATACTTAAATTAACTGTTAATTAACAATAAGTACTCGATTAACATCTAATCAATATATATTTACCATGCACATGAATATCAGTTAATTGGTAATTGAGTGTCTTTCGTCAATTACCAATTAATTCAAAGTGTTAATTAGGAATATAGATGATGTGGTGATTTTCAAGTTAAGGTTTTTGGAATTTGGTAATTGATTCCGTGTCAAAATATTTCTTCCAATTTGGTAATTGGTAATTGAGTGTCCATTTGGTAATTTTTTCTTTGATTAATTATTACACATATTTAAGCCATTTTTCTAACTAAAATTTCAAATTATGAAAAAGAACTGATGCTGAATTTTTAACTAATATTATTTTTATTTGTGGTAATACACAAATGTTAATACAAAAAAATATTTTTGGGGTAATACACAAATGTTAATACACAAATGTTAATACACAAATGTTTAATACACAAATGCTTTTATATAGCTTTCTTTTTGTATTTTATTTTTGGGGTTGAAAATGACTTCATCAGAGCATTTGTGTATTAACATTTTTTACTAGTTTTGTACAACATTGCAAATATTGTTTGTATTGGAAATAATTTTGATTAACTTACTAATCCAAACACAAAAATTCCATAGTAATGTCATTTTTCTTTTATCCAGACTTCAAAAATCACATTTCATTGCATTGTGGTTCTCTCTCTCTCTCTCTTAATTTATGTCCAGATTCCTATCTGGACATAAATTTGTCAGGGCAATTGTTTCATACCCCTCAAACCCACTCAACCATCCACCATCCGTACAAAAACCCATCTTTGCACCAATAAATCTCCCCAATTTGCACCCAACATTTTTGATTGTTTGTTAATTCAAATTTCAATTAATAGTTAATTCAAAGTTGATTACCGATTAATGCAATTGCATCAAAATTAACAATTTTAATTAACGGTTAATACAATTTTTGGTGCAAATTTGGGAGATGAGAATTGGCCCCCCCCACATCGTTGATGGTGCGGTGGATCTGGGGGGTTCCATATATGGGCTCAATTTGTTATATTTGTTGTTCATCATTAGCCCAATAAGTTCTCAATATAGCCTTTGCATGCCTATTTAAAAACCTCTACATGAAAGTTTCATATTTTTTTAATCAATTTTTTTTTCTTTTCATATTTTCATAAAATTTTAATTTGGGTAATTAAATATCTCAAATTGGAAAGAATTGGAACAATCAAGTTTTTGGTTTTGGGAGAAATGAAAGAGTCGAAAAATAACGGTCGTAATTCATCGAAAAATTATCTTGTTTATGGATTGATTTTAGTGTTATGTAGATATTTGTATTCACATATTTCGAATTTTTATGACGACTTTAGTTTGATCTTTATTGATACAAGGAACACTAAACCTATCATTCAAAATACGGTAACTATTTTTTTAAATAAGTTTGTTGATTGATTTCGTTGAACAATTTTGGATTTTGAATTATTATTTTTCTAAAGTTGAAAGAAAAATCGGAAGATATGAAATTAGATGAACGAGTTGTGGAGAGAACATTCACATTTGAAAAAAATGGCGAGAGCAATGAATAAATTACCTTGAAAGCCATAAAACTGTAATTTTAGGTAATGATTTAGCTAATCATGATATTATGATTTTTAGGGCTTTAATTAAGATCTAGTAGAACTTTATTTGGTCATGGTTTCTTGGCAGGTATATATATATCTACAGACATTTTTTTTTGGTAATATGATTTCTAACTAAATTCATTATCATACAATAATTATAATGATTACTTAAATCTTATAAGATCTTGGTAAATTCAATACAATATTATTGCTAATTTGAATTGAAACCTCTTAATTATTAGAATATATGTGCCAATAATATATTAATTACCATAATGTTAATGTGAGTATTTTTTTGTTAATTATTTGGTATAGTCAATCAAGTAACGAACATATTCAATAAATCAATTAGATATATTGTCAAATTGATCTAATTATCATTTTAATTAACGAAGTTTTTTTTTTTTTGGAATGGATTAACGAAGTTGTGTCAAAATAATCTCAATTAACAAAATCGTTACAAGTTAGTTTCTAGTTAATCTGATAATAATTAATTAGCATTCAGATTAACAAATCATGTCAATTAAAACATTTAGTCACTGTCAGTTTAATAAAAGAATATGTAAAGATTTTGATTAACTCAGTTGTTTACTGTGTGTGATGTTGAGCTGTGAAATTCGAAAATAAAAATTGAATTTTTATGGGCCTAATTGAGTGTCAATTGGAATTTGGAAATTTGAAACTTTGGAATTTGAAATTTGAAATTTGAAATATTTAGATAGGTAGATTTCGCATCACAAATCAGACCGTGATTTGGGACCAAGAAATCATGGTGGCCCAATGATTATAAAGTTAGGCCTCTTCAATTTGGGCCATTATTCACCTAACTTTCCCGAATAATCTTGATTTGGGTTAATTTTTTGATAATCTTCGAGAGATTTCTGTCATTGTCGTGCTACGAAAGGATTCGATTTATTATTTTGAATTTTCATATGAATCTAATAATACACACTTTAAGAAAATCATATTTTATGCATGACCCTGAATCCGAGTCATTAACAACGTATGTTAAATTATGTAACCTTTATCGATTTTAGTATTTTACAAATTCATTATTTCCCTTTTTTTCTGGCCATTATTTAATTATGGTAGATTCTATAATTAAAGTTATTATAACATTACAAATAAAGTAACTAATTTTTCGCATGAAAAACAGAAATATTTAAGTTATTATGGCAAATAAATGAATATGCATACCATAGATTTTTGTTTCTTAATTTGGTAATTACGTAAGATATTAAACCACCCACTAAATCCATCCATAAATCGACAAATGGGCCACTAACTCCTTAAAACCTAATTTACCCAAACTACGTACACCCCCATAACTAATCCTTCTCTTCCAAATTCATCAAATCTTAAAACCACGCACACTAACCAACAAAACTAAAGAAAACCAAACATGGAGAAAGTGCCTCTCTCTCCGATGAGCGAGGAGAATGGGGATCAGAGGGCCGGGGGATCGACCACCGAATGGCGTCTCCAGTTCGATGATTTTCGTCTGCCCGAGAGACCCAAAGAACTCCCTTTCGTTGCTAGGGTTTTCAGAAGAGGAAATGGTATGTACATCTTTCTTTTTATCTATTTCCTCTTTTCTTGATGTTCTTGTTTGCAGATTAAATTTGTATTTCTTTCGTTTTAATTTAGATTCAATAATAAATATAGATTTGATTATATTGTTTCGCTACCTTTTCTTTAGTTTTTACTTAATTAGGCTAATTTTTCAACAATTTTATTTTTTATTTTTTTTTAGTAAAGTTCCCTGTTGTTAAATATAATTTTCCACCAACTTTACGAAAATCTACAGAAGTTAAAGGGACATTGAAAACCCCTTTATGGAAAATATTGACTTCCAATTCATTACGTAGAGAATTGCTCTTTCTTTTCCTTTCTTAATTGATTGGCATTCTCTAGAATCTATACTAATTATGTGGCATCCATGTTAATTTGCATGAAACAAAATTAGGTTTTTTAGGTTTATCAAAATATCAAATGTGATTTTATCTTCCTTTGTTTTCCATATGATTTGGATTTAGATTTGGTCCACTTTTAGTGAACTTAGATTTGATAAGATATATTTTATCATGCTCTGAGTAGGTAACAATATACAATTATACATTGTGCATGCCATGCCATGTTTATACCCTATACCATTAGTCTTATTTTAGACAATTAAATAATGGCCAAATTTTATATGTACCCCTACAAAATCTTACAATTTCACGTATATCCCTATAAAACGTTATCATGAATATTCCTACAAAACTATTAAAATTTCATTTTGGTTAACTGATCTTTAAGATTACCATTAATTGGTATTTTTTCGATTTTTCGGATATAAATATTATTTCATATTTAAATAGAAAGTGAAATTGGAAAAACAAAAATTAGTAATAAAAAGGATATTCATGAAATTTTAGTAGTTTTGTAAGAATATTCGTGAGTTTTGCAAAGTTATACGTGAAATTATAGGATTTTAATTATAGGATTTTGTAAGAGTACGAATGAAATTTGCATGATCTCGTTTATAATAAACAAATATATAGAAGTGGATGACGAGTACAATTCAATAACCTAGTTGAAGCAGAAACAAAATTTGCATGATCTCGTTTATAATTTATAAAATAAAATTATGGGCCATTAAACAAAAAGGACCATGAATAGGTCCTACATGGCATGATATGTGCAACCTAAGTTTGCAATCGATTTGGGCCAGATACCACCCAAAACAATATTGTCGTAGATACCCCTCAAAAATTAGAATATTTTAATTATTATTATCCATCCATGTATTATTTGAGTCATTCAATAAGATAAGATCCAATGACAATTTGAGGATGCTTTTGCCGACATATTGCCGACCCTTGGATTCTAATTGTTTTTTTTTATATATATTTCATTAACATGACATTAAATATAATTATTCTTCTTTATTAATACCGATCAAAATGAAGATTCTTCAAATTTTGTGTGTATGTTATATATTTTTTTAGTTATGCATACTCTTCTATAAATGTAAAATATTTTTGGAATATCATGCATAGTGTATAAATGTGTTGAAGGTAACGCTAGTGAAAATTCCATACAATTATTAGAACTACTAATTATGATAGTATTAAACATAATACTATAATAAAGAAATTAATATTTCAAAAAACTAATTATAGTAAAAAGTTCATTCTATATTAAATCTTTTATATTGTTAGATAATTTATTTTTGGAAGTACTAAAAATATTGTTAAATTATTTTACTTGTATACTCATTGAAATTTTTCTTTTTATATTTTCTATAAAAGGTCAAAGATTTTATTTGTTAACTGATATCTTATTTCTTGATATCTATACTTTGAGTCCTTGACTAATATTACTTAGATTTATTTCCCTGTTATTTTTTCTAATCAATATTAAACGGTTTTAAAAGGTCATGTTAAAAATTCATCATAAGAAATAAAATCCAAGGGTTATTACTAATTTGGTTGTTTAGGATACGATACGGTGACGCGTATCAGATATGGCGTTACAACAATTTAACATATGATTTATGATACGATACGAATACGGCGATACGAGTAAATTCGATTTAGAATACGATATAATTTTTTGAAGTATTCCACGCAACATAAATAATCATATCTTTCGATAACAAAACATAAACATATCTTTCAACAACAAAATTTATTTGTTTATTAATCATGTTAATTAGTATATAAATATAGAGGAAACTTCGGTGAAATGGGGGACACAATCACCATATTTATATATATATATTTTTTTTTTGCTTAAACACCATCACCATATTGAGGCATGGTGAGTGACCCCACTACCTTGTAATATACGAAACCATATAAAATGATTCCACGCGTCCACAAGAAAGCAAATTCTTCATTATCCTACTTCCCCTACTTTTGACGTTATAACGAAGAGATAAAAAGAGGAGAGGGGGGATTGGAGAAAGGAGAAGTCGTGATGGCAGTGGAAGCAAAGCAGAGAATGATGAAGAAGGAGGGGGAGGAGGAGACTGATGTGTCCCGTTCGGCGACGAACTGGAGGATTAACGTCGACGATTTCGAGCGGCCGGACTCGCCGCCCACGCGGACTCTCTTCTCTCGCGTTTTTAAGTCACATGGTTCTTTTGCAATTCCCCTCTTAAATTATTTCGACTATCAATCCATGTTTCGTATCATTGATCGATCGAGCAATTTTCTTGCATGATTAATTGCTATTTATGTTTTATTTTTTCAATCCATTCAAAAAAATAGTTTTGACTATGAATAGTTTTATCCAATAAGGCAACTTCCATAAGGCAACTTATTGATGTCGGCAATTTTTAATGTATTTATGTGATGTTTTATCCAATAAATAGTTTTGACTATGAAGAGTGGATTGCTTGTTCATTTGGACAAGAATATTTTCATTAAAATCAACAAAACTAAATTCTTCTATGTTGCTGAATTGTTGTTCTTTTGATTTTTTTCAGGCAAACAGAATAAAATTGCAAAATATTACAAGAAGCAAGAGAGCTTACTAAAGGGATTCAGCGAGATGGAAAATATTCACGAATATGGTTACATAGATCAAAACGCTCCTCCCACAGAGGTAGACAAACTCTTCGCAATTACAAAATTAATAAATATCTCGTGATTAACTAATATAATAATCTCGTACATCTCGTATATTGTAAAAATTCAGGAGGAATTGATTGATTTGGCAAAAAGCGAGAGGATGGCGATAAACATATCGAATTTGGTTAACTTGGTTTTGTTCATAAGTAAAGTCGTGGCGTCAGTTGAGAGTAGGTCGTTGGCGGTCATGGCATCCACTCTCGATTCCTTATTGGATCTCTTATCGGGTTTGATTCTTTGGTTCACTTCTCATGCCATGAAGAATCCAAACAAATATAATTACCCCATCGGCAAAAAACGAATGCAACCTGTTGTAAGTCAAATTTCGCTTACCACCGCAACTTATTTCGCTTACCGTGGTATCACATTTTAAAAAAAATACAAATTTGTAGGGAATTATTGTCTTCGCATCGGTAATGGGAACGCTCGGCTTCCAAGTACTGATCGAGTCTGGTCGAGAGCTGGTCACACAGGTATGCGATAAAATATCACATTTTATAAAATCCCATACATAACATTTAATAAAATGACGAAAATACCCCTAGGAGCACACGACATTTGATCATAAGAAGGTATTATGGATGGTGGGGAGCATGGCCTCCGTAACGGTCATAAAATTCGTGCTTATGATGTACTGTCGTTCATTCAAGAACGAGATCGTCAGAGCCTACGCTCAAGATCATTTCTTTGACGTCATAACCAATTCCATCGGTCTCGTTACCGCTTTACTCGCTGCACGCTTTTACTGGTGGATGGACCCAATCGGTGCTATTTTGGTAAAATTCCAAATTTCCCTAAATTCGGTTCATCGTTTTGATATATTTTATTTATCACATGACAAAAAATTTTTTAGATTGCGTTGTACACGATAACAACATGGGCAAGAACGGTTCTTGAAAACGTGTGGACGTTAATTGGCAAGACAGCACCGGCAGATTACCTAACGAAACTAACATACTTAATATGGAATCACCACGAGGCGATTCGGCACATCGACACGGTTCGTGCGTACACGTTTGGAACGCATTACTTTGTCGAGGTGGACATAGTCTTGCCGAGCGGTATGCCGCTGAGCCAGGCTCACGATATTGGAGAGAGCTTGCAGGAGAAGTTGGAGCAATTGCCCGAGGTCGAAAGAGCATTCGTTCACCTCGATTTTGAGTTTACTCATAGGCCCGAACACAAAAGCAAGGTTTAGTTAGTTAAGTTTGTTAATTTGGAGTGAAATTTTATCTATTATACTTTGTAATGTTAAAAGGCTTTTTGGATTTGGGGCCTGGCCCAATGAATGAAAGTTGAATTGATCCTATCAGTTAAATTGGCTTGGCCTGTAGCATTATATTATTGAAAAGATAAGAGACAAAAGTTTATTGATGTGACATATATAAGATATGACAAATAAAATATCAAATCACATAAATTTCAGTAGGCAGAAATACTGTTCGAGGTATCAGTCTCAGACTCTCAGTCAGTTAAACACATGGTTTTTTGGAGAATTTCTCTTACCGGTTATGGTACGAGACCAGCTTCTACTTTTAGGAAAGTTTCTGAAAACCTTGGTACAAAATGAAATTTTTATCAAGTATACAAATTCATGTGATATGATTCATATGAATATATATCTAAACCTGCATGGACCAATTTGTTTTTCTAATTAATCAGCAAAATCTAAATGTATAGTCAATCAGATTCATTACTAATCTTTACTCTTAGAGATGGAATAAATTGCATGATTTTCATAAGATAAAAATCTCAGCTTAATAACATTGGAATCTAGAGAGGAATATATATCTCTAGGATACAAATAACCAATACAATAGTTAAATGCAAATAAAAACAACCAATTTTTTTTTCATATCTCGACTATTACATAACCAATAATTCTAAGTACTTACAATGAAAACTAAGCAACGGATGATTTCCCTTAATGCCCCATAACCTTAATCCATATCCATCTCCCCGTAACGCAAATATTGCGTAAAGACGAGGATAACTCGGTAATCAACACTCATGTCAATTGTGAAGCTGGTCGGGGCAGCTCGGAATGACCCGTTTTGACTCGTCGAACCGATCATCCTGTCTACTTCTTATTGGTTTGAATGGGACGGGACGGGTCCCGATACGCAGTCTTCTATGAATTACTTGTTTCGATTCCGGTAGTATCGACGGAGTCGGCTCGGCACTGGTTTGGAAGGAAATGAGTGATATCATGACATAGATGATGCATAAGTAAGCTATTAATAGTCTTGTTCTCCCCCTCCTTTTCTTCTTTTCAGAGCAAGATATCATCGATGGAGTACTATAACATTGCCGTTGAATAGAAAAAGAGAGAGAGAGAGAGAGAGAGAGAGAGAGAGAGTATGAATTTGATGGAAGGGGAGAAGGTGAGGATGGTGGTGATGATGCCTTAATAATTAATTCAGGTGTTTAATCTTCTCCATTTGAGTGCAACAACTTGAGAAAACCGTTTGACTTGATCATAAATAGTCTCTTGACTCTGGTCCAAATCAATCAAGCAAAGAAATAAACATGAAAGCAAGACCAAAACTAAGATAGAGGAAATAGAAGAAGTAGAAGGTGAGTGAATGACGAGGAAATTAATAATGGGTGTGACGTGAGAACACTATTGAGGATGGGGGTACGGACCCTATTAAACCGGGGGAGTGTTGTATCCTTGTGTGTTTGCATGCATGGCCAGCTCTTGCATTTATTACGTTGAAATCGTCGACGATCTGGTTCTTAATCACATGTGACTCCACATGTTCCCCAGTCTAGTCCAGTACTCTCTTGTCTCCCCTATAAATTTGGCTATCATTTTATCATATTCAACCATTCAATGTCATTTTGGAAACTCGAAACTATTATTTACTTTGTTACCTCAAAGTCTTGATTTCGTTAGCTAGTTTAGTAAATTTAAATTCATAACCGAATCCTTGTTATGACTGAGATATTTATTAACTAAACAGGCATGAAACCCGTAAATTCGTAATAGAGGTGGTGGTTAAGGAAGAAAACAAGGGCAAGGCCAAAAGAGAGCAAAGTTTCCCCACGAAAGGTGGCTTTTGTCGTTCCAAAATCTTGAGAAGAATACAAATCAACAATCTCCTCTTTTTCTTCTTCTCCAAACAAATTTAATTAGTAATTAATGTGTATAGTAATTATATAATAATTACTAGGGTATCTCGTATACGTGTTTCTCTTAAACTTTCAAAGTTAGTTTGGACTCTTATGTTTGTTTCTATGTTAGTCTAATGGCTTATTCGTTCTACTCACATTGTCGTGTTATGCTGCCCATGTATCACCTAGCTTCAGACTTTCAGTTTCATCAGACCCTAGAAACCAAATCAAATGGATTTCCATTAATTATGCATTTATTAATCAAGCCCTAATTAATCAACTGTATATAACAATATTATATTTGTTATAAATATATTGCATATATTAATGTGAATATATTATATGTATCATCGATGGTATTGTATATATTATGGGTACCATATATAATATTGTATATTGTGAGTATCATCCATGGTATTGTATAGACCTATGATATTGTGTAGATTATATATATACCCCCCTTCATTGTAATTGATTCAATGAAAAAAAAATAAAACAATAATTCTCGCATTTCTTCCCCTCTTGAGTATTGTTTCCATTTTATCGCTAATCTAGTTTTTTTATAACACGTTATCAGCACGAAGCTCTATTTTCTTGAATCTCGAGATTTTTGGAAAAGGTAAGAATTTTTATTGTTTTTTTATAAACAAGAAGTTTACATTTATGGAAGTAGCAATAGTCAAATATTCATGTTGTAAATATAGTATCCCCAAAGGACTATATGTTTTTGTTGTTGTAACAAATAAAATAGAAAAACATGCTCGAAGCATGATAGACATTGAACTATAGATATTCAAATCATTGAAGGAGAAATTAAATAAATGACTAAGATGGTCAAACACATGAGTAAAACAGTTTAATACATAATATATCGTGGAAGTCTCGAAGAACTTCACTAGGATCGATTACCCATGCTTACATTAGGGGGGAGAGAAATAAAACTAAAAAAGTAAAAAATTATATGCATCATCTAATTATATCCTCGGAAAAGTAAATATGAACTAGGAGTTCATGAGTTAATTATTTGCAACAAATTGCAAATAAATGATCTGATGCAAGAACTTTCCAGTATAAAATGCTCATATTTGTGATATAATATTCGTGGGTAATTTTAAGTTTGGTATGCGCCGAAGTGTGGTCGACCAATCGGTTCAACCAAGATAAATCAATGAAATAAGAAAGAGCATGATAAAGAGGTCGG
This sequence comes from Luzula sylvatica, assembly GCA_946800325.1. Classification (NCBI taxonomy): domain Eukaryota; kingdom Viridiplantae; phylum Streptophyta; class Magnoliopsida; order Poales; family Juncaceae; genus Luzula; species Luzula sylvatica. Next base: position 68,927,885 of record OX326956.1, on the reverse strand, counting down.
TATAATAGAAGTTGTTAATATTTCTAACAAAATCTGTCCTTCTGAAAAAGATATTGAAAGATTAATCAGTAGATGACATGAATGAATGAATTCATGTACCTATCAACATTGAATATGTTGAAAATAATGAGATCTCAAAATCATGTCTCTACTAGAGAAAGATAGAACCGAACCGAAACTATAATTATTGAGAAATTTGAATATGCACTTACAATTGATAATCAATGAAGATAACGACATAATATTAAAAAGTGTGGACAAAATCAAAGTATTGGTCAAAACTAAATTCACAAGACGATGTGAAATTTATGGGTTTGTAGTCTAGAAAAAATGTACCTTACAATGATGATGAAAATGTATATTCATATGAATGTCCCTGAATGACTCAGAATATATCATGTATACATTATAACAGATTATTCATCTGCGCATTGGATTATTATATTCATGAAAATCCATGAAGAATTTAGAATGCATGAAGCATATTATTTAAATTCTCGAGAGATATGCACGAAGCATATTGTATTAAATAACAAAGATTTTTGTATGAATTAAAGTAATCTGAGCATATATGGTATAATCATTTTTAATATTGATGAAATTATATACGTCTGTATCAATGATCAAATTCGTAGATAATGTGTGTTTAATTTATGATTATTAAGACTTCCGAAGAGTTATAAACGGGCACATTACTTAATTAACGAATTTGAGACGAAAGATATTCGATACAAAATATTTTGTCATGGATTGCAACTACATTAAATAATTCCCTGGAGGAATTATGTATAACTAGCAATAACGTTTTGAATAGCTAGTGCGAAAAATTGAACTTTATATGATTTGAAATATTTGTATCCATGATGGGGAGAAATAGTACGCAATGCACTGTTTTGTCCTTGATCATGATTTTGTCCCAAATGATTTTTCCTGGCAAGATTTTTAATGAGACAGATTATGATGCGTATATAACATAATAATATTGCATTTTTTCCCCTTCACTAGAACTTTTGTCCCATTAGGTTTTACCGAGTAAGGTTTTAACGAGACACATTTTTATGATATTAATATCAAAGGAGAACTTCATAACATCAGTTCTTCAATCGCGAAAGTTTTGTATTTCTCCATGACTTCAATCAATTGGATAATACACCCTCAGTTCTTTTTCAAGGTTCTTAGGGAGGTTGTTTCTTCCGGCGTACAAAATCAAATACATTCAAGGAGGAGTGTTATAAATATATTGTATTTATTAATGTGAATGTATTATATGTATCATCCATGGTACTGTATATTGTGGGTACCATTCATGATATTGTATATTGTGAGTACTATTCATGACATTGTAAATTGTGGGTATCATCCATGGTATTGTATAGACTCATGGTATTATGTAAGCTATATATACACCTCCTTCATTGTAATTGAAGGTAAAGACGAATTCAATGAAAGAGAAATAAAACAATAATTCTCACATCTTTCCTCCTTGAGTATTATTTTCATTTTATTGCTAATCTAATTTTATTACAACAATATTTTTACATCTCGGGCATTTTATTGCTTGGATTTGGGCTGAATTATAATTATGACCCATAGTGAAATTCTTATCTATTGATGCAATATTGTATTTGGGGTTCTTAAGTATCCAATTACCACGGCCCAAAATTGTTAATTGTCATTTAGGCTAATTAAAAGAAAATCAGCATTGCTTCATTATACTCGGTTAGCAAGATTTTCAGTGTTCACATTATTAATCATAATTAATTATTGTTGTTATTACTTCTTTCATGTTTAAGAAAACGTTGGGCCGATTACTCCTTAAATTATGCAAGATCATGGACAACAAGCAGACTGGTGAAGCATTTCTTAACCCAATTATAATAATGCTAATGACAAATTTATCATCCATAATCATGAGTTTAGCATAATAATTGCTAAACAAGATTATGATTATGTTATTACTAATACAAAAAAGATAATTGCACATAATTCTTGAGATATTTATTTCAGTACTTATATCAGGATAGTTATTATTTCTCTTTTTGAAGTTGAATGAAACTAACCAGGCACCGACACATGTACTGAATCGCGTACTTATAACTACGTTTTTGAAATCACGTGCCGATCGTCGGTTGCAAAATAAACGACAATTTTTAAAGAAAAAAGCATAATTTCATGAATTATAACAAAATATATATATAACTATATATTTTTATTATAATATAATTATTGTTTTTTTTTTTAAACAGCCCGTAGACTAACACATATATAGGCCAAAGGAGCATTATTTTTTACCCTGGAATTAAACAAATGAACCAACAGAAAGAAACTAAAGCCTGTCTTGAGGCCCAAATAAACCTAAAACAGACTCTAAGCAACCATAAATTAAAGCAAAAACAAAAGACCACAATGCTCTTGAGGAAAAAAAATAACGAAAGTAGAATACTAAGGAAGATCGAAACGTCTTCATGTAACCATCTCGACTTGTTTGGATGATTTTGTATACAAAAGAGTCAAAATTAAAAACTTAGCTTTTTGGTAAGTATTTTGTAGTAATTTTTTTGGAATTCATGAAAATATTATTTTATTAAGACATATTATTAATCTTATGTATAAAGTAAACAAAATTCTTGCAATTCTAAGCTTCCACGTCATCAGGATTTTTTTTGTAAAAAAAATAAAAATTTAATTTACATTTTGGTCCATTTTATTCGTCATCAGGAACTTTTTTGTAAAAAAATATTTTTTTAATTTACATTTTGGTCATTTTTAGTTTTAATTTACATTTTGATCCTTTTTGTCTACATTTTGGTCATTTTTATTTACATTCCGATCCTTTTTTACATTTTTTAATTTACATTTTGGTCATTTTTATTACATTTTGGTCATTTTTAGTTTTAATTTACATTTTTATCATTTTTATTTACATTTTGGTCCTCTTTTATTTACATTTAGGTCCTTTCTTACATTTTTAATTTACATTTGGTCCTTTTCATTTACATTTTGGTCCTTTTTAGTTTTAATTTACATGTTGGTCCTTTTTATTTATGTTTTGGTCCTTTTTAATTTACATTTCGATTTTTTTTTACATTTTGATTTTTTTTTCTTATTTTACATTTGGTTTTTTTTCTTATTTTACATACATTATATCTTATATATAAATCAAACAAAATTCTTGCAATTATAAGCCTCCATGTCATCAAGGGCTTTTGTGTAAAAAATATTTTTTTAATTTACATTTTGGTCCTTTATATTTATATTTGGGTCCTTTTTTGTTTTAATTTATATTTTGGTCATTTTTATTGAAATTTTGGTCCTTTTTTTAATTTTTAATTTATATTTTGGTCCTTTTTTTTTTACATTTTGGTCATTTTTAGTTTTAATTTATATTTTGGTCCTTTTTAATTTACATTTCGGACCTTTTTGACATTTTTTAATTTATATTTTCGTCCTTTTTAGTTTTGATTTATATTTTTGTCCTTTTTATTTACATTTTGGTCTTTTTTTATTTACATTTCGATATTTTTTTATATTTTGATCCTTTTTTCTTATTTTACATTTTGGTCTTTTTTTTTTCTATTTTACATACATATTAAAATTTGCGAATATGTCATGATTATATTAATCGATTTTAGAAACACCTTAACAAATGCTATTTATACAAATTATATTAGCAAATAATATCCGTGATAGACTAATTTCATGAACCTTATGCATCTATTGACATCATGATATTTGCAAATATGCCATGATTAGATTAATTTAGTTCAAACGCATGCGCGTTAATTCGCACACGCGTTAATTCGCACACACGTTAATTCTATTTAAATAATTATATAAAAAACATCACGCGCAATTGCGCGGGGATAAAGCTAGTTATTAAATAATGTTGATAAAGTACTTCATTTTATATTAATCATATTATGTCACATTATGTCATATCATTCTTATTATATTATATTGTAGTGTATTATATTATATTAAATATATTACATTTAATTATATTATATTGTATTATATTATTCTCATATTATATTATGTCATATCATACTATATAAACATTATATTATGTCATGTTATGTTATGTTATATTATATTATATTAAATTATAGTACATCATTGTATAGTATATTATAATATTATGTTATATTATATTATAATATATTACATTAAATATATTATATTATATTAATTTAAATTGAATTAAATTAGTATATTACATTATATTAAACTATGCTATATTACATTATATCATATTATATCATATTGCATTAAATTAAATTAAATTAAATTAAATTATATTATATTATGTTATATTATTTTATATTATATCATACTATACTATATTATAAAATATCATATTATATTATATAAAACAATACAAACTAATTTTTTTTTTGAAATATTATTTTCATAAAATTTCTTAAAGTACATTCAAACATATAACTTTACGCGAATCCTAAACTTTTTATATCCTATAAAATTTCACTTTTCAAAATTCCAATTCCTAAAAATTAACTATCCTATACTTGAAATGACTAATGCATCCAAACAAGCCCTCATACTATTCCATTACATCATGAACGGAAAGTTGACATCTTCGTAATCAGTCATACTATTCCATTTTTAGAGCTTCAAATTCTCCCTCCAGCGAATTGAGATAACCATGATGCCCTATGGGGATTTGGCTCGGGTATAAACTGAATATCCCTTTTTTATCTTTAATAATCATTCCAAGGCCATAATAAGAACCCAATTGATCTCCTGAAAAATCCACAAAGCATATGAGATCAGAGATTGAGATTTCTTGCAGATATGACAAGATGATAGGACTCAGTTTAGTTCAGATATCGAGCCGTAAAATTGGTCTGATCTTGTCAAGTATAAATTTTCCTGGAGATTTATGGGTTTATTGGAGAAGATCCTGTGGTTACGAGCCTTCCACATATTCCATAGAATTGGTAGAAACAGTGTGATGTCTCTAGGAGAGAGCTGTGTTAACGAATGGGAGAGGGTTATGTGCGGTTCGGTGCCGGTGTGGTTTCATAGAGATTTTGCCATAGAGCATTGGAAGAATAAATGGCTCAAACTCTCAGGGGCCTGGTTGCATAATGGGCATATCGGGTCTATCTATACCCGGTATCCTGGAATGTAATTTCTCTCTCGTGGGTATTGCATCATGTAAAATCTTCCAACTGAAAATTCTGATCTTAGGAAGAATCCCCTTTAGATTCCAGAACTTGGACCAAAATTCAGGGGGGAGATGCGATTGGTCAGCGATTCTCTTGTACTTAGAATGCGAGAGAAAATCATACATCACTTTTGCACGTAACACTGCCCTTAGATCCTCTTGTCCATGTAAGCCTATCCTTGATGCCTTCATTGTGTAAGGGATCAAAAGTCACTTGCGCAATGGCTAGGATTCGAGAATTTGAAAATTCCTGGTCAATTGGATTCATTCAAGAAGATATCACGTACCTTCAGGAATCTCTCGCTACCATTAATTGTTTGAGATTATTTCTTGCACTTAATAAGGCACGCCAAATGGGGGTCATGTTTTGATTTCGTTTTGATTCCCGAAAGGAGGACCGTGACAAATACTTGGCTCGCATCTGTTGGACCCATAGAGCCTCTTTGTCAGATAGGAAGTGCCATAGTTGCTTGGTGTATAATGCTCTTTTATCCCACGAAAGCCAAGTCATATATCCATTTGAGTATTTTTTACCATTCCAGAAAAATTTCTTTATCAGTGAGTTTATTTTGAGGATTATCGATTTTGGCAATACTTGTACTGCCATAATGTAGACCGAAATAGAGATTTGATCAATAAAAGTTGCCCAACCTGAGAAAGGGTTTTATTCTTCCACCCAGCCAACTAACTGAGACTCTCAATTTTTTCAATTAGGAAATAAAAAATAATTGCGTTCAATCTCTTGAATTTCACAAAGGATTCCAGATAGAGTTCCTTAATATTTCTTGGTTTACGCAAAAAGTACATATTACTTTATAATAAATCCAGGAGTAAGGTCTATGTGGCAAGACAAGTTGTGGGTACTTAAAATACCGTCCAAAATAAAGATCTTTCTTTGGTTAGCCTTCGAAGGAAGACTTAACACATGTGACGTGTTGATAAAAAAAAGGGTGGCCGAATGGAACATTGTGCAAATTATGTGGGAGAATGGATGAAACGGCACTACATCTATTAGCAAATTGCACATACACGAAATCCGTTTGGAGAAACATAGAAAAGAAAACTTTGGTAGGGGCACGTTTTGAAGAACAACAAAGCCTCTATATGACGTGGCAACATAATAAACATAAATTAAAAGGAACAGATAGATTAGATTGGGATTTGATCTGTGCCGCAACATCTTGGAATGTTTGGAAAGAACGAAATATGAGAATTTTTGGGACCACTTCCAAGAATTCGGACTATATAGCGGCGAAGGCATTGGCAGAATCCATTTTATGGAGGAAAGCCAACCCGACGACAAGGAAACCGCCCCATCAATAACGAAGACAAACAAGGAAGGAAGACAACATGACTTCAGCGACATAGAGAGGCATTATGTCTTCCCCTTTCTAGTTCATTTTCCTCATAATTTTCAGACTTAGTGTATTCCTTCAAAAAAAAAAAATTCTTGGTTTGCTCGGAGAATTTGTTTAATACACAATCTGGTGTGAGGATCAGTTTGGTTATTAAACCAAATTCTAGTTTTGGTAGGCGACACGTTGTCAATGTTCCGTCAACAGTTAAATATACAATGTTATTTTTCAACTTTTATCTAATGCAGTGTAGTCCATTGTACTGCCTCATCCTAGTTTTGGTCTAACCTCTATTTCCTTTGTGGTGTTGTTGCTTTGTCATTGGTTCTCTCATGACTTCACACTTTACCTACTACCATTCACTGTTTCTCTTCATCTCCAAACATTCTCCTGTACCGTTCCTTCCAAATTTCATAATTAACATTTTGTTAAAAAGAATGTAGAAAATATATAATTTAGCAATATAAATGTTTTACTTATTAAAAAACACATATCACATAAACTTTAATTTTTTTGGCACTTTTTCCAGGTGCTGAATGTATTATTTCATGGACTTTTTAAAAAAATTGTGTTTTTTTTTGGGCAGTTTTTGAATTGTTTTAAAAAAATGGTGGTGGGTTGTATGAATACTTACCCTTATTTATATCATGTGCTTTATGTTTTTAAGAAATTTTTTTGTTTTAATAGGTAAATTCTCGTTTTTTGTTACTATTAGATTATATTTGAAAAAAAATAGTATCAAATTTTTGAAAAATACACAATTCAAAATCTATTTATTATCATATGAAATTTTAAAATCTAGCAATATTTGATATTTGATTTATACTATTATACATTGATGCCCTTAAAAGTAAATATTGCAACCATCTCTTACATTTCAATATACATATTTTATGTGAGGTGAATAATATCCCAAAGAATATCATATATATAGCTATAAAATTTGAAACATTTAATTTGATTATTTTTCTGACGTTGAGAAGATATTGTTCTCAAATGAACAATTCATGCATTGATGTGATTTATCACACACCTTGCATGCTGTTTTCATGTACTAGAAATATTTGTCACATTAAGCATGAACGTACCAACTTTATGAATGTTCAAAAAATGTGAACAATCGTACTTTTTCACATTTTTTACCTCGTATAAATAAGGAAATATCTGTTATCACATAGCCTCAAAGGTTGAATGACTAATATAACATCGTTCAAAAACTTCAATAGTTAGATATTGGGGAAAATCAAGTAAATGCGGTAATGATACTAGTTATATACAACAAAAAGAAAAGAGTTGTATATATCCTTTTTTCTAAGGAAAACATGTTTATTTTAGAAAATTCTCCGTATTTTATCCTCTTTAGCAATTTTGAAGGACATCATTGTCAATTAGTCAATAAGACAAGGACCTCCTGTTTACCCGCCTCAGGCTCTTCAAAAATATGTACTGCCGTAGAGCATAGCAATCAACTCCTCCGAGATTGAACGGTACGAATCAAAAACTTGTCTCAAACTGTGATTATATCGACTCCCGCCACCGAAAGGTCGTGGGTTTATTCTTGCTATCGATGATGTCTTGGCATCGGGAAGCCTTTAACATGTCCCATGTTTTCTAATAACGGTTATAATTGGGTCGTCCAGTTCGATCTTGATATTTCAGTGCTTAAAAATAGTAGCGGCAAGAAGGTGAGAGCTCGATTCAACTTTGACATCCCTGCAAAATTTGCATGTTTTTTTGTACTGTATCAATAAAATGGTTATGCAAGATATATCTTGTCAATTTATCTATTTTTGTATTTTAATTTACTTAATTTACTTTATTTGCGTTTTGTTTTTCTAATTGATCCAATGATGTAGCATAATTCAAAATTGGTTATTTACCATCAAATTCAAAATGAAAGTATTCAGGGCTTGTTGAAATTGTTTCATTCTTCTGTTTTTTCAAATGAACACAATATTTTGCTTCATTTTTAAAATAAGTATATTAATTTTAGAACCAAGAACAAATTTTGTTTGAACAATTATGAATAGTTTCTTTTCGGCATAAAAAGCTTTGTATGTATATACTATTTAGTATCAATATGAGTCTTCTGATGAAATATGCTATTCTTGTGTGCATACATCATCTTTTATATAAATATAAATATTCTGTTTTATGACGGTGGCAACAAATTATATTAAATATCAATACACTTTTTAGTGGACTTAACATTTTTTTATAATAAATACAAAAGTCTCGTATTATATGTCTTTCATTTATTGGTGTCAATAAGAATTGAATCCACAATTTCTCATAATATATATGATTTTTCGATTCTCATACTCAACCAACTGGACTATGTGTCCATTGACTACAATATAAACATACTATCGTTAATATTTTATTTTCAATATATCAATTTCATTAACATTAAATTATTTTTATTGCTCGTATATATTACTAGTACTGTTAATATATCATTTTTAATGCCGATCCATTTTTTGTGTTAATACTTATTATATTGCAAATATATTCTTTTCAATGCTTATAATTTTTTCGGGGTCAATAAACTTTCGTGTAATAAGTACTGATAAATTGTGTAGCTATTAATTGTTTTTGCATTAATCAATATATCATTCTCAGCGTCACACGTGGTAGTTTTCAAAACCACAATAAGTATATGCATCTATTCTAGGGTCCATTTTAATAAGTTTTAAATTATATGGCTTGATTTATTTGGTTTATTTTGAAGTATATATTAATTTTATTTGCAAAACAGAATATGGAAATTATAAAACATATTTATCCTTTTTTTTGAAAAAATAAAATAGACCTGAAGATGTTTTCTTTTCTTTTTTTAAAAATAATAGAAAACATGAAATAACAAGGACACCTATTTTTATTTTTATTTCTATTAAAATGTGAAGAATTCTATGTTTCTCGCACATAACTATCACATCACATAGATGAAAATTTACAATACACAACTATCATCACATCACAATGCCATGAAAAAAGAAAAACATATAAATATACAAAAAGGAAAATAACAACAAAAAAGAAAAAGAAGAAAGGCCAAAATAAATAAACTGCAGAAACGCCCCCCTGCTTGCACTCTCATTTGTGTGCAGATTTGTAGGGGTGGACAAATGGTTCGGTTTATTTGAAAATCGAATCGAACCGATCGAATTCGGTTTAATTGGTTTGATTTTTCGGTTTATTCGGTTCGGTTCGTTTTTTTTTTTAAATCGATTAAACCAAACGGATGGTATTAGTATTATTTTTCATTTTTTTTGTTATGTTCATTAAAAAAAAAAAATATTTCATATTGTAAATTAAAAATAATATAATTATATTTTACATGATTTGTGTTTATATTTTTTTTTAATAAAAAAAAAAGACCATGCCTCGATGAGAGAGGGGGGTCAACCCAAAATAAAGGCCGGAAAGGAGGGAGTTCGGCCCAAAAAGTACTGTGTGTGTGTGGTGTGGGGTGGGGTGGGGGGGGGGGGGGGGGGGGGGGACGGATTAGGGCCTCAGAGAGAGGGGGTTCGACCAAAAAAAAGATCGTGCATGTGGGGAAGGAAATTCAGCACAAAATGAGAGTTGGATCCGAGGAAGAAAGAGAAAGGTTTGGCCCAAACAAAGAGGTCCGGACCCGCAAAAGTTAGGCGGATTCGGTTCAGAAATAAGGTCGAGACTGCGGTGGAGGAAGTTCGGTCCTGGAATTTGGCTAAACCCCATTTTTTCAACTTGGAGAAACAAGATAATTTTGAAAGGACTGAACTGAAAAAATATAGGTACCAATAGCGACAAGTGACGACTTGTTGAGTGTCATTCAGAAAAAAAACTAAAACATAAAAAATATGTAACTACACTTGTTCTTTTTTATTTCGTAATTATATTTTGAGAATCAATCGATTATATTATTCTTAAATGATGGTTTCCCGTATTTTACTTCATGCTGTCTCTAAGAAAAATTTCTGTAATAAATTCAAATTTTATTTTATATATAAGATCGAAGTGTTGTTTTTTAAAAAAAGAAAAAGAAAAGAAAAAAAAATCATACTTAGTAACCACCTATATATTATAGTATTTTGAAATTCTTATATTACAAAGCTTCTTCTATTTGTTAATTTATATAGATAAAAATGATCCCATGAAAATTGGATAATACCTCTTCCGGATTATCAATTTAAAAATAATAATCTTATGGATAAAAAATCACCAGTTTATGTATCAGTTTATGTATGTTTTTACGACTAATATCAAATAAAATACATCAAAAAGAAATCTGAATACGATTCCGAGTATTTAGATTCTAATATCCGGATCCATAATGTATATCTGAATTCAATACAAAAATCGAATACTAAATCTCGATCCGAAAATTACTACTCGTATCTAGAGCTGGCAAAATCCGACCCGACCCGAAAAAAAAATGACCCGACCCGTTCGAACCTGAACCCGACCCGACCCGATCCGAAAATCGACCCGAACCCGAAACCGAAACCGAAACCGAATGATCCGAACCCGAAATCGATCCGAAACCGAATGATCCGAAATCCGAACGACCCGAAACTCGAAATGATCCGACCCGAACCCGCCCCGGCCCACTTGCCACCTCTACTTGTATCCGGTTATTTTTCCGAATCCGAATATTTTTTCGAATACGATTCATATCGATTCGGTACTATACAATCCATTGACATCCCTTGTATATATATGCCAAAGAAGATGATTTGATGATTGCAGACTCAGAGAGCAATAAATTCTGGTTCAATGTATAGTTTGCAAAGAACAGGAACTCCACGCTGCCCTTAACAATATCATGCACTGACTCTTTTAAAAGCGCCCAAAGTATTTGGCCATCAATGTGAATGAACCCAACTTTATACAATCATGAATCGAGATCTAATAAATAGAGTAGTGATGTACATCCCCACTACACTCCCAAAAAACTTAGTTGACAGTGAATATAATTTAATATTTAAAAAATTTATACATAAATACATGATTTAATGATTTAATTCTTAATTTATAATTGAATATTTAATTAAGATATTAATTTTTTAAAATCTTAAATTATTTTAATTTTTTCATATAAAAATTAGGAAAATTTTGTCCTGCCCCAGTTTCCCTCACAAAATCGTGATTGCATCACCATGACGTCAATATTCTCAATTAATCCATCATTAGCAAAGTTAATTAACAATTAATTCATAGTTATTAAAAATTTAATACATAATTAAGATCTTTATAGATTAAAGATTAATTAGAAATATTCAATTATTAATAAATATGGATTAACCGTTAATTGAGTGGGAGGTAATTAGAAATTAATTGCTTTCGGATTTGTATCATGATTTTGTGGGGGAAATGATGGGGCATTGTAGAAGACTTCTAGAGTAGTAATGTACATTTCCTAGAACTTTCTCCCCAACCTCTTGATGACATGATAATATTTTTAAACTTTAAATTTAACAAGTTAATGCATGATTTAACACGTTAATGCATGATTTAATCATTATAATATATGATTTAACATTCAATTATAATGTCAAATCATGAATTAAAATGTTAATTTTTAAAATGTTAAATTTTAACCACGTCACGAGTCTTCTAGAGGAGAGTTTGGGATACATCGCTACTACTCTAAAATTTAATTGAAAGTTTGAAGTCGGAACTCCTATCTTTCTTGGTTTGTTCCAGAAACATCTGCCATTTCCTCTCACCCCTCTTTTTTCCTGCGGGCGCAATTCTGCTTTCCTCTTTCCAAACATTTCTCTTTTTCTGTCCTCTCTCTCTCGTCTCAGTTAAAAAAAAAATTTGAAGGAGGAGCCTCTCTCGATTTGTATTAGAAAGTCTCAGTTAAAATTCAATGAACCACTTCGGTTTCTCACTAAGGACATAATGTTACAGATCCTATGTGATTCTTCATCTCTTAACAATTTATGAAGACAAAATATAAGGGGCTCTCCTTAATATATATATATATATATTTTATTTTTTGAAGAAATTTGGAGAGGATTCAAAACTCCTCTTCCAAACACAACATATAAATCCTTAATTAATTACACTACTTCATATTTTAACAGCAAACAAGCCATTTCATACAAAAATAAAAGCACTCAAACTCTGTACAATTCTACCTCTACACCAAAATTGAATAAAAACCATAATAAAATTAGAAACTATTTTTAAGATTTTTAACCCAAAACTCTCCTTAATTAATTAATTAACAGTCTATTGCTTGATTTCACTTCTCTTTTGTCTAACATATATGGATTTAGTAAATCCCATCAAAAAGTCGGACAATCATTATAATTCGACTAAACCGGCGCCGCTACGGCAAGACCTAGCTCAACAAGGCCATCCTCGCATCTCAATTCATCGGCATCGGATTTCTTATCTTCGGCACGCTCATTCGAGGTCCCGTGAGATCGATTCACCGAAAAACCGAGCGTAAGATCCAAACAAAACTCTGCATCTTCGTCTTTCCCACTCGGCTCGCCTTGGCTCACATGCGAATCCTCTACGGTATCTCCTGACACGTGGCTATCGTCGTTGCCGGACTCGTGACTCGTCTCGTGAGAGTAACAACCGGCCAGTTCCGGTAATACCGAACCGGCTCTGGTTCGCTTGAACTTGGTCTTAGACTTATCAGCAACCTTGTGCAATTCTGCCGAGATTTCTTCATTCTTCGGCACGTGTCTGATGTCGCAACTTTTGAGAGGCGGAACTGCTGCCGCAGCTGCTGACGTGGCAGGAATTTGGGTTATCGGAGCTCCTTTCAAAACCGCTTCGACCGCCTGCTGGCAAAGCTGCCAGTTACCTGACCAGAGCAGACCCACCGATCCGTACACCGGATTCACCATTCGCCCACATGCTTCGTACATCAACGACCTAAAAATCGCTGCAAATAGAAGATAAACACATAATCAAAATCACATCCACAAATCCCGCACGTCAGTATCGAATACTCGATTGATCATTACAAAATTAGTACCTGGTCGGAGATGTTCAGGACCAGCAGCGATGAGATTAATTAAGCCAGCACGGCCATAAAACTTTGCGAGAAAGACGGTAGCATTCGCTTGAGATTCCGGGTTTCGGATCCACTGAAGACACGGCCGGATCACGCACCCTTCACTGCATCCTTTCCTCAGAACCCGACACCCATTACAACTCATCCTCATGGCGATCAACCCAGAAAATTCCTCAGATTTCAGACTAAATTGGGAAAAAAAAACAGCTCACACGAAATCACACAAGAGTTCAGGCTAGAGTGGAAGATCAGATCACTGATAGTGAATTCGAGAGAAGAAGAAGAGTAATGGAGAATTGAAGATGGGAAATGGAGAAGAAGGGGAAGACTGGGGGAGGGTATATAAAGTTCTGGAGAATGGGAGAGGGAGCCGTGGATTTGTGGGGTGAGTGGCCAGCGGTTTTGGTTTCAAATATTTGGGCGGGTTTGGACGGTTATGCCCCTCAAAGAAAGTGTGGGTACGTAGTTACGATCAAGGACAGTTTGGTAATTAAACGAAGATTGAAATATTGTGGGTGGGCGCGTGGCGCTCACGCTCAGCAGTGAAGGGAGTAGTTGTCGGTTGCCGAATCGCCACAATTCCTGGAATACCCTCATAGACCTTTTTTATGCGCAACTCCTCATAGACAATTATCATGCTCTTCTTTTGGCTTTTTCGTAAATTACCCCTTCTTTTTACTAATTTGTTTTTTGAGGCGCAATTTCAAGTGTACTCCTTGAAAACATCAAAAGTTCACACATACCCCTCAATTAATCTGAAATTTCATGAATATGCCTTGAAAATATTTCAAATATCATTATTACTCCTATAATTTTTTTTAAATATCACATATACCCATATTATATCTTTTAAAAATCATCAACGTATTTCTCGTTGATAATATGCCAATTACCTAATTTTAAAATTATTTTTCTATTATAATGAATAATTTTTTCTCTAAAATAATATTTAAAATCATAAAAAATCAAATATTGTAAATTTTATCTCATAATTTCTTTCCAAAATTCATTGTTGAAATCAATATTATTCTCAAAATTTTAATTAATTACTATATTTTATATAAAGGCAAAACGAAAAAATATTTTGAACGGAAAATTAACAAATTATTAAATTAAATAAAAGTTTAATTCAGGGTTTTCTACGAGTATTTATGAAATTTTGCGGTTTTAAGGTGTATATATGAAATTATGATATTTTGCAGGGGTACACCTGAAATTCTGTTTTTTTTGGTAATATGATTTATTTATATGAAGGAGGACGAGAGTGATGAGTGAAAGGGGGGGAATGTGATAAGTGAATAAAAGAGGGGGTAAATGGGAAAAAGGGAGAAAAAAAGGTAATCCCAAGAATCTCGGACCCGTACGGTGGGCAGGTATTCCACTAGTGGTTTGTTTGGGCGCGCTTCTCTTCTATGGGCGCCGATACTACCCACTGTTTTTCCTTTTTCTTTGATCTTCTATGTCTTTTATCTCTGTAACTATTCCTGTGGTGGAAGAAACGTGCAATTTTGGAGTATGCTAGTTTGGATTATGTGAGTTTGTGCGACACGTCATGCTAGCATGACCAAAGTTTAGGGGGAATGAATCCAGGGGGGAAAGAGGTTTAGTAAACTAATTGTTTAATTGAATAATTAATCATTAAG
The DNA here is from genome assembly GCA_946800325.1 of Luzula sylvatica. NCBI lineage: Eukaryota > Viridiplantae > Streptophyta > Magnoliopsida > Poales > Juncaceae > Luzula > Luzula sylvatica. The sequence continues at coordinate 68,912,672 of OX326956.1, read as the reverse complement.
TATTGATTTTGTGGAGATGGATTAGAGTTCCAATTTGGTGGCAACTATGCTATGGATTTTGAAGGCGTCTCTTTTTCACCTTTGTTAAGTGGACATTGGTTTACCGAACTAATTTTATTTGAACAACAACACTTTTACTTTTCATTAATGTAGTATGTATGTTAGGGGTGTCAATGATGTGGAACCCGGATTCGATATTCGGTTTTGGTATCGGAACCCGGATCCGGATATTATTAGGATCCGGATACACGAACCGGATTCGAATATCCGAATCCGGATCCGGATCCGTATATTTTGTATATTCTTTATATTTTAATGTATCTTATTTGATATTAATTGAAAAATCATATATAAATTAATGGTTGGTGAGTGATTTAAAATCACAATCGTAAAATCACGTTTAAATATAATCATATATACCGTTTATATTACAAATTATATATAGTTATAGTTAAAAAGTTTATTAAATTATCATAACATATTAGCCGTTTTAATATCCGAAAAAATCATATCCGTATCCGTTTACTATCCGAACCGTATCCGAATCAGGACAATTATGTATCCGGATCCGTATCGAAAAAAATATGGATATGGATCTGGTATGACCACTATCCGAACAGGATCCAAACCGTTGACACCCCTATATATATGCTTTCCTTAATATTTCATAACGAAAATTTTGAATTTGAAGTTGTTGTCGATGGACTCATAATTCAAGTTATTAAATGCATAACACATAAATCACAAATCATCAATTAAATTTTTATTGACATTAATCCATGAAATACAAAAAGTCTGTGCTATTTTAAAAAAGAAATTGAAGTTGAAATTTACATGACAATATATGGGTGGATAAAGACATGATCATAATTGTGTGCGTTTCCTTATGGAATTCTCTTGTTAAATAAATTATTTGTCGATGTTTTTTCAAGAAAAAATAATTAGAAGTTATAGACATGAATAAGTTACAAATTTATAAATTGACATGCTTGACCAATTTTTATATGATGAGCTCACTTTCCTTAATTATCCATTTCACAAAATTACATTTAGTCGGGTTTGAACAAAAAATATATCCAATATCTTAGGATAATAGTTGTCCTACGAGATAGATATTTTAGTCATATATTTCACTGAATGTGATAAATTTCTGTATGATAGCATTAATAATTAATAATTAATAATAATATATATAAATAAAGAATATACCAATTGTATAGGTTTTTATAATTATATTATTTATGATCATTGAATAGACAACATTGATATCATTTCAAAATACTAATTAAATCATACAATAATACATACATTAATGTCATCAGAGAAATTAAGTCTCTAATATTACTTTTTTTTAAGGATCATCAAGAATCACGGACGATTCGACTTGTCAAACAGGATTACAAGATGTTCCGTATTGGAACTATAATACCGTAGGAAGCTATTGTTCGCATGATGCGAACAGTGTGTGTACCGATGGATGGATCATGGATGGTTGTTTCATTTATTTCGTGTATTTGCGAAGAAATCATTTTGCTTTCTTGTTGAAAACCCGATTATTCCGCTCCCCCCAAAATGATCCAATTAGTGGCCAATCATATTGTTTATTATAAATTAAAAAGAAATCATATGATATAAAATAATTTGTATATGTTTATTATAAATTAAATTTTGATATTATTTATTAAATTACTTCAGCTATTAAGTTTTATATTATTTTATATTTTTCATTGCATTTTGAATCATATTACAACTATATAATTAATAACGTGTTACTACATATGTTGTATGATTCATTATTTTAATATTTGATATCGTATGCAATATTGTGAAGAATGATATAATATTACGTTTTTCGTAAAATTGTATTATATCTTGTTCTTATATATTATTATATAATGACACTAATATACGTATTATTATTTAATTAAAAAAATGAGATATTTTGTTTATCATAATGTAAAATAATTATAAAACATATGAATAATCATAGATAAATGAATTCAAATAACTTTATTTTAAGATGATATTATTAATATTATCATACAAATTAATATATAATTGTATTACAATGAAAAACATAATTTACATGCTCGTCACGTAGCACGAGTATTCTCCTAGTATTAGTTTAGTCTTTAGACCAAAAGAATAATTCGTTCCTTGTTGCCCTTAACTTGCCTGTTCTTGTTATTTATTTATTTATTTATTTACTCGCAGTGCATTGCGGTTGAGTCTTAGGTAAGGCCAATGTTACAGATATCGCATATCGCCTACAGATCGGTCAGTCACCGATAAGAGATATGACCGACATAACGGATTTGTAACGGAAAATATCAGTGGTATAGCGGTTATGTACTTTTTAATATTAATATATTAAATTAATTGTTATAACATTAATTTATATTAAGTTTCTTAAACTATTTAAATTTTACATGATTAACATTCAACAATAAAACAACAAAACATAAATTTCAAGTTAAAACTAAAAACACATTTAAAATTATAAGATAAAATTCATAAATAATACAATAAACTAAATCATGAAATCGTGTTCATTAACCATCGATGTAGACGAGGATGTCCCCAATGAAAATCTAACATCTTCCGGATCAAAATCGATTTCATCTCCGACCATCTCTTCGAGTCACTCGAATCGAACTCTTCATTATCAACATCTCTTGTATCGTCGTTAGCCGTGTTGTAATTCTCATCAATTCCGCTAATTAACCAATGATGAGCCGAGTTGCTCGTACCGTCCGAAACAATAAGCACATCTTGGGTCTATTTATTTTCTTGTTAAACAACGTGAAATTGAATTGAATGTACACTAAATGGCTTAATCGCGCGGATTCCAATCTATTTCTTTTTTTTGTATGAATCTAACTCCACACAAAAAAAAAAAATTATTATAGATATTCATGAAAATATTGTTAAAAAATGGGCCGGCCCAAAATAATATTCAAAATAAATTATGTTTAAAATCTAAATCGGTTCAAACCGGTCCAATATCAGCCCATATCGGCTCATATCGGTCCATGTATCGGTCGACCGGTTTACTCAATCGATACGGCACATATCGTAACGGAGGAGCACTAATTAGAAATATGAAACCGACATACCGGTCCATATCAGTGATATTTAGAACACAGGGTAAGGCAATCCAACAAGAAACACTAGATTAATGTAATTTTCCTGCATACATATTATTAAAAAAGAAAAGGCATATAAGCAAAAAAATATATCATGAGCAACTTGCTCCAATTGTACTAATTAATGAAAAAAAGAATACTAAATTATAAAAAAAAAAAAATCATTAATTTGAAAACTCAAAGCTAATCGGCCAATGGGTTTTGACCCTAAATAATAGGTGTTGTCAATTCTTGCGAAAATTGAGTCCTGGAAACAGGCAAAACCGTACTGCTAATTCCATGAGCGGAGGATGTTTCCCTGTTTTCAATTTCCTTAATTATTGTTTGTTAGTTTTAATTTTCTTGATCATGCCAATAAAAAAGAAAATATACGTAGCTTCCATAACTCAATAAAACATTTTGATGCGTCAATCGAGAATATTTTATTAAATTATTTACTTTTTTAATTAAATTAAACATTAATTTGAAAGTTAATCAATCAAATCGACACATTAAAACAATTTCAATTCACGCATCAAGAATATGTGGGCTTCATATCTAACCTCCAATAAAACCATACTCACATATGCATGGATACATATGCAATGACATATACTTTACAAATGTAGTAATATGTGATTAGGCCAATTACATTATGCATCTAGTTAAATGATGTTTAGTTAGGGTGACATGTTGGACCTACCATAATAATAATTAGGCGTGTGGCAGCCACAAAGAACATTACCATGTGGTATGAGATCTTAATTAATTTATGGTAAATCAAATGATAAAGATTTCATCAAAGGTGGTTTCCAAGAAAAGCTCAGCAATGTATATGTTCTATATCCATGGATTTGAATATTTTGTTTATATTGATAAATAAATAATGAATATATTGTTTTGATGATATGTTTTTTAAATACATTTAGTTCATGTTATTTTAACATTTTAACATATTAGCAAAATGTTTCTATGAGTAACTAATCAAACAAACCGTTATATAAAATTTAAATTGAGAAAAATATTTTATCAAACAAAATGTGATATCACTTTCAAAAATAGTATTTAGTAAAATATTTTTTATTATGCAAGCAATTAAAAATAAGAGTTGGTAAATTATATCATTTATTCATATTTTACAGGAAGGATCCAGTGTTTTTGAGGTTCTCGATAATAAATATAAATAATCATTTATCATATTTTATTTTTATCAAAATTAATATTTCAACACCTTAACAATAAAAAAAATATCTCATTTAGTTATAATCCTAAATTTCTTAGTATTCCAAAATGACACGACATAAAACACATTTCTTTCTTTTAGCGAGACATTAACTTTCACAAAATAAAAAATAAAAACAATTTTATTCAAGTTTCAAAAAACAATATAACGTATATATTAAAAAAAACTATATATATATTGAACTAATACAAATGTATAAAATTCAGAGACGATATTTAGGCGATAAATAACAGAGAAAATTAATTGTCAAAAATGAAATATTAGATGATCAAACAAATAAAAAAGCAATATATTCATATTGATAAAGACCAAGAAAAAATGCATTGAAAAAAACCGATCAAACAGAAAATAAAAAAATTATCAAACTCAAATGTTTTGGAAAAATCATTTAGCATGCAAATTAGAAAAATTAAAAATTTCGTGTTCATTAAATTTCGATACATATGCTCAATCATCACTAATTAGAGAGGAGATATGTAGAGATGGACTTCATTTTTTAACTAGGATACATAGTAAATGACAAAATATTATTATGCATTTTTTTTTTGTACATGTCACATTAATTTCCACAATTTTTTATGGGTCTTTAAAAAAAAAGGTTTCGGATCATGGCTAGTTGGCTTCATTGCTGAGCTGTCCCTAATATTTTTTTATGTATTGATGTCAGATCAAAGTAAAACATGATTAATTAGTAAGATAATGACTGATATAGTTAATTAAATATTATGAGTTTTATATTTATAATTTTATAATTATTAAATTTACATTGAGATTTGTGATTCTCGTGATGAGCACGAATTTTAGTGCTTCCATCTTCAAGATTTTTATTTATCTTCACAAATACAAATATGTACGGAAAACTAATGGTTAAAAAAAATTATATCAATAGAAAGCCTATTGCATTTTTGGTGTTTGGCAAAATTGTAGTGTATTTATCTAAGTTTACGTATCCAAGAAATATTTTTATTACCCGGTTTTAATGATATCAATAAAATATGGAACCAAAAGAGCATGCTTCGTGTTCTACACTCTACTTCAAATATATATAAATCAAATCTAATTTGTATTTTGGATATTTTTCAATCATGTTTTTTAATTAATAACTATTCCATTGTTTGAATAGGTAATCACTTTTCATTGACCAAATAAGAAAATATGTAATTAATTACGAATATCAAAAATACTTTTTAAAAAAAAAAGTCCTATCATAAGAAACCAATTTTTAGGACTATTTATAACTATCTGATCTTCAAGGCTATGTTTATACATTTCTGTCAAAATTATTTTGATGAATGAAAATATAAAATTAAGTTTTATTTATATAAGATGAACCTATTATATATTCTATGGGTGAAAATTTTATTTTCACTTTATGAGAATTAATAAAAGTTACCAATTTTGATGATAATATTATTTTCACAAAATATATTCTCGGAAATTTTCTATTATCTTATTTTATTGTCTAAGATTTTCCTATTAATGTGATGAATGAAAAACGATTTCAACTATATGATATTTTGAAAAATAAATTGTGTGTTTGTTTTTATGAAGGGTACATTTTAGTAATGTAAGAAACGGGTACAAAATTCGAACTAGGACATCGAAATACACTACAACACATTTGTTGATTATGGACGGGCCGTCCCAAATTTGCTGCTGAACAGGGACGGGCCGTCCCAAAATGCGTCCCAAATTTGGTACAACCCGTACCAAAACTCAAATATCGTCCCAAAAATAAAAACCCGTCGGTGTTGGTTTAAGGCCGTCGGTAATGCGTTTCGCGTCGGCCCGTCGGTGTTAATAAAACCCGTCGGTGTTGGTTTAAGGCCGTCGGTAATGATTTTTGCGTCGGCCCATCGGTGTTAACCCGTCGGTGTTAGTTTAATGCCGTCGGTAATTAGTTTTGCGTCGGCCCGTCGGTGTTAATAACCGTCGGTATTATCCAATTTCCACTGCCCGTCGGTAATAATGTGGCGTATATCCCAATAACCCTGCCTCTCTTTAACCTTTCAACTTCTCTCTCTCTCCCTCCCTCGTCTTGCCTCCCTCTCTCTCTCCCTCTCTAGTCTTGCCTCCCTCTCTCTCTCCCTCTCTCGTTCTGCCGTGGAGGATTTCAGCAGTCGAGCTTGGCCGTTTTGGAGCTTGGATCTGGGCTGTGATCGATTTCAGGGGGTGGCCGCGGAGGAACTCAAGGGTGGCCGTGGAGTTAGGAGTTGAAGCCCGAGCTTGGAGTTTGAATCTGGGCCGGGAAGAATAGGTATAAACTTTCATTTCAATTTTTCTTTACATTTTTTTGGTGTTATGTTATGTGTAGGATTTTTGAATTAATTATGAAATAAGTATTTAATATGTTGTAAGTACGTTTTATTAAAATGTGTTTTAACCTTTTCAAAACCATTTTAAATTGTTCTAAGTACGTTTTCTTGATTTCTGCCGTGGATCTCGGAGTGGAGCTTCTGTTCGGCCTCTTTTCTTGGTGCTTGGATCTCGGAGTGGAGCTTGGCCGAGAAAACCCTCCTTAATTAGGTATACGATTTCATCTCTTTGTTTACGTTTTTTTAGTTAGAATATGAGTATTTTGTTCCTTGTTTTCTTTGTATTTTGAGTATTTTTAAGATGGCCAGACCCAATAAAATAGATTTTCTTAATTCTTCTTGTGTTTTGTTGGTTTTACACTCGATTTTTTAAACTTTTTTTGTAGTCTGTTTTGTGTATTTATTTTACTTTAAATGTTCTTTGATTTTTTTACACGTTTTTTATTTGTTTTTTTTCTTCTGATTATTGCTTTTTGACTTGTGTTTTGATTTTTTAAACATTTATTAAACCGGTTCATTGATTTTTACTTATTTTAATATTTTTATTGAGACCTGTTTTTATATTTCAAACCTTATTTTTAATCTATTTTGCTAATTTATATATAAATAATTTGGTCTTGTTTTTGTAAATTGTTTTTTTCTAATTAAAATTCTGTTTTGTGTATTCTATTTTTTAATTAAAATTCTTTCAATTTCAATTCTGTTTTTTTCAAAATTATATTTTTGGATGTTTTTACTTTTATTATTTCATTTTTTTTTTAAATGCTGTTTTTTTAAACTCTGGCCGTTCCAACAAGCTATTGGGACGGCCCGTCCCAAAACAGCTGTCATAGTAATTTCCTGCACATTGTCACATCATGCTCTCTTATTGGGACGGCCCGTCCTAAAAAACCCGTCCCAACAAGCTTATTGGGACGGCCCGTCCTAGTTACGTACGTCATTTGTTGGTACGGGTGGTTTGAGACGGCCAACTGTACCAAATAGCTTATTGGGACGGTTTGACACCTTATTGGGACAGTTTTGTCCCGTACCAAATCAGCAGATATGTTGTAGTGATAGGTCATCGTTGTAAAATATAAATTCATAACAAATCAAATCAAAAACATAATTGTCATATCTTAGCACGAATATTATCCTAATACTAATAATATTATTCTAGTATATATTATTAATTTTAAAATGAGCAATGAAGCACATACTCCTTATCCTCCCCACACATTATTGATGTGTCACCATAACATTTAACATTTTTAATTTAACATCTTAATTTATAGTTTATTTGTATTATCTTATGATCGGACATATAATTAAGATGTTAAATCATGTATTTAGATGTTAAATTTAAAAGTGTTAAGTGTTGTGCGACACATCAAGAATGTTGGAAAATAATGAGGAGTATGTGCAACATTTTTCTTTCAATTAAATTCGGGGGAACCCAAACAAACGGCCGACAATAGGTCCTTATATTACGGGAAATAAATGCACACAGATTTCCTCGTTCATTGAACTTCTCATACGAATTATCATTATATAACACAACTTGGCTGAAATAAAATTCAAATCATATTAATTTAATGAAACTTGGGCCAATATAATATTACAACCTCTTTAGTCTTTCCCATTATTATTCTTCATTAGTTGATCCTAATTACTTTATATGCCGACCAATGGTTTTGATCCTATCCATAATCTTGGTGAATTGGTTAAATGATTTAATGATGTGGATTGTTTTGATTTGCTGAGTGAACGTGGTCTCTTACCAGCTTGTATTTAATTTCCAAAAAACAAGGGACGCCAATAGAATTCTTCCAACCTAATTGCTTGGTCCGACTCAGAGCCAACTAAGCATTTGTCTGATTTCACCTCAATGTGATGATTTTGCAAGGCATTTTGTGTCAGTTAATATTTACAATAAAATGTTTTAAAAATTGTTAATGGTTGGAATAGAGTTCAACATAGCCAGAAAATACAATGTAATTAACTAACACTATAGAGAGCCGAAAAATTTATTGTAATATAATGTAATATAATTTAATATGATGTAATATAATATAAAATAATATGATATAATTTAATGTATTATAATATAATATGATATGACATGACGTAATATAATATATTCTAAATACTTTATCAAAATTAAGCTTATTAAAACTATTTAATAATATATTATTATATTTATCATGTTGAGTATTTATCATGATAAAATATTGTTTTCAAAAAAGTTGCAATTTTGACTTCACAAAAGGGTAAGTTTTTTATTTTGACTTTTTTAATATACAAAAAAATTTATTATGATGTGTTTGGATCATGAAAAAATTGCAATTTTTCTTGAAAAGTTGGGTCAAGACTGACGTCGGAACATATGTCAGAGGAGAAAGAGACCGATGAAGATAATTCAATTGAAGCTATCGATAGTGAATATTTTGATTCGAGCGAATGCAGCAGTTTTTTCGATAGTGATGATGAAGAGATGTCTGAACATACGGCTAGAAGAAAAAGTCGGTTTGTCGAGCATGATGCCTCTTCAGAGTTAGCCCCGTTTTCTATAAATATGATATTTACCGGAGTCGAGGAATTTCGGACAGCAGTTCGCAACTATGCAATTAAGCATATAAAAGATTTAAAATTTAAGAAAAATGACAGTGACAGGGTTAGAGTAGTATGCAGATGACAAGGATGTCCGTGGATATTGTATGCCTCGTTACATAAGCAAAGTGGACACTTTATGGTTAAAACTTTCAATCCTGAACACGACGAGTGTTTGCATTCTTTTAAGTGTAGTTACGTGACGGCACCATTTCTTGCAAAGAAATATGAAGCTAGAATTTTGTCACAACCGAGGTGAAAATTAGAGGAAATGAGAAATATCGTGCAAAATGAAATGTCGGTTTCTCCTTCACGAGAATTTTGTCATAATCGTAATAAAGAAAAAGTTTGGAAGTTACAAATAGGAATATGCGAGAATATGGGATTATGCCGGTGCATTGTATAAGTCAAATGAACGTAGCACCGTAAGGGTGAATGTGAATCGATTACATGATAAGGACGAACCGCATTTCTGGAGAATGTACAGTTGTTTCGGTGCATGCAAAAGAGAATTTTTAGCTAGTTGTAGGAAAGTGATTGGATTGGATGGGTGTTTTTCTAAGGGGCCTAACAAATTTGAGATACTTTGTGTTGTCGGGAGAGATGGAAACAACCAGGTGTATACTATTGCTTGGGCTGTGGTTGATGTGGAGAATACCGAAAATTGGAAGTGGTTTGTGGAGTTGCGAAGTGAGGATCTAAATATTGGTTCTGGTGAAGGATGGACTTTGATTAGTGATAAACAAAAGGTAATGAAACTGCATATAACAATTTACTTGAGATTTTAATGTAATTGAGATACTTATTTTTATTTTATATGTAGGGATTAGAAAAATGCGTCAAACTTTATCTACCTCATGCGGAACATAGGACGTGTGCAAGACATATATACGCCAATTGGAATAAGAAACATAAGGTTGATGTTCTAAAGAAACAATTTTGGCGATGTGCGTGGTCATGCTCGCGTTCACAATTTGAAGAAAATTTGGAACTAATTCGATCCGAGTCCGAAGAAGTAGCCGCTGACCTTTTAAAAACCAATCCTAAACACTGGAATAGAACATTTTTTCAAGACAACTGTGATATTGTGGATAATAATCTATGTGAGTCTTTTAATAAATGAATATTAGATGCTAGGCATAAGTCAATCATCACACGCTTGAGGAAATAAGGTGCATGGTGATGGCAAGAGAGGCGAAAGTTGTTGTTGAGGGTGACAAGTATGGCCATGATATTTGTCCTAAAATTATACTTAAAATGAATAAAAATATAAAAGAAATGAAGGATTGTAAAATGCAATGGAATGGATGCAAAGGTTATGAAATCATCCATATATGATAATAAATGAGCAAAATGAAATCAAAGAATACAAGTATGTTGTAAATACGGAGAATTTAAGTTGTACTTATAGGGCTTGGAATGTTAGTGGTATTCCTTGTCCCCATGTTGTTTGTGCGATATTTCACATGAACAACCAACCGAACGATTTTGTCGCTTTATGATACACCAAAGACTACATCAAACGATATATTCTCATTTTCTGAATCCTGTTGTTGGCCAACATGATTGGCCAAAGACACATTATGATCCTCCTTTACCCCCGATTCACAAAAAAATGCCGGGCAAACCTAAGAAAAATAAGAGGAGAGAGGAAGGCGCGGTCCCAAAGCCAAGCGGTCGTACAATTACAAGAATGGGATAGATCGTTACATGTCGAATTTGCCGCAAGCAAGAGCATAACAAAGAGATATGTCTTAAAAATGGACCATGTAAAAATTTAAGGACCAAAAACATACCAACTCTATAGTTGAGGGACCAAATTCAATTTTTTCTCTTAATTTAATTGTCAAATCATTAGTTAATGGATGAATTTTTTTTTTTGAATTACATGAAAAATTAAGAGAGTTAAATGAGTCCAAATAAAATTAGCAGGACCAAGTGATCCAAACAAAAAAATTGAGGGACCAATATGAGACTTTTCTATTTTAAAAAATAGTTTGAAGTCTCTCATTTTTATGGGCCCATGTGGGCTTTTGTAGGCTGAAATATTAGTGCGGCTATAATACTAAGGGTGTAAATTACTAAGTTTTCATAAAAAATATAAAATACAAATGTCCTTGCATTATTGGCATACCGATTATCGAACAACCTCATTAGTATAACCGTATGGTTAATTTTTGACAGTATTATTGTTAAAGATCTATTTTTTTATGTATCTATAATTTCTCATTATTATTGCTAATGACTAAGGCTAAAACCAACGTAGGATTTAACATGGAAATATGAATGCGCAAAAAGTTATTAAATATTCGTTGAAGGATTCAAAACAAAATATAATTACAAAAGCAAAACCAATGTAATATGAACTGCTAAAGTTCTCGTCGATTGTTTTATGATCGAAACGTTGTCAAATCACTCAACCTAGTTTTGATCAGTTGTTATTCAAGAAATAACATAAATATTTGTTAATAATATATTGTCTTTATCAGTTATATTTATTCGTAGCACTTTTTTAAAAAAAGAAAATTAGTACAACATGCCTTTGCTTAAATCTGGAAGGCCCAACGTATTACTGGAGATTACTTTGGGCTTCCACTTCATTAGGTCGAAAGAATCCAATACAACCTGAAATCAGGTATTCCTATAAATAAAAGAAACCATATTTTTTCCAGAAAAAAAAATAGCTAGCATCAATACTAATAATGAATGACAAGTTTTAATTAGGATTCAACATCAAGGACGGATTTTAGTAGGGCCCATCAAAACGGTCGCCCCTCCACGATACCAGTATATTTCATCAATATAACAGTGTAAAATTTACTGTTTGTTTTCCCAAAAAAATTGTACAGTGTAATTTCGGAATCAGTATTTCATTTTGTCCACAAAAAAATCATGTCAGGATTCGTCACTCGTCACTGTTCAAATATAGGAGCTCCCTTCCCTCCAACAAGTGGATTAAAAGAAAGGAAGAGTCGCTCCCGCCTCATGCTTTGGCAAAAACCTCGTGAAATGCAATATCGATCATATCTCACTTCGAAATTAACGAGGATTAGCCGAATCCATGAAGTGGCAGCTCTAACCTAACCCTTCCATTGGAAGAATGGAGCTCCTATACTTGTAAATGTTTGAAATGATCCAAATAGAAGACTCACCTCGTAAATCGATGATAAATAAAGAGGCAAGACAAATTTATAGTAGCAAATATTAATATTAGTAAACAATAATGATTTCAAATATACATTGAGGTTTTTTTTTTTAAATCACTTATTGTTATCACGTAATGTAATTAGGGATGAAAAAAATGAGACTCACCTCGTAAATCGAATCGATCCGCCCGTACTCGATCCGATACGAACCGAAAAATATTAAAAATCAATGATCCGAAACCAATAGAATCGAATTCGAAATGGAACAGAGACCGATTGATCCGAAACCCGAACTAACCCGACATCCGAAATTCACTCAAAACTGAATGATCCGAAACTCGAATATTTGAAACTCATCATTTGAATGATCCGAAACTCACAACCCGAGTGATCTAAAAATCATGACCAAATATTTATTTATTTCTCCTAACAGAAAAATAAAAAATTAATGTATCCTGATTAAAATATATTTATTAGCATAATCGTATAATCACGTTAAAAATGATATATAATTATTAACGTGATTATACGATTATGTTTATCAATATATTCTAACAATTGTGTATTTTTTTTTTTGCTATTAGCACAAATGAATAAATATTTGGTCATGGTTTTTGAATCACTCGGGTGGTGAGTTTCCGATTATTCAGATGATGAGTTTCGAATATTCGGATTTCGGATCATTCAATTTCAAGTGGATTTTGAATTTCGGATTAATTCAATTTTCGGATCATTCGATTTCAGTTCCATTTCGGATTCAGATTATTCGGTTTCTGACCGTTATCTTTTTAATATTTTTCGGTTCGAATCGGATCGAGTTCGGACGGATCGATTCGATTACCGAGGTGAGTCGTATTTTGTCATCCCTAATTACAATTCCTGATTTATGAAAAAACATTAAAATATATTTTTAGAATCATTAGTTACTAATATATATGCTACTATACTGTCCTGCCTCTCTATTTATCATTTTTTTCTTTTGTATGTATGGACCAACGTAAAAACCAAAGTAAGGAAAGTGACAAATTAGAAAAATTATCTTATGAATTTGCTTTCTACGTGCATGAACTTTATAAACTTTTATAAGTGCTAAGAGGCAATCAGAAAAACTTTATGAGTGGTAAGAGGCAATTAGAAAAATTAAAATGCCCAACGATAATGTCATTTTTCAAAATTCCAAACTTTTATGTCTATTTTACTAAATCTCATACTTATTATGTCTATGAATCAAAAAATTTCATTATTTTACGCATAAGATAGTTATGTATTTTTTGCGAAGATATTGTGGACATGTTTGATTAGGGGATTAGGATGGATTGTATTTGGATATTCATAATTTCAAATACAATCCATTATTTGATATGGTGTATTTTTGTGAAATCATGGATTAGAAGGTGGATGATGGAATACACAAAAAAATTGGTATTCCAAATACGTACATGGATATAGGGCCATTCAACAAAAAAAAAACAAAAAAAATACATGGATATAACTATCCATGTATTTCATTATAATATTGTTTCCACAAATTATATTCATGATTAATAATTATATTATATTAAACAATAATAATATTATATTATATACTATCATATTATGTAATATAATAAATTTAATATAATATAATTTAAAACATTATATAAAATAGAATATATAATATAATATAACTTAATATAATATCATATAAAATAATATAATATAATATAATATAATATAATAATTATTACATATTCATAACTATTTTTAACATGTAGTAATTTTAAAAAAAATAAAATTATTACATATTGTGTTTATATAATTTTAATATTTCATTTATTATTCATGGAAAACTAACATCAGATAATAATAATAAAATAAAGAACAATAAGCAAACGTCTTGAAATATATTGATACAAAAATATATGATCAAAATATATTATTTTCATTCTCATTTTATGTATTTTTTTAATAGTTTCATGATATTTAATTTTTTTTAAATATTTGCAAGGTGTTCTTTTAATATTGTTGTTAATCTTATTATTATTTTATGTTAGTTTTTCAAGAAAAATATATACGAGTTAAATATATATAATTTATGAAATATTAAAATTATATAAATATAACATGTAATAATTTTTTTTAATGATTATTTGCTAATTTTTTTAGGACTTTTGTTAAATTAATAAAAAATAACATTGTTTTATTGACTACATATGTAAATAGAAGGGTATTATGGTCAATTTTTTTTAACATCGTCCATGGTTAGTTTTAATGTTACCGATGTCGCATCACTTACAGATCGGTCGGTGACTGATAAACGATATGGCTGATATAGATGATTCATATCGGACCATATCAATGATATACCTATTTGGTACTTTTTAATATATTATATTAAATAATTTTTTGTAATATTTATTTATACTAAATTTATAAAATTAATTCAAATTTTACATGATTAATATTCAAAATTTAACAATACAAAATAAATTTCAAGTTATATCCAGTAAATATTCAAATTCTACATTATTTATACTGGCACACTGAGTGATAGTATGGAGCTGGTGCTCGTGGAGGTGGAGCCTAGTTGTTGGAAGTGGTGTTGTGCATCTGGTGCAGTCGTGGAGGTAGCAAATCGTGGAGGTGAATCTTGCAAGTTACAACCCTAATTAGCGGAGAGGAAAAATGAGAAGAAAGCCGTGCAACAGAGAACAAAAAGGAAACTGGCCAAAAAAATCAATGTGAAAATAATTGCGAAATAGTGGGACGGTCCAAAATTAAATGTCAAAATAAATTGTAATTCAAACTCAAACCGCTCCAAATCGATTCTTATAGGTCCATATCGGTCTATATACCGATCGACCGATTTACTCAACCGATATGGTACACATCGTAAATGACAAACACCGATTAGCGATATAAAACCAACATATCGGTCCATATCAGTGATATTTATAACACTGGTTAGTTTCCAAAAAGATAGGGTATTTTTACAAGGGGTAATTTCAGGTATGTCTTTTCAAAGATCTAAAATATCAAATATTTCTCTTTAAAAATGCAAATATCAAATTTAACCTCTCAAAATTCAATTCATATCAAAATTATCAATGTAAAACTTATAAAATATCAAAATTGTACCGAACGGTTAACTTTCCATTAAATTTGACAGGTTAACTATACTTTAATCTTGTAAATTCTAGTTAAACTAATGAATATAAATATAATTTACCAAAATACTCCTTTCTTCTTGTTTTGTATTTGTTCTCTAACGTAGCACACACTTCCCCATCATTTTCCCTTCAAGCCGTGCTCGCTCTCTCTCTCTCTCTCTCTCTCTCTCTCTCTCTCTCTCTCTCTCTCTCTCTCTCTCTCTCTCTCTCTCTCTCTTCACATTGGCATTTCAATAGAACTTATGAGTTTCAATTAGTTCAACTCAATTATACCTTTCCAGATTATCTTGAAAACGCAAATTATATTATGTTTTTTTTTTCCAAAAAAAAAGAAGTGGAAATTCACTTTCGAAAAATCAAAACCATAAAATTAAAGATATTAGGATGTGATTGGTACAATTGTAAAAATCAGAAATAATCACAACTACAGATAAATAGTTGACTTAATTATTAATAATTAAGGTACATACAATCTATTAAAAACTAAGTTAAGAATACAAAATAAATTTGTCATGCAAAAGTGTCTTAACATTTAGGTTTTTAATAAGAGAAGCAATATAATCTTTCTTACACACAATACTGAACGTCACACACTTGAATCAAGTATGTACTCCATAATTCATGTTACGATTGCGATGAATAATACTCAGAACCTTTCGTAATTATTTATATAAAGGAAAAAAAAAATGACTATCGATTACACATGTGAGGTTACATCAAGGTAAATATGATTGAAAATGATACGAGAGAGATGAAGAGGAAGGCTGACATGCTGATCGGCGATGTCAAGATAAGTACAATCTTTAACTCGTGCACACGATGAAATCATGGGCCGAAAAACTGTATATAGTGGTCGCATCGTGATGAGAGTTGAGATATCAAATGAGAGGAATGGAGCGTCAAAAAGAAAGGATAAAAATATGAGGGTAGAATGTTAATTTGATATTTACCATGGTTCTGAGTTGAGTCGTACTCGGACTCACCCGATCCGATTTTGATCCGGATTAATCGGATCCGATATCCTGAATTTTTTTTTTTTTAATTTTTTTTAATTTTTTTTTAATATTAAGATTGGTATATTTTTTTTCAAAATGAAAATGAATATAATTTTTGAAATAACATTATAATTCTTGAATTGTAGTTGTATCAAAATGAAAATGAATATAATCAAACTTGTAGTTCTATGAATTATCATTATCATTATCATTCATGACTTTAAGTCTTTAGTTACCACTGTACATACACATGTCTGTATTTTTTAATTCAAGTCTTTAGTAGCCACAAGTACATACACATGCTTGTATCAAAATTGTAATTAATTCAAATGTTATATAAATTATTTTTTTAATTCAAGTATTTTTTTGTAGCTTGAAACGTATCGTAGAAAGAGAGGCACATTTTTTTAATGTAGTAATTTGATTTTTATGAGTTGAATTTGTGTGTATTATGTTTATGAATGTTTATCTACTTTTAAAATTATTTTTTTTATTTATTTTATTTTATTTTTTCGATTTTTTTACTCACAGTCCGATTTTTTTTTTTGACTCGGCCGAGTCTTGTCCGAGTCGACCGAGTCCCGAGTCTCCAGAACCAACCGAGTCGAGTCCGATTCCAAGTTCAATATTCAGAACCATGATATTTACTACGTTAATTTGAACAATATTGTTAAGATATGGATAATTTTGATAGGAATTTAAGTTTTGAGGGACAAATTTGATAGTTGCATATTTAGAGGATTAAATTTGATATTTGATATTTTTGCAAGACTATACAAGAATTTTTTTTTTTCTTTTTTTACAATATCGAAAAAATTAAGATTTTTTTTTGAAAATTTTCCGATTTTATTATTTGGGAACTAAAATGACTCGTGGGAACACCAGAAACGTCCTGAAGTTGATGGCCACGTGTCGCCTGTCGGTGCTTCTTTTTGGCTGATTCCGATGGCTTCCTCTCCCAAGGTTTATACAGACCTTTCTAACCTTCAATATTGCAACAATTTTCATTTCCATTACCCAGGTTACAAAATAAAAACTTAAATTGTTCATGGGTATAATAGTCAATATATTTTCATTCAGAGGCATTTAAAACACGACAACAAAAACGCGGCAAACAAAAGACGTTCGGATCTTTGTTGGGAAAACAGAAGTGTAATTTTAAATTACGGTTTTCTCAGAAGTCGGTACGTGACTTTCCGGAACTTTAAATCCCTTCCCCACATGCCGACTACATAACTGGGCTGGCCCTTGTTTCTTCATATTTTATATGGTGACGTGGAGGTCACGTGACGTGTTTACGCAAAGGATAATTATATCATACCCCCTCATTTTCCCACAACACCGTCTATATCATCAATTAACTATTAATTGATGATTAAGTAACATGATCATTAACAAAAATTACATATGATTAACGGTTAATTGATATTAATTAAGAATTGTTAATGTATATATATTTTAATTATATATTAATTAATTGTTATTGGAGTATATTTTTGTTAATGATCATTCTAATTAATCATTAATTAGAGATATAGATGATGTTGTGGGGAAATAGAGGGTACAGTATATGGCCTCTTACACAAATTAAGGTGTGAAATTAGTCAATAAACAAGATTAATTAGTAAGAAAGGCAAGAAGCAAACATAGATTATACCAAAACCCATGCATATGAAAGCATAACGCATATACAGCCTTTCCTAATCGACAAGCTAACTGAACGAGGGGCACGTTGAACTTATTTGATTTCTTCATGATATGTTTCGTTACCCCATAACTTGCACTCATTTTGCACTTGATGATATTGAAACACAAAGTATTCTATATTTGTTGAAAATTAACTTATACTACACATGAAAAGAGAAAGTAAATTCAACTATGCAACACAAATAAATAATGTAAAAGAGAATGAAAATCCACATAACAATAAAATACTAAAAAAAAATAAGACATTTTTGCTAGTGAATTCATCTCGTGTCCTAATTGACATATGCTTTCTCTATTCTAAACATTCTTATAAAATCAAGGAATATATTGCCCCACATTTAGAAGTAGAATGAAAGAGTGAATAAATAACTTATTACTTTTCAATATTAGGGTTCGATACAAGTCATCAAGATTTTTTTTGTCATTTAAACCCCAAATTTTGAATAAATAACTTATTTTGTTAATATTTATTTTTCTAACAAAAATATTATAATAATTAATAAAACAATATGTTATGATATTATTTTAAGATTTGACTGTCGTAATTTAATTTTATTACCTAAAACTATCTTCTTATATTTTACACAATATCATTCATATTACATAATTTTCTTTACGACATTCTTTGCAATATGATTTATTTATTTATTCACACTTTACCAAAATAAAAATGCTCTTATATGTATTATTTAACACAATTAAATTAAAATGATTTATCCCCCCCACCCACCACCACCACACACACACACACACACACACATGCACATATATTACACAATCATTTTATAATGACAACTCATTATATTTGTAAAACTCTTAAAAATTAAGATCTTTGGATGGTTATCCTTGCAACGAAAAATATTTACTTCGGACAACTTACGCGAACGGGGATGGATTCTCGCGAATAGATACACAATGTGTAAAAGTGATGAGGAATCTGTAGATCATATATTTACAGTTTACTTCATGTAGATTTGCGTGCGTTTGAAGTATGGCCCTTCATCAATCAAAAATATCCGGTCGCAGGATTAACTTAATAACCGTACTTCAACAATTTTCAGCCCATTATGCAAAAATTGAATTGCAACGAAAAATATTAGGTTTCATTTTTCACATGTGGAGAGAACAATGTAATCATATCTTTCAAGAATTACTAATGAATGTAAGCATGGTGGTTTCACTTATTACGGACGAGCTTATAAATTGGAGTCGATATCTATGCAATAACAAGTCTCTGATCAACTCGATTGGAGATGCTCGCGTATACATATGAACATTTTATTTTAATAATATATTCGATGTAGGACTTTGAGCCTACTCCTTAAAATATAAAAAAATTATATTTATTGGAGTTTTTTTACTGCAACCAGTTACATTGCTGACTCATGGAAGCAATTTCATGGTTACAAAACGGATGAAGTTATCAATTCTTAATCACATTGCGTCACTTTTTAAACTGATGCATATCAGATGAATCATGAGACCCCACTAAATTATGTACTTTAAGACCTCACTTTTTATATAACCTAAGCCCTAATAACCCGTAAACTTTAAAAAACAAAGCATTGCCTTGTTTTTTCTTTGTATATATAGTGCTCTTTAGCTAGCTAATAAAGCAAAAGCACACAAACACAAACACACACACCAACTCACCCATGATAAATGGCCTTATGGACTCCTTGATCCCCTTGCTCTTCTCTAATACTTACAAAACTAGTTTCAGACTTCCAAATATCAATACAAGTGAGATAGTTTCTAGTTTTGTTTCTCATGGAGGAATCTTGTGTGCAAAGAAAGAGATTGTGATGTTTGATATATTGCATGTATTTTGCTCTATTAGTTTCATTCTTCTTCTTGTTCATCTTTTTTGCTTCCTTCTCTTGAAGATCTTTGGTTATCTTTATCTAAGAGCTGCATTCAGAGATCAAAGGTAATTCAATTCAAACCTCTCTTCTTTTTTTCTTACTTTTTCTTTTGCACATTTGAAAAAGTAGGAAAAATTGAACACAATTCTTCTTTTACTTTTTTCTTTGAATTTTAAAAAGTAGCAAATTTAAGTTTGACAAGATATTAAAATGTTTTAGAAGATTATGTAAAAATGGCAAGACTTATGAATAAAAACATGATAAATACCTCTAACAATATAACTATTTTCACCTTTTTTTTGTACTAATAAACAGATCTTTTAATGAAATTGCAGGGATGATAATGTAAAAACAAACAAACACAAAACTAAATCCGTGCATTGGGCTGACGAGGGCTCGAACACAGGTAAAAAACTACACACTGAAATTATTACAAAGGAGGAGGAAGAAGAAGAAGAGTTACCATTTTGGTTAAGTGAGGCGCCATTTAATAAAGATTCTCGACTTGAATACCAAGCAAAAAAAGAATCTGAAGAGGAATCTACAGAGAAACCTTGCTTGTTGTTAGAGGATTCTTCTGCAATCCGAGAATACGAATCTTCATGCAGCCCTCATCATCAGAATCTTCATGTAAAGAGAGATGATGCTGATGATGATTTAGCACCGTTGGATTGTGATCCTAGCCCTGCGGTGTCTCCACATGAGAATGTTCCTTTTGATGGTGAGTTTCTCTATTAATGACAAAATATAGTTATTAAAGAATTATACTTGAAGACAAAATTAAGTTGGTGAAATATAAACAGGAAATAACCGCAATGAAGAAGAAGAAACAATTCGAGATCACTCGGAAGAGAAATTTTCGGAGGGACCAAAATTTGTAAAATTAGAGATTAATTCGAAGGAAATTGAGGAGAAAGAAAGCAATTTTCTTTGCGGTGCATCTTCGCTTACTGGCGAGTCGACTTCTAAGAGCTCGAGCGAGTGGCGAAGCTCCATTATTACAAAGGATTCTGAAACAGAGTATCCTTTCTCTTCCTCTTCGAGAAGAAGCTCTTCAAGGTGGGAATCATATGCTATGTTCAGAAAATATGATGAAGAGATGCTGTATTTTCACCGAATCAGCTCTCAAAAACTCACTGAAACAGGTACATTTTGATTTTATCGAAGTTTTGTTCGGAACTTCGGATACCCTAGTTCTGAATTTTGATCTCGAATTTTAACGATCGCTATTTTTTGCAGAGTCGTATCGGTCAATAATGTACCAGCCAAGATCAATATCGGAACGAATTTATCACAAAATAACTTCAAATCGCAAGAATCTCCCTCAAGAACCAAAAGACGCATATAGGGAACTCGAAAATGCTTACGTCGCACAAGTCTGTTTAGCATGGGAAGCCCTAAATTGGAATCATGCCCATTTCATGAGAAAAAATCCAGTTCCAAAAGAAATGGGCAGACTCTATTGCTCGGCTAAGGCTGCTCAAGAATTTCAGCAATTTCAAGTTTTATTACAGAGATTTTTGGAAAATGAACCTTACGAGTATGGCAAAAGACCAGATATTTATGCTCGGATTAAGGTTCATTCGCCTAAATTGCTCTTAGTTCCTGAATTTAAAGGTATATTTACTATTTAGTTTCATTATGCCTACATTATTTTGATTTTGCATTTTAGTTGTTTAATTGAGGTATAATTTAGGAAAAGTTTTATCATAGACCCATTTTCTTATAATGAATTTTTTTTTCATAAAATTATTTTAATAATTTTAGTTATTTATTAATAAATTATACAAAATTTATGTTTTGGATAACATTAAATGATAAATATATACTAAAATCTTACAAAAAAATCATTATTTAACAAATATTCGATTTTTTTTTTTAAAATGGGTCCATGATAAAGAAATGAGTATATTATAGAATTCCCCATAATTTAATGACAGGAATTCATGATAAAAAACTTATTATACTGGCTAAATATTTACATATATTTAATGAAACTTTATATCGACCCAATATAATTATGCAGATTTAACAGACACTAAAAAGACAAATTTAATCCTTTTTAGCAGATAAAAAGCACACTTTATTTGCAATATCTCCAAAGTGGGAACTTTGTTGAAAATTTGAAATTGTTCACATTTGACTGACTAACAAAATCTACTTTTTTTTGTCAAATTATATCCTCACTATTTTTTTTTTAAAATTGTCAGAAATGGATGAAAGGGAGGAAGGTGAGATATCAGCCATAGAATTCTTGTTAATTCTACAGGATACAATTAGAACATTCATGAACTTCCTCATTACCGATAGACAAACACACTGCCAAAAATTCAAATCCTTAATCAAGAAAAAATCTGCCTCTGTTGATTATTCTCATGTTAATTTCCTCAAGAAAACCAATCATAAGGTCAGTCATGATATCACTAATTCGTTTTATTCATCACTATATTATTAATTTCATTTGGAATATTTCAGAAGAAAATGAGGATTAAAGATCTGATGTGGCAGAGTAGATGCATATTAAAGAGAAGATTAGTAAAAGTAGAAGACGAAATGGAGATCATAATGGGTTTCATAGACTTAAAAGTTGTTTCTAGGGTTTTGAGAATGCCAAACATGAGCGAAGAACAACTCCACTGGTGTGAAGATAAGATGACAAAAGTTAGGGTTTTGAATGGAAAAATACAAAGAGACTCATCTCTTCTTCTTTACCCTGTTCATTGATTCGTTATACATAAGGATGTGCATTTATAGAAGATGTGTAATAAGCTTTAGTAGTACTGATTAATCGGCTTTTTATCTAGGAAGCTTTATGACTAGATAAAGTTTAGACATGAGGATATGCATTTCATTCCATCCTTTCTTTTTTGTATGTAAAGATACATATATACTATGTTGAGATATATAAGAGCAATGTGATGTCCATAACTTCAATTGGGTGCATGTGCCAATGTTTTATGTTTTTATAAGTACGTAGTTTTGTGTTTTATACTACCAAAAAAAAAAAAAAGATGCCATTTACCCTGCCCCCTCGTTTGCCCCCAGATTTAACAATTGGGGGGGGGGGGGGAAATGATATATATTTCCCGATTGATATATCCCGCCAATTGAATTGATGGTTAATTAAAATTATTAATTATATTTGACCGTTAATTCAAAATACAATTAATCACTAATATAATGGAGGGTGCAAATTGGGAGAGAAAATCATTCCCCAACACACACACACACACACCCCCCCCCCCAATTGTTAAATCTGAGGGGAAATGAGGGGGAAAAGTAGAATTTGCCAAAAAAAAAAGTGTTCTGTGATGTGTTTGAAGTTTGCAGTTGAGAAATGATTTTTAATGAATAAAATGAATAATATATTTAAATTTTGTTATTACCATTTCCAAGATGGGAAAATATAACATGTCATCAATCTCACTTAGATACACTTAATGAGTGATTCAAAAGTGTTTAAATAAATTAATTATGTCTAATCAATCTGTTTTAAATGCTTCGTTTAAATATTTTTGATTGACGCATACGAATGTTTAAGTGAGATTGAGGACCCTATGCTTAAACCCCTTCCAAGACAGGCTTGATTCTAAAAAGTTGTGTATTACCCTCACATTTCTCCACTACATTTTTTATATTTCTAATCAATGATTAATTATTGAAGTCATTAACAAAAATACATTCGATTAATAATTAATTAATACATAATTAAAAAATATATATATTAATAATTCTTAGTTAATATCAACTAACTATTAATCTGATGTATTTATGTTAATGACTGTACTAATTAATTATCAATTAGTGATTAATTGGTGATATAAAAAATATAATTAAAAAATGAGAAGATACGGTATAATTCTCCAGTGATATAATTGTCCATTACCCTAAATTTGGCGACACAAGAGAAAGCGAGGTCAGACAAAATAACAGTTATGACTAAAGAGGAAAAGGAGGATCAAGACAAGCACCAATTTTATCTTCTTTTCTTTTGAAGAGTTCTTGTTATAGCAATTAACAAAGCGTATTATGACATTAGTGCAGGGCCTAAGGATTAAAAAGATGGGCTTAGGATTAACAATAATGGTGAACATATATAACTTAATTAATTAGATTCATGGTATGTGAATTCCAAATAGTAGTTAATGTAACCAATGTTAAGAAAACATGGGAGATTATACTAAATTAGAACCAAGGTGTTAATAAAGTGAACAAGGTTTGTCTTCAAATGTTTAGTGATGAATTTGAAAAATTACAAATGAAAGAGTTCGAATTTATTACATATTTCTTCTCGAGATTGTTGGTCATAGTTAATCAAATGAAATGATATGGAAAAACCATATGTGTGAAGACAAAATCAATTTTGTCGAGCTCGGCGATTAGGTGATGGAACATATTACTTTCGAATATCACTCCAAAATTATGTTGACTTGTTTGATGATATCTAACATAACAACCGAGCTATTCATATTTTCATCTAAGTGCGATTAATAGGAATACAACGTATACACATATCATGAAGACAACAACATACTTGTGAATAACACAAGAAGAATCACATGAGGAGCCACATAATATCGGGACATTTCCCGATTTAATGCGTTGAAGAAACCTGTAAACAAATATTGCAAGATCGAAGAACCAAATCCGTAGAAGACTCACCGAGAAACACCACAAATATTACTACATGAAGCTCAACCGGGAGCCCTTACACGATTTGAAGATTAACACTGAAAAATCCCCAAAAAGACGTGGAGAATTCCGGAAAATACTTGAAGACTTGAAGACCCGCACAATCTGAAACTACTCTTCGGTATATGATATATATTATTAGGGACATTTTAGAAATATGATTACTATTGTTTGACGGTTTTAATGTCATATAAACCCAATATGACGATGCTTAAACCAATTATAATTGAGGATAATTTAAGTTTCGTTAAATAACCTCTACATACTGAATATGAAAAATATTAAATAATCAATTTTTTTGAAATATGAAACTTAATTGGTTATAATTTTTGATAATAAATATTCGATACAAATTATTGTAATAGAGCATATAAATATTTGATATAAATTATTGTATTGTTTATTACATAGATTGAAATGAGATCCTAGGACATATCATAATTCTCTCACTTGCACTAGGAATGAATTAATCTATTTATACACCAAGCTTATCTCGAGGTGCCCTTGCATGATGCTCATGTCTTGCAATGAAAGCGTTTAGTAAATATTTCAGCCAAATTATGAGTATCTCGCATGTTTTAAAGTCTCATCAATAATTAATTTCTCAATTATGATTACCATGATCAAATGTTGAACGTCAGAGCATTTATTTGGTTTAATGATTTGACCTCTAATTCTTAGACTACACGATCGTACCACTATGGTCACAATCTAAAGTCAATGAATTCAATTTACTCTAGACTACATCGAGTTCTGTCACAATAATCCCAGACAATAATTTTTCCTATAGTTGTCTTACTCACAACTATTAACCCTCTTTCGTTGTAGAATTCTGATCAGTTAGCTATTTGAAATCCATCCAAAGAACAGGTTATTAATTCAAAATATCTCGTTTTTTAAAAAACGAAATGTCAAGAATCAATCCTTAGTTCTTCCAAAATACTTTATAATTATCTTGATTTCGGATTAGTGACCATCATCTTTGTCCGATCAATATTGACTTAACTTATTTTGTATTCGACATATTGGAGGTGTAGTGTCCTAGACCTTTGTAATAATTACGGGGTTATCTAATGCAACATTATTTATTCTGTAGAAATTTCTTATCATTATTGTTGTTTGTATTTGGTTTTGATTTTAACCATGAAATAAGATCTTGAATGACAATCTCGATCATATCATCAAAATACATGACTTTGGATAGTTAAAACTATGAATCAAAGAAAATACCATTCTAAATTGAGTCCCTAATAGTATATATGATATTTATGGAGACAAACATACTTACCTAAGAAAGTTGTGTACTCACACAAGTATGTTTGCAAATTAATGGTTACGTTTTACTGACCATGAATACCGGTTATCAAGTTTGAGACATATGTGTGGGTAAACTAAAGTAAACTATAGAAATATAATATATGATATCTGTTGTTTAATTTAGACCTAGAGGGGGGTGAATAGGAAGTCCTACGGTCTAATTTTCGTGGTAATGGATACAATTACAATTTTGTGCGGAAGCGTAAATAAATTAGAGAAAGAAATACAATACCGAAACAAATAACACGCGATATTTGTTTACGGAGTTCGGTAGGTGGTTGCTTTGTAGCTTTAACTCACCGACTACTTGCTCAATCGACCGACTCGATTGATTGCAAGTACCTACATCTCCGGGGTTCCCTTGCGCCTTTTCGGCTTTCGATTGAATACCCAACTCAAACACTTACAAGGTTTGCCTTGATCGATTTACACGATTTTATCGATCAATGGCGGGCTTTACAATTAGTAACTAGCCTATTACAATTACTACTAACGAACTAGTCGTGATCGGTCACGCAAGTTGGGAATCGTTTAGTAGTGGATTCGAAATTGGATCTAATAATCACTAAGAATGTTTAGATGATTAAGCTCAAGATTTTAAAGCTAGGATTCTCTCTTTTGATTGGGAAAATATATTGGTTGAGATGATGAGAGAGAATGAGGGAAGAGTTATATTTATAGAACACATAGACCCTTCCCTTAATTTGCTTTTTCTGCATAGTCCGTTACAACGGACTGCAAGTCCGTTGTAACGGACCATAAGTCAAACTAGCCGTTACGGCTGTTATATTCGAATTATTACACAGTCCGTTACAACGGAATACATGTCCGTTATAACGGAAGTCTGTGTTAGGAAGTTCGTTGTAACGAACTAAAGGGTCCGTTACAACGGACATTCTTCTGAGAACTTCACTTCAGTTTGGTTCTTATTGTCCGTTACAACGGAGATTATTCCGTTATAACGGTAAGTGGCAGTCCGTTATAACGGATTGGTTAATCCGTTACAACGGACATGAAAGGAAATTCCTACCCTGAAGTGAGTTCAATGTCCGTTACAACGGACAGGTATGTCCGTTACAACGGACATCATTCTGTGACATTGTTCAAGTTTGGATTTAATTAGCGTTATAACGGACATTCTTCCGTTACAACGCTTTGGTGGTGTCCGTTACAACGGACTGGTTGATACGTTGTAACGGACTATACTGTGTTTTCCAATCTTGAATAGAACGAACATGTCCGTTATAACGGACAATGAGTTCCGTTGTAACGGACATCCTACTTTTAGTCTGTTTCATTATTTCACCAATTTGATGAGTTTCGAATATGTTTCTTTGACTAATTTTGAGCTTAATAATTCATAAACAAGTTTAGGGATACCTATAAGTTGTTTTGGTGATTTGTATGATTTCCCAACTTGCGGAATCTTCTATGTCTTGATTCCTTGATTCTTCGACATCTTTATTCTTTGACGTCCTCTTGATTCTTCGACGTCTTGAGTCTTTTTGAGTGATCTTGATATTCCTTGGCTCTTGTTATCTTGCTCGCGTATGTGTGATTGATTATTTATTCTTTTGATCCTTTTGCGGGCCATACCTATATCTCCTACAATTGATGCTTACAAATTCGTTAGTAGTATCGACATTATTTTGATATAATCAAACCCTAGGAAATTTGAACCAACAAACTCCCCCTTTTGATTCATTTCAAAATAATGTCGATTTTGGAGAGTTGAATCGATTACCGAGTAACTTTCCATATGATTTTCTCTTCTCCCCCTTTTTGAAAAGGATCAAAAGGGAATAGAGCGTAATCATACGAGAAGCTCCCCCTACATACAAGCTCCCCCTAAATCGTTGCTTTTTGCAATTTTAGGCTTGTATATAGATGAATTTCGCAAATTGATGTTTGAATTTTTCATTGTGTAAAATAGGTTTTAATACAATTTCTCAACCTTTGCGATGTATTCAAAAATAGCCGAAAACTTAATAAATTTTGAAACTCAAATATAATTCTCAATAGTATGCATACCTAGCTCGAGCCATGGACTCGAGTCTTGATCTAAAACACACGACTCCTCGAGTGACACTTCTCAACATCCATCTATGTCGAGACATTAGCTCCCTTGATAGTGCAAGGTGATGATGTTGAGTTTGGTACGCATATTTATTTAACATATTATTGCGTCTTCCCGATTCGTTTTCCATTTAGCATACCTACATACTAGTCAAAATACCTTTCTCGTCTTTTTGTAAGTGTATAGATGATTGAATTATCAAGAAAGAAAAATGGTCAAGATATTCGAATCAACTAAACCCGAGTTTAGTGATGCAAATACTTGTATTAGCACTCCCCCTCAAATTGTGGCCAATTTTAAACATGGATGAGGGAGTGCGGAAACATGACTTTAAGTACCTTTCGGACACACCCCATTTGAGGTGGACGTGCTAGCCATGTTTCGATCTTTTCGAAGCCACAACCAAGTGGAATTTGGTTGCGGTTTTCGAAGGGGACAACCCGTTGAGATATGTCCCATATTGCAACAATAGTTGCAAAATGCGCGAGTCGGTTTATTTGTGATTTCCGAACTCTTGACAAAATGAGATTGGAAGTGGTTCAAGTAATCTTTCGGTTGAGTTATCGGCTTTGTCGGCTTGGCACAATTATTATTTGATTTGTTAAATCGTTGTGTGCTTGTGAATTGTTTGGAAGTACGTTGTTGGTTATTAGCGACATGTGGTGAACTTACCTTATAGAAGTAGCCATTGGATCCCCGTTTGTATAAACATTCGGTTCGTTCCGTATGGTTATCTCTATAAGACGAGTGAGGTGCATAATGATTAACCCTATTATAGGTTCTAACATTTTTAGATTGGTTAATTTTAGCACTTTTACCCTTATTGGATTCGCGGTACATAAAAGCATTTCCGCGATTCGTATTAGTATTGTACTCCCGTTTTCCTTTTTGATCTTGAGATTTTGAAGACACGGGTTTATGACCGTTAGTCTTCTTAAATCCTAGACCCGACTTATCATTGGGATTTTGTCCCTCCAAGACTTTGTCCAATGAAGGAGTGCTAGGTGTAAGTGATACACATGCGCTCTTCAAGGACTCATTCACAAATTTCAAATTTTGGATTTCGACTTTTAGAGATGAGGTCTCGCTTTTTAGGGCTTGACACTCGCATTTTGAAAATCCGTTAAATTCCGTTAATTGCGCTTTGTGCGACATTACCGATAATTCAAGAGAGGATAACTTAGCCTTGAGAGTTAGTATCGTGCTCTCTTTTTCAATTTCACTTTGTCGAAGTCGATTGACTTCTCGCATTAGTCTCTTGTGAGAGTCAAATTCTAACTCACTTTCCGATTCATCGGATGAGCTAGAATCTTCCTTTATCGAAATTGATTTGAGTGTAGAGTTTAGGGTTACCTCATGACCGGGGTCATGCGAAGCATCGATGTCGAAAGTTTGTAGAAAGAACTTGCCATAAGTTCATGACATACACGTATTTTACTTGCCGTGAATAACAGCTGTTAAAGTTCATTTTTTGTATTTTGGTTCATTTTTGTTCCGTTGTATTTTTTGATAGACCGTAAAAGAAAAAATATAAAATGGTGCATGAGTCAACATCATTTTTTAAGTTTGCAACACATCAAGATCAGGTTATCACTATCCCTTTAGTTCACAATTTTGACGTCAATTTTGTTCATGAGCAAATCATAAAAAAATGAAAGTAGAAAGCGCTTATATGATATTTCGAACCACGGGTATGTGTCAAATAAAAATACCAAAAGGTTCTTATGCGGCACGTGAAAAAAAAAATCATTAAAATAACACGTATAAAATTATGTTTTTTGCACTCCTGTTTATTTTTATTTCATTATGTTTTGTAACGTGGAAGGACGATAAAGTAAAATAGAAGGAACTACATATGAATGTTATTCACCAGTTTATTTTAAACAACATATGATTGATCTACTCCCGCGAAAGCACGTTCATAATTGATATCCTTTATAGAAAGCAAAACCATCGATCCCTTTGGGAAATTACATCACATATGATGATTATGTTGATGAAATGAAGATGTTGTTGTTGTTGATGATGATGATGATGATAAGATGAGATGATGATGATTATTGAAGAACTTGTTCTTCTTTTTGGCATACACATTAAAGTTAGTAAGGATGCACATCAAAGGAGCAATGTGCAATATATCCAGAACAACAATCAATTTTGTACAAAGCCATCAAAATGTTAGGAATGAATATCATGAATAATTATCATTAAAAGTCCATCCTATTAAAAAGTATATTTGTCCTGCCAAAATTTTATCGCCATTTATTTTTATTCCATTGCGTTGAAATCTACACTTAGCGAAGGAGTAATGCACGATATGTTATAAACAACAATCAATTTTGTACAAATCCAACAAAATATTTAACGAAGATGGTGAATAATTCTTGTAAAAAGTTTGTCCTACAAAAAAGTCCATTTGTTCAGCCCAAATTTCATTGCCTATTTTATCGCGTCATCACGTTGAAATCTATAGTTTTCTAAAACCTTACATATGTGCCTGAATAAGTGGAAAAACAAAATACCATATGTATCCTTGAAAAACATACGTATACCCGTAAAATTAGAAATATCAAACATACCTCTCATCAAATAAACAATGAAAAACCATGCAAATGTCCTTGCTTCAATCATACGTCCTCGTGTCGACTTTCCCGACCTGTCACAAACCATGCAAAAACATTGTAAATCATATTAAAAAAAAACTTCATATTTCAAATTTACCAAAATATCATTTATACCCCTGCAAGTGCGGGAAATGTCAATAAATGCCCCTGAAAATGATGGAAATATCAAAATAAATCCAAAAGTTAGAAAAATATCTATATATATATATATATCTGAAATTAAGGAAAATGTGATATATATGCATCTCAATGAAGTAAATTTCGAAAATGCCATGTGAATGAGGAAAATACCAATTATATCCCTAAAACTTGCAAGGATATGTTATCCGAAAAAAAACACTAACCGGCGCGGAATAATGAACTAATTTTACTCAAGATAAGGTTTTGTTTCTAGCATACATGTTAAGAAAACCATATTGTGTCGGTACAGCAATTAAAGCTGTAAATCATGCGTGTTGAGTTGTGTCAGAATTTAATATTAAAAAATACATACATTTCAAGACCAGCAATTAAAGCTGCATATCATGCGTGTTGAGTTGTGTCGTACTGGCCATCACACAGATCGAGACCTCCTTGAAAAGCTGTGATTTTCGGTTGTTTCTGGAGCTTGTGTGTCCACTAACACGCATGATTAATGGTCTGATGTGCTTGAAATACGAAATTTAAACTCAAATTAAATAGTTGCAATGACAAAAATTGGACGACAACAATTATAAGCATTTCATCGAACACCCTTCAAACATCTGGACGATAAGGCTACAAAACATTCAAATAAATCCTGAAATTTGAGGGAAATGTTGATTCAATAGAAAATTAAGATGAAGAACTAACCTTTTGGCCAGAAGAAGCATGACGCCAAATCTGTTATAGCACACAACTGTCAAAGAGTCTATCTTCAATTTTTTAGGGCTGAGCAACCCTTAATCAAGCAGGGGCTATTCAGTGAATTGGCGGCGAGATGGTACTCATCACTTCTTTCTTTCTTTCAAGAATCTCTAAACTCTAACTCACACAATAATCATCATTAGAACAATTACATAGAAAATAGATAGTGTGCTTTAAAAAATCACTGTTTTGAAAGCAAAAAGGTAGAATCGATAAAAAAATCCAGTAAAAACTGAGCAAAAGTCGTACGGAATAAGCAAACTTATACACACGAAAAGACTGATTCAATCTATTGCGAAAAAAGGGATGCAAATCAAGGAAAAGAAGACTGATTCAATCTATTGCGAAAAAAGGACCCAAATCAAGGGAAAGAATTACCAAATCAACATGGCTTCACACAACAAATTGCCCTCCTCTCTCGATAGAGACTGAAGTGGCGGGTATCGCCGCTAGGGTTTGGCAGTTGTCTGCAGCCCCCCGGTTTCGTCGCCCTGTCTTGTCCTTGGTCCCGTTTGGCTGTACCGATTTCATCGCCGTGACTCGTCTCCCCCTTCGCCCCGTTCAGTTCTGGCTGGTACGGTCGGTTGTTTTTTTCTCCTGGTTCATCAAATTGTGAAGTAAGAGAGAGGAGCGGGAGAGAGAGACGAGAGATGGAGGAGGATAAGAAGAGAGGGAAGGTAAAAAGTAAAATGAGTGACGTGGCTCTACCAGGGACCAGCAAAAAGAGTTGAATTATTCTAATTATAATTTCTATAGTTTACTTTACTTTACCCATACTTATTTCTCAAAATTTATTTAAATGGATGATCTTTATTTGATAATATTAATATAACACAATAAAAAACAACATTTCAAATTTTAATGCCGAGGTGATATGGTATTTCCGACGGGCCGAAGCCTAAACCATTCACCTTGTTACCGAAGGGCCGTAGCCTAACCCCCCGGGCCCTGCTAGTCTCCGTTTTCTCCTTTACCCTTTCTCTTTTCGAATACCTCTCTTCTTACCCCTTTCTTCCTCCTCTCCTTTCTTCTTTGATAGAACTCTGGATCAACCGAGATTGGTTCCCTCTCTCCTATTTTCTCCTTTGATAGAACTTGAGCCGAGCCATTATTTGTCGAGATCTAACTCGCGGTGTTGGTGTTGGAGCACTTCTATTTGGCCGTCGTTTATGGTATTTTCCCTCTCTTATTTTGGTGATAGTTCATATGTTTAGGTTTTTTGTTCGATGTACTCCCTTTATCATCAATTTTTGCATATTTGAGTATATTTCGAATTTAATAGGGAATTTTTTCGTTTTATTTATATATCGAAAATCTTGTTTTTACATTTTTTATTTCGAATTTTGGTTCTGATTTTTTGCTTTCTTTCAATTCTGTTTTCGTTTAATTCTGTTTCATTTTTTGCATTGCTATTTCATTTTTTTCGTTTTAATTCTGTTTTTTTTTGCTTTCTTTTAATCTTTTTTTTTTTTGTTTTTGAAAACCTAATTTTTATTCTACTTATTTATTTATAAATTGTATGAGTTTGGATATTTATTTTTTAAATTGCACGTTTTCGTTTTCTTTTTAAATTTCAATCCTGTTTTTATTTAAATTTTGTTTCTTTTTGTCACTTTTTTTTTCTGGTCTTTTTTTAATTTGAAATCTGTTTTGTGTATCTTATATTTTTTTATATATTTATTTAATCTTATTTTTTAAAATCTGTTTCTTGGTTGAATTTTTTTTTTTAAGTATGCCTTTATTTAAATGTGGTTTTTCATTTAAAATCTTATTTTTTTTTTATTTTCTATATATATATATATATATATATATTAATCCTGTTTATTAATTCTGATTTTTAAAAATTGAAATGCTGTTTTTTATTGTGTTATATTAATATTATCAAATAAAGATCATATATTTAAATACATTTTGAGAAATAAGTGTGGGTAAAGTAAAGTAAACTATAGAAATATAATATATTTTTTTTTAGAAGAAATAGAGTAGGCTCTTATGTCCTATATCTATTGAATATATTTATTATTAAGAATTCATTACATGATTAATACACAATTTTCTGAAATCCTAATAATTAATTAGAGACTCTTAGACCCTAATTTGAGCTGAGATCAACTTACAAAAACCTGGAATCTCAATTCCTATTATTCTGGAATGAATATCCCAACTCTATTTAACCTAGGTATAAAACTTCATCCTGGTCTTACTTCCCTTTGCCTGCCGCCTCCCGCCTCTCTCATCTTCCTTGCCAAAAAAACCCGCCGCCTCTAACAACTCTCCGCCAAAAGTCTCAGTCGCCGTCTCTCTTACTTCAATCTTCCTTGCTCTTACTTCAATCTCAGTCGCCGTCTCTCTTAACCCTAACACATCTCCGCCTCTAACAACTCGCCGCCTCTGTTGAGTCTTCCTTCATCATCGCGACTGTTCAACCACCAATCTTCAATCTCCGCCTCTGTTGAGTCTTGCTTCATCATCTCCGCCTCTAACAACTCGATCTTCAAACTCAGAACTGTTCTAACACCAATCTTCCTCCGATCAACCACGACTTCAATCTCAGTCGCCTTCCTTCATCACTTAAATGATATCATTTAAATTCAAGAGCTGAAGCTGAAGCTTTTAAATGAAACTCCAACAAATTGGATTCTAATCTCTGCCATTCATTCCTTCGTTTATTGATTGAGCTGAAGCTTTTCCTTCTTCAAATTTGAGAAATCAAACGATGATACGAGCAGTACTGATAATCAGCACTCAAGGCCCGGCTCGCCTTCTCAAATTCTACGAATTTCAGGTTAATTCTTCATTTTTTTTTCACTTGATTTCTCCATTTTGCGTATTTCTCCTTTGAAGATTTTCTCTCTTTTCTAATCGTAGTCGCCAGAGAAGCAGCAAGAAATCGCCCGTGATGTTTATGGAGGTAATTGGTTTACCCTAATGGAATTTATACCATTATTGGATTTTTTTGGTTGTTTGTTAAACTCAAAATTTGAATTTTTGTTGGTAATTTCAGCTTTATGTGGACGACCTGAAAATGTGAGTAGCTTTGTCCATGCAGCATCGATCTTTGGAGAGGTATATATATTTTTTGGATCTTGTGGAATCATTGTTCTTAATTTCTTAATTGATTGAGGTCAAAATCAAGTATGAGTTCTGTAGCTCTGATTTATAGGAAACCTCATCAAATATTCGATTAAGCCCTGATTTAGGCCAAATTCAAGCCTTTTTTTTGTCGATTAAGTCTCTATTTGACATGATTAGTTGGAATTGATGGTTTAAAATGTAAAATTAACCAATTTGTATTGTAGGGTACAAGACTTGTATACAAGCAAATGGCTACACTCTATTTTGTTTTTGTTTTTGATAATTCAGAGAATGAACTTGCCATGCTCGATCTAATTCAAGGTAATATAAACAGAAAATTTCTTGCGTATTTTGCAATTCAGTCCTAAATCTCTTTTTTTTATTTTCTTGTAACTGTTAAATTTTTTCCTAATGCTCACCTACTTTGTGATGCAGTGTTTGTAGAAACTCTAGATAAATGCTTCAAGAATGTTTGTGAGATCGACGTTATATATAATTTTAACAAGGTCATTATTTCAAATTGTGTATATAATTCAATTAGTTTTATTTGTATTTTATTGGCCTTACAATATTTATATATATATATTTTATCCCAAATTGCAGTTGCACACAATTTTGGATGAAATGATTCTTGGTGGCCAAGTCATAGAAACAAACTATGAACAAATTTTAAGACAAGTTGATGACATCGCAAGGTACCATACCAATTTCCCACAAATTCGAATTGAGCCCAGTTTCACCTAAATTGGTGTCTCAATTGAACCAAATTTTACCTATAATATGCAATTAAATGCCAAATCGGTCAAATTAACCCAATTTTTCCTCAATTTGCCAGTAATTGTGCAATTAGCATAAAATGAACCGACTCATATGTATAACAAGACACAAATTTTGATTGATTAATATCTTGATGCAGGATAGAGAAATCATCAAGCACCACAAGCTTCGTTCCCAAATCCATTTCGGCTCGATTTGGGCGATAATTTTAAATTTTGATATTTCTTTTTCCTAATTTAGAATCTTATTTTGATATTTTGTGAAGCATTGAGTTTAGAAATTAATCTATATATATCACTGTCGTTGCTTTGACCTTGTATAACATTGTGTGCACTACATGTATCTTTGATATTATAATATTTTTGATATATAATAAGTTCATATGAATATTCTTTTTTTGTGCCCCATTGAAAAAAAAAACTCACAGTAACAGTCATTATTTTCTTATAAATATTAATTTAAATCTGGATAATAAAAAATTTACTTTCAATATGTGCTATATTCTTTTGAAATCTGTTGATATAATATTTCATATAATAGTTAACAAAAACAAATTTCAGTTCACGCCGAAAGCTTATTGCTCTTTAAATTAAATGTATTAATTTGCAAAATCGGTGTTATTTGTTGTTAATTAAAACAGATCATCCTCAATGTAGTTACAATAATTTGTATATATATAATTTTTGGTAATTACTATAACAATTTCTTTCATACTTATCTAATTTGGTTCTAAGATTATTTCCGTTCCTTTTTAATCTTAAATACCAATGAATCTTCTTAATAGTGGACGTTCACGTATCAAATATCACTGGAGAAATCTGAAATCGTGGTATCTTCCGATCGTCAAGAATATCAGAAATCATGAATCTAAAAACCTCATTTCTTATGGGGAAATGTATGTGAAGATTTAATAAAGAAAATCTTCACCGTCCTCCCCGCTGATGATTTAGTTAGAGCTGGATGCATCTCCAAGGAATGGCGAAAAGACATGATCTCGAATATGAATTGCGATGATTATATTGATGATTATATTGATGCATCTCCAAGGAGTAGCCATTTGCTTGTATACAAGTCTTGTACCCTACAATACAAATTGGTTAATTTTACATTTTAAACCATCAATTCCAACTAATCATGTCAAATAGAGACTTAATCGACAAAAAAGAAGGCTTGAATTTGGCCTAAATCAGGGCTTAATCGAATATTTGATGAGGTTTCCTATAAATCAGAGCTACAGAACTCATACTTGATTTTGTCCTCAATCAATTAAGAAATTAAGAACAATGATTCCCCAAGATCCAAAAAATATATATAACTCTCCAAAGATCGATGCAGCATGGACAAAGCTACTCACATTTTCAGGTCGTCCACATAAAGCTGAAATTACCAAGAAAAATTCCAATTTTGAGTTTAACAAACAACAAAAAAATCCAATAATGGTATAAATTCCATTAGGGTAAACCAATTACCTCCATTAACATCACGGGCAATTTCTTGCTGCTTCTCTGGCGACTACGATCAGAAAAGAGAGAGAATCTTCAAAGGAGAAATACGCAAAATGGAGAAATCGAGTGAAAAAAAAATGAAGAATTAACCTGAAATTCGTAGAATTTGAGAAGGCGACCCGGGCCTTGAGTGCTGATTATCAGTACTGCTCGTATCATCGTTTGATTTCTCAAATTTGAAGAAGGAAAAGCTTCAGCTCAATCAATAAACGAAGGCATGAATAGCAGAGATTAGACTCCAATTTGTTGGAGTTTCATTTAAATGCTGCCAGCTCTTGAATATAAATACGATATCATATATTATATTTCTATAGTTTACTTTACTTTACCCACACTTATTTCTCAAAATTTATTTAAACATATATGATCTTTATTTGATAATATTAATATAACACAATAAAAAACAGCATTTCAATTTTTAAAAATCAGAATTAATAAACAGGATATATATATATATATATATATATATATATATATATATATATATATATATATATATATATATATATATATATATATATATATATATATAAAAGATTTTAAATGGAAAACCACATTTAAATAAAGGCATACTTAAAAAAAAAATTCAACCAAGAAACAGATTTAAAAAAATAAGATTAAATAAATATATAAAAAAAAATATAAGATACACAAAACAGATTTCAAATTAAAAAAAGACCAGAAAAAAAAAGTGACAAAAAGAAACAAAATTTAAATAAAAACAGGATTGAAATTTAAAAAGAAAACGAAAACGTGCAATTTAAAAAATAAATATCCAAACTCATACAATTTATAAATAAATAAGTAGAATAAAAATTAGGTTTTCAAAAAAAAAAAAAAGATTAAAAGAAAGCAAAAAAACAGAATTAAAACGAAAAAATGAAATAGCAATGCAAAAAATGAAACAAAATTAAACGAAAACAGAATTGAAAGAAAGCAAAAAATCAGAACCAAAATTCGAAATAAAAAATGTAAAAACAGGATTTTCGATATATAAATAAAACGAAAAAATTCCCTATTAAATTCGAAATATACTCAAATATGCAAAAATTGATGATAAAGGGAGTACATCGAACAAAAAACCTAAACATATGAACTATCACCAAAATAAGAGAGGGAAAATACCATAAACGATGGCCAAATAGAAGTGCTCCAACACCAACACCGCGAGTTAGATCTCGACAAATAATGGCTCGGCTCAAGTTCTATCAAAGGAGAAAATAGGAGAGAGGGAACCAATCTCGGTTGATCCAGAGTTCTATCAAAGAAGAAAGGAGAGAAGGAAGAAAGGGGTAAGAAGAGAGGTATTCGAAAAGAGAAAGGGTAAAGGAGAAAACGGAGACTAGCTGGGCCCGGGGGGTTAGGGTACGGCCCTTCGGTAATAAGGTGAATGGTTTAGGCTACGGCCCGTCAGAAATACCATATCACCTCGGCATTAAAATTTGAAATGCAGTTTTTTTATTGTGTTATATTAATATTATCAAATAAAGATCATACATTTAAATAAATTTTGAGAAATAAGTATGGGTAAAGTAAAGTAAACTATAGAAATATAATATATAACTAGCAAAAACCCTCGCGCAATTGCGCGGGCATTCATGTATATTTTTGTTGAACAATTTTTTTTTTATAATGTGCACTGTTTTAAAAAGGTATAATTGTTCATATTTAAGATTACAAGAATATTTCTTCACTAAGTGTGTTTTATTGATGATTTCAGATTTTTGGGCAAAAGTTTTCGGCATTCCAACAGTGTAGTTGTCTTCCTCTCCTCGCGCCGATAAAATCGATATATTATACTGCCCATTTCGGTACATATGAAGAAGGAGGCGAGTAATCTACCACACAAAAGTCTACACCAAATTCTACACGAAAACCACTCACACTATAATCACCATTCAACCCACCTTCCTCACCTACAATTACCAAACTACCCTCAATCCTCTCAACCATCTCTTGACCAATGGGAAGGCTCCAAATGTACTATAAATAGACCCCAAAGGCCCATGGGGCAGGATACACTTGCCCATGGGGCAGAATTCACTTTCTTCTCCCTTCCTTTAATTCTCTTTCTCTCCCTCTCCAAGCTCTCTCAAGAACTCTTAAGAACCACTCAAGCTCCTTTATTCGGGAATTTCCTCCATCACCAGATTCGAAGCTCTCTTCATTCGGTGAATAGATCCAATCGAAGAAAGTCGCAAAAGAGACACTCACAACCGGACTCGAAACCTTCTTCATCCGGCGAAAGCGTATTCTTAATCTCCGGTCTCGAAGCGTTCTTCAACCGGGAAAGTCGACTTATTCGAAACGAGAAGACCGCTCAATCGCTTAGCTCACTACCAATTCGAGCATCGATCGTTCTCACTCACAAGACCCTCTAAACACGTCGAAGCTCTCTTCTCGTTTTAGGTGTAGTCTTTTCAATTCTCGAATTACTTGTGTAAATATAACTTGTTTGATTCTAAAAATCTTTGTTCTAATTTGTGTTTTTAAATTTGATCTTTTATTTCTCTTTATTCTTTTAATTTTAGTTGAAATATTTTCCAAACAAATCTAGATCCAATCTTAATTCAAAACTAACTCAGAAATCTAGAGAATATTCCGTTACAACGGAACTCACAGTGCGTCACAATGGACTAGACGGTTATCCAATTAGTTAGAACTCCGTTGTAACGAACTTACTTGTCCGTTGTAACGGACATCCATTCCACTCTCTACGCCAGCCTACTCATACCAGTGCGTTGTAACGGATTAACCAATCCGTCGCAACGGACTTCTATTTTCATTACAACGGAACTCCCTCCATTGTAACGGACTATCTTCTGTGACTCTTTTTCGTTATTTCTTGTTAGTTTTGATCAAATCTTTGACGCAATTGCTCCTCGTGAAACGAATCTAAACACTTACCACTGTTCAAACATAGATTATAAATTTAGTTGATTTTTCGGGGTTTTAAACACTACGACACATTTAAAACACAAACCTAAAAACCCGTCAATCACTACGCATATAACACAATCAATGATCTCCTCAAGTATGAAGAACCAAAATCCTATCCATCGCAAGTCCATCTATAATGACTAAACCATGTCATGGACTCGCGGCTTTGGTCAAAATCCAATACATGTAACCTAACACATATCTACATTCCCGATTCGACAAGCACCTTGTCCCATGATTAGCAAAACATAATCATTCCTCGGCAAACGTACTAGTGTACACGTTCGGTCTATTATCCAATAATAGAAATGCTTCACTCTTAAGCAAGCTGAACTGTGACTAGGGTTATTTAGAAATGGCACTTTAAGTGTGATGGTTTCCCTGCACATAATCATCAATTATGCCGACGTCCACACAAGTTAAAATCAGGGTTCATGTAACCATCATATTACACAACCCGCACACAGTCACTACAACAAACAGACTGTTTTGGTACGGGCAAAAACCGTCCCAATAAGGTCCAAACCAGTCCCAATAAGGTTATTGGCACGGTTGGCCGTCCCAAACTGCTTGTACCAACAGATGGCGTACCTGTTAGCTACGGGCCGTCCCAATAAGGTTATTGGTACAGGGATTTTTGGGACGGGCCGTAGCAATAAGGAAGCATGAAGTGACAGGGTGCAGAAAAGGACATGTCAGAGCTTTTGCGACGGCCCGTCGGTATAGAGCTTTTGCGACGGCTACTTTTAGCGACGGCCCGTCGGTATAGAGCTTTTGCGACGGCATCATTATATGCATGTAAACCTTTGCGACGGCCCGTGGGTATTATATATATAATTTAAACATATTATTCATATTATTCATATTATTCATATTATTTATTACATATACTATCAATATTAAACACATTACTTAATTAATTATATTATAATTTATTATATATACCAACATACACAAATTACACATTCAAAATACACAAATATTTAACACACCTTAATACACACTCACACAAATTACTTAATTAATTATATTACACAAATTACTTAATTAATTATATTACAAAAATCACACTCGGAACTTCCCCGCTCGTACAGACCAAAAAAATCACACACACACACACACACACACATACACAGACACACACACTCCGAGAACTTCCCGCCTCCTGCCCCCTGCCCCTGCCTCCTGCCTCCTGCCTCCTGCCTCCTGCCCCTTCCCCTCCGAGAACTTCCCGCCTCCCGTTTCCGCCACAAGACCCTCGAAATCTCGCATATCCGTACCCAAATTTGAATCCTTATCATCGTCATCATTCTCCTCCATCTCACGACCAATTTTGCCCGTTAAATTCTATCTAAGGCATTTCGTCAAACACCTTCGATGCAGCGAATTTTGACGGTTTCTGCCCCTGCCACAAGACCCTCCTGCCTCCTGCCTCCTGCCTCCTGCCTCCTGCCTCCTGCCCCTGCCCCTGCCCCTTCGCCTCCTGCCCCTTCGCATAAAATAAACCCTAAATAAACCCTAATTGCGCAAAAATTGCGCATAAAATAAACCCTAATTAAGCTCTAAAATAAACCTTAAATAAACCCTAATTAAACCCTAATTAAGCCCTAAAATAAACCCTAAATAAACCCTAATTAAGCCCTAAATAAACACTAATTGCGCATAAAATAAACCCTAATTAAGCTCTAATCGCATAAAATAAACCCTAATTGCGCAGAAATTTAACCCTAATTGCAGAAATCGCAGAAATTAGGCCCTAATTAATCGCAGAAATCGCAGTAATCGCAGTAATCGCAGAAATTAAGCCCTAATTAAGCAGTAATCGCAGAAATCGCAGAAATTAAGCCCTAATTAAGCAGTAATCGCATAAATTAAGCAGTAATTGCATAAAAATAAACCCTAATCGCAGAAATTAGCCCTTAAATCGTAGAAATTAGCAGAAAATAAACCCTAATCGCATAAAATAAAAAATAAACCGCAGAAAATAAACCTGGCTGTGAGAGGAGAAGTCGCGAGAGAGGGGAGACGTAGCCGTCGCCAGTCACGAGAGGAGAAGTCGCCGTCGCCGCCGCCGTCGCCGTCGTCCAGCCATCGCCGTCGTCCAGCCATCGCCGGTTGCAGTCAGCGTTTCTACTTCGGCTTCGGCTGTGAGAGGGTCTCGGTGGTGGGGAAAGGATTTAGGGTTTAGAGGGCGTGAGAGGGGCTGAGAGAGAGCGAGAGGACAAAGGGGGGAAATGAGAGAGAGAGACGAGAGAGGGCGTCGGTTAGGGAAGTGTGCATTTTGTATTTGGGACGGGCCGTACCTAATTTGGGACGGTTTTTGGGACGGCCCGTACTAATAAAGTTGATATTTAGCTACGGCCCGTCCCAAATTAGCTGATGTGTTGTAGTGAGTGTTCATATAAGATGAATGCAAAATGATAAAAATTTTAAAATCTGAAATTGTATACTATAAGATAAGTTTTGGCTGATACAACGTTTACTACTTTATTAGACTACAATCTCAAACCTATGAAACTATCAGTTTAGATAACTAACTACTCTCTTCCTCCTCTAGGTATCTCAAACATATAGCTTTCGCATGATAATCGTGCTTAGCCTGCGAGAGTGACTTAGTAAACGGGTCCGCAACATTCCTGTCATTATTAATCTTCTCAATGATCACATCCTTGCGTTGCAAAATCTCACGGATCAAGTGAAATTTTCTGAATAAGTTCTTGGAGCGAATGATGTGCCCTTGGTTCCTTAGATTGTGCTATTGCTCCCGTATTGTCGCAATACACAACCACTGGTTCCGAGATACTCGGGACTACGCCAAGTTCGGTCACAAACTTCCTGATCCAAACCGCCTCCTTTGCCGCTTCCGAAGCAGCAATATACTCCGATTCAGTTGTAGAGTCTGTTATTGTGGGTTGTTTGGAACTTTTCCATACTACCGCACCACCATTTAGACAAAACACGTATCCACTTTGTGATCGAAAGTCATCGACACATGTTTGAAAACTGGCGTCGGTATATCCATTTATAACCAACCCGGATGTCTTTCCACCATAAATTAGAAATTGATCATTAGTCCTTCGCAAGTACTTAAGGATGTTCTTTACCGCGATCCAATGCATATCCCCTGGATTTGATTGATAACGCGAAACGACGCTCAATGCATAAGACACATCAGGGCGCGTACAAATCATGGCATACATAATCGATCCAACCGCCGAAGCGTATGAAACATTATTCGTCGCATTCTTATCCTTGCTCGATGTCGGACATTGATCTTTAGAATATGTTGTGCCACTCGACATTGGAAGAAGACCTTTCTTCGATTCCTGCATTGAAAACCATTTCAACACTTTGTCGATGTACGTGCTTTGACTTAAGCCGAGTAACTTCTTGGATCTATCTCTATAAATCCTCATGCCTAATATATAAACGGCCTCACCCAAATCTTTCATAGCGAAACAAGTATTTAAATACTTCTTAACATCTGTAAGCATCGGAATGTCGTTTCCTATTATCAAGATGTCGTTTACATATAGTACAAGAAATACTACGCGGCTCCCACTAACCTTCTTGTATACACAAGGTTCCTCTACGTTTTTCACGAAGTTATACTCGCTGATAACTTCATCGAAACGTATGTTCCAACTCCGAGAAGCTTGCTTCAATCCATAAATGGATCATTGCAACTTGCACACTCTATCCGGATTCTTTGAGTCGACAAAACCCTCGGGCTGTGTCATGTACACATCCTCTTGCAAATTCCCGTTAAGGAATGCGGTTTTGACATCGATTTGCCAAATTTCGTAGTCATAATACGCAGAAATGGCAAGTAGAATCCTTATGGATTTAAGAATTGCTACGGGTGAAAACGTTTCTTCATCTATACCATGAATTTGTTTGAAACCTTTCGCCACAAGCCTAGCTTTATAAGTGTTTACATTCCCATCCATGTCGATATTCTTCTTGAAGACCCATTTACATCCCACTGGTTTAACCCCGGGAGGTGGATCAATCAAGTTCCAAACTTGATTATCGTACATGGATTGAATCTCGGATTTCATGGCAGTATGTCACTTAATGGAATCCTCGCTTTTCATAGCCTCGCGGTAAGACGTCGGCTCATCTTCAATGAGTTCGACTTCATCATCATTTGCCACGATAAAACCATATCGTATTGGCACTTGACGAGTCATACCCGATCTACGAATTGCGCCTTGTGTACTTGACTCCGGATTGTCAACCATTGACGGAACCGGATCAATGTTCATCGGTTCAACATTCGTTTGCGGGTCTCGAATTTCTTCGAGATCTATTTCAGTCTCATTCACTCGCCTATAGATAAAATCCTCCTTAAGGAAGACACCTCTTCGAGCTACGAAAACTTTACTTTCGATTGGAAGATAGACATAATATTCTTTCGTCTCTTTAGGATACTCGACAAATAAACATTTCTCAGATTTGGGTTCGAGCTTGTCGGAAATCAATTTCCGAACATATGCTTCACAACCCCAAATCTTAACAAAAGACAACTTTGGTGACTTACCAAAACATATCTCATATGGCGTCTTCTGTACCGATTTAGAAGGTATGCGGTTCAATAAGAAAGCCGCTGTCTCTAGGGCATATCCCCAAAATGATTTTGGGAGGGAAGTTTGACTCATCATGGATCGAACCATGTCCAACAAGGTCCGATTCCTCCTCTCAGACATGCCATTCCATTGTGGCGTTCCGGCTGGAGTCCATTGTGGAACTATTCCACATTCCTTTAGATGATCTTCAAACTCATAGCTCAAATATTCACCACCTCGATCCGATCGAATGGCTTTAATTTTTTTGCCAACCTGATTCTCGACTTCGTTTTGAAACTCATTGAATTTATCA
This sequence comes from Luzula sylvatica, assembly GCA_946800325.1. Lineage (NCBI taxonomy): Eukaryota > Viridiplantae > Streptophyta > Magnoliopsida > Poales > Juncaceae > Luzula > Luzula sylvatica. The sequence goes on along the minus strand of OX326956.1, from coordinate 68,867,765 downwards.
AAAGTCTCCGCTTTGGCACACATCAAATAGATATAGCCATATCTACTATGATCGTCCGTAAACGTAACAAAGTATCGATAGCCTCCTCTTGCCTCGATGCTCATTGGTCCACACACATCGGAATGTATGAGTTCCAATAGATCGTTGGACCGTTCTCCGACCTTGGAGAATGGCGCCTTAGTCATCTTGCCAAGTAAACAAGATTCGCAATTCCCAAATGAATCAAATTCAAATGAATCTAGTATTCCATCTTTATGGAGTCCAGCAATGCGTTTCTCATTCACATGACCGAGACGACAATACCAAAAGAAAGTACGATTATCAAATTTAGGTTTAATCCTTTTTGCATTAACGTTATACATGGACTTATAATTTTCGTGATCAAAATTCAACACATAAATGTTGGGTATCGTCGTCACTATCGAGCCCCGCGCAGCGGATTGAGAGGCCCGGTCCGACCCGATCCCGAGGACCACGTCAACGACCCGAAAGTACGAATCATGAGATGCATCTAACCTATGAAATTAACTCTTAATTCATAGAGAATCATACCACGTGAAATTAATCACGGAGACGGGTTGACTCTTTTAGTTGCTGTCCTTTGCTTTGATTACGGCAACACGCGCGTCCCACGCCCACGCGATTCGATACCTTGTCCGAAGCTCCGATTTGTCGAATCCAACCGGATCTTGTCCGATTCGTCTTCGACCTTGCTCGTCCTTGCTCTCGATTGATCACAGTCGAAGATCTCAGTTGAGATCTCTCTACTCGTATCCACCTCGAGCTCTCGTCTATCGGTTACGGCGAATTCCCCTAAAATTCCCGTAATACTTGCTCAAATTTCCTCAACTTGTGACACAAGTTTAATCCCTTTTCTCTTAAGCACTAGATCTATTCTCTAATGGCAGCCAACAGAGATGAGAAGAAGAGGTCACAGATCTTAATATAAAGATCTAGAATTAAATGAGTATTTAATGAGTATCAAAAACTGTTAATTCAGAATTTGGATCACAGTGCGTCATGACGCACCATATGGTGCGTCACGGCGCACCAGTCACATTTACTGAATATAGCCATTATACAGTGTACCGTCATGACGCAAGATAACTTGCGTCATGACGCACTACTCATCTCAGAATTACTCTATGGTGCGTCACGACGCACCATATGGTGCGTCACGGTGCACCATGTAATTTCTGCCAGATTTGCATAATCTTATTATGCATCCAATCGTTTCGACGAACACGTATGTTTGTCTATACTCATTTGTACATTCAACTAGTTGATCTATAACTGTATTTCCTTCAATAAATACCATTTTCTAAAAGAACATTTCCATAGATAATAGAATCCTTACATATCGAAAACTCATGATTCCTAATAACGAATTCATAACCATCATTGGCTAATTTCGACACACTTATTATATTCTTACATAAACTAGGTACATAATAACAATTATTTAGTACTAGAATAAGTCCACTAGGTAAAGTCAAATTAACTACTCCTACGGCAAACGCAGCAACTCTTGCTCCATTTCCGACGCATAGATCGACTTCACCCTTTTCCAACTTGCGACTATTTCGTAGAACCTGCATATTACGACAAATATGAGTCCCACAACCGGTATCTAATACCCAATTAGTTATAGTTGAAATATTAACTTCAATAACGTTAATACCTGAGAGGCCGGTTTTCGAAACCGCCTTGCCCTTCTTCACCTCCTCGAGGTAAGACTTGCAATCACGTTTCCAATGTCCAGCCTTGTGACAATGAAATCATGTCTCGTCCTTGGATTTCTCCTTTCCCTTCTTGTTCGGCTTCGAACATTTCTTAGCCGAACTGCCCTTGGACTTTGATCTCTTGCGATCCTTATTCTGAATCGGGAGAACATTGCCAGCAATCTTTGCCTTGTTCTCTCCAAACGTCTTCAACGTCTCCGATTCAAAATTCTTGAGCATTCCGTGAAGCTCAGGGATCGTCTTATCCATCGAATGCATGTGATAGTTAGTCACAAACGGAGCAAACATTGGAGGAAGTGCACACAAAATCAAATCTTGTTGCATAATCTTCGACAATTTCTCTCCTAGCTTCTCAAGATGATCTATGAGAGCTTGCACCTTCAAAACGTGAGTGCTAACCGCGGACCCCGGAGGCATCTTGCAGTTTACCAACTCCTTGAGTGTATTGAACCGTTCAATACGCTCCTGCTCTTGGAATATTTCCTTGAGCACAACGTTTATGATGTGCGCATCCGAGTCCTTAAACTGCCTTTGAAGACTAGCGTCCATACATGCCAACATGAGGCACGTAACATCGTTTGAGTCCTTCTTAAGTTTCTCAAACTCGGCCGTCTCCGCGGCCGTAGCTCCTCGGCCCGGTTCCACTAGTTTCGTATCCAATACGTGGCTTTTACCCTCTTGCCTAAGAACTATTCTCAGGTTTCGGTGCCAATCTAGGTAGTTCCGACCCACTAGCTTTTCCTTTTCTAATACCGATCTAATCGATAAGGTGCTGGTGTTACTAGTAGACATGATCTACAAATGAAAATGAAAATTGAATTACTAACGATGCGTTACTTATCTTATAGGGCTTATATGATTATATGAAATAAACTAGTGCTATTTTATCGATTCGATAACCCTTATACCGAAACGGGACTCCAAATCCATAACACTTGAGATCCATATTTTACGATCCTCCCATAAGTGACTATGACCGACAAATGAGATCTCGATATTTTAGGTAGGATTAAATCCAATCGTATCCAATACGACTCTCGATCCTTTATAGAATCTCGGTGATGGATCGTATCCAATACAATCCAAATACCGTGTGTGCATTCTATGTATGCCCCGAACTCCAATCGGATTGGATTGGACGGTTAAATCACAACCATACCCAACTTATCGTTCAATTGAACTACTCACGTGCCCGACTATGGCCTGAAACCACGTGAGTCCCCAATTAACGCTTACCACCCGCATCAATATATACAATAATGCGTGCCCGACTATGGCCTGAAACCACGCACTATGTCATATTAATCTCGATGGATGTGGATGTGGAAGGCATTTCCATGATTTAAATATTTGTAAGGGATAATGCTAGACATGTTTAATTTCGTGACATAATCTAATTATATCACTATCACAAGATTTTCTAATGCAAATGGACTAATTTTGGGAGACTAAATTATCCTATAAATATCTAAATTTATATGTTTTAAATCGGTGCAAAGAATTTAAAAATTCGAATTTTGTAGTCAAATACTAATCTGGCAACCAGGGGCTCTAGCGTCACGACGCACCATTTGGTGCGTCATGACGCACGACCTCGTGTAATCTGTATTACACAGGATTTTGTACAGTCTGTCACGACACACCAATTCGTGCGTCATGGCGGACCATGGTACTTTGTACAGTGCGTCACGACGCACCATCTCGTGCGTCCTGACGGACCATCTTGGAGATCCAGCGTCACGACACACCGGGTGGTGCGTCACGGCGCAATGCTGGCATCTCCTCATGCCCGTGACACCCCTTGGCGTCCGTCACGATGCACCGGACGGTGCGTCCTGACGCACCCATGATGTCCCCGCAGCTAGCACAAGGCAACCCTTGGCGTGCGTCACGACGCACCGGACGGTGCGTCCTGACGGACCCAACCGTCCCCGCAGTACCGTGGCGCCCCATGCTGTGCGTCATGACGCACCAGTTCGTGCGTCATGACGCACCACACGATGGCAGCCAATTTTACCCTAATTCCTTATCTGTTTTCCGTCGTTTCTTCAACGACTGATCATGGAACCATTCCATGATCATCACTAGATCACTGCAGTCATCCAATGACCGATTCTATAGTGATTTCACTTGTGATTTTATTCGAATTCAATTTCGATCACCAATTGTATGCTAACGGGTACAAACTTTGATAACCCGTGCGTGTATCCAATACCACTGATGGGAAATCAGTCCGGCACGGGTACAAACTTCTCTTTTCGGTTTTCTCTCTTTTAATGGATATCCAATATCTATTAATTTCTTTTCTTACTTCGTCTGTTCAGAATGAGAGAGTAATCCTATTTATAGGATTAGGACATCTAAGAGGCACCTTTTGGACTCACCAATTCGTGTGTACCAAAACTGCCATAAAACAGCAAATTAACATAGTCCATCATGACGCACCATCTCGTGCGTCATGACGCACCATGTTAAATAAACTTTCCAAAAGTTTCTGGACAAAATTCGCATCCTACCGTCATGACGCACCATATGGTCCGTCATGACGCACCATGCAATTTTTCTTGAATTTGGCTAAGTCCACAACCTTTGTGAACCAACACTGTGGTGCGTCATGACGCACCATCTTGTGCATCATGACGCACAGTGTTATTTCGCCCAATTCTGCATAATCCTATTATGCATTTTTCTGTCTTATCGAACGTCCATATTCGTGTGTCCTTTTGTACATTTTTACGGTTGACCTGAAACTAAATTTCCTTCAGATTTTCGGAACCTTTGCCATGAAAGATGGGTAAAGAGCCTATGATGCTCGGATCGGCCTTAAAGTTCGGTATATTTGGCCTAATAAAATTGTAGTTATCTTCTACGATATTTGGGGCCACTAGTTCCCTTAAAGTTTTTGGCCTTGGAGCCCTAGTTTCATCACCCATGTTTGAATTTAAATGAGTAGAGAGAGAAGGGAAAGTTTGAGTTTGAAGTTGAGGTTCGTCTTGATCTTCTTGTGTCAGTTCCTTGCTCTTTTTAGAGCTCTTGTTCCTTCTTTCGATTTCTTTGACAAATGGAAGTAATTCGCCTTTTCGTGATCTTGTGTTGTGCATAAAGCTTCTTTCCTTCACCTAGATTGTCACAAAAGAAACAACGAAGTGAGTAAACAAATTTATGAATTTAAATCTCAAATTTTGATCTATAATATTGACTTAAACACCGTTCCACGACAGCGGCGCCATTTGATAGACGGGTTTTTAAGGCGTGTTTTAAATGTGTCGTTGTGTTAAAACCTCGAAAAATTAACTAAATTTATAATCTATGTTTGAACAGTGGCAAGTGTATAGATTCGTTCCACGAGGAGCAATTGCGTCAAAGTTTGGATCAAAACTAAACAAGAAATAACAAAAAAGAGTCACAGAAAGTAGTCCGTTACAACGGAGGAAGTTCCGTTGTAACGAAAGTGGTAGTTCGTTGCAACGGATTGGTTATGCCGTTATAATGCACCGGTTGGAATTGCTGGCGTAGAGAGTGGGATGGAAGTCCGTTACAACGGACAAGTAAGTTCGTTACAACGGAGTTCTAACCGATTGTTTAACTGTCTAGTCCGTTGTAACGCACTGTGAGTTTCGTTATAATGGAATATTCACTGGATTTCTGAGTTAGTTTTCTATGTGAGGATTTAAATTGAGATCGAATCTGGTTTTGTTTGGAAAATATTTCAACTGAGATTAAAAGAATAAAGAGAAATAAAAGATCAAATTTAAAAACACATATTAGAACAAAGATTTTTAGAATCAAACAAGTTATATTTACACAAGTAATTCGAGAATTGAAAAGACTACACCTAAAACCGAGAAGAAGGCTTCAACGTGTTTAGAGGAACTCCTTCCTTGTGAGTGTGAATGATTGATGGTTGAATCGCTAGAGAGCTAGGCGATTGAGCGGTATTCTCGTCTTGAATAAGTCGACTTTCCCGGTCGAAGAAGGCTTCTAGACCGGAAATTAAGGGCACGCTTTCACCGGATGAAGAAGGCTTCGAGTCCGGTTGTGGTGTGTCTCTTTTACGACTTGCTTATATCTCTTCACCGAATGAAGAAAGTTTTGAATCCGGTGATGGAGGAAATTCCGAATTAATGAAACTTGAGTGGTTCTTAAGTGTTCTTGAGAGTGCTTGGAGAGGGAGAGAGAGAGAGAGAGAGAGAGAGAGAGAGAGAGAGAGAGAGAGAATTAAAGGAAGAAGAAAGTGAGAGAGTAGAAAAGAGTGTCCTGCCCCATGGGCCCTTGGGGTCTATTTATAGTGCACTTGGAGCCTTCCCATTGGTCAAGAGATGGTTAAGAGGATTGAGGGTAGTTTGGTAATTGTAGGTGAGGAAGGTGGGCTGAATGGTGGTTATAGTGTGAGTGGTTTTCGTATAGAATTTGGTGTAGACTTTTCTGTGGTATATTACTTTCCTCCTTCTTCATATATGTACCGAAATGGGCAGTATAATATATCGATTTTATCGGCGCGAGGAGAGGAAGACAACTACACTGTTGGAATGCCAAAACTTTCGCGCAAAAACCTAAAATTATCAATAAAACACACTTAGTGAAGAAATATTCTTGCAATCTTAAATATGAATAATTATATACACAAAGTTGTCATTTGAAAGAGCTAAAATCTCTAAATTATACACTAAAAATGTGCTTAATTTTCCTCTTATCAGTATCGTATCTTTTATTACATAACTTTTCATCAAGTTTTACAAACACTACGAAAGTTTATTTTTCGATTCATAACAATCTTTTATTTTTTCGAGGAGGCGAAATAACGTGTTTTTTAGATGGTTTGGATCAAATCTTTTACTACTTAACTTTACACCAAATTGTACAAACATAAAAAAAAGTTTTCTTTCCGATTCATGGCAATCTACACCAAATTTTAGAAATACTAAGAAAGTCTGTTTTCGATTCGATAACTTGTTTTTATGTTTAGAGGAGTTCAAATAACGTGTTTTTAGATCATTTGTATTGTATCTTTTGCTACAAAAAATTTCACCAAATTTTACAAACATTAAGAAAGTTGGTTTTTCGATTCATAACCATCTGTTACTTCTCTGAGGAGTCAAAGTAACATTTTTTGAGATGGTTTGGATCAAATCTTTTACGACTTAAATATTCACCAAATTGTACAAATACAAAGAAAGTTTTCTTTTCGATTCATAGCAATCTTTTTACGCTTTGAGGAGTTGAAATAACTTTTTTTAGATCATTTGTAACGTATTATTTACTACATAACTTTTCATGTAATTTTACAAACCCTATTAAAGTTTGTTTTTCGATTCAATAACTTGTTTTTATGATTTGAGGAGTTTACATAACGTGTTTTTAGATCAACTGTATCGAATCTTTTAGACATAAATTTTCACCTAATTGGAGAAACACAAAGAAAGTTTTCTTTTTGATTCATAGCACTTTTTTCGTTTTGAGAAGTTCAAATAACTTGTTTTTAGATCATTCGTATCGTATCTTTTACTGCATAATTTTTCACCAAATTTTACAAACACTAAGAAAGTTTGTTTTTGATCCATAACAATCTTTTAATTCTCTGAGGAGTCCAAATAACGTATTTTTTAGATGGTTTGGATCAAAATCTTTTACTAAACTTTACACCAAATTGTACAAACATAAAGAAAGTTTTCTTTTCGATTCATAACAATCTTCACCAAACTTTACAAACACTAAGAAATTATGTTTTTTGATTCAATAACTTATTTTTATGCTTTTAGGAGTTCAAATTGTAATAAATATCAAAAATAGGGGTTTTGACATTTTTCGTGATTCTTTACAAATAATATTTTGAATCGAAAATTAGTTGTTAAATATTTAATTATTTTGGAATCAGAAATTGTATTGATTATATTTGAGTTTTCATGAAGATATATTAGCAAATTATCAAACTATTTTCGGTACCAAAAGAATAAAATTAATAACAGTAGAATTTTTATAAGGTTTTGATTGTAATTTTAATTTGAGAATAATTTTGAAAATAAAAATTTAAAAGGACTCATTTTTTCACAAGTATTACTTATGTCTCAAATTAAGATTGTCATGGTAATATAACTTAATTATTGATTATTTAGATTTGCAAGGGCTATATCTGAATTAGTAAAATATATAAAAGTTGGGGTTATATATGAAATGTCCCACATCTTTTCATTTTGTTGGTTCCATTTTATTCGGGCCGAAGAAGCCCAATTCTCCATTCTTTTCCTTAAGCGGTTTTGGTTATTTAATTATATAAAGGAATATGTACGAGTCTTCCGTTATCTTCACTTAGGGTTCACTTCGCCAGAAAGAAAAGATAGCCGAATCTTTTTACGCATTGAGAAATTCAAATACATTTTTTTAAATTATTTGAATCGTATCGTTTACAACATAATTTTTCATCAAATTTTACAAACACTAAGAAATTTTGTTTTTCGATTCAGAACAATTTTTTAATTCTCCGAGGAGTCCAAATAACTTGTTTTTGAGATGATTTTGATCGAATCTTTTACTACTTAGATTTTCACCAAATTGTAAAACACAAAGAAAATTTTCTTTTCGATTAATAGCAATCTTTTTACGCTTTGGCGAGTACTATTAACTTGTTTTTAGATCATTTGTATCATATCTTTTAGTACGTAACTTTTCACCAAATTTTACAAACACTACGAAAGTTCGTTTCGATATTCATGACAATCTTTTACTTCTCTAAGGAGTCCAAATAACGTGTTTTTGAGAAGTTTTGGATCGAACTTTTCGTCAAATTGTACAAATACAAAGAAAATTTTCTTTTCGATTAATAATAATATTTTTTATGCTTTGAGTAGTTCAAATAACTTGTTTTTAGATCATTTGTACTTTATCTTTCACTACATGACTTTTCACCAAATTTTACAAATACTAAGAAATTTTGTTTTTCGATTCATAACAATCTTTTAATTCTCCGAGGAGTCCAACTAACTTGTTTTTGAGATGGTTTGGATCGAATCTTTTACAACATAAATTTTCACCAAATTGCACAAACACAAAGAATTTTTTTTTTCGATTCATAGAAATCTCTCTCTCTGACTCCTCTCGCCAGCCCTCCTCTCGCCAAACACTCTCTCCCCAAACCCGTCTCTCTCTGCAAACCCGACGCTATTAACGAAAGAAGCTTCCTCTCTCGCCAAAATTAGTGTACGATAGAGAATCAATGATTTGCTCAATTTTTGCTGAAAATCCAGAAATTTGCTGAAATTTGCTCAATTTTTGCTGAAAATTCCATGAAATTCCAATAAAATATCCCTAATTTTAGCAAATTTGGATAAAATAACCCTAATTCCAGAAATTGGTCGCTATATTTGTCTTCTCGAAAACCCTAGGCGAACGGAGAAGAAAGAGAGAGGTGAACGGCAGGGAATACCATGGCGAGAGAGGAGAGTTGGCGAGAGAGAAGACCTCGGCGAGAGAGTGTGTGGCGAGAGGAGAGCTGGCGAGAGAGGCGGGTTTGGGGAGAGTGTGTTTGGCGAGAGGAGAGCTGGCGAGAGAGAGGGGTTTGGATTTGGGTTTAATTAATGGTTAATGGGTTGGGTTATAATGGTTAACGGGTATGATTATGGATGTATATTTTTATATTTTAAATTTTGTCTTGTCATCAATAAAAGTGAGCAGTTAACTAATGGAAGGGACAAAAGTGAGCAAAATCGAGAATTCAGGAGGTAAAATGAACAAAATTAAAGTTTGGGAGGCAACTTGCACTTTTTTATACAGTTCAGAAAACAAAAATGAGTTTATTTCTTTTAATAAATAAACAACTACACGAGCACGTTTCATGTTCTAGGTTCATTTACAAAAAATATATCCAGAAAACTTAATCGTTCGAACATCTGGTTCGGGTTGTGTCAAACAAATCGACTAATAATGAAGCTATTTTAATTTAGATCGATCTAAAAAACCTTCGGTTATAATTATACTTCGTTTACAGTTTGGGGGAATGTATAATATTAATGGCAAATTAACTCTTTTGTCATATTTATGCCATTTTAATTACTCTTTTTGTATTTTTTTTTTATTGAAAACTCTAATTAAGACAGAATAATAATACGGTCAAATAAATCAATCATAATTTGATACGGATAATAAATTTGTGATATTAATTAATCAATTATGAATTCCAAATAAGGCACAAATTTATGTAATATATGTTATATTATATAGGATTTCAAATTCTTTTTAACTATCTTCTTCATTTGGGTGTTCGAAGTGAAATCATCATAAATGAAAAATCAGTAACTAATGTTTTACTTGCATTTGTTCGTTTTTAGGGTGAGAGCGCTTTCTAGATTAGGGTCTCATGCAAGAAACATAGAGGGCTGTTGTAACTATTCTTTCCCTTCTTCATTTTTGTTTTCTTGCTCTTGGCTTCTTTCTTCCCTTCTTTCTCCTCTCTGAACTCTCGTACATATATACTTCCTGTGTTGTAAATTCTAAAGAGATATAAGAAAGAAACTAGAGCTGATATGACAGGGCTAGAAAGGTGGTTTTGCATGAAAAGTGAAATAGCATGTCAAAATTTAATTTAGACCTCTGATAAGGCTAACATATGTATGTAGGCTCCGTTTGACAACTCTGTGTAACTTACAACAACTTCATGATGAGCTCTTGGAACCCTAGAGACGAAGGAATTTTAAACATACAAAAAACAAAGACATGACAAGAAGAAATTTACAATTAAGAAGAATGGAAAAGAGTCAACTCAAAACAACAACAAAAAAAGAGTTTGCAAAAGTCTCGTCATTCTAGATATTCATCGCAAGTACTCAAAAATTCAATATGCTTACTTACCAATTCTTCTCACAACTACAACAATAAGAGAATCTATGTATCTAATGGGTACCCACTTGTTTTGGAAGTAGTGTTTCCAAGACGTTTTTCGTTTTGAAAATCTTGAAGTCAAAATAATTAAGGAACTCAGTTCCACGGATCAAATTTTGAACTCGAACAAATCAAATCATGTTCGATTTCGGTTCGATCGTTATCGAACATGTTCAGTTCGGTTCGGTTCGTTATCAGCTTCAAATATTTCTTTTTATTGTTTGAATTCGGTTCGTTCGATTTCGAAAAAAACCCAACATTTTTGGAAATTATGGAAAACTCCTTATTTTTTTAGATTCTCTCAAAAATCCCTTATATTTTTTGCTTCCTCCAAAAACCTCCTAACATTTTTAGATTCCCTCAAAAATCTCCTACCTTTTTGTTATAGTTTTGAAAATGACCATTATACCCCTTCCCATAATTTCATTTTATAAATATCCATAATTTAATAAATAATAAATAGATATTAAAATTCAAGAAATAAATAACACATAGATGTTAAAATATTATAATAAATAATACATGGATATTAAAATATTATTACAAATAATACGTAGATATTAAAATATTAATAATTGTTGAAAATGATTTTTTAATATCAATATATTATTTATTATAATATTTTAATATCTATGTATTTTTTATTATAATATTATAATATTTTGTATTTTTTATAATAGTTTAATATCAATTTATTATTTATTAAATTATAGAGAATTGTAAATAAAATTATGGGGGTATAATGACCATTTTTAAAAACATAACAAAAAGATATGTGTTTTTTTAGGGAATCTAAAAATGTTAGGGAGTTTTTGGAAAAAACAAAAAAATATAGGGATTTTTGAGAGAATTTAAAAAAGACAGGGAATTTTTCATAATTTGCAGAAAAGTTTGGTAGTTTTTGAAGAATTCCCCTTTATTTATTATTGAACATTCGAACGAACACATCCTTGTTTGAGTTTGGTTCATTTTTATCGAACTGAACCGAACATGCTCGAGGAAAATTCGAACGGTTATCGAACGAACAATTTGCGGACGAACTCAATTCAAATTCGAACGGACATCGAACTTCAAACAATATTGACATCTGTAATATTCTTACCATGAAGTTCTATCGTGCATTTTTTAAATCTTGTCGCACAATTTTTTAAGTGTATGATTGAAATTAAAAGAAGCATTTTGATCTATGTTTCCAATTCAATCTTTTAGCATAACTCAAGATACATTATTTGATACCCCACCAATTTCAGGGGTAAAATTATAATTATTCTCTCTCTCTCTCTCTCTCTCTCTCTCTCTCTCTCTCTCTCTCTCTCTCAAGTATGAAATTAGTAAGTAAAATCATGAACAACATTTATCATTTTGCATGCCCAAACATGACTTATTCTATCATTTCGTAAGGAGCTCCACTCACCTAAGCGAAAATAACGAAGAAGGAAACTAAATTATAAACTCCGTATGTTTGTGAAATTTTCAAAATATATCTTGTTTAGAACATGAATTTACATTCAAATTAAAAATCGTAGAAATTTTAAATTTTATATATTTAATAGTGTGTATATTTTTAATAAAATGGAGATAAATAAAAGAAAAAATAGAAAGGACGATAGAAGCTACAAATTGGAAAATATGCTAATAGTGTTATTGAAGTATTTATACTACTATATTATACGTATTAAAAATTTCCAAATGAATACAAATGTCCTTTTTTATTTTATGGTCTATTGTTTTGGTAGCTAATTGTGTAACGAATTACAATAATGAGCAACATTTAGTGTTGCGTTAATTTTTTAACCAATCGTGTAACGAGTCACAATAATATATTTTTTGATTTTATGTTCTATTATTTTTGCAGCCAATCATTTAACGAGACACAATAATGGACAAGATTTTGTGTTGCATTACTTTTGTGCCAATGGTGCCACGAGTCATAATAAGATCAAATAAAATGAATGTACTAAAAATATCTAAATAAATTCATACTAATACTTATTTTAATATATAAATAAATTCATAGTATTTTTAATATAATATTAATATCTAAGAAACCATAATAATATTTATTTTAATATATAAACAAATCCATAGTATATGTATACGCAATTTTAGAAAGGTATTTATGCTCCCATGAAAGAAAGAAAAACATGTATTTATGTTTCGTTGTAAAAAAAATTAATAATATTTTTTATTTTAAAATATTTACACGATAATTAACAAATTAGCTCTATTTGGAAAATAATATTAATTCTTATCCTTGTAAATATAGTACATATAATATTTTTGAGTAAAATAGAATAATAATAATAGCACATATATATAGTATAATGAATCATGTATAATTATTATAAAATTTAAAATAAAATATGAGTCAAAAATTGTTCGTAGCCGCACAAGTCACAATTATCAAAATAAAATGTATCTCCTATAAAATTTAAAATACAGGTATGATCATTTTATAATTTTCTAAAATACAAATTATTTTTTCTAATAAATGGAGAAGACTAATATGTCCTACGTCAATTGATGTCAATGAGAATTGAATCCACAACTTCTCACAAATTATTTTTTTTTGTGTTTCACAGTCAACCAACTGAGATATAAGTTTATTGACTAAAAAAAAATATGTACAAATTATAAAAGAAAATGAAAACAAGTTTTTTATTAATATTTTCGAAGCGGAGTGAGGTACCTCTTGTTACCTTTAATCTAGCAACCTTTACTGATGTTTGTATATTACAAATTGATTTAAAAAACGAAAACAAATGAAAAACTATGTAAAGTAAATGAATAACAAATGTTTTATTATCCAAAATACCTTTATGTACAAAAAGTCCTATACCATATCCTTCATATTTCTCAATTAATATTATGAAACATGGAAGAAATTTGATTTTATGTAGCAAAAAGTCCAGGTGGCCTCCAAATATCACACTTTTTGTATAATAGACATAATTGAAAATGATATGTGGATGACAATTCATTTTCTCAAAGAAAACTTAAAACAAATCATTTTCTGAAAAAAAACTTACAACAATTCAAAACTCCACTCAAATGGTCTTAATTCACATAAATTAGGTTTTCAAACTGGTACTAGAGAGCCATTCAAGAAATTAAGATCAACCCCCACCTAATTAGCTAGAACTTATGTGTCTCGTGTCCATAATTACATCCACAATTCGACTTGCCAAGTTGAATGGCCAAATCACCATCACTGGCCATTGACATTGTTGGTGCGATTGGCGCTCCGTAACATGTAAAACTCGAGCTTGAGTTACCATAATTTCGGTTTAATGATTGGTTCTGCGAAGGCCTAGGGAGAACATGCCCAATAAAGCAATCATTGTTTAAGGAATGAGGTTGAGATGAAGGATAGGGTGTAGTAGAGTAAGGTTTTGATGATGAATTGGAAGAATACAGAAATGTTTGCATGCTTGATGGGTTTAATGTTTGTTGTGGTGGTCTCGTTTGTACTGGTCGGTACGGTGCGCATTGATCTCCTAAACTTCCAGTACCACCACCTCCAACGCCTCTGTGCGACAAATTTCCAAGTGGAATTGATTGCATGCCTCCAAGATTGACATCTCTTATACTGAAAGTAATCGATACGAGATTATGAGTTTGAACTTGAGATATTGTTTGTCCTTGCAACTTACAAAATTGAGATTATTTTTTCTTCTCAAAAAAAAAAATTGAGTTTTGGTATAATTTGAAAGTATTTTGCTTCGTTGAAGAAAAAATAATGAGAGGAGAGTGGAAGATCTAAATAGTAAAAAAATCAACAATAACACCGACCAAAAGTGGAAGATAATGCAATTGAGATAGAACCTAACTAAATACTGGAAACCAAAAATCACAAATTTTTGGTCTTTAGAGGGGTATATTGAACTAACCATAAGTGTACGAGGTAATATCTTATGATTGATCCACTAACCTCATATGTGTTGGCGAAACTCCTAGACCTTCATTACCAAATACGAGCTGGCGAGCTCGATTAAGGGTCTCAGTCTCCCTCTCTATCCAACAAAAGGAAAACGAAATAAGGATTAATTAATGTTATACCAAAATTGAAAATATTAAGATATGCTCATATATAATTATAGTGCGGATAAACTTGCCTTGTCGATGCCGGTTCATGTGACCACCCAATGCTTGAGACTTGCAAAACTTAAGTGAACAAAATCTACACTCGTAAATTTTTGCACTTTCATCCTTCCCACCATTTTTCTTATTAGTTCCTGACAAATATCAACCCACAAATTAGTTAAGCTAACTATGACATTTCACTTTAATCATTCTATTATTATGGTTTGAGTCTTGATTTTGAAAATTCGACAAAAATTAAGGGTTTTGATTTGCTTACTAGTAGTAGTTTCCGTAGAAGCGACAGTAGTTGTCGAGCTCTCCTCGAAGGCTTCCTTGCTGTACTCCTCTGGCAAGTTATTGAGGTCTAATGGATTCCCTTCAGGCCTCCTTCAAAAGAAGAAAATAAATAAATAATCAACAAACAACTTGAAATGAAAGTATATACAAGGGTTTCTTGTAATTGTATTTACATTATGCAGCGAAAAGCTATGAAATGAAGAGATTGAAGGTAATGGAAGAGTTAAGAATTCTTGAAAGAAAAAAAAGACTGAAGTTTGTGGGACAGCGACTTCGTTTTTAAAAGGGTTGGGCTCCATCCATCTCAATGTTATAGAGAGAGAAAGAGAGAGACGCCTGAAAGAAAGCCATTCTCTCAGTGTTCGTCTGTGCACAGCCGTCCCTTTCTCTCTCATCTCTCTCTCTCTCATTATGAAAAGAAGCAGACGAGTCTTGGTTTCTGTGATAATGAGACGAGAAGGGTTTGGGTGCAAGTTGTAGTGCTTTTATTTCAATCCGATATTCTGTAAACATCAGAAACTCTGTATCCTGTGTAATAACTCACAACACCAATAAGAATACATGAGGTTTAGACACAGAAGATATTTTCTTGTTTTATTTGGTCGGATGAGGAGTTGTTTCTTTCTCTCTCTTTATCTGAACCCTAATCTAGTCTAGTCTATATGTTGCACCGCTCTCTATCGATTCCACATTGTGAGCTAGGTTGCCTTGAGTGTGTTCTTCTCTGCTCTTCTTATCTTCTGTAAGCTTTCTAGATCATTTACTTTCTTTCATGTTAACTTCACATTACAGAATCCTGTTCAAATTGATTTGTGGTTAATGGTGTTGCAATTTGAAGATAGAGAAGCTAGAGCCTGCAAGAAGACAAAGGCACCTCTTACAAAGCTTTTGTTGGATCTTTAGTTGAGTTGAGAAGGGTGGTAGGGTTCCTGCATTTTCAGCCTATAAGATTAGTCCTATCCTTTTAGCCTCAATTGTTATCAAGTGCACCGGTTTAGATAATTTCATGTCATCTCCATTGCTTGCCTCAGAACAATATCTCATATATAAATAAGAGTGGTGATGCATGTCCCCGTTAAAATCTCCCTAAATCGATTGATGTGTTGGCGCCTGCAATAATGATGATGGTAAACTATGAATATTTAATTTTTTCCATCCTATATAGGAAAAGAAAATAAAAAAGATCCACTGTTTCAAGCATCATCAATTTATTTAATATTTTAAACAAATTTGTTTACCACCATTTATAATATTAAATAATCAAATTTATAAATTTGGAAAAAAAATTATTTGACCGAATTAATACACCGTTTAACATGTGTTAAACGGATACACATGAATAAAATATCATAAAAAATAAAAATAATAAGTTCGCAACAGTTAGCAAAATAAAAATGAAAATATTTTGCTTTTTAAAAAAATTGAAAATAAAATAATAAAATTTGTTAAATAAATATGACTTGTCATTTGTAAAATCAAATATAATAAATAATTAAATAAACCAAATAATTTTTAATAATTTGGTTCATAACATAATAAATGTCGTTTACCATCTAATTAATACTATTCTGCCACATAATTAATATTATATATTAATTTACATAATTTTATTATTTATCATGTATTGATTTGAATTTAACATTAATTGAGTCCATTAAATTGCTGCCAACACATCAAGTATTGCTGGGAAAGTAGAGGGGGCAAATATAATTTTTCTATAAATAAATACATTAAAAACATTTAACGATGTGCTAACGAGGTAAAACATGTTAAAACGACACATTAAAACTTTTACATTGAAACATTCAAATTTGAATTGGATCAAATAATGTTATATTTTCTATATAATCATATTTTATGTTAATCATTTGTACAACACACAAACAGATTTCTCCCTCTATATTTCTAATAACCTTCCATTTTGTAACAATGTATATAATCTTACATTTCTTACTATTACCCATTAACACGTTAAACGAGATGAACTAGTAGGTCATCGACTTAGTGAATTTATCTATTAATCCGTAAAAAACGATTATCCTAGTCGGTATTTATTTATCATTTATAATATAATTATTTAAAATTTTAAAAAACTATAATGTAAATTTTAAAGATAAAACAAACATACATATTGTAATTTAAAATTTTTAAGTCCAAACAAAAATTCGATACTAGAATCTAATGACAGTTACGAAAAAAAAATTGAAATTGAAAAAAAAGTTTCCAAAAAAACCCTGGTTTTCGAAAACTGTTGGGATTTGGGGGTTTAATTTTGTATTAAAGAATTATTGGAGAGATTGGTTGGACGAATTTGGGGGATGGATAACAAAAACTATATATAATTATGACTTACACGCTTGAGAGGGAGCACCAAAGAGTTTCTAATTTTTCTTTTTTTTATTGGATAAGGATACACAACTCCAAAGAGTGTACACACATAAATAAATAGATAGATAAATATATACAAAACACCAAAAGGTGCACACTCATTAATATATAGATACAATATTTCAAGATAGAGTAATGATAGAAGCCATGAAAGAATCCATGAATTTTTCCATGAATGGTAACGTGGCACCTCGTGATTGGTTGCAATAAAGTTGGGTAAAAATTGCAACCAATGACAAAGTGCCACGTCACCATTAATGGAAAAATTCATGGATTCTTTCATGGTTTATATCATTACTCTTCAAGATAAGGGTGAGATTGTTTTCTACACTCCTTACTCTAATTTTTCACATAATTTTCTCTCTATTTTCAGAATTTTTTTTCTCGCTAAACGTATGAGATGTGTTGCATTTATAGATCACATGCACTCTCTCAAATACAACTTTTTGTTCATATGGATAAAACAACCTTACATAACATTCTAATTTATCCATACACAGTACCTTTCACACTTGTTCACATACTAATTTATTTATTACATATTAATTAAATTAGTAATTGTACACAACATGCTCTCGCAGTAGGTTATTGATCCTACATTGGATATTTTATTCACACTATAAAATTAGTTTAACTTAATTCAATCCACACCCTACACCTCATCATCCTGCTCCAATCATGTTGCGAGAGCATGTTGTGTAGAATTACTCTAATTAAATTACCTAATTTTAAAAACATTAATTTTAATAGAAACAACTTTTTTTAAAAAAAGTTTTAGAAACAACAGTTTTATAAAACAAGGATAAAAAAGGGCAACTAAATATCATAAATATGTGAACATCTTTTTTCTTTTTTTTTGAGGGAGGTGTTGGCCAATGAGGCCGAATTTTTCATTATTTGTTTATGGATCCTACTAGATCTCTCGAGATCAATATGAATCCGATCAGATCTACGAAGTTCATCTGGTATCAAACTTTTAGATTTACCAACCAATGATAAATCTGCTTGGTCATCCATCACATTTTTCATTATTTTTATGGATCTCAAACAAAATTAGAGTTCAATTCCACTCCCACTAACTCTTTTGGAATTAAAATATTTCTCCAAGAAACTTCTGTTTGAGTTATGTAAACCCAGTTTTCAAATGGAAAGTAGAATTGATATCCCTTGGAATATCCAACAAACAAACTCTTATCAGGATTTGGCGCGTGTTTATCGGACATCGTCCTTTAACATAAGTATCGCTGCCAAACATTTAAGAAAAGACAAAACCGAAGTTTTTTCATACCATATCTTAATATGGCGTCTTCTCAACTGACTTAGATTAAATATAATTCAATATGAAAGCATTCATCTCTAGAGCATAATCCCAAAATGATTTGGGAAAATCAATTTGATTCATCAGATTAATGATCAAATTTTTCGGCTCAAATATTTGTCATCTTGATCCAAGCGAAATGGTTTAATTTTCTTGCCTAGTTGAGCTTTAACTTTATTCACGAATTCTATGAACCCATCAAAGAATCCCGACTTTTGCCTTATAAAAAAAGAATATTTATGGCTAGGCTCAATAGACAACACGGCCAACACGGCCAACGGAGCTAATTTCTCTACTTACAATATATTTTAATAAATATATTTTTCTTATTTATTGTTTGTTTTGTCGATATCAAAAGGACATTACTACGTGTAAATACGAAATAAAACAAAAATGAACATATACATAAAAAAAAATAAAGTATTTAATGAGGTTGGAAAGAAAACATGACAAATATTTGTTTGTCTATAATAAAAATAAAATATAGACAAAATGACATTAGTAAATGTAGATAACATTAGTACAAAAAACAAAACAAAAAACATGATAAAATAAATTAATAAATATCATCAAACAAATATGAAAATTATTAAATAACATATTGGTTTGATATAATATCATAAAATAAATTAATGAATATCATCAAACAAATATAAAAATTATTAAATAACATATATTATCATAAAATATGAAAATTTATTAAATAACAAATACATGTTGAATACGAAGTGAAGGAAATAGTTAACAAAAAAACATGTTACATAAAAAAGGAGATGAAGTAATATAATGAGGTTGGAAATAATTTTTTTGATATATTATCATAAAACAAATGTGAAAATTAATGAATATCATCAAACATGATACGAAAGTCAAACAGATGATTTGACTCATTGTGGAAGCTCAAAATCATTATCTCTTTAAAGAGAGATAAATATGATTCTTATCACATAGAAATGTTATAGATTTTATTTTATAAAAAGCTGAAATTTCTATCATACCCATCATAATATGTAAAATAATTGACGGCCGAAAATATTTATGACATGATTTATGATAAAATAACTTGCAAAATTCAAATTTTTTGAATGGATTCAATTTAATTTATATAGATTGGATTAGGATAAAATTTCACGATGTTTTGAGTTTTCATTCATGAAAATCAAAAAATTTACCAAAATAAACGATTGTGAAAACATATTATCGTTTTGTTAGATAAAATTATGAAAATCACACCAAATTTATTCTACAATGTATCTCTATGATTTTGATAATATCCATATGGTTGAAATTTGATTTTGATATTTATATTTAGCGAAATTAACTTTGTTGGCTGTGTTGTCCATTGAGCCTAGCCGATATACAAACACTACAAGCTCGGTAAAAATCTTGAAATACTTGTATTATTTTCTAGCTTCCGATTTTGTTGTTTCTTACATACACATATACATGAGTTTCAATAATTCAAATGGACTTTCTCCTTCCATGGAGAATATTATCTTTGTCATTTTATCTAGTAAACAAGACTTGCATATCTCATCAAATGAGCTTAAGATTCCACCTTATGGAAATTATTTATGTGTTTCTTGTTTATTTCAACAATTTACATGTCTCATAAGATCCTACATCGAAAAGCATAAACTTCCATCTAATGGAAGTTAGTTATACAAATTTCGTTTATGTGGCCTAAACGACAATGCTAGAAAACAAGTTTCTTTCATAACATTTAGTTTAATCCTTTTTAGTATTTATGTTATATATTTGGACTTTTAATTATTCTTATCTAGAACTAGCATATATCAATAATTTATAATAGATCATTTCTATTAAAAGTATCCCTTTGAATGTTAATACGTTATTCCATATAACAATCTTATAACCATTCAATGCTAATCTTGAAATAGCAATAAAACTCCTAGTATATCGTATTAATTATACAATTATTAATACAAGTCTATTAGGTGAAATATTGAAACAAACTCCTATGGTTTTCAATTCCCAATTTGTTTAAGTAGATAAATTAGTCTCGATAGATAACTTACTCGAAACATGAGCCTCCAATGCTTTCTTCTCTTTTACTACTAAAAGTAAAGAGTAGTGATGTACATCCCCCCAACCTACACCAACATCCTTGATGACATGGATACCGCTTAACACCTCAAGAATTAACACACAAATTTATGATTTAACACTTTATTTGGGTGTTTAATCATAACATAAGATAATAAAAGTGCAAATTAAGATGTTAAATCATGTATTTGTGTGTTAATTCTTGAGGTGTTAAGCGCTATCCACGTCATCAAGGCATGGGAGGGAGGGGAGTTGTGTATGTACAACATTTTCCAAAAGTAAAATGATTGTTTCTTTCCTAATATCCATCTAATGGCATAAGAAATACTTGCTTCCCTTGCCTATGCTCTTGGACTTACCTTTTCTTGGACTTTCTTTTCTTTTCTGAAATACCAAGACTCGGTCCTTGAATAGCTATTTCCATACTTCATCATGCTCACAACATTGAGCATATTAAGAAGCTATGTAATGGTCTCTAATCTTACTAAGAACTTACAAGAATATAATTCCTATATCCTTACTTGAGGATCATTCTATATTAATTTCATGATCATAGAAACGCGACCATCTCTTATGCAAATATACAATTGTGCATATCATAGTTCCATTTATATTATCTCGGACATGTCAATCCTTGATCCATATATGACTAGGGATGTTTATAATTGTATACCTATTGTTTGACGGTTTCCTTACCATAACTACTCAATTATGATGACGCTCAAACAGTTAAATAATTAAAGTCTTATTCTATATATAGATAATCTAATATCAAATAATTTTACACACTTTTATATGCAAGATAATAATACATATAATAATAAATGACAATTTCTGATAAGTATGTAGCGTTTACTTAAACAAAACGTTTAGCCTAGGACATTATATATTTCATGTGATACCTTTTATTCATATTTACACCTCGTACATTAGTTACTATCCACGTTAACTATCTTTTACTCGCTAGTTGATCGATTCAACTTTCACAAGTACATGCGTCTACGAGGATGTCATGTGGCCAACTTGCGCATTTTGGGCATTGTATTCACTTACCCAAATGAACTATTACAAGATTGGCAATATTGATTTAAAATGCTCTATCGATACCTAGCGGATTTATAAATCGGTATTTATCCTATTACAAACTACTACACTCAAGTTTGATTCGTTTTGAGATTGTGAAATTGAAAAAGGATTTAACTAAGAATCTAAATTAATTGAAGCTCCACAATGGTGGCTAGTTTTTCTTCACATTTTTTCTAAAATGAATTGTGGAGAGATAGTGATTTAAAATGAGTGGTGAAAGTATTTATATAATTAGTATACTCTCACGCAGTGTTGCAAAAAACGGTGTAAAATGGCAAAACGGTGCCAGACCGAACTGTTTTTTACAAGAAAATTTTAAAAAACGGTCAACCATTTTTTACTGTCTTTGACCGTTTTTTTTACAAAAAAACGTTTTAAACGCCGTTTTTAATCGTTTTTTTCATGATTTTAATTTTTTTTTTTTTTTGCATTAAAAGCCCGTAGGCGTTTTTTAGTAAATTTGGAGAGAGAGATCAAAGTCTCTCTTCCAAATAATAGTTGTAATTAATAAAATTTTGTGTCTAATTCGTACATGAATAATGTGTTAACTCTGACCCAGTTTATCATGGTCAATTATTTTGTGTCTAATTCTGATTGACGCATCTAATTAGTGATGACGGGAATTTCGATCACGATTAAAATGCGTAATTATTGTCGTTGTTTTGAAATCCCGAAAATCAAACGAGTATTTGTAAGTGTTTTGCACAGGGTAAATATGCAAGTTCGTCCACAAGGAGCGTATGCGTTGAAATTACGAATCAAACAAGCAAGAATAGAAGAACTTAAATTAAAGATTTTCAGTTTGGGAAGGGAGCATGGAAAAAAAGTTTAGAACAAAAGAAAATATTTAAAGAAAGCAAAAGAACTCAATTCAATCTCAAGTTTATTAATCAACACAAGAATTTATTAAAAGAATCACAACCAAAAACTGAAATAAAAGAAAGAAACCACCTAATCAAGCCCTAGAACGCCTAGTGACTTGTGTCGATGCCTTCCCGTCGATCCGGTTGAACGCCAACTCGAGTCTCCGTTTCTTCTCGCGCGGATCCTCTTGAATTCGTTGAAGAACGCCTTCCGCACGAATGATCGATCCTTTCCTTGTGTCGAGATGGAGCAAGAACGCCTTAACTCCAATTTCTTCACGTACAACCCTAGGGCGAGAACGCCTCTACCAAAGAGTTGGTCTTGAATTTCACGGTTCTTGGTTGAATCTTGTTTGTTTCTTGGAAGAGTTTGTGGAGAGAGATGGTAGAGAGCTTGCCCCCAAAGGGGAGAGAAAAAGGGGGGGGGGGGGGGGGGGGGGGGGGGGGGGGGGGATTTGCCCTTGGCCTTAGGGTTTTATTTATAGGCTTGATACTCCTCTTGATTGGAAAGGATAATTATGGAAGGTTTAGGGGAGCAACAAATCAACTAAGAAGGCAACAAATCAATCTAAAGGAGGCCACAAATCAATCTAAAGAAGGCAACAAATTAGCTTGTTGGGGCTTGTGCATGGGCTGAGAGCTGGGGCTAGGCGTGGGCTGTGAGATTTGCCTGCGTGGGCTGTGAATTTTGCCTCTGCGGTCAGGCCCATTGTTGCCCCTGTGCGTTGCAGCAGTTTGGTGATCATCTTCTTTTGTTTTTGCCTTTCCCGCCTCGATCCTTCACCGAATATATCGATGTGATATATCGTTTTGATGGTCTTCGGCGTGCCGGAGGCAATGGTGCTGACCAAATTCCGAAATTATTCCTCTATCTCCTGAAAATGGGCAAAGAACACATTAGTGTAGAAATATTCATGATGTTTGAAATATGTATCATAAAAACATAGAATATAACTTCACAAGGGCTAAAATCCCTAAATAAGACTCGTAAAATGTGTTCAATTTGCCTCACATCAATTAGTTTATTTTTTTTGCCTAATTAGGTAGCTAAGAAGATTTATTCTGATATGTTTAGGTCGATGGACATTTATTCGATATGTTTTATTAGTACTTCGTATGTTTTTTTTAATTTTGGACTTTCGTGTATGCTTAAGTTGAATTATAAAAATTGAATTATTATATTTTTGTTTGTTTTATTTTTAAATTTCTATTATAATTGCTATAAAATATTGCCGATTTAAGTAACCGTTTTTTAACCGTTTTTTTTTTACCGTTTTACAGTAAAACATTAAAACGGTGACCGGCCGTACCGTACCGTTTTTCGTCTTTTGCAACATTGCTCTCACGCAGGCAGGTTTCGTTCGTGAATAAAAATGTTCCGTTTCTGAACGGAACCACAGTATAACTAGCCATTAATTTGAATAAATTAAACTCACAATTGTTTCGTTCGTGTATGAAAGGTAGCCCAAAATCTCTCTGATATTTTGGCTCGTTTTACATATACTTTCATTCTGAACGAATGGGATTTTGTTGGATTGTTCCCGCAAGCGAACGAAATATGCATAGATTTGAGCTTGATTATTTCATAAGTTATATTTTTGAACTCTTTAATTTAGATAAAAATAGGGAATAACCAAGGGTTGATTTATGAAGTATTTTATGATGACCTCGTGAAATTCTTGGAGATCATGATCTTCATGAATTTTCACTTTCATCGTATTTTATTGTGGTATCCCGATGTTGAATATTTTCCTGTCTTGATAAGTCTATGTTTCGTGTATCGTGTTCTTCATATATCTTGATATGTCATTATAATAAGTCTTGTTCTAGTGTATTGTATTTCTTTTTTTCATCTTGTGTAACATTCATCGTCTTAAACCTAATTCGTATTAATCACACTTGAGAATGAATCATTATCATAATCGGTATTGTTTGTTGTGAAACAAACAATTATAATTTGATGTAACAAATTCCTCTTTTTTAATGAAATTTGTATTATTTTTAATGAAAAAATTAATAGACAAAGAAGTTGTGAATCCTTTCTATTTTCTCAAAATATAAGTCAAATAAAAGAAATAATTCATTGTCGGCAAGGATATCTCCATTATTTTGGTAAATTGAGAGGATGGCAAATACTTGATGTGGGTAGGGGGGAGGAGGAGGAGGAGATTCAAGTCTTGTGAGCTACTTAGTACAGTGGCAGTGATAAGCTTGCCAGAAATAAATATTTTTGTTTGGAAGATTGCCTGTTTGAAAATTCGAGACATTATGTTTTAGTGGAAGTTCATTGACCTTGTCAATACTGAGAATATGAAGACATGACAAACTACAAGTCTCTTTGGCCTGATGAAATTAATCAAATTAAGAGCTTTAATTTTGGCCCCATCATGATCACTCATGCATGTGTATTTTGCAGAGCCATGCATGACTTATTGGCTTTATATAATGATACATGATTCCAAATTGATTCAATGGAGTATTTTATGTACTACTCAAGACAAATAATCATCTAATTTATTTTTTTCCTTCAATATTGATTCCATTAATTAATTTCTGGCAGAACAATAAATACGTGGATCAAGGCTTAAATAATAGTTGCTCTCTGAATTACATAGGCAGTGACAAAGTGTCAGTGGTAGACAGTACCCAAACTTAGAAATCTAATAGATATCAGATTGAGAGCAGAGTAGAGGGGCCGTTTTCTTGCTTTCTTTGTCTCACCAGGAATAATACCGAGTCATTTCATTCATTTAATGTGAAATGAAAGGATATATATAATACAAATTAACTACTAAACATTTTTAGCTTTTAGCTGTTAAATCTTTTTTCTATATTTAACAATTGAAAGCAGCACGAGAGAAAAGAAGGAAGAAGGACTTCTATATAGATATGAAGTTTGTACTCATATGGTTGGAGTTATGTTGCGATATGTGTGCCAAATATGAAGGGAAAAAAGAATCATATATATATAATTATATATATATTATGTGTGTAGAAGGCAGGGCTAGAATCAGGTTTAGGGTTTTAGCTGTAAAACAACTCTAGCCCATGTATTTATTAATTAGGCTTGTAGCTTTGACAACTCAGAAACTAAGACAAGTACTTCACAAGTGAAGCTCTCTTTCTTCTTTGTCCTCGTGTCTTCTATTGTCTACTGAGAGAGTCATGTTTATCGTGCATTACAAGAACCAATTGAATGTGCATACATAAGATTGGAACTTAATAAAATTTTTAATTTATTATTGTATTGTTTGATTGATTTTATTTATCGAAAGTTCTATCGTATATCTTTTCAAAAGGATATTTTGGGTATTTAAAAAGGTGTATCATAAATTTATTTTTTATAAATATTTTTTCTTTCATGATCAATTCAAATTTCCTATTTAGCATATCATTTATTAATAAACACACTTGAAAAATTACTTTAAATACTCATTAATTGATAATTATACAAAATATCCTTAAAAATGAATGTATCATAAGCAAAAAAAGGTGTACGATAGAACTCCCCATTATTTATTATTTATTTATTGGGTGATTCTATGGTAGGACCTTTTTTTTTAATTCTTATACAAATTAACAAGGGTATTTTGGGTATTTTTTAATTCCCTAGTTTAAATAATAATTAATGCAATACTCGAATAGGAAACTAATTTAATTGAAAATATTTAATTAATTACAAATTCTCAAAATATCCTTTTGAAAAGGTTCTACTATAAAATCACCCTTATTATTTTTATTAATTACATATAATATAAATATATTAAAATAATAATTATATAATCGTATTGATATTCATGATTTTATTTAAAATTATCGTATCTTCGCATCCGTATCGTATCGGATACGGACCTATATGTATCCGTGCAACCTAGTAAATCATGCAGGTAAGTGAACCTGCGTACAGTCAAGTAAAATAAGTTCGTCGAAATGGGGTCATTGGGAAGGCTGCATGCTTTAAAAGTTTTCATGATCCTCTTCTCTCTGTCCTAGCCGCCTCTTTCTCTCTCTCTTTCTCGACAAGAGAAAACAAATTAAAGGGTATTGGTTTTTGTGGTACATTTATATGAACCTCACTTGCACTCTAGTCTACACCCACATTACTACGGTCTACGGTACGTATCGGTTCTCTACATTTTTTTCTTGTAAAGAGTGAAATGAACAGAGATATACTGCCTGAATGAATAATTACGTGGTCCAAACTTAACAGTGTAAATCTTGTGACCATAGCTAATAGTTTACGACATAGTAAATAAAACTAATTGGTACAGGAAATCCAGGGTAAAATAAAATAGGGTTTAGGGTTTAAATGTGAATGAAATGAAGGGGCAGGTATAACTATTAAGTGACAAATATATTTGATGTTTAGCTGAGAATGGTATGACAAGGAGCTGGCACTCTAAACTGCACCCTATGTTACCTATATATGGAACAGTACCATACCAGTGTACCACTAGCGTACCTTCCCTTACTTTTGAGCTTGTGTTGTTGTCCAAGTTCAGATACATGGAGACACACGAATTAAACAAAGTTATATTAGGGCTAACATACCGATTTAATTACTTTCACCTGGTATAACCGAACTAGGTAACAGTACCAGTGTACCACTACGACGGTGGTTTGAATTGTTGAGTTGGTATAAATTTTAGTCCTTCAATTTGATTCATATTTACTATTTAGGCTCATAAATAATTAATTATTGAATTTGTTCATTTCTAGTGTGTATGTATGTGTTCATTAACTCTCATAATTAAGCAATGACATATCGACTTTTTTTACACATAAGAATTCAAAAATATTTGAAAAATAAATAAATAAGAAGTTTTATGTACAATCCCAATTTTCCTTCTCTTTAATTTTCGACACGTAAGTGATGATGCGGTGATCATAAGTTTAGTGTTTGTTATTCTATTCGCACAAAAATGAAAGAGAAAGAGGTATAATATAAATGGATGAAAATGGGGAATGTACATTAATTTTCCTTCGAGTATTGGTAGGCGATTGTTTCCCGAAAAACTATGACCTAAACAAAAATGGTCTTACAAAGCTAATTACATAATTAGTTACATGATTCTCAGCAAATTTCCAAAATAGACTTTGAGAGAAATAGGCGAAATAAGAACTATATTTTTTTTTAAAAGGAAACAAGGATCTTGGGTATAATCTGGCGGATTGTTCTGTTTTGTAAACCAAAGAAATGGGAGGATTATATGTGTTAAATCAAGAAATATTTAATAAATCACTTATAATAAAAGATTTTCAATATAATTTATCCAAAATTTTATAGGAGATCGAGTAGAGGGTTTGAAGTGTTCGAAAGGGGGTATCTGAGAAAGTTTCGAGAGTTTGCTTGGTTCGTGTTTTGAGAAATATCTTGGCATAAATTATGACAACGAATTTCATGTCAAGACATAATATTACATGACATACTTTATTATTATGTTTGATTGATACATTTATTTATTTCATCACAAATGAAAAAATATCTAAATAAGTTTATGCATAAAATGTTTGACCTATTCATTGTTTGTAAGAAAAGAAAAATATATTCTCTCCTCATGAGAATTAAGAAAACCATCAATTTTAGCAGTAATCTTATTCCCATTAAATATGTCCTAGAAAATCTAGTATTATCTTATTTTATCATCGAGCATGCAAATCAAACATGATAATGAAATCCATTAAATATGTCCTAGAAAATCAATTCAGTGTGGGATGAATGCGAGAAAATAGATAAAACATAAGAGAAGTTTTGGACGAGATAAACTCAATGGGACTCGACGATTGAACTAGGACAATCGTAGACTCTCCGAGAAGAACGAGTTCAACGTAGATTACGAGTAGATGTCTTCGAGTAAGAAGACTTGTGATAAATCACACGATTCAACCGGGAAGAGCACATGCAAGACGGAAGATTAACTCCGCTTCAAACCATCGTTCTCCATCAATTTGGTGAGGTGTGGTTAAAATTCTTTTTTCTGTACATGAATCATATCGAAATGAGATCCTAGGGTCACGAGAACCCCGCATATTCGTTGCATGAGTGCGAGAATTCCAACAGCCTCCTCACTCGAAAGTATCTCCCTTTGATCACTTAGTCTGCTAACTTGGACGCCTCTATCTTTAATCCATCTTGATTTTGTCTTCTCGAAAATTCAACAAACGTCCCAGTTCAATTGTTGAACTCTTATGTGTTTTATCTCACAAAACGCAAATCCAAAAAATGGTGAAAACATTTTCTCTTGTTTTCTCTCTCCTCTAAACAAGTCTCCTGGTGTAGAACGATTGGATTGGTGTGAGAAACTCATTTATGGGGATATATGTTGGTTCAAATTTCCTGATAGTTTGATTATTTCAAAACACTGTCATTACTAATGTATACATCCAGAAAAGTGCAGGATAACATAGGTACGATACGAAGATGAAG
Source organism: Luzula sylvatica (assembly GCA_946800325.1). Lineage (NCBI taxonomy): Eukaryota > Viridiplantae > Streptophyta > Magnoliopsida > Poales > Juncaceae > Luzula > Luzula sylvatica. The sequence goes on along the minus strand of OX326956.1, from coordinate 68,838,623 downwards.
GAGGACTTGTCAAGGAGGACTTCATTAGATTACATCAAGAATCAGGACATGAAGTCTCAACATAAACAAGAAAAGAAGAACACAAGGAAGGCCATTGGAATACATCAAGACTCAAGATGTTGAAGCCTTCCGTGAGTGGGATACGCCACAAATAAACCATAGGTACAAACCTAGTAGAACTCAAGTAAAATCATGTTCAAAATAACAAAGAGTTCAGTCAAGCAGGAAGTGCGTTCTGAACGAACTCAAAGTCCGTTCAGAACGGACTTGCTAAATATCAAAGCTTTAAAGCTTGATTAGAACCAAACGTGTCACAGGGATGTGTACGTTCGAACGAACAATCATGTCCGTTCGAACGGATAATTATAATCCGTTCACCCACCTTCTGAGTGCGTTGAACGGACAATCCTTCCTGTGAACGGAAAACGTCACAGGGATGGGTGCGTTCGAACGAACACACATGTGCGTTCGAACGGACAACCTGGAATCCGTTCACCCACTTTTCAGTGCGTTGAACGGACTCTTGTTCCTGTGAACTCAAAATGATATGTATAATTGAGTCCGTTACGAACGGACATTGTACGTTCGAACGGACCCAAGATGTACTTGCACGTTATTTTGAAACGGCTAGTGTAAACTTCAAGTGCGTTCCGAACAGACTGTATGCGTTCGAACGCACTACAAGTTTTCTGAAGGATTTCTATAGAGAGTATAAATAGAATCCTTCATGGGTCTCTCTCTCCCACTTCCTCATTTTCAAACATTCAAACCTAAAGAGAGAGAAACCCTAAGCTGTGATTATCTATATCCATTGATAGCTTGAGAAACCTCTTTAGATCGTTGATCTACTTTCGATATTCTCCACTAATCGTATCCCACTCACGTGACCGATCACGTTGTAGCTCGATTAGTGAAAAAGTGTAATAGGCTAGTGCAACAAAGTGTAAAGAGCCTAAGCTATAGATCGATAGAAGCGTGTAAATCGATCTAGGCAAATCCTTGTAATCGAGTTGAGTTGGAATTCAATCGAAAGCCAAAAAGAGGCACAAGGCATTCCCGGAGACGTAGGTACTCGCAAATAATTGAATCGGTCAATTAAGCGAGTAAATGGTGAGTTAAAGCTACAAAGCAACCACCTACCGAACTTCGTAAACAAACATCTTGTGTCAAAGTGTTTGTACGGTATCATCTTTATCATCTAAATTATTATTTATTCCGCACCGTAAATTAGGTTAAATCTAAACTAAGTATAAGTTAGATTGCCAAATTTACCCCCCTCTAGGTTAGAATTGATCAACAATATATACACATATGGATAAGATCTAATGAAAACACACCTTTAGAAAATACCTACAATCTTTCACTAATCCGTAAAAACAAAAATAATAAATCGTTCAAATGGAAAACAAACCTTAACGAAAGATGTTGATAATCTAATTATATATCCAACCCAAGTTGGTGCATCCCAATTGGAGTTCGGATACGAAAGTTATGACCATTTTACTAACAGTATGTAAAATTGTCGCACACTTTCGGTATTCCATTAAAACGACAATAATAAATCGTTCAAATGAAAAAAACTTGGCAGATCAAAGTGATAGATAATCTAATTATATATCCAACCCAACTTGGCCCGGCTCAATTGGAGTTTGTATGCGAAAGATGAAAATTTTACTAAAACGTATTTTTGTTGAAATATTGTGATCTTTTCATAAACATCCAATGTTTATCTTATCTATTTAATTACATATATCTAATATACGTATGTGTATATAATATACACATTATTAATTTCGTGTATGTTTTAATAAATATCCTTTCACAAAGATCAAAATTTAATTGAATTAAACATGGAGATGTTAATATTGAATTCTTTCATATACATGCATCAATTAACAAATCTAAATCAATGATACATATCCTTGAGGATGAACAAGGTAGAGAGATTAGAGAGCATAACAGGGATAAAGCAAATACTTTGTTTATGTTTCATAGAAACTCGGAAAAGATTAATATCAACTCAAGGAATTTTGGGACTATATACTTCAGACAAAATAGTTGGAAATGATAACATTATTTTACTATCACTGGATGAGAAATTTCAAATGGAAGAAATAAATAGAGTAATAATGGAATGAAAAAATGATAAAATTCTAGGACCAGATGATTATAATGGGAAATTTTTCAAATATTATTGGAATTTGTTGAAAGATGAAATATTGGAATTATTTAAAAAAGAGGGAAATAAAGGGTTATTTAAAGAAAAGATCCAGTGAAATCTAAAGATTTTAGACTAATAAGTTTGATTTTTAGTATATATAAGACTATTTTCAAAAGTATTAGTTAATAGGCTGAGTGTTTGTATAGATAAAATGATTGTCCGAAATCAATTGGGGTTCATTAAAGTAAAAAATATAACAAAAAATTACATATATGTCAGAAAGATATTGCGTAGAGATAAAAGACTTAGAAGCCAGTACTAGTATTAAAATTAGATATTTATAATTTTTTTGATAATGTATTTGGTCATTTATGTTTAAAATATTAAAATCCAAGAAGTTTGGATATAGGGGGTTAAATAGATAAAATAAACTTATTTATAAACCACGAAATATGTACATCTTGTTATAAAATAAAGAACAAAAATGAGAATAAGAGGAGACAATGTTTCTATTGAATGGTTGGAAGAATACAATAGCCACTACCCCTTTATATAGTAGAGGGTGAGTGCAGGCCAAGAAAACTCTTGCCATATAAAACGTTAGAATACAAGGAAATAATACAATATCAAATATACCAAATATCCTATAATTAATGCCTCCATCTTCACAAGATTTGTTGCTTGACATCTATATATTATATTTATAACACTCCCCATTGGATGTCAATATTACATACGCATGAGAAACAACCTCGTTAAAACCTGGTCAGGAAAATCCCATTGGGATAAAAACCATGACTAGGGAAAAAGAGTGTAGCGCGTATTATTTCTCCCCCTCATGGGTACAAATATCTCTAAAATGACGGAGTCCAATCTTATGTCTTAATTGCCTGAAAGTTTTAGTTGGCACTGATTTGGTGAAGAAATCTGCAAGATTATTACTCGAGCGAATTTGCTGGATATTAATTTTGCCGCTCTTTTGGAGCTCGTGTGAGGAAAATAATTTTGGAGAAATATGTTTCGTCCTATCTCCTTTAATATATCCTCCCTCAATCTGGGCAATACATGCAGAATTATCTTCGTATATCACTGTTGGACTCCCTTTGATTATTTAATACCACATGATTCTTGAATGTGTTGAATCATTGACATCAGCCATTGATGTGAGGAAAATAGAGCACGATTTAAGAATCTTATTTAGGGATTTTAGCCCTTGTGGAACTATATTCTATGCTTTTATAATACATATTTCAAACATCATGAATATTTCTACACTAATGTGTTCTTCGACCATTTTCAGGAAATAGAGGGCTAACATGGAAATTTAGTCAGCAGCAGTGCCTCCGGAACGCCGAAGACAGTCAAAACGATATATCATACCGATACATTCGGTAAAAGATCAAGGCGGGAAAGGTAAAAACAAAAGAAGCAGATCACCAAAGCGTTGTAACGCAGACCCTTACCGGTGCAGCGCACAGGGGAAACAATCCACAGACCCAGCACTGGCCACAATGGCGAAATTCACAGCCCAACCACAGCCCGCAGCCCACAGCTCACAGCCCCACAGGAAACGAAGATTCTTTGCCTTCTTTAGAGCTGATTTGTTGCATTTTTAGTTGATTTGTTGCTGATTTGTTGCTGATTTGTTGCCTTCACAGCCCCACAGGGGCAACAATCTCTGCCCAAAACCTTCCATTTCTCCCTCAACCAATTAGAAGACACCATCAAACCTATAAATTGGACCCCTTGGTCAAGACCAAATCATCATTTTTTCTACTCTCTCTCTACAAACTCATCCAGAAATTCAATACAACCGAAAAGAGTAAATCTCAAGATCCGTTCTTTGGGTGGAGGCGTTCTCAACCCTAGGAGTGCAACGTGAAGATTTGGAGGAAGGCGTGCTTGCTCCACCTCGACACGAACTAGATCTATCATATTGCGGAAGGTGTTCTTCGGCAATTCGGGAGGATCGACGTAGAAGAAGACGGAAATTCGAGCTAGCGTTTAGCCGGGTTCACGGGGCATCATCGACAACGAGTTCTAGACGTTGTAGGACTTGCATAGGTGTTACCCTTCTTTTACTTTAATTCTTTTGGTTGTGTTTGTTTTGAATATTTCTTGCGTTGATTAATAAACTCGAGAATTTTAGTAGTTAATTCGATTTTCTTATTTAGATTACTGCCTTGATTGCCCTTGAATCTTGTTTTTAAAACTGTCACTTAAATTACTTTTTGAATATTTTTAAATTACTTGAATCTAGTTTCGGGAACTTTTTGAATCGTTGAATTTCATGAAATATTTGAATTGATATGAATTTTTGAAAACTGTCACTTAAACTGAAAACCTGCTGTTTCCAGACACTGTTTTTCAGAGACCTGATTGTAATTCGTTAATAACTTTTTATTCCGTTGTCCAAATTGTTTGAAATTTTAGGATAAGTTTTATAAGATTCAGACCTCTCTCTAGACAAATTTTCATTAATTTTGGAAACTTCGAAATAATTATTTTAAAGATCTGAAGTTTAATCATATTTTGACGCAATAGCTCCCTGTGGAACGAATCCTTACATACTTAGTCTATACAATTTTTAGTATTCACATGTTTCTTGTTTGATTTACGGTGTTTTTATTCAATGATATAACCTAAGTGTTAGCCAAAAACCCGTTATCAGCCATACACACTCCCTACTAGCCTCATGAAGCACTATTATTTCAGAATGATTTGATGATGTGGCAACCAAGGTTTGCTTGGTTGATCGCCAGGATATGGCAGTCTCACCATATGTGAATAAATATCCAGTTTGAGACAGAGCTTTATGTGGATCTGACATGTATCCAGCATCTGCATATCTGACTAATTTAGATTCCGAGGTCTTTTGATAAAATAATCCAATATCTGTTGTTCCTCGGAGATAACAAAGTATGTGTTTAATACCATTCCAATGCCTTCGTGTTAGCGCTGAACTATATCTTGCTAGCAGATTAACAGCGAATGATATGTCAGGCCTGGTATAATTAGCTAGGTACATTAATGCACCAATTGCACTTAAATATGGTACTTCTGGACCAAGGACTTCTTCGTTATCCTCCATTGGACGGAAACAATCCTTTTTAACATCAAGAGATCGAACTTCCATTGGTGAACTTAATGGATGTGATTTGTCCATATTAAATCGTTTTAGAACATTTTCTACGTAAGTAGATTGATGGACAAATATCCCATTTCTCAAATGTTCGATTTGCAATCTGAGACAAAATTTTGTCTTTCCAAGATCTTTCATTTCAAATTCACTTTTCAAGTATGCAGCTGTACTTTGAAGTTCTTCAGGAGTTCCGATGATATTTAGATCATTAACATATACCGCAATAATTACAAATCCGGAATTCGATTTTCTAATAAAAACACATGGACAAATTGGGTTGTTATGATATCCTTCTTTTGTAAGATATTCATTTAGACGATTATACCACATTTTTCCGGATTGTTTTAACCCATACAAAGATCTTTTTAATTTTATGGAACACATTCCACGAGATTTTGTGTTACATGCTTCAGACACTTTTAATCCTTCCGGGACTTTCATGTAGATATCACTATCAAGTGATACATATAAATAAGTTGTTACAACATCCATGAGATGCATATCCAGTCCTTCTGAGACTGCCAAACTAATGAGAAATCTAAACGTAATTGCATCTAAAACAGGGGAATAAGTTTCGTCATAATCAATCCCTGGTTTTTGTGTGAATCCATGTGCAACAAGCCTCGATTTATATCTTACAATTTTATTTTTCTCATTACGTTTTCTCACAAACACTCATTTGTGTCCTACGGGTTGTATACCATTTGGTGTTTGGACTGCAGGTCCAAAAACTTCATGTTTCTCAAGAGACTGTAATTCTGCTTGAATTGCATCTCTCCATTTTGGCCAATCTTTCCTACGTCGACATTTTTCAATTGTTTTTGGTTCTTGATCCTCGTTTTCTTTCATTATATCAATCGTGATTGCATATACAAAATATTTGTTAATGACAGTTTATTGAGATCTCATTATTATCAATGTATTCAACATTATCAGGTACCTGAACCTCTACAGGGGTTATTTGTTCATTTGTGTCTCCTACTGTGTTATCATCAATATTCTTTTCAGAAAAATTTATTTCATCAGAAGTATTGACTACTTCAGTTATGCCAACTTTATCTTGTTCCCTTTTCTTCCTTGGATTTTTATCTTTGGAACCGATTGGTCGACCACGCTTCTGGCATATATCACTTTTAGAATTATCCAAGGGTATTTCAATACGAGCAGGAACATTTTCTGCTGGAATATACGATTTAGTAATTCTTTTTGTATCAATGAATGCATCTAGTAGTTGATTTGTAATTTGTTGCAAATGAATAATTTTTTGGACTTCTAGTTCAGATTGATTTGTTCGAGGATCATAATGATACATTGATGATGCATTCCATGTAATTTTTTGTTTTTCCAACGTTCATTTCTCTCCCCCTAACGCTGGGAACATAGCTTCTGAAGGAAATACAGTTTTGGATCAACTAGAAGAAAGAACAAATAAGGATGATCAAAGAATTGAACTCACAATGAGATTGTGAGAATTCTGGAACCAGGAGATGGTTCGTTCGAACGAACTATTATAGTGCATTCGAACGCACTATAGTTAGTTCTGATGAATAGTGATTCAGTTCGAACGAACATGTATAACACATTAACCGTGGCTGGTTCGTTCGAACGAACCTCAAAAGTGAGTTCGAACGAACTATGTTCCGAATTGTATGTTTCAGTTTTTCCTGAATTGATTGTCCGTAATTAATGGCTTGATCTGAGATTAATGGTATATAATCTCAGATCTGGAAGAAGGAAAAAATGGTTCACTTCATCTTCTTCCTCAAGAAATCCATTAGAGAGAAAGAAAGAATTGGAGAAAGTGTTTCTTCAAGTTCTATATTCAAGCAAATTTACGTGTAGATATTCTAGGAGGATTTACGCGTAACCGGAAGACAATAACTCAAGGTGGATACGAGTAGAGAGATCTCAATTGAGATCTTGGATTGTGATCCAAGGAGAGCAAGAACAAGCAAGATCGGATCCAAACCGGAAGAATTCCGGTTGTATACGACAAATCGGAGCTTCGCATTAGGTGTCGAATCGCGCGGGCGTGGGACGTGCGTGTCGCCGGAGTCGAAGCAAGGACAAGAGCAACTACACAAGAATCAACCCTTCTCCGTGATCAATTTCACGTGGTATGATTCTCTATGAATTAAGAGTTAATTTCATAGGATTAGTTGCATAAGTAGATTCGTATCATTGAAACGACGACGTGGTCCTCGGGATCGGATCGGACCGGGCCCTTCAATCCGCTGCTCGGGACACGATAGTGATGCCGATACCCAACAGCTTCATCAAACTTACAATCAGCAAATCTTGCTGTAAATTGATCTTGTTGGATATCGGCGTCACTACCGAGCCCCGCGCAGCGGATTGAGAGGCCCGGTCTGACCCGATCCCGAGGACCACGTCAACGACTCGACCGTACGAATCATGAAATGCAACTAAACCTATGAATATAACTCTTATATACATAGAAACATACCACGTGAAATTGATCACGGAGACGGGTTGTTCTTGCGTAGTTGCTGTCCTTGCTTCGATCTCGGTAACACACGCGTCCCACGCCCGCGCAATTCGACACCTAATCCAAAGCTCCGATTTGTCGTATACAACCGGATTTTATCCGGTTTGTCTTCGAACTTGCTCGACCTTGCTCTTGACTGATCACAACAGAAAATCTCAAGTGAGATTTCTCTACTCGTATCCACCTCGAGCTCGCGTCTTTCGGTTGCGGCGAATTCCCCTAAAATTCCCGCAAGCTTGCTTAAATCTAATCTCTATTCTCCACTAACTTGTCTCACAAGTTCTCTCTATTCTCTACTAGAATTAGGTCTGGCAGCCAGAGAGAGAAGAAGAAGAATCCACAGATCTTATATTAATCTGAGAGTTAATGGTGTATTAATGAGTATCAAAAACTGCTAATCCAGAATTCGGATCACTGTGCGTCATGACGCACGATATGGTGCGTCATGACGCACAAGTCACATTTACTTGGATATAGCCGTTACACAGTGTACCGTCATGACGCACGATAACGTCCGTCATGACGCACCACTCATGTGTACCGTCATGACGCAAGATAACTTGCGTCATGACGCACTACTCACAGATTGGCTTTCTCAGAATTACTCTATTGTGCGTCATGACGCACAATATGGTGCGTCATGACGCACCATGTAATTTCTGCCAGATTTGCATAATCTTATTATGCATCCAATCGTTCCGACGAACACGTATGTTTGTCTACACTCATTTGTACATTCAACTAGTTGATCTGTAACTGTATTTCCTTCAGATCTCCAGTTAATGGCTCAAGATATTTAATAATTGATGGAGATTCGAAGCCGACATAAATTCCCGATCTTCTTTGGGGTCCCATCTTTGTGCGTTGCGGTGGAGCTACCGGAACATAAACGGCACAACCAAAAGTTCTTAGATGGGATATATTTGGCTGCTGGCCAGTTACAAGTTGTATAGGGGAGTACTTGTGATAAGCAGTTGGTCTTAATCTAATAAGTGTTGCAGCATGTAATATGGCATGGTCCCATACAGATGATGATAACTTTGATTTCATAATTAGGGGCCTTGCAATTAATTGTAATCGTTTAATAAGAGATTCTGCCAGACCATTTTGCGTGTGTACATGGGCTACTGGAAGCTCAACTTTAATCTCAATTGACATACAATAGTCATTAAATGTTTGGGATGTGAACTCACCGGCATTGTCAAGACGGATTGTCTTAATAGTATAATCCGGGAATTGAGCTCTTAATCTAATTATTTGAAAAAGTAATCTCGCAAATGCAACATTTCGAGAAGACAATAAACATACATGTGACCATCTAGTGGATGCATCTACTAATACCATAAAATATCTAAATGGTCCACATGATGGGGTAATGGGCCCACATATATCACCTTGGATACGCTCAAGAAAATTGTGTGATTCATTCCCAACCCTAGTTTGTGATGGCCTAACGATTAACTTTCCTTTATAACATACAGCACATGATATTTCTTTTGGTAATAGAATCTTCTGGTTCTTGAATTGATGCCCATCAGAATTTTCTACAATTCTCCGCATCATTATTGCTCCTGGATGACCTAAACGTTCTTGCCAGACCATAAAATCATTTTGTGAATTATTAAATTCATTTTTTATTATAGCATTATGTGCCTCAATTGTATTAATACGTGTATAATACAAACTTATTGACAAAACAGGCAATTCTTCTAACTTGCATTTATTACCGCAAAGAATATTTGTTATGTGAAGATACTCAATATTATCTTTATTCATTGTTTCTATGTGATATCCATTTCTGCGGATATCTTTGAAACTTAACAAGTTTCTTTTTGATTTACTAGATAATAAAGCATCATCTATTATGAATTTAGTACCTCTAGGTAGTAAAATGATGGCTCTTCCGGAATCCTCAATCAAGTTTGAGGTGCCTGATATTGTATTGACATTTGTTTTCATCCTTGTCAAATTAGTAAAATATTTTATTTTCTTAAGTATTGTATGTGTTTTTGCACTATCCGCTAGGAATATATCATCGTCATCCATTTTCGTCAAATTCAAAAGAAATGAGATCTTCAGGCCTCTTCATTAAACAAAACAAATACTAGGTAAGATACAATGATTATAATAAAGTGACATGCTAAGAACTCTAGAAAGTAAAAATAAACATACTAGAAAATTAAGATAAAATAAAGCACTATTGATAGAGAAATTATTCTAATCCTGGGCATCCATGCCAACGAGGGAATACTCGTTATCACCATTTGGAGGGTTAAGATAGTCCTCCACGTCCAAACGTGTATTTACCAAGGGCATATTAAAAGGATCTTCATTATCTTGATAGACCAAATTAACTTCTTTGGTATTTTCTTTCTCCTTCAGGGAGGCTTGGTAAAGCTCAACGAGATGCTTTGGCATACGGCACGCACGTGACCATTGTCCTTTGACGCCGCACCTATAGCATGGATCGCCAGATCCCTTGACATTTTGCGGTTTCTTGCCTTCTTGTGCGGGTTTCTTGATTTGACCTTCGCGGGTGGAAAAATTATTTTGACCTCGACCTCTACCGTTTTCACGTCCGCGTCCACGACTGGGGAAGCGGCCACGATTACGACCATTAAAAGTAGCTGCATTCACTTCAGGGAATGGGCTAGAACCCGTTGGACGAGTCTCGTGGTTTTTGAGCAACAACTTGTTATTCTGTTCTGCTACAAGCAGACATGAAATTAAATCAGAGTACTTTTTGAACCCTTTTTCTCTGTACTGTTGTTGCAAAATAATATTTCAGGCATGAAAGGTAGTAAAAGTCTTTTCTAGCATATCTCCGTCAATGATATTTTCACCGCAAAGTTTCAGCTGAGAAAAAGTTCTTAACATTGCTGAATTATAGTCACACACCGACTTAAAATCTTGTAACCTCAGGTGCGTCCACTCGTCACGATCCCTTGGGAGAATTACCGTCTTCTGGTGGTCATACCTCTCCTTGAGATTTTCCCACAAAATTAGAGGATCCTTGATAGTAAGGTATTCACTCTTTAATGCTTCATGAAGATGGTGGCGGAGAAAAATCATCGCCTTCGTCCGTTCTGGGGTCGATGCCTTGTTATCCGCTTTTATGGCGTCTCATAGACCCATAGCGTCAAGGTGGATCTCCGCATCGAGAATCCATGATAAATAATTCTTGTCCGATATGTAAAGGGCTACAAATTCCACCTTCGTCAAATTCGACATCTCGAAACTGTATAAAAGAGGTGAATAAATTAGACCCTCACAAATTTTGTATTGAAACTTCAGGTTTCAATAAGAATAAATTTCAAAATTTTATGTGCATCAATAAACTAAACTACAACTTCAGGTGCATAAATAATCAGAATTAAATGTGCGGAAATAAATGTACAAGAAAAATAAACGTATGAAAATAAATGTACGAAAAATAAAATTAAATGTACTTGCAACTTCTGGTGCGTAATTTAAACTCGCAACTTCTGATGCGTTAATAAAATGTGGATGCAACTTCTGGTTACACAATTAAAACGAACAACTTCGGGTGCGTTAAGAAAATGAACAGGCAACTTCAGGTTGCGGATAAGTAAAAGTAATTAAACGAACAATCTAGTATATGAATATACAACTTCGGGTGTATATTTTTTATTTTGGATTCATACAACTTCTGGTTGCATTCAAACCAAAAAAAAATTCTTGAAATTTACAGAATTAAGATAATAAGCATAAACAGGGAATAAAGAAAAATCATGCATACGTTATTTTATAAAACAATTGTATAATGGAGGTCCTAAATTTATTTGATTTAATCATAAATGAACAGTGTTGGTCATTGAGCGAAATAAACATATGGAATACAGACATGGTATGGATTAGGGCTGCAACTTTAGCTCGTGGCTCGCTCGAGCTCGACTCGATAATAGTTCGATAATAGCTCGCTCGATATTAACTCGAAATTAAACGAGCCGAGCCGAGCTAGCTCGAATGCTTATTGAGCCGAGCTTGAGCCAGACTCAGCTCGCTCGTATTAAGCTCGAAAAGAATTTGAGCTCGATTTAAAATATTAAATACTTTTATCATAATTAATTCATATTATATATATTATTATAATTAGAAAAATTTATGAAGAAAAACTTTATCTCCATAATAATTCCAAGTCAGATTACACCTTAGGTCCAAAAAAAAATATTAACTAAGGAAAACAAATTAATAATACCACGTCCAAATCCTATTTTTTTTATGTTTTGTGTTGTATGTTTGATTTATTATTGTTATGTTTTAAGATAGTTTGGTATTTAGAATATTTTTTGTTTATTCGCAATTATTGTAATTTTTTTAATTAAAATTCAAGTTGTTTTTTTTAATTGAGCTACTGTTGAGCCGAGCCGAGCTAGCTCGAATTAGAACGAGCCGAGCTTGAGCTTGATTTTTAGCTCGAACGCTAATTCTAAACGAGCCGAGCCAGCTCGAGTAAGTTCCGAGTCGAGCTTGAGCTTGGCACAGCTCGCTCGAGCTCGGCTCGTTTGCAGCCCTAGTATGGATTATTAAATTGAGTGAAACAAAGGCATGAACTACATGAATGAAGTAGATCTAACATGAAATACATATAACATGGACTATTAAAGATTACAAACAGTACAAGTATTGGACTTTTTTCATTAACACCTTAACATGGGGAGTAATATGTACAGGTTTAACATGGAGTATAATAGGCACAGGGCCAAAAATAATAATCAGTCAAAATATCATTAGAAAAATGACTTCGTTTACCTTCGATTAAAATTTAGAAGGCGTCGTGTTTGAACTGAAATTTCGAGATCGTCACGTGATTGAAAAACCTCAGTTGGATAGAATCTCGTGCTGATAACGTGTTATAAAATAAAGAACACAAATGAGAATAGGAGGAGACAATGTTTCTATTGAATGATTGGAGGAATACAATAGTAGAGGGTGAGTGCATGCCAAGAAAGCTCTTGCCATATAAAACGTTAGAATACAAGGAAATAATACAATATCAAATATACCAAATATCCTATAATTAATGTCTCCATCTTCACAAGATTTGTTGCTTGACATTCATATATTATATTTATAACACATCTAAAATAAATAAATTTAAGACAATGTCATTTTTATATACCTACTTATTTATAATGATTCATAAATGTATCGATACATGTACAATATAATTACTCCTGCGAAACCATTCTTTTTGTAAGCTACAATTATTTACAAAACCCCCCAAAAATCTAATCAAAATGGCAAACTAGGAGGAGTGGATGTGGATCTACTGATCTCATGACCCAATTCACCAATCTTACCAATCAACACATTCCTCTCTCTCTCTAACTGATCCATATATTCCTCCTGCGCATCCTCGCTACTTTCCAACTCGCTGATTATCATCGTCAGCGTTTCCAAATCCCCTTCTTCGACCACCCCTTGCAATTTCTTCAAAATCTCTCTCATCTGGTTCGATATCTTGTGCCCCTTCGTACTCGCAACGACAGTCTTCTCCAGTTCGTTTTTCCTCTCCAGTTCGGGGAACCGTCTGGTGATTCGAATATGGATCTCGCCGTTCTTCACGCCTTGAAGCGGGATCCACCTGTCAGAGGTCATATTACGTGGCAACTTATCGTAGTCTACGGTACAGTGTCCTATACTCACGGTTGGTAGAAGGGCGTTATGGTCTTTTACGTGCAGTGACAGATGGCTCCCCGTGTCGGGAAACTGGAGAGTCTGGTTCCAGTACGGACTCAACGTTTTGTTTATCACCTTTAGAAACAAACAAAGAGAAACGTTAAATTCGCAAAATGGTCCTTGTGGTTTTTAATATTTATTTACCTTGGTACGTTTCTTAGTGTTTCCATATTGGACTCGAACGAATGGATCGCTCGTCCCGCTTAAATCGGCTCCAATTAAATCTCTCGCTTCGATTATTACAAGCTCAATCCACCGTCCATTCTGTCCCGAAATAAAATTAATTGATATTTAGTATTTACATATTAAAAAAGGGGCAATTTCTTGTACGTCCTTCCAAAAATTAAAAATATCAAATTTGTCCCTACAAAAAAACTAATATCTTATTTATCCCTCTTAAACACTGCTCATTTCAAATTAGTCTATAACAGAAAGTTAGTGTAATTACTCATTTACCCCTAAATCCCATTAAGATATCTTCAGAACACACTCTAAAATGATGTCATGGCGAAGGATTTGGCAGTCTATATTTGAAGCTCTCCAATATGATTTCATCTTGTATTCTTTCTCAAATCCATTTCAATTATCGTTTGACTAAATTTAGTTCGATTACAAAGCTCGATTAAAAGTTAATTAGTATGAATTGAGTTCAATTATATGATGGATTTAGTCCAATCATACTTAATTATGCTTCATATTTGATTATTGATTGTTCATCTTGGAACTACAAAGTAAGTAGAAATAGGATATTTAGATCCCGTGTTATTTTTATTGGTTTCGGTGATGTATTTGTTTAGTATTGTAATTTGTTATGATTAGTATTATGATTATATAGTTTTATATGTATTGATTATGATTATTTTGCATATTTGATTATTGATTGTTATTATTTCTAGGGGATTTATGAGTTGTAATTATGTAGCCTTTCATGTTTTGTGATATTTGAAATGATGTTTTCTTGTCAAATATTTTTCTCGCATTTTTTGCTTACTCAAAATAATTAGTTTTGTAAGCTAATTTTTGTCCTAGTAATATGAAAACTTTTACATTTGATAGGTTTTCTATGGAATCTATAAGTTAACTATTTAGACAAATTTGATAAATTATTAGTTTTATAGGGACAAATTTGATAGGTTTTAGTTTTGTAGAGATAGTTTTTTTGTTTTAGAAGGACATGTATGATATTAACAACTTTATAGGGACAAATATGATATTTTATGTTTTAAGAGGGATATACAAAAAATTCTCCCTTAAAAAAAAAAAGAAAAAAAAGTTGTTCACCTGAACGCTGTCGCTAATATCGTTCTCGGATTTTAAAACTTCGATTCGGAATCGAATTTCGCCAGACTCGACCTTTTCAAGCGGGACCCACACGTCTCTGCCGGCGCCCTCAGAAATTCCCTCGGTACTTACGCGAGCCGTGCCGATATTCTCGTCCCCGAATCGGTCCGAATTGAAGCATTTTATTTTCATATATTCTCCTCCCGATATTTCATCCAGCTCGAATATTTCATTCCAACTCGGACTCGTCGTGTTGGATAACACTTTTGTTTTGTATACACTCTAAAAGTATATAAAAGAAGAATTTAATGTAATTATTGGGAATTGTAAGGGTGAAAGAGTAAAAATGAGACCTTGCCGTAGTGGAGTTTAACGTAAGGGTCGCATTTGGAGAATTTGTCTTTAATGGAGAGGTTTCTACCCTCCAGTACGGTCACTTTGAGTTTCCGTCCAGTTCGGGATTGAAGGGAGGGGATTGTGTTGTATACAGCCATTGGGTTGTTGACACTTGTCGATCCGTCAGAGTATTGCCATTCTTCCACCATCATCCTCACATTCAACTATCCTTGCCAATAATTACATAAATAATTAATAATGCATAATAATTAAATACACATAATTTGAATTTGAATTTACCTCGCCCATGTTGGGATCTTCGAACGGTACGATCATTTCGATTTCTGTCCCGATTTCTTCTGCATGTTTTGCGACCACGCCATGTTTCTCCCCAATCGCCCAAAATATCGTCGAATTATCCGCCACATATTTCATCTAATCGAAACCCCAAACAAAAAATCATAATGGCAATTTCGTAAATACATTCAAAAATTTCAAATCACAATAATACCTTTACTTCGCATCCAGTTAAATAGTTGAACTTGACACCACTCGAATCCAGCTCGTACAGATTAAATTTGGCTAAACCCGATTCGCCGTGGACCGCCATATTAAACCCAGAATTCCAAACAGGATTCGTCCCCTCTCCCATGCTCGTCTTTCTCATCAGATCCCCAATTTCCACCTCCACCACCGTCTTCAAACGGGTCGACCCGTTTGGTATGTTTGAGCGCAGATTGGAAGCGGAGTTTACGGTGATGGAGAGGATCGCTCCGAGAGCTTTCTTGTGTAGATCTGTGTGTGGTAAAGAGAGACAGAGTCTTCTAGGTTCGACCATTGTTTTGGATATGGTATCTGATAATAGCTTCACCAACCAGGAGGAGACACCTGGCAGTTCGGTGGAGGGGAGAGATTGCGCGCTGGCCCCGCCGAATGCGACGTTTATTCGAACTTCGGGGGCCGATTCGAAAGAATACAGTATTGCTTGTCCATCGAGTATTGGCATCAATAATAGCTTTTTCAAAAGAAAAAAATGAGTTCAAAACTTTAGATTTGAAAAATTGAGTTCGAATTTGATTGTTTGAACTTACGTCTCCTTTGATATGGATGCTATTTATGACGATGCGAGCCGTGCCCATTAGAGGTTTTGATAATTTTGCTAAGAACATTACGCTCATCTCGTTTGTGTCCCAATCAAATCCCAATCTCATAACTTTCTGCAAAAAAAAGTAAATTATTCGAGTACGAATAATTGTGTAGATGAAAAAAAGAGGGTAAAATTAAAAATTAACCTGATCGTTTGAGGTGACCCAGTGAACTCCACGTTGGCCTAAGATCGGTGGACACAAACCCAGTGTGAAGTCTTGTAATTCTATCTTCTCCTGAAATTATTAAGGGTGTTTTGGGAAATTGGTTTCGATAAGAGATTTTTATTTTGTGGAAAGAATTGAGGGACTTACGATCAGTTTGGGTCTTTTATACTTCAAGCGTCTCTGTATAATTTTTCAAAAAAGAATCAGTTTTTTTGTTGTCATGAATTTTATGAAAATTGAAAGCTAATTGGGATTTTAGTTTTAAATTTTGTACCTCGACAGTGGAGAAGAATTTTCGTGATAATTTTGGTTCTAAGAAATTAGGCCACACTTCCATTAAAAGCTTATTCGCCCATGCACAAGGTTCTATTGGCGTCGTTGGCTAGAAAAGAGAACCAATTTTGTATAATTTATTAGAAGATTAAGCGATAAAAGACACAAATTTTATGCAGAGATGAAAGAAAGAAACATACTGCAGTGTATAAAATAAGCTGTTCCCATTTTTTATTCAGATCTTCGATCAGTACACCACGCTGAAATTTCCCATACTGTGTAAAAAAGAGGGAAAAAGCCATTAAAGTACGAACTGAAAACTTGATGAAGAATTGGAGATGGAAAATCGAAGGACCTGAATTGTGGCCCAGACGGCGGCGGCAAGGGGAACCCAATTGGAGAAAGGAACCAACCATCTTTCTATAGTCCAAGCGAATACAAACAAGGGGATTAAGAAAGGTAATAACGGTTTATCATGCATGATTTTGTTAACCAAGTCCACCATCTCTTTTGCAGAGAACAATCTCATTAGCTTCTTCTTTCTCACCATTTTTGGCTTGGTTAATGAAAGCTGTAGAACCCCTTGTTGAAGAAGATACACCCAATCCAAGTTCAGACGCAAACCAGTACAGCACTGAATAGAATCGCCATTAAGAACAAGTTTCTCCTTTGCCAGAAAACCCAATTAATGGTTTGATCAAAGTCATCGACTCATCTAGCATCCAATGATTTAGAGCACGGAGATGGAGAAAATAAGTTTGAGAGTGAAATAGTAAAAGGACTTGTTCGTAATCGACTGCGTGTCAGCTTGTGTGTGCGAGACAGTGAGAGAGAATAGAAAAAGAAGATGCGAGCAAAAAGACAACGAAGACTTGTGAATAAAAATTAAGAGAAGTCTTTGTCCACGTGAGGTTTGATTATCCTAGTTTACTTTAGGGGGGAGGAAAACGAGAGTTGGAATCTCGAGTCTTGTGAGAGGTGCCATCGTCTACGATTGCGATTTCGAATTTGGGGCTTTATTCGACTGTTTGTTAATGATGTATACATTAACGATCCAAACAACCTCCTGGAAGAACACTGATTTGGAATTTTGGGTGCTCGAATTTGAT
Source organism: Luzula sylvatica (assembly GCA_946800325.1). NCBI lineage: Eukaryota > Viridiplantae > Streptophyta > Magnoliopsida > Poales > Juncaceae > Luzula > Luzula sylvatica. Next base: position 68,820,796 of record OX326956.1, on the reverse strand, counting down.
CTTAATTGTTCGATTTTTCATTTAATTAGCTGCTGCCACATCAACTTCGTAATTGATTGGGATGTTCTTGTTCAAGTTAGGTTTACACATAATACATGATTTGCAATAAAAAAAAAATAAACGGAGAAGATTGATTTGACTTACGACATATGATTTTTTTTGAATTTTTTTCACAGTAACTAGTAACTTCCAATTTGCAATAATAGTCATGTTTTTACCTAATTTACAGAAATGGAGAAAACGATTTTGCGCCAACCAGAATAACTGGAGAAAGAACTCAAATACTAGTTATTATCTTAATCCTATGATTAAATTACTCTAATCTCTTTCGTCAGTGAAGTTGGCGAAAGAATGCATGCAGCATCTGTGAGTCTCGAGAAAACACATACTCCCGTCTCTAGTGCAATAAATCCTTCCACCAGACTCTCCTCCTTTTTCTTCCTTTCTTCTTGTTTCTTTTCCTAAATCGAACTCATTTCTCTCAACTTGAAAAAATCGCTCAAATTCAAAAAAACCGGAGAAATTAGAAGAGCCGAGATCCAAGTAGAGGAAGATGTTTTTCATAAGTTTGGTACGTTTTTTTTGTTCACATTTGTACTTGCTAAATAGGTTTGATTATTATAAATAGTTTAGTTAGATTAGGCAGATAAGTTTTTGGAGTTTGATTAGTTTGATCCGAAAAATATATTTCATTACTTTGTTAAATGGATTTCATTAGTTTGATCCGAGAAATTGACCTTTTAGGGTCAAAATAGGATTTTCGAAGGTTTAATGTCATAAATTTTTCGATTTTATTAGAATTTTGTAAATTTCCAAAAAATATAAAATAATAGATAAAAGTTTTTATAAACCGAGAATATATCAATTATTTAATATAGTATTATTTTTATTATATTATTATTGTATTATTATTATATTATTATTATATTGTTATTATATAAACCGAGAATACTTATTTATATATTATTATTATTATATATTTCAAAAAATTATTTAATATATATTATCCTATTCATTATAATATTATATTATTTTAGTATATATTATAATTATTTTATATGTAATATATTATTTGATCCTCTCTGGTGCCGATTTTGCCCAGGTAAATGTTATAATTAAATATGCATTTATATCGCACGACCAATTTCCATCCGGATATTTTTCGAATCCTCTCTCATGCATTCGATGTGGAGGGGTCGAAGGTTCCGTTTCTACCGGTGCATCCATGGTATGGAGCAGTTTCCCTTGGATGGTACGATGAGTATCAAAAAATTTTCGAGACCGCGGGGCTATACAACTGCTACATACTTGGTAGTACGGACGTCGATGCGTCTTTAGTCCAGGTTTTGATCGAGCGTTCGAATCCAGAGACGCACACATTTCACATGAAGCAGGAAGAGATGGCGATTACCTTGCAAGACGTCTTGTGCCTGGGATACCGGTATGCAAGGACAATGGCAAGGGAGTGGGTTGGAGGACTTACGTACGTGACATGCTTGGGGTTGAGCCGGATGAGCATACCTTCATGAAGGGCAGTCATGTATTAATTAGGACTAGATGGTTGTAGGATCACTTCAATGCACTTCCAGGTATTCGGGCATATGTTCCCGTTCAGGTAAATTTGTATTTTTCACATTTTCATATCTCGTACATAAAATTATAATATAATTAAATATGTATTTAGAACATTGTAAGTCGTCATACATGTTAGAGCTCACATGCTTTATTTCCTCGGGGTCGTATTATTTCCAAACCTTACTCGCGAGTGCATGCATGTCATGCGGTTCACGTTGATGGAGGACATGAACTCGATTGGTTAGAACAATTGGGGGAGTTGCGGTATTCCGTTATTTATGTAATGCCAGCGTGCCGGGCAAAAAAGAAGTAGCCGGATGTCAGATGCTTCTTTCCATGTGGACGTATTCCCGATTTTCGATTTATGTGCCGAGGATCACACCTATTCAGGATTTGCCCAGGTAAATGTTATAATTAAATATTTTTAATTATAAAATTCAACTTATCAAACAAATTTGTTACTGATAAGTCATATTTATTTCTCTCAGGAGATACCTTCGCCCCCTTGTTCTCCATAGGCGGAGATGCATAGCCATTTGAACAACCGGGACGGGAATTGGTCGGGGGAAGTTCGTGACGTACATCCAGCAGTGGAATGAGGCTATGCAGAATCTCGTTCCACCTGGTGATATGTATGGCATCACGATGCACGGAAAGTACATGGCATGGTTTAGGAAGAACTGTCGTTCGCGAGTGCAGTCTTCGATCCAGCCTCGCTTGCATCATTCGGCACAGTACAGACCTCGATGAAGAAAATAATGTCCTAGACTAAATTGTTTAGCTTGTATGTAAACAAATGTTAGTTATTATTTATGTTTGTTGATCTAATATTTTAATATTTGATTAAAGTTTCATTTAATAAGTGTACTGGTTATTTAACATATTTATGAATATGTGAATAAGCCATGAATTGTATCACTAGTTTGTACATCATCATAATATGTGATTGTGATAGTAAAACTGTAAAATGAACGTAATACGGTTCTAAATGTCCCTGGTCATATATATGACGTAAATGGAGATATACATGTCTAAGAAAATAGAATATATGTGTACACAAGTATATTCGCATATGAGATGATTATGTTTTATTAATCATGGACATGAAAATACTGGAGATGTAGTGATGTCAAATATGGAATATATATATATATATATATATATATATATATATATATATATATATATTAGAGACTACATATTGGACTGACCAGTTTATGAGAATATATATGGTTATTGTCATTATATATATTCTCATAACAAATATAATTTTAGTTCTTAGACGTGAGGTTATCATTGGATTTCTCATATGTGAATTGTGATGCTTAGATATGTTTCTTTGTTATCTTTAATATGGTAATCATAAGATCATCAATGGGTTATTACATGAAGCATGATGAGAGGATATGAATAACAAAGATGGAAGTTGTTCCTTTCATGATTGAAAGATATATCTCTCAGGGCCCCCCTGATCAATTCGGATTGAAGAAAATGCGTGGCCACACTCAATAAGATTAACATGTATTGTTAATATTAATTGAATATTCAATTTGATTCTTGATCGGGAAAGCGTTAAGTTGATTTAGAAAGGATGACAATTTACCATGTCCTTGATCAGCAGATATCGCATGAACAAGAGAGCTAGTAATTTATATATTTGATAAATAGGTGATGATCACAAATCATTTATTCAATTTGGGTAGTCATAATACCTTGCTAGAGGCCAATTACGATTTGCATAGTTAAAATGGAGATTTAATATGCTGCCAACACACAAAGACAAGTTTGGATTGGACACGAAAAATCAGATCAAGATGAATAGGTGTAAGCATTAGATGCTACATGCATGTATGGATACATGGGATTAGTATTCATAATTAATTCTTTTGGGGAAATGAAAGATTTGGAAAACCTAGGGTTTTCATCTTATTATAAATACCCACCAATCTCTTCATAAAAAAAATCAAATTTTTTAATGGTTTTCATTCTCAATATTCAGAATAGAGAGAAAGAGAGAAACCCAATCCGTCAGCCTATTTTCTTGAGAAGAAAGCGAGAGGTGGCAGCAGATTTTCTGAAGGGAGGAAGAATCCGACTAGCATTGGAGGTATTCACATCCAGTCTAAACGAGTCGCGTGTGGATACTGATAGAGGATCGTGCCGGTTCGAGGATACCTAACGTGATCTCTGCAAGATGAAGAAACGACATAAGAAGACTATGAAGACTTTGGTCTCGTCTTGCGTGTAGGGTACGGAGGTCCTCAACGACATACCACACGTTCCCACTCCGTCAGACTCAGATACTGACGGAGACGACGACGATGGTGATCTCATGCAAATTGCACAACGGGGTCAACGGGGTCATGGACGTGCACGTCGTGCCGTTCCATGACGTGGTGCATGTGGTCGTGGCCGTGGAAGAGGGTGATACGTTTTTTGTTTGTTTGGATATTTGTGTTTATGTTTGGTTGGAATATTTGGTGTGTGTGTGTGTTTCGAATATTTGTGATATTTGTGTTTTGGATATTTTGATATTTTGATATTTGTTATATTTTGAACGAATTTGAGTGAGTAATTGTTACCCAAAAAGTAAAACGAAATCATCTAAATTAGAGATTTTCAAAAGTTTTAAAACATTCGTGTTGTAATATTTTCCAATTCGACCTTTAAATTTATCAAATATATCATTGAATTTGAAGAAAGAAAAAAAATTGAACATAAACTCTTTCGCCAGGTTGTCTGGCGAAATAGTACAATTCATATTTTCCGCCTCTCCTCTGATGTGGGACGGGTTCCATCCAATACATGCATTCTTTCGTCCGAGGATCTGGCAAAAGAGGTTAGAAGAGCTTAATCAGAGGATTAAGACAACAATTAGGGTTTGAGCTCTTTCGACAGCTACCTTGCCGAAAGAGCTACTTTTGCAAATTGGAAAAACACAAAGTTATTTTTGCAAATTGGGCTTTGGACGAAGCTACTGTGAACTATGAAACACTTCAACAACTAAGCTATGATACAACTAAGCTATGATTTCATTGGCTGATTTACAATACCAAGTTATGTACATCGCACAATTTTTTTTATTAGAGGTGTGAATTAAATAGAGAACTTGATGTATGTGATCACTAGATATTACCTTCACTACACTTTTCCGTATCACCTTATCCGTATCGTATCAGTTGTTACAATACTCATATACTTATCCGTACAACATAACTTAAATGTATTAAACAAGGATAAGCTTTCACCTTCTCATTTCTGTTCTCTTTCTCTCTTCCGGAGCACACCACCATAATAAATCAGATGACTACTAAGTACTAACATGTTTTGTAACACTCAAAAACTTCGAACAAAACTAACTCCGAAACTAAGGAGGGTTACTTTTGGCAATTTCTACTTTGGGTCCACTTGCCTTAATTAAAACCATCAAATTGGTACCTTGTTTGCTTTGCAATATTATATCTTGTCTAGGTATAATATTAAAATCCAATAAATACATCAAAATTATCAGTATAAATCAAATACAAATTCATCAACAAGTGAATCAATTAAATTCATCTCAATTTCTGTCCCAATTTCAAACCCTTTGAAATCAGATTCAGACCATTCAAAATTTGAATTTAGCAAATCCTTCTCTGCCAAAGTATCAAGTGCCTTTCCTCCCATTTGGTTCCACCCCATAATTTCCTCACATATGCTCTTAACTAAACAATCTTTGCTCAGAATCCGAGAAAACAAAACCCAATTCTTATATCCAGATTTACATAAGAACCCGTATTTCAAATCCAACCACTGTACAATGCAATCGAACATGAAGTTTGTCAATTGGTAACCCTCCTCCTCTCCTGTAATATCACCAATGGACACATCCATTACACCTTCCAACAACTCAACGAGGTATCCATTAAACGAATATCCCAAATCTCGCTTAAAATTTGACAAGAAAATATTGCTAAAAACGAGCTCAAAAGTGGAACCAATTTCGCCACTAAAATTTAGCCTGGAGCTTAAGAAACCGAAATCAATTTGTTTTACTTGATTCAATGACTCTGTCGAAAAGTAAACGAAAATAACTAAGAATATTGCGTATGAAAAAGATCTGAGGTTTTGAAAAAAAATTAATTTAATTACTTATTATATACCTGAATTAATTGGACTATCAAAAGAGGAACCATTATCATTTGAAAAACACATTCCAAGAATTGATATTGGGCTTGGTTGATCCATCTCTACCTTTCCCTGAAAAATATATAATTTATTATTACTAAACAAACAATTAATTTTGACAATATTATAAGCTATTTAACATAAAATAGTATTATTATTATTATTATACACACACAAACCTTTAAACAAGCCTTTTGATATATGTTTTCTTCTTCCTCTATAATCTCTGAATCGAGCTTTTCGAGTATCGAACGCGTCAATCTTCTAGAAAGATCTTCCCCGTTAATTTTCTCAAAAGAAGCCCTGTTACTATTTTTCTTGATTTCAATACCTTTCGACTCTGATTTATTAATCTTTACCATATCCTTTTGCGAAATACTATTGCCAGAACTATATTTTCTTAGCTTAAGTTTCTCAGATTTCACTTTCTCACAACTTGTACTAGGTTTAACCCGACTATTAATATTTATGGTTTCAAAAATTTCGGGCCGAACAGGTTTGTTCGTGATCTTCTTGTTCATGGCAAAAGTTGAGGTCCTTGTAACTATACTCTGTTTTCTAACACCTTTTTGGATACTAGGTCTTCTCTCCACTAAATTATGTGTTTTTAGAGATGAATTAACCTTAACAATCTTTCGTGAATTCTCCATTTTCTTAGTATTTCTCTCAAAATGGCCATGATTATTAAACTCGCTATCAATCTTGTTTACAATCATTGGTTCTTTTTCCTCTGTTGCACTCTTTGAAGAAGGAATACTAAACTCTGTTTCAATTAAACCAACATTTATTTCTTCTTCTTCTTCTTCTTCTTCTTCTTCTTCTTCTACAACAAATACATTGGTTAGAGACCGCAAAGATCTTTGCGAAAATTTCGGCCTTAATCCAGGCTCCAAGATTCTAGCAGCAGCTCGAACCAATCTTTCTCTAGGGCTTCTAGGGGACAAAGCACAAATCTTTTGTTCATGCCCTTTCAAACGGGTCGGGTTTGCAATTTCTGTAAAAGATCCAGACCCATTACTGGTTTTCTGTACCTTTTGAGGCCGTGAATAGTTATCATTCTTATTAGAATCATTATAATTTTGAGATTTTTTTGGTTTCTCGTTAACAGAAATTGGCATTGAATCAAGCCCCATTAACCTTGCAACCAAACTTGGCGAACCCATTGTTTTACTATTACAACAAGCCCCCAAATCCTCAGATTCTCGTGTCTTCTCCGTGCTCCTCTTCAAAATTAACAAAAACCAATTTGAGTAATAAAGTCATCAATTTTCTTCTCGCCATTTTCACACATTCTCGTAAAATTAGTCATAAACATTACGTGAATTAGCGAAATTGAGAATGGATACGAATGGAGAGACGAGAGAGTACCAAGGGATGAAGCGGAGATGAGGGGCTCTTTGAAGTGCGCTTCAGAAGTGGAGGGAGGACAGTACGCATAGAGAAATGCTGCTTTTTCTTTTTCTTCTTCTTCGCAAGACTTCTGTTCCAATCAAGGAGATGCAAAAACAAAACTCCGACACATCCCGCCGCCGGCCTCTGCTTCTGCGCCTCCACAATCGCCAAACTCATCCTCTCTCTCTCTCTCTCTCTCTCTCTCTGGTTGTGTGTTGTTGGTATTGGTTTTTGTTTCCGAGAGGTGGAGAGTGACTAGTGGAGTGGGAAAGGTGATCCTGGTTGACGAGAAAGTAGAGTAGCTGGCAAGCAACGGCGGGTTGGTGTAGTCTAGTCTAAGCTTAGCACGAATTACGAGAGACGAAAATGGCAGAAAAATGGAGGGTTTTGGGGAAGTGGCCAGTGGAGGGATGAAAAGTCTGGAAAGAAGCGCCATGTATTCCATTTCCCAACAGTTTGCTCTAAAATCCAGGATTTTAAATGATGGATTCCCGAGAATTGAAATCCCAGATTCGATTTCTAACTTAACTTGATATGCTTCGCAAATCACAACAGATAATTGCTGTGCTCTCGATTCTCTGATGGCGCTCGTAGCAGGTACCTCGTCTCTCTCGATCCCCGATTCGAGCCTTTCTTCTTCTTCGATCAATCGGCTCCGGAAAAGACGGTGCAGTTGCAGTCGTGTAGTGGCCTCCCTACCTGACCTGAATGGGCGGGCTAAGGAGTACTCGCCATGGCTCATCGCAGGGCTTGGGAATCCTGGAAACAAGTACCACGGTACCAGACATAATGTAAAATTTCCTTTCCTTTCTTTCCTCTCTTCAATTTTACGATTTTAGTTATCTGTATACTGATATTGGTCTATTGAAATTTCGGATAGATTGGATTTGAAATGATAGACCGCATTGCGAAAGCGGAAGGGATTCAGATGAACACGATCCAATTGAAATCCTTAATTGGAATCGGTACGTGAACAAATTGATTCGATTCCCATAATTTCACTTCCTGATTCTTCGATTCTTCGTTTCGATTGGTTATTAGTGCAGGCTCGATTGGAAGGGTACCGATTTTGCTCGTAAAACCACAATCATACATGAATTTTAGCGGCGAAGCAGTGCGTTTTCATTACATAACTAAATAAAACACAAAAAATCTCAATTTTGATATAATTTTTAATTTATTAACATTTTAAAGGTGGGTCCTCTAGCTGCGTATTATCAAGTCCCGCTACGCCATATTCTTGTGGTAAGTTTCATTTTACTACCAAAATTTATACATTTATTTTCCTTTTTTTGTTTTAGTCAATAATTTTTTACTAGGTATATGATGAAATGAGTATACCAAACGGCGTAATGAGACTTCAACAAAAAGGTGGACACGGATATCATAACGGGTACATTTTTTTTCAATAAAATCCAAATATTCACATATATATAAATCAATTTCACAAAATAAAAAATAATCTCATTAAATCATTATTTTTTACAGAATGAAGAGCGTGATAGAACATCTTGATAGCTCCCGAAGCTTCCCTCGCCTCTGCATAGGTTTCTTTTTATTTATTTATTTAATATTAAATTATACAATTTCTTAATTTACATTTTCGAAAATACCCTCGCATTATCTTATTATTCTTATTTAGGTATTGGGAACCCGCCAGGATCGATGGACTTGAGAGCATTTCTTTTACAGAAATTCAGTTCTGAAGAACGAGAACAAGTACAAATTCATCTCATATCAAAATTCTCCTTATAAAATCATTAATCATATAATTTATATTTATTCAGATCGATATGGGTCTCGAGCAAGGCATAGTTGCGATTCGAACGCTCATACAAAAAGGCTTCACTGGTGGCATAGATAGATTCAATCTCGTACAAAAATACAAATATAACAAAGTTTGAGTTTTATTTATGGGCCGATTTAATTTGGACTTTGGACTTTCTTGGTCTGATCATCTCTCCTCTCCATTTTGTTTGAAATGGAGATGATGATTGGTGGGTGGAAAGATGGTGAATGAATTTGTACCCTAAAAGAGAACCTTCTTTTTTCATTTTAATTTTTTTCTTTGTAGTGTCATTATAATTGGCAGGTGTGACTCGCTTTTTTGGTTAATGTCAAATTGTCAAATTAATTTGCCACATCTTCAAGCTTTAGAGATTCATAAAATATTGTACAAAAGTGTATATTTCTAGGTTTATTTCTATTTATTGATAATGGGAGCTTTAGAGATTCTGGCTAGATATGGTGCTTTTAATTTATGGGATAAATGCATTATTAGTCCATGTACTTTTATTGGATTTCAATTTAATATTTATAAAGTATGTGGACAAAAACAAAAACAAAATTGAAAATCAAAATTGGATTTGTTATTATTACCAATTTAGACTTACTGGTGAATTTTGTTAGGTGAGAACAAGAACATGTTTGTCTATTTTGTATGTCTCTTTTAATTAAAGTTTTGTCATTCATGGCTACTAGAAATATCACTTGTTCTTAAGTTTCTAATTTCTGTTCAACAGATCCATTTGAGTAGAATATACTTCATCACTAAATTTTGAAATAATTAGGGTAATTAATTATATTAAGTATACTATTTCGAATTAGGATAATGTAGAAAGCACATGAGTCTAGTAATATTAAAATGATCAAGACAATAATTGGTTTAGGATGAGTACAAAATACAGCACCAATGCATCCTAGATTAGAGTCCTAAAATACACATAAACAAATCAAAGATGGTTAACCAAACATATAATTCACAAAACCCAAAAGATATAGTTGCTCAAAGACCTATACGAATATGATAAAAATACACTTGTATGCATATATATGGCCAATATGGGGAGCACACCCCCCACATGTCTAGCACCATGACTTGTATGTGTGTCTAAACTAAACCCTAATTGGCACCCACTAACTCTCTCTCTCTCACACACACATGGTCCCTCTATTAAACCAATAATCCAAATTATACCCCTACATATATACTAATCATATCAAACCCTATAATTTCCCTTTAATTATGCACCATGTTTTCTTTACAATAAAGAATACAACTCGATATACGCCGAGACAAGTGCAATCTAGGTCTCCCTCTTGTCTCTGCATTTATTTTCATTTCACTCTCTCTCTTCTCTCTCTCTCTCTCTCTCTCTCTCGCTCCTCCAAAACAATATTTTATTTCATTTCAACTGACCTCCTGTTATACAAGTCCATAACAAAGAAAAAAGAAGACATATAATTTCACCTCATGATCACAAGACACGTATCTCTCTGTTCTCGTTCAGTCTCGGTTACTTAAACTACCTTGTCTCTCTCACTCTATATATACACACACTCATACGCACCCTTCAGCCCAACACACGTTCTCTCTCTCTCTCTCTCTCTCTCTCTCTCTCTCTCTCTCTCTCTCTCTCTCCTTCTCTCTTTCACTCTCTCTTTAAAACACATGCTTGAATTTGAAAGAGGAACCATGACGAGCCCAACCAAAATCAAACTCTTCGGCATCCACATGTCCGAGGAAGAACCAAGCAACGAATTCCACATAGCGGGCTCCGATTCCTCCTCCTCCACCACCACCTCCGCGTCTGCCGGCGAGGCCCGGAAGTACGAGTGCCAATACTGCTGTCGCGAGTTCGCCAATTCTCAAGCTTTAGGCGGTCATCAAAACGCTCACAAGAAAGAGAGACAGCAACTCAAGCGTGCACAGATGCAACAAGCCGCGTCGGCTCACCGCTCTTCTGGCGGTGGAGTATTATACCCCCGAACGGGGGTAAATAATCCCATGGTCTCGGCGTTTAATCCTCCACCGCATTTATTGCAGATGGATCCATCCGAAGGTCCCGCCGGCTGGGTTTATTTCTCCCGGCCGATGGGTCCCACGGCTGCTCAGCCTTATCATGGCTGTGTTTTTCCAGCTGGACGAATCCCGGCGATGCAGGCCGTTCCTTCGGCAGTGGTGCATCAACACCGGGTCCATGGAGGATCTACCGGGTCTGTTCTCAGGTTTGGACCGGGTACAGGGGCGGAACCGGTCGGGCCGGAGGATGGGTTCGGTTTGGATCTTCAGTTGAGCCTCGCGCCGGCTGGGTTATGAGCGAGACTGAACAAAATCAAGCCGGCCTGTTTGGGCTGGAAGAAGAAGGAGAATTAAGTAACCATGGAATTAACGGGTTTTGGTTGATGGATCTGATCCGAACCGAACCAAAACTACCTGCGTAATTTGTGGGTCTTAGTTTATGAGTAGATTACGTAGTGGATGAATTAAAGATCAAGGCTTGTATATTTATTTCTTCGATTACGATGATTATTATTTTTTAATTTTGTTTTTCTGATTTGATGTCTTGTTTCATTGGCCCGCTACTGATCTCCACATTACTATATTCCAATGACTAATTGCGTGCTTTTAGGAAATCTTGTTAATTCTGTCAAATTCCCATAATATAAAAAATGAATATTTTCATAATGCTAATTATGTTTTTTTACTTTGCATAGCCCCTTAATTATTGAACTCAAACTACCTTTATTACTAGTGACACCACCAATAATTAAATTGCTGACGTATTTAATTAGTTCCTTAATTACTGGTTTCGAAATCAAACATATAATTTATAAAAAAAATGCAATGCAATGGAACTAAATATACAATGTTTTTTTGTACATTGTTCTCTGTATGGCTTAAAGAGGAACTTATATCTCAACTCTTTATTTCCTTTTGGAGTAACGTCGTGCAACACAATGATTAGATCTTCTGGCCCCAACACAATCACATTCTCGACCATTACTCCATGTAGAGGGTCAATAAATACAATCCCACAAAAAACTTCATTCTCCACACAAAGTACAAGTAAAGTGTGTAACATATAAGATAAGAATATAAAGGACAGTACTTATAAGTTGGGGTGAGTCAGAACGTGCCAGGTTTCGCCAAATTATGGATGATACGAATGTTTGGTGTTTGGGAGGGGATGCATGATATCGATGGGTATTTGTATTTGTACGAAGGAACGTTGCTTGTAGACGTTATTTATTCAATACGGAGACAAATGACAATGTCACCTTATTATTCATTTTTTTTTATTATTATTATATGCCTACTAGTTTTTCAACGTATCAATAAATATACATTATAATTAATCGTTAATTCATTTTTACATATAAATTTGATATTAATTTAATATTAATTGAATTATTAATTAATCATAATGTCATGTGACAACATCAATAATAAAAATCATGAATTGTAAAAGCAGGATATATGGCCTCTGTTATTATTATTTACTCTTTTCACTCTTGTAAAACGGATCCCCTAATTTTAATCTATACAATGAGCTCGGCTATTTGCCGAACTCTTTCAAAAAAATAATTGTTATCGTATAGTTATGTCTTTCTAGACGAAATCAAATATAATTTAACGATATTTTTATTTATGTAAATATACATTATTGGTAATATTATCAATGGTAGCTTTTTAGACAAAATCAAATATAATTTAACGATGTCTATAGATATTATCATTTGTCATATTGGTAATATTAGATATTAGATATTATTATTACTTTTAAACAATGGTATGCAAAATATACATTGATATTTTTATATTAAATTAAAACAAAATAATAAAATTTTAAAATGAGATCAAGAATACATTCATGTATTATTTTGTATATTTTAACTATATTATTTTTAGTCTACATGATTTCTCCATTTACTGATTTTTTTTGTCAATGAGTTTATAACCTAGTTGGTTGAGTGTGAGACTGATAAGAGGAAAATAAAGCACCTTTTTGGTATCTAATTTGAGAATTTTAGCCCTTTTGAATCACAACTTTATATACAGAATTGTTCATATTTGAGTTAACAAGAATATTTCTTCACTAAGTGTGTTTTATTGCTAATTACAGATTTTTAAGGGAGAATTCTTGCAAATCCAAGAGTGTAGTTGCCTTCGTCTCCTCGCGCCAATAAAATTGATATATCATACCGACCATTTCGGTACACGTATGAAGGAGAAGACAAATAATCATCAACATAAGATATTACACCAAACTCTACTCGAAATCCACTCCCACATTTGTCACACTACAGCCCCCAACTACCACACCTACCACCCCAACTACCCTCAATCCTCTCACCCATTTCTTGACCAATGGGAAAACCCCAATGACACTATAAATAAGACCCCAAAGTCCATGGGCAGAAAATCTTCTTCTTCGCTCCCCCTCTCTTCTCTCAATTCTCAAGCACTTCCAAGAACTTTCAAGAACATCAAGAACCGTTCAAGATTTACTCGAATTCTCGGGTGATTGCTTGCCAAGTTTAGGGAACTTGTTCCGCCTTGATGCGAGCACACCAATTGGGTCCACGGGGCTTTCTCCATTGTCGGACTCGGAACTTTCTTCATCCGGCGAAGCAGCCTAATCGGAGGAAGTCGTAGAAGGTTCTCAATCACAACCAGACTCGGAGCTTTCTTCATCCGCTGACCTTCGGGGTTGAGAGTGGAGCTTTCTTCATTACGGGACTCGGAGATTTCTTCATCCGGTAAACCTCTCCTCTTCGATTGTTTCGTGGTTGCGTTTCGCTTTCTTTCCTCAAACGGACTCAGAGCTCTCTTTATCTGGGAGAGGCGATTACTTCGAGCGATAAGCGTTCTTATTGTCCTAGCTTTCTAGCAATTCGAACATCGAGCGACCACACTAGGCGAGGATAAGGAGGCTCTTCTTGACGCGTTGAAGCTCTTCTCGACTCATTCTAGGCGTATTCCTTTCATATCTTGAATTTCTTGTATGTTGAATGATAGTTTTAGTTGTGTTAAAAACCGTGTGGAATCTAGTTTCTTTAATAATCTTTGTTCTTGCATTGGATCTTTGCTCTCTTTTTGTTCTCTTGTTGCTCTCTTTTACTTGCATTTAAACCCTTAATTAAATCATCAAACATTCCCTCATCAAATCCAAATTCAAAACCCCAACAAAGTACTCAATCTGAAATCCAGGGGATAGTCCGTTACAACGGACTGAAGTTCCGTCACAACGGACCAGCAGTTAGTTCTTCACTTTTCAGTTAATTATAACTCCGTTGTGACGAACTAGACCTTCCGTTGTAATGGACCTCTTCCGTCGTAACGCACTAGTAACTTCGTTGTAACGGATAAGTGTTCATTCCTTTGGTTCAAACCCTAATACACTTCCGTTACAATGCATTATTGGTCCGTTATAACGCATTCACCAATCCGTCGTAACGGACCAGCAGCTCCATTGTAACGAACCCCCTACTTTCGCTACAACGGACTGTTTCTCCGTCACAACGGACTGGTGTCCAGAATTCAGTGTTAAAATCAACTCATAGTCCGTTGTAACGGACATACTTCCGTCACAACGGACACTCCTCTGAAATTGTTTCTGCCTATTTCTCGCTCGTTTTGATTCATTCTTCGATACATATATTCCTCGTGGAACGAACTTTCATATTTCTACTATACACATTTATTTCCAAACTTGTTGATTGAATCGAGTTTTTGAAGGGAATTATCCCGACCCGGGCCCGCGTAGCGGATATGAAGGCCCGGTCCGGTTCCCAAAACCCGAGATCACGCCATGACTTCGAGGGTACGATGCAAAAGGAGGATAGATTTTTACCGGCGTGAAATTGATCACGCTCGAAGGGTTGTCGCTTATCCTCCTTTAATTCTTGTCACGTTGGTGACAAAACGTGCGTCCCATACCATGCGTCTCTCACCGCTTCGTCGACGTCCTTTGCTCCTCCGGTTCGATCACAATCGAAGAGCCACACGTGTCACTCCTCTACTCGTATCCACCCTGAGTCGTAAGACTTCGGTCGCGGGTGCAACTGCCTAGACGAAGCACCGGCGAACTTGCTCGATCGAATTGATTCTCTAAACCGACAAAAAACTGTTCTGGATTAATTCTCTGGATAGAATGAATTGGATTGAATAGACTGAATAGAGAGAGAGATAGAGAAACATCATATTTATACAACATAGGATAAGGATGGGCCAAAATGTATGTATATCTACTATACACCTCTTCAAACAGAAAACTGCACACACCCTTTCAGTATTCTGTTGAAACGAAAATATTAAATCGTTCCAACCGACTTCAAACCTCCACGAAAGTTGTAGATAATCTTATTATATTTCCAACCCAATTTGTCCTGGCCCAATTGGAGTTCGGATGCGAAAGTTAAGACGGTTTTACTAATTGTATGTCAAATTGTCGCACCCTTTCGGTATTCCATTAAAACGACACTGATATTTCGTTCAAATGAAATATTTCTCTACATGAAAGTTCTAGATAATCTCATTATCTATCTAACCCAATTTGAACCATTCAAATTGGAGTTTCCCACTGAAAGTTATGACAATGTTACTAAAACTGTTTCTTATGCCTACGAACGCGTACGTTCGTTTATCCTTGTGTACACTTTTACGGTTGATCCGAAACTGTATTTCTTTCAGTTTTCACAAACAACGATATCACAAATTAAAAGTGATTGAAAACCCGCTCGTCAGATACACAAAAAATCATATGTTGTGAGAGATTGTGGGTTCAATTTTCATTGATATCAATGGATGAAGAATATACGAGCCTTCTCCATTTATTATTCATGTTTGTTCTTAAACATAGCAGAACATAATAAATAGAAAAATGTACAAATAACCCCTTAATTTTTCTTGAATTTATAAAAAAAAACCCTAAATTTTGTGAAACTCTAAAGAAAGTTAGGTTTTTTTTTTGGAGTTTCTCAAAAGTTAGGGATTTTTTTTGTAAATTCAAGAAAAATTAGGGGGTTATTTGTAAATTTCTCTAATAACTAGGATCATATACTCATCCATTTGTTGTCATAATGGAGATGATAGGAATACTTTAATCTAATCTTTTTTTTTTTAGATTTTATACTTTAATCTAATCTAGTAGACAATGTAATATGGTACTTTTAGATCATGAGTTTTTATATAAACTAATAATTTAGTGGGCTAACTAGGATTAGTTAGTCAACAAGTCTACATGGCTTGCAAGTGATGGATGGATCATCCTAAGATTCGTATCCCTTATTTTAATGCTTCAGCTGTATTTCATTTAAATATTAATCTTCTCTTCGAGGCATCCATATGTGCAACGAGTTAATATGATATCAAGTAACAAATAAAAGAAATAACTTGTCACATGATTGTTTACATGGCACATGTATTTGTAAAAAATCAAATTTGAAAACTTGAATGAGAGGATTTGTCAACTGGTCCGTTTTAATCCGACCACCCTATCTGGATGTGACCCTAGTTAATTATCACTTATTATGCTACAAGCATAATAATCACATTATTTTTTTTCAAAATTTCATGCACAATATTCTTTCTATAAAACATAAATTGTAATAATTGCCATTGTTTTATATTAGGGCCCTTGTATATATATATATGCAAAAAAAAAGTCATTTTTTAGTGAATGTGATTCCATGAAAGAAAAAACAATTTGGCACTATGTATTTTGCTCAAAATGGAATGGAGAAATAATGAAAACAATGTTGACTACGTATTGGAACAATGTATAATTAAAAAAAAAAGTGCACTCACTAAGCAAAATTAAATATACTCTCTAACACTAATTAAATACTTCCTAAGTGGGAGTTGTTAAGTGCCCAATACAATACTTCACCTTGTCTTTTTTTTTTTAAACGAACCTAGAGCACGAATCATGCTCATGCGATTATTTTTTATATTAATAAAATAGCGCTTTACATAGATACTCATAAATACAACATATTTTACAGTAATCAATATGTGTTTCTTATTTAACAATGAGGCCATATATCATGCCCCTCAAATTCTCCCACAATAATAATCCATGATTAATCCAATAATTAGTGCTTTGGATTAACGATTAATTTATAATTATTTATTTATAATTATTTAGAATTAATCATCAATTGATATGAACCTTAATTACATATTAAAATTTTAATAATCATGAATTACTCGTTAATCCACCATACTAATTAAGGGATTAATTAGTGTGGGGGAATTTCAGGGGAAATGAGGGGGCAAAGTATAATTTCCCTTTAATAATCCAACTTAAAGTTTTTAAAGAGTGAGTTTGCTCCGTGATTAATTTTTCTCGTATTGCCTGCCACATGAATAATCAGACTTTGAGTGCTAAAATTTGGATAGTCCGAGCTACACAATTATTCCTGAGTTTTTGGCCAGATTGTAGAAATATTTAGTATTGAAGACCGGTATAGTAGTCGACTCTTCATTATCTTTCTTGTCTGGGTGGCCGATAAATTAGATTTCCAAACATTGTATATTGTGGATAATATGTTAATATCTTCTATGAAATAAGAGCTGAAAGAAGCCGATAAGTTTGGAGTTGGTCAGAGATAGAGCTACCCATAGATATCTTTGATATATTGGGTCCAAAATGTATTTCTATCAAAATCAATCTTGAAAAGTCATTTGATTAGTAAGTTCTTGTTTTGTGTTTCAACATTCATTATACCTAGTCCATCATTTTTTTTTGACAATGATACTTGTTTTCGGTTTGCCAAGCATCTTCCTCCTGTGATATTTTCTTTTCTTCCCTCAAAAGTATGCTCGTATTATGGATGTTATGTCCTTGATTAGCCATGTTGGCAACAGAAAGACTTGCATGTAATATGCTGGCAATGCATGAAGAACTGTTTTTATCAGCGTAATTCTCCCTCCGAGGAGGGATCCTTGCCATTTGTTTATTTTGGCCCTAATATACTTCACCTTATCACTGTTTCAAGTTTCAAAACTTGTTAATTAATATACTAAATCCAAATTTATCAATCTTGAAAATTAGGGTTTTATTTTGTTCCTCCAATTAGTTGAAAAATAGAGACAATTTTGCTTAATTTTTTTTTTTTAATGATATCCGACAAACGATCGTTTTCGTTACTGATACCTAATTTTTTGATGTCAATGGGAATCGAACTCACAACCTCTCACAACATATGATTTTTTGTGATTCACACTCAACCAACTAGGTTATGGATCCATTGACAAATTTTTTTTTATATATTTTAACAAAAGTGCTCAGCACAATAAATCCTCATGTTGTAGAGGTTGTGGGTTCGAATCCGGGCGGCATCAATATAAAAAAAAAAATCTATAATGGCCACGATTCGTGACCTAGGATTTTCTTCAAAAAAAAAAATAAGAATATTGTCTTATATATTCTCCCCAAATTCTAGGTACAAATTTAAAAAAAATTTGCTTAATTTTAATTTTCATCATTTTTCCTTTTTAAGGATAGTAATTTTCAAATTTACATTGACATTAATGAATGAAAAATATATGAGGTTTCTTCATTTATTATTAATTTTTTTTTTAAATTCACGTGTTGAAGTTGTTATCGTAATCGAAAAGCTTGCTTAAAAAAACTTTTAACTGTGTTAATAAAAAATTTGTTATGAAAAGCATGACAGTACACCTAACCTTTCTTTTATTTGATGAGGCTTCTTTCGAACAGTTAAGAGAGCATTAATTAGTTCCATTCATTAGAGATAGATAGATTGAGAAGACGTCATCTACATGACTAAAGAATTAGATTTGTTTAGATTAGACTTAGAACTTTGAAATTTAAAATTTAAAATTTGATGCTAAGCCAAAGCCAATCTAAACATGTCAGTATCACATAGATCGCCAAACAAGACGAAGAAAACTTGTACAAGAAATGGGAATATTTGATGGCTAGCTTGTGAGTTTTTTAGCCGTTTGATTAAATCAAATGAAGTTTATCTTGAAACTTTTTTGGATTTAAATTTGAAAGAATTGAATGTGTAAACACCTTTGCATCTTTATAAGGGGGCAAAGTGTACGAAAACGACATTTAACCTAGTTATTTTATATATTTTTACAACTCAATATGAAAGAGAAATCTCGGCGAATCTTACTAACTTCAAAAAACAAGGTAAAAGTTTCTTATTTTTGCCTTCTCACTTATCATGATGTGTTAGTGCCTTTTGTGGTAAATGGTAAAATATTTTTCATACTGCTCCATGGAATGTACTTTGCTATTAACTATTAAGCATCTTTTTAACTTGTGAAAGGTGTTTTGTACTTAGAAACAAATCATATATATTTTGATTGCCACTTGACATTAATTACTAGAAGAGTGTGAGGAAATTTTAAGCTTTTCTAAAATAATTGATATGTGGTAATTGCTCGATATTCCAGTTGATATAATGAAATAATATATTGTAAATGTTATGGATTCGAATCTCATCGACATCATATAAAAAAATATATAAAAATCAGTGACGAGCGACTGTTTGTTGGGTGTCATTCAAAAAATAAAAAATAAATAGTTGATAAGTTTCTAGTTTTGAAAGTTTTTTGTGTGCATCTTTCACCAAGAAAAAGGAAATTCCAAGTGATTTACGGAAGTCTGAACTCAAAGTCCCAAATTAGGTCCACTCCCCTTCGTTTTGGGCTCAATATTTTTCTAACCTCTCTTATCCCTTTCAATCAAATTTCTACGTTTTTTTTTCTCCTACGTACCTGGTAATACTAATCTTTTCATTTCCTAATTACTCCCCAAAGTTTCAAATTTCAAAACTAGAGAAAACCATGTATTCAAATTTGAATTATTGAACACTTTTTAGTGGAAGTAGGTTGTTCAAAGGCATCTCATAGGGTCCAATTTAGCATAATTAGTTACTCGAAGATAAGATTATAAATAGCATTATTAATAAGCAAGCCTAGATATGGTATTAATCAATTTTGTAGTATTGTTATTAATTAAGGTTGTATATTAGATTAGATGAGGCAAGTTGGCAAAATGCTTGATTCCTTGTGGGACTAAAAAATATATATTTGACGGCGATTGAACTATATTAATTAATAATTAATAATTAATAGAAACATAAAGGCCATATTCATTCTTGCACCCCTGATAATCCGGTCTAAATTTGAATTGGATCTTTTTGGGAACAACACTATCTTCTCGTGAGTCTCTTCAGACACAGTCTTTATTCTGTTTAACCCTAAACTCGTCTCCATTAAGACAGAAAAAGGAGGTCCCCGTGTCCTCTATCTTATGATATTTGGGAAAACTAATTAATAATAATTATCGAAGTTCGAGTTCAGTTTTATATATAGAAAATGGAGATGAAACGATGTTAATTCTCTAGGTTTGGCATGGTGACCTTCGCCAAAATTCCATGTTTATGTAGGGAACATAGTTGTCACCTTTCAATAATGAAGCCTTGGCTTCATTAAGTTAAGAGGGACCCTTTCCATTTGTCATCTCCTTGGATTTCAAAGTAGATATTTTCTTCCATGCATGAGTTACTTGTGCCAACGAATTAGTAATCTTGGCCAAAAAACCATTCAAAAGTATTCATTAATAAAAGTAAAACTTACCAATTTTTTAGAAGTTTGTATTCATTTATTTTGAATGATATGTTTTATGATGAATTGTTAAATACTTCTGTTACAAGAAATAGAAAAATTCATTACTATTCAAGTATATGATTTTGTTCGTTTGAAAAATAATAATTATAATAAAAAATTTCATATTTTACAAAGAAGTGAGTAGTGTAGTGTTAAACTTATGTTTGTTAATTGAGAGGACTTGAGTTCGACTCCCTAATATTACAAATTTTAATTCTTTTTTAAGTTCACCCCCCTTATAAAATATTCCCTAAGTTCCCTCACCCCCTTATAAATTGATCCTTGCTCCGTCTGTGTTCCAGACCTACTCAAATTATATCGAATGATTGTTCAAATTTCATATATCCTTCTGTTTTGGACGAGAATTCTTATTTCTTGGCCAAAAAGGGAAGAGATGTAGTTTGATTCTCCCGTCTTGTTAGGAAGCTACACACCCAGCAGGAGGTCAAAGAAAAGCTCTCAACAAAGGCTAATTGGGATCATCAGACAGTATAAGTTTCAATTATGAATGTGGAAGACGAGCCTACTAGCACAAGCATCTGGCTTGACAATTTCTATGTCTTTTGGAACAAAACTAGTTTAAGTTTTCATTTTTAGAATGCAAGTAAAAAATATGCTTATAGATTTTCGGATTTTAGGGCCAATAATTCATGAATCTTTTTTAAGTCAATTTTTTTTTTTAAAGTGAAACATAATCCATGAATCATGTATATTTTTGGTTTCACATTTTATTTGTGATACCAATGGAAATTGAACCCATGATTTTTGATATTTTGTGTCAAACATTTAACCACTAGGTGGCCATTGATTTTTTTTAGGACAATTTTGTTTTGTTCATTTTGACAATAAGTTTCTCTTAGTTCATTTTTGTATCTATCATATATTACTTTTTCCAAGAAGTATATATATATATATATATATATATATATATATATATATATATATATATATATATATATATATATATGGGCTAGGCTCAATGACCAATATCCTTACTTGGCCAACACGGCCAACAACGCTTATTTCTCCAAATATCTAAATCAAAATTGAATTTCAACCGTGTAGATGTGATCAATATCACTTGAGAATGTTGTAGATTCAATTTCAAAAAAAACAAAAAATTCTATCATATCCATCATGATACATACAATTATTAACGGTCAATAATATATACGACATGTTTCATCATGAAATAAATTTTAAAATTCAATTTTTTTGCAATGGATTTAATTTAGATTATATAGATAGGCTTAGGATAAATGTTTTCAATGTTTCGAGTTTTTCTTCATGGAAATCCAAAAATTTACCGAATTGGACGGTTGCGAAAATTTGTTATTTGTGTTGTTAGATAGAAAAATACAAATGATACAAAATTTATTCTACAACATATCTAAATGATATAGATCACATCTATACGGTTGAAATTTTATTTTGATTTATATATTTTGAGAAATACGCGTTGTTGGCCAATGCTGGCCAAGTAAGAATTTTGGCCATTGAGCCTAGCCATATATATATATATATATATATATATATATATATATATATATATATATATATATATATATATATATATATATATATATATATATATATATATATATCAGTGTTTTAAATTGCGACGATATTGCGGGCTGAGATTTAGAATCGCTATATCGCAATGAAGTATTGCGAAAATACCGTTTTTTTGAGAAATTGCGGATATTGCGGCGAGATTGCGGCGAAATATCGGTAATATTGCGGCCATATCGGGTCAAATATTGCGGATAATATTCAAATCGTTGTAATTTTCTCATCCTTCTACCAAATTACATGAAATTTATATCGAAATCGCTCGTCTCGATGAGAGAAATGCAATGATGGGCTTGAATTTGTGAAATTTTGTTTTTTACCCTGAATTAAACACAAAATACACGTTAAAGTAATTTTATCGAGAATTATTTAATATAAATATTATAACATAAATTTTGTGATTATTTAATACTTAGTTTCCATGATTTATTATCAAAATATTTGATAAAATATGCTCATAACATATATAACTTCTAAAATGTGTCATTTTCATCTATAAATGTATGAATTTAGTAATTTTCATTGTATTTCATTGATGTTTCGATTTAAAATTTGAGTTATAGTGTGTTGATATTTTTAGGATGTCGACAAAAAATTCTCCAACAAAATACAATTCCAAAGATCCCGTATAATTGTCATTTTAATGGACATTTTATGATCAATTTTTATTTACACTGAAAAGGTTCCTGGACAATCAACTTTTTTATTCTTTTTAGAAGAAAATTATGAAGAAAATTTTACGATATTAATGGTGATAAAAAATATTGTGAAAATTATATTTAAACAAACTATTATTTTTATATAATTTAATATCGCAACGACTGTCCGTAATAAGGTCATTGCTCCGCAATTGTGCCCGCAAACGCAATCCGCTGCAAAAAAGACCCGACCGCAATGGACCGCAATATCGCAATTTAAAACATTGATATATATATATATATATATATATATATATATATATATATATATATATATATATATATATGTGCTAACAGGAATCCACAAAAAGAATCCAAAAAAGAATCCAATAATGATCAAAATATAATATTGAAATAAGAAATATATATTATTGTATTTAGCAAAATATACTGTTGAAAATATATTATTTTATTCTTAATTTTATTCATTTAACATGTTGGATTCAGTAGTATATTTTGTTAATTTAAATAGTATATTTTGCTAATTTTATTAGTATATTTTGTCTGCGTGGATTCTTTTTGGATTCTTTTTTTGGATTCTCCTTAGCAAACATATATATATATAGATATATATATGAAGGAGGCTAACCTACTTAATTAAGTACCAAAGTTTTTGTACTTAATGCTTTTTAACTATTGGATTTGTATTGAGATTTGTACATTTAATGATGTGTACAAAATTTCATAATCATCATGAAAAAGCACAAATCTCAATGCAAATTCAATGGTCAAAAAACATTAAGTACCAAAACTTTGGTACTTCATTAAGTAGGTTAGCCTCTCTCTCTCTCTCTCTCTCTCTCTCTCTCTCTCTCTCTCTCTCTCTCAAAACTATTTCGTTAACATTATTAAGCGATGATTAAGGTACACTCAAAACTATTTCGTTATAAATATCTGAGAGTCACTGATTTTTTTTTTTTGTTGAGAAAAATAGGGAGGACTCGAGAAGTCCCCCATCTATTGGTTTTATTTCATTGATGAAATAGGATTACAGCCTCTATAAGGATAAGAAGAGATTACATATCTCTAATTATCCTTAAAACTTCATATTAACCTACTGTTTGACAAAAATAAAAACCATCACCACGTAAACCCGGAATACTAATTCCAAATCAGACCCAGGAATCAAAGACCGGACTTTACATAAAGATAAGGAATAAGAGAAAACCAGGAAAGCAAAAGACACATTGTAATTCCATATTTCTTCACGCCTTGTCATTCTTACCCATTCCCCTCCTAGAGTCATTGAAATTAACAATGATAAATTTTGTAATTGGGACTATCCATTCCATCCTACATTGCTAGGGTTGCAAAGCACATGCGCTTTTCCTTTCCTTAATCTATCAGTCTATATGTTGTGTGCATGGGGACCAAACTTGCTTATAAATTGGCCACTTTAATTGTACTTAATATAAATTATCCCCAAAAAAGACCCAATTCCATCAATCATATAGACATTAAAGAGGATAGAGATTAATGCCATGAAAATACACAATATACTTGACCTACAATTATTAACAATGAAGATGATACCTCCCTACGTGACATGTCACATGTGGAGAATCAAACATAACCTAGTTATATATATTAAGTTTATTTTTGTATGGGTAATAATATTTCCATTTATTGTGGTTGTTAAGTTATACTCGATGAGGTTTTGGATCCCCTTCTTGCATCTTTATTTATCTACAAGGATATTTAAAATGTTAAAACTTTCTTGAAATTTGTTATTTATATTGTTCTTTAAATGAACAATTGCCATAAATTTTTTTTTGGCAAAATTATGATTTAATATGAGATAATATTTCCGATATAAACTAAAAGAGCTAGTATACAATTTATAACATTTCTTTCTTTGATTTGATAAGAAACTTTGTTCTTTTTAAAGTCTTTGAACCTGGCCTCTTGTCTATATTATGGTTTGTTGTTCTAAATTATAATGCCAATTAATCAAGCAAGATTGATGGTCCCAACGAAGGGACCTCATATCATACCCCCTTTCTAAAGTCCCTCTTAGAAGTTGTATTTGTTTGGTGAATCCGACAGGAGAGGAGAGGCAACCTAATTTAAGTGACTTTTATATAGAGTCTATATAGGGGTGCCCCCATCTCTTTTCCACCGCATCATCTATATCATGAATTAGTAATTAATGATAAAAAATTAACAAATTATATTATATTAATAATTAATTACTATATTATTAAAATACATGTGAATTAACACTTCTTAATCAATATTCATTAAATATTAATAAAATGTATATTTGTTAATCACTTGAACCGGGTCGGAAGGGTTTTTAACTAAATTGTAACCCAACCCAATTAGAACGGGTTTTCATTTTTCCAACCCAACCCAACACATGATACCTATAAAAATTTTCAAACCCACCTTAACCGGGTTGGGCGGGTTTTTTTCGTAAATACATATACTATATATATGTTCATATGTTCACAAAATATATGCAACACAAATTATATTTTTAATTAGATCATCGAAAAATATTTTACAAATACGCAAATCAAAATTAAACATGCATAATAAACATCTCATTATATTTATGTCATATGTTCCGACAATAAATATAAAACACAAATTAAATAGAATTTTTTTAAAGTTCGAACTAATTATATATTTCATGACAAAATTGATATAGTGATATCATAAATAAATAAATAAAACCTTACTATTAAAGTAAACACAAAATAACAACAAACGACGAAGATTAGTCTTAAAACAAAATAAAAACTATCAAATGAAAATACTAATTTTTGACATAAAACAAAACATGTCATATATGATTTAAGTTAAGAATTTTTGTATTTTATTTTGAGAAATTTTAATTACTTGATAAACATAATATTTATATAAGATAAAAGAATATAAGGTACTATGTAATATTGAAAATTATTAATAATAAATAAATTATAGTAATATAATTTACGAAAAAGTAGTATACCATACAATTTATATTAAAAAGTTAAACAATTATTTGAAAATTTGGAATTATACGGCTCGGGTTGGGTTAATACGGGTTTTTAGTTTCTAATCCGTAACCCAACCCATATATCCGGTTTCTCAGAGTTCCAATCCGGACCCGATCCAACAACTTCGAAACCCACAAAAAAAGAGTCGCCCGAGTCGGATTGGACGGGTTGGAAAATTTCGTGTATACCCCTAGTGGAGGGAACAAGGAATAATTTCCCTTTTGTATATAGGCCAATAGCTTTTTTCTTGTTACGGTGGTCTCCACATTGCAATACAAGGCACTTAATTCATCTAGATCTTAATTAATCATGCTATATTTTCTCAATTAGTGGGTGGATATTTTTACTTCTACAAGGGTGTACATGATATTTTGAATTGATGATGTTTTGTGGGTCCACTGAAATAATACCATTCTAAATTGATTGAAAGGACCAAATAGACAACATTATTTGGCAACATTAAGATCACCCATATCACTATGGGCCCTCCAAGTTGTGCTCTTGAAGAAAAAAAAACACCATTATTTTACTCACAATGACAAGTTTATGGAATATTTAAGCCAAGATGACTTCACCCATTAAATCAAAGATTAACACACAACACATCTACTTAGGCAACCATATCTTTTTTTTTTCCCGTAACAAGTGCTTAGTGAGACCCACAATATATTAGAAGCCCTGGATTGTATTATATATCTCCTGTTCACTCATTTATTCAAAACTAATTTTTATTAAAGAAAAAAATTATATTATTTTTTATTATTTAATGTCAATAAAATTTGCACTCATAACTGATTAACACTAAAATAGAAGTGGAACAAAGAACTTTCTTTGTTGATCAAATCATATGAATAATCTTGCAGATAGCAAAAAAGAGTCATGTTAAAATAAAATTGAAAAGAGGTTAATAATTGAGTCGATGCATTGCTTTAGAATAATCTTGGAAACTACTAGACAAATCCAAGCAATGTGGGTTGGAACTATAAAGAATGTGTCCTTGCTTTCCAAGTGACATTACCTACTCCATAAATTATGAAACTTAAGATTGGGTGGATTTCACTTAAAGTCATGTGAAGTGATTCTCTAGGCATACTTAATTGCCAATTGGGGTAGAAAAACCTAGTTCTTTTTATACAACAATCAATTATTTATGCCTTCTATCAACAAGTTATTAGGGTAGCGAGTCGTTAAGTGATGATTTTTTGTTCAATTATTATGAAATCCACAGATAATTTGTTATTCAAATTAGACTCTAGAAAAAAGTTATTAGGGCACAGAAAAATGTATATTATTTGACCCATCCTGTCATTTGATTAATCATGTTTAGCTAAACCCGTGAACTTAGTTAATGTATTATCAAGGCTATTTTTTATATTAGTACTATGATCGAGACACTTAGGTATCTAATTAGTTCTGTCGGCCAGAATTAAGTTATTAGCATTTACATATTGCACATGGATTAGGGAATTTATTTAAGAGAAATATGGATTATTGGATCTGAAATTGAAATCACGCACAACAAGAAAATCCAAATATCTCAATCTTTAAGCGAAAAGTATAGAGAAAACTTTAGATTGTCAATTTGTTAATTAAATGGTACGTAGGTCCATGCAAGATTTTATTTTCATCTTTCCAATGTGAATCAAATACTTGTACATACATCCACAAACGAAAAGAATATATGGCAAGATTTCTAAGTTGAGTTTTGCTTTTGAAAAGGTTATTGGGCGAGTAGTTTAATTAGGTGACGTGATTGTGGTGGTGGTAATGAAGATTACACAAATCTAATCTTTGAATTTTATTACCAATGAGATTAGCACCAATTAATCAAATATATATAGCTTCTTAATTTCAAGTGTTTTGAACTTACTTTAGAAATATGATATAGTATGAAAAAGTAAATGGTGGTGATTAAGACTAGGATTAGGTGGTTAAAACCGGAGTCATAGCTAATTAAGAGATAATTGATTGACAAGTAAGAATCAAATCTTATGATATATGTGTATTAGTTTAACAAGTCACCTTTATTATTAATTAATTATTGGTTACATCAAGTCGCTAGTTAATTATTTCCATCTTAATTTTAGTGCTTAGCTGCATTCTACTTTTGTTATTATATTCATTATATTAATCTAACTTGCCTTTTTCTCTTCTTTAATTTAATTGAATACACTACTACTACTACTATTATTATCATTATTATTATTATTATCATTATTATTATGACAAAACATGCTAAATGTTAGGGTCAAGCTTTCTCAAAACACAAGTATAAATGGTAATAACTAATACTATATATATACAAGCACATGAAATTTGTCTTATTTCCTTGCATGTACGCATGCAGTATGGATGGATGCATACGTACACATGTACACACGAAATAAACGGTATCCCCAAATCTACTATGATTATTGACTATCTAGTTGTATTTATATGTACTAACTATAATTAATTTATTTAATTGAACATAATTTGAAGAAATAAATAATACATAATTAAATTGATGAAGTAAGTACATTACATGTAATATAATGAAAACATAATAATAATAACTGAAAACAAAACATGAAAGCGATATAACAAAAATGATGATTTTCTAATTATTGCTTAGTTTTATATTTATTAACCAAATCTTTCCATATCTTTATAGAAAATTTCATCTTGTTTTTAATATGTTCTTGTTGTTGATTATTTATAAATTAAATATTACCAATTATAGATATTATCCATTCGAAGAATACCGACACAAACACATCTGGATATATTAAAATGAACTAGTCACGCACGCCATATCTTTATTACAGTCATTAGTGTTAATTTATAAAATAGTATATAAAATAATATTGTATATTAATTATGTTTATCATACATGCGTGTGTGTGAAAGGTCAGGTTCATGATATTTTATACACTTGTGAAAGATTATGTTCACACTAATGAAGTGTTATATTCATGAATCATGTACACTAATTAAGAAACATATTCATACTAGTGAAGAGGCATGATGTAGCATATAAATAGGGATGAAGTTTGTGTCATTTGAACATCAGAAAATATTTTGTATTTTTTTCTTTCTTCTATAATAAAATTTAAATTTCATTGAATCGTTTATTCTTCTATATTTTGGTTGTGATCCTTGACTAGTGCAACGTGTTGTTGTACTATTGTTAACTTCGGTTATCATTACAATTAGTTAACAATAAAATAATGAAAAAGTACATGTATGTGCAACCATATCTCTCTACGAATCAAGTGTATGATATATTGTGTTTTTTAAGATTGCAAATCACATTTTCGATATATACCAATTATGCTCTTGACATTAATTCTTAGTCGTCGATTATTCTTGATATATGTAGTTGTTTTCCTTATTTTCTCACAGTTACTTATTTATATAATATATGTAATTTGTTATCCAACAGATAATTTTTATTAACTTATTTTTCAACATCAAGATGCATTATAAGCTATTATATTCTCGATGACTAGTTGTCGAATCGGTTTTATACATTTTTGTTACATAGTTTTACAAACGTCTGACAATGTTTACAATAGAAACGTTATTTCTAGAACTGATATTTTTCAATCTAAAATAATTATTTATATTTCTATCAAAATCCCCATATTCATTTCCTAAATTGTGAAATTTATTTAAAAGATTCTCATTTATTAATTTATTCACTATATCATTTTTGAGGGGCTATGGAGAGGGATCTAAGTCCAACTTTCAATAAATTATACTGAAAAACATAAACAAATATTTACATAGATTTTTCTGATTTTGTATTGCATTTTTTATGCTTAAAAGTTAAAAACAAAAACAAAAACTTTTTAATTAGTTTTGATATGTGGGACATCCTTTTTCCTAGATTTATATAATCCGGTCTTCTTATCTTGCGTCTTTTGATTTTTTTTTCCTGATTCTCGCAAAAATAAGGATTCGAATTTGGGAAATACTTTCTCGACTTTTCTTCAGCCATAAAAGGCATTCTTTCATTTCGATCTAGGATAACGAGATGGCTATCTTTTCTGGAAGCTTCCCGTGCCTCTCTACGCTCTCTCTTTGATCAAATCGACAATGGAAATTTTGTGGCGATCCATCTCTTCTTCCTCTTTTCTTCCTCATCTCTTATGCTCAAACTCTAAGTGAGTTGCAAAGTTTGTTTTGTGAGGATTTTGCGGTTGGAGTGAGTGTGGTGTGTGGATTTTGACGTTGGATGAGCTTCTAGTGCTTTGAAATTTGCATGTTGCCTCCTAGGTTCCGTCTGAACCCAAAAGACACAGATTCAGTGGCCCCCAACGGAGTTGCTACCAGCTACGTGAATTGTTTCACTCTTGTTCTCGTGTTTAAGTTCTTATGTTTTTTATTCTTCTCTTCTTTATCACGGAGGCAGGGTGTACGCTTAGTGTTGGGTATTTCCGCACCCGTGTATCACACATGTGGCAGCGGAACATGCGTGAATCACCAAAATCTAAGATCTCGTATAGATCAAATTTGTCTAGGGAAGGAAGAGTCGTGGTTTAATACCTCGTGAAATTCACTACAATAATACAGCCATTTCGAAGCATTCACATATGCCGCTGAATCCATGTATTAATGCTGCCATTTATATTTGACAGCATATGGTAAAAATGCAGTCCGGGCTGGTGTCCTCTATTCTTACAACTGCATTTTCACGTAATGCTTTGTAACTGTGAAACCAAGAGCATTTGTTTGTGTCGGCAATTATAATGAAAATCGAGGACATTTCGAACTGTCGTCAAAACGGTCAAACTAATGCAATTACAAATGCCGTCATATCCGAAAATGCATTGAATTTTGAGAAATGAAAGCATTAACAAATATCTTGTAAGGACATTATAAAATGCATTTGATTGGGACAATAAAAGCATTTACAAATGCATTGGGATGGACACGGGCACGAGCAAAATCGAGAGTATTTCGTAATGTCGTCAAAACTGTCAACATAATGCAATTACAAATTCTGTTATATCCGCAAATGCATTGGGAGCGGACCGACGGCAGGCGCAGCGGCGGCGGCGGCGCAGAAGCAGAAGGCGTTGCTTCAGAGAGTCGATAACGATATCTCCAACATTGTCGATAGTTTCTCCCTCCTTGTCACTGCTTCCCGGGTTCGATCTCCCCTCCCAACTTGTTTCTCTTCTTTCTATTCCTCTTTTCCAGTCATGCCCCAAAGTAGGAAAATCAGAAGGATATTGAGCAATCGATCCATTGAAATGCTTATATTCATGCTCTGCAGAGTTAACCGATTCCAATTGGCAATTACTCGACTTTGTAACCTGTATGTACATTTGAAATTTCATAGGTGAGTGAACCGCCCGTTAGAAACTCTCAAGAAGCCTTTCTCATGGAGATCCGAGCATCAAAATTGGTACTCGAATCCCACAATTCCATTATATTTCATCAAAATCCACACAAAAAACGTATCAATTAGCTAAATCAAATCGAAACATCCAGGTGCAATCGGCAGATTCATTGCTGAAGTTGGTATCAGAGCTAAAACGGACGGCGATCTTCTCGGGATTCGGATCTCTGAACGAGAATGTCGACCGTCGGATAGAGACGTCGGATAAAGAGGCGGATCGGACTGAGAAGCTTCTAGAGAAAGTAGGAGAAGAGGCCGCGGCCGCCCTCAAGGAGCTCGATTCTCATTATTATTCGTCCGTCGTACGACCCACTTCGCATGAGTCGTGAATTACTTTCGTCTTTTGGACTTCTTTTGTCCGGCCCATGTATGTTATTAGGATTGTATTTTGTCCTTGTTATTCTAATTCTAACTTGTTTTAATCTATGCTAATAACAGGGTCTAACTTGTTTTAATCTATGCTAATAACTATAGGGCTTCGTTTGGATGCAAGATAAGTTGGGTATAAGTTGGGTATAACATTATTTAGAAATAATTAATTATCACTTCTTATTCTTTTATTTTAGATGGTTGTTTGGTATGGCTTAAGAATAAAAATGAGATAAGTTGGAATTTGAAAAAGAACCCAGTGCAATTCCCGAAATGTCCTTTTTAGAAAAAATAAAAATATTTAAACAAGTGTACTGTTAATTATAAATGTTCATCAGTAGATTATGTTTTCATTTAATTTGAACTAGCATATAACCCGCGCAATTGCGCGGGGCTGATTTTGTTTCTTTTCCATTGTTTTTAATTTTCTTTTTCATAAATTTTTGGTTGTCAAAATTGTATATTTGTTGTGTTGTTTGTTTGTTCTTCGTTGAAGATACGTGTTGCTTGCAAGTTATGTATATTTTGAGAAATGCCGTCATATCCGAAAATGCATTGAATTTTGAGAAATGAAAGCATTAACAAATATCTTGTAAGGCATTATAAAATGCATTTGATTGGGACAATAAAAGCATTTACAAATGCATTGGGATGGACACGGGCACGAGCAAAATCGAGAGTATTTCGTAATGTCATCAAAACTGTCAACATAATGCAATTGCAGATTCTGTTATATCCGCAAATGCATTGAATTCTGAGAAATGAAAGCATTAACAAATATCTAATAAGGACATTATAAAATGCATTTGATTGGAACAATAAAAGCATTTACAAATGCATTGGGATAGACACGGGCACGAGCTTGGGCATGGGCATAGACAAATAATAGCATTTTCGAATGCTTAGGTTGTCGAAATTGGTAGCATTTAGAAATGCATTGTATTGCATAAAAATCAACAACATATAAAAATGCTTGCAATGAAAAATTCAACATTTACAAATGCATCGAATTATCATTTGCCGGCATTTATATAATTCCAAATTACACCAAAATAGAAATACTATATTGATATATAAAATTCCATTTCGTTTATACTAAATCCAATCATTATCATACAAAATATTGATTACAATTACAAAATTAATTCTAAAAATATGATGAACATCGAAATTGACCAAAATCCGAAAAAAAATACTCAATGTTAACCATCATACTTGACTTTCCCTACAAAATTGTTGTAGCGCAAGTGCATAAACGTAAATATTATAAAGTTGCAAGTTATTTGGATTTATACACCTTACGAAATGTTGTATGCGATCTCGAACCTGTGCAATAGTTAAAAGACAATTGTCTTATTATTCAAAAGATACGATTAAAATTGAAAATCAAGAAAATTGTGAATGAAAGAAACATTACCATTTCATCATTATGACAGATGCGTGTACACTTTGATCCATCACGAATTTCCTCTTCACGGAAAATTGACGGTTGTCCTAATTCAACCGTCAATTCCTTATGTGCTCGATCAGACTTAATTTCTCCCAATTCAACTTAAGTAATAATTGTTGTTTAATCTAAACCAAGAGAGGGTGAATATGTAATCAGAAGGTTTAATTTTCGTGCTAATGGAATGCACATGGTATAATATGTTAAAACGTATGTGATATAAAGTATAAAAAGAAGTTACCACACAAGCTGACACAAGATATTTGTGACGGAGTTCGGTAGGTGGCTGTTATGTAGCTTTAACTCACTCTTTACTTTTTCAATCGACCGACTCGATTGTTCACAATTATCTACGTCTACGGAGATGCCTTGTGCATGTTCGGCTCTCTATTGAATTTCCGAATCAATGACTACAAGGTTTTGCGTACATCGATTTACACTTTTCTATCGATATATTCCGAACTTTACGATCTAGAACTAGCCTATTACAATCTACAAATCGAACTCTATGTAATAGTCACGATAGTTGTGAATCGTTTTTAGTGAAGAATCGAAAGATCTATCCTAGATCATAGTTTTTATTTGGAGGAATTAAGCTCAATCTTTAAGCTTTGTTTTCTCTCATTTAATGTATTAAAACTGTGGAAAAAGATATAGAGAGAGAAACAAAGGAGGGGTTCTATTTATAGAACACATATTCCTCTCCCATTATTAAGATTTTCTACATGTTTCGTCTGGACGGAACATAGCTTTCGTCAGACGGAGCATATGTCAAATTAGCCGTTACAACGTAATCATTCCAATTATGAAGCTTTCATTCAGACACACGAGTGTTCCGTCCGAACGGAAGACTTCAATGTGATTTTTTTCATTCAGACACATGAATGGTCCATATGAACGGAAGAAATTGCAAGTCTGTTTGGCTTTGGATGAATCTTTTGTTCAGACGCATGAATGTTTCGTCTGAACGAAAGGCTCCATTGTGATTGCTACCGTTCAGATGCACGAATGGTCTGTACTACAAGTTTACTTGGCATTGCATATACTGTTTCGTTTGAACGTTAATTGTTCCGTTCAAACGGAGTATGCTTTTCGTTCAGATGGACTGGTGATTCCGTTCGAACGGAGTATGCTTTATGGAGTATAGCTGCTGTTCAGAAGCACAAATGTTCCGTCTGAACGGAAGACTCACTATTTGCATACTTTACAATCATCCAATTTTCATCGTTTCTAACATGATTACTTGTTTAAATTGAGCTTAATAATTTCTAGATTAGCTAGTCTAGGATACCTACGGATTTTTTTTTGTGAGTGTATGATGTCCGAACTCGCGGAAGGCTTCAACATCTTGATTCCTTCACTCACGGAAGGCTTCAACGTCTTGATTGTACGATGTCTTGAATCTTCATTAATGGTCTTGATCGTGTTTGCTCTTGTCCAAGTGCTCACGTTTGTGTATGTCTTTGATTCCTCTTTTGATCCCGTTTGTGAGCCATACCTATATTTTCTACAAGTGACACTTACGCAATATGATTAGAAGTATCGACATTTTTTGGCGATAATCAAAGAACCGAAAAATTTGAAACAACAATAATATCGAGAGATTATCTTATATTTTCAATAAAAAAAAGACTTGGTTCGGAAAAGAGAAACACGTTTTGATCTATATATAATACATACACACATACGTACATACATACATACACCAAAAGTGAAGGAAATACATTTTTGGATTAACGGTAAAAATGTACATATAAGGATATATGAACATGAATGTACATGGATTCAATTAAATGCATAATAAGATTGTGCAAAGTTAAGTTTCAGATAAAAGTTCGAACGAACTACATCGAATGTAATTTTGAATTAACATATAAATGAGACAGAGAGTGGTTCGTTGGAACGAACCTTAAGGTTTCGTTCGAACAAACCATTTCGAGTATAAAATTGTTTTATACATACTCATGATAGAAAGAGGTTCGTTCGAACGAATCTTATGGTTCGTTAGAACGAACATGATGATGCTGGAAGTATATATTGGATATACATAATCTTTGATCCAATTCTTATCCTATTTGGTAGGCTAATGATTGGGTCAAATATTGTGTATATCCAATATAAACTTCCAGCAACATGTCAGCTCGAACGGATTGAAACGTCCGTTCGAACATACCTTTTCTGCCGTTTTGTGTATATCCAATATAAACTTCCAGCAACATGTCGGCTCGAACGGATTGAAACGTCCGTTCGAACAGACCTCTTTCTGCCATGAGTACTGAATAATGTACCTTCATATAAAAGAATGAAATAAAAAAAATTCAAAGTAACAATAATATCATTCATACAAAATAATAACTTATTCAAATCTATATCTACTAAAAATATCCAACTAACTCATATAAAAAAATATACAACAATTTTTTTTTTAAGTAAATAATTTTTTCTTCGTTTTTTATGTACAATAATAATAAGAATCTTCTAAATATAGTCCACGACTAAAAGTAAGTAGTTTTAGTCCACGACTAAAAGTAAGTAGTTTGAAAATTTTGATAGAAATTTAAATTTAAATAATTGATCTAAATTAAGAAATGTCTGTTCTAGAAATAACGGTTTCCTTTTTACAATAATAATTTCCCGATAATTATTTGTTCTTTTTCCTAAACTGAATATTTTATGTATCTATACAAAACTGCTCTGACAAATATTGTCCCTAATTTTGTACGATCTAATTGTAATTTTCATTCGCAAGTATTTCTCGACGTCCTTTATATAAGTCCAATGAGATAATGCAAGGCCCAATAAGATATATGTTCACTTCGTCATTCACAAAGGTAAAGCCCAGTTTGAAGAACATGAGAAAACACAAGAATTGCAGTACCGGTTGCGATAAAATACGGAATTAACTTCTTGGACTTCTGAAAAGTATCCTGATTAATCAGATCCGAATCCCACCCACAGAACTGTTGGAATATCGAAAGAAAAATGAGCAAACCTGGGCCAGCAAGTGGCGTTTGGAGCGGACCGACGGCAGGCGCAGTGGCGGCGGCGGCGCAGAAGCAGAAGGCGTTGCTTCAGAGAGTCGATAACGATATCTCCAACATTGTCGATAGTTTCTCCTGTAGGAGTATACACACGAATTTAGAGGTTTGCAGCGGAATTATTTCGTATGTATAACCTAATTCTACCCTGGATCACACTCGAAAAACACCGAAAAAGGAAGAGTAATTAGAATTTTACCTCGTACAAGTTAGTACGTGATGTCTTCTTCTCCAATCTGTTGAACCTTCTCCAAGGATTGCTCGTGCAGTCCCTCTACTCGTGTCCACCTTGATATTCGTCCGATCGGAACCGCCAACACCGTTCTAGTCAGTGTTACGATTGTATCTCTCAAGAACTTGCTCAGATTTTTCTCTTCTATTACTCTCCAGATCTCAATTTGTGTTTTGTGAAAAAGAGAAAATAATTTTCGGCGACCAGAAATTCGGCGGCCAGAATTAGGGTTTCGGAAGAGAGAGAAAATCATGAAATCAGAATATATATATAGGAAAAATTTAGGTTAAACCAAAATTAGGTTAAACCCTAACAGGCCATAATCAGATTAAAAGCCTAATAATCAGAATAGGCCCGAAAAGGATTAAACCATAATTAATAGATTAAACCCCTAAGTTCTGAACAGGTCCACGTTTAATTACTGGCCCAATTCTGACTGCAGATTTGCCTATTTATATAAATTCTTCCAAGTTAATTCTTAAGCCATATTTTCTTTCAAACTCCCTCTTGGATTAAGACTTAATCAACTTGGCCATATGTCCAACATATGTCGTGAGATCTAATCACACGTGATTTCATTTTGTTTGTCCAACAAACGTATTGGTGAGCAATATCTTGAGAATCCGATATATTACGAAATCTTGGTGTGACCGTTGTAGGTTCGTCTAAGACTGGCAGTGGATATGGCAGTAATCCACAAGGTATTGCGAGCACTAGACTGCCGTTAATACCTACCCAGAATTAGAACGAAAAAGGTGGAGACCACCTTTATGAAGATGCAGTACATCTTCATACCTGACTCAGATAAGTGTTACTAGTCCTCTTGTTCGCGATATCTTCCGATCAAATGAGTCACGGTGAAGCCTAAAACTTCAAGTCATCCTCTTTTCTTTTGATCAGATATACTCTTTTCTCGATAAGAATTAGATTAATAATAACAATGCGAACTCTATTGAGTTCCATCGAGCTTGGCCAAGCATTTCATCAATCTCAATTCAATCGAGGGGCCCGAGAGATATCTCCCTCTATCCTTTTTCAAGACTAGAAAGGAACAATTCCTATCTTGCGACCTCACATCCTTTGCCTATGCTAAAAACAATACTCAATAATAATCTCTGCTACACAGTTACGCGTAGGGTTAATTACATCAAAGCATTGTCTTTTCACATACTAGGTATCCGTGAGATCACTCAAGTATGAAGCACTAAAACGCACTATCTGGATATGAGTTTGTCTCCAATGACTCTAACCATGTCACAAACTCATATAGTGGTCAGTCCAATATACGACGCCGCGTATATCCATATTCTAGAATCGACGCTACCGTCTCAGATCAGTAAAACCTGATCATCTCATCTACGAATATGCCAGTGTATGTAAAAGTCTCCATTCAGTGAATGGACTACCTGGTTCAAATCTATGAACAACTTTATACACGAGGGACGTTTTAGAATTATATTCATCCCGTTTAGTGGTTTTACTATCATTCAATTGACGAATCAATATGCCAGACTAAGGCCATGCAACATATTATTCTCAACTGACTCGATGCACTAAACTAGAATAAAATTCAAGGTCTATCTGATTATTATAATCGAATAACCTCTCACACACTTTCTTGTTATTTAAATTTTGTGAAATATGAAGGTTTAGGTCATATGATGAATAATAATATAAATATCTGTCTCATAAACAAATACAATCCCAATAACACGCCTAGGGCATAATAAATGTTCTCCCACTTGCACTAGGCAGATCAAATCCCCTTATACAATAAGAAACATAAATAAAACACCCAATCTAACACTGCGATAGATATCCCAATCCTATCGCCCTAGCATGCTGCTCATGCTTGGCACGTGAAAGTGACTTCGTAAATGGATCGGCCACGTTATCCTTAGTAGGTATCTTCATTATTTTCACGTCACCTCTCTTCGTAATCTCACGAATCAAGTGGTAACGCCGGAGTACATGCTTGGACCTGTGATGTGCTCGCGGTTCCTTGGATTGTGCTATTGCTCCGTTATTGTCACAATAAACATCCATGGGACCCGAGATGCTTGGCATAACGCCAAGCTCCATCACGAACTGTCGTAGCCAGACAGCCTCTTTTGCGGCTTCGGAAGCCGCGATGTATTCCGCTTCAGTTGTAGAATCAGCCACCGTCTTCTGCTTGGAGCTTTTCCAAACAACAGCTTCGCCATTGAGCGTGAAGACATAACCACTTTGTGATTGGAAATCGTCCGGGCAAGTTTGGAAACTAGCATCTGTATATCCTTGGATAATCAGATCTCTTTCCGAACCACCATAGACAAGAAACATATCTTTAGTATTCCTGAGATACTTAAGAACGCTCTTGACTGCGGACCAGTGAGCTTCCCCGGGATCATACTGATAGCGGGAAGTCACACTCAACGCATATGCGACATCTGGTCTAGTACATATCATGGCATACATGATCGATCCTATAGCCGAAGCGTATGGGATCCGACTCATTCGCTCACGTTCAGCGTCCGTTGAAGGACACTGAGCCTTAGTGAGAGTGATGCCATGTGACATTGGCAGAAATCCTTTCTTGGATTGCTCCATGTGAAACCTAGTTATCACTTTGTCAATATATGTACTTTGACTTAGTCCGAGAAGTCTCCTCGATCTATCTCTATAGATCTTCACACCTAAAATATAGGCAGCTTCTCCTAAGTCCTTCATTGCGAATTGACTACCCAAATATGCCTTAACCTGGTTAAGCATCGGGATGTCATTTCCAATGAGTAAGATGTCGTCCACGTACAAGATGAGGAATACAACCGAACTCCCACTGAATTTCTTGTATACACAAGGTTCCTCGATATTTTGAATGAAACCATACTTTGCGATAACCTCATCGAATCGTATGTTCCACGCACGAGATGCTTGTTTTAATCCATAAATGGATCTCATAAGCTTGCACACTTTATTCGTATTCTTTGGATCGACAAAACCCTCGGGTTGTGTCATATACACATCCTCGGTAAGGTTCCCGTTAAGGAAAGCGGTTTTGACATCCATCTGCCATATCTCATAATCGTGATATGCAGCTATCGCTAGAAGAATGCGAATACTTTTAAACATGGCTACTGGAAAAAACGTTTCATCATAGTCTATACCATGAATTTGCTTGAAACCTTTCGCCACCAGTCTTGCTTTAAAAGTGTGTACATTACCATCCATGTCGGTTTTCTTCTTGAAAACCCATTTGCAACCAACGGTCTTAGCACCATTAGGTAGATCAATAAGATTCCAAACCTTATTGTCATACATGGACTGGATCTCGGTTTTCATGGCGTCATGCCATTTCGAGGAATCCAAGCTAGACATAGCACCTTTGTAGGAGGTTGGCTCATCATCTAGAGTCAACTCATCATCGTCATTACTAATGAGAAATCCATATCTCTCAGGTTCTTGACGAATTCTACCAGATCTACGTAGAGCTTGTGTATTAGATTCTGGTTCACCATCCAATGGTAACTCAGAATCTTGGTCCAAATCAACCTGTTCACGTTGTGGTTCTCGAATTTCTTCGAGATCAATTTTACTCCCACTGGCTTGACGATCTAGGAATTCCTTCTCTAAGAAATGTCCACGTCGAGCCACGGAAACCTTGTTTTCGCTTGGCAAGTAAAAGTAGTATCCTCTTGTTTCTTGAGTAATCAGAATTTAGAGGTTTGCAGCGGAATTATTTCGTATGTATAACCTAATTCTACCCTGGATCACACTCGAAAAACACCGAAAAAGGAAGAGTAATCAGAATTTTACCTCGTACAAGTTAGTACGTGATGTCTTCTTCTCCAATCTGTTGAACCTTCTCCAAGGATTGCTCGTGCAGTCCCTCTACTCGTGTCCACCTTGATATTCGTCCGATCGGAACCGCCAACACCGTTCTAGTCAGTGTTACGATTGTATCTCTCAAGAACTTGCTCAGATTTTTCTCTTCTATTACTCTCCAGATCTCAATTTGTGTTTTGTGAAAAAGAGAAAATAATTTTCGGCGACCAGAAATTCGGCGGCCAGAATTAGGGTTTCGGAGGAGAGAAAAAATCATGAAATCAGAATATATATATAGGAAAAATTTAGGTTAAACCAAAATTAGGTTAAACCCTAACAAGCCATAATCAGATTAAAAGCCTAATAATCAGAATAGGCCCGAAAAGGATTAAACCATAATTAATAGATTAAACCCCTAAGTTCTGAACAGGTCTACGTTTAATTACTGGCCCAATTCTGACTGCAGATTTGCCTATTTATATAAATTCTTCCAAGTTAATTCTTAAGCCATATTTTCTTTCATCTCCCTCCTTGTCACCGCTTCCCGGGTTCGATCTCCCCTCCCTACTTGTTTCTCTTCTTTCTATTCCTCTTTTCCAGTTATGCCCTAAAGTAGGAAAATCAGAAGGATATTGAGCAATCGATCCATTGAAATGCTTATATTCATGCTCTGCAGAGTTAACCGATTCCAATTGGCAATTGCTCGACTTTGTAACCTGTATGTACATTTGAAATTTCATAGGTGAGTGAACCGCCCGTTAGAAACTCTCAAGAAGCCTTTCTCATGGAGATCCGAGCATCAAAATTGGTACTCGAATCCCACAATTCCTTTATATTTCATCAAAATCCACACAAAAAAACGTATCAATTAGCTAAATCAAATCGATACATCCAGGTGCAATCGGCAGATTCATTGCTGAAGTTGGTATCGGAGCTAAAACAGACCGCTATCTTCTCGGGATTCGGATCTCTGAACGAGAATGTCGACCGTCGAATAGAGGCGTTGGATAAAGAGGCGGATCGGACTGAGAAGCTTCTAGAGAAAGTAGGAGAAGAGGCCGCGGCCGCCCTCAAGGAGCTCGAGTCTCATTATTATTCGTCCGTCGTACGACCCACTTCGCACGAGTCGTGAATTACTTTCGTCTTTTGGACTTCTTATGTCCGGCCCATGTATGTTATTAGGATTGTATTTTGTCCGTGTTATTCTAATTCTAACTTGTTTTAATCTATGCTAATAACAGGGTCTAACTTGTTTTAATTTATGCTAATAACTATAGGGCTTCGTTTGGATGCAAGATAAGTTGGGTATAAGTTGGGTATAAAATTATTTAGAAATAATTAATTATCACTTCTTATTCTTTTATTTTAGATGGTTGTTTGGTATGGCTTAAAAATAAAAATGAGATAAGTTGGAATTTGAAAAAGAACCCAGTGCAATTCCCGAAATGTCCTTTTTAGAAAAAATAAAAATATTTAAGCAAGTGTAATGTTAATTATAAATGTTCATCAGTAGATTATGTTTTCATTTAATTTGAACTAGCATATAACCCGCGCAATTGCGCGGGGCTGATTTTGTTTCTTTTCCATTGTTTTTAATTTTCTTTTTCATAATTTTTTGATTGTCAAAATTGTATATTTGTTGTGTTGTTTGTTTGTTCTTCGTTGAAGATACGTGTTGCTTGCAAGTTATGTATATTGTTGTATTATGTTTTACAATATCATATTTTTACATGATTAATTTATTTTTCCAACAACGTATAGTTTGATACAACTAAGACAATTCAAATCCTACTAAGAAAATAGTATAATTACTATTTGAATATAATTCTAATACAGTAATACTCACATAACTACACCTATTGGCTAAATTCTTGTCTACCAAAATCTAAAGTGAAATAAACAAAGAAGAAACTTGTACAACCCAAAGAACTGAAAATTCCAAATATATAAGAACTTACATATTTGTTCATAAATTAAAACGAAACTAACTGCAAAGAAAATTTGTGGATTTTTAGTGTACCATAGCGAGGAACCCAAACACCACTTGGGATAGCAGAAATGAGGAGTAAATGCCGCCGCATAAGCAAAAGCCGCCTTTTCTCCTCCAGTCGTACAGATCCCCCATACCAGAACCCCCATCAACGAATATTTTCTTGTCTCGATATTTTTGATCACATCGCATACCTGGTATGTCCCTGAAAATGCTAAAAATATCTAAAATTTCAAAATATTACACATTTTTCATATAAATCATTTTTTTTTTCCAAAAAACCCCGAAAAAGATAGTATCACGAATATCCATAAATCTCGTAAAATTTCAAAATGACCCTGAAATTGAGAAAATATCACAAATACTGCTCAATTTCTTAATATTTCAAAAATAACCCTTAATTTCATAAAATTTCCAAAATACCTTTCAATTTCATAGAAGAAAAATTGCCGGTACGCCAGATTAGTGCCCAGTGAATTGCATCAGTGGAAAGACACCTGGCAAATAAGGAAATTTGGTTATTTATTTATTTCTAGATTTTGCACGGGTATTTGTACCGGAGCAGAATTACGCGTATATTCGTACAATTTGTACCTGTTTATATCCCACTAAGAAATGGACCCGTTTGCACAACCGAACCAAACCGTACCGTCTGCTGAGCTGGTGATTGACTCGAGTCTTCTTTCGTCTTCTCCAAATGCGACCTTTACTGCAGCTTTTCTGACGATGTCTGTTGCGCCCTTAAGGGCGTTATTGGAACATTGGAAAAATTTCGAACATGTTCGTGATTTTTGTTTTTTTAAGGAGCCGTGTGCAAACACATCTGGGTTCTCGAAACGGGTCTGTAACAATTCGTCTATGATGTTTATAATGTTCATTAGCTCCTTCGTTTTACAATCCCTAATTGTACAAAAGATAAAAACACAATAAGAAATAAAGACTATATTAGATGAAATGTATTAATGATGCCTATTATGTTCGCTAGCGGTATTTGTGATATTTAACGTAATTGTATATGTTACCTTTCTTTAGGTAATTTGATAGTGAATTCGAACACCATTTGTGTCTTCCCTATCTGGGGGGGGGAATCTTGTATCGGCGATCAACCTTCCTCTTACGACACTAATGCACTATCCCTTCTCATGTGATGCAGAATCTGAAATATTCTATTGCTTACTATGAATGTTACGCCTACAACGAAAAATAGTATATATCCAGTGAAACAAATATATGAAATGAGAAATTAAACTTTCCCATAATTTGCAGATTCTATACTGTCAAATTCAAGAAAATCAATTTGAAAATAAATAATAACAATGATTTTATCATAAAAAACTGAAAAAACATGATTTTGATTTCTCATTAGTCTGATTTTGGTTTTCGATTGGAGCAACTTGTGCCAAAAACTGAAAAAATCTCTAAGAACTAAAAAAACATGTTGTAATCACCTATAATCCGAAAAATATGTTCAAATAAGTAATAATCATCAAATCGGAACCCTAATTCGACATTTTCTAAGAATCGAAAAACGAAGAAAACGAAAAAAGGAAATACCTGCTGCAATCGAGTCGAAATCATGAGTAAATCGCCAAAATCCTCCTCTCGTTTGAATCCAGCTGCCTCTTCTGCCAGCCGACCGTGATAGGATTTCATGGCCACCGAACGTAGCCGTTCTTCTCTTCTTCATCTGTCGGGCGTGTTCTCTTTCTCTCGCACCCTAGTTGAAGAAGGACGGGATGAGGAGAGAGAGAGAGGGCAGCGGGGAGCGGCGGTTATATTGTGGGGGCGAGAGAGATCAACGGCAGCAACGAACACAGTAAATAGTAAATCGTAGGGCGATAAAAGTGAAATCGTGGAAGAAGAAAACGAAGGCCCATTGTTAAACTTTAGTACTTAACAAACCGCCGACGAAGCCTCGCTTTTTCGCTCTGGCAGAGCTAGGGTTTTACTCGCGGGCTTGGGTGTTCTTCTGAGAGCAAGGGCAAGAAAAAAGAGAAGCAAGAGGAAGGGATTATATATTTTTCATTTGAGACGACGTGGAAGTAGGAAATAAAGGGCCAATGTTATCGATTAGAACTATTATAGATTACATATATTATAAATTAATTAATTAATTTATATCTAGATTAATACTGAGTTTGTAAGGAGGTGGATGGATAGCATAAATAATAATTTTTAAAGTAAATTGAACATTTGATTTTTTTAGATATGATGATGGTAGTGTTTCATCTAGTTAATTCATACTTCAAAAAAAATCTCCACAATTGAGATCTTAAATAAGGACAAAAACATGGAGATGCTAGTGATGAAATTTATTTTTGTTGATAAGAAATCTGATGATACTATGTTTAGAGGAGATGAGTATGCACATATGGACTTGGAAGAACCCAAAAGTATAACGCGTTCAAATCAATAATAGTCTTATGCCATCTATTTCTTCTTATTTTAGATTTTAGATAGATACTAATGCAAAGGTCAAGCACTCGGCCACGTCACTCTTTTGGCTTTGAACCGTACGATTCCAATTCAAGGGACAGATTTTCTTTAAATTTGCATGCACCCGGTTCATGTGAACCAAGAAGCCAGCCAAAAGCAACAGGGAATCGGACCACCAAAAACCAAGTGCGTCCAAATTATTTATGAACTGCAGATATACCCATGGGCAATGTTTTTAAATCCGGACCGGACATTGACCCGGACGAGTTTCGGATTACCGATTCATTGGTCGGACCGGTGGTTCAACCGG
This sequence comes from Luzula sylvatica, assembly GCA_946800325.1. Classification (NCBI taxonomy): domain Eukaryota; kingdom Viridiplantae; phylum Streptophyta; class Magnoliopsida; order Poales; family Juncaceae; genus Luzula; species Luzula sylvatica. Next base: position 68,775,958 of record OX326956.1, on the reverse strand, counting down.
TTCAATTACTGATTTTAAGTGTCAATAAAATTATCATTCATAATTTTCAAATACTCTATAATAATATCATTTTACTTGATATTAGAGTTGGCCAAACATTCTTTTCTATATGCAATTCCATCAATTGGGAATCGGTAGAAGCAGCTAAACAATAGAAAAATATATAAATTACCAAATGCCCCTCAATTATTCTAATTTCTAATATTACTAATTAAGATATTACCTTTAAGCAATTGAGAGAGAACATCCTCCAGTCCTCCTGGTTGGATACATAATCCTCGCTTGAACGAAAACACGTGACCCTCTCATTCCACTATGCTCCTTTCGCATTCCGGTACCATTACTGATACTGTCTTCAAAAGAATAACCCACCTTATACAAGCAATATCACAAACATGTTGTGTGCAGATTTGAACAAGCAAAAAGATCAGGATTTGAGCTCACTTCCACTTAAAAAATCATTGCAAAAACATAAACAAAGAACTGGCCTTTCAAAGTTATGAATTCCTAGCTCAAGTATCTAACGAGACAAACCACATTACCACATAGCTACTGAAATAAGCAAATAACAAATCATTCCTCAGAAAAAAATATGGATAGCTTTTTATTTCACTTTTTTTATGAGAGGGACTAACTAAATATATATAGGGCTTGTTTGTTTTGATGGATTAGATGGGATAGAATTTCAAAATCCGGGATAAGCCGAAAATTTCTTGTTTGTTTTGAGGGATTAAATGGGATAGTATTTCTTGTCCCAGTACTTCGTACTCCCACTTCAAAATCGGGATAACAAATCCATGGATAGAGCTATCCATGTATTTGATTATAATATTATTTCTTTAAATTATATTCATGATCAATAATTATATTATAATTATATTATATTATATTAAACAACAATAATAATATATTATGTACTATTTTATAATGTAATATAATAAAATTTATAACAATTTATAATATAATATAAAACAATATAACATAACATAATATAATATAATATAACATAATATAATATAAAATATTATAATATAACATAATATAATGTAATATAATATAAACCAATACAATATAAAATAATATTATATAATATCATATTAAATAAATATCGTATCGCATAATCATATAATATAATATAATATATAATATAATATAATATAAAATAATATAATATAATATGATATAATATAATACAGTACAATATAATATGATATAAAATAATATAATATATAATAATATATTATAATATAATATAATAAGGGATTAAATATTAAAATATTAAAATCCTGTATTTTGCACCAAGAATCAAACAAAAGATTTCATATACATGATTTCAAAATACAACAAATCAAACAACTCATGGATTACACTATCCATGTATTTTACTGTCCATGTATTTCACTGTTCATGTATATCACAATCCCTCAAATCAAATCCATGTATAGATAACACTGAAATTCACGCTTAGATTAAGTCATAATTGAATTGAATTCAATCAATATAAATCCAAATTTGATGGAAAATGGAAATATACTCAAATCCATTGTAAAAAAAAAACACAAACCTAGGTAGGAAATTGCTTCTAAATCCGAATAGGTTCGAATATTACTCAACAATTCACTTCTAAATCTTTTAAAAGATGCAAATCGCATCAGAATCTAAAAAAAAATCTTGAATTTCGCCCACATTTGGCATAGTGGGAAAGAAGAAAATTAGGCTGGAAAATCTTGAAATTTGAAGTGGGTTTTCGAATTTTTAATTGGTTGATTGATGTAATTAAAATAGATAAAGAAGTCATTTTATTTAGGTAGAGAAAGCAGCAAAAAAATCACCTTGAGACCGAAATTTTGTTCTCGAATCGTGAGGGGAGAAGAACAAATCATAAGGGACCGCCCGATTTAAATGGTTGGTTCGGTCCGGTTTTATTGACAAAACCGGCCGGTTTAATCGGTTTATTGCGGTTGGAATGCATTTCCGATGTATTGATCAGACCGAACCGGTTTTTAGTCCGGTTCCGATTTTTCTGGTTGAACCGACCGGTTCGGTCCGGTTTTCAAAACATGCCCATGGGTCCTCTCTCTCCTCATTTTTTTCACGACCCAGCCGACAGAAACCCTAGCCACGGCGATTGTGTGCCATTCCTCAGGCGTAAAATCCTCGTTCTTCTTCTTCTTCGGGCCAGGGGCTTCTCTCTCAGGTGACGCCTCTCTCTAGCTCGCTCTCTCTCTCTCTCTCTCTCTCTCTCTCTCTCTCTCTCTCTCTCTCTCTCTCTCTCTCTCTCTCTCGATGCAGTAAAAAAACAACCGAGCACAAATCGATTAGGTTTTTTTTGTGTGCTGAAATTAGAGTTTTTTGTGCCGAAATTAGGGTTTTTTGTGCTTAAATTAGTGTTTATTTGCTGAAATTAGGGTTATTTTTGCTGAAATTAATGTTAATTTGCTGAAATTAGGGTTATTTTTGCTGAAATTAATGTTAATTTGCTGAAATTAGGGTTTTTTTTACGAAATTAGGCAGAAATTAGGCAGAAATTAGGGTTTTTTTTATCCTAATTTGCTGAAATTAGGGTTTTTGATTTTACGAAATTAGGCAGAAATTGAATTTCGAAAATTAGGGTTGACTTGGGGTTTTCCAATCCTCAATATCTCGAATTAGAGTTTTTTTTCGAAAATCAGGGACTATTTTGTAATTTGTAAAATCAGGGGGCTATTTTTGTAATTTTAAAAATCATTTGAATTTTGAAGAATATGAATTTACTATAAAAATCAAGGGGCTATTTTTGTAATTTCAAACCCTAAATTCATTTCTTTTCGAAAATCAGGGGCTATTTTGTAATTTATAAAAACAGGGTTTTTTTTTTTGTAATTTTAAAAATCAGGTGCATTTCGAAGAATAATTGATTCGGCAGAAATTGAATTTATGCAGAAATTAGCGAAAAATAATTTATCCTTTTTAAAAATCAGGTGCATTTCGAAGAATAATTTATTACCCTAAATTGTAAATTAACACACTTTCCTTGATTAGGGGCGTTTTTGAAAAATATTGGTGAGAGCTCGTTGTAGAAGACAAACGAAAAAACCATCTTCGACCAGGTTTAGATCCGAATCCCACCCGCAGAACTGTTGGAATATCGACAGAAAAATGAGCAAACCTGGGCCAGCAAGTGGCGTTGGGAGCGGACCGACGGCAGGCGCAGCGGCGGCGGCGGCGCAGAAGCAGAAGGCGTTGCTTCAGAGAGTCGATAACGATATCTCCAACATTGTCGATAGTTTCTCCCTCCTTGTCACCGCTTCCCGGGTTCGATCTCCCCTCCCAACTTGTTTCTCTTCTTTCTATTCCTCTTTTCCAGTTATGCCCCAAAGTAGGAAAATCAGAAGGATATTGAGCAATCGATCCATTGAAATGCTTATATTCATGCTCTGCAGAGTTAACCGATTCCAATTGGCAATTGCTCGACTTTGTAACCTGTATGTACATTTGAAATTTCATAGGTGAGTGAACCGCCCGTTAGAAACTCTCAAGAAGCCTTTCTCATGGAGATCCGAGCATCAAAATTGGTACTCGAATCTCACAATTCCTTTATATTTCATCAAAATCCACACAAAAAAACGTATCAATTAGCTAAATCAAATCGATACATCCAGGTGCAATCGGCAGATTCATTGCTGAAGTTGGTATCGGAGCTAAAACGGACGGCGATCTTCTCGGGATTTGGATCTCTGAACGAGAATGTCGACCGTCGGATAGAGGCGTTGGATAAAGAGGCGGATCGGACTGAGAAGCTTCTAGAGAAAGTAGGAGAAGAGGCCGCGGCCGCCCTCAAGGAGCTCGAGTCTCATTATTATTCGTCCGTCGTACGACCCACTTCGCACGAGTCGTGAATTACTTTGTTTTTTGGACTTCTTTTGTCCGGCCCATGTGTGTTGTTATTAGGATTGTATTTTGTCCGTGTTGTTCTAATTCTAACTTGTTTTAATCTATGCTAATAATTATAGGCTTCGTTTGGATGTAAGATAAGTTTGGGTATAACATTATTTAGGAATAACTAATTATCACTTCTTATTTTTTTTATTTTTTTTTAGATGGTTGTTTGGTTGGGCGTTAAGAATAAAAAATGAGATAAGTTGGAATTTAAAAAAGAACCTAAAATGGGATAAGTTGGAATTTAAAAAATAACCTAGGGCAATTATCAAAATATCCTTTTTAGAAAAAAGTAAAAATATTTAAACAAGTGTACTGTTAAATTATAAATGTTCATTAGTAGATTATGTTTTCATTTAATTTGAATTACATATATTAGAAATTAATTGATTTATTTATGCATAATCAATTAAAATTTATATCTAGATTAATACTGAGTTTGTAAGGAGGTGGATGGATACCATACATAATAAATTTTAAAGTAAATTTAACACTTGATTTTTTTAGATATTATGGTAGTGTTTCATCTAGTTAATTCTACTTCAAAAAAAAACCTCCACAATTGAGATCTCAAATTAAGGACAAAACACACGGAGATGCTAGTGATGAAATTTGTTTTTGTTGATGAAAAGAAATTTGATGATACTATGTTTAGACGAGATGAGTGTGCACATATGGAAGGCTATTCTTGGAAGAACTCAAAAAGTATAACACAAAGAATACCTTATCACTGTTCAAATCAGCGATAGTCTTGTACCATCTATTTCTTCTTATATCTTATAAATTAAGTTATGTTTGACAAAGAATAAGATAATAAAGTAGTTTATCTTCTAATTATCTCCTTGCCAAACACCACCTAGGGGTATAATCCTATCATGTTTACCTTCTCAGAAATTTTAAATTTTAAATAAAATTAAATCAGCGTTGACTTATTGACAAATTTAATATCAATATTTTTTATTTTTACTTTTATGTTCTATTAAGTTTTCTTTAGGACAACTTGTAAAAAATAGGAAAATGTACCCCCACATCTCCCCCTAAATTACGGTTTAACATTTTATAATTAAATCATAAATTAAGATGTTAAATTATGTATGTACGTGTTATTTTGTAAGATATTAAACCATATCCCATATCCGCATCATTAAGATTTTGGAGAAGAGAGTACCAGAGAATGTACATCACTATTCTAAAAAATACGCCACTATAAGAATAAAAATGGTATTTGTCTTTTCATAAGGGTAAAGTTGATAATTTTGATTTTGAGAAGGGTAAATATGTAAATCCCCAATAGACTTGGAAAAGACTTGAAAGAAAGCAAAGGAATAAAAATAGAAGCATGAGCAATATGCCAGTATCATGTGTATCACAATATACCTTCAAGAAAAAAAAAATACCAAATCCTCCAATGTTTGGCTTCTTTTCTTTAACCTGAAGTTTCATCGACCCCTTCAAAGTTCAAACAACTCATAACTCTGTACCTACAAGCAAGGAACATAGACTCGAGCAGTGCATATAAATTGAACCAAACATATCTCATTTCTCATTCGAATACAAATCAGATTTTTTTAACTAATTAGTTCGGTTTTTCGAGATTTCAAAAATGGCCAACGAGCAATTGAAACCGGCAGTCTCTCTTCTCCTGTTCCTTAACTTCTGCATGTGTGTTATTTTGATGGCCATTGGAGGATGGGCCATCCACGTCGCTATTGATCAAGCATTCATCATAGGTACATTTGTTTTACCAAGTTAGATTATTACATTTTCTAATATGGTATTTTTTTTTATTGGATTATAGGACCGGAATTGGTACTACCGGCACATTTCAGACCGATCTTCTTTCCGATTGGGAATTTCGCAACCGGTTTCTTTGTAATGTTTGCGGTACTTTCCGGTGTTATGGGTGTTGCGTCCGTTGTTTCTGGCTTGAACCATGTTCGTTTCTGGAATTATGATAGTTTGCAGCCCGCATTATCGACGGGTCTCATTGCTTGGGTCCTCACTCTTTTGACCATGGGGTAAGTTCATAAATCACAATCTCATATTGAATAATTTTTCTAATTTTTCAGTTATTTTGATGGGATTTAGATTGGCTTGGAAGGAGATACATTACGGGGGAAGAAATGCGAAACTTGTAAGATATATATGAGCAATAATTAATTAAAAAAATAATACATATTGTTAGGTTCTTACAAAGTTTAACATGACTTATACTTGTTATTTACAGAGAACAATGGAGGCTTTCAGCATAATCCTTGCGGCGACACAATTCGTTTACATCCTCGCTATTCATGGAGGAAACCATAGAAGAACAAGGACGTGAAATTAAGAACTCCAATTCGGGGGTGATATCCGAAGCAACCAAAAAATATTGATCTTTCTGTGTGTGTTTTTTTCATGAGAAATGTTTATTCATTCATTACAAGCGAATACATGTTTAATTTGTTTATTGTTTGCGATTATTTATGAAATTCAGTTGATTCCTCAGAAAATTTGGTAATCCGAACTTCAAAGTTTACTTTAACTAGTCGACACAAATACTCGCTTCGTTGTTTTTTTTTTTTTTTTTTTTTCTGGAGCACCAAACATGTTCCAAGCGTGGTACGTAGAAGTGGGTCTCAAACCACAGTGATCCATTAAAGTGTTAAAAAGTAAAATAAAAGAAGAAGATATTACAGTTCATTTTTTGACTTCGTAGGTGCACCCAATCCATTCCGTCAGTATCGTCGTTTCTAGCTTTTTGACTGAATATTCGTCTATTCCTCTTATCTCCAAATAGACCACATGGTTGCCCGTCTCGGCATACATCATTTTTCGTGGGAACAATAAATATATTAGCAGTATTTGATTATTTTTCTAATGAATTTTATAAAAATATTAGTAGATTGACATTACATCAAATATAACTTTTGAATTATATATATATCACTACTACAAATAGCACTATCACCGACGGGGAAATATTATTACCGGAGGTACCCCCACTAATAATATTTTCAGTGGCGGTACCGCCCTTGAAAACTCATATCCCCACTGAAAGTGTACTTTCACCGGCGGTACCGCCGTTGAAAATATGCCCCCACTGAAAGTCCAACTTTCACCGGCGGTACCGCCCTTGAAAACTAAAACCTCTCCACAAGGCTTTCTTTCACCGACGGTACTGCCATTGAAAAGAAGCACCGCCACTGAAAATTTAACTTTCACCGGCGCTACCTCCCTTGAAAGCTAAAATATTTGCACAACACTTCTTTTACCGGCGGTAGCGCCTTTGAAATAAACAACCCCCGCTGATTGTTTAACTTTCACCGGCGGTACCGCCATTGAAAATATTTACCCCCACTGATTACTTTCACCGGCGGTACCGCCATTGAAAAGCTAAAACTTCTCCTCAACGCTATGTTTTACCGGCGGTACCGCCGTTGAAAATTTGTACCCCCACTGAAAGTTTACCTTTCACCGGCGGTACCGCCACTGGAAATTTCTACCCCCACTGAAAGTTTACCTTTCACCGGCGGTACCGCCACTGAAAATTTGTATCCCCACTGAAAGTTTAACTTTCACCGGCGCTACCGTCACTGAAAATTAGTACCCCCACTGAAAATCACAGAATAATAATAATAATCAGAAAAATAATGAAAATAATAATAATAATGAAAATCATACAATAATCATAATAATAATACTTATCATAATCATCATCATATTTTCATAATAATAATTAATATTAATCATAATATTATTTTTAAACATATCGATTCTACATTTTCGCTAGAAGCCTTATAATAATCATAATGAAAATCATACAATAATCATAATGAAAATCATACAATAATCATAATAATAATACTTATCATAATCATCATCTTATTTTCATAATAATAATTAATATTAATCATAATATTATTATTAAACATATCGATTCTACATTTTCGCTAGAAGCCTCATAATAATAATAATGAAAATCATACAATAATCATAATGAAAATTATACAATAATCATAATAATAATACTTTTCATAATCATCATCATATTTTCATAATAATAATTAATATTAATCATAATATTATTATTAAACATATCGATTCTACATTTTCGCTTGAAGCCTCATAATAATAATAATGAAAATCATACAATAATCATAATAATAATCATAATAATCATACAATAATCATAATAATCATAATAATACTTATAATAATAATCATCATATTTTCATAATAATAATTAATATTAATCATAATATTAATATTAAACATATCGATTCTACATTTTCGCAAGAAGCCTCATAATAATAATAATGAAAATCATACAATAATCATAATAATAAATAATCCTAATAATAATAATCATCATCATATCTTCATAATAATAATTAATATTAATCATAATAATATTATTATTATTATTATTATTATTAAACATATCGATTCTACATTTTCGCTAGAAGCCTCATAATTAATAATAATCATACTTATAATAATCATCATCATATTTTCATAATAATAATTAATATTAATCATATTATAATTATTATTAATCATATCGATTCTACATTTTCGCTAGAAGCCTTTAGTCTATAATAATAATAATAATAATAATAATAATAATAATAATAATAATAATAATAATAATAATAATACTTATAATAATCATCATCATATTTTCATAATAATAATTAATATCAATCATATTATTATTATTATTATTATTATTATTATTATTATTATTAATCATATCGATTCTACATTTTCGCTAGAAGCCTTTTATCTATCATAATAATCATAATCATAATAATAATCATAATAATAATACTTATAATAATCATTATCATATTTTCATAATTATAATTAATATTAATCATAATATTATTATTATCGATTCTACATTTTCGCTATAATTAATATTTTCATAATAATTAATAATAATAATCATCATATTTTCATAATAATAAATATTAATCATAATATTATTATTATTATTAATAATCATATCGATTCTACATTTTCGTTAGAAGCATTTGTCTATCTTAATAATTATACCTAATAATATAACTATCACCGGCGGTATGTACAGTTACCGGCGCCGAAGGCTTCATTAGCTTGCAAATACGTTGATTTTTTTTCGATTTTGACCGGCGGGGACACTTATACCGCTGCTGATACTTAGTTTTCACCGGCGGGGTACATATATACCGCCGCTGATATTCTAATTGGTTTTAAGTCCTTACAGCCGCTCGCGCAAACACAAACCCTAAACTGAGTTCTTGCAGCCGCTGAGTTCGCGAGATCCTTCTTCTTCTTCCGCGATGCCTTCTTCTTCTTCCAAGTCCTGCCCGCTGAAGCGAGTCCTTCTTCTTCCGAGTAGAGTCGAGTCCTTCTTCTTCTTCGAGTCGAGTCGCTGAAGCCAGGGGCCTTCTTCTACGATATATTTCCTTCTTCTTCTTCGAGCCAGGGTCCTTTTTGCAGCAGTCCTTCGAGGTAATTGTTCTCTCTAATGTTCGCAGCCTTCTCCTTCGAGTATTTTGCGTTAATTTTGTTTTTGAAATTGATTAGAAATTGATTAGGCTGAAATTTTGATTACAAATTGATTTTATGAAATTGATTAGAAATTAGGCAGAAATCTATCACATTTTGTTTTATGAAATTGATTAGAAATTGATTGCAGCCTTTTCCTTCCGAGTTAATTGTTCTTGCAACCTTCTCCTTCGAGTTTTTTGCCTGAAGACAGCGAGAGCGAGTCCTTCGAGTCCTGACAGCGAGTGCTTCGCGAGATCTGTCACAGTTCTTGCTGGTGGTAATTGTTCTTCTCATTTTGTTTTTGATTTTAGGTGATGTAATTGATAGAAATTGATAGAAATTGAATAGAAATTGGGCTGCGTTTTGAAGTCATCTGATGTATGTATACAATACATTTTTCAATATAATTCATAAATTGTAATTTTGTTATTTTTTCAGATGCGGCCAGCACACACATCGCATTCTTCTGTCGATGGTTCTGTTGACGGAGGTAGTCGTCGTCGTATGTACTCCACAGATGAGTTGCAACAAATTATGGAGCAGAATGTGTAGGAGAAGGTGGAGGAGAGAGTGACGGGTATGAAAGCCGAGATGAGAGCCGAATTGAGAGCCGAAATGGAAGCCGAAATGAGAAAGCAAATGATGGATATGTTTGCGTCGATGAGAGAATCTGGATCTGTAAGTTTTCAGATTATTTTTTTTAATTTATTCTAGCAAATCAATTTTATATTTGTTAATTTTATTATGACAGGCTTCTATTGCACCGACACCGGCGCAAGTTGGGGATGGAACCGACATGAAAATTTGTACTATTTCGATTTTGAATCTTTCGTGCCGGGAATTCATTGTCTCACCGCATCGGAATCGATTTCACGATTGTGGCATAGGAGACTAGGTCATATATGCATGGAGACGATTCACCGGTTGTCCAAAAAGGAACTCATTAGGGGTTTGCCATCACATAAACTCAAATTGGAGGGATTATGCGATGCGTGTGAAAAGGGTAAGCACACGAAGTCCTCCGGTTTCAAATCCAAAGATACCGTCACGACCAATCGATCACTCCAACTCATCCACCTCGACCTTTGCGGACCAAGCATCTCGAGTCTAGGTAATAAAAGGTATATGTTCGTAATTATTGATGATTATTCACGTTTTACTTGGGTATATTATTTATTTCACAAAAGTGAAACGTGTGAAGTATTCATCAAATTTTGCACGAGTGTTGAAAATGAAAGAAACACGTCCATTATTACAATTCGTAGTGATAATGGAGGTGAATTCAAAAACGCAAAGTTTGATGAGTATTGCCACACTAAGGGATATATACGTGAATTTTCCGCTCCTCGCACACCTCAACAAAACGGTGTAGTTGAGCGTAAAAATCGAACGTTAATTGAACTTGCTCGTACCATGCTAAATGAGCATCCTTCTCCAAAATATCTTTGGGCCGAAGCGGTTAACACCGCGTGTCATGTCGTAAATCGACTTAGCCTAAGGTCATTTTTGAAGAAAACGCCCTATGAGCTATGGTATGGGAGAAATCCGAATATCTCATATATGAGAGTATTTGGATGTAAAAGTTTCATTTTAAATGAATCAAATAATATAGACAAACTTGATCCAAAGTCGCTTGAGGGAATTTTTGTTGGATATTCAAGTACAAGTAAAGCGTATCGGATTTACATAAAATCATCACGTATAGTGTGTGAGTCCGTACACGTGCATTTCGATGAAACTAACAAAGAAGCCGAGAAAGGTATTCAAAATATAGGTACTCAAGAAGAAGAGAACGAAGAGGTACCTCAAGGATCCAAATCACTCGAGCGAAGATTTTTCGACATCACTCTTGATGAAGTGGAAAATCAAATAGATCATGAAAATCAAGAGGAAGAAGAAATGGAACCTCACTACCAAATTCCCGAAGTCCTTCGGGAGGTATCGGCGCATCCTCTCTCTAACATCGTAGGAGACCCAAGGGAAGGTGTTAGGACTCGGTCTCGGATTCAAAACTACGTAGCTCATTGTGCGTACCTCTCACATATCGAACCGAAATCATTCAAAGAGGCCAACAACGACGATGATTGGATCTTGGCCATGCAAGAGGAGTTAGAGCAATTTGAGAGAAATCGAGTGTGGACCTCGGTACCAAGACCAACGACAAGGTCCATAATCGGCACTCAATGGATCTATCGAAACAAGCTAGACGAGCACGGAAACGTCGTACGAAACAAGGCGAGACTTGTAGCTCAAGGTTTCAAACAACAAGAAGGTATAGACTTCGAAGAGACGTTTGCTCCCGTCGCTCGTTTGGAATTGATACGACTACTCTTGGCTTACGCCGCCATCGAAGGGTTCACGCTTTATCAAATGGATGTGAAGAGTGCGTTCCTAAACGGGGAAATTGAAGAGGAAGTTTACGTCGAGCAACCCCCGGGATTCAAAGATCCAAATTACCCAAATCACGTGTGTAAGCTTTCGAAAGCCCTATATGGGTTGAAACAAGCCCCTCGAGCATGGTATGGGCGTCTATCAACCTTCTTATTATCTAACGGATTCGAGCGTGGTAAAACCGACACTACTCTCTTCACACGTAAAAAGGGAGAATCTATTTTGCTTATTCAAATTTATGTCGATGATATTATATTTGGATCTAGTGACCCGGCACTCGCCGAAGAATTTTCCATTCTTATGCATAGTGAATTTGCCATGAGCATGATGGGGGAGCTCACATTTTTCCTTGGACTTCAAGTCAAGCAATCATCCGAGGGAATATTCGTCAACCAATCCAAATACACTTGCGAACTTCTCAAACGATTCGGGTTAGATCAAACAAAGACGAGTGATACCCCCATGGCTAAGGAGTCCAAGTTAGATGCGGATGAAGATGGAGAATCATTCGACATAACGGAATATCGAGGTATGATTGGTAGTTTATTATATCTTACGGCAAGTAGACCCGATATTATGTTTGCCGTATGTCTATGTGCCCGGTTCCAAGCAAACCCTAAGGTATCTCATTTTACTGCGGTAAAACGTATCTTTCGATACCTTAAGGGGACTATCGAATTAGGAATTTGGTATGGCCATAGTGGAAATCTCACCTTGATAGGGTACACGGAAGCGGACTTTGCCGGTTCAAGGGTTAACCGCAAAAGTACGAGTGGAACTTGCCAATTCCTAGGCGGGTCACTCGTCTCGTGGTCAAGCCGAAAACAACACTCCGTTGCCCTATCAACGGCCGAGGCCGAATATGTAGTCGCGGGAAGTTGTTGTGCCCAACTACTATGGCTAAACCAAACTCTTGGCGACTACGGGTTAAATTTTCGAAAAATCCCCATATTGTGCGACAATAATAGCGCAATATGCATCTCGAAAAATCCCGTGCATCATTCCCGAACCAAGCACATAGACATCCGTCATCATTTCATCCGAGATCACGTGGAAAAAGAGGACGTCAAGCTCGAACGGGTAGACACGCTCGATCAAATCGCCGATATCTTCACTAAAGCTCTACCATTTGCTCAATTCGCCGTCCTAAGACTAAAACTAGGTATGCTCTATCTCAAAGATTAAATTCCGCATCATAATTTCATATAGACAAATATCATTGATTGTCATGAATACTCGCATACATATTTTGTACAAATTTTGTAAACAAAATTTTTCGAAAACACATGATTTCACATAAATAAAAGCTAGTATAAATAGTATATAAGTTTTGGAATTTTTGGAAACACCACTCTCCTCGAAAATCAAATTTTCCAAACTCATCACAGTAGCATGTCCGTTACAACGCACCAATGTGCGTTACAACGGAAGTCCTGAGAACTAGCCAAAAGCTGCAAAACGAAGAGTTCCGTTACAACGGATCAACCCATCGGTTATAACAGAAGTTGCCACTCCGTTCTAACGGAAGTTCCTGCGTTACAACGGACAACCTCAGTTCAAGAAACATCTCCAATCACACATCTCCGTTATAACGGATACACACAACCATTGCAACGGACATGTCAGTTACAACGGAACTATTGCGTTATAACGGAGTACTGCAAATACCAGTTTCCTGAAACCCTAGCAGAAGTCCGTTGTAACGGAACTCAACTTCCGTTGTAACGGAGTTCGGGAAAATTGCACAATAAACCCCTCGCATGGTTTATCTCTCCACTATCTTCACTTCTCTCCACTTCGTAAAACTGCTCCTCTTCCCAAAACCTTCGAACAATCTCTCCAAAACCGAAAACCTTTTCAAATACCTCAACTTTAAACCTATCCACTTCCTAAAAACCGAAAATCCAACCTATTTAAACCCCTATTTCTTTCTCAAATTCCCCAAATTTCTCAACTTTCTCCCTAATCTCTTCTCTCCAACATTCAATGGCATCAAAGAGTAGAAGCAAGCGTCCGATGCCCACCGGTGCTCGTCGGTTCGAGTTTCACAATACGGAGAATCATTATCTCTATGAATCGATCACTAAAGCTGGGAGACATCAAAACGACTTCGCCAATCGCGCGGTAGGCGCATGTTTCTTCGTCGAATTTCCGGCCGAAGCAGTTTCGCTACGCCAGGCCGTGCAGCCTCGAATCACGAATTGGAGCATTCAAGGATTGTGCGATCTTCAATACCCATACTACAAAGAAGTAGTTCGTCTATTATATGCTCACGCAACCCATGATGACGACAACAAACTCATACGGAGCTATCTCTTCGGTAAGGAAATTGTCATTTCCGAAGACAATTTACGTGAATGGTTGGGGCTTGTCCGACGTTGGGGAAAGATTTTATATTAGTCGCGGCGACTCGTACCACGGCAACGACTCGGATGAAATCGAAAAGATTACAACCAACGATCGCGAGTACGAGTACTCCACCAAGTATGAACCAAATCTCCGATTTACGCGGCAAATCGGAAATAACATCCTCGCTCCCGTCGTCAAACTCAAAACCAACCTCGACGGCCGAAACAAGGTCTTGGTATACAACCTTTGGTATCAAGACTCGCCCACCATGCATGTCCCGAACCTCATCATTCGGCATATGGAGTACGCAATACGAGTAAACACCTCATCTCTTCCATATGGCCACATCATATCATTGGCATGCGTGAAATTGGGTATCATCATCCCGGACACGGAATGGCCACTCGGAGTCACTCCCACCGAGAATCTTGCTCATCCGGATCGCCTCGAAGTTCTCGGACTCACTCGAAAGGGCGAATTGGGATCTCGCACGGACACCTATTACCGGGCTCGCAAAGCCGGTCCTTACTACTTTCCGGAAATCCCCGCCGAGTGGGTTCGATTCGATCCACCGGCCCAAGACACGAATAACCCACCGGACCAATCGCGACCAAGGAAACGCCAAGCCGTAGGAGAACCGGGTGAAAGTTCCGGCTCGGGAACCCAACCATCTTTCACTCTTGACGAGATTCGTTCCCTTTTCGAGACATCTAATCTACGCGCCGAAAGTACGCGCGATCACCCGCAACACCGTAACCTCGCAACACCGTAACCATAATCGCGAAACCATAATCGTGGAAAACCTACTCACCCGCAACACCGTAACCTCGGCCCGCGATGCGATCCTCACCGACAACCAACTCACTCGCAACACCGTAAACACGGCCCGTGACGAGGTTATCATCGACAACCAACTCACCCGATCTCATGCATACAACCTCCGCGAAGAGACCTATAGCTACATTGATCGTCGTCTAGATGCCATAACCCGTCGTCTCAACCGATTCAACAACGATAACGATGATGAGAACGATAACTCACCCGGAGACGATTAGAGAGGAGAGTGTGTCTAAATAGCTCATAGAGTCTAAACCTACGTTTATTTCAAATTAATAGTAATATGTTTCAAATGTTGTGTTTTGAATTATGTTGAATGTATGTTTGCATCTCAAGTTTATGATTGTACGAATTCATATTTAAACTTTTGATTCCGATCTCCAAGTGTTTGAATTTTGTACGTGAAAAATGGTTGAATTGAGTGTCACATTTCATGATTGAAATATCTATATAAATATTTCACAAATCTATATCAAAATCATTCATCATATGCGAGATATTCAACTACATAAAAGCCTAACCAATTGTGGTTTGCAATTAGTTAGGGGGAGCTTGTATGTAGGGGGAGCTTTCCTTCATGGTTTTAATATTTTGTTCCATTTGGATCCATTTTCAAAAAGGGGGAGAAAAGATAATCATATTGGAAAGATACTCGATAATCGATGCATCTTTCCAAATCGACATTGGTTTTGAAATGAATCAAGAGGGGGAGTTTGTTGATTCAAATTTCCGATTGTTTGATTATCTCAAAAACAATGTCGATATTACTAACAAAATCTATCGAGAATGGTGTATAGGATACATAGGTACAAAATGCAATAAGAAGAACAAGATGTCGAAGAATCACAAAGAAGATCAAGACGTAGAAGAATCATGGAATCAAGACATCGAAGATTCCGCAAGTTAGGATATCAATCTAATCACCAAAACACAGTATAGGTATCCCTAAACTTGTTTATGTATGATTAAGCTCAAAATAAAAGTCAAATAAATATATTCGAAATCCTGAATTGATATAAAAGGCTGAAATAAGGATGTCCGTTACAACGGAACTCAGTGTCCGTTATAACGGACATGCTCGTCCTATTCAAGAATGAAAACACAGTATAGTCCGTTACAACGGATTAACCAATTCGTTATAACGGACTTCAACAAAGCGTTGCAACGGAATAATGTCCGTTACAACGCTAATTAAATTCAAACTTGAAGGATGTCACAAAAGTATGTCCGTTACAACGGACATATATGTCCGTTATAACGAACATTGAACTCACTTCAGTACAATACTCTTCTCTTCATGTCCGTTGTAACGGATTAACCAATCCGTTACAACGGAATGCCATTGTACGTTGTAACGGAACTTACTCCGTTATAACGGGAATTAATCTCGAACTGAAGAGAAGTTTTCAGTATGATGTCCGTTGCAACGGACATGTCAGTTCGTTACAGCGAACTACATAACCCAGACTTCCGTTATAACGGACATACATTCCGTTATAACGGAATGTGGAAAAATTCGAATATAACAGCTATAACGGCTAGTTTGACTTATGGTCCGTTGTAACGGACATACAGTTCGTTATAACGGACTATGCGAAAAATGCAAGTTCTGGGAAGGGTCTATGTGTTCTATAAATAGAACTTTTCCCTCATTCTCTCTCCAACTTTTACAATCTGATTTCCACTCTAAAAAGAGAGAATACTTGCAAAATCCTTTGAGCTCATAATCTTCTAAACATTCTTAGAGATTATTTCCTTCCATTCCTCCACCAAATACGATTCCCAACTTGCGTGACCGATCACGTTTAGTTCGTATTAGAAGTGTAATAGGCTAGCATCAAGAGTGTAAAGCCCGCCAGAGATTGATAGAAAAACGTGTAAATCAATCTCGGCAAAACCTTGTAAGAGTGATTCGGGAATTCAATCGAAAGCCGAAAAAGGCGCAAGACATCCCCGGAGACGTAGATACTTGTATTCAATCGAATCGGTCGATTGAGCAAGTAGACGGTGAGTTAAAGCTACAAAGCAACCACCTACCGAACTCCGTTATCAAATATCGCGTGTTCAAAGTGTTCGGTATTTTCTTAATTTCAATTATATCATTTTAGCTTCCGCACGAATTTAGAATCGGTATACCTTAATCGAAAATTATACACTAGGATTACCTATTCACCCCCTTCTAGGTTAGAATTAACCAACAAGGGTTTCGTGTGTTAGGGTTTCGGGTTATGCTATTAGGGTTTCGGGCTATGTTTTTTTATGTTATTAGCGACGCCGGAGTTTGTGTTATGTAAGGATTTGTGATTCTCGAGAGTAGCTGTTTTATTATTGAATTTTATCTTTTTCGATGTGAGAATTTTCTGATTTTTTTGAAATCTGGATCTCGAAAAAATTTAAAAAAATAATTCTGAAATCTGGAAAAAATTATCAGCAAGGGTACCGCCGGTGATAATACTCCCCGCCGGTGATAATACTCGAAGTTGAAAGAAAAAATACCGCCGGTGATAACGGCCGACGTTGAAAATAAGATTACCGCCGGGGATAACTGCCGACGTTGAAAATAATAATACCGCCGGTGATAAGTGCACCGCCGGTGATAACTGCCGACGTTGAAAATATTTGTACCGCCGGTGATAATCATACCGCCGCTGAAACTACTCGCCGGTGAAAATAAGCTCACCGCTGGCGATATTTCCCACCGCCACTGAATACAGTCGACGCTGAAAGTTTCTATACCGCCGGTGATAAATTTATACCGCCGCTGAAAATGTTCAACCGAATCTGCTTATTTTTAGCGGCGTTATGGCTACCGCCGGTAAAACAAAATTTTACCGCCGCTGAAAACCTTCACCGACGGTATCCCCGGTGAAGGTTTTCAGCGGTGGTGATAACCACCGACGGTGAAAATATAAGTACCGCCGGTGATAATCATACCGCCGCTGAAACTACTTGCCGGTGAAAATAAGCTCACCGCCGGCGATATTTCCCACCTCCACTGAATACAGTCGACGCTGAAAGTTTCTATACCGCCGGTGATAAATTTATACCGTCGGTGAATTTACCGCCGCTGAAAATGTTCAACCGGATCTGCTTATTTTCAACGGCGTTATGGCTACCGCCGGTAAAACAAAATTTTACCGCCGCTGAAAACCTTCACCGGGGTTTCCGCCGGTGATACTGATTTTTAGCGGCGGCTTATCTGTGGCGGTGTATCAGCGGTGGTTCCCCGCCGCTGATAGTATCAGCGGCGGTTTTAGCACCGCCGGTGATAGTGCAGTTTCTAGTAGTGTATATATATATATATATATATATATATATATATATATATATATATATATATATATATATATATATATATATCAGTGTTTTAAATTGCGGCGCAATTGCGAAAATGGCGGTGTGAAATTTAGAATCGCAATTTCGCAATAACATATAGCGAGATATTGCGTTTTCGAAAAATTGCGGGCATTGCGGCGCAATTGCAGGCAAATTGCGCTAATTGCGGGTAAAAATTGCGGGATAATATTCAAATCGTTGTAATTTTCAAATCCTTCCATCAAATTACATGAAATTTATATCGAAATCGCTCGTCTCGACGAGAGGAACGCAGTGATGGTCTTGAATTTGTGAAATTTTGTCTTTTACCCTGAATTAAACACAAAACACACGTTAAATTAATTTCGTCAAGAATTATTTAATATAAACATTATAACATAATTTTTGTGATTATTTAATACTTAGTTTCCATGTTTTATTATCAAAATATTTGATAAAATATGCTCATAACATATATAACTTCTAAAATGTGTCATTTTCATCTATAAATGTATGAATTTCATAATTTTCATTGTATTTCATTGATGTTTCGATTTAAAATTTGAGTTATAGTATTTTGATATTTTTGGATGTCGACAAAAAATTCTTCAACAAAATTCAAATCCAAAGATCCCGTATAATTGCCATTTTAATGGAAATTTTATGATCAACTTTTATTTATACTGAAAATATTCCTGGACAATCAACTTTTGTATTCTTTTTAGAAGAAAATATTGTGAAAAATATATTTAAACACACTATTATTATTACATAATTTAATATCGCAACGACTGTCCGCAATAAGGTTATTGCGCCGCAATTGCGCCCGCAAACGCAATCCGCTGCAAAAAAGACCCGACCGCAATGGACCGCAATATCGCAATTTAAAACATTGATATAATATATATTAATGAAAAAAGTTATATATATAGGTGATTATTTTAGGGGCTTTTATTTTTATGATTGTATTGGTTAAAGCCTCTAAAGAATATTAGATTGTAATTGAGAACTGATATTTATGAAAATGTTCGTTTAGAAGAAGGGTGAAATATAACCTTTTCTAAAAAATTTCAAAAAAAAAGTTAATTATTTTTTCGAGGCATGTATTGAATATGGAATTTGGTTGGGTATGTACATGTAATTTTTCATACACAATTTTTTTATATGTAATTCTTTTTAAAAAAGAGTATCAAAATTCCTTTTGAAAAACTTATATTTTTTTATGTTGACTCGTTTGATGATATCCAAAACAATACTTGAGATACTAATGTTTTATCTAAGTGTGATTAATATGAAAAAAACATGTACACACATCATGAACCATAACAACATACTTGAAAATCACACAAGAAGAATCATACAAGGATCTACATAAGATCGGGGCCTTTACCGGTTTAATACGTTGAAGAAAACCGTAGACGAAGACCGCAAGACCGAAGAACCGAACTCGTAGAAGAGTCACTGAGAAGCACCAGGAAGAATATGACACGAAACTCAACCGGGAGCGCTTACAAGACTTGAAGATCAATCCTGAAAAACACCGAAAAATACGTGAAGATTCTCGGCGAAGACTTGAAGACCCACATGACCGCAAACCACTCTTTGATATACCCTAAACATACTCTAGAAGTGGTGGATCAAATCTCAAAGCATTTCACAAAATCAAATTTGGAAAACTCTCTGGAAAATGCAAAAATACACTATCCGTACGGACGCAAGGATAAAGCATCAGGACAGTTAATTGGGCCGACCTAATAATGTCTGGATGACCCATTCAAGCATCTGGACGCACTGTATATTTTTCTCACACCGTACGGACGACTCATCGAAGCGTCTGGACGGTTAGTTCATTTTTATAGCCCATCAGCCCAGCCGTGGGAGGCACGCTTATTCCATCTCTGGAGGGCGTGATTTCAGGCAGATTTTGTGGATTTTTCAAATTCAAATCCCGTGAAGCCCTTATTGGGGATTCCATGGCCCCGCGCCGCGCATAGCGCATGACGGACGCAGTCCGATTTCTCTGACCCGAGATTTCGCCGTCGACTCGAGCGTACGAATATGGAAGAACATGCAATCATACCACAACAAATTGAAAAAATAATTATATAGACATGTAACTCCACATAATATATTAATTTTTTGAAGTCTTTCATTTTTTATTATAGGGATGTAATTGATATTTTAGTTTTTGTTTATGCATGAATGAAAAGTGTTGTTATTATTGTTATAAGTAAAATGTCCGAATATAATGTTAATCACACATAAAGTCTCCCGCTTAGAGGACCCCTCCCGGTCCATAAAGTCGACTTGTTCAAGATAGTTTGTCCTTGATTTCTGAAAAAGTCTTCCGCTTAGAGGACCCCTCATGGCTCAAAGTCGAACTTTCCTATATTTTCTGAAAAAGAGATATCTTGCTTTAAATTACAAAAAAATATTGGTGATAAATGACCCCCTAAAATTTCGCTTTGGCCCCTGTTTACATCATCATCATCTCTAGGTGATAGATTAATATTTTCTGTAAAAGGATCCAAATCTGATTTACTCTTTTTCGGTCTTTTTTAAAATTTTTGGTTTTGTTGACTTGGCCTGCGGCCCAAATTTCAGGATATTTGGTTTTAGTATGCAAGAGTTTATATTTTCTGGTTGGCCTTGATTGCTCAAGAGTTGAAATCATTGTTTGTTAAACCACATATTTCTCTAACTTTTTCTATTTGTGATTTATCTAAACCTTTCGGATTATCAGCTTGAAGCTCAAGTGATTTGATATAATCATTTGGTTTAATTTTTTGTGTGTTCAGAGATAGTTTTCTGGTTAACAAATTGTAGGATAGTAAGTTTGTTTAGTTTTTTTTATTGTAGGATGATGATATACCAATATACCAATATAGTTAACTGACAGTGCTTTTTTGTTATAACGCATGACACAGTTCCAGGTCCGGTTCCGAATTTTCAAGTATCCGAAGACCAATTTAAAAATGGAATTCATATACAATTAATTTATTTGAAAAACAATTAACGTATTTAGTCACAACTTATTGTGTGGCAACAGATCAAGGTTCTAAATTTTTGCCAACATATTCAAAATTCGAATCTTTCCTAAACTAATTTTTTTTCCTATTTTCATTGTGTTTTGGAAAAAAAAATCTAAAATTATAAATTGTGGGATTTGAACACATGACCTCTCACAAAAGAGATTGTTTCACCAATGAACCACAAATTTTTTTATGTTTCTCAATTGTTTTATTGTAATTATACTTATTTTTAACTGGATAAATTATTTATTTCAAAAAATTTGGACCCTCTAAAATTTTGAATCCGTAGTCCGGACCTCTTGGACCTATAGCTGGGGCCGCTCATGTGATCATGCATCTCAGAAAATATGATTCAATAAAGAGCCGTTTGGTTGAAGCTTTGAAATATGTCTTGTAATATTATATGCCAAGGAATTCCATTCCATGGAATAGTATTACATGACATATACAATAGTCATGTTTGGTTGATGCATCTTTTTTTCCTATAAATTTAGAAACTATGTGAAATAAATAATTTTTTTGGAATAATTTTAGTATTTAATATTTGAACAAATAGAATGCCCATGGGAATAGAGAAAAGACATTAATTTTGGTGGTAATTGTATTTCCATGAAATATGCTCATGGACATCGTGGATGACGTTATTTTATTACTTGGTGTCTGAACCAAACATGAGAATGAAATAAATTAGGATGGATGTCAAGACATTGTAATTTTAAAGTACGAACCAAACGTCCCCTGAGTATATTTGTTGAACGTGATATAATAAGTGTATTTGTTGGATGTGATTCTCATCCACATATTGGAATGTCTTAGGTGCCAGCCAGACTGGTTTAGTTAGTAACAGGGTCAAGTATTGCTTCTAAGTTTCTAACGCATGAATGTTACAAAATACTTATTTCTTGTGGCATGTAAATTACGTAGCGAACCAATGTAAAGAATACCACACTTGAAATGCTTTCGGATATTGGCAGGCAGGCCGCAGGATAAATGGCCTCATTCAGGTTCATGCCGCGACCAAAGTACGCCTCTGCCTCTAACTTATCATTTGTCCTCCCACAAACAAAAAGCAACCTTTATCGCTAATCAACAAGCCCATATAATCTTTCAAATTAAATAGTCATTATCCAAATTTTAATTTTAATTACGTTACTAATATTCCCCAATAATTATAAAGCTCTAAAAATAGATCCGCCTAATCATCTCACCCACTACTTTATTTCCTTCCCATGGCTATTAGCTTCCATTGCACCCTCCTCTACATAACTCCTCTTCTTCTGCTTTATATACCTCTCTTGATCTCATCTGCTCTGTTCTTCCTTGTTTACTTCGGTTGGTTTACCCTGATTTATTTCGTGAAATTTCTGTACAACAATGATGTTGAAAATAAAGGCTTTGCTATGCCATGTAAGGATCAAGAAGAACCTATTGAGTTCAAGGATGGAAGCCAAGAAGAACAAGAAAACAAGATTTTTGTGGAGATAGAGAAGCTGGAGATTCCAATTGAAGAAGAAAGATTTGATAAGATCATTTCCGTTGGTGAAGGAGAAGATTTTTCGAATCTTGACAAGGTTTGGTTTTATTTGCTTTTATGTGCATTAGTTCTTCCAAATCTTTGTAATTACGTTTCGTAAGTAACCCTACAAAATCTCAATATTTCATTTATTCCCCTCTAAGTCTAAATCGTGAAATAAAATGGACACCTCTACAAAACAAAACCCTTAGGTTTAAACTTTTGTTAAGAAATCCTCAAAAGTCTTGATCTAGTGCTTTATTATGGTCACCACTTTACAGGTACAGCAGACAGCTCCATGGTGGAGCTTTTGTGGTATGTTAGAGTTGCTCTCGCCGATGCGATGAAAAGCATTCTCGTGAGCAATGAAGCCCCATGGGGAAATTGAAATCATCACGTAAGAAAGAGAGAGGGGACATGGGCTGGGCCTAGGGCTGTTGGGCTGAGATTTTCCATCTAATGATCTTTTATTTATGATATTTTGTAACATTTAGTCTTAGACTTAGTGAGCTTATATTTTGTGTAATTTAAGATTTTTGTTTTAACTATTAGCTAACATTGTACAGCCCATTATCGCCGAATTAAGGGAATTAAGGGACGTACATAAAATTCTCAAATCAGTCCGACTTGTTTTTTTGCGAGTTTCGAAAGTGTTGGGTCGGATCCGGGTTGAGATTTTGAGAAACCTAGATATATGGATCAGGTTACGAGTTTTGAAATTAAAAAATCCTTATTAATCCAACCCGGTTCATACAACTCCAAATTTCCAATAATTAGAAAAAAAAATTATAATCCCTATTAATTTATTAAATAACATATTTGTCTTTATTAAATTGGTAATATCATATTTATTTCTTAGTTAAACTATGCCATATCCCCCTCTCTCGAGGCGAAGTTCTATTATCAAGCTCTCTAAAGATCCTCATCATTGCTCATAAACAAGGGGCAAAGCTCCCTCACGAGGTTTCTCCAGATTATGAAAATCACAGATGTGACTTCACTCATCAGTCGTGGGTCTTGTTCGTTCACTTGCTGATTATGTGAGGGTGAGAGTGAGCAATGTGGCGAGAAGTGTGAAATTGGATCATGCCAAGAAGATGTTCGATGAAATGTGCAAAAAAAAGATAGTTTATGGAATACATAGTTTTGTTGAGGTTAGAAATAGGGTATACTTGGAGAAGCACTCGAATTCATCACGGTTGGATCAATATACATCAATCCGAGAAGTTCTTCAAACTCTTCAAATTGTAGGATGAAATATGACTCGAAAATTGATGGAGATTACGCCAAATTAAGGTACAAGCAATGATAAAAATAAAATGACTCAATTTGGGCCTAGATGATAATACAAACGAAATAAATTTGATGATGAGAATAAAATTGAATCAAGTTATACCTGAATCCAATTGGAAGATAGTTCAATTTTTTTGCACTTTTTTGCGGCCAATGCGACAGATGGAACCAACCATTTTTTCTCTCTTCAATTGAACTTAATTTAGTTTTTTTGGGAAGGTCCTGTGTGATATTTTAGTAGGGATAAATTTGATACTAATTATATTGTCATAACTTTTTTTTTTTTTTTTGTTGAGAAAAATAGAGAAGGTTCACAAGTCCTCCATCTATTATTTTTTCATTAAAACTTATTTTCTTTTATCTTATATGAATATTATATTGGTCAAGTAATCAAAATTTTTTAACTTAAAATATATATTACATGCTTTCTCATAAAAATTGAGCATTCTTCTTTTGTATTTTGTTATTTCTTGTTCTGGTTCAGAGTAAGTTTTGTTGTTTGTTAATTTTTTTTCTGTTAATTTTAATTTTGGCATAAATTGAACTTTCAAATTTGTGTATATAATTTGTGTTTTATATTTATTTTCAGATGGATAACATAAATAAGAAAATTCCAAATCATAACGAAAAACAAGCCAACGAAACGAGAACATTCTGGCAGTGCTAAATCCTCCATGGACAATCAGACTTCCAAACCTACCAAACAAGCACGTGAAAATTCAGGAGTCAAATCTGAAATATAGGATTATTTTACATTAAACAAGGATGAGCAAGATCCAAAAGAAATTGTATCTTTTGCGAAAAGCGCTATGCATCGCACCCAAGCCGACAGGTAGGGATGTTAATGGGTCGGGTTCGAGTCGGGTATAGGCTCACCTATTTTCTTACCCATCTTAATCGGGTAATATACATACCCGACCCGTCAAATAAACGGATAATTTTACCCACCCCGTTTAGTACCAGCGGATTTTCGGGTTATCCACGGAATTTTTTATCCATACTTAAATATATACAAAAACATTAAAATATACTAACGGAAAATATACTTTTTCAAATTAAAATATCACCACATAACATACTAATATCATAAAATACACAACAAATATTTATAAGTAGAAATTGTTTTATGAAACTAAAATTGGTAGAAACATGAAATAGCAATACAAAAATAAATAAATAAACATAAATTTAGGAATTTATTTATTTTAGTTTTATTTACTAAACAAATAGAAAAAATAAAAATAAATTGTATCATCAAGAACAGTAGAAAAAATAGATTAAAATCATTTAAAAAACAGTAAAAAATATATTAAAATATTAATATAACTAGGATTATTAATGACCATGTTCAGGTCAGGTACGACTCACCCATATCCGACCCATACCCGTACCGGGTATTTTTTAATCGGGTAGTACCCAATTCGCGGATAGTCTTAATCGGGTATTATCCAACCCGCCCGGGTCGGATACCCGTCGGACACGGATATTACTCAATCCATTGACATTCCTACCGACAGGATACCTGAACACTAGGGAAGCACTTGTTGCATCAATGCCCCAGTCCACCTTGTAGAAAAGAAGATCCCAAACAATGTTGTCCTTGGAACCGAAATCAAAAGGCCAAGATAGTCAAAGTGGAACTTCGAAACTGGTAAATTTTCGGTAATGAAGAATGTAAAAAGACTAGCAAAATTATTTACGATAGATGAATTATCTTTGATGGTAGTTGAAGGAGAGGGTTTTAAAGGTTTTGTGAAAACTCTCCAACCAAAATCCATTGTACCATCTCGAGTAAAGTGTTAGGGATTATTTGAAATTATTCGAGGAAGAAAAATTAAAATTAAAAAATTTCTGAAAGGCCAACGTGTTTGCTTAACAATGGATACTTGAACGTCAATAAAAAATTTAATCATATCTGTCTCAGAGTCAGGGATCATTGGATTGATGATGAACGGAAGTAGCACAAACATATACTTAATGTTTGCCGCATTTCAGACCATAAAGAAGACATAATAGGTCAAGCCGTAGATGATTGTGTGATTGCTAGTGGAATCGGTGGAATATAACACCGCAATCAATTACTCGAAACCTAAAATCTAGGATTGGAAAGGTATTATTATGGGGCATAAATATTTGCACTTGCGGTGTTGTGTTCATAACTTCATATCGTTAATCTTATTGTAAAAGACGGTTTGGATGAGCAATATGAATCAATCGAAAAAATTATAAAGGCTGTGAAATATGTTAGGTCCTCGTGCAATAAGTTAGCAAACTTTAAAATTTGTGGCGAAAAAGAAAAAATATGAAGGAAAAGATTATTATATGTTTAGATGTAGAAACAATGTGAAATTCTACTTACTTAATGTTGGAGAGTGAAGGGAATCGATCCGATCCCGGACCCGCGCAGCGGATATTAAGGCCCAGTCCGGTTCTCAAATCTCGAGATCACGCCTCGACTTCGAGAGTACGATGCAAAATTGGATAGACGATTACCAGCGTGAAATTGATCACGCACGACGGGTTGATCGCTCGCAACCTTCTCTTCTTCGGTGTCACGTTGGTGACTAGTCCGTGCGTCCCATACCACACGTCTCCGGTTGTCTTCGTGCGTCCCACATGTCCACACGCTTCCACAGCCTTTTGTTCCTTTACTTCTCCGGTTTGATCACAAACGAAGAGTCACAAAGTGTGAAATCCTCTACCCGTATCCACCATGAGTCGTAGCACATCGGTCGCGGATGCACCTGCCCAAATGATGCACCGGCGAACTTGCATGATCGCGTTTGATTCTCTAAACTGAGAAAACACCTTTTCTTTCTCTTCGCACTCTTTCAATAACTTGATAAAAATCTCTCTAATTTCTGGACAGAAATTGTCTTGTCTAGATTAGACTGAATGAACTGAATGGAGAAAACAGAGAAACATCCTATTTATACTAAAGAGGATAAGGATTGGGTCAAAAATTGTGTATATCCAATATACACTTCCAGCAGCATGTTCGTTCGAACGCAACATGCAGTTCGTTCGAATGCACAGCTTCTGTCATGAGTATGTATAAAAACCATTTTTATAGTCGAAGAGGTCCGTTCGAATGAACATCATGGTTCGTTTGAACGTATACTCTCTGTCTCATTTATGTGTTAATTCCATATTAGATTCGTAGTCATCCGTTCGAACAAACTCCAAAATTCGTTCGAATGGAAAGTCTCTGGAATGATTGTGTATAAAACAGTTTTATACTCGTGGCAGTCCGTTCGATCGAACCGTCGAACGCACCTTACGGTTCGATCGAACGAACCACTCACTGTAACTTAATTTTGCACAATCCTATTAAGCATTTAATCAAACCCATCAACATTCATGTTTATATATCCTTATATATGTATACTTTTACCGTTAATCAAAAACTGTATTTCCTTCGGAGAGTGCAGAGAAATTTGAAAGATATTTTTAAACGCTAAGTGAGGTTGATGGGAAGTATGTATTACATTTCTTAGGGTCGAGATGATGATGGTGAAAAGGGGGAATGTAGGGTCACAAAACAAAAAGGAGAAAAAACAAAATTGTTGCACCACCAGAAGAAGATGATTGGATCAAAGTTAGATGTTTCGTAACAGAATTTCCTAAATTATTTTATGGGGTTACTTTGCAGCCCTCTAGTTCAACCTATGTCTAGGGATGTCAATGGTGTGGATATTGCCCGAACCGACCCGAACCGTATCCGAAAAAATATCCGGATTCGAAAAAAATATTCGGATCCGAGTGGATCTGGTTGCTAATTTTAGAATCCGGAACCGGATTCGATATTCGATTTTGGTGCGGGAACCGGATCCGTGTTCCGGATCCGGGTATTTTTAGGATCCGGATACTCAGAACCAGATTCGAGTATCCGGAACCGGATCCGGATACGCATATTATATATTATATTTGATATTAGTTGAAAAATCATATACAAATTAATGATTTGTGAGTGATTTAAACTCACAATCGTAAAATTACGTTTAAATATAATCATATTTATCGTTCATGTCACAAATTATATATATTTATAGCTAAAAATTAAGTTATGTTATGATAACATAATATCCGTTTTAATATCCGAAAGAGAACCGTATCCGTATCCGTATCCGACAATATCCGAACCGTATCCGTATCCGTTTATTATCCGAACCGTATCCGGATCCGGGTAATTCCGTATCCGGATTCGTATCCGAAAAAAATATGGATATGGATCTGGTATGACCACTATCCGAACCGGATCCGAACCGTTGACACCCCTACCTATGTCACATATAATAGTTTTTTCATGAACTCGTGGCCATCAAAACACGGTAAAATTGAATGAATAGAAGTGATGATTGGGAATTAAAAACCATGGCTGAGCGAATGAAAATAAAATTTGATAAGTACTGGAAAAATTGTGAAACCTTTAACTCCTTACACTGTATAGCTGTAATTTTAGATCCAGGGCCGGTCCAAGAGTTTCGAGTACCCGAAGCTAAATTGAAGAATGGACCCGTAAACCCGATAAATCCGATCTTCTATTTTGCAAAACGTCTTGTAAAAAAGGTATATTATGTGAAACAAATTCCAATTAAAAAAAAATGAAAAAAAAATTTAATTTTGAAAACAAAAAAATGAGAATTACATATACCTCTACGAATTTGCATTTTTCCTCACGAAAGGTATTCCAAATCGTCGGCTAAGTTCATATTCCTCATGAAAGGTATTCTAGGATCTGTGAAGAATTTGCATTTTTCCAAGCGATTTCAGACCTGTACGTATTTCATATTCATAAACATTTCATATTCAAATAAAAAAAGACACAATCAATCAATTAATTTACCTATCAAAAATGCCGAGTCAAATGATGACATCGGCGAGATTAGAATTAGTTTTGCCGCCTCTCAATTCGAATAATATCAACATAATTATTAACCAATTTGAACAATATATATAATCAATTTCAACAGTATCGATTATCAAATTAGCAATGAAAATCAATTAGTACCAAAAATAGCCAATTGCGCAATCTAATTTAATCAATTTACAATCATTTTCTATCAATAATCAATTGACAAACAAATTACAACCAATTTTAGCCCAATTTACGACCAAATTCTGAAACCGATGACTAATTTCAGCCCCAAATTCAATTTGAACTCAATCTAGGGAAAAATTATGTTAAATATAAAATTACTTCGAGAGAGAGAAAAAGAGTATACAATATAGATATCACTAGAGGATTAAATATAGAGAAAATCTAAGTTAATACCTGAAAATCCGGAGTTAGGGCACCAGAAAATAGCCGCCATAAAATCAATAAAATCCAGTTAGGGCACCAATCCGCGAGAAATTAACCGAAGGAAGAGATAATAGAGAGAGAAGGTTTAGTCAGCTAGATATCCGGTCGCTAGGGTTTCAGTCAATGTCGTGAAGGGTTTTTAGTCCTTCAGAAGAGAATCGTGGGGAGAGAGAGAGAGAGAGAGAGAGAGAGAGAGAGAGAGAGAGAGAGAGAGAGAGAGAGAGAAAGGAAAAGAGGGGTCTGGTTGGGTCTTGGATGCGGGTCTGATTGCGGGTTTGGATTGGGTTAAGTGAGGGTTCGGATCGGGTCTGTAAACTAGCCCATTTATCTTAGGTATATACATACACACTAAAAAAAAAATTTGGATCCCCGAAAAATATAGATCCGAGCCCATGCTTCACAGGCCTTACACATGGGCCGGGCCTGTTTAGATCCTAGATATAAACTGAAGTACATGAAATTTTGGTTTGAGAAAATGTATGATAATATTATGCCGAAAGATTATAATGAAATGGTAGAGTGTGGATTTGATGGTTTGTATAATTATAATTCTGACCACCATAAAAAAAAATGGAAATGCTCAAGGAGATGCATCTTTAGAAGGGAGAGTGAAATGTTCTAACGTAGGATCAAATTCTACGGATGATGAAGTTGACGATAACTATTCAGATTTTTTCTAAGGTCCCAATTAAAAAAAATTTGGTTGAACAAGTATGTATTGAAACTAAATCAGAGGTTGCTAAATATTTGACGATGCACGTGAAGGTGATGATGACAAATCTTTTAACATTTTAGGTTGGTGGCAACCTAATGCTTCCAAATATCTCATTCTCTCTCTAATCGCGAAAGATGTTATGGTTCTACCATTTCAACAGTTTCATCCCAATCAAACTTTAGCACCGGTTGGTGAATTCTTGACCCGTTTAGAAGGTCTTTATCCCCAAAAAATTGTGGAAGCGCTCATTTGCGGTCAAAATTGTTGTTCCGAGATGTGGTGTGTGTGTGTGTGTGGGGGGGGGGGGGGGGGGGGTTGAATATGTTTATATGCGGAATTTAAACTACTTTAAAATTATGTAACTATCACTTTTAGTTTTGATACTTTCAAAATAGATGTTGTGCTAATTAACAACAGTGCTTGAACCAAATAATTTGAGATTGCACATAAATAAATAAAAGTACGATCAAGAAAAAAAACCAAATAAAAAAGTACGATAAAAAAAATAAAGAAAAGAATAAAATAAAATTACTTTAAAGTAAATGGAACACAACTTGGTACGTATCATAATCCTAGTTACGAATGTATATATAACTTACGGAATAACTCAAGTAACTTATGGAATAACTTACGCAAAAATATATGGAGTAGAGGAAAACTCAAGTTCCTCAGAAGAAAAGAAATAGAAAATAAACCCGAATAACTATAAATAAATAGATAAAGAAATAACACCGGATATGATAACGGAGTTCGTCCAAATGATCCCTACGTCTCCGGAGATAGCCTCGTCGTCAAGAAAACATGACGAACCTCTAATAATAGTTCCTATTATAAAAAAGATTAACAAGGGTGTAGAACCTTTGCAACAACTAACTAGCTAGCTCTACAAAACAACGGATATAACGACTATCCAAAACAGCTACACGATCACTGAGGAACTCTCTCTACATTAAGACTATCCTTGTAAGAATATAGATAACTGGGTTAAACCTTAAAATGGAGCTCAACTCACAACAACAATGGTGGTTAGGGTTTTTCTCTCAAGAAATATTGCTTAAAAAGTGTGTCCGGACGGTCCAATCCAGCACTCGGACGCTTAGTTCAAATTTTGCGGCCCCAACTGCATTTTCAGCCCAACTTGGCCCCCACGTTTGGGGACGCTCCTACCTTCTACAGGACGTGATTTTGACAGATTTTGGAAGTTTCCTGGCTGGTGGCTGCTCCTCTCCACCCCTATAAATAGGGGAGCACCCCCACATCATTTTACACACCTTTTTTAAACTATATTTCTTGAGAGAAAAATCCTAGGCGCCATTGTTTTGCGAGAGAAGCTCCATTGTTAGACTAGTTCCACTTATCTATATATTGTTAGTGTTAATCTAGAGAGCGTTCCTGAGTGATCGTGTGCTAGTTTTGGACACTGTTGTAAAAAACGGTGAAAAACGGTGAAAAACGGTGGAAAAACGGTGTTTCGGTGGAAAAACGTTCCGTTTTTTACAAGACGGTTTGAAAAAACGGTCAAACGTTTTTTTATCGTGTTTGACCGTTTTTTTTTTGGGAAAAAACGTTTTTCGGTTCGAAAAACGGCCGTTTTTCACAACAAAAAATTGAAATTTTGATTATTTACCGTTTTTTGGCCCATTTTTTTTTTCCAACCCAATAAAATTACCATTTTTTTTACTTACGGTTGTCCCGAATGATGTTAATGATTTTACTATTTAGTTTATGTTTGGATTTGAGTTTATATTTTGATGTTACGTTTTGTTGGACATTCGTTTTGATGTTACGTTTATGTTAGACATTCGTTTTGATGTTATGTTTTATGTTGGACATTAGTTTATGTTATTTTTTTACTATTAAAAAATTATATTATTATATATTTTTTTGGTTTCATCTATAAATTTCAATTAAATTACTATCGATTTCGGTGACCATTTTTTCACCGTTTTTCCACCGTTTTTCCACCGTTTTACGGTAATCCCGTTTTACGGTTCCCGGCCGTTCCGTACCGTTTTCCGTATTTTACAACATTGGTTTTGGATAGTTGTTACATTCGTTGTTTTGTCGAGCTAGTTGTTTGTGACAGGGAGGCTACTTCCGGAAACGTAGGCATCATTTGGCCGAACTTCGTTATCATATCCGGTGTCATCTTTTTATCATTTGTATTTATTTTATTCGGGTTTATTTGATTTGATTTTCTTTTGTTAATTCGCACAACATCTATTTAAAAGTACCAAGACTAAAAGTGCTAAGGTATCTCGCATATAATTACGTAATTTAATTTAGTTTAGAAATTTTGCATATAACCCTATTCCTCCCACCCCTTAGGCCATCTCGGGACAACATATACTTGGCAAAAGAACCCGGCAAACCCGTCCAAACTGGCTAACCCGGTCAATATAGGTTTCAAGAATTTGATAAGTATCAGGGGTTGGGTTGAGTTGCCAAAATGAAAACCCGACTTCTAATAAGGGTGAGTTATAGTTTTGATAAAAAACCGCCCAACCCGGTGTACCTACGCACATCCGTATATAAACTTATTTACAAAAACCAATTTGATTTCGTTAATACTACTTCGGGTCGTAATCGCGCCGAGCTGGTTCAAGCCAAATCGAGCCGAACTTAAAATTTAATCTCGATTTCGAGTCTGAGTTCGAGTTGGGTCCAACTTTCTCAAACTCGATTTTTTTGCAATCCTAGTTGCAGCGGCAAATCTGAGGAGATACCTCATTCGAATAAAATCCAAGACAAACTTGTCCCAGAGCGATGATTCAAAGTCCCTTTACAATTTCCTTATTGTAATGATGAAGTATAATTTTGTCATTTAGCGATAAATTTAATATTAAATAAGTAAGTGAATACTATTTTAGGGCCGTTAACGAACGAAACTCGAACAAACAAAATCATGTTTGAGTTCGGTTCGAAACTTATCGAACATCGTTTGGTTCGGTTCGAAATTTATCGAATATTGTTCGGTTCTTTCGATATTTAATTCAATTTATTATATTGTTTTTATAAAAATATCAAATTAAAAACCTTTAAAATATTAATAAAACACACTAAAATTTTAACTCTTTGACATCAAAAAGTAAAATAACATTTATAATCTACACAAAATATAGATCTAACTGAAATAAAACCTGACTTTTAAAGAAAAGAAATGAATATAAAATATGCCAAGAAATAATTCTGCCATTGAAAAAAAGAAAAAATTTATTTGGACTCATTGTTTATCTGGACTTTTAACGTGTGAGTTTTAATTTATAATAATTAATTTGAATATGTGCTCTAATTTATATTGATTAATAAATATAGTAATCGAACATTAAGAACGAACCGAACAAACCGAACGAACACATTCCAGTTCGAGTTCGGTTTGGTTCGATTAGAATTCGAACGATTATCGAACGAACAATTAGCGGACGAACTCGAATCAAACTTGAACGAATATCGAACTTCAAACATAACTCACATCCCTAATAAATACATCTGGTTTAAAGGTATGTATTAAACGTGTACACATTAAACGAGCACTGATGAGCGGGTTTTCGATCACTTTTAAATTGAGATATCGTTGTATGTGAAAACCAATTCAATCAACAAGTTTGGAAATATATGTGTATAGTGGAAATATAGAAGTTCGTTCCACGAGGAGTATATGCGTCGAAGAATGAATCAAAATAATTATTTCGAAGTTTCCAAAATTAATGAAAATTTGTCTACAGTGAGTTCTGAATATTATCAAATTGATCCTAAAATTTCAAACAATTTGGACAACGGAATAAAAAGTTATTAACGAATTACAATTAGGTCTCTGAAAAACAGAAACAGCAGGTTTTCAGTTTAAGTGACAGATTTCAAAGACTCATATCAATTCGAATATTTCATGAAATTCAACGATTCAAAATGTTCCCAAAACTAGAAATCAAGATCTACGTAATGAAAATTTTAACAGATCTAGCATATACAGAAAATGAAAAATAAAGAGAAAAAGATCAAGAAAAGAAAAGATCAAGAAAAGATCAAGAACAAGAATTTTAGAATCAAACAAGTTATATTTACACACATCAAATTCGAGAAAAGAAAAGATTACACCTAAAACGAGAAGGAAGCTTCAACGTGATTAGAGGTACTCCTTCCTTGTGATCGTGGACGATTGATGCTCGAATCGCTAGGAAGCTAGATGATTGAGCTGTTTTCTCGTCTTGAAGAAACGTCCTTCCCGGTTGAAGAAAGCTTCGGGTCCGATTGAGGAGTGTCTCTTTTACGACTTGCTAAATCTTTTCACCGAAAGAAGAAGGCTTGAATCCGGTGAAAGAGGAAATTCCCGAATTGATGGACTTGAGTGGTTCTTTAAGAGTTCTTGAGAGTGCTTGGAAAGAGAGAGAGAAAGTGCTCCGAAGAGCGGGGGAGAGGGGGGGAGAAGCAAATCCTGCCCAAGGGCCCTTGGGGTCTATTTATAATGTATTTGGAGCCTTCCCATTGGTCAAGAGATGGTTGAGAGGATTGAGGGTAGTTTGGTAATTGTAGGTGAGGAAGGTGGGCTGAATGGTGGTTATAGTGTGAGTGGTTTTCGTATAGAATTTGGTGTAGACTTTTGTGTGGTAGATTTCTTGCCTCCTTCTTCATACGTGTACCGAAATGGACAGTATAATATATCGATTTTATCGGCGCGAGGAGAGGAAGACAACTACACTGTTGGAATTCCAAAAACTTTCGCCCAAAAACCTAAAATTATCAATAAAACACACTTAGTGATGAAATATTCTTGCAATCTAAAATATGAACAATTATATACACAAAGTTGTCATTTGAAAGAGCTAAAATCCCCAAATTATATACTAAAAATGTGCTTAATTTTGCTCTTATCAAGCACATATTAAATAAATAAATGAATTCGAATTAACACATACAAATAATTTAATTTAACACATGCATTCTTATATGTTTGGTTTACTAGTAATTATAAATACATTAATTGGCGTGGAGAATTTAGAAGTGACAAGTATATTTTTCCTTCTTATTATACTCCCAGTCTGCTAATTTCTCATTTCTGGAAAAATATATTGAAAGAAGTTGGTTTCACTATTACTTTCAACACTGTCAATGATTTGTATTGTAATAGTTTATTAAGATATGAAGCAAAAGAAATTAGTGACTCACTGTGTTACTTGTTAGCTCATGCTGGGCTTCAAATAACATGGTTTTTGCAATCAAGCTAAAATATCTTCAATTTTTTAAATGTCTTCAAATTACCAAAATGGGTCATTCAAGAAATTGATAAAATTAGAAAAAAGTTTTTATGGAAAGAAAATACTCTATCTGGATATAACCTAGTAAATTGGGACATTGTATGTCAACCAAAAGAGAAAGGAGGGTTAGGAGTTATAAACCTTGAAATTTTTAATAATGTTCTTTTAACTAAGTGGTTATGGCTGTACTATAACTCAACAGATAGATTAGAGTGGTCTAAATTAATTGAAAATAACTTGATAGAAGATTATGATAATATTAATTCAAATAAAAATTCTTATTTTTGGAAAGATGTTTTAAAAAATTCAGAATTTTTTAATCACAGTTTAAGTATTATACTTGGAAATGGTAGAAATACAAATTTTTGGAAACATAAATGGAATGAAAAACCTTTGATAAATATGTTTTCAGAACTATATTCATTCACAGAAAATAAGAGTGGTACTATTGAGTATTTTATAAAAATAATTAATGAAACAAATTTATATCAAAGTTTAGGGTTCAATGTACCTTTATCTTTAGTGGCACAGGAACAATTTGTTCAATTGGAACAAATCTGTCAGTCTCTTGATCTTAATCCAAGTCAACAAGATGTGTTTCAATGGGCTTGGAACAATAATAAGACATTTTACCTGCAAAAGTGCATATAAAATATTAATTGAAGGAGTCTATATCAAAGCACATTACTATAAATTATGGGATATAAAGATAGAATTAAAAATTAAAATTTTTATTTGGTTATTATATTTAAATAAAATTGTTACAGTGGATAACTTGAAGAAAAGAGGGTGATCTTTGCCTAACAGATGTGTTTTATGTAAACAATCTGAAGAAAATGTTCAACATATAATCAGTCAATGTCAATTTACAAGGGTAGTTTGGGGGAAATTAAATAGTGTGTTAGGGTTGAATAATCAATTACATAATCCCCTGGAAATTTTAATTGATGAAAAAATAAAGAGAGAAAATAAGATACTTATCTGTATTTTTCTTTATCATATCTGGCTTGAGAGGTGTAGAAGGACATTCACAAACCAAACCTTCTTAGATTGGCAAGTAGTTGACCATATAATCTATCAATATAAATTAAATCAATTAATTAATATTTCCAAATTCCATAAACATGATGTTTTAAATATTAACAATGAAATAATATCAAATGGAGAGGCATACTACACTAATGAAAATATTTTTGCAGGAAACTTAAATCAGGAAAATAGAAGAGAAGTGGAGCAAGACAGAAGGATTAATGGAATCGGTACCAGTACCGTGAAGGAAATACAATTTCGGATCAACCGTAAAAGTGTACACAAGGATAAATGAATGTAAGCGTACATTCGTGGTCATATATTTCAGTAGGAAAATCCAATTTGAATGGTTCAAATTGGGTTAGATAGATAATAAGATTATCTACAACCTTCATGTAGAAATATATTTCATATGAACGAAGTATCAGTGTCGTTTCAATGAAATACCGAAAGGGTACAACAGTATGACATACAGTTAGTAAAACAGTCATAAGTGTTGCATACAAACTCCAATTGGGCCAGACCAAATTGGGTTGGGTAGATAATAAGATTATCTACAACTTTCATGTAGGTTGATTTTGTGTCAGAGGAATTTACCAATTTCGTATGGACAGAATACTGAACAGGTTCATGCAACTTTCTGTGTGAAAGACTAGACTGTATATTGGATATACATATCTTTTGGCCCATCCTAATCCTATGTGATATAAATATGATAATTATCTCTCATCAAAGAATGCTTCATTCAGTCCAATCATTCGGATTATTCAGAATATTCCAGAATTATAGAGAGACATCTTTCTAGAGAGTGAAAGGGTGTAAATATAGAGAACCGAGAAAAGGAGTTTTCCGGTATAGAGAATCAATCGATCAAGCAAGTTCGCCGGTGCATCGTCTAGGCAGTTGCACCCGCGACCGACGAACTCCGACTCACGGTCGATACAAGTAGAGGAGCGACACTTGTGGCTCTTCGGTTGTGATCAACTCGAGGGAGAGAAAAGACGGTCAACGAGCGGTGAAAGACGCGTGGTGTGGGGCGCGCGGATTGTCACCAACGTGACAGGAGAAAGAAGACTAGTAATCAACCAGTCGTGTGCAATCAATTTTGCACTGGTATGAATCTAATCTTCTTATTTGCATCGTACCCTTCGAAGTCATGGCGTGATCTTGGATTAAGGGAACCGGACCGGGCCTACATATCCGTTGCGCGGGCCCGGGGACGGAAGAAATTCCCAACAGTGGTATCAGAGTGATCGCCATCGATTCGAGGGTCGAATCACAGTCGTATATATGATATACGCACGGGTTATCAAAGTTCGTACCCGTTTGCATGATGTTATATATAGAGAAAGTCAAATTCCGTTAAAATCACAAGTAGAATTCGCTAGAGATCGATCAAAAGTTGATTGAGAGTATCTAGGAATGATCGTGAAAAGGTTTCATGATTAATCGTTTTGGAAACGAGCGAAAACAGACGAAACAGCAGAAAAATCGCATAGTCCGTTATAACGGACTGGTTGATCCGTTGTAACGGACACTGTATGAGATACATGAAATTGGGAATTTCTGCGAAAATTACATAGTCCGTTATAACGGACTTGTTGATCCGTTGTAACGGACACTATATAAGATACATAAATTGGGAAAAATCTGCGAAAATCACATAGTCCGTTACAACGGACTGGTTGATCCGTTGTAACGGACCCTGTATAGGATACAGGGATGTGAGGAGGACGGTGAATAAACGCATAGTCCGTTGTAACGGACATTGGTCCATTGTAACGGACCTTGTATGTGATACGAGGATGCGGGGATGCCTTTGGCTTCTTTTGGAATCCGTTATAACGGATATGATCCGTTGTAACGGAGTTGTTCACGAGTTAGTCCATTATAACGGACCCTAGGTTGCGTTATAACGGACATGTTTCTGGCAAATTTGGCCAAACTCCGGAATAAATAGAGTTGTAACGGACTAGAGTTCCGTTGTAACGGAGTGAAGGAAATAGGGGTTCCGTTGTAACGGACTAAGGTGCGTTACAACGGACTAGTTTCTGTTTGCTGATTTTGTTTTCATGATAACTTTGGCTACACAACTTGGAATTTTGAGTTCTTTATATCGATATGATCGGCATCAATCATTCTAGCATATTAGATAATTAATTATTTAGAATAATTAGTCTCCCTAAATAAATCATATGCATTTAGAAATCTTGTGATAGTGATATAATATGATTATGTCACGAATATTTAAACATGAATGTCATGATCCCTCATAATATTTAAGTCGTGGAAATGCCTTCCATGTCCACATCCATCGAGATTGGTATGACATAATGCGTGGTTTCAGGCCATAGTCGGGCACGTATTATTGTATGTATTGATGCGGGTGGTAAGCGTTAATTGGGGACTCACGTGGGTTCATGCCATAGTCGGGCACGTGAGTAGTTCAATTGAACGATACGTTGGATATGGTTGTGACTTAACCGTCCAAGCTAATCCGATTAGAGTTCGGGGCATAGATAGAATGCACACACGGAATTGGGATTGTATATGATACGATCCATCACCGAAATTCTATAAAGGTTCAAGAGTCGTATATGATACAATTGGATAATAATCCTACCTAAATAAGCGAGATCCCATTTGTCGGCCATAGTCACTTATGGGAGGATTGGGAAATATGGATTTTGAGTGTTATGGACTTGGAGTCCCGTATCGGTATGAGGGTTATCGATTCGATAAAATAACACTATCATATAATCATCATATAAGCCTATAGGATAAGTACGCAACGTTAGTAATCAATCTTTTATTTCATTTGTAGAATATGTCTTCTAGTAACACCAACACCATGTCGATTAGATCGACGTTAGAAAAGGATAAGCTAGTGGGTCGGAACTACTTGGACTGGCACCGAAACCTGAGAATAGTTCTACGTATTGGATACGAAACTAGTGGAACCGGGCCCCGAAGCTACGGCCGATGAAAAGGCCGCGTTTGAGAAACTAAAGAAGGACTCAAATGACGTTATGATGAGCGGGTTTTTTGCGTGTTTAATATGTCGTTGTGGTAAAACCCCGAACAATCAACAAAATTTGTAATCTAAGTTTGTACAGTGGAAAATGTATAGATTCGTTCCACGGGGAGCAATTGCGTCAAAATTTGGTTCGAAATGGACTAGAAATAACAAAGAAAATTCACAGAAGATAGTCCGTTACAACGGAATTAGGTTCCGTTACAACGGACATTAGGGTTATGTCTAGCGTAGAGATTGATATGAACGTCCGTTACAACGGAGAAAATTCCGTTATAACGGAAAGAGGTAGTCCGTTATAACGGATAGGAGTAGCGTTATAACGGATTGGTTGATCCGTTACAACGGACTCTTATGTCCGTTACAACGCACTAGTATGAGTGATATTGAATGCTTTTCCTTACTGGTCCGTTACAACGGAAGTAAAGTGCGTTACAACGGAGTACCAACAGACTGAAAGTCAGGTACAAACCGAATGGTCCGTTACAACGCAAGTTAGGTTCCGTTACAACGGAACTTGTTCTGGATTTCGAAATTGTAATTTGAATTTAGGATTGAATTGAGAGTTTGTTTTGAGATTAAACCAAGGGAGATTTAGACTAAATTCAAGGCAGTAATTAAAAGTAAGAGATCAAGTAAAAACACTAACAAAGATTTGATTCAAGCAAACAAGAACTAAAGATTCATTAAACCGAGAATTATTTACACAAATCTAATTCGAATTTAAACTACAAGAATTACAAGAAAGGAAAGAGAACACCTAGAGAGATGAAGTGAGCTCCGAGTCTCGTCTTGGATGCCTTCCTTGTTGTTTTGAGATGCTAGTGAGCTAGACAACTCGCACAACACGTTCCTTTCGTACCAATTCACCCGCCAATAGAAGAGAGCTTTGTACCGGTTGAGTGAACTCGAGATTGCAAGAAGTCCAATTGGAAGAAAGCTCCCGAGTGGAATATAGAATGCTCGACTCCTTGCTTGCGTGGATTCGGATGAAGGAAGCTCCACCTCAATCCTCGCAACTCGATCTTCGTCGAAGTGTAAACCGATTCACCGAATGAAGTGAGCTTCTATTCGGTGATCGATTTTAGAAAATTATCGTTCGTAGTTGCAATTCTTGCGTGTTCTTGAAAATTCTTGGACTTGCTTAAGAGGGAGAGAGAGAGAGAGAGAGAGAGAGAGAGAGAGAGAGAGAGAGAAAATGGGCGTAAAAGAGCGTCCCAAACTCGTGGCCCTTGTGGTCATATTTATAGCACTCATGAAGTCTTCTTATTGGCCACGAGTTGGTGGAGAGGATTGGGGGTAAGGAGGTAATTCCCACCAAGGGTAGGTGGGCAGGATAAGGGCTAAGGATTGAGTGGTTTTCGTGTAGACTCTTGTGTAAGTTTCTATCATGATAATTGTTTGCCTCCCGTCTCATTCATGTACCGAATATGTCGGTGTAATATATCGTTTTCACTCCTCTTGACGTGTTGGAGACAACTACACTCTCCAAATTCCCAGAAATTCCTTCTAATTCCTGTGATTAAGCAATAAAACACACTTAGTGAAGAAATATTCATGTTATCTCAAATATGATTAATAAAGTATATAGAATTGTTCTTCACAAGGGCTAAAATCCCCAAATTAAGCATTAAATTTGTGCCTTATTTGCCTCACATCAAATACCCCCACACTTAAATCATTGATCGTCCTCGATCAATTAGAATGTAAAAGTCAAACATAAGAGAGAATTGCATAAGATTTCGTTGAAGTTATATTGTTGGTTCAAAAACTAATTTCACAAAGCAAATTGGGGTACTCTCATTTCATCATGATTACTAATATTTGAGAGAAATATAGTTTGATCAAATTTAGAATCTATTTCAATAAGTTTCACAAATTCGAAGAGTTTACTAGAGCAAAGAATCTCAACCGAAAAATATGATTAAACACCATCATTCAATTCTTTTCACTCCACAATTCACAAGGATTATCATGAAAAAGCATTAGTGAAAACCAATTTTTCCGTTTTGCAAAAATCATTTCTTAAATGTAATTTGTCACTTTTAAACCGTTCGGTACGTTAGTACTTGGTTCATTTTCGATTTCTACCAAATTTTCCCAATTTGCGCTCGATTTTTGAACTCCTTTTCTTTCCTTTTTATTCTTTTTATTTTTCTTCTTTTCTTTTATTCTTTTTATTTCTTTTCTTTTGTTCGTTATTGCTTTCGATGGTCCCCATGTGTATCCTTTGGGATAACAAGTAGTCATGACTCACACCACTCATTACTTAGTAAAACCCCATGGATCCGCGCAATCTTTAGCCAACAAGTGGTCATGACTCACACCACTCATTACTTAATCAATCGCACGGACTCGACAATCGAAAGCGCTTTAATCCGTGATTGTAGAAAACTTTTTCGCATCGACTCTTGATCATGACTCACACCAAGAACCGGCTACTTTGGTTTACTACGACTCATGCACCCCTTTAGCCAACAAGTGGTCATGACTCACACCACTCATTACTTAATCAAGGTGCATGAGCTCATCGAATCAAGCCTTGAGCGCAAATTGGTTCCCGTTAGTGTAATTTCGAATCCCCATGAACGGTTGGGCCCTTTAAGTGCAAATGGTCAAATTTTAAGATTCAAGCAAAACTTACTAAATTGGTTCAAACAAAACTTTTTTAGAACTTCCAAGTTCAAAATGGGTTTATTTATTGAAAATGGCATGTCATGTAAATCGAGGATCGATCAAATTGTCAAAAACTCATTAATTTGTGAAAATATTGATTGGGGCTTGAATCCCCGAAAGAATCTCTTAAAGATCTCAACCAAAATTCTTCAAAAATTATGTAAATTAAAATTTTGAGAGGAAAAATGGTGGTTCGGTGAAAATTCGTTTAAAAACCAACAATTTAATTCAATGAAGTGGAGAAAAATCTTTTTATGCCTTTAATGCTTGACTTAATTATTATTGATGCTCAGGATTCAAAAATAATGTTAAATATTCGAAAATTTCAATTAGAAGAGGAAACATGCCAGAAACTATTCCGTTATAACGCAGTTTTAAGTCCGTTACAACGGACATTGAGGTCCGTTACAACGGACATAGTTCTGGCAAATTTCGTGAATTTACCGTTGTAACGCAATTTCATGTGTTTTACGTGTCCGTTGCAACGGTATTTTTATTCCGTTACAACGGAGTTTAACTTCGTTACAACGGAATGTCTGGCGCCAACCAGATTTTCAAATTTCTATATAGTCCGTTATAACGGACATTGAGGTCCGTTACAACGGAGTTGCTGGCCAAATCACAATTTTTCAAATTTTCCCTGATTTTTAAAATTTTAATTGGGCTCATACAGGTCAAAGATTGTATGTTACCCCCCCACACTTAGAGAATACTTGCCCTCAAGTATAAAAATCGAAAAATTCAAAAAAAGGGATAATAGAGAGATACAACCTTTGTTGCGTGGGCGTGCCTCCCTCGCTAGCGCTCTTGTTTTACGTCTTGAGCTCGACTTGGCCGAGCTCATCATGGTGAGGTGTCGTCGGGTTCTAGAGCTTGCTCCTCCATCCACCCGGTTTCGAAATTTGCGTGGTAGTGCTTGAGTCGATGGCCGTTCACCTTGAACGTTTTGTTCGTTTCCTCGCTTCGAATTTTGACAACCCCAAATGTAGTCACATTGGTGACCACAAAAGGGCCGATCCATCGGGACCGAAGTTTCCCGGGAAAAAGTTTGAGACGAGAGTTGAATAACAACACTCTTTCCCCCACATGAAAATCTTTCTTTTGAATCATTCGGTCATGAAATCTTTTGGCCTTTGCCTTGCACAAGCTCGAATTGTCGTAGGCCTCTTGCCGGAATTCGTCTAGCTCGAGTAATTGAAGCTTACGCGCCGATGCGTCCTTCGGGTAGTCGATGGCAAATTGCTTGATCGCCCAAAAGGCCTTGTGCTCTAATTCGACCGGTAAATGGCACTCCTTTCCGTACACGAGTTTGAAAGGAGTCATACCTATTGGCGTTTTGAAAGCGGTACGGTACGCCCAAAGTGCGTCGCCGAGTCGAGTACTCCAATCCTTTCGTGTCGGGTTCACCACCTTCTCCAATATAGACTTTATTTCTCGATTCGAAACCTCCGCTTGGCCGTTTGTTTGAGGATGATACGCGGTTGAGGTTCGATGGCTCACATGGTATTTCTCGAGGAGGCTTTGGAGATATCGATTGCAAAAATGGGAGCCTCGATCGCTTATAAGAACTCTTGGTATGTCGAATCGTTGAAAGATATTTTTCTTCAAAAAGTCCACCACCGTTTTCGAATCCGCATGCTTGGTTGGTACCGCCTCCACCCATTTTGTCACGTAATCTACACACAACAAGATGTAAGTATAGCCTAAAAACGATGGAAACGGGCCCATGAAATCAATGCCCCAAACATCGAATGGTTCACACACATAGATTGAATTGAGGGGCATTTGATTTATACAGCTCAAGTTCCCCGTCTTTTGGCAATTTCCACAACCTTTCACAAAGTTCGCAACGTCTTTATGCAAGGTTGGCCAATAAAATCCACATTCTTGTACCTTGTGTGTGGTACGTGCGATACCGAAATGTCCACCACATTGTAATGTATGACAAAAAGAAAGAATAGATTGTACCTCATTTTGGTGGACACATTTTCGAATTACTTGGTCGGTGCAAATTCGAAATAAGATCGGGTCTTCCCAAACGTAGAATCGAGCGTTTCTTTTCATCTTATCGCGTTGTGCCTTGGAGAAGCTTGGGGGAAAATTCTTCGTGACGATGTAGTTGGCTAGGTCGGCGTACCATGGCGCTTCGACTTGGGCCGCGAGAACGTGTTCTTCGTGGAATTCCTCGCGAATCGGAACGAGATCTTCGATCTTCAATGGAAGCCGACTCAAATGATCCGCTACGAGATTCTCG
Organism: Luzula sylvatica; assembly: GCA_946800325.1. Taxonomy (NCBI): domain Eukaryota; kingdom Viridiplantae; phylum Streptophyta; class Magnoliopsida; order Poales; family Juncaceae; genus Luzula; species Luzula sylvatica. Next base: position 68,731,528 of record OX326956.1, on the reverse strand, counting down.
CATCCCTTTTTGTCCTTGATCTCGAGGTTGAATTCTTGAAGCAAAAGGATCCATCGGAGTAATCTCGGTTTGCACTCCTTTTTCTTCATCAAATGTCTCAACGCGCCGTGGTCCGAGAAGATTATCACTTTCGTACCTAAAAGATAAGAACGAAATTTCTCCAATGCAAACACAATTGCGAGGAGTTCCTTTTCGGTGGTGGTGTAATTTCGTTGGGCATTGTCGAGAGACCTTGAGGCGTACGCGATGACGTGGGGGTCTTTTCCTTCTCTTTGGCCAAGTACCGCCCCCACACTTGTGTCGCTTGCATCACACATGATTTCGAATGGTAGCTCCCAATTTGGCGACTTGATGATTGGCGCGGAGCAAAGCTTCTCTTTCAAATCGTCGAAGGATCTTTTGCACTTTTCCCCGAACTCGAATTTTTCGTCTTTCTTCAATAGTTGGCACATTGGTTGGGCGAGCTTGGAGAAGTCTTTGATGAAGCGCCTATAGAATCCCGCATGGCCAAGAAAGGATCGCACGTCTTTCACCGTCTTTGGATACGGAAGCGTCTTGATTACATCGATTTTCGCCTTGTCGACTTCCATTCCTTTCTCCGAGATCAAATGACCTAATACAATTCCAATGCTCACCATGAAGTGGCATTTCTCAAAATTTAAGACAAGGTTAGATTCAATGCACTTCTCGAGTATTTGGGACAAGTGATCTAGACACGAGTCGAATGAGTCCCCAAATACCGAGAAGTCGTCCATAAAAACTTCAATGAATTTGGAAATATAATCGGAGAAAATAGAAAGTATACACCTTTGAAATGTGCCGGGAGCGTTGCATAGGCCGAATGGCATGCGTCGGTACGCGAAGGTACCAAACGGGCACGTGAATGTGGTCTTCTCTTGATCTTCGGGTGCGACCGGTATTTGGAAATAGCCCGAAAATCCATCGAGGAAGCAATAGAATGGATTTTCCGCGAGTCTTTCTATCATTTGATCGATGAATGGAAGCGGGAAATGGTCTTTTTTCGTCGCCTTATTGAGCTTTCGGTAATCGATGTAAACTCGCCACCCGTTTTGAACTCGAGTCGGTACTTGATCGCCTTCATCGTTCTCAACAAGCGTCATCCCCGTTTTCTTCGGTACCACGTGTATTGGTGATACCCATTTCGAGTCGGCGATGGGGTAAATGATCCCCGCATCTAACAACTTGATCACCTCCTTTTTAACTACTTCCATCATAGGCGGATTGAGCCGCCTTTGAGGTTCGCGCGATGGTTTTGCTTCGTCCTCGAGAAGGATTCGGTGTATGCACATGGAGGGGGAGATGCCCGGAATGTCGGAGAGTGTCCACCCGAAAGCCTTCTTATTCCTTTTTAGCACTTCGATGAGTTTTTCTTCTTGCTCCTTTGCTAGGTTCGAGGCGATTATCACCGGCAAAGTTTCCGCTTCATCGAGAAAAGCATACTTTAGTCCAATAGGTAATTTTTTCAATTCTAACCTTGGAGCTTGTTCGATTGAAGGTGGAGCTCTTTGCATCGGGATTTCGAGGTCTCTTAGAAAGAGTGCTTGATCTATGCCTTGTTCTTCTTCCAAGTCCGGCTCGATCTCGAATGTAGGATTGTCATATCCTTCAAATTCCTCGAATAGTGGGTTCGAGCTCCATTTTAGGGTTTCGAATGAGCTATCCATAGCTTCTTGTACACAATCGTCTATCACGTCCATAGCACTTAAGTTGAGTGTACCTACAATGGGTTCCTTTAGTTTGTCAAAAATATTGAATTTGATTACCTCATCATCGAACTCCATCGTGAGCTCTCCCGCGTGTACATCAATTTTTGTGCGCGCCGTCTTCAAAAATAGCCGTCCAAGGAGAATCGGGGTTGAATCGTTACTCCCCTCATTCATGTCCAACACGTAGAAATCCGCGGGGAAGTAAAGTCCATTCACCGCCACGATCACATCTTCGACTACTCCCACCGGCTTCGTCGTAGATCTATCGACCAATTGAATTACTACTTGTGTATCGTCGAGAGGGCCGAGATCTAGTGTTTTGAAAACCGAGAAGGGCATTACATTGATGGATGCGCCTAAATCGAGCATGCATTTGGGTAACTCATGTTGCCCGATTTTGCACGGAATGGCAAACATCCCCGGATATTTGTGCTTTTGGGGGAGTCTCAAAATCGCCGAAACACTCTCCCCCACACTAATCAACTCATCTCATTTTGCCAAACGAGGCACTTCTTTGATTGCTTCGAGTAGAGGAATGTTTACCTCCACTTTCTTTAAGATGGCAAGCACGTCGTTGTTCGATTCGATTGGCTTTGGGAGACGACTCGGGAAAGGTGGCTTGACTTGAGTCGATTCGGTTTCTAGTTCTTGAGTTGGTAACGTCGCGGCTTGAGTCGGACTCTTCTTCGGTACCGGTACCTCGAGCTCCTTTTCTTCTTGTACCTCCTTGCTCTTCGAACTTTCGCCCACCTCTTTACCGCTTCGGAGCGATATTGCGTTCACATGCCCTTGCTCTGAAGGAGCCAAAGATTGAGATTGGAGTCGAGATGTACCTTGGGATTCGATTACGTTTACTCGAGTGGCAATTTGATTGATTTGAGTCTCCAAGTTGCCCACATGGCGATTCGTGTTCGAAACCTCTTGCCTTACACTTGAGATCTCTTGCTTCAATTCTTGCTTAAATTCTTGCTTCATCGTTTCCATGTTTTTATTGACCCCCCCGATTTCTTGCTTGATTATAGAGGTTATACCGTCCATCATCGCCTTCATATCGAACTCTTGTCCTTGTACCGGTTTCGGTATTGGTTGTGAAGCGTTCGGGTGTTGGTATGTGGCCGGCTTTGTAAACGGTTGGCGATACGGATCGGGTTGAGCGTTGTTCGTGTTTGACCATGAGAAGTTCGGGTGATTGCGAAGGTTGGGATTGTACGAATTGGAGGGCTCGAACTTTTTGTACGCGGCGTTTACATCCTCGATTAAACTTGGGCACTCGTCTGTGTAGTGAGCACTAGCATTACAAATCCCACATTTCTTGGTTTCTTCCTTGCCCAAAGCTTTCATTATGATCTCGAGTTTGTCGTTAAGCACGTCGACATTGAGGTCGGTACATGCGTTAACTCGGTATTCCACGTTCTTCCTTGATTGCGAATTGGTTGCCGTGAGCTCTAGCAACTTCTTAATTTCTTCGAGATCCTTGTTGGAGATACTTCCCCCCGCGGATGCGTTGAGGAATTGACTTTCCGAGTAGCCGAGACCGTTAATGAATTGTTCGTAGAGGAATTGCGGTTCCACACTATGGCTTGGGCATTCTTCCTTCAAGCGCATGAAACGATCGTAGTATTCGTGGAATGCTTCGTTCGGTTTTTGCGTTATTGCCAAAAGTTCTCGCCTTATAGCCGCCAATCGAGAGGCCGAATAGTACCTCTCCTTGAAGAGGTTTGCTACTTCGTTGAATGCGAGAGGGCCTCTAAGCGTGTAGAACCAATCCTTGGGTCCTTCACCTAATGAGTAAGGAAAAAGAAGAAGAAGAATGTCACTAAAAGATTCATAATTCGAATATATGTTTAGTTGAATCTTGAAATCCTTTAAGTGTTTATGAGGGTTTTCTGTGGCTTTCCCGTGAAAAATAGGCAATGAGCCTATAATGCTCGGATCCTCTTTGAAATTCGGTATATTGGGCCTAATAAAATTATAGTTATCTTCCACATTTCTAGGTGCTACTAATTCTCTCAAGGTTTTTGGCCTTGGAGCTCTTGTTTCATCACCCATATTTAAATTTAAATGAGTAGAGAGAGAAGAAAAATTTTGAGTTTGAAGTTGAGATTCATCTTGATCTTCTTGTGTCGATTCCTTGCTCTTCTTAGAGCTCTTGTTCCTTCTTTCGATTTCCTTGACAAATGGAAGTAATTCGCCTTTTCGCGATCTTGTGTTGTGCATAAAGCTTTCTTCTTTCACCTAGATTGTCACAAAAGAAACAAAGAAGTGAGTAAACAAATTTATGAATTTTAATCTCAATTTTAGATCTAAAATATTGACTTAAACACCGCTCCCCGGCAGCGGCGCCATTTGATGAGCGGGTTTTTTGCGTGTTTAATATGTCGTTGTGGTAAAACCCCGAATAATCAACAAAATTTGTAATCTAAGTTTGTACAGTGGCAAATGTATAGATTCGTTCCACGGGGAGCAATTCCGTCAAAATTTGGATCGAAATGGACTAGAAATAACAAAGAAAATTCACAGAAGATAGTCCGTTACAACGGAATTAGGTTCCGTTACAACGGACATTAGGGTTATGTCTAGCGTAGAGATTGATATGAACGTCCGTTACAACGGAGAAAATTCCGTTATAACGGAAAGAGGTAGTCCGTTATAACGGATAGGAGTAGCGTTATAACGGATTGGTTGATCCGTTACAACGGACTCTTATGTCCGTTACAACGCACTAGTATGAGTGATATTGAATGCTTTTCCTTGCTGGTCCGTTACAACGGAAGTAAAGTACGTTACAACGGAGTACCAACAGACTGAAAGTCTGGTACAAACCGAATGGTCCGTTACAACGCAAGTTAGGTTCCGTTACAACGGAACTTGTTCTGGATTTCGAAATTGTAATTTGAATTTAGGATTGAATTGAGAGTTTGTTTTGAGATTAAACCAAGGGAGATTTAGACTAAATTCAAGGCAGTAATTAAAAGTAAGAGATCAAGTAAAAACACTAACAAAGATTTGATTCAAGCAAACAAGAACTAAAGATTCATTAAACCGAGAATTCTTTACACAAATCCAATTCGAATTTAAACTACAAGAATTACAAGAAAGAAAAGAGAACACCTAGAGAGATGAAGTGAGCTCCGAGTCTCGTCTTGGATGCCTTCCTTGTTGTTTTGAGATGCTAGTGAGCTAGACAACTCGCACAATACGTTCCTTTCGTACCAATTCACCCGCCAATAGAAGAGAGCTTCGTACCGGTTGAGTGAACTCGAGATTGCAAGAAGTCCAATTGGAAGAAAGCTCCCGAGTGGAATATAGAATGCTCGACTCCTTGCTTGCGTGGATTCGGATGAAGGAAGCTCCACCTCAATCCTCGCAACTCGATCTTCGTCGAAGTGTAAACCGATTCACTGAATGACGTGAGCTTCTATTCGGTGATCGATTTTAGAAAATTATCGTTCGTAGTTGCAATTCTTGCGTGTTCTTGAAAGTTCTTGGACTTGCTTAAGAGGAGAGAGAGAGAGAGAGAGAGAGAGAGAGAGAGAGAGAGAGAGAGAGAGAGAGAGAGAGAGAGAGAGAGAGAGAGAGAGAGAGAGAGAAAGAGAGTGGGCGTAAAAGAGCGTCCCAAACTCGTGGCCCTTGTGGTCATATTTATAGCACTCATGGAGTCTTCTTATTGGCCACGAGTTGGTGGAGAGGATTGGGGGTAAGGAGGTAATTCCCACCAAGGGTAGGTGGGCAGGATAAGGGCTAAGGATTGAGTGGTTTTCGTGTAGACTCTTGTGTAAGTTTCTATCATGATAATTGTTTGCCTCCCGTCTCATTCATGTACCGAATATGTCGGTGTAATATATCGTTTTCACTCCTCTTGACGTGTTGGAGACAACTACACTCTCCAAATTCCCAGAAATTCCTTCTAATTCCTGTGATTAAGCAATAAAACACACTTAGTGAAGAAATATTCATGTTATCTCAAATATGATTAATAAAGTATATAGAATTGTTCTTCACAAGGGCTAAAATCCCCAAATTAAGCATTAAATTTGTGCCTTATTTGCCTCACATCACGTTACGTGCCTCATGTTGGCATGTATGGACGCTAGTCTTCAAAAGCAGTTTGAGGACTCGGATGCGCACATAATAGACGTTGTGCTCAAGGAAATGTTCCAAGAGCAGGAGCGTATTGAACGGTTCAGTACACTCAAAGAGCTGGTGAACTGTAAGATGCCTTATGGGTCTTCGGTGAGCACTCACGTTTTGAAAGTGCAAGCTCTCATAGACCGTCTAGAGAAGCTAGGATATAAATTGTCGAAGATTATGCAACAAGATTTGATCTTGTGTGCACTTCCTCCAATGTTTTCTCCGTTTGTGACTAACTATCACATGCATTCGATGAATAAGACGATCCCTGAGCTTCATGGAATGCCCAAGAATTATGAGTCGGAGATGTTGAAGACATCCGTGGAGAACAAGGCAAAAGTTGCCGGGAATGTTCTCACGATTCAGAATAAGGATCATAAGAGATCAATGTCCAAGGGCAGTTCGGCTAAGAAACGTTCTAAGCCGTATAAAAAGGGAACGAAGAAATCCAAGGATGCGACGTGCTACCATTGTCACAAGACTGGACATTGGAAGCGCAATTGCAAGGCTTACCTCGATGAGGTGAAGAAGGGCAATACGGCTTCGGAAGCCGGTCCATCAGGTATTAACGTTATCGAAGTTAATCTTTCAACTATGACTAATTGGGTATTGGATACCGGTTGTGGGACTCATATTTGTCGAAATATGCAGGTTCTTCAAAATAGTCGAAGGTTGGAGAAAGGCGAAGTTGATCTACGAGTCGGGAATGGAGCAAGAGTTGTTGTGTTTGCCGTAGGAGTAGTTAATTTGACTTTGCCGAGTGGACTTATATTAGTACTAAATAATTGTTATTATGTACCGACATTATGTAAGAACATAATAAGTGTGTCGAAATTAGCCAAGGATGGTTATGAATTTGTTATTAAGAATAATGAATTTTCTATATGTAAGGATAATATTATCTATGAAAATGTTCTATTACAAAATGGTCTTTATGTATTGGATTTTGATCACGAAAATGATGAGTCACTTTATAATGTTAATACAAAAAGGATCAAACCGAAAGATGATAATCGGACTTTCTTTTGGTATTGTCGTCTCGGTCATGTGAATGAGAAACGCATTGCTAGACTCCATAAAGATGGAATGCTAGACTCATTTGAATTCGATTCATATGGGAATTGCGAATCTTGTTTGCTTGGCAAGATGACAAGGGCACCGTTCTCCAAGGTTGGAGAGCGGTCCAACGACTTATTGGAACTCATACATTCAGATGTGTGTGGACCGATGAGCATCGAGGCAAGATGAGGTTATCGATACTTTGTTACGTTTACGGACGATCATAGTAGATATGGCTATATCTATTTGATGCATACTAAAGCGGAGACCTTTGAAAAGTTCAACGAGTTTCAAAACGAAGTCGAAAATCAGCTTGGCAAGAAAATTAAAGCCATTCGATCGGATCGAGGAGGCGAATATTTGAGCTATAAGTTTGAGGACCATCTAAAAGATTGTGGAATAGTTCCACAATGAACTCCGGCAGGAACGCCACAATGGAATGGTGTATCTGAGAGGAGGAATCGGACCTTGTTGGACATGGTTCGATCCATGATGAGTCAAACTTCCCTTCCAAAATCGTTTTGGGGATTTGTCCTAGAGACAGCGGCTTTCTTATTGAACCGCATACCTTCTAAATCGGTACAAAAGACGCCATATGAGATATGGTTTGGAAATGTTCCGGAGTTGTCTTTTGTTAAGATTTGGGGTTGCGAAGCATATGTTTGAAAATTAATGTCGGACAAGCTCGAACCCAAGTCTGATAAATGTTTATTTGTCGGGTATCCTAAAGAAACGAAAGGATATTATTTCTATCTTCCAGACGAAAATAAAGTTTTCGTAGCTCGAAGAGGTGTCTTCCTTGAGGAGGATTTTATCTCTAGGAGAGTTATTGGGAATGAAATAGATCTCGAAGAAGTTCGAGACCCGCAAACGAATGTTGAACCGATGAATGTTGATCCGATTTGGTCAAATGTTGATGATCCGGAGTCAAGTGCACAAGGCGCAATTCGTAGATCGGATAGGATTCGTCAAGAGCCTATACGATATGGTTTTATCGTGGCAAATGAAGATGAACGGGTTTTTGGTGTGTAAAATTATCGTTGCATTCGAAAACCCGATTCAATCAACATGTTTGGAAAATATAGTTGTATAGTGGAAAATTTGCAAGTTCGTTCCACGAGGAGTATATGCGTCAAATAATGAATCAAAGCAAGCAAAAATTAAGCAGAAATTTTCCAGAATGTTGTCCGTTACAACGGAATTTATGTCCGTTAGAACGGACTTGTGTATTGATTTAATATCTAAGTTCTGGACATTAGTTCGTTATGACGGAGAATTAGTCCGTTGCAACGGAAGTTGGGGTTCGTTCCAACGGAGCTGCTGGTCCGTCACAACGGATTGGTGAATCTGTTACATCGGAACAAGTTGCGTTACAATGGACAGTGTGTTAGGGTTTAGATTGAAGGAATCCACACTAGTCCGTTACAACGGAGCAAGTTTCGTTACAACGGAGTTATAACATACTGAAAAGTGAAGGACTAACGACTGGTCCGTTACAACGGATGGTGAACTTTCGTTGTAACGGACTATCTCCTGGATTGGTGAGTTATTATTCTGATTAGGGATTTGGTTTGCGAATGTTTGATGAGTTAATTAAGGGCTTAAATGCAAGTAAAAAGAGAACAAAAATATCACACAAACAAACAAGGAAGATTTCGAAAGCAAAAGATTCATTAAACCACGAATTCTTTACACAAATCCAATTCAATTAAAACTACAAGAATTCCAAGAAAGGAAAGAAAATATCTAGAGAGATGAAGTGAGCTTCGAGTCTCGTCTTGGATGCCTTCCTCGATGCTTTTAGATGCTTAGTGAGCTAGACACCTCGCACAACTCGTTCCTTTCGTACCAATCCACTCGCCAATAGAAGTGAGCTCCGTATCGGTTGAGTGAACTCGAGATTTTCAAAGGATCAATTGGAAGGAAGCTTCCAATCAAATTAGAGTAAGCTCGACTCCTTGCTTGCGCGGATTCGGATGAAGTAAGCTCCAACCAAAACCCCACAACTCGATCTTCGTCGAAGTGTAGACCAATTCACCGAATGAAGTGAGCTTCAATTCGGTGATCGATCTTAGAGAATTATCGTTCGATTTTGCAATTCTTGCGTGTTCTTGAAAGATTCTTGGACTTGCTTAAGAGAGAGAGAGAGAGAGAGAGAGAGAGAGTGAGTGAAAGTGCTCCGAAGAGCGTGGGGGGGGGGGGCCTTCCCAAAGGCTTTGGGGTCTTATTTATAGTGTCATTGGGGCTTTCCCATTGGCCGAGAGATGGGTGAGAGGATTGAGGGTAGTTGGGGGTGGTAAGTGAGGTAGGTGGGGCTGTAGAGTGGCAATTGTGTGAGTTGTTTTCGAGTAGAGTTTGGTGCAATCTCTTATGTTAATTATTATTTGCCTTCTCCTTCACACGTGTACCGAATTGGTCGGTATGATATATCGATTTTAACGGCGCGAGGAGACGAAGGTAACTACACTCTTGGATTGCCGAGAATTTCCCCCTAAAACCTGTAATTAAGCAATAAAACACACTTAGTGAAGAAATATTCTTGTTATCTCAAATGTGAACAATTGTATATATAAAGTTGTGATTCAAAACGGCTAAAAGCCCCGAATTGGATATAAAAAAGGTGCTTTATTTTCTTCTAATCAAATACCCCCATACTTAAACCCTTGATCGTCCTCGATCATGATGAGCATAAAATCAAGCACAAAGAGAGAGATGCATGTATAAGATTTTATTGAAAGTGTATTCATCGATTTCAAAACTCAATTCTCACAATATAATTGTTCACTCTTATCATAATCACTAATTTTGAAAGAGATATGTTTGAGTTATATTAGAATCTATTTTCAATGAATTGCACATATTCGAAGAGTTTACTAGAGCAAATGATCTCAACCGAAAAATATGATTAAACACCATCATTCAATTCTTTTCACTCCACAATTCACAAGGATTATCATGAAAAAGCATTAATGAAAACCAATTTTTCCGTTTTGCAAAAATCGTTTCTTAAATGTAATTTGTCACTTTTAAACCGTTCGGTACGTTAGTACTTGGTTCATCTTCGATTTCTTCTAAATTTTCTCAACTTGTGCTCGATTTTTGAACTCTTTTTATTTCTTTTCTTTTGTTCGTTGTTGCTTTCGATGGTCCCCATGTATGTCCTTTGGGATAACAAGTGGTCATGACTCACACCACTCATTACTTAGTAAAATCCCATGGATCCGCGCAATCTTTAGCCAACAAGTGGTCATGACTCACACCACTAATTACTTAATCAATCGCACGGACTCGACAATCGAAAGCGCTTTAATCCGTGATTGTAGAAAACTTTTTCGCATCGACTCTTGATCATGACTCACACCAAGAACCGGCTACTTTGGTTTACTACGACTCATGCACCCCTTTAGCCAACAAGTGGTCATGACTCACACCACTCATTACTTAATCAAGGTGCATGAGCTCATCGAATCAAGCTTTGAGCACAAATTGGTTCCCGTTAGTGTAATTTCGAATCCCCATGAACGGTCGAGCTCTTTAAGTGCAAATGGTCAAATTTTAGATTCAAGCAAAACTTACTAAATTGGTTCAAACAAAACTTTTTAGAAATTCCAAGTTCAAAATGGGTTTATTTATTGAAAATAGTGTGTCATGTAAATCAAGGATTGATCAATTTGTCAAAAACTTATGAATTTAGTGAATTCATTGATTAGGGTTTGAATCCCCAAAATAATCTCTTCAAGATCTCAATCAACTGCTTCAAATATTTGTGAAAATTTCAAATTTGAGAGTAAAATTATGGTTGTTTGGTGAAAATTTGTTTAAAAATCGATGATTTATTCAATGAGGTGGAGAAAAACCTTTAACTTGCATAAAACCATTTGCTTGTATATCCTTGATGTTCAAAGAAATCTTAGAATGTCGAAAAATTCAATTAAAAGCTCGTTTTTTTCATTTTTTTAGGCAAAAAACAAATTTTGCCAGAAGCAGTTCCGTTGTAACTGACCTTAGGTCCGTTACAACCGAGTTGCAAAAAAAAAACAAAATATATAGAGAAAAATTAAAAGAAGTTAAGGAGAGACACAACCTTTGATGCGTGGTGCTTGATCGTCTTTGACTTGTTGCTCCTCCATCCATCTTGTTTCGAATTTTGCGTAGAATTGCTCGATGCGTTTTCCATTCACCTTGAACGATTCATTCGTTTTGTCGCTTCGAATCTCCGCAACTCCAAATGGTGTGACATTGGTCACCACAAATGGGTCGATCCAACACGACATTTGCTTCCTTTTGGAGTTGAACGTTTCGATCACCAATTTCGAGTTCGCACCCTTTGCCGGTGTTGTCTCCATCTTGTCGCGTTTCTCGTGTCTTGGTCACACCTTTGCGATTATTTGCTCGGGAATTCGTGGAGGTTGATCGAGGAGATTCGGAGGAAACGAATCATTTGCCGATCTTGGAGAGGTAAGCATTTTGATCACATTGATTTTCGCCTTATCGACTTCCTTTCCTTTCTTGAGATTAGATGGCCTAATATGATTTCATTGCTCACTAAAGAGTGGCATAAAAAATTCGAAACAAGGTTAGCTTGTAATGAGAGAGAATGGAAAGCATAAACCTTTGGATGTGATGGAGAATCGGAATTCTTGGTTTATCTTGGAATGTACCAATTGAGCTTGAGCATGTAGTCCTTGCACCGTTGATGCGAGGGTTTGCCTCCCTCGCTAGCGCTCTCATTTATGGTCTCGAGCTCGACCATGCCGATGCTATCCTCCTTCAAAATTAAACGAAGTGCTAACATTGATCGCTACTTTTCGACCGCCTCAAAATACTCCCTTTGAGATGTTGGAGATGAGAGAAATTGGCGTGTGTATCACTCGTTTTGCGTACGTCGAAAGTGGCGTAAAGACAATCGTCACTTCGCTTCAGATTTTTTGAATTGCTTCATCGCTTGGAGTTTGATGAAGAGGAGTTGTGAGAGGCGTGAGTGTCTCGAATGTATTTGACTTCTTTGATAAATCTACAAAAGGTGAATTTCTATCATGAGAAGCATCATAGTTCTTAAATGAATCAAAATTGATGATATATGGAAAGAATTCACCTTGGAGAATGGTAGATTTTTCTTCTTGCTCGTTTGATAATTGCTCGTGTTCATCGATTGGAGTGAGTTGAACCGTCTTTTGGAGAATCGAATCCGTTGACACCTTTTCTTCTTCAATGGTCATTCTTGTTCCAATGCTTTCATCGAATCCCCCCATACTTGAACTCTTGTCGTTTTCAATCTCCATGTTCTCCTCATTTGAATATTCTAACTCGAGACAAGTCACTCTTTGATCTAGATCGTTTACGATGGATTGAATATGATATCAATTTCTTTCTTTGGTAAGTCTGTCTTTGCTCCTTCTTTCTAAGAATGCTTTTGACCACATTCCACTTTTGTCCGCAGAAGCTGGGAATACTACCACGGAGTTCTCCTTCACCGCTTTCACTCAGGATTTCTCTTATTTCATCAACAGGCTGCTGCCCAAACATGAACATGAACCATGGAAGGAAGCCATAGATGGTACTGCTTGTGTTTTGGAAGAACAGAACTCAAATGCTGGCTCCCCCTAAAAGCTTGAACTCACTTTGCTCTCACAGCAGATGATTCAAAGGATCTCAGTCGGAAGGAATGCACGACTTGTCATCTTTCTTTCCGGGGAGCGCACCTGTGTTCCATACTACTATACAAATTGGTTATGGCGGGTACCCTACTTACTGTAGAAAAGGGAGCTCCGTGAAAGAGGAAATATGCACATGCATAACCATCCTTCTTTCTCTTTATGTTCCAGACCTTCTTGCCAGTGGAGAATCATCTCTAATTTCTGAGCCTCAAACACAGAATCAATTCCATCCCACCAATCTAAAGGCTGAAGTTCCAATGGGCGCACCACCAGCTTACATATATTTCATTGAGACAGATTAAGTCGTTGAGAGGTGGTTTTAATCTCTTGTTTGATTTCATGTTTGATTTCGTTGATTTCCTTTAATTCTTGTTCCAAATCTTCAACATCTTGATTCAATCCTCCAAAATTTTGTTTTATCATCGTCATCATTTCCTCCATCATTCGTTTTAATTCTTGGTTTGGATTTTCGTTTTGGGATTGAAATGGGTGATCTTGGTATTCAAATTTGTGTTGAAATTCGAGTTCATTTTGAGAAGGTTCGTATATGGGGTTTGAGTAGGATTGCCGAGAATTTCCCCCTAAAACCTGTAATTAAGCAATAAAACACACTTAGTGAAGAAATATTCTTGTTATCTCAAATATGAACAATTGTATATATAAAGTTGTGATTCAAAACGGCTAAAATCCCCGAATTAGATATAAAAAAGGTGCTTTATTTTTCTCTTATCAAATGACGATGAAGTCGAATTCATAGATGATGAACCGACATCTTATCTCGAGGCTATGGAAAGCGTGGATTCCAAAAAGTGGCAAATTGCCATGAAATCCGAGATTCAATCCATGTACGATAATCAAGTTTGGAACTTGATTGATCCACCTCCCGGGGTCAAACCAGTGGGATGTAAGTGGGTCTTCAAGAAGAAGACCTACATGGATGGGAATGTAAACACTTATAAGGCACGGCTTGTGGCGAAAGGTTTCAAACAAATTCATGGTGTAGACTATGAAGAAACGTTTTCTTCCGTAGCAATGCTTAAATCCATACGGATCTTAACTTGCTATCTCTGCGTATTATGACTATGAGATTTGGCAAATGGATGTCAAAACTGCATTCCTTAACGAAAACTTAGAAGAGGATGTGTACATGACACAGCCCGAGGGTTTTGTCGATTCAAATAGTCCGGATAAAGTGTGCAAGTTGCAACGATCTATTTATGGATTGAAGCAAGCTTCTCGGAGTTGGAATATACGTTTCGATGAAGTTATAAGCGAATATAACTTCGTGAAAAACGTAGAGGAACCTTGTGTATACAAGAAGGTTAGTGGGAGCCGCGTAGTATTTCTTGTACTATATGTAGACGACATCTTGATCATAGGAAACGACGTTCCGATGCTTACGGATGTTAAGAAGTATTTAAATACTCGTTTCGCTATGAAAGATTTGGGCGAGGCCGCATATATATATTAGGCGTGAGGATTTATAGAGACAGATCCAAGAAGTTAATCGGCTTGAGTCAAAGCACGTACATCGACAAAGTGTTGAAACGGTTTTCAATGCAAGATTCGAAGAAAGGACTTCTTCCAATGTCGAATGGCATATCGTATTCTAAAGCTCAATGTCCGACATCGAGTAAGGATAAGAATGCGATGAGTATTGTTCCATACGCTTCGGCGGTTGGATCAATTATGTATGCCATGATTTGTACGCGCCCCGATGTGTCGTATGCATTGAGCGTCGTTTCGCGTTACCAATCTAATCCAGGGGATATGCATTGGATCGCGGTTAAGAACATCCTTAAGTACTTACGAAGAACTAATGATCAATTTCTAATTTATGGTGGAAAGACATCCGGGTTGGTTATTAATGGATATACCGACGCCAGTTTCCAAACATGTGTTGACGACTTTCGATCACAAAGTAGATACGTGTTTTGTCTTAATGGTGGAGCGGTAGTGTGGAAGAGTTCCAAACAACCCACGATAGCAGACTCTACAACTGAATCGGAGTATATTGCGGCTTCGGAAGCAGCAAAGGAGGCGGTATTGATCAAGAAATTTGTGTCGAAACTTGGAGTAGTCCCGAGTATCTCGGAACCTGTGATTGTGTATTGCGACAATACGGGAGCGATAGCACAGTCCAAGGAACCGAGGGCACATCATTGCTCCAAACACATACTCAGAAAATTTCAATTGATCCGTGAGATTTTAAAACGAAAGGATGTGATCATAGAAAAGATTGATACTGACAGGAATGTTGCGGACCCGTTTACTAAGCCACTCTCGCAAGCTAAGCATGATTACCATGCGAAAGCTATAGGTTTGAGATACCTAGAGGAGGAAGAGAGTAGTTAGTTATCTAAAATGATAGTTTCGTAGGACGAGATTAGTCTAATAGATTAGTAAACGTTGTATCACCCACCCCAAACTTATCTTATATTAATGCAAGTTCGAGATTTTTAAATTTTTCATTTGCATTTACCTTATATGAAACAGTGTGCAGGTTGTGTAATTTGATTACATGAACCCTGATTTGAACTTGTGTGGACGTCGACATAATTGATGATTATGTGCAGCGAAACCGTCACACTTAAAGTTTCATTTCTAAACAACCCTAGTCATGATTCAGTTTGCTTAAGAGTCAAGCATTTACATTATCAGATAATAGACTGAACATGTACACTAGTACGATAGCCGAGGAGATGATTATGTTTTGCTAATCATAGGACAAAGGTGTTTGTCGAATCGGGAACGTAGATATATGCTAGGTGACATATATTGGATATGACCGAAGCCGCGAGACCATGACATGATTTAGTCATTATGGATGGACTCGCGACGAGTAGGGTATTAGGTTCTTCAAACTTGAGGGGACCATCGATTGCGTTACGTGCGTAGCATAATACTTTGATATGACCTTACACTCACCGTAACAGGGAGCTAAAACGGTCATCATTGGGTATTGTCTGAAACATGGAATTCAATATGAGTCTCCAAGATAGGAATTGTTTATTCCGAAAGTAAGAGATATCTCTTAGGCCACTCGATGAATTGATTAACGAAAACCAAGGCCTTGGTCAATGATATTAACGGTTAATATCGATTGAAATTGTTAAATCAGTTCGGAAACGAGGAATAAGTATAGTTAATCAAAATATAAGGATGACTACCACCATACCTTTTGATTAACATATATCGTTAACAAGAGAACTAATAACCGCTATTCGAGATAGGCACAATGATCACAATCATTCTTCGTGTTAACATGGGTAGCCATGATGGAGTGACTAGATCCCGCTCATGGGCTTGTAGTGCTTTGGAAACAGCCTACTGCCATCGTTAACCGAACATACATGGTCACACAACGAGTCGTACTAAGTCGGGCTTGATTATAAAGTTGGCACATAAGATGTGCGTAGCTTGGTATTTGATACGCGAGCTATATTTTCTAAAATGGTGCATATTGGATATGCATGAGTGCCTTTTAGGTAGATCTGAAATTGAGTGGGAGACGGAAGGAAATACAATTTCGGATCAACCGTAAAAGTGTACACAAGGATAAACGAATGTAAGCGTACATTCGTGGTCATGTCTTTCAGTACGAAAATCCAATTTGAATGGTTCAAATTGGGTTAGATAGATAATAAGATTATCTACAACCTTCATGTAGAAATATATTTTATATGAACGAAGTATCAGTGTCGTTTCTATGAAATACCGAAAGGGTGCAACAGTATGACATGCAGTTAGTAAAACAGTCATAACTTTTGCATACGAACTCCAATTTGGCCAGACCAAATTGGGTTGGGTAGATAATAAGATTATCTACAACTTTCTTGTAGGTTGATTTTGTGTCAGAGGAATTTACCAATTTCGTATGGACAGAATACGGAACAGGTTCATGCAACTTTCTGTGTGAAAGAGTATATATTGGATATACATATCTTTTGGCCCATCCTAATCCTATGTGATATAAATAGGATAATTCTCTCTCATCAAAGAAGGCTTCATTCAGTCCAATCATTCGGATTATTCAGAATATTCCAGAATTATAGAGAGACATCTTTCTAGAGAGTGAAAGGGTGTAAGGAGAGAGAACCGAGAAAAGGAGTTTTCCGGTATAGAGAATCAATCGATCAAGCAAGTTCGCCGGTGCATCGTCCAGGCAGTTGCACCCGCGACCGACGAACTCCGACTTACGGTGGATACAAGTAGAGGAGCGACACTTGTGGCTCTTCGGTTGTGATCAACTCGAGGGAGAGAAAGGACGGTCAACGAGCGGTGAAAGACGCGTAGTGTGGGACGCGTGGATTGTCACCAACGTGACAGGAGAAAGAAGACTAGTAATCAACCCGTCGTGTGCAATCAATTTTGTACTGGTATGAATCTAATCTTCTTATTTGCATCGTACCCTTCGAAGTCATGGCGTGATCTTGGATTAAGGGAACCGGACCGGGCCTACATATCCGCTGCGCGGGCCCGGGAACGGAAGGAATTCCCAACATACCGGTACCAATACCGGTATCAGTCAGGAAGCAGGAAGATTAGAAGACCTAAGAAGGAGATGTACTGATACTGGTGTTAATTTCAGTATCAGACAGAAGGCTAGCAATGTGGAAGATCAAAGAAGAATAGAAGATAATGGAAGAAGATGTACTGGTATGGTAGTTTATACTGATACCAGGCAAAATAATAATAATGAAGAGAATCAAGGAAGATCAGAAGATGAAGGGCGAGAAAGTACTGGTATGGGAGTTAATACCGGTACCAGTCAGATTAATAATGGGGCGAACCAAGGAAGAGAAGATGATCAAAGCAGAAAAGATATTGTTAATGGTTCATATACTGGTACTAGCAGTACCGGTGCCAATCAAAGCAAAAGTAGAGAAGAATTTCAAAAAAGAAATGATGCTAAAAATGATCAAGTCTTTGGTACCAGACCTCAAGCATATAATAACTTATCTGATATAATACCAGAGACTAGCCTCAGTACTGAATCAGTCTCAAATACTAATCTTAGTACTGAGGGCATCATATTCAGTACTGATGCTGATAGATCGAAAGAAGGAATGAAGAAAATCAACAAATTGAGAGACAAAAATCAAATAGAAATCAAATCAACTGGAAAAAGAGATTTTAATGAAAGAGTTTGGTGGTTTAAATCAGTGTTAAGTGAAGAAGAGAGAGTTAGGTTTCAAAATGAAGCAGATCTAATTGAAAGAAGAAATGCAGAAAATCAACAAACAAATCAAATAGATCAAGAGCTTATTACCTTGAAAAGTGTTGTAGAGAGCTTAGAAGATCTCGTTTCCTCATATCAAACTCCAGATCCACCTTCTAACACATGAATTGTACATCTGCCAGAATCTCGAGAGGAGGCCAGTCGGTTGGAGTCACTGGAGGATCTAGGGTTCGTATTTGAACCCGATTGAGAAAGGAGATATGAAAGAAGGTTTTGAGGGGTAGAGTAAGCTTAAACAAGAATGACGGCTAGGGTTTGAAAGTTGAGATTATGGGAGGAAGACATAAGAGCAGGAAAAGGGAAAAGAGGCGGTGAGATTGCTTTTTATACGCTACGATGTATATTGCAAAATCGGGAATAGATATCCGGGAAAAGAGGCGGTGAGATTAGGGTTGAGATTCGGGATTTACATTTACTGATCATGAAAAACTGGATTTTGGTAATTGATTATAGGATAGTTTATGTTGTTCATAAAGAGGTTAGATTAGGATTATATTTTAGTTTTATATGGAAGATAACCTCAAATATTGTATGAACATTAAATTATTAATGAAAAC
Organism: Luzula sylvatica; assembly: GCA_946800325.1. NCBI lineage: Eukaryota > Viridiplantae > Streptophyta > Magnoliopsida > Poales > Juncaceae > Luzula > Luzula sylvatica. The sequence goes on along the minus strand of OX326956.1, from coordinate 68,713,155 downwards.
AATAGAAGTAGGACTTAAAAGCCTACTCTATTTTCACTAAAAAAAAAAAAAAAAATCGAATTGTTACAACGACAACAAAATGCTTGGACAGTATTTCCTTTACGTCATTTAAATTAGGGCAGGCATAAAACTATAAAAGTACTCCACTGGATAAAGAATCCATATACTATTATCTATATAGATAAGATAAAGCATCACGATTTAACTTAATTAAGCACTAAATAGAAACCTAATTCGGCAAATAATTAATAAACCCCATTCAATCCCTTATTCTATTTTTCATGCATAAAGTAAGCCTGTGCTGTTTTCACGTAGATCATTTATATAACAAAATATTCAGTCCCCATCACACCATGCTTGCACCCTTTGCAAAATCAAAATTAGAAAAAATGCATTGGTAAACCTCGTCATTTACATAATCACATACCCTTGCAATACATATATATCATTTACTTAGTACAAGGTCAGAACAAGCAAAAGGATCATCATGAGGCAATAAATCATTAGTTCTAATCGCGGTGAAGACCATTAAAACAAGTGTAATAATAACCGAGAACACCGATAAAATAAGCATGAGTAGATTCGGAATCTCTCCTTTAACTTCCTGCGCGTATTCTGTGGCCGCAAGTGCAATTAGGGTTAGTGGAAATGGATAAGCCCACCAAGCCACACTGAATCTTTTCATGGATCTCTTGAACAAGGTTGGCCTACAAACCTGCATATTAATTAATTAATTAACAAGTTGTACTTGAGGATTTGGTGTTAATGAATATATTTACAACAAGATTACCTAGTATTAAAGACATTTTGTTGGTAGTGAATCAAATGCAACTAGTTTCTCAAGTGGCGAATTCAGTGGAACAGAAAAAAAGATAACGAATTGCTGCCAAGTCAGCAAATGAAATAAAACCAACTTAAAGGTTAACAAGAAGTTAAGCCTTTTTTTACCCTATATATATATATATATATATATATATATATATATATATATATATACATATATATATAATTTGTTAGGAGAAGATGATTTTTTGTTTTGGTCAATAGGTGTATTAATCCATATTGCACCCATATATATGTATGTCTAAAATCTATATTATTTGAAGAACACCAAAATAAATATTGTAATTTTTTATCAAATGTTAATAAATCATATTTATAAGTATTTTATATCGAAAATAATCATATTTTTTCAAAGAAAATAATTTTGACATAAAAACTATTTTGTTCAAATATAAGTATGGATCATATTTTCATTTCATATCTAAAAAATTAATCAAACACAATCATTGAAATAAATAATATATATATAAATATTAATTTTGTATACATCATGTTTTAATATTCTCAAACACAATAATTGATTAGATTCTTATATTAACACAATGAAAATATAATTTATACTTATACTAAAATGTAATAATTTCTTGTGGTATTTTCGAGCTGTGTCTATTTATTTATTTAGATTATTGTGAGTAGTGTTTATTTATTTATTCAGATTATTGTGCTTGATTAATTTTTTAAATTAACACAATGAAAATATAATCCATATTTGAGGGGAGGTTGTGTTGTGATGTATCTCCACTTCATGTAAATTTGTTGCAATCTTGAGTTCCAGGAAAAATAAGAGACAATATAAAATCAACTTGCAGTAGTTTAACAAATTGCATCAAACCAAACAACAAAAAACAAAAAATAGACTAATACAGCAGGTCGACTTACTAACTGACAGAGTTATGCAAAACAATCATGCCCTAAAAGTATTAAGCAAATGTACAAGCTAATTAAGCAGCTTTTATTAGCAAAATACTTGGAGAAGTTCCTTTTTTCCCATTAAACAGCTTTTATTGGAAAACTACTTGGTGATGTTACCTTTTTCCAGCTCGATAGTTATCGAATAGACTCGAGCGGCAAAAAGAAATTTTAGGAAAAAAAAAAACAAAATTAAAGTGATATATGAATGTGCTTAACAATCACTAATTTCGAACAATTATCTAATTTTTTTCTTAATGAGGCAACGACAGTTTGTAATTAAAAGTTTAGACGTACCAAGGATGCGAAGAGGAAGAGCGAGAGAAAGAACAACATCTTGCAAAAGGTATCAAACTTCGAGGAGATAGAATCCCAAGCTAGACACGCCATACTTGGAGCCGCAAAGAAGAGAAAAAATACTGGCCTAAGTTTCGCCGGAAGAGAATCACCGCCTAAAAATCTCTGATACAAAGTCACAAATAACACAAGATAATGTGATATTCCAATTGCAAAAAATAGTATCGCACTCTCCTTATGCCCCATTTCTGCCGCAGCTTTCGCACATACTAAGTTTCCGATCACAGATATATGACTCGTTGGATTTGCAACCATAGAGAGGAACTTCTTTCCTTTCGTGAACCATTGGCCGTAAATCTTTATATCGAGGGCCATGATGGGTAGAGAGAAGAGATACCAGAGGAGCTCGTATGCTCGACTATGTGTCGTGAGAAATGGAGAGCACTGGAGAAGAAGAAGCCATGAGATCCATGGTGCAAAGATGTAGTTCATTCCGACATGGTGTTGGAACTCCGCTTTTACGCAATTGAACCGTGCGATACAACGAATAACATATAAGAGGCATAGTGTAAGCAGTGAAAGAAAAGCCAATGACCTGTAGATCATAATAGTAATATTGTTTATAAAAATTACAAGAGATATATCATAAATAAGACAAAAAATAATGATATGTGTATAATTCGTCCACCTTCCATATAAATTCATTTACCAAAATCCTTTGTATACTAAAAAATCAAAACCTAAAAGTTTAAGCTAGAGAAATATTTCATGACATACCAAAGAAGGATGAAAGCAGTGGAGGGTAACACATGAACTATAGGTGTTAAAGCATGCAGATCCGTACTCGGTTCGCTTAGAGTTTTCCAAAGGAGTGCTTGGCCACATAAAGAGAGACTAATGCGGAAATAACCGGCATGAAACCGTGTCAGAGTAGAAAACCTCGAGAAGAAACTCGTGTCCTTCTCATTCTCCAAATAATCTCCATTGAGGTCTATAAATGACGAGTTTGAAGGGATTTGGAGATTGATAACTTGATGGGGTTTTTCATATACAGTTTGATCCTTTTTGTCTTCCATTCCCATTGCTTGGTCTTCCATGAGGTTTTGTGTTTCTGTTTTGAGTGTATATTTGGAGTGAGTCTTCATGATTTGAATGGGTATATTTATAGGGAGGTGGCGGCGTAATAAGGAAAATGTTGGATATACCCCACCTCTCCCCCAAAAGACTCGAAGACGTGGATATGTTTTAAGAGTTTAAAAACTAATATATTAATTCATGATTTAATATTTTAATTGGATGTTAAATCATAAATTAAGATAATCAAATCATAAATTAAGATGTTAAATCATGTATCTATGTGTTAATTTTTAAAATTTTAAATCATATCCACGTTATCGAGGCTCTTGGGAGAGAGTACTAGGGGTTGTACATCACTACTCAATTAAATAACTAGTTTTTCAATTTCTTGAGGTGACGGTGTTTATTAAATAACTAGTTTTGAATGTGTTATCTTATTAGTACATATAATTATAATTATAATATCAATAAAACTACATAAGTGAAAGTATTATCTTTATATATTTTATAATTTAGCTCATCAATTAAGTCATGTGTTGAATGTGTATATGTATGAATCCTACGTACAAATACAATCCTCGAAAGAAATGTGCTTATTTGTAAAAAAAAGCTGTTTCTTGAAGAAATTGTGAAGAACAAAATGTTTGAAAAATGAAAATACAGAAGCAAATTAGAGAACAAATATTGAACCAAATGAAGCAAATTCTGACCAAAATATATGACCAAATCTGACCAAAAAAGTCCAAATATTTGAAATAGTACTAGAATTTTGGATCCATTTCAAAAAGGCAAAATCTTAGATATTGATGAAATAATTAGAAAGCAACCGAGTATATATGACTGTCTTGCACTACAAGTTCTAAATTGAGACAATGAAATTCTAAGAGGATAAAGAAACTATCTATATTTAAACATGTAAACATAATAATGATTTCCAGCTAGGCTAGCATGTTAATGAACTTCCACATTCCACTATATATAATAATTGAAATATGTATTATGTTTTCAAGACCATAGGCAACGTATATATTGGTTGTGTATACTAATATAATAAAATATATCCTGATCTGTACCTAATAAATATACCTACCATATTCCTAATTTGCCACGTGAGATTGCACCAACCAAGTGAGAGTTGAAAACTTTGAAACATGTAAAGTGCAGGTAATAAGTACACCAGCTTATCAAATAGCGAGCATAAACCATATTACGGGTTTAATTAAAAAAATGTTTGCGCGTAAAGGATGACTTTGACCAGCACTATGAGAGAGAGAGAGAGAGAGAGAGAGAGAGAGAGAGAGAGAGAGAGACCTGGATAGACTTGTAATCAAAATTTAAAGAATGCATACATATAACTTGATTATAGATTAATTAAACAATGTTTAATTTTGTATAGTTCATTATCCACTCAGCTATTTGCCAGTACCGATAGGGCACTACTACAGTGCTCATCAATTGTTTTCCCGAAATGAACTAGTAAAGCGTCATGCATGCATGAACCATATCTTGACAGTGGGGCCGCACGGCAAATTGTAATGAGTGTTCATTGAAATTATGTTCAACAGGATTATGGATTGCAACCATTACACACAAGGAAAATGTTGGGACATATCCCCACACTGTCCCCTACAAGGCTCAGTTTTAGAGAATTAACACATAAATTTAAGAATTAATATTTTAAGTCATGATTTGACATTTTTAATGAGATGTCAAATAAAAAACTAAAATAATTCGATCATAATTTGAAATGTCAAATCATTAGTTATAATATATATTTAAGATTAATTTTTTTAGAGGGAGAAATCTAGAGGTATACATCACTACTTTGAGCTGAATGGGATCAACTCAGACTGCACGGTGCTCGCCAACACACACTACTCCCATATATCACACAGTCAGACCAGAGTGGGACATACATTTGTTGGATAATAGACTCCATGTAATACATATTAATAATAACAATAACAATAACAATATTATAATAATAATAACTAAAAGAACTTTTACAAATTTAATATGATTTTTATTTGTAATTTTTAAATTTGTTTTGGAATTTGTATTTTTGATGTTAAACACAAAATTTTATACATCAAAAACACGGGTTTAAAATTTACCAGCAAAACTAGTATCAAACTTGTACAACATGTTGTTTGACCTGAAGTTATTATAAATTATTGAGGCCATCTACTGTGCCACCCCATTTCCCCCCACTATTCACGATATGGGAGGGCTAATATCCATCTCCATAATTTGTACCCACTGAATTGTATTAATCGTTAATTGAAATTATTAATTATGTTGACGACTAATACAATTGTATTACGTGTTAATTACATTTGAATTAACAGTTAATTCAAAGCACAATTAACCGTCAATTGAAATGGGGGATACGAATTGGAGATGAGTATTAATACCATACCCCACTATTCACCATATCGTGAATAGTGGGGGGAATCTGAGTGGCACGGTATAATTTCCCTAAATTATTTGACCAATGGTTATTATTCTCTCAGTATGTGAATCGTAGTATTTTCATATATTTTTTACTATCTGTAAGATAGAATATGACACCATTGGATATTGAGGGCATATACTGTACCTCCCCATTTTCTCCACCCACCATCGATATACTAATTAACCATTAATTAATGGGTTAATTAACCGAATTAATGGTTAGATGTACTTTTAATATTAAATAATGTGTAAATGTTAATTAATGGTTAATCCGGATTAATTAACTGTTAATCGAATGTATATTTGTTAATGATAATGATAATTAATTATCCATTAACCATTAATTAATGATATCAATGTTGGGTGGGGGAAATGGGGAGGTACGGTATGATTACCCTTGGATAATATCTTAAACATAGCCGAAGATATTCTTAACCAAGATAAGATTTGTTTCTTTTTATAGGAAAGAGATATCTCTCGGGTCCTTTGACGAATTAGGATCAAAGTGAAAGTGTGCGCACACTCGATGAGACGTCATAGTACATTTTAATCTAAGTCGGTATAGAGAAAAAATGTAAGTTGATCAACATAAGGTTGACTCATATCATCTCTTTGATCAACTAGATAGCGTAAAACAAATAAACTAGTTACTTGTCATTTGAGTTAGGTATTATGAACACGGCCATATTCGATTTAATCTAGGTATTCATGTTCAAGCTAACCATGATCCATGGATTGCCTAATCCATTCTTATCATTGAACAAACTTACACGGTCACACCAAGAATCAATAATAATCGAACACAAAATTAGTGAAGTACATTGGATATACATACGTACGTATATTTGAATATACGTAGTTAAATTGATAAGAAATAAACATTAAATATTTATGTAGAAACAAATTTTAATTAATTTTTTAATTACGAATACAATCAAGACGGTTCAAATTAGATTAGAAAAATAATTAGATTAACTACAATTTTAACAAATCGGTTTCAACGGAATATCAACGGGTGCGACTATTTTACATGTTGTTAGTAAGATTGTCATATCTTTCGCAAACCAAGGGAGTCACAAGCGCATTCTAGAGCGAATCAAAGTCAACGGGTGCGACTATTTTAGATGTTGTTGGTAAGATTATCATATCTTTCGCAAACCAAGGGAGCCACAAGCGCATTCCCGAGCCAATCAAAGTGAGTGCAACCACAAAATGCATAACATACATCCTAAAATATATTCTATTTTCGGCATGCTTCATTTATATATAATATTTTACCAATGTATTGTATAATTATGTTATATTATTCCAGAGCGGAGCGATGATTTTTTATAGTATAATTAGGAAAACAAATTCTTTTGGTTCCTTATCCTTCATTCAAAGTTCAATCAAGTCCTTAACGTTTTAATATAGTCAATTAAACCCTTTACCTTTGTAATCTGGTCAATCAAATCACTTACGTTTTCTATTTGGTTCAGTCAGGTCCTTCCATTCATAAATTGTGAATCGTTAAATTGTAACGTGACTGTTGGTTCAAATGTCCTGATAGTTTGATCATTTCAAAACACTGTCATTACTAACGTATACATCCAGAAAAGTGCAGGATAACATAGGGGCGATACGAAGTGACAAACTACACCGAGGCTTCGCATCAAAAAGGGGCTCCCAAACACTACACCAACACACAAAAACATTTTAAACCAAAACAAGTTAAATCAAACCAATTTCAATCAAATGAATTTCCATCAAATCAATTTCATCAAATGCCAAAATCGATAAATTCTCGGAGAAGTGACTCAAATCAACTCTCAAACTATTTTGTGAAGAGTTCCACAACCACAGATAAGCCAACTTTAGCCTTTTGCAATTATTGTTGCAAAAGTGGACATATCTCAACAAATTGTGATCTTCGCAATCCAAAATTGACATCAAATGTCGTTTGGATGCGCAAAGATCGTCACACGATGGGTCCTTCTACTTCATACAGTGTTGGACCCCCTAGGGCTTAAACCCGAATGTGACAATATACTCCTTCATTTACCATACCATAAGCCAAATATTGAGGGGGAGTATAGTAAATAAATCTTAATATATTATCTTAATCCAGTATAGAGTCCATTTAGTGATCACATCACAGAATATAATCCGTTAGAACGAACACAGTGTTCGTTCAGAACAAACATTTGAAATATAAGTATTCTCATCACCTTAAAATTAGTGGCCACATCACAGAGCCAAATGCGTTCGAACGAACAATATGTTCGTTCAGAACGAACAAATGGAATTAAGAATCCTTGGTAACAAGCCTATCAATATCCCAACGAACAAAATGTTCGTTCTAACGAACTTAAAGGATGAGAACCTTTGTTGGGTTATTCAAAATTTCAAAGACCAATCGTACGCGCCAAGGACTTAAATTGTGATATAGGACATACAGTGAGTTCCAACGCACTTCAAGTAAGGTCGAACGAACTCACATCATTCAGTAAACCTCTTCATAGCGTCCTTTGTTTGTTTTTTTTTGTCTTCTTCCAAACAGTTTCAAGTGCGTTACAATGAACAAAGTGACCGTTCGAACGCATATGCCTCATTCTTTAAACCGACCTTGTCATGAGGCTTAAACCTTTCCACTCGCGCCTTTTCCCATTCTCGCAGTGCCATGTGCGTTCGAACGCACAAATATGTATGTTCGAACGGACTCACTGTAATTACTCTCCATCAGCATGCAACCAACCCATTCAATACATGCGATTCTTCCTCTTCTTCTTCCAACTCTAAGAATTGAAGAGACACTTCTTGATTCACATAAGTTAATCTCTCTCTATCTTCTTCTTAATACCATTCTTTCCCAAACCCTTCTTCCCTCCAAGACCCATCTCTCCTAAATCTCAGGATTGGCAATGGCATCCTCATCAAGAGTGAAAGGCAAGAAGAAAGTGGCAGCCACAAGAGTTGGTCGCAGCGAGCGTCTTCAAGAGACCTACAATTTCAACGACCCTCAAAATGACCACCTCTTCCGCAATCCAGAGGCAGCAATCCGGTTTAAGGAAATCGTCTCCAAGAAAGCCATCGCCAAGTGCTTCTACTACGCGTTTCCTCCCAACATTCCTCATCTTTACGACATAGTGGAGGGAATCGAGCGAAGATGGGGATTCGCAAACCTCGCGTGTCTCAACTGCCAATCCTATGACGTCATCACGCGGCTCTTCTACGCCAACGCCATATTCGACCATGACGAAGAGAAGGTAACCTCATATATTCTTGGTGAGAACGTTGAGATTTCTGTTCGCAACTTGTGCGACCTTCTAGAACTCAAGGACGACGGAGAAAAGGTCTACAATGCTCGCAAGGGGAGACTCGAACCAGAGGTCATCGAACCCATGAAGAAAGTTGTAACTAACAATTACGAATCACCCGACTCAGCCACTCACCTTGCCGCACCCGAGAAATTCGTTTGGGAAATCGGTAACAATATTCTCACTCCTGTTGCTAAATTAAAGGCTAATCTTGAAAACAGGAATGTGATGCTCTTATATAGGATGTGGTACCCGGATCAACTACCCATTCATGTCCCACATCTGATTCTGAGTCACATGGAAAGCATCATGAGTCAGAAAAGTGCATCGCTTCCATATGGCACGCTGATTGCCCACATGTTGGACATTCAAGGATTCACAATCCCGGTGCAAGAGTGGGATTTTCGACCCGAATCACCGATCAATCTTGCATCGAAAGAAAATCTCATACGGCTTGGATACCGATACTCGAACAACATCCAAGGATGGATAATTGACTCGAAGAAGGATGAAAAGTCTTTCCATCTTCCTCGCAATCCAACCCGTTGGGCAGAGGGTGATACCCACTCCGAGGAGGAGGACAACGCCGATCCCACCTATACCGAGCAAGGTGGTGGACAAGACACTGAACAGCCGAGGCGTAAGCGAAAGAAGAAGGAGTGTGCTGAAAACTCTAATGCTCAAGAGGACCGGGATGCAAGGAGTTATGCGTACATACACACGCTGTTTGAGGAAATGGATGAACGAGCGGTGAGAAATGGACAGATGATTCGGGACTCATTTCGAGAAGACTTGCATGCATCCGAAACACGAGTTCTCGAAAACGTGAATCAGAAATTTGCCGACCTTTATGTTCATCTTGGAAACCGATTTGGGCCGTACCAGGATCCTCATCAACAAAATCCACCTCCTCCATCGCCTCCTCCCGCAGACCATCCGTCGGGGTCCAACTCAGGACAATTCAACACCGACACCTTCTTTGTGGCTGATCCGAACTCTCACCCCGGCCCTTACGAATAGGGAAAACGTCAATCTAGGGACGTGATGTGATCTTAGGAATATTTGCTTATGTTTGTTGTGCGTGAGTCTTTGAATAATTTGTTTGGTATTTGTATGAATTGGACATTTAGGATAATGTGTGGTTATGTTGTCGTAAATTAGAAACATTTTAATATTGTAATCTGAGATTTTTCATATTTTATGATTGGTTTTGGCACATTTAGACCAATTACTGATATGATCACAGAACTAAGTGCGTTCGAACGAACCAATGTGTTCGTTCGGAACGCACTCACATCTTCTTACAATAATATGTGATTTTTTTTTGCCCATACACTCATCAATTCATTTACTGAGGGGGAGCTCGCATTTAGGGGGAGCCTTCCGTCGATGAAGTCTCATTGGCCCTTTTGATCTTTTTCAAAATGGGGGAGAAACGATCGTACGGAAAGTTCTCAAATGAAATGTTGAAACTCTCCAAACCGACAGTGTTTTGAAATTAATCAAAAGGGGGAGTTTGTTGGTTCAAATGTCCTGATAGTTTGATCATTTCAAAACACTGTCATTACTAACGTATACATCCAGAAAAGTGCAGGATAACATAGGTACGATACGAAGATGAAGGAAGGCTTGTGAAGTCTCAAGATGAACAAGACAAGAAGAACACAAGGAAGGTCATTGGAATACATCAAGAATCAAGATGTTGAACCCTTCCGTGAGTGGGATGCGCCACAAATAAACCATAGGTAGAAACCTAGTAGATCTCAAGTAAAAATCATGTTCAAAATAACAAAAAGTTCAATCAAGCATGAAGTGCGTTCTGAACGAACTTAAAGTCCGTTCAGAACGGACTTGCCACATATCAAAATACTATATCTTGATAAGAACCAAAACTGTCACAGGATTGTATGCGTTCGAACGAACAAACATGTCCGTTCGAACGGACATTTAGAATCCGTTCACCAACCAGTTAAGTGCGTTGAATGGACAATCCCTTCTGTGAACACAAAATGCAATGTATAATTGAGTCCGTTATGAACGGACTTTATCCGTTCGAACGGACCCACAAATATACTTGCACGTTATTTTGAAACGGCTAGTACAAACTGCGAGTGCGTTCGGAACGAACATTGTGCGTTCGAACGCACTGACAGTTTTCTGAAGGATTTCTATAGAGAGTATAAATAGAATCCTTCTAGGGCTTCTCTCTTTTAGTCCTTCACTTTCAAACTTCAAAAACCAAAAAGAGAGAAAACCTAAGCTTTGATTCTCCATATCCATTGATAGCTTGAGAAACCCTCTTTAGATCATTGATCTACTTTCCAAATCCTCCACTAATCGTATCCTACTCACGTGACCGATCACGTTGTAGCTCGATTAGTGAAAAATTGTAATAGGCTAGTGCAACAAAGTGTAAAGAGCCTAAGCCATAGATCGATAGAAAGCGTGTAAATCGATCTAGGCGACACCTTGTAATCGAGTGAGTTGGAATTCAATCGAAAGCCAAAAAGAGGCACAAGGCATTCCCGGAGACGTAGGTACTCGCAAATAATTGAGTCGGTCAATTAAGCGAGTAAAGGGTGAGTTAAAGCTACATAGCAACCACCTACCGAACTTCGTAAACAAACATCTTGTGTTCAAGTGTTAGTACGGTATCATCTTTATCATCTAAATTATTATTATTTCCGCAACGTAAATTAGGGTTACATCTATAGTAAGTGTACGTTAGATTACCACATTTACCCCCCTTCTAGGTTAGAATTAACCAACAATTGGTATCAGAGCAAGGTACTAACCATCTCTTAGAATATTAGGGATAACTTGTACTTAAAAGATCTAATGGCCGAACTTAACCCAATTGTACAACCTTCATCATCTAATCCAATAAATACCATCCTTAAATCAAACATTTCAAACTCACGTGAGTTAGATGGAACCAATTGGAGTTCTTGGAAGATGTGCATGTTGAATGCATTCGCTCTCCAAGGGCTTGACATGGTAGTGTTACGAGGCTTTGTCTCAGTCCAAGATGTCGACGATGCCGGTAACATAACCTATCCTGCTCAAACTAGAGAAGATAGAACTAATGATATATATGCTCAAAACCTAATACTCAACAATGTGATTAGTTCTATCGGATCTTTAGTAGATCACTGTGAAAACTCATGTGAAATGTGGCGTATGCTCAATGAGAGATACGAGGGTACATCTCAAATGAGGAGAACAAATATCATCGGACTCGAACAAGAATTCAACAATCTCCGAATGATTGAGGGAGAGTCCGTTGATAAAATTTGGGCAAAAATTAATGTATTAAAAACCCGATATGCCACACAAAATGCACCTCTTACCGATGATAGAATTATTGCTAGATTACTTCAAGCTATGCCCCGTAGTTGGGAATCTTTGCGTGTAGCTTTAGGTACAGCGGTCGCATCTCAATCTTTGCGTGAAATAACTCATGACATATCACATCTGATGATGTTGCAACATTAATTATTTTATTTAAAAAAAAATCAATGTTTAAGTTGCAATATAGCGGTCCGTATCGATTTGGGGGTGATTTAATAGTGATTTTTGTTGGTTCAAATTTCCGGTTGTTTGATTATCTCAAAACAATGTCGATACTACTAACGAATTTGTGTAAGTACCAATTGTAGGAGATATAGGTATGGCCCGCAAAAGGATCAAAAGAAGTCGAAGAATATCAAGATCGCTCAAAAAGACTCAAGACGTCGAAGAATCAAGAAGACGTCAAAGAATAAAGATGTCGAAGAATCAAGGAATCAAGACATCGAAGATTCCGCAAGTTGGGATACCACACAAACATCAAACATAACCCATAGGTATCTCTAGACTTATCTTAGAATAATCAAGATCAAATAAATTGTTCAAAACATAGAAAAAGGAATATTGACAAAATCTGGAATCAGAAGCCAGTTTGTTCGAACGAACCACTATGTGTGTTCGAACGAACTGACTCTGTGACAAAGACTTGATTTATTACTCAAAATAAACAAGCAGTTCGTACGAATGAATGAAACCCATTCGTTCGAACGAACCTTCACAGTTCGTTGAAACGAACTACTAAACATTCGAACGAACTGTGTATGCCAACTTAACTTTGTCATAGGAGAGTGTCCGTTTGAATGAATCCTCACAGTTCGTTGGAACGAAACTTTTATTCGTTCGAACGAACCATCACATTTTTGAATAATTAAACATAACGACTAGTTTGAATTAAAGTTTGTTCGAACGAACCATACAGTGCGTTCGAACTAACCTGTTCAGAAAACTATTTTTCAAAGGGGAATTATGTGTTCTATAAATATGAACCCTTTGAGATTTTCTCTCTCATCCAATCAAGCAAAATCATTTCCCAATCCAAAAGAGAAAAAACTTAGCCAAGATCTTTAGCATTGATCATTCTAGATAAAATCCCCTAGATCTAAGATCTCATTCGATTCCATCCAAATACGATTCCCAACTTGCGTGACCGATCACGTGTAGTTCGTATTAGATATTGTAATAGGGTAGTTACTAGAATTGTAAAGCCCGTCATAGATCGATAGAAGCGTGTAAATCGATTTAGGCAAAATCTTGTAAGTGTTGATTTGGGAATTCAATCAAAGCCGAAAAGGCGCAAGGCATCCCCGGAGACGTAGGTACTTGCAATCAATCGAGTCGGTCGATTGAGCAAGTAGCCGGTGAGTTAAAGCTACAAAGCAACCACCTACCGAACTCCGTAAACAAATATCTTGTGTTATTTGTTTTGGTATTGTATTTCTTTATCTAATTTATTTACGTTTCCGCACAAATTGTAATTGTATTCCATTACCGCGAAAATTGGACCTTAGGAGTTCCTATTCACCCCCCTCTAGGTCTTAATTAAACAACAATTTCCATTATTGCAATCCATAGCGGTGTTATAGTGCCGCTTTTGAGTAAATTGTGTTTTAGATATATTCTCCATTATTTACGCTATAACACGTCTATATTTGATTCATTGACAAAAAAAATACATGATTTATTAGATCTACATTAATACGTCGAAAACTAGATTTAAATTTGACAATATAGTCATATTTAATATATCCATAAATAAAATAATTTATGTTGGCACGTCGCCGAATATGACATATTGTAGGCAATTCCCGCACACATGGAGCAGTGGAACAAGCGAGAATGAACCAAAATCTAGGATCTCGCTTCGATGTTTACGTGTACAGAAGGAAGAGTATTATGACAATAACTCAACGCATCCACAGTGTCTAATTTTTTTTTTTTTTTTTTTTTTAACGAGCGGGTATATTTGATCTACTAACGGGTCCCCACAAACGGTTATTTCATAGTGCAATTGGTCATATTTTAAATCTAGCAAAACGTACTTTAACGGCCACGCTAAGAACTTTACTCATAAGTCCCATATCAATTACGGGTTCGAAAATCGAGTTAAAACGTATCGCATGAACCGCGCATCGATCAAGTGTCTGAAACTCGTGAAATTTGAAACAATAGGGCTAGAATCCCCGAATAGATCTCTTCAAAATCATAACCAAATCCTTTAAAATATTTTGCAAACTTTTACTTTTGAGAGCGAAATTCAGAGTTAAATGAAATTTTGTTTTAAAAACGACGATTTAGTTCAATTCAGTGGAGAAAAATCTTTTATTGCAATTTAGAGTTGTTTTGTGATTAGCAATGCTCCCAGATTTAAGTGGATACTTTTTATAAATTTTTTTTTTTTTAATGTTTTTAAATTTTAAATTTTCCCTAATTTTTTTAATTTTTAATTGGGCTCATACAGGTCAAAGATTGTATGTTACCCCCCCACACTTAGAGATTACTTGTCCTCAAGTATAAAAAATCGAAAATTTCAAAAAGAGGGATAATAGAGAGATACAACCTTTGATGCGTGGGCGTGCCTCCCTCGCTAGCGCTCTCGTTTACGGTCTCGAGCTCGACCATGCCGATGTTATCCTCCTTCAAAATTAAACGAAGCGCTCACATGGATCGCTACTTTTCGACCGCCTCGAAATACTCCCTTTGAGATGTTGGAGATGAGAGAAATCGGCGCTTGTATCACACGATTTGCATATGTCGAAAGTGGCATCAATATTTTCTCTATTTCGCTTCGGATTTTTCGAGTTGCTTCATCCCTTGGAGTTTGACGAAGAGGAGTACTGAGCGGCGTGAGTATCTCGATTGTATTTGATTTTCTTGATAAATCTACACAAGGTGAAGTTCTATCATGAGAAGCATCATAGTTCTTAATTGAATTTAAATTGATGATATATGGAAAGAATTCACCTTGGAGAATTGTAGATTTCATTTCTTGCTCGTTCTCATCGATTGGAGTGAGTTGAACCATCTTTTGGAGAGTCGAATCCATTGACACCTTTTCTTCTTCGATTGTCGTTCTTGCTCCAATGCTTTCATCGAATCCCCCCACACTTGAACTCTTGTCACTTTCAATCTCCACGTTCTCCTTATTTGAATCCCTTAACTCGAGGTGAATTAATTTTATCATTTCATTTATGTTTTCACATTTTTGATTAAAGGATATCATCATCGCCATCATTTCCTCCATCATTCTTTTTAATTCTTGGTTTGGATCTTCGTTTTGGGATTGAAATTGTGGATCTTGGTAATCAAATTCATGTTGAGATTCGAGTTCGTTTTGAGAAGGTTCGTATATGGGGTATGAGTAGTTATTGGTGGTTTCGGTATAGGATTGTGTCTCATAACCCCATGGGGATTCATTTTCGTATTGGCGAGCTTCGTAGATGGGATCTTGATAAAGGGTCTCGGTGTGTGATTCATCGTTTTGAATTGAGGGTGAACATGAGAGCCAACCGAGCCTTCGTTCTTCCATGGATCTTCGAGCTTCGTTTTCCTTTCTTTCTTCCCATTCTTGCAATTCTTTTTGTATTTCTAGCTCGAGAATCTCTTGATTTGTCATGGAGTCCGGATATCCTTTTGCGGCTCTATCGCGACGTATGAACTCCCGAAGCGATAGTCTTTCTTGATGATCCATCTTGCTCCACTTCGTGTACCTTGCAAGAATAGAAAATTTTCGAAATTAGTGAAATATCAAGTTCAAATGTATCAAATCTATTAAAAATATCACTCAAGATTGCAAGTTTGATTCAAAATTTGACTTAAACATTACTCCCCGGCAGCGGCGCCATTTGATGAACGGGTTTTCGATCGCTTTTTAATTTGAGATATCGTTGTATGTGAAAACCAATTCAATCAACAAGTTTGGAAATATATGTGTATAGTGGAAATATGAAAGTTCGTTCCGCGAGGAGTATATGCGTCGAATAATGAATCAAAACAAGCAAAAATGAAAAGGGCAGAAACTTTTCCACAGAGAGCTATTGCGTCAAAATATGATTAAGATTCAGATCATTAAAATAAATATTTCTAAGTTTCCAAAATTAATGAAAATTAGTCTACAGAGAGGTCTGAATGTTATCAAATTTATCCTAAAATTTCAAACAATTTGGACAAAGGAATAAAAAGTTATTAACGAATTACAATCAGGTCTCTGAAAAATAGTCCCCTGGAAACAGCAGGTTTTCAGTTTAAGTGACAGTATTCACAAATTCATATCAATTCGAATATTTCATGAAATTCTATGATTCAAAAAGTTCCCGAAACTAGAAATCAAGATCTACGCAGAACAAAAAGAGAACAAAAATATCACACAAAGAGAGCAAATTATCACACAAAGAGAGCAAAAGATCGATTGCAAGAAACAAGATTTCAGCAAGAACTAGTATCAAACAAGGGTTTCTTTACACAACTTCAAAACAATCATTCAACATACAAGAAATTCAAGATAGAAAAGAATACACCTAGATTGAGTAAAGAAAAGCTTCAACGCGTCAAGAAGAGCCTCCTTTTCCTCGCTAGTGTTGTCGCTCAATTGACCACCGAAAGGAGAATGCTCCGAGTCACGGCAAGCTTGCTTCGTTGGTCACCGAAAGGAAAGAATCCTCAAGTCACGGACTCACTAGATGAAAGGTCACCAAAAGGAGAGGCTCCGAGTCATGGTTGACACCTTCACTAAGCTCCGAAAGAGGAAACCACCCAGTCACGGTCTCAACACAACTCCACAAGTCCCGAAAGGAGAAAATCCCCGAGTCACGGTTAGTCTCGAGAAAGGTCGATTCGCCGAAAGGAAGGATGTCCAAGTCACGGTCGAATCTCCCGAACAATCGAGTAGGATCTTGAATGGTTCTTGATGTTCTTGAAAGTTCTTGGAAGTGCTTAGAGAGAGAGAGAGAGAAAGGGGGGAGGGAAGAAGAAGCAATCTCTGCCCAAGGGCCTTGGGGTCTTATTTATAGTGTCCTTGGGGATTTCCCATTGGCCGAGAGATGGGTGAGAGGATTGAGGGTAGTTGGGGATGGTAGATGAGGTTGGTGGGGCTGTAGAGTGGCAATTGTGTGAGTGGTTTTCGAGTAGAGTTTGGTGTAATGTCTTTTGTTGATGATTATTTGCCTTCTCCTTCACACGTGTACCGAATTGGTCGGTATGATATATCGATTTTAATGGCGCGAGGAGACGAGGGCAACTACACTCTTGGATTGCCGAGAATTCCCACCTAAAACCTGTAATTAAGCAATAAAACACACTTAGTGAAGAAATATTCTTGTTATCTCAAATATGAACAATTGTATATATAAAGTTGTGATTCAAAAGGGCTAAAATCCCTAAATTAGCTATCAAAAAGGTGCTTTATTTTCCTCTTATCACCTAGACGATGCACCGGCGAACTTTCTTGATCGATTGATTCTCTATACCGGAAAACTCCTTTTCTCGGTTCTCTCTCTTTACACCATTTCACTCTCTAGAAAGATGTCTCTCTATAATTCTGGAATATTCTGAATAATCCAAATGATTGGACTGAATGAAGCATACTGGATAAGAGAGAATTATCCTATTTATATCATATAGGATTAGGATGGGTCAAAAGACATGTATATCCAATATACCCTCTTTCACACAGAAAACTGCATGAACTTGTTCAGTATTCTGTCCATACGAAATTGGTAAATTCCTCTGACAGAAAATCAACCTACACGAAAGTTGTAGATAATATTATTATCTACTCATCCCAATTTGGCCTGGCCCAATTGGAGTTCGTATACAAAAGATATGGCTGTTATACTGATTGTATGTCATACTATTGCACCCTTTCGGTATTTCATGGAAACGACACTGATACTTCGTTCATATGAAATATATTTCTACATGAAGGTTGTAGATAATCTTATTATCTATCTAACCCAATTTGAACCATTCAAATTGGACTTTCCTACTGAAAGATATGACCACGAATGCACGCTTATATTCGTTTATCCTTTGTGTACACTTTTACGGTTGATCCTGAAGTAGTATATGTTTGCCTCAGTAAATTATGATATTTATAAATTTGATAACAACTACTGTTTGAATTGTTCAAGGGCCGTGTTTCTTGAATAATTCAAACAGGTTTTGTTGTAAAATTTATCTATTTTGTATACATCATCGACAAAATCGATGCAACAATTATGACGATGATGATGATGGTATGATGATGATCATGATGCTCATTTCTGTGTTTATAGTCGTTTCGTACGAGTATTTGTGTCATTCACTACAACACATGTGTTTTTAAGGGTCGGGTCGCCCCTAAAATATACTCATTATTGGGTCGGCCGGCCCCAATAAGGCTTTTGGGTCGGTCAGAACAGGGTCAGCCCGACCCTGATTGTTCAAAATTTTGGGTCCGCCCGCCCTAACTTGGTCCAACCGCCCCAATAAGGCTTTTGGGTCGTCCTTTTATTGGGTCCGCCCGACCCTAAAATCAGGGTCCGCCAGCCCCTGTAGTAAATCCCGTCCCAATAAGGCTTTGGGGTCGTCCTTTTATTGGGTCCGTCCGACCCTAAAATCAGGGTCCGCCGGCCCTTGTAGCAAATCCCGTCCCAATAAGCTCTTGCAGCTGCCCGCCCCTGTTGCAAACCGACCCAAAAGCTTTTGCAGCTGCCCGCCCCTATTATCTACCAGTCCCAATAGTGTGTTTGGGTCGGTCCGCCCCAAATCTGCCTGACCCAAAATCTGAGACATGTGTCCCTTCCCCCTCTCGTCTCCCCTTTCTCTCTCTTTATAACCCCTCCTCTCCCCTCTCTCTCTTTTTTTCCCCTTTCTTCCCCTGGCCCAAAATCTGCAGCAAAGACACCCCCCCCCCCCCCTCTCCCCCATCAGCAGCGTCCAAACCCTAACTTTACCCAGCCAGCCAGCAGCAACATTTGCTTCATTCACCTCCAGCCCGAGCCCTGTCCAGCCAGCAGCTTGTCAAAGTGAGGTTTGTAATTTTTTTTCTTTCAATTTCTAGTTAATTTGTCTCCATTTTGACTGTTTTGTTCTCGATTAAGCTTTTCTTTGCATAAAATTGACTGCTTTTGAATTGTTTTTTGTTCAATCGATTTGGGGATCAATTTTATAGTTTTGCTGGTTTATTTTGACTTGTTTTGTTCAATCGATCCTGTCAAAGTGTTTTTGTCTTATTTTTGCTGGTTTTAGGTTTTTTTTTTTGCTGTATTTTTTTCTTATTTTTTGGCTTTTTTTTTTGCTGTTTTTGTGCTGTTTTGTTTTGTTTTTGTTTTCCTTTTTTTTGCTGTTTTTTGTTAATTCAATTTTATTTTATTTTGCTGTTTTTTGCTGTTTAGAAGGGTAAATATGTAAATTCTCCTTTGTTCTTGAATATTTTAGTATAATCTAAGTACATTTAGTATAATTTACTATATTTTGGTATAATTCAATATTTTTTTAGTAACTTATAGACTTATTTAAATACTCTTCTTTATTTGTGTTAGTTAAATATTTCAAATACTCTTTTCTTATTTTTTCTTTTTTTTTTACTCTTTTTGTTTTGTAATTTTTCTGTTTTTTAATTTTTTACTGTTTTAATTTTAATTTTTATTCATATTTTGTTTTTAAATATTTCTCTTTTTTATTTTTAATTTTTTATCGTTTTTTTGAAGGTTGGTCTCGCAGGGCTGGAGATAGGTCTCGGAGGGTTGGAGGCCGGTCTCGCAGGAGCTGGAGGAGGGTCTCGCAGGAGCAGGAGGCGGGTCTCGCAGTTGGAGGCGGGTCTCGCAGGAGCTGGAGGCGGGTCTCGCAGGAGTCGGAGGCGGTTCTCGAGGAGTACGAGAAGGCATTGGAGTAGGAGAGTCTCGAGGAGTACGATAATTTTATATTAACTTTGTGAATTCATTATTTATTTCTAATTATTTTTCTGAACTTAATTTGAAATTTGATTTGGTTTTTTGTAGGAGAGTCTCGAGGAGTATGAGAAGGCATTGGAGTAGAAGAGAAAGTCCTTCGTTGTGCATAAAGTATCGGAGAGGAAAGTATTTTTTAACAATTATTTATTTTTTGACAATTTTGTATTATTTTGAAATATTTCGTTCGGAGGGCAGGGTAGGACCATGGGAGATTACTTTTGAATTATGTATTGTTTATTTGAATATTTGTATTATTTTGTATTATTTGTGATATTATGTGGGGGTTCTGTTTTTGAATTATGTTATGTTTTTGAATTATGTGATATTATTTGTATTATTTGTATTATTTTTGAATTTGTGATATTATGTAATATATATATAATACAAATATAATAATAAAAATAATAATGTATATAATAAATAATAATATTTATATAATTAATAATTAATATTATATATAATTAATTATTTATATATTTACTGCGCCCTATAGGGTCGGCCCGCCCCATTAATGCACCATATTGGGTCAGCCCGCCCCTGAACCCTGTACAGATGTGACCCTGCGCTGTGATTGAACTGACACACCTTTAGGGTCGGCCCGCCCCATTAAGTACCGCCCCAAAAGGACTATAGGGTCGGCCCGCCCCTGTTAGGGACGCAACCTTTAGGGACGGCTAGTTAGGGTCGTCTGACCGTCCCAATAAGCTATTGGGGCGATTTGAGGCCTTATTGGGTCAGTTTTGGCCGCCCCAATAGGCCACGTATGTTGTAGTGATTGTTCGTAGTTGAAGGAAATACAGTTATATATCAACTAGTAGATTGTACACATGAGGGTAGATGAACGTACACGTTCGTCGAAACGATTGGATGCATAATGAGATTATGCAAATCTGACAGAAAATGCATAGTCCGTCAGGACGGACTGGTTGTCTGTCGTGACGAACCAGAGAGGTTTTCTGGAAGAATACACATAAATATACACAGTCCATCGTAACGGACTGGCTGGTCCGTCATGACGGACCAAAGGAAATTCTTTGTACCAATATGTGAGTATGAGTCATGACTGACTGTATGTCAGTCATGACTGAGGTGCGTCATGACGGACTGTATGGCCAGTCATGACGGACTATAGAAATAACGGCTATATCAGTAATCGTGACTAGTGCGTCATGACGAACTACAGTGCGGTATGACGGACTGTGATCCAAATTCTGGATTAGCAGCTTTTCTTAAGATACTCATTAATGCAGCCTTAATTATAAGATCATGGATGTCTCCTCTCCTTCTCCCTGTAACATTCTAGCAGAGAATTTTGGCTTGTGAGACAAGTAAAAGAAAGAGAGAACTCCAGTAGAGAGATTGGAGGTTGAGCAAGTTTCCGGTAATTTTAGGGAAATTGCGCATAATCGAGAAACGAAATCTTGCGGTGGATACGAGTAGAGAAGTTTCAACTGAAACTTTCTGTGGTGATCAAGGTCGAGCAAGGTCGGAGACAAACCGGAAAAATTCCGGTTGTATACGATAAATCGGAGCTTCGATCTAGGTGTCGAATCGCGCGGGAGTGGGACGTGCGTGTTACTGAAATCGAAGCGAGCAAGGACAGCAACTACGCCTGAATCAACCCGTCTCCGTGATCAATTTCACGTGGTATGATTATATGTCTATAATCGTGATCAATTTCATGTGGTCCTAGGGATCGGGTCGGACCGGGCTCCACAATCCGCTGCGCGGGACTTGGTATTGACGCCGATACCCAACAGTAGTTATATTTAGTATTTAGTTCTTTGTATTCGTTAGTTCAGATTCGTAAGCATATCATTATTCAATGTATGTTGGTCCTTGCATATTATATTTGTATTCATGTATTCGTTTTTTGTATATAACTATTTTTCGATGTATGTTGGTCCTTGCATATTATATTTATATTCATGATTCGTAGTTGTTTGTGGATAATCTTGTTTATTCTTGTGTTTATGTTCGCAAGTATGTTCGTGTTCCTATTTTGTATGTGAGATTTGTATTATGTGATGACTCTTATTTTTATTTCATGTGTATATGTGTCTATGTTTTATGTATATTTGTGTTTGTATTCTAGTCAGTGTAGCGTATTTGTCAAAGCAATATTCATATTCATATTCATATTCATCCGTCATTTGTGTTGCATTGTTTGTAAATATATTTGTATTTGTTCGTTTTTTCGTAGTTATAGTTTTTATTTTTATTTCGTATTTGTATCCATTCTTCATATTTGTATTTGCATGTTGTATTTGAGTTTCATCATGACATTTGTTTTTCGTAAATGTATTCACATAACTTATCATGAATTCATTGTTTTATTTCATATTCATTGTTTTATTTTGTATTGTATTTGTATTTCGTCATGATATTTGTTGTTCATGAATTCGTTTGTGTGATCTCATTCGTAGTTTCTGATATAATTACAAATTATGATTACAATTTCAAAATAATTACATCGATTACATTTCTGAATTATTGTTGCACATACATGAATTACATTGATTACAACCTCGTCATGAAAAATAAAGTCATGGCGAAGAAAAATAGAGTCACGGCATGAATTATTGTTGCACAGACATGAATTATCATCATGGTGTACGGATATGGTATTATTGTTGCACCATCTAAAAAGGATTAATGTTAGGCACCTAGATTTTACAACTAGAATTAAAGATATAACTAAAATATATTTGTTTTTCTACAATTAGTGTATACTCTGTCAAGCTTCCAATTTCATATTTGTATCTTCTCGTTATATCTTTGTACACGATCTAAAAAGGATTAATGTTAGGCACCAAGATTTTACAACTAGAATTCACCTAAATGTACACATGATATTTCAAGTTTGCAACATCTAAAATTTTCCCCCTTTTTATAAGCTTACTAGAATGCATTATAATTCGACACATATACATCTAGGTGAATTCCGGGTCAAAAATCTAGGTGCTTAATATTATTCATCTAAAAAAAAAAGTAATTTGTGCTATAAAGGTAAGTTTCATAATTTATATATGGGAGTTGCTAACGCACTCCAGTATTATTGTACTCCAAAACGCCACTTTTAACTAGGAGTCGACACATGGCAAGGCGCTAGTTTCAAAAAAAATGTGGGCAACCAAATTAGACGAGTGGTCGCATTTAAAGGGCATCGCCTAAAATGCGGACATCCTCCAACGTTTTAAGATAATTTATTGTGATATACCTTTCACCTTTATATTTGTATTTTTTTTTTACAAGAAACATTAGAAAATGTATAAATACTATTAAACAAGGTATAAAGATCAACATATGTTTATCCACATTAAAAAAATATAAATAAGAACAAAACTTGCATTCATAGTATAAAAAAGATATAAATAATAATTATTTACATATATTTTTATCAAGAATATAGAAAATAATGTATAAATAATAGTAAAATATATAAACTACAACAAATATTTTATTTGTAGTATAGAAAAAAAGATACAGTGAAAATGGTTTAACCACATATCTTTATTTTCATGGTATAGAAAAATGTCATAAAAATACTACAAAAAGTATAAATTATAATAAAAAAAAGGTATAAATAAGAACAACCCATTTATACATATTATAAAAAAAGTTAAAAAACATAAAATAAAAAAAGCGAAAAATTAAACATATAAAGTATATGATAAGATAGAGAGGAGACCGGGCAGCAATGCACTCCAAAATGGATCGTCAGCCGTTTGGAATGCATTCCATTGGAATGCAAAATTATTATTTTATATATATTAAGCACACCATTAATCCACGAATTATTGGAAAGATTAGGTAAAAGATAATGTTTCAATGAGGTTCATCTTTACCAAGTTTGTTAGCAAGCAATTACTACAACTTGCTTAATTCTTTTCCCTTTTTTATGCTTTAATTAATGTCAATATGTAAGCACTTACTTATAATACTCATCAACACCTTTTTAGAAATTAATGCATTGTAAATAGTAAAGATATGATTGTTATTAAATAGAAGAAATAGAAAGAATTGGAGGAGAGTGTTATAAATATAAAATTTTAATATGTCATATTTATAATCATGTATGTGCCTGAATTCAATAATTTTAAAGATGTATGAACATGAAAAAGTACACATCGGAACATTCATTTGGAAACATTCATTAAAACAAAAATTGTAATGTCCTATATATAAGCATTTTGATGTTGATCATTTGTACAGAACAATTTCAGTCTAAAGACTTATTCCTGTATATTTTTCTTGTGTTGTTTTATCTTCCATTTATAACACGTTATCATCACAACGCTCTTGAAATTTCGATCGAAGATAAAAATAATTGTTTTTTTATGAATTTCTTTTATTAAAAAAAAATTGTTATATTCGGAATTTGGCTTTGATCTTTTCTGATTGTTTTATGAAACGTTATATTACTGTTTTTCTTATCTCGTGTGAAAAAGATGGAACAGTACTGAATTTTTACTTCTTTTTTTTTCTCTTCTGATTTAAATGTATTACTCTTCCATTTATTATAGCCCATTATGAACTAACTGCTTTTCATGGTCTATTGAAAGTTGCTTTATTTGAAGAGAATCATATATTTACTTTGTTTATTAAATATGGTTTTATTTTATTAACATAACTTTTATGAAATTTGTGTTAGTGTCTTTGGTATACTTAATACAAATATTTTAATGATATTATTTTGTAAAGATAAATTTTATGAAATTTGAGTTTTTGTCTTTCGTATATCTAATAAGAGAATCATATATTTACTAATATAAGTGTTATTTTTCGATTCTTAAATGAAATGTTTTCTATCATATTGTAAAATAATTGTAAAAACATATACATAAATGAATTCAAATAATTTTATTTTGAGACTAATATTATCATACAAATGTTTTTATTACAATGAAAAAAACATAATTAACATTCTCGACGCGTAGCGCGTGTATCCTCCCAGTAATAATAATAATAATATAGTTCCTCGAAACTCTTCGAAAGTGTAAACCTCACTCGAACCCGAGAGGTGAGAGATAAAGACTACAAATGGAGCAAGAAATAACTTGAGCACTTACTAAAAGTACATATGGTGCAAGAAAACGCAAATTTAAATTTATAAAATTAATTATCAAATTTCTCTTTCTTGCACAAATGTGTGCAATGTATTATGTATCAGTATCAGTATCACCAAAGCAACCACATGGGCCTTAATGGGTTTTGGGGTATTTAAATACACCATTCAATATTCTATTTAAATACACCAAGTTACCCAACAATGATGGGCTTGCCTACGTGCTTTGGAAGAAGAAAAAAACAATGTTGGCCTTATTATGGATATTCTTTGATTTTAGTATTTGACCTACTAAACACAAATCAATTATCACACCATAAAAGAACAATTAGATTCGTAACACGTTATTTAGTGTGCCACCTTTCAAGAAAAAAGGGGCCCATCTAAGAGGCTTAAGTCATATTTTCACATGATTCAACCAGTTTGATTGGTTGGATTCGTACCACTTTTGCACCTAACTTTTCTTAATTGTACACACTTGTCCTTGCACAATTCTTGCCTATTCACATCACCATGTTACCCTGTTATATCTAGCATCCCCTCATGATATTTATGTAGTTCATCCTACATATCTTCTCCTTTACTTGTTTCTCTTCTTTTCTTGAAATTAATGGCAGGCCATATAGTCGCAATTTACGTCACGATTTGTGTTATCGTTTTTGTCATCTCCAAGATCATCATATCGTTCCTCCTATACAAGAAGTGGTCGCGAAAACGCAAAATAATCGAAAATGCCTTCTCAGGTAATTAACCTCTTTGTTTCATTTTCGTCCACTAAAAATATTCTCAATCTAGCTATGCATTAGTAAATTGTAAAAATACATGCTTAATTACCAGGGGGTAAGATGGTTATTTTCAGATCTACCGTAACACATTCTCTAAGCTCCAAATCTTTCATGAAAAAAACCATGAAGCTATCGAGCAAAGATATAATTGGGCGCGGAGGATTCGGCATCGTGTACCAACTAAGGATAGACGATGCCACTGCATTTGCAGTGAAGAAACTAAACAAGGGAAATACCGAAATTGACCGTGGATTCGAGCGAGAACTTGAAGCAATGGGAGATATAAAACACAGAAATATTGTTCCTCTTCACGGATATCACGTTGCCCCTCAGTTCAAGCTGTTGATTTATGAGCTCATGCCTAATGGAAGCTTGGATTGCATTCTTCATGGTAATGTCTCATTTATTATGTTTCGAGTTTAAAGCCTCATGAATGCTAGTGAAAGTTTGGTAGAAAACCAGCCTTTTGGGTCTTAGAAATGGACCTTTAAATAATCAATTCAGCATCTTATTTGAAATACAGCCCATTAATATATCCAAAATGTGGCCCAAGCCATCCATTTAGTCTATATTTCCAATGTTTATGAATTCATTTTCCAATAAGAAATCTAGATTTATAAATGCTAGCAAAGATCAAATAAAATATGCAGGGAATTCAGATAAAAAGAGATTACTTGATTGGCCAACGAGGTACAAAATAGCCGTAGGCGCAGCTCAGGGAATAGCATACCTCCATCACGATTGCGTTCCGCATATAATTCACCGAGATATCAAATCAAGCAACATACTATTGGATCATAACATGGAAGCTAGGGTTTCGGATTTCGGTCTGGCTACGTTAATGAGCCCAAACGAGTCTCATGTTTCCACCGTCGTGGCCGGTACATTCGGATATCTCGCTCCGGGTACGTAAACTCATAATTTGGTTATGAAGCTATATAAGCATAAATTTGCTAATTTCTTTTATTTTAATAGAATATTTTGACACGGGCAGGGCGACTACAAAAGGAGATATATATAGCTTTGGTGTGGTTCTGCTTGAACTTATAACAGGAAAACGACCAACCGATGAATCCTTCATCGAAAATGGCACAAGACTAGTTACATGGGTAATTAATGAATTTATGTTAACTTATATTCATGATTGCATCGATTTAAATGCAATATAACTTGGTGATTAATTTGTATATAGGTGAAAGAGACAATGGAAGATAATAGAGAAGAGCAAGCTATTGATTGTGCCTTAATGGAATCATGTTCGATTGAGGAAATAAAGAAAGTATTATGTATTGCAGAGAAATGTTTAGAGTCGGATCCATTGAAGCGACCAACAATGGCTAATGTTCTTAAGATGCTTGAACAAGTCAAGTAGATAATTTATTGAACATTGAAACAATGAATTTATTTAACTACGCTTATTTTTTTCATGTACCTTGCAAATTATTCATATATATAATTTAATGAAAAAAGGTTTCTTAAAATAACCAACTGAATTAAAAATATTCCGAAAATAACCAACCAAATAACTTAATTCCAGAACTAACCAAGTGCGGAGTCCCCCACTCCGCCAAAATGAAAAATGGCGGAGTCTACCACTCCGCCATTGTTAACAGGAGTTAAGTCGGTGAAAAATTGATTAAGATTTTAATAAACCTGGCGGACCGGTGGACTCCGCCAAATCACACTTGGCGGAGTGTTAGACTCAGCCAAGTTGCAAACAACTAAAAATAAAACAAACAAAACAACAAACAACAAAAAACATAAATTAAAACACACAAAAAACTAAAACTTAGAAGTTCGCACAAACATTACAAAACATAACTAGCAAACTCCAAATATGAATAATAAAGAACACAACATAACACAACAGAAGACCCTTAAATATGAAACTTAACAAACAAAGACTCATTAAATATATTACTCATTATTCGGATAATGAAAAAAATTATGTTATTACTTGGTCGTGCATGTCCACATATCTTTTGACCCACCTCCCCAAAATATTTCTTGTTGTATATCCATACGTGAACGGTGGTTTGAGGATCATCCATTCTTGAACCATCATCATGAATGCGTCATGATTCGTATGCGCCGGCATAATCTTTGTTTCTAGCTTAACTTCATTTTGAAACCACAAATCGATATATAAATCGTCAAAGTAACATTCCTTGCACATGAAGTCGTACATTTCTTTGACGATTCTTTTCCAACGTATCTTGCAATATTTCCAAAATATGGTAATTTTGTTCATATTTGTAACCTCCACATCCCACTTGTAGCGTTTATGTAGAGATGAAATACATAAAAAAAGCTGAAGGATAGAAAAATTGAAAAATGTAATGTAATGTTGTAAAAATTTACAAAGAATTCATCCAAAACATTGACTCGTGTTTTTGGGCACCATTTATCCCAATCATGTAATGTCGTACAATTGACACTCAATAACATGACGATCTTTGTGAGGAATTGGGGGAGAAAGGCCATGATTTTTATCAAAAAATATCTCTTTGAACTCAATATCCCACCATTCTTTTTTGGGAGCCGAATTCGAAGAGGAAGCCATTAATGCAAAGTTTGAGAAGTATCGCTAGAACAAGAGGAAGAAGATGATAAATGTGTGGTAGTATCGTGCTTATTTATAGGACATGAAAAAGTAAAAAGATAATATTTCTTTGTGAAAAAGTGAAATGGAATATATTCGATTCTGAAAATTTTTGGACAAAACTACACAATGGAAAAGTGAATATCCGGCAAAAAATTTCCACAACCGGAGTAATATCCGGAGTCGTGCCACGATTCTGAAGAATGACGGGCATAATTGTATCCAAATGGTGCATTGTTTTGGTAGGGATTGTATTTGGGTCTAGTCTCAACAAAAATTTGCTTGTAATTCTCGGTATTTGTTGCTCTCAACATGAAAAGACTTGAGTCCGTGAAAATTTCGACATCCCAAACTCCTTCTTGAATGAGCCAATTCGTTCTCAAAATCAAATCGTACATTTCAGGATTTATTCGGGTGCAACCGTAAATCAAATTTATCAAATCCATAAAACCACAACCATTAGGTAGATTCAACAATGAATTTCTACCACCCTCGTAACGGGGTATACTACGGCTAATTCTGTTGATATTTTCGTCCCAATAAACGACAAAAGTAACGCCTTCCATTTTCTCACTGCAATTAACAGAATAAAAATGAGCTAAAATAGATAAACCCTAATTTCAAATGTAATTACAGAATACAAATTCAAGTTTTTTCATTAACCCTAATAAATGAGCTAAAATCTCACATTTGTAACTTTATTATATAAACAAAAACTTATTTTTCAAAGAAAAAAAAACGAAATCTAGGGTTCCTTTCACGACGAAATTCGTGAAAAAAAATCAAATTTTTTGAGCAAAACGTACACACAACAAATTTCGTAAAACTAATGTACAAATAAATATTATGATTTAGAACAACAAAAACACAAAAAAATAAATAAACACATACCTAGGGTGAGCTAAGAGGAGAAAATGAGGGAGGAAATGAAGCTTGAGGGAGAAAGGGAGAGAGGGGAAAGGAAGGGGCTGGAAAATGATAATGCAGAAATGGCGAAGTGGAGGAATCCTCGACTCCGCCAAATGATAAAGCAAAAAAAACTTTAAAAACAACATGTAAGGTTGAATTAACTTGGCAGAGTGGTGGACTCCGCCATTTTCTATTTTGGCGGAGTTGGGACTCCGTACTTGGGTAGTTCTGGTATTAAGTTATTTGGTTGGTTATTTTCGAAATATTTTTAATTTAGTTGGTTATTTTAACAAAAAATTCTTAATGAAATTGAGAAGTAACTTGTAAAACTATGCATAAAATTGTGACGATAGATAATTCGCAATAATTCAGCAAGTCTAAGGTCACAGTCTAAGAGAAGAAAATGGACTCGGTCAAGTGGCAACTTGTCACGTAACATCTTCTTTAAGTCTCAACATTGGTCCCACGTGACTCCAATTGAAAAAAAAACTACACCTCTATTCCCACACATACATCCAAAATCCTCTATTTTTCTTCAATCCATACAAATATTTTCACCTTAAATTTTCCCTAAAATTTGCACTATTGTATCATTTATATGCAGTGTTCTAAAAATCGGTCTTGGCGGCCGATTAATCAGCGATTAAGCGTTCCTCAATGGTGCGCCGTCGCGATAATCCCTTGGCATTTTGTTCTTGACGAATTTCCGTTATGTTATTTGAAATTTTATTACGTTATTTGGATATTAGTTATGTTATTTAAATTATTATTTTAATTTATGTTAATTTTGTAACGTAGTGTATTTTGTTAGTTAAATTACATTCAAAACTTATTAAAAAAATTATGATTTGTAATTTTGTTTAATTAATTTTGGTATTAAATATAAAAAGTAAAAATTCGTGGAGATCCGCCGAGATTCTCGATTAATCCCGATTAATCATCCTTTGTGCTTGATGGTCACCTGCCGACTAACGAGCGCCGAGCGATTTCTGTAACATTGTTTATATGCCATAAAATAAGTAGGAAAAAATTAAGAGGAGGATATTTATACGGGCCAAGGTCATCATTTTCTACCTTTCCGTGTCAAAGCAGTCACCACGTTGTTCTCGTGCATGGCCTTTCATTGACTAAGATCACATTGCACCACATACTACCAACTACTTAGAATTAATCATTTGAAAATGAATTCTTAAGAATAATGGAATCAAATCTTAACACTTCTTATACACACATGATCAATAAAACCGTTCTCAAAGATTAAAGTAGGATCTCTTCATTTTTGTTCTTATTCTCTATTATCAACAAACTCAAAAAAAAAAAAAAATTGTTCCACATTGGATTGGCCTTATACACACCCCTTCAATAATAAATTAATAATCCTATATATATCGGAAATTCAAAAATATTTACTTGCACCCAATTCTCTCCATCTCCACAGTGAAGGAAAAAAAGGAAATAATAATAATTCAACATTTATAAATATATATCTGGCAAATTAAGAAGAAAAAAAAAACTGAAGTTTCTCTATCTTCAATTCTGCTCTTTTTCAATATTGTTGTTTTCGTTATTACTTCGGCTCGGTTGATTGCCACCATTCATAATAGAAGAAATAGCAGCGGCAAGAGCAGCGGTGAAATTTGGATCCGCCGTGATTGCTGCGGCAGCCGCACTAACTGGGTCGGCGTGTTGATTAATTGAATGACCAGCCAATGGTGGTTTGACATGTGGAAATTGCATCCCGGATCCGTCAGCCTGATCAGATGACATTTGCAGCCCAGAAAACTTCGATTGATTATACATCAATGATTGGCCAAACACTTGAGGAGGCGCGACGGGTATTTGATACTGCGTACCCACCGTTGGGCGCTGGAACTGGATAGGGTTCGGGGTATGTGTAAGGTCCAATGTGACGGTCGGAAAAGGGGCCGAGGCCGATATGGTTGCCATGTTTGAGGAACAAGGTAAGATTGTCTTGGCGAGAAAGTTTGTGTTCATCATGCCTTCAGGGCTTGACATGGAACCCGAAAGAAGCATCGTTGCTGCCGCAGATGTAGTTGAGGCCATGGCCATTGCCGCCGGGGGTAAAGGGTGGTTGTGGGTTCCTTCGTATGTTGTTATTAATATCGTCTTGTCTTCCGCACACCTTTGCACCTGCATATCAAATTTTAATACTATTAGCTTTTGAGTTATTAAGAAAATTTTATGTTTGTAATATATATATGCATAATTAGTTTGAAGATGACAATTTGATAATATCTATTAGTAAACAGTCTAGCCATAAATGTTGAAAGTAGATTGTATTACCTGCTTGCGGACCGGGCAGCCAGTAGCCATGGTGCACCGGTAGTAAGCACGGGGACACGGGTTTCCTTTGGCCATCTTTTGACCGTACTTCCTCCATTGGCATCCATCAGCAATCTATAGTCGATCAGGCACATGTATCAAGATCAATTCATAAACACTTGCATTTATGACAAATAAAATTATAGTTCCCGTTTCTTACAATTGGTGCTTCGGACCGGGCCCGAACTGAGACTCTAGCTTTCCTCATAGTAGCTTCTTGTGCTTGCTCATTTGCCTTGGTGAGGCTCAAATCAGGTTGACTAGAAGACCTGTCAGGACTATCTACTCGATTAAGTTTTTCGTGATCTAATTGCACTTCCTTATTTGCAGGCGATGAGTTGCGAGTTAAGCTGGCATCTTCAGTTGATGAGTTTGATGTTTCTTCATGAGCCGGATCTGTGCCGGCTGTACCGGTCCGACCAAGATCTAAGAATTGTCTTGGTACCATTGTACTCCCTTCCCCATCTATCTTCACATTGTTTGACGTGTTCGTGTTGGCATCCTACAATGATAAATGAATATATAAATTCAAATTGCAAAGTTTACTACTAAATTGGGGTAATATTTTCATTGTTGGTGCAATTGTTTCCTTTTAAAGTGTAATATAAGTTTTCATATTAATATATTATACCTGAAGATTAGTTCTGTTGTTTCTTTGTTGCATGAGAGACATGAGATGCATGTGAAGGGTATTGTAGTTTGTGGTTACATGGTTTAGCATCCCTCTCAACCTCTGATTCTCTTCATTCATTCTCGCAAGCTCGGCTTGCATCGCAGCCAACTGTGTATCGTCAACAAATATTAGTTAAATTTTGAGAAATAAAGTTAATTGTCAATAGAATTCAGTAATAAACAAATTTAAACCCTCAAACCAAAAGTTACAAATAAGATAATCAGAATCACCTCAGTCTTTGCTTTGTTATCCTCCTCGTTAGCAGAAGCCATGTCGTCGACCATCGACTGGTCGCTTCCAGTATTACCCATCGTCAAGAGCTGAAAGTAGCCAAAGAAGGTTCACTTATAAGATGCAAACTCACAAAAACCAAAATTAAAGAAAAAGAAAAAGAAAAAGAAAAAAGAAAATGGAACTAACATTAATGGTGAGATCTTCTTTCTTGATGCTGAGTCTAGCGCTCTTAAGATCCGGATCAGGCTCAGTTCTCTTCCTCTTTTTCTTCTCATCGGAGAAAAAATCGACCTCAATTGATGAATCCATTGTGCTTCTTTCGTGTTTGAGAGTAGAGAGAAAATCTCTTGATTGAAAGAAGGTCGAGTTCGTAGTAGTCAAAAATCCAATTCCAGCCCCACAATTCGCTTTGTCCATGTAAGGAGGAAAAGATCAGAGAAAGAAAGAAAGAGAGGGAAATTGGTCTGAAGCTTTTTACTGGTTGGAAAGGAAGGAGAATATAAAGAGACTTGAAGATGGAATGAGATCAGCTAATGCGTCATTTTTTTGGGACAATTAGAGAGGAACGCAAGTTGAGGGTTCCACCAGACCGAGGTTGAGTCTAGTCTCATCCTTTTTTCTCTGCAATTCTATTCATCAAATTCAAAATTTATCCAACTTTTGTACAATCATAAATAAAGAAGTGGACAATGTGAATAGGGCTTAGCCAATTTTTTTTTTATTTCATGTTTGTTTGGTAAGAAAATATTACAACCTGAGAATTGAGTTTGAGATTAAAGGGAAAACCTAAATTTTTCCATCTTAATTTATTTAATCATTTCATTTTCTTCTAATAGAGAGATTTTGTTTTATCATTAATTATATTGTTCATTTGTAATAGAAAGCATTGCAACTTTGTTAAATTGTTTCATTGAACTTCATTTACTATACCTTCTAGTATCTTGTGCAAACCAAAAAATAAATAATGATTGAACCGTCGTTAATTAAATTAAAAGTGGTGATATACACCCTCACTTTTTTTTTGCACGTTTTTGCCCCCTAAACTTGTTATGTTTGTTCGTTTTGCCCCCTTCCGTCAAATAAATGGTGCCCCCAGTTAAATGACCGTCACTTACAACCCGATCCGTTAACCCGACCCGTTACTTACAACCCGACCCGTTACTTAACCCCTCTCTTTCCTCTCTCTCGCGCTGTGTCTCTCTTCCTCCCAGTGTCTCTCGCGCCTCTCTCTCTCTCTCTCTCTCTCTCTCTCTCTCTCTCTCTCTCTCTCTCTCTCTCTCTCTCTCTCTCTCTCGCGAATCTATCTCTCTCTCTCTCGCCTCTCTCCTCCAGCTCCAGCTCCAGCCGCAGCCGTCGCCTCTCTCCTCCAGCCGTCGCGCCTCCTTGCTCCCTGCTCCATCTCCTAGGGCTCGACGGAGCCGGAGCCTCTCTCCTCCAGCCGCAGCCGTCCCTCTCTCCCGTACGGACTCGACGGAGCCGGAGCCCAGGGCACAGATCCATTGAGATGATACGACTGACTAGGGCCAGTATTGCAATCGTGGTGACCACGGTGTCTGGTTGATCGATAGTCTCCGTAAGGAGCAAGAGGAGGTTGAGGGCGAGGCTCTGCCACGTAGGTGATCGATTTACAAACGGCGCAGCGAATAGAGGAGGCGTGAGGTGGGAGAATGAGCTGCGTGTCAAAGTTGGAGCAGTCTATTAGCATCTGCATTGTGGAGGAGGAGAAGTTTGAGAGATTGCAGCAATGGCGAGATCTTGAGAATTGAGAGAGAAGGTGAGGAGGGGATTGTTGAGTTGGTCGATATTGGATATCACTTAAGAGAAAAGACTCGGGTTGTAAGTGATGATGGGTCGGGTTAACGGATCGGGTCATCACTTAACGGTCATTTAAATGGAGGAGCACCATTTATTTGACGGAAGGGGGCAAAACGAACAAACATAACAAGTTTAGGGGGCAAAAACGTGCAAAAAAAAGTGAGGGGCAACTTGAACATTTTGGTAAATGTTGAGGGGTAAAATCAGACTTTTTCCTTAATTTTTATCATCTTATATAGAATAAGAAGAGAAAAAAAATTACCGTTTCACACATCATTAATATATTTTATGTTATTGAAAAGTTTGTTTACCACCATCCATAATTAATCAAATATAAATTTATAAATTTGAAAAAAAAATTATTGGACTGAATTAATACATTGTTTAACATGTGTTAAACGAATACACATGAATAAAACTATCATAAAAATAAACAAAAATAAAAATAATAATTACGCAAAAATCTGCAAAATACAAATGGAAATACTTTTATTTTAAAATTTTTGAAGATAAAATAATAAAAATTTGTTCAAATAAATATAACTTATCATGTGTAAAATAAAATATAATAACAAAATTAAATAAATCAAATTTTTTTTTCAAAATTTTGTTTATCACCTAATCAATGTGATTTACCACATAATTAATACGATTTGTCATCTATTATGATTTATTATCTGGAACAATTTAACATTTAATGTATTTATTATTTGTTACCAACACGTCAAAATGTTGGGGATATTAAAATTGACAAGTATATTTTTTCTTAAATTAATAACAAACACATGGGAACTTTTTATTAGAGTTTAGGGTTTAGATTTACTAGTTACATGGCTCATAATTACTAACATATGGTAATTATCGAATTACTAATTCATATATCAATTATCATTATTATAAGTTGTGAGCAAAATATAATTTCTCGTTCCATTTCATTTCACATACTTTAAGGGACATATCTTAATATGAACCGAAACTAATTATGTTTCTCAATTTTTTTTGTAAAATGACATAAATTAGTTGGTAATTTAATATTAAAATATGTGCCATTGCTCCTTTTTAAAATGTACAAGTTCAGTGCATCGATCATGAATACATCATTAATTGCACCAAGTAGATGCATGATTCCAGAGAAAAATATGGCTTTAAAGAAGTAGGAGTTTGGTAGTTTAGGATCCATAGCCGGCCAAAATAAAGGCATTTCATTAACGTAGATATTTTTCATAAAGGTAGCTTTCAGCTTCAAGGGTTAGTTAACTTATTAGATTAGATCGGGAAAATACTAGGTGCTACTAAGTCTCGGATCAAAATTGTATGGCTGGAGAAATCAGGGTGACCAAAGACTCGGTTTTGTTTAGTTTTAACATTTTTTCTATAATTATTATTTTCTGCATAAAGAGACGACTTTTAGTCATAACCATTAACCACCCTTTTTCAAAGTCAGGAGTTTAGAATTATGATGACATGTTTAATGTTAATTATAAATAATGAGAGAGATTAGTATAAGAGACCGTGTCAAGTATTGAAGAGGAAGGAAGGTACGGAGAGAGAGGGGGGAGGAGAAGATTGATTGGGCCGCCACGTTCCACGTGAGATGTGATTAATCGTCAACTCTTTTGACTCGGACCCCACTTCTCTCTCCCTCTCTCTTAATCAGCATTAGATGATAGATCTCATCACCGTACCCTCTAGTTAGTTGCTCCTTAATCTATTCATCTATCTCATGTACGTGTCATAAAATCGCATCATTCACATGTGCATTATATATTTATCAGAAATGTATTACCAAAGATAAAAATGCAGATGTAGAAGATATAAAAGGTGGAAGTTGGCTAGGCGGTGGGAGAAGGGCGAGGAAGAGAAATGAAATGAAATGGGGGTCCATTAACAGATGAGAGTCTTTGTGGTTGACCTTGACAAAGACTGTTGATGTATTAGCCATGGGTTGTGTTTTGATCTATTAGAAAGAGTAGTGATGTACATCACCTGTTATTTTTTCCGTACATTCTTGATGGCGTGGATATGATTTAAAATTTTCAAAATTTTCAAAATTAACACAAAAAAACATAATTTAACATCTTAATTTATAGTTTAATTATCTCAATTTGTAATTAAATATACAATTAAAATGTTAAATCATAAATTAAAGTGTTAACTTTAAAATGTTAAATTATATTCACGTTATGAAAAATATGAGGGGAGTGATGGCGGGGTATGTCCAACATTTCTTTATTAGAAATTGCGGCTGTGGGGTCCTACACGAGCCCTTGTGTGTTTACACTACTACACAACATTATGTCTCAAATTAATATGCCAATTTTGAACGTTGGATTGAGAAGGTTCCAATATTAAAATCAAGTGAATACGATTTGAATATTTATTTGATTGATATCATATGAATACGAATCATTTTCAGGTATTGAAATGAATAATATGATACGAGATTTTCAAAATACCTAACATATATAATTTCTTCAACTTGTGCAAATATATATTATTATTTTTATTTTTAAACTTGTATACTTTTTAAAATATCATATTATATTAAATAATTTCTAATCGTGTTTCTGTAAAATTAAATTTCGATATTAGGTTTTTAATTATTTTCCGGGAAAGTACTGAACCAGCATCATAGTCACAGGACAATTTGGAAGATAATTATAAATATTTAACGGGTCGTTTGGCTAATGGAATTAATAGAGCTTAATCGGATTATAAGGTAAAGGAAAAATTTCTCAAATTATATATATATATATATATATATATATATATATATATATATATATATATATATATATATATATATATATATATATATATATATATATATATATATTGCAGCATATTGTATTAATAATATGGATTTAATAGTTATAATAACGATAATATAATTATTTTATTGTTATAAATATAATATAATTATTATATTTTATATTAATTATATAGATACAATTACTGTAATATAATTATTTATCATCACCATATAATTATTATACTATAAGTAGTTATGTAGAGATTATATAGTAATTATAATATCATAAAAAATTGATTATATTATGATGATTATATGAATATCCATATAACATTATATATTGTTGCAACAATATGTAATAATTATATTACAAAAAAATAATAATATTATAACATATAATACATTGTGATATTAATAATATAATTAAATGTACTATTATATTATTATAATATTATATTTCATCCATATAATAATATAATAATATTTTTGCAATTATATATATAGTATTATATTAATTATATAGATATGATGTAATTATTATGTATAATATTATTTTATATATTATTATAATAATATATAACACTATATTAATTATATAGATTTAATAATTATAATATAATTATTTCTTGAGTATAATCTTTTGCTCCACTTTGAAACTTCTCAAATCTAGATAATCAGACTTTCAAGATTTATGGAATTAGAAGATTAAAAAAATAATTTAATTCCATTTTTTTTCATTACCAAACAAAAATTAAGGTTGAAATGAAAATATATAATTCAATTCCATACCAAATCCCTTCTTCCAAACATATTATAAGTGTAATATTATGTACAATTAATTTTTCTATATGAAATAAAAATATTGTTAGCATATATGTTGTGTAATCCACTATTTTCATGTTTGATATTGTCAGAATTGTTGTGAATAGCAATTATATTATAATTTTGACATGTTCTTCGTAAAATTGTATTATACTCCAAATATTATTATATATTGATGCTAACATATGTATTAATATATTAATATATGATAAAAATATAATGAGTTATTTTTTAACATAACTTAAAATTAATAATCACAAAATTTATATACAGTAAAATTAGATGAAATATAAAATATGGTGACATTAATATATTGTGATATAATTTTATTTTGAAATGATATTATCATTATCATCGCAAAAGATAGCT
Source organism: Luzula sylvatica (assembly GCA_946800325.1). Lineage (NCBI taxonomy): Eukaryota > Viridiplantae > Streptophyta > Magnoliopsida > Poales > Juncaceae > Luzula > Luzula sylvatica. Next base: position 68,674,631 of record OX326956.1, on the reverse strand, counting down.
TTGTATTAAAATAAAAATATAATTGTCATGCTTGATGCCTAATGTGAACATTATGCAAGTAAACATAAATAATGGTTGTGGTTTAAGATGTATTGCAAAATAAAATTCGTATTAATTAAGTCATTCCAAGGTCATAGACTCATAACTAACTATTAAAAGGTCAATCAATGCGTATCTTTCTTAATCAGGGATAACATTTATATATACAAATTAGTCAGAAAAAAAATTAACCAGATTGGTCCGTAATGTATATTCAAATTGGATTTATTTCCATCTCCATTTTTATGCTTGTTATACACAAAATAACTATTAGTTGTAAAAGTTGTCCAAAATTTGCATATAATCGTTTAGGGATAGAATCGAATCGGATCGTAAAATCGTCAGATTCTATTAAAAATAAATATTAACTAGAAAACTAATTCAACAAACACGATTTTCTAAATAAAATGATATAACTTAATTGATAGAGTATATTTTTCATTTGAATCATTGTAATCATATACAACACATTATAAATAGACAAAAAAGAATCATTTGTAGATACACAATTGTTAACACAACCAACCAAAATAAGGATTAATCAAATTAGTCCTATCTCAAAATTCAAATCCGGATTAATCAAAATAAGATAAATAAAACAAACAATGTACAAAACAATAAGTTAAGTAAACACAAAATAAAGAACAAATCTATGGGAAAAAAAACAAGTTATTTTATACTTGCAATGTTACATAATATTGTAATATGTTAGTATATTATTTTGTATTTCAAGTTACTTAATTATACCTGAGGTAATAATTGATTTGGAAATCAAATGTTTTTGTGTGTCATGATAGTGAAATTGTAAAATCGTAAAATCATAAATATATGAGATTCTATCAGATTCTACATCTTGAATCGAGGTTCTACAAAGATTCTACCAATTAATTAAGATTTTATGTCCAACTCGAATCGCTATGTCAAGTTAAAACGTAAGATTCTAAGACTTGAATCGGAATTTTGACAATTATGGTTATATGCTTTTAATTGTTAATTTTCGTATATTCTCTAGTAATGTTTTCCTTTTCTTTCTTTTAATTTCAGTATTGTGTTTTGATTTTTGTGAATTTTTTAGGCAATTTGTATATATACTAATTCCTACAAAACATAAGAAATAAGTTTGGTATAATAGTTTTCTTTTAATACTTTTTAAAATTAACTTATTGATTAGACCGAAAGAAATAAAGTTTTGGATCAATTGTAAAATGGTACGTATAAGGATAAACGAACGCGTACGCATTCATGGGTATCATTGGATGTATAATAAGATTATACAAAATCCAGTTCCAGTGAGTATTCCGTCTGGACGGAAGCTTAACTTCGTCCAGACGAAGGCTGCGAGTGATTTCTAGAAGGGGTTCCGTCTGAACGGAAGCTATGCTCAGTCCAGACGGAAGGCTACGGACTCAGAGACATATAGTGTTCCGTCCAGACGGAAGCTTAAGTTCTGTCCAGACAGAAGCCTCTCTAACTTCTGAATGAGTTATACATTGCATTTGATGCAACCCTTGACCCATCATTATCCTATTTGGTATGTATATGATGTTTCTCTCGCTGCCATGTGTGGAATTATGTTGAAATCATTCTTACACTAAGTGAAAGAGTGTGAACGAAAGAGAGAGAAAGAAAAGGAGAAAAATGTTAGAGATCTTAATCAATAAAGATAAGCAAGTTCATACATACCTCGTCTAGACAGTCGGGTGCGTGACCGATAGACCGCAACTCACGGTGGATATAGGTAGAAGGATCTGTTATGGTATGGAGACTTTTGAAAATCCGAGGATTAGGAAATTGGAAAAAGAAAACCTTGAAGAGATAGGAAAATTCTCCATATATTCTTATTGCCATGATTGAATGGTTATTAAGGCAATGCTTATTTCCTTGTATTATTTTATGTTGGTTCAAATTTTCTAGGGTTTGATTATCTCAAAATAATGTCGATAACCACTAATCTATTTGCGGGAGTGACATTTATAGAGATAGAAGACGTAATCCACAATAGGATCAAAAGAAGAATGAAGACGTCGGAAGTCAAGACGGTGAAGAAACGATGGCACGAAAACGCATGATCAAGTGAAGACATCAAGACATCGAAGATTCCGCAAGTTGGGGTATCACATAAATCACTAAAACAACTTATAGGTATCCCTAAACTTGTTTATGAATTATTAAGCTCAAGATTAGTCAAAGAAATATATTCGAAATCCATTAAAATGATGAAATAATAAAACAGATTTTTCAGAAGCATGTCGGTTATAACGGACCTTAGGTCAGTTATAACGGACATACATAAATATGGTTAAAAAGAACATGTCCGTTGTAACGGACATCCTGTCAGTTATAACGGAACTCAGGTCAGTTATAACGGACTTACAGTAACCGTGTTAATAAGAGCATGTCCGTTATAACGGACCTCAAGTCAGTTGTAACGGAGTATATTAGTTATAACGGACCTAAACACAGTTATAACGGACTTGTGAACTCACTTCAGAATAACCAATCATCCGTTGTAACAGAATCACCAATCCGTTGTAACGGACATATACTAACCGTTGTAACGGAAGTCTCTCAGTTATAACGGAACCACATAATAAATCTGAAGTGCAGTCACAAAAAGAGGTCGGTTATAACGGACCTAAACTCAGTTGTAACGGAGTAGGTCAGTTATAACGAACCTAAACTCGGTTATAACGGACTATGGAATTTTCGAATATATTGCCTGTAACGGCTAGTTTGACTTTGAGTCCGTTATAACGGACCTCAGGTCAGTTATAACGGACTATGCAGAAAAAAGCATATTAAGGGAAGGGTCTATGTGTTTTATAAATAGAACCCTTCCCTCATTCTCTCACATCATCTCAACCAATATATTTTCCCAATCAAAAGAGAGAATCCTAGCTTTAAATCTTGAGCTTAATCATCTAAACATTCTTAGAGATTATTGGATCCAATTTCGAATCCACTACTAAACGATTCCCAACTTGCGTGACCGATCACGACTAGTTCGTTAGTAGTAAATTGTAATAGGCTAGTTACTAATTGTAAAACCCGCCATTGATCGATAAATTCGTGTAAATCGATCAAGACAAACCTTGTAATTGTTTGAGTTGGGTATTCAATCGAAAGCCGAAAAGGCGCAAGGAAACCCCGGAGACGTAGGTACTTGAAAGTCGATTGAGCAAGTAGCCGGTGAGTTAAAGCTACAAAGCAACCACCTACCGAACTCCGTAAACAAATATCGCGTGTTATTTGTTTCGGTATTGTATTTCTTTCTCTAATTTATTTACCCTTCCGCACAAAATTGTAATTGTATCAATTACCGCGAAAATTGGACCGTAGGACTTCCTATTCACCCCCCTCTAGGTCTAAATTACACAACAATTGGTATCAGACCAAAATACTAACCGTCTCTTTGTGTAAGTGACAATTTGTATAACGATCATGGCCTTAATCGGTAATAGGACCCAAATTACATATCCCGATAGATTAGATGAAAATAATTGGAATCTTTGGAAGAGATGCATGTTAAATGTATTTACTATCCAAAAATTGAGATCGGTGGTGGAAAAAGGTTTTGAGGTTTACACGGTAAGAACCTCCGAAATCGACCCGACACGAAAAATATGCCACGGCACCGATCTCGATGTGACCGCCGACACATATGCTCAAAATCTTATTCTCACAAATATTGTCGGGTCACTTTCCATAATTGTGGATGGATGTACCACATCTCATTCTATGTGGCGAGCGCTCCTAGACCAATTTGAAGAAAATGATAGAATGAAGAGAACCAAATTAATGGGACTCGAACAATCATTTGATCGTTTTCGAATGATCGAGAATGAATCCGTAGATGATATGTACTCATGAATGACGCATATCAAAAACGGATTCATCGCTCTAGGAGAAACACTAACAAATTCTCGAGTTGTAGGTAAGCTAATTTGAGCTATGCCGTCGAATTGGGAAACTCTCCTCGTCGCCTTGGAAACCATGATGGCCACCCAAGACATTACTCCGGAAATTCTCGTAAGTTATCTCCGGAATTTCGAGACACGCATGAACCAACGAAGCAACAATATGGCGAGCACCTCATATTCCGAACATCAAGCCAACTTCGTTATCGACACGAACGAAAATAAAAACGAGATGTCCTTGTTGGTAAGGAGACACGAGGATTTAAAGGACCAAGAGCGCAAATTCAACGATGATCGAAAGTGCAAACACTTGAAACCGATGTGTTTTGAGTGCAAGAAAATGGGCCACACAACCGACACGTGTTGGACCATGCATCCCGAACACGCACCATGGAACAAACGCGAAGACAATCCAAGAGGTAAGGATAGAAAAGATTCGAGGTGCGAACGAAAACACGAGCCTAAAGACCAAACCGACAAAGGCAAAAATAAGATGAAGAAATCCGGAAAGACGAATGCCTTCATCGTCGATTCGGATCCATGTGGAGATTCGGAGTGCTCAAGCACATCCACCGACTCGGAATACCTATACGACAATGAAGGTGTGGATGTGGGACTAATGGCAAATACACCACCAAACGTAAATGACGTGGTTGAGCGAGCCATTCAAGAAATGCTCATGCAAAACACTCCTCTTCCGGAACCAATTGCCTATTTTGCCCCTCAAGTTGTTCCACAAACTTCCGACATCGATGCTTCGCATGACCCCGGTCATGAGGTAACCCTAAACTCTAAACTCAAATCAATTTCGATAAAGGAAGATTCTAGCTCATCCGATGAATCGGAAAGTGAGTTAGAATTTGACTCTCACAAGAGTCTAATGCGAGAAGTCAATCGACTTCGACAGAGTGAAATTGAGAAAGAGAGCACGATTCTAAATCTCGAGGCTAAGGTATCCTCTCTTGAGTTGTCGGTAAAGTCGCACAAAACACAACTAACCGAATTTAACGGATTTTCAAAATGCGAATGTCAAGCCTTAAAAAGCGAGACTTCCTCTCTAAAAGTCGAAATTTGAAATTTGAAATTTGTGAATAAGTCCTTGAAGAGTGCGTGTGTGTCTCTTGCACCATGCACTCCTTCATTGGACAAAGTCTTGGAGGTACAAAATCCCAATGATAAGACGGGTCTAGGATTTAAGAAGACTAACGGTCATAAACCTGTGTCTTCAAAATCTCAAGGTCACAAAGGTAAACGGGAGTACAATGCTAATACGAATCGCGAAAATGCTTTCATGTACCGCGATTCCAATAAGGGTAAAAGTGCTAAAATTAACCAATCTAAAAATGTTAGAAACTATAATAGGGTTAATCATTATGCACCTCACTCGTCTTATAGAGATAACCATACGGAACGAACCGAACGGTTGATCGCTGCCTTCTATCTCCTGTCACGTTGGTGACAATCCGCGAGTCCCACACGACGCGTCTTTCACCGTTTGTTGACTACGCCGGTTCACTCAAATCGTGTTCGTGCGTCCAAGCGTCACCACCGTCTTTCTCACTCGAGTCGATCACAATCGAAGAACCACAAACGTCGTTCCTCTACTTGTATCCACATTGATTCGTAAGACGTCGGTCGCGGATGCACCTGCCTAGATGATGCACCGGCGAACTTGCTCGATCTAATCGATTCTCTATCACTCGAGAAACTCTTTTCTCGATTTCTCTCTCTAAGCACCTTTTCACTCACTAAAGATCAAATCTGAATTTTCTCTTTTTCTCTTGTGTATTTGGCAGAATAATTGCTTAGAATTACATAGTAAGGAGAGAGAAAGTATCTTATTTATATCTAATAGGATCAGGATTAGCCAAAAGGCATGTATATCCAATATACACCCTTTCACACAGAAAACTGCATGAACCTGGTCAGTATTCTGTCCGGACGAAATTGATAAATTTCTCTGACAGAAAATCACCTAACATGAAAGTTGTATATAATCTAATTATCTACAAAACCCAATTTGGCCCAGCCCAATTGGAGTTCGTATGCAAAAGTTATGACTGTTTTACTAACTGTATGTCATACTGTTGCACCCTTTCGGTATTTCACATAAACGACACTGATACTTCGTTCATATGAAATATATTTCTACATGAAGGTTATAGATAATCTAATTATCTATCTAACCCAATTTGAACAATTCAAATCGGATTTTCCTACTGAAAGTAATGGCTACAAATGTATGCTTACATTCGTTCATCCACGTGTACACTTTTACGGTTGATCCGAAACTGTATTTCTTTCAGTCTCCCACTCAATTTCAGATCTACCTAAAAGGTACTCATGCATATCCAATACGCACGATTTTAGAGAATATAGCTCGCGTATCAAATACCAAGCTATGCACATCCAATGTGCCGATTTTATGATCAAGGCCGACTTAGTACGACTCGTTGTGTGACCATGTAGGTTCGACTTAACGATGGCAGTAGGTTGTTTCCAATGCCTACAAGCTCATGAGCGGGATCTAGTCACTCCATCATAGCTACCCATGTTAAACGAATAATGATTGTGATCATTGTGCCTATCTCGAATAGCGGTTACTAGGTCTCTTGTTTGCGATATCCGTTAATCAAAAGGCATGGTAATAGTCATCCTTATAATTTGATTAACTACACTTATTCCCCGATTCCGAGTTGAGTTAACAAATTTCAATCGATATTAAACATTAATATCATTGACCGTGACCACAGTTTTCGTTAATCGACTCATCGAGCGGCGCCTAAGAGATATCTCTATCTTTCGGAATAAACAATTCCTATCTTGGAGACTCACATTGAATTCCGTGTTTCGGACAATACCCAATGATGACCCTTTTAACTCCCTGTTACGGTGAGCGTAAGATCATATCAAAGCATTGTGTTACGCACGTAACGCAATCAATGATCCCCTCAAGTTTGAAGAACCTAAAACCCCATCCGTCGCAAGTCCATCTATAATGACTAAACCATGTCATGGTCTCGCGGCTTTGGTCATATCCAATACATGTAACCTAACATATATCTAAGTTCCCGATTCGACAAGCACCTTGTCCCATGATTAGCAAAACATAATCATCTCCTCGGCTAACGTACTAGTGTACGCGTTCAGTCTATTATCTGATAATAGAAATGCTTCTCTCTTAAGCAAGTTGATCCGCGACTATGGATGTTTAGAAATGACACTTTAAGTGTGATGGTTTTGCTGCACATGGTCCTCAACCATGTCGACGTCCACACAAGTTCAAATCAAGGTTCATGTAATCATATTACACAACCCAGCACACAGTTTTCATATAAGATAGATGCAAAAATGAAAAAAAAAAATTTAATTCTGAAATTGCATTACTATAAGATAAGTTTGGGGTGATACAACGTTTACTAATCTATTAGACTAATCTCGTCCTACGAAACTATCGTTTTAGATAACTGACTACTCTCTTCCTCCTCTAGGTATCTCAAACCTATAGCTTTCGCATGATAATCGTGCTTAGCTTGCGAGAGTGGCTTAGTAAACGGGTCCGCAACATTCCTGTCAGTATCAATCTTTTCAATGATCACATCCTTTCTTTGCAAAATCTCACGGATCAAGTGAAATTTTCTGAGTATGTGTTTGGAGCGGTGATGTGCCCTCGGTTCCTTGGACTGTGCTATTGCTCCAGTATTGTCGCAATACACAACTACAGGTTCCAAGATACTCGGGACTACTCCAAGTTCGGTCACAAATTTCATGATCCATACCGCCTCCTTTGCCGCTTCGGAAGCCGCAATATACTCCGATTCAGTTGTAGAGTCTGCTATCGTGGGTTGTTTGGAACTCTTCCAAACTACCGCTCCACCATTTAGACAAAACACGTATCCGCTTTGTGATCGAAAGTCATCGACACATGTTTGGAAACTGGCGTCGGTATATCCATTGATGACCAACCCGGATGTCTTTCCACCATAAATTAGAAATTGATCCTTAGTTCTTCGTAAGTACTTAAGGATGTTCTTTACCGCGATCCAATGCATATCCCCTGGATTAGATTGATAACGCGAAACGACGCTCAATGCATACGACACATCGGGGCACGTACATATCATGGCATACATAATTGATCCAACCGCCGAAGCGTATGGAACAATACTCATCACATTCTTATCTTCGCTCGATGTCGGACATGGAGCTTTGGAATACGATATGCCACTCGACATTGGAAGAAGTCCTTTCTTCGAATTTTGCATTGAAAACCGTTTCAACACTTTGTCGATGTACGTGCTTTGACTCAGGCCGAGTAACTTCTTGGATCTATCTCTATAAATCCTCACGCCTAATATATAAGCGGCCTCGCCCAAATCTTTCATAGCGAAACGAGTATTTAAATACTTCTTAACATCCGTAAGCATCGGAATGTCGTTTCCTATGATCAAGATGTCGTCTACATATAGTACAAGAAATACTACACGGCTCCCACTAACCTTCTTGTATACACAAGGTTCTTCTACGTTTTTCACGAAATTATATTCTCGTATAACTTCATCGAAACGTATGTTCCAACTCCGAGAAGCTTGCTTCAATCCATAAATGGATCGTTGCAACTTGCACACTTTATCCGGACTCTTTGAATCGACAAAACCCTCGGGCTGTGTCATGTACACATCCTCTTCTAAGTTCCCGTTAAGGAATGCGGTTTTGACATCCATTTGCCAAATCTCGTAGTCATAATACGCAGAGATTGCAAGTAAGATCCGTATGGATTTAAGCATTGCTACGGGTGAAAACGTTTCTTCATAGTCTACACCATGAATTTGTTTGAAACCTTTCGCCACAAGCCGTGCTTTATAAGTGTTTACATTCCCATCCATGTCAGTCTTCTTCTTGAAGACCCATTTACATCCAACTGGTTTAACCCCGGGAGGTGGATCAACCAAGTTCCAAACTTGATTATCGTACATGGATTGAATCTCGGATTTCATGGCAGTTTGCCATTTATTGGAATTCTCGCTTTTCATAGCCTCGCGATAGGATGTCGGTTCATCATCTATGAATTCGACTTCATCGTCATTTGCCACGATAAAACCAAATCGTATAGGCTCTTGACGAATCCTACCCGATCTACGAATTGCGCCTTGTGCACTTGACTCCGGATCCTCAACATTTGAGGAAACCGGATCAACGTTCATCGGTTCGACATTCGTTTGCGGGTCTCGAATTTCTTCGAGATCTATTTCAGTCCCATTCACTCGCCTAGAGATAAAGTCCTCCTCAAGGAAGACTCCTCTTCGAGCTACGAAAACTTTATTTTCGATTGGAAGATAGAAATAATATCCTTTTGTTTCCTTAGGATACCCGACAAATAAACATTTTTCAGATTTGGGTTCGAGCTTATCCGAAATCAATTTTCGAACATATGCTTCACAACCCCAAATCTTAACAAAAGACAACTTTGGAGATTTTCCAAACCACATCTCATATAGCGTCTTTTGTACCGATTTAGAAGGTATGCGGTTCAATAAGAAAGCCGCTGTCTCTAGGGCATATCCCCAAAACGATTTTGGAAGGGAAGTTTGACTCATCATGGATCGAACCATGTCTAACAAGGTCCGATTCCTCCTCTCGGACACGCCATTCCATTGTGGCGTTCCTGCCGGAGTCCATTGTGGAACAATTCCACAATCTTTTAGATGATCTTCAAACTCATAGCTCAAATATTCGCCACCTCGATCCGATCGAATGGCTTTAATTTTCTTGCCAAGCTGATTTTCAACTTCGTTTTGAAACTCTTTGAACTTTTCAAAGGTCTCCGCTTTAGTACGCATCAAATAGATATATCCATATCTACTATGATCGTCCGTAAACGTAACAAAGTATCGATATCCTCCTCTTGCCTTGATGCTCATCGGTCCACACACATCGGAATGTATGAGTTCCAATAGATCGTTGGACCGCTCTAAGACCTTGGAGAATGGTGCCTTTGTCATCTTGCCAAGCAAACAAGATTCACAATTCCCAAATGAATCAAATTCAAATGAGTCTAACATTCCATCTTTATGGAGTCTAGCAATGCGTTTCTCATTCACGTGACCGAGACGACAATGCCAAAAGAAAGTCTGATTATCAACTTTAGGTTTAATCCTTTTCGCATTAACGTTATACATGGACTCACTATTTTCGTGATCGAAATTCAACACATAAAGACCATTTTCTAACAGAACATTTCCATAGATAATAGAATCCTTACATATCGAAAACTCATTATTCCTAATAACGAATTCATAACCATCATTGGCTAGTTTTGACACACTTATTATGTTCTTGCATAATGTTGGTACATAGTAACAATTATTTAGTACTAATATAAGTCCACTAGGCAAAGTCAAATTAACTACTCCTACGGCAAACGCAACAACTCTTGCTCCATTCCCGACGCGTAGATCGACTTCACCCTTTTCCAACCTACGACTATTTTGTAGAACCTGCATATTTCGACAAATATGAGTCCCACATCCGGTATCCAATACCCAATTAGTCATAGTTTAAATATTAACTTCAATAACGTTAATACCTGAGAGGCCGGTTGCTGAAACCGCCTTGCCCTTCTTCACCTCCTCGAGGTAAGACTTGCAATCACGCTTCCAATGTCCAGCCTTGTGACAATGGTAGCATGTCTCATCCTTGGATTTCTCCTTTCCCTTTTTATTCGGCTTCGAACGTTTCTTAGCCGAATCGCCCTTGGACTTTGATCTCTTACGATCCTTATTCTGAATTGTGAGAACATTCCCGGCAACTCTTGCCCTGTTCTCTCCGGACGACTTCAATGTCTCCGATTCAAAATTCTTGAGCATTCCGTGAAGCTCAGGGATCGTCTTATCCATCGAATGCATGTGATAGTTAGTCACGAACGGAGAAAACATTGAAGGAAGTGCACACAAGATCAAATCTTGTTGCATAATCTTCGACAATTTATCGAAGACCCCGAAGGCATCTTGCAGTTTACCAACTCTTCGAGCGTACTGAACCGTTCAATACGCTCCTGCTCTTGGAACATTTCCTTGAGCACAACGTTTATCGAGTATGCATCCGAGTCCTCAAACTGTTTTTGAAGACTAGCGTCCATACATGCCAACATGAGGCACGTAACGTCATTTGAGTCCTTCATAAGTTTCTCAAACGTGGCCTTTTCATCGCCGTAGCATCGGGGCACGGTTCTACTAATTTCGTATCCAATACGTGACTCTTGCCCTCTTGCCTGAGAACTATTCCCAGGTTTCGATGCCAGTCTAAGTAGTTCCGACCCACTAACTTTTCCTTTTCTAATACCGATCTAATCGATAAGGTGTTGGTGTTACTAGAAGACGTATTCTACAAATGATAAAAGATTGATTACTAACGTTGCGTACTTATCTTATAGGCTTATATGATGATTATATGACAGTGCTAATTTATCGAATCGATAACCCTCATACCGATACGGGACTCCAAGTCCATAACACTCAAGACCCATATTTTACGATCCTCCCATAAGTGACTATGGCCGACAAATGAGATCTCGATATTTTAGATAGGATTATATCCAATCGTATCCAATACGACTCTCGTTCCTTTATAGAATTTCGGTGACGAATCGTATCCAATACAATCAATGTTCCGTGTGTGCATTCTATTTATGCCCCGAACTCCAATCGGATTGGCTTGGACGGTTAAGTCACAACCATGTCCAACGTATCGTTCAATTGAACTACTCACGTGCCCGACTATGGCCTGAAACCACGTGAGTCCCCAATTAACGCTTACCACCCGCACCAATATATACAATAGTACGTGCCCGACTATGGCCTGAAACCACGCACTATGTCATATCAATCTCGATGGTTGTGGATATGGAAGGCATTTCCATGACTTAAATATTATGAGGGATCATGCCATTGCATGTTTCTAAATTCGTGACATAATCATATTATATCACTATCACAAGATTTTCGATATGCATATGATTTTATTTGGGAGTCTAATTATTCTAAATAATTATCTAATTATATGCTAGTATGATTGATGCCGATCAAATCGATATAAAGAACTCAAAATTCCAAGTTTTGTAGCCAAAGTTATCACAAAAACAAAATCAGCAACCAGAAACCAGTCCGTTATAACGCACCATAGTCCGTTACAACGGACCTCCAGTTTCCTTGGCACTCCGTTATAACGGAACTCCAGTCCGTTACAACGCTATTTAATCGGGTGATTGCCCAAAATTGCCATAAACATGTCCGTTATAACGCAACATAGGTCCGTTATAACGCTATTTTCTGCAAATCTTTGTCCAAATTTCCAGTAACCAGTCCGTTATAACGCAACACAATGTCCGTTACGACGGACCATCTACGTAGACTTCCGTTACAACGGACTATGTCCGTTACAACGGACTCTAAAAGACACCCTAGGCATCCTCGCATCCTCGTATCGTACACAGGGTCCGTTACAACGGAACTCCAAGTCCGTTGTAACGGACTATGTGATACTGGCAAATTTTCCCCAATTCATGTACCCTATACAGTGTCCGTTACAACGGACAAACCAGTCCGTAATAACGGACTATGCGATTTTTGCGCCGTTCAGCCTGTTTTCGCTCGTTTCCAAAACGATCAATCATGAAACCTTTTCACGATCATTCCTAGATACTCTCAATCAACTTTTGATCGATCTCTAACGAATTTCACTTGTGATTTTAATGGAATTTGACGTTCTCTACATGTAACATCATGCAAACGGGTACAAACTTTGATAACCCGTGCGTATATCGAATATACGACTATGATTCGACCCTCGAATCGATGGCGATCGCTCTGATACCACTGATGGGAAATATCCCCGACTCCGGGCCCGCGCAGCGGAATGAAGACCCGGTCCGGTTCCCTTCTTCCCGAGATCACGCCATGACTTCGAGGGTACGATGCAATTAGAAGGACAGATTCATACCGGTGCAAAATTGATTGCACTCGAAGGGTTGATCGCTGCCTTCTATCTCCTGTCACGTTGGTGACAATCCGCGCGTCCCACACCACACGTCTTTCACCATTTGTTGACTACGCCGGTTCACTCGAATCGTGTTCGTGCGTCCAAGCGTCACCACCGTCTTTCTCACTCGAGTCGATCACAATCGAAGAACCACAAACGTCGTTCCACTACTTGTATCCACGTTGATTCGTAAGACGTCGGTCGCGGATGCACCTGCCTAGTTGATGTACCGGCGAACTTGCTCGATCTAATCGATTCTTTATCACTCGAGAAACTCTTTTCTCGATTTCTCTCTCTAAGCACATTTTCACTCACTAAAGATCAAATCTGAATTTTCTCTTTTCTCTTGTGTATTTGGCAGAATAATTGCTTAGAATTACATAGTAAGGAGAGAGAAAATATCCTATTTATATCTAATAGGATCAGGATTAGCCAAAAGGCATGTATATCCAATATACACCCTTTCACACAGAAAACTGCATGAACCTGGTTAGTATTCTGTCCAGACGAAATTGATGAATTTCTCTGACAGAAAATCACCTAACATAAAAGTTATAGATAATCTAATTATCTACAAAATACAATTTGTCCCAACCCAATTGGAGTTCGTATGCAAAAGTTATGACTGTTTTACTAACTGTATGTCATACTGTTGCACCCTTTCGGCATTTCACACAAACGACACTGATACTTCGTTCATATGAAATATATTTCTACATGAAGGTTATAGATAATCTAATTATCTATCTAACCCAATTTGAACAATTCAAATCGGATTTTCCTACTGAAAGTAATGGCTACAAATGTACGCTTACATTCGTTCATCCACGTGTACACTTTTACGGTTGATCCGAAATTGTATTTCTTTCACGGGGATCCAATGGCTACTTCTATAAGGTGAGTTCACCACATGTCGCTAATAACCAACAACGTACTCCCAAACAATTCACAAGCACACAACGATTTAACAAATCAAATAATAGTTGTGCTAAGCCGACAAAGCCGATAACTCAACCGAAAGATTACTTGAACCACTTCCAATCTCACTTTGTCAAGAGTTCGGAAATCACAAATAAACCGACTCACGTATTTGGCAACTATTGTTGCAATATGGGACATATCTCAACGGGTTGTCCCCTTCGAAAATCGCAACCAAATTCCACTTGGTTATGGCTTCGAAAAGATCGAAACATGGCTAGCACGTCCACCTCAAATGGGGTGTGTCCGAAAGGTACTTAAAGTCATGTTTCCGCACTCCCTCATCCATGTTTAAAATTGGCCACAATTTGAGGGGGGAGTGCTAATACAAGAATTTGCATCACTAAACTCGGATTTAGTTGATTCGGATATCTTGACCATTTTCTTTTCTTGATAATTCAATCATCTATACACTTACAAAAAGACGAGAAAGGTATTTTGACTAGTATGTAGGTATGCTAAATGAAAAACGAATCGGGAAGACGCAATAATGTTAAATAAATATGCGTACCAAACTCAACATCATCACCTTGCACTATCAAGGGAGCTAATGTCTCGACATAAATGCATGTTGAGAAGTGTCACTCGAGGAGTCATGTGTTTTAGATCAAGACTCGAGTCCGTGGCTCGAGCTAGGTATGCATTCTCTTGAGAATTACATTTGAGTTTCAAAATTTATTAAGTTTTTGGCTATTTTTGAATACATCGCAAAGGTTGAAATTTTTTGTTAAAACCTATTGTACACTAAATATCTTTTCATACATCTTTACAAAATGAAAAGAATTTTTTTTTTCAAACATCATTTTGCGAAATTCATCTATATACAAGCCTAAAATTACAAAAAAGCAACGACTTAGGGGGAGCTTGTATGTAGGGGGAGCTTCTCGTATGATTACGCTTCATTCCCTTTTGATCCTTTTCAAAAAGGAGGAGAAGAGAAAATCATATGGAAAGTTACTCGGTAATCGATTGAACTCTCCAAATCGACATTATATTGAAATGAATCAAAACGGAATTAAAAAGAACATGTCCGTTGTAACGGACATCCTGTCAGTTATAACGGAACTCGGGTCAGTTATAACGGACTTACAGTAACCGTGTTAATAAGAGCATGTCCGTTATAACGGAGCTCAAGTCAGTTGTAACGGAGTTCAGTTATAACGGACCTAAACTCAGTTATAACGGACTTGTGAACTCACTTCAGAATAACCAATCATCCGTTGTAACGGACTCACCAATCTGTTGTAATGGACATATACTAACTGTTGTAACGGAAGTCTCTCAGTTATATCGGAACCACAGAATAAATCTGAAGTGCAGTCACGGAAAGAGGTCGGTTATACCGGACCTAAACTTAGTTGTAACGGAGTAGGTCAGTTATAACGGACCTAAACTCGGTTATAACGGACTATGAAATTTTCGAATATATTGCCTGTAACGGCTAGTTTGACTTTGAGTCCGTTATAACGGACCTCGGGTCAGTTATAACGGACTATGCAGAAAAAAGCATATTAAGGGAAGGGTCTATGTGTTCTATAAATAGAACCCTTCCCTCATTCTCTCACATCATCTCAACCAATATATTTTCCCAATCAAAAGAGAGAATCCTAGCTTTAAATCTTGAGCTTAATCATCTAAACATTCTTAGAGATTATTAGATCCAATTTCGAATCCACTACTAGACGATTCCCAACTTGCGTGACCGATCACGACTAGTTCGTTAGTAGTAAATTGTAATAGGCTAGTTACTAATTGTAAAGCCTGCCATTGATCGATAAATTCGTGTAAATCGATCAAGGCAAACCTTGTAATTGTTTGAGTTGGGTATTCAATCGAAAGCCGAAAAGGCACAAGGGAACCCCGGAGACGTAGGTACTTGCAATCAATCGAGTCGGTCGATTGAGCAAGTAGCCGGTGAGTTAAAGCTACAAAGCAACCACCTACCGAACTCCGTAAACAAATATCGCGTGTTATTTGTTTCGGTATTGCATTTCTTTCTCTAATTTATTTATGCTTCCGCACAAAATTGTAATTGTATCCATTACCGCGAAAATTGGACCGTATGACTTCCTATTCACCCCCCTCTAGGTCTAAATTATACAACATTTTCTTGTATTGGGTAAGGACATAGCTATAAATAGAGGGGCTAGGCTCGAGTTTTTATTCATTCCAACAAGTATAAACAATTGTATTCTCTCTTTCTCCAGTACAGTAAAATAGTTTGAATGCCGGCGGCCGTGGTTTTTTCCCTTCGGGGTTTCCACGTAAAAATACTTGTGTCTGTGTGTTGTTATTGCGTGTTTGTTTGCGGCAACGATCCTAACAAGTGGTATCTGGGCAAAGGTTAAGGTTCGAGCAGACGAGAGATGGGCAAGAACAAGGTTTCGGTATGCCGGTTTGATGGGCGAGACTTCGGTTACTGGAAGATGCAAGTAAAAGCGTTGCTATGCCAGAAGGACCTAGAAGAGGCGCTATTCGAGACAAGGCCGGAAAGTATCACGGACGAAGGCAAGTGGAAAAAGATGAACCGCAAGGCGCTAAACTATATCCAATTATTGCTGGCCAAGAACGTGGCGTTCAACGTAGCGAAGGAGACGCGGGGTCATGAAGGCGCTGTCCAACATGTACGAGAAACCATCTTCACTAAACAAGATGCACCTAGTGCGCCGCCTTTTCAATCAGCGAATGACGGAGGGCGGATCTGTTGCGGAGCATCTAAATGTTTTTCAGGTTATTTCAAACCAATTGGACTCTTTCAAATTTAACCTTGGTGATAAGATGAAGTCACTCATGCTACTGTCATCTCTCCCGGAGAGCTGGACGACGACGGTAGACGTTATCGGCGTTAAGGAGGATCTAACTTTTGAGGAAGTGCGAAACCGCATCTTGAATGACGACATTCGGTGAAAGGAGCGGAGCGAAGCCTCGAGTTCCTCGGGTTCGGCGTTGAATTTAGAGAGTCGGGGCCGCGAAGGCCAGAGGAGCAACTGTTGGTTAATTCTAACCTAGAGGGGGGGTGAATAGGTAATCCTAGTGTACAATTTTCACAAGATGAACATTTAATCATAAATTTTTAATAAAGCAAAATAGCATGACATGACAAATATTCATGATAACAACACCAAACATACGCATAACAACACTACGAAATAACATGCAACAACAAACATGCTTCTTACTATATGCAAAATAAAGATTTACTATAGAAAATATGCTCTAATGAGCTAAGGCCATAACTAGGGTCGGTTGGATAGGTCTAGAGGTTCGGGCCGTCCGGATTATACTCGGGCGGTGCATCTTCGGAGAGGTTCCATGGTTCGTTCGAAGTCCTCACCCTAGGATCTCCTTGATTTCTACGTTTGCGCGTTGGTGTTGGTGTAGGTGCGGTGTCGGACGGTTGGGCCCACTCGGAAGGAGTATTCAGAAATTTGTAGAGGTTAGGATCTTCCTCCAAAATCCAATTTTCGATTAGGGTAGGGATTCGTCCTCCTTGGCGAGAGTAATCAAATTGCCCTATTTTCTTGTCGGAGTACTTAAGGCGAGTGAGA
Organism: Luzula sylvatica; assembly: GCA_946800325.1. Classification (NCBI taxonomy): domain Eukaryota; kingdom Viridiplantae; phylum Streptophyta; class Magnoliopsida; order Poales; family Juncaceae; genus Luzula; species Luzula sylvatica. The sequence goes on along the minus strand of OX326956.1, from coordinate 68,657,113 downwards.
TGCTCGTGAGACCCTAGATTTGTGGGATCGGCACGTCCGAGGTCCCATTGATTGGTTGGAATTTCGATGTCCAATTGGTCGCATGCCAATGCAATTATGCTTCCATATGGGAGAGTGGAAAGCTTGAGGCGCATGGTTGATTCCATGCGCTTGAGAATGAGATTGGGAATGTGGATAGGGTCTTCACTTGCGTACCATAGGCGATAAAGAAGGGTGATGTTCCGTTTGTCGAAGTTTGATTTGAGTTTATAGATGGGTGTTAAGATATTATTATCGATTTGCCAAACGAAGCGGAGAGGTGCCGAGAGTTGAGTGGCCGATGCGATTTGACCCGAAATGTATGGATCTATTTTATTAAACACAAATCTGACGTGTTTAATGTGTTCAAAAGGTGGAAGGCAGAAGTCGAGACCGACATCGTCTTGAAGCCGAAATGCTTAAAGTCGGATAATGGAGGGGAGTACGACAGTGCAGAGTTCAGAGGATTTTGCGCGGAACAAGGAATCAAGCAGATTCGGACGGTTCCAAATCGACCTCGGCAGAACGGGGTGGCAGAACGCATGAATCGAACTCTGAATGAACGGGCAAGGGCGCTGTGATTGCACGCGGGATTGCCGAAGATGTTCTGGGCGGATGCGGTTAGCACGGCCGCATACCTTTTCAACCGTACTCCGATGAAATTCCTCAACCTCGAGCTACCTGAAGAGAAATGGAGAGGAAAGAAGATTTCTCTTGGTCATTTGCGAATTTTTGGGAGCATCTCGTATGTCCATATCAACGCAGAGAAGAGGGACAAACTAGACGCGAAGGCCCAAAGATGTGTGTTCATTGGTTATGGATCAAACTACTTCGGTTATCGATTTTGGATCGAAGAAGGTCGAAGAATAATTCGGTCAAGAGGCGCAACCTTTAATTAAGGGGAACTCTACAAGAACAGGTTCGGTTCCGGAGGCGAATCGAAACCGGAGGAGAGTGTCCATCGGGGGTTACTTCAGAAGAAGGGAATCGACTACACGGAGGTGTTCTCGCCGGTGGTGAAGCTGACAACTATTCGCATGGTGTTAAGTATTGTAGCAGTGGAGGATTTGCACCTCAAGCAAATGGATGTCAAGACGGCGTTCCTTCATGGCGATTTGGAGGAGGACCTCTATATGGTGCAACATGAAGATTTCGAGATCCCGGAAAAGGAAGATCTTGTGTGCAGGCTCAGGAAAAGTATGTATGGTATAAAGCAGGCTCCAAGACAGTGGTACAAGAAGATCGACAAGTTCAAGAACTGCACGGAGGAGAAGAAGAGGATGGAGAACGTGCCGTATTCATCGGCAGTGGGTAGCCTAATGTACGCCATGGTGTGCACGAGACCCGACATTTCCCATGCAGTGGGAGTCGTGAGCCGGTTCATGGTGAACCCCGGCATCGAGCACTGGGAGGCGATTAAGTGGCTACTCAGATACTTGAAGGGCACCGCAAGCATGGCGTTGTGCTACAAGAAAGGTGGCACGAGTTTGCAAGGATTTGTAGATGCTGACCTAGGAGGTGATGTGGATAGTCGGAAGAGCACTTCCGGTTATGTCTTCACGATGGGAGGCACGGCGGTGAGTTGGATGTCCATCCAACTGAAGTATCACTACATCCGAGAACTTGTGAATGACGGGGTCTTATCGCTGGAGAAGATCCAAGGTGCCAAGAACGCTGCAGATATGTGGATCAAGGAAGTCCCCACCGACAAGCTGAGGCTGTGCGTCGCCTCAGTGGGGCTGGTCATGTAAGCTGTGGGAGCTGTAGCCGGGCTCAAGGAAGTCCCGCTCGGTACGGGAGAAAGAAGATTGGTGCAAAAGTCTCCAAGTGGGAGATTGTTATGGTATGGAAACTTTTGGAAATACGAGGATTAGGAAATTGGAAAAAGGAAATCTTGATGAGATAGGAAAATTCTCCATATATTATTATTGCCATGATTGAATGGTTATTAAGGCAATGATTATTTTCTTGTATTATTTTCTTGTATTGGGTAGGGGCTTAACTATAAACAGAGGGGCTAGGTTAGAGTTTTTATTCATTCCAACAAGTACAAATAATTATATTCTCTTTTTCTCCAGTATAGTAAAATAGTTTGAGTGTCGGCGGCCGTGATTTTTTCCCTTCGGGATTTCCACGTAAAAATAATTGTGTCCGTGTGTTGTTCTTGCGTGTTTGTTTGCGGCGACGATCCTAACAGGATCATCTCTTTGATCCTTGTTTGTGATCCAAACGAAGAAAGAGTTAGCAAAGGAGGCTGTTGAAGAATGCGGGCGTGGTAGACGTAGTGAAAGCACAAGGAAAAACGTACAACCCTTCGTTAGTGATCAATTTCACTAGGTATGGTTTGTATGTTTTCATCATGTTCGTGCATCGAAACGATGACATGATCTTGGATTAGGGAACTGGACCGGTCCCTTCATTCCGCCGTGCAGGGCTCGGGGTCAGCGATTTCCAACAGTGGCATCAGAGCGACCGTCATCGATTCGATTGTCGAATCATACACATATAAGTGTTATACGCATGCATGCATAAATTTTGATAAATTTTGATATTTTGAAATTAAGGTTTCGAAGAAGAATCACAAGTAAAACTCATTAGAGATCAATCATATGATGATATAGTATCTAGGAGTGATCGTGAAAGAATTTTACAATTCGTCATTTTGGAAACGATCGTGAGAGAGAGAGAGAGAGAGAGAGAGTCATTTTTTTAATGTATATGTATACATAAAAAATGGGCCAATTTACAAGCCCAACCCGCATCTGAAACCCGCAATCTGCGTGGCACCAAATCCCAACCCGCGAACCCGACCCGCCCGCATTCCTCCCTCTCTCTCTCTCTCTCTCTCTCTCTCTCTCTCTCTCTCTCGTTTCTGATTTTCTCTTCTATTCTCTTCTGGTGAGTGGCAATTAGGGTTTGCTCCACTGGCGATGCGGCGACTCGGTTTTCTCTCCTTTGGCGACGCGTCGACCTAACTGGGACTGGCGACGGAATTTCTCTTATGTTCTCCTTCTCTTCAGTTTGCTCGAGTGATTTTTGACGGTATTTCTGGATTAGGATTTTCTCTTCACGTTTTCTCGACTGGTTTTGGGATTTCAGGCATCTACACGTTTTCTCTTCGGTTTGTTATTTTGCATATTCTCTTTCTCTCTCGATTTAACATAGTTTTTCACTCGAATTTGAGTTCAAATTGAATTTGGGACTGAAATTGATTGTCGATTTCACAATTTGATCGTAAATTGGACTGAAATTGATTGTAATTTGTTTTGTAAATTGATTATTGATCGTAATTGGTTGTAATACTGGGCGAAAATCGATTTGGGGCTGAATTTGAGTTTAGTTCTCTGCTGCCATATTGATTGTCCAAATTTGGGGTTGTAATTTAGTTAATAATTATGTCGTAATTGATTGTAATTTGGGACCGTAATTTGGGGCAAAAATTTGGGATTGTAATATGTCGTAATTGATTATGTCGTAATTGGTTGTAAATTAAAATTGATTGTAATGTCTTACTAATTGATTTTGATTATTAATTTGATAATCGTTTATGTCGAAATTGATTATAGATATTGTTCACATTAGTTAATAATTATGTTAACATTATTTTATTACTAGGTATATCATGTCTATTTTCGATTCTCAAAAAAGAAAAAAAATAACAGATTTATTTTTCAATTTGACTTTGCATGCGTGAAATCGTTGGACCGGCCCTAACAAGAATATCTTTTTTGTTGTTGAAGAAAATAGAGTAGGTTCTTATGTCATGCTTCTATTATATTCCATTTATATTGATTAAGTTAATACAAGTAAGAGGTATTTGCCCTAAAGTTTAAAAACACTACTCGTAAATACCTCTATTACATACTTATATTAACAAGAATATCTTATTAAAAATTATTATTTGTTGGGTTATTTGTTGGGTTTTTTCTTTTTCTACATATACGTAAGCATTATCACACCATGCATATCATGCATGAATATATGATCGATCATATCCAAGACCATCCATATATTTGCTCGTGCATTATGGAATTTATATCCTCACACTGTTTGGAGATGACAATCATTTCACAATTATCATTACTTTGAAATGTAGGAAAATATACAAGTAGGCGAGAAATTAAACAGAGATTATGGGAGGGTACTAGGAAAATGCAGATATAATAAAAATAAAATATATTGGCGAGTCAAATGGGGTGATTAAGGCTCGCAAGATAGCTGTGTGCGTCTAATAAACAGTCCACGAGTCACAAAAGTCCTCGAGCCAGCTCATTTTGTTTGACAAATTTATATCTTCATTTTCAACCATAACAACTCAACTACTAATCTTAATTTCCTAATTTCTAAGTTTTTAATATCATCTACTCGTCATTCACGTTCATATATACAAACTAAGTAATCCTCGTCAATAATATTTGGTTCTCATTGAGAGGTATGTACGGGTCTATGATTGACTTATTTTTTGCAGTCCATATCGTTTTAAAACAATTAAAAGACTAGTAGAAAAAACGTTTCTTAAACAAGAAAAAAAGGTGATTTATCCCCTTAACTTGTTGATGTATTAGTAATAAATAATAAATACATTAAATTTTAAATCATATTAAATGATAAACGCGTTAAATACGAAACATTATTATGTGGTAAAACAATTAAAATTGATTTCTCACTCATTAATGTTATTTTGATTATTATTTATTATATTGTTGTCAATATTTTAAATAGCGAAACAACGGCGCCTAGCATTTTACAATTTTCGTAACAGTTAGCGTAAAACAGGTGGTTTATCGGCGCTATGCATTTGTAGCAGGTTGTATTTGTGGTAATCTATTTTTTATGTAACCATAAAACATAAAAGTACAATTCATCACCATGATATTAACATATTTGACATAAAAAGAAAAATACGAAAATATGAAATATTCAAAAGTCACTAAAAGCTTACAATATTTGTTTAAAGATATGAACATAATTAAGTTAAAAATAAATATAATACAATATTTTTTTTTAAAAAAAACACCCAACTCATATCTACAATGAAACTTAAAATTAACTAAAAATATACGAGAACATAATTAATCATCACACAATGAACTTTTCACATCGATCATATCGTCATGTTTTTTTCTTCTAATTCCTCGCGCATAAAGATGATGAATCAAAATTCTCATCGTCCTCCAAGTCAACAATATTTTTCTTTTTCTTTGAAGGTTTTGAACTATAAAAGATGTTTGGCCTCAACTTTTCCTCGGATTGAAATTTCTTTGAGCGTCGACTCTTATTATTTTGCTTTGTAGTGTTCAACTTCTTTTTCTAGAGTTTTCACGTTTGTTTTATTTATTTCGTTTGCAATATTGTCATGACTCGCATATAAGATAATTTGTCAATTCGTAACTCAGTTGGTTAAGTGTTTAATACAAAAAAAATGATATGTTGTGAAAGTTTTTCTTCATTAATTCTAAAAAAATATATAAAATAATTTAATAAAACTAAATTTGGACCGATAAAAATAAAAATACAGTGCACCGATATGCGCATTAAAGTATATATGCTAATACTGAATGCTTCATCGCTATAACGGGCAAAAATGCTACGCAAAGAATAAGCCGTTAGCTTCTTCTTTTTGGAAGGATTTCCACTATTCACTGATCCTTGTGATATATTTATGTCAAAATTATTATATCACGTACATTTTATGTATAATTTATTTAATTCAGCAACAATGATGATAACACTATTGTAACTCGGTATTGGTCAATTGATTATGCGCGAAAAGATATTTTCTCTTATTATTCGGTACAATTCTCTTTTTGTGGACTTAATAATTCTATAATTGTACAGAAAAAATGATGTATTATTTGAGTTTCTCTTTTTTATAACTTGTCTTAATTTTTGTAACAAATTTTTAATCAATTGTCGTATTAAATCGTACCGTCTAAAAAATCTGATTAGGACGATATAGAATATTGACTTGATCGAAAATAGTTTAAAAATAAGGACACTTAAATAATTACAAGAAATGACCTTATTAGAAAATCAATGAATTATTAAATAATAATTCAGATTTTTTTTTTTTTTGAAAAAGCTTGGAGTGAGCTCTTACGTCTCACGTCCATTGCATAATAATAATTCAGATCTATCACAATGTATTATCAGCTGAAACATTTGAGCGAAAAGTTAAAAGGTGGAGTTAATTTTGACACATAAAATCAATAAGAGTTAATAGATGGTCAAAATTGCCTTTAACAAAAAAAATCAAATTAATTTACCTCAACTTATAAGTCAAAATATTAGTTATTATGTATAAAAAATATAAAGGGCAGGAATTTGGATTAAAAAAAAAAGATGCTATGAGCACGTTGTAGGAGTGGAAACATGCAGAAAAGGCCCCTTGAAAATGCACGTCCCTCATTGGTGGATCTGGTCTTCATGTGGTCACCCTTACTAGAGACTCATTTCCACCCTCCATTAATTATATTTGCTTTATTAAACAAACCATATTTATCTCATTTAATATACTTTGATCAAAGAAAAATTCAATTTTATATTTGAAGATTGCCGCCCAGTTAGGGCGTCGGTCTTCAAAGACCTATCTTCTTTTTAATTTTATTAATTAAAATCATAAATTCTGTGGTTAAGTTCCATGAATTTCAATTAAGATTTTCTATTCAATAAAAGAAAACATTAATATATATTGTGTAGGTTTCATGAATCTTGTAGTTCATATTTTATTAGATATCACTTATTAAGAATTTTTTTTTTTTTTTTTGAGAAAAACTTATTAAGATATTTAGTGCTAACCATGTTCTTTATTTTCCTTTTCTTTGTCTCCACATGTCAATGTCTCAATGGAAAAGAATGGCATCATTCCATAGACTATGGGTTAATTTCTAAATACATTTTTTTTTCAAATGATTTTATCTCTTAGATGACTTTTAGGATGCTTATATATAATTAACTTTAAATGTAACTTTTAGGGTTTGGTCCAAATAATGTCAAGCTTGTCAAAAAATCGAATAAATTGTTTGTTTTTCTTTCCCCGTATGTGTGTATACACGTGTCCTCATTAATTTACTAAAACCATAATCAGTGCATAGTTTATATGGAGAAAATGTCTTGAATGTGAATCGAGGTTGTTTGTTTGTTTCTACAATTTCGTGAATTAGATAAGAAGCTTAGGCTTATCTTGCTTCACCAAGATCATGACATTCAAGATTGAGACATATACGACTAATTACAAACCTAATCTTGTGCAATGCAAGCATAATTTTCTATATATATATATATATATATATATATATATATATAGGGGAGTTCTATCATACACCCTTTTACAAGGGTATTTTGGGTATTTTAGCAATTAATTATATTTGTAAAAGGGTGTATCATAAAATTTATTTTTTATGGAGATTTTTGTTTAAATGAACAATAAAAAATTCCAATTTAGTTAAACATTAATTGATAAATATATTTAATATCTTACCTTAAATATTCATAAATGAATAATTACTCCAAATACCCTTGAAAATGGGTGTATGATAAGGAAATGGGTGTACGATAGAAGTCCCCATATATATATATATATATATATATATATATATATATATATATACAGATATATTATATACTTTTACCTACCAAGTATTTATAAAAGTTTGTATCATTTTATAATACTAATAACTCTTTTTACTTGCAAACTCAAAATATAAATTTACCTTTTAGATACTAGTATAAACTTTCTAAAAAAATTCTTTTCTATATCTCAATCTTTTTCGAACTCCGCATAATTCTTTTGGCAACTATACAAACGATAGCTAGCAAACAACAAGTCCATTTCAATAGTTGCACAAAATTTAGTTTCTTGCACTTGCAAAATTTGCAAGTGTTATCAATGTTAAGTAAACAGTAGTCTTTATTTTTGATTAGTACGTGTGAACTTCCCTTGCCAATTGGAATCAATCAATTTCCAAGATTTCAATTTCAATTTCACCCTTAATTTCTTCTTTAGCAGATTTGTTGGACCCGTCCTTTTTTCTTCTTTGGACCCGTCTTGACACCAACCCTTTTTGAAAGCTCTTAGACTTGAATCGAAGAAAAATTACCGGCAAGTCGCTCTCCTCTATAATCATATCCCTACAATTTTCGAAAATTATCTCGCACCGTCGGTCCAATTTTCGAAAATTATCTCACAACGTCTTTGTACTGGCATCTGAATTAAACTTGCGTCTTCCTCTTTCGTTATCACGAGAATAACGACTCGAGCCTCTTTAATCTGTGATATATTATTCTCAACGTAATCAATACAAAAGATAAACTTTTGAAGCTTAGACTTAATAAGAACCAGAAAAACTACCCGATGGAAAAGGAGGTAGAAAGTTGGAAGAAATATTTGCTTACATCGTCTCCAGTTCATGCAAATAAACTTGAGAGGAAATGGTCTCAAGTTATACCGTAAAGGAAGCAAGAAAATGTGTTGACTGATATAATACGTAGGTCCATACATTACCAACCAATAACAAAGTGAGAAAACATTATATAAACAAAAATGGGTATTAATTGAACGGCTTTGTTTTTCGTGTGAATTTGGTTAATTTTATAAAGATTTGGAAGACCGTGAATAGAGGATTCCAAAGCTTCTTAGTTTAGGTCTTGTATTTTGACAAAATTTAAAGCTTCGTCACATGGCTTATTATTCAAGTTGGTTTCAATTTTCTAGTTTGATTGCATCACTAACTTTGGAACCAAGTGTAGTTTCTTTATGGCTTAGTTGGTTTAACCATCTATACAGCATATATTATCTTGTTTCATTTGATATTATTATTAGGGATGTCAATGAGTTGGATAATACCCGTATCCCACGGGTATCCGATCCGGGCGGGTCGGGTAATACCCGATTAAACCTATCCGCGGGTCGGATATTATCCGATTAAAAACTCCCCGGCATGGGTATGGATAGGATATGGATGATGTCGTATCCGACCCGTGGGTATACCTTACCCGAACCCGATCCTTAATAACCCTAGTTATATTAATATCTTAATATTTTTTATTATTTTTTGTTGTTTTTTTAATGATTGTAATCTATTTTTTGTACTATTTTTTTATTATACAATTTATTTTTATTTTTTCTATTTGTTTAGTAAAGAAAATTAAAATAAATAAGTCCCTAGATTTACATTTATTTATTTGTTTTTTTATTGTCATTTCACGTTTCTACCAATTTTAGTTTCATAATACATTTTCTACATAAAAATATTTGTTGTGTATTTTATGATATTATTATGTTATGTGGTGATATTTCAATTTGAAAATATATATTTTCGTTATATATTTTAATACTTTTGTATATATTTAGGTATGGATAAAATTTTCCGTGGGTAATCCGAAAATCCGTGGATAAAAATTACCCGTTTAGTTCACGGGTCAGATATGAATATTACCCGATTAAGATGAATAAGGATATGGGTGAGCCTATACCCGACCCGAACCCGACCCATTGACATCCCTAATTATTATATGTATTTTAGTAAATTAGGTGCACCATCGTATTTCTTACTTGTTCACCGAATTCATGTTATCATAATTAATTTCGTATGTAATTCATATTTAACTAGGTTGATTCTCGTTGTGTGAATGTAAATGTCAGTTTTTTCAATTTAATTTTCTTGCCGCTTCTTCTTTTTCCGATTAGTTATATACATTTATTTACATATTCAATATTTTTATTTTCTTGAAATTGGTGGTATGTTAGGTAATGGGCAGATCTACCGGAGTTAAAAAATAACTCATACACAATTAGTATTAATCCGAGTTAATAATTCTTAATTAATATTAATTAATTCTTAATTATTTTTATTATATTTATTAAGTGTGTTAATTAGGATATATGCAGTGCTGAAAGTTTGGGACAATTAACATTTTCTATAATAAAGATATAAAGTATATGTGGTGCAATTAGGGGTGTCAATGGGGCGGATATTGCCCGAACCGACCCGAACCGTATCCGAAAAATATCCGGATCCGAAAATAAAATATCCGGATCCGGAACCGTATCCGTTTTTACGGGTATGGATCCGGATCTAGGAGCTAAAATTTTGATGGATCCGGATATGGATCCGGATACTATCCGGATCCGAATAAAATTTGTAAATGGGTATTCGTTTTGTTGTAATCATGATCAAAATTATAATAATAAATAATAGACAATAACTATATTTTAATTCACAATAATACATAATAATCAATAATCACTTATATATATATATATATATATATATATATATATATATATATATATATATATATATATATATATATATAATTTGTTTGAAAATTATAAAATAATCAAGATTCGAATTGTAAAAATATTATTATATTATTATATCATAGTATCCGTTTTAATATCCGAATAGGATCCGTATCCGACAATATCCGAACCGTATCTGTATCCGTTTAATATCCGAACCGTATCCGGATCCGAGTAGTATCATATCCGGATCCACATCCGAAAAAAAAATATGGATATGGATCTGGTACGACCACTATCCGAACCGTTGACACCCCTAGGTGCAATATGGGAATCATTATCAATTCTCTTATGAAGTGACGTGATCTTTTCAGGATGCCAGAATCTCATCCACGATAATATATAAAACTAGCTTGATCCCTGCGCATTGATGCGGGTGAAATCTCATCCACGATAATATATAAGACTAGATTGATCCCCGCGTGGATGCGGATCTCGCTTTGATCCGCGTGCGTTGCTGCGAGTGTAAGTGTGCTAATAATTTCTTTTCTTTTGCTTTCTTGTCGCTCTCTTTTTCGATTAGTTATTCATTAATTTTTTGATTATTTATCTATTTATTTGCGTACTCAATATCTTTATTTTTTTGAAACCGGTAAACTAATAAAACATATTTAAATTTAATTATGTGCATCTTCTTACATGCCGATGTTTATTGAGTTGTTTATTAATATTTAGCAAAACAATAGAAAAAGTGCAAATTAGCACCTCACATTATTACACCTTCATATGGCTTCAACTGATCACGGCCCATTAAACTTGGACTAAAGGCCAAGTTTGTAAGAAGCCCAATTCCATTAATAAAAACTAAAAAGAAAGAGTCGTGATGTACAGTACATACCCATATAATTTTCTCCATAGAGCTTGATGTGCTCGAAAGTAGGCCTGTTAAAGTCTTTTTTCCCGGCCTCCTTAAGGACGAATCCTTTTTCTTGGGCTTAAGCTTGAACCCCCTTCTTTTTTTAACTGTGTTAAATCTTATGGATTTTTTGCTTGAAAAAATGCGTACTGGGCTTGTCAGAGTCGTACAACAATGTTCATTAATTAGCTTGCTTTGCATTAATTGCTCATTTTATGGCATTCAAGATTAACAAACTTAGGTAGGAAAATTCAATTTTCTTTTGAATTTCAAACTTAGACCCCAATATTATAAATACTCCCAAAATTGGATTTATTTTTTTTATTTTGCCATTATTTCGAGCTTTTTTTTTTTTTTGAATTTCAACAATATAGCATGTAAGGTTTTATTTTAAACTAGTTTTTTTCCCGCGCAATTGCACGGGAGTCTTTGAGTTTGTCATGATTTTATTTTTCCTAATATGTAATTTGATTATACGTATTTTGGTCTCATTGTGCAACTTCTGTGTTTTGACATACTTTTGACGCCCTAATTGTTTTTGGATGTTTAAAAAAAAACTACTATTTTTTGTAAACTCCAACAAACTCCCTCTACCAACCTTTTATTTCCAAATACCCCATGTGGATGATATATTTTTTTTACCAAAATATCCTGCTATTTTCATATGTACAATTAAAAAAAAATTATTTATTTTTATAAGTTTTATTACTTTTAAGAAAATTCATAAATATTTATTAACATGTGATTTAAACAAAATTATCACATGTTGTGTTTATAAAATTCTAATTTTTATTTCATTCATGAAAAACTAACATCTTATAATAATAAAATAAAAAACAATAAATAGTCACCTTGAAAATATATTGATAGGAAAATATATGTCTAAACATCTAGTTTTTTATTTTCATTCTCTTTTCATGTATTTTATTAATAGTTTCATGATATTTTATTTTTTAAATATTTACAAGGTGATCTTTTAATATTATTGTTCATCTTATTATTAAATTACGTTATTTTTTTAGGAACAAATAGAAAAGTGAAAATATAATGTATGGAATATTAAAATTATATAAATATTACATGTAATAATAAATTTTTTAGGTATTATAAGCAACAACAAATTTAGGACTTTTTCAAACAAAAAAAAGTACAATTTATTTTAGTTACTACATATGTAAATTTAGGGAGTTCTTACAATATTAAAAAAAAAATAGGGATTTTTTTGAAACTTTTTCTTATTTAATCGAAACAAAAATATGAATGAATTTGGTCCACAATGGACCAAAGTTCATCTAGGTTTTACTTTAGTTGGTTTATATAGACCATGTTCATATAAATAACCAATTAATATAGACTTTTTGATCAAGATCAAATGATCAATATTAACTTGATGATGTGGTTTTATGTGGAAGCAAAGATTTTCTTAGAATTATATATAAGATATAATTTTTCAAACAAAAAAAAATACAATTTATTTTAGTTACTACATATGTAAATTTAGGGAGTTCTTACAATATTAAAAAAATAGGGATTTTTTTGAAACTTTTTCTTATTTAATTGAAACAAAAATATGAATGAATTTGGTCCACAATGGACAAAAGTTCATCTAGGTTTTACTTTAGTTGGTTTATATAGACCATGTTCATATAAATAACCAATTAATACGGACTTTTTGATCTAGATCAAATGATCAATATTAACTTGATGATGTGGCTTTATGTGGAAGCAAAGATTTTCTTAGAATTATATATAAAATATAATTTCTTGTTATAGTTTGTGTTGTTCTTATTTTGAATTCGATGAAGATTCTTTGTATATTGAATGTTTTTCTGTTGAAAAACCTCTTCGTGATGAAATTCAGGTTTTAATTGAGAATTCAGGTTATAATTGAACATTTTTGTAAAGGAATTTTGTTTTTAAGCTTGTTAATACGAAGATTCAACAATTTTATAAGTTCGTCTTCTTTGTTGAAGGTTGTAGATTTTGATGTATGTTTCAAAACTTAACAATTTGCCTGATTTCGTAAGTTAGATCTAGATTTTGATGTATGATTTTTTTTTTTTAATTTTGCTCAACCAAAATTGCTTGTAGACTGAAAAGTTTTTCCTTCAACGTAGATTGAAGTATATTTTTTTCAACCAAAAAAACTTTTAGATTAAAATATTTTTTTGTGGTTTTTTTTTTTATTTTTTTCAAATAAAAATGATTGTAGGTGAAATTTTTTTTAACCGAAAATACCTCTAGGTTAAAATTTTAACCATAATTGTTTGTAGAGAACTTTGTTTGAAATTAAATTTTTTTCATCCAAGATTATCTGTGAATTGAAATAGTTTAATTGTCTTCCTTAAAACTTATTTTCTTTTTATTTTTTAATTTTGTTCAACAAAAAATGACTGTAGATTGAAATATTTTTTTTAATCGAAAATACCTCTAGGTTAAAATTTAAATCATAATTGTTTGTAGAGAAAAAATTTTGACATTTAATTTTTTTCAACATAGATTATTTCTGGATTGAATAGTTTAATTGTCTTCCTTAAAATGTATTTTTTTTTTAAAAAAAACTACATTTAGTTTTTTTTTTTACTCAAGTTAGATCTAGATTGAAATCTAAACCATATTTTCTTTTCATTTTTTGTGATTTTTTTTTAATTTTGTTCAACATAAAAAGATTGTAGATTGAAATATTTTTTTAAAATTGGTTCAACGTAGATTATGTCTGGATTGAACAATTTTATTGTTTTTATGATAATTTATTTTGTTTTTTTTTTCCAACCAAATGAGTTTTTACATTGATATATTTTTCTGGCTTTATTTATATCTAGATTGAAATCTAAACAAAAAAAAAAATTTGGACTTGGAAACTTTTCTAAACTGAAAATACCTCTAGGTAAAAATTATAAGCATAGAACTTTTCAAGATGGAGCGGAAAGAGCAAAAAAATGGAGGCGATACTACATCTCCTAGAAGGGGGAGACTAATGAAGGTAAGCCAGGGGAATGGATGGTCGACCATGGAGCGGCCCATACTCAGGTCCATGTGCCGACCCTACACTCCTTACGGTACAAAAAGGAGAAATCACAACTCTCATCAGAACAACACCCACAAGAAACAACCTCAAAACATTTACAACAAGACAAACATGCAAACAAGGAAAGCCATTAATAAGGGCAACAACCAAGCCATTAATGCCTCCAAAAATGCAGCAAGGGGAGCTCACCACACACTACCAAATCAAACCTACACGCACACCACTACAACTCAGCAGTGGAGAAGAGCGCGACCCAACACTCCATTTGCTACTGCTGAATCTTCTCGCAATGGAGAACTCACTACCACAATCGGCCAAAAACGTCCCCACTCCCCACAAGAACGAGCCCCACACCCACTCGAAGGCTCACGTCCTGTTTATCCACCTGATTTTTCACACGCCTCATGGATCGATAGATGTCCTAAGTGTCTACAATACGATCACGAGCTCCCGCAATGCAGAAGGCAGCGAGCATGCTGTTACTGTATGCGACCAGGACACCTCTATGCACAATGCGCGACCAGAATAGCTAACGAGCTAAGAGAAGCAAGTTTCAACCCCGACAACAAACCTCTCTTGGACCTTGGACCGGTAACCGCGCCACCTGCTAACGTCTTTCTCAAAGACCTTACCGCCCAAACCAAGGAGATCGAAGACCTCGACAGAGCAATCGTGATCGATGCACGATTAGTGAAAAATCACACCTATCACGCCATCTCTGTCCTCATCCACAAGGCCACACAATGGGAAGAGAAGTACGAATTCGTCTATTGGGGAGGAAATAAGTACTTGTTGAAGCTTCCGGAGGGAACGGATCGCGAACTCTTCCTGCGATACAACACGGACGCAATTCGAAGAGCTGGCTTGGTGGTATATCCATGGTCGCTGGCCATCGGAGCGTCGATTGCTCACTATAATTACAAAATGGAAGTGGAATTGACCAATCTACCTCTCCATGCCTGGTGCGAGAAAGAGCTCGACGAGCTAGTGTGTCCATTTGGAGTAATCATGTTCCCTGGCCCCCTTTCCATGTTAGTCTCCATGGACAAATTGACGCTCACTATAGCCACAACCGACCCGGAGCTCAGGCCACCCTATGTATTGGCACATGCGGGTGGATTCACACGAAAGGTATACGTTCATGTTCCAAGAGCAATTAAAGAATCGAAATATTTTTTCAGGCCACACGATACCACTCCAACGCAGCAATACTTCGACGAATTCCTCAACATCATCAATCGACCCCCAATCAGAGTGCAGCCAATCGAGCCTCCCTCTCCAATGTCGAGTAATAGTCCTGAATCGTTTGGACCGAGGGGAAACGAAGGAGAATCAAAGGGGACATACAGCTCCTCTGAGCTTCGTGGCGTCGAAGAACGACTTCAAGATCCGGCACCTCCTCAGCCGCTATCTCAAGCCATGATTCGACTATGGCATTTAGCTCCGCCATCTAAGGAGAAAGATGACTTGGCGCTGGAGCTATTCACCAATTGTCTCCCCACATCGACAGCTCAACAAACGGCGGTAAGAATAAAAGCAAAACCAGCGACCTCCGAGCAACCGGCAATGGAGAAAACACTGTCACTCGCACCAAAGCAGCCACACAAGATCATACTCACTCGACAAGCCGCACCGACGGGACACGCCCAGTCAAGTTTCACCAACCGAACGCACGCACGAGGAGAGGACACATTCATTAAAGAGCCAGAAAACGTACAGGGCAAGCCGAATGAACAGAGCTCACAGCAGAGAGACAGTACGATCAGAAAGGAGAAACTGAGACTGCCTTGGGAAGAGAAGGGGAACCAGCTCGTGGCTCTAAGTAATGGTCCAATCACCATAAATCAATGTAAGTCGCCTATTCATACCCAAGTTACACACATCAAAACGAAAAAGAAGAAGCAGAAAAAAACTAATTGCACACTAAAAGATACCCCACACTCACTTATTCCCAATATGCTTAATCAAACTCTGGCCAATATAAGGAAAAAATTAAAAGCCTCAAAGACAAAGAATAAAGTTAAGTTGGCAAATTCTACAAAAGCAAAATTAAACAAATCCAAGTCAAAATTGGTAGGGCCTAGGAAAGAGTCAAAGTCGGTTAATAAAACTCAAGCATTAATATTGGAACTTCTAGAAAAAGAAACTCAATTGCCTAAAGACTTAGGGATGGGGTCCATAAATGAAATAAGAAAGATGTGTGGGCTACACGAAATAGAAAAGGCCCAAATCAAATCCTTAGAAATACAAAAGCCTACTGACATTAATGAAATCAATGAAACAGAACTTCAAATAATAAAAGAAAATGACCAGGGGGTGCATAGTTTCAACAGACCGAAAATTGCACCAAAAAATAAACAAAATAACAAAAGAAAAGTGCTAATAGGATCATGCTCGCTCATGATAAATCATCTAGAAAATAATCAATCACAAAACGTATGCAATTTTGTTTCAGATGGATCAAATGAGGATGCGAACCTCAAATTCTCATTTGAGGATGATGATCAAGAGCAGGAGCAAGTAGACTATCGTGATGAGGACGAGGTCTACGCTTGAAATGGCCAATGAAGGGCACCTTTTGGAGCAATAAGCTCATGATATTAGCTATGTTATTTTATGTTATTTAATTTCGTATCACTTTTGTGTTGGAATGTCCGGGGATTAGGGAATCCGAGAAAATGTAAGATAGTTAAGAACACTATCCGTCAAGCATCATGTAATTTAATTTGTTTACAAGAAACTAAGTGGGAGGAGCCAAATTACTTTGATATGAAACGAATAGTGCCTCGTAACATCAACAAAGTAGTCTTTAAAAAATCAAACGGATCGAGAGGGGGTCAAATGACGGCATGGTCAAACGACTTTACTTTAGAAAACTCTACGCAAACCGAGCACACACTAAACACTCAATTAACAACCTCGAATGGGTTCACAATCATGGTATCCAATATATACGGTCCAACAAATGAAAATGAAAAACAACAATTTCTGAGAGAAATGACCACAATAAATCCAACAAATATTCCTTGGATACTAGTCGGGGATTTTAACATGATTCGTAACAATCATGAATCAACCGGAAACTCACACCTCCATGTAAACATAATGGCATTTAACGATTTCATTAATAACCAACTATTGCATGAGATACCACTAGTTGGGAGACAATTTACGTGGACTAACAAAAGGAAAGATCCGACCTTTTCAAAACTAGACCGAGCTCTTCTATCTAGCCACTTTATTAACATGAATGCAATCCCGTCATTAGTGGACTTGGCAACCATAACCTCCGATCACACACCAATGAAATTAACACTTAAGAGACCAACAATACAAAATCATAACAAATCACCAAAATTTGAAAGAGCGTGGCTACACCAACAAGATGCCTTAAATATATTAACATCCCAATGGGGACCAAACCCAATCCATAGATCATCCGCATTGAACTTCAAATATAAAATTAATAGAATTTGGTCAAAAACAAATTCATGGGCAAAGGCCAAAAAAGAAAAAGACAACGAACAAATCCAAAACATCAACTTTACTATCCAAGTATTGGATGCGAAGGAGGAAACGACGCCACTAACATCGGAACAAATTTTACTAAGGATTGATGCAAAGACCAAAGCGCACGAACTAGCAATTTTGGAAGAAAATAAGTGGCAACAACGATCATCATGCACATGGTTAAAGTTAGGAGATAAAAACAATGCCTACTTCCATGCGTTGGCAACGGGAAGAAGAGCAAGAAACACGATTAACACCATTTCTAATAACGGAGTTATCTTGACCGAGAAAGACCAAATAGAAAGCGCATTCCTCACGTACTACAAATCAATACTTGGACAAGCACACCAAACCGGTCCGCCATGGGATCCGGATATGGTTATCATATCACCACCGGCCAATACAACTTTTACGAATCTTATAGAACCGTTCTCGGAACAAGAAATATGGAAAGTGGTCAAAAACCTAAAAAAAGGTAAGTCGTCCGGTCCGGATGGACTACCAAATGAATATATTACACTACTATGGCCCCAAATGAAAAAGGACATCATCACAATGGTACATGATTTCTACCTAAACAAACTCGATTTAATTCAAATAAACCAAGCGATAATAACATTAATTCCTAAGAAAAGGGAGGCATCAACAATGGATGCATATAGGCCGATAAGTGTAATATCGACACCAATCAAGATCATAACTAAATTACTAGCAAATAGGCTACAACCAATCCTACCGGCCATCATTAATAATAACCAAACCGCTTTCATTAAGGGTAGGTCAATCATTGACTCATATGCCATAGCTCGGGAATTAATACAACTTTACCACGCAAAAAAAATCCCGTCTATACTATTAAAGATAGATTTCAAGAAAGCATTCGACAACGTGTCGTGGCCATTTATAGATAAACTCTTGAAAAAAAAAGGTTTTCCGACGAGATGGAACACATGGGTTCAAAACATATTGCAAACGTCAACCTCATCTATCAAAATAAATGGCTCATGCTCGGAGTATTTTAATCACCATAGAGGTCTAAGACAAGGCGATCCGTTATCGCCTCTCCTATTTAACATAGCCGTGGACATACTTCAAGACCTAGTGAAAAAGGTTGAACCGCTTCTTATGCAAAGTTCCGGCCTAAAAACACCGGTCCTACAATTTGCGGATGACACGATCCTCTTTCTGGAGGCATATCCGAACAACCTCAAAATCATATCATGTGTGTTGGACACATTTACCGAAATAACGGGACTAGATATAAATTGGGAGAAAACATCATATACGACCATACGGGTACCAAACATATATGATACAACAATCACAAGAATATTGCGATGCAACACGAAAGAGTTCCCAATAAGATATCTAGGCATCCCCTTAGCAAGGAAAAAACTACCAAAAACCGAATACCTACCTCTAATTGAGAATGTGCAAAACCGAATAGCCCAATGGAAGGGCAAGCTATTATCGCTTGGGGGAAGAATAACCCTTATCAAAGCAACGCTAAACTCGATGCCCGTATACACCATGCAAGTCATGACACTACCAAAATGGGTGACACAAAAAATAGAAAAGCTTATAAGGGCATTCCTTTGGTGTGGGACGGACAAACTAAATCCGGGCAAGAGACTAATTAATTGGAAAACGGTGTGCCTCCCGAGGACTAACGGAGGCTTAGGACTCCCATGCATAGAAACGTTCAACAAAGCCCTCCTTTTGAAATTCTTATGGAAAATAGACAAAGGACAAGACAACATATGGGCAACATATATAGGTAAAATATATGAAATCCAAAGAACGAGCCAGTTAGAAGACCAACCGGAGTACAAGATATCACCCTTCCTAAAAGAATTAAGGAAACACTTGCCAACCTACAAAGTTTTTACGGTAAGGGATCCAATTACGGACAACATCGAATGGAAATGTGAAGCAAATAAACAATTCACAACAAATTCGGCATATAGAACACTCCATGACCCAGGAATTAGAAACCACTGGCAAAAGCAATGTTGGGCCACGAGAGCGCCTCTTAAAGTAAGGGTTTTTGTGTGGCTAATGTTACATGGGAGGATAAACACGGCCGACCTATTGCAACGCAAAGGATGGCCCCACATAGAAACATGCCAACTGTGCAAAAGGCAACAAGAAACGGCCGATCACCTATTTGTGGAGTGCACATACACCAAGTCGGTATGGAGGCTTTGCAAAAGCTTATACAACACACCGGTAATTATTAAGGGTGGGCGTTCTACAATTCAAGCATGGAACGAAGCAAGAGTGACGTTAACCAAAGATGATAGAAAGGGTTGGGACACCCTATGGATGGCAATAGTATGGCTAATTTGGAAGGAAAGAAATGCTCGCATCTTTCGAAATAACAAATCGGGCTCTAGGATGACGGCTATAAGAGCAATCCAAGAAGCATTGGCGTGGAGCAGGATCAGAAATTAGAATTAGCTTCCAAGTTTTTCTTATTTTTCTTACTAGGAATATAGCCCGCGCTTCGCTGCGGGATATATTATTTGATAAGAAATAATATAATTAGCAAAAATAATAATTTTATATATTATTTGATATATTATTTCGCTGCGGGATATATTATTTGATATATTATTTGATAAGAAAATATAAATATTTCTCGTGCTTCGCTGCGATTTTTCAAAATGTGTCATGATCATAAAATAATAATTTTATCTAAAATGTTACAAGTATAAAACAAAAGTAATTTTCATAAATGTTAATTTAAAAAAAAAATCTGATATTAAATAGTGTCACAAGTATTATGCAATAAATGCAAATTTTTTTCCTCCTCAAAACATATCATATATTCCAAAAAAAAAATTTAAATGTTTTATTTAGAATACAAAACATGTCAAATAAAATAAAACATAAAAGACGCAGCTTGGTACCAATGAAAAATATTATAATAAGCACAAAAAAACACAGCTTGGTACCAATCAAAATTGTTATAATAAGCAAAATTGTGAATAGTATATTAAATTCAAATATTTTTTTTAGAACACAAGACATATGTCAATTATATTTATTAATACGATGAAAAATTCAAATATTTTATTTAGAACACAAGATATATGTCAAATAAAATAAAATTTAAAAAAAAAAAAAAAAAAAAAAAAATTTACATGAAAACAGTAGTGAACAGTACAAGCAAACAGTACCCGATGAACAGTTGATGAACAGTAATTAGTTAAACAGTAGTGAACAGTGGACGAACAGTAACGGGTGAACAGTACGGGTGACGTGGCCTCACCATATGTCTTCTATTCTAAAATTAATGGGAGGGGGAAATTTTATTGTGACCCATTGTAAATAACCATTTTTTCATATATGAAAATCACAAGGTAGGCAACCGCCTTCCTATTTCAAAAAAAAAAAAAAATTATAAGCATAATTGTTTTCAGAGAAATTTATTGAAAGTTAAATTTTTTGAAATTTATAAGCATAATTTTTTTTACATTAAAATATTGTTTTGACTCTAGTTAGATGTAGATTGAATTTATTTTTTTCAACCAAAAATGTTTGTAGATTGCAATTTTTTTTTAAATTAAATTTTTTTTTCCACGTACATTTTCTCAGGATTTAAATTTTTTGTGGTTTTTCTTAAAAGAAATTCGAGGATTTTTATTATCAACCAAATTAGTTTCTACGTTGAATTTTTTTTTTTACTTAAATTAGATCTAGATTAAAATTTAAACAAAAAAGGTTGTTTTGTTGAACTCGAATTTTTCTAAACTAAAAGCACATATAGGTTGAAGTTAAAACCATAATTATTTTTAGAGAAAAATCTTTGAACTTAAACTCCTAAAAGAACAAATTAATAATTAAAAACAGAACAAATTATTAATTAAAAACATAAATCATAGTCCAACCACACATAAACTATACCATAAAATCATCCAAACACACATTGTTCAAGTTCACGATAGTCCAACCACACATTGTTCAAGTTCACGAAACAAACACACACAAATCATTACAAATTATTATTTTGTTCCTTGCCAAAACACTCCAAATACCTTGACGAAAACCTTCGAACACCGCACTTTGGGATGATACTGGGGAGACCGATGATGTTGTATGCTGCGGTACCTCTGACCATGTCGATGTCCTTCTAGTTGAATCCCATTGGCACCCGTTACTTGAATTAACAGTAAATCTTAAGAACAATTGTGGTGAAAAAACAAACCCTAATCAGACCAATGGTACCATTTACTTGAATTAACAGTAAATCCTAAGCACAATTCGGGTGAAAAATCAAACACTAATCATATCAATTTTAACATTTACATCACTTCACGGTAAATTCTAAGCACAATTTGGGTGAAAAAAAAAACCCTAATCAGATCAATGGTACCAGTTACTTCAATTAACAGTGAATCCTAAATGCAACTTAGGTGAACAAACAAACACTAAACAAAGAAATGGTAACAAGAACATTAATTAACAATTGATAGTAATTAAGCACAAAATTGGTGAAAAAATACATGAATCGTCGTTAATTTCTATCTGCTTCTTTACAAAATTAGGTATTGTACGGTGGCACCTCATGTAACGAACAACATCATGCTGCAAATCGTGGATATGCTCCAGTTCAACATAGGAGATGGTCCACAAACCATCCAACATGTAATCCTTAACAATCATTTTTGTAGGACATGTATCTTGGTAGCTATTCCTTCTTTTTTTGTACCCATCATATTGGCAACGTGGGACTGGTTTCTTCTCCTTGTTGTAGGAAAAAGTTGCATCCGAGGATTATCCGCAAAAATTGTGCTTGGAACGCTTAACTATGCTGAAACCTTTGGTGCAGGAGCAAGACAAATATAACTGGTATGCATCTTCACGAGAATGAAATTACATCCCAACTTGAGGGTCTTTTGGAGGTAGCTCTTGTGAGAACTCAAAAACATTTGGTGAAAAACGTTGGTAGTGAGTGATGGGGAAATCTTGGTGTTCGGTTGTAGGTCGAAAAAATCTTCTTCATCAATAAAATGCTCCATTGTTGACCAGTGCAAGGAGGAAGAGTGAAAAGAGAGAGAGAGAGAGAGAGAGAGAGAGAGAGAGAGAGAGAGGAGTGAAAGGAGGTAGGGAGTACAATAAATTCAAACAAAACCTGACGGGAATAGACACGGGAAGACAAGATAAATCTGACCGCAAGGTTTAACAACAATGTTGTGGGAGGGTGCGCACGAACCAAAAAAGCATGCTCATGGTTTACCACATGCGTCATGGTTTAACACCTGTTGCCAACACATCAAGAGGTCAGGAAATAATAGGGGGACATACAACATTTTCCAAAAAGAAAAGGACACCAAAGCTTACTACTTAATTAATTGATAGTTCCATAATACCAACATAACAAACATGAATTCCAAGTATTTTCAACATAATGGGCCAATCCAGACATGCCACAGTTATATATACATTATTCGCAAATACTAAGTACTTAAAAGTAGAATTATTACACTACTAGATCATAGTACCATAAACTTGTCGGTTCGGTGCAATTCAAGTCTAATTAAGCCGAATCAGCGAATCCAACCCTGAGGTTTCCATAATCGAACACGGTATGATACGCTCCCATGAACACATCACCCAAAATCCTACACACAAACAAAACATTAGACCAATTAGAACAAAAAGCAAGGACTAAATTACAAAAAGACCATACCAAAGAGGACCACTAGACACATCCAATGCAATGAATCCACTAATGCACTGACTCACTCCTCCATCGCTCACTTTAAGCACGTACTGTACACATTACAAAAACAACAAATAAAAATTAACAATTTTATTAATCATGATAAATAATTAAATTAATTAATTAATTAAATATACCTGTTCGGCAGAGAGTTCGAAAATTTTACCACCAATATTGAACGCAATATTAGGCATGGAAGAAAGACCGTCGCAATCCACAGATGATTCCCCCATCGGGCTCGGAATCTTCTCGCACAACTGAAATAAACAAAGTCAATTTTCTAAATAACCCCCATTTCTTATTTAATATTTTGATAAAACTCGTTATATTAATTAATTTAATTATATTTTACCTTGTCGACGTAGTTAATGATCTCGTCAACGGTTTTGTTTTGAGTGATCTGGTTCTGCATCCACATCACCGCAAATTCGCAATAAGTACACATGGCATCGCTAGTCTTGTCCACCACGCTCCTAATCCCCATGCTGGCACAGACTCCCATGCTGGCGCATACTTTTTTTGGATCTTCCTGCATTACACGAACAAAAATACTTAATTAATTATTATGTTTTATAGGGACTAAACGAGAAATTTATTAACCTTGGCGATTAATTTTTCGATAATCATTTCGCCGTATTGGGACGCCACGGCCTTGCATTGCTGGCTTAGAACTCCAGAAGCTCCAATTTGTTGATTTATTTCTGCAATTACACTCTGCAAATACAAGATATACCATAAATATTATGCATATTTGCATAAAGGCCCCTCACAAAGTAAATAATTATTATAAACGTACTGTTGGGCCGGCAAGTAAGGAGGTTCCAGAATCAGCAATTGCTGCACAACCGCTCGAACAAAACCCTAAAAAAATAAATATAAAACATTAATTATCCAATGATTTAGTATATTATAAGTTAAAATTATGTACCTGTTGATTGACCGCCAATCAAGATATCTTGCATATCAAACTGGTACGAAAAAATAAAATAATTAATATTAACATCACCGGTACCAAAAATAGAATAATATTAACCAATAAATTTAAATATCGTACCTGCCAATAGCCTTTTTTAGTGACAGGTACGTAAGTATGCTCGCCCCTGAAATGACTGGAGTCGACTCCACCGAACACAATCTCGCCACCACCCTCTCCATTATCATCTCCACGGTTGAACCAGAACGAGAAAACCGGGTCCTTGATCAGACCTTGACTAACCATGTTGTACCAGACAGGTGTCGCGTTTCCAACAGATATTTCCTGGAACCCTAACCCTAGAATTCCATCGAATTTCGCTGCCAAGAATGTCAAGCCTGGTTCTTTAGTCGCTTCAATGAATACCTGAAATTAAATCCTGTTAGCATAATGGAGCGTCAAGAAATTATGAATTTGTAATGATGATTGGGACCTGATCGTTGATTGCTAGTTCGCCAAGTGTCACTTGGTCTTCGCTGAAGTAACCAGCGACGGATCCTGTGCCGTAATGGATACTGGCAGATTTTCCTGATAATTAGGTCGAAGATAAAATGAGTTGATAAGAGATTAAAGAGAAGTTCTGATTGGGAGATTGTGATGAGAGACGAACCGTTCTTCTTGTAAGTGCTGGATTCACTTGCCTTGTACTTGGAATGGAAGTAGCAAGCAACCTGAAATAAGAACACGAAATTTGCAATTTTAATCAACAATTATCAAAACGAAACATAATACAGATTAAGTAGTGCCACAAATGTTATTTTCAATGCAATTTGAGTACATAATTGGGATAAAATAGGATTTTGACAACTAAAAGGAAAAGAAAACTAACCGAGAAGTAGCATTTGGCCGAGGGAACCCACAGATTGGAGCTGCCAGTGTCAAAAATCACAGTAAAATTCTGAGAAGGAGATCCAACACCAATCTCGCCAAAATACTGCGCATTCATGTAATTCTTAAGCCCAATCACATCACCTTCGTCATCCCCACCGGGTCCAAAAGGTCCGACAGGTCCCGGTTCACCATACTCCCTCAACAAACCATATTTCTTCGCAGCCGCCTCCTTAAACGCGAGGCGGGACGCCTTAAGCCTCTCGCTGTTCAGCGACTGTTTCTTCAACCCGACCTTGATCAGAGATTCCGAAGGAGTTGCTACTGAGAGCAGTAACAACAGAAGAAGGATCGGGACGAAACTCGTAATCTTCGCTTTGCTCGCCATGGCTGCAGAGTGAAAAGCTTGCATTGTTACTTCGCAATGAAGAAAACCAGAGAAAAAAAGGGAGAAAGAGGAACTTTACCTAGAAAAAATGGGGACTAGAAACAGTACTGTTACTGGGTATGATAATTTGGGAAAGAGAGGTTTTAAATTAATCCACAAAGAATACGAATTAAATACACCCGGTTTACGTGAACCTATGGACACCGACAAAAAGGGTGTATGAACACCGGGCGTGGAGAGGAAAGGTCGGAAAAGACGGTTTTATTGTAGCTGGGGTACGCTTGAATTTGGACCGTTGGATGGAATACTAAGGGCGTGAGAATCGATGATGATGAACGGCTAGGATTGAGTACGGTTGATTTGGATTTATCCATGGAGCATTTCTGCATTTTGAATTTTATTGACAGTAATTGCAATTTTAATTTACTTAACTTGAATTTTATTGTATATTGAATTTATTGGTGGGTGGTAGGATAAACATTATTTTGTTTGTCTGATTGTTGAATTATTTGAGTTCAATGCATTTTTTTGTGGACCTTTGTTCTTGATTGTAATAGAGAAAAAACTGGTGGTCTACCGAATTTTTATTTTATTTTTTTGCATTAAAGATTTTTATTCTTATCCGAATAATGGGCCAATGGGCTGTAATGATTTTTGGACAGAAAAGCCCATACGCCTAAATTTTCAGCCGAAGATGCTAAAAGGGCAAAGTTGGAATTGCATAGTCCATTTAAACTGGAAACGTGTATAATTTCTATTGCATTCGTCTGAGTAGTATTTTATACAACGAGTCAGTTTTATATGTATAATTTACAAAGTGATTTGTTATATGAAAAGATATGAAGTGACTGTGCGCTCCTTCCTCTTCGTCTTCTTCGTTTTCTGTTAATTATTGTTTGTGGCCGTCCACTTTCTCCTTCTTCAACCTCGTTACGATACGAAATAAACATAATTAAGCAGCTCCGATTTTACAATAATTAAATACCATTAATCTTCGAAGAGGTACGTACATTGCAATATCTAAGTTTTTAATCCTCAAATTTAATTTAATTTCCTTCGATTTTATCAATTTCGATGATTAATTGCATTGTATCTGTGTAGGTGAAGGTTGAAATTGATGGGTTCTCTATCAGACATTGGTTTGGCGGCAGGAATTAACATCCTGTCAGCAATTTGTTTTCTTCTGGCTTTTGCGATTTTAAGAATTCAGCCAATTAACGATCGAGTTTATTTCCCCAAATGGTATCTGAAGGGGACGAGATGCAGTCCTCGACATTCCTTGAATGTCGTGAGCAAATTCGTCAATCTCGATATGGCAACATACTTCAGATTTTTGAATTGGATGCCCGCGGCTCTTAAAATGCCCGAACCCGAATTGGTTCGGCATGCCGGGCTCGATTCTGCCGTATACGTCAGAATCTATCTTTTAGGGTTGGAAATTTTCTTTTCTTTTGATTTTGATTTTAAATTTTCAACGATTTTGTTTGAGTTTACTTTGTGATTCTTTTCAGGTTGAAAATATTTGTGCCTATTACGCTGCTTAGCTTGAGTGTTCTCGTCCCCGTGAACTGGACAAGTACAACACTGGAGAAGAGCAAAAATTTGACATTTAACGAAATTGATAAGCTCTCCATTTCGAATGTTGGCAAAGGTTCAGACAGGTTAGGATTAATTTCTCGATTATGCTCAGCATTATATTGAATAAAAGTATTATCTCTTTGATTTAAATTTTTTACGACTTTGTTGTGTTTCGTGTTTTGCTAGATTTTGGGCACATTTATCAATGGCTTATGTATTCACATTTTGGACCGTTTATGTGCTATATAAAGAATATAAAAAAGTAGCTTCGATGAGATTGAATTTTCTCGCTACAGAAAATCGCAGGCCTGACCAATTCACTGTAAAAATATCACTTTGAATTTAATCTCGTTAATTTATTTTCTTTTCTCGTGACTCACGGTTGTATAATTTTGATATTTATCAAGGTCCTGGTAAGAAATGTGCCGCCAGATCCAGATGAATCAGTGAGTGAGCATGTCGACCATTTCTTCGCTGTTAATCACCGTGATCATTATCTCACGCACCAAGTAATTATTTGTGAAACATTTTTTTTACCTCTTTTACATTTTAGCTCATAAATTATGTGTAATTAATTGATGTTATTTTTGTCAGGTTGTATATAATGCGAACAATTTGGCAATTCTGGTAGATAAAAAGAAAGGTCTACAAAACTGGCTCGTTTACTACGAAAATAAGTTTGCGAGAAACCCTAAAATGCAACGTCCTATTATGAAGGTGTTCTCATTAGTCATAACATTTTTTTGATAATTCAATTACATAATTTCATCAAGAAAACATTTTGAAATTTTAATAAATATGACTTGAACTTTACTTCTTGTAGACAGGATTTTGGGGTCTTTGGGGGGAAAGAGTCGATGCTATTTGCTACTACACGGCCCAGATCGAAAAACTCTCTATTGAGGTACCAAACATTCTCATTATTCGATATCTCAAAACTAAACAAAAGTCTAAGAAGCAAATGTTTTTTTTTATCTATGCAGGAAATGTCAGAAAGAGAGAGAATAACGAACGATCCAAAAGCCATAATTCCTGCGGCATTTGTGTCGTTCAAAAGTAGATGGGGTGCGGCAGTCTGTGCGCAGACTCAGCAATCGAGTAACCCGACTCTATGGCTGACAGAGTGGGCCCCTGAGCCCAGAGACGTATATTGGCCCAATTTATCTATCCCCTTTTTCGAGGTCACGATTCGGCGGCTCATAATGGCCGTTTCTCTTTTCTTCCTCACGTTCTTTTTTATGATTCCTATTGCTTTTGTACAATCATTGGCTAACATTGAGGGCCTCGAGAGGGTTATGCCTTTCCTTAGAACTCTTATTGAAATGTAAGTCGACACCATATTAATATTAATATTAATTTTAATACCGATATGTTACTATGATGAATGATAATATTACTATTTTAGGAAGGTGGTGAAGTCGTTGATACAAGGATTTTTGCCCGGAATAGCATTGAAGATATTTCTTATTCTTCTCCCGACAATTCTCATGATGATGTCGAAAATTGAAGGCTACTCTTCACTATCTTCACTCGAGAGAAGATCCGCCTCGAAATATTATCTCTTCCTATTCGTTAACGTCTTTCTCGGAAGCGTAATCACTGGAACTGCTTTCCAACAACTCAATAGTTTCATTCATCAATCCGCCAACTCGTACGTTAAAACACTCGTTAAATTAATTAATATTTTTAATTTCCAAATGACGCGAAATTAATTAACTATAAGACTTATTATAATGATATTTTTTATGAAGAATTCCAGAAACAATTGGAGAGTCGATACCGATGAAAGCATCATTTTTCATAAGTTACATAATGGTAGATGGATGGGCGGGAATAGCCGCAGAAATACTCAGACTAAAACCGTTAGTAATGTTCCATTTGAAGAATACATTTTTGGTAAAAACGGATCAAGACCGTGACCAAGCAATGGATCCGGGGAGTCTAGAGTTTGCCTCGTCAGAACCAAGAATTCAGCTCTATTTTTTACTTGGTCTCGTTTATTCTGTCGTTACTCCCATTCTTCTTCCTTTTATTGTCATATTCTTCAGCTTCTCTTATCTCGTCTTTCGACACCAAGTAAGTTTACCTTTTCTCATGGATATTAATCTACAAAAATATCTTAATTAATTTTAACATAGATTATATTAATCTATATAGATAATAAATGTGTACACCCAAGAATACGAGAGTGGGGCTCAATACTGGCCAGATGTACACAGAGGAGTAATCACCGCGCTAATAGTATCACAAATATTGCTCATGGGGCTGATGAGCACTAAACACGCTGCTAATTCTACTCCATTGCTGCTCATTCTACCCGTGTTGACTATCTGGTTTCATTTATTCTGCAAGAGTCGTTTCGAACCCGCGTTTGTTAAGTTCCCTTTACAGGTAATTTACTTGTACTAATTTTTTCCTTTCATTATTTCGACACAACCATTTGAACTTATTTTACTTTTTGGATAGGATGCGGCGGTGAAGGATACACTAGAGCGCGCAACAGAACCGAACTTAGATTTGAAAGGGTATCTAACGAATGCGTATATTCATCCTGTGTTTCATGGCGATGAAATAATCAGGACTTTCGACGAGGACATGGAAGAAAAGAGTGCAGTTGTTGCTACGAAGAGAAATTCGCGTAGAGGTTCACCTCTAGATAACAATAGCAATTGTAGTTAATTCTTTGGCAATATTCTTTTTGACAAGTATAAATTATAATTGATTGTTTTAAATTATGTAAATTCCAAATTAACAAGTTGTTTGTATATGTATGGTTGTAAAATAGTTTTGAATGAGCTTCGCAGATGAGTTGATCAGACTAACTAGCTTTTCATCCATCTAATTAAGCATTTTGCTATCAATAAAACACTGTTTAAGGAAATACCAAGAAAAAAAAACTTAATTATGTATAGACTTTATTATTACTACTAGATCAACAAAAAATTGATCTAAAATTACTTGTACAAATGACCAAACTAATTTAGAAAGGATTTGTTCAAAGTTCGAACAACAGCATACAAATTATTTAAGGATGCAGTTTTTTTCTTGCTCTAGAGCAACTTACAAATTTTCAACTAAATTACCGAAATTATCCATACTGGTCCTCTTATGGTTACTACTTACTTAATACCATATAATATTTATTATTTGATTATACAACTTAACTTTAATTGATTGTTGAAAATTATGAGATGCTCTAGGCTAGACACAAAATAACTAGTGTAGAGTCGAAAGCATGATCGCTAATTCCCTAACAGCTCCGTTGTATATCACCCCGGCATTTGGCAGTATATTCGAAGATTGGTCGTCAGTCCCACTTGCCTGCAATGGAAAAGGGAGTATTTTTAAATAGAAATAAGGTAAGATGTGATATATATAATCAAAGCTTAATTACTCGAGCATGGATGATAAAGGTGGCGAAATGTTCGTGCGAGGAGATTTGCACACTCAAAACATGGACGTCGCGCTTCTGAAGGATTTCAATTATGGACGTGAGGAGGCCGAGTCTCCTTTTTGCACAAACACGGATATGTGCATCCTCCCCGTAGATGCTATACGAAATATTTGGTGACTCCCAACTTTGTATTTCTGAGAAACCACTCGTTGGTGGCACGTTCAGGTCCACCTTTGCCACCCCTTGTGTTCGCGAACACAGTAAACTTAGTTAATTAATAAGTTACTTATTAAATAGTTATATGATAAAAAATCGACGTATTTTGAGTTTGAGGCAAAAGAGGGGGGTTTTTTTGAATTGGTATAAATGTATCACCTTCTTGGACATTTGATGAGGAAGCGAGTTGATGATGGAGAATGGTTCTGCGGAGACGGTAAAGCTTCCTTTTCTGCAGTGTTTCTATTGTGCAATTAAGAGACTTGATGAAACGAACCGTCTCCTCGACTACCGTAGCTTGATCAAGCTGTTAAATATTTTTTTGTAAGGTCGAATTACAGTTAAATATCCCCAATTTGCTATGCAAATAAATACTGTTATTTTGTTTCCCTAAATTTCTTCTGAAAAAATTACAAGGAAATAAATAAGTGAAAGGGCTTGCACCTTCTCCGGCGAACGGGGGAGATACCGACGGAGAGTCGAAATCAATCCGCTTATTCTCTTCCTTCTGTTCTGCTCTGTCCATTTATGCTTCTGATGATAAGAATCTTGATCGGATATTATGTTTTTTCCTTTTTTTTCTTCAAAGGATAAACTTGCATTCTGTTCTAGCCCTAATACCGGCTCCGATGGCACCTCTTCTTTGACCGCTTCCATGTTGTTCGAGAAAGTAACTGAAGCTTTTGTTTCCTGCTCCATTGAGAGAGAGAGAGAGAGAGAGAGAGAGAGAGAGAGAGAGAGAGAGATGAGAGAGAGAGAGAGAGAGAGAGAGAGAGAGAGAGAGAGAGAGAGAGAGAGAGAGAGAATCTTTGTAGGAGTGAGTGAGGAAAATTTTGGAAAGTTTGTGAAGAAGGGGACAGAGGGGGGTTAATAAGCAATGGAATTTTTGCTTTTGAGGGCTTGTGTTATTTTTATTTCCAAATCGTGAATAAGAACCAATATCATTTCGGTTACCGATTGAAAATTTCAATATTCAAAAAGCGCGTGTAAAACCACCGCCTTTTTATATTCAAAATTTCAATATTCAAAAAACGCTCGTAAAACCACCGTCTTTTTATATAATACATTGCAAGTAAAAACGTTCTTGAAATGCACTTTAACATACATATTTTACGAGTAATACTACGCAACAGAATACAATAAAATAATTGGCAGCAATATGTTGAGTTAACATATAAATACGTATGAAATATCATCCTATCACACTACAACACATAAAAAAAATACAAATCCACCAAAACATTCTTTTTCTATCATTCTTCTATCATGTTGTGAAAACACGTTGTGTATATTTACTTATATTTTACTTTTTAAAATGTTTTTCAAATTTAATTAAGAGGACATATATGGTGCTCCCCAAATTTCAACAAAACATCCTAATATCCTAATTAACCTACTAAATTAATATGATAATTATCGTCCATTCGAATTAACGATTCATAATTAAAATATATCCGAATTAATAATTTCTTATTAACATCTAAAAATTGTTAATTATGTGTTCTTTGTATATTGCTGTGTTAATTAAGTGGGTTAATTAGAAAATTAAGAATGTTTCGTTGAAATATGGAGGAAAAATATAATTTTCCTTTATTTAATTAAAGTTGATATTTGTCAAAAAATCTTCCAAAATTAATATTTAATTTACTTGAATATGTGAGTTTTTTTCACCCTCAACCTTATCAGGTACGAATATGTTTTGCAAAAATAACAAGGATATGTATGCAATTTTTTCAAATATTACATGTGTATAGGATTTTCCTTGCTTGTTGCTTTCCCTCTCTTATGTCTATTGGCATTTTTGCTACCAACCTATGAAACGCGTCACCCAAAGTCAGTTAAGAAGTAACCGTTTCAAAAAGATTTGGCGAGTCTCAGTGCAAAGTCATGCTTCTTTTTCACAATGCATGTAACCATTTTATTTGTCATAATTTATTTTTAGGAAAGTTGTTTTCTAGGAAGATTTTATATTTTCTATCTGAATACTAAATAAATAATTCGAATTAAGTCTAATTTAAAAATAATATATTAATTTTGTCATCATTGAATTTCTTTAATCCATATGATTTTTATTTTCACGAATTGTTATGTTTCTTTTAAAAATTAATGACTAAATACTTTGTGTATAACAAAACGAATGAAACAAACTCGTCGCGAAGCACGGACAATCTCTTAGTTATATTAAATTACAGGAACTATACCACTCACGTGATTAATTAATGACATGCGCACATATTCGAACTCGTCGAGTCAAATTCTGAGTTTTAGACAATTCAAGTCATAGGTGGACTCAACTTGAAATGTCAGCGAATAGAATTAACTCGATATAGTTCCAACTTAACTCGCGATTTTTTGAGCTATGCTTTCATTTATATATAAGGATGTTTAGATATCTCTTATACTATGGATGAAATTATACATAAAAATGACTTTAATTATCATGACTTGTAGAAATCAACAACTCAACAAGTTACGGTAACAATCTTTTTTGTACAGTACCAGTTAAGTGTGGTTTGACGATTTTCCATTCGATCGATGTATTGATTCTTTTAGTCAACGTATTTGACATTTTAATGTATAATTGACCCGTAAAATCTTAAGCTAAATTATGATTTCACAATAGAACAAATTAGAGTTATCAATTACAAAATAAAGCTAAATTATACTTCAATTCCATAAGCATTTCTGATGCATGTTGATTGGATAAAACTGTTCGCAAAAATAAATTGAATGTCAAACATACCCCGAATTAAATCAGCAATAAATATATTAAGTCACCATAATTTTGTTTTTTCGCTCATTCCGTCAAACACATATTTTTCGGCAATTTGAAAAAAGTATTCACGATGACATAAGAACAAACTATTTCACATGCATCCATTATTCATAATTGCACAATACAAAGTTTATTTTTTCACACACGCGACAAAAATACATATATACATAAATAGAAACGCAATAATTTCATCCACATCTTGTTCGCTAGCTTTAGACTTCCTTCTTATTTTTGGTTTCAGATCCAATCAACGTCCATATCTTCTTGACGTTAATCTTGAACACGTGGCAGCACAGGAGGACCGTAAATCCCGTAGCTATCAGTACAGGCCAATATGCCCGATTATCCCTGTATGTCGCCAAAATGGTTGGCAGTACAAACATGTTGACCGCGACAAATAATCCAATTCTTTCAACCACGAACTCATCCGTCTTGTCCGCCTTTGTTTTCTTAATGAAGAACGCTACTGCCAAATAAATTCCTATCGGTGAAAAAATCATCATATAGACGAGAAATGCGAGATAATTGTTCATCTCTGGCGGAACCATCGTGAAAGATATTAAATTAGCTGAGAAAGTGACCGCCAAAATATCTATGAGGCTCTTTAATTTATGTTTCATTTTTGCGATAATTTGAAATGTGATTGTCGATTTAATTTCTTGTTCTCGCTCTTTATAAGAAGCTAAAAGATTAGTAGGTAGTCAAATATGGTTCACATATCGTTGTCCAATAACCTACGGTTTTGCTAAAAATAAATGGTTGTTGGTTAGAACCGAATTCGTCTATTCGCATCCTCGTTCCCTTCCGTAGAGAGAGAAACGGTACAATTTTTTTTTACCGGCGGAGGAAAAAGGAATTTAGTTAGTTCGTTGGAAGAAACGACGATGTAGCGAGATCTGGGGATTGAGATGGTTTTTTGGGCGAGGATGGACAAATTGAAATTGCAATTTCAAATTGAAATTTCTATCTAAAACAGAAATATTCTCACCTAATTCATGAATTATTATTTTTGTACTGCACATAATAAGCATAAGCATAAACATACTTATATCATACAAACATTCGTACTAATCTTAATTAAGTTATAGAATAGAAATGTAAAGAATTCTGTTCAGAAAGTTATATAAAATTTGGAAGGAGGACACCAAGCCTCCTCCAAAGAATTTAAAAAAAAAAAAAAAAAAAAATTAACCAAAATATCAAAAGAGGACGAAGAATTTGAACACGCAAAATATATATTGCACCATCTTCTTCCATACTTGAGAGGCATTTGCGAAGAACAGTTCGATTAAAACCCCCCGAAGCAAGCTCAAAAGGTAAAAATAAATAGTTACATACCGACCTCTTCATTAATTAATTTCCTCCAATAAAAATCATTTATCATATCCCAAATTTACCCTTCATATTTTCTTTAACTTATCTTTTTGTACCAAACATGTATCTGGAATACTAAATTAAAGATCGAAAAAGCCGAATGCAATGGCGAAACAATTTACTGGTCGAAAGAATTTACGGTACGTTCTCAATTTTATACAAAAATCCTCCTACCCTGAACCCTAAATAAACTAATTAAATAATTTCTTTTTTTCATACCAGCAATAATTGCAATACATCAATACTAGGTTTCCCCCGAACCTGCTCGAATTGCGGGTACGAGCTCTGCATCACCTGCACGAGAGAATTGAGCGAAAATACTCTCAAAAGCAATTGCCAAAAAATTGCATACAATTATCCCTTCAGAGGCTGTAAGGATTCGACCTCGAATCCTTACTCAAACAACTTCGAAATTGAAGGAATTAGATAAAAGATACAAATTCAACCAACGAATTCGAATTCGACTCGTTCGATTAAACCATACTAGATCGAGTAAATCCTCTCTCTAGTTCTTACACAAACCATTATTACAAAACATCAATATTATATGTTCTAATTCCTCTCTTCTCCCTATTTATAATGCGATAAAGTTATAAAAGAAAATATTAACTACACCCGGTGCACATGCACCTCATGAACCAATTTGCGATAAAACCCCTCGCTTATTCTTAATAACCCATATAACCTCGGGTCATGACAATACCGTCTCCTTTAAAGATCCTTGTCCTCAAGGATCAAGGATGCGAATATATATTAGGTTTTGGCGGTGGCCTTTTCGATATAACACGAATCACCACCGAAGATATCGCATCGTACCGTATATTCGGCTTTGGTGGTGGCCTTTTCAACCCAACACGAATCACCGCCTTTGAACATTTCACATCGTACCTTATATTCAATTTCGGATGCGGCCTTTTTACTTCATCATCGAGCTTCCCTTCGAGTCGTGTTTCTAATGGAGATAACCGCCTTCCTCGAAATGTGCACAATCCTCTCAAATCTTCATTCACGCTTTCTCGACAAGTATCCCACTTGAAATGCAAATACGGATCCACATACGTTTTACCTACTAATCGCATCGTACCCGAATCCACTTCGATCATGTCCGAATCCGATTCAATCTCAACCGGATCCGCTTTAATCACGCCCGAATCCTCTTCGATCACGCCCGAATCCGCTTCGATCACGTCTGAATCCGCTTCGATCATGCCCGAATCCGCTTCGAGCACGTCCGAATCCGCTTCGAACACGCCCGAGTCCGCTTCGATCATGCCCGAATCCGCTTCGATCACGCCCGAATTCGTTTCATTTGCATTGCAATTCGACTTATCATCGATACTTCTAACTTCACTAGAAAATTGAGTAGAATTCAATATTTGATCAATTTTCTTTATGATTTCGTTAAAAATCTTGTTCCTCTCCTCGATTTCTCTTTCTCGATTATACCTCACAATAGCTTGTCTCTCCTCCCAAGATAATGTATACAACGCATTACTCACATTACACCGAGAGAAATTACGATTATACAAAACCTTTTGATCACACCATTCATTGCAATAATGAGCCGCATTTTCTTTTTCGCACCAATACCAACTTTTTCCTTCATAGATTCCTTCTCCCAATTTAATTAATCGATGCGATGATTCGGGATACACAATATCCCACAAATATACTATTTTATTACTCATCGTATCACCTCAAAACGCTTCAACGACGTGCAGACCCGTTAAGAAACAAATCAGACCCGTTAAAGAATTCTAGATTTTTAAAGAACTCGAATGTTAATTCTCGGATTTGAATTCTGTAGTCTTAACAGAATTGGGAATCTTGGTGCAGACTTGGTTTCCCTAGAATCTGCAGAGTCCAGACTTGATTTCCGAGATATTGTATCCGGATTTCTTGAAAAACCGGAATAAGCAATCCAGGAACTCAAAGTCCACCCTAATCGGATCAACCCAACTCGGATCCACAACCCAAACCAGAGTCGTCGTCTTCTTCTCGCGATGGAAAGAGTATGGTGCACGAAGCTTGGTCCTTCTTCTTCTCGCGATCGGTTCAGTAATGGGAATGGATACCTGATTGGAGACGGCGGATTGGTGCAAGCGAGCTGACTCCTGGCGACGGAGTAGAGAATGACGGCAGGAACTGGAGCTGTTGAGCTGGGTGTAGCTGGTCGTCTTGGACTATGAAGGAAATGGCGAACCACTGAACCGCGAGTAAAGGAAAGGACAACTACTAAACCAGCGATCGATTCTTCTTCACGAGATAAAGGGAAGGGAGAACAGACGAAGCTTGATCTTGTTAAGCTCACTACGAATTGGCCTCACTCCATTAATGGTGGAGCTTGATCTTGCTGCGAAGGAAGAATTGGATTCACTCCATTAACCACGGAATTGAATCGAGGAATTTGATGCAGGTTTGGATCGAAGATTTGCTGCGACTGATGCAGATTCGAGTCGAGGGACTCGCGTTGAGGTTTCGGCAAAGATGCGAGATTGAATCTGTTTGGCAGATTGAGAATTCTTGGTGGCTCGAATGGAAATCAAGAATTCAAGAAATTCTAGATATCGAATTTAGAATCTGCTGCTCGAACCGGATTCGATCAAGAATTCGTCTCGAATCGAGGATTTAAGGTATGAATCGAAGAATCGCCCTGAATCGGGTCTGGATTGGCTCGATTAACGACGACAACGATTCGATATTCAATCAAAAATCAAGATCTGGTGACAGAGAATCAAGTCGAATTGGATAGATTTCTCGAATCAAGAAATCAAGTCCATCCGTTCGAACGGGAATAACTCATTCGTTTGAACAAACCATCATAGTCCGTCCGTTCGAACGAACCATCGTGGTCCGTACGGATGAACTGTCCCCTGGTTCTTGAGTTTGCACAATCTTATTGTGAACTCAACCAGTGCAGCAAACACGTACGTTTGTCTATCCTTATTTGTACATTCTTCTAGTTGATCCAAAACTGTATTTCCTTCAGTCTCCCACTCAGTTTCAGATCTAACTAAAGACTATACCAATGTATATCATAAATACATTCATTTAGAGAACTAATATATGCATTGATTATTTAATCAAGCCCGAAATAAGATAACTCTATGTGTGACCGTGTAGGTTCGTTCAAATAATGGTAGTAAACTTATGGCTAGTTGAAACTCTTCATTTGTATTTAATTAGCTTACACAGATCCATGACTTTAGGAGCTCGAGTAAGTTCCGTTGTGCAATAAGGTTGTCCGAAAACCTAACATGAACAACCCCAGATCGGGTTTTAATCAAGCCGCAACTCTTGGTACACAACCACACCTCCAAGACACCCAAGCTCAACAAAATAGGAGAAGCCAAGCTTCCTTGAGACCTCCAACTCAACAACGGAGGCCAATCAACCAAGCTTCGCAACCTCCTCAAGACGCGGTCTTTAATGGTGCTCGACAGCAAGAAAACTCAAGTGGGACCATGAGACCCCTCTCTCCATGCAATACCTCAACATGCAATGAAGGTAAACCTTTCTCGTCTATTCGACCTTCTTTTTCACCCGACCCGGAACATCCTTTTTGGTTCGAACTATGTACGAGATGCGCGAGGCATGGACATGAGACCATCGATTGTTGGAATTCTAGAATGTGTCTAAATATTAGAACAAAGAGACACACCTTTAAACAACGCTCAACATTATGTAAAGCCATTTCAACCGACACCATGGTGGTGGTTGAAAACCCGAAACCTCTTAATGTAAGAGTATTCGTTCCGAGAACCTCGACACATGCAAAAATCACCAAACGGCTAGAGAAAGCAATGATGCTTGATGCTTGGTTTGTTGAAAGACTTTAATTGGAACCGCTAAACATTCTTGTCTATCAATCGATTGATCAATGGATCGAACCATTCGAAATCATCTATTGGGGTCAACAAAAATACCTTGTCATTGTCTCGGATTCTATTAAACGAGTGGAATTTGCGGAAAATAATTGAAAACTTCTAAATGAGGCCGGTTTCATCATGTATCCGTGGTTGAACACAATATTAAACGAGTGACAAAAAATTTCAAGATTTCCACCGATATTTTAAGTAAGCAACTGAGCCGAGCTTCACCGATATTAAAGGTTTACTGTTCATGTGCTGAAAAAAATATGGAATTTTACTCCCCTCCAAAATTTACCCACCGAAGTCTTCATTATTGAACAATTACATTTAATTAACGTGATAATTAAAACATATATATCATTAAATATTCATTAATATTGATTCAAATTTATGAATTTTAATATATGTTAATTATATATTAAGTTAATAGCTAAAATGTACTAGCTATCATTTTAACTAAATGTGCTAATTAGAAAATAGAGGATGCTTTGGTAAAATCTGGAAAAATATATCATATTTTGAATTAAACTTCTAACTGATTTTATAATCTCGGACTAATTTTTATTGTCTGATTTTTGTCAATAAAAATTAGTCCGCCGGAATTTTAAAACCCGCTATCACCAGAATTTAATAATCAGTTCTGGATCATTTTTGTGATATTTTCAGAAAGGAGTTTATTTTTAAAATTTTCATCAAAAAAAGGGTTACACGTAGAAATGCTCCTAATTACAATACATTACCGTTTGAATACCAAACCACTAAACTACTTACAAGACGATACTAATACAAATCCTTCGAGAACCCTAATTTCAAATCCGTGCACTATATTACAATGCAAAATTCAAAGATACATGTGACACTTTTCATCTTGTACATCAGTACAGCAATATCCAGGCCCGGTCCCAAGTTTTTGGATACCCGAAGCCTAATTTGGAAGAGGTCCCTATATCCAATTAATTTATTCGAAAAATATCAAATATACATGTGTATAATCTATGACTATTACTTGAATATTATTCTTCTCGCATTCTTACTATCAATTATATGTGTATAATCTTATTTCTTCCACTAAATTATTTTCAATAGATAACAAAACTAATCCGTTCAATCTTTCTTGTAACATTGTTGATCGAAGATAAGTTTTGATCAACTTTAGCTTGGAAAAACTCCTTTCTCCCGACACAACGGTAACCGGTATCGTCAAAAGTAAGCATTCAAAGCATTTGGGAAAAAAGTTGCCATATTTTCCAAATGATTAAGAATTTTGATGTGAGGCAAATAAGGCACAAATTTAATACTTAATTTGGGGATTTTAGCCTTTGTGAAGAACAATTATATATACTTTATTAATCATATTTGAGATAACATGAATAATTCTTCACTAAATGTGTTTTATTGTTTAATCATAGGTATTAGAAAGAATTTCTGGGAATTTGGAGAGTGTAGTTGTCTCCAACACGTCAAGAGGAGTGAAAACGATATATTACACCGATATATTCGGTACATGAATGAGACGGGAGGCAAACAATTATCATGATGAAAACTTACACAAAAGTTTACACGAAAACCACTCAATTCTTAGTCCTTATCCAGCCCACCTACCTTTGGTGGAAATTACCTCATTACCCTCAATCCTCTTCACCAACTCGTGGCCAATAAGAAGACTCCGTGAGTGCTATAAATAAGACCAAAAGGGCCACGAGTTTGGTTACGCTCTTTTACGCCCATTCTCTCTCTCTCTCTCTCTCTCTCTCTCTCTCTCTCTCTCTCTCTCTCTCTCTCTCTTAAGCAAGTCCAAGAACCTTCAAGAACACGCAAGAATCGCAAATACGAACGATAATTTTCTAAAATCGATCACCGAATAGAAGCTTACTTCATTCGGTGAATCGGTTTACACTTCGACGAAGATCGAGTTGCGAAGATTGAGGTGGAGCTTTCTTCATCCGAATCCACGCAACCGGTACTGAGCTTTCTTCGATTGGCGAGTAGATCGGTACGAAAGGAACACGTTGTGCGAGGCGACTAGCTTTCTAGCATCTCAAAGCAACGGAGAAGGCATCCAAGACGAGACTCGAAGCTTTCTTCATCTCTCTAGGTGTTTTCTTTCCTTTCTTGAAATTCTTGTAGTTTAAATTCGAATTGGATTTGTGTAAAGAATTCTTAGTTTAATAAATCTTTAGTTCTCGTTTACTTGAATCAAATCTTTGTTGGTGTTTTTACTCGATCTCTTACTTTTAATTACTGCCTTGAACTTAGTTTAAATCTCCCTTAGTTCAACCTCAAATCAAAACTTCAATTCAAACCTCAATTCAAATTACAAATTCGAAATCCAGAACAAGTTCCGTTGTAACGGAGTCCAAGTCCGTTGTAACGGACCATTCGGTTTGTACCTGACTTTCAGTCTGTTGGTACTCCGTTGTAACGCACTTTACTTCCGTTATAACGGACCAGCAAAGAAAAGCATTCAACATCACTCACACTAGTGCGTTGTAACGGACATAAGAGTCCGTTGTAACGGATTAACCAATCCGTTGCAACGCTACCGCTGTCCGTTGTAACGAACTACCACATTCCGTTGTAACGTGACTTCCTCCGTTGTAACGGACGTTCATATCAAATCCTGTGTTAGAATTACCCTAATGTCCGTTGTAACGGAACCTTTTTCCGTTGTAACGGACTATCTTCTGTGAATCTCCCTTGATTATTCCCATCTAGTTTCGATTAAAATTTGACGCACTTTCTCCTCGTGGAACGAATCTTTCATATTTTCCATTATACACACATATTTCCAACTTGTTGATTGAATCGGGTTTTCGAATACAACGATAATTTTTCTACCCCAAAAACCCCTTCATCAAATTTCAATTGGTTTTTTCACCTCTTTTGGGAATATGGTTTCCAAGCATTTTAACTCCGAACATAAATCATTGCCATCGACATCGGAAATTCCATCATGCTTCAAAATACCTTCTAGGTTAATACAATTATTCTTCAAACATTCA
This sequence comes from Luzula sylvatica, assembly GCA_946800325.1. Taxonomy (NCBI): domain Eukaryota; kingdom Viridiplantae; phylum Streptophyta; class Magnoliopsida; order Poales; family Juncaceae; genus Luzula; species Luzula sylvatica. The sequence goes on along the minus strand of OX326956.1, from coordinate 68,615,269 downwards.
CCACTTAAACTCGCCTTTTTCAAATCAAACAAAAATCCAAATTTCTTTTGATACCTTTTAAATTGCTCGAATCTAGAATTGAATGAAGATATCGCTTGATCTACAATAAATAAGAAATAATTCAATCTAAACAATTCTAAAGGTTTCTAAACAATTCTAAAGGTGAGTGTGTCACACCTTCACTATCTTCATCCTCATCAAAATGTCTCTTTCTTACTCTATTCCTTTTTTCGACAATATCATTATTAATTCCCATTTCATCTGCCATCTCTTTAGCATCATTTAAGGCCTCCTCAAAACCAACTTTTCTATATCTCGAGAAATATTCAAGAAGCCCTTCGAATTGTTTTATTGCATCATCAATGTGTATGTCATCACTTTGAAGATGTTTACTAACGGTATTAACAACAAACAACAAGTTGTGCCAAATTACAATACTCAATAAAAAATGAAAACTTCGAAACTCATGAGATGCAAGTGATTGAGCTTCACTTTTTGCAATTGGGTCGGTTTTCTTGTTTTTTGCAAGGTTAATTAAAGCATTCCTAATTTTTAAAGCATGATACCTTAATGGTTTAATACTCTCAATTCGACTCTCCCAACGTGTTTGTGATAATGGATTGAGAGTAAGACCCTCCACGCTCTCTAACAAAATCGACCATCGTTGAGTTGAAGAAGAAAACAATACTTAAAGACATTGTACTACTCCAAAAAAATTTTTCGCTTCATTTGAACAATTTGCCATATCACAAAGAACAAGATTTAGACTATGGCAACCACATGGCGTATAAAATGCCCTAGGATTTTCTTTTATTACTCTTGCTTGCACCCCCTTATGTGTACCTTTTATGTATAAAACACACTTGTTTAAATATTTGTAATATTTGAAATTTTTGAATAATTTAAATTTGTACCTTTCTTGTTTGAGCCATTATCATATCCTTGCCTTCTCAAATCACCAAAATCAAGTTGATTACTCACTAAAGAATCTTTAAGATAGCCAAATAATCCCTCTCCCGTCGTGTCACCGACCTCCATAAATTCTAAAAAAAATTCCTTCACCTTTATTGGACTTGTCGAAATGTCCACACATCGTACAACAAGAGACATTTGTTCTTCATGGCTTATATAGGGTGTACAATCGAGTATAACCAAATAATATTTCGCATTTTTTATTATTCCAATAATTTTATTCTTCACTTCACTCGCTAGCATTTGAATTAGCTCGTTTTGGATTTTATGACTAAGATAATGGTCACGAATCGCATCACTTTGAATCCGTCTCAAGTGTTCTTGCATTACTAGATCAAATTTCCCAACCATCTCAACCACACTTAAAAAATTCCCATTGCTTATTTGATTAATTTTCTCATTATCTCCACGAAATGGTAAAAAATCTATCTCACTACTATCTTGGAATGTAAGAGAGCTGGGCAATACAAACAAAAGAAAATTAGTTAAAGATTGTGTTAGAGAATCTCAAGCGGACATAGTATGTTTTCAAGAAACTAAATGATCTAGTGTTAGAATTTTGAATATTGGAAGAAAAGAAAATAAATAACATAGAGGGAGATACAAAGCAATTTTGCTTTTTCTTATTTTATTCCGTGTGAGAGAGAGAGAGAGAGAGAGAGAGAGAGAGAGAGAGTGAGTGAGTCCGGGGGCAATCTGCCTTCCCTTTTTTATTTTTTTTCTCTCTAATTATTTCGTACAGTATAAATAAGTATAAATAGTTTATATATTAATCAATATACATCTACCTAAACATCCCATATATTATAGATATTTCTATTTTATTCAATAAACACCTTTATTTGTTTCCAAAAGACATCTCATCTATTCAAGAGACATTTTTCATTCACACACAAATACATTTAATATTATTTCTTGTTTTAAATTATACATAATATTATTAATTAAAAACATTAATTTTAATATCTAGTCCTATCCTACTATCTTCGATCTAAAATTAGTATGTTCATTCAAGTTCAGAAGTGTTGCTTTCCTATCTTGTAATGAAACTAGAGGAGGATAGTTAACATCATGGTCCAAAGAAATGAAACCTAAATGAAACCTCGCAAGGAAGATTCAATCTCCTCACTACTCTTCGAAACACAACAGATTACACAATCACCATCATTAACACTTATGGGCCCATTGACAAGGATCTTAAAAAAGACTATCTTCAAGGGGTGTTCCACGCCAAGTACATCATACCAATGGTTTTAACGAATTAATTGAGAACAAATGTCTGACGGAGATTAATCTACAAGGTAGAAAGTTCACTTACAACAACAAAAAAACATATAAAATCCTTCAAATTTAGGTTTGAAAGATTCTAGATGAGACATCATGATTATGCAAAAATAATTGAACATAACTGGACTAATACTGATCCATCATCCATTATCATCATCAGTAGAAGACTATCTAGTCACGCTTAATCACTTGCACTAATGACCTTCAATTCTTGGTCCATAGGAACATTTAAAGATTTGGACACACTTAAAAAATGCAAACTTTGCATTAAGATCTTAGACACTACTAAGGAATATCGTCTGTTGTAGGAAAGTGAGACTTCCTATAACCTCAAGAAACATGCTTATTCACTTGCACAAATGCAAGAGGATAAATGGCAACAGAGATCAAGTCGCATCTGGTTAAAATTAGAGGACAATAATACGAAGTATTTCCATTCAATTGTCACCTCAAGACACTATCGAAACTTCATCTCAGAGATTAATTTTTAATGATGTACTATTCACAACCCAAAAGACATAAACATGATTTTCACTAATGATTATAAAGCTTTGATGGCCAAAGGCCTAACTCAAACGAGGTCACTTCCCAGCATTTCTCAATTCCTAATATCCAAAAACACATTTCTCGCGGAGTGGCTCTGGATACTGACATCTCTACTGAAGAGATCTATCAAGTTGTATTTAGTCTCAAAAAAGGAAATGCATGTGGAACAGATGGAGTCACGGCATAATTTCTTTTGTTCTCCTAGGAAATCATTAAACAACAATTCTACAATTTATTCCGTGATTTTTATAATGCGGAAATTAATCTACACATAATAAACAAATCCATCATTGCTTTAGTTCCTAAAATAAGAACTGCCAAATAATTGGAAGACTTTAGGACCATCAGTATAATTTCAATGCCCATTAAAACAATTACTAAGATTCTATCCACTAGACTTCAACCTCTACTTCCATTAATCTTACCAAAATTCTAAACGGTGAAGATCCATAATTGAATGTTTTTTGTCTACTAGAGAAATTGTGACTACATACCATGGTTCGTAATATCGGCCGAGATAAAAAAAACTCGGACGATATTCTCGGACTCGGTGGCCACCGAGCCGATTTTGACCCGATATAATCGGATCCGAGGCACCGAAATTTTTTTCTTTTTTTTTCTTTTTCTTAAGAGATGATGTCTGTACTGTCGAGTTAATCGCTGGTCTGAGTTAATCTCGGGTCGAAATCCAAGTTCTAACGAGTTCTAGGGTTTTGAGTTTTGTTTTTTTTTTTTCATATTTCATCTCATGCGAGGGGGAGTTGAAGTCTGAAGAAGCTTCATTGGGGAGATGGGAGAGATGATAGGATCTTTTGTGGACATTTCCTTTATATGTTTTATATGTTTGTAATTTTGTAGTAAGTTTGACGTGATTATTTTTGTGACTACTCAGGATATTCATAGAATATCAAATCTATAAAAGTCCCTTACTTTTGCAGAAATTAAGTACACAATTTTTTTTATGAGGCCATATATGCGTCCCCTCATTTTCCACCAACATCCTCTATGGGCCTGTTTGATTTGGGGGATATTGATATACATGGATATGGAAATACATGTATATCACTATCCATGTATTTGATAATCCACGTGAGTTGTTTGATTTGTTGTATTTTGAAATCATGTATATCAAATCCCTTGTTTGATTCTTTGGTACAAAATCCAGGATTTGAATATTTGAATATTATATTTATATTATTTTATTGTATAATATAATATTATATTATATTATATTATATTACTTCAGTTCTTATTATATAATATAATATAATATAATATTATATGTATGTCATTTAATTTTTATTATATAATATAATATAATGTAATATTATATTACTTTAATTAATTTATATTGTATTATTTTATATTATATTATATTATTTATATTGTTTTATATTATATTATATATATTTTATGATGTTATCTGATGTTATATTATATATCATTATATTATATTATATTATATTATATTATATTATAATATATTATATTGTTTTATATTATTTTATATTATATTGGTTTATATTATATTACATTACATTATATTATATTATAATGTTTTATATTATATTATATTATATTATATTATACTATATTATATTGATTTATATTATATTATATTTTATTATATTAATGAATATATATTTTTTGCATTATATTATATTATTTTATTACTATATTATATTATTTGATATTATATTATTTGATATTGATATTGATATTGATATTATATTATATAATATAATATAATATTGTTTTATATTATACAATATTATATTATATTTCTTTATATTATATTATATTATATTATATTAATGAATATTATATTGTTTTGTATTATATTATATTATTTATTTATTATTTTATTATTATAGTACATTACATTATATTACATGATATTATATTGTATTACATGATATTGTTGTATATTATATTATATTATATTATATTATATTATATTATACTGTTATTATATTATAATACTTTTGTATTATATTATATTATTTTATATTACATAATATAGTTTTATTTAATATAACACAATTTTATTTAATGTTATATTATATTATAATAACAATATAATATAATATAATATTATTTTATATTATATTATATAATATTATATTTTATGTAAATGAAATTATATTATAAAATATTGAAATACATGGATAAGGAAATACAACATATGAAATACCAATTTTTTGAATGGATAACAAAATACATGGATAAGGGGTTCAAAATACAATACACTTGAAAATCAAACAAAGGATTTTGAGCTTATCCCGTATTTCAAAATACATCTCCACCAAAATCCCTCAAATCAAACATGCCCTATATTATATCATCAATTAATTGTTCATCATCCAAATAATTAACAAAAGTACACTTCATTAACAATTAACTAATAAATATAATTAAATTATGCATGTATTAATAATTCGTAATCAATAATAATTAAATGTTAATTTAGTGTCTTTTTGTTAATTATTTTGTTAATTAATCACCAATTAATTATTATAATTGATGAAATAAATAATGTGTTGGGGAAATAAGGGGGCATGATAAAATTACTCTTGTTTTATCCAATTAATAAAATAACAAGATTGAAATGTTTGCATGGGTACTATCTATGTTAGTTAAAAAATATAATGTTAACAAAATAATATTTTTCCAATTAAAATAAAAATAAAATAATATTTCTATAAATATCATATTAATTAATAATTATATTTTGTAAAAAATTACAAATATATTATTTTATAAAAATTAATGTTTTTCTTTACAAATAACTATATTATACACACTACATTTTATACAATATTCTATCATAAAATATTACAAATTTTACATGAATTTATTTATTTTTTCAATCATTTTATCCCGAAATAATCTTTTATATAGCATGTATCTTTTTTAAGTACTGATTTGTGTTTGTATTAGTTAAATTAATGTTTACCAATTTTTAAAATATTTTTTTTATATTTTTTTATATTTTTTCCGATTTTTTTTTTCGACTCTCCCGAGTCTGCTCCGAGTCTGCCGAGTCCCGAGTCGGCCGGACCGGCCGAGTCCGAATCCGAGTCCGATATTCAGAACCATGCTACATACCATAAAAAAAAAATACCACTGGTCTTGCTCAAAATTGATTTCAAAAAGACTTGTGACAGTCTCCTGTATTTTTTTAAATTATATAATGACAGAAAAAGGTTTCTCTACAAAATGGATTCAGTGGATCAACACGATCCTATCAAGCTCACGATCCAGAATTCAAACAAATGATCTAAAAGGTTCATACTTCATTCACAAAAGAGAACTCATGCAGGATAATCCACTTTCACCTATGCTTTTCAATATTACTGTTGATGCTTTACACATCGTCATTAATAATATCAGGCGAATTCTATCAAAATCGATGGTGATGGCTCCTCAAACCATACAATATGCAAATAATACTCTCAGCTATGTTGAGGCCCACGCTCACAACTTAAGATGTATTACACAAGCTCTAACATTGTTCACTAAAATAACAGGGCTGGAGGTAAATTGGAATAAATCGGGTTTAGTACCAATAACTATTCCACATTATTTAAAGATAATACATAATGTAACATCAATTCTCATTAACACTTGTTTCGTCACGAAAAAATGATTCAAAAATGGAGAGAAAAAGAGGGGCGACTGGAGAGGCGACAAACCCTAACCCCCACAGGCGACGGGGCGACAGCGGTGGAAAGCAAACGGGAGAGAAAGAGGGGGAGACTGAAGCCAATCGCAAATGGAGAGGGTTGGTTTCTCTTGGCAACAGACCACTCCGACGTCCCATCTCTTACACCTCTCCTCTACACACTCAACCGAGTACAACCTATCTCTCACCTTCCCCATGAACCGAGCCACTCTAAACCCTCCTTGTCTCACTCACTGCTCCCAACTCCATTCTCCCCTCTCACCTCAACAATGGAGAAAGGCAAGCAATTAGCAGTAGATAACGATTTGAGCAAGAAATCTTACGCAAATGTGGTGCGTACTCCACCCGTCGGCTCGTTCATGGCGTCGGCTAGGACCGGTCGGGGGCTGGTAGATGGCAGGGAGGCGGACCAAGGCAAAATCGGAAAATCGAACCCCAACCAAGAAGCAGACCACTCGGCAGCAAAGAAGAGAGAACTCGACACTTCATCCGACGAATTGTCCTCACCGGAAAGGCTGACGTGGCCACCTAGTGCTTTCAACCCGGACTGGAACGACCTCTGTCACAAGTGTTTGGTGTCGGGCCACCTAACCGAAGAATGTCGCAAGCCGAGAGCTTGCGTAATTTGTCGCTTACCGGGGCACATCGCAAGATACTGCCCCAAGAAGAAGAAGCCGTCAAAGCATCCGGCCGTATGGAAGCGGGTCCAAGAAGGGGGACAATCGTCCAATCAGGGGCCTAAACAGCGAGCACCGATCATGCTGGACCAAACTTCGGCCATCTTAGGCCGAAAGGCAATCGAGAGGCAAATTCCCCTGGTCGCGGACATGACAGTCCGACAAGGTGTGAATCCCAAAAAACACAACAAAACTGCCTCACCAATCGACAAGGCAAGGGGACGGACCGTCCATGTTTTCTCCAAACAATCTTCGCGGCAAGAGATGGAAATTGCAAGGTGGAGGAGGGGAGTCGTGATCGATGGGAAGATGGTCCCGAATCACAACCTTCGAAGTCTCCATATCCTCATCCAAAAGACGTAGTATCGGCAAGAGAGGTACGAATTGTCTCATCTGAGTAGGGACCGATACATTCTCATCCTCCCCGAGGGCACAAACCGCGATGACTTCATCGCAAGAGATCTCTTACCACTACGACGTGCAAATTTCGTGAACTTTCCGTGGGAATTGGCTCTGGGCGGGGAGAGAACAAAGTTTCCGGAACGGATATGGGTCACCCTTTTCAACCCGCCGCCACCCGCTTGGTGCTTCGAGGAACTATCAAAAATTGCAGGTTCGTTTGGCATCTTGATAGATCACGGCCCCCTCGTCAACCTGCAAACCATGGAGACCCTCGACATCCTAGTTGGAATAACGGCGAACACAATCGCTCCAACGACCATCAATTACACACACGGAGGAGTTACGTGGAGGATCATCTCAGCCGAGAAGAAGAGGTTAAATGAGCCGCTGCATTTTTTCAATCCACCGAATCTAGAACCTCCGGTCGAGATTTACGAGGATATTCAAGCGAGGCTGCAAGATGATATCGAAAGAGGCCTAATAGCGAGAGAGATCGAGCAGATTGGCCGGGGTGCCTCCCCCGAGCCGGTCGCCGGCAAGGAATGGCGGAGTGATGCATCCGCAAACTCATCCGAAAAAGAAGGCAATCTCAAGGAACAAGGCCAGATTACGGTGGATAAAGATTGGCTGCTAAGCAAAATCAGCGAAATCATCGAAGAAAGAGATAAAAAGTCCATGCGTGATGCGGGGATACTAAGCAAAATCAGTGAAGTCAAGCAAATAGAAGGCGTCGCGGGCCCGAGCAAAACCAAGGCAAAAAAAAGAAGAATGCTTCCGACGATACCGTCTCTCACAAAGATTCTGACTCCAAACCCAGCAATCGGAACGGTCCAGTCAGCGACGCCACAACCAATTAACCAGATTGCAGACCCGATAATCACGGGACCCGAACCCGCTAAGGAAAAACATTACACGGAAGGTATGGACATTCTTCTATCAACTTTCAAATCTCAATTAAAGGAGAAAAAATTCAAGGAAAATTTTTCAATCTCAGACCCTAATCTTAGTAAGATTAGAAGAGGAACCAGAAATAAAAAACCAACTGAAAAAAATTTATTGAACAACATAATTTCGGCCCAGTTAAAAAAGAATAAGGCCCAAAAAGAATTAAAAAAGCCTAGAGCCAAATCAATTATTAAGAAATTAAGACAAGAAGAATTAAATAAAAAGCCACTGGAAAGGGACATAATAGAATCAATACACATATCTCTGGGTTTACAAGTACCAGAGATACAAATTGTCGAGGAAAAAATGGGTCAAAGAACAAAAACTAAAAAACAAAGAAATAAGGTAAGATCTCATCGAACAAATATAAGGGTCCAAAATAAATTATCAAACTTCCTATCTCTCGCCAAAAATAAGAAAAAAAGGAAAAAACTCTCAACCCCTGAATCTCTAATGGCTCCATCTAATCAGAAATCTTTTTTATTTGAAAAAGGTAAAGGAAAAGAACCGTCAAGGTTTGGACAAAAGGAGCTAAAGGGTGCGAGAGAAGGGGAAGAGGACGAGGAAGACGGCCCTGTTGAGGGAGACGAGGGGCCCGAAGGCGATAGGGCTGTCGACGAGGAAATAGACGACTATATGGACAAGGTCGACTACGGCGATGAACCTCATGTAATTGAGGATTCAGACTAGGAAAGTGATGACAATCTATTTGTAGCTTTTATCTTTGATTATCGCACCTTATTTTGGACAATGGAACTTTTAATTTAAATCATGTGTACGAACTTAAATATTTTGACGTGGAATGTTAGAGGATTGGGTTGTAAGAAAAAATGTAATGTAGTCAAGGAAACAATATTAAACACCAAGCCGAACGTTGTATGTATCCAGGAAACGAAATGGGATACTTCCAACTATTTCAAACATAAACAAATCCTCTCGGCAAAATACCAAAATGTATGTGTCAAAGATGCCCAAGGTTTCAGGGGCGGCCTCTTAACGGCATGGGACAACAAACTAAAAATAGTCTCATCCTTCCAATCCACTTTTAGCTTAAATATTATTTTTTCCGATGAAAACGGCTCAAAAGTATTAATAACGAACACTTATGGCCCCTCTTCGACTCAAGGAAAGGATGAATACATCCAGGAAATTAAAATGATAAATAAAGATCTAAATTTACCATGGATCATAATAGGAGATTTTAATCTAATAAGGGAAAGAAGCGACACAAACTCAATTGTCTTAAACACCACCTTAATGATCAAATTCAACGACGCAATTGAAATAGCACAACTAATAGAAATCCCACTAAGGGGGAGAACTTTCACATGGTCAAACAAGCGAGAGACACCCATCCTATCACGACTAGATAGAGCTCTAATCTCGGCCCACCTCATTCTACAAAACTCGTTGATCCTATTAGAGGATCAACCGATGACGACCTCCGACCTCCGACCATGCACCGTTGATGCTAAGGATAAAATCGGCACAAATACAAACAACAAAAAATTTTCGATTTGAGAGAGCTTGGTTAAAGTACCCAGAAATCGATAATTTGGTATCTCAATGCTGGACACCCCAAACCGAGAACCACCCTTGCACAACAAAATATCTGCTATCCTCCCTAAACAAAACAAGGAAAAAATTAAAAGAATGGGCAAAAATAAAATTTGATTCGTCAAACAATTCGCTAAGTGACTGCAAACTTATAGTAAAAATACTAGATTTAGCGGAAGAAGCACGGCTATTAACAAACGAAGAGAAAGGGTTACGAATAGCGGCAAAGGAAATTTTTTTCGAAATAATAAATTTCAAGGAAACAATGTGGCAGCAAAGGAGCTCGTGTACGTGGCTAAAACTGGGTGACGCCAACACGAAATACTTTCACGCCTTAGCCAACACAAGGAATAAAGGAAACAAAATAACTTCTCTCAAAATAAACGATTTGATCATCTCGGATACGGCCCAAATCAGAAATCATTTCGATGAATATTACGCCAACTTGTTGGGCTCGGACACGGCACCATCACAGAACCGAGACTCAGTTGCGCGTCAAGCCGTTACCCGATCCGAAACATCTTTACATGATCACAACTTCACAGAAGAGGAAATACAATTTAACATTATGAAAACACAAAAAGGAAAATCCATTGGGCCCGAAGGATTCCCAATAGAATTTTACCAACGATTTTACGAAATCCTAAAACCGACGTTCCAAAAACTATTCGACGACTTTTATAATCATACGCTCCGTTTAGGACCGCTAAACGACGCGACCATCTCCTTGATACCGAAAAGCAAAAACGCAAACGAAGTACACGATTTTAGGCCGATTAGTGTTATCAACTCCATAGGGAAAATAATCTCGAAAACTTTGGCTTTGAGACTTCAACCGAAGATGGAAACGTTAATACACAAAGATCAAGCGGCTTTTATCAAAAATCGGTCCATATGAGAGGTCTTCCTCTCGGCGAGGGAAATGCTTTGTGCCGCGAAAAAAAGGAAAATCCCAATGGTTATGCTAAAAATAGATTTCGCCAAAGCCTTCGACTCTATCTCATGGGACTATATCGACGCCCTCTTACGGGCCCGAAATTTCCCTACGAGATGGAATAAATGGATCAAGGAACTTCTCCAAACCGCCACTTCTAGGGTCAAAATCAACGGTACCTTGGGGAAGAATTTCTTTCACAAAAAGGGGGTCCGACAAGGTGACCCCCTATCACCAATGATTTTTGATTTAGTCGCGGACTCCCTTCAATGTTTCCTCGACAAGGTAAAACACCTCATGAAAACACCGGTCCGGTTTGCCCCGAGGGCTCTCCAATATGTCGACGACACCATCTTGTTCGTGGAGGCACACCCGCAAAATCTAAAAGTGCTAACATACATGTTGGGGCTTTTTCAAAAGGAAACGGGCCTAAAAATTAATTGGTCAAAAACCGCTTTCGTCCCGATATCAATCCCAACCGACCTACACCCCACAATTGCAAGGTTACTAAATTGCGAAAAAAAGAGTTACTGATTCTTTATCTTGGAATGCCTCTCAATTTTAAAAAACTGAAAAAAATTGATTTCTTACCACTCATTAAAAAAATGCAAGCAAGGTTCGCCGGTTGGAAAGGGAGATTTTTATCTCTAGGGGGACGGCTAACATTGGCAAAATCGGTCCTAAACGCGATGCCGACATACTTCATGCAATGTTTTAGACTACCCAAATGGCTAATAAAGGAAATTAACAAAATCACAAGGAAATTTTTATGGAAAGGGGATAAAGAGTGTCTAGGTGGTCATTGCCTAATAAATTGGGAAAAAAATTGTCTCCCAAAGGAAAATGGCGGTCTAGGCCTAATTGACATCGAAACACAAAATAGTGCGCTTCTCCTCAAATGGTTATGGAAAATAAACGCGCAACAAGAAGGAATGTGGGGATCAACAATAAAGGAAATATATGGCATTAATAACTCCCTTGATCTAACAAACATTGCCGAAAATCAATCATCCTACTTTATAAAGGATTTGAAAAAACTTCTACCTCAATTCAAAATTGCGTACACAATAGGAACCGATCAACAAAATCACCAATGGCTACAAAATCCGTCACAACTATTCTCCACTTCGGCGACGTATTCCTTCTTCATAGACCCGGGTATCCGATGTACTTGGAATAAACCGATTTGGAAAATAAAGGCACCACAAAAAGTAAAGTTCTTTTGTTGGTTGGCAAGCAACGAAAGAATTCTGACGGGCGATAACTTGCGAAAAAGGAATTGGCCACACGACATAACATGCAAGAATTGCAACATATCCGAAGAATCGGCAAACCATCTCTTGATAACATGCCCATTCGCGTCGATCGTTTGGCAAAAGGTTTTTCAACACATCGGTGCACTATACATATCTTGCGACGCGATAATACCCTCTTGGTCACCTGCGATTATACAAAGTGATGGCCCCATCCAACTACTTGTCCCTTATGCTCCATTCAACAAGAAAATATGTATCACCTAATGCTCACCTGCGATTACACAAAAACGGTATGGTCATGTGCCAGAACTCTCAATATGATCACACCGACAGCATCACTGGACCAAGACCCGTTCGAAAAATTGGCTCTTTTAAGAAGACGATTAGTGAAGGATGGCAAGAAGAAATTGTACACGGGATGGGCGGCACTAACTTGGAACATATGGAATGAGCGGAATAAAAAAATATTACGACGACACAAAAAACATTCTTGGACTACGTATTATGGAGAAAGTACGGAAACTAGCTAGATCAAACGATCACTCAATTAGAAATATCAAACACAAATAGAATATGCGTTACCTAGGAAAGGACCCGGATATGGGTCTCATTCAAATATTAATTCATACCCCTGTATCAACTTTTTCTAATTATAAATCTCGGCTAGACCGAATTCAAAAATAACAAATCTGGGACAGTATTTTTTTTTTGACAAGTATAAATTATAACTGATTGTTTTAAATTATGTAAATTCAAAATTAACAAGTTGTTTGTATATATATGGTTGTAAAATAGTTTTGAATGAAACACGGTATAAGGAAATTCCAAATTTCAAATGGCCAAACACTGTTTAAGGAAATACCCCTGTTAAATTCCAAATTTCAAACGATCACAGATGAGTTGATCAGACTAATTAACTTTCCATCCATATAATTAAGCATTTTGCTATCAATAAAACACTGTTTAAGGAAATACCAAGAAAAAAAAGCTTAATTATGTATAGCCTTTGTTACTACTACTAGATCAACAAAAAGTTGATCTAAAATTACTTGTACAAATGGCCAAACTAATTTAGAAAGGATTTGTTCAAACAACAGCATACAAATTATTTAAGGGTGCAGTTTTTTCTTCCTGTAGAGCAACTTACAAATTTTCAACTAAAATACCGAAATTATCCATACTGGTCCTCTTATGGTTACTATACTTACTTAATAGTTAATACCATATTATATTTATTATTTGATTATACAACTTAACTTAAATTGATTGTTGAAAATTATGAGATGCTCTAGGCTAGACACAAAATAACTAGCGTAGCGTCGAAAGCATGATCGCTAATTCCCTAACAGCTCCGTTGTATATCACCTCGGCATTTGGCAGTATTTTTGATGATTGGTCGTCAGTCCCACTTGCCTGCAATGGAAAAGGGAGTATTTTTAAATAGAAATAAGATAAGATGTGATATATATAATCAAAGCTTAATTACTCGAGCATGGATGATAAAGGTGGCCAAATGTTCGTGCGAGGAGATTTGCACACTCAAAACATGGACGTCGCGCTTCTGAAGGATTTCAATTATGGACGTGAGGAGGCCGAGTCTCCTTTTTGCACAAACACGGATATGTGCATCCTCCCCGTAGATGCTATACGAAATATTTGGTGATTCCCAACTTTGTATTTCTGAGAAACCACTCGGTGGCACGTTCAGATCCACCTTTGTCACCCCTTGTGTTCGCGAACACAGTAAACTTAGTTAATTAATAAGTCACTTATTAAATAGTTATAGATAACAAAAAAGTCGACGTATTTTAAATTTGAGTCAAAAGATGGGGATTTTTGTGAATTGTATCACCTTCTTGGACATTTGATGAGGAAGCGAGTTGACGATGGAGAATGGTTCCGCGAAGACGGTCAATCTTCCTTTTCTGCAGTGTTTCTATTGCGGAATTAAGAGACTTGATGAAACGAACCGTCTCCTCGACTACCGTAGCTTGATCAAGCTGTTAAGTAATTTTTTGTGAGGTTGAATTGTAGTCCAAAATCCCCAATTTGTTATGCAAATGAATACTGTTATTTTCTTCTAAAAAGCAATAATTTTGTTTCCCAAAAATTACAAGGAAATAATTAAGTGAAAGGGCTTGCACCTTCTCTGGGGATCGGGGAAGATACCGATGGAGAGTCGAAATCAATCCGCTTACTCTCCTCCTCCTGTTCTTCTCTGTCCATCTATGCTTCTGACGATAAGAATCTTGATCGGATATTATGTTTTTTCCTTTTTTTACTTCAAAAGATAAGCTTGCATTCTGTTCAAGCCCTAATGCCGGCTCCGGTGGTAACTCTTCTTTGACTGCTTCCATGTTGTTCGAGAAAGTAACTGAGAGAGAGAATATTTGTAGGAGTGAGTGAATGAGAGAAATTTTGGAAAGTTTGTGAAGAACGGAGAGAGAGGGGTTAATAAAGCGATGGAATTTTTGCTTTTGAGGGCTTGTGTTACTTTTATTTCCAAATTGTGAGCAAGGACCAACATCATTTCCGTTACCGATCGAAAATTTCAAAATTCAAAAAGCGCGCGCGTAAAACCCCCGCCTTTTATATAATACATTGTAAGTAAAAAAAGTTCTTGAAATGCACTTTTAACACATATATTTTACTTCTTAAAAGATTTCTCAAATTCATTTAATTAAAGTTGATATTGCCCAAAAATCTTTCAAAATTAATGATTTTATTTACTTGAATATGAGAGTTCTTTTTTCACTTTCAACCTTATCAGATATGACTATGTTTTGCAAAATTAACAAGGATATGTATGCAATTTTTTGAAATACTACATGTGTGCAGGATTTCCCTTGCTTGTTGCTTTCCCTCTCGTGCCCATTGGCATTTTTTCTACCAACCTATGAAACGTGTCAACCAACTGTCAGTTAAGAAGTAACCGTTTCAAAAAGATTTGGTGAGTCTCAGTGTAAAGACATGCTTCTTTTTCACAATGCACGTAACCGATTTTATTTGTCAGAATTTCTTTCTAGGGAAGTTTTTTTTTTTTTGAGAACTAAAGAAACGTATAGCTTCTTTTAATATATTAAAGCGGAATTTAATACATTGGTTTTAGATTTTACATAATCAATGTAAAAAATACTACTCGCTACCCTTACACGTGGGTTCAAATAAAATTAAATTTCACATTCGAAATTTCATATTTAAAACTTCCTAACAATAGAGGAGCCATTGGTTCCCTTCTTGCTTAATCCTTGCCGCCGTGATCGCGGACGTGGTTCGTAGAGCCTTAAAAATCCTAGAGTTCCGCTCCTTCCAAATTCTCCATATGGTGGCTATGAAGTGAGTGTCGAGTGTATTTCTTTCCTCTCCGGTCTTGAGTATCCTACTTGCCTCCCAAATTTGTAGAATGGAGGAATGGGTCGGTAGGTTTCGGGGAATCGGGTCCCCCATAGCTCTCCAAACTCTCTTTGCATACCCACAAGAAAACAATAGGTGGAGCGCCGATTCCCCTTGTGTGCCACAATTTTGGCAATTTTGGATGGTCGGCCAATTCCTTTTTGCTAGATTGTCGGCGGTTAGGATCCTATTGTTAATCGCTAGCCAAGCTTTCCATCTTTGGATAATGCCCGGGTTGATGAAGAATTTATAGGTCGATGAGGTGGAGAATTTGTCTTGATCAAGCCAAAGGGGGAGCTCGGATTGTGGGTTGACCGAAGATGCCACGCGAAAGAAGGGAAATAACTTTTGTAGGTCCTTGATGAAGTAGGAGGTGTGTGAATCGGGGATTGAGAGGATATCGGAGGGAACTTGGATACCATATATTTCCCTTATGGTTGCTCCCCACATATCGTCTCGATTGGTGGACAATTTCCATAGCCATTTGAGGAGGAGGGCGTTGTTGTGTATTTCTAGATCGAGGATACCGATGCCTCCGTTTTCCTTGGGCAAGCAAATTTTGCTCCATTTAGCAAGGCAATGCCCTCCGAGGCAATTTTTGTCGCCTCGCCAAAGAAAGTTCCGCGTCACTTTCTTCATTTCGTTGATGACCCATTTCGGCAATTTGAAACATTGCATGAAATAGGTGGGGATCGCGTTAAGCACCGATTTTGCAAGGACTAGTCGGCCGCCTAGCGAAAGGCATTTTCCCTTCCATCCCGATAACCGGTTTCTCATTTTTTTGATGAGGGGGATGAAGTCGATTTTCCTCGGTTTCTTGACATTTAGAGGCATGCCTAGGTACGTGATTGGGAGTTCTTGTTTGTCGCAAGCTAGGAGCCTCGCAATGAGGGCGTGAAGCTCGGGCGGGACGGCTATCGGAACGAATTTGGATTTTTCCAAATTAATATGGAGCCCCGAGATGTTTTGGAATAGCGTCAAAACATATGCGAGAATTTTGAGGTTGGACGGGTCCGCCTCGACAAAAAGAATAGTGTCATCCGCGTATTGGAATGCCCTTGTTGCGAATCTAACGGGTGAATTCATTAGATGGTTGATTCGTCGAATGAAAACTTGG
Organism: Luzula sylvatica; assembly: GCA_946800325.1. Classification (NCBI taxonomy): domain Eukaryota; kingdom Viridiplantae; phylum Streptophyta; class Magnoliopsida; order Poales; family Juncaceae; genus Luzula; species Luzula sylvatica. The sequence continues at coordinate 68,598,498 of OX326956.1, read as the reverse complement.
AGTGAGTCGGCCACTAGATTAAAAATCATTGGGGATAATGGGTCTCCTTGTCTCACTCCCCTTTTATGTGGGATTTTCCTACCGAGCGACCCGTTTATTTTAATCCTCGACGACGCCGAGGTTAGTAGGTCGGCGAGCCAACGGTTCCATCTCGGCGGGAATCCACGTTCCTTTAATACTTCTTGTAAGTAGCTCCACGATATTGTGTCAAAGGCCTTGTGAAAGTCTATTTTGAACATGATCGCGGGGATCTTCCTTCTATGTGCCGCGCTAAGTCGCTCTCTAGCCGATAGGAACACCTCTCCGATCGACCTATTCTTAATGAATGCCGCTTGATCGCGGTGGATTAGCGATTCCATTTTCGGTTGGAGTCGGTTTGCGAGCACTTTGGTTATTGTTTTTCCTATTGTGTTGATTACACTTATAGGCCTAAAGTCTTTCATTTCCTTGGCCCCCTCCTTTTTTGGGATGAGCAAGATGGAGGCCGTGTTGATTCCGTGCAAACTTAGGTTGTGTTCAAAGAAGTCTCCGAATAAGCCTACGAGGATCGGTTCGAACACCTCGTAGTGTTCTTGATAAAATTCTATGGGATATCCCTCGGTTCCGACCGCCTTTCCTTTCTTCATATCCATTATCGTCTTCCTTATCTCCTCAAGCGCGAAAGGATTGGCTAAGTCTCGTAGGTCGGGCGCTTGGGTCGGGTCCAAATTCTCGGCCGAGGGTTGAGCCCCGGGCGGTGTGTCATCGTGAGGGTGGCCTAGAATGTTTTCGTAATAGGCGTCAAAATTTGCTCGGATCAAATTCGGTTCCGTTATTACAATGTTGTTCACTTGGATCAACCCAATTTTATTTCCTTTTTTTCTCGCGGAAGCTAATGCGTGAAAGTATTTAGAATTTGAGTCACCTAGTTTAAGCCACGTGCAAGAACTCCTTTGTTGCCAAACGGCCTCTTTTTGATTTATTAAATCGAAAAGTTTTTCCTTAGTCGATATTCTTAGGCGCCTTTCTTCCAAGGTTAGTGTTCTCGATTCTTCGGCTAAATCGAGAATCTTGACTAATAGTTTGCCATCTTCTATTATTTGATTCGGTTTGAAGTGCACCTTTGCCCATTCTTTGAATTTTCCTCTCGATTTTTTGAGACCTAATTGGAGCCGATCCACCGGGTTCAACGAAATTTGGCGGTCGTCGGGCCATGATGCGTGAACTATTTCCCGCGTGGATGGGAGGCGTAGCCATGCACGTTCGAACCGAAAGAGTTTTTGTGTCCTCGGCCTATTGTGTTTTATGGCGAGGAGGATGGGGGAGTGGTCCGAGGTTACCAACGGGAGGTCGTTGAGAGTTATGGCCGTATTTTCGAATAGGGGATGTTTGGAGACGAACGCTCGATCTAGTCGAGCAAGGGTTGGCTCGGCTCTATTATTGGACCAAGTGAATTTCCTTCCAATTAATGGGATTTCATCTAATTGGGCCGCATCAAGAGCCTCATCTAGTTTTAGGATGAGGCGAGTGTTTATGTTAGTGGACGTTGTGTCCTCCCTTGCCCTAATTAGATTTAGGTCGCCGATTAGAATCCACGGATATTCGTGGTTCTCCTTAAGGGATCTAATTTCGGCTATGTATTCATCTTTGCCTCTTGCCGACGAGGGACCGTAGGTGTTTGTTATTCTAATTTTGTTTCCTTTTTCATCGGCGACAATTATGGTTAGACATGCGGCGGAGTGTGAGTGCTCTATGAGCGTGACTTTGTCATCCCATGCAACTAGTAACCCGCCCTTTGAGCCGACCGCTTCCTTTGTTAAGGCCGTTTTATATCGTCGCGGTAAGACACGGCGATTTTGGAAATCGCTAGCGAGGGCCCATTTCGTTTCTTGGATACAAACTACATTCGCCTTGGATTTAGATATAATTTCCTTGACTACGTTACATTTTCCACGTAGGCCTAAGCCTCTTACATTCCACGATAAGATATTAATATTCGTACAAAACATGATAACATTGTTTAGTCCTTAGCTTAAAGATACAAGCCAAATTGCGGTTCCCTCAGCTACATCTAGAGCATCGGCTCCTCGCCGTAATCGACCTTGTTGATATAGTCATCCTCGGCTTGGGTTTCCAACAAACCGTCCACCTCAACCTGTTCCGCGTCCTTTGATTCGGTTGCTTCATCCATATCCTTGACGAAATCCCTTGATATTGATTTTCCTTTAAGCAACAAGGGTGAAGGCGAATTAGACGGGTGTGTTATTCTTAATTTTGAAAATTTGTTTTGTTTAATTTTAGTTCGATCGAGGAACTTTGATAATTTATTTTTTAAAATTATGTTTTTTTTTTTCCTTATTTTTTTCTTTTCCTTGTTTTTTTCTACCGGCTTGATCCGAACCAAAGGAGGTTCGATCGGTTTTAATTTTTCAAGATCAATTAATTCGCTTTCCTTTAGTACTAGGAGAGGGGGGGGGAATATTTAGCGCTTCGTGTATTTTGGTAATCAACTCAGGAGCAAGTGGTTTTTCGGAGATGTCCTCTTTTATTAGCCGTTTGATTAGTGTTTTAGCCCTCGTTTTTTTGTTTTGGGCCATCTTGTTCTCGATTTGCTTTTTTCCTTTTGTCGAGGATGCCAAATTTTCTCTTAGTTTCGTGGATGGTTTTTTTGGGCGGGAGCTAACCCGTCCGATTGAGGGGGGGGGAGGTGCCCGGGTGGGGTCACTTTCGGCCTCCATCCCGATGTCAACATGGGTCAAAGATTTTTTATCCTTGGCTTTAATAGGATCCGTAGCGGTTGCCCGACCCGATATCAATTTCGGCGCCACAACAGTTCTTGTCGCTGACGAGATTCCCCGTTTCCGTTCTATTTTTTTTTCCGCTGCAGTGTCTGTTCCAGCGACTGCTACAGTGTTAGCTACAGGACCTGCTACAGTGCCGCGAGCTGTTTTTGGTCCCTGGTTCAGCTCAAATTTTTTTTTCTCATTTTCCGCCCCTGTGACAGTCGCTGCTGCTGGAGGTTCCTGGCTGGATTTGGAGGGGAAGATTTTCCTTTTTTTCGGCTCGGATTTATTATTTGTTGGCTTGTCGTTGGATCTCTCCGTTGCTTCATCGCTAGCCAATTCATCGCGAGTCGATTTTATGAATCCGTCGGCTTTTTCCTTGTCTAAAATTTCCCGAAGTCTAGGGAATTTTTTTTTTTGGGAAGTTTATTGTAAAAAATAAAAAAAACATATATGATATGTTAATAATAAGTGGTAAACTAAACAAATAAAGCTAGAACACTCATTTAACTCATCTACGTGTTAAACCCAATTCATTTAACAATTTAATACTAAATAACAAAAAAAAAACATCACATTAATACAACCAAGGCAAGTTAAAAAAACTTTGTATCACCACTCTAAAATATACTTATACTTCACTTTTTATATTTTTTCTAAATTTGTGAAAAATAAATAAATATTTACTTGCGATAGTCTTAAATTATTGAATATTAATTTTTTGGATTTAGCAATAATTGTATTGTGTGTTTTCAGATTGGTTACTGCCAATACATACTATATATTAAAGTTTAATGAAACTTTCATAAAACTAACACGTGCCAAAAGAGTTTAGAAAAAAAGAATTAGTCCATTGAAACTCAAACTCATGAATGATTACATCAAAAATATATATAATTCAATTTTCATAATTTTTATATAATGTGTTATTCCATTTTTTTTATAAATATCATAAACAAATAAATTTTATAATTTAAAACAGAGAAGATAATTGTCGCGTAACTAAAATATCTACATTTAAACAATATTGAGAAAAAAAAACTCAGACGGAGTTGTCAGAACACTTCAAAATATATGTTAATAAATTCAATATTATTTATCAAAAATGCATTATATTATACTTATATTTTAAAGTTTTAGTTAGACGTTCAAAATTGACACGTGTCCAAAAGTTTAGAATAAACAAATAAGTCCTTTAAAGAATCATGTACGATCATATAATTTTAATACTAGTGAGTATTTAATAGATATTTCATATCATTTTTTCCTTCAAAAAATCTTTAACTATAATACGTGTGTATACAGATTACTTTACTGATTGTTTGCTCTAAATAAACTAATTCAATGCGATCCCAATAATTTTTTAATATAATACATAGTTGTTTTTGAAGGATTTCATTAAAAATTTATTCCGACAAAATCGGAAATCGTCTTACTTAAGTTAACTTTCTACTCTAATTTATTTTATTTATCCTACAAGAAGGATTATAATACAATATCAAAGATCTATAACGTAGGTCTGGTCCTCTTGGGTTCACCCATGAATCCGAAACAAGAACGGCGTCGAGTCCGTGCTAGCGTCATCTTGTCCGCACCTAGCTCCGTCGCCCGTTTCTGATCGATTGCTTAATCAATCAACGTTTCAACAAACACTTCAAGAGAAAGAGAGAGACTAGCTATAGAGAGAAAACTCTTATTCTAAAATGCTTAGTCAGGTTTCATATTTATAGTCCCTAAACATTATGTCAAAACCTTTTCAAAATTCGTAATTAAGGCATGAACAAAATTCGATGCAGCACATTAACTTCTGACCATTGGTCATTGTTTCTGTCATAACTTCATCTAGAAAATTCCAAATGACTTGAAATCTTGTCCATTAAAAACTACATTCAAATGGCTACAATTTATATAGGTCATTTGTACATAATGGTGAAGTTTTGATATTTGAAATATCTGTTCAAACATGCCTCAAAATCTGTCTCGAATTTATGGTCATGATCCATGTTTATTTGGACTTCTCAAGTTCTCTTCTCAATTTGTTATGGGCTTGGCCTTGAAACAAATTATGATACGTGCTACATATATTATTCTCATAACATGCACATTCCATTGAATTTATTTCCATGCTAGGTAGTCATCTCGTATGATGTATTATTTTACATATTTCTATTTGTATCTGCATTTCATACAACATGAAATCTTTAAACATAGAAAAAATATATAATATATTTCTTGTTTCCCGTTCAGTTGGTGTGACCTATATCGAGGATCTATGTTATGTTGGCAATGGAATAAAACATTTTATTCCACAAACCGTAAGCGGTATTCTAGCTATACATTACGGTTAGCCAAATAACTGAGATGTTTAGTAACCCTTTTACGAAACGTAATCCTTGTGATATTGATTGTGTCCATTCCTTGCCTTTATGATATTGCGATTAATATACAAAGTAGGGATGTGTCATATTTGTATTATAATCATTTCTTGATCTCTATTAAGTAAATTATAAATATATAACTGCACTTCAGTTATATTGGATCCTTTCATAATTTTACTTTTTCAAGGGGCCCATAATATCATTTCTCATAATGAATGAGTGACAACGATGTTATTGACATGTACTCTCTTTCCAGCACAAGTTACGTATAAAGAACTATTACTTTTATCACCACTTATTAATAAGCAGTTTTTAATAATAATTACGTTATGCATTACTCATGTGAAAGAGATACATCTCTCAATCTTAGAACCAGAGACACGATGAAAACATTAATGACACTAACACAATCCATATAATGTTTCATCTATTAGGTCTGTTCAATATATGAACCTTTTCATATATTCGTGTTATTAAATGATAATTTTTATCAACGTTTGCAGAACTACAACGTACTTTTAATCAACACGACATTCTTATTATGTATATTAGTGTTCCTTCTAATATCCAAGACATGTGAACATTTTAGAGTTCAATATTTATTATCACTTAAAGTTCTGCGGTTCAAGACCAAGTGCATCTTTTTTAAACACTTCTAAGTAAAAAAATATAAAAGCTCATGGAACAAAATGTAAATAACATCCAATTCATAAATATAACATTTAAAAATTATCCTCATATGATAACTTTTAGAACACAAATCTAACAATCTCCCACTTGTTCTTAAAGTTACATCTTATACATTCTTATGTATTTTTTCTTTAAAAACAAGGTTGCCTTCTATTTTATCCATTCTCCATGTTCCTTCAAACCCATGGAATCAAAATGGACTTCGCCTTTTGCGTGAGATAAAGGCTTTGTTAGTGGATCTGCTGTGTTGCTATCCGTGTCCACCTTTAGAAGTTTTATTCTGCCTTCATCTATGAAGTCTCGAATGACAAAGTACTTTCTATCCATGTGTTTGATCTTGTGGTGTGCTTTTGTCTCCTTTATTTGTGCAATAGCTCCATTATTGTAACAAAATAATTTCAATGTACCTTCGATGGAAGGTACATCGCCAAGTTCCTCAATGAACTTCTTGAACCAAACACTTTCTTTGCTGGCTTCAGCAGCAGCCGTCACTTCAGACTGAGTGGTTGAGTCAGTTGTTGTTGATTGTTTGAAACTTTTCCAACTAACATCACCTACATTCAGAATGAAGACATATTCAGACTGTGACCGCTTATCATCATAATCAGTCGCAAAACTAGCATCGGCGTAACCTTCTACAACGAGTTCCCTTTTTCCTCCATACACAAGAAACTTATCCTTTAGTCCTGTTATGGTACTTGAGGATATTCTTGACTGCTGTCCAATGAGCTGGACCTGCATGGGCTTGGTGACGACTTGTCACACTCAGAGCATATGCAACATCAGGTCGTGTACACACCATCGCATACATGATGGAACCAATTGCAGAAGCATATGGTACATCCTTCATGATTTCAACATCTTTACGTGTCGTAGCACATTGAGACTTGCTAAGTCTTACACCTTGAGTCATTGGCACATTTCCCTTTTTGGAATTCTGCATGTTGAATCTTTTCAACACTTTATCAATGTATGTACGTTGACTTAAGCCAATGAGTCTACGAGACCTATCTCTGCATATTTTAATTCCCAAAATATATTGGGCCTCGCCCAAGTCTTTCATTGAGAAAACATCTTTCAATGAAGTTTTGGTTTGCTCCATTAAGGGAATAAAGTTTCCAATCAGTAATATATCATCAACATAAAGAACCAAGAAAAGCACATAGCTCCCACTCACCTTCTTGTATACACAAGGTTCCTCTTTGCTTTGAATGAATCCGAGACATTTAACCTCGTCATCAAAGCGCTTGTTCCAACTCCTGGATGCCTACTTCAGTCCATAAATGGATCTTTGAAGCTTGCTTACTTTACTGGATTTATGTGGATCTTCAAAACCTGGAGGTTGCACCATGTACACATCCTCTTCCAAGTTTCCGTTAAGAAACGCTATTTTGACATCCATTTGCCATATTTCATAGTCATGAAATGCGGCAATAGCTAGTAATATCCGAATAGACTTAAACATTGCAACCGGCCGGCGAGAAGCTTTCATCATAATCAATCCCTTGAGCTTGACTAAACCCTTTCGCTACAAGTCTCGCCTTGTATGTTGTCATGTTTCCATCCATGTTCATTTTCCTCTTGAAAACCCATTTGTTTTGAACGGCTTTCTTTCCTTGAGGAAGATCAACCAATATCCATACTTAGTTATCATACATGGACTGCATTTCATGGCTTCATACCATGATTCGGAGTCATCTCTATTTATTGCTTCTTGATAAGTGGTCGAATCTTCGGTATCCATTACCAAAATCTCATGAAGACCTATATAGAAATCAGGTTTCTTTCTAGATCTTGTTGACCTTCTTACCCCTTGTGGCTCTTCTTGTTCATCTAGAATGTCCTGAAACTCTTCCATGATTTATGGTGGAATTGATTCAATTCTGGATTGAAAGTGATGTGGTGATGCGTGAACCTCTTCCACAATCGTTTGAGGAACATGTACTATCACGCTTTCACTAGCCATATGAACTATGGTTGGTTCACTTTGATCTACATGGACATCGTCCACGACATGATCAAGGTCTTGTAGTGTTTTTTGAGTTTCCTCAAGTGTAACATTACTTCCACTACTTTGGATCCTTTGCGCCTTTGCGTTAATAATCTCCACTTTCCTCTTACTTGTTTTCGATTGTACTAAGCAAAGATCCTAAGATTGATCTTGATTATCCCCTCTCCTAAAAATCTCCATGAGGATCCGCCGCCTTCAAAGCCTCCTTTTAAATCGCTTTGATAATCTCCTTGAGAAACACCTTGAGAATCACCTTGAGAAACACCTTGAGAATCGCATGAATTTGAAGCTAAAGTCAGATCCTTTTCAATTGTTAAGTGTTGAAGATCTCTGAGGTTGAAGCTTGCTTGAGAATCGCCTTGAGATCACCTTAAGAATCACCTTGAGGATCGCCTTGAGAAACACCTTGAGAATCGCTTGAATTTGAAGCTGAAGCCAGATCCTTTTCGATCATTAAGTGTTGAAGATTGCTGAGCTTAAATTGAATCATCAGAAAGCACCTCTGAGATCTGTCTCATAATCACTTGAAAGGTTTGATCCTCAACTTCATCTTCTTTGTCCTTTTCTTTTTGCATGGTTTATCTTTCTTCTATTTGCCAGTCATTGAACCATTAATTTGTGAATGTTCTTCTTGATGTGAGGCAAATAAGGCACAAATTTAATGCTTAATTTGGGGATTTTAGCCCTTGTGAAGAAAAATTCTATATACTTTATTAATCATATTTGAGATAACATGAATATTTCTTCACTAAGTGTGTTTTACTGCTTAATCACAGGAATTAGAAGGAATTTCTGGGAATTTGGAGAGTGTAGTTGTCTCCAACATATCGAGAGGAGTGAAAACGATATATTACACCGATATATTCGGTACATGAATGAGACGGGAGGGAAATAATTATCATGAAAGAAACTTACACAAAAGTCTACACGAAAACCACTCAATACTTAGCCCTTATCCTGCCTACCTACCTTTGGTGGGAATTATCTCTTTACCCCCAATCCTCTCCACCAACTCGTGGCCAATAAGAAGACTCCATGAGTGCTATAAATATGACCACAAGGGCCACGAGTTTGGACGCTCTTTTTACCCTTTTACACTCTTTCACTCTCTTTCTCTCTCCCTCTCTCTTCCAAGCACAATCAAGAACCTTCAAGATACTTCAAGATCAATCAAGAAAAATCTCTCAAGGACTAGTCGAGACAAGGGAGCTCATCCCTTCGACGAATCCTTCTCATCCTTCGAAGATCGGGCCGTGACAAGGAGCTATTCCCTACGGTGGATTTGAGAAGAAGTGCCATGACTCGATCCACGTTTCTTCGAAGTGATTGCGATCCGTGACTCGGAGCTTCATCCTTTCGGTACAATCCATCACTCTCGAGACAAGAAGCAAGGATCTTTCGGTGCGAGGCAAGGAGACAAGGAGCTTCACTTCGAGGCTTTCTCAACTAGGTGTACTCCTTTTCAATTACTTGATTAATTGTTGTTTGATTGGATTTTGTTGTGTAAAGAATTCTCGGTTTAACGAATCTTTAGTTATTGTTACTTGAATTAAATCTTTGTTAGTGCTTTTACTTGATCTCTTACTTTTAATTACTACCTTGAATTTAGTCTAAATCTCCCTTGGTTTAATCTCAAAACAAACCCTCAATTCAATCCTAAATTCAAATTACAATTTCGAAATCCAGAACAAGTTCCGTTGTAACGGAACCTAACTTGCGTTATAACGGACCATTCGGTTTGTACCTGACTTTCAGTATGTTGGTACTCCGTTGTAACGCAACTTACTTCCGTTGTAACGGACCAGCAAGGAAAAGCATTCAATATCACTCATACTAGTGCGTTGTAACGGACATAAGAGTCCGTTGTAACGGATTAACCAATCCGTTATAACGCTACTCCTCTCCGTTATAACAGACTACCTCTTCCCGTTGTAACGGACTATTCTCCGTTGTAACAGACGTTCATATCAATCTCCACGTCAGACATAACCCTAATGTCCGTTGTAACGGAACATAATTCCGTTGTAACGGACTATCTTCTGTGAATTTTCTTCGTTATTTCTCATCCATTTTGATCCAAATTTTGACGCAATTGCTCCCCGTGGAACGAATCTATACATTTGCCACTGTACAAACTTAGATTACAAATTTTGTTGATTGTTCGGGGTTTTAACACAACGACATATTAAACACGCCACAAAACCCGCTCATCAAATGGCGCCGCTGCCGGGGAGCGGTGTTTAAGTCAATATTTTAGATCAAAATTTGAGATTTAAATTCATAAATTTGTTACTCACTTCATTGTTTCTTTTGTGACAATTTATGTGAAAGAAGGAAGCTTTATGCACAACACAAGATCGCGAAAAGGCGAATTACTTCCATTTGTCAAAGAAATTGAAAGAAAGAACAAAAGCTCTAAGAAGGGCAAGGAACCGACACGAGAAGATCAAGACGAACTTCAAACTCAAACTTTTTCTTCTCTCTCTACTCATTTAAATTCAAACATGGGTGATGAAACTAGGATTCCAAGACCGAAAACATTAAAGGAATTAGTGGCCCCAAATATCATAGAAGATAATTACAATTTTATTAGGCCGAATATACCGAACTTTAAAGCCGATCTGAGCATCATTGGCTCTTTACCCATCTTTCATGGCAAAGCAACCGAAAACCCACATAAGCATTTGAAAGATTTTAAGATTCAACTAAACATCTATGCAAATTATGAAGCATTTAACGATATTCTACTTCTTATTTTTCCTTATTCGCTAGGTGAAGGGCCGAAAGATTGGTTCTACAACCTACGAGGACCCCTCGATTTCAATGAAGTGGCTAGGCGTTTCAAGGAGAAATACTACTCGCATTCGAGATTGGCGGCAATTAGGCGAGAACTTCTAGCAATCACGCAAAAGCCAAACGAAGCTCTTCACGAGTATTACGATCGATTCAACCGTTTGATGGAGGAATGCCCAAGCCACAATGTCGAGGTCCATTTCCTTTACGAGCAATTCATCCAAGGGCTAGGATACTCCGAGAGTCAATTCCTCAACGCATCCGCGGGAGGAAGTATCGCGAACAAAGATCTCGAAGAGATTAAGAAGCTACTCGAAGTAATGGCAACCAATTCGCAATCAAGAAGGAATGTTGAATACCGAGTTAATGCGTGTAGCGACCTCAATGTCGACATGCTTAACAACAAGCTCGAGATCATCATGAAGGCTTTGGGTAAGGAGGAAACGAAAACATGTGGGGTTTGCCTCGCAAATACACACCACACCGATGAGTGCCCGAGTGTGATCGAAGATGCAAATGCCGTTTACAAGAAATTCGATGCCTCGAACTCGTATAACCCTAATCTCCGCAACCATCCTAACTTTAGTTGGTCGAATCCCAACAATGCTCAACCCGACCCATATCGACAATCGGTTACAAAACCGACAACATACCAACATCCAAATGCAACACAAGCGGTTCAAAAATCGTTTCCAACTCAAGACCCGAATCAAGAAATGAAGCAAATGACGGAAGGAATGATGTCAATGATGCAATCAATGAACGGAAAAATCGACAAAAACGAGAAAAACATGGACTCAATGAAGCAAGAAATAAAGCAAGATATCTCAAGTGTAAGGCAAGAGGTTTCGAACACGAATCGCCACGTGGGCAACTTGGAAACTCAAATCAATCAAATTGCCACTCGAGTAAACGTAATCGAATCCCAAGGTACATCTCGACTCCAATCTCAATCTTTGGCCCCTTCCAAGCAAAGGCATGTGAATGCAATATCGCTCCGAAGCGGTAAAGAGGTGGGCGAAAGTTCAAAGAGCAAGGAGGTACAAGAAGAGAAGGAGCTCGAGGTACCGGTACCGAAAGAGAGTCCGACTCAAGCCACGAAAATACCAACTCGAGAACTAGAACCCGAATCGACTCAAGTCAAGCCACCTTTCCCGAGTCGTCTCCCAAAGCCAATCGAATCAAACAACGACGTGCTTGCCATCTTAAAAGAAAGTGGAGGTAAACATTCCTCTACTCGAAGCAATCAAAGAAGTGCCTCGTTTGGCAAAATATCTCAAGGCATTGTGCACGAATAAAAGAAAGACAAAAGGAGATGAGTTGATAAGTGTGGGGGAGAGTGTTTCGGCGATTTTGAGACTCCCCCAAAAGCACAAAGATCCGGGGATGTTCGCTTTCCCTTGCAAAATTGGGCAACACGAATTACCCAAATGCATGCTCGATTTGGGCGCATCCATCAATGTAATGCCTTTCTCGGTTTTCAAAACACTAGATCTCGGCCCTCTCGACGATACACAAGTAGTAATTCAATTGGCCGATAGATCTACGACGAAGCCGGTGGGAGTAGTCGAAGATGTGATCGTAACGGTGAATGGACTTTATTTCCCCGCGGACTTCTACGTATTGGACATGAATGAGGGGAGTAGCGATTCAACCCCGATTCTCCTTGGACGGCCATTTTTGAAGACGGCACGCACAAAGATCGATGTACACGCGGAAGAGCTCACAATGGAGTTCGATGATGAGGTAATCAAATTTAATATTTTTGACAAACTAAAGGAACCCATTGTAGGTACACTCAACTTAAGCGCTATGGACGTGATCGACGATTGTGTACAAGAGGTCATGGATAGCTCATTCGAAAACCTTCAATGGAGCTCGAACCCGCTATTCGAGGAATTTGAAGGATATGACAATCCTACATTCGAGATCGAGCCGGATTTGGAAGAAGAACAAAGCATAGATCAAGCACTCTTTCTAAGAGACCTCGAAATCCCGATGCAAAGAGCTCCACCTTCAATCGAACAAGCTCCAAGGTTAGAATTAAAAAAATTACCTATTGGACTAAAGTATGCTTTTCTCGATGAAGCGGAAACTTTGCCGGTGATAATCGCCTCAAACCTAGCAAAGGAGCAAGAAGAAAAACTCATCGAAGTGCTAAAAAGGAATAAGAAGGCTTTCGGGTGGACACTCTCCGACATTCCGGGCATCTCCCCCTCCATGTGCACACACCACATTATCCTCGAGGACGATACTAAGCCCTCGCGAGAACCACAAAGGCGGCTCAATCCGCCAATGATGGAAGTTGTAAAGAAAGAGGTGATCAAGCTACTCAACGCCGGAATAATCTACCCCATCGCCGATTCGAAATGGGTCTCGCCCATACACGTGGTGCCGAAGAAAACGGGGATGACGATAATTGAGAACGATGAAGGCGATCAAGTGCCGACTCGAGTTCAAAACGGGTGGCGAGTTTGCATCGATTACCGAAAGCTCAATAAGGCGACGAAAAAGGACCACTTCCCGCTTCCATTCATCGATCAAATGATAGAAAGACTCGCGGGAAATCCGTTCTATTGCTTCCTCGATGGATTTTCGGGCTATTTCCAAATACCGGTCGCACCCGAAGATCAAGAGAAGACCACATTCACGTGCCCGTTTGGTACCTTCGCGTACCGACGCATGCCATTCGGGCTATGCAATGCTCCGGGTACTTTCCAAAGGTGTATGCTTTCTATTTTCTCCGATTATATTTCCAAATTTATAGAAGTTTTTATGGATGACTTTTCGGTATTTGGTGACTCATTCGAATCATGTTTAAGCCACTTGTCACAAATACTCGAAAAGTGCATCGAAGCTAACCTTGTTTTGAATTTTGAGAAATGCCACTTCATGGTGAGCGAAGGAATTGTTTTAGGTCATTTGATCTCGGAGAAAGGAATGGAAGTCGACAAGGAAAAAATCGACGTAATCAAGACACTTCCGTATCCAAAGACGGTAAAAGACGTGCGATCCTTTCTCGGCCACGCGGGGTTCTATCGTCGATTCATCAAGGATTTCTCCAAGCTCGCCCAACCAATGTGCCAACTATTGAAGAAAGACGAAAAATTCGAGTTCGGGGAAAAGTGCAAGAGATCTTTCGACAATCTCAAGGAAAGGCTTTGCTCCGCGCCAATCATCAAGTCGCCAAATTGGGAGCTACCATTCGAGATAATGTGTGACGCAAGCGATACAAGTGTGGGGGCGGTACTTGGCCAAAGAGAAGGAAAAGACCCCCTCGTCATCGCGTACGTCTCGAAGTCTCTCGACAATGCCCAACGAAACTACACCACCACCGAAAAGGAACTCCTCGCAATTGTGTTTGCATTGGAGAAATTTCGTTCTTATCTTTTAGGTACGAAATTGATAGTCTTCTCGGACCACGGTGCGTTGAGACACTTGATGAAGAAGAAGGAGTGCAAACCGAGATTGCTTCGATGGATCCTTTTGCTTCAAGAATTCGACCTCGAGATCAAGGACAAAAAGGGATGCGAGAATCTCGTGGCGGATCATTTGAGTCGGCTTCCATTGGAGATCGAAGATCTTGTTCCGATTCGCGAGGAATTCCCCGAGGAACACGTTCTCGCGGCCCAAGTCGAAGCACCATGGTACGCCGACCTTGCAAACTACATCGTCACGAAGAATTTTCCCCCGAACTTCTCCAAGGCACAACGCGATAAGATGAAAAGCAACGCTCGATTCTACGTTTGGGAAGACCCGATCTTATTTCGAATTTGCACCGACCAAGTAATTCGAAAATGTGTCCACCAAAATGAGGTACAATCTATTCTTTCTTTTTGTCATACATTACAATGTGGTGGACATTTCGGTATCGCACGTACCACACACAAGGTACAAGAATGTGGATTTTATTGGCCAACCTTGCATAAAGACGTTGCGAACTTTGTGAAAGGTTGTGGAAATTGCCAAAAGACGGGGAACTTGAGCCGTAGAAATAAAATGCCCCTCAATTCAATCTATGTGTGTGAACCATTCGATGTTTGGGGCATTGATTTCATGGGCCCGTTTCCATCATCTTTTGGCTATACTTACATCTTGTTGTGTGTAGATTACGTGACAAAATGGGTGGAGGCGGTACCAACCAAGCATGCGGATTCGAAAACGGTGGTGGACTTTTTGAAGAAAAATATCTTTCAACGATTCGGCATACCAAGAGTTCTTATAAGCGATCGAGGCTCCCATTTTTGCAATCGATATCTCCAAAGCCTCCTCGAGAAATACCATGTGAGCCATCGAACCTCAACCGCGTATCATCCTCAAACAAACGGCCAAGCGGAGGTTTCGAATCGAGAAATAAAGTCTATTTTGGAGAAAGTGGTGAACCCGACACGAAAGGATTGGAGTACTCGACTCGGCGACGCACTTTGGGCGTACCGTACCGCTTTCAAAACGCCAATAGGTATGACTCCTTTAAAACTCGTGTACGGAAAGGCGTGCCATTTACCGGTCGAGTTAGAGCACAAGGCCTTTTGGGCGATCAAACAATTTGCCCTCGACTACCCGAAGGACGCATCGGCGCGTAAGCTTCAATTACTCGAGCTAGACGAATTCCGGCAAGAGGCCTACGATAATTCGAGCTCGTGCAAGGCAAAAGCAAAGAGGTTTCATGACCGAATGATTCAAAAGAAAGAATTCCAAGAAGGGGAAAGAGTGTTGTTATTCAACTCTCGTCTCAAACTTTTCTCCGGGAAACTTCAGTCCCGATGGATCGGCCCTTTTGTGGTCACCAATGTGACTACATTTGGAGTTGTCGAAATTCGAAGCGAAGAAACGAGCAAAACATTCAAAGTGAACGGTCATCGACTCAAGCACTACCACGCAAACTTCGAAACCGGGTGGATGGAGGAGAAATCTCTAAAGCCCAACGACACCTCACAATGATGAGCTCGGCCAAGTCGAGCTCAAGACGTTAAACAAGAGCGCTAGCGAGGGAGGCACGCCCACGCATCAAAGGTTGTATCTCTCTATTATCCCTCTTTTTAGAATTTTCGATTTTTTTTATACTTGAGGACAAGTAATCTCTAAGTGTGGGGGGGGGGGGGGGGGGTAACATACAATCTTTGACCTGTATGAGCCCAATTAAAAATTTAAAAATCAGGGAAAATTGAAATTTTTTGATCTGGCCAGCAACTCCGTTGTAACGGACCTCAATGTCCGTTATAACGGACTATACATAAATTTAAAAATTTGACTGGCGCCAAGAGTTCCGTTGTAACGGACCTCAATGTCCGTTATAACGGAGTGAAAATACCGTTGCAACGGACATGAAAAACACAAGAAATTGCGTTGCAACGGTAAATTCCCAAAATTTGCCAGAACTATGTGCGTTGTAACGGACCTCAATGTCCATTGCAACGGACATACTCAGAATTTTCAAACTAAGTTACGAATAGTTCTCCGTTATAACGCAGTTAGTACGTTGTAACGGACCTCAATGTCCGTTGTAACGGACTTTACACTGCGTTGTAACGGAATAGTTTCTGGCAAGTTTTCTCTTTTAATTAAAATTTTTGAATATTTAACATTATTTTTGAACCCTGAGCATCAATGATAAATAAGTCAAGCATAAAATGCATAAAAAGATTTTTCTCCACTTCATCGAATTAAATTGTTGGTTTTTAAACGAATTTTCACCGAACCACCAATTCTACTCTCAAAATTCTAATTTTACATAATATTTGAAGAATTGTGGTTGAAATCTTTAAGAGATTCTTTCGGGGATTCAAGCCCTAATCAATATTTTCACAAATTAATGAGTTTTTGACAATTTGATCGATCCTCGTTTTACATGACACACCATTTTTAATAAATAAACCCATTTTGAACTTGGAATTTCTAAAAAAGTTTTGTTTGAACCAATTTAGTAAGTTTTGCTTGAATCTTAAAATTTGACCATTTGCACTTAAAGGGCCCAACCGTTCATGGGGATTCGAAATTACACTAACGGGAACCAATTTGCGCTCAAGGCTTGATTCGATGAGCTCATGCACCTTGATTAAGTAATGAGTGGTGTGAGTCATGACCACTTGTTGGCTAAAGGGGTGCATGAGTCATAGTAAACCAAAGTAGCCGGTTCTTGGTGTGAGTCATGATCAAGAGTCGATGCGAAAAAGTTTTCTACAATCTCGGATTAAAGCGCTTTCGATTGTCTAGTCCGTGCGATTGATTAAGTAATGAGTGGTGTGAGTCATGACCACTTGTTGGCTAAAGATTGCACGGATCCATGGGGTTTTACTAAGTAATGAGTGGTGTGAGTCATGACCACTTGTTATCCCAAAGGACACACATGGGGACCATCGAAAGCAATAACGAACAAAAGAAAAGAAATAAAAAGAACAAAAGAAAAGAAGAAAAATAAAATAAAAGAATAAAAAGGAAAGAAAAGGAGTTCAAAAATCGAGCGCAAGTTGGGAAAATTTAGTAGAAATCGAAGATGAACCAAGTACTAACGTACCGAACGGTTTAAAAGTGACAAATTACATTTAAGAAATGATTTTTGCAAAACGGAAAAATTGTTTTTCACTAATGTTTTTTCATGATAATCCTTGTGAATAGTGGAGTGAAAAGAGTTGAATGATGGTGTTTAATCATCTTTTCGGTTGAGATCATTTGCTCTATTAAAACTCTTCGAATTTGTGAAATTTATTGAAATAGATTCTATATTTGATCAACCTATATTTCTCTCAATATTAGTAATCATGATGAAATAAGAGTTCCCGAATTTGCTTTGTGAAACTAGTTTTTGAACCAACAATATAACTTCAACAAAATCTTACGCAATTTCTCTCTTTTGTTTGACTTTTATACTCTAATTGATCGAGGACGATCAAGGATTTAAGTGTGGGGGTATTTGATGTGAGGCAAATAAGGCACAAATTTAATGCTTAATTTGGAGATTTTAGCCCTTGTGAAGAACAATTCTATATACTTTATTAATCATATTTGAGATAACATGAATATTTCTTCACTAAGTGTGTTTTACTGCTTAATCACAGGAATTAGAAGGAATTTCTGGGAATTTGGAGAGTGTAGTTGTCTCCAACATGTCGAGAGGAGTGAAAACGATATATTACACCGATATATTCGGTACATGAATGAGACGGGAGGCAAATAATTATCATGAAAGAAACTTACACAAAAGTCTACACGAAAACCACTCAATCCTTAGCCCTTATCCTGCCCACCTACCTTTGGTGGGAATTACCTCCTTACCCCCAATCCTCTCCACCAACTCGTGGCCAATAAGAAGACTCCATGAGTGCTATAAATATGACCACAAGGGCCACGAGTTTGGACGCTCTTTTTACCCTTTTACACTCTTTCACTCTCTTTCTCTCTCCCTCTCTCTTCCAAGCACAATCAAGAACCTTCAAGATACTTCAAGATCAATCAAGAAAAATCTCTCAAGGACTAGTCGAGACAAGGGAGCTCATCCCTTCGACGAATTCTTCTCATCCTTCGAAGATCGGGCCGTGACAAGGAGCTATTCCCTACGGTGGATTTGAGAAGAAGTGCCGTGACTCGATCCACGTTTCTTCGAAGTGATTGCGATCC
The DNA here is from genome assembly GCA_946800325.1 of Luzula sylvatica. NCBI lineage: Eukaryota > Viridiplantae > Streptophyta > Magnoliopsida > Poales > Juncaceae > Luzula > Luzula sylvatica. Next base: position 68,580,250 of record OX326956.1, on the reverse strand, counting down.
GTGACTCGGAGCTTCATCCTTTCGGTACAATCCATCACTCTCGAGACAAGAAGCAAGGATCTTTCGGTGCGAGGCAATGAGACAAGGAGCTTCACTTCGAGGCTTTCTCAACTAGGTGTACTCCTTTTCAATTACTTGATTTATTGTTGTTTGATTGGATTTTGTTGTGTAAAGAATTCTCGGTTTAACGAATCTTTAGTTCTTGTTACTTGAATCAAATCTTTGTTAGTGCTTTTACTTGATCTCTTACTTTTAATTACTACCTTGAATTTAGTCTAAATCTCCCTTGGTTTAATCTCAAAACAAACCCTCAATTCAATCCTAAATTCAAATTACAATTTCGAAATCCATAACAAGTTCCGTTGTAACGGAACCTAACTTGCGTTATAACGGACCATTCGGTTTGTACCTGACTTTCAGTCTGTTGGTACTCCGTTGTAACGCAACTTACTTCCGTTGTAACGGACCAGCAAGGAAAATCATTCAATATCACTCATACTAGGGCGTTGTAACGGACATAAGAGTCCGTTGTAACGGATTAACCAATCCGTTATAACGCTACTCCTCTCCGTTATAACGGACTACCTCTTCCCGTTGTAACGGACTATTCTCCGTTGTAACGGACGTTCATATCAATCTCCACGTCAGACATAACCCTAATGTCTGTTGTAACGGAACTTAATTCCGTTGTAACGGACTATCTTCTGTGAATTTTCTTCGTTATTTCTCATCCATTTTGATCCAAATTTTGACGCAATTGCTCCCCGTGGAACGAATCTATACATTTGCCACTGTACAAACTTAGATTACAAATTTTGTTGATTGTTCGGGGTTTTAACACAACGACATATTAAACACGCCACAAAACCCGCTCATCACTTCTACATCAATGTGATATAAAAATATACAGATAAGTATTTTATTTTGTTTATGTTTTTTTTATTTAGAATTAAATCTAAAGGTTTGAATTGGTTATGATATGTATTTTGAATCCCTAGCATTCCAATTAATTTTAACCATATTTGTTTTGTAAATGAGCATTGACTTGTTACATTTTGGCAAAGGACACATATGTTGGTCAAAGCCCAACCTCTCTTCTTCAAATTATCAACTGTAAGAACTTTATTTTTATAAAGTAGCCAAATGAATATTTTAATTTTTAATTCCACATTTATTTTCCAGAATTTATGGTAATGTGCTTTAACAAAAACACCCTTAATTAATTGTTTGTATGCACTTCTACAGGAATATTGTTTATTGCTACTCCAATTCCATTGAAAGACATCTTTTTGATGTGGACTAAGAACAAGTGAACTAGAAATTTGTTCCAATTGAACAAACTGCTCTTGCGCAACTCTTGACAAAGGTACATTTATACCAAGACTATTATATAAATTAGTTTCCTTCATAATTTTTAACAAATACTCCACTGTACCAATTTTAGTTTCTGAAAATGAAAAAGTTATGAGAATCTAATATTTAATGGTTTTTCACACCATCTACTTTTCCAAAAGTTTGAACTCAATCAATTTCCAATTAAAATGTTTAAACTATGATTAAAAAAATCAGAATTTTTTAGAACATCATGTTGGGAATTTTCCGGACCCCGGGCCCGCGTAGCGGATATGAAGTCCCGGTCCGGTTCCCAAAATCCAAGATCACGCCATGACTTCGATGGTACGATTCAATATAAGGATAGACGATTACCAGCGTGAAATTGATCACGCACGACGGGTTGATCGCTCGCATCATTTCCTTCTCCGGTGTCACGTTGGTGACTAGCCCGTGCGTCCCATACCACACGTCTCCCACTGACGTGAGGCAAATGGAACAGGTTTTACGAGTCTTATTTAGGGATTTTAGCCCTTGTGAAGTTATATTCTATGCTTTTATGATACATATTTCAAACATCATGAATATTTCTACACTGATGTGTTATTTGCCCATTTTCAGGAGATAGAGGAATAATTTGGGAATTTGGTCAGCACCATTGCCTCCGGCATGCTGAAGACAGTCAAAACGATATATCACATCGATATATTCGGTGAAAGATCAAGGCGGGAAAGGCAAAAACAAAAGAAGAAGATCACCAAACTGCTGCAACGCACAGGGCCTGGCCGCAGAGGCAAAATTCACAGCCCACGCAGGCAAATCTCACAGCCCACGCCTAGCCCCAGCTCTCAGCCCATGCACAAGCCCCAACAAGCTAATTTGTTGCCTTCTTTAGATTGATTTGTGGCCTCCTTTAGATTGATTTGTTGCCTTCTTAGTTGATTTGTTGCTCCCCAAAACCTTCCATTTCTCCCTCATCCAGCCCCAAAACCTTCCAATTCTCCCTCATCCAGCCCCAAAACCTTCCATAATTACCCTTTCCAATCAAGAGGAGTATCAAGCCTATAAATTGGACCCCTTGGTCAGGACCAAATCATCATATTTTCTACTCTCTCTCTCTCTCTCTCTACAAACTCATCCAGAAATTCAATACAACCGAAAAGAGTAAATTTCAAGAGCCGTTCTTTGGGTGGAGGCGTTCTCAACCCTAGGAGTGCAACGTGAAGGTTTGGAGGAAGGCGTGCTTGCTCCACCTCGACACGAACTAGATCTATCATATTGCGGAAGGCGTTCTTCGGCAATTCGGGAGGATCGACGTAGAAGAAGACGGAAATTCGAGCTAGCGTTTAGCCGGGTTCACGGGGCATCATCGACAACGAGTTCTAGGAGTTCTAGGACTTGCATAGGTGTTACCCTTCTTTTACTTTAATTCTTTCGGTTGTGTTTGTTTGAATATTTCTTGCGTTGATTAATAAACTCGAGAATTTTAGTAGTTAATTCGATTTTCTTATTTAAATTACTGCCTTGATTGCCCTTGAATCTTGTTTTTAAAACCTTCTAAACTTGTCAATTTTCACGATCCCTTCCAAATCTGGAAAGTTAAATTTGTTTCTTTCATTACGTAGATCTTGATTTCTAGTTTCGGGAACTTTTTGAATCATTAAATTTCATGAAATATTTGAATTGATATGAATTTTTGAAAACTGTCACTTAAACTGAAAACCTGCTGTTTCCAGAGATTTTTTTTAGAGACCTGATTATAATTCGTTAATAACTTTTTATTCCGTTGTCCAAATTGTTTGAAATTTTAGGATAAGTTTTATAATATTCAGGCCTATCTCTAGAAAAATTTTCATTAATTTTGGAAACTTAGAAATAATTATTTTAACGATCTGAAGTTTAATCATATTTTGACGCAATAGCTCCCTGTGGAACGAATCCTTACATACTTAGTCTATACAATCTTTAGTATTCACATGTTTCTTGTTTGATTTACGGTATTTTTATTCAACGATATAATCTAAGTGTTAGCCAAAAACCCGTTATCAAAATGGCGCCGCTGCCGGGGAGCGGTTTTTAAGTCAATTACGATTAGAATTTTTTTTTTGTTTTTTTTTTAAATCGATTAATCACTTCTTGTTGTTTCTTGTGACTATTTTTTAGGTGAGTGAAGAATTGCATGCCAATTACGAGATCGAAGAAAGCCAAACTTCAACCTCAAGTCCAAGAACACGGGATAGAAGATCAAGAAGACTCTCCACTACAAAACCAAACTTTTTCTTCTCTCTCTTCTCCTTTAATTGAAATCATGGGTGACTTTCCGGTTCCCCCGAGGCCAAAAACTTTGAGGGAATTAATGGCACCTCAATATGTGGAAGAAGATCACAATTTCGTTCGACCCAATTTACCGGATTTTAGGCCGGACACGAGCATTATAGGCTCATTACCCGTCTTTCATGGAAGGGCGACCGAAAACCCGCATAAGCATTTGAAAGATTTTAAAATTCAATTAAACATTTATGCTAGTCATGCATCATTTAATGAAATCCTTCTTTTGTATTTTCCATATTCTCTAGTTGATGGAGCGAGGGATTGGTACTACTCACTCCGAGGAAATCACACCTTCACCGACGTATCAAATCTATTCAAGGAGAAGTACTACTCATCCGCACGAACGACCAACATCACGAGGGATCTATTGGCAATCACGCAAAGGCCAAACGAGGCGTATCACGAATATTTCGAGCGCTTCACGAGGATGTTGGAGGAATGCCCGAACAATTGCCTACGAGTCGAGGTGATCTACCACCAATTCATTAGCGGGATGGCCTACTCCGACTATCAATTCCTCAATGCCTACACGGGAGGAAGCATCGCGAACAAGCACATCGAAGAAATCAAGGCCTTGCTAGAGGTAATGGCTTCAAATTCGCAATCTAGACGAAGTGCGGAATGCCGAGTGAACTCGATTGGAGACGCCAACGTCGATGCGCTCAACACGAAACTCGACACAATTATGAAGGCGTTAGGGAAGGACGAACCGAAGAAGTGTGGAGTGTGTTGTGCGACCACGCATTTCACCGACGAATGCCCGAACCTTGAAGAAGCACATGCCGTATACAAGAAATTCGAGGCGTCAAACACGTACAACCCGAACTACCGCAACCATCCGAATTTTTCGTGGTCGAATCCGAACAATGCACAACCCGACCCGAATCGACAAACTTTCGCAAAACCGGCACCGTACCAGCATCCGAATGCAACCGCGACCGCACCACCGCCAAAACAAGCTCAAGCTCAAGAATTCGACATGAAGACAATGATGGACGGGATAAGTGAAGGAAATACAGTTTCAGGATCAACCGTAAAAGTGTACACAAGGATAAACGAATGTAGTCGTACATTCGTAGCCATATCTTTCAGTAGAAAAATCCGATTTGAATGGTTCAAATTGGGTAAGATAGATAATTAGATTATCTATAACCTTCATGTAGAAATATATTTCATATGAACGAAGTATAAGTGTCGTTTCTGTGAAATACCGAAAGGGTGCAATAGTATGATATACAGTTAGTAAAACAGTCATAACTTTTGCATACGAACTCCAATTGGGCTGGGCCAAATTGGGTCGAGTAGATAATGAGATTATCTACAACTTTCGTGTTGGTTGATTTTCTGTCAGAGAAATTGATCAATTTCGTCTGGACAGAATACTGACCAGGTTCATGCAGTTTTCTGTGTGAGAGGGTGTATATTGGATATACATTCCTTTTGGCTAATCCTGATCCTATTATATATAAATAGGATTTTCTCTCTCATCTTAACTAAGCAATTCATTCAGAATTATCCAGAAAATTTGTGAGACAAATTTCTAGAGAGTGAAAAGGTGTAAAAGAGAGAAACCGTGAAAAGGTATTTTACGGTTTAGAGAATCAATTCGATTAAGCAAGTTCACCGGTGCATCGTCTAGGCAGGTGCATCCGTGACCGACGTCTTGCGATTCAAGGTGGATACACGTAGAGGAGCAACTACTGAGGCTCTCACGATTGTGATCGATTCGAACGAGTAGATTGAGTCGGAGACGAAATCAAGCGAATCTGCGAAGTCAACGAGCGGTGAAAGACGCGTGGTGTGGGACGCGCGTATTGTCACCAACGTGACCGGAGAAAGAAGGCAGCGATCAACCCTTCGTGTGCAATCAATTTTGCACCGGTAAAGATCTAACCTTCTATTTGCATCGTACCCTCGAAGTCATGGTGTGATCTCGGGAATCGGGGAACCGGACCGGGCCTACATATCCGCTGCGCGGGCCCGGGGCTGGGGATATTCCCCTACAATAAGTGCTATGCTCGCGAAGGAAATTGGGGGAGTAAACAAGACGATAGACTCGATGAGGCAAAATGTGGACTCGGTGAGACAAGACGTGTCGGGATTGAGGCAAGAGTTCAAGAGCGAACTCGCAAACACGAATCGACACATGGGAAGCCTCGAAACGCAAATTACACAAATCGCCACACGAGTAAACGTGATCGAGACTCAAGGTACCTCTAGACTCCAATCTCAAGCATTGGCCCCTCCCGAGCAAAGACACGTAAATGCTATTGCACTCCGAAGCGGAAGAGAAATTGGCGAAGGTTCGAAACAAACCAAGGAGGTACACGAGGAAAAAGAAATCAGAATTCTGGTACCGATCGAGCAACCGGTACCGACATTGGAGGAACCGGTCCAAGCCAAAGGAAAAGAAGTGATTCACATCACTCCACCATTTCCGAGTCGACTCTCGAAGCCGACCGAATCAAACGACGATATGCTAGCAATCTTGAAGAACGTGGAAGTGAACATCCCCCTCCTCGACGCAATTAACGAGGTACCTAAAATCGCAAAATATCTCAAGTCTCTATGTACGAAGAAACGCAAGAAGAAAGGGGATGAAATGCTAAGTGTGGGGGAAAACGTCTCGGCAATTTTACGGCTCCCTCAAAAGCACAAGGACCCGGGAATGTTCGCCATCCCGTGCAAAATCGGCCAACACGAGCTACCCAAATGCATGTTAGATCTTGGCGCCTCAATCAATGTGATGCCATTCTCGATCTTCAAGGTCCTAGATCTCGGCCCTCTCGACGAAACAAACGCGATAATTCCTTTGGCCGACCAATCTACGACAAGGCCATTGGGTATGATCGAAGATGTGATCGTCACGGTAAAAGGACTCTATTTTCCCGCAGATTTTTACGTGCTTGATATGAACGAAGCAAGCCACGACTCGAGCGTGATCCTCCTTGGCCGCCCATTTCTCAAAACGGCCCGAGCAAAGATCGACGTACATGCGGGAGAGCTCACCATGGAGTGCGATGATGAGGTAATTAAAATCCATATTTTTGCTAAACTCAAAGAGTCAAATGTAGGTACATTAAATTTGAGCGCTATGGACGTGGTCGACGAATGCGTGCGAGAGGTTGTGGAGAATTTATACGATGCCTTCGAAATGTACTCGAGTCCGATGGCCGAAGAATTCAATCTAGACGACAACCCCGCTCACGATAACACGGAAGATGAATCGAACCATTCCCTTGAGATCGAGCAAGCACTTTTCGCCGAGCGGATCGAGATACCGATGCAAAGGAGTCCACCTTCGATTGAGCAATCTCCAAGGTTAGATTTAAAAGAATTACCTTTTGGACTAAAATACGCTTTTCTCGATGAAGCAAAGACATTGCCGGTTATCATCGCCTCGCATCTCGAAAAGGAGCAAGAAGAAAGATTGATCGATTTGCTCAAGCGAAACAAAAAGGCGTTCGGATGGACACTCGCGGATATTCCGGGGATAAGCCCCTCTACGTGCACGCATCGAATTTTTCTCGAAGACAATACGAAGCCCTCTCGAGAGCCACAACGCCGACTCAATCCGCCAATGATGGAGGTAGTAAAAAAGGAGATCATCAAGTTGCTAGACGCCGGGATAATCTACCCCATCGCGGATTCCAAATGGGTATCACCCATTCATGTCGTACCAAAGAAATCGGGGATCACAATTGTAGAAAACGAGGACGGTGAGCAAGTGCCGACCCGGATCCAAAATGGGTGGCGCGTATGCGTCGACTATCGCCGCCTCAACAAAGCGACAAAGAAGGACCACTTCCCCCTCCCGTTCATCGACCAAATGCTCGAAAGGCTCGCGGGGAATCCCTACTATTGCTTCCTTGACGGATTCTCCGGCTACTTCCAAATCCCGATAGCCCCCGAGGACCAAGAAAAGACGACGTTCACATGCCCATTTGGTACGTTCGCCTATCGAAGAATGCCGTTCGGCCTATGCAATGCCCCCGGTACCTTCCAAAGGTGTATGCTCTCTATTTTTTCTGATTATATCTCTAAATTCATTGAAGTTTTTATGGACGATTTTTCGGTATTTGGTGACTCTTTCGATTCATGTCTACACCATTTATCTCAAATACTCGAAAAATGCGTCGAAGCTAATCTTGTTTTGAATTTTGAGAAATGCCACTTCATGGTGAGCAAAGGGATTGTTCTAGGTCATCTCATCTCGGAAAAAGGCATGGAGGTCGACAAGGCAAAGATCGACGTAATCAAGACGCTCCCGTACCCGAAAACGGTGAAAGACGTGCGATCATTTCTAGGCCACGCGGGGTTTTATCGAAGGTTTATCAAGGATTTCTCGAAGATCGCTCAACCGATGTGCCAATTGCTTAAGAAGGATGAGAAATTCGAATTCGAGGGGAAATGCAAAAAGTCTTTCGACGACTTGAAGGAAAGGCTTTGCTCCGCACCGATCATCAAAGCGCCGGATTGGAGTCTACCGTTTGAATTGATGTGCGACGCAAGCGACACAAGTGTGGGGGCGGTGCTAGGCCAACGACAAGGAAAGGACCCTCACGTTATCGCATATGCCTCGAGATCGCTCGACATGGCCCAACGGAACTACACGACCACCGAGAAGGAGCTACTCGCCATAGTCTTCGCGTTGGAAAAGTTCCGGTCTTATCTTATAGGTACCAAGGTGATTGTCTTCTCGGACCACGGCGCCTTGCGACATTTGATGAAGAAAAACGAATGCAAGCCAAGATTGCTACGATGGATACTTCTCCTCCAAGAATTCGACCTCGAGATCAAGGACAAGAAGGGATGCGAGAATCTCGTGGCCGATCATCTAAGCCGACTACCATTGAAGACCGAGGACCTCATACCGATTCGCGAAGAGTTTCCCGAAGAACACGTCCTCGCGGCCCGAATCGAAGCACCATGGTACGCTGATCTCGCCAATTATCTCGTAACAAACGAATTTCCGCCGAGCTTCTCGAGGGCACAACGACACAAGATGAAGAGCGAGTCCCGATTCTACGTTTGGGAGGATCCGCTTCTATTTCGCATTTGCGCCGATCAAGTTGTACGTAAGTGCGTCCACCAAAATGAGGTCAATTCTATTCTCTCTTTTTGTCATACATTCGAATGTGGTGGCCACTTTGGCATTTCACGAACCGCACACAAGGTACAAAAGTGTGGTTTTTATTGGCCATCACTACACAAAGACGTGGCCAAGTTCGTGAAAAATTGCGATAAATGCCAAAAGACGGGGAATCTGAGCCGTAGAAATCAAATGCCCCTAAATTCCATGTACGTATGTGACCCATTTGATGTTTGGGGCATTGATTTTATGGGCCCATTTCCCTCGTCTTTTGGATACACTTACGTTTTGTTGTGCGTAGATTACGTCACGAAATGGGTCGAAGCGATTCCAACGAAGAATGCGGACTCGAAGACGGTGGTCGAGTTTCTAAAGAAGAACATTTTTCAGCGATTTGGCGTACCGAGGGTGCTCATTAGCGATCGAGGGTCCCATTTTTGCAACCGCCATCTCCAAGGCCTACTCGAGAAGTACCACGTCAACCACCGCACCTCCACCGCCTATCACCCTCAAACGAACGGCCAAGCGGAGGTGTCGAATCGGGAGATCAAATCCATACTCGAAAAAGTGGTGAACCCCGAACCGCAAGGATTGGAGTGCCCGACTTGGTGATGCGTTATGGGCGTATCGAACCGCGTACAAGACCCCGATCGGGATGTCCCCATTCAAGCTAGTCTACGGAAAAGCATGCCACCTCCCGGTCGAACTCGAGCACAAAGCATTTTGGGCGATCAAACAACTTGTCCTCGATTACCCAAAAGATGCATCGGCCCGAAAGCTTCAACTTCTCGAACTCGAGGAATTCCGTCTCGATGCTTACGACAACTCGGCAATATGCAAAGCGAAGGCCAAACGTTTCCACGACCGCATGATTAAAAAGAAAGAATTTCAAATCGGGGAAAGGGTGTTGCTCTTCAACACCCGTCTCAAGCTTTTCCCCGGAAAGCTCCGGTCCCGTTGGATAGGCCCCTTTGAGGTTACGAACGTTCTCACCTATGGAGTGGTCGAGATCAAGAGCGAAGGAACGGGCAAGGTGTTTAAAGTGAATGGCCACCGCCTCAAGCACTACTACGCGAACTACGAAAAAGGATGGGCGGAAGAGCAATCTCTCGAGCCCCAACACCCTACAAGAGGATGAGATCGACTAGGTCGAGCTCAAGACGTAAAACAAGAGCGCTAGCGAGGGAGGCAAGCCCACGCATCAAAGGTTGTATCTTTTCATTACCGTATTTTGACATTCTATATTCCATATACTTGAGGACAAGTAAAACCATAAGTATGGGGGGGGGGGGGGGGGGGGGGTAAGGGGGTAACACAACCTTTGAACCTGCATGTGCCCAAATTAAAACGAAAAATATTGGGAATTTATTTATTTTTTTTCCTGCGAATAAAATAGAAAATTGATGAAACTTATCGGAGCACGTCTAGTTTTCAACTAAGGACAAAATTGCAAAAAAAGATTTTTCTCCACCACATTTGAAACAAATCGTTGTTTTTCAAACAAAAATTCATTTTAATACGATTTTTACTCTCAAAATTGAATGTTGCAAAATGTTTTGGAAATTTTGGTCACGAATTTGAAGAAATCTATTGGGATTCCAACCCATACCAATAACTTCGCAATTATCACGAGTTTTCGACAATCAAGGGATTCGTGGTTTACGTGACACACTACTTTTCGAAAATTGAACCCGCATTTTGATTTAAAACCCGTTTGAAAAGTTTTTAGTTACCGATTGAATGCGTTTTGCATGAATTTAAAATTTGACCACTTGCACTTAATGAATCAACCGTTCGTGGGGACCCGATAGTAAGTAGAGCTGGCAAAATCTGACCCGACCCGAAAAAATGACCCGACCCGCCCGAACCCGAAACCGACCCGACCCGAAAATGTTGACAAGTCAACGACCCGAACCCGAACCCGAAACCGAAACCGAATGACCCGAACCCGAAATCAACCCGAACCCGAATGACCCGAACCCGAAATTGACCCGAAACCGAATGACCCGAACCCGAAATCGACCCGAACCCGAATGACCCGAAACCCGAACGACCCGAAACCCGAATGACCCGAACCCGAAATGGAACCGAACCCGAATGACCCGAAACCCGAATGACCCGAAACCGAAATCGAACCGAACCCGAATGACCCGAAACTGAAATGACTTGAAACCCGAGATACATATCAAATGTTCTGCATGAAATTTTTTTTTTATATGATTTTCTTGTAATAATTAATATTAAATAAAATAATATATCATGTGTATCTTATTTTTTTTTTTTGTCTTGCGCATATATTTGAATATTGAATATTTTTTTTGAAATGCCAAAAAAATTAACATCAACATACATGCATGACAAATACAAATTCTACTAATATTTAACATCAAATTATACATACAATAAACATACGTAACGTAAATATTACTTAAGTTTGGCTTGGATAGAAAGAAAAGGTTTAATTAAAAAATGAGAAATAATAAGAGAAGGGAACCTGGGAAAGTAAGGAAATACTAAAAGTTTAATTAAAAAAATGAGAAATGAAAAGATGAGGGAAAGTAACGAAATATTTTGGAGGGAAATAATTTTGGAGTTATTATTTATTTTTTTATGTTAGGAATATTTCTATGTATTATCTAAATTTTAATGTGTTCAATAATTATATTAATATTAAAAGTTTAATTAAAAATATGAGAAATGAAAAGAGGAGGGAAAGTAACAAAATATTTTGGAGGGAAATAATTTTGGAGTTATTATTTATTTTTTTATGTTAGAAATATTTCTATGTATTATCTGAATTTTAATATGTTCAATAATTAAATTAATACTAAAAGTTTAATTAAAAATATGAGACATGAAAAGAGGTGGAGGGAAAGTAACGAAATATTTTGGGGGGAAATAATTTTGGAGTTATTATTTTTTTTTTTTTATGTTAGGAATATTTCTATGTATTATCTGAATTTGAATATGTTCAATAATTATATTAATATAATTGTAATATTATATATTCAAAATATTTAATAGAGTTATAATATGATATTTCTATGTATTTTATTTTAATGACATTAATTGTTCATCCAAATTCTAAACAATAATAATATAATATAATATGATATTTCTTTTATTAGTTTTTCTCAACAAAATATTTAATAGTTCTTTTAATTAAAAATATGAGAAATGAAAAGAGGAGGGAAAGATTATATTATGTTAATATTGAAAATGGTTGACGTCGAAAACTATACATTGATTGGGGAAGATTATATTTTGTCCCTAACCGAACAGAATAATATAGATTATATTATGTTAGAATACGAAAAGAATATTAAAAAAAAAATGTTATTCGGCCGGTTCACTTTAACCGGTTTTAAAAATAGCAACAAACCCGAACCGAACAAAATAAGCCGAACAATAATAAATTTTCAGCAAAATCGAATCGAACCAAATGAACCGAAAAAAGAACCGTATGAACTCCCCTACATGGTAAAAAAATTCCCAACATATAATAATATAGATTCTATTATGTTAGATTTTATGATTTATTGTTCGGTATATATTATTTTTCAACATTAAATATTTAGTTTTTAGTTTTTTATATATCATTTTACAATACATATATTTTTCTTTATTGTACATTTTAAAGTTTTAAATGATGTTTGTATTGTATTAAAAATGGATTCACCATAAAAAAATATTTTAAAAATAATTTTGATTTATTAAGTGAATGAAAAAAATCTCAAGTTTAAATTAGACCATAGTAAAGCCCGCCAAATTTTTTATCCAAAAATTTCAGAAATATTTGCACAAGGCAGAAAAAGTCCAAAAATTTCTCTTTATGTACCTCAAATATTTGCCTCCCACCGAAAATATTTCATTTTCAAATCAAACTCCCTTCCTCTCTCGGATAACCCCCAGACCTCACCGCCTTTCTCTTCCCCTTCGTTCAAACCTAAACCTAATTCCCACTTCAAGGTACGACGATCCTTTAATTTCTTCCCCTATTTCCCTCGATATTTTCTCTGATTTTGTGGTTTCTCTTTGATTCGGGGTCATTTGATTGATTTCATTTAGATTTGGTCAAATTGTTGGCTGATTTTGTACATTTTGTTTGATTTTGTAGTTTTTGCGATGGGAAGACCTAGGAAAGAGAGAGAGGGCTGTACACAGTTGGTCGTACTTCCCAAAAAGCTACACGAAAGAGAACCCGGAAGAGGCGAACGGAGTGAGCGAGAGGCGATTTCGAAGGGTGGGGGATTTCCTGCTTATCCATCAAGTTTCGTACGTCACAGGTACTTTTCTACTCGTCTATGAAGCTCGATAGGTAACTGGTACAAGGTAGAAATAGTGGCTGACGATTTTTTGCATTTTTTTTTGTTCTTTTTGCTCGATTGGTTTGCAGGATTGGTTGAACAAAACAAGATCCGAACACGTCAAAGTCCAGTTTGGCAACATTAGCACGGACCTGGTATAATCTTTTCTCGAAAAAGTTAATTGAAAATAAAATTTTATTATCTAATTTGTATTCAATTTCAGGTCATAGATCAAATCAGGGGATTGCTATGGGAGACTTCGTTGCTCGACTCTGAAGATGTGAATGACTGGCTTCGCGACAAACCCTAACGACCAGACGCCTTCTCTTCCCGTCTAAAATGATTCTCACTTCTAGATACGCAACACAAGCAATTTGATTCAAGATTTCTTGTTCTACTTTAATTTTTTTTGTTTATTCCATTTTTTATAATATTTCCAAGTTCTATTTGTACAGGTGGAGATATATACCCATTGAACATATATACCTGACTTGGATGTGCCGATACTCCACTGGTACGTGAAGATACGCCGTGACGGTAGCTCAAGGTATGCATGGATGCGTTGTCGAGCATACCTTCACCGACCCATCAACATGCCATAACTGGACTGGCGCTGACCCTTCCGCCTTCCCTCCAGTACCCTGCATCGCCACGGTTTAATTTGGGACTGAAGTGACTGGAGCTCGAGCTTGAACTCAATTTCTGGTCTTTGATGGATGAATTTGGGGGCTGACGTGACTGTCCTTCAGGTAATTTCATTCCTGTCCCAGGCTTAATTGTTATATGTTCGAGTATTTTGAAAATCAACACAAAAGGGATAATTCACGTATTATTGAAGAATTACATAGCACAATACTGGTACAGTGTGATATGTACCGGTACCGGTATTTTGTCAATTCGTGTTGAAAAATTCAACACGCACCCTCAAATTTTTTTCCTTATTATTGACTCATAGATGGAGTACGCATGGTAGAGATTAATTACACAATGTAAATACCTCACTGTTTAACAGCTATGTAATGTAAATACCCTGGCATTATGACTAAATTACAAAAATGCCCCTCTATTGTTGTTAAATGTAGATAAGGGAGAAGATTGCTGCGTCGATTGCAATGTGCTGGTACTTGGCTTTTGATGGAATCGGATCCAAGGCTAACTACTTATTTCATAATTTCAATTTAATTAATAATTATATGCATACGAATTTTAATTAATTAATAAATATAGGAGGGGAAGCAGGGAAGAAGGCAGCAGGAGAAGTGTTGGCTCTTCAGAAATGTGTCCTTTCAATTCTGAACAAAGCAAAGTTTTCTTTATTTTTAAATTCTCAAAATATCATATATAACTCGACAAAATTTAGGGTTTAATGACATATTATATTTGAAATGCTCTTTTTATATTTAATTCCTGGATGCAGGAACGAAAGCATGATCCCGCAAAGAAGTTGAATGTAAAAGTGAGACAAGTTGAAGTTTGTTATGAAAAGCATGAACCCTATAATATTGTTGTTACATGTAATTATAGTTGTATGGATGGTGTATATTTTCTTGGATTTTGGTTAATTTTTTTGTTAATCATTGTTTTATATTTAATTTTGTAATTTTAGATCTATATTTTGTATAATAATTATTGAATTTAGTATTAAAATGAAATGAAATTTTATATTTTAATATAATATTTTTATTTTTGTATAATAATATAATTATAAATATATATGATTTGTATAAATGTTGGCAAATGACTATTGGATGCATTTGTAAATGTCGTTGATTTTTACATTGCAAGCATTTTGATATGTTGCCTATTCATACAAATACATTGCATTCTTTAAATGTTGCCAATTTTTATTACCGAAGCATTAAAAAATGCTACAATTTTTTCAGGCCCATGTCAATTCTCATACATTTGTAAATGCTTTAATTGTTACAATCAGATGCATACTTGAAATGCTTTTGTAGGAATAGAGGGCACCAGCTCGGACTGCATTTTCATCATATGCTGTCAAATGTAAATGGCAGTATTAATACATGCATTCAACAACATATGCGAATGCTTCGAAATGCCTGTATTATTGTAGTGGAGCTAAATTTTTGGAAAATCAAATGATTCGAAATCAAATGTTGTGAAATCTGAATTACCCGAAAATCAAAATAGTCACGACCCGAATGACCCGAAAACCGAAACGACCCGAACCCGAACGACCCGAAAACCGAAACGACCCGAACCCGAACCCGAACGACCCGAAAACCGAAACGACCCGGACCCGAACGACCCGAAAACCGAAACGACCCGAACCCGAACGACCCGAAAACCGAAACGACCCGAACCCGAACCCGAACGACCCGAAAACCGAAACGACCCGAACCCGAACCCGAACGACCCGAAACCCGAACGACCCGCGACCCGAACGACCCGATGACCCGAACGACCCGTAACCCGAAACGACCCGAACCCGAAACGACCCGACCCGAACCCGACCCGACCCGCCCGATTGCCACCTCTAATAGTAAGTCAATAGTACCCGCTCTCTTCTTGGATCTTGAAAAAAAAAAAAAAAAAAAGGGCGGGGACGTAATTTCGTTGCATTTCGGTGCCGCGGAACTCCCTTCCACAAATGAGATCCGGAAAAAAAAAAAAAAAAAAGAGGAAAAAAGAAAACACCGAGATGTAATCTCGTCGCGCCGTAGTGGCGGGACTCTCGGTTAAAGACTCCAATGAAATTAAGGAGTGGGTGGGGAATTTGATTGAAACGGGTATGAACCTTGTACCATCGTACCAAACGGGTTAAAAAGGGAATAACTTGCACTTTAATTCATTCTTGCAAAACGATAGGATTGGTTGACTCAAAAACTTTGGAAATCGGGTATCTTTTGAATTGCGGCGTGAAAAGATTCGAACGGTAGTGTTTAATCACCTTTTCCGGTTGAAATTGATTGCTCATCTTTAAACTCTATTGAAATTGCGATTTTATTCAAATAAGATTTGATGATTTGACCTTTATCTTTCTAAAACATTAGCAACTTGACTGACGAGAGTAATTCTATAGGATCATGAAATACGTTTGAAAGTGACGAATACAATTTTAATAGAATCTAGTGCAATTACTCCTTAGATTAATTATAACTACAAATCTCCAATTGATCGAGGACGATCAAGGGTTTAAGTGTGGGAGTATTTGACGTGAGGCAAATGGAACACGTTTTACGAGTCTTATTTAGGGATTTTTGCCCTTGTGAAGTTATATTCTATGTTTTTATGATACATATTTCAAACATCATGAATATTTCTACACTGATGTGTTCTTTGCCCATTTTCAGGAGATAGAGGAATAATTTGGGAATTTGGTCAGCACCATTGCCTCCGGAACGCTGAAGACAGTCAAAACGATATATCACATTGATATATTCGGTGAAAGATCGAGGCGGGAAAGGCAAAAACAAAAGAAGAAGATCACCAAACTGCTGCAACGCACAAGGCCTGGCCGCAGAGGCAAAATTCACAGCCCACGCAGGCAAATCTCACAGCCCACGCCTAGCCCCAGCTCTCAGCCCATGCACAAGCCCCAACAAGCTAATTTGTTGCCTTCTTTAGATTGATTTGTGGCCTCCTTTAGATTGATTTGTTGCCTTCTTAGTTGATTTGTTGCTCCCCAAAACCTTCCATTTCTCCCTCATCCAGCCCCAAAACCTTCCAATTCTCCCTCATCCAGCCCCAAAACCTTCCATAATTATCCTTTCCAATCAAGAGGAGTATCAAGCCTATAAATTGGACCCCTTGGTCAGGACCAAATCATCATATTTTCTACTCTCTCTCTCTCTCTACAAACTCATCCAGAAATTCAATACAACCGAAAAGAGTAAATTTCAAGAGCCGTTCTTTGGGTGGAGGCGTTCTCAACCCTAGGAGTGCAACGTGAAGGTTTGGAGGAAGGCGTGCTTGCTCCACCTCGACACGAACTAGATCTATCATATTGCGGAAGGCGTTCTTCGGCAATTCGGGAGGATCGACGTAGAAGAAGACGGAAATTCGAGCTAGCGTTTAGCCGGGTTCACGGGGCATCATCGACAACGAGTTCTAGGCGTTCTAGGACTTGCATAGGTGTTACCCTTCTTTTACTTTAATTCTTTCGGTTGTGTTTGTTTGAATATTTCTTGCGTTGATTAATAAACTCGAGAATTTTAGTAGTTAATTCGATTTTCTTATTTAAATTACTGCCTTGATTGCCCTTGAATCTTGTTTTTAAAACATTCTAAACTTGTCAATTTTCACGATCCCTTCCAATTCTGGAAAGTTAAATTTGTTTCTTTCATTACGTAGATCTTGATTTCTAGTTTCGGAAACTTTTTGAATCGTTAAATTTCATGAAATATTTGAATTGATATGAATTTTTGAAAACTGTCACTTAAACTGAAAACCTGCTGTTTCCAGAGATTTTTTTTAGAGACCTGATTGTAATTCGTTAATAACTTTTTATTCCGTTGTCCAAATTGTTTGAAATTTTAGGATAAGTTTTATAATATTCAGACCTCTCTTTAGAAAAATTTTCATTAATTTTGGAAACTTAGAAATAATTATTTTAAAGATCTGAAGTTTAATCATATTTTGACGCAATAGCTCCCTGTGGAACGAATCCTTACATACTTAGTCTATACAATCTTTAGTATTCACATGTTTCTTGTTTGATTTACGGTGTTTTTATTCAACGATATAACCTAAGTGTTAGCCAAAAACCCGTTATCACCCACCGTCTTGACACGCCTCCGATTGTCTTTCGTGCATCCCACGTCCACACTCTTCCACAGCCGACAGTTTTGCTCCTTCGGTTTGATCACAATCGAAGAGCCACAAGTGTCGCTCCTCTACGTATATCCACCTTGAGTCGGAAGACGTCGGTCGCGGGTGCAACTGCCTAGACGAAGCACCGGCGAACTTGCTTGATTGGATCGATTCTCTACACCGAGAAAAACATTTTTTCTCGGTTTTCTCTCTTCGCACTCTTTCACTCTTAGAAAGAAGACTCTCAATATTCTGGATTAATCTTATTAATTCAACAGGTTGGTCTGAATGATATGAGAGAGAAATATTCTATTTATATCACATAGGATTATGATGGCCAAAAGGCATGTATATCCAATATACACACTTTCACACAGAAAACTGCATGAACCTGTTCAGTATTCTGTCCATACGAAATTGGTAAATTCATCTGATAGAAAATAAACCTACACGAACGTTGTAGATAATCTTATTATCTACCCAACCCAATTTCGCCTGGCTCAATTGGAGTTCGTATGAAAACGTTATGACAGTTTTACTAACTGTATGTCATACTGTTGCACCATTTCGGTATTTCATTGAAACGACACTGATACTTCGTTCATATGAAATATATTTCTACATGAAGGTTATAGATAATATTATTATCTATCTAACCCAATTTGAACCATTCCAATTGGATTTTCCTACTAGAAGTTATGACCACAAATGTACGCTTATATTTGTTCATCCTTGTGCACACTTTTACGGTTGATCCGAAACTGTATTTCCTTCAGTCTCCCACTCAATTTCAGATCTACCTAAAAGGTACTCATGCATATCCAATATGCATGATTTTAGAGAATATAGCTCACGTATCAAAATACCAAGCTATGCACATCTCATGTGCCAATTTTATAATCAAGCCCGACTTAGTACGACTCGTTGTGTGACCATGTATGTTCGTTTAACGATGGCAGTAGGCTGTTTCCAAAGCCTACAAGCTCATGAGCGGGATCTAGTCACTCCATCATGGCCACCCATGTTAAATCGAAAAATGATTGTGATCATTGTGCCTATCTCGAATAGCGGTTATTAGTTCTCTTGTTAGCGATATCCGTTAATCAAAAGGCATGGTGGTAGTCATCCTTATATTTTGATTAACTATACTTATTCCTCGATTCCGAACTGAGTTAACAATTTCAATCGATATTAACCATTAATATCATTGACTACGGCCGTAGTTTTCGTTAATCAATTCATCGAGCGGCCAAAGAGATATCTCTTCCTTTCGGAATAAAAATTCCTATCTTGGAGACTCACATTGAATTCCGTGTTTCGGACAATACCCAATGATGACCGTTTTGACTCCCTGTTACGGTGAGCGTAAGGTCATATCAAAGCATTGTGTTACGCACGTAACACAATCAATGGTCCCCTCAAGTATGAAGAACCTAATACCCTACTCGTCGCAAGTCCATCCATAATGACTAAACCATGTCATGGTCTCGCGGCTTCGGTCATATCCAATATATGTCACCTAGCATATATCTACGTTCCCGATTTGACAAACACCTTTGTCCTATGATTAGCAAAACATAATCATCCCCTCGGCTAACGTACTAGTGTACACGTTCAATATATTATCTGATAATAGATGTACTTCTCTTTTAAGCAAACTGAATCATGACTAGAGATGTTTAGAAATGAAACTTTAAGTGTGACGGTTTCGCTGCACATATTCACGTATTATGCCGACGTCCACACAAGTTCAAATCAGGGTTCATGTAATCAAATTACACAACCCGCACACAGTTTTCATATAAGGTGAATGCATATTAATTTAAGTAAACAATTTTTTTAAAGGAATGCATTCATATGGATTAAGTATTTGGGTGATACAATGTTTACCTATGGGTATCTCCATACCCACAACTTGCGAGGACTATCATATTAGATAACTACACTCTACTCTCTTCTTCCTCCTCTAGGTATCTCCATACCCATAGTCATCGCATGACAGTCATGCGCGACTAGAGAGAGCGGTTTTGTAAACGGGTCCGCACGTTGCTGCTAGTGTTAATCTTCATCAGGTTTGGAACATTTCCAATACCTACGATCACATCTTTTCACAAAATTTCATGGATCAAATGAAATTTTCTGAGTATTGGCCAGAAGTGGTTGTGACCTCGGCATTTTTGTCTTGTACTATTGCGTATCACGCAATACACAACCATAAATCCGATAACTCGTGACTACTCGAGTTTGGTCATGTATCATTGATCCACACCGCTTCCTTTTGCGATTAATAACCGCAATATACTCGCCTCCGTAAATAGAATCATAAATTGTTAGTCGTGTGGAACCTTTCCACATGACCGTGTTTTCATTTAAGCAAAATACGTACACACTTTGTGATCGAAAGTCGTGCTACATATTTGGACGTGCTTAATATTTGGAAATTGTCGTTGTTATAACTCTTTATAACTAACACGTCCTCCACACCATTATAGATAAAATAAAATCCTGAATTCTTTCATAAAGTATTCAAGGATAAACTTCACCGCTATCAATACAAATCCCGATAGGTTTAAATATACATAACCATTATATATATATATATATATATATATATATATATATATATATATATATATATATATATATATATATATATATATATATATATATATATATAACCATTATACATTCACAAGAGTTAGTCTCATGTAATCGCATTACATTCAAACTCGTGTGATTTCCATGGATTTTATTGATGGTGAACTAGACACTCTTTGTGTACGACGTATAGCCACATACATATCATGACAGATATAATAGATCCTCACATCAAAATGTGAAGCAACATATTATTTATATTTTGCGCTGCTTGATGTCGCACATCGAGCCACAAAAATGTAGGCCATTCGACATTTCGATTTAACTCCTCCAAGGAGTTATATGTTGAAAACCATTTTCAACAATATGTCGATATACGTGTGATAATTTAGAACGAGGAACTTCTTAGATCCGTCCTATAGATCTTCACGCTTAATTCATAAGCGGTCTCGCCTAAATCCTTTGTCGTTACAAGAAATATAATGCGGCTCCCACTAACCTTCATGTGTACACAAAGTTTCCATTCGTTCCGACAATGTTATAACAATTTATAACTTCGTCAAAACAAATATTCCAATTCCGAGAAGCTTTCTCTAATCCATCATATGGATCGTTAAAGCGTGCATATCTTATCCCCGATTCTTATGAATCGACAAAACCGTAAGGTTGTGTCAAGTACACATCCTTTCATAAAATTTCTGTCAAGAAATTCGGTTTTGACATCCATTTTGCCACATCACATAGTCTCAATATGCGACCATGACAAGTAGAATTTTGAGAATGTGAAAGCATGGCAACATGCGAAAACATTTCTTCATAGTCCGACTATGAAATACTTGAAACTTTTCGCTACTAGCCTCTCTTTGTTATATGCGTATTCCTATCCATGTCGTTTCTCATCTTGAAAACCCATTCACATTTCACGGGTCTAACCCTGAAAGTAATGAAATAAAGTTCTAAACTTGATAATTTACACGGATCGAATCTCAGATTTCATGGTACCGTGCCATGTGGAACCGTTACTTTTCATAGCATCCTTGTAGTATATCGAATCATCATATGATTTCGATCTATCATCATTAGCCATGATAAATCCATATTTACCAGCTTATGATATAGCCTACTTGATCTACGAAAAATTCTTTGTGTGTTCGACTTGCATTCATCAACCCTTGATGAACTCGTGTCAACTTTCATCGGTACAATGTTCATTTTCAGATCTCGAACTCTTTCGAGATTTATTCTACTCCCACTAACCCGCATAGAGATTAGCGATTAGCAACATCAAGTTCCAAACTTGTGCGCATCCAGTCCTCCTCCAAGAAGGCATCTCTTCGAGCCACGAAAATCTCATTTCGTCGGGACGTTAGAACTAATACCATTTAGTTTCCTTAAGGATATATGATAAACGAACAATTTTTCAGATTTGGGATTGAGTTTAACCGAAACAAATTTTGAAATATACTCACATCCTCAAATCTGTACAAATGACAACTTCGGAACCATTCCGATCCATATCTCATATGACGTCTTTTGTACCGATTAGAAGGTTTATGGTCCATATCTTATATGCAACCATTCATTAGTGGCGCTGTCTCAAGGGCGTATCCCCAAAACATTTTGGGTGATCCGTTTGACTTATCATTTATTGAACGATGTCTTACATGCGTTCATTTCCTCTTTTCGAATACATCTCAATGT
Organism: Luzula sylvatica; assembly: GCA_946800325.1. Lineage (NCBI taxonomy): Eukaryota > Viridiplantae > Streptophyta > Magnoliopsida > Poales > Juncaceae > Luzula > Luzula sylvatica. The sequence continues at coordinate 68,558,113 of OX326956.1, read as the reverse complement.
TTCGAAATGAAGATAATCGTGAAACGATTCCACAATCATAAATGATCATCAATACTTATAACTCAAATATCGCCTCTTCGATCCTACCAAAGGGCTTTGATTTTCTTGCTAAGTCGATTTTGTATTTTGTTTTTGAAACTCTTTGAACCTTTCAAAAGTCTCTGCTTCAGCACGCATTAAACATATATTACCGTATCTACTTTAACCGTACATAAACGTAACAAAATACCGATAGCCTCCTCTTGTCTCGGAATTTAATCTTAATGTAATTTCCCATAATTCGTCGGATCTTTCTCCAACCTTTGGAGAATGACGCCTTTTGTCGTCTTGCCTCATAAATAAGTATCGCATTAATCAATCGAATCTAATTCGAATGATTCTAGTGATCCATCTCATGGAATCTAGATACGCGTATCTCGTTTATATGGCCAAGACGGCAACGCCAAAAGAAGCAATCGACTTCCAGGTTTAATCCTCCTCGGATTTCACCATTCTTTGAGTCATTAGTTTGGACAACTCCTTGTCCAAACTTTCTGTTTGGAAAACATTTTCCCAAAATACCCTTAGACATTTCTTTCTTTCAATCCCGCCTTTGAATTACAAGGACATCCACGCATCTCTATGCTTTGGATTCCCCGGATACTCCAAGCATCTCCTATTCAAATTTACATCGCATCTCATGCAATTTCGGGATCGACTTATCTATCGAATGCATATGATATTCGGTCACGAAGAAGAAATCTCGTACCATCAACGCACGAGTGTTAATCAAAGACCCATAAGGCATCTCAAAATTAACATACTCTTTGAGCCGCATCGAACCATTCAACGCGCTCTAGCTCTTGAAACTATTTCATGAGCATTGTGTTTTACTTTCGTATGCATCCGAATTCTCAAAACAATTTTGAGAAATTTGCGTCTATACATGCCACCACAAGGCACGTAATATCGTTCGATTCCTTCTTAAGTTTATCGAACCCGGCTTTCTCTAAAGCCAAAGCCTCAAGCCCTGAATCTACCATTTCCGTGCCCAACACATTCCTTTAAGTCTAAGAACTATTCTTTGACTATCAAGGTTAATTACGGTAATTCCAGCCCAAAAGACATCTATCATATCGATCTCATCGATATATTTGGTGTTACTAGAAAACATAATTCTATAAAATATAATTCTAAACGGATGATGAAGATTAAGCTCCTAACCGTGCGTACTTAATCTATATGCTTATATGATGATTATATGACAGTGCTATTTTATCGAATCGATAACCCTCTTACCGATATGGGACTCCAAGTCCATAACACTAAAGATCCATATTTCGCAATCCTCCCATAAGTGACTATGGCCGACAAATGAGATCTCGCTTATTTAGGTTGGATTATAATCCAATCGTATCATATACGACTCTTTAAATTTTATAGAATTTCGGTGATGGATCGTATCATATACAATCCCAGTTCCGTGTGTGCATTCTATCTATGCACCGAACTCTAATCGGATTATCTTGGACGGTTAAGTCACAACCATATCCAACGTATCGTTCAATTGAACTACTCACGTGCCCGACTATGGCCTGAACCCACGTAAGTCCCCAATTAACGCTTACCACCCGCATCAATACATACAATAATACGTGCCCGACTATGGCCTGAAACCAGGCATTATGTCATACCAATCTTCATGGTTGTGGACATGGAAGGCATTTTCACGACTTAAATATTATGAGGGATCATGCCTATGAATGTTTCATTTTGTGACATAATCGTATTATATCACTATCACAAGATTTTCTAATGCATATGAATTATTTAGGGAGAGTAATTATTCTAAATAAATACTAATCTTATATGCTAGTATGATTGATGCCGATCATATTGATATAAAGAACTCAAAATTCCGAGTTGTGTAGCCAAAGGACCTCCAGTTTCCTTAACTCTGTTACAACGGACCATTGTCCGTTATAATGCTATTTAATCCGTTATAACTCCGCTATTTAATCCGTTACAACGCTATTCAAAACAAAATCACCAACCAGAAACTAGTCCGTTATAACGCACCATTGTCCGTTACAACGGACCTCCAGTTTCCTTAACTCCGTTACAACAGACACCATGTCCGTTACAACGCTATTTAATCCGGAGATTGACCAAAATTGCCAGAAACATGTCCGTTATAACGCAACCTTGGTCCGTTACAACGGACTAACTTGTGAACCATTCCGTGACAACGGACTATGTCCGTTATGACGGACTCCAAAGGAAGCCAAAGGCATCCCCGCATCCTCGTATCACATACAAGGTCCGTTACAACGGAACCCATGTCCGTTGTAACGGACTATGCGTTTATTCACAGTCCTCCTCACATTCCTGTATCTCATACAGGGTCCGTTACAACGGAACTCCAAGTCCGTTGTAACGGACTGTGATTTCTGCAGATTATCCCCAATTTCTGTGTCATACACAGTGTCCGTTACAACTGATCAACCAGTCCGTTGTAACGGACTATGCGATTTTTCTGCTGTTTCGTCTATTTTCGCTCGTTTCCAAAATGATTAATCATGAAACCTTTTCACGATCATTGCTAGATACTCTCAATCAACTTTTGTTCGATCTCTAGCGAATTCTACTTGTGATTTTAACGGAATTTGACTTTTTCTATATGTATGATTATGCAAACAGGTATGAACTTTGATAACCCGTGCGTATATCATATATACGACTATGATTCGACCCTCGAATCGATGGCGATCGCTCTGATACCACTGATGGGAATTTTCCCAACCCCGGGCCCGCGCAGCGGATATGAAGGCCCGGTCCGGTTCCCAAAATCCAAGATCACGCCATGACTTCGATGGTACGATGCAATAGAAGGATAGACGATTACCAGCGTGAAATTGATCACGCACGACGGGTTGATCGCTCGCATCCTTTCCTTCTCTGGTGTCACGTTGGTGACTAGCCCGTGCGTCACATACCACACGTCTCCCACCTCTTGACACGCCTCCGGTTGTCTTTCGTGCATCCCACGTCCACACTCTTCCACAGCCGACAGTTTTGCTCCTTCGGTTTGATGACAATCTAAGAGCCACAAGTGTCGCTCCTCTACGTGTATCCACCTTGAGTCGGAAGACGTCGGTCGCGGGTGCAACTGCCTAGACGAAGCACCGACGAACTTGCTTGATTGGATCGATTCTCTACACCGAGAAAAATGCTTTTTCTCGGTTTTCTCTCTTCGCACTCTTTCACTCTTAGAAAGAAGACTCTCAATATTCTGGATTAATCTTATTAATTCAACAGGTTGGTCTGAATGATATGAGAGAGAAATTTCCTATTTATATCACACAAGATCCCAATTGGAGTTCGTATGCAAAAGTTATGACAGTTTTACTAACTGTATGTCATACTGTTGCACCCTTTCGGTATTTCATTGAAACGACACTGATACTTCGTTCATATGAAATATATTTCTACATGAAGGTTATAGATAATCTTATTATCTATCTAAGCCAATTTGAACCATTCAAATTGGATTTTCCTACTGAAAGTTATGACCACAAATGTACGCTTACATTCGTTCATCCTTGTGTACACTTTTACGTTTGACCCCAAACTGTATTTCCTTCACATCATTCCAGAAGTAAGAATGCTTACTATAATTAATGTGATTCATATCTTCAATTAATGAATTTTCTATTAATTTATACCAGTCCAATTTTTCTTCTGAATTATAATATAGCCATAGCCATTTAATTAATAATACTTTATTAAAAATTTCAAAGTTTAAAACTCCTAATCCTCCTTTATCTTTTGGTTGGAAAACATGATTCCAATTTACTAAGTTATAACCTGATTTACTATTTCCTTTCCATAAAAATGTTTTCCTTACTTTGTCAATTTCTTTAATGACCCATTTTGGAAATTTAAACACATTAAAATAAAATATAGTCATAGCTGTTAAAACCGAGTTCATAAGTACGAATCTTCCAGCTTTACTAATCATACCCCCTTTCCATCCTGATAATTTATTTGTGATCTTTTCAATTAAAATTAAAAAAAATTTCTTTGTTGGTCTTATATAATGTATGGATAATCCTAGATAAGTTATAGGCAATTCTCCAATTTTACAATTTAATTCCTTAGCTATTAGATCTATTTTTGCATATGGTACATTTAAACCAATTACCTCTGTTTTATTAAAATTCATTTTAAGCCCTGATTCTTGACCAAAAAGGTTTAAAATAAATTTAATTCTTTTAATATTACATAATTCTGGTTTGAGTAAAAGTATAGAATCATCAGCATAAAATAAACTTGTATGAGTATTCCTTATTGGTCTTATAATAAATCCTTTATCACTTAATGTCTCTAATAATTTTGAAAGTACATCCATAACTAGTATGAATAAATATGTAAAAATGGGATCCCCTTGTCTAAGTCCTCTTTTTAAGTGTATGTATTTTCCAGGATTTCCATTTAAAATTACTCTTGTTGTTCCTGGAAGTACATAGTTTTTTATGCATGTAATATAATTATTTCCAAACCCTCTTGCATTTAATATATTGATTAAAAAATTCCAAGATACACTATCAAAGGCATTATGTATTATAATTTTAATATAATTAAAGGTATGGAATTTTTCTTAGCTATAGATTAAATTTCTCTTGCATAAACATAATTTTCAACAATATTCCTTCCTTTTAAAAATCCCAATTGATTCTTAGAAATCATGTCATTAATATGAAGACTTAGTCTATTTGATAGGATTTTTGAAAAAATTCTTTGTATACTTGATATAAGGCTAATTGGCCTAAAATCTTTAGGTTTAATTGCATTTTCTTTTTTAGCAATTAAGGTATTATATGATGAGTTAAATTTTGATAATCCTATTTTCCCTTCTTTATTAAATAAATATAATATCTCATTTTTTAAAATATCCCAATTGTTTTTTAAAAATTTCCCAATAAAACCATGTGGTCCAGGGCTCTTATTATTTTTCCAGCTTTGAATAGAGTATGTTAATTCTTCCATATTAAACTCATTTTCTAAAGATGATAAGTTATGAGATTCATTTGCATACAATTTTTTAAGATCAATATTACCAAATTCTTTATTCTTTATATGTTTTCTTCCCACTAAATCTCTATAAAATGCAAATAAAAGATCTGCTTTTTGCTTACGATCTGTGAATTCAACACCATTTTTATCTTTAAGAATTGAAATCATTGAGTTTGATTTTTTAATTGAAGCATGTCAGTGAAAAAAATTGGTATTTGCATCATCATTTTTTATCCAATTAAATTTAGATCTTTGTCTCCAATATAATTTTTCTAGTGAAATTAGTGTTTCAAGTCTAAGTTTTGATTGCATTTTAATCCACTTTTCAATTGTTGTTAAAGATCTATTATCCTCCATAGTATCTGACCATTTTATAATTTCTTTGCAATTTTCCACTTGTGCTTTATATTTAAAATGCATATCTTTATTATGACCCTTCAAATTTTGACCTAATTTATTAAATTTATTAAATAATTCTTCAACTGAATTACTTGTAGTATTTATAAGTGAAAATTTAATTAAATTTTTATATTCATTTAATTTCTGCCATTTAGCTTCAAATCTGAATCCATTAAAAATAGGATAATTTGTATTTGCTTCATATAAAATTGGAATATGATCTGAACATGTATTAACTCTTGCTATTAATTGTGAATTTGGATATAATGTTAACCATTCTTTATTTATTAATATTCTGTCCAATTTAGCTCTAGAAATGGAATTATTCCATGTATATTTTTTCCCTTTTAAAGGTAAATCAATTAGCTGTACATTATTGATGAAATCCCTAATTTCACTTGTATATGTATTTTTATTATTATTTCCACTTCTTTCATCCATGTTCAAAGTTAAATTAAAGTCACCCAAAAGTAACCATGGTAGATTATTTGCATTTACAATTTGATTTAATTCATCAAGAAATTCAATTTTTCCCCCTTTTGGTAGGACCATAAATTCCTGTTAATAGTAACTTTTGTCCATCCCATTTAGTTTGTAAAATTATTGAAATAGTGTATTTAAGTTTTTTAGTATCAATATAATTAAATAGATTTTTATTCCATGATATTGATGTACCCCCTGATGCACCTCTTGATTTTAAATAATCAAATCCTTTTAATTTACTACCACAACATTCCATAACAATTTTTGCATTAATCAATTCCATTTTAGTTTCTTGTAAACACCAAATATCTACATTTTCTTCTTTAATATTATTATGAACTATGTTTTTTTTATTATCAGAATTTAAACCTCTAACATTCCACGATATTATATTGAGTTTTTTATATATCATTTATATTAATTAATCTTCTTACTTTGAACTTTGTACTTGTGTACTTTGTTCCTCTATCAATTCCTGAATTTTCTTATTTAGGTTATCATTAAATTCTATTCCTGTTGAGGAAAGAATATTTATAATCTCCTCCTTATTGTTTATTCCTTGCCGATTTTCTAAGTTAAGTGGAATTGTATTTATTTCTGATTTAATTTTTGGTTTTTGTCTCCTATTTCTTTCTTTTTGAATTTCTTTATATTTATTTAATTGTGCTTTTTCAACTAGAGAAATATAATGATCTGTTTGTTTACTTAGTAACCTTGAACTTCTTCTTTGCTCATCCATTTTATATTTATTAGTGGTATTTTTAATACTATTTCCGTTCTTCATGTTTTCCTGGACATTTGACACTTGACCTAAATTCTCAACCCTTGTTTCAGTTTTTTGAGATTGTATTAATAAGGTATTGTTCTCTATATTTTTATTTATATATATTTTTATTTTGAAATAATCGTTTATCTTTGTTTGTTTAATTTTTGGGATATTGCTTTGTGTCATAGAACTTGATGTGTGTACTATTGAATTAGAAGGAACCATATCAAGTATGTCCTGTGATGAACACTCAATGATTGGTAAATTTTGATTTATTAATTCTAAATGAGTTTCAGTTGGTCTATCTTATATAATCATCATATTGGTTGAAATGGGACTATGAGCAATCTTATGATTCACATTTGCAGCAATCACTGCTTGTGTTTTAGGGAAAAAATTTGAAATAATTGCTAATCCTTTGGGTGTAAATTTTAAGGATAAATTGGTTAAAAAGTTATTGACTCTGTGTTTTTTGCACTCTAGTCCCTGAGATATATTCCTGTTTTCCATATGAAAAGGATAAAATAGTTGATTTAGATGAGAAAAATTTACTTGATGAAGTCCCCCAGTCCCTTCAAACCCTATGATGAAACCCTTTTCTGAGGGCTTTATGATGACATTTTTTCCTGTGAAGATTTCCTTTTTTGAGGATTTTGTGATCATTTTTAAAATTTTTATTGGAGATATTACTTTGTTTTCTTCCTTATTCTTAACCCTCCAGAAACTAATTAGTTTCTATTTTTTCTCCAAATTTTAATTATTTTATTGATTTTATGATGATTTTTATTATTCAATTTCATCCCTGTGTTTAATTGTTTTACATTTTGATCCCGTGTCTTTTTTTATATTCATTTTGTTTTGCCTCAATTTTATCTAGCTCAATGATGAGTTATGAGGACAAAATTTTCAAATTTGAAGTACTTGGTATATCCTTTATTTCCTTAATAGGTAATATTGTTATTATATTATCATCTATTAATTTGATAGATTTTGGAATAACAGAATTTTGATTACAATTAATAGATAATGTTAATTCATTTATGATTTTTGTTGGCATAAATGATCCTACTGATATTAATGTACCAAATGGCTCAGTTATTATGAATAAATCACAAGGGTTGCAATACTTAGAAGGTAATTTCTCAATCATTATTTTCCTTGTTTGAAATTGTGTTGAATTCTTATATTTTGATTTAGAGATGTCAATTGTAATTTCCTTATTATTTGGTTCAAAAACTTCTATAGTTAGGTTATTTTTTAATGTGACATTTTTTCCTTTGTTTTTTGAATCATAGGTTTCCAAATCAAGTGGTTTGTTTGTATGAGTTATGAAATCCTTTTTTACAGGTATATTTTTATTTCCATTTTTATTCAAATTTGTGTAGCAAATTTTTTTATATGACCAAATTTAAAGCATCTTAAACACTTGATAGGTTCCCTACATTCATACCTAAAATGACAAGTTGATAAACATCTAAAACATTTATTTTGAAATTGATTTCCTTGTGGTTTATTATAGATATTTCTTTGTTTTTTTGATACTATATTCCAGGAATATTCATGAGATTTGTTATTTTGTAGGGCTTGTGCATAGGTTTTGTATGTATTCATGATACACGTTCAATGTTTAAAGAAAAAGAAGAACTTAGCTCTAATTGCTTTAGCTTTCCTTGGAGTGTCTTTAGCTGAAACCTCGTGCTCCTGCTCTGTATTTATTCCTTCATTCTCTACACTCTCGAGATTCTTTGCGATAATAACTACCCCTAAGCAGTTTGAAACCGCCTAGAGTAGTTGGTCTGATTCTTGTAAATATTGTTCCTTCTTGATCTGTAAATTTAATTCGTCCAATTCTTGATTTTCTTGATAATCTTCTTACAATTCCTGAAGAATCGCCTTCAGAATCACCGGAGAATTGCCTTGAGAGTTGCCTTGAGAGTCGCCTTGATCGCCTTGAGAGTTTCCTTGAGAGTTGCCTTGAGAGTCGTCTTGATCGCCTTGAGAGTCGCCGTGTGAGTCTCCTTGATCGCCTTGAGAGTCACCTTGTGAGTCACCTTAAGAGTCGCCGGACACTCCCCGGAGAGTCGCCTTCAGAATCGCCTTCCAAAAGTTTTAATCTCCTTTACACCAAACATTAGAATTGTAACTCTTATTATACAAGTATACAATACTGGTGTTATAATTCTTCGAGTAATATCTAATGTACTCTTCCAAACACACCCTTAAGATAGCAATCCTCAATTAAAATAATTAATATATCTTACTATTATAATGAATAATTTCAAATTTGTCCGTTCATAATTCTTTTAATTTCATCACACTTTTTTAAATTGGTCCTTTTTTTTTATCTATTCAACAAATAATCTTTCAGTTATATGGTATATGTCATATTAAAACATTCACAAACAAATCCGTTTTATTATTTTTCTTTATACTGAACTAGCTTTATCCCCGCGCAATTGCGCGGGATTTTTTTATATAATTATTTAAATAGAATTAACGCGTGTGCGAATTAACGCGCATGCGTTGTAACTAAATTAATCTAATCATGACATATTTGCAAATATCATGATGTCAATAGATGCATAAGGTTCATGAAATTAGTCTATCACGGATATTATTTTCTAATATAATTTGTATAAATAGCATTTGTTCAGGTGCTTCTAAAATCGATTAATATAATCATGACATATTCACAAATTTTAATATGTATGTAAAATAGGAAAAAAAGACCAAATGTAAAAAAGGACCAAAATGTAAAATAAGAAAAAAGGATCAAAATGTAAAAAAGGACCGAAATGTAAATTAAAAAGGACCAAGATGTAAATAAAAAGGACAAAAATGTAAATGAAAACTAAAAAGGACCAAAATGTAAATAAAAAGGACCAAAATAGAAATTAAAATGTAAAAAAGGACCGAAATGTAAATAAAAAAGGACCAAAATGTAAATAAAAAGGACAAAAATGTAAATTAAAACTAAAAATTACCAAAATGTAAATAAAAATAACCAAAATGTAAATTAGAAAATGTAAAAAGGGACCTAATTGTAAATAAAAAAGGACCAAAATGTAAACAAAAAGGACAAAAATGTAAATTAAAACTAAAAAGGACCAAAATGTAAATAAAAAGGACTAAAATGTAAATTAAAATGTAAAAAAGGACCGAAATATAAATAAAAAAGGATCAAAATGTATATTAAAAGGATACAAATGTAAATTAACACTAAAAAGTACCAAAATGTAAATAAAAATGACCAAAATGTAAATTAGAAAATGTTAAAAAGGACCTAAATGTAAATAAAAAAGGACCAAAATGTAAATTAAAACTAAAAAAGACCAAAATGTAAATAAAAAGGATCAAAATATAAATAGAAATGACCTAAATGTAAATTAAAAAAATATTTTTCTTACAAAAAAAACCCCTGATGACGTGGAGGCTTAGAATTGCAAGAATTTTGTCTACTTTATACATAAGATTAATTCCATATTAAGGTTGTTTCGCTTAAGTTTACTTACGGGGTCAATATATATTTTGATTTTGGTTCAAAAACATTTTTATAATATGTTGTCAATTTATATATTTTGTTTAAGAACATTATTTAAGAAAAAATCCAACTTCTCCTCCAAAAAAAAGCCAACTTCTCTCATCTCTTTCAAGAAAAAACCGTCGCCCAAGAATCCTTCTTGACTCCGATCCACGACCGACGACGGCTTCGGCCACCGTCGTGGGGGCATCTCTCTCTACCCCGGCCTACCCCCACTTTCTTTTCCCTTTTCGCCTCCCCCCTCCCCCCTTTCTCCTTTAACCCTCCTCTTCGCTAACCATAAACCATCCGATTCCTTCATTTCTCATTCAATCGACCAAAGTCTCACCCGATTCACCTTTCCCCCAACCTTAATAGTGACCGTGATTGTGCACTTCACGTGCGTTCCAGCTTAATTTCCTAATTCCAATTGGCTATCGCTTAATTCACCATACTTCCTTTCGATTCATCCAAACCGACATTTCTTTGGGTGGTTTTCTTCCATGGCGGTACCGATTGAATTCGTCTAATTCCTCAATTCGCCGTATTCTGCGATAATCCTTTTCTTTGATGAGCATGGATGATTATGTTCGATTATCCGAGTTTCTATTACCGACATAAACGGATCCAATTTTCCTATTGGGTCTACGGCGGTTCCACCACATGATCCACCAAACCGCCGCACCCATCACCTCCACCCTCACCGTCAATGGCATCGTGGAATCAAGAGGATTGCGAGTTTATCTTCCAAAGGGGGCGGTGCTTATCGACATGCGAATTTGAGGATGAGAGCTATTAAAAGTGATCATGAAAGTACTAATAATTCTTCAATTTCACCCACCGTTCCGCTCCACCTTCAATCTCCCCCAATTTCCTCTCCACCGAGACCCGCGAAGGACCCGTCAGGACCCGCATAACCAATTCATTAGAATTAAAAAAATGATTACCGCGAAAAATTCAAGAGTGGCCGAGAATGAGAGAAAGTTTCGCACCACCGCGAAAAATTAAAGAAAGCGATTCACTCTCATTTCCTACACTAAACTTGATCAACAATTTTATCCTCGATTCACAATTATTAACCCGTGGGAGTTTTCAAGAAACTGAGGTTCAGGCATTGTCTATCGATGCCATATCTATGAAGGAAATTGTGAAGAAAATTTATTTCGAGGAATTTTTTTGTATTAGAGTTTATGTAATAGGTTATAGAATTAAGTGTTATAGGCTTAAACACGTTTATTTTCTCGACATGTGGTTTGGTACGAAAACTCTATGTAATGTGTCAATATATATGTCTAAGGATTTGTTTGCAAAACAAAAAAAAAAAGTTTAAGAACATTATTTTGTTCAAATTGGCATGGGGTTGTATTACATGATTAAATAGTATGATCCACGTTATATTGCGCGGATACTTCAAAAAATCGACTTTAACCTTATCGTTGTATATGAATCTTATCTTAAATTATATGTAAAAATACATTATTGTCGTATCCGATGCGTATTATCGTATCACCGAATTCATATCCGATGCGTATTATCGTATCACCGAATCCGTGCACCACAGGATCCACATGATCAATACTGTATTATTCTTGGGAAGAAAAATGAACTTCATTAACAGACATGCTGGCAACCTTGGTCGACCATGAATATCATTGCCAAAAATAAAATGCACTAACTAAAATTACTAAATGTTGATTTCTTAAATATCATTAAAAATCACAATCAAGCGCAAGGCTAATTTACAACATTTACAACTTTAATAAGCAAACAATGATTTTCCTGAAAAATATTCCAAACCACACTAAATAAACCTCGTTGATTCTCCATTCGCATCAATGTCTTTTTCGATCCTCTTACTTGCCGGGAGCGAAGTTGGTGGCAAATGCCCATGCGTTGTTGTTAACTGGATCAGCAAGGTGATCCGCCAAGTTCTCAAGCGGACCTTTGCCGGTAACGATAGCTTGAACAAAAAATCCAAACATAGAGAACATGGCCAGCCTGCCGTTCTTGAGCTCCTTAACCTTCAACTCTGCGAATGCCTCTGGATCCTCAGCAAGACCAAGAGGGTCAAAACTTCCACCAGGATAAAGTGGGTCAACAATCTCACCGAGAGGCCCTCCAGCAACTCGGTATCCCTCAACGGCACCCATAAGGATGACCTGGAAAGCCCAAATGGCAAGAATGCTTTGAGCATGGACTAGGCTAGGGTTGCCCAAGTAGTCAAGACCTCCCTCGGAGAAAATTTGTGCACCTGCCTTGAACCAAACAGCCTCGCCAAATTTAATACCATTGCGAGCAAGAAGTTCAGGGAAAACACATCCAAGAGCACCAAGCATGGCCCACCTGGAGTGGATGACTTCTAGTTCTCGGTTCTTGGAGAAGGTCTCGGGGTCTGCAGATAAACCGGCAGTGTCCCATCCATAATCACCGGGAAACTCACCAGTGAGGTAAGATGGGGGCTCGCCGGATAGGGGACCCAAGTACAGGACACGATCAGCACCGTACCATGGGCTGCCTGAGGAAACAGGCTTCTTGGTCGCTGTCTTACGCATGGTTACCCGTCTTTCGCTCATACGGCGTGAGATACCGGTCTGGGCACGGCTGATGGTCTTTCCGGCAAAGCCGGTGGGAGCAATAGACATTGTGGCAGCCATTGTTTTTGTGTGCTTCTTGTTTGAACGAGAGAATGTTGTGTTGTGAGAATGCTGTGAGAAGAGAAAGGATGGTCAGGGTTTAAAACGGCTCTGGAAGGTCATGGTCCTTATCCAACAAAAATCTTTGTCTACATTTTCATTGGCTCTAAAAATTGGCTCTCGATTTCAAGGATGTGGATATTCAGCCGATGGTGCAGCATGGAATTGTTGTGGCCACAAACTTTCATTGATTTTGAAATTTGAAGTTGAGGATTTTTCAACGAGTAGTTGGAGCATGGCATTCTTGTGGCTACGAATTTTCTCATGGCGGGGTAAAAGTAGAAAACAAAATTAATGGATGAAAGGCTGTATGTATTGAATTTTTAATTTTTAATTTTAAAACATAAAATTGTCCAAGGCTATATTAGAAAGTTTGGATTAATAAGAGTTGACGAATACACAAATAATAAATTCATATATATTTAAATATTTTCACACTAAATCAGTTTCTTCATCACCAACAACTGCCTGTTCGGATCACAAATTATTAAATATGAATTTTTCTTGAATACAGCAAAACTTATATCAAAAAGTCTTGATGTCCCGAATTTTTTTACTTACCCATTCCGAATAGTGAATTTATATGTATTTTATGAGTATATGGGTTTTGGGCCCAATATGATATGCATGTCAAAAATACTTTTCGGTAATAATTCGGGAGTTAGTTTCGTGCACCCTAACATTTTTCAAACTTAATTAAGGAACCGGCAAAATTTATTCAGTCGGTAAAAAGGTTGTATTCATTTCGATTCAGCAGGTTAACTTAATTGAAGAAAAGGATAGAATTGTAATTCTACTTCATGAATGTCTTTTTTATACTAACTTAATTTAGATTTATTCTCCTAACCGTGGGACCCATTGTTTTCCTTTTTACCGTTCTTAGTATAAATTATGTGTTGGGTTTCCGATGTTTTTTTTGTCCACAATTGATTGAGGTAAATAATACATGCTATGGATCTCCCCAAGTTATCCATAGTGAACAAGAAAATATTACCAAATCAAGACAACCATATTAAATAATAATATTATTACCATTTAAAAGTAAATACCATAAATTAAAATTAAAATAAAATAAAATTTAATTCTTAAAAATAAAATAATCAGTTAAAGACAATATTTGGATCAAAATTACAAGTAAAATTTAATACAATATATATAATATATGTCGTCTATTTGTTATTTACATATTTATTTAATATCAATGAATGTTTTTAAATAGCGGTCATGTAGTGACACTATAGCACAAAAAGTAAACATTGCATCGTTTCAGATTTTATCTTTATATCATTATGTTCCGCTACAACGTTATATCTGGTTGCTATAGCAGATGAAACGTACATATATAGCGGTTGTAGCGGTACTATGCGTGATTACAAAAGTAAAATAATTAACTAAATATGTTTATACAAATATATTGAGTGAAATTTATTTATGTAGAATATAATAATAATAATAATAATAATAATAATAATAATAATAATAATAATAATAATAATAATAATAATAATAATATAATGATAACAATAAAATAATTGTAGTGAGAATAATAGTAATAGTATAAATAATTTTAATAATACAATAAAAATTATGATTGTAAAACAATAATAATAATTATATTAATAACAGGAATAATAATAATTATTATTAGTTTATACAAAAATATTGAGTGGAATTTATTTATGTAGAATAAAAATAATAATAATAACAATAATAACAACAATATAATAATAAGAATAATAAGAATAGTAGTAGTAATTATAACAATAACAATAACAATAATAATAGTAATAATATAATGACAGCCATAGTAATAATAATACAATAATAACAATAAAATAATGATAGTAATAGTACAAATAATAATAATAATAATAATAATAATAATAATAATAATAATAATAACAACAAAAAATATTAATAGTATTCCAATAATAACAGTGGACTAATAATAGTAACAAAAATAAAAATAAAAATAAATAACAAATAATAATAATAATTTGTATTATGGTATATTTAGTATTATTTTATTTTAAATGCATATTGTAGTGTTTTTAAAAGGATAATTTTGATCAAAATCGGCTGTGATTGTGAAGCGGCGCTATATCAATGAATGCTTTAAATAGCGGCCGTGTAGCGACGCTATAGTGGACTTTTGATGGTAAACGTTGCATCGCTTCAGATTTTACCTCAGTAGCATTATGTTCCACTACAACGCTATATCGGGTTGCTATAGCATATGAAACGTACACATATAGCTATTGTAGCGATGCTATAGCATGATTACAAAAGTAAAATAATTAACCAAATATTTTTATACAAAAAATATTGAGTGGAATTTATTTATGCATAATATAATAATAATAATAATAATAATAATAATATTAATGATAATAATAATAATAATAAGAACAACAACAATAATAATAATAATAATAATAATAATAATAATAATAATAATAATAATAATGACAATAATAATAATAATAATAATAATAATAATAATAATAATAATAATAACAACAACAACAATAGTGAAAATAATATAATGATAACAATAATTGTAGTAATAATAATAGTAATATTATAAATAATTTTAATAAAACCATAAAAATTATTATTATTAAATAATAATAATAATAATATTAATAACAATAATAATTATTATTATTATTAGATTATACAAAAATATTGAGTAGAATTTATTTATGTAGAATAATAATAATAATAATAATAATAATAATAATAATAATAATAATAATAACTAGTTTTTTTCCCGCGCAATCGCGCGGAGTCTTCGAGTTTGTCACGATTTATTTTCCTAATTTGTAATATAACTGAATTCTATGTTTCTTTTGCGTGATTGTTCGCACATCCATGTTTTGGTATATTTTTAACCCCCTAACTTTTTTGGAAATTGTAAAAAATTCCGTATATTTTTGAAAACTCCAAAAAACTTTCTACCAAACATTTATTTCAAAATATCCCCTTATGAATGATATTAATTTTTTGTACCAAAATAGCCTTCAAATCTCATATGTAATAACTAAAAATTATGTTTGTTAACTTTTATTAATTTTAATAAAATTCATAAACCGTTCTTAACATGTAGTACTTAAAAAAATGTAATTATTACATATTATGTTTATATAATTTAATATTTCATTCATTATTCACAAAAAACTAATATCAAATAATAATAAAATAAACAATAATAAATAAACACCTTGAAAATGTGTTGATAGAAAAATATCTATTTAAACTTCTATTTTTTAATAGTTTCATGATAATTTATTTCTAAAAATTGCAACATGTTCTTTGAATAATGTTGTTGATCTTATTAATTTTATGTTAGTTTTTCAGGAAAAAAAATATAAAAGTCGAATATTTGTAATGAATGTAATATTCAAATTATATAACATATAACATAGAGTATTTTTTTTAAATTATTATACATTACCAAAAATAAGGATTTTTTTAAATTAACAAAAAACAATTTTTTCTAAATACTACATATGTAAATTTAACGATTTTTTTTTACAATATCCACACATTTAAGAAGATTTTTGAAAGTTCCCCATATATAATTGAGATGAAAAAGATTGAATGAACTTGATTCACATACTTTTATATTAATTGATATATATATATATATATATATATATATATATATATATATATATATATATATATATACCATGTTTAAATGAATAAACCAAGTAATTAATGACTTTTCTTTTTCTAATTAAGACCAATCATAATGATGACTTTATGTAGAATGAATGAACGCGGTGTACGGTGGTCTACAATACATCAAGTTTTTTAATGTATCTCGGTGTACATGGATGAAGTTCACGGAAAAATGAACGGCTATGATACATTTAATTAAATTATTATTATATATTACAAAAAATTAGGATTCTTTTAAATTAATAAAAAAACAATTTCTTCTAAATACTACATATGTAAATTTAAGGATTTGTTTTAGAATATCTACATATTTAAGGAGTTTTTTGAAAGTTTCCCATATTTAATTGAGATAAAAAAGATTGAATGAACTTGAGTTACATAATTTTATATTAATTGATTTATATAGACCATTTTTAAACGAATAAACCAAGTAATTAATGACTTTTTTTTTCTATTTAAGATCAAGCATAATCATGACTTTATGTAGAATGAATGAACGCGGTCTACGGGGGGTCCGTAATACATCAAGTTTTTTAATGTATCTCGGTGTACATGGATGAAGTTCACGGAAAAACGAACGGTTATGATGTATTTAATGAAATAGGAGTTCAATCCAATGACCCACAATAAAGTGGTGATGTGGAGTCATGAGATGAGAGGGATTTTCCTAAAATTATAACTATTAATAATTAATAATAATAATTAATAATAATAATAATAATAATTAATAGTAGTAATTATAACAATAACAATAACAATAACAACAACAATAATAATAATAGGTGAATTCTTCAAAAACCCCAAAAAATTTCTGTAAATTATGAAGAAACCTCTGTCTTTTTAGAAAACCCCCTATATATTTTTCTTCTTCCAAAACCCCCTAACATTTTTTGATTCTCTCAAAAACCCCCTATCTTTTTGTTATGTTTTTTTTAAAAAATGACCATTATACCACCATCGTTTTATTTTATAAATCTTTATAATTTAATAAATAATAAGGAGAGTTCTATCATACACCCTTTTACAAGGGTATTTTGGGTATTTTAGCAATTAATTATATATGTAAAAGGGTGTATCATAAAATTTATCTTTTATGGAGATTTTAGTTAAAATGAACAACAAAAAATTCCAATTTAGTCAAACATTAATAGATAAATATATTTGATATCTTACCTTAAATATTCATAAATGGTTAATTACTCCAAATACCCTTGAAAATGGGTGTATGATAAAGAAAGGGGTGTATGATAGAAGCCCCCAAATAATAAATACATATCAAACTATTATAAAAAAATAATTTTTTTTAAGAATAAATAATACGTGATATTAAAATATTATAATAAATAGTACACAAATATTAAAACATTATAATAAATAATATATGGATATTGAAATATCATTTTCAACAATTATTAGTATTTTAATTTCAATATCTATGTCTTATTTATTATAATATTTTAAGATCTATGTATTACTTATAATAATATTTTATATCTATGTATTAATTATTATTATATTTTATAAATACATAGATATTAAGAATATAATAATAAGTAATACGTAGATATAGAATATAATAATAACTAATATGTAGATACAAAATATTATTTATTATAATATTATAATATTTTAATATCGTGTATTATTTATTTTTAACATTTTTTACTTTTTTATAATAGTTTAATATATATTTATTATTTATTAAATTATAGAGATTTATAAAATAAAATTACGTGAGTATAATGGTCAGTTTTTAAAAAACATAACAAAAGGATAGGAGATTTTTGAGGGAATCTAAAAATGTTAGGATGATTTGTAAGAAGAAACAAATATACGGAGTTTTTGAGGGTATATAAAAAATATAGGGTCTTTTTTTAAAAAGACAGGGATTTTTCATAGTGTTTGAGGGAATCTACAAAATATAATGACAACCATAGTAATAATAATACAATAATAACAATAAAATAATGATAGTAATAGTACAAATAATAATAATAATAATAATAATAACAACAAAAAAATAACAGCAACACAAAATATTACTAGTATTATTATAATAACAGTGAAATAATAATAGTAACAAAAATAAAAATAAATAACAAATAATCATAATTATAATTAGTATTATGGTATATATTTAGTATTATTTTATTTTAAATGCATATTGTAGTATTATTAAAAGAATAATTTTGATCAAAATCCGCTGTGATGGTGAAGCGACGCTATATCGCCCGATTTTCTTTAACCTCTAAATTAAACGTCAAAACGTTATGCGCCGCTATACGCTATTTAAAACATTGATATCAATATTTTTTTATTAGTGTTATGATTTGTGAATAGAAATAAACTATTTTAAAGAAAAATATATACTTTGGTCCCTTATTTTTAATACGTAGTTTAATCAAATCCCTCGCGTTTTAATCTAGTTAATCAAGTCTCTTTCTTTTCTAATTTTGTTCAATTGTATCCATCCATCCATTAACTGCTAAACGGACCGTTATGTTCTGACATGACAACATATCATACTGAATATATTGTTAAATACCAACTTAGATTTAATAGATTTATATTTGTTGACGTGGTAACATAAACCTATGACATGTCAATATTTAATAGACTTATAAATAATGTCTAAAAAACTAGATTCATATTTACCAATATATTCATATTTAATAGATTCATAAATAAAATAATTTATATTGGCACGTCACAAAATATGACATGCCATATGTTATTACGTCATCGAATATCCTATGTCATTAGTTATCACGTCATAAATTAATGATACAGTCATCAATTAATGGATGGACAACTTAATTGAACCAAATAAAAAAGCTACAGGGTTTCACTGGCCAAATTAAAAAGTTAAAAATGTGTTATAAATGGTAAGAGACAAAATATATGTTTTTCTATTTTAAATGATGAAATACATCTTGTATGTCTATTATGATCGTTTCAAATATTAAAATATATTCTTTTAAATATTTGTTATATTTTTATATGTGCTGCATTTTTTTAATATCTATATTCCCATTTAAATGTCAATATATTGTTTTATACGTCGAACTTAAATTTTAAATAGGAACATATTATTTAGCTGCTTGCTTAATGTACATTTTTATATGTCATTTACATCTATTTGTATGTCCACTAATATTTTTTGAATATTAACGTATCCTTTTAAATATCAACACAAATATAATGTTTATATGTTTATTATATTTTTTGGGTCTATAAGACAAGACCTGATATCTGAATTTCCGTGTATCGAAATATTAGTCGCAATGATAACAATATTGTTTCTAATATACTTTTTTTTTTCAAGACAAATATAACATTTATAGGCTTATTATAATTTTTGGACCCATAAGACCTAATAAATCCGAATATCTCAATTATATTCATATTATATATCAAAACATTAATTGTGGGAATCTTTACCGTACTTTTTTTTACCCGATAAGCCTAGTCTCATTGCCTGGTGTACGCAACCTGGTTTAACCCTCTAATCCAATGAACAGACAAATAATACGGTATAATACGTGCAATGCACGATATATGAATAGAGGTGTAAACGGAGCGGACACAGTCAAATAATGAGCATCTTATCCATTTTATTTTTTCGAATTTGAATACAACTACGGATTGTATTAGAATACATATTTGATTCAAATATTCTTTGCATGAGAATACGATTTAAACCTTACCAGATACAAATATGAATACGAATTAATTTTCGATGAAAAAAATATATTTATCATACAAAGGTTAAGTTTTATTCTAAATATTACTTCGGAAAATTCTAAATATTACCAATATTGTATTATTAAGCCAATTATTCGATATAATAAACATTTTATTCTTCAAAATACAAAAGGATCTAAAAAAACAACCAATAAACACACAAATAAAATAAAATAAATAAATATGACCATGCATATATGAAATATAAGAATTGGTTAAATCTATGAATATGATATATGCATATGTATACAAATCAAGTATATGTATTTGTATTCGAATATGATATTTATTTTCGGAACCGAATATCTGAATTGGAATCCAGATACATTATTATTGGTATATGTATTCATATATGCAAGCAAAATTGTTTATTGTAATCGTATCTATATCCAAATAAAAAATTTCTACATCCGATATACGTTCGGATACTGATATTTTTATTCGAATACAAATATTTTATGGATACGCGATTTGGTCAGATAAATCCGACTATATATAACATATAATTTCAGGTTATATAACGAAATATTGATTTAGGGATCAACACAATGCTTATCTAGATAAGGAACTAGTTATCAATGATCTCGTGTTGCCACATGTCCAATTTTTATTTGATGGGAGAGGAATATATGGTGCTGAATTCGGTTTTTTGTATCATATCGATTGTAAAGAATAAAAATATTCTTCCCATTGCTCAATCTTAGAAAATTAGCAAAGTTATTTTTATTTTTATTTTTATTTTGAAAATTAGCAAAGTTGAAAGACACCAATTTCTAGATAAATTATTAACTTTTTTGTTGAATCAATGATCATTAATGACACTCATTTACTGCTTAATAAATTCATCTTCTTTGTTCTCTCATGGCCATGAGACATGTAAAGGAACTATATGATTTTTTTTTGTATTAATCAAGTAAATGACATCTCTAAAAAATTACAAAAGTAAACCGTTCAAATTGCAAATACAATGTGATTATTCTATTATGTCTAAGCTATCTATGATTCCATAACATTGAAGAAAATGATGTTAAAAGATACGATGAATAACAAAAAGAACAATTACTTAAGTAACAACAAACAATAATATAATCATAGAATTTCATAAAACCATTGTAATACATGCAACTCTAAGTGCATAGCGCCATTTTCTTATATAGCAATGTCTGTTCTCCATTAAGCTATTATCTCCTGTGTTGCACGGATACGCATATACGGTGATACGGCGACGCGTATCGGATGCGGCGATACGACAATTTATCATATGATTTAAGATACGATACGGATACGGCAATACGAATAAATTCGGTTCTTTAAAGTATCCGCACAACATAGATTATCCCCTTTGATTTATGTTCAACACAATTTTGAGAAGGTGGATGGATGGCACGGAAGAGACAAATGGAGAAGGAGATTAAATGAGTGCTAAAAACGAGATGAAGTTTATGGTGGGGACGAGAAATTGACCTGGTGATACTTATGTTCCGAGGATACCTTTTCGGGAATGAAGGTTCAACATTCTTTTTTTTTTTTTTTTGAAGACCGAAGGTTCAAGATTCAATCGATCAGAAAAGAAAAGAATTTGTTTGGTGCATGGAAGAAGAGCTCATTAAATATACATATGATCACGTAGATCCTCAATCTCGACCAGTTTTAAGTGAATACGAATTTAGTTTTTGTTTACAAACTTCGAAAATTAAAGTTCTTTAGATCAATAAAATTCAAATTTATTTCCTATTCATGTAGTATGGTAATTATACGATAATTACATGTACATGATGGAAAAATCATGTGATATGTCGATGTAATATGATTACATCCAATATAAACATGCATTGGCTTGATCTCTCTTAATATTTAAGTCATAAAAATGCCTTTTATGTTTGCAGCCATCGAAATTGATATAACGTAATGCGTGATTTTAGGACATAGTCGGGCACATATTATTATCTGTATCGATGAGTGGTAAGCGTTAATTGAGGACTTATGTGGGTTCAAGCCATAGTCGGGCACGCGAGTAGTTCAATTGAACGATACATATATATGGTTGTGACTTAACAGTCCAAGCCAATCCGATTGGAGTTCAGAGCATAAATATGATGCACACACATAACTAAGATTGTATATGAAACAATTTAATACCGAAATCCGACAAAAGGGACGAGAGTCACGTTAGATGTGATTGGATAATCTCCTACCTAAATAATGAGATCTCACTTGTCAGCCATAGTCACTTGTGGGAGGATCGTGAAATATGAGTCTTGTAGTGTTATGGACTTGGAGTTCCGAATTGGTATGAGGGTTATCGATTTGATAAAAATAGCACATTTCATATAAACATTCATATAAGCATAAAAGTTATGTACGCACAGTTAGTAAATCAATTTTATTTTTAATTGTAGCAAAAATCTTCAATTAACACCAACACCATGTCGATAAAATCAGTATTAGAAAGAGAGAAGCAAGTGGGTCGGAATTATTGATGTCAATGTGTTGGGTAATATCCGTTCCCGACGGGTATCCGACCCGGGCGGGTCGGGTAATATCCGATTAAGTCTACCCGCGGGTCCGGTATTACCCGATTAAAAATATCCGGCATGAGTACTTGTAGGGTATGGGTGAGGTCGTACCCGACCCGTGGGTATAACCCTAGTTATATTAATATTTTAATATATTTTGTACTATTTTTTGCTGGTTTTGAATGATTTTAATCTATTTTTTCCTACTATTTTTTATTATATAATTTATTTTTATTTTTTCTATTTGTTTAGTAAATAAAACTAAAATAAATGAGTATCTAGATTTATGTTTATTTATTTAGTTTTTTTACTGCTATTTCACGTTTCTACCAATTTTTGTTTCATAATACAATTTCTATTTAAAAATATTTGCTGTGTATTTTATGATATTATTATGTTATGTGGTGATATTTCAATTTGAAAAAATATATTTTTCGCTAGTATATTTTAATATTTTTAAGCATGGGTAAAAATTTCCGTGGGTAATTCGAAAACCTGCGGGTACTAAATGGGGCGGGTAAAATTACCTGTTTAGTTGACGGTTCGGGTATGGGTATTACCCAATTAAGATGGGTAAGGATATGGGTGAGCCTATACCCGACCCGAACCCGACCCGTTGACATACCTAGTCAGAATTATCTTGATTGGCACTGAAACCTAAGAATTGTTCTTAGGCATGAGTGAAAGAGCCACATATTGGATACATAACTAGTGGAACCAGCCCCAGATGCTATGGTTGAATAAAAATCCGTTTTTGACAAACTTAAGAAGGAGTCAAATGATGTTGCATGCTTAATGTTGGCATGTATGGATGCTAGTTTTCAAAAAACAGCCGGAGGACTTGAATGCGCATGTAATAAACGTTGTGATCAAATAAATGTTCCAAGAGCAAGAGCGAATTGAACGGTTCAATACGTTTAAAGAGTTGGTAAACTGCAAGATGCCTATTGGGGTCTTCGGTGAGCACTCACGTTTTTAAAGTCCAAGGTCTCATAGATTGTCTAGAGAAGCTAGGAGAAAAGGTGTCGCACATATTGCAACAAGATTTGATCTTGTGTGCGTTGCCACCCATGTTCTCTCCTTTTGTAACTAATTACCATATGCATTCGATAAGTAAGTCGATCTCCGAGCTCCATGGGATGCTCAAGAATTTTGAATCGGAGATGCTTAAAACTTCCGGAGAGAAAAAGACATGCGGTGCTGGGAATGTTCTCATGATTCAATCTAAGGATCGAAAGAGATCAAGGTCCGGTTTGAGTAAGAAATTATCGAAACCAAAGACAAAAGGAACGTAGAAATCCGAGAATGAGGCATGTTTTCATTATCACAAGGCTGGACATTGGAAGCAAAATTACAAATCTTACCTCGATAAGGTAAAGAAATGCAAGGGGAAGGTTTCGGAAGCCGTTGTCTCAGGTATAAACGTTATAGAAATTAATCTTTCTATTATGACTAATTGGGGATTATATACCGGTAGTGGGACTAATATTTGTCGAAACACGCAAGTTCTTCAAAATAGTCGAAGATTAGCGCGAGGCGAAGTGGATCTACGCGGCGAGAATGGAGAAAAAATTGTTGTGTTTGTCGTAGGCATAATTAATTTAACTTTGCCGAGTGGACTTGTATTAGTAGTAAATAATAGTTATAGTGTGTCGAAACTAGCCAAAGATGGTTATGAATTTAATATTAGCAATAATGAATTTCCTATATGTAAGAATAATATTATCTATGTAAATATTTTATTAGAAAATAGTTTTTATGTATTGGATTCGATCATGAAAATAATGAGTTTTTTTATAACGTTAATGCGAAATGGATTAAACCGAAAGTTGATAGTCGTACTTTATTTTGGCATTGTCGTCTAGGCCATTTGAATGAAAAACACATTTTTAAACTCCATAAAGATGATTTACTAGACTCGTTCAAATTTGACTCGTATGGGAAATGCGAGGCTTGTTCGTTTGCCATTCTCCAAGATAGCAGTAAGCTCCAACGACTTGTTGGAACTCATACATTCCGATGTGTGTGTACCAATGAGCACCGAGGCAAAAGGAGGCTACATGTACTTCATTACGTTTACCGATGATTATAGTATATATGATTATATCTATTTAATGTGTCATAAAGAAAAAATGTTTTGAAAAGTTCAAAAAATTTCATAGTGAGGTGCAAAATTAACTTGTCAAAAAAATCAAATCCATTCGATTTGATCGAGGAGGCGAGTATTTCAACTATGAGTTTGAGGATCATCTAAAAGTTTGTCGAATTGTTTCACAAATGATTCCACCCGTAACACATATCCACGTGATCAATTACTGTTTTATTTTTGAGATTTTTTTTACCTAATCAATGTATTTACTTCATCAACAGATGTCAACCATGGTCGACGATTAAATATCATTGCCAAAAATAAAATGCAGTGACTAAAATGTCGATCCGTTAATTATTTTTGATATTTTTTTTACCTAATCAATGTATTTACTTCATCAACAGATGTCCACCATGGTCGACGATTAAATATCATTGCCAAAAATAAAATGCAGTGACTAAAATGTCGATCCGTTAATTATGATTAAAAAATCACTATCAATTGCGCAAGGCTAATTTACAACATTTGCTAGCTTAATAAGCAAACAATGATCTTCCTGAAAAAATATTCCAGACACACTAAATAAACTCGTGGATTCTCCATTCGCATCAGTATGTCCTTTTCGATCCTCTTACTTGCCGGGAGCAAAGTTGGTGGCAAATGCCCATGCGTTGTTGTTAACTGGATCAGCAATGTGATCGGCCAAGTTCTCAAGCGGACCCTTGCCAGTGACGATAGCTTGAACAAAAAATCCGAACATAGAGAACATGGCCAACCTGCCATTCTTGAGCTCCTTAACCTTCAACTCTGCGAATGCCTCGGGATCCTCAGCAAGACCAAGAGGGTCAAAACTTCCACCAGGATAAAGTGGGTCAACAATCTCACCGAGAGGCCCTCCAGCAACTCGGTATCCCTCAACGGCACCCATAAGGATGACCTGGAAAGCCCAAATGGCAAGAATGCTTTGAGCATGGACTAGGCTAGGGTTGCCCAAGTAGTCAAGACCTCCCTCGGAGAAAATTTGTGCACCTGCCTTGAACCAAACAGCCTCGCCAAATTTAATACCATTGCGAGCAAGAAGTTCAGGGAAAACACATCCAAGAGCACCAAGCATGGCCCACCTGGAGTGGATGACTTCTAGTTCTCGGTTCTTGGAAAAGGTTTCGGGGTCTGCTGATAAACCGGCGGTGTCCCATCCATAATCACCGGGAAACTCACCAGTGAGGTAAGATGGGGGCTCGCCGGACAGGGGACCCAAGTACAGGACGCGATCAGGGCCGTACCATGGGCTGCCTGAGGAAACAGGCTTCTTGGTTGCTGTCTTACGCATGGTTACCCGTCTTTCGCTCATACGTCGTGAGATACCGGTCTGGGCACGGCTGATGGTCTTTCCGGCAAAGCCGGTGGGAGCAATAGACATTGTGGCAGCCATTGTTTTTGTATGCTTCTTGTTTGAAAGAGAGGATGTTGTGTTGTGAGAATGCTGTGAGAAGAGAAAGGATGGTCAGGGTTTAAAACGGCTCTGGAGGGTCATGGTCCTTATCCAAAAAATAATCTTTGTCTACATTTTCATTGGCTCTCGATTTCGAGGATGTGGATTTTCAGCCGATGGTGGAGCATGGAATTGTTGTGGCCACAAACTTTCATTAATTTTGAAGTTTGAGGATTTTTCAACGAATAGTTGGAGCATGGTATTCTTGTGGCTACAAATTTTTGATTAATAAGACTCGACGAATACACAAATAATAAATTATTCTATTTAAATATTTTCATACTAATTCAGTTTCTTTATGCTGTTCGGATCATAAATTATTAAATATACATATGATCATGCTGATCCTCAATCTCTAACAAAAAATATCGACCTAACTTGGATACTGCTCCCATTTTTTTATTTTAAGTGAATACTAATGATATTGTGGCCTTGTATTAATAGAAGCAAACATATTTAGATTAGTTTATTTAGGATTAAAAGAAAAGAAATAATGAGAGTGGTTAAGGATTCCCTACTCTAATCCGTTGAGAATAACTTCTTATCAAGAATAATACTCCATGAAAAAAAAGCCAATTCTTGAAAAATCCCCTAATTTTTTTTGGATTTGTCAAAAAACCTCTAACCTTTATATTTCTTCAAAAATTTCCTAAAAACTCAGGTTCATTCATCAAAACCCTCTATTAGTGTCAACTTTAACTTTTCATCCAAAACTATTGTTTTTGTCCCGAAATACCTTTCACAATTTATGTTGTAATTTAATTTATTCCATAAATTAATAAATACATTATATTTTACAATATAATATTTTATAATATTATCTTATGATATTTATTATATTATTCTATAATTTTTATATTATTTTTTAAATCAAATTATTTCATGTAAAAAATTAAAATTGTAATACAAAATTGTATTTATTTAATAAAATAATACTCTATATATTATAAATATAAAAATAAAAAATTGAGTTGTAAAATATTATCATAAACTATTTTTAGTATAATAACGTGAAATATTAAATTTATTTATGTATTTATTAATTTATATTGAATAAAAGAATTTATAAAAGAAAATTTATAAAGATCTTTTTGTCAAAAAAAAAAAAAAATTGGATGGAATATCAAAGTTAACACTAGTAGATAATTTTTGAAAAATGAAACTTGATTTCTAAAGGGGTTTTGAAGAAATTCAAAAGTTAAGGGGTTGTTGACAAATTCCAAAAAACTTAGTGGGGTTTTGAATTTATTTTTGTATGATAATATGTATTTTATAATTATTTTAAATTATGATAGAGATAATTCATTTTTTTAATCAAATACTTATACATATAGTGACGTCACTGCATAATAAAAAAAGTCCTGCTCGGGATGAATGGAGTTAAATTTCGAGATTTTGATCAGCGTATTTCATGTAAATAATTCATTTGCTTATCTTGACACGAAATCGGTTATTTGTCATCTTATATAAATTCTATCATATTATCTAATCGTTTTCTCGCAAAGTGTGTTCTTTGTTCGTGTGTGTATATTTCTCGCAGGTTGAAGATCAATCGAAGCTCAAATCACTACAACATATTAGAGTATCAACAACGGGACCGTACCTATAGAAAGTGTGGTGACAATTCCGGACTTTAACCACAGGGTCAAGACTATAGATTAACCGGGGGCTATTGCTACTTATTAGCGACGAGTCTTTTGGGAAATAGACACGGGCCATGGCTATTGATCCTTTAGCCACCATTCTTATGAATAGCCAAGAACCTAGGGTGAAGACCTTTAACTGCCGACTTTGTCTAATAATCTTTTTTTTTTTGAATAAATTCGGAGAGGGCTCAAAGTCCCCCTTCCAAACACAATCTCCTTTTTTTTTATTTTTTTTTTATTACAAACCCGTAGGCCGGCCCGTAGGCCACACATTCTATTCACTCATTTAACATTTAATCTATAATCCAGTGTCCTCGCCGGGAATCGAACCCCACACCTCTCGCTCCCTAGCCAAGAGGTGTGACCAACTAGGCTAACTCTAGTTGGTTTGGTCCTCGAAAAGACGAAAATCACGCACGAGGCTCGTAAATCTCCCTGGTATCCTCCTCCTTGACCTGCACGATGATCTAGATCGCGTAAAGTGTCCCCGGAATATACCCGAGGAGCGTCAGAACCAGACAAATCCAGAATTCCCAACTGCACAATCCCTTGCGGAAGAAAACGTCGAGAGGAGGAAGGATGAGAGCCAAGAAAATCTCCAAGCACCTCGCGGTATTTCCTGAACACATCTTATCTACTCTTTGGAATCTGAAATCTCCTCTTCTTCTTCTTCTTCTCGTGAGGGCTTTCAAAAAAACGCAGATTATCAGAGCGAGGTTTCGATCCTCGGACCTGTGGGTTATGGGCCCACCACGCTTCCGCTGCGCCACTCTGATCTCTTGTAATTTACTCTTAAGTCACCGGACGTGGCTAATTCGTTAATTGATTATTTAATGTGTTATATATTTTTTAAAATTATTAGTTCATTGTTAACTAATTATTTACTTGTTCTTGGACTGTTTAATATGTTATATAGTGTTTTTAAAAATGTAATAAATGATAATATAATATAATATAACATAGTTTAATAAAAATATAGTATAGTATAGAAGTATAGGAGGGAGGCTAACCTACTTAATTAAGTACCAAAGTTTTGCTACTTAATGCTTTTTAACTATTGGATTTGCATTGAGATTTGTGTTTTTTTTGATGATGATCATGAAATTTTGTGCATATCATTAAATGCACAAATCTCAATACAAATCTAATGGTTAAAAAGCATTAAGTACCAAAACTTTGATACTTAATTAAGTAGATTAGCCTCCCTCGAAGTATAGTATCGTCTAATATAATATAATGTATTATAATATAAAATAGTATAATATATCATATTATAGTATAAAATAATCTCATCTAATACTATATAATATAACCATAATATAATATAATATAATATAATATAATATAATATGATATGATAAAATATAACATAACTATTTCCATTACTAAATCTAAAGCTTATCAAAATTACTTAATATTACTTAATATTATTTTCCTTTCAACAATAATATATTATTTTCAATAATGTATTTTTTATGTTGCTTTTAATAATATATTTATGATGTTGATAATTTTATCTTAATAAAATATTATATTTAATAGTTCCAAAAAAATTCTTACAAAATAAACTGAACAGAAAGCTAAGCTTTTGTTTCGAGTCTTTTGTATATACAAAAACGATGAATTGCCAGACTTGAAATTTCTCAATCAATCTTTTAATAACATCCAAACATGAAGTAGTTAAAGATTGGAAAATGTTTACTATGATACACTGAACTAGAAATTACTTACTCATCCAAATGGGTTCTGATTGTTCTTTTCCCTCTCCACCGTTCCCAAACTTCAAACTTTTGAGTGAGAATAAACACCTTAAAAATATATTTATAATATTTTTTCAGAAAATATCAAAATTGGTGTCTAAATCGAGCGAAATATACTTAACTTTCATGTTTACCTCGAAGGCACTGCATTTGAAGACTAATACATGCAATTTTTTTTTTCAAAAATATTGCAAAAATACAAAAATCAAAATCTGACTAAATATCAATTTATTTTCTATAAAATGCCAAAATAATGTCTAAACCAAACATAATACTCAAATTTGATGTTTTCCATAAAATTACATAGACTGCTAAAAGTCAAGTGTAACACATTCAAAAAATAAATTTAGAATTTTGTTTCAAACAAA
Source organism: Luzula sylvatica (assembly GCA_946800325.1). Taxonomy (NCBI): domain Eukaryota; kingdom Viridiplantae; phylum Streptophyta; class Magnoliopsida; order Poales; family Juncaceae; genus Luzula; species Luzula sylvatica. The sequence goes on along the minus strand of OX326956.1, from coordinate 68,527,895 downwards.
ATGCCTAAATTGAATTTTAATACGAGTGAAATACTTAATTTTTAAGTTTTTCTCAAAAACTTCGTAACTGAAGACTAACACAAAATAATTTCTATTTTTTCTTAAAACCGAAGAAACGCAAAACGTGAAGTCTAACTCCTTCAAATAAATATTTATAATACTTTTAAAAAATTTCAAAATTGATGTGTGAAACGAGCTAATTTTTAATTTTGATGTTTTTAAAAATATCGAAAAATGCAAAACGTGAAGTCTGACTGAAGACCCGCGAAGTGTCTCAAATTTAGACTTCACGTTTTGTATTTTCTCGATTTTTTGAAAAACATAAAAAGTAAGTATTTCCCTCGTTTTATACGAAAATTTTGGCATTTTTTGAATCAAAATTATAAATTTATTTTTTGATTATGTTAGACTTGACTTTACATATTCTCAAGAATTTTACGGAAAAAAATAGAAATTTTTCTCTTGTTAGTTTTTTATTACGGTGTGTTATGAAGAAAACATAAAAATTGAGTATTTTGTTTGGTTTAGACATCATTTTTGACATTTTATAGATAAAATGATAATTTTTTTTTTGCAGGTGTTAGACTTTACTTTTTGTATTCTTGCAATATTTTTGAAAAAAAACTGAAATTTGCACGTGTTAGTCTTTAATTGTGGAGTTTTAGATAAATGTAATTTTTAAGGTGTTTATTCTCACTCAAATGTTTGAAGTTTGGGTACAGGTGGAGGGAAAAGAAAATTAGCAACTGTTTGGGGTAGTAAGTATTCTCTAGTTTAGCGTATGATAGTAAACGTTTTCCTAAACTTTAACTAGTTCATGTTTGGATATTATTAATGGATTGATTGATGAATTTTAAGTTAGGTAATTCATAATTTTTTTTATATACAAAAGACTCAAAACAAAGCTTAGCTTTTTGTCAAGTTTATTTTGTAGGAATTTTTTTAGAACTATTAAATATTATTAATATAAAATGATCAACATCATATATATATTATTAAAAGCAACATAAAATGCATTATTGAAAACAATATATTATTGTTGAAAGCAACATAACATATATAATATTAAATAATTTTGATAAGCTATAGATTTTGTAATGGAAATTGTTATATTATATTATATTATGTTCAATAATATTATATTATATTATTTTCGATGATATTATTTTAAATTATATTATACTATACTATACTATACTATACTATACTATCCTATCCTATACTTTATTATTCTACACTATTTTAAATTATAATAGAATATATTATATTATACTATATCATACTAATACTAAACTATATTATATTATATTATCATTTATTACATTTTTAAAAACACAATATAACATATTAAACAGTCCAAGAGCAAATAAAAATAAATAAAAAATTAACTAATAATTTTAAAAATATATGACATACTAAATAATTGAAAAACAAATAAAAACAAATAAAGAATTAGCCAAGGCTGGCTTAAGAGTAAATATATAGCCACGGATTTTGTCTGTTAGTAAAAACAGTGGTTACAAAGATTTATTGTGGCTATTCACACGAATGGTAGTAATAGCCACGGCTCGTGTCTATTGCCCAAAAGACTAGTCGCTAATAAGTAGCAATAACCCAGTTTAATCTGTAGCCACGACCTTGTGGTCAAATTCTGGAATTGGCCACCACACTTTCAATAGTTACGTTCGTGTTGTTGAAATTCTAATATGTTGTAGTGATTTGAGCTTTGTTCTTCGACCTGCGGGAAATAAACAAACAGGAGCAAATAACACACTTTGAGAGAAAACAATTAAATTCATATTTTGTATTACAATGAAAACATAATTGACATATTCGTTGCGTAACGGGAGCATTATCCCTTAATCATCCCTTAACCGTTCGCATAAAGAAATGTGGATGCAAAATGGGAATGAGTGGGGAAAGAACATAAAGACGAGCGGAATCGCATATGGTTCCCAATCACCTGGTAATTGTGGAAGAAACCAAATCAGTGCCAATCCCAAGTGATGAAATGTTTGCCGTTGACAATTGCGAACCTAATCAAAGAGGAGATTATTTTTCATAGAGTATTCTTCTCGATATGACGTTAATAACTGATTAAGATTTAAGAGTAGGGAATCCTTAACCCCTCTCTTTATTTATTTTCTTTTTATCTTAAATAAACAAATATAAATATTTTTGCTTCTATTAACGAGGATCATGTATCCTCGTTCCGCTTTGGAAACATATAGAGAATTCATGATGCAAAATTAATACTATTATTTTATAGTTTGTATTTTAGAAAATTTTATACTTTCTTTTATTTTTGTTATGAAATTATAAAATTATCATGCCATGTATTTTAAATTTTACTGGAGATAAATTTTATTTTTATATTTGTGACTTGTAATGGTAAATTTTTTTTTGTTCATATTTGGTTCTAAATTTTATAATAGTATACATGATTTATTATACTATCCATTCACTATTAGTATTATATTTTGCTCGACAATATTAGATACTTTCAAATATAAAAATAAATATTTTGTCCTAATAGCCCTAACTTGTTAATTGCCATGCAAATATTTTAAAATAAAAAATATTATTTAATTTCCTTTTTGCATCGAAATAGAAATAGATGTTTTTTTTTCATTTCTCTTTTCATGGGAGTGCAAGTACCTTTCTAAAATTGCGTACACATTATATTATGAAGTTATTTATATATTAATGTTATAATAAAATATACGATGAATTTTTTTTATCACTTTATTTGTCTATTATTTTGACTCGTTGCACGATTGACTACAAAAATGATGAAACACTAAATCTTGCCAATTATTGTTACTCGTTACACGATTGGTTACAAAAATTATAGAACATAAAATATGAAAAAGACACGTGTCACATTGTTGTCATTTGAAAATTTGACTTGTTACATGATTGGTTAAAAAAGTGATGCAATATTAAATCTTGTGCATAATTGTGATTCGTTACACGGTTTACTTCCAACAAATAAAACAAAAAATCAAAGAAAATGGCACGTTTCACGTTTTGGTGCATTTGGAAATTTGTTACACGATATGCTACAAAATTGACGAAACACTAAATGTTGCCAATCATTTTGACTCGTCACATGATTGGTTATAAAAATAATAGAACATAAAATATAAAAAAAAACATGTGTCACGGTTTTCATTTGGAAATTTGACTTGTTACATGATTGGTCACAAAAGTGATGCAACATTAAATCTTGTCCATAATTGCGATTTGTTACAAAAGTGATGCAACATTAAATCTTGTCCAATCGTTACACTTGGTTACATACTAATAAAATAAAAAAATAAAAAAAAACACGTGTCGCGATTTGGTGCACGTGGAAATTTTTAATAATAAATATAAGTATATATTATAATAATTCAAGATAGAACACAAACATGATTATGCGAGATTTTTGTTTTGAGCAATTGGTTTTTATGGTTATATCAATGATGTAGTGCAATGCGAGGCCTCCATTTTTTGAAATGTTTATGTGTTGAAAAAAAAATAACGGGTCATGCTCAAGGTGTTCGATGAAATGTCTAACATAAATTATAAACATTGTTACGATAAATCATTATTTTCAAAAATGAGTTTAATATGTTATTACAATGATATAGTGCAAGAAAACTATTTTTATGAGAAATCTATTTATAGAAAAAATATGTTTTTACATGTCGTAGTCAATGTGTTCGATGAAATATTTAAGATAGAACGTAACCATGATTATGAGAGACTTTTGTTTTGAGTAATTGATTTTTATGGTTATATCAATGATGTAGAGCAATGCAAGGCCTCGATTTTTATGAGAGGTTTATGCGTAGAATTTTGTCCAAAGTGTTAGATAAAATGTCCAAGATAAAATTTAAAGGTATGTGAAATGTCTAAGAATTAGTGCAATGCAGATGTGTGTATATGTGTTATATTTGTAAGAATCAAGTTGAATTTTGTTATTATTTTAAAACTTTCATCTTCACAATTGTGTTTTTATATATATTTTTTCGAAATCATGTGATGGGCCTCCGAAATAATAGAACCGGACCTGATCATATGTATATTTAATAATTTATGATCCGAACAGGCAGTTGGTGATGAATAGGGATGTCAATGGGTCGGGTTCGGGTCGGGTATAACCTCACCCATACCCTTACCCATCTTAATCGGGTAATACCCGTACCCGACCCGTCAACTAAACGGGTAATTTTACCCGCCCCGTTTAGTACCCGCGGGTTTTCGGATTACCCACGGGAAATTTTACCCACACCTAAACATATACAAAAACATTAAAATATACGAACGAAAAATATATTTTTTCAAATTAAAATAACATCATAGATTCATATAACATAATAATATCACAAAATCACAAAATAAACAACAAAATATTTTTAAACATAAATTATGGACCGTGAATTAATAGAAATTGTATAATAAAACTAAAATTAGTAGAAACGTAAAATAACAGTAAAAACAAAAATAAATAAACATAAATCTAGGAAATTATTTATTTTAGTTTATTTACTAAACAAATAAAAAAATAAGTTGTATAATAAATAATCAGTAGAAAACATAGATTAAAACTAATAAAAAATCAACAAAAATAATAAAATATATAAAAATATTAATATAATAAGAGTTATTAAGAATCGGGTTCGGGTCGGGTATACCCACGGGTCGGGTACGGCCTCACCCATACCCTACCCGACCCGAGCCGGGTATTTTTTAATCGGGTAATATCCGACCCGCGGGTAGGCTTAATCGGGTATTACCCGACCCGTCCGGGTCGGATAACCGTCGGGCACGGGTATTACCCAACCCATTGACATCCCTAGTGATGAAGAAACTGAATTAGTATGAAAATATTTAAATATATATGCATTTATTATTTGAGTATTCGTCAACTCTTATTAATCCAAACTTTCTAATATAGGCTTGGACAATTTTATGTTTTAAAATTCAAAATTCAAAATTTAAAATTGAATATATAAAGCCTTTCATCCCTTAATTTCGTTTTCCAATTTTACTCCGCCAGAGAAAATATGTAGCCACGAGAATACCATTCCCTAACTATTCGTTGAAAAATCCTCAACTTCAAAATCAATGAAAGTTTGTGGCCACAACAATTCCACTCCACTATCGGCTGAAAATCCGCATCCTCGAAATCGAGAGCCAATGAAAATGTAGACAAAGATTTTTTTTGGGTAAGGACCAAGACCCTCCAGAGCCGTTTTAAACCCTGACCATACTTTCTCTTCTCACAGCATTCTCACAACACAACATCCTCTCTTTCAAACAAGAAGCACACAAAAACAATGGCTGCCACAATGTCTATTGCTCCCACCGGCTTTGCTGGAAAGACCATCAGCCGTGCCCAGACCGGTATCTCACGCCGTATGAGCGAAAGACGGGTAACCATGCGTAAGACAGCGACCAAGAAGCCTGTTTCCTCAGGCAGCCCATGGTACGGTGCTGATCGTGTCCTGTACTTGGGTCCCCTATCCGGCGAGCCCCCATCTTACCTCACTGGTGAGTTTCCCGGTGATTATGGATGGGACACTGCCGGTTTATCTGCAGACCCCGAGACCTTCTCCAACAACCGAGAACTAGAAGTCATCCACTCCAGGTGGGCCATGCTTGGTGCTCTTGGATGTGTTTTCCCTGAACTTCTTGCTCGCAATGGTATTAAATTTGGCGAGGCTGTTTGGTTCAAGGCAGGTGCACAAATTTTCTCCGAGGGAGGTCTTGACTACTTGGGCAACCCTAGCCTAGTCCATGCTCAAAGCATTCTTGCCATTTGGGCTTTCCAGGTCATCCTTATGGGTGCCGTTGAGGGATACCGAGTTGCTGGAGGGCCTCTCGGTGAGATTGTTGACCCACTTTATCCTGGTGGAAGTTTTGACCCTCTTGGTCTTGCTGAGGATCCTGAGGCATTCGCAGAGTTGAAGGTTAAGGAGCTCAAGAACGGCAGGCTGGCCATGTTCTCTATGTTTGGATTTTTTGTTCAAGCTATCGTTACCGGCAAAGGTCCGCTTGAGAACTTGGCGGATCACCTTGCTGATCCAGTTAACAACAACGCATGGGCATTTGCCACCAACTTTGCTCCCGGCAAGTAAGAGGATCGAAAAGGACATATTGATGCGAATGGAGAATCTACGAGTTTATATAGTGTGTCTGGAATATTTTTTCAGGAAGATCATCGTTTGCTTATTAAGCTAGCAAATGTTATAAATTATGCACAATTGATAGTGATTTTTTAATCATATTTAATAAATCGACATTGTAGTCACTGCATTTTATTTTTGGCAATGATATTCATCGTGGACCATGGTTGACATCTATTGACCAAGTAAATACATTGATCAGGTAAAAAAAAATCTCAAAAGTAAAACAGTAATTGATCACGTGGATCTGTGTTGAATGGATTCGACTATACGACAATAAGATGATACGTATCTGATACGACAATATAATATTTTTTCATATGATTTGTTGCACGATTCGGATACGGTAATACGGGCAAAGTCTCTTTTTTGAAGTATCGCGCAACATAGTGTGGATCGTATATACTATTTAATCAAATACAATCCGTTGCCAATTTGAACAAAATTAATGTTTTTAAACAAAATATATAAATTGACAACACATAATAGAAGAATGTTTTTGAACCAAAAAATATATTGATCACGTAAGATAAACTTAAGCGAAACTACCTTAATATGGAATTCAGTATAAAAAAATGGGGACTTATAATAATTTTAGATTGCCTCAAAACCTTATATCTCTTTGTTATGATTTTGAAGATGACCATAATATTCCTTTCCATAATTTTATTCTTTAAATAACCATAATTTAAGAAATAATAAATAGATATTAAAATATTATATTAATATATAAAATATAAATAAAATATAGATATTAAAATATTATAATAAATAATACATATATATTAAATATTAATAATTTTTGAAAATGATATTTTAATATAAATATATTATTTATCGTAATATTTTAATATTTATTTATTAATTATTGTATTATTTTAATATATATGTATTATTTATTTTGTAACATTTTTTTATTTTTTATAATAGTTTAATATTCATTTTTTATTTATTAAATTATAAAGATTTATAAAATAAAATTATGGGGGTATAATGGTCATTTTCAAAAACATAACAAAACGACAGCGGTTTTTTTTTGTTGGGAATCTAAAAATGTTAGGGAGTTTTTTGGAAAAAACAAAATATTTAGGGCGTTTTTGAGAGAATCTAAAAAAGATTGGGAGTTTTCTAAAAATACAGGGGATTTTTGAAGAATTCCCCTAAAAAAAATTACATAACGGATTTGTTTGTGAATGTTTTAATATGACATATACAATATTTAACCTAAAAGATTATTTTTGAATAGATAAAAAGAGACCTAATTAAAAAAAGTGTGAAGCATTAAAGAAAGTATGAACGGACTAATTTAAAATTATTCATTATATAAATTGAAACTGACTAAGATATTTAATTAAGTATCAATGATTTGATATTTAGGATTTTTTAATCCTTATATTTGTGTTTTTTATGATAATTATGTGTCATGTGCCTTTAGTGATGAGCACACATTTTCATGATTATCATAAAATATAAATCTGAATACAAATACAAGATTAAAAAGTCCTCAATACTAAATCATTGATAATAAGGATTAGGGTGGATCGACTCGAGATCGAGAATTCGTGTGAAACACTTGAGATGATAATTGAGATTGAAAAATGATAGAAGTTTAAGTTTGGTGGGATTTGAAGACGAAGTCGAAAAGGAAACGATAACTCAAGAAGAAATGATGTTAGTGCATACAAATCTCGAAACGACAATTAAAATCACTTCAAATAATTAAGAGGAACAAATATCAAACTTGCAAGAAAATATGTCTTCAACTTTCCAAAGTCAAACTATTCCATTTATTTTCATTTCAAATATAATTAAGAAGACTAGGAAATTTGTCCGCGCTTCGCTGCGGATTTTTAATGTAATTGTTATTTGTTATGTTTACAGAAAAAATATCATAAAACCAATATGAAAATTATTAAATGTGTAATTTGATATAATATCATAAAATAAATTAATGAATATCACTAAAAAAATATGAAAATTATTAAATGCGTAAAGCATAATATAAATTAATGAAATCACAAAATAAATATGAAATCATATCATAAAATAAATTAATGAATAGCACAAAACAAATATGAAAAAATTATTCAATGCGTAAAGCATGATAGAAATTAATGAATATCAAATCACAAAATAAATATGAAATCATACAATAAATATGAAAACATTATATAAATATTAATATAAGTAAGGTAGAACATGATATAAAGATCATAAAAAAATTCTTAAATGGTTAAATGGATAAAACATGATATAAATTAATGGATACATGATATACATTAATGGATATAATCAAATCATAAAATAAATATGAAAATTATATAATGTGTGATAGAAATTCAAAGAGACGAGATGGCTCAATGTGGGATTTTTAATGTAATTGTTTGTATTAGATAAAAACTTGTGATTCACTTATTAATTGCTATTTGTTATGTTTACAGAAAAAATATCATAAAACCAATATGAAAATTATTAAATGTGTAATTTGATATAATATCATAAAATAAATTAATGAATATCACAAAAAAAATATGAAAATTATTAAATGCGTAAAGCATGATATAAATTAATGAATATCAAATCACAAAATAAATATGAAATCATAAAATAAATATGAAAACATGATATAAATATTAATATAATTAAGGTAGAACATGATATAAAAATCATAAAATAAATAGTTAAATGGTTAAATGGGTAAAACATGATATAAATTAATGGATATAATCAAATCATAAAATAAATATGGAAATTATATAAATATTAATCACAAAATGAAATCATAAAATAAATATGAAAACATGATATAAATATTAATATAATTAAGGTAAAACATAATATAAAGATCATAAAATAAATTATTAAATGGTCAAATGGGTAAAACATGACATAAATTAATGGATATAATCAAAACATAAAATAAATATAAAAATTATATAAATATTAATATGTGTGATAGAAAGGCAAAGATGAGGTGGCTCAATGTGAGAGCTCAAAAACATCCACTATTTAAAGGGAGGAAGAAAATTATATAAATATTAATATGTGTGATAGAAAGGCAAAGATGAGGTGGCTCAATGTGAGAGCTCAAAAACATCCACTATTTAAAGGGAGGAAGATACTTCTAATGGAAAATATAATTCACCTTTTGCTTTTGTAGACATATCAAGAAAGCCAAATTCGAAATACCCACACCCCTTACTACGACTCTTCAACAAACGCCCATTGAAGAAATACTAAAATGAATCAGAGCAAAATCTTAATATCTTTAATAACCGCCAAAACACAAAACAACGATTAATACATATGACAATCACTCTCGTCTCCAATCTCTTAAAGATACTGCTTAAATGAGGTCGAAAAACACAAACAATAAGATTGTTTCATTTAATTTCAAAGGAGGATAAATTTGGGTGTCGAGCCTAAAGACATTAAACAAGAACTTTTGCGGGGAGCCAACCCTCGCTATAAATCAAGATTGTATTTTTCAGTCTCACTCTTTGAATTTTATTTGACTATTTTATTAGATTGAGGACATCCTTTTGACCAAGTGTGGGGACATTTTACAAATTTGATTTTTTCCTTATATATATCGTTTTATTTTTGGTTTTCTTACATTTTGATTTTTTTTGTCATTTATTTTCTATTATTTTTCCATTGTATATGCCATCCACATATTTTTTCCGTTTTTATACCCTTTTGCACCATTTCTTGCAAAATTAAAAAATTCGAAAAAATAAAAAAATACTTCTCTTGCAAATTTTCTTATTTTTGTCCATATTATCACCATTGTACATATCATTCCTTTTATACGTGTTCAAAGATTTTTCTCCACTTCATTGCAAAATTATCAACTTTCAAAATATGATTTTTCACCATCCATAAATACTTTACTCCTTAAGTTAAAATACTCTAAAAAATCGAAAGAATCAATTATAAATCCTTAAGGGATTCTTTTGGGATTCAATTCCTATTGATGAAATTTTCCCTTTAAGATTTTTATTTGAAATGATTGATTTGTGATTTACATGATACATTATATTTGAAAATAACCCATATTTTAATTTGGAATTTCTAAAAATCTTGTTTAACCAATTTACCAATTTCTAAAAATCGTGTATGCAAATAGAATTTTTTTACCAAGTTTTAAAAATTAACAATTTACGCTCAAGGGCCCAACCGTTCATGGCTACTTTTGCATAAACCAAGATCCTGCCTAAAGGAACTAAGTGTTGGGAATCATCTTGCATTGTGCAGCGGATGACTAACGCGGAGCAAATTTTCTTATCAAAAGTCACGCCATCGAAACGGTGTACGAACACTTATGAAATACTTAATATTACTAGTCATACCTTCAATTGATCACGAACGAGGGGTTGACACATTTCTACTGTGTTTCTCCTTGTGCTTTCGCTCCGGTTGCTTCTCATGTGTCCCATGGCCATATGTATTTGCACCAATTATCACGTTTTCTCTTGTCTTCGTGTGTCCCACGCCCACACTTCTCAACAGCCTTCTTCACAAAAAAATTCTCCGGTTTGGACCACAAACAAGGATAAAAAGGTGATCCCTCTATCCTTATCCACTTGAGTTGTAGTCTCTCGGTTACACATACAACTACGTAACCGAAACGTGTGTGAACTTGTTTAGTCTTCTTCTACTATGGTTCCCTAATGGAGAAAACTATTTTCCCCTCTTTCTCCTCTTTCTCTTGCCCTCTTTTAATGAGTATCACACTTGCTAGAATGAACTTGGACAAACTTAATTTATTGGAGAGAGAGAAACAATCTATATATAGTATACATGATAACCTTCCGTTTGAACGGAGCTAACCTTCCGTTCGACTGTCTTTGAGTTTAACAAGTGTAATGTTATTATATTTAAACTCGTGTGCCGTTCGAACGGAGCTAAGTTTCCGTTTGAACATAACATCCCCTAAAACTCTGTTGTGCACAAACTCATTATACCATATTTATTCTCACGAATGCGTACGTTCGTTTATCCTTATATGAACTATTTTTCAATTGATACAAAACTGTATTTCTTTCAGTCTCCCACTGAGTTTCAGATCTTGCTATAATTGTACCAATGCATATCACATACGCATCAATTTAGAGAATCAAGCTTAGCATATCAAATACACTTTATCCATGCATATCACATAAGCAATAATTAAAGAAAGTAAAGCCCGACATAATACCACTCATTGCGTTATCGTGTACATTCATTTAACGATGGCAGTAAGCTTATGCCTAAGACTTACAAGCTCATGAGCGGGATCTAGTCACTCCATCATTGCTACCCATGTTAAACGAAAAATGATTGTGATCATCGTGCCTATCTCAAATAGTGATTATTTAAAGAAGTTATTTACTAAAAGTTACGTAGTAAATAATTTGAATCGAAAGACAAACTTTCTAAGTGTTTGTAAAGTTTGATGAAAAGTTATGTAGTAAAAGATACGATACAAATGATCTATAAACACGTTATTTTGAACTCCTCAAAGCATAAAAATAATGCTATCAATCGAAAAGAAAACTTTCTTAGTGTTTGTACAATTTGGTGAAAAGTTACGTAGTAAAAGATTCGATCCAAACCATCTCAAAAACACATTATTTAGGCTCCTCAGAACATTAAAAGATTGTTATGAATCGAAAAACAAACTTTCTTAGTGTTTGTAAAATATTGTGAAAAGTTATATAGTAAAAGATACGATACAAATGATCTAAAAACACGTTATTTGAACTAATCAAAGCGTAAAAAGATTTCTATGAATTGAAAAGAAAACTTTCTTAGTGTTTGTACAATTTGGTGAAAAGTTACGTAGTAACATATTCGATCCAAACCATCTCAAAAACACGTTATTTTGACTCCTCAGAGTGTTCAAAGATTGTCATGAATCGAAAAACAAACTTTCTTCGTGTTTGTAAAATTTAGCGAAAAGTTATGTAGTAAAAGATACGGTACAAATGATCTAAAACCACGTTATTTGAACTCCTCAAAGCGTAAAAATATTGCTATTAATCGAAAAAAAAAACTTTCTTAGTGTGTGTACAAATTGGTGAAAAGTTACGTAGTAAAAGACTCGATCCAAACCATCTGGAAAACAAGTTAATTGGACTCCTCAGGGCGCTAGAAGATTGTTATCAATAGAAAAACAAACTTATTAGTGTTTGTAAAATTTGGTGAAACGTTATGTAGTAAAAATTACGATACAAATGATCTGAAAACATGTTTTTGAACTCCTCAAAGAGTAAAAAGATTGATATTAATCAAAAAGAAAATTTTCTTAGTCTTTGAACAATTTGGTGAAAAGTTATATAGTAAAATATTCGATGTAAACCATCTCAAAAACACGTTATTTGGACTCCTCGGAGCGTTAAAAGAGTGTTATGAATCGAAAAAAAACTTTCTTAGTGTTTGTAAAGTTTGGTGAAAAGTTATGTAGTAAAATATACGTTACAAATGATCAAAAAACAAGTTATTTGAACTCCTCAAAGCGTAAAACGATTGCTATGAATAAAAAAGAATACTTTCTTAGTGTTTGTACAATTTGGTGAAAACATACGTAGTAAAAGATTCGATCCAAACCATCATAAAAACACGTTATTTGAGCCCCTCAGAGTGTTATAATAATGTTATGAATAAAAAAACAAACTTTCTTAGTGTTTATAAAATTTGGTGAAAAGTTATGTAGTAAAATATACGATACACATGATCTAAAAACACGTTATTTGAACTCCTCAGGGCGTATAAAGATTGCTATGAATAAAAAAACAAACTTTCTTAGTGTTTGTAAAATTTGGTGAAAAGATAGGATGTAGGAAAAGATACGATACAAATGATCTTAAAACACGTTATTTGAACTCCTCAAAATGTAAAAATATTGCTATGAATCGAAAAAAAAACTTTCTTAGTGGTTGTACAATTTGTTGAAAAGTTACGTAGTAAAAGATTCGATCCAAACAATCTGGAAAACAAGTTATTCGGACTCCTCAGAGCGTTAAAAGAGTGTTATGAATCGAAAAACAAACTTTCTTAGTGTTTGTACAATTTGTTGAAAAGTTACGTAGCAAAAGATTCAATCAAAACCATCTGGAAAAGACGTTACTTGGTCTCCTCAGAGCATTAAAAGATTGTTATGAATCGAAAAACAAACTTTCTTATTGTTTGTAAAATTTGGTGAAAAGTTATGTAGTAAAAAATACGAAATAAATGATCTAAAAACACGTTATTTGAACTCCTCAAAGCGAAAAAAGATTGCTATGAATTAAAAAGAAAACTTTCATAGTGTTTGTACAATTTGGTGAAAAGTTACATAGTAAAAGATTCGATCGAAACAAACTCAAAGACATGTTATTTGGACTCCAGAGAGCGTTCAAAGAGTGTTACGAATCGAAAAACAAACTTTCTTAGTGTTTGTAAAGATTGGTGAAAAGTTACGTCGTAAAATATATGATACAAATGGTCTAAAAACACGTTATTTTAACTCCTCAAAGCGTAAAAAGATTGCTATGAATGAAAAGGAAAACTTTCTTAGTGTTTGTACAATTTGGTGAAAAGTTATATAGTAAAAGATTCGATGCAAACCATCTCAAAAACACGTTATTTGAACTCCTCGGAGCGTTAAAAGGGTGTGATGAATTGAAAAACAAACTTTCTTTGTGTTTGTAAAGTTTGATGAAATGTTATGTTATAAAATATACGATACAAATGATCTAAAAACAAGTTATTTGAACTCCTCAATGCGTAAAAAAATTGCTATTAATCAAAAAGAAAACTTTCTTAGTGTTTGTACAATTTGGTGAAAAGTTACGTATCAAAAGATTGGATCTAAACCATCTAAAAAACAAGTTATTTGGGCTCCTCAGAGTGTTAAAATATTGTTGTGATTTGAAAAACAAACTTTCTTTGTGTTTGTAAAATTTGGTGAAAAGTTATGCAGTAAAAGATACGATACAAACGATCTAAAACACGTCATTTGAACTCCTCAAAGCGTAAAAAGATTCATATTAATCAAAAAGTAAACTTTCTTAGTATTTGTACAATTTGCTAAAAAATAGTAAAAGATTCGATCCCAACCATCTCAAAAACACGTTATTTGGACTCCTCAGAGTGTTAAAAGATTGTTATGAATCGAAAAAAAACTTTCTTAGTGTTTGTAAAATTTTGTGAAAAGTTATGATTTACTAAAAGATACGATACAAATGATCTAAAAACACGTTATTCGAACTCCTCAAAATGTAAAAAGTTTTCTACGAGAAGAAACATTCTTAGTGTGTACAATTTGGTGAACAGTTTCGTACTAAAAGATTCGATCCAAACCATCATAAAAACACGTTAATTGATCTCCTTAGAGCGTTAAAAGAATGTTATGAATAGAAAAACAAACTTTCTTAGTTTTTATAAAATTTGGTGAAAACTTATGTAGTAAAATATACGATACACATGATCTAAAAACACGTTATTTGAACTCCTCAGGGCGTATAAAGATTTCTATGAATTTAAAAGAAAAATTTCTTAGTGTTTGTACAATTTGGGGAAAAGTTACGTAGTAAAAGATTCAATCCAAACCATCTCAAAAACACGTTATGTGGACTCCTCATAGTGTTAAAAGATTGTTATAATCGAAAAACAAACTTTATTAGTGTTTGTAAAATTTGGTGAAAAGTTATGTAGTAAAAAATATGATACAAATGATCTAAAAAATAGGTTATTTGAACTCCTCAAAGCGTAAAAAGATTGCTATGAATAGAAAAGAGAACTTTCTTAGTGTTTGTACGGTTGTTTGAAGAGTTACGTCGTAAAAGATTCGATCCAAACTGTTGATTAATTCTAACCTAGAGGGGGGTAAATTTGGCAATCTAACTTACACTTAGTTTAGATTTAAACCTAATTTACGTTGCGGAATAAATAATAATTTAGATGATAAAGATGATACCGTACAAACACTTTGACACAAGATGTTTGTTTACGAAGTTCGGTAGGTGGTTGCTTTGTAGCTTTAACTCACCCTTTACTCGCTTAATTGACCGACTCAATTATTTGCGAGTACCTACGTTTCCGGGAATGCCTTGTGCCTCTTTTTGGCTTTCGATTGAATTCCAACTCAACTCGATTACAAGGATTTGCCTAGATCGATTTACACGCTTCTATCGATCTATAGCTTAGGCTCTTTACAATTTGTTGCACTAGCCTATTACACTTTTTCACTAATCGAGCTACAACGTGATCGGTCACGTGAGTGGGATACGATTAGTGGAGAATATCGAAAGTAGATCAACGATCTAAAGAGGTTTCTCAAGCTATCAATGGATATAGAAAATCACAGCTTAGGGTTTCTCTCTTTTTAGGTTTAAAAGTTTGAAATTGAGGAAGTACGAGAGAGAGACCCATGAAGGATTCTATTTATACTCTCTATAGAAATCCTTCAGAAAACTTGCAGTGCGTTCGAACGCATACAGTCCGTTCAGAACGCACTTGAAGTTTGCACTAGCCGTTTCAAAATAACGTGAAAGTACATCTTGGGTCCGTTCGAACGGACAATGTCCGTTCGTAACGGACTCAATTATACATAGCATTTTGCGTTCACAGGAACAAGAGTCCGTTCAACGCACTGAAAAGTGGGTGAACGGATTCCAGGTTGTCCGTTCGAACGCACATGTGTGTTCGTTCGAACGCACATATCCCTGTGACATATTTCCGTTCACAGGAAAGATTGTCCGTTCAACGCACTCAGAAGGTGTGTGAACGGATTCTAATTGTCCGTTCGAACGTACATGATTGTTCGTTCGAACGCACACATCCCTGGGACACGTTTGGTTCTAATCAAGCTTTAAAGTTTTGATATTTAGCAAGTCCGTTCTGAACGGACTTTGAGTTCGTTCAGAACGCACTTCCTGCTTGACTGAACTCTTTGTTATTTTGAACATGATTTTACTTGAGTTCTACTAGGTTTGTACCTATGGTTTATTTGTGGCGTATCCCACTCACGGAAGGCTTCGACATCTTGAGTCTTGATGTATTCCAATGGCCTTCCTTGTGTTCTTCTTTTCTTGTTTATGTTGAGACTTCATGTCCTGATTCTTGATGTAATCCAATGAAGTCTTCCTTCACAAGTCCTCCTTCATCTTCGTATCGTACCTATGTTATCCTGCACTTTTCTGGATGTATACATTAGTACTGACAGTGTTTTGAAATAATCAAACTATCAGGAAATTTGAACCAACAAACTCCCCCTTTTGATTAATTTCAAAACACTGTCGGTTTGGAGAGTTTCACCATTTAGTTGAGAACTTTCCGTACGATCGTTTCTCCCCCATTTTGAAAGAGATCAAAAGGGCCAAGGAGACTTTATCAACGGAAGGCTCCCCCTAAATGCGAGCTCCCCCTCAAAGAATGAGTTGATGAATGTATGAGCTCGTAAATATGATCAAATTCTTTTGTTTTGAATGATGACAAACTTTTCAAATTTAGCAGTTTAAAAACAGTTTTGTGTGTGCGTTCCGAACGAAAAAGTGGTGCGTTCGAACGCACTAGCATCTGGACTGACAAAAATTTCACAGAATTTATACTGATGAGTGTATGACACTAAACCAAAATAGGATAATAAAATGAATGCATCAGTTGATAATACTCAGACTGACACTAAATCAAATCTACTCAGTTCAAGGCATGACACATGCCGATACAAACACACACATAACAATAAACAAATCAATTGTTCACAAACAAGACTCACGACATAACACCTAGATTATAACACACACACATTAAACTTTTGACATCTCCGGCGATCACATCTCATTGGGGCCGGTGTAAGGGTTCTGTTCGGGTTGGGCGCTCGGATCAGCAGCGAAGAAGGCGTCGGTATTGAATTGTCCCGAGTTGGAGTCCGACGGATGCTCGGTGGTATGATGAGGAGAGGTACGCGGGACTCGGTCTTGGGGTGCCGTGTACGGCCCGAATCGATTTCCAAGGTGAACATAGAGATCGGAAAATTGACGACCCACGTTCTCGATCATCCTGGTCTCGGAAGCATGCAGATCCTCACAAAATGCGTCTCGCATTATTCGTCCATGTTGTTCAACCCGCTCATCCATCTCCTCGAATAACGCCTTCATATAAGCAAACCTCCTTTCGTCGTGTTCTGAAGGGGTGTTAGAACTTTATGCATGCTCCTTCTTCTTACGTTTTCGATCCGGTGCTTCACCGCTTTGGTCAGTATAGGCGGGGTCGGCGTTTGCCTCTTCCTCGGTTTGGGTGTCACCCTCCAGCCACCGGGTAGGATTGCGAGGAAGGTGGAACGCTTCCGCATCTTTAGAGGGACTGATAACCCAACCTTGTACGTTCGATGAATACCGATATCCAAGACGTTGGAGGTTTGCTTTAGATGCGAGATTTGTTGGCTGTTCCGATCGGAAGTCCCACTCGTTCTCCGGGATTGAAACTCCTTGGAGTTCCAACATCCGGGCAATCAACGTTCCGTAAGGTAACGAGGCATTTCTTTGGCTCAGGACGCTTTCCATGTGACTTAGTATGAGATAAGGCACATGGACGGGTAGTTGATCATTGTACCACATACGATACAATAGCATAATATTTCTATTTTCTAAATTTGCCTTCAATTTCGCGACAGGAGTAAGAATATTATTACCGATTTCCCAAACGAATTTCTCAGGAGCTGCCAAGTGCGATGCCGATTCTTGTGACTGGTATCGATTTGTAACCACCTTCTTCATTGGTTCGATAATGGCAGCTTCGAGTCTTCCCTTGCGTGCGTTGTAGATCTTCTCTCCATCATCCTTGAGACCCAACAACTCGCACAGATTTTCGATTATAGTGGTCCGAGAGTGCTTTCTTGCCTTTGTGAGTTAATCCGAAAACTTCGAGGCATTCGGGAGTCAAGAGATTTTCGGTTGTTACCTTCCCGAATGGCCAATCAGATTCCGGTATCGCAAATCCGAATTTGAAACATGCGAGAGTGATTATGTGTCCATAGGGAAGAGAGGAGGTGCCGACTCGCAACGAGTATTCCATATGCTTGATGATCAAGTTTGGAACGTTGATGGTGGGTGTATCTTGGTACCAAAGGTTGTAGATCAAAACCTTGTTTCGAGCTTCGAGATTTGTTTTGAGTTTTACAACCGGGGTGAAAACGTTGTTGCCGATTTGCCAAGTGACCCGGAGATTTGGTTTGTGTTTCGTGGCGTAATCGTATATTCTATCATTCGTGGTGATTTTGTCTACCTCGTCCGAGTCATTTCCGTGATACGAATAACCACGACTAATATAGAACCTCTCACCGTCCGCGGACAACCCAAGCCATTCGATTAAATTTGATTCGGAAATAGTTATCTCCTTACCGAGGAGATAGCTTCGAATGCATTTCTCATCATCGTCGTGCTTGGCATGAGCATAGAAAAGACGCACAATTTGGTTGTATGCGGGGTATTGAAGACTACACAACCCACCGAGACTCCAATTGTCGATTCGATGTTGCACTTTTTCGCGAAGCGTGATAGCCTCGGGAGGAATTTCTACGTAAAAGCATTTCGCCACCGGACACTCTTTGAACTCGTCCTGAAATTTGCGTGCTTGCGTAATTGATTCGAAGAGGTAGTGGTTTTCGGTATTATTGAACTCAAATCAGCGATTGCCGGTTGGTAATGGTCGTTTGGCCCTCTTTGTAGACATTTTCGAGAGAGAGAGAGAGAGAGAGTGTTAGGAAGAAAGCAGTTGAACAGGTTTTATGCAGTTATCGTGAACTCCGTTGCAACGGAAGTGTAGTTCCGTTGTAACGCAACTGTCGATTTGGGGGTATTTCAACTGGTATTTCAGACTTCCGTTATAACAAACTATGTTCGTGGTAACGCACATATCCGTTGTAACGGATTGGATAATCCGTTATAACGGACTTCTGTGTTTGGAGAGGTTTTCAGACCTCAGTTATTCCGTTGGAACGCAGACACTTACGTTGTAACGGAGAGGTTATGTCCGTTGCAACGTATTGGTTTATCCGTTGTAACGGACTTTATGATTTCGCAGGTTTTGGCTTGGCCTCTTATGTCCGTTGTAACGCACATTGGTGCGTTATAACGGACTATTTACTGGGATGAGGAGTTAAAATTTGGCTTTTGAAAAGTTTTTGTGTGTCATAAATTTCAAAAATATATACTTTATCTAAAATAGGTTTTATGGATATGGAAATATGCGTTCCGTGACAAAATTTCGTATGAAAAATTTATAAAAATGTGCATGCGAGTATTCATGATAATCAATGATATTTGTAGAAATACAAATACCTCTAATGCTTTAAGTCATTTATTAGAGCGATTATACCTTTGCTCCGGTCATGGACCCGAGAACCAAGCTTACGAAGGAGAACTCTTGATCGATTTCTAGAGCTTATTTTTTTTCTACGATAGATCGTGAAGTTTTGTGTACGATGAGCTTTTCGACTTCTCTCTTCGGTCTTGTGTGCCTACATGGAAACAAGAATACCTTTCTCGCCCTTTTCGTAAGTGTGTAGATAATTATAAAAATAGGGAATTCATATTGAAGGTTAATCTAATATGAATTCTTGTACTCATACTCCCGCTTAATGTTTGGCTTATGGTAGTGTGGTGAGGGAGTGAGTCTTTCACACGTGATTTAGGTCCTTGGTGGTCCAACACCCTTTGAGGTGGAGGGGCCCATGGTGTGTCTATCTTTACGCATCCATACAAATTTTGGAGTGGATTTTGGGTAGCGAAGATCACACCTCGTGGATATGTGTCCTAACTTACAACAATAATTGCAAAAAGCAATTGTTGGTTTGTTGATGGTTTCGGAACTCTTGACAAAGTAATTTGAAAGTTGGTTTGTTAGGGGTTTCTTTTGAAGTATCGGTTTGGTTGAGTTGACAAAATTGTTTTTCGGTTGAAAAGGTTTGCGCGTATGGTTGTAAGGTCTAGGAGCCCTCGGTTGATATGGACGGTTGGAGGGGTAATTCACCTCATAAAAATACCCATTTGATCCCCGTTGAAATAGACACTCGGGTTGTCCCAAATCGATGCGTTTATGGGATAATGGTTGGGTAAAGTGGTTATCCCTAGGATAGAACCGATTATTTTTAGGGTGTTCTCTTTTTACATTCTTACCGTAGTTTTGGTCACGGTATATGAATGCATTTCCCCGATTGTTTTGTTGGTTGTTCTCCCGTTTACCTTTTTGATCATTGGATTTTGTAGGACGGGGTTTATGACGGGTAGTCTTCTTAAATCCTAGACCCGTCTTATCATCGGGTTTTTGTCCCTCCAAGACTTTGTCCAATGAAGGAGTGCTACGTGTAAGAGATACACATGTACTCTTCAAGGACTCGTTCATAAATTTTAAATTTTGAACTTCGACTTTTAGAGATGAGGTCTCTACTTTTAGGACTTGACACTCGCATTTTGAAAATCCGTTTAATTCGGTTAATTGGGCTTTGTGCGAAGTTACCGATAATTCGAGTGAAGATACCTTATCCTTGAGAGCGAGTATCATGCTCTCATTTTTCTTCTCAATTTTTCTGAGCCGGGTCACTTCCCGAACTAGATCATCGTGTAATTCAAGCTCTAACGTATATTCCGATTCATTTGTTGAGCTTGAATCTCGATCCGATGTAATTGATTGAAATTCAAGATTTAGATTTACCTCATGACTTGAGTCATGCGAAGCATCACTTTTGGGAGTCGGTGAAGAGTGTGAGGTTGTTGCCGTGTTGTCACTTCGTTGATTTAGGCGCGCCTCGACATTTCGTAAGTGACTCAACAAATCGTCCGGCGTGAGGTCTTGCTTAGCCATCATAGCCTCCAACGTGATTCGAGGAGTTTCCCAACTCGATGGCATTGCTCGAATCATTTTACCTACAACTCGAGAGTTTGTTAGGGACTCTCCCCAAGCGGTGAATCCGTTTTTGATATGATTCATGCGTGTATGCATATCATCTACGGATTCACCTTCGATCATTCGGAAACTTTCAACTTGTTGATTGAGTCCCATTAATTTGGTTCTCTTCATTTGATCGTTTCCTTCAAATCTATCAAGGAGAGCACGCCACATTTGATTAGATGTGGTACTTCCATCCACTAGTACGGATATTGACCCATCCATATGATTTAGAATTAACTTTTGGGCACACATGTCTAGCATCACATTTGCCTCGGTGGTGGGACACATTTTTAGTGTATCATTAGTTTCGGAGGTCTTTACCATTTTGACCTCGTACCCGCGTTCCACCACCGATTTTAAATCTTGGAGAATAAATACATTTGTCATGCATTTCTTCCAAAGGTTCCAATTTTTATCATCTAATTTTTTCGGGTATGTAATTTCCCTCCTAAAACCGTGTGTGGCCATAAACGAATACAAGTAGTCAATTACACAAAGAGACAGTCTGTATTCCTGCTCTGATACCAATTGTTGATTAATTCTAACCTAGAGGGGGGTAAATTTGGCAATCTAACTTACACTTAGTTTAGATTTAAACCTAATTTACGGTGCGGAATAAATAATAATTTAGATGATAAAGATGATACCGTACAAACACTTTGACACAAGATGTTTGTTTACGAAGTTCGGTAGGTGGTTGCTTTGTAGCTTTAACTCACCCTTTACTTGCTTAATTGACCGACTCAATTATTTGCGAGTACCTACGTCTCCGGGAATGCCTTGTGCCTCTTTTTGGCTTTCGATTGAATTCCAACTCAACTCGATTACAAGGATTTGCCTAGATCGATTTACACGCTTCTATCGATCTATAGCTTAGGCTCTTTACAATTTGTTGCACTAGCCTATTACACTTTTTCACTAATCGAGCTACAACGTGATCGGTCACGTGAGTGGGATACGATTAGTGGAGAATATCGAAAGTAGATCAACGATCTAAAGAGGTTTCTCAAGCTATCAATGGATATAGAAAATCACAGCTTAGGGTTTCTCTCTTTTTAGGTTTAAAAGTTTGAAATTGAGGAAGTACGAGAGAGAGACCAATGAAGGATTCTATTTATACTCTCTATAGAAATCCTTCAGAAAACTTGCAGTGCGTTCGAACGCATACAGTCCGTTCAGAACGCACTTGAAGTTTGCACTAGCCGTTTCAAAATAACGTGCAAGTACATCTTGGGTCCGTTCGAACGGACAATGTCCGTTCGTAACGGACTCAATTATACATAGCATTTTGCGTTCACAGGAACAAGAGTCCGTTCAACGCACTGAAAAGTGGGTGAACGGATTCCAGGTTGTCCGTTCGAACGCACATGTGTGTTCGTTCGAACGCACATATCCCTGTGACATATTTCCGTTCACAGGAAAGATTGTCCGTTCAACGCACTCAGAAGGTGTGTAAACGGATTCTAATTGTCCGTTCGAACGTACATGATTGTTCGTTCGAACGCACACATCCCTGGGACACGTTTGGTTCTAATCAAGCTTTAAAGTTTTGATATTTAGCAAGTCCGTTCTGAACGGACTTTGAGTTCGTTCAGAACGCACTTCCTGCTTGACTGAACTCTTTGTTATTTTGAACATGATTTTACTTGAGTTCTACTAGGTTTGTACCTATGGTTTATTTGTGGCGTATCCCACTCACGGAAGGCTTCGACATCTTGAGTCTTGATGTATTCCAATGGCCTTCCTTGTGTTCTTCTTTTCTTGTTTATGTTGAGACTTCATGTCCTGATTCTTGATGTAATCCAATGAAGTCTTCCTTCACAAGTCCTCCTTCATCTTCGTATCGTACCTATGTTATCCTGCACTTTTCTGGATGTATACATTAGTACTGACAGTGTTTTGAAATAATCAAACTATCAGGAAATTTGAACCAACAAACTCCCCCTTTTGATTAATTTCAAAACACTGTCGGTTTGGAGAGTTTCACCATTTAGTTGAGAACTTTCCGTACGATCGTTTCTCCCCCATTTTGAAAGAGATCAAAAGGGCCAAGGAGACTTTATCAACGGAAGGCTCCCCCTAAATGCGAGCTCCCCCTCAAAGAATGAGTTGATGAATGTATGAGCTCGTAAATATGATCAAATTCTTTTGTTTTGAATGATGACAAACTTTTCAAATTTAGCAGTTTAAAAACAGTTTTGTGTGTGCGTTCCGAACGAAAAAGTGGTGCGTTCGAACGCACTAGCATCTGGACTGACAAAAATTTCACAGAATTTATACTGATGAGTGTATGACACTAAACCAAAATAGGATAATAAAATGAATGCATCAGTTGATAATACTCAGACTGACACTAAATCAAATCTACTCAGTTCAAGGCATGACACATGCCGATACAAACACACACATAACAATAAACAAATCAATTGTTCACAAACAAGACTCACGACATAACACCTAGATTATAACACACACACATTAAACTTTTGACATCTCCGGCGATCACATCTCATTGGCGTAGTTAAAGATTCGATCCAAACCATCATAAAAACGTTATTTGGGCTCCTTGGAGCTTTAAAAGAATGTTATGAATCGAAAAACAAACTTTCTTATTGTTTGTAAAATTTGGTGAAAAGTTATGTATTAAAAGATTCTATACAAATGATCTAAAAACACCTTATTTGAACTCCTCAGAACGTAAAAAGATTGCTATGAATTGAAAAGAAAACTTTCATAGTGTTTGTACAATTTGGTGAAAAGTTACATAGTAAAAGATTCGATCGAAACAAACTCAAAGACACGTTATTTGGACTCCAGAGAGCGTTCAAAGAGTGTTACGAATCGAAAACAGACTTTCTTAATGTTTGTAAAATTTGGCCAAAAGTTATGTACTAAAAGATACGATAAAAATGATCTCAGAACACGTTATTTGAACTCCTCAAAACGCAAAAAGATTTGTATGAATCGAAACGAAAACTTTCTTAGTGTTTATACAATTTGGTGAATAGTTACGTAGTAAAAGATTCGATCCAAACCATCAGGAAAACACGTTACTTGGACTCCTCAGAGCATTAAAAGATTGTTATGAATCGAAAAACAGACTTTCTTTTTGTTTGTAAAGTTTGATGAAATGTTTTGTAGTAAAATATACGATACAAGTGATCCAAAAACACGTTATTTGAACTCCTCAAAGCATAAAAATATTGCTATGAATTAAAAAGAAAACTTTCTTAGTGTTTGTACAATTTGGTGAAAAGTTACGTAGTAAGAGATTCGATCGAAAAGCACGTTATTTGGAGTCGTCAGAGCGTTAAAAGAGTGTTATGAATCGAAAAGCAAACTTACTTAGTGTCCGTAAACTTTGGTGAAAAGTTATGTACTAAAATATATGATACAAATGATCTAAAAACACGTTATTTTAAATCCTCAAAGCGTAAAAAGATTGCTTTGAATCGAAAAGAAAACTTTCTTAGTGTTTGTACAATTTGGTGAAAAGTTACTTCGTAAAAGATTCGATCGAAACAATCTAAAAAACACGTAATTTTGGGCTCCTCGTTGCGTTAAAATATTGTTATGAATCGAAAAGAAAACTTTCTTAGTGTTTGTAAAATTTGGTGAAAACTAATGCAGTAAAAGATACGATACAAATGATCTAAAAACACGTTATTAGAAATCCTCAAAGCGTAAAAAGATTGATATGAATCGACAAAAGACTTTCTTATTGTTTGTACAATTTGGTGAAAAGTTACGTAGTAAAAGATTCGATCGAAACCATCTAAAAAACACGTTATTTAGGCTCCTCAGAGTGTTAAAATATTAGTATGAATTCAAAAAAAAACTTTCTTAGAGATTGTAAAATTTGGTGAAGAGTTATGTAGTAAAAGATGCGATACAAATTATCTAAAAACACGTTATTTGTACTCCTCAAAGCGTAAAAAGATTGCTATGAATCGAAAAGAAAACTTTCTCAGTGTTTGTACAATTTTGTGAATAGTTACATAGTAAAAGATTCGATGCAAACCATCTAAAAAACACGTTATTTAGGCTCCTCAGAGCGTTAACATATTATTATGAATCGATAAACAAACTTTCTTAGTGTTTGTAAAATTTAGTGAAAAGTTATGTAGTAAAAGATACGATACAAATGATCTAAAAACACGTTATTCGAACTCCCCAAAGCGTAAAAAGATTGCCATGAATCGAAATGAAAACTTTCTTAGTGTGTGTACAATTTGGTTAAAAGTCACGTCGTAAAACATTCGATCCAAACCATCTAAAAAACACGTTATTTGGACTCCTCGGAGCGTTAAAAGGTTGTTATGAATCGAAAAACAAACTTTCTTAGTGTTTGTAAAGTTTGGAGAAAAGTTATTTAGTAAAAGATACGGTACAAATGATCTAAAAACACGTTATTTGAACTCCTCGAAGCGTAAAAAGATTGATATTAATCCAAAAGAAAACTTTCTTACTGTTTGTACAATTCGGTGAAAAGTTACGTAGTAAAAGATTCGATCTAAACCATCTCAAGAACATGTTATTTTGACTCCTCAGAGCGTTAAAAGATTGTTATGAATCGAAAAATGAACTTTCTTAATGTTTGTAAAATTTGGTCAAAAGTTATGTACTAAAAGATACGATAAAAATGATCTAAATACACGTTATTTGAACTCCTCAAAACGCAAAAAGATTGCTATGAATCGAAAATAAAACTTTCTTAGTGTTTGTACAATTTGGTGAATAGTTACGTAGTAAAAGATTCGATCCAAACAATCGGGAAAACACGTTATTTGGACTCCTCGGAGCATTAAAAGATTGTAATGAATCGAAAAACAGACTTTCTTATTGTTTGCAAAATTTGGTGAAAAGTTATGTAGTAAAAAATACGATACAAATGATCCAAAAACACGTTATTTGAACTCCTCAAAGCATAAAAAGATTGCTACGAATTAAAAAGAAAACTTTCTTAGTGTTTGTACAATTTGGTGAAAAGTTACGTAGTAAAAGATTCGATTGAAACCATCTAAAAACACATTATTTGGACTTCTCAGAGCATTAAAAGAGTGTTATGAATCGAAAAACAAACTTACTTAGTGTTTGTAAAGTTTGGTGAAAAGTTATGTACTAAAATATACGATACAAATGATCTAAAAACAAGTTATCTTAACTCCTCAAAGCGTAAAAAGATTGCTTTCAATCGAAAAGAAAACTTTCTTGGTGTTTGTACAATTCGGTGAAAAGTTACTTTGTAAAAGATTCGATCGAAACAATCTAAAAAATACGTTATTTTAGGCTCCTCGGAGAGTTAAAATATTGTTATGAATCAAAAAGAAAACTTTCTTAGTGTTTGTAAAATTTGGTGAAAAGTTATGGAGTAAAAGATACGATACGAATGATCTAAAAACACGTTATGTGAAATCCTCAAAGCGTAAAAAGATTGATATGAATCGACAGAAAACTTTCTTATTGTTTGTACAATTTGGTGAAAATTTATGTAGTAAAAGATTCGATCCAAATTATCTGAAAAACAAGTTATTTAGGCTCCCCAGAGCGATAAAAGGATTGTTATGAATCGAAAAACAAACGTTCTTAGAGTTTGTAAAATTTGATGAAAAGTTTGTTGGGTATCGGCGTCACTACCGAGCCCCGTGCAGCGGATTGAGAGGCCCGGTCCGACCCGATCCCGAGGACCACGTCAACGACACGATCGTACGAATCCTAAACTACATGCAACTACCTATGAATATAACTATTATAGACATAGATTCATACCACGTGAAATTGATCACGGTGAAGGGTTGTTCTTGCGTAGTTGCTGTCCTTGCTTCGATCTCGGTAACACATGTGTCCCACGCCCGTGTGATTCGACACCTAGTCTGAAGCTCCGATTTGTCGTATACAACCGGAATTTCTCCGGTTCGTCTCCGACCTTGCTCGACCGTGCTCTCGTTAGATCACCACAGAGAATCTCAGTTGAGATTCCTCTACCCGTATCCACCTCGAGCTCGCGTCTTTCGGTTGCGGTGAATTCCCCTAAAATTCACTACAAGCTTGCTCAAAAACAATTTCCAAGCCTTCTCTCTAACTTGTCACACAAGTTCTCTCTCTCTCTTCTTCACAATACTCAGAAAACTTAGCCAGAGAGAGGACAGTTACTCAGATCTTATATTAAGATCTGGAGTTAATGGGGTATTAATGAGTATCAAAACTGCTAATCCAGAATTCGGATCACTGTGCGTCATGACGCACGATATGGTGCGTCGTGACGCACATGTCACAAGTACTGAGATCTAGCCGTTACAATATGCTCCGTCATGACAGAAATAACTGTGCGTCATGACGCACTACCGTCATGACGCACTACCGTCATGACGCACAATATGGTGCGTCATGACTGTATACTCACAGATTGGCTTCTACAGAAATACATTACTGTGCGTCATGACGGACCATATGGTGCGTCATGACGGACTATGTAATTTCTGCCAAATTTGCATAATCTTATTATGCATCCAATCGTTCCGACGAACACGTATGTTTGTCTACCCTCATTTGTACAATCTACTAGTTGATCTGTAACTGTATTTCCTTCAAAGTTATGTAGTAAAATATACGATACAAATGAACTAAAAACAAGTTATTTCAACTGTTATATCAATAATAAATATAAAACAAAATCTGGACTGAAAATAATTACAAGAGAAATGAGGGATCAAAATGGAAAAATGACAAAAATCCCTAACTCCTTTCACACCTAAACCCTTGTCATGAATATAAAATGATTTAGTGACTCTAGCCCGTTCTATCCTGTGCATTAACTTCATTAATTTCGTGGCTAAAGAGGACGTGAAAGAAGAAGAAGAGGAAAGAAGAGGAGATTGGAGAAGAGGAAGGAAACAAGTGATTCAAGCCAAGAAACGAAGAAAGCGTGCTCATTTTCGAGGTTGTCTTCATCGAGGCAGCCACATGTAGGTGGTGGGAGAGTTGTCTAAACCTAGGAACTTGAAGTTTTGAGGTTGTAAATCTTTTTTCTAATCTAATTCGTAGAATCCTTCGTATTTACTGCCATGGAAATCGATTGGAAGATGGATTTGAGTTTTCCTTGTGGAAATCCTAGATTTTTGGGGGTGGAAGTAATTCTGAATTTTAGGGTTTCATAGATGGTTTTGGGATATAAGGATGGTGCCGTGGTGATTCGGCCGCTCGAATAATGGCGTTTCGATCATCTATTAGGCTTCCATCGAGAAAGGGTAAAAATTAGGGTTTCGGTTTTAGGGAAGAAAAGAAGAGAAAGAATTGAGGTGTTTATTCTTAATGGGTCGGGTTTATGTTTGGCTTGAGTCAAGATCCTTTAACCCGGTATTCTCTAACCATAGTTCAAATTCTGGATATAAGGGGTATTTTCGTAATTTTGGAGGACATGATTTTTCAGGGGCACAATTATGCAATTAGGAGAAGGCTCGATTGCTCGATAATGTCCAATTAATTAATGGTTGGATTAACGAGAAAACGAGCCAAGATTGAATACATGGCTGAGATTGCTTTGTGTAGTTTGAGTTGTCTCGGGTCATTCGTTCCTCTCGTATCCCGTTTAGGGTTTCATCTCGTAGTAATTAGTTTTTTCGGTATGTCGGATAAGTAGAAGTATTGTAGTTGAATGGTTCTTTGACGGGTCTACCGAACTAGATTTCGTGTGTCACGTCTTCGTAAATTGCTCATAACTTCTCCGTTCGGTCTCCGTTTCGTGATTCCTTGGTTCCGTTGGAAAGCTTATTCCGAGGTGGTTCAAATGGCAGTAATTATGATTACTGAATCTGATTCTTCATTTATTTATTCATCATTTTATTTGTAGAATATGTGTAGTTCCTTGTAGTATGTAGGATTGTTGTCGATGTAGATCAACTCGTAGTGAGGATGAGAGGTGGATAAGGGAACACATGTTTGGACATTAATGTAGTGTCTGGCCAGAGGTGAATCTTCGGGTCGCTCCCGAACTTGCGAACTGTTAGACGTAGCAGTACAGTCTCCTCGAGTAGTTGTAGTAAATGTAGTGTTCGAGGGGGCGTGGTTTCAGTCGTGGCGTGGTTGAAACCACCACTCTTGGGATAGAGTGCTGCGGACTTTTACCCAATGTAGATCCGAGGTACTAGTCTATGAGTGGGGTCCCTTGTGGAAGCCAACCTTATCGAAGTGGTTCTCTACACTATGAATTCTGTAGTAGTTGTTACCGTATTTGCAGGATCATATTTGTAGTGGAAGTTGTTGTAGTATCACACTATGTATTTTGTAGTAGTTGTTACCTTATTTGCAGAATCATAGTTGTGGTAGTAGTAGTTCCGGTGTTGTAGTAGAACACTTGTAGTTGTTTGACGATGAGAATTCTGTAGTGGTTGTTGTCGTATTTGCAGAATTCCTAGAATGTTGTAGTCGGTCATCATGGTAGTTCTCGTAGTAGGTTGTCGTGGTAGTCGTCGTCGAGTAAATAATAATTAAATATTATTTTACTATCTAACTCTCAGCCAACATTTCCAGGTAGCACTTGAGGTGGCAGTGGCATTCATGTAGATTACGAGCGTAGCGGAGTGTGCGATCACCAGTTACTATATTTGTTTTAGTTGTATTGGTTTATGCCCACCATATGTATATTGAGTACTTGTTGATTGTAGATTATAATGTATGCCAACTGGTTTTCGTATTTGTGTGTTTTTGACTCTGGTAATGCTCATATAATTAAGGTAAGTATGTTGTGCACGATTATTTTATTTTCGGGTCGTGACATGAACTCCTCAAAGCATAAAAATATTGCCAAGAATCGAAAAGAAAACTTTCTTAGGGTTTGTATAATTTGGTGAAAAGTCACGTAGTTAAAGATTCGATCCAAACCATGTCAAAAGGTGTAAACATCGGTTTTTGCATTCTTTAAAAAATTTTGGAAAAATTGAAATTTGTGTGTGTTAATCTTTCAATTAAGGAGTTTTTTGAGTACGCCATGCAAATTGAGTATTTTGCTTGTGTTACACTTCAATTTTAGCATTTTTTAAAAAAATATCATAATTTTATTTTTTGAAGGTGTTAAACTTCAGTTTTTGCATTTTTAAGAAATTTTTGAAAAAATTAAAATTTGTGTGTGTTAGTCTTGAATTATTGAGTATTTTGAGTACGACATGAAAATTGAGTATTTTTGCTTGTGTTACACTTCAATTTCAACATTATTTTAAGAAACATCATAATTGAACTTTTTTGAAGGTGTTACACTTTTGTTTTGCATTTTTAAGAAATTTTTGAAAATGTTGAAATTTATTTGTGTTATTCTTCAGTTACGGAGTATTTTGAGTATGACATGAAAGTTGAGTATTTTTGCTTGTGTTACACTTCGATTTTAACATTTTTTTAAAAAAACATCATAATTGAATTTTTTTGAAGGTGTTACACTTTTGTTTTTGTATTTTTAAGAAATTTTTGAAAAAATTGAAATTTGTGTGTGTTATTCTTCAATTACGGAGCATTTTGAGTACGACATGAAAATTGAGTATTTTGGTTGTGCTATACTTCAATTTTAACATTTTTTTAAAAATATCTACATTGACATTTTTGAAGGTGTTAGACTTTGGTTTTTGCATTTGGATGAAATTTTTGAAAAAATTGAAATTTGTTTGTGTTACTCTTCAATTACGGAGTATTTTGTGTATGACATGAAAATTGAGTAATTTTCTTGTGTTACACTTCAGTTTTAGAATTTAAAAAAAAATATCATACTTTTTTTTAAGGTGTTAGACTTCTGTTTTTTTATTTTTACGAAATTTTTGAAAAAATACATATTTGAGTGTGATAGTCTCCATTTAAAGTGTATTTTTAGTACGACATGAAAATTGAGTATTTTCCTAGTGTTACACTTCAATTTTAACATTTTAAAAAAATATCTTAATAGAATTTTTTGAAGGTGTTAGACTTTAGTTTTTTTTGTATGTTTACGAACTTTTGAACAAATTGAAATTTGTGTGTATTAGTTTTCAATTACGGAGTACTTTGAGTATGGAAGAAAAATTGAGTATTTTTCTTGTGTTACACTTCAATTTTGACATATTTTTAAAAATTATCTTAATTTAATTTTTTGAAGGTGTTAGACTTCTGTTTTTGCATTTTAAATATTATTTTTGACAAAATTGAAATTGGTGTGTGTTAGTCTTCAATTACGGAGTAATTTGAGTACGGAATAAAAATTGAGTATTTTTCTTGTGTTACACTTTAATTTGAACATCTTTTTATAATATATCTTAATTAATCTTTTTTTAGGTGTTGCACTTTAGTTTTTGCATTTTTAAGACAATTTTTGGAAAAATTAAAATATGTGTGTGTTAGTCTTCAATTACGGAATATTTTGAGTACGGCATGAAAATTGAGTATTTTGCTTGTGTTACACTTCAATTTTAACATTTAAAAAAAAAATATCTTAATAGAATTTTTTGAAGGTGTAAAACTTCAGTTTTTACATTTATAAGAAATATTTGAAAAAATTTGAAACTTGTGTGTCTTCAATAGAGGAGTTTTTTTAGTACGACAAGAAAATTGAGTGTTTTTCTTGTGTTAAACTTCAATTTTAACATTTATTCAAAAATATTATAATTGACTTTTTTTAAGGTGTTTGACTTCTGTTTTTTCATTTTTAAGAAATTTTTGAAAAAATTTAAATTTGTGTGTTTGTTGGTTTTCAATTACGAAGTATTTTGAGTACGGAATAAAAATTGAGTATTTTGCTTGTGTTAAACTTCAATTTTGAGACATTTTTAAAAAATATCTTGATTGATTTTTTTGAAGGTGTTAGTCTTCTGTTTTTGCATTTTTAAATTTTGTATGAAAAAATAGAAATTTATGTTTGTTAGTCTTCAATTACGGAGTGATTTGAGTACGGAATAAAAATTCAGTATTTTGCTTGGGTTACACTTCAATTTTAACATACTTTTAAAATATATCTTAATTGAACTTTTTGAAGGAGTTAGATTTCAGTTTTTGCATTTTTAAGAAATTTTTGAAAAAATTAAAATTTGTGTGTGTTTTTCTTGAATTACGGAGTACTTTGAGTACGCCATGAAAATTGAGTATTTTTGGTTGTGTTACACTTCAATTTTATCATTTTTTTAAAAAATATCATAATTGATTTTTTTTGAAGGTATTACACTTTTGTTTTTGCATTTTTAAGAAATTTTTTAAAAATTGAAATTTGTGTGTGTTATTCTTCAGTTACGGAGTATTTTGAGTACGACATGAAAATTGAGTATTTTGGTTGTGTTATACTTGGATTTTAACATTTTAAAAAAAATATTTACATTGAATTTGTTGAAGGTGTCAAACTTTGGTTTTTGCATTTTAATGAAATTTTTGAAAAATTGAAATTTGTTTGTGTTACTCTTCAATTACGGAGTATTTTGAGTACGACATGAAAATTAAGTATTTTGCTTGTGTTAAACTTCAATTTTATAATTAAAAAAAAAATATCACAATTTTTTTTATGCTGTTAGACTTCTGTTTTTTCATTTTTACGAAATTTTTGAAAAAATACATATTTGTATGTGTTAGTCTCCAATTTAAGTGTATTTTTAGTACGACATGAAAATTGAGTATTTTTCTTGTGTTACACTTCAATTTTAACATTTAAAAAAAATATTTTAATTTATTTTTTTGAAGGTGTTGGACTTCTGTATTTTTGTATTTTTGCGAAATTTTGAACAAATTGAAATTTGTGTGTATTAGTTTTCAATTACGGAGTATTTCTAGTATGGA
Source organism: Luzula sylvatica (assembly GCA_946800325.1). Lineage (NCBI taxonomy): Eukaryota > Viridiplantae > Streptophyta > Magnoliopsida > Poales > Juncaceae > Luzula > Luzula sylvatica. Next base: position 68,495,031 of record OX326956.1, on the reverse strand, counting down.
AGAAAAAATGAGTATTTTGCTAAACCCTAAACCCTAAACCCTAAATACTTCAATTTTAACAAATTTTTAAAAATTATCTTAATTGAATTTTTTGAAGGTGTTAGACTTCTGTTTTTGCATTTAAATTTTTTTTTTGAAAAAATTGAAATTGGTGTGCTTTAGTCTTCAATTACGGAGTAATTAGAGTACGGAATAAAAATTGAGTATTTTTCTTGTGTTACACTTTAATTTGAACATATTTTTAAAATATATCTTAATTCAACTTTTTGAAGGTGTTAGACTTTAGTTTTTTAATTTTTAAGAAATTTTTTGGAAAAATTGAAATTTGTGTGTGTTAGTCTTCAATACGGAGTATTTTGAGTACGACATGAAAATTGAATATTTTACTTGTGGTACAATTCAATTTTAATTTTTTTTTTAAAAATATCTTAATTGAATTTTTGAAGGTGTTAAACTTCAGTTTTTGTATTTTTCTGAAATATTTGAAAAAAATTGAAACTTGTGTGTGTTAGTCTTCAATAACGGAGTTTTTTTGGTACGGCAATAAAATTGAGTATTTTTCTTGTGTTACACTTCAATTTTAACATTTCTTTCAAAAATATTATGATTGAATTTTTTGAAGGTGTTTGACTTCTGTTTTTACATTTTTAAGAAATTTTCGAAAAAATTTAAATTTGTGTGTGTGTTAGTTTTCAATTACGAAGTATTTCAAGTACGGAATAAAAATTGAGTACTTTGCTTGTGTTAAACTTCAATTTTAAGAGATTTTTAAAAAATATCTTGATTGATTTTTTTGAAGGTGTTAGACTTCTGTTTTTGCATTTTTTAATTTTGTTTGAAAAAATTGAAATTTGTGTTTGTTAGTCTTCAATTACGGAGTCATTTGAGTACCGAATACAAATTGAGTATTTTGCTTGGGTTACACTTCAATTTTAACATACTTTTAAAATATATCTTAATTCAACTTTTTAAAGGTGTGCTAGACTCCAGTTTTTGCATTTTTAAGAAATTTTTGAAAAAATTGGAATTTGTGTGTGTTTTTCTTGAATTACGGAGTATTTTGAGTACGGCATGAAAATTGAGTATTTTTGCTTGTGTTACACTTCAATTTTAACATTTTTTTAAAAAACCTCATAATTGATTTTTTTTTTTTGAACGTATAACACTTTTGTTTTTGCATTTTTAAGAAATTTTTTAAAAATTGAAATTTGTGTGTGTTATTCTTCAGTTACGGAGTATTTTGAGTACGACATGAAAATTGAGTATTTTGGTTGTGTTTTACTTCAATTTTAACATTTAAAAAAAAAAATATCTGCATTGAATTTGTTGAAGGTGTTAAACTTCAATTTTTGAATTTTTAAGAAATATTTGAAAAAAATTGAAACTTGTGTGTGTTAGTCTTCAATAACGGAGTTTTTTTAGTACGACAAGAAAATTGAGTATTTTTCTTGTGTTACACTTCAATTTTAACATTTCTTTCAAAAATATTATGATTAAATTTTTTGAAGGTGTTTGACTTCTGTTTTTATATTATGATTCAATTTTAGACTTCTGTTATAGCATTTTTATGAAATTTTTGAAAAAATATAAATTTGTGTGTGTTAATCTTCAATTATGGAGTATTTTGAGTTCGACATGAAAATTGAGTATTTTGCTTGTGTTACACTTCAATTTTAGAATTTTTTAAAAAATATCATAATTTTATTTTTTGAAGGTGTTAGACTTCTGTTATTGCATTTTTACGAAATTTTTGAAAAAATTGAAATTTGTGTGTGTTGGTCTTCAATTACGGAGTACTTTGAGTACGACATGAAAATAGAGTATTTTCCTTGTGTTACACTTAGATTTTAGTATTTTTTTTAAAAATATCATAATTGAATTTTTTGAAGGCGTTAGACTTCAGTTTTTGCTTTTTTAAGAAATGTTTGAAAAAATAGATATTTGTGTGTGTTAGTCTTCAATTAAGGAGTATTTTGAGTACGACATGAAAATTGAGTACTTTGCTTGTGTTACACTTCAATTTTAGCATTTTTTAAAAAAATATCAAAATTGAATTTTTCGAAGGTGTTAAACTTCAGGTTTTGCATTTTTATAAAATTTTTGAAAAAACCAAATTTGGGTTTGTTAGTCTTCAATTACGGAGTATTTTGAGTATGACATGAAAATTGAGTAATTTGCTTGTGTTACACTTCAATCTTAACATTTTTTAAAAATATCATAATTTTATTTCTTGAAGGTGTTATACTTCTGTTTTTGCATTTTTACGATATTTTTGAAAAAATATAAATTTGTGATAGTTAGTCTTCAACTACGGAGTATTTTGAGTACGACAAGAAAGTTGAGTATTTTGCATGTGTTACACTTCAATTTTAGCATTTTTTAAAAAAATATCAAAATTTTATTTTTTGAAGGTGTTAGACTTCTGTTTTTGCATTTTTATAAAAGTTTTGAAAAAATCCAAATTTTGGTTTGTTAGTCTTCAATGACGTAGTATTTTGAGTGTGACATGAAAATTGAGTAATTTGCGTTTGTTACACTTCAATTTTGGCATTTTTTAAAAATATCATAATTTTATTTCTTGAAGGTGTTATACTTCTGTTTTTGCATTTTTACGATATTTTTGAAAAAATATAAATTTGTGATTGTTAGTCTTCAACTACAGAGTATTTTAAGTATGAAATGAAAATTGAGTATTTTGCTTGTGTTACACTTAAATTTTAGCATTTTTAAAAAAAATATCTTAATTTTATTTTTTGAAGGTGTTAGACTTATGTATTTGCATTTTTACGAAAGTTTTGAAAAAATATGAATTTGTGTGTGGTTGTCTTCAATTTTGGAGTATTTTGAGTACGATATGAAAATTGAGTATTTTGCTTGTGTTACACTTCAATTTTAACATTTTTAAAAAAAATATCATAATTTTATTTTTTGATGGTATTAGACTTCTGTTATAGCATTTTTATGAAATTTTTGAAAAAATATAAATTTGTGTGTGTTAATCTTCAATTATGGAGTATTTTGAGTTCGACATGAAAATTGACTATTTTGCTTGTGTTACACTTCAATTTTAGAATTTTTAAAAAAATATCATAATTTTATTTTTTGAAGGTGTTAGACTTCTGTTATTGCATTTGTACGAAATTTTTGAAAAAATTGAAATTTGTGTGTGTTGGTCTTCAAATACGGAGTACTTTGAGTACGACATGAAAATAAAGTATTTTCCTTGTGTTACACTTAGATTTTAGTATTTTTTTAAAAAATATCATAATTGAATTTTTTGAAGGCGTTAGACTTCAGTTTTTGCATTTTTAAGAAATGTTTGAAAAAATAGATATTTGTGTGTGTTAGTCTTCAATTACGGAGTATTTTGAGTACGACATGAAAATTGAGTACTTTGCTTGTGTTACACTTCAATTTTAACATTTTTAAAAAAATATGATAATTGAATTTTTTGAAGGCGTTAGACTTCAGTTTTTGCATTTTTAAGAAATGTTTGAAAAAATAGATATTTGTGTGTGTTATTCTACAATTACGGAGTATTTTGAGTACGCCATGAAACTTGAGTATTTTGCTTGTGTTACACTTTAATTTTAGCATTTTTTAAAAAAAGATCATAATTTTATTCTTTTTGAAGGTTTTAGACTTCTATTTTCGCATTTCAACGAATTTTTTGAAAAAATAGAAATTTGTGATTGTTAGCCTTCAACTACGCAGTATTTTGAGTACGACATGAAAAATGAGTATTTTGCTTGTGTACACTTCAATTTTATAATTTTTTAAAAAAATGTCATAATTTTATTTTTTGAAGGTGTTAGACTTCTGTTTTTGCATTTTTACAAATTTTTTGAAAAAAATTAATTTGTGTGTGTTAGTCTTCAATTACGGAGTATGTTCAGTATGACATGAAAATTGAGTAATTTGCTTGTGTTACACTTCAATTTTAACATTTTTTTAAAATATCATAATTTTATTTTTTGAAGGTGTTAGACTTCTGTTTTTTCATTTTTATAAAAATTTTGAAAAAATATAAATTTGTGTGTGTTAGTCTTAAATTACGGAGTATTTTGTGTATGATATGAAAATTGAATAATTTGCTTGTGTTACACATCAATTTTAATATTTTTAAAAAATATGATAATTTTATTTTTTGAAGGTGTTAGACTTCTGTTTTTGCATTTTTACGATACTTTTCAAAAATATATAATTTGGGATTGTTAGTCTTCAACTACGGAGTATTTTTAGTACGACATGAAAATTGAGTATTTTTTTGTGTTACTCTTCAATTTTAGCATTTTTTAAAAAAATATAAAAATTTCATTTTTTGAAGGTGTTAGACTTCTGTTTTTGCATTTTTATAAAAATTTTGAAAAAATATAAATTTGTGTGTGTTAGTCTTCAATTACGGAGTATTTTGAGTATGACATGAAAATTGAGTAATTTTCTTGTGTTACACTTCAATTTTAAATTTTTTTAAAAAGATCATAATTTTATTTCTTTAAGGTGTTAGACTTCTGTATTAGCATTTTTACAATATTTTTGAAAAAAATATAAATTTGTGATTCTTAGCCTTCAACTACGGAGTATTTTACGTATGACATGAAAATGAAGTATTTTGCTTCTGTTACACTTCAATTTTAGCATTTTTTTAAAAAATTATCATAATTTTATTTTTTGAAGGTTTTAGACTTCTGTTTTTGCATTTTTACAAATTTTTGAAAAAATATAAATTTGTGATTGTTAGTTTTCAACTACGGAGTAATTTGTGATAGTTAGTTAGTTAGTTAGTTAGTTAATTAGTTAATTAGTTAGCTAGCTAGTTAGTTAGTTAGTCAATATGTATGTAAGAAGGTAGTTAGTTAATTAGCTAGTTAGTTAATTAGCTGGTAGTTAGTTAGTTAGTTAGTTAGTATGCACTAACGTGTTTAGTTAGTTAGTTAGTTGGTTAGTTAGTTCGTATGCAATGTAAGAAGGTTGTTAGTAGTTAGTTAGTTAGATAATTAGTTAGTTAGTTAGTTAGTTGGCGGGTATGTAGGAAGGTAGTTAGTTAGTTAGTTAGTTAATAGGTATTTTTAAAAATGTGTGTTAGTCTTCAATTACGGAGTATTTTGAGTACGACATGAAAATTGAGTATTTTGCTTGTGTTACACTTCAATTTTAGCATTTTCAAAAAAAATATCATTATTTTTTTTTTGGCGCGTTAGACTTCTGTTTTTGCATTTTTACACAAATTTTGAAAAAATATAAATTTATGTGTGTTAGTCTTCAATTACGGAGTATTTCGAGTAAGACATGAAAATTGAGTAATTTGTTTGTGTTACACATAAATTTTAACATTTTTTAAAAATATCATAATTTTATTTTTTGAAGGTCGAGTTATGTTTTTGCATTTTTACGATATTTTTGAAAAAATATAAATTTGTGATTGTTAGTCTTCAACTACGGAGTATTTTAAGTACGTCATGAAAATTGAGTATTTTGCTTGTGATACACTTCAATTCCCGAATTTTTAAAAAAAATATCATAATTTTATTTTTTTAAGATGTTAGACTTCTGTTTTTGCATTTTTACAAAATGTTTCAAAAAATATAAATTTGTGTGTGTTAATCTTCAATTATGGAGTATTTTGAGTATGACATGAGAATTGAGTATTTTGCTTGTGTTACACTTCAATTTCAGAATTTTTTTAAAAAATATCATAATTTTATTTTTTGAAGGTGTTAGACATCGGTTTTTGCATTTTTACGAAATTTTTGAAAAAATATAAATTTGTGTATGTTAATCTTCAATTATTGAGTATTTTGAGTACGACTTGAAAATTGAGTATTTTGCTTGTGTTACACTTCAATTTTAGAATTTTTTAAAAAAAATATAATAATTTTATTTTTTGAAGGTGTAAGACTTATGTTTATGCATTTTTACCAAATTTTTGAAAAAATATAAATTTATGTGTGTTACTCTTCAATTACGGAGTATTTTAAGTGTGACATGAAAATTGAGTAATTTGCTTGTGTTAGACTTCAATTTTAATATTTTTTAAAAATATCATAATTTTCTTTTTTGAAGGTGTTTGACTTCTGTTTTTGCATTTGTACGATATTTTGGGAAAAATATAAATTTGTGTATGTTAATCTTCAATTATAGAGTATTTTGAGTACGACTTGAAAATTGAGTATTTTGCTTGTGTTACACTTCAATTTTAGGATTTTAAAAAAAATATAATAATTTTATTTTTTGAAGGTGTTAGACATGGGTTTTTGCATTTTTACGAAATTTTTGAAAAAATATAAATTTGTGTGTGTTAAGCTTCAATTATAGAGTATTTTGAGTACGACATGAAAATTGAGTACTTTTCTTGTGTTACACATCAATTTTAGAATTTTTTTAAAAAATATCATAATTTTATTTTTTGAAGGTGTTAGAATTATTTTTTTTTTGAGTAAATTTGGAGAGAGCTTAATATCTCTCTTCCAAATAATAAATATAACAAATCATTAAATAGTTTATACACCCTAGGCCAAGATCTCAGCCTATTTCTAACAAAAGCAACAAAATAAAATATAAAAAACTCAACTAGGCCCATTACAACTTTTAAAAGTCTTCCAAATAAAATTCTAAGGCCCATACATCCCTCTACCTCTAGCTGTGAAGATCGTACAAAACATTGTACTTTACCAGAATCATCTTCTCCAACTTTCTCCGCCATTGTCTTCACTTCTCTTACTCTCAAACAGACCCTATAATAGTTTAATCATCCTCAATTACCACTATTTCCTCCTCCATCTTCTCCTCTAGACGATCATTCCTTCTTCTCAGCAAACTCCAATCCGCCATCACCTCACCAATCAGCGACGCCCCCTCTTTACGTTGAGGCGAGAACGCCCTTCTACACCTCTCCCTCCAAAGGCAATAGAAGAAGACCGCAAACAATTGAGCCCCCAATTGGTCCTTACTGCTGATTGCAAGCTCGTTTAACATCGCCACTGGAGTCAATTTGAGATCGATCATAGGAAATTCTGCTTTTACTGCCTCCCAATGAAGATTTACAAAGCTGCAATCTTCAATCAGATGCTTCACCGATTCCGACTGTTTTTCACACAGGTAACACCTATTTACCAAGTAAAAACCCTTTTTACATAAATTATCCTGTGTCAAGATTTTATTTTGCATCAAAAGCCAGAAGTAAACTATTAATTTCGATGGGATCTTTAGCTCCCATAAACCCCCCAATTCACTACAAGAGTAAACTCCTTGCACTATTATCTCATAAGCATTCTTTACTGAGTATTTCTTTGTTTCTTCCCAGTTCCAATGAATTTTATCGGAAATTTCCTGTACCAGTAAAATATCCTTCAATTTTTTCTTTAGCCATATAAAATCCTTATTTGCTTTTTTACTTAAAATAGGATTAAAAGCTAGCTTTAGATTTTTTAGGGACTTAAATTCATAAATGGTACCATTCTTTTTAATTGCTTCCTCATATAAATTAGGAATCTTCTGAAATAACAAACCCTCCCCCCAATTATTGTACCATAGACTTGTGTTCAAACCATTACCAATGTCAAAAGTAATTGATCTCCAAAAAAAATTCAAATAGGACTGCAAATCATACCAAAATTTGGAATCTTTCAATTTCCTTTTATCATCCATTCTTTTTTGAGCTAAAGGACTTACCAAATTTTGCCACATTAGTCCATCATTTTTCACATAATATTTAATCAACCATTTTTGCAATAAAGCCTGATTAAATATTTCCAAATTTAATACCCCTAATCCCCCAAATTTTTTAGGTCTGCATATTGAATTCCATTTTGCCAGATTATATCCTTTTTTTTCATTCCCCTTCCAGAAAAAAGATTTCCTTAATGTCTCCAATTCCTTTAGTACCCACTTTGGAAATTTAAAAACCATAAAGTAATATATAGGGAGGGATGATAGTACTGAATTTACTAGTACTAATCTCCCCCCTAACCCTAAAAGTGCACCTTTCCATCCTTCAAGTCTTTGCTCCATTTTTCCAATTATACCCCTATAATCTTCTTTTCTAGGATTTCTGTCACTCAGTGGATACCCCAGATAGGTAATTGGTAAAATTACATTTTGGCACCCCAATTCTTTTCTTATTTCACTGATCACATCTTCCTTACTTGAAATTACCACAAATTCTGATTTTTCATAATTTATTATCAAACCAGCACTATTCCCAAATGCATCTAAGATAAATTTTAATCTTCTAGCTTGCATCACATCTGGTTTAATAAAAAATAGTGCATCATCTGCATAGAATAGAGCCACTTCTCCATTATGAATAGGTTTTTCAATAAAATTACTTTCTTTAAATGCCAGAATCATCCTTGAAAGTGTATCAATGGCTATAATAAATAAGTGTGGGGACAAGGGATCCCCTTGCCTCACACCTCTTTTCATAAATATACTTTTACCTGGGAGCCCATTCAAAACTATTTTTGCATTTCCATTAAAGATCCAATATCTTATCCACTTCAGCCATTTCTCTCCAAATCCTCTAATTTTTAATATTTCCAAAATAAACTCCCAATCCACCGTATCAAAAGCCTTATGTATATCTGCTTTAAAAATTAACATTGGAATTTTTTCATTTTTTGCTTTAAAAATTAGCTCCCTTGCATAAACATAACACTCTCCAATTTCCCTATTAGCCATAAACCCTAATTGATTAGGAAGAATTAAATTATTTATAACTTCTTTAAGTCTATTTGCCAGAACTTTAGAAATTATTTTTTGCACACCTGAGATTAAACTAATAGGTCTAAACTCTTTAGCAAATACTGGATTATCCTTTTTAGGAATTAAAGTTATATATGAAGCCTCAAAACCACCAAGTCCTTCCTCTATTTTCTGGCTAGATATTATATTAAATAAATCATCTTCTAAATAAATCCAGTTTTTTTTGAAAAATTCCCCAGTCAATCCATCAGGACCTGGGGATTTTCCATTTTTCCAGCTTTTAATTACATTCCTTAATTCACTTATTTCAATATTTTTATCTAGATCTTCCAATGATGAAACTTGATCTCTATATATTGAAGATACTTGAATTATAGGGTTTAATTTGCAAATTTCACCTCTGGTACCCATTAAATCTTTATAGAAATCAAAAAACACTCTTGCCTTCAGCTTATGGTCTGTCACTGTAAGATTGGATTTGAGATCTGTAATGGCTGAAATCATTAATTTATTTTTCTTAATTGTGGCATAATTATGAAAAAATCTTGTATTACTATCTCCATCTTCTAACCATTTTTGTTTGGCCCTAGCCTTCCAATGTTCAAAGCTTTCTTGGATTAAATCTTCTAATCTTGTCTTAATCATTCCCCTTAACCAAATCTCCATATTACTCAAAATTCCTCTTTCCTTTTTCTCATCCAACCATTCCAGAATTATATTACAATTTTCCTTTTGTACCTTACAATTTTTTCTTTTATTATTTCCCCATCTCCTCATTTTGAACCCTAAGCTTTTAATTTTTTCAAATAGGTCCCTAAAATTCCTTGATTTACTTTGCATTAAATGATTTTTAATTATTAGCTGAGCTTCTTTATTTCTATTCCAGCTACTTTCATACCTAAAACCTTGAAATAAAGGAAATGAAGTAGTCACTTTCAAATAAATTGGATTATGATCTGAATTAGGGTTTGTCATTGCTATTTGATTGGCATTTGGGTAATTTTGTGACCATTCCAGATTAAATAAAAATCTGTCTAATCTTGCCATAGTTGTTGCATTAGCCCAAGTAAATTCCCTTCCTTGCAATGGCAAATTAATTAAATTATTCCCATTAATAAACTCATTAAACAGATTTATCCCTTCAAAATGTCTGTTCTCTGGATGCTTTCTCTCATTTATATTAGAAACTAGATTAAAATCCCCTAATAAAAGCCAAGGTTTATCCATAGATACTCCAATAAACCCTAATTCTTCCATAAATTCCTCTTTTTCCTTGAAAATTTGAGGTCCATATACAGCAGTAATGACAATAATTCCATCATTCCATTTACATCTTAAATTCACTGTTAATGAAAATCTTCTTTTAATTGCAGATAATTCCTCAAACAAATTTCCATTCCAAGCTAGAATAATTCCTCCAGAAGAACCAATAGCATCTAAGGTATTATATTTATTTAAATTATTACTCATAATTTCCTTGCACATTCCATACTTACAATCTTCCAATTTTGTTTCTTGCAAAGCACATATATCAGGATGAAAATCCACAATGAAATCCCTAATTTGAACTCTTTTATTTTTAGCATTTAAGCCCCTGACATTCCAACATAATATTTTCAAAGATTTATATTTCATTAAGAACTTTAATATCCCCCTCTGATATTTTTTCCTCCTCTACCATTATAGCCAATTGATTATTCTTTTCATTATCATTAATATCACCACCTTTTACACTCAGAGATTGAACAATATCTCTCATATCTTGATTCACTAGAATACCCACAGAATCTAATAATACATAAATGTCTTGCTCTTCCAAAAATAATTTTTCAGGGTCAATAATCACTTTTGGTTTTTTCTTATCCTTGTAAAATGGCTTCTCCACACCATGAGGTTTTTCATTAAAATTTACAATAATTTGTTCTTCCCCTTTTTTCCCTTTCAATCTATCACTTCTTCTTGGATTTATACCAGTAATTAATTGATCCTTATTTTTATTCTCTTTAATCATAAGTTCATCTTGTTTATTTTCAATTATTTCAGGTACTAAAGACTCACTCTGATTGATCTTTATCACCTCTGGATCTTGAGGAAGATCTCTCCCTTCACCTAGGGTTTGCAAATTTTTCATTGGCATTTCATCAAACACTTCATGTGCCTCTATTGAATCCATCAATACTTCATTTTTCCCTGGTGAATTTATCTCCTCATCCTCATGATACTCCTTTTGATCATAATCAAACTCATTTTCTAAAGAAATTAAAATTTTGTTTTCAGGATTTTCAACTGGCTTGATTGATGATTTATGATTTTCAAGGTAAAGAACCAACTCCCTACAATGATTTTCTATCCCTTTTAGATCCTTAATTACATTCCTTTCAACATTACTTTCTCCCCCCTTTTCCTTTGAAATCCTTTCTTCTTCAATCTTTTTTTCCACAGGTTTCCAATACTGAGTCGGTGAAGCTATTTTGAAAGTTTCAAACACATGAAAGTTGAAGGAATCATCTCCATTCTCAACCTGAATACATCTTTCAATCTTCCTCCCTATTTTAAATCGAATAATTTCAATTATTACTTCCTTTAAATCATTGTTCCCCCTTACACTTTTTATTCTTTTTAATTTCCCTACAGATGAAACAAGCACAGCTAAATCTGAGAAGCAACAAAATCTTTCTGGGATTCTTCTAAGGCATACCTCATACCTCTCCCAATTATCTTCGTTTGATTTCATATCCTCTTCATTCGATTTCAAATCCTTTGAAATGTATATTATATCCCTATCCATCCATGAGTTTTGATTGTAATTGTTCCTTGGATTGTAATAATTTTGATTACTATTTGCTTGCCTTATTTCACTTGCCTGAGTTCTTTGATTACAATTAAGCGCAATATGACCATTACCTTTGCAAATCCTACACTTTATTGGATCTCTACAATCCCTCTTAAAGTGTCCATAACTCAAACATTTAAAACATTGCAATTTCTGCGTCGATCTATTCCTCTCATTTCTTTCCCCATTCGCATCGGGCGGATTTTGTTCTTGACTACTCTGATTGACCACTTCCACAAATGATGGTTTTCTTTGCGGAAAAACATAAGAGAGATTAGGATGTGAGGAGAGGTGAGATGGAAGATGGGGATCCCCGGAGGAACCCCCACCTGAGAATCGAACCCCTAAAATTTTTCCCCTGAAAATCGCCCTTATTTTTCCCCTGAAAATCGCCCTTGAACCCTAAAATTTTTGGTGTTAGAATTATGTTTTTGCATTTTTACAATATTTTTGAAAAAATTGAAATTTGTGTGTGTTAGTTATCAATTATGGACTATTTTGAGTACGACATGAAAATTGAGTATTTTGCTTGTGTTACACTTCAATTTGAGCATTTTTGTAAAAAATATCATAATTTTATTTCTTGAAGGTGTTAGACATCGGTTTTTGCATTTTTACGAAATTTTTGAAAAAATATAAATTTGTGTGTGTTAATCTTCAATTATAGAGTATTTTGAGTACGACATGAAAATTGAGTATTTTTCTTGTGTTACACTTCAATTTTAGCATTTTTTTAAAAAAATATCATAATTTTATATTTTGAAGGTGTAAGACTTATGTTTTTGCATTTTTACCAAATTTTTGAAAAAATATAAATTTATGTGTGTCACTCTTCAATTACGGAGTATTTTGAGTATGACATAAAAATTGAGTAATTTGCTTGTGTTACACTTCAATTTTAATATTATTTAAAAATATCATAATTTCCTTTTTTGAAGGTGTCTGACTTCTGTTTTTGCATTTGTACGATATTTTGGAAAAAATATAAATTTGTGTATGTTAATCTTCAATTATAGAGGATTTTGAGTTCGACTTGAAAATTGAGTATTTTTCTTGTGTTACACTTCAATTTTAGGATTTTTAAAAAAATATCATAATTTTATTTTTTGAAGGTGTTAGACATGGGTTTTTGCATTTTTACGAATTTTTTGAAAAAATATAAATTTGTGTGGTATAATCTTCAATTATAGAGTATTTTGAGTACGACATGAAAATTGAGTATTTTTCTTGTGTTACACATCAATTTTAGAATTTTTTTAAAAAATATCATAATTTTATTTTTTGAAGGTGTTAGAATTATGTTTTTGCATTTTTACAATATTTTTGAAAAAATTGAAATTTGTGTGTGTTAGTTATCAACTATGGACTATTTTGAGTACGACATGAAAATTGAGTATTTTGCTTGTGTTACACTTCAATTTGAGCATTTTTGTAAAAAATATCATAATTTTATTTATTGAAGGTGTTAGACATCGGTTTTTGCATTTTTACGAAATTTTTGAAAAAATATAAATTTGTGTGTGTTAATCTTCAATTATAGAGTATTTTGAGTACGACATGAAAATTGAGTATTTTGCTTGTGTTACACTTCAATTTTAGCATTTTTTGAAAAAAATATCATAATTTTATATTTTGAAGGTGTAAGACTTCTGTTTTTGCATTTTTACAAAATTTTTGAAAAAATATAAATTTGTGTGTGTTAGTCTTCAATTACGGAGTATTTAGAGTATGACATGAAAATTGAGTAATTTTCTTGTGTTACACTTCAATTTTAATATTTTTTAAAAAATATCATAATTTTATTTTTTTAAGGTGTTAGACTTCTGTTTTTGCATTTGTACGATATTTTTGAAAAAATATAAATTTGTGATAGCTAGTCTTCAACTACGGAGTATTTTGAGTACGACATGAAAGTTGAGTATTTTGCATGTGTTACATTTCAATTTTAGCATTTTTTAAAAAAATATCAAAATTTTATTTTTTGAAGCTGTTAGACATTGGTTTTTTCATTTTTACGAAATTTTTCTAAAAATATAAATTGGTATGTGTTAATCTTCAATTATAGAGTATTTTGAGTACGACATGAAAATTGAGTATTTTTCTTGTGTTGCACTTCAATTTTATAATTTTTAAAAAAAATATCATAATTTTATTTTTTGAAGGTGTTAGACTTGTGTTTTTTCATTTTTACGATATTTTTGAAAAAATTGAAATTTGTGTGTGTTAGTTATCAATTATGGACTATTTTGAGTACCACATGAAAATTGAGTATTTTGCTTGTGTTACACTTCAATTTTAGCATTTTTTTAAAAAATATCATAATTTTATTTTTTGAAGGTGTTAGACATCGGTTTTTTGCATTTTTACGAAATTTTTGAAAAAATATAAATTCGTTTGTGTTAATCTTCAATTATAGAGTATTTTGAGTACGACATGAAAATTGAGTATTTTTCTTGTGTTACACTTCAATTTTAGCATTTTTAAAAAAAAATATCATAATTTTATATTTTGAAGGTGTAAGACTTCTGTTTTTGTATTTTTACAAAATTTTTGAAAAAATATAAATTTGTGTGTGTTAGTCTTCAATTACGGAGTATTTAGAGTATGACATGAAAATTGAGTAATTTTCTTGTGTTACACTTCAATTTTAATATTTTTTAAAAAATATCATAATTTTATTTTTTTAAGGTGTTAGACTTCTGTTTTTGCATTTGTACGATATTTTTGAAAAAATATAAATTTGTGATAGCTAGTCTTTAACTACGGAGTATTTTGAGTACGACATGAAAGTTGAGTATTTTGAATGTGTTACATTTCAATTTTAGCATTTTTTAAAAAAATATCAAAATTTTATTTTTTGAAGGTGTTAGACATGGGTTTTTTCATTTTTACGAAATTATTGAAAAAATATAAATTGGTGTGTGTTAATCTTCAATTATAGAGTATTTTGAGTACGACATGAAAATTGAGTATTTTTCATGTGTTGCTCTTCAATTTTAGAATTTTTTAAAAAAATATCATAATTTTATTTTTTGAAGGTGTTAGACTTCTGTTTTTGCATTTTTACGATATTTTTGAAAAAATTGAAATTTGTGTGTGTTAGTTATCAATTATGGACTATTTTGAGTACCACATGAAAATTGAGTATTTTGCTTGTGTTACACTTCAATTTTAGCATTTTTTAAAAAAATATCATAATTTTTTTTTTGAAGGTGTTAGACATCGGTTTTTTGCATTTTTACGAAATTTTCGAAAAAATATAAATTCGTGTGTGTTAATCTTCAATTAAAGAGTATTTTGAGTACGACATGAAAATTGAGTATTTTTCTTGTGTTACACTTCAATTTTAGAATTTTTTAAAAAAATATCATAATTTTTTTTTTGAAGGTGTTAGACTTCTGTTTTTGCATTTGTACGATATTTTTGAAAAAATAAAAATTTGTGATAGTTAGTCTTCAACTACGGAGTATTTTGAGTACGACATGAAAGTTGAGTATTTTGCATGTGTTACACTTCAATTTTTGCATTTTTTAAAAAAATATCAAAATTTTATTTTTTGAAGGTGTTATACATTGGTTTTTGCATTTTTACGAAATTTTTGAAAAAATATAAATTTGTGTGTGTTAATCTTCAATTATAGAGTATTTTGAGTACGACATGGAAATTGAGTATTTTTCTTGTGTTACACTTCAATTTTAGAATTTTTTAAAAAAATATCGTAATTTATTTTTTGAAGGTGTTAGACTTCTGTTTTTGCATTTTTACGATATTTTTGAAAAAATTGAAATTTGTGTGTGTTAGTTATCAATTATGGACTATTTTGAGTACGACATGAAAATTGAGTATTTAGCTTGTGTTACACTTCAATTTTAGTATTTTTTTAAAAAATGTCATAATTTTATTTTTCGAAGGTGTTAGACATCGGTTTTTGCATTTTTACGAAATTTTTGAAAAAATATAAATTTGTGTGTGTTAATCTTCAATTATAGAGTATTTTGAGTACGGCATGAAAATTGAGTATTTTGCTTGTGCTACACTTCAATTTTAGCACATTTAAAAAAAAATATCATAATTTTATTTTTTTGAAGGTGTAAGACTTCTGTTTTTGCATTTTTACAAAATTTTTGAAAAAATATAAATTTGTGTGTGTTTGTATTCAATTACGGAGTATTTAGAGTTTGACATGAAAATTGAGTAATTTGCTTGTGTTATACTTCAATTTTAATATTTTTTAAAAATATTATAATTTTATTTTTTGAAGGTGTTAGACTTGTGTTTTTGCATTTGTACGATATTTTAGAAAAAATATAAATTTGTGATAGGTAGTCTTCAACTACGGAGTATTTTGAGTACGACATGAAAGTTGAGTATTTTGCATGTGTTACACTTGAATTTTAGCATTTTTTAAAAAAATATCAAAATTTTATTTTTTGAAGGTGTTAGACTTCTGTTTTTGTATTTTTATAAAATTTTTGAAAAAAATCTAAATTTGTGTTTGTTAGTCTTCAATTACGGAGTATTTTGAGTATGACATGAAAATTGAGTAATTTGCTTGTGTTACACTTCAATTTTAACATTTTTTAAAAATATCATAATTTTATTTCTTGAAGGTGTTAGACTTCTGTTTTTGCATTTTTACGATATTTTTGAAAAAATATAAATTTGTGATTGTTAGTCTTCAACAACAGAGTATTTTAAGTATGACATGAAAATTGAGTATTTTGCTTGTGTTACACTCAAATTTTTGCATTTTTAAAAAAAATATCATTATTTTATTTTTTGAAGTTGTTAGACTTCTGTTTTTGCATTTTTACGAAATTTTTGAAAAAATATAAATTTGTGTGTGGTTGTCTTCAATTTTAGAGTATTTTGAGTACGACATGAAAATTGAGTATTTTGCTTGTGTTACACTTCAATTTAAACATTTTTTAAAAAAATATCATAATTCTATTTTTTGAAGGTATTAGACTTCAGTTATAGCATTTTTATGAAATTTTGGAAAAAATATAAATTTGTGTGTGTTAATCTTCAATTATGGAGTATTTTGAGTTCGACATGAAAATTGAGTATTTTGCTTGTGTTACACTTCAATTTTAGAATTTTTAAAAAAATTTCATAATTTTATTTTTTGAAGGTGTTAGACTTTTGTTTTTGCATTTGTACGGTATTTTTGAAAAAATAAAAATTTGTGATAGTTACTCTTCAACTACGGAGTATTTTGAGTATGACATGAAAATTGAGTAATTTGCTTGTGTTACACTTCAATTTAACATTTTTTAAAAATATCATAATTTTATTTTTTGAAGGTGTTAGACATCGGGTTTTGCATTTTTACGATATTTTTGAAAAAATATAAATTTGTGATTGTTAGTCTTCAACTACGGAGTATTTTGAGTACGACATGAAAATTGAGTATTTTGCTTGTGTTACACTTCAATTTTAGGATTTTTTAAAAAATATCATAATTTTATTTTTTGAAGGTGTTAGACTTCTGTTTTTGCATTTTTACGATATTTTTGAAAAAATTGAAATTTGTGTGTGTTAGTTATCAATTATGGACTATTTTGAGTACTACATGAAAATTGAGTATTTTGCTTGTGTTACACATCAATTTTAGCATTTTCTTAAAAAATATCATAATTTTATTTTTTGAAAAAATTGAAATTTGTGTGTGGTTGTCTTCAATTTTGGAGTATTTTGAATACGACAAGAAAATTGAGTATTTAGTTTGTGTTACACTTCAATTTTAACATTTTTTAAATAAAATATCATAATTTTATTTTTTGAAGGTGTTAGACTTCTGTTTTTGCATTTTTAAGATATTTTTGAAAAAATTCAAATTTGTGTGTGTTAGTCTTCAATTATGGAGTATTTAGAGTATGACATAAAAATTGAGTAATTTGCTTGTGTTACACTTCAATTTTAATATTTTTTAAAAATTTCATAATTTTATTTTTTGAAGGTGTTAGACTTATGTTTTTGCATTTGTACGATATTTTTGATAAAATCTAAATTTGTGATAGTTAGTCTTCAACTACGGAGTATTTTGAGTACGACATGAAAGTTCAGTATTTTGCATGTGTTGCACTTCAATTTTAGCATTTTTTAAAAAAATATCAAAATTTTATTTTTTGAAGGTGTTAGACATTGGTTTTTGCATTTTTACGAAATTTTTGAAAAAATATAAATTTGCGTGTGTTAATCTTCAATTATAGAGTATTTTGAGTATGACATGAAAATTTAGTATTTTTCTTGTGTTACACTAGAATTGTTTTAAAAAAATATCATAATTTTATTTTTTGAAGGTGTATAAATTCTGTTTTTGCATTTTTACTATATTTTTGAAAAAATTGAAATTTGTGTGTGTTAGTTATCAATTATGGACTATTTTGAGTACCACATGAAAATTGAGTATTTTCCTTGTTTTACACTTCAATTTTAGCATTTTTTTAAAAAATATCATAAGTTTATTTTTTGAAGGTGTAAGACTTCTGTTTTTGCATTTTTACAAAATATTTGAAAAAATATAAATTTGTGTGTGATAGTCTTCTGCTATGGAGTATTTTGAGTACGACATGAAAGTTGAGTATTTTGCATGTGTTACACTATAATTTTAGCATTTTTTAAAAAAATATCAAAATTTTATTTTTTGAAGGTGTTAGACATTGGTCTTTGCATTTTTACGAAATTTTTGAAAAAACATAAATTTGTGTGTGTTAATCTTCAATTATAGAGTATTTTCAGTACGACATGAAACTTTAGTATTTTGCTTGTGTTACACTTCAATTTTAGAATTTTTTTAAAAAAATTTCATAATTTTATTTTTTGATGGTGTAATACTTCTGTTTTTGCATTTTTAAAAAATTTTAGAAAAAATACAAATTTGTGTGTGTTAGTCTTCAATTACGGAGTATTTAGAGTATGACATGAAAATTGAGTAATTTGCTTGTGTTACACTTCAATTTTAATATTTTTTAAAAATGTCATAATTTTATTTTTTGAAGGTGTTATACTTCTGTTTTTGCATTTTTACGATATTTTTGAAAAAATATAAATTTGTGATTGTTAGTCTTCAATTACAGAGTATTTTAAGTATGACACGAAAATTGAGTACTTTGCTTGTGTTACACTTACATTTTAGCATTTTTTAAAAAAAATATCATAATTTTATTTTTTGAAGGTGTTAGACTTCTGTTTTTGCATTTTTACGAAATTTTTGAAAAAATAAAAATTTGTGTGTGGTTGTCTTCGATATTGGAGTATTTTGAGTACGATATGAAAATTGAGTACTTAGTTTGTGTTACACTTCAATTTTAACATTTTTTAAAAAAAAAATCATAATTTTATTTTTTGAAGGTATTAGACTTCTGTTTTTGCATTTTTACGAAATATTTGAAAAAATAAAAATTTGTGTGTGTTAATCTTCAATATTGGAGTATTTTGAGTATGACATGAAAATTGAGTAATTTGTTTGTGTTACGCTTCAATTTTAATATTTTTTAAAAAAATATCATAATTTTATTTTATGAAGGTGTTAGGCTTCTGTTTTTGCATTTGTACGATATTTTTGAAAAAATATAAATTTGTGATTGTTAGTTTTCCACTACGGAGTATTTTGAGTACGACATGAAAATTGAGTATTTTGCTTGTGTTACACTTCAATTTTAGCAATTTTAAAAAAATATCATAACTTTATTTTTTGAAGGTGTTAGACATGAGTTTTTGCATTTTTACGAAATTTTTGAAAAAATAAAATTTTTTGTGTGTTAATCATCAATTATAGAATATTTTGAGTACGACATGAAAATTGAGTATTTTTCTTGTGTTACACTTCAATTTTAGAATTTTTAAAAAAAATTTCGTAATTTTATTTTTTGAAGGTGTTATACTTCTGTTTTTGCATTTTTACGATATTTTTGAAAAAATTTAAATTTGTGTGTGTTAGTTATCAATTATGGAGTATTTTGAGTACGACATGAAAATTGAGTATTTTGCTTGTGTTACACTTCAATTTTAGCATTTTTTAAAAAAATATCATAATTTTATTTTTTGAATGTGTTAGACATCGGTTTTTGAATTTTTACGAAATTTTTGAAAAAATATAAATTTGTGTGTGTTAATCTTCAATTATAGAGTATTTTCAGTACGACATGAAAATTGAGTATTTTGCTTGTGTTACACTTCAATTTTAGTATTTTTTTAAAAAAATATCATAATTTTATTTTTTGAAGGTGTATGACTTCTGTTTTTGCATTTTTATAAAATTTTTGAAAAAATATAAATTTGTGTGTGTTAGTCTTCACTTACGGAGTATTTAGAGTATGACATGAAAATTGAGTAATTTGCTTTTGTTACACTTCAATTTTAATATATTTTAAAAATATCATAATTTTATTTTTTGAAGGTGTTAGACTTCTGTTTTTGCATTTGTTCGATATTTTTAAAAAAATATAAATTTGTGATAGTTAGTCTTCAACTACGGAGTATTTTGAGTACGACATGAAAGTTGAGTATTTTGCATGAGTTACACTTCAATTTTAGCATTTTTGAAAAAAATATCAAAATTTTATTTTTTGAAGGTGTTAGACATTGGTTTTTGCATTTTTACGAAATTTTTGAAAAAATATAAATTTGTGTGGGTTAATCTTCAATTATAGAGTATTTTGAGTACGACATGAAAATTGAGTATTTTTCTTGTGTTACACTTCAATTTTAGAATTTTTTAAAAAAATATCATAATTTTATTTTTTGAAGGTGTTAGACTTCTGTTTTTGCATTTTTACGATATTTTTGAAAAAATTGAAATTTGTGTGTGTTAGTTATCAATTATGGACTATTTTGAGTACGACATGAAAATTGAGTATTTTCCTTGTTTTATACTTCAATTTTATCATTTTTTAAAAAAATATCATTATATTTATTTTTTGAAGGTGTAAGACTTCTGTTTTTGCATTTTTACAAAATATTTGAAAAAATATAAATTTGTGTGTGTTAGCCTTCAACTATGGAGTATTTTGAGTACGACATGAAAGTTGAGTATTTTGCATGTGTTACACTTCAATTTTAGCATTTTTTAAAAAAATATCAAAATTTTATTTCTTGAAGGTGTTAGACATTGGTTTTTGCATTTGTACGAAATTTTTGAAAAAATATAAATTTGTGTGTGTTAATCTTCAATTATAGAGTATTTTGAGTACGACATGAAAATTGAGTATTTTTCTTGTGTTACACTTCAATTTTAGAATTTTTTAAAAAAATATCATAATTTTATTTTTTGTAGGTGTTAGACTTCTGTTTTTGCATTTGTACGATATTTTTGAAAAAATATAAATTTGTGATAGTTAGTCATTAACTACGGAGTATTTTGAGTGCGACATGAAAGTTGAGTATTTTGCATGTGTTACACTTCAATTTTAGCATTTTTTTTAAAAATATCAAAATTTTTTTTTTTAAGGTGTTAGACATTGCTTTTTGCATTTTTACGAAATTTTTTGAAAAATATTAATTTGTGTGTGTTAATCTTCAATTATAGAGTATTTTGAGTACGACATGAAAATTTCGTATTTTGCTTGTGTTACACTTGAATTTTAGAACTTTTAAAAAAAAATATCATTATTTTATTTTTTAAAGGTGTAAGACTTCTGTTTTTGTATTTTTACAAAATTTTTGTATAAATATAAATTTGTGTGTTAGTCTTCAATTACGGAGTATTTAGAGTATGACATGAAAATTGAGTAATTTGCTTGTGTTACACTTCAATTTTAATATTTTTTTAAAATATCATAATTTTATTTTTTGAAGGTGTTAGACTTCTGTTTTTGCATTTGTACGATATTTTTGAAAAAATATAAATTTGTAATAGTTAGTCTTCAACTACGGAGTATTTTGAGTACGACAAGAAAATTGAGTATTTAGTTTGTGTTACACTTCAATTTTATCATTTTTTTAAAAAAATATCATAATTTTATTTTTTGAAGGTGTTAGACTTCTGTTTTTGCATTTTTAGGATATTTTTGAAAAAATTGAAACTTGTGTGTGTTAGTCCTCAATTACGGAGTATTAAGAGTATGACATAAAAATTGAGTAATTTGCTTGTGTTACACTTCAATTTTAATATTTTTTAAAAATATCATAATTTTATTTTTTGAAGTTGATAGACTTCTGTTTTTGCATCTGTACGATATTTTTGAAAAAATCTAAATTTGTGATAGTTAGTCTTCAACTACGGAGTATTTTGAGTACGACATGAAAGTTAAGTGTTTTGCATGTGTTACACTTCAATTTTAGCATTTTTTTAAAAAATATCAAAAATTTATTTTTTGAAGGTGTTAGACATTGGTTTTTGCATTTTTACGAAATTTTTGAAAAAATATAAATTTGATTGTGTTAATCTTCAATTATAGAGTATTTTGAGAACGACATGAAAATTTAGTATTTTTCTTGTGTTACACTTCCATTTTAATATTTTTAAAAAATATCATAATTTTATTTTTTGAAGGTGTTAGACTTTTGTTTTTGCATTTGTACGATATTTTTGAACAAATATAAATTTGTGATAGTTAGTCTTCAACTATGGAGAATTTTGAGTACGACATGAAAGTTGAGTATTTTGCATGTGTTACACTTCAAATTTAGCAGTTTTTAAAAAAATATCAAAATTTTATTTTTTGAAGGTGTTAGACATTGGTTTTTGCATTTTTACGAAATTTTTGAAAAAATATAAATTTGTGTGGATTAATCTTCAATTATATAGTATTTTGAGTACGACATGAAAATTGAGTATTTTTCTTGTGTTACACTTCAATTTTAGAATTTTTTAAAAAAATATCATAATTTTTTTTTTTGAATATGTTCGACTTCTGTTTTTGCATTTTTACGATATTTTTGAAAAAATTGAAATTTGTGTGTGTTAGTTATCAATTATGGACTATTTTGAGTATAACATGAAAATTGAGTATTTTTCTTGTTTTACACTTCAATTTTAGCATTTTTTTTAAAAATATCATAATTTTTATTTTTTGAAGGTGTAAGACTTCTGTTTTTGCATTTTTACAAAATATTTGAAAAAATATAAATATGTGTGTGTTAGTCTTCAATTATGGAGTATTTTGAGTACGACATGAAAGTTGAGTATTTTGCATGTGTTACACTTCAATTTTAGCATTTTTTAAAAAAATATCAAAATTTTATTTTTGTAAGGTGTTAGACATTGGTTTTTGCATTTTTACGAAATTTTTGAAAAAATATAAATTTGTGTGTGTTATTCTTCAATTATAGAGTATTTTGAGTACGACATGAAAATTGAGTATTTTTCTTGTGTTACACTTCAATTTTAGAATTTTTTAAAAAAATATCATAATTTTATTTTTTGAAGGTGTTAGACTTCTGTTTTTGCATTTGTACGATATTTTTGAAAAAATATAAATTTGTGATAGTTAGTCTTCAACTACGGAGTATTTTGAGTACGACATGAAAGTTGAGTATATTGCATGTGTTACACTTCAATTTTAGCATTTTTTAAAAAAATATCAAAATTTTATTTATTGAAGGTGTTAGACATTGGTTTTTGCATTTTTACGAAATTTTTTAAAAACTATAAATTTGTGTGTGTGAATCTTCAATTATAGAGTATTTTCAGTACGACATGAAAATTTCGTATTTTGCTTGTGTTACACTTCAATTTTAGAATTTTTTAAAAAAAATATCATAATTTTATTTTTTAAAGATGTAAGACTTCTGTTTTTGCATTTTTACAAAATTTTTGAAAAAATATAAATTTGTGTGTGTCAGTCTTCAATTATGGATTATTTAGAGTATGACATGACAATTGAGTAATTTGCTTGTGTTACACTTCAATTTTAATATTTTTTAAAAGTATCATAATTTTATTTTTTGAAGGTGTTAGACTTCTGTTTTTACATTTGTACGATATTTTTGAAAACATATAAATTTGTGATAGTTAGTCTTCAACTACGGAGTATTTTGAGTACGACAAGAAAATTGAGTATTTAGTTTGTGTTACACTTCAATTTTGTCATTTTTAAAAAAAAATATCATAATTTTATTATTTGAAGATGTTAGACTTCTGTTTTTGTATTTTTAGGATATTTTTGAAAAAATTGAAATATGGGTGTGTTAGTCTTCAATTACGGAGTATTAAGAGTATGACATAAAAATTGAGTAATTTGCTTGTGTTACACTTCAATTTTAATATTTTTTAAAAATATCATAATTTTATTTTTTGAAGTTGTTAGACTTCTATTTTTGCATTTGTACGATATTTTTGAAAAAATCTAAATTTGTGATAGTTAGTCTTCAACTACGGAGTATTTTGAGTACGACATGAAAGTTGAGTATTTTGCATGTGTTGCACTTCAATTTTAGCATTTTTTAAAAAAAATATCATCATTTTCTTTTTTGAAGGTGTATGACTTCTGTTTTTACATTTTTATAAAGTTTTTGAAAAAATATAAATTTGTGTGTGTTAGTCTGCAATTACGGAGTATTTAGAGTATATCATGAAAATTGAGTAATTTGGTTTTGTTACACTTCCATTTTAATATTTTTTAAAAATATCATAATTTTATTTTTTGAAGGTGTTAGACTTCTGTTTTTGCATTTGTACGATATTTTTGAACAAATATAAATTTGTGATAGTTAGTCTTCAACTACGGAGTATTTTGAGTACGACATGAATGTTGAGTATTTTGCATGTGTTACACTTCAATTTTAGCATTTTTTTAAAAAATATCAAAATTTTATTTTTTGAAGGCGTTAGACATTGGTTTTTGCATTTTTACGAAATTTTTGAAAAAATATAAATTTGTGTGTGTTAATCTTCGATTATAGAGTATTTTGAGTACGACATGAAAATTTAGTATTTTTCTTGTGTTAAACTTCAATTTTAGAATTTTTTAAAAAAATATCATAATTTTATTATTTGAAGGTGT
The DNA here is from genome assembly GCA_946800325.1 of Luzula sylvatica. Classification (NCBI taxonomy): domain Eukaryota; kingdom Viridiplantae; phylum Streptophyta; class Magnoliopsida; order Poales; family Juncaceae; genus Luzula; species Luzula sylvatica. Next base: position 68,470,545 of record OX326956.1, on the reverse strand, counting down.
TCTTCTGTTATTAAATTTTTATGATATTTTTCAAAAAATTGAAATTTGTGTGTGTTAGTTATCAATTATGGAGTATTTTGAGTACGACATGAAAATTGAGTATTTTGCTTGTGTTACACTTCAATTTTAGCATTTTTTTAAAAAATATCATAATTTTATTTTTTGAAGGTGTTACACATCGGTTTTTGCATTTTTACGAAATTTTTGAAAAAATATAAATTTGTGTGTGTTAATCTTCCATTATAGAGTATTTTTAGTACGTCATGAAAATTGAGTATTTTGCTTGTGTTGCACTTCAATTTTAGCATTTCTTTAAAAAAATATCAAAATTTTATTTTTTGAAGGTGTTAGACATTGGTTTTTGCATTTTTACGAAATTTTTGAAAAAATATAAATTTGTGTGGGTTAATCTTCAATTATAGAGTATTTTGAGTAAGACATGAAAATTGAGTATTTTTCTTGTGTTACACTTCAATTTTAGAATTTTTTTAAAAAATATCATAATTTTCTTTTTTGAAGGTGTTAGACTTCTGTTTTTGAATTTTTACGATATTTTTGAAAAAATTGAAATTTGTGTGTGTTAGTTATCAATTATGGACTATTTTGAGTACGACATGAAAATTGTGTATTTTCCTTGTTTTACACTTCCATTTTAGCATTTTTTAAAAAAATATCAAAATTTTATTTTTGAAGGTGTTAGACATTGGTTTTTACATTTTTACGAAATTTTTGAAAAAATATAAATTTGTGTGTGTTAATCTTCAATTATAGAGTATTTTGAGTACGACATGAAAATCGAGTATTTTTCTTGTGTTACACTTCAATTTTAGAATTTTTCAAAAAAATATCATAATTTTATTTTTTGAAGGTGTTAGACTTCTGTTTTTGCATTTGTACGATATTTTTGAAAAAATATAAATTTGTGTGTGTTAATCTTCAATTATAGAGTATTTTGAGTACGACATGAAAATTTAGTATTTTTCTTGTGTTACACTTCATTTTAGAATTTTTTTAAAAAATATCATAATTTTATTTTTTGAAGGTGTTAGACTTCTGTTATTGCATTTTTACGATATTTTTGAAAAAATTGAAATTTGTGTGTTTTAGTTATCAATTATGGAGTATTTTGAGTACGACATGAAAATTGAGTATTTTGCTTGTGTTACACTTCAATTTTAGCATTTTTTTAAAAAATATCATAATTTTATTTTTTGAAGGTGTTACACATCGGTTTTTGCATTTTTACGAAATTTTTGAAAAAAAATAAATTTGTGTGTGTTAATCTTCCATTATAGAGTATTTTTAGTACGCCATGAAAATTGAGTATTTTGCTTGTGTTACACTTCAATTTTTCCATTTTTTTAAAAAAATATCATAATTTTATTTTTTGAAGGTGTATGACTTCTGTTTATGCATTTTTATAAAATGTTTGAAAAAATATAAATTTGTGTGTGTTAGTCTTCAATTACGGAGTATTTAGAGTATGACATGAAAATTTAGTAATTTGCTTTTGTTACACTTCCATTTTAATATTTTTTTAAAATATCATAATTTTATTTTTTTAAGGTGTTAGGCTTCTGTTTTTGCATTTGTACGATATTTTTGAACAAATATAAATTTGTGATAGTAAGTCTTCAACTACGCAGTATTTTGAGTACGACATGAAAGTTGAGTATTTTGCATGTGTTACACTTCAATTTTAGCCTTTTTTAAAAAAATATCAAAATTTTATTTTTTGAAGGTGTTAGACATTGGTTTTTGCATTTTTACGAAATTTTTGAAAAAATATAAATTTGTGTGGGTTAATCTTCAAATATAGAGTATTTTGAGTACAACATGAAAATTGAGTATTTTTCTTGTGTTACACTTCAATTTTAGAATTTTTTAAAAAAATATCATAATTTTATTTTTTGAAGGTGTTAGACTTCTGTTTTTGCATTTTTACGATATTTTTGAAAAAATTGAAATTTGTGTGTGTTAGTTATCAATTATGGACTATTTTGAGTACGACATGAAAATTGAGTATTTTCCTTGTTTTACACTTCAATTTTAGCATTTTTTAAAAAAATATCATAATTTTTATTTTTTGAAGGTGTAAGACTTCTGTTTTTGCATTTTTACAAAATATTTGAAAAAATATAAATTTGTGTGTGGTAGTCTTCAACTATGGATTATTTTGAGTACGACATGAAAGTTGAGTATTTTGCATGTGTTACACTTCAATTTTAGCATTTTTTAAAAAAATATCAAAATTTTATTTTTAGAAGGTGTTAGACATTGGTTTTTGCATTTTTACGAAATTTTTGAAAAAATATAAATTTGTGTGTGTTAATCTTCAATTATAGAGTATTTTGAGTACGATATGAAAATTTAGTATTTTTCTTGTGTTACACTTCAATTTTAGGATTTTTAAAAAAAATATCATAATTTTATTTTTTGAAGGTGTAAGACTTCTGTTTTTGCATTTTTACAAAATATTTGAAAAAATATAAATTTGTGTGTGGTAGTCTTCAACTATGGAGTATTTTGAGTACGACATGAAAGTTGAGTATTTTGCATGTGTTACACTTCAATTTTAGCATTTTTTAAAAAAATATCAAAATTTTATTTTTAGAAGGTGTTAGACATTGGTTTTTGCATTTTTACGAAATTTTTGAAAAAATATAAATTTGTGTGTGTTAATCTTCAATTATAGAGTATTTTGAGTACGACATGAAAGTTGAGTATTTTGCATGTGTTACACTTCAATTTTAGCCTTTTTTAAAAAAATATCAAAATTTTATTTTTTGAAGGTGTTAGACATTGGTTTTTGCATTTTTACGAAATTTTTGAAAAAATATAAATTTGTGTGGGTTAATCTTCAAATATAGAGTATTTTGAGTACAACATGAAAATTGAGTATTTTTCTTGTGTTCCACTTCAATTTTAGAATTTTTTAAAAAAATATCATAATTTTATTTTTTGAAGGTGTTAGACTTCTGTTTTTGCATTTTTACAAAATATTTGAAAAAATATAAATTTGTGTGTGGTAGTCTTCAACTATGGAGTATTTTGAGTACGACATGAAAGTTGAGTATTTTGCATGTGTTACACTTCAATTTTAGCATTTTTTAAAAAAATATCAAAATTTTATTTTTAGAAGGTGTTAGACATTGGTTTTTGCATTTTTACGAAATTTTTGAAAAAATATAAATTTGTGTGTGTTAATCTTCAATTATAGAGTATTTTGAGTACGATATGAAAATTTAGTATTTTTCTTGTGTTACACTTCAATTTTAGCAATTTTTTAAAAAAATATCATAATTTTATTTTTTGAAGGTGTATGACTTCTGTTTTTGCATTTTTATAAAATTTTTGAAAAAATATAAATTTGTGTGTGTTAGTCTTCAATTACGGAGTACTTAGAGTATGACATGAAAATTGAGTAATTTGCTTTTGTTACACTTCAATTTTAATATTTTTTAAAAATATCATAATTTTATTTTTTGAAGGTGTTAGACTTCTGTTTTTGCATTTGTACGATATTTTTGAACAAATATAAATTTGTGATAGTTAGTCTTCAACTACGGAGTATTTTGAGTACGACATGAAAGTTGAGTATTTTGCATGTGTTACACTTCAATTTTAGCATTTTTTTAAAAAATATCAAAATTTTATTTTTTGAAGGTGTTAGACATTGGTTTTTGCATTTTTACGAAATTTTTGAAAAAATAAAAATTTGTGTGTGTTAATCTTCAATTATAGAGTATTTTGAGTACGACATGAAAATTTAGTATTTTTCTTGTGTTACACTTCAATTTTAGAATTTTTTAAAAAAATATCATAATTTTATTTTTTGAAGGTGTTAGACTTCTGTTATTGCATTTTTACGATATTTTTGAAAAAATTGAAATTTGTCTGTGTTAGTTATCAATTATGGAGTATTTTGAGTACGACATGAAAATTGAGTATTTTGCTTGTGTTACACTTCAATTTTAGCATTTTTTAAAAAAATATCATAATTTTATTTTTTGAAGGTGTTAGACTTCTGTTTTTGCATTTGTACGATATTTTTGAACAAATATAAATTTGTGATAGTTAGTCTTCAACTACGGAGTATTTTGAGTACGACATGAAAGTTGAGTATTTTGCATGTGTTACACTTCAATTTTAGCATTTTTTTAAAAAATATCAAAATTTTATTTTTTGAAGGTGTTAGACATTCGTTTTTGCATTACGAAATTTTTGAAAAAATATAAATTTGTGTGTGTTAATCTTCAATTATAGAGTATTTTGAGTACGACATGAAAATTTAGTATTTTTCTTGTGTTACACTTCAATTTTAGAATTTTTTAAAAAAATATCATAATTTTATTTTTTGAAGGTGTTAGACTTCTGTTATTGCATTTTTACGATATTTTTGAAAAAAATGAAATTTGTCTGTGTTAGTTATCAATTATGGAGTATTTTGAGTACGACATGAAAATTGAGTATTTTGCTTGTGTTACACTTCAATTTTAGCATTTTTTTAAAAAATATCATAATTTTATTTTTTGAAGGTGTTACACATCGGTTTTTGCATTTTTACGAAATTTTTGAAAAAATATAAATTTGTGTGTGTTAATCTTCCATTATAGAGTATTTTTAGTACGACATGAAAATTGAGTATTTTGCTTGTGTTACACTTCAATTTTAGCATTTTTTTAAAAAAATATCATAATTTTATTTTTTGAAGGTGTATGACTTCTGTTTATGCATTTTTATAAAATTTTTGAAAAAATATAAATTTGTGTGTGTTAGTCTTCAATTACGGAGTATTTAGAGTATGACATGAAAATTGAGTAATTTGCTTTTGTTACACTTCCATTTTAATATTTTTTTAAATTATCATAATTATATTTTTTGAAGGTGTTAGACTTCTGTTTTTGCATTTGTACGATATTTTAGAACAAATATAAATTTGTGATAGTTAGTCTTCAACTACGGAGTATTTTGAGTACGACATGAAAGTTGAGTATTTTGCATGTGTTTACACTTCAATTTTAGCACTTTGTAAAAAAATATCAAAATTTTATTTTTTGAAGGTGTTAGACATTGGTTTTTGCATTTTTACGGAATTTTTGAAAAAATATAAATTTGTGTGGGTTAATCTTCAATTATAGAGTATTTTGAGTACGACATGAAAATTGAGTATTTTTCTTGTGTTAAACTTCAATTTTAGAATTTTTTAAAAAAATATCATAATTTTGTTTTTTTAAGGTGTTAGACTTCTGTTTTTGCATTTTTACAAAATATTTGAAAAAATATAAATTTGTGTGTGTTAGTCTTCAACTATGGAGTAATTTGAGTACGACATGAAAGTTGAGTATTTTGCATGTTTTACACTTCAATTTTAGCATTTTTTTTAAAAATATCATAATTTTTATTTTTTGAAGGTGTTAGACATTGGTTTATGCATTTTTACGAAATTTTTGAAAAAATATAAATTTGTGTGTGTTAATCATCAATTATAGAGTATTTTGAGTACGACATGAAAATTTAGTAATTTTCTTGTGTTACACTTCAATTTTTGAATTTTTTTAAAAAATATCATAATTTTATTTTGTGAAGGTGTTAGACTTCTGTTTTTGCATTTTTACGATATTTTTGAAAAAATTGAAATTTGCGTGTGTTAGTTATCAATTATGGAGTATTTTGAGTACGACATGAAAATTGATTATTTTGCTTGTGTTACACTTCAATTTTAGCATATTTTTAAAAAATATCATAATTTTATTTTATGACGGTGTTACACATCGGTTTTTGCATTTTTACGAAATTTTTGAAAAAATATAAATTTGTGTTTGTTAATCTTCCATTATAGAGTATTTTTAGTACGACATGAAAATTGAGTATTTTGCTTGTGTTACACTTAAATTTTAGCATTTTTTAAAAAAAATATCATAATTTTAATTTTTGAAGGTGTATGACTTCTGTTTTTGCATTTTTATAAAATTTTTGAAAAAATATAAATTTGTGTGTGTTAGTCTTCAATTGCGGAGTATTTTGAGTATGACATGAAAATTGAGTAATTTGCTTTTGTTACACATCCATTTTAATATTTTTTAAAAATATCATAATTTTATTTTTTGAAGGTGTCAGACTTCTGTTTTTGCATTTGTACGATATTTTTTAACAAATATAAATTTGTGATAGTTAGTCTTCAACTACGGAGTATTTTGAGTACGACATGAAAGTTGAGTATTTTGCATGTGTTACACTTCAATTTTAGCATTTTTTTAAAAAATATCAAAATTTTATTTTTTGAAGGTGTTAGACATTGGTTTTTGCATTTTTACGAAATTTTTGAAAAAATATAAATTTGTGTGTGTTAATCTTCAATTATAGAGTATTTTGAGTACGACATGAAAATTTAGTATTTTTCTTGTGTTACACTTCAATTTTAGAATTTTTTAAAAAAATATCTTAATTTTATTTTTTGAAGGTGTTAGACTTCTGTTATTGCATTTTTACGATTTTTATGAAAAAATTGAAATTTGTGTGTGTTAGTTATCAATTATGGAGTATTTTGAGTATGACATCAAACTTGAGTATTTTGCTTGTGTTACACTTCAATTTTAGCATTTTTTTAAAAAATGTCATAATTTTATTTTTTGAAGGTGTTACACATCGGTATTTGCATTTTTACGAAATTTTTAAAAAAAATATAAATTGGTGTGTGTTAATCTTCCATTATAGAGTATTTTTAGTACGACATGAAAATTGAGTATTTTTCTTGTGTTACACTTCAATTTTAGCATTTTTTTAAAAAACTATCATAATTTTAATTTTTGAAGGTGTATTACTTCTGTTTATGCATTTTTATAAAATTTTTGAAAAAATATAAATTTGTGTGTGTTAGTCTTCAATTACGGAGTATTTAGAGTATGACATGAAAATTGAATAATTTGCTTTTGTTACACTTCCATTTTAATATTTTTTAAAAATATCATAATTTTATTTTTTGAAGGTGTTAGACTTCTGTTTTTGCATTTGTACGATATTTTTGAACAAATATAAATTTGTGATAGTTAGTCTTCAACTACGGAGTATTTTGAGTACGACATGAAAGTTGAGTATTTTACATGTGTTACACTTCAATTTTAACATTTTTTAAAAAAATATCAAAATTTTATTTTTTGAAGGTGTTAGACATTGGTTTTTGCATTTTTACGAAAATTTTGAAAAAATATAAATTTGTGTCGGTTAATCTTCAATTATAGAGTATTTTGAGTACGACATGAAAATTTAGTATTTTGCTTGTGTTACACTTCAATTTTAGAATTTTTTTAAAAAAATATCATAATTTTATTTTTTTAAGGTGTAGGACTTCTGTTTTTGCATTTTTACAAAATTTTTGAAAAAATTTAAATTTGTGTGTGGTTGTCTTCAATTTGTGAGTATTTTGAGTACGACAAGAAAATTGAGTATTTAGTTTGTGTTACACTTCAATTTTATCATTTTTTAAAAAAAATATCATAATTTTATTTTTTGAAGGTGTTAGACTTCTGTTTTTGCATTTTGACGATATTTTTGAAAAAATTGAAATGTGTGTGTGTTAGTTATCAATTATGGACTATTTTGAGTACGACATGAAAATTGAGTATTTTCCTTGTTTTACACTTCAATTTTAGCATTTTTTTTAAAAATATCATAATTTTTATTTTTTGAAGGTGTAAGACTTCTGTTTTTGCATTTTTACAAAATATTTGAAAAAATATAAATTTGTGTGTGTTAGTCTTCAACTATGGAGTATTTTGAGTACGACATGAAAGTTGAGTATTTTGCATGTGTTACACTTCAATTTTAGCATTTTTTAAAAAAATATCAAAATTTTATTTTTTGAAGGTGTTAGACATTGGTTTTTGCATTTTTACGAAATTTTTGAAAAAATATAAATTTGTGTGTGTTAATCTTCAATTATAGAGTATTTTGAGTACGACATGAAAATTTAGTATTTTTCTTGTGTTACGCTTCAATTTTAGAATTTTTTTAAAAAATAACATAATTTTATTTTTTTAAGGTGATAGACTTCAGTTTTTACATTTTTACGATATTTTTGAAAAAATTGAAATTTGTGTGTGTTAGTTATCAATTGTGGAGTATTTTAAGTACGACATGAAAATTGAGTATTTTGCTTGTGTTACACTTCAATTTTAGCATATTTTTAAAAAAGATCATAATTTTAGTTTTTGAAGGTGTTACACATCGGATTTTGCATTTTTACGAAATTTTTGAAAAAATATAAATTTGTGTGTGTTAATCTTCCATTATAGAGTATTTTTAGTACGACATGAAAATTGAGTATTTTGCTCGTGTTACACTTCGATTTTAGCATTTTTTTAAAAAAATATCATAATTTTATTTTTTGAAGGTGTATGACTTCTGTTTTTGCATTTTTATAAAATTTTTGAAAAAATATAAATTTGTGTGTGTTAGTCTTCAATTACGGAGTATTTAGAGTATGACATGAAAATTGAGTAATTTGCTTTTGTTACACTTCCATTTTAATATTTTTTAAAAATATCATAATTTTATTTTTTGAAGGTGTTAGACTTCTGTTTTTGCATTTGTACGATATTTTTGAACAAATATAAATTTGTGATAGTTAGTCTTCAACTACGGAGTATTTTGAGTACGACATGAAAGTTGAGTATTTTGCATGTGTTACACTTCAATTTTAGCATTTTTTAAAAAAAATCCAAATTTTATTTTTTCAAGGTGTTAGACAATGGTTTTTGCATTTTTACGAAATTTTTGAAAAAATATAAATTTGTGTGTGTTAATCTTCAATTATAGAGTATTTTGAGTACGACATGAAAATTTAGTATTTTGCTTGTGTTACACTTCTATTTTAGAATTTTTATAAAAAAATATCATAATTTTATTTTTTGAAGGTGTAGGACTTCTGTTTTTGCATTTTTACAAAATTTTTGAAAAAATTTAAATTTGTGTGTGGTTGTCTTAAATTTGTGAGTATTTTGAGTACGACAAGAAAATTGAGTATTTAGTTTGTGTTACACTTCAATTTTATCATTTTTCAAAAAAAATATCATAATTTTATTTTTTGAAGGTGTTAGACTTCTGTTTTTGCATTTTTAGGATATTTTTGAAAAAATTGAAATTTGGGTGTGTTAGTCTTCAATTACGGAGTATTAAGAGTATGACATAAAAATTGAGTAATTTGCTTGTGTTACACTTCAATTTTAATATTTTTTAAAAATATCATAATTTTATTTTTTGAAGTTGTTAGACTTCTGTTTTTGCATTTGTACGATATTTTTGAAAAAATCTAAATTTGTGATAGTTAGTCTTCAACTACGGAGTATTTTGAGTACGACATGAAAGTTGAGTATTTTGCATGTGTTACACTTCAATTTTAGCATTTTTTTAAAAAATATCAAAATTTTATTTTTTGAAGGTGTTAGACATTGGTTTTTGCATTTTTACGAAATTTTTGAAAAAATATAAATTTGTGTGGGTTAATCTTCAATTATAGAGTATTTAGAGTACGACATGAAAATTTAGTATTTTGCTTGTGTTACACTTCAATTTTAGAATTTTTAAAAAAAAATATCATAATTTTATGTTTTGAAGGTGTAAGACTTCTTTTTTTGCATTTTTACAAAATTTTTGAAAAAATTTAAATTTGTGTGTGGTTTTCTTCAATTTTGGAGTATTTTGAGTACGACAAGAAAATTGAGTATTTAGTTTGTGTTACACTTCAATTTTAACATTTTTTTAAAAAAATATCATAATTTTATTTTTTGAAGGTGTTAGACTTCTGTTTTTGCATTTTTAGGATATTTTTGAAAAAATTGAAATTTGTGTGTGTTAGTCTTCAATTACGGAGTATTTAGAGTATGACATAAAAATTGAGTAATTTGCTTGTGTTACACTTCAATTTTAATATTTTTGAAAAATATCATAATTTTATTTTTTGAAGGTGTTAGACTTCTGTTTTTGCATTTATACGATATTTTTGAAAAAATCTAAATTTGTGATAGTTAGTCTTTATCTACGGAGTATTTTGAGTAAGACATGAAAGTTGAGTATTTTGCATGTGTTACACTTCAATTTTAGCATTTTTTTAAAAATATCAAAATTTTATTTTTTGAAGGTGTTAGACATTGGTTTTTGCATTTTTACGAAATTTTTTTAAAAATATAAATTTGTGTGTGTTAATCTTCAATTATAGAGTATTTCGAGTACGACATGAAAATTGAGTATTTTTCTTGTGTTACACTTCAATTTTAGAATTTTTTAAAAAAATATCATAATTTTATTTTTTGAAGGTGTTAGACTTCTGTTTTTGCATTTTTACGATATTTTTGAAAAAATTGAAATTTGTGTGTGTTAGTTATCAATTAAGGACTATTTTGAGTACGACAAGAAAATTGAGTATTTAGTTTGTGTTACACTTCAATTTTATCATTTTTTAAAAAAAATATCATAATTTTATTTTTTGAAGGTGTTAGACTTCTGTTTTTGCATTTTGACGATATTTTTGAAAAAATTGAAATGTGTGTGTGTTAGTTATCAATTATGGACTATTTTGAGTACGACATGAAAATTGAGTATTTTCCTTGTTTTACACTTCAATTTTAGCATTTTTTTAAAAAATATCATAATTTTTATTTTTTGAAGGTGTAAGACTTCTGTTTTTGCATTTTTACAAAATATTTGAAAAAATATAAATTTGTGTGTGTTAGTCTTCAACTATGGAGTATTTTGAGTACGACATGAAAGTTGAGTATTTTGCATGTGTTACACTTCAATTTTAGCATTTTTTAAAAAAATATCAAAATTTTATTTTTTGAAGGTGTTAGACATTGGTTTTTGCATTTTTACGAAATTTTTGAAAAAATATAAATTTGTGTGTGTTAATCTTCAATTATAGAGTATTTTGAGTACGACATGAAAATTTAGTATTTTTCTTGTGTTACGCTTCAATTTTAGAATTTTTTTAAAAAATAACATAATTTTATTTTTTTAAGGTGATAGACTTCAGTTTTTACATTTTTACGATATTTTTGAAAAAATTGAAATTTGTGTGTGTTAGTTATCAATTGTGGAGTATTTTAAGTACGACATGAAAATTGAGTATTTTGCTTGTGTTACACTTCAATTTTAGCATATTTTTAAAAAAGATCATAATTTTAGTTTTTGAAGGTGTTACACATCGGATTTTGCATTTTTACGAAATTTTTGAAAAAATATAAATTTGTGTGTGTTAATCTTCCATTATAGAGTATTTTTAGTACGACATGAAAATTGAGTATTTTGCTCGTGTTACACTTCGATTTTAGCATTTTTTTAAAAAAATATCATAATTTTATTTTTTGAAGGTGTATGACTTCTGTTTTTGCATTTTTATAAAATTTTTGAAAAAATATAAATTTGTGTGTGTTAGTCTTCAATTACGGAGTATTTAGAGTATGACATGAAAATTGAGTAATTTGCTTTTGTTACACTTCCATTTTAATATTTTTTAAAAATATCATAATTTTATTTTTTGAAGGTGTTAGACTTCTGTTTTTGCATTTGTACGATATTTTTGAACAAATATAAATTTGTGATAGTTAGTCTTCAACTACGGAGTATTTTGAGTACGACATGAAAGTTGAGTATTTTGCATGTGTTACACTTCAATTTTAGCATTTTTTAAAAAAAATCCAAATTTTATTTTTTCAAGGTGTTAGACAATGGTTTTTGCATTTTTACGAAATTTTTGAAAAAATATAAATTTGTGTGTGTTAATCTTCAATTATAGAGTATTTTGAGTACGACATGAAAATTTAGTATTTTGCTTGTGTTACACTTCTATTTTAGAATTTTTATAAAAAAATATCATAATTTTATTTTTTGAAGGTGTAGGACTTCTGTTTTTGCATTTTTACAAAATTTTTGAAAAAATTTAAATTTGTGTGTGGTTGTCTTAAATTTGTGAGTATTTTGAGTACGACAAGAAAATTGAGTATTTAGTTTGTGTTACACTTCAATTTTATCATTTTTCAAAAAAAATATCATAATTTTATTTTTTGAAGGTGTTAGACTTCTGTTTTTGCATTTTTAGGATATTTTTGAAAAAATTGAAATTTGTGTGTGTTAGTCTTCAATTACGGAGTATTAAGAGTATGACATAAAAATTGAGTAATTTGCTTGTGTTACACTTCAATTTTAATATTTTTTAAAAATATCATAATTTTATTTTTTGAAGTTGTTAGACTTCTGTTTTTGCATTTGTACGATATTTTTGAAAAAATCTAAATTTGTGATAGTTAGTCTTCAACTACGGAGTATTTTGAGTACGACATGAAAGTTGAGTATTTTGCATGTGTTACACTTCAATTTTAGCATTTTTTTAAAAAATATCAAAATTTTATTTTTTGAATGTGTTAGACATTGGTTTTTGCATTTTTACGAAATTTTTGAAAAAATATAAATTTGTGTGTGTTAATGTTCAATTATAGAGTATTTTGAGTACGACATGAAAATTTAGTATTTTTCTTGTGGTACACTTCAATTTTAGAATTTTTTAAAAAAATATCATAATTTTATTTTTTGAAGGTGTTAGACTTCTGTTTTTGCATTTTTACGATATTTTTGAAAAAATTTAAATTTTGTGTGTCAGTCTTCAATTACGGAGTATGTAGAGTATGACATGAAAATTGAGTAATTTGCTTGTGTTACACTTCAATTTTAATATTTTTTAAAAATATCATAATTTTATTTTTTGAAGGTGTTAGACTACTGTTTTTACATTTGTACGATATTTTTGAAAAAATATAAATTTGTGATAGTTAGTCTTCAACTACGGAGTATTTTGAGTACGACATGAAAGTTGAGTATTTTGCATGTGTTACACTTCAATTTTAGCATTTTTTTAAAAAATATCAAAATTTTATTTTTTGAAGGTGTTAGACATTGGTTTTTGCATTTTTACGAAATTTTTGAAAAAATATAAATTTGTGTGGGTTAATCTTCAATTATAGAGTATTTAGAGTACGACATGAAAATTTAGTATTTTGCTTGTGTTACACTTCAATTTTAGAATTTTTAAAAAAAAATATCATAATTTTATGTTTTGAAGGTGTAAGACTTCTTTTTTTGCATTTTTACAAAATTTTTGAAAAAATTTAAATTTGTGTGTGGTTTTCTTCAATTTTGGAGTATTTTGAGTACGACAAGAAAATTGAGTATTTAGTTTGTGTTACACTTCAATTTTAACATTTTTTTAAAAAAATATCATAATTTTATTTTTTGAAGGTGTTAGACTTCTGTTTTTGCATTTTTAGGATATTTTTGAAAAAATTGAAATTTGTGTGTGTTAGTCTTCAATTACGGAGTATTTAGAGTATGACATAAAAATTGAGTAATTTGCTTGTGTTACACTTCAATTTTAATATTTTTGAAAAATATCATAATTTTATTTTTTGAAGGTGTTAGACTTCTGTTTTTGCATTTATACGATATTTTTGAAAAAATCTAAATTTGTGATAGTTAGTCTTTATCTACGGAGTATTTTGAGTAAGACATGAAAGTTGAGTATTTTGCATGTGTTACACTTCAATTTTAGCATTTTTTTAAAAATATCAAAATTTTATTTTTTGAAGGTGTTAGACATTGGTTTTTGCATTTTTACGAAATTTTTTTAAAAATATAAATTTGTGTGTGTTAATCTTCAATTATAGAGTATTTCGAGTACGACATGAAAATTGAGTATTTTTCTTGTGTTACACTTCAATTTTAGAATTTTTTAAAAAAATATCATAATTTTATTTTTTGAAGGTGTTAGACTTCTGTTTTTGCATTTTTACGATATTTTTGAAAAAATTGAAATTTGTGTGTGTTAGTTATCAATTAAGGACTATTTTGAGTACGACAAGAAAATTGAGTATTTAGTTTGTGTTACACTTCAATTTTATCATTTTTTAAAAAAAATATCATAATTTTATTTTTTGAAGGTGTTAGACTTCTGTTTTTGCATTTTGACGATATTTTTGAAAAAATTGAAATGTGTGTGTGTTAGTTATCAATTATGGACTATTTTGAGTACGACATGAAAATTGAGTATTTTCCTTGTTTTACACTTCAATTTTAGCATTTTTTTAAAAAATATCATAATTTTTATTTTTTGAAGGTGTAAGACTTCTGTTTTTGCATTTTTACAAAATATTTGAAAAAATATAAATTTGTGTGTGTTAGTCTTCAACTATGGAGTATTTTGAGTACGACATGAAAGTTGAGTATTTTGCATGTGTTACACTTCAATTTTAGCATTTTTTAAAAAAATATCAAAATTTTATTTTTTGAAGGTGTTAGACATTGGTTTTTGCATTTTTACGAAATTTTTGAAAAAATATAAATTTGTGTGTGTTAATCTTCAATTATAGAGTATTTTGAGTACGACATGAAAATTTAGTATTTTTCTTGTGTTACGCTTCAATTTTAGAATTTTTTTAAAAAATAACATAATTTTATTTTTTTAAGGTGATAGACTTCAGTTTTTACATTTTTACGATATTTTTGAAAAAATTGAAATTTGTGTGTGTTAGTTATCAATTGTGGAGTATTTTAAGTACGACATGAAAATTGAGTATTTTGCTTGTGTTACACTTCAATTTTAGCATATTTTTAAAAAAGATCATAATTTTAGTTTTTGAAGGTGTTACACATCGGATTTTGCATTTTTACGAAATTTTTGAAAAAATATAAATTTGTGTGTGTTAATCTTCCATTATAGAGTATTTTTAGTACGACATGAAAATTGAGTATTTTGCTCGTGTTACACTTCGATTTTAGCATTTTTTTAAAAAAATATCATAATTTTATTTTTTGAAGGTGTATGACTTCTGTTTTTGCATTTTTATAAAATTTTTGAAAAAATATAAATTTGTGTGTGTTAGTCTTCAATTACGGAGTATTTAGAGTATGACATGAAAATTGAGTAATTTGCTTTTGTTACACTTCCATTTTAATATTTTTTAAAAATATCATAATTTTATTTTTTGAAGGTGTTAGACTTCTGTTTTTGCATTTGTACGATATTTTTGAACAAATATAAATTTGTGATAGTTAGTCTTCAACTACGGAGTATTTTGAGTACGACATGAAAGTTGAGTATTTTGCATGTGTTACACTTCAATTTTAGCATTTTTTAAAAAAAATCCAAATTTTATTTTTTCAAGGTGATAGACAATGGTTTTTGCATTTTTACGAAATTTTTGAAAAAATATAAATTTGTGTGTGTTAATCTTCAATTATAGAGTATTTTGAGTACGACATGAAAATTTAGTATTTTGCTTGTGTTACACTTCTATTTTAGAATTTTTATAAAAAAATATCATAATTTTATTTTTTGAAGGTGTAGGACTTCTGTTTTTGCATTTTTACAAAATTTTTGAAAAAATTTAAATTTGTGTGTGGTTGTCTTAAATTTGTGAGTATTTTGAGTATGACAAGAAAATTGAGTATTTAGTTTGTGTTACACTTCAATTTTATCATTTTTCAAAAAAAATATCATAATTTTATTTTTTGAAGGTGTTAGACTTCTGTTTTTGCATTTTTAGGATATTTTTGAAAAAATTGAAATTTGTGTGTGTTAGTCTTCAATTACGGAGTATTAAGAGTATGACATAAAAATTGAGTAATTTGCTTGTGTTACACTTCAATTTTAATATTTTTTAAAAATATCATAATTTTATTTTTTGAAGTTGTTAGACTTCTGTTTTTGCATTTGTACGATATTTTTGAAAAAATCTAAATTTGTGATAGTTAGTCTTCAACTACGGAGTATTTTGAGTACGACATGAAAGTTGAGTATTTTGCATGTGTTACACTTCAATTTTAGCATTTTTTTAAAAAATATCAAAATTTTATTTTTTGAATGTGTTAGACATTGGTTTTTGCATTTTTACGAAATTTTTGAAAAAATATAAATTTGTGTGTGTTAATGTTCAATTATAGAGTATTTTGAGTACGACATGAAAATTTAGTATTTTTCTTGTGGTACACTTCAATTTTAGAATTTTTTAAAAAAATATCATAATTTTATTTTTTGAAGGTGTTAGACTTCTGTTTTTGCATTTTTACGATATTTTTGAAAAAATTTAAATTTTGTGTGTCAGTCTTCAATTACGGAGTATGTAGAGTATGACATGAAAATTGAGTAATTTGCTTGTGTTACACTTCAATTTTAATATTTTTTAAAAATATCATAATTTTATTTTTTGAAGGTGTTAGACTACTGTTTTTACATTTGTACGATATTTTTGAAAAAATATAAATTTGTGATAGTTAGTCTTCAACTACGGAGTATTTTGAGTACGACATGAAAGTTGAGTATTTTGCATGTGTTACACTTCAATTTTAGCATTTTTTTAAAAAATATCAAAATTTTATTTTTTGAAGGTGTTAGACATTGGTTTTTGCATTTTTACGAAATTTTTGAAAAAATATAAATTTGTGTGGGTTAATCTTCAATTATAGAGTATTTAGAGTACGACATGAAAATTTAGTATTTTGCTTGTGTTACACTTCAATTTTAGAATTTTTAAAAAAAAATATCATAATTTTATGTTTTGAAGGTGTAAGACTTCTTTTTTTGCATTTTTACAAAATTTTTGAAAAAATTTAAATTTGTGTGTGGTTTTCTTCAATTTTGGAGTATTTTGAGTACGACAAGAAAATTGAGTATTTAGTTTGTGTTACACTTCAATTTTAACATTTTTTTAAAAAAATATCATAATTTTATTTTTTGAAGGTGTTAGACTTCTGTTTTTGCATTTTTAGGATATTTTTGAAAAAATTGAAATTTGTGTGTGTTAGTCTTCAATTACGGAGTATTTAGAGTATGACATAAAAATTGAGTAATTTGCTTGTGTTACACTTCAATTTTAATATTTTTGAAAAATATCATAATTTTATTTTTTGAAGGTGTTAGACTTCTGTTTTTGCATTTATACGATATTTTTGAAAAAATCTAAATTTGTGATAGTTAGTCTTTATCTACGGAGTATTTTGAGTAAGACATGAAAGTTGAGTATTTTGCATGTGTTACACTTCAATTTTAGCATTTTTTTAAAAATATCAAAATTTTATTTTTTGAAGGTGTTAGACATTGGTTTTTGCATTTTTACGAAATTTTTTTAAAAATATAAATTTGTGTGTGTTAATCTTCAATTATAGAGTATTTCGAGTACGACATGAAAATTTAGTATTTTTCTTGTGTTACACTTCAATTTTAGAATTTTTTAAAAAAATATCATAATTGTATTTTTTTGAAGGTGTTAGACTTCTGTTTTTGCATTTTTACGATATTTTTGAAAAAATTGAAATTTGTGTGTGTTAGTTATCAATTATGGAGTATTTTGAGTACGACATGAAAATTGAGTATTTTGCTTGTGTTACACTTCAATTTTAGCATTTTTTAAAAAAATATCATAATTTTATGTTTTGAAGGTGTTACACATCGGTTTTTGCATTTTTACGAAATTTTTGAAAAAATAAAAATTTGTGTGTATTAATCTTCCATTATAGAGTATTTTTAGTACGACATGAAAATTGAGTATTTTGCTTGTGTTACACTTCAATTTTAGCATTGTTTTAAAAAAATATCACAATTTTATTTTTTGAAGGTGTATGACTTCTGTTTTTGCATTTTTATAAAATTTTTGAAAAAATTTAAATTTGTGTGTGGTTGTCTTCAATTTTGGAGTATTTTGAGTACGACAAGAAAATTGAGTATTTAGTTTGTGTTACACTTCAATTTTAACATTTTTAAAAAAAAATATCATAATTTTATTTTTTGAAGGTGTTAGACTTCCGTTTTTGCATTTTTAGGATATTTTTGAAAAAATTGAAATTTGTGTGTGTTAGTCTTCAATTACGGAGTATTTAGAGCATGACATGAAAATTGAGTAATTTGCTTTTGTTACACTTCCATTTTAATATTTTTTAAAAATATCATAATTTTATTTTTTGAAGGTGTTACACTTCTGTTTTTGCATTTGTACGATATTTTTGAAAAAATCAAAATTTGTGATAGTTAGTCTTCAACTACGGAGTATTTTGAGTACGACATGAAAGTTGAGTATTTTGCATGTGTTACACTTCAATTTTAGCATTTTTTTAAAAAATATCAAAATTTTATTTTTCGAAGGTGTTAGACATTGGTTTTTGCATTTTTACGAAATTTTTGAAAAAATATAAATTTGTGTGGGTTAATCTTCAATTATAGAGTATTTTGAGTACGACATGAAAATTGAGTATTTTTCTTGTGTTACACTTCAATTTTAGAATTTTTTAAAAAAATATCATAATTTTATTTTTTGAAGGTGTTAGACTTCTGTTTTTGCATTTTTACGATATTTTTGAAAAAATTGAAATTTGTGTGTGTTAGTTATCAATTAAGGACTATTTTGAGTACGACATGAAAATTGAGTATTTTCCTTGTTTTACACTTCAATTTTAGCATTTTTTTAAAAAATATCATAATTTTTATTTTTTGAAGGTGTAAGACTTCTGTTTTTGCATTTTTACAAAATATTTGTAAAAATATAAATTTGTTTGTGTTAGTCTTCAACTATGGAGTATTTTGAGTACGACATGAAAGTTGAGTATTTTGCATGTGTCACACTTCAATTTTAGCATTTTTTAAAAAAATATCAAAATTTTATTTTTTGAAGGTGTTAGACATTGGTTTTTGCATTTTTACGAAATTTTTGAAAAAATATAAATTTGTGTGTGTTAATCTTCAATTATAAAGTATTTTTCTTGTGTTACACTTCAATTTTAGAATTTTTAAAAAAAATATCATAATTTTATTTTTTGAAGGTGTTAGACTTCTGTTTTTGCATTTGTACGATATTTTTGAAAAAATATAAATTTGTGATTGTTAGTCTTCAACTTCGGAGTATTTTGAGTACGACATGAAAGTTGAGTATTTTGCATGTGTTACACTTCAATTTTACAATTTTTTAAAAAAATATCATAATTTTATTTTTTGAAGGTGTAAGACTTCTGTTTTTGCATTTTTTCAAAATTTTTGAAAAAATATAAATTGGTGTGGGTTAGTCTTCAATTACGGAGTATTTAGAGTATGAAACAAAAATTGAGTAATTTGCTTGTGTCACACTTCAATTTTAATATTTTTTAAAAATATCATAATTTTATTTTTTGAAGGTGTTAGACTTCTGTTTTTGCATTTGAACGATATTTTTGAAAAAATACTAATTTGTGACTTGTAGTTTTCCACTACGGAGTATTTTGAGTACGACATAAAAATTGAGTATTTTGCTTGTGTTACACTTCAATTTTAGAATTTTTTAAAAAAATATCATAATTTTATTTTTTGAAGGTGTTAGACTTCTGTTTTTGCATTTGTACGATATTTTTGAAAAAATATAAATTTGTGATAGTTAGTCTTCAACTACGGAGTATTTTGAGTACGACATGAAAGTTGAGTATTTTGCATGTGTTACACTTCAATTTTAGCATTTTTTAAAAAAATATCAAAATTTTATTTTTTGAAGGTGTTAGACTTCTGTTTTTGCATTTGTACGATATTTTTGAAAAAATATAAATTTGAGATAGTTAGTCTTCAACTACGGAGTATTTTGAGTACGACATGAAAGTTGAGTATTTTGCATGTGTTATACTTCAATTTTAGAATTTTTTAAAAAATATCATAATTTTATTTTATGAAGGTGCTAGACTTCTGTTATTGCATTTTTACGAAATTTTTGAAAAAATATAAATTTGTGTGTGTTAGTCTTCAATTGCGGAGTATTTTGAGTATGACATGAAAATTGAGTAATTTCCTTGTGTTACACTTCAATTTTAATATTTTTTAAAAATATCATTATTTTATTTTTTGAAGGTGTTAGACTTCTGTTTTTGCATTTTTACGATATTTTTGAAAAAATTGAAATTTGTGTGTGTTAGTTATCAATTATGGAGTATTTTGAGTACCACATGAAAATTGAGTATTTTGCTTGTGTTACACTTCAATTTTAGCATTTTTTTAAAAAATATCATAAATTTATTTTTTGAAGGTGTTAGACATAGGTTTTTGCATTTTTACGATATTTTTGAAAAAATATAAATTTGTGTGTGTTAATCTTCAATTATAGAGTATTTTGAGTACGACATGAAAATTGAGTATTTTGCTTGTGTTACACTTCAATTTTAGCATTTTTTTAAAAAAATATCATAATTTTATTTTTTGAAGGTGTAAGACTTCTGTTTTTGCATTTTTATAGAAATTTTTAAAAAATATAAATTTGTGTGTGTTAGTCTTCAATTACGGAGTATTTAGAGTATGACATAAAAATTGAGTAATTTGCTTGTGTTACACTTCAATTCTAAAATTTTTTAAAAATATCACAATTTTATTTTTTGAAGGTGTTAGACTTCTGTTTTTGCATTTGTACGATATTTTTGAAAAAATATAAATTTGTGATAGTTAGTCTTCAACTACGGGGTATTTTGAGTACGACATGAAAGTTGAGTATTTTGCATGCGTTACACTTCAATTTTAGCATTTTTTTAAAAAATATCAAAATTTTATTTTTTGAAGGTGTTATACATTGGTTTTTGCATTTTTACGTAATTTTTGAAAAAATATAAATTTGTGTGTGTTAATATTCAATTATAGAGTATTTTGAGTACGACATGAAAATTGAGTATTTTGCTTGTGTTACATTTCAATTTTAATTTTTTTTAAAAATATCACAATTTTATTTTTTGAAGGTGTTAGACTTCTGTTTTTGCATTTGTACGATATTTTTGAAAAAATATAAATTTGTGATAATTAGTCTTCAACAACGGAGTATTTTGGGTACGACATGAAAGTTGAGTATTTTCCATGTGTTACACTTCAATTTTAGCATTTTTAAAAAAATTATCAAAATTTTAATTTTTGAAGGTCTTAGATATTGGTTTTTGCATTTTTACGAAATTTTTGAAAAAATATAAATTTGTGTGTGTTAATCTTCAATTATAGAGTATTTTGAGTACGACATGAAACTTGAGTATTTTTCTTGTGTTACACTTCAATTTTACAATTTTTTAAAAAAATATCATAATTTTATTTTTTGAAGGTGTAAGACTTCTGTTTTTTCATTTTTACAAAATTTTTGAAAAAATGTAAATTGGTGTGTGTTAGTCTTCAAATACGGAGTATTTAGAGTATGAAATAAAAATTGAGTAATTTGCTTGTGTTACACTTCAATTTTAATATTTTTAAAAAATATCATAATTTTATTTTTTGAAGGTGTTAGACTTATGTTTTTGCATTTGTACGATATTTTTTAAAAAATATAAATTTGTGATTGGTAGTTTTCCACTACGGAGTATTTTGAGTACGACATAAAAATTGAGTATTTTGCTTGTGTTACACTTCAATTTTAGAAATTTTAAAAAAATATCATAATTTTATTTTTTGAAGGTGTTAGACATGGGTTTTTGCATTTTTACGAAATTTTTGTGTGTTAATCTTCAATTATAGAATATTTTGAGTACGACATGAAAATTGAGTATTTTTCTTGTGTTACACTTCAATTTTAGAATTTTTTAAAAAAATATCATAATTTTATTTTTTGAAGGTGTTAGACTTCTGTTTTTGCATTTGTACGATATTTTTGAAAAAATATAAATTTGTGATAGTTAGTCTTCAACTACGGAGTATTTTGAATACGACATGAAAGTTGAGTATTTTGCGTGTGTTACACTTCAATTTTAGCATTTTTTAAAAAAATATCAAAATTTTATTTTTTGAAGGTGTTTGACTTCTGTTTTTGCATTTGAACGATATTTTTGTAAAAATATAAATTTGAGATAGTTAGTCTTCAACTACGGAGTATTTTGAGTACGACATGAAAGTTGAGTATTTTGCATGTGTTACACTTCAATTTTAGAATTTTTTACAAAATATCATTATTTTATTTTATGAAGGTGTTAGACTTCTGTTATTGCATTTTTACGAAATTTTTGAAAAAATATAAATTTGTGTGTGTTAGTCTTCAATTGCGGAGTATTTTGAGTATGACATGAAAATTGAGTAATTTGCTTGTGTTACACTTCAATTTTAATATTTTTTAAAAATATCATAATTTTATTTTTTGAAGGTGTAAGACTTCTGTTTTTGCAATTTTACGATATTTTTGAAAAAATTGAAATTTGTGTGTGTTAGTTTTCCACTACGTAGTATTTTGAGTACGACATGAAAATTGAGTATTTTGCCTGTGTTACACTTTAATTTTAGCAATTTTAAAAAAATATCTTAATTTTATTTTTTGAAGGTGCTAGACATGGCTTTTTGCATTTTTATGAAATGTTTGAAAAAATATAAATTTGTGTGTGTTAATATTCAATTATAGAGTATTTTGAGTACGACATGAAAATTGAGTATTTTGCTTGTGTTACATTTCAATTTTAATATTTTTTAAAAATATCACAATTTTATTTTTTGAAGGTGTTAGACTTCTGTTTTTTGCATTTGTACGATATTTTTGAAAAAATATAAATTTGTGATAGTTAGTCTTCAACAACGGAGTATTTTGAGTACGACATGAAAATTGAGTATTTTGCATGTGCTACACTTCAATTTTAGCATTTTTTAAAAAAATATCAAAATTTTATTTTTTGAAGGTGTTAGACTTCTGTTTTTGCATTTGTACGATATTTTTGAAAAAATATAAATTTGTGATAGTTAGTCTTCAACAACGGAGTATTTTGAGTACGACATGAAAGTTGAGTATTTTGCATGTGTTACACTTCAATTTTAGCATTTTTAAAAAAAATATCAAAATTTTAATTTTTGAAGGTCTTAGACATTGGTTTTTGCATTTTTACGAAATTTTTGAAAAAATATAAATTTGCGTGTGTTAATCTTCAATTATAGAGTATTTTGAGTACGACATGAAAATTGAGTATTTTTCTTGTGTTACACTTCAATTTTACAATTTTTTTAAAAAAATATCATAATTTTATTTTTTGAAGGTGTAAGACTTCTGTTTTTGCATTTCTACAAAATTTTTGAAAAAATATAAATTGGTGTGTGTTAGTCTTCAATTACGGAATATTTTGAGTACGACATAAAAATTGAGTATTTTGCTTGTGTTACACTTCAATTTTA
The DNA here is from genome assembly GCA_946800325.1 of Luzula sylvatica. Lineage (NCBI taxonomy): Eukaryota > Viridiplantae > Streptophyta > Magnoliopsida > Poales > Juncaceae > Luzula > Luzula sylvatica. The sequence continues at coordinate 68,447,387 of OX326956.1, read as the reverse complement.
ATATTTTTTAAAAATATCATAATTTTATTTTTTGAAGGTGTTAGACATGGGTTTTTGCATTTTTACGAAATTTTTGAAAAAATATAAATTTTTGTGTGTTAATCTTCAATTATAGAATATTTTGAGTACGACATGAAAATTGAGTATTTTTCTTGTGTTACACTTCAATTTTAGAATTTTTTAAAAAAATATCATAATTTTATTTTTTGAAGGTGTTAGACTTCTGTTTTTGCATTTGTACGATATTTTTGAAAAAATATAAATTTGTGATAGTTAGTCTTCAACTACGGAGTATTTTGAGTACGACATGAAAGTTGAGTATTTTGCGTGTGTTACACTTCAATTTTAGCATTTTTTAAAAAAATATCAAAATTTTATTTTTTGAAGGTGTTAGACTTCTGTTTTTGCATTTGAACGATATTTTTGAAAAAATTTAATTTGAGATAGTTAGTCTTCAACTACGGAGTATTTTGAGTACGACATGAAAGTTGAGTATTTTGCATGTGTTACACTTCAATTTTAGAATTTTTTACAAAATATCATTATTTTATTTTATGAAGGTGTTAGACTTCTGTTATTGCATTTTTACGAAATTTTTGAAAAAATATAAATTTGTGTGTGTTAGTCTTCAATTGCGGAGTATTTTGAGTATGACATGAAAATTGAGTAATTTGCTTGTGTTACACTTCAATTTTAATATTTTTTAAAAATATCATAATTTTATTTTTTGAAGGTGTAAGACTTCTGTTTTTGCATTTTTACGATATTTTTGAAAAAATTGAAATTTGTGTGTGTTAGTTTTCCACTACGTAGTATTTTGAGTACGACATGAAAATTGAGTATTTTGCCTGTGTTACACTTTAATTTTAGCAATTTTAAAAAAATATCTTAATTTTATTTTTTGAAGGTGCTAGACATGGCTTTTTGCATTTTTATGAAATGTTTGAAAAAATATAAATTTTTGTGTGTTAATCTTCAATTATAGAATATTTTGAGTAAGACATGAAAATTGAGTATTTTTCTTGTGTTACACTTCAATTTTAGAATTTTTTAAAAAAATATCATAATTTTATTTTTTGAAGGTATTAGACTTCTGTTTTTGCATTTTTACGATATTTTTTAAAAAATTAAAATGTGTCTGTGTTAGTTATCAATTATGGAGTATTTTGAGTACGATATGAAAATTGAGTATTTTGCTTGTGTTACACTTCAATTTTAGCATTTTTTTTAAAAATATCATAAATTTATTTTTTTAAGGTGTTAGACATAGGTTTTTGCATTTTTACGAAATTTTTGAAAAAATATAAATTTGTGTGTATTAATCTTCAATTATAGAGTATTTTGAGTACGACAGGAAAATTGAGTATTTTTCTTGTGTTACACTTCAATTTTAGCATTTTTTTAAAAAAATATCATAATTTTATTTTTTGAAGGTGTAAGACTTCTGTTTTTGCATTTTTATAAAAATTTTTAAAAAATATAAATTTGTGTGTGTTAGTCTTCAATTACGGATTATTTAGAGTATGACAAAAAAATTGAGTAATTTGCTTGTGTTACACTTCAATTTTAATATTTTTTAAAAATATCACAATTTTATTTTTTGAAGGTGTTAGACTTCTGTTTTTGAATTTGTACGATATTTTTGAAAAAATATAAATTTGTGATAGTTAGTCTTCAACTACGGAGTATTTTGAGTACGACATGAAAGTTGAGTATTTTGCATGTGTTACACTTCAATTTTAGCATTTTTTTTAAAAATATCAAAATTTTATTTTTTGAAGGTGTTATACATTGGTTTTTGCATTTTTACGAAATTTTTGAAAAAATATAAATTTGTGTGTGTTAATATTCAATTATAGAGTATTTTGAGTACGACATGAAAATTGAGTATTTTGCTTGTGTTACATTTCAATTTTAATATTTTTTAAAAATATCACAATTTTATTTTTTGAAGGTGTTAGACTTCTGTTTTTTGCATTTGTACGATATTTTTGAAAAAATATAAATTTGTGATAGTTAGTCTTCAACAACGGAGTATTTTGAGTACGACATGAAAATTGAGTATTTTGCATGTGCTACACTTCAATTTTAGCATTTTTTAAAAAAATATCAAAATTTTATTTTTTGAAGGTGTTAGACTTCTGTTTTTGCATTTGTACGATATTTTTGAAAAAATATAAATTTGTGATAGTTAGTCTTCAACAACGGAGTATTTTGAGTACGACATGAAAGTTGAGTATTTTGCATGTGTTACACTTCAATTTTAGCATTTTTAAAAAAAATATCAAAATTTTAATTTTTGAAGGTCTTAGACATTGGTTTTTGCATTTTTACGAAATTTTTGAAAAAATATAAATTTGCGTGTGTTAATCTTCAATTATAGAGTATTTTGAGTACGACATGAAAATTGAGTATTTTTCTTGTGTTACACTTCAATTTTACAATTTTTTTAAAAAAATATCATAATTTTATTTTTTGAAGGTGTAAGACTTCTGTTTTTGCATTTCTACAAAATTTTTGAAAAAATATAAATTGGTGTGTGTTAGTCTTCAATTACGGAATATTTTGAGTCCGACATAAAAATTGAGTATTTTGCTTGTGTTACACTTCAATTTTAATATTTTTTAAAAATATCATAATTTTATTTTTTGAAGGTGTTAGACATGGGTTTTTGCATTTTTACGAAATTTTTGAAAAAATATAAATTTTTGTGTGTTAATCTTCAATTATAGAATATTTTGAGTACGACATGAAAATTGAGTATTTTTCTTGTGTTACACTTCAATTTTAGAATTTTTTAAAAAAATATCATAATTTTATTTTTTGAAGGTGTTAGACTTCTGTTTTTGCATTTGTACGATATTTTTGAAAAAATATAAATTTGTGATAGTTAGTCTTCAACTACGGAGTATTTTGAGTACGACATGAAAGTTGAGTATTTTGCGTGTGTTACACTTCAATTTTAGCATTTTTTAAAAAAATATCAAAATTTTATTTTTTGAAGGTGTTAGACTTCTGTTTTTGCATTTGAACGATATTTTTGAAAAAATTTAATTTGAGATAGTTAGTCTTCAACTACGGAGTATTTTGAGTACGACATGAAAGTTGAGTATTTTGCATGTGTTACACTTCAATTTTAGAATTTTTTACAAAATATCATTATTTTATTTTATGAAGGTGTTAGACTTCTGTTATTGCATTTTTACGAAATTTTTGAAAAAATATAAATTTGTGTGTGTTAGTCTTCAATTGCGGAGTATTTTGAGTATGACATGAAAATTGAGTAATTTGCTTGTGTTACACTTCAATTTTAATATTTTTTAAAAATATCATAATTTTATTTTTTGAAGGTGTAAGACTTCTGTTTTTGCATTTTTACGATATTTTTGAAAAAATTGAAATTTGTGTGTGTTAGTTTTCCACTACGTAGTATTTTGAGTACGACATGAAAATTGAGTATTTTGCCTGTGTTACACTTTAATTTTAGCAATTTTAAAAAAATATCTTAATTTTATTTTTTGAAGGTGCTAGACATGGCTTTTTGCATTTTTATGAAATGTTTGAAAAAATATAAATTTTTGTGTGTTAATCTTCAATTATAGAATATTTTGAGTAAGACATGAAAATTGAGTATTTTTCTTGTGTTACACTTCAATTTTAGAATTTTTTAAAAAAATATCATAATTTTATTTTTTGAAGGTGTTAGACTTCTGCTTTTGCATTTTTACGATATTTTTTAAAAAATTGAAATGTGTCTGTGTTAGTTATCAATTATGGAGTATTTTGAGTACGATATGAAAATTGAGTATTTTGCTTGTGTTACACTTCAATTTTAGCATTTTTTTTAAAGATATCATAAATTTATTTTTTTAAGGTGTTAGACATAGGTTTTTGCATTTTTACGAAATTTTTGAAAAAATATAAATTTGTGTGTATTAATCTTCAATTATAGAGTATTTTGAGTACGACAGGAAAATTGAGTATTTTTCTTGTGTTACACTTCAATTTTAGCATTTTTTTTAAAAAATATCATAATTTTATTTTTTGAAGGTGTAAGACTTCTGTTTTTGCATTTTTATAAAAATTTTTAAAAAATATAAATTTGTGTGTGTTAGTCTTCAATTACGGATTAATTAGAGTATGACATAAAAATTGAGTAATTTGCTTGTGTTACACTTCAATTTTAATATTTTTTAAAAATATCACAATTTTATTTTTTGAAGGTGTTAGACTTCTGTTTTTGAATTTGTACGATATTTTTGAAAAAATATAAATTTGTGATAGTTAGTCTTCAACTACGGAGTATTTTGAGTACGACATGAAAGTTGAGTATTTTGCATGTGTTACACTTCAATTTTAGCATTTTTTTAAAAAATATCAAAATTTTATTTTTTGAAGGTGTTATACATTGGTTTTTGCATTTTTACGAAATTTTTGAAAAAATATAAATTTGTGTGTGTTAATATTCAATTATAGAGTATTTTGAGTACGACATGAAAATTGAGTATTTTGCTTGTGTTACATTTCATTTTTAATATTTTTTAAAAATATCACAATTTTATTTTTTGAAGGTGTTAGACTTCTGTTTTTTGCATTTGTACGATATTTTTGAAAAAATATAAATTTGTGATAGTTAGTCTTCAACAACGGAGTATTTTGAGTACGACATGAAAATTGAGTATTTTGCATGTGCTACACTTCAATTTTAGCATTTTTTAAAAACATATCAAAATTTTATTTTTTGAAGGTGTTAGACTTCTGTTTTTGCATTTGTACGATATTTTTGAAAAAATATAAATTTGTGATAGTTAGTCTTCAACAACAGAGTATTTTGAGTACGACATGAAAGTTGAGTATTTTGCATGTGTTACACTTCAATTTTAGCATTTTTAAAAAAAATATCAAAATTTTAATTTTTGAAGGTCTTAGACATTGGTTTTTGCATTTTTACGAAATTTTTGAAAAAATATAAATTTGCGTGTGTTAATCTTCAATTATAGAGTATTTTGAGTACGACATGAAAATTGAGTATTTTTCTTGTGTTACACTTCAATTTTACAATTTTTATAAAAAAATATCATAATTTTATTTTTTGAAGGTGTAAGACTTCTGTTTTTGCATTTCTACAAAATTTTTGAAAAAATATAAATTGGTGTGTGTTAGTCTTCAATTACGGAGTATTTAGAGTATGAAATAAAAATTCAGTAATTTGCTTGTGTTACACTTCAATTTTAATATTTTTTAAAAATATCATAATTTTATTTTTTGTAGGTGTTAGACTTCTGTTTTTGCATTTGAACGATATTTTTGAAAAAATTTAAATTTGTGATTTGTAGTTTTCCACTACGGAGTATTTTGAGTACGACATAAAAATTGAGTATTTTGCTTGAGTTACACTTCAATTTTAGCAATTTTAAAAAAATATCATAATTTTATTTTTTGAAGGTATTAGACATGGGTTTTTGCATTTTTACGAAACTTTTGAAAAAATATAAATTTTTGTGTGTTAATCTTAAATTATAGAGTATTTTGAGTACGACCTGAAAATTGAGTATTTTTCTTGTGTTACACTTCAATTTAAGAATTTTTTAACAAAATATCATAATTTTATTTTTTGAAGGTGTTAAACTTCTGTTTTTGCATTTGTACAATATTTTTGAAAAAATATAAATTTGTGATAGTTAGTCTTCAACTACGGAGTATTTTGAGTACGACATGAAAGTTGAGTATTTTGCATGTGTTACACTTCAATTTTAGCATTTTTTAAAAAAATATCGAAATTGTATTTTTCGAAGGTGTTAGACTTCTGTTTTTGGATTTGTACGATATTTTTGATAAAATATAAATTTGAGATAGTTAGTCTTCAACTACGGATTATTTTGAGTACGACATGAAAGTTGAGTATTTTGCATGTGTTACACTTCAATTTTAGAATTTTTTAAAAAATATCATAATTTTATTTTATGAAGGTGTTAGACTTCTGTTATTGCATTTTTACGAAATTTTTGAAAAAATATAAATTTGTGTGTGTTAGTCTTCAATTGCGGAGTATTTTGAGTATGACATGAAAATTGATTAATTTGCTTGTGTTACACTTAATTTTTAATATTTTTTAAAAATATCATAATTTTATTTTTTGAAGGTGTTAGACTTCTGTTTTTGCATTTGTACGATATTTTTGAAAAAATATACATTTGTGATGGTTAGTTTTCCACTACGTAGTATTTTGAGTACGACATGAAAATTGAGTATTTTGCCTGTGTTACACATCAATTTTAGCAATTTTAAAAAAATATCTTAATTTTATTTTTTGAAGGTGCTAGACATGGCTTTTTGCATTTTTATGAAATGTTTGAAAAAATATAAATTTTTGTGTGTTAATCTTCAATTAGAGAATATTTTGAGTAAGACATGAAAATTGAGTATTTTTCTAGTGTTACACTTCAATTTTAGAATTTTTTAAAAAAATATCATAATTTTATTTTTTGAAGTGTTAAGACTTCTGTTTTTGCATTTTTACGATATTTTTGAAAAAATTGAAATGTGTGTGTGTTAGTTATCAATTATGGAGTATTTTGAGTACGACGTGAAAATTGAGTATTTTGCTTGTGTTGCACTTCAATTTTAGCATTTTTTTAAAAAATATCATAAATTTATTTTTTTGAGGTGTCAGACATAGGTTTTTGCATTTTTACGAAATTTTTGAAAAAATATAAATTTGTGTGTGTTAATCTTCAATTATAGAGTATTTTGAGTACGACATGAAAATTGAGTATTTTGCTTGTGTTACACTTCAATTTTAGCATTTTTTTTAAAAAATATCATAATTTTATTTTTTGAAGGTGTAAGACTTCTGTTTTTGCATTTTTATAAAATTTTTTAAAAAATATAAATTTGTGTGTGTTAGTCTTCAATTACGGAGTATTTAGAGTATGACATACAAATTGAGTAATTTCCTTGTGTTACACTTCAATTTTAATATTTTTTAAAAATATCACAATTTTATTTTTTGAAGGTGTTAGACTTCTGTTTTTGCATTTGTACGATATTTTTGAAAAAATATAAATTTGTGATAGTTAGTCTTCAACTACGGAGTATTTTGAGTACGACATGAAAGTTGAGTATTGTGCATGTGTTACACTTCAATTTTTGCATTTTTTTAAAAAATATCAAAATTTTATTTTTTGAAGGTGTTATACATTGGTTTTTGCATTTTTACGAAATTTTTGAAAAAATATAAATTTGTGTGTGTTAATATTCAATTATAGAGTATTTTGAGTACGACATGAAAATTGAGTATTTTGCTTGTGTTACATTTCAATTTGAATATTTTTTAAAAATATCACAATTTTATTTTTTGAAGGTGTTTGACTTCTGTTTTTGCATTTGTACGATATTTTTGAAAAAATATAAATTTGTGATAGTTAGTCTTCAACAACGGAGTATTTTGAGTACGACATGAAAGTTGAGTATTTTGCATGTGCTACACTTCAATTTTAGCATTTTAAAAAAAATATCAAAATTTTAATTTTCGAAGGTCTTAGACATTGGTTTTTGCATTTTTACGAAATTTTTGAAAAAATATAAATTTGCGTGTGTTAATCTTCAACTACGGAGTATTTTGAGTACGACATGAAAATTGAGTATTTTTCTTGTGTTACACTTCAATTTTACAATTTTTTAAAAAAATATCATAATTTTATTTTTTGAAGGTGTAAGACTTCTGTTTTTGTATTTTTACAAAATTTTTGAAAAAATATAAATTGGTGTGTGTTAGTCTTCAATTGCGGAGTATTTTGAGTATGACATGAAAATTGAGTAATTTGCTTGTGTTACACTTCAATTTTAATATTTTTTAAAAATATCATAATTTTATTTTTTGAAGGTGTTAGACTTCTGTTTTTGCATTAGTACGATATTTTTGAAAAAATATAAATTTGTGATTGTTAGTTTTCCACTACGGACTATTTTGCTTGTGTTACACTTCAATTTTAGCAATTTTAAAAAAATATCTTAATTTTATTTTTTGAAGGTGTTAGACATGGCTTTTTGCATTTTTACGAAATTTTTGAAAAAATATAAATTTTTGTGTGTTAATCTTCAATTATAGAATATTTTGAGTAAGACATGAAAATTGAATATTTTTCTTGTGTTACACTTCAATTTTAGAATTTTTTAAAAAAATATCATAATTTTATTTTTTGAAGGTGTTAGAATTCTGCTTTTGCATTTTTACGATATTTTTGAAAAAATATAAATTTGTGTGTGTTAATCTTCAATTATAGAGTATTTTGAGTACGACATGAAAATTGAGTATTTTGCTTGTGTTACACTTCAATTTTAGCATTTTTTTATAAAAATATCATAATTTTATTTTTTTAAGGTGTAAGACTTCTGTTTTTGCATTTTTATAAAATTTTTGAAAAAATATAAATTTGTGTGTGTTAGTCTTCAATTACGGAGTATTTAGACTATGACATGAAAATGGAGTAATTTGCTTTTGTTACACTTCAATTTTAATATTTTTTAAAAATATCATAATTTTATTTTTTTTAAGGTGTTAGACTTCTGTTTTTGGATTTTAACGATATTTTTGAAAAAATCGAAATTTGTGTGTGTTAGTTATCAATTATGGACTATTTTGAGTACGACATGAAAATTGAGTATTTTGCTTGTGTTACACTTTAATTTTAGCATTTTTAAAAAAAATATCAAAATTTCATTTTTTGAAGGTGTTAGACTTCTGTTTTTGCATTTTTATAAAATTTGTGAAAAAATCTAAATTTGTTTTTGTTAGTCTTCAATTACGGAGTATTTTGACTATGACATGAAAATTGAGTAATTTGCTTGTGTTGCACTTCAATTATAATATTTTTTAAAAATATCATAATTTTATTTTTTGAAGGTGTTAGACTTCTGTTTTTGCATTTGTACGATATTTTTGAAAAAATATAAATTTGTGATAGTTAGTCTTCAACTACGGAGTATTTTGAGTACGACATGAAAGTTGAGTATTTTGTATGTGTTACACTTCAATTTTAGCATTTTTTTAAAATATATCAAAATTTTATTTTTTTTAAGGTGTTAGACATTGGTTTTTGCATTTTTACGAAATTTTTGAAAAAACATTAATTTGTGTGTGTTAATATTCAATTATAGAGTATTTTGAGTACGACATGAAAATTGAGTATTTTGCTTGTGTTACACTTCAATTTTAATATTTTTTCAAAATATCACAATTTTATTTTTTGAAGGTGTTAGACTTCTGTTTTTGCATTTGTGCGATATTTTTGAAAAAATATAAATTTGTGATAGTTAGTATTCAACAACGGAGTATTTTGAGTACGACATGAAAGTTGAGTATTTTGCATGTGTTACACTTCAATTTTAGCATTTTATAAAAAAATATCAAAATTTTATTTTTTGAAGGTGTTAGACATTGGTTTTTGCATTTTTAAGAAATTTTTGAAAAAATATAAATTTGCGTGTGTTAATCTTCAATTATAGAGTATTTTGAGTACGATATGAAAATTGAGTATTTTTCTTGTGTTACACTTCAATTTTACAATTTTTTAAAAAAATATCATAATTTTAATTTTTGAAGGTGTAAGACTTCTATTTTTTCATTTTTACAAAATTTTTTAAAAAATATAAATTTGTGTGTGTTAGTCTTCAATTACGGAGTATTTAGAGTATGACATAAAAATTGACTAATTTGCTTGTGTTACACTTCAATTTTAATATTTTTTAAAAATATCATAATTTTATTTTTTGAAGGTGTTAGACTTTTGTTTTTGCATTTGTACGATATTTTTGAAAAAATATAAATTTGTGATAGTTAGTCTTCAACAACGGAGTATTTTGAGTACGACATGAAAGTTGAGTATTTTGCATGTGTTACACTTCAATTTTAGCATTTTTAAAAAAAATATCAAAATTTTAATTTTTGAAGGTCTTAGACATTGGTTTTTGCATTTTTACGAAATTTTTGACAAAATATAAATTTGCGTGTGTTAATCTTCAACTACGGAGTATTTTGAGTACGACATGAAAATTGAGTATTTTTCTTGTGTTACACTTCAATTTTACAATTTTTTAAAAAAATATCATAATTTTATTTTTTGAAGGTGTAAGACTTCTGTTTTTGCATTTTTACAAACTTTTTGAAAAAATATAAATTGGTGTGTGTTAGTCTTCAATTGCGGAGTATTTTGAGTATGACATGAAAATTGAGTAATTTCCTTGTGTTACACTTCAATTTTAATATTTTTTAAAAATATCATAATTTTATTTTTTGAATGTGTTAGACTTCTGTTTTTGCATTAGTACGATATTTTTGAAAAAATATAAATTTTCGATTGTTAGTTTTCCACTACGGAGTATTTTGAGTACGACATGAAAATTGAGTATTTTGCTTGTGTTACACTTCAATTTTAGCAATTTGAAAAAAAATATCTTAATTTTATTTTTTGAAGGTGTTAGACATGGCATTTTGCATTTTTACGAAATTTTTGAAAAAATATAAATTTTTGTGTGTTAATCTTCAATTATAGAATATTTTGAGTAAGACATGAAAATTGAGTATTTTTCTTGTGTTACACTTGAATTTTAGAATTTTTTAAAAAAATATCATAATTTTATTTTTTGAAGCTGTTAGACTTCTGTTTTTGCATTTTTACGATATTTTTGAAAAAATTGAAATTTGTGTGTGTTAGTTATCAATTATGGAGTATTTTGAGTACCACATGAAAATTCAGTATTTTGCTTGTGTTACACTTCAATTTTAGCATTTTTTTAAAAAAATATCATAATTTTATTTTTTTAAGGTGTAAGACTTCTGTTTTTGCATTTTTATAAAATTTTTGAAAAAATATAAATTTGTGTGTGTTAGTCTTCAATTACGGAGTATTTAGAGTACGACATGAAAGTTGAGTATTTTGCATGTGTTACACTTCAATTTTAGCATTTTATAAAAAAATATCAAAATTTTATTTTTTTAAGGTGTAAGACTTCTGTTTTTGCATTTTTATAAAATTTTTGAAAAAATATAAATTTGTGTGTGTTAGTCTTCAATTACGGAGTATTTAGAGTACGACATGAAAGTTGAGTATTTTGCATGTGTTACACTTCAATTTTAGCATTTTATAAAAAAATATCAAAATTTTATTTTCTTAAGGTGTTAGACATTGGTTTTTGCATTTTTACGAAATTTTTGAAAAAATATAAATTTGCATGTGTTAATCTTCAATTATAGAGTATTTTGAGTACGACATGAAAATTTAGTATTTTGCTTGTGTTACACATCAATTTTAGAATTTTTTAAAAAAAAAATCATATTTTTATTTTTTGAAGGTGTAAGACTTCTGTTTTTGCATTTTTACAAAATTTTCGAAAAAATATAAATTTGTGTGTGTTAGTCTTCAATTACGGAGTATTTAGAGGATGACATGAAAATTGAGTAATTTCCTTGTGTTACACTTCAATTTTAATATTTTTTAAAAATATCACAATTTTATTTTTTGAAGGTGTTAGACTTCTGTTTTTGCATTTGTACGATATTTTTGAAAAAATATAAATTTGTGATAGTTAGTCTTCAACAACGGAGTATTTTGATTACGACATGAAAGTTGAGTATTTTGCATGTGTTACACATCAATTTTAGCATTTTTTAAAAAAATATCAAAATTTTATTTTTTGAAGGTGTTAGACATTGGTTTTTGCATTTTTACGAAATTTTTGAAAAAATATAAATTTGCGTGTGTTAATCTTCAATTATAGAGTATTTTGAGTACGACATGAAAATTGAGTATTTTTCTTGTGTTACACTTCAATTTTACAATTTTTAAAAAAAATATCATAATTTTATTTTTAGAAGGTGTTAGACTTTTGTTTTTGCATTTGTACGATATTTTTGAAAAAATATAAATTTGTGATAGTTAAGTCTTCAACTACGGAGTATTTTGAGTACGACATGAAAGTTGAGTATTTTGCATGTGTTGCACTTCAATTTTAGCATTTTTTTAAAAAATATCATAAATTTATTTTTTTAAGGTGTCAGACATAGGTTTTTGCATTTTTACGAAATTTTTGAAAAAATATAAATTTGTGTGTGTTAATATTCAATTATAGAGTATTTTGAGTACGACATGAAAATTGAGTACTTTGCTTGTGTTACATTTCAATTTGAATATTTTTTAAAAATATCACAATTTTATTTTTTGAAGGTGTTTGACTTCTGTTTTTGCATTTGTACGATATTTTTGAAAAAATATAAATTTGTGATAGTTAGTCTTCAACAACGGAGTATTTTGAGTACGACATGAAAGTTGAGTATTTTGCATGTGCTACACTTCAATTTTAGCATTTTAAAAAAAATATCAAAATTTTAATTTTCGAAGGTCTTAGACATTGGTTTTTGCATTTTTACGAAATTTTTGAAAAAATATAAATTTGCGTGTGTTAATCTTCAACTACGGAGTTTTTTGAGTACGACATGAAAATTGAGTATTTTTCTTGTGTTACACTTCAATTTTACAATTTTTTAAAAAAATATCATAATTTTATTTTTTGAAGGTGTAAGACTTCTGTTTTTGTATTTTTTACAAAATTTTTGAAAAAATATAAATTGGTGTGTGTTAGTCTTCAATTGCGGAGTATTTTGAGTATGACATGAAAATTGAGTATTTTGCTTGTGTTACACTTCAATTTTAATATTTTTTCAAAATATCACAATTTTATTTTTTGAAGGTGTTAGACTTCTGTTTTTGCATTTGTGCGATATTTTTGAAAAAATATAAATTTGTGATAGTTAGTATTCAACAACGGAGTATTTTGAGTACGACATGAAAGTTCAGTATTTTGCATGTGTTACACTTCAATTTTAGCATTTTATAAAAAAATATCAAAATTTTATTTTTTGAAGGTGCTAGACATTGGTTTTTGCATTTTTACGAAATTTTTGAAAAAATATAAATTTGCGTGTGTTAATCTTCAATTATAGAGTATTTTGAGTACGATATGAAAATTGAGTATTTTTCTTGTGTTACACTTCAATTTTACAATTTTTTAAAAAAATATCATAATTTTAATTTTTGAAGGTAGACTTCTATTTTTTCATTTTTACAAAATTTTTTAAAAAATATAAATTTGTGTGTGTTAGTCTTCAATTACGGACTATTTAGAGTATGACATAAAAATTGACTAATTTGCTTGTGTTACACTTCAATTTTAATATTTTTTAAAAATATCATAATTTTATTTTTTGAAGGTGTTAGACTTTTGTTTTTGCATTTGTACGATATTTTTGAAAAAATATAAATTTGTGATAGTTAGTCTTCAACAACAGAGTATTTTGAGTACGACATGAAAGTTGAGTATTTTGCATGTCTTACACTTCAATTTTAGCATTTTAAAAAAAAATATCAAAATTTTAATTTTTGAAGGTCTTAGACATTGGTTTTTGCATTTTTACGAAATTTTTGACAAAATATAAATTTGCGTGTGTTAATCTTCAACTACGGAGTATTTTGAGTACGACATGAAAATTGAGTATTTTTCTTGTGTTACACTTCAATTTTACAATTTTTTAAAAAACTATCATAATTTTATTTTTTGAAGGTGTAAGACTTCTGTTTTTGCATTTTTACAAACTTTTTGAAAAAATATAAATTGGTGTGTGTTAGTCTTCAATTGCGGAGTATTTTGAGTATGACATGAAAATTGAGTAATTTCCTTGTGTTACACTTCAATTTTAATATTTTTTAAAAATATCATAATTTTATTTTTTGAATGTGTTAGACTTCTGTTTTTGCATTAGTACGATATTTTTGAAAAAATATAAATTTTCGATTGTTAGTTTTCCACTACGGAGTATTTTGAGTACGACATGAAAATTGAGTATTTTGCTTGTGTTACACTTCAATTTTAGCAATTTGAAAAAAACATCTTAATTTTATTTTTTGAAGGTGTTAGACATGGCTTTTTGCATTTTTACGAAATTTTTGAAAAAATATAAATTTTTGTGTGTTAATCTTCAATTATAGAATATTTTGAGTAAGACATGAAAATTGAGTATTTTTCTTGTGTTACACTTGAATTTTAGAATTTTTTAAAAAAATATCATAATTTTATTTTTTGAAGGTGTTAAGACTTCTGTTTTTGCATTTTTACGATATTTTTGAAAAAATTGAAATTTGTGTGTGTTAGTTATCAATTATGGAGTATTTTGAGTACCACATAAAAATTCGGTATTTTGCTTGTGTTACACTTCAATTTTAGCATTTTTTTCAAAAAATATCATAATTTTATTTTTTTTAATGTGTAAGACTTCTGTTTTTGCATTTTTATAAAATTTTTGAAAAAATATAAATTTGTGTGTGTTAGTCTTCAATTACGGAGTATTTAGAGTACGACATGAAAGTTGAGTATTTTGCATGTGTTACACTTCAATTTTAGCATTTTATAAAAAAATATCAAAATTTTATTTTTTTAAGGTGTAAGACTTCTGTTTTTGCATTTTTATAAAATTTTTGAAAAAATATAAATTTGTGTGTGTTAGTCTTCAATTACGGAGTATTTAGAGTACGACATGAAAGTTGAGTATTTTGCATGTGTTACACTTCAATTTTAGCATTTTATAAAAAAATATCAAAATTTTATTTTCTTAAGGTGTTAGACATTGGTTTTTGCATTTTTACGAAATTTTTGAAAAAATATAAATTTGCGTGTGTTAATCTTCAATTATAGAGTATTTTGAGTACGACATGAAAATTTAGTATTTTGCTTGTGTTACACATCAATTTTAGAATTTTTTAAAAAAAAAATCATATTTTTATTTTTTGAAGGTGTAAGACTTCTGTTTTTGCATTTTTACAAAATTTTCGAAAAAATATAAATTTGTGTGTGTTAGTCCTCAATTACGGAGTATTTAGAGTATGACATGAAAATTGAGTAATTTCCTTGTGTTACACTTCAATTTTAATATTTTTTAAAAATATCACAATTTTATTTTTTGAAGGTGTTAGACTTCTGTTTTTGCATTTGTACGATATTTTTGAAAAAATATAAATTTGTGATAGTTAGTCTTCAACAACGGAGTATTTTGATTACGACATGAAAGTTGAGTATTTTGCATGTGTTACACTTCAATTTTAGCATTTTTTAAAAAAATATCAAAATTTTATTTTTTGAAGGTGTTAGACATTGGTTTTTGCATTTTTACGAAATTTTTGAAAAAATATAAATTTGCGTGTGTTAATCTTCAATTATAGAGTATTTTGAGTACGACATGAAAATTGAGTATTTTTCTTGTGTTACACTTCAATTTTACAATTTTTAAAAAAAATATCATAATTTTATTTTTTGAAGGTGTTAGACTTTTGTTTTTGCATTTGTACGATATTTTTGAAAAAATATAAATTTGTGATAGTTAAGTCTTCAACTACGGAGTATTTTGAGTACGACATGAAAGTTGAGTATTTTGCATGTGTTACACTTCAATTTTAGCATTTTTTAAAAAAATATCAAAATTTAATTTTTTGAAGGTGTTAGACATTGGTTTTTGCATTTTTACGAAATTTTTAAAAAAATATAAATTTGTTTGTGTTAATCTTCAATTATAGAGTATTTTGAGTACAACATGAAAATTTAGTATTTTGCTTGTGCTGCACTTCAATTTTAGAATTTTTTTAAAAAAATATCATATTTTTATTTTTTGAAGGTGTAAGACTTCTGTTTTTGCATTTTTACAAAATTTTCGAAAAAATATAAATTTGTGTGTGTTAGTCTTCAATTACGGAGTATTTAGAGTATGACATGAAAATTGAGTAATTTCCTTGTGTTACACTTCAATTTTAATATTTTTTTAAAATATCATAATTTTATTTTTTGAAGGTGTTAGACTTCTGTTTTTGCATTTGTACGATATTTTTGGAAAAATATAAATTTGTGATAGTTAGTCTTCAACAACGGAGTATTTTGAGTACGACATGAAAGTTGAGTATTTAGCATGTGTTACACTTCAATTTTAGCATTTTTTAAAAAAATATCAAAATTTTATTTTTTTAAGGTGTTAGACATTGGTTTTTGCATTTTTACGAAATTTTTGAAAAAATATAAATTTGTGTGTGTTAATCTTCAATTATAGAGTATTTTGTGTACGACATGAAAATTGAGTATTTTTCTTGTGTTACACTTCAATTTTAGAATTTTTAAAAAAAATATCATAATTTTATTTTTTGAAGGTGTTAGACTTCTGTTTTTGGATTTTTACGATATTTTTGAAAAAATCAAAATTTGTGTGTGTTAGTTATCAATTATGGACTATTTTGAGTACGACATGAAAATTGAGTATTTTGCTTGTGTTACACTTCAATTTTAGCATTTTTTAAAAAAATATCAAAATTTCATTTTTTTAAGGTGTTAGACTTCTGTTTTTGCATTTTTATAAAATTTTTGAAAAAATCTAAATTTGTTTTTGTTAGTCTTCAATTACGGAGTATTTTGACTATGACATGAAAATTGAGTAATTTGCTTGTGTTACACTTCAATTTTAATATTTTTTAAAAATATCATAATTTTATTTTTTGAAGGTGTTAGACTTCTGTTTTTGCATTTGTACGATATTTTTGAAAAAATATAAATTTGTGATAGTTACTCTTCAACTACGGAGTATTTTGAGTACGACATGAAAGTTGAGTATTTTGCATGTGTTACACTTTAATTTTAGCATTTTTTAAAAAATATCATAATTTTATTTTTTGTTCGACTTCTGTTATTGCATTTTTACGAAATTTATGAAAAAATTGAAATTTGTGTGTGTTAGTCTTCAATTATGGAGTATTTTGAGTTCGACATGAAAATTGATTATTTTTCTTGTGTTACACTTCAATTTTAGAATTTTTTAAAAAATATCATAATTTTATTTTTTGAAGGTGTTAGACTTCTGTTATTGCATTTTTACGAAATTTATGAAAAAATTGAAATTTGGGTGTGTTAGTCTTCAATTACGGAGTATTTAGAGTATGACATTAAAATTGAGTAATTTGCTTGTGTTACACTTCAATTCTAATATTTTTTAAAAATATCATAATTTATGTTTTTGAAGGTGTTAGACTTCTGTTTTTGCATTTGTACGATATTTTTGAAAAAATATAAATTTGTGATAGTTACTCTTCAACTACGGAGTATTTTGAGTACGACAGGAAAGTTGAGTATTTTGCATGTGTTACACTTTAAATTTAGCATTTTTTAAAAAATATCATAATTTTATTTTTTGAAGGTGTTCGACTTCTGTTATTGCATTTTTACGAAATTTATGATAAAATTGAAATTTGTGTGTGTTAGTCTTCAATTATGGAGTATTTTGAGTTCGACATGAAAATTGAGTATTTTTCTTGTGTTACACTTCAATTTTAGAATTTTTTAAAAAATATCATAATTTTATTTTTTGAAGGTGTTAGACTTCTGTCATTGCATTTTTACGAAATTTATGAAAAAATTGAAATTTGTGTGTGTTAGTCTTCAATTACGGAGTATTTAGAGTATGACATGAAAATTGAGTAATTTTCTTGTGTTACACTTCTATTCTAATATTTTTTAAAAATATCATAATTCAAGTTTTTGAAGGTGTTAGACTTCTGTTTTTGCATTTGTACGATATTTTTTTAAAAATATAAATTTGTGATTGTTAGTTTTCAACTACGGAGTATTTTGAGTACGACATGAAAATTGAGTATTTTGCATGTGTTACACTTCAATTTTAGCATTTTTTTTTAAAATATCAAAATTTTATTTTTTGAAGGTATTAGACATGGGTTTTTGGATTTTTACGAAATTTTTGAAAAAATATAAATTTGTGTGTGTTAATCTTCAATTATAGAGTATTTTGAGTACGACATGAAAATTGAGTATTCTTCTTGTGTTACACTTCAATTTCAGAAGTTTTAAAAAAAATATCATAATTTTATTTTTTGAAGGTGTTAGACTTCTGTTTTTGCATTTTTACGATATTTTTGAAAAAATCGAAATTTATGTGTGTTAGTTATCAATTATGGAGTATTTTGAGTACGACATAAAAATTGAGTATTTTGCTTGTGTTAGACTTCAATTTTAGCATTTTTTTTGAAAATATCATAATTTTTTTTTTAATGTGTTAGACATCGGTTTTTGTATTTTTACGAAATTTTTGAAAAAATATAAATTTGTGAGTGTTAATCTTCAATTAGAAAGTATTTTGAGTACGACATGAAAATTGAGTATTTTGCTTGTGTTACACTTGAATTTTAATATTTTTTAAAAATATCATAATTTTATTTTTTGAACGTGTTAGACTTCTGTTTTTGCATTTTTACGAAATTTTTGAAAAAATATAAATTTGTGTGTGTTAATCTTCAATTATAGTGTATATTGAGTCGACATGAAAATTGAGTATTTTGCTTGTGATACACTTCAATTTTAGCATTTTTTAAAAAATTATCAAAATTTCATTTTTTGAAGGTGTTAGACTTCTGTTTTTGCATTTTTATAAAATTTTTGAAAAAATCTAAATTTGTGTTTGTTAGTCTTCAATTACGGAGTATTTTTACTATGACATGAAAGTTGAGTAATTTGCTTGTGTTACACTTCAATTTTAATATTTTTTAAAGATATCATAATTTTATTTTTTGGAGGTGTTAGACTTCTGTTTTTGCATTTGTACGATATTTTTGAAAAAATATAAATTCGTGATAGTTAGTCTTCAACTACGGAGTATTTTGAGTACGACATGAAAGTTGAGTATTTTGCATGTGTTACACTTCAATTTTAGCATTTTTTAAAAAAATATCAAAATTTTATTTTTGGAAGGTGTTAGACTTCTGTTTTTGCATTTTTATAAAAATTTTGAAAAAATCTAAATTTGTGTTTGTTAGTCTTCAATTACGGTGTATTTTGAGTATGACATGAAAATTGAGTAATTTGCTTGTGTTACACTTCAATTTTAGCATTTTTAAAAATATCATAATATTATTTTTTGAAGGTGTTAGACTTCTGTTTTTGCATTTTTACGAAATTTATGAAAAAATTGAAATTTGGGTGTGTTAGTCTTCAATTACGGAGTATTTAGAGTATGACATGAAAATTGAGTAATTTGCTTGTGTTACACTTCAATTCTAATATTTTTTAAAAATATCATAATTTATGTTTTTGAAGGTGTTAGACTTCTGTTTTTGCATTTGTACGATATTTTTGAAAAAATATAAATTTGTGATAGTTACTCTTCAACTACGGAGTATTTTGAGTACGACAGGAAAGTTGAGTATTTTGCATGTGTTACACTTTAATTTTAGCATTTTTTAAAAAATATCATAATTTTATTTTTTGAAGGTGTTCGACTTCTGTTATTGCATTTTTACGAAATTTATGGTAAAATTGAAATTTGTGTGTGTTAGTCTTCAATTATGGAGTATTTTGAGTTCGACATGAAAATTGAGTATTTTTCTTGTGTTACACTTCAATTTTAGAATTTTTTAAAAAATATCATAATTTTATTTTTTGAAGGTGTTAGACTTCTGTCATTGCATTTTTACGAAATTTATGAAAAAATTGAAATTTGTGTGTGTTAGTCTTCAATTACGGAGTATTTAGAGTATGACATGAAAATTGAGTAATTTTCTTGTGTTACACTTCAATTCTAATATTTTTTAAAAATATCATAATTCAAGTTTTTGAAGGTGTTAGACTTCTGTTTTTGCATTTGTACGATATTTTTTTAAAAATATAAATTTGTGATTGTTAGTTTTCAACTACGGAGTATTTTGAGTACGACATGAAAATTGAGTATTTTGCATGTGTTACACTTCAATTTTAGCATTTTTTTAAAAAATATCAAAATTTTATTTTTTGAAGGTATTAGACATGGGTTTTTGGATTTTTACGAAATTTTTGAAAAAATATAAATTTGTGTGTGTTAATCTTCAATTATAGAGTATTTTGAGTACGACATGAAAATTGAGTATTCTTCTTGTGTTACACTTCAATTTCAGAAGTTTTTAAAAAAATATCATAATTTTATTTTTTGAAGGTGTTAGACTTCTGTTTTTGCATTTTTACGATATTTTTGAAAAAATCGAAATTTATGTGTGTTAGTTATCAATTATGGAGTATTTTGAGTACGACATAAAAATTTAGTATTTTGCTTGTGTTAGACTTCAATTTTAGCATTTTTTTTGAAAATATCATAATTTTTTTTTTAAGGTGTTAGACATCGGTTTTTGTATTTTTACGAAATTTTTGAAAAAATATAAATTTGTGTGTGTTAATCTTCAATTAGAAAGTATTTTGAGTACGACACGAAAATTGAGTATTTTGCTTGTGTTACACTTGAATTTTAATATTTTTTAAAAATATCATAATTTTATTTTTTTAACGTGTTAGACTTCTGTTTTTGCATTTTTACGAAATTTTTGAAAAAATATAAATTTGTGTGTGTTAATCTTCAATTAGAAAGTATTTTGAGTACGACACGAAAATTGAGTATTTTGCTTGTGTTACACTTGAATTTTAATATTTTTTAAAAATATCATAATTTTATTTTTTTAACGTGTTAGACTTCTGTTTTTGCATTTTTACGAAATTTTTGAAAAAATATAAATTTGTGTGTGTTAGTCTTCAATTATAGAGTATATTGAGTCGACATGAAAATTGAGTATTTTGCTTGTGATACACTTCAATTTTAGCATTTTTTAAAAAATTATCAAAATTTCATTTTTTGAAGGTGTTAGACTTCTGTTTTTGCATTTTTATAAAAATTTTGAAAAAATCTAAATTTGTGTTTGTTAGTCTTCAATTACGGAGTATTTTTACTATGACATGAAAGTTGAGTAATTTGCTTGTGTTACACTTCAATTTTAATATTATTTAAAGATATCATAATTTTATTTTTTGGAGGTGTTAGACTTCTGTTTTTGCATTTGTACGATATTTTTGAAAAAATATAAATTCGTGATAGTTAGTCTTCAACTACGGAGTATTTTGAGTAAGACATGAAAGTTGAGTATTTTGCATGTGTTACACTTCAATTTTAGCATTTTTTAAAAAAATATCAAAATTTTATTTTTTGAAGGTGTTAGACTTCTGTTTTTGCATTTTTATAAAAATTTTGAAAAAATCTAAATTTGTGTTTGTTAGTCTTCAATTACGGTGTATTTTGAGTATGACATGAAAATTGAGTAATTTGCTTGTGTTACACTTCAATTTTAGCATTTTTAAAAATATCATAATATTATTTCTTGAAGGTGTTAGACTTCTGTTTTTGCATTTTTACGAAATTTTTGAAAAAATATAAATTTGTGTGTGTTAATCTTCAATTATAGAGTATTTTGAGTACGACATGAAAATTGAGTATTTTGTTTGTGTTACACTTAAATTTTTGCATTTTTTAAAAAAATAACATAATTTTATTTTTTGAAGGTGTTAGACTTCAGTTTTAGAATTTTTACGAAATGTTTGAAAAAATATAAATTTGTGTGTGGTTGTCTTCCATTATGGACTTTTTTGAGTACGGCATGAAAATTGAGTATTTTTCTTGTGTTACACTTCAATTTTAGCATATTTTTAAAAAATATCATAATTTTATTTTTTTAAGGTGTTAGACTTCTGTTTTTGCATTTGTACGATATTTTTGAAAAAATATAAATTTGTGATAGTTAGTCTTCAACTACGGAGTATTTGGAGTACGACATGAAAGTTGAGTATTTTGCATGTGTTACACTTGAATTTTAGCATTTTTTAAAAAATATCATAATTTTATTTTTCGAATGTGTTAGACTTCTGTTATTGCATTTTTACGAAATTTATGAAAAAATTGAAATTTGTGTGTGTGAGTCTTCAATTATGGAGTATTTTGAGTTCGACATGAAAATTTAGTATTTTCCTTGTGTTGCACTTCAATTTTAGAATTTTTAAAAAAATATCATAATTTTATTTTTTGAAGATGTTAGACTTATTTTATTGCATTTTTACGAAATTTATGAGAAAATTGAAATTTGTGTGTGTTAGTCTTCAATTACGGAGTATTTAGAGTACGACATTAAAGTTCAGTATTTTGCATGTGTTACACTTCAATTTTACCATTTTTTAAAAAAATATCAAAATTTTATTTTTTGAAGGTGTTAGACTTCTGTTTTTGCATTTTCATAAAATTTTTGAAAAAATCTAAATTTGTGTTTGTTAGTCTTCAATTACGGAGTATTTTGAGTATAACATGAAAATTGAGTAATTTGCTTGTGTTACACTTCAATTTAAACATTTTTAGAAATATCATAATTTTATTTCTTGAAGGTGTTAGACTTCTGTTTTGGCATTTTTACGATATTTTTGAAAAAATATAAATTTGTGGTTGTTAGTCTTCAACTACAAAGTATTTTAAGTATGATATGAAAATTGAGTATTTTGCTTCTTCTACACTTAAATTTTAGCATTTTTTAAAAAAATATCATAATTTTATTTTTTGAAGGTGTTAGACTTCAGTTTTAGCATTTTTACGAAATTTTTGAAAATATATAAATTTGTGTGTGGTTGTCTTCCATTATGGAGTATTTTGATTACGACATGAAAATTGAGTATTTTGCTTGTGTTACACTTCAATTATAATATTTTTTTTAAAAATATCATAGTTTTATTTTTTGAAGGTATTAGACTTCTGTTATAGTATTTTTACGAAATTTTTGAAAAAATATAAATTTGTGTGTGTTAATCTTCAATTATGGAGTACTTTGAGTTCGACATGAAAATTGAGTATTTTGCTTGTGTTACACTTCAATTTTAGAATTTTTTAAAAAATATCATAATTTTACTTTTTGAAGGTATTAGACTTCTGTTATTGCATTTTTACGAAATTTTTGAAAAAATTGAAATTGGTCTGTGTTGGTCTTCAATTAGGGAGTCCTTTGAGTACGTAATGAAAATAGAGTATTTTTCTTGTGTTACACTTAGATCTTAGTATTTGTTTTTGAAATATCATAATTGAATTTTTTGAAGGCGTTAGACTTCAGTTTTTGCATTTTGAAGAAATTTTTTAAAATAGATATTTGTGTGTGTTAGTCTTCAATTACGGAGTATTTTGAGGACGACATGAAAATTGAGTACTTTGCTTGTGTTACACTTCAATTTTAACATTTTTTAAAAAATATTTTAATTGAATTTTTGGAAGGTGTTAAACTTCAGGTTTTGCATTTTTAAGAAATTTTTGAAAAAACTAAAATTTGTGAGTGTTAGTCTTCAATTATGGAGTATTTTGAGTACGACATAAAAATTTAGTATTTTTCTTGTGTTAATAACTTCCATTTTAACATTTTTTTTAAAATTATCTTAACTGAATTTTTTGAAGGTGTTAGACTTCAGTTTTTGCATTTTTAAGAATGTGTGTTAGTCTTCAATTACGGAGTATTTTGAGTAAGACATGAAAATTGAGTATTTTGCTTGTGTTACACTTCAATTTTAGCATTTTTTAATAAAAGATCATAATTTTATTCTTTTTGAAGGTTTTAGACTTCTATTTTCGCATTTTTACGAATTTTTTGAAAAAATAGAAATTTGTGATTGTTAGTCTTCAACTACGCAGTATTATGAGTACGACATAAAAAATGAGTATTTTGCTTGTGTTACACTTCAATTTTAGAATTTTTTAAAAAAATGTCATAATTTTATTTTTTGAAGGTGTTAGACTTCTGTTTTTGCATTTTTACAAATTTTTTGAAAAAAATTAATTTGTGTGTGTTAGTCTTCAATTACGGAGTATGTTCGGTATGACATGAAAATTGAGTAATTTGTTTGTGTTACACTTCAATTTTAACATTTTTTAAAAATATCATAATTTTATTTTTTTGATGGTGTTAGACTTCTGTTTTTGCATTTTTATAAAATTTTTGAAAAAATATAAATTTGTGTGTGTTAGTCTTCAATTACGGAGTATTTTGAGTATGACATGAAAATTGAATAATTTTCTTGTGTTACACTTCAATTTTAACATTTTTTAAAAATATCATAATTTTATTTCTTGAAGGTGTTAGACTTCTGTTTTTGCATTTTTACGATATTTTTGAAAAAATATAAATTTGTGATTGTTAGTCTTCAACTACAAAGTATTTTAAGTATGACATGAAAATTGAGTATTTTGCTTGTGTTACACTTAAATTTTAGCACTTTTTAAAAAAATATCATAATTTTATTTTTTGAAGGTGTTAGACTTCAGTTTTAGCATTTTTACGAAATTTTTGAAAAAATATAAATTTGTGTGTGGTTGTCTTCCATTATGGAGTATTTTGAGTACGACATGAAAATTGAGTATTTTGCTTGTGTTACACTTCAATTTTAACATTTTTTTAAAAAATATCGTAAGTTTATTTTTTGAAGGTATTAGACTTCTGTTATAGTATTTTTATGAAATTTTTGAAAAAATATAAATTTGTGTGTGTTAATCTTCAATTATGGAGTACTTTGAGTTCGACATGAAAATTGAGTATTTTGCTTGTGTTACACTTCAATTTTAGAATTTTTTAAAAAATATCATAATTTTACTTTTTGAAGGTGTTAGACTTCTGTTTTTGCATTTTTACGAAATTTTTGAAAAAATTGAAATTGGTGTGTGTTGGTCTTCAATTACGGAGTACTTTGAGTACGACATGAAAATAGAGTATTTTCCTTGTGTTACACTTAGATTTTAGTATTTTTTTTTTAAATATCATAATTGAATTTTTTTGAAGGCGTTAGACTTCAGTTTTTGCATTTTTAAGAAATGTTTCAAAAAATAGATATTTGTGTGTGTTAGTCTTCAATTACGGAGTATTTTGAGGACAACATGAAAATTGAGGACTTTGCTTGTGTTACACTTCAATTTTAACATTTTTTAAAAAATATTTTAATTGAGTTTTTGGAAGGTGTTAAACTTCAGGTTTTGCATTTTTATGAAATTTTTGAAAAAACTGAAATTTGTGTATGTTAGTCTTCAATTATGGAGTATTTTGAGTACGACATGAAAATTGAGTATTTTGCTTGTGGTAATAACTTCCATTTTGACATTTTTTTTAAATTATCTTAACTGAATTTTTTGAAGGTGTTAGACTTCAATTTTTGCATTTTTAAGAATGTGTGTTAGTCTTCAATTACGGAGTATTTTGAGTACGACATCAAAATTGAGTATTTTGCTTGTGTTACACTTCAATTTTAGCATTTTTAATAAAAGATCATAATTTTATTCTTTTTGAAGGTTTTAGACTTCTATTTTCGCATTTTAACGAATTTTTTGAAAAAATAAAAATTTGTGATTGTTAGTCTTCATCTACGCAGTATTTTGAGTACGACATGAAAAATGAGTATTTTGCATGTGTTACACTTCAAATTTAGAATTTTTTAAAAAAAATGCAATAATTTTATTTTTTGAAGGTGTTAGACTTCAGTTTTTGCATTTTTACAAATTTTTTGAAAAAAATTAATTTGTGTGTGTTAGTCTTCAATTACGGAGTATGTTCAGTATGACATGAAAATTGAGTAATTTCGTTTGTGTTACACTTCAATTTTAACATTTTTTAGAAACATCATAATTTATTTTTTGATTGTGTTAGACTTCTGTTTTTGCATTTTTATAAAATTTTTGAAAAAATATAAATTTGTGTGTGCTAGTCTTCAATTACGGAGTCTTTTGAGTATGACATGAAAATTGAATAATTTTCTTGTGTTACACTTCAATTTTAACATTTTTTTAAAATATCATAATTTTATTTCTTGAAGGTGTTAGACTTCTGTTTTAGCATTTTTACAATATTTTTGAAAAAATATAAATTTATGATTCTTAGCCTTCAACTACGGAGTATTTTAAGTATGACATGAAAATTGAGTATTTTGCTTCTGTTACACTTCAATTTTAGCATTTTTTTAAAAAATACCATAATTTTATTTTTTGATGGTTTTAGACTTCTGTTTTTGCATTTTTGCAAATTTTTGAAAAAATGTAAATTTGTGATTGGTAGTCTTCAACTACGGAGTAATTTGTGATAGTTAGTTAGTTAGTTATATTGTTAATTAGTTAATTAGTTAGCTAGCTAGTTAGTTAGTTAGTTAGGTAGTAGTTAGTTAGTTAGTTAGTTAGTTAACTAGTTAGTTATTTAGTTAGTTAGTTTGTTAGTTCTTTAGTAGTTAGTTACTTAGATAGTTAGTTAGTTAGTTTGTTAGAAAGTTAGTTAGTTAGTTAGTTAGTCAGTCAGTTAATTAGTTAGTTAATAGGTATGTAGGAAGATAGTTGTTTAGTTAATTAGTTAGTTTGTTAATCAGTTAATTAGTCAGTTAGTTAGTTATTTAGTTATTTAGTTAGTTAGTTTGTTTGTTTGTTTGTTAGTTAGTTAGAAAGGTAGTTAGTTAGTCAGTTAATAGGTACTTATGAACGTAGTTAGTTAGTAAGTTAGATAGTTAACTAGTTAGTTAGTTAGCTAGTAGTTGGTTTGTTACTTAGTTAGTTAATTTGTTAGTTATTTAGTTAGCTGGTTAGTTAGTTAGTTCACTAGTAGGTAGTTAGTTAGTTAGTTTAATAGTCACTTAATTAGTTAGTTAGTTAGTTATTAGTTTGTCGGTATGTAAGATGGTAGTTAGTTAGTTGGTTAGTTAGTCAATTAGTTAGTTAGTTATTTAGTAAGTTAGTTATTTAGTTACTTAGTTAATATATATGTAGGAAGACAGTTAGTTTGTTTGTTAGTTAGATAGATACTAGTTAATAGGTATGTAGGAAGACAATTAGTCAGTTAGTTAGTGAGTTAATTAGTTGGTTAGTTAGATACTGCTTAATTAGTTAGTTACTTAGTCAGTTAGTTAGTGAGTTTGTAGGAAGGTAGTTAGTTAATTAGTTAGTTAGGTAGTTACATATTTAGTTAGTTTATAGGTATGTATGAAGGTAGTTAGATAGTTACTTAGTTAATTAGTTAGTTATTTACTCAGTTATTTAGTTAGTTAGTTATTTAGTTCGTTATTTAGTTTGTTAGTTCCCTAGTAGTTAGTTAGTTAGCTCGTTAGTTATTTAGTTAGTTAGTTAGTTAGTTAGTGGAAATGTAGTTAGTTAGTTAGTGGGTATGTAGTTAGTTAGTTAGTTAGTTAGTTAGTTAGTTAGTTAGTTAACTAGTTAGTTAATAGGTATGTAGGAAGATAGTTATTTAGTTAGTTAGTTAGTTTGTTAATTAGTTAATTAGTTAGTTAGTTACATATTTATCTATTTAGTTAGTTGGTTAGTTAGTTAGTTAGTTAGTTAGAAAGGTAGTTTGTTAGTTAGTTAATAGGTATGACTGTAGGTAGTTAGTTAGCAAGTTTGATAATTAACAAGTTAGTTAGTTAGCAAGTAGTTTGTTAGTTAGTTAGTTAGTTAGTTAGTTAGTTAATTAGTTAGTTTTTTAGTTAGTTTAGTTAGTTAACTGGTAGTTAGTTCGTCTATTAGTTAATTAATTAGTTAGTTAATTCGTTGGTTAGTAAGTTAGTTAGTTAGTGGGTATGTACGAAGGTAGCTGGTTAGTTAGTTAATTTGTTAGTCAGTTAGTAAGTTAATTAGTTAGTTAGTTAGTTAGTTAGTTATTTATTTAGTTAGTTAGTTAGTTGGTTATTTAGTTAGTTAGTTAGAAAATCAGTCCATACGCAGTCCTAAAACTTCCATAATTACCCTTGCCAATTAAGAGGAGCATCAAGCCTATAAATAAGACCCTAAGGCCAAGGGCAAATCATGTTCTCTTCCCCCTCCTCTGTTTGCCTTGGGGGCAAGCCTTTCTCCTCCTTCTCTCCACCACAAACTCCACCAAGGCACAAACAAGATTCTATCGAAGCTAAAGATCGGAACTTGAGGTTCGGAGCGTTTCCGACTCGAGCTCCATCTTGTGAAGATCTTGGAGTAGCAGCGTTTGTGATCCAATTTCGACACGAGACCGATCAATCGATTATTGAAGAGTGTTTCTTGCAATTCGAGAGGATCTATCACAAGAGGAAGAGGCGATTTGACGGGAGCGTTTCTTGCACTTCGCCGGGGAAACTTCGGAATCAAGATATCGAGCGTTTCGAGTCTTGAATAGGTTGTTTCTATCTTTTGTGTTTGAATTCGGTAGTTTCTTTTAATAAATCTTTGCGTGGATTAATAAATGTGGATTGAATTGGTTTAAAGCTTGTTTCTTGGCAATTTTCCGTTTAAATTCTCTTAATCTTGCTAGTGTTTACTTTCTTGCACACAAACCCCCTTCAATTATTCTTTTACTGTACAAAGCTTTTTTCGAGCTTATTCTTTTGCGTGTTTGATTCGTAATTTCGATACTTGCTCCCTGTGGACGATCCTATTATACTTGCTCTATACACTTTTGAGTTATCCACAATTTTGTTAAACTTTACTTCTTTGATTTTCGGTTTTCGGACTCAACGATTGGCGCATTAATTTGCATACACGAAAAACCGTGAATCAGTTTGTTAGTTAGTTAATAGGTATGACTGTAGGTAGTTAGTTAGTAAGTTTGATAATTAACAAGTTAATTAGTTAGCAAGTAGTTTGTTAGTTAGTTAGTTAGTTAGTTAGTTAGTTAGTTAGTTAATTAGTTAGTTATTTAGTTAGTTTAGTTAGTTAACTCGTAGTTAGTTCGTCTATTAGTTAATTAATTAGTTAGTTAATTCGTTGGTTTGTAAGTTAGTTAGTTAATGGGTATGTACGAAGGTAGCTGGTTAGTTAGTTAATTTGTTAGTTAGTTAGTTAGTTAATTAGTTAGTTAGTTAATTAGTTAGTTATTTATTTAGTTAGTTAGTTAGTTAAATAGCTAGTAGTTATTTAGTTATTTATTTATTTAGTCAGTTAGTTACTTAGTTAGTGGTAGGAAGGTTGTTAGTAAGCTAGTTAGTTAGTTAGTTAATATGTATGTAGGAAGATAGATAATTAGTTAATTAGTCAGTTATTTAGTTAGTTCTCTAGTAGTTAGTTAGTTAGTTAGTTAGTTAGTTAGTTAGTTATTTATTCGGTAAGCTAGTAGTTAGTTAGTTATCTAGTAGTTAGTGAGTTAGTTATTTAGTTAGATATTTAGTTAGTTAGTTTGTTAGTTGTCTAGTAGTTAGTTAGTTAGCTAGTTAGTTATTTAGTTAGTTAGATTGTTACTTAGTTAGTTAGTGGGAAGGTAGTTAGTTAGTGGGTATGTAGGAAGGTAGTTAGTTAGTTAGTTGGTTAGTTAGTTAATTAGTTAGTTAATTTGTATGCAGGAAGATAGTTATTTAGTTAGTTAGTTAGTTTGTTTGTTAATTAGTTAGTAGTTAGTTAGTTAGTTATTTAGTTAGTTAGTTAGTTAGTTTGTTTGTTAGTGAGTTAGTTAGAAAGGTAGTTAGTTAGTTAGGTAATAGGTATGTATGAAGGTAGTTAGTTTGTAAGTTAGAGAGTTAACTAGTTAGTTAGTTAGCTAGTAGTTAGTTAGTTAGTTAGTTAGTTAATTTAGTTAGTTATTTAGTTAGTTAACTAGTAGTTAGTTAGTTAATTAGTTAATTTCTTAGTTAGTTAATTAGTTAGTTAGTAAGTTAGTTAGTGGGTATGTACGATGGTAGCTAGTTAGTTAGTTAATTTGTTAGTTAGTCAGTTAATTAGTTAGTTTGTTTGTTAGTTAATTGGTTAGTCATTTATTTTGTTAGTTAGTTAGTTAAATATCTAGTAGTTATTTAGTTAGATATTTATTTATTTAGTTAGTTACATAGTTAGTTAGTTAGTTAATATGTATGTTAGTTAGTTAGTTAGTTAGTTTGTAGGACGGTAGTTATTATGTTAGTTAGTTAGTTATTTAGTTAGTTAATATGTATGTAGGAAGATATTTAGTTAGTTAATTGGTTAGTTAATTTAGTTAGTTAGTTAGTTAGATAGTTAGTTAGTTAGTTAGTTAGTTAGCTAGTTAGCTAGTAGTTAGTTAGTTAGTTAGTTAGTTAGGTAGTGGCAAGTTAGTTAGTTAGTTAGTTAATTAGTTAATTAGTTAGGTAGTTAGTTAGTTAGTTAGTCAATATGTATGTATGAAGGTAGTTAGTTAGTTAGCTAGTTTGTTAGTTAGTTTGTAAGTGAATTAGCTAGTAGTTAGTTAGTTAGTTAGTTAGTTAGTTAGTTAGTATGTAAGAGGGATGTTAGTTAGTTATGTAGGAAGATAGTTATTCGGTTATTTAGTTATATTGTTAATTAGTTAATTTGTTAGTTAGTTAGTTAGTTAGTTAGTTTGAAAGGTAGTTAGTTAGTTAGTTAATAGGTATGTATGAAGGTACTTAGTTAGTAAGTTAGTTAGTTAGTTAGCTAGAAGTTTGTTAGTTAGTTAGTTATTTAGTTAGTTAGTTAGTTTGTTAGTTAGTTAACAAGGAGTTAGTCAGTTAATTAGTTAATTAATTAGTTAGTTAATTAGTTAGTTAGTAAGTTAGTTAGTTAGTGGGTATGTACGAAGGTAGCTAGTAACTCAGTTTATTTCTTAGTTAGTTAGTTAATTAGTTAGCTAGTCAGTTAACTAGTTAGTTATTTAGTTAGTTAGTTAGTTAGCAAGTAGTTAGTTAGTTTGTTTGTTTGTCTGTTAATAAATTAGTTAGTTAGTTAGTTAGTTAGTTAGATAATATGTATGTGAGAAGGTGGTTGGTTAGTTAGTTAGATAGTTAATTAGTTAGTTAGTTAGTTAGTTAATCATTTAGTTATTTAGTTAGTTACTTAGTTAGTCAGCTTGTAGTTAGTTAGTTAGTGAGTTATCTAGTTAATCAATATGTGTGTATGAAGGTAGTTATTTAGTTAGTTAGATAGTTAGTTATTTAATTAGTTAGTTAATTAGTCAGTTAGTTAATTAATTATCTAGTAGTTAGTTAGTTAGTTAGGTAATCAGTTAGTTATTTCGAAAGTTAGTTAGTTAGTTACTTAGTTTGTTAGTTATCTAGTAGGTAGTTGGTTAGTCATTTATTTAGTTAGTTAGTTAGTTATTGGGTATGTAGGAAGGTAGTTAGTTAGTTAGTTAGTTAGTTAGTTAGTTAATAGGTATTTAAGAATATAGTTAGTTGGTAAATTAGATAGTTATTATGTTAGTTATCAAGTAATTAGTAAGTTAGTTAGTTATTTTGTCAGCTAGCTAGTAGTTAGTTAGTTAGTTAGTTAGTTAGTTAGTTATCTAGTAGTTAGCTAGTTAGTTAGTTAGTTAACTAGTTAGTTACTTAGTTAGTTAGTTAGTTAGTTAACTAGCTAGCTAGTCTGTTAGTGGGTATGTAGGAAGTTAGTTACTAGGTATGTAGGAAGGTAGTTAGTTAGTTAGTTAATTTGTATGTAGGAAGGTAGTTATTTAGTTAGTTAGTTAGTTTGTTAATTAGTTAATTAGTTAGTTATTTAGTTAGTTTGTTAGTTAGTTAGTTAGTTAGTTAGTTAGTTAGTTAGTTAGTTAGATATGTAGTTAGTAAGTTAGTTAATATGTATGTATGAAGGTAGGTAGTTAGTAAGTTAGTTAGTTAACTAGTTAGTTTGTTTGCTAGTAGTTAGCTAGTTAGTTAGTTAGTTAGTTAATTAGTTAGTTATTTAGTAAGTTAGTTAATTAGCTAGTAGTTAGTTAGTTAGTTAGTTAGTTAGTTAGTTAGCCAGTAGTTAGTTAGTTAGTTAACTAGTTGGTTATTTAGTTAGTTAGTTAGTTAGTTAGTTAGTTAGTCAGTTAGTCAGTTTGTTAGTTAGTGCGTTTGTATGAAGATTGTTAGTTAATTAGTTAGGTAGGTAGTTAGTTAGTTAGTTAATAGGTATGTAGGAAGTGAGTTAGTTGGTTAGTTAGTTAGTTTGTTTGTTAGTTAGTTAGTTACTTTGTTAGTTAGTTAGATAGTTATTAGGTATGTAGGAGGATAGTTTGTTTGTTAGTTATTTAGTTAGTATTTTGCTTAGTTAGTGGGTATGTAGGAAGGTAGCTAGTTAGTTAGTTAGTTATTTAGTTATTTAGTTAGTTAGCAAGTAGTTAGTTAGTTAGTTTGTTTGTCTGTTAATAAATTAGTTAGTTAGTTAGTTAGTTAGTTAGTTAGTTAGATAATATGTATGTGAGAAGGTGGTGAGTTAGTTAGTTAGATAGTTAATTAGTTAGTTAGTTAGTTAGTTAATCATTTAGTTATTTAGTTAGCTACTTAGTTAGTCAGCTTGTAGTTAGTTAGTAAGTGAGTTATCTAGTTAATCAATATGTGTGTATGAAGGTAGTTATTTAGTTACTTAGATAGTCAGTTATTTAATCAGTTAGTTATTTAATTAGTTAGTTAATTAGTCAGTTAGTTAATTAATTATCTAGTAGTTAGTTAGTTTGTTAGTTAGGTAATCAGTTAGTTATTTAGAAAGTTAGTTAGTTAGTTAGTTAGTTTGTTAGTTAGCTAGTTGGTAGTTGGTTAGTCATTTATTTAGTTAGTTAGTTAGTTAGTTAGTGGGTATGTAGGAAGGTAGTTAGTTTGTTAGTTAGATAGTTAGTTAGTTAATAGGTATTTAAGAATATAGTTAGTTGGTAAATTAGATAGTTATTATGTTAGTTATCAAGTAATTAGTAAGTTAGTTAGTTATTTTGTCAGCTAGCTAGTAGTTTGTTAGTTAGTTAGTTAATTAGTTAGTTAGTTTGTTAGTTAGTTAATTAGTTAGTTAGTTAGTTAGTTATCTAGTAGTTAGCTAGTTAGTTACTTAGTTAGTTAGTTAGTTAACTAGCTAGCTAGTTAGTTAGTGGGTATGTAGGAAGTTAGTTACTAGGTATGTAGGAAGGTAGTTAGTTAGTTAGTTAATTCGTATGTAGGAAGGTAGTTATTTAGGTAGTTAGTTAGTTTGTTAATTAGTTAATTAGTTAGTTATTTAGTTAGTCTGTTAGTTAGTTAGTTAGTTAGTTAGTTAATTTGTTTGTTAGTTAGTTAGATATGTAGTTAGTTAGTTAGTTAATATGTATGTATGAAGGTAGGTAGTTAGTAAGTTAGTTAGTTAACTAGTTAGTTAGTTTGCTAGTAGTTAGCTAGTTAGTTAGTTAGTTAATTAGTTAGTTATTTAGTAAGTTAGTTAATTAGCTAATAGTTAATTAGTTAGTTAATTAGTTAGTTATTTAGTTAGTTATCTAGTAGTTAGTTAGTTAGTTAGTTATTTATTCAGTTAGCTAGTAGTTAGTTAGTTAGTTAGTTAGTTAGTTTGTTAGTTAGTTAGTTAGTTAGTTAGTTAATATGTATGTAGGAAGATAGTTAGTTAGTTAATTAGTTAGTGATATAGTTAGTTATCTAGTAGTTAGTTAGTTAGCTAGTTAGTTAGTTAGTTAGTTATTTAGTCAGTTAGCTAGTAGTTAGTTAGTTAGTTAGTTAGTTAGTTAGTTAGATAGTAAGTTAGTTAGTCAGTTAGTTAGTTTGGGTATGTAAGAAGGTAGCTAGTTAGTTTATTAGTCAGTTAGTTAGTTAATTGGTCAATTAGTTAGTTAGCTAGAAGTAAGTTAGTTATTTAGTTAACTAGTTAGTTAGTGAGTTAACTAGTTAGTTATTTAGTTAGTTAGTTAGTTAGTTAGTTCGTTAGCCAGTAGTTAGTTAGTTAGTTAACTAGTTGGTTAGTTAGTTAGTTAGTTAGTTAGTTAGTTAGTTAGTTAGTCAGTTAGTCAGTTTGTTAGTTAGTGCGTTTGTATGAAGATTGTTAGTGAATTAGTTAGGTAGGTAGTTAGTTAGTTAGTTAATAGGTATGTAGGAAGTGAGTTAGTTGGTTAGTTAGTTAGTTAGTCAGTTAGTTACTTTGTTAGTTAGTTAGATAGTTAACAGGTATGTAGGAGGATAGTTTGTTAGTTAGTTATTTAGTTAGTATTTTCCTTAGTTAGTGGGTATTGAGGAAGGTAGCTAGTTAGTTAGTTAGTTATTTAGTTAGTTAGTTAGTTAGTTAGCAAGTAGTTAGTTAGTTTGTTTGTTTGTTTGTTAATAAATTAGTTAGTTAGTTAGTTAGTTAGTTAAATAATATGTATGTGAGAAGGTGGTTAGTTAGTTAGTTAGATAGTTAATTAGTTAGTTAGTTAGTTAGTTAATCATTTAGTTATTTAGTTAGTTACTTAGTTAGTCAGCTTGTAGTTAGTTAGTTAGTGAGTTATCTAGTTAATCAATATGTGTGTATGAAGGTAGTTATTTAGTTAGTTAGATAGTTAGTTATTTAATTAGTTAGTTAATTAGTCAGTTAGTTAATTAATTATCTAGTAGTTAGTTAGTTAGTTAGGTAATCAGTTAGTTATTTAGAAAGTTAGTTAGTTAGTTAGTTTGTTTGTTAGTTAGCTAGTAGGTAGTTGGTTAGTCATTTATTTAGTTAGTTAGTTAGTTAGTTAGTGGGTATGTAGGAAGGTAGTTAGTTAGTTAGTTAGTTAGTTAGTTAATAGGTATTTAAGAATATAGTTAGTTGGTAAATTAGATAGTTATTATGTTAGTTATCAAGTAATTAGTAAGTTAGTTAGTCATTTTGTCAGCTAGCTAGTAGTTAGTTAGTTAGTTAGTTAGTTAGTTAGTTAGTTATTTAGTTAGTTATCTAGTTAGTTAGTTAGTTAGTTAGTTAGTTAACTGGCTAGCTAGTTAGTTAGTGGGTATGTAGGAAGTTAGTTACTAGGTATGTAGGAAGGTAGTTAGTTAGTTAGTTAATTGGTATGTAGGAAGGTAGTTATTTAGTTAGTTAGTTAGTTTGTTAATTAGTTAATTAGTTAGTTATTTAGTTAGTTTGTTAGTTAGTTAGTTAGTTAGTTAGTTAATTTGTTTGTTAGTTAGTTAGATATGTAGTTAGTTAGTTAGTTAATATGTACGTATGAAGGTAGGTATTTAGTAAGTTAGTTAGTTAACTAGTTAGTTAGTTTGCTAGTAGTTAGCTAGTTAGTTAGTTAGTTAGTTAGTTAATTAGTTAGTTATTTAGTAAGTTAGTTAATTAGCTAGTGGTTAGTTAGTTAGTTAGTTAGTTAATTAGTTAGTTATTTAGTAAGTTAGTTAATTAGCTAGTGGTTAGTTAGTTAGTTAGTTAGTTAGTTAGCCAGTAGTTAGTTACTTAGTTAACTAGTTGGTTATTTAGTTAGTTAGTTAGTTAGTTAGTTAGTCAGTTAGTCAGTTTGTTAGTTAGTGCGTTTGTATGAAGATTGTTAGTTAATTAGTTAGGTAGGTAGTTAGTTAGTTAGTTAATAGGTATGTAGGAAGTGAGTTAGTTGGTTAGTTAGTTAGTTAGTCAGTTAGTTAGTTAGTTAGTTACTTTGTTAGTTAGTTAGATAGTTAATAGGTATGTAGGAGGATAGTTTGTTAGTTAGTTATTTAGTTAGTATTTTCCTTTGGTAGTGGGTATGTAGGAAGGTAGCTAGTTAGTTAGTTAGTTATTTAGTTAGTTAGTTAGTTAGCAAGTAGTTAGTCAGTTTGTTTGTTTGTCTGTTAATAAATTAGTTAGTTAGTTAGTTAGTTAGTTAGATAATATGTATGTGAGCAGGTGGTTAGTTAGTTAGTTAGATATTTAATTAGTTAGTTAGTTAGTTAGTTAATCATTTAGTTATTTAGTTAGTTACTTAGTTAGTCAGCATGTAGTTAGTTAGTAAGTGAGTTATCTAGTTAATCTATATGTGTGTATGAAGGTAGTTATTTAGTTAGTTAGATAGTTAGTTATTTAATTAGTTAGTTATTTAATTAGTTAGTTAATTAGTCAGTTAGTTAATTAATTATCTAGTAGTTAGTTAGTTAGTTAGGTAATCAGTTAGTTATTTAGAAAGTCAGTTAGTTAGTTAGTTAGTTTGTTAGTTAGCTAGTTCGTAGTTGGTTAGTCATTTATTTAGTTAGTTAGTTAGTTAGTTAGTGGGTATGTAGGAAGGTAGTTAGTTAGTTAGTTAGTTAGTTAGTTAGTTAGTTAATAGGTATTTAAGAATATAGTTAGTTGGTAAATTAGATAGTTATTATGTTAGTTATCAAGTAATTAGTAAGTTAGTTAGTTATTTTGTCAGCTAGCTAGTAGTTAGTTAGTTAGTTAGTTAGTTAGTTAGTTAGTTAGTTAGTTATTTAGTTAGTTATCTAGTAGTTAGCTAGTTAGTTAGTCAGTTAACTAGTTAGTTACTTAGTTAGTTAGTTAGTTAACTAGCTAGCTAGTTAGTTAGTGGGTATGTAGGAAGTTAGTTACTAGGTATGTAGGAAGGTAGTTAGTTAGTTAGTTAATTGGTATGTAGGAAGGTAGTTATTTAGTTAGTTAGTTAGTTTGTTAATTAGTTAATTAGTTAGTTATTTAGTTAGTCTGTTAGTTAGTTAGTTAGTTAGTTAGTTAATTTGTTCGTTAGTTAGTTAGATATGTAGTTAGTTAGTTAGTTAATATGTATGTATGAAGGTAGGTAGTTAGTAAATTAGTTAGTTAACTAGTTAGTTAGTTTGCTAGTAGTTAGCTAGTTAGTTAATTAGTTAATTAGTTACTTATTTAGTAAGTTAGTTAATTAGCTGGTAGTTAGTTAGTTAATTAGTTAATTAATTTGTTAGTTAATTAGTTAGTTGGTAAGTTAGTTAGTTAGTGGGTATGTACGAAGGTAGCTAGTTAGTTAGTTAATTTGTTAGTTAGTTAGTTAATTAATTGGTTTGTTAGTTAGTTAATAGTTATTTAGTTAGTTAGTTAGTTAGTTAAATGGCTAGTAGTTTTTTAGTTAGTGATTTGTTTGTTGGTATGTAGGATGGTAGTTAGTAAGTTAGTTAGTTACTTAGTTAATAGGTATGTAGGAAGATAGTCAGTTAGTTAATTAGTTAGTTATTTAGTTAGTTATCTAGTAGTTAGTTAGTTAGTTTGTTAGTTAGTTACTTAGTTAGTGAGCTAGTTAGATAGTTAGTTAGTTAGTCTGTTAGTGGGTATGTAGGAAGTTAGTCACTGGGTATGTAGGAAGGTAGTTACTTAGCTAGTTAGATTGTTTGTTAATTAGTTTGTTATTTAGTTAGTTAGTTAGTTAATTAGTTAGTTAATTTGTTGGTTAGTTAGTTAGATAGGTAGTTAGTTAGTTAGTTAATATGTATGTATGAAGGTAGTTAGTTAGTAAGTTAGTTAGTTAACAAGTCAGTTAGTTAGTTAATGAGTTAGTTAGTTATTTAGTTAGTTAGTTAGTTAGTAGTAAGCTAGTAGTTAGTTAGTTAATTAGTTAATTAATTAGTTAGTTAATTAGTTAGTTAGTAAGGTAGTTAGTTAATTGGTATGTACGAAGGTAGCTAGTTGGTTAGTTAATTTGTTAGTTAGTTAGTTAATTAGTTAATTAGTTAGTTAGTTAGTTAGTTAGTTAATAGTTATTAATTTAGTTAATTACTTAGTTAAATAGCTAGTAGTTATTTATTCATTTAGTTAGTTACTGAGTTAGTGGGTATGAAGGAAGGTTGTTAGTAAGATAGTTTGTTAGTTAGTTAATAGGTATGTAGGAAGATAGTTAGTTAGTTAGTTAATTAGTTAGTTATTTAGTTAGTTATTTAGTTAGTTATTTAGTTAGTTAGCTTGTAGTTTGTAAGTTAGTTAGTTAATTAGTTAGTTAGTTAGTTATTCAGTTAGTTAGTTAGTTAGTTATCTAGTAGTTAGCTAGTTAGTTAGGTTATCAGTTAGCTATTTAGTTAGTTAGTTAGTTATCTAGCTAGTAGTTAGCAGGTTAGTTATTTATTTAGTTAGTTATTTAGTTAGTTAGTTGGCGGCTATGTAGGAAGGTAGTCAGTTAGTTAGTTAGTTAGTTAATAGGTATTTAAGAAGATAGTTAGTTAGTAAATTAGTTAGTTTATTATGTTACTTATCTAATAATTAGTTAGATAGTTATTTTGTCGGCTAGCTAGTTAGTTAGTTAGTTAGTTAGTTAGTCAGCTAGCTAGTTAGTTAGTTTGTTAGTTAGTTAGTAAGTTATGTAGTAGTTAGTTAGTTAGTTATTTAGTTAGTTTACTAATTAGTTATTTAGTTAGTTAGTTGGTTAGTTATCTAGTAGTTAGTTAGTTAGCTAGTTAGTTATTTAGTTAGTTAGATAGTTAGTTAGTTAGTTAGTGGGAAGGTAGTTAGTTAGCTAGTTAGTGGGTATGTAGGAAGGTAGTTTGTTTGTTAGTTAGTTAGTCAATTAGATAGTTAATAGGTATGTAGAAAGATAGATAGTTAAGTAGTTAGTTAGTTTGTTAATCAGTTAATTAGTTAGTTAGTTAGTTAGTTAGTTAGTTAGTTAGTTAGTTAGAAAGGTAGCTAGTTAGTTAGTTAATAGGTATGTATGAAGGTAGTTAGTTAGTAAGTTAGATTAGTTAACTAGTTAGTTAGTTAGCTAGTAGTTTGTTAGTCAGTCAGTTAGTTAGTTAATTAGTTAGTTATTTAGTTAGTTAGTTAGTTTCCTAACTAGTAGTTAGTTAGTTAATTAGTTAATTAATTAGTTAGTTAATTAGTTAGTTAGTAAGTTAGTAAGTTAGTGGGTATGTACGAAGCTAGCTAGTTAGTTAGTTAATTTGTCAATTAGTTAGTTAATTTGTTAGTTAGTTAGTTAGTTAATTAGTTAGTTATTTATTTAGTTAGTTAGTTAAAGAGTTAGTAGTTATTTCGTTAGGTATTAATTTATTTAGTAAGTTACTTAGTTAGTTGGTATGTAGGAAGGTAGGTAGTTAGTTAGTTAGTTAGTTGGTTAGTTAGTTAGTTAATATGTATTTAGGAAGATAGATAATTAGTTGATTAGTTAGTTATCTAGTAGTTAGTTAATTAGTTAGTTAGTAAGTTATTTATTCAGTTAGCTAGTAGTTAGTTAGTTAGTTAGTTAGTTAGTTAGTTAGTAAGTTAGTTTGTTAGTTAGTTAGATAGTTAATTAGTTAGTTAGTTAGTTAGTTAGTTAGTTAGTTAGTTAGTCAATATGTATGTAAGAAGGTAGTTAGTTAGTTAGTTAGTTAGTTAATTAGCTAGTAGTTAGTTAGTTAGTTAGTTAGTTAGTCAGTATGTAAGAAGGTTGTTAGTTAGTTAGTTAGTTAGTTAGATAGTTAGTTAATTAGTTAGTTAGTTAGTTAATCAGTTAGTTATTTAGTTAGTTACTTAGTTAGTTAGCTAGTAGTTAGTTAGTTAGTGATTTGGTTAGTTAATCAATATATATGTATCAAGGTAGGTAGATAGTTAGTTAATTAGTTAGATAGTTAGTTAATTAGTTAGTTAATTAGTTAGTCAGTTAATTAGTTAGTTATCTAGTAGTTAGTTAGTTAGTTAGGTCAGCAGTTAGTTATTTAGTTAGTTACTTAGTTAGTTAGTTAGTTAGTTAGTTAGCAAGTAGTTAGCAGGATAGTTATTTATTTAGTTACTTAGTTAGTCAGTTGGCGGGTATGTAGGAAGGTAGTTAGTTAGTTTGTTAGTTAGTTAATAGGTATTTACGAAAATAGTTAGTTAGTAAATTAGTTAGTTATTATGTTAGTTATCGAGTAGTTAGTTAGTTAGTTATTTTTTCAGCTAGCTAGTTGTTAGTTAGTTAGTTAGTTAGTTAGTTATCTAGTAGTTAGTTAGTTATTTATTTAGTTAGTTAGTTATTTAGTTACTAGTATTTAGTTAGTGAGTTAGTTAGTTATTTAATTAGTTAGATAGTTAGTTAGTCTATTAGTGGGAAGGTAGTTAGTTAGTTAGTTGGTTAGTTAGTGGGTATGTAGGAAAGTAGTTAGTTAGTTAGTTAGTTAGTTAGTTAGTATGTAGGAAGATAGTTTTTCGGTTATTTAGTTAGTTTGTTAATTAGTTCATTTGTCAGTTAGTTAGTTATTTAGTTATTTAGTTAGTTAGTTAGTTAGTTAGTGAGTTAGTTAGTTAGAAAGGTAGTTAGTTTGTTGGCTAGTAGTTTGTTAGTTAGTTAGTTAGTTAATTAGTCAGTTATTTAGTTTGTTTAGTTAGTTAGTCAACTAGTAGTTAGTTAGTTAATTAGTTAATTAGTTAGTTAGTAAGTTAGTTAGTTAGTGGGTATGTATGAAGGTAGCTAGTTAGTTAGTTAATTTGTTAGTTAGTTATTTAATTAGTTAGGTAGTTACTTAATTAGTTTGTTATTCATTTAATTAGTTACTTAGTTAGTTCGTATGTAGGAAGGTAGTTAGTAAGTTAGTTAGTCAGTTAGATAGTTAGTTAGTTAATATGTATGTAGGAAGATAGATAGTTAGTTAATTAGTTAGTTATTTAGTTAGTTATCTAGTAGTTAGTTAGTTAGTTAGTTAGTTAGTTAGTTAGTTAACTAGTTAGTTAGTTATTCGGTTAGCTATTAGTTAGTTAGTTAGTTAGTTAGTAAGTTAGTTAGTTGGTTAATGTGTATGTAGGAAGATTGTGAGTTAGTTAATTAGTTAGTTATGTAGTTAGTTAGTTAGCTGGTCAGTTAGTTAGTTATTTAGTCAGTTAGCTAGTAGTTAGTTAGTTATATAGTTACTTAGTTAGTTAGTTAGTTAGTAAGTTAGTGAGTTAGTTAGTTAGTTAATTGGTCAATTAGTGAGTTTGCTAGTAGTAAGTTAGTTAGTTAGTTAATTAGTTAGTTAGTGAGTTAACTAATTAGTTAGTTAGTTAGCCAGTAGTTAGTTAGTTAACTAGTTAGTTATTTAGTTAGTTATCTAGTTGTTAGTTAGTTAGTCAGGTAGGTAGTTAGTTAGTTAGTTGGTTATTCGGTTAGCTATTGGTTAGTTAGTTAGTTAGTTAGTCAGTAAGTTAGTTAGTTAGTTAATGTGTATGTAGGAAGATAGTGAGTTAGTTAATTAGTTAGTTATGTAGTTAGTTAGTTAGCTAGTTAGTTAGTTAGTTACTTAGTCAGTTAGCTAGTAGTTAGTTAGTTAGTTAGTTAGTTAGTTAGTTGGTCAAATAGTGTGTTAGCTTGCAGTAAGTTAGTTAGATAGTTAATTAGTTAGTTAGTGAGTTAACTAGCTAGTTAGTTATTTAGGTAGTTAGTTAGTTTGTTAGTTAGCCAGTAGTTAGTTAGTTAGTTAACTAGTTAGTTATTTTGTTAGTTAATTAGTTAGTCAGTTAGTTAGTTAGTGCGTTTGTATGAATATAGTTAGTTAATTAGTTAGGTAGTTAGTTAATTAGTTAGTTAATATGAATATAGTTAGTTAATTAGTTAGTAAGTTAGTTAGTTACTTAATTAGTTCGTGGGTATGTAGGAAGGTAGTTAATTAGTTCGTGGGTATGTAGGAAGGTAGTTAATTAGTTAGTTAGTTAGTTAGTTAGCTAGTCAATTTGTTAGCTAGTAGTTAATTAGTTAGTTAGTTAGTTAATAGGTATGTAGGAAGTTAGTTAGTTAGTTAGTTAGTTAGTTAGTTAGTTAGGTAGCTAGTTAGTTAGTTACTTTGTTCGGTAGTTAGATAGTTGATAGGTATGTAGGAAGATAATTAGGTAGTTAGTTAGTAAGTTAGTTAGATAGTCAGCTAGTTCGTTAGTTAGCTAGTCAGTCAGTTAGTTCGTTAGTTAGTGGGTATGTAGGAAGGTTGTTAGATAGTTCGTTAGTTCGTTAGTTAGTTAGTTAGGTAGTCAGTTAATAGTTAATTAGTTAGTTATTTAGTTAGTTAGGGGGTGTGTAGGAAGGTAGGTAGTTAGTTAGTTAGTTAGTTAGTTTATATGTATGAAGGTAGGTAGGTAGTTAGTTAGTTAATAGGTATATATGAAGTTAATTAGTTAGTTAGTTAGTTAGTTAATTAGTTACTTAATAGGTATGTAGTTAGTTAGTTAGTTATTTGGTTAGTTTGTTAGTTAGAGTTAGTTAGTTAGTTAGTTAGTTAGGTCGGTAGTTAGTTAGTTACTTAGTTAGTTGGTTGGTTAGTCAGTTTTATAGTACGTATGTATATACGAAGGTAGTTAGTTAGTTTGTTAGTTAGTTAATAGGTAGGTAGGAAGTTAGTTAGTTTGTTTGTTTGTAACTTAGTTAGTGGGTTTGTAGGAAGGTAGTTAGTTAGTTAGTTAGTTTGTTTGTTTGTTAATATGTATGTTGGAAGTTGGTTAGTTCGTTAGTTAGTTAGTTTATAAGTTAGTTAGTTAGTTAGTTAGTTAGTTAATAAATTAGTTAGTTAGTTAGTTAGTTAATACGTATGTAAGTAGGTAGTTAGTTAGATAGTTAGTTAATGAGTTATGTAGTTAGTTAGTTCGTATGTTGTTTAGTTAGTCAGTTAGTTAGTTAATTAGTTAGTTAGTTACTTAATTAGTTCGTGGGTATGTAGGAAGGTAGTTAATTAGTTAGTTAGTTAGTTAACTAGTCGATTTGTTAGCTAGTAGTTACTTAGTTAGTTAGTTAGTTAGTTAATAGGTATGTAGGAAGTTAGTTAGTTAGTAAGTTAGTTAGTTAGTTAGTTAGTTAGTTAGTTACTTTGTTAGTTAGTTTGATCGTTCAAAGGTATGTAGTAAGATAGTTAGTTAGTTAGTAATTTAGTTAGTATGTTCGTTAGTTGGTGGGTATGTAGGAAGGTAGCTAGTTAGTTAGTTAGTTAGTTAGTTAATTAGTTAGTCAGTTAGTTAGTTAAATAGCTAGTAGTTAGTTAGTTAGTAAGTTAGTTTGTTTGTCAGTTAATAAATTAGTTAGTTAGTTAGCTAGTTAATATGTATGTGAGAAGGTGGTTAGTTAGTTAGTTAGATAGTTAGTTAGTTAGTTAGTTAGTTAGTTAATCATTTAGTTATTTAGTTAGTTAATCATTTAGTTAACTAGTAGTTAGTTATTTCGTGAATTAGCTAGTTAATCAATATGACGTGTATGAAGGTAGTTAGTTAGTTAATTAGTTAGTTATATAGTAAGTTATTTAATTTGTTAGTTAATTAGTCAGTTAGTTAGTTTATTCTCTAGTAGTTAGTTAGTTAGTTAGGTAATCATTTAGTTATTTAGTTAGTTAGTTAGTTAGTTAGTTAGTTAGCTAGTAGTCAGTTGGTTAGTTATTTTTTTATTTAGTTCGTTAGTTTGTTGGTTGGTATGTAGGAAGGTAGTAAGTTGGTAAATTAGTTAGTTATTATGTTAGTTGTCTAGTAATTAGTTAGTTAGTCATTTTGTCAGCTAGCTAGTAGATAGTTAGTTAGTTAGTTAGTTATTTAGCTAGTTATCTAGTAGTTAGCTAGTTAGTTCGTTAGTTAACTAGTTAGTTACTTAGTCAGTTAGTTAGTTAACTATCTAGTTAGTTATTTAGTTAGTTAGTTAGTTAGTGGGTATGTAGGAAGGTAGTTAGTTAGTTAGTTAGTTGGTATGTAGGAAGGTAGTTATTTAGTTAGTTAGTTAGTTAGTTAGTTAATTAGTTAATTAGTTAGTTATTTAGTTAGTTAGTTAGTTCGTTAGTTATTTAGTTACTAGTAGTTAGTTAGTTCGCTAGTTAGTTATTTAGTTAGTTAGATAGTTAGTTAGTTTGTTAGTGGGAAGGTAGTTAGTTAGTTAGTTAGTGGGTATGTAGGAAAGTCGTTAGTTAGTTAGTAAGTTAGTTAATAGGTATGTAGGAAGATAGTTATTCGGTTATTTAGATAGTTTGTTAATTAGTTAACTTGTTAGTTAGTTAGTTATATAGTTAGTTAGTTAGTTAGTTAGTTAATAGGTATGTATGAAGATAGTTAGTTAGTAAGTTAGTTAGTTTGTTAGCTAGTAGTTTGTTTGTTTGTTTGTTAGTTAATTAGCTAGTTATTTAGTAAGTACTTAGTTAGTTAGCTAGTAGTTAGTTAGTTAGTGATTTAGTTAGTTAATCAATATATATGTATCAAGGTAGTTAGTTAGTTAGTTAGATAGTTAGTTAATTAGTTAGTTAGTTAGTTAATTAGTTAGTTAGTTAGTTAGTCAGTAAGTTAGTTAGTTATCTAGTAGTTAGTTAGTTAGTTAGGTCAGCAGTTAGTTATTTAGTTAGTTAGTTATTTAGTTAGTTAGTTAGTTAGTTAGCTAGTAGTTAGCAGGATAGTTATTTATTTAGTTAGTTAGTTAGTTAGTTGGCGGGTATGTAGGAAGGTAGCTACTTACTTTGTTAGTTACTCAATAGGTATTTAAGAAGACAGTTAGTTAGTAAATTAGTTAGTTATTATGTTAGTTATCTAGTAATTAGTTAGTTAGTAATTTTGTCAGCTAGCTAGTAGTTAGTTAGTTAGTTAGTTAGTTAGTTATCTAGTAGTTTGTTAGTTATTTATTTAGTTAGTTAACTAGTTAGTTATTTAGTTACTAGTAGTTAGTTAGTTAGCTAGTTAGTTATATAGTTAGTTAGATAGTTAGTTAGTCAGTTGGTGGGAAGGTAGTTAGTTAGTTAGTTAGTGGGTATGTAGGATAGTAGTTAGTTAGTTTGTTAGTTAGTTAGTTAGTTTGTTTATTAGTTAATTTGTCAGTTAGTTAGTTATTTAGATAGTTAGTTAGTTAGTTTGTTAGTTAGTGAGTTAGTTAGTTAGTTAGAATGGTAGTTAGTTAGTTAGTTAATAGGTATTTAAGAAGATAGTTAGTTAGTAAATTAGTTAGTTTATTATGTTACTTATCTAATAATTAGTTAGATAGTTATTTTGTCGGCTAGCTAGTTAATTAGTTAGTTAGTTAGTTAGTTTGTTAGTTAGTTAGTAAGTTATGTAGTAGTTAGTTAGTTAGTTATTTAGTTAGTTTGCTAATTAGTTATTTAGTTAGTTAGTTGGTTAGTTATCTAGTAGCTAGTTAGTTAGCTAGTTAGTTATTTAGTTAGTTAGATACTTAGTAAGTTAGTTAGTGGGAAGGTAGTTAGTTAGCTCGTTAGTGGGTATGTAGGAAGGTAGTTTGTTTGTTAGTTAGTTAGTTAATTAGATAGTTAATAGGTATGTAGGAAGATAGTTATTTAAGTAGTTAGTTAGTTTGTTAATTAGTTAATTAGTTAGTTAGTTAGTTATTTAGTTATTTAGTTAGTTAGTTAGTTAGTTAGAAAGGTAGCTAGTTAGTTAGTTAATAGGTATGTATGAAGGTAGTTAGTTAGTTAGTAAGTTAGATTAGTTAACTAGTTAGTTAGTTAGCTAGTAGTTTGTTAGTCAGTCAGTTAGTTAGTTAATTAG
Source organism: Luzula sylvatica (assembly GCA_946800325.1). NCBI lineage: Eukaryota > Viridiplantae > Streptophyta > Magnoliopsida > Poales > Juncaceae > Luzula > Luzula sylvatica. The sequence continues at coordinate 68,402,482 of OX326956.1, read as the reverse complement.
TTAGTTATTTAGTTAGTTAGTTAGTTTGCTAACTAGTAGTTAGTTAGTTAATTAGTTAATTAATTAGTTAGTTAGTAAGTTAGTGGGTATGTACGAAGCTAGCTAGTTAGTTAGTTAATTTGTCAGTTAGTTAGTTAATTTGTTATTTAGTTAGTTAGTTAATTAGTTAGTTATTTATTTAGTTAGTTAGTTAGTTAAAGAGTTAGTAGTTATTTCGTTAGGTATTAATTTATTTAGTAAGTTACTTAGTTAGTTGGTATGTAGGAAGGTAGGTAGTTAGTTAGTTAGTTAGTTAGTTGGTTAGTTAGTTAGTTAATATGTATGTAGGAAGATAGATAATTAGTTGATTAGTTAGTTATCTAGTAGTTAGTTAATTAGTTAGTTAGTAAGTTATTTATTCAGTTAGTTAGTTAGTTAGTTAGTTAGTTAGTTAGTTAGTTAGTTAGTTAGTAAGATAGTTTGTTAGTTAGTTAGATAGTTAATTAGTTAGTTAGTTAGTTAGTTAGTTAGTTAGTCAATATGTATGTAAGAAGATAGTTAGTTAGTTAGTTAGTTAATTAGCTAGTAGTTAGTTAGTTAGTTAGTTAGTTAGTTAGTCATTATGTAAGAAGGTTGTTAGTTAGTTAGTTATGTAGTTAGTTAGTTAATTAGTTAGTTATGTAGTTAGTTAGTTAGCTGGTCAGTTAGTTAGTTATTTAGTCAGTTAGCTAGTAGTTAGTTAGTTATATAGTTAATTAGTTAGTTAGTTAGTTAGTTAGTAAGTTAGTGAGTTAGTTAGTTAGTTAATTGGTCAATTAGTGAGTTTGCTAGTAGTAAGTTAGTTAGTTAGTTAATTAGTTAGTTAGTGAGTTAACTAATTAGTTAGTTAGTTAGCCAGTAGTTAGTTAGTTAACTAGTTAGTTATTTAGTTAGTTATCTAGTTGTTAGTTAGTTAGTCAGGTAGGTTGTTAGTTAGTTAGTTGGTTATTCGGTTAGCTATTGGTTAGTTAGTTAGTTAGGTAGTCAGTAAGTTAGTTAGTTAATGTGTATGTAGGAAGATAGTGAGTAAGTTAATTAGTTAGTTATGTAGTTAGTTAGTTAGCTAGTTAGTTAGTTAGTTACTTAGTTAGTTAGCTAGTAGTTAGTTAGTTAGTTAGTTAGTTAGTTAGTTGGTCAAATAGTGTGTTAGCTTGCAGTAAGTTAGTTAGATAGTTAATTAGTTAGTTAGTGAGTTAACTAGTTAGTTAGTTATTTAGGTAGTAAGTTAGTTTGTTAGTTAGCCAGTAGTTAGTTAGTTAGTTAACTAGTTAGTTATTTTGTTAGTTAATTAGTTAGTCAGTTAGTTAGTTAGTGCGTTTGTATGAATATAGTTAGTTAATTAGTTAGGTAGTTAGTTAATTAGTTAGTTAATATGAATATAGTTAGTTAATTAGTTAGTAAGTTAGTTAGTTACTTAATTAGTTCGTGGGTATGTAGGAAGGTAGTTAATTAGTTCTTGGGTATGTAGGAAGGTATTTAATTAGTTAGTTAGTTAGTTAGTTAGCTAGTCAATTTGTTAGCTAGTAGTTACTTAGTTAGTTAGTTAGTTAATAGGTATGTACGAAGTTAGTTAGTTAGTTAGTTAGTTAGTTAGTTAGTTAGTTAGGTAGTTAGTTAGTTAGTTACTTTGTTAGTTAGTTAGATAGTTGATAGGTATGTAGGAAGATAATTAGGTAGTTAGTTAGTAAGTTAGTTAGATAGTCAGCTAGTTCGTTAGTTAGCTAGTCAGTCAGTTAGTTCGTTAGTTAGTGGGTATGTAGGAAGGTTGTTAGATAGTTCGTTAGTTCGTTAGTTAGTTAGTTAGGTAGTCAATTAATAGTTAATTAGTTAGTTATTTAGTTAGTTAGGGGGTGTGTAGGAAGGTAGGTAGTTAGTTAGTTAGTTTATATGTATGAAGGTAGGTAGGTAGTTAGTTAGTTAATAGGTATATATGAAGTTAATTAGTTAGTTAGTTAGTTAGTTAATTAGTTACTTAATAGGTATGTAGTTAGTTAGTTAGTTATTTGGTTAGTTTGTTAGTTAGAGTTAGTTAGTTAGTTAGTTAGTTAGGTCGGTAGTTAGTTAGTTACTTAGTTAGTTGGTTGGTTAGTCAGTTTTATAGTACGTATGTATATACGAAGGTAGTTAGTTAGTTTGTTAGTTAGTTAATAGGTAGGTAGGAAGTTAGTTAGTTAGTTTGTTTGTAACTTAGTTAGTGGGTTTGTAGGAAGGTAGTTAGTTAGTTAGTTAGTTTGTTTGTTTGTTAATATGTATGTAGGAAATTGGTTAGTTCGTTAGTTAGTTAGTTTATAAGTTAGTTAGTTAGTTAGTTAGTTAGTTAATAAATTAGTTAGTTAGTTAGTTAGTTAATACGTATGTAAGTAGGTAGTTAGTTAGATAGTTAGTTAATGAGTTATGTAGTTAGTTAGTTAGTATGTTGTTTAGTTAGTCAGTTAGTTAGTTAATTAGTTAGTTAGTTACTTAATTAGTTCGTGGGTATGTAGGAAGGTAGTTAATTAGTTAGTTAGTTAGTTAACTAGTCGATTTGTTAGCTAGTAGTTACTTAGTTAGTAGTTACTTAGTTAGTTAGTTACTTAGTTAGATAGTTAGTATGTTCGTTAGTTGGTGGGTATGTAGGCAGGTAGCTAGTTAGTTAGTTAGTTAGTTAGTTAATAGGTATGTAGGAAGTTAGTTAGTTAGTAAGTTAGTTAGTTAGTTAGTTAGTTAGTTAGTTACTTTGTTAGTTTGTTTGATCGTTCAAAGGAATGTAGTAAGATAGTTAGTTAGTAATTTAGTTAGTATGTTCGTTAGTTGGTGGGTATGTAGGCAGGTAGCTAGTTAGTTAGTTAGTTAGTTAGTTAGTTAGTTAGTTAGTTAGTTAGTTAGTTAAATAGCTAGTAGTTAGTTAGTTAGTAAGTTAGTTTGTTTGTCAGTTAATAAATTAGTTAGTTAGTTAGCTAGTTAATATGTATGTGAGAAGGTGGTTAGTTAGTTAGTTAGAAAGTTAGTTAGTTAGTTAGTTAGTTAATCATTTAGTTATTTAGTTAGTTAATCATTTAGTTAACTAGTAGTTAGTTAGTTCGTGAGTTAGCTAGTTAATCAATATGACGTGTATGAATGTAGTTAGTTAGTTAATTAGTTAGTTATATAGTAAGTTATTTAATTTGTTAGTTAATTAGTCAGTTAGTTAGTTTATTCTCTAGTAGTTAGTTAGTTAGTTAGGTAATCATTTAGTTATTTAGTTAGTTAGTTGGTTAGTTAGTTAGTTAGCTAGTAGTCAGTTGGTTAGTTATTTATTTATTTAGTACGTTAGTTAGTTGGTTGGTATGTAGGAAGGTAGTAAGTTGGTAAATTAGTTAGTTATTATGTTAGTTGTCTAGTAATTAGTTAGTTAGTTAGTTATTTTGTCAGCTAGCTAGTAGATAGTTAGTTAGTTAGTTATTTAGCTAGTTATCTAGTAGTTAGCTAGTTAGTTCGTTAGTTAACTAGTTAGTTACTTAGTCAGTTAGTTTGTTAACTATCTAGTTAGTTATTTAGTTAGTTAGTTAGCTAGTTATTTAGTTAGTGGGTATGTAGGAAGGTAGTTAGTTAGTTAGTTAGTTGGTATGTAGGAAGGTAGTTATTTAGTTAGTTAGTTAGTTAGTTCGTTAATTAGTTAATTAGTTAGTTATTTAGTTACTTAGTTAGTTCGTTAGTTATTTAGTTACTAGTAGTTAGTTAGTTGGCTAGTTAGTTATTTAGTTAGTTAGATAGTTAGTTAGTTTGTTAGTGGGAAGGTAGTTAGTTAGTTAAGTTAGTGGGTATGTAGGAAAGTCGTTAGTTAGTTAGTAAGTTAGTTAATAGGTATGTAGGAAGATAGTTATTCGGTTATTTAGTTAGTTTGTTAATTAGTTAACTTGTTAGTTAGTTAGTTATATAGTTAGTTAGTTAGTTAGTTAGTTAGTTAATATGTATGTATGAAGATAGTTAGTTAGTAAGTTAGTTAGTTTGTTAGCTAGTAGTTTGTTTGTTTGTTTGTTAGTTAATTAGCTAGTTATTTAGTAAGTACTTAGTTAGTTAGCTAGTAGTTAGTTAGTTAGTGATTTAGTTAGTTAATCAATATATATGTATCAAGGTAGTTAGTTAGTTAGTTAGATAGTTAGTTAGATAGTTAGTTAATTAGTTATCTAGTAGTTAGTTAGTTAGTTAGTTAGTTAGTTAGTTAACTAGTTAGTTATTTAGTTAGTTAGTTTGTTAGTTCTTTAGTAGTTAGTTACTTAGATAGTTAGTTATTTAGTTAGTTAGAAAGTTAGTTAGTTAGTTAGTTAGTTAGTTAGTTAGTTAGTTAGTTAGTTAATAGGTATGTAGGAAGATAGTTGTTTAGTTAATTAGTTAGTTTGTTAATTAGTTCATTAGTTAGTAAGTTAGTTATTTAGTTATTTAGTTATTTAGTTAGTTAGTTAGTTTGTTTGTTAGTTAGTTAGTTAGAAAGGTAGTTAGTTAGTCAGTTAATAGGTACGTATGAAGGTAGTTAGTTAGTAAGTTAGATAGTTAACTAGTTAGTTAGTTAGTTAGCTAGTAGTTTGTTACTTACTTAGTCAGTTAATTTGTTAGTTATTTAGTTAGCTAGTTAGTTAGTTAGTTCACTAGTAGGTAGTTAGTTAGTTAGTTAGTTAGTTTGATAGTCACTTAATTAGTTAGTTAGTTAGTTATTAGTTTGTCGGTATGTAAGATGGTAGTTAGTTAGTTCGTTAGTTAGTCAATTAGTTAGTTAGTTATTTAGTAAGTTAGTTAATATATATGTAGGAAGACGGTTTGTTAGTTTGTTAGTTAGAAAGATACTAGTTAATAGGTATGTAGGAAGACAATTAGTCAGTTAGTTAGTGAGTTAATTAGTTGGTCAGTTAGATACTACTTAATTAGTTAGTTACTTAGTCAGTTAGTTGGTGCGTTTGTAGGAAGGTAGTTAGTTAGTTAGTTAGTTAGGTAGTTACATATTTAGTTAGTTTATAGGTATGTATGAAGGTAGTTAGATAGTTAGTTAGTTAATTAGTTAGTTATTTAGTTTTTTATTTAGTTAGTTAGTTACATAGTTCGTTATTTAGTTTGTTAGTTCTCTAGTAGTTAGTTAGTTAGCTCGTTAGTTATTTAGTTAGTTAGATAGTTAGTTAGTTAGTTAGTGGAAATGTAGTTAGTTAGTTAGTGGGTATGTAGTTAGTTAGTTAGTTAGTTAGTTAGTTAGTTAGTTAGCTAGTTAGTTAATAGGTATGTAGGAACATAGTTATTTAGTTAGTTAGTTAGTTTGTTAATTAGTTAATTAGTTAGTTAGTTAGATATTTAGTTATTTAGTTAGTTGGTTAGTTAGTTAGTTAGTTAGTTAGTTAGAAAGGTAGTTTGTTAGTTAGTTAATAGGTATGACTGTAGGTAGTTAGTTAGTAAGTTTGATAATTAACAAGTTAGTTAGTTAGCAAGTAGTTTGTTAGTTAGTTAGTTAGTTAGTTAGTTAGTTAGTTAGTTATTTAGTTAGTTTAGTTAGTTAACTAGTAGTTAGTTCGTCTATTAGTTAATTAATTAGTTAGTTAATTCGTTGGTTAGTAAGTTAGTTAGTTAGTGGGTATGTACGAAGGTAGCTGGTTAGTTAGTTAATTTGTTAGTTAGTTAGTTAGTTAATTAGTTAGTTAGTTAATTACTTAGTTATTTATTTAGTTAGTTAGTTTGTTAAATAGCTAGTAGTTATTTTGTTATTTATTTATTTATTTATTTAGTTAGTTAGTTACTTAGTTAGTGGTAGGAAGGTTGTTAGTAAGCTAGTTAGTTAGTTAGTTAATATGTATGTAGGAAGATATATAATTAGTTAATTAGTTAGTTATTTAGTGAGTTATCTAGTAGTTAGTTAGTTAGTTAGTTAGTTAGTTAGTTATTTATTTATTCGGTAAGCTAGTAGTTAGTTAGTTATCTAGTAGTTAGTTAGTTAGTTATTTAGTTAGTTATTTAGTTAGTTAGTTTGTTAGTTGTCTAGTAGTTAGTTAGTTAACTAGTTAGTTATTTAGTTAGTTAGATTGTTACTTAGTTAGTTAGTGGGAAGACAGTTAGTTAGTGGGTATGTAGGAAGGTAGTTAGTTAGTTAGTTGGTTAGTTAGTTAATTAGTTAGTTAATATGTATGTAGGAAGATAGTTATTTAGTTAGTTAGTTAGTTAGTTTGTTAATTAGTTAGTCAGTTGATGACGGGTTTTTGGCTAACACTTAGGTTATATCGTTGAATAAAAACACCGTAAATCAAACAAGAAACATGTGAATTCTAAAGATTGTGTAGAGTAAGTATGTAAGGATTCGTTCCACAGGGAGCTATTGTGTCAAAATATGATTAAACTTCAGATCTTTGAAATAATTATTTCGAAGTTTCCAAAATTAATGAAAATTTGTCTAGAGAGAGGTCTGAATATTATAAAACTTATCCTAAAATTTCAAACCATTTGGACAACGGAATAAAAAGTTATTAACGAATTACAATCAGGTCTCTGAAAAAAGTCTCTGGAAACAGCAGGTTTTCAGTTTAAGTGATAGTTTTCAAAAATTCATATCAATTCAAATATTTCATGAAATTCAACGATTCAAAAAGTTCCCGAAACTAGAAATCAAGATCTACGCAATGAAAGAAACAAATTTAACTTTCCAGATTTGGAAGGGATCGTGAAAATTGACAAGTTTAGAAGGTTTTAAAAACAAGATACAAGGGCAATCAAGGCAGTAATTTAAATAAGAAAATCGAATTAACTACTAAAATTCCCGAGTTTATTAATCAACACAAGAATTTATTAAAAGAATCACAACCAAAAAAGCTGGAATAAAAGAAAGAAACCACCTAATCAAACCCTAGAACGCCTAGTGACTTGTGTCGATGCCTTCCCGTCGATCCGGTTGAACGCCAACTCGAGTCTCCGTTTCTTCTCACGCGGATCCTCTTCAATTCGTCGAAGAACGCCTTCCGCACGAATGGCCGATCCTTTCCTTGTGTCGAGATGGAGCAAGAACGCCTTAACTCCAATTTCTTCACGTACAACCCTAGGGCGAGAACGCCTCTACCAAAGAGTTGGTCTTGAATTTCACGGTTCTTGGTTGAATCTTGTTTGTTTCTTGGAAGAGTTTGTGGAGAGAGATGGTAGAGAACTTGCCTCCAAAGGGGACAGAAAAAAAAGGGGGGGGGGGGGGGGGGGGGGGGGGGGGGGGGGGGGGGGAAGAGATGATTTGCCCTTGGCCTTAGGGTCTTATTTATAGGCTTGATACTCCTCTTGATTGGAAAGGGTAATTATGGAAGGTTTAGGGGAGCAACAAATCAACTAAGAAGGCAACAAATCAATCTAAATAAGGCCACAAATCAATCTAAAGAAGGCAACAAATTAGCTTGTTGGGGCTTGTGCATGGGCTGAGAGCTGGGGCTAGGTGTGGGCTGTGAGATTTGCCTGCGTGGGCTGTGAATTTCGCCTCTGCGGCCAGGCCCATTGTTGCCCCTGTACGTTGCAGCAGTTTGGTGATCTTCTTCTTTTGTTTTTTCCTTTCCCGCCTCGATCTTTCACCGAATATATCGATGTGATATATCGTTTTGACTGTCTTCGGCGTGCCGGAGGCAATGGTGCTGACCAAATTCCCAAATTATTCCTCTATCTCCTGAAAATGGGCAAAGAACACATTAGTGTAGAAATATTCATGATGTTTGAAATATGTATCATAAAAGCATAGAATATAACTTCACAAGGGCTAAAATCCCTAAATAAGACTCGTAAAACGTGTTCCATTTGCCTCACATCATCAGTTAGTTAGTTAGTTATTTAGTTAGTAAGTTTGTTTGTTTGTTAGTGAGTTAGTTAGAAAGGTAGTTAGTTAGTTAGTTAATAGGTATGTATGAAGGTAGTTAGTTTGTAAGTGAGAGAGTTAACTAGTTAGTTAGTTAGCTAGTAGTTAGTTAGTTAGTTAGTTAATTTAGTTAGTTATTTAGTTAATTTATTAGTTAGTCAATTAGTTACTTAGTAAGTTAGTTAGTGGGTATGTACGATGGTAGCTAGTTAGTTAGTTAATTTGTTAGTTAGTCAGTTAATTAGTTAGTTAGTTTGTTAGTTAATTGGTTAGTTATTTATTTTCTTAGTTAGTTAGTTAAATATCTAGTAGTTATTTAGTTAGTTATTTATTTATTTAGTTAGTTACTTACTTAGTGGGTATGTAGGAAGGTAGTTATTATGTTAGTTAGTAAGTTAGTTAGTTAGTTAATATGTATGTAGGAAGATATTTAGTTAGTTAATTGGTTAGTTAATTTAGTCAGTTATCTAGTAGTTAGTTAGTTAGTTAGTTAGTTAGTTAGTTAGTTATTTAATTAGTTATTTTTTTCAGTTAGCTAGTAGTTAGTTAGTTAGTTAGTTAGTTAGTTAGGTAGTGCTAAGTTAGTTAGTTAGTTAGTTAGTTAGTTAGTTAGTTAATTAGTTAGTTAGTTAGTTAGTTAGTCAATATGTATGTATGAAGTTAGTTAGTTAGTTAGCTAGTTTGTTAGTTAGTTTGTTAGTTAATTAGCTAGTAGTTAGTTAGTCAGTTAGTTAGTTAGTTAGTTAGTTAGTATGTAAGAAGGATGTTAGTTAGTTATGTAGGAAGATAGTTATTCTGTTATTTAGTTAGTTTGTTAATTAGTTAATTTGTTAATTAGTTAGTTAGTTAGTTAGTTTGAAAGGTAGTCAGTTAGTTAGTTAATAGGTATGTATGAAGGTAGTTAGTTAGTAAGTTAGTTAGTTAGCTAGTAGTTTGTCAGTTAATTAGTTAGTTAATTAGTTTGTCATTTAGTTAGTTAGTTAGTTTGTTAGTTAACTATTAGTTAATTAGTTAATTAGTTAATTAATTAGATAGTTAATTAGTTATTTAGTAAGTTTGTTAGTTAGTGGGTATGTACGAAGGTAGCTAGTTAATTAGTTAATTTCTTTGTTAGTTAGTTAATTAGTTTGTTATTTATTTAGTTAGTTAGTTAGTTAAATAGCTAGTAGTTATTTAGTGAGTAATTTATCTATTTATTTAGTTACTTTGTTAGTGGGTATGTAGGAAGGTAGTTAGTAAGTTAGTTAATTAGTTGGTTATATAGTTAGTTATCTAGTAGTTAGTTAGTTAGGTAGTTAGTTAGTTAGTTAGTTAGTTATTTAGTCAGTTAGCTAGTAGTTAGTCAGTTATTCAGTAAGTTAGTTATTTAGTTAGTTAGTTAGTTAGTTAGTTAGTTAGTTAGTATGTTAGTATGTTAGATAGTCAGTTAGTTAGTTAGTTAGTTAGTTACTTTGGGTATGTAAGAAGGTAGCTAGTTAGTTAGTTAGTTAGTTAGTTAGTTAGTTGGTCAATTAGTTAGTTAGCTAGTAGTAAGTTAGTTATTAAGTTAATTAGTTAGTTAGTGAGTTAACTAGTTTGTTATTTAGTTAGATAGTTTGTTAGTTAGTTAGCCAGTAGTTAGTTAGTTAGTTAGTTAACTAGTTAGTTATTTAGTTAATTAGTTAGTAAGTTAGTTAGTTAGTGCGTTTGTTTGAAGATAGTTAGTTAATTGGTTAGGTAGTTAGTTAGTAAGTTAGTTAGTTAATTGGTTAGTTAGCTACTAGTCAGTTAGTAAGTTAGTTAGTTAATTAGTTAGTTAGTTACTTAATTAGTTCGTGGGTATGTAGGCAGGTAGTTAATTAGTTAGTCTATTAGTTAGCTAGTCGATTTTTAGCTAGTAGTTACTTTGTTAGTTAGTTAGTTAATAGGTTTGTAGGAAGTTAATTATTTAGTTAGTTAGTTAGTTAGTTACTTACTTACTTTGTTAGTTAGTTAGATAGTTAATAGGTATGGAGGAAGATAGTTGTATACTTAGTTAGTTAGTTAGTTAGATAGTTATTTGGTTAGTATGTTCGTTAGTTAGTGGGTATGCAGGAAGGTAGCTAGTTAGTTAGTTAGTTAGTTAGTTAGTTGGTTAGTTAATTAGCTAGTAGTAAGTTAGTTAGTTAGTTAGTTTGTTTGTTTGTCAGTTAATAAATTAGTTAGTTAGTTAGTTAGTTAATATGTATGTGAGAAGGTGGTTAGTTAGTTAGTTAGATAGTTAGTTAGTTAGTTAGTTAGTCATTTAGTTATTTAGTTAGTTACTTATTTAGTTAACTAGTAGTTAGTTAGTTCGTGAGTTAGCTAGTTAATCAATATGACGTGTATGAAGGTAGTTAGTTAGTTAATTAGTTAGTTATATAGTAATTTATTTAATATGTTAGTTAATTAGTCAGTTAGTTAGTTCATTCTCTGGTAGTTAGTTAGTTAGTAAGGTAATCATTTAGTTATTTAGTTAGTTAGTTAGTTAGTTAGTTAGTTAGCTAGTAGTCAGTTGGTTAGTTATTTATTTATTTAGTTAGTTACTTTGTTGGTTGGTATGTAGGAAGGTAGTACGTTGGTAAATTAGTTAGTTATTATGTTAGTTGTCTAGTAATTAGTTAGTTAGTTAGTTATTTTGTCAGCTAGCTAGTAGATAGTTAGTTAGTTAGTTATTTAGCTAGTTATCTAGTAGTTAGCTAGTTAGTTCGTTAGTTAACTAGTTAGTTACTTAGTCAGTTAGTTAGTTAACTATCTAGTTAGTTATTTAGTTAGTTAGCTAGTAGTTAGCAGGATAGTTATTTATTTAGTTAGTTAGATAGTTAGTTGGCGGGTATGTAGGAAGGTAGCTAGTTAGTTTGTTAGTTACTCAATAGGTATTTAAGAAGATAGTTAGTTAGTAAATTAGTTAGTTATTATGTTAGTTATCAAGTAATTAGTTAGTTAGTAATTTTGTCAGCTAGCTAGTACTTAGTTAGTTAGTTAGTTATCTAGTAGTTTGTTAGTTATTTACTTAGTTAGTTAACTGGTTAGTTATTTAGTTACTAGTAGTTAGTTAGTTAGCTAGTTAGTTATATAGTTAGTTAGATAGTTAGTTAGTCAGTTGGTGGGAAGGTAGTTAGTTAGTTAGTTAGTGGGTATGTAGGAAACTAGTTAGTTAGTTAGTTAGTTAGTTAGTTAGTTAGTATGTAGGAAGAAAGTTATTCAGTTATTTAGTTAGTTTGTTTATTAGTTAATTTGTCAGTTAGTTAGTTATTTAGATAGTTTGTTAGTTAGTTAATCATTTAGTTATTTAGTTAGTTACTTATTTAGTTAACTAGTAGTTAGTTAGTTCGTGAGTTAGCTAGTTAATCAATATGACGTGTATGAAGGTAGTTAGTTAGTTAATTAGTTAGTTATATAGTAATTTATTTAATTTGTTGGTTAATTAGTCAGTTAGTTAGTTCATTCTCTGGTAGTTAGTTAGTTAGTTAGGTAATCATTTAGTTATTTAGTTAGTTAGTTAGTTAGTTAGTTAGTTAGTTAGTTAGCTAGTAGTCAGTTGGTTAGTTATTTATTTATTTAGTTAGTTAGTTAGTTGGTTGGTATGTAGGAAGGTAGTACGTTGGTAAATTAGTTAGTTATTATGTTAGTTGTCTAGTAATTAGTTAGTTAGTTAGTTATTTTGTCAGCTAGCTAGTAGATAGTTAGTTAGTTAGTTATTTAGCTAGTTATCTAGTAGTTAGCTAGTTAGTTCGTTAGTTAACTAGTTAGTTACTTAGTCAGTTAGTACGTTAACTATCTAGTTAGTTATTTAGTTAGTTAGTTAGTTAGTGGGTATGTAGGAAGGTAGTTAGTTAGTTAGTTAGTTGGTATGTAGGAAGGTAGTTATTTAGTTAGTTAGTTAGTTAGTTAGTTAATTAGTTAATTAGTTAGTTATTTAGTTAGTTAGTTAGTTCTTTAGTTATTTAGTTACTAGTAGTTAGTTAGTTGGCTAGTTAGTTATTTAGTTAGTTAGATAGTTAGTTAGTTAGTTAGTGGGAAGGTAGTTAGTTAGTTAGTTAGTGGGTATGTAGGAAAGTAGTTAGTTAGTTAGTAAGTTAGTTAATAGGTATGTAGGAAGATAGTTATTCGGTTATTTAGTTAGTTTGTTAATTAGTTAACTTGTTAGTTAGTTAGTTATATAGTTAGTTAGTTAGTTAGTTAGTTAGTTAGTTAGTTAGTTAGTTAATAGGTATGTATGAAGATAGTTAGTTAGTAAGTTAGTTAGTTTGTTAGCCAGTAGTTTGTTTGTTTGTTTGTTAGTTAATTACCTAGTTATTTAGTTAGTACTTAGTTAGTTAGCTAGTAGTTAGTTAGTTAGTGATTTAGTTAGTTAATCAATATATATGTATCAAGGTAGTTAGTTAGTTAGTTAGATAGTTAGTTAATTAGTTAGTTAGTTAGTTAATTAGTTAGTTAGTTAGTTAGTCAGTAAGTTAGTAAGTTATCTAGTAGTTAGTTAGTTAGTTAGGTCAGCAGTTAGTTATTTAGTTAGTTAGTTAGTTAGTTAGTTAGTTAGTTAGTTAGCTAGTAGTTAGCAGGATAGTTATTTATTTAGTTAGTTAGATAGTTAGTTGGCGGGTATGTAGGAAGGTTGCTAGTTAGTTTGTTAGTTACTCAATAGGTATTTAAGAAGATAGTTAGTTAGTAAATTAGTTAGTTATTATGTTAGTTATCAAGTAATTAGTTAGTTAGTAATTTTGTCAGCTAGCTAGTAGTTAGTTAGTTAGTTAGTTATCTAGTAGTTTGTTAGTTATTTACTTAGTTAGTTAACTGGTTAGTTATTTAGTTACTAGTAGTTAGTTAGTTAGCTAGTTAGTTATATAGTTAGTTAGATAGTTAGTTAGTCAGTTGGTGGGAAGGTAGTTAGTTAGTTAGTTAGTTAGTTAGTGGGTATGTAGGAAAGTAGTTAGTTAGTTAGTTAGTTAGTTAGTTAGTATGTAGGAAGAAAGTTATTCAGTTTTTTAGTTAGTTTGTTTATTTGTTAATTTGTCAGTTAGTTAGTTATTTAGATAGTTTGTTAGTTAGTTAGTTAGTTATTTAGTGAGTTAGTTAGTTAGAATGGTAGTTAGTTAGTCAATAAGTATGTATGCAGGTAGTTAATTAGTAAGTCAGTTAGTTAGTTAGCTAGTAGTTAATTAGTTAGTTAGTTAATTAGTTAGTTATTTAGTTTGTTTAGTTAGTTAGTCAACTAGTAGTTAGTTAGTTAATTAGTTAATTAATTAGTTAGTTAATTAGTTAGTTAGTAAGTTAGTTAGTTAGTGGGTATGTAGGAAGGTAGCCAGTTAGTTAGTTAATTTGTTAGTTAGTTTGTCAATTTGTTAGTTAGTTAATTAGTTAATTAGTTAGTTATTTAGATAGATGTCTTGTAGTTAGTTACTTAGTTGGTTTGTTATTAGTTAGTCGGTTATTTAGTTAGTGAGCTAGTAGTTAGTAAGTTAGTTAGTTATTTAGTTAGTTAGTTAACTAGTCAGTTATTTAGTAAGTTAGTTAGTTAGTAAGTACGTAGGAAGATAGTTAGTTAGTAGATTAGTTAGTTAATTAGTTAGTTATCTAGTAGTCAGTTAGTTAGTTAGTTAGTTAGTTAGTTAGTTAGTTAGTTAGTTATCTAGTAGTTAGGTAATTAGTTGGTTAGTTAGTTAGTTATTTATCAAGTAGTTAGTAAATATGTATTAAGAAGGTAGTTAGTTAGTTAGTTAGTTTGATAGTTACTTTATTAGTTAGTTAGTTAGTTATTAGTTTGTCGGTATGTAACATGGTAGTTAGTTAGTTGGTTAGTTAGTCAATTAGTCAATTAGTTATTTAGTAAGTTAGTTATTTAGTTAGTTAGTTAATATATATGTTGGAAGACATTTAGTTAGTTTGTTAGTCAGATAGATACTAGTTCTTTGGTATATAGGAAGACAATTAGTCAGTTTGTTAGTGAGTTAATTAGTTGGTTAGTTAGATACTACTTAATTAGTTAGTTACTTAGTCAGTTAATTAGTGAGTTTGTAGGAAGGTAGTTAGTTAATTAGTTAGTTAGGTAGTTACATATTTAGTTAGTTTATAGGTATGTATGAAGGTAGTTAGATTAAAGTAGTTAGTTAGTTAGTGGGAAGGTAGTTAATTAGTTAGTTAGTGGGTATGTAGGAAAGTAGTTAGTTTGTTAATATGTATGTAGGAAGATAGTTATTCGGTTATTTAGTTAGTTTGTTAATTTGTTAATTAGTTAACTTGTTAGTTATTTAGTTAGTTAGTTAGTTAGTTAGTTAATAGGTATGTATGAAGGTAGTTAGTTAGTAAGTTAGTTAGTTTGTTAGCTAGTAGTTAGTTAGTTAGTTAGTTAGGTAGTTAGTTAAATAGTTAGTTAGTTATTTAGTTAGTTTGTTAGTTAGTTAACTAGTAGTTAGTTGGTTAATTAGTTAGTTAGTTAATTAGTAACTTAGTAAGTTAGTTAGTTAGTGGGTATATGTACGAAGGTAGCTAGTTAGTTAGTTCATTTGTTAGTTAGTTAGTTAATTAGTGAGTTAGTTTGTTAGTTAATTAGTTAGTTATTTATTTATTTTGTTAGTTAGGTAAATATCTAGTAGTTATTTAGTTATTTAGTTAGTTACTTAGTTAGTGGGTATGTAGGAAGGTAGTTAGTTAGTTAGTTAGTTAGTTAATATGTATGTTGGAAGATATTTAGTTAGTTAATTGGTGAGTTAATTTAGTTAGTTATCTAGTAGTTAGTTAGTTATTTATTCAGTTAGCTAGTTATTAGTTAGTTAGTTAGTTAGTTAGTTAATTAGTTTGTTAGTTAGTTAGTTAGTTAGTTAGTTAGTTAGTGGGTATGTAGGAAGGCAGTTAGTTAGTTAGTTAGTTAGTTAGTTAGTTAGTTAATATGTATGTAGGAAGATATTTATTTAGGTATTTTGTTAATTAGTTAATTTGTTAGTTAGTTAGTTATTTAGTTATTTAGTAAGTTAGTTAGTTTGTTAGTTAGTTAGTTAAAACGATAGTTTGTTTGTTAGTTGATAGGTATGTATGAAGGTAGTTAGTTAGTGAGATAGTTAGGTAACTAGTTAGTTTGTTTGCTAGTAGTTTGTTTGTTAGTTAGTTAGTTTGTTAGTTTGTTAATTGGTTAGTTCTTTACTTAGTTAGTTTGCTAGTAGTTTGTTATTTAGTTTGTTAGTTAGTTAAATAATAGTTAGTTAGTCAATTAGTTAATTAATTAGTTAGTTAATTACTCAGTTAGTAAGTTAGTTAGTTAGTAGGTATGTACGAAGGTAGCTAGTTAGTTAGTCAGTTTGCTGGTTATCTAGTAGTTAGTTAGTTAGTTAGCTAGTTAGTTATTTAGTTAGTTCGATAGTTAGTTAGTTAGTTAGCGGGAAGGTAGTTAGTTAGTTAGTTAGTGGGTATGTAGCAAGGTAGTTAGTTAGTTAGTTAGTTAGTTAATTAGTTAGTTAATATGTATGTAGGAATATAGTTATTAAGTTAGTTAGTTAGTTAGTTTGTTAATTAGTCAATTAGTTAGTTAGTTAGTTATTTAGTTATTTATTTAGTTAGCTAGTTTGTTTGTATGTTTGTCAGATAGAAAGGTAGTTAGTTAGTTAGTTAATAGGTATGTATGAAGGTAGTTAGTAAGTAAGTTAGATAGTTAACTTGTTAGTTAGTTAGCTAGCGGTTTGTTAGTTAGTTTGTTAGTTAATTAGTTAGTTAGTTAGCTAGTTAGTTAGTTAATTAGTTAATCAATTAGTTTGTTAATTAGTTAGGTAGTAAGTTAGTTAGTGGGTATGTACGGAGGTAGATAGTTAGTTAGTTAATTTGTTAGTTAGTTAGTTGATTAGAGAGTTAGTTTGTTAGTTAATTAGTTAGTTATTTAGTTAGTTAGTTAGTCAAATATTTAGTACTTATTTAGTAAGTTACTTAGTTAGTGGGTATGTAGGAAGGTAGTTAGTTAGTTAGTTAGTTAGTTAGTTAGTCAGTAAATATGTATGTAGTAGGATATTTAGTTAGTTAATTGGTTAGTTAATTTTGTTAGTTATCCAGGTAGTTAGCTAGTTAGTTATTTATTCAATTAGCTGGTAGTTTGTTAGTTAGTTAGTAAGTTCGTTAGTTAATTAGTTAGTTAGTTAGTTAGTTAGTCAATATGTATGTAATAAGGTAGCTGGTTAGTTAGTTAGTTAGTTAGTTAGTTAATTTGCTAGTAGTTAGTTAGTTAGTTAGTTAGTTAGTTAGTTAGTATGTAAGACGGTTGTTAGTTAGTTAGTTAGTTAGATAGTTAGTTAATTAGTTAGTTAGTTAGTTAATGAGTTAGTTATTTAGTTAGTTACTTAGTTAGTTAGCTAGTAGTTAGTTAGGGAGTTAGTTAGTTAATCAATATGTATGAATCAAGGTAGTTAGTTTGTTAGTTAGATAGTCAGTTAATTAGTTAGTTAGTTAATTAGTTAGTTACTTAGTTATTTAATTAGTTTGTTAGTTATCTAGTTGTTAGTTAGTTAGTTAGGTCATCAGTTAGCTATTTGGTTAGTTACTTAGTCAGTTAGTTAGCTAGTAGTTAGCAGGTTAGTTATTTATTTAGTTAGTTAGTTAGTTAGTTAGTTGGCGGGTATGTAGGAAGGTAGTTTGATAGTTAGTTAGTTAGTTAATACGTATTTAAGAAGATAGTTAGTTAGTAAATTAGTTAGTTATTATGTTAGTGATCTAATAATTAGTTAGTTAGTTATTTTGTCAGCTAGTAAGTTAGTTAGTTAGTTAGTTAGTTAGTTAGTTAGTGATAAGAGGAAAATAAAGCACCTTTTTGATATCTAATTTGGGGATTTTAGCCCTTTTGAATCACAACTTTATATATATAATTGTTCATATTTGAGATAGCAAGAATATTTCTTCACTAAGTGTGTTTTATTGATAATTTTAGGTTGTTGGGCGAAAGTTTTTGGCATTCCAACAGTGTAGTTGTCTTCCTCTCCTCGCGCCGATAAAATCGATATATTATACTGTCCATTTCGGTACACGTATGAAGAAGGAGGCAAGAAATCTACCACACAAAAGTCTACACCAAATTCTATACGAAAACCACTCACACTTTAACCACCATTCAGCCCACCTACCTCACCTACAATTACCAAACTACCCTCAATCCTCTCAACAATCTCTAGACCAATGGGAAGGCTCCTAATGCACTATAAATAGACCCCAAAGGCCCTTGGGGCAGGATTACATTCTCTTCACCATTTTTCTGCCCTCTCTCTCTCTCGAACTCTCTCCCTCTTAAGCAAGTCCAAGAATTTCAAGAACACACAAGAATTGCAAATACGAACGATAATTCCCAGAATTGATCAACGAGTAGAAGCTTTCTTCATTCGGTGGATCGATCTACACTTCAACGAAGATCGAGTTGTGAGGTTTTGGATAGGAGCTTTCTTCGTCCGAATCCGCGCGAGCAAGGAGTCGAGCTTACTCTAATCGATTGGGAGCTTTCTTCCAATTGGTTCCTTGCAAATCTCAAGTTCACGTAACCGGTTTGGAGCTTTCTTCGATCGGCGAGTGAATCGGTACAAAAGGAACACGTTGTGCGAGGTGACTAGCTTTCTACGCATCTCAACCAACGAGGAAGGCATTTACGACGAGACTCGAAGCTTTCTTCATCTCTCTAGGTGTTTTCTTTCCTTTCTTGAAATTCTTGTAGTATAAACTGAATTGGACTTGTGTAAAGAGTGTGAATCTTTGCTTGTTTGTGTGAATGAATGTTTCTTGTTTGAATTGAATCTTTCCTCTTTCACTTGCATTTCAGCCCTTAATTAACTCGTTTTGATTAAGTTTCTGCCTATTAAAAAGTTTCTTCCTTTTAAAATTGTTTCTTTCATTGCGTAGATCTTGATTTCTAGTTTCGGGAACTTTTTGAATCGTTGAATTTCATGAAATATTCGAATTGATATGAGTCTTTGAAAATTGTAACTTAAATTGAAAACCTGCTGTTTCCAGGGACTGTTTTTCAGAGACCTGATTGTAATTCGTTAATAACTTTTTATTCCGTTGTCCAAATTGTTTGAAATTTTAGGATAAATTTGATAATATTCAGACCTATCTGTGCACAAATTTTCATTAATTTTGGAAACTTCGAAATAATTATTTTGATTCATTCTTCGGCGCATATACTCCTCGTAGAACGAACTTCTATATTTCCACTATACACATATATTTCCAACTTGTTGATTGAATTGGTTTTCACATACAACGATATCTCAAATTAAAAGTGATTGAAAACCCGCTCATCAGTTAGTTAGTTAGTAAGTTATCTAGTAGTTAGTTAGTTAGTTATTTAGTTAGTTAACTAATTAGTTATTTAGTTAGTTAGTTTGTTAGTTATCTAGTAGTTAGTTAGTCAGCTAGTTAGTTATTTAGTTTGTTAGATAGTTAGTTTGTTAGTTAGTGGGAAGGTAGTTAGTTAGTTAGTAAGTGGGTATGTAGGAAGGTAGTTTGTTAGTTAGTTAGTTAGATAGTTAGTTAGTTAATTAGACAGTTAATAGGTATGTAGGAAGATAGTTAGTTAGTTAGTAAGTTAGTTTGTTAATTAGTTAGTTAGTTAGTTATTTAGTTATTTAGTTAGTTAGTTAGTTAGTTAGAAAGGTAGTAAGTTAGTTAGTTAATAGGTATGTATGAAGGTAGTTAGTTAGTAAGTTAGATAGGTAACTAGTTAGTTAGTTAGCTAGTAGTTTGTTAGTTGGTTAGTTAGTTAGTTAATTAGTTAGTTATTTAGTTAGTTAGTTAGTTTGCTGACTAGTAGTTAGTTAGTTAATGAGTTAATTAATTAGTTAGTTAATTAGTTAGTTAGTAAGTTAGTAAGTTAGTGGGTATGTACGAACGTAGCTAGTTAGTTAGTTAATTTGCCAGTTAGTTAGTTAATTTGTTAGTAAGTTAGTTAGTTAATTAGTTAGTTATTTAGTTAGTTAGTTAGTTAGTTAAAGAGTTAGTAGTTATTTCGTTTGTTATTAATTTATTTAGTAAGTCGCTTAGTTAGTGGGTATGTAGGAAGGTAGGTAGGTAGTTCGTTAGTTAGTTAGTTAATATGTATGTAGGAAGATAATTAGTTTGTTAATTAGTTAGTTATCTAGTAGTTAGTTAGTTACTTAGTTAGTTAGTTAGTTAGTTAGTTAGTTAGTTAGTTATTCAGTTAGCTAGTAGTTAGTTAGTTAGTTAGTTAGTTAGTGAGTAAGTTAGTTAGTTAGTTAGTTAGTTAGTTAATTAGTTAGTTAGTTAGTAAGTTAGTTTGCTAGTAGTTATCTAGTTAGTTAGTTAGTTAATTAGTTAGTTATTTAGTTAGTTAGTTAGCAAGTAGTTAGTCAGTTAATTAGTTAATTAATTAGTCAGTTAATTAGTTAGTTAGTAAGTTATTTTGTTAGTGGGTATGTATGATGGTAGCAAGTTAGTTAGTTAATTTGTTAGTTAGTTAGTTAATTAATTAGTTTGTTAGTTAGTTAATAGTTATTTAGTTAGTTAGTTAGTTAAATAGCTAGTAGTCATTTAGTTGGTCATTTATTTATTTAGTTAGTTACTTAGTTAGTGGATATGTACGAAGGTAGTTAGTAAGTTAGTTAGTTACTTAGTTAATAGGTATGTAGGAAGATAGTTAGTTAGTTCATTAGTTAATTATTTAGTAAGTTATCTAGTAGTTAGTTAGTTAGTTTGTTAATTAGTTACTTAGTTAGTTAGCTAGTTAGTTAGTTAGTTAGTTTGTTTGTTAGTGGGTATGTTGGAAGTTAGTCACTGGGTATGTAGGAAGGTAGTTATTTAGTTAGTTAGTTAGTTTGTTAATTAGTTAGTTATTTCGTTAGTTAGTTAGTCAGCTAGTTAGTTAGTTATTTAGTTAATTTGTTGGTTAGTTAGTTAGATAGGTAGTTAGTTAGTTAGTTCATATGTATGTACGAAGGTAGTTAGTTAGTAAGTTAGTTAATTAGTTAGTTAGTTTGCCAGTAGTTAGTTAGTTAGTTAGTTAGTTAATTAATTAGTTAGTTATTTAGTTAGTTAGTTAGTTAGTTAGTAGTTAGCTAGTTAGTAGTTAGTTAATAGGTATTTAAGAAGATAGTTAGCTAGTAAATTAGTTAGTTATTATGTTAGTTATCTTGTAATTAGTTAGTTAGTTATTTTGTCAGTTGGCTAGTAGTTAGTTAGTTAGTTAGTTATTTAGTTAGTTAGTTAGTTAGTTATCGAGTAGTTAGTTAGTTAGTTATTTAGTTAGTAAACTAGTTAGTTATTTGGTTACTAGTAGTTAGTTAGTTAGCTAGTTAGTTAGTTAGTTAGTTAGTGGGAAGGTAGTTAGTTAGTTAGTTAACTAGTTAGTTTGTTTGCTAGTAGTTTGTTTGTTAGTTAGTTAGTTAGTTAGTTAGTTAATTAGTTAGTAATTTACTTAGTTAGTTTGCTAGTAGTTTGTTTGTTAGTTAATTAGTTAATAAATTAGTTAGTTAATTAGTTAGTTAGTAAGTTAGTTAGTTAGTGGGTATGTACTAAGGTAGCTAGTTAGTTAGTTAATTAGTTAGTTAGTTAGTTAATTAATTAGTTAGTTAATAGTTATTTATTTCGTTAGTTAGTTAGTTAAATAACTTGTAGTTATTTAGTTATTTATTTATTTAGTTAGTTAGTTACTTAGTTAGTGGGTACGTACGAAGTTAGTTAGTTAGTTAGTTTGTTAGTTAGTTTGTTAGAAAGGTAGTTAGTTAGTTAGTTGATTGGTATGACTAAAGGTAGTTAGTTAGTAAGTTAGATAATTAACTAGTTAGTTAGTTAGCTAGTAGTTTGTTAGTTAGTTAGTTAGTTAGTTAGTTAATTAGTTAGTTATTTAGTAAGTTAGTTAGTTAGTTAACTAGTAGTTAGTTAGTTAATTAGTTAATAAATTAGTTAGTTAATTAGTTAGTTATTAAGTTAGTTAGTTATTGGGTATGTACGAAGGTAGCTAGTAAGTTAGTTAATTCGTTAGTTAGTTAGTTAATTAGTTAGTTAGTTAGTTAGTTAATAGTTATTTATTTAATTAGTTAGTTAGTTAAATAGCTTGTAATTGTTTAGTTAGTTATTTATTTATTTAGTTAGTTACTTAGTTAGTGGGTATGTAGGAAGGTAGTTAGTAAGTTAGTTAGTTAGTTAGTTAATAGGTATGTAGGAAGATAGTTAGTTAGTTAATTAGTTAGTTATTTAGTTAGTTAGTTAGTTAGTTAGTTAGTTAGTTGGCTTGTAGTTTGTAAGTTAGTCAGTCAGTCAGTTAGTTAGTTAGTTAGTTAGTTAGTCAGTTAGTTAGTTAGTTACTTAGGTCATCAGTTAGTTATTTAGTTAGTTAGTTAGTTAGTTAGCTAGTAGTTAGCAAGTTAGTTATTTATTTAGTTAGTTAGTTAGTTAGTTGGCGGGTATGTACGAGGGTAGCTAGTTAGTTAGTTAATTTGTCAGTTAGTTAGTTTATTTGTTAGTTAGTTAGTTAGTTAGTTATTTATTTAGTTAGTTAGTTAGTTAAAGAGTTAGTAGTTTTTTCGTTAGTTATTAATTTATTTAGAAAGTTACTTAATTAGTGGGCATGTAGGAAGGTAGGTAGGTAGTTAGTTAGTTAGTTAATATGTATGTAGGAAGATAATTAGTAAGTTAATTACTTTGTTATATAGTAGTTAGTTACTTAGTTAGTTAGTTAGTTAGTTAGTTATTCAGTTAGCTAGTAGTTAGTTAGTTAGTTAGTTAGTTAGTTAGTTAGTTAGTTAGTTAGTTAGTTAGTTAGTTAGTTAGTTAGTTAATTAGTTGGTTAGTTAGTAAGTTAGTAAGTTAGTTAGTCAATATGTATGTAAGAAGGTAGTTAGTTAGTTAGTTAATAGGTATGTATGAAGGTAGGTAGTTAGTTAGTAAGTTAGAGAGTTAAATTGTTAGTTAGTTAGCTAGTAGTTTGTTAGTTGGTTAGTTAGTTAGTTAGTTAGTTAGTTAGTTAGTTAGTTAGTTAGTTAGTTAGTTAATATGTATGTAGGAAGATAGTTAGTTAGTTAATTAGTTAGTTATCTAGTAGTTAGTTAGTTAGTTAGTTAGTTATTTATTCAGTTAGCTAGAAGTTAGTTAGTTAGTTAGTCAGTTAGTAAGTTAGTTTGTTAGTTAGTTAGTTAATTAGTTAGTTAGTTAGTTAGTTAGTTAGTCAATATGTATGTAAGAAGGTAGTTAGTTAGTTAGTTAGTTAGTTAATTAGCTAGTAGTTAGTTAGTTAGTTAGTTAGTTAGTATGCACTAACGTGTTTAGTTAGTTAGTTGATTGTTGGTTAGTTCGTATGAAATGTCAGAAGGTTGTTAGTTAGTTAGTTAGATAGATAGTTAGTTAGTTAGTTAGTTAGTTAGTTCGCGGGTATGTAGGAAGGTAGTAAGTTAGTTAGTTAGTTAGTTAGTTAATAGGTATTTAAGAAGATAGTTAGCTAGTAAATTAGTTAGTTATTATGTTAGTTATCTAGTAATTAGTTAGTTAGTTATTTTGTCAGTTGGCTAGTAGTTAGTTAGTTAGTTAGTTATTTAGTTAGTTAGTTAGTTAGTTATCGAGTAGTTAGTTAGTTAGTTATTTAGTTAGTTAACTAGTTATTTATTTGGTTACTAGTAGTTAGTTAGTTAACTAGTTAGTTAGTTAGTTAGTTAGTGGGAAGGTAGTTAGTTAGTTAGTTAACTAGTTAGTTTGTTTGCTAGTAGTTTGTTTGTTAGTTAGTTAGTTAGTTAGTTAGTTAATTAGTTAGTAATTTACATAGTTAGTTTGCTAGTAGTTAGTTATTTAGTTAATTAGTTAGTAATTTACTTAGTTAGTTGGGTATTTAGGAAGGTAGTTAGTAAGTTAGTTAGTTAGTTAATTAGTTAGTTAATCTGTATGTAGGAAGATAGTTAGTTAATTAGTTAGTTATTTAGTTAGTTAACTAGTAGTTAGTTAGTTAGTTAGTTAGTTAGTTACTTATTTATTCAATTAGCTAGTAGTTAGTTAGTTAGTTAGTTCCTAAGTTAGTTAGTTAGTTAATTAGTTAGTTAATTAGTTAGTTAGTTAGTCAATATGTATGTAAGAAGGTAGTTAGTTAGTTAGTTAGTTAGTTAGTTAGTTAGTTAATTAGCTAGTAGTTAGTTAGTTAGTTAGTTAGTATGTAAGAAGGTTGTTAGTTAGTTAGTTAGTTAGATAGTTAGTTAGTTAGTTAGTTAGTTAGTTAATCAGTTACTTATTTAGTTAGTTACTTAGTTACTTAGCTAGTAGTTAGTGAGTTAGATAGTTAATCAATATGTATGTATCATGGTAGTTAGTTAGTTATTTAGATAGTTAGTTAATTAGTTAGTTAGTGAATTAGTTAGTTAGTTAGTTAGTTAGTTAGTTAGTTATCTAGTAGTTAGTTAGTTAGTCAGGTCATCAGTTTGTTATTTAGTTAGTTAATTACTTAGTTAGTCAGCTAGTAGTTAGCTGGTTAGGTATTTATTTGGTTAGATAGTTAGTTAGTTGGTGGGTATGTAGGAAGGTAGGTAGGTACTTAGTTAGTTTGTTATTTAATAGATATTTAAGAAGAGTGTTAGTTAGTAAATTAGTTAGTTATTATGTTAGTTATCTAGTAATTAGTTAGTTACCTGTTTCGTCAGCTAGCTAGTAGTTAGTTAGTTAGTTAGTTCTTTAGTTTGTTAGTTAGTTAGTTATCTAGTATTTTGTAAGTTAGTTATTTAGTTAGTTAACTAGTTAGTTATTTAGTTAGTTTGTTTGTTAGTTATCTAGTAGTTAGTTAGTTAGCTAGTTAGTTATTTAGTAAGTTAGATAGTTAGTTAGTTAGTTAGTGGGAAGGTAGTTAGTTAGTTAGTGGGTATGTAGGAAGGCAGTTAGTTAGTTAGTTTGTTTGTTTGTTAGTTAATAGGTATGTAGGAAGATAGTTATTTAGTTATTTAGTTAGTTTGTTAATTAGTTCTTTTGTTAGTTAGTTAGTTATTTAGTTAGTAAGTTAGTTAGTTAGTTAGTTAGTTAAAAAGGTAGTTTGTTTGTTAGTTGATAGGTATGTATGAAGGTAGTTAGTTAGTAAGTTAGTTAGTTAACTAGTTAGTTAGTTTGCTAGTAGTTTGTTAGTTAGTTAGTTAGTTAGTTAATTAGTTAGTTGTTTACTTAGTTAGTTTGTTAGTTAGTCAATTAGTTAATTAATTAGTTAGTTCATTAGTTAGTTAGTAAGTTAGTTAGTTAGTAGGTATGTACGAAGGTAGCTTGTTAGTTAGCCGGTTTGTTAGTTATCTAGTAGTTAGTTAGTTAGCTAGTTAGTTATTTAGTTAGTTAGACAGTTAGTTAGTTAGTTAGTGGGAAGGTAGTTAGTTAGTTAGTTAGTTGGTATGTAGCAAGATGGTTAGTTAATTAGTTAGTTAGTTAGTTTATTGGTTAGTTAATATGTATGTAGGAAGATAGTTATTAAGTTAGTTAGTTACTTAGTATGTTAATTAGTTAATTAGTTAGTTAATTAGTTATTTAGTTATTTAGTTAGTTAGTTAGTCAGTTAGTTTGTTAGTTAGTAAGAAACGTAGTTAGTTAGTGAGTTAATAGGTATGTATGAAGGTAGGTAGTTAGTAAGTTAGATAGTTAACTTGTAAGTTAGTTAGCTAGCAGTTTGTTAGTTAGTTTGTTTGTAAATTAGTTAGTTATTTAGTTAGTTAGTTAGTTAATTAGTTAATTATTTAGTTTGTTAATTAGTTAGTTAGTAAGTTAGTTAGTTGGTATGTACGAAGGTAGCTGGTTAGTTAGTTAATTTGTTAATTAGTTAGTTAATTAGTGAGTTAGTTTGTTAGTTAATAAGTTAGTTATTTATTTAGTTAGTTAGTTAGTTAAATATCTAGTAGTTATTTAGTTAGTTATTTATTTATTTAGTTAGTTACTTTGTTAGTGGGTATGTAGGAAGGTAGTTAGTAAGTTAGTTAGTTAGTTAGTCAGTCAATACGTATGTGGGAAGATATTTAGTTAGTTAATTGGTTAGTTAATTTAGTTAGTTATCAAGTAGTTAGTTAGTTAGTCATTTATTCAGTTAACTAGTAGTTAGTTCATTAGTTAGTTAGTTGTAAATTAGTTAGTTAGTTCGTTAGTTAATTAGTTAGTTAGTTAGTTAGTTAGTCAATATGTATGTAAGAAGGTAGTTAGTTAGTTAGTTCGTTAGTTAGTTAGTTAATTAGCTAGTAGTTAGTTAGTTAGTTAGTTAGTATGTAAGGACGTTGTTAGTTAGTTAGTTAGTTAGTTAGATAGTTAGTAAATTAGTTAGTTAGCTAGTTAATGAGTTAGTTATTTAGTTAGTTACTTAGTTAGTTTGCTAGTAGTTAGTTAGTTAGTGTGTTTGTTAGTTAATCGATATGTATGTATCAAGGTAGTCAGTTTGTTAGTTAGATAGTCAGTTAATTAGTTAGTTAGTTAATTAGTTAGTTAATTAGTTATTCAGCTAGTTAGTTAGTTATCTTGTAGTTAGTTAGTTAGTTAGTTAGTTAGGTCATCAGTTAGCTATTTAGTTAGTTAGTTAGTTAGCTAGTAGTTAGCAGGTTAGATATTTATTTAGTTAGTTATTTAGTTAGTTAGTTGGCGGGTATGTAGGAAGGTAGTTAGTTAGTTAGTTAGTCAGTTAATAGTTATTCAAGAAGATAGTTAGTTAGTAAATTAGTTAGTTATTTATTTTGTCAGCTAGCTAGTTAGTTAGTTAGTTAGTTAGTTAGTTATTTTGTCAGCTAGCTAATTAGTTAGTTAGTTAGTTAGTAAGTTTGATGAGCGGGTTTTTTAGACACTTGAAAAGTATCGTCGTTGTTTTAAACCTCAAATATCAAAGAATTTAATCTCATGTTTTTACAGTGGTAAATATGAGGATCGATCCACAGAGAGCTGGTGCATCAATTATGATTCAAAATTTTTGATTTAAACTACTCACAAAAACTTCTAACTTTTGTTTCTATGGAATTTCTCACTTGATTATGGTGTTTTAGAGGTTAAAGAGAAGTTCTTGACCAAGAAATTCCATTGAAACCAAATTTTGAGAATTTCATAAGGGTTCAGATTTATACACGATTTAAAGCACATCAAACTAGTCAAGAAAATCAAGAAAACGCATATTTCTGCGTTTTTGCAAACAAGGCTGAAATGAGATTTTGAAGTTTATTTCAAGCAAGACAATTAACCTAGAGCTTCTAGAGAGGTTCAGAGTTATAATGTAACACACAAATAACCAACTCAAGAAGTTTCAAGAACGATTAAGAGTTGGTGCATTTTTAACTAGATTGACAAATAAGGCTGAATTATGGTTCAGAAACTAATTTCAAGCAATTCAAGAAGTTGCAAGAACGGTTCAATTATGGTGCGATTATAACTAAAACTACGCACGATTCAAAACTAGAGTAACACAAACAAGCAAGAAGTTTTGAGATTAAAAGATTCAATAAATCGCAGAATTTTCCATACACAAAGTTTAGACTAAACCAAACAACAAGAACATCAAGAGATAAGAAAGAGTACACCTAGAATGAGGGAAACTCGTGATGCAGCTCTTGGTCTTCTCTCCTCGTGCCGAAAGATCGATTTCTCACGTCACGTCGAGGACTGGTCGAAAGGAGATCGAGCTCGAGTCGTGAGGTTCGCGAAATCACCATAAAAGAGCAAGCTCTGGTCAAGGGGTCTTTTCCACTGATCTTCACAAAAACTCTTCTCTCCGAGTCACGAATCCAGCTCGCTGCGAAGAAAACGGATCGAGTCACGGTCACTTCTAAATCGCCCGAAAAGGAATGAGCCCTGGTCACGGTACGATCTTCGAGGAGGAGGAGGAATCGCCCGAAAGGAATGAATCCAGGTCACGGTACGAAACCTCAATGGCTTTCTTGAAGAATCTTGAAGTATCTTGGATTGTCTTGCATGCGCTTGGAAGAGAGAAAGAAGAAGAGAGAACAGAATGAGGGGGAAAGAGTCAGTCAGAGAGCACCACAACTCAAGGCCCTTGGGTCTTATTTATAGCATGCAAGGTGTATTCTGATTGGCCAGGGGTTGATGGAGAGGATTGGGGGTATTGAGGACATTTCCACCAGGATAGGTGGGAAGGATAAGGCATTGGGTTTGAGTGGATTTCGTGTAGCTTTTTGGGCTTTCTCTAACATGGGTTTATTTGCCTCCAGCCTTGTCCGTGTACCGAAAATAGCGGTATGATATATCATTTCGACTCCCTTTGGCATTCTGAAGACAACTACACTCTCCAAATCTTCAGCAAATCCTTCTAATTCCTGTGAATAGGCATAAAACACATTAAGTGAAGTAATATTCAATTTATCTAAAATATGATGAATAAACTATGCAGAATACACTTTCACAAGGCTAAAACCTCCAAATTAAGCATGTAAAACGTGCTCTATTTGCCTCACATCAAATACCCCCACACTTAAACCCTTGATCATCCTCGATCAATTGGAGAATTATATCACAAAACAAAGAATCGCAGTAGAATTTGTTGAAGTTGTATTCGTTATTTAAAAACTCATTTCACGAATCAAATGGTTCACTCTCATTTCATCAAGTTCACTAGTATTTAGAATGATATTGGTCTTTTCATTATTAGATCTCGAAATTAACTCGAAATTTCATAAGAGTTTTTCATGACACTCGATCTCAAGCTGTAAGAGCGACTTAAACGTTTTTACTTCGAATTTCTTCACTCCACAATCTCAAAAGAACTCAATTCGAAAGCTATTATCGGGCCAAAATTTCCCGTTTTGCAAGATGATCTTAAATGCAAGTTATTCATTTTAAAACACGTTTGGTACACTGGTACAAGGTTCATACCCATTTTCGATCAATTTCCCTGCTCATTTTTTTTTTTTTTCTTGGAAGTCTTTAACCGAAAGCCCCACTACACCGAAATGCAATGAGGTTACTCTCGGTGTTGTCTTTTGACCTTCCTCTTTTCTCACTTTTTTTTTTTCTCTTGGAAGTCTTTAACCGAAAGCCCCACTACACCGAAATGCAATGAGGTTACTCTCGGTGTTGTCTTTTCACCTTCCTCTTTTCTCACTTATATATATATATATTTTTTTTTTTTTTTTTTTTTTCCGAACGAGCGGGTATATTTGATCTACTAACGGGTCCCCACAAACGGTTATTTCATAGTGCAATTGGTCATGTTTTAAATCTAGCAAAACGTACTTTAACGGCCACGCTAAGAACTTTACTCATAAGTCCCATATCAATTACGGGTTCGAAAATCGAGTTAAAACGTATCGCATGAACCGCGCATCGATCAAGTGTCTCAAACTCGTGAAATTTGAAACAATAGGGCTGGAATCCCCGAATAGATCTCTTCAAAATCATAACCAAATCCTTTAAAATATTTTGCAAACTTTCAATTTTTAGAGCGAAATTCAGAGTTGAATGAAATTTTGTTTTAAAAACAACGATTTAGTTCAATTCAGTGGAGAAAAATCTTTTATTGCAATTCAGAGTTGTTTTGTGATTAGCAATGCTCCCAGATTTAAGTGGATACTTTTAAGAAATTTTTTTTTTTTTTATTTTTTTATTTTTTTATATTTTGAATGTTTTTAAATTTTCAAATTTCCCATGTTTTTTTTGAAGTTTAATTTGGGCTCATACAGTTCAAAGGTTGAAGCACGTTTTACATGCTTAATTTGGAGGTTTTAGCCTTGTGAAAGTGTATTCTGCATAGTTTATTCATCATATTTTAGATAAATTGAATATTACTTCACTTAATGTGTTTTATGCCTATTCACAGGAATTAGAAGGATTTGCTGAAGATTTGGAGAGTGTAGTTGTCTTCAGAATGCCAAAGGGAGTCGAAATGATATATCATACCGCTATTTTCGGTACAAGGACAAGGCTGGAGGCAAATAAACCCATGTTAGAGAAAGCCCAAAAAGCTACACGAAATCCACTCAAACCCAATGCCTTATCCTTCCCACCTATCCTGGTGGAAATGTCCTCAATACCCCCAATCCTCTCCATCAACCCCTGGCCAATCAGAATACACCTTGCATGCTATAAATAAGACCCAAGGGCCTTGAGTTGTGGTTCTCTCGGACTGACTCTTTCCCCCTCATTCTGTTCTCTCTTCTTCTTTCTCTCTTCCAAGCACATGCAAGACAATCCAAGATACTTCAGGATTCTTCAAGAAAGCCATTGAGGTTTCGTACCGTGACCTGGATTCATTCCTTTCGGGTGATTCCTCCTCCTCCTCGAAGATCGTACCGTGACCAGGGCTCATTCCTTTTCGGGCGATTTAGAAGTGACCGTGACTCGATCCGTTTTCTTCGCAGCGAGCTGGATTCGTGACTCGGAGAGAAGAGTTTTTGTGAAGATCAGTGGAAAAGACCCCTTGACCAGAGCTTGCTCTTTTAGGGTGATCTCGCGAACCACAGAGGCGGCTCAATCCGCCCATGATGGAGGTTGTTAAAAAGGAGGTGATAAAACTGTTGGATGCGGGTATAATTTACCCCATCGCTGATTCCAAATGGGTCTCGCCTATTCACGTGGTACCAAAGAAAACGGGGATCACTATTGTCGAGAATGAAGAAGGCGATCAAGTGCCAACTCGAGTGCAAAATGGATGGCGAGTGTGCATTGACTACCGCAAGCTTAACAAGGCCACCAAAAAGGACCATTTCCCACTTCCTTTTATCGATCAAATGCTGGAGAGACTCGCAGGGAACCCTTTCTACTGTTTCCTCGACGGATTCTCGGGATACTTCCAAATTCCGATTGCACCCGAGGACCAAGCAAAAACGACGTTTACATGCCCGTTTGGTACCTTCGCGTACCGACGCATGCCGTTTGGGCTCTGCAACGCACCAGGCACTTTCCAAAGGTGTATGCTCTCTATTTTTAGTGATTACATTTCAAAATTTATTGAAGTTTTTATGGATGATTTTTCGGTGTTTGGAGACTCATTTGATTCCTGTTTAGACCATTTGTCCCAAATACTGGAAAAATGCATCGAATCTAATCTCGTTTTAAACTTTGAAAAGTGCCACTTCATGGTGAGCAATGGAATTGTTTTAGGTCATTCAATTTCAGAAAAGGGGCTCGAAGTCGACAAGGCAAAAATCGACGTAATAAAGACGCTGCCCTATCCAAAGACGGTGAAGGACGTGAGATCTTTCTTAGGCCACGCTGGTTTCTATCGACGGCTCATAAAGGATTTTTCAAAGATCTCGCAGCCCATGTGCCAACTTCTCCAGAAAGACGTAAAGTTCGAATTCGACTCACGGTGCAAGGAATCATTCGACAATTTGAAGGACAAGCTTTGCTCTGCACCGATTATCAAACCACCGAATTGGGGGCTTCCATTCGAAATCATGTGCGACGCAAGTGATACGAGTGTGGGGGCAGTGCTTGGCCAAAGAATCGGCAAAGATCCTCACGTGATTGCCTATGCCTCGAAGACCCTCGTTGGCGCACAAAGAAACTACACAACTACTGAAAAAGAACTTCTTGCGATTGTGTTTGCTTTAGAAAAATTTCGTTCTTACCTTGTAGGTGCGAAGGTGATAGTGTTCTCTGATCACGGCGCTTTGAAGCATTTAATGAGAAAAAAGGAGTGCAAGCCTAGATTGCTGCGATGGATCCTTTTGTTGCAAGAATTCGATTTGGAGATCAAGGATAAGAAGGGCTGTGAGAATCTCGTGGCGGATCACCTAAGCCGACTCCCGTTCATAGAAGACGATGATGTACCGATTCGAGAGGAGTTTCCGGAAGAGCATATCCTCGCGGTTCAAATCGATACGCCTTGGTATGCCGACTTGGTAAATTATATGGTTGCCAAGCAAATTCCGCCGAGTTTCAGCAGATCTCAACGCGACAAATTAAAAAGCAACTCGCGATTCTACATTTGGGACGAACCATTCCTGTATCGCGTATGTGCAGATCAAGTGATAAGGAAGTGTGCTCATCAAAACGAGGTTAAATCTATTTTGTCATTTTGTCATAATTTGCATTGTGGGGGACATTTTGGAGTGACACGTACAGCCCACAAAGTATTAGAATGCGGTTTTTACTGGCCAACTCTTTACAAAGATGCTTCAAGCTTTGTAAAGGGTTGCGAAAAATGCCAAAGGACAGGAAATGTGAGTCAAAGAGATCAAATGCCCCTGAACAAAATTGTACCATGTGAATCATTCGATGCATGGGGCATTGATTTTATGGGACCATTTCCACCGTCCTTTGGATATACTTACATTCTTCTTTGTGTAGATTATGTGACAAAGTGGATCGAAGCAATTCCAACGAAGCAAGCAGATTCGAAATCAGTGTGCGAATTTCTCAAGAAGAATATCTTTCAACGTTTCGGCGTGCCACGAGTGCTAATCAGCGACCGAGGGAGTCAAATCTGCAATAAGAGCTTACAATCCGTGCTAGAAAAATACCACGTTAGCCACCGAACCTCCACAGCGTACCACCCTCAATCAAACGGGCAAGCCGAAGTCTCGAACCGAGAAATCAAGTCTATTCTGGAAAAGGTGGTGAACCCCTCAAGAAAGGATTGGAGCGTCCGATTAGGCGACGCCTTGTGGGCATATCGTACAGCGTTCAAAACTCCAATCGGGATGTCCCCTTTCAAGATGGTGTACGGCAAAGCATGCCACTTACCCGTAGAAATCGAGCATAAGGCCATATGGGCCATTAAACAACTCAACCTCGACTATCCGAACGATGCAATGGCCCGAAAACTCCATTTAGTCGAGCTAGAAGAATTTCGACAAAACGCCTATGACAATTCGAATTTATGCAAGGAAAAGGCAAAGGCGTTTCACGACAAATTGATCAGAAAGAAAGAATTTAATGTGGGAGATATTGTGCTTCTATTCAACTCCCGTCTCAAACTGTTTCCCGGGAAGTTCAAATCTCGCTGGATTGGGCCCTTCACAGTGACGAATGTAAATCCATTTGGAGTAATCGAAATCCAGAGCAACGACACGAAGGAAGAGTTCAAGGTGAATGGGCACCGGCTAAAGCATTTCTACTCCGGTTTCGACAAATGGTGGATGGACGTGCAAAAGCTCGGTTTGATCGAGCGTCAATGAAGATGAGCTCAGCTGGGTCGAGCTCAAGACATTAAACAAGAGCGCTAGCGGAGGAGGCACGCCTCACGCATCAAAGGTTGTATTTCTCTATTATCCCTCTTTTTGAAATTTTTGATCTTTTATACTTGAGGACAAGTAATCTCTAAGTGTGGGGGGTAACACAACCTTTGAACTGTATGAGCCCAAATTAAACTTCAAAAAAAACATGGGAAATTTGAAAATTTAAAAACATTCAAAATATAAAAAAATAAATAAAAAAAAATAAAAAAAATTTCATAAAAGTATCCACTTAAATCTGGGAGCATTGCTAATCACAAAACAACTCTGAATTGCAATAAAAGATTTTTCTCCACTGAATTGAACTAAATCGTTGTTTTTAAAACAAAATTTCATTCAACTCTGAATTTCGCTCTAAAAATTGAAAGTTTGCAAAATATTTTAAAGGATTTGGTTATGATTTTGAAGAGATCTATTCGGGGATTCCAGCCCTATTGTTTCAAATTTCACGAGTTTGAGACACTTGATCGATGCGCGGTTCATGCGATACGTTTTAACTCGATTTTCGAACCCGTAATTGATATGGGACTTATGAGTAAAGTTCTTAGCGTGGCCGTTAAAGTACGTTTTGCTAGATTTAAAACATGACCAATTGCACTATGAAATAACCGTTTGTGGGGACCCGTTAGTAGATCAAATATACCCGCTCGTTCGGAAAAAAAAAAAAAAAAAAAAAAAAAGAAGAAAAAAAAAATATATAAGTGAGAAAAGAGGAAGGTGAAAAGACAACACCGAGAGTAACCTCATTGCATTTCGGTGTAGTGGGGCTTTCGGTTAAAGACTTCCAAGAGAAAAAAAAAAAAAGTGAGAAAAGAGGAAGGTCAAAAGACAACACCGAGAGTAACCTCATTGCATTTCGGTGTAGTGGGGCTTTCGGTTAAAGACTTCCAAGGAAAAAAAAAATGAGCAGGGAAATTGATCGAAAATGGGTATGAACCTTGTACCAGTGTACCAAACGTGTTTTAAAATGAATAACTTGCATTTAAGATCATCTTGCAAAACGGGAAATTTTGGCCCGATAATTGCTTTCGAATTGAGTTCTTTTGAGATTGTGGAGTGAAGAAATTCGAAGTAAAAACGTTTAAGTCGCTCTTACAGCTTGAGATCGAGTGTCATGAAAAACTCTTATGAAATTTCGAGTTAATTTCGAGATCTAATAATGAAAAGACCAATATCATTCTAAATACTAGTGAACTTGATGAAATGAGAGTGAACCATTTGATTCGTGAAATGAGTTTTTAAATAACGAATACAACTTCAACAAATTCTACTGCGATTCTTTGTTTTGTGATATAATTCTCCAATTGATCGAGGACGATCAAGGGTTTAAGTGTGGGGGTATTTGATGTGAGGCAAATAGAGCACGTTTTACATGCTTAATTTGGAGGTTTTAGCCTTGTGAAAGTGTATTCTGCATAGTTTATTCATCATACTTTAGATAAATTGAATATTACTTCACTTAATGTGTTTTATGCCTATTCACAGGAATTAGAAGGATTTGCTGAAGATTTGGAGAGTGTAGTTGTCTTCAGAATGCCAAAGGGAGTCGAAATGATATATCATACCGCTATTTTCGGTACACGGACAAGGCTGGAGGCAAATAAACCCATGTTAGAGAAAGCCCAAAAAGCTACACGAAATCCACTCAAACCCAATGCCTTATCCTTCCCACCTATCCTGGTGGAAATGTCCTCAATACCCCCAATCCTCTCCATCAACCCCTGGCCAATCAGAATACACCTTGCATGCTATAAATAAGACCCAAGGGCCTTGAGTTGTGGTTCTCTCGGACTGACTCTTTCCCCCTCATTCTGTTCTCTCTTCTTCTTTCTCTCTTCCAAGCACATGCAAGACAATCCAAGATACTTCAAGATTCTTCAAGAAAGCCATTGAGGTTTCGTACCGTGACCTGGATTCATTCCTTTCGGGCGATTCCTCCTCCTCCTCGAAGATCGTACCGTGACCAGGGCTCATTCCTTTTCGGGCGATTTATAAGTGACAGTGACTCGATCCGTTTTCTTCGCAGCGAGCTGGATTCGTGACTCGGAGAGAAGAGTTTTTGTGAAGATCAGTGGAAAAGACCCCTTGACCAGAGCTTGCTCTTTTAGGGTGATTTCGCGAACCTCACGACTCGAGCTCGATCTCCTTTCGACCAGTCCTCGACGTGACGTGAGAAATCGATCTTTCGGCACGAGGATAGAAGGCCAAGAGCTGCATCACGAGTTTCCCTCATTCTAGGTGTACTCTTTCTTATCTCTTGATGTTCTTGTTGTTTGGTTTAGTCTAAACTTTGTGTATGGAAAATTCTGCGATTTATTGAATCTTTTAATCTCAAAACTTCTTGCTTGTTTGTTTTCCTCTAGTTTTGAATCGTGCGTAATTTTCGTTATAATCGCACCATAATTGAACCGTTCTTGCAACTTCTTGAATTGCTTGAAATTAGTTTCTGAACCATAATTCAGCCTTATTTGTCAATCTAGTTAAAAATGCACCAACTCTTAATCGTTCTTGAAACTTCTTGAGTTGGTTATTTGTGTGTTACATTATAACTCTGAACCTCTCGTGAAGCTCTAGGTTAATTGTCTTGCTTGAAATAAACTTCAAAATCTCATTTCAGCCTTGTTTGCAAAAACGCAGAAATATGCGTTTTCTTGATTTTCTTGACTAGTTTGATGTGCTTTAAATCGTGTATAAATCTGAACCCTTATGAAATTCTCAAAATTTGGTTTCAATGGAATTTCTTGGTCAAGAACTTCTCTTTAACCTCTAAAACACCATAATCAAGTGAGAAATTCCATAGAAACAAAAGTTAGAAGTTTTTGTGAGTAGTTTAAATCAAAAATTTTGAATCATAATTGATGCACCAGCTCTCTGTGGATCGATCCTCATATTTACCACTGTAAAAACATGAGATTAAATTCTTTGATATTTGAGGTTTAAAACAACGACGATACTTTTCAAGTGTCTAAAAAACCCGTTCATCAAATATGATCACAAAGGTTCTGGTTCAGCTTCTTCTTGATCTTCTTGAAGATGATTCTTGCTCTTCTTCGTGCTGAATTTTTTTTTTTCGATATCCTCGTCAATTGGTAGTAATGTGCCTTTGCGAGATCGTGTATTGTGCATAGATTTCTTCCACCACAAACACACCTAAAATGATCACAAAGAAAAACCAAGATGTGAGTACAATTTTTTATGAACTAAAATTCTGAAAATTTAAATCGAATAATTGACTTAAACACCGCTCCCCGGCAGCGGCGCCATTTGATGAGCGGGTTTTTTAGACACTTGAAAAGTATCGTCGTTGTTTTAAACCTCAAATATCAAAGAATTTAATCTCATGTTTTTACAGTGGTAAATATGAGGATCGATCCACAGAGAGCTGGTGCATCAATTATGATTCAAAATTTTTGATTTAAACTACTCACAAAAACTTCTAACTTTTGTTTCTATGGAATTTCTCACTTGATTATGGTGTTTTAGAGGTTAAAGAGAAGTTCTTGACCAAGAAATTCCATTGAAACCAAATTTTGAGAATTTCATAAGGGTTCAGATTTATACACGATTTAAAGCACATCAAACTAGTCAAGAAAATCAAGAAAACGCATATTTCTGCGTTTTTGCAAACAAGGCTGAAATGAGATTTTGAAGTTTATTTCAAGCAAGACAATTAACCTAGAGCTTCACGAGAGGTTCAGAGTTATAATGTAACACACAAATAACCAACTCAAGAAGTTTCAAGAACGATTAAGAGTTGGTGCATTTTTAACTAGATTGACAAATAAGGCTGAATTATGGTTCAGAAACTAATTTCAAGCAATTCAAGAAGTTGCAAGAACGGTTCAATTATGGTGCGATTATAACTAAAACTACGCACGATTCAAAACTAGAGTAACACAAACAAGCAAGAAGTTTTGAGATTAAAAGATTCAATAAATCGCAGAATTTTCCATACACAAAGTTTAGACTAAACCAAACAACAAGAACATCAAGAGATAAGAAAGAGTACACCTAGAATGAGGGAAACTCGTGATGCAGCTCTTGGTCTTCTCTCCTCGTGCCGAAAGATCGATTTCTCACGTCACGTCGAGGACTGGTCGAAAGGAGATCGAGCTCGAGTCGTGAGGTTCGCGAAATCACCCTAAAAGAGCAAGCTCTGGTCAAGGGGTCTTTTCCACTGATCTTCACAAAAACTCTTCTCTCCGAGTCACGAATCCAGCTCGCTGCGAAGAAAACGGATCGAGTCACGGTCACTTCTAAATCGCCCGAAAAGGAATGAGCCCTGGTCACGGTACGATCTTCGTGGAGGAGGAGGAATCGCCCGAAAGGAATGAATCCAGGTCACGGTACGAAACCTCAATGGCTTTCTTGAAGAATCTTGAAGTATCTTGGATTGTCTTGCATGTGCTTGGAAGAGAGAAAGAAGAAGAGAGAACAGAATGAGGGGGAAAGAGTCAGTCAGAGAGCACCACAACTCAAGGCCCTTGGGTCTTATTTATAGCATGCAAGGTGTATTCTGATTGGCCAGGGGTTGATGGAGAGGATTGGGGGTATTGAGGACATTTCCACCAGGATAGGTGGGAAGGATAAGGCATTGGGTTTGAGTGGATTTCGTGTAGCTTTTTGGGCTTTCTCTAACATGGGTTTATTTGCCTCCAGCCTTGTCCGTGTACCGAAAATAGCGGTATGATATATCATTTCGACTCCCTTTGGCATTCTGAAGACAACTACACTCTCCAAATCTTCAGCAAATCCTTCTAATTCCTGTGAATAGGCATAAAACACATTAAGTGAAGTAATATTCAATTTATCTAAAATATGATGAATAAACTATGCAGAATACACTTTCACAAGGCTAAAACCTCCAAATTAAGCATGTAAAACGTGCTCTATTTGCCTCACATCAAATACCCCCACACTTAAACCCTTGATCGTCCTCGATCAATTGGAGAATTATATCACAAAACAAAGAATCGCAGTAGAATTTGTTGAAGTTGTATTCGTTATTTAAAAACTCATTTCACGAATCAAATGGTTCACTCTCATTTCATCAAGTTCACTAGTATTTAGAATGATATTGGTCTTTTCATTATTAGATCTCGAAATTAACTCGAAATTTCATAAGAGTTTTTCATGACACTCGATCTCAAGCTGTAAGAGCGACTTAAACGTTTTTACTTCGAATTTCTTCACTCCACAATCTCAAAAGAACTCAATTCGAAAGCTATTATCGGGCCAAAATTTCCCGTTTTGCAAGATGATCTTAAATGCAAGTTATTCATTTTAAAACACGTTTGGTACACTGGTACAAGGTTCATACCCATTTTCGATCAATTTTCCTGCTCATTTTTTTTTTTTTCTTGGAAGTCTTTAACCGAAAGCCCCACTACACCGAAATGCAATGAGGTTACTCTCGGTGTTGTCTTTTGACCTTCCTCTTTTCTCACTTTTTTTTTTCTCTTGGAAGTCTTTAACCGAAAGCCCCACTACACCGAAATGCAATGAGGTTACTCTCGGTGTTGTCTTTTCACCTTCCTCTTTTCTCACTTATATATTTTTTTTTTCTTTTTTTTTTCTTTTTTTTTTTTTTTTCCGAACGAGCGGGTATATTTGATCTACTAACGGGTCCCCACAAACGGTTATTTCATAGTGCAATTGGTCATGTTTTAAATCTAGCAAAACGTACTTTAACGGCCACGCTAAGAACTTTACTCATAAGTCCCATATCAATTACGGGTTCGAAAATCGAGTTAAAACGTATCGCATGAACCACGCATCGATCAAGTGTCTCAAACTCGTGAAATTTGAAACAATAGGGCTGGAATCCCCGAATAGATCTCTTCAAAATCATAACCAAATCCTTTAAAATATTTTGCAAACTTTCAATTTTTAGAGCGAAATTCAGAGTTGAATGAAATTTTGTTTTAAAAACAACGATTTAGTTCAATTCAGTGGAGAAAAATCTTTTATTGCAATTCAGAGTTGTTTTGTGATTAGCAATGCTCCCAGATTTAAGTGGATACTTTAATGAAATTTTTTTTTTTTTATTTATTTATTTTTTTTTATATTTTGAATGTTTTTAAATTTTCAAATTTCCCATGTTTTTTTTGAAGTTTAATTTGGGCTCATACAGTTCAAAGGTTGTGTTACCCCCCCCCCCCCCCCCCCCCCCCCCCCCCCCCCCCACACACTTAGAGATTACTTGTCCTCAAGTATAAAAGATCAAAAATTTCAAAAAGAGGGATAATATAGAAATACAACCTTTGATGCGTGAGGCGTGCCTCCTCCACTAGCGCTCTTGTTTAATGTCTTGAGCTCGACCCAGCTGAGCTCATCTTCATTGACGCTCCATCAAACCGAGCTTTTGCACGTCCATCCGCCCTTTGTCGAAACCGGAGTAGAAATGCTTTAGCCGGTGCCCATTCACCTTGAACTCTTCCTTCGTGTCGTTGCTCTGGATTTCGATTACTCCAAATGGATTTACATTCGTCACTGTGAAGGGCCCAATCCAGCGAGATTTCAACTTCCCGGGAAACAGTTTGAGACGGGAGTTGAATAGAAGCACACTATCTCCCACATTAAATTCTTTCTTTCTGATCAATTTGTCGTGAAACGCCTTTGCCTTTTCCTTGCATAAATTCGAATTGTCATAGGCGTTTTGTCGAAATTCTTCTAGCTCGACTAAATGGAGTTTTCGGGCCATTGCATCGTTCGGATAGTCGAGGTTGAGTTGTTTAATGGCCCATATGGCCTTATGCTCGATTTCTACGGGTAAGTGGCATGCTTTGCCGTACACCATCTTGAAAGGGGACATCCCGATTGGAGTTTTGAGCGCTGTACGATATGCCCACAAGGCGTCGCCTAATCGGACGCTCCAATCCTTTCTTGAGGGGTTCACCACCTTTTCCAGAATAGACTTGATTTCTCGGTTCGAGACTTCGGCTTGCCCGTTTGATTGAGGGTGGTACGCTGTGGAGGTTCGGTGGCTAACGTGGTATTTTTCTAGCACGGATTGTAAGCTCTTATTGCAGAAGTGACTCCCTCGGTCGCTGATTAGCACTCGTGGCACGCCGAAACGTTGAAAGATATTCTTCTTGAGAAATTCGCACACTGATTTCGAATCTGCTTGCTTCGTTGGAATTGCTTCGATCCACTTTGTCACATAATCTACACAAAGAAGAATGTAAGTATATCCAAAGGACGGTGGAAATGGTCCCATAAAATCAATGCCCCATACATCGAATGGTTCACATGGTACAATTTTGTTCAGGGGCATTTGATCTCTTTGACTCACATTTCCTGTCCTTTGGCATTTTTCGCAACCCTTTACAAAGCTTGAAGCATCTTTGTAAAGAGTTGGCCAGTAAAAACCGCATTCTAATACTTTGCGGGCTGTACGTGTCACTCCAAAATGTCCCCCACAATGCAAATTATGACAAAATGACAAAATAGATTTAACCTCGTTTTGATGAGCACACTTCCTTATCACTTGATCTGCACATACGCGATACAGGAATGGTTCGTCCCAAATGTAGAATCGCGAGTTGCTTTTTAATTTGTCGCGTTGAGATCTGGTGAAACTCGGCGGAATTT
Organism: Luzula sylvatica; assembly: GCA_946800325.1. NCBI lineage: Eukaryota > Viridiplantae > Streptophyta > Magnoliopsida > Poales > Juncaceae > Luzula > Luzula sylvatica. The sequence goes on along the minus strand of OX326956.1, from coordinate 68,362,984 downwards.
GCTTGGCAACCATATAATTTACCAAGTCGGCGTACCAAGGCGTATCGATTTGAACCGCGAGGATATGCTCTTCCGGAAACTCCTCTCGAATCGGTACATCATCGTCTTCTATGAACGGGAGTCGGCTTAGGTGATCCGCCACGAGATTCTCACAGCCCTTCTTATCCTTGATCTCCAAATCGAATTCTTGCAACAAAAGGATCCATCGCAGCAATCTAGGCTTGCACTCCTTTTTTCTCATTAAATGCTTCAAAGCGCCGTGATCAGAGAACACTATCACCTTCGCACCTACAAGGTAAGAACGAAATTTTTCTAAAGCAAACACAATCGCAAGAAGTTCTTTTTCAGTAGTTGTGTAGTTTCTTTGTGCGCTAACGAGGGTCTTCGAGGCATAGGCAATCACGTGAGGATCTTTGCCGATTCTTTGGCCAAGCACTGCCCCCACACTCGTATCACTTGCGTCGCACATGATTTCGAATGGAAGCCCCCAATTCGGTGGTTTGATAATCGGTGCAGAGCAAAGCTTGTCCTTCAAATTGTCGAATGATTCCTTGCACCGTGAGTCGAATTCGAACTTTACGTCTTTCTGGAGAAGTTGGCACATGGGCTGCGAGATCTTTGAAAAATCCTTTATGAACCGTCGATAGAAACCAGCGTGGCCTAAGAAAGATCTCACGTCCTTCACCGTCTTTGGATAGGGCAGCGTCTTTATTACGTCGATTTTTGCCTTGTCGACTTCGAGCCCCTTTTCTGAAATTGAATGACCTAAAACAATTCCATTGCTCACCATGAAGTGGCACTTTTCAAAGTTTAAAACGAGATTAGATTCGATGCATTTTTCCAGTATTTGGGACAAATGGTCTAAACAGGAATCAAATGAGTCTCCAAACACCGAAAAATCATCCATAAAAACTTCAATAAATTTTGAAATGTAATCACTAAAAATAGAGAGCATACACCTTTGGAAAGTGCCCGGTGCGTTGCAGAGCCCAAACACATGCGTCGGTACGCGAAGGTACCAAACGGGCATTAAACGTCGTTTTTGCTTGGTCCTCGGGTGCAATCGGAATTTGGAAGTATCCCGAGAATCCGTCGAGGAAACAGTAGAAAGGGTTCCCTGCGAGTCTCTCCAGCATTTGATCGATAAAAGGAAGTGGGAAATGGTCCTTTTTGGTGGCCTTGTTAAGCTTGCGGTAGTCAATGCACACTCGCCATCCATTTTGCACTCGAGTTGGCACTTGATCGCCTTCTTCATTCTCGACAATAGTGATCCCCGTTTTCTTTGGTAGCACGTGAATAGGCGAGACCCATTTGGAATCAGCGATGGGGTAAATTATACCCGCATCCAACAGTTTTATCACCTCTTTTTTTACAACCTCCATCATGGGCGGATTGAGCCGCCTCTGTGGTTCGCGAGATGGTTTGGCTTCGTTTTCGAGTTGTATTCGGTGTGTGCACAATGATGGACTAATTCCTGGAATGTCGGGAAGTGACCACCCAAAAGCCTTCTTATTCTTTTTCAGCATGGTGATGAGCTTCTCTTCTTGCTCCGTCGTTAGATTTGAGGCGATGATGACTGGAAGCGTCTGTGCTTCATCTAAGAAAACATACTTTAGCTCAGATGGTAATTGTTTTAATTCTACCTTTGGAGCTTTCTCAGTTGAAGGTGGGCTTCTTTCCAACGGAATTTCGATTTCCCTTGAAAACATCACTTCAGCTGCATTCGAAACTGCTTGTGTTTCTGGCTCAGTTTCGAATAGAGGATTGTTGAATTCTTCAAAATCTTGATAAGTAGGATTCTTGTAAGCCTTGAATTCCTCGAAAGTTTGATTCGCGACTTCATGCACACATTCATCGATTATGTCCATAGCGCTCAAATTATGTGTACCTGCAATGGGTTCTTTTAGTTTATCAAAAATATTGAATTTTATTACCTCGTCGTCGAACTCCATCGTAAGCTCTCCTGCATGAACGTCAATCTTCGTTCGAGCTGTCTTCAAGAATGGGCGGCCAAGGAGAATCGGGGTCGACTCGTTATCTCCATCATTCATGTCGATTACATAAAAGTCGGCAGGGAAATAGAGTCCGTTTACCATAACAATCACATCCTCGATTAATCCCACAGGTTTTGTCGTAGATCGATCAGCCAAACTAATCATCGCTTGTGTATCTTCGAGAGGGCCGAGATCTAGAGTCTTAAATACCGATAAAGGCATTACATTTATGGATGCGCCCAAATCGAGCATGCATTTGGGCAATTCGTGTTGCCCGATTTTGCATGGAATTGCAAACATCCCTGGATCTTTGTGTTTTTGGGGAAGTCTCAAAATTGCTGAAACATTCTCCCCCACACTTATCATTTCGTCCTTTTTACCCTTTCTTTTATTCGTGCTCAATAGTGCCTTGAGGTATTTTGCCAAGCGAGGCACTTCCTTGGTAGCTTCGACTAGAGGAATGTTAACCTCTACTTTCTTTAAAATGGCCAGCACGTCGTCATTCGATTCGGTAGACTTTGGGAGGCGACTAGGAAAAGGTGGCTGGACTTGACTCGATTCAGGTGCCTTTGCTTGAGTTGGTAAAATCTGGACTTGAGATTGTTTCTCCTTAGGCACATGTAGCTCGATTTCTTTTTCTTCTTCCACCTCTTTTGCTTTTCTTGATCTTTCACCAATTTCAGTACCGCTTCGGAGCGATATTGCATTGACGTGCCTTTGCTCGGGAGGTGCTAAAGATTGAGATTGGAGTCGAGATGTACCTTGAGATTCGATTATGTTCACGCGAGTGGCGATTTGAGCGATTTGAGTTTCTAAGCTCCCAACGTGGCGATTCGTGTTCGCAATCTCGCTTTTTAATTCTTGCCTCACAGAATCCACATTTTTATTAACCCCACCGATTTCTTGTTTCATCAAGCTCATCATGCCCTCCATCATCGTTTTAAGATCTTGCTCCTGAGTTTGAGCCGGTTTTGCTTGAGAGGCATTCGGGTGTTGGTAAGTGGCTGGTTTTGTAACTGGTTGAGCATTGTTGGGATTCGACCAAGAGAAATTCGGGTGGTTTCGAAGATTAGGATTGTACGAGTTCGAGGCTTCAAATTTTCTCTAAACGGCATTTGCTTCTTCAACCACACTAGGGCATTCGTCCGTGTGGTGGGTGGTTGCGCTACAAACCCCACATTTCTTCGTTTCTTCCTTGCCCAGCGCTTTCATTATTATTTCGAGTTTGTTATTTAACATGTCGACATTGAGGTCGGTACATGCGTTCACTCGGTACTCCACGTTACGTCTTGCTTGCGAATTTGACGCCATCATCTCTAACAGTTTCTGGATCTCCACGATTTCTTTATTCGCAATGTTTCCTCCCGCACATGCATTGAGGAATTGGTAATCGGAGTAGCATAGCCCGTTTATGAACTGTTCGTAAAGGTAATGCAGCTCGACACTGTGGCTGGGGCATTCTTCCATCAATCGCATAAAACGGTCGAAATACTCGTGGTAGACCTCATTCGCCTTTTGTGTGATTGCCAAGAGTTCATGCCTTATCGCTGCTAATCGAGACGCCGAGTAATACTTCTCCTTGAATAGGTTTGATACATCGCTGAAAGTAAGAGGCCCCCTTAGCTTGTAAAACCAGTCCTTTGGCCCTTCACCTAATGAATATGGAAATATAAGAAGAAGAATGTCATTAAAACCTTCATAGTTCGAATATATATTTAACTGTATTTTGAAGTCTTTTAAATGCTTGTGAGGGTTTTCAGTGGCTTTCCCGTGAAAAATAGGCAATGAGCCTAAAATGCTCGGATCAGCTTTAAAATTGGGTATATTCGGCCTAATGAAGTTATAATTATCATCTACGTGTCTTGGTGCTACAAGTTCTCTCAAGGTTTTTGGCCTTGGAACTCTTGTTTCATCAGCCATATTGAATTGTAAAGGAGGAGAGAAAGAAAAAAAAGTTTGTGTTTGCGGTTCTGGTTCAGCTTCTTCTTGATCTTCTTGAAGAGGATTCTTGCTCTTCTTCGTGCTGAATTTTTTTTTTTCGATATCCTCGTCAATTGGTAGTAATGTGCCCTTGCGAGATCGTGTATTGTGCATAGATTTCTTCCACCACAAACACACCTAAAATGATCACAAAGAAAAACCAAGATGTGAGTACAATTTTTTATGAACTAAAATTCTGAAAATTTAAATCGAACAATTGACTTAAACACCGCTCCCCGGCAGCGGCGCCATTTGATGAGCGGGTTTTTTAGACACTTGAAAAGTATCGTCGTTGTTTTAAACCTCAAATATCAAAGAATTTAGTCTCATGTTTTTACAGTGGTAAATATGAGGATCGATCCACAGAGAGCTGGTGCATCAATTATGATTCAAAATTTTTGATTTAAACTACTCACAAAAACTTCTAACTTTTGTTTCTATGGAATTTCTCACTTGATTATGGTGTTTTAGAGGTTAAAGAGAAGTTCTTGACCAAGAAATTCCATTGAAACCAAATTTTGAGAATTTCATAAGGGTTCAGATTTATACACGATTTAAAGCACATCAAACTAGTCAAGAAAATCAAGAAAACGCATATTTCTGCGTTTTTGCAAACAAGGCTGAAATGAGATTTTGAAGTTTATTTCAAGCAAGACAATTAACCTAGAGCTTCACGAGAGGTTCAGAGTTATAATGTAACACACAAATAACCAACTCAAGAAGTTTCAAGAACGATTAAGAGTTGGTGCATTTTTAACTAGATTGACAAATAAGGCTGAATTATGGTTCAGAAACTAATTTCAAGCAATTCAAGAAGTTACAAGAACGGTTCAATTATGGTGCAATTATAACTAAAATTACGCATGATTCAAAACTAGAGTAACACAAACAAGCAAGAAGTTTTGAGATTAAAAGATTCAATAAATCGCAGAATTTTCCATACACAAAGTTTAGACTAAACCAAACAACAAGAACATCAAGAGATAAGAAAGAGTACACCTAGAATGAGGGAAACTCGTGATGCAGCTCTTGGTCTTCTCTCCTCGTGCCGAAAGATCGATTTCTCACGTCACGTCGAGGACTGGTCGAAAGGAGATCGAGCTCGAGTCGTGAGGTTCGCGAAATCACCCTAAAAGAGCAAGCTCTGATCAAGGGGTCTTTTCCACTGATCTTCACAAAAACTCTTCTCTCCGAGTCACGAATCCAGCTCGCTGCGAAGAAAACAGATCGAGTCACGGTCACTTCTAAATCGCCCGAAAAGGAATGAGCCCTGGTCACGGTACGATCTTCGAGGAGGAGGAGGAATCGCCCGAAAGGAATGAATCCAGGTCACGGTACGAAACCTCAATGGCTTTCTTGAAGAATCTTGAAGTATCTTGGATTGTCTTGCATGTGCTTGGAAGAGAGAAAGAAGAAGAGAGAACAGAATGAGGGGGAAAGAGTCAGTCAGAGAGCACCACAACTCAAGGCCCTTGGGTCTTATTTATAGCATGCAAGGTGTATTCTGATTGGCCAGGGGTTGATGGAGAGGATTGGGGGTATTGAGGACATTTCCACCAGGATAGGTGGGAAGGATAAGGCATTGGGTTTGAGTGGATTTCGTGTAGCTTTTTGGGCTTTCTCTAACATGGGTTTATTTGCCTCCAGCCTTGTCCGTGTACCGAAAATAGCGGTATGATATATCATTTCGACTCCCTTTGGCATTCTGAAGACAACTACACTCTCCAAATCTTCAGCAAATCCTTCTAATTCCTGTGAATAGGCATAAAACACATTAAGTGAAGTAATATTCAATTTATCTAAAATATGATGAATAAACTATGCAGAATACACTTTCACAAGGCTAAAACCTCCAAATTAAGCATGTAAAACGTGCTCTATTTGCCTCACATCAGTTAGTTAGTAAGTTAGTTAGTTAGTTAATTAGTTAGTTAGTTAGTAAGTTAGTTTGCTAGTAGTTATCTAGTTAGTTAGTTAGTTAATTAGTTAGTTATTTAGTTAGTTAGTCAGCAAGTAATTAGTTAGTTAATTAGTTAATTAATTAGTTAGTTAATTAGTTAGTTAGTAAGTCAGTTTGTTAGTGGGTATGTATGCTGGTAGCAAGTTAGTTAGTTAATTTGTTAGTTAGTTAGTTAATTAATTAGTTTGTTAGTTAGTTAATAGTTATTTAGTTAGTTAGTTAGTTAAATAGCTAGTAGTCATTTATTTATTTAGTTAGTTACTTAGTTAGTGGGTATGTACGAAGGTAGTCAGTAAGTTAGTTAGTTACTTAGTTAATAGGTATGTAGGAAGATAGTTAGTTAGTTAATTAGTTAATTATTTAGTAAGTTATCTAGTAGCTAGTTAGTGAGTTTGTTAGTTAGTTACTTAGTTAGTTAGCTAGTTAGTTAGTTAGTTTGTTTGTTTGTTGCTGGGTATTTTGGAAGTTAGTCACTGGGTATGTAGGAAGGTAGTTATTTAGTTAGTTAGTTTGTTTGTTAATTAGTTAGTTATTTCGTTAGTTAGTTAGTTAGCTAGTTAGTTAGTTAGTTATTTAGTTAATTTGTTGGTTAGTTAGTTGGATATGTAGTTAGTTAGTTAGCCAATATGTATGTACGAAGGTAGTTAGTTAGTAAGTTAGTCAATTAGTTAGTTAGTTTGCCAGTAGTTAGTTAGTTAGTTAGTTAGTTAATTAATTAGTTAGATATTTAGTTAGTTAGTTAGTTAGTTAGTTAGTTAGTAGTTAGCTAGTAGTTAGTTAGTAAATTAGTTAGTAAATTAGTTAGTTAATTAGTTAGTTAGTAAGTTAGTTAGTTAGTGGGTTTGTACGAAGGTAGCTAGTTAGTTAGTTAATTCGTTAGTTAGTTAGTTAATTAGTTAGTTAGTTAGTTAGTTAATAGTTATTTATTTAATTAGTTAGTTAGTTAAATAGCTTGTAATTGTTTAGTTAGTTATTTATTTATTTAGTTAGTTACTTAGTTAGTGGGTATGTAGGAAGGTAGTTAGTAAGTTAGTTAGTTAGTTAGTTAATAGGTACGTAGGAAGATAGTTAGTTAGTTAATTAGTTAGTTATTTAGTTAGTTAGTTAGTTAGTTAGTTAGTTGGCTTGTAGTTTGTAAGTTAGTCAGTTAGTTTGTTAGTTAGTTAGTTAGTTAGTCAGTTAGTTAGTTAGTTAACAAATAGTTAGTTAGTTAGTTAGGTCATCAGTTAGTTATTTAGTTAGTTAGTTAGTTAGTTAGCTAGTAGTTAGCAAGTTAGTTATTTATTTAGTTAGTTAATTAGTTAGTTGGCGGGTATGTACGAAGGTAGCTAGTTAGTTAGTTAATTTGTCAGTTAGTTAGTTTATTTTTTAGTTAGTTAGTTAGTTAGTTATTTATTTAGTTAGTTAGTTAGTTAAAGAGTTAGTAGTTTTTTCGTTAGTTATTAATTTATTTAGAAAGTTACTTAGTTAGTGGGAATGTAGGAAGGTAGGTAGGTAGTTTGTTAGTTAGTTAATATGTATATAGGAAGATAATTAGTTAGTTAATTAGTATGTTATATAGTAGTTAGTTAGTTAGTTAGGTAGTTAGTTAGTTAGTTAGTTATTCAGTTAGCTAGTACTTAGTTAGTTAGTTAGTTAGTTAGTTAGTTAGTTAGTAAGTTAGTTAGTTAGTTAGTTAATTAGTTAGTTAGTTAGTAAGTAAGTTAGTTAGTTAGTCAATATGTATGTAAGAAGGTAGGTAGTTAGTTAGTTAATAGGTATGTATGAAGGTAGTTAGTTAGTAAGTTAGTTAGTTAAATTGTTAGTTAGTTAGCTAGTAGTTTGTTAGTTGGTTAGTTAGTTAGTTAATTAGTTAGTTAGTTAGTTAGTTAGTTATTTAATATGTATGTAGGAAGATAGTTAGTTAGTTAATTAGTTAGTTATCTAGTAGTTAGTTAGTTAGTTAGTTAGTTATTTATTCAGTTAGCTAGAAGTTAGTTAGTTAGTTAGTTAGTTAGTAAGTTAGTTTGTTAGTTAGTTGGTTAATTAGATAGTTAGTTAGTTAGTTAGTTAGTTAGTTAGTTAGTTAGTTAGTTAGTCAATCTGTACGTAAGAAGGTAGTTAGTTAGTTAGTTAGTTAGTTAATCTGCTAGTAGTCAGTTAGTTAGTTAGTTAGTTAGTTAGTTAGTATGCACTAACGTGTTTAGTTAGTTAGTTGATCGTTGGTTAGTTCATATGAAATGTAAGAAGGTTGTTAGTTAGTTAGTTAGATAGATAGTTAGTTAGTTAGTTAGTTAGTTGGCGGGTATGTAGGAAGGTAGTAAGTTAGTTAGTTAGTTAGTTAATAGGTATTTAAGAAGATAGTTAGTTAGTAAATTAGTTAGTTATTATGTTAGCTATCTAGTAATTAGTTAGTTAGTTATTTTGTCAGCTAGCTAGTAATTAGTTAGTTAGTTAGTTATTTAGTTAGTTAGTTAGTTATCGAGTAGTTAGTTAGTTAGTTATTTAGTTAGTTAACTAGTTAGTTATTTGGTTACTAGTAGTTAGTTAGTTAGCTAGTTAGTTAGTTAGTTAGTTAGTGGGAAGGTAGTTTGTTAGTTAGTTAACTAGTTAGTTTGTTTGCTAGTAGTTTGTTTGTTAGTTAGTTAGTTAGTTAGTTAGTTAATTAGTTAGTTATTTACTTAGTTAGTTTGCTAGTATTTTGTTATTTAGTTTGTTAGTTAGTCAAATAATAGTTAGTTAGTCAATTAGTTAATTAATTAGTTAGTTAATTACTCAGTTAGTAAGTTAATTAGTTAGTAGGTATGTACGAAGGTAGCTAGTTAGTTAGTCAGTGTGTTAGTTATCTAGTAGTTAGTCAGTTAGCTAGTTAGTTATTTATTTAGTTAGATAGTTAGTTAGTTAGTTAGCGGGAAGGTAGTTAGTTAGTTAGTTAGTGGGTATGTAGCAAGGTAGTTAGTTAGTTATCTAGTAGTTAATTAGTTAGTTATCTAGTAGTTAGTTAGTTAGTTAGTTAGTTATTTATTCAGTTAGCTAGTAGTTAGTTAGTTAGATAGTTAGTAAGTTAGTTTCTTTGTTAGTTAGTAAGTTAATTAGTTAGTTAGTTAGTTAGTTAGTTAGTTAGTCAGTATGTATGTAAGAAGGTTGTTAGTTAGTTAGTTAGTTGGTTAATTAGCTGGTAGTTAGTTAGTTAGTTAGTTAGTTAGTTAGTTAGTTAGTCCGTATGCAATGTAAGAAGGTTGTTACACTACTACAAAAAGTTATATTAGCTACGAAAATCTTAGCAACAAAGTAAATTTGGTCATTGTATCACGTTATTAGCGACTTATTTACGTTTGTCCCAAAAGTAAAAAAATTATTGGGACAAATATTTTTTTTTGCTACTAATTTAGTCACAAAACAAGATTAATTCAACAAGTCAGTATATTTTGTGACCAAAATATTGTCGCAAAATGATTCAGATATAAATTATCAAATAATCGAGACCAAGTTTTGTCGTTGATACTACAGATATGTTTAATGCATAACATGTGATAAGTTAACATATTTTTTACAAATGTTACAATTAATTTGGATATATTTTACAGTTTTAATTTGACAAATATTAGTTTGTATTATTGGGATTTTTTTCCTCTTTATTTTTAATTTGAAAATTAACTAAGTTGTAATGAAAATTAGGAGGGATATTTTATATCTATTATTTTCATTTTATACTTTGTAAAATATTTGAGGGAACTTTCCCTCTATATTCTATCTTAGTAATAAATTTAGGGGAATTTGGTTTCTCAGGACTTCCCACGTGGCACCCCTCTCACACATATTTATTGGAGATTTTTTGTGACATCGTACCCGTGTGGTCTGTGTATCATCCGTTTTCGTATGCACCCGGTTTTCATGCACCGTAGTTTATTTTAACCATGGTCCATAGTGGACCGACTGTCTGGGTAATTGCAAGGTATATGAGGCTCCTTCCCTTTCTCTCTCCTCATCTTTTCATTTCTTCGACCGAATTTCGCGGAAGCAAAAAAAATCACCCTGTTCTAGGGTTTCGGACGAACTGCTCTTCCACTCTCTATCCTCATTTTTCAACACGCCAAAGAGGAAAAAAAAACTGAAACCCTAGCGATGGAACCCTAGGGGGCGACTTTTGGCGAAGGTGGAGGCGAGATCGTCGATGGCCCATGTCGATGCCGGTTACTGGGGCAACGACGTTGTCCGCCTTTTGGGTGAGCCGTCAACCTTTCTTTCTATTTTATGACGAGGCCGAGATCTGGTATGCTTTGATTTTGAATGTTTATAGTTCTTTTTGCTCAGATCTCCTGTTGCTTGAATTGATCTTGATTTTGAATGTTTAATTTGATTTTTCAATGCTTATTTCTGATTTATTTTTTATTTTTTGATGTTTGAATTGAAGACAATGGAGCATGTTGAAAAGTTGAAGACTGGATTCGAGACGTTCAGGATTGATGTGTACGAGTAAGTCTCTACCACCTCTTCATGCTCTGATTCTTGAATAATTGGTATGCAATATTTGATCAATTCCCGATTTAGTATTGTTAACTCTAATTGTTCAATTCTAAACTCCAATTAATGTCTGATTACATAATATTTTTTGGTTTGATTTGGGATCCTACAATTTCTGTTAATTAAACCCTAATTGTTCAAATGGTACTCAACATTTCATCGAAACCCAATTTAGTGTAGTCGAGACTCAAATAAACAAAAATTTATGTTAATTAGACCTTAATTGTTCAATTTTAAAGTTCAACTATAACCTTATTTCATAATTTTGGTTGGTTCAGTTCACCATTTTTGGAGCAAAACATGATATGATGAGCACACAGATGGATGGTAATAATACTAACGAGGTAAATTAATAAAAAAAGATATAATTTTTCAGAATTTCACTAAAACTCCAAAATGTCATAAGTAATAAACAACCTTCTTCATTTGTTAATTATAAATTAGGAAAATGTGAAGAAAGAGATAAGGAAATCATTTATGACACCCGGAAATACGAAAATATATGGATTCAAAAATAATTTCAGTGCTACTATTTGGCCCTGTCCCATACCAGTCGATAAACCAATGGCATAGATTAAGAAATCCTCACTGGTAATTTTACATTTTAGCCCCTCTATGCATCATAAGGACCGAAACTTAATTTTCAAAAATACTAGGACTAAAACGTAATTTTTCATTTCAGATCATGGAGGGTATAAAAACCAGAAAGGAAAACAATGTGTCGAATTTGCTTCGCTTAGCGAGCAATAGAGGTATATATATATAAATTTGGGCCTATTGGTTAAAAATACATTTGACGGGGTTACATGTCATATTTTTAGTTTTTGCAAAGTATACATGACTTTTTTCCTTTTATATTTCGAAAGAGACATTTAAAGTTATATATGTGATATTTCCAGATTTTGGAGGGATACATACGAAAATTTGCTTTTTTATTAGTTTTAAAAAGACATTTAAAAGGGAGGTATACATGATATTTTCTGCTATTGGAGGACTATACATGAAATTTTACCTTTTTGTGTTAAAAATATATTATGAAGGAATATATGAGATATTTTGAGCTTTTGAAGATGCATCAAATTTTTTTTTTTTAGGTTTTTAAAAATTATAGGATAGACATTTTGAAAATCTATTTTCTTTTCTTGCAAATTTGATTGAAAAGAAGTTTTTTTTGACAAACAAAAAATATTATGTTTTTTATGTTTGCAAATTTTTTTAGATGTCAATATTAAAATATTTTCCACAAATCAGAGTTTTGCTTTGGAAATTCCAGGATTTAAGAGTGTTTCATCGTAAAATATGTACAGGGATATATTTTATATTTTCAGATTTTGCATGGTTTTAAAATTAATTTAAAAAAATTAATGTTAATAAAAGGAGCGATTAATTTGTGAAGTTCAATTCTTTTGTTAGAACTTAGGCCGATTGTTTCGAATCGAGACACCCTACAATCTCGCAACGGAAGTTTAGGGGTTAACGAACCAATTCTGTCAAAGCATCGCTGACTTCGTCTTAAACTTCAAGTACAATGCTTTGATCTTATATTTTCTCTTATTTAGTGTTTTGTGCTTTTTTAATTGCAACTATGGTTCACTATGCATTCATATCATCATATCATCCTCATGATCATGACCATGATCATAATCATCATCATGTGCATGATCATTCATAATCATATGCTTCATCATAATCATATGCATCATCATATATTCATATGAATCATCATCATTATCATCATCATAGTCATATGCATCCTCATCATCACGATAATCATGTGCATGAATTTGCGTCAAAGCACCTTGATTTTTTAAAATGCAATAAAACCTCCCTGTAAAATTGGATGTTATATTCGCCCTAGGTTTGATAAAATAACATGAAAAAGACTAGCAACAAACATGAAAAAGAAATCTGGAATTGACTTGGTACATGAATTTTATTTGAATACATGAATTGACTTGCTTCATGACTCCAAAGAGAAAATTGACTTGCTTCATGACTCCTATGCAATTCGTTCCGTGTAATAATTGTGCTTTGCTATTGGTTATCATGACTATCTCCAAAAGTGAATATGATAATACTGTTGGTTGTTTTATGAGCATATCTAAGAACACTCTTTTTCTCTTGTACTGTGCTTTAACTCATGGTTTGTTGCCTATGATGTGTGAATTGAATACATTGTAGTGTGTGAAATGTCTTGATTGTTCAAGAAAGCCGGATCTTCAACAATCAAAATATTTTCATTCTACAATGCAAATGCATGCAAATAAGCTGAGGCAATGTTAATATATATCATCTCATTTTGTTATTAACATATTTATTGATGTAATTTCGATTGTATACACTTTAAAGCTGGATGGACTTTGCATGAATAAAAGAATACCTTCGCAATGATAGTCACAACTAAGGTTCCGTTTTTAATGATAGTCGCAATTAATCTTCCATGTAAAATAATAAATCATGATCAACTTGAAACATGGCTTGCGCTTTACTGTTTTGTATCATGACTGTACAAGAAGCAAGTGTAAAAATAATGTGCAATCTTTCATCTTTCCTGCTAAAAAAGTTGTTCACATAAAGGACACTATTCACAACTTGAAACATGGCTTGGCTTCTGTTATTATTATCATACGAAAGAGCTAATTGTTTGTTGTGTGTCAAGGACCTTGTTCTATTATTATGCAAAAAAAATAATATTCGTTGTTATATGTTACAAACAAAGAATATTCAAATGTAATCATATTACAAACACGATTATGAACAAACAACTATGAATCATGAATACAAATGAGAGGTGATGTGCAAAGAAAAATATGCACCGGAAAAAAATATAACAAGTATAAAACATGAATAAAAATATTGAAGTTTTTGTAAAATATAAACAAAATGATATGTTGTAACACTTGAGATTTCTTATTTTCTTCGAAATTGTTGGATTGTTTCTTCTTCGTGAAAATTAAAATACGTACAAATTCACTCTCGAGTCATATTGGTCATACATATATTTAGTCACGAAATGACCTTAAATATTAACAACTTCGACTTTAATCGTGCATATTTCATGACGAAATAACCATACAAATTTGACAATTCCGAGTAAATGAACAGAATAATATCATGAACACAATAACATGAACAATAACGATTGTTGAATACGAAATTCGAAACATGAATATATCTATTCATAAGAAATATCAGGATTAACTACGACTTCAATCGTTCATATTTCATGACGAAATAACCATACATATTTGACAATTCCGAGTAAATCAACAAAATAATACCATGAACACAATAACATGAACAATAACGATTGCTGAATGCGAAATTCGAAACATGGATACATCTATTAATATGAAATACCAAGATTAATTCGAAACACAAATATAATATATAAATCACGTGTATCAAACCAAGTTGAATAACGATACACTCATCAATCTAAGCTCACGAATTCAAAAAACAAATACGAAATATAAATATGACGAGCACATGTACGAAACAACTACGAACACAAAAACGAGTACCACCACCACTACCACCATCATCATCATCATCATCATCATCATCATCATCATCATCATCATCATCATCATACCATCATCATCATTATCATCATCATCATCACCGTTGTTGTCTCGATTTTGCCGATGATGTATAAAAAATAAACAAATTCTACAACAAGGACTATTTGAATTGTTCAAGAAAGCCGGCTCTTGAATGATTCAAATAGTACTTATTGTAAAATTTATACATATCATGATTTACTGAGGCAAACACATAATTCTTATAGATTTTATTCCGAAATAAAAATGTTTATCTGTTCCGATGTACTTAATTGCATAACTTTGTAATAATACAATTAATTGAAACTTTATACTGTTGTCATTTGTTTTCTTTTATTATTATAGGTAATTTAATATTATTTGTTTGTTTAGTCGCAAAATATTTATATTTTCTGTACTATAATCATGTATGTTATGTATGATGTTTTCATAATTTGTTGATATGATGTGCACAATAAGCACATATAAAATGTTTATTTAAATTCAAAAAATTATATTAAAGTACAACTTAAAATAGAAAATGAAATACCACAAAAAATAAATCGAAAAATAAACCAAATAAAAAAAAACATATCAAAAAGAAATAATCAAAAACTCGACAACAACCCTGCACTTCCCGCGCAATTGCGCGGGGAGAAGCTAGTTTTTCATCAAAATAGGTGAAAATTTTCACACATCAAACTTTCCCGCTTTAAACTTCCTATCTGGGCCATTGATCTAATTGACCTATTCTGACGAGAGATTAACCAAACTAAAAAACACTAACCGTGAATCATTTTCCTGTTCAACCCAAATCTAGTTGCGCTCTCTCTTTCTCTCTCTCTCTCTCTCTCTCGCTCTCTTCGCTACCTTCTCTCTAGCGATTCGAACGGTGACTCAAAGAGAAGACTGCAGTACGTCTCCCTGGGGATGGCGACAACTTTCCCTCTTCAGCTACGTCTCGAATCCACGATTCCCCTAGGACACGAACTAACCTTACTGTGATCTGCGGCACCCCATGCATTCACGTGGTGACTCCTAAATCCTAGCATCTGTCCTTGACTCGACCCATTTCTCCCAATGAGGATGTGCACACACTGGAGGTATATTTGGGTATAATTGAAACACAGTTTAGTATAATTTAAGTTTAAATTAAGAATAATTGGGTAATTTAGATATTTAAGACTGCCTAGTTGAGGTCTTTTGTACTAATTGATATTATTATTTACTAATTTAGTCTATTTGAGATTTTGGGATTGGTTGCTTCGACCTTTCAATGGATGCAGCCAAGTTGTTCGACAAAATGCCTAATATGAGATGCATGGAATCATTACCTGAAGAGGCATAAGAACTTGTGGATTTTGTTCGATAAACTACCACTATATTTTGTACATTCTCGAATCAAACACTTATTATTAGTGTACTCGTCAGAAAATTTTCAAATATAGTTGTTTTCGAGTTAAGAACTAGGCAATTATAATTTCAGATTTAGACAGTACTTGTCTTACTCTTGTAACTCATCAAACAATTTCAAGTAATTTACAAATTTTAGGATATATTTCTGAAATTCGAATTAATCACTGGTAATGTTGACAGATTGATATGCTTGCGAATTGAAGCTTGTGGAGGTTTGAAGTTTCTATCAAGAGTAATATGTCTTTGCCGATAAGAGGTCAAGCCGAAACATGTCGAAGATTAGGTATTCGATTAAATTCCTCTAAAAAACTACCACTATATTTTGTTGATTATTAAATCAAGCACTTATTATTGTGTACTCGTCAGAAATTTATTAAATATAGTTGATAAAGTTTCATATGTAGTTGTTTCCAGTTTTAGAATTAGGCAATAATAATTTATGCCTTGTGAAGCTTAGGTGTTCGGTGAAATTCCTCAGTATCTTCAGATTTCGATATTCACATAAAAAACTCATTTCATAGGTACCTGAACCATATCTCATATATTTCTGGACCAATTTCGATATTCGGAACTTCAACTTTTCAGCAAATATTTCAATTTCTGGACCAATTTCGCAAATCAATTTTAACTTAGCCTAAACCAAAGACTCAATTTACTTTGCAATGCTATTTGCTTTTCATAAAACCACGGGTAATTTGTCTTTCATTGCTTTAGTTTGATTAATCTGCTTTTCATTTTCAATTTTTTCAGTTTCGTAAAATCTGAGCTACCATTCTTCCCATGCTATTTGCTTTTCATAAAATCTGAGCTACCATTCTTTCAATGCTATTTTCTTTTCAATTTGATAGTACATGTGTTGAAACACGAGTGGCCTGCAAGATGGAAAACTTTCGTTCTTGATTTAGTCCCTGCTCCAAAGAGCATGGAAACGATCTGTGAGAATGGCATGGCTATGTTGAAGGTATTTTTTTTTATTATTTTATTAAATTTTAGTTTCGAATTTTAATTTGGAACATAATACAGCTTTTGAGCGAGCAAGTGTTTGATTTTCAAGAGGTGAAATGCCGCAATTAAAAATCAAGGCGCTCAAGCAATCTTTAAACAGGCAATTTGTTCATCATTTCATTCCTTTTTTGTGCTAAATTTACTTGAATTTAATTTAATTATTTTTTATTGTGAATAAACAGTGAATTTCAATTGATTCATGAGCTGTGTATGTACCTATTATCCGCATCCCAAAGATCAGATCTCAAACACACCACATTAGCCACGCTTGACGCGTTTCTATCTTGGATTCCTCTCGGTTACATTTTCGAATCGCCACTTGTATAATATTCTTTTTTTTTATTTTATATTATTTGGTAATAATGGACTTATTTGTAAATATTTGATAATAAGGGACTTACCGAAATATTAGTAAATATTTAGTATTGAAATATTTGTTGAGTTTTAGTAATTCTCAATATCATGATCACTTCTATAAAATTAATTTTAATGTCATCTTTATTTATCTTTCGAAGGGATATATATATATAGTTCAAATTTTGTTTATAAGTAAACTAATATTAATAATGATGCATAATATAATATGTGTTATATGGTATTATATAATATAGTATAATATAGTACAATGTAATAAAATACAATACAATATAACAAGATATATTATAGTAGTATAAGACAATATAATATAATATTATATAATACATTAAAGTAAAATAACTCTAATTCAAATAAGATTGGTAATAACGCTAATATAATACAAAGCAATAAATACAATATAATATGATATGATATTATATGATAAGATATCATATAATATATTATAATATAATACAATATAATTTAATAAAATACAATAAGATACAACACAACACAACACAATATAAATATATTCTATTATAATATAATATGATACGATATTTATAGTATAATATGTTGGCAGAAGCTCTCTCCACGTCGCAACCCTACAAATAATATGATGTAATATAGTGATATTAAAAATGACATCTTGATAATGCACACTTGATATGGTTACAAACAATTGAATGTAATTCAATATGATGTAACATGATATGATATAATTACACTTGATATAATTTAGTATAATATAATAAAATATATGATATGATTACAAATAGTAAATCAAAACAAAATAATATATTGATATTAAAAATGACATCTTGATAATGCACACTTGATATAGTTACAAAAAATTAAATGTAATTTAATATGATGTAACATGATATGACATAATTACACTTAATATAATATAATATAATTAATATGATATGATATGATACAACATGCATAATACAATACAATAGAATACTATATGATATAATATGTAATATATTATAATATATTATAATAAAATACAATATAATTCCATCTTTTTTTTCTTCTCTAAATTAGTATTTAAAAAGGATTGTCGAATATAATTCAATATAATATAAAATAATATAATACAACACAACACAATACAAATACAATACAATATAATATAATATAATATAATTTAATATAAAATGATATGATATGATTTGAATATGATATTATGTAATACAATATAATATAATTCAACAAATACAATATTAGATGATATTATATAATATAGTTTGATAAAGTAAAATATAATATAATAAAATATAATGATAGGATATGATACAATCTATTAAAGTATAATACAATATAATGTAATAGAATACAATGTAATACGATATGATATAAATATAATATAATATAATATAATACAATATAATATGATATGATATGATACAACATACATAATACAATACAATAGAATACTATATGATATATATGTAATATAATATAATATATTATAATAAAATACAATATAATTCCATCTTTTTTTCTTCTCTAAATTAGTATTTAAAAAGGATTGTCGAATATAATTCAATATAATATAAAATAATATAATACAACACAACATAATACAAATACAATATAATATAATATAATATACTTTAATTTAATATAATATAAAATAATATATTATAATAATTTAATACAACATAATATAATGCAATATGGTATAATACAATATTCTGTATTTTGAAAAAAATCCTCTTCTTTTAAGTACCAATTTACTTTCAAAATAATGACTACAATAGTTGTACTTATTAGAACTAGTAAGATTAATTTAAAAAATTGTATGTTAACTTTTCTTGTCCCGCCAAAAATTTTGAGCAAAAATTCGCAAAACCCTAACTTTTCCCTCCCTCTTCTATTCTGTCTCTCTCTCTCTCTCCCTCCGTCTTCATTCTCTCCATACATTTTCTCTCTATTCTTTCTCGCCCAAAAAATCCTAACTTTTCCCTCCGATTCTCTTTCTGTAGCCACCGCCACGACGCCACCCGCTGGTCTCTTTCTGTAGCCACCACGACGCCAAGCCAACTGCAGCCCTCACGACCACGACGCCAGGGGAAGAATGGAAACCCTAGAGGCGATTTCGTCGGTGATTTCTTACCTGAATTTTTGTACAGTCGCCACCAGGTGCACGAGGAGGACTCCCCGAAGGTTTCTGCTCTTTCAATTCGTTCTATTTCAACTTTTTTTTGCTGGTTACGTGCTGATTCAAGGATTTTTTTTCGATCATTCAGTTGTTTTCGATAAAAAAAACTGACGTGCAGCAGAGGAGAGCTTGGGAGAAGTATGAATTTAAGCGACGAATCAGTTCAATGAGGTATTTTCGGTTTTTTAGTGTTAATTTAGGCTCAATTTAGTAAATTTAGTGTCACGGAAAAGTCAAGCTCGGCCATGAAGATGATGTCCACAGTCACCAGGTGTCACGGAACGAGAAAAATCCTCTCGACGAGTTTCTCTCTCGTCCAGAGTTAGCAGACTCGCCACTGAAGGCATCGCTACTCACCAATTAGCAGGGGAGAAGGCACATGGTCGATTTGATTTTGGTACCTACAAAAATGTCAATCACTTAATTGTTTCGTAATTAAATTGATTTTGCAGAAGTCTTCAGAAAATGCATTCTCAGATTCCAACATTAGGGATTAAAATTGTATGTGCAGTGACACTTTAGTGATTTGTAAATCAAGGCCTCTACATGTTCGATGAAATGCTTACTTTCTTTTTTTGACAGGAAACATAGTTACAACATAAAAAAGAGAGTTAAAATCAAGGAAGCAAATAAATGCACTGACTTGGTGGTCAGCAAAGATCCATTGCTAGGTGCGGAGTCTTCCACTCCCAAAGAAGAGGGAATGGACCCTCAAGTTCAAGTACCTGAAAGGGAAAAAGTAGACAATTATGAGGGTGAAATGGTAAATTTAGGGGGAAAAATGGAAGAAGATGAAGAAGCTGGGGAACTGGAGGACTTAAGTCAAAATACCAATGATGATTTTCTTGAGGAAGATGTGATCAATCTGAATCCACTTCAAGTGAGACTACCACTGGAATCTGAAACAATACATGAAAAAACAATGGTTAATAAGAATAAAGGCAAATTAACTCAAGAAATTAGAAGAAGTGAAAGAATTAAAAGCAAAAAGGAGGAAATTCAAAATCAAATGATAAGATACCAGGAATGTCCTCACGGTTTTAATAAGAAAAAATATGGAATAAAAAAGGGTAGGAATGAAATTCCTTTAAGAATGGACCAGGATAAAAAATATTTGGAAGAAGAGGACATATATGAAGTTTTGCAATCTGTTGGGATTTTAGTAAATAAGGAAATGAGAGAAAAAATTCATTTACTGGCCCAAGAAAAAGAGGAGATGAGTAACTCTCCTTCAGAATTAAATCTGCAACTATTCGAAGAAGTTAGGGAAGAGGAGGAAGAAGAGATTAAAACCTTAAATGAAGATTAAAAATATAAGAATAATGAGCTGGAATGTCAGGGGATTAAATGCATTAAAAAAGAGAAATCAAATAAAGGAAAATATAATAGATATAAAACCAGATGTTTGTTGCTTGCAAGAATCTAAATTACAACATTATGATTCCAAATTGAATAAGGAAATTATGGGAGGATTATTAAGTGAACATGAAACCCTAGACTCAGTGGGTTCTTCAGGGGAAATAATCATGTCTTGGAATCCAAATTACTTTACAAAAATTGCAAGTACAAAAAGGATATACTCTTTAACAGTAATATTGAAATGTGGATGGAATGATGAGGAGATGGTAATCACAGGGGTGTATGGGCCTCAATTGATTAGAGAAAAAAAAGACTTTTTGGAGGAATTAAATAATATTATTACAGTTGGTAATAAACCATTATTAATACTGGGGGATTTTAACATGGTGGCTAGCTCTGAAGAGAGACTTAATACTGAAAATAGACATTGGGAATCTATATCAATATTCAAAGAGTTTATAGATCATAATAATTTGATCAATTTACCATTAAAAGGGAGAGAGTACACTTGGTCAAATAACTCAGCCATGGCCAGGTTAGATAGATTCTTAATCAATTTAACATGGTCACAGTTATTTCCAAATGCCTCTCAAGAAGCCTACCCAAACCCTATTTCAGATCATTGCCCAATAGTGTTAAAAGCATCTACTTCTTTCCCTATTTTCCAAGGATTCAGATATGAAAACTCTTGGAATAATAACCCAGAGGCTAGAGAAATAATAGTTCAACATTGGGAAAGAGAAAAAGCAAATTCTTTTGAGGACCTATACAAGAAGTTTAAAGATCTAGGGACTAAATTGAAGAGATGGAATAATAATAGAAGAAGAAACTCAAAAACTCAAATAAAAAACTGTAAAACTTACTTGTTATGGGTGGACAAGAAACAAGAGATGCAGATTTTGAGGAAGATTGAAAAATGGCTAAAAGAGATGGTCAAAATAAGTTATGAAGAATTGATTCAAATTAATGAGGATTATTGGAAGACTAGGGCCAAACATAAGTGGATTAAAGAAGGTGATAAAAATACCAAGTTCTTTCATAGTTATGCTACTATTAAAAAAAATAAAATGATGATACCCTTATTAATTGATCCTGACTCGGGAGAACTGAAGTCACATCATAGTGAGAAATCAAAAATTATTTTTGACTTTTATAAGGGACTGATAGGGAAAGAAACTGGTGTAGAGGAGGATTTCCCAATTTTGGAAGCCAATAAAATTTATTTTGAGGAAAATATTGACCTATCTGAACTAGAAAACCCCATAACTATGGAGGAATTGGACTTGGTGGTTAAAAAATGGAAATTACAAAAATCTCCAGGCCCTGATGGTATGACAGGGGAATTTTTTAAGCAGTATTGGGAAATTATTAAAGATGAAATTTTTGACTTAATAAATAATCAGGAAGTGGAAGATGGTTTAGGAGAATTTGGAATTTCCTATATTACCCTTATACCTAAAAAAGAAAATCCTCAACTGCCAAAAGACTTTAGACCCATAAGCCTTATCAGTGGTATTCAGAAAATTATTTCGAAGACACTGGCTAATAGGCTAAAGAAAGTGATAAATGAACTCATTCTACCAAATCAAATAGGGTTTTTGGAAAAGAGAGAAATTAGTGAGTGTTATATCTATGCTACAGAAGCAATTTCTAAAGCCAGAAATGAGAAATCACCCATTCTAATATTTAAAGCCGATATACAAAAAGCTTTTGATACAGTTAATTGGAATTTCATAATTGAAGTCCTAAAAGCTAGAGGTTTTGGAAATCAATGGATTAAATGGATTAAATGCTGGATTCTAAAAGGGGCTGCAAAGATCTTACTAAATGGTACCCCTGGTAAGAGTGTCCATTTGAAGAGGGGAGTGAGACAGGGTGATCCTCTCTCCCCTCATCTATTTATATTAACTATGGACACACTATCCAGATTAATAGAAATAATGGGGAAAAAAAACTTTATAGAAAGACCCCTACAAGGAGGGGAATTAGCCTTGTTCTATGCCGATGACACCCTATTCCTATTAAAGCCAGAAATGTTGCAAGCTAGGAGGATAAAATTTTTACTGGACTCGTATGGTAACAGTTCAGGGCTAAAAATTAACTACGATAAATCAGAATTTTCAATAATTCCACATGTACCAGAAATGGTGAGAGAAATTGAGCAGGAATTAGGTTGTCTCTATGTGGAATTGCCTTTCAATTATTTAGGGTATCCTTTAAATGATAAAAAACCAAAGAAAGAGTTTTATAAATCTATTATTGAAAAAATGGGTAAAAAACTACAGGGATGGCAAGGGGCTCTATTGAATAAAGGTGGAAGACTGATATTGATGAATGCTGTCTTGTCAGCAATACCAGTGTATTTTTTCATGGTTTTTAAATTTCCTAAATGGGCAATAAATGAGATGGAAAAATTGAGGAGGAATTTTTTCTGGAAAGGAAATGAAAATAAAGGATTTCATTTAGCATCATGGGACTCAGTGTGTAGACCAAAAAGAGTAGGAGGTTTGGGGGTGATTAAATTAGAGGAATTTAATCATTCCTTGATGATGAAATGGTTATGGAAATATTATACAAAAAATAATGGGCTGAATTGGCAACAATTAGGAGTTAATCTAGGAGAGAGAATAATATGGGATAAGGAGAATGCAAATTTATCACATTTTTGGAAAAACCTTCTTTCTTTCCTAAATATATTTTGGAGATCAATAATTTTTGAATTAGGGAATGGAAAAAGTGCTAGTTTCTGGTATAATAACTGGGGTTTGGGTTTATTATACAAGGAGGTGCCACATTTGTATAACAATGCAGTAAAGATCACTGGTACAGTGGATCAGTTTAAAAATATATTAGATTTTAATAGTTTATTCAGAGATGAGCTGACTGGAAATGCTTATCAAGAATTTATCTGGTTAAAAGGGAAAATGGAGGAAATCACATTGAATGACTCGAATGAAGATGTAGTGAAGTGGAAATGGAATGAAAAACAGATTTTTACAGCTAAAAATGCCTATGATACTTTGGTAATTGGGATTTATTCTCACTCAGAATTGGGATCAATTTGGGAATTAAAAATTCCAGCAAAAATTACAATTTTTCTATGGTTACTAATGCAAGGAAAAATCTTAACTCAAGATAACTTGAAAAAAAGGGGAATGCAAATAACAAATCGCTGTTACCTGTGTTATAAGCAGGAAGAATCGATCGCACATCTGATGCACAGCTGTCCATTCGTGAGGAAGCACTGGAAGACAGTGTGTGCTCACCAAGTTCATCTTCCAGATCTTGTAGATGAAGTAGAGGCGATGATGCAAAAAATCAAGAAGAAGTCCACAAATCCGGAAAGCTCCAACCTTTTCGCGATTTTTCTCTTTGTCGTTTGGAGAGAGCGATGCCGAAGAGCATTCACCTCGGAAATTAAACAAGGGGGAGTATTAATTGAAGAAATTATGCGAGATTGGGAGCTAATAAATTCAGGAGAAGACAGAAGAGGCTCGTACTCTTGATTGGAAGCATCGAAGAAGATAGGGTCCCAGGAAAATTGAAGGAAGCGGGCAACAGCCATGGCAATGGAGATAATGGATTAAGCGAGCTCAAATGCTGATATTTTTACTCCTCGGTGAGTGCTAGATTTTTTGGCGAGTGGGGTAGAGGGGAGACTTAAAGTGAAAGCATATCCCTAGATTCGGTGCAGGTGATGAGTCACGGACTAAAAAATTGTGGGCTGTTGGTCTAATTAAAGGCCTGCTGGGGTTTTTACTTTTTTACATTTATAGATATAAATTATAGATGACTCATCATTTGATTAGTATTTGATGGGTTATTTTTTCTGATGTAAAATGACTATTGTAAACATTCTTTTACTATTATAGTATTTAATTTTGTTTGGATGGAGGACTTTGAACCTCTTCCAAATTTACTCAAAAAAAAAAAAAAAAAAAAGAGTTATTTCTGCTAATAATTTGGTACAACTCAGGGTTCTTCGTATGGAGAAAGAAGCTGGCGAAAGGATGCGAAAAAGGCCGAAAAGAAGATGGCTATGTTGGAGAAATAATTGGAGGTGGTACAATTGGACGTGACGACAATTGCAGAGGAACTGGAGAGGATGCAAATGGAGGCGAACAAGGTCGAAAATATATAAGAATTTTGAAAGGGTAAAAGCATAATAGTGTGCGATGCCTTTATTGAATGAATGCAGGGATGGAGTTATGTGGGCGATAGATTACTTCCGGTTGGTATGATGCTCAAATATGGGTTAAGCCACCCGAGGTGATTTATTCATTTTCCTATCTCCTAAAATAAATTTAAGACTTGTGAGGAATATTGCAGCGAATGTTTCATATGTTAACCCCTGAATTTTTTATACACTTGGAAGAACATGATTTCCAATTTTTTTACAAATTCGGGGTCGCTTCAATTTTACAAAAAAAAAAAAAAATCGATTCGCTTTAATTATTTAATGAATTCATGAAGTATCAACAGGGGCTTTTTCGTAATTTTGAATATTACAAGGGTGCTTTTGCAAATTTTGCAGGTCGTGATAGCAGCTGCGGATATAGGAAAAAGAACGCGATTTATCGATGCTAACTATGTATTTAGGATGATAGAGGTATATTTAATTTCAAGAGGAAATGCAGCGTGACACGAGGCTGCATCCGGCATGGCGAAGGGAAGTTGTCCGTGAACAATAAGGAATTCGATGTGTACTTTCCTATTTTGGATGAGAGAGCCAAATTGTTGCGGCCTTTTACTGTTAAGCATCCATTACAAAGGTAAAATCACATTAAAATCCGAGTTAATTAAGAATGAGTTAATTGAGTGTGTTGGCACAATTGGTCACATATTAACTTGATGCTTTCCTTTAATCTAGAGAAAAGTTGCAAGAAGTTGAAGAAATCACAGATGTTGATCAATTGATGGAACTTTTAATTCTTTGACCGAGTTTAGGTATGCTTCAAGAGGTCTCTCGAAGAAACTGTCATCCAAGCCTCTCTCCAGTCTTAACCCGATTCCATTAGATATCGTACCGCTTTTCTGCGTAAAGATAATTGTTCTATTTTTTAAATTTTCTGTTTTATTTAGGTCATTTTTTATATTTCTATATTTAATCTATTTTTAAAATGTTCTGTTTTTTGTCATTTCGTGATTGCGTAGGCATTCTTTCGTGATGTGGATTTTGCATTTCGCTTTATCAGCACGAAGAAGATAACCAATATAAAGACATGCTCTGAACTGCTGAATTTGTAAATTGTTAATTTTCTCTCCAAATTTCAAATTTCAAATTTAATGTTTTCTTTGGGGTGGTGACAAGTTAATGATTTTATTTGTATATTAGGGATAACAATTGCAAATGAAGATCGAAGCGAAAAACCATGTTGAGGTTAATTGTAAAACATTTTGTGTTGTATCTATGGATGATGTAAAATGTTTTGTGAGAACGACAACGGTTTATTGTAAAATAGTTTGGAATTATTGTGATGTATAATGAAGTTAAATGATTATATTTCTTTTGAATATTTGATAATATATAATTTAATTAGTAATTTAATATTATAATATAATACTATTTTTGATGATAGGACATTTTGTGACTAGTTATTTTTGACACAAAAATTAGTCCCATAAAGATATATTTAGACACGAATATCATTCACATAAATAGTATATTTAGAGAATAAAGTTTGTCACATAAAAAAAGTATTTAGAGACAAGAACTAGTCATGAAAAAAATATAGTCAGGGACAAAACTGAGTCAAATATAGTATATATTTAGATACTAAAATTTGTCACATAAATGGAGTATTCAGAGACAAAGTCTAGTCATAGAACGATCATAGTTGGGGACGGAAGTTAGTCACATTAAGCATTTTTTCCACGACAATATCTTGTCACAGAAAATTCATTTTCAGGGACTATCTAAGAAAATGAGGAAAAAAATCGAAAATTAGTCTTGTCGCAAGAAATGCGGTTATTAGGGACCAAAATCAAAAAAACTTTTGTCGCCCTGATTTGCTGCGTCGGGGCTGTTAGGACAAAATCTTAGTGACTAGATATAGTCCCTAAAGATCTACAGCGACTCTAAACCGTGTTTTAGGGACTAAACACGTTTGTCCCTAACTGCATTTTTTGTAGTAGTGTTAGTTAGTTAGTTAGTTAGATAGCTAGTTAGTTAGTTAGTTAGTTAGTTGGCGGGTATGTAGGAAGGTAGTTAGTTAGTTAGTTAGTTAGTTAATAGGTATTTAAGAAGATAGTTAGTTAGTAAATTAGTTAGTTATTATGTTAGTTATCTAGTAATTAGTTAGTTAGTTATTTTGTCAGCTAGCTAGTAGTCAGTTAGTCAGTTAGCTATTTAGTTCGTTAGTTAGTTAGTTATCAAGTAGTTAGTTAGTTAGTTATTTAGTTAGTTAACTAGTTAGTTATTTAGTTACTAGTAGTTTGTTAGTTAGCTAGTTATTTAGTTAGTTAGTTAGTGGGAAGGTATATAGTTAGTTAGTTAGTGGGTATATGTAGGAAAGTAGTTAGTTAATTAGTGGGAAGGTAGTTAGTTAGTTAGTTAGTTAGTTAGTTGGTATGTAGGAAAGTAGTTAGTTTGTTAGTTAGTTAGTTAATGGGTATGTAGGAAGATAGTTATTCGGTTATTTAGTTAGTTTGTCAATTAGTTAACTTGTTAGTTAGTTAGTCATTTAGTTATTTAGTTAGTTAGTTAGTTAGTTAGTTAGAAAGGTACTTAGTTAGTTAGTTAAAAGGTATGTATGAAGGTAGTTAGTTAGTAAGTTAGTTCGTTTGTTAGCTAGTAGTAAGTTAGTTACTTAGTTAGTTAGTTAGTTAATTAGTTAGTTATTTAGTTAGTTTGTTAGTTAGTTAAGTAGTAGTTAATTGGTTAATTAATTAGTTAGTTAATTAGTAAGTTAGTAAGTTAGTTAGTTAGTGGGTATGTACGAAGGTGGCTAGTTAGTTAGTTAATTAGTTAGTTAGTTAGTTAATTAGTGAGTTAGTTTGTTAGTTAATTAGTTAGTTATTTATTTATTTTATTAGTTAGATAAATATCTAGTAGTTATTTAGTTATTTTGTTAGTTACTTAGTTAGTGGGTATGTATGAAGGTAGTTAGTTAGTTAGTTAATATGTATATTGGAAGATATTTAGTTAGTTAATTGGTTAGTTAAGTTAGTTAGTTAGTTAGTTAGTTAATTAGTGAGTTAGTTTGTTAGTTAATTAGTTAGTTATTTATTTATTTTGTTAGTTAGATAAATATCTAGTAGTTATTTAGTTATTTTGTTAGTTACTTAGTTAGTGGGTATGTATGAAGGTAGTTAGTTAGTTAGTTAATATGTATATTGGAAGATATTTAGTTAGTTAATTGGTTAGTTAAGTTAGTTAGTCATTTAGTTATTTAGTTAGTTAGTTAGTTAGTTAGTTAGAAAGGTACTTAGTTAGTTAGTTAAAAGGTATGTATGAAGGTAGTTAGTTAGTAAGTTAGTTCGTTTGTTAGCTAGTAGTAAGTTAGTTACTTAGTTAGTTAGTTAGTTAATTAGTTAGTTATTTAGTTAGTTTGTTAGTTAGTTAAGTAGTAGTTAATTGGTTAATTAATTAGTTAGTTAATTAGTAAGTTAGTAAGTTAGTTAGTTAGTGGGTATGTACGAAGGTGGCTAGTTAGTTAGTTAATTAGTTAGTTAGTTAGTTAATTAGTGAGTTAGTTTGTTAGTTAATTAGTTAGTTATTTATTTATTTTGTTAGTTAGATAAATATCTAGTAGTTATTTAGTTATTTTGTTAGTTACTTAGTTAGTGGGTATGTATGAAGGTAGTTAGTTAGTTAGTTAATATGTATATTGGAAGATATTTAGTTAGTTAATTGGTTAGTTAAGTTAGTTAGTTAGTTAGTTAGTTAGTTAGTTAGTTAGTTAGTTGGTATGTAGGAAGGCAGTTAGTTAGTTAGTTAGTTAGTTAGTTAGTTAATATGTATGTTGGAAGATAGTTATTTAGTTAGTTTGTTAATTAGTTCATTTGTTAGTTAGTTAGTTATTTAGTTATTTAGTTAGTCAGTTAGTTAGTTAGTTAAAACGGTAGTTTATTTGTTAGTTGATAGGTATGTATGAAGGTAGTTAGTTAGTAAGTTAGTTAGTTAACTAGCTAGTTTGTTTGCTAGTAGTTAGTTAGTTAGTTAGTTAGTTAGTTAGTTAATTAGTTAGTTATTTACTTAGTTAGTTTGCTAGTAGTTTGTTAGTTAGTTAAATAATAGTTAGTTAGTCAATTAGTTAATTAATTAGTGAGTTAATTACTCAGTTAGTAAGTTAGTTAGTTAGTAGGTATGTACGAAGGTAGCTAGTTAGTTAGTCAGTTTGTTAGTTATCTAGTAGTTAGTTAGTTAGCTAGTTAGTAATTTAGTTAGTTAGATAGTTACTTAGTTAGTTAGCGGGAAGTTAGTTAGTTAGTTAGTTAGTGGGTATGTAGCAAGGTAGTTAGTTAGTTAGTTAATTAGTTAGTTAATATGTATGCAGGAAGATAGTTATTAAGTTAATTAATTAGTTTGTTTGTTAATTAGTTAATTAGTTAGTTAGTTAGTTATTTAGTTATTTATTTAGTTAGTTAGTTAGTTTGTTAGTTAGTTAGTTGATGAGCGGGTTTTTGTCGTGTAAAATATCGTTGTGTTAAAAACCCCGAACAATCAACAAAATTTGTAATCTAAGTTTGTACAGTGGCAAATGTATAGATTCGTTCCACGGGGAGCAATTGCGTCAAAATTTGGATCAAAATGGATGAGAAATAACGAAGAAAAATTCACAGAAGATAGTCCGTTACAACGGAGTCAAGTTCCGTTACAACGGAACTTAGGGTTATGTTTAACGTGGAGATTTAAAAAGAACGTCCGTTACAACGGAGGAACTTCCGTTACAACGGAAATAGGTAGTCCGTCGTAACGGATAGGGGTAGCGTTATAACGGATTGGTTGATCCGTTACAACGGATCCGTATGTCCGTCACAACGCACTAATATGAGTGATATTGAATGCTTTTCCTTGCTAGTCCGTTACAACGGAAGTAAGTTGCGTTACAACGGAGTACCAACAGACTGAAAGTCAGGTACAAACCGAATGGTCCGTTACAACGCAATTTATGTTCCGTTACAACGGAACTTGTTCTGGAATTCGGAATTGTAATTTGAATTTAGGATTGAATTGAGGGTTTGTTTTGAGATTAAACTAAGGGGGATTTAGACTAAATTCAAGGCAGTAATTAAGAGTAAGAGATCAAGTAAACACATCAACAAAGATTCGATTCAAGTAACAAGGATTCATTCAAGCAAACAAAGGATTCAAACAAGAACAAGATTCACACAAATCCAAGTAATTTTATGCTACAAGAAATGCAAGAAAGGAAGGAAAACACCTAGAGAGATGAAGAGAGCTCCGAGTCTCGTCTTGAGTGCCTTCCTTGTTGTTCGAGTTGCTAGAGAGCTAGTCAATGCGCCCAACAATTTCCTTTCGTACCGATCCACCCGTCAATAGAAGTGAGCTTCGTACCGGTTGGGTGAGCTCGAGATGTGCAAAGGTTGATTGAAAAGAAGCTTCCAACCAATCACGCCGAGAAAGCTCGACTCTTCGCTTGTGAAAGTTCGAATGAAATAAGTTTCACCCTAATTCCACACTTTTCCTTAGTCGAAGTGTAAACCGATTCACCGAATGAAGTGAGCTTCTATTCGGTGACCGATCTTAGAAAATTATCGTTCGTAGTTGCAATTCTTGCGCGTTCTTGAAAGTTTCTTGGACTTGCTTAAACGGGAGAGAGAGAGAGAGAGAGAGAGAGAGAGAGAGAGAGAGAGAGAGAGAAAGAATGGGCGTAAAAAGAGCGTACCAAACTCGTGGCCCTTGTGGTCATATTTATAGCACTCATGGAGTCTTCTTATTGGCCACGAGTTGGTGGAGAGGATTGGGGGTAAGGAAGTAATTCCCACCAAAGGTAGGTGGGCAGGATAAGGGCTAAGGGTTGAGTGGTTTTCGTGTAAACTTTTGTGTAAGTTTTCATCATGATAATTGTTTGCCTCCCGTCTCATTCATGTACCGAATATATCGATGTAATATATCGTTTTTACTCCTCTTGACGTGTTGGAGACAACTACACTCTCCAAATTCCCAGAAATTCCTTCTAATTCCTGTGATTAAGAGTAAAACACACTTAGTGAAGAAATATTCATGTTATCTCAAATATGATTAATAAAGTATATAGAATTGTTCTTCACAAGGGCTAAAACCCCTAAATTAAGCATTAAATTTGTGCCTTATTTGCCTCACATCAAATACCCCCACACTTAAATCTTTGATCGTCCTCGATCAATTAGAGTATAAAAGTCAAACATAAGAGAGAATTGCATAAGATTTTGTTGAAGTTATATTGTTGGTTCAAAAACTAATTTCACGAATCAAATGGTTCACTCTCATTTCATCAAGTTCAATAGTTATTTAGAATGATATTGGTCTTTTCATTATTAGATCTCCAAATTAGCTCGAAATTTCATAAGAGTTTTTTTTCATGACACTCGATCTCAAGCGGTAAGAGCGACTTAAACGTTTTTACTTCGAATTGCTTCACTCCATAATCTCAAAAGAACTCAATTCGAAAGCTATTATCGGGCCAAAATTTCCCGTTTTGCTAGATGATCTTAAATGCAAGTTATTCATTTTAAAACACGTTTGGTACATTGGTACAAAGTTCATACCCGTTTTCGATCAATTTTCCCGCTCATTCGTTTTCTTTTCTCTCTTTGGAAGTCTTTAACCGAAAGCCCCACTACACCGAAATGCAATGAGGTTACTCTCGGTGTTGTATTTTGACCTTCATCTTTTCTCACTTTTTTTTTTTTTTTTTTTTTTTTTTTTTTTAATATGAAGTCTTTAACGGAAAGCCCCACTACACCGAAATGCAATGAGGTTACTCTCGGTGTTGTCTTTTGACCTTCATTTTTTTTTTTTTTTTTTTTAAACACACGGGTATATTTGATCTACTAACGGGTCCCCACAAACGGTCATTTCATAGTGCAATTGGTCATGTTTTAACTCTAGCAAAATGTACTTTAATGGCCACGCTAAGAACCTTACTCATAAGTCCCATATCAATTACGGGTTCGAAAATCGAGTTAAAACGTATCGCATGAACCGCGCATTGATCAAGTGTCTCAAACTCGTGAAATTTGAAATAATAGGGCTGGAATCCCCGAATAGATCTCTTCAAAATCATAACCAAATCTTTTAAAATTTTTTTTTTTTTTGCAAACTTTCAATTTTGAGAGCGAAATTCCGAGTTAGATGAAATTTTGTTTTAAAAACCAACAATTTAGTTCAATTCAGTGGAGAAAAATCTTTTTATGCATTTTATGCTTGACTTATTTATTATTGATGCTCAGGATTCAAAAAATAATGTTAAATATTCGAAAATTTTAATTAAAAGAAAAAACTTGCCAGAAACAATTCCGTTACAACGCAGTGTAAAGTCCGTTACAACGGACATTGAGGTCCGTTACAACGTACTAATTGCGTTATAACGGAGAACTATTCGTAGCTTAGTTTGAAAATTCTGAGTATGTCCGTTGCAACGGACATTGAGGTCCGTTACAACGCACATAGTTCTGGCAAATTTTGGGAATTACCGTTGCAACGCAATTTACTGTGTTTTTTATGTCCGTTGCAACGCTATTTTTGGTCCGTTGTAACGCAATTGTATTCCGTCGTAACGGAGTACTAGCCGTAGAATGAGAATTGAATTTAGAGGGCTCTCCGTTACAACGCAATACCATTCCGTTACAACGGAACTCTTGGCGCCAGTCAAATTTTTAAATTTCTGTACAGTCCGTTACAACGGACATTGAGGTCCGTTACAACGGAGTTGCTGGCCAGATCAAAAAATTTCAATTTTCCCTGATTTTTAAATTTTTAATTGGGCTCATACAGGTCAAAGATTGTATGTTACCCCCCCACACTTAGAGATTACTTGTCCTCAAGTATAACAAATCGGAAATTCCTAAAAGAGGGATAATAGAGAGATACAACCTTTGATGCGTGGGCGTGCCTCCCTCGCTAGCGCTCTTGTTTAACGTCTTGAGCTCGACTTAGCCGAGCTCATCATTGGGAGGTGTCGTCGGGTTCTAGAGCTTGCTCCTCCATCCACCCGGTTTCGAAGTTTGCATGGTAATGCTTGAGTCGATGGCCGTTCACCTTGAACGTTTTGTTCGTTTCCTCGCTTCGAATTTCAACAACCCCAAATGTAGTCACATTGGTGACCACAAAAGGGCCGATCCATCGGGACCGAAGTTTCCCGGGGAAAAGTTTGAGACGAGAGTTGAATAACAACACCCTTTCCCCCACATGAAAATCTTTCTTTTGAATCATTCGGTCATGAAATCTTTTGGCCCTTGCCTTGCACAAGCTCGAATTGTCGTAGGCCTCTTGCCGGAATTCGTCTAGCTCTAGTAATTGAAGCTTACGTGCCGATGCGTCCTTCGGGTAGTCGAGGGCAAATTGCTTGATCGCCCAAAAGGCCTTGTGCTCTAACTCGACCGGTAAATGGCACGCCTTTCCGTACACGAGTTTGAAAGGAGTCATGCCTATTGGCGTTTTGAAAGCGGTACGGTACGCCCAAAGTGCGTCGCCGAGTCGAGTACTCCAATCCTTTCGTGTCGGGTTCACCACCTTCTCCAAAATAGACTTTATTTCTCGATTCGAAACCTCCGCTTGGCCGTTTGTTTGAGGATGATACGCGGTTGAGGTTCGATGGCTCACATGGTATTTCTCGAGGAGGCTTTGGAGATATCGATTGCAAAAATGAGAGCCTCGATCGCTTATAAGAACTCTTGGTATACCGAATCGTTGAAAGATACTTTTCTTCAAGAAGTCCACCACCGTTTTCGAATCCGCATGCTTGGTTGGTACCGCCTCCACCCATTTTGTCACGTAATCTACACACAACAAGATGTAAGTATAGCCAAAAGACGATGGAAACGGGCCCATGAAATCAATGCCCCAAACATCGAATGGTTCACACACATAGATTGAATTGAGGGGCATTTGATTTCTACGGCTCAAGTTCCCCGTCTTTTGGCAATTTCCACAACCTTTCACAAAGTTCGCAACGTCTTTATGCATGGTTGGCCAATAAAATCCACATTCTTGTACCTTGTGTGTGGTACGTGCGATACCGAAATGTCCACCACATTGTAATGTATGACAAAAAGAAAGGATAGATTGTACCTCATTTTGGTGGACGCATTTTCGAATTACTTGGTCGGTGCAAATTCGAAATAAGATCGGGTCTTCCCAAATGTAGAATCGAGCGTTGCTTTTCATCTTATCGCATTGTGCCTTGGAGAAGCTCGGGGGAAAATTCTTCGTGACGATGTAGTTGGCTAGGTCGGCGTACCATGGCGCTTCGACTTGGGCCACGAGAACGTGTTCCTCGGGAAATTCCTCGCGAATCGGAACGAGGTCTTCAATCTTTAATGGGAGCCGACTCAAATGATCCGCCACGAGATTCTCGCATCCCTTTTTGTCCTTGATCTCGATATCGAATTCTTGAAGCAAAAGGATCCATCGAAGAAATCTCGGTTTGCACTCCTTCTTCTTCATCAAGTGCCTCAATGCGCCGTGGTCCGAGAAGACTATCACTTTCGTACCTAAAAGATAAGAACGAAATTTCTCCAATGCAAACACAATTGCGAGGAGTTCCTTTTCGGTGGTTGTGTAGTTCCGTTGGGCATTGTCAAGAGACCTCGAGGCGTACGCGATGACGTGGGGGTCTTTTCCTTCTCTTTGGCCGAGTACCGCCCCCACACTCGTGTCACTAGCATCGCACATTATTTCGAATGGTAGCTTCCAATTTGGCGACTTGATGATTGGCGCGGAGCAAAGCTTCTCTTTCAAATCGTCGAAGGATCTCTTGCACTTTTCCCCGAACTCGAATTTCTCGTCTTTTTTCAATAGTTGGCACATTGGTTGGGCTAGCTTGGAGAAGTCTTTGATGAAGCGCCTATAGAATCCCGCATGGCCAAGAAAGGATCTCACGTCCTTCACCGTCTTTGGATACGGAAGCGTCTTGATTACATCGATTTTCGCCTTGTCGACTTCCATTCCTTTCTCCGAGATTAAATGACCTAAAACAATTCCTTCGCTCACCATGAAGTGGCATTTCTCAAAATTCAAAACAAGGTTAGCTTCGATGCACTTTTCGAGTATTTGTGACAAGTGGCTTAAACATGATTCGAATGAGTCACCAAATACCGAAAAGTCATCCATAAAGACTTCTATAAATTTTGAAATATAATCGGAGAAAATAGAAAGCATACACCTTTGGAAGGTACCCGGAGCATTGCATAGCCCGAATGGCATGCGTCGGTACGCGAAGGTACCAAACGGGCACGCGAATGTGGTCTTCTCTTGATCTTCGGGTGCGACCGGTATTTGGAAATAGCCCGAAAATCCATCGAGGAAGCAATAGAACGGATTTCCCGCGAGTCTTTCTATCATTTGATCGATGAATGGAAGCGGGAAGTGGTCCTTTTTCGTCGCCTTATTGAGTTTTCGGTAATCGATGCAAACTCGCCACCCGTTTTGAACTCGAGTCGGTACTTGATCGCCTTCATCGTTCTCAACTATCGTCATCCCCGTTTTCTTCGGCACTACGTGTATGGGCGAGACCCATTTCGAATCGGCGATGGGGTAGATTATTCCGGCGTCGAGTAGCTTGATCACCTCTTTCTTTACAACTTCCATCATTGGCGGATTGAGCCGCCTTTGTGGTTCTCGCGAGGGCTTAGCATCGTCCTCGAGGATAATGCGGTGTGTGCACATGGAGGGACTAATGCCCGAAATGTCCGCGAGTGTCCACCCGAATGCCTTCTTGTTCCGTTTTAGCACTTCAACGAGTTTCTCTTCTTGTTCCTTTGATAGACTCGAGGCAATTATCACCGGCAAGGTCTCCGCTTCATCGAGAAAAGCATACTTTAGTCCAATAGGTAATTTTTTTAATTCTAACCTTGGAGCTTGTTCGATTGAAGGTGGAGCTCTTTGCATTGGGATTTCGAGGTCTCTTAGAAAGAGTGCTTGATCTATGCTTCGTTCTTCTTCCAACTCCGACTCGATTTAAAATGTAGGATTGTCACATCCTTCAAATTCTTCGAACAAAGGGTTTGAGCTCCATTGAAAGTTTTCGAGAGAGCTATCCATGACTTCTTGTACACAATCGTCGACCACGTCCATAGCACTTAAGTTGAGTGTACCTACAATGGGTTCCTTTAGTTTGTCAAAAATATTGAATTTGATTACCTCATCATCGAACTCCATTGTGAGCTCTCTCGCGTAAACATCGATTTTCGTGCGTGCCGTCTTTAGAAATGGCCGTCCAAGGAGAATTGGAGTTGAATCGCTATTCCCCTCATTCATATCCAAAACGTAGAAGTCCGCGGGAAATAGCAATCCATTCACGGTTACTATCACGTCTTCGATCACTCCAACCGGTCGAGTCGTGGACCGATCGGCCAATTGGATTACAACTTGAGTATCGTCGAGAGGGCCGAGATCTAGTGTTTTGAAAATCGAGAATGGCATTACATTTATTGAAGCGCCCAAATCAAGCATGCATTTTGGTAATTCATGTTGCCCGATTTTGCATGGAATGGCAAACATCCCCGGATCTTTGTGCTTTTGAGGGAGTCTCAAAATCGCCGAAACACTCTCCCCCACACTTATCAATTCATCTCCTTTTGTCTTTCTTTTATTCGTGCACAATGCCTTGAGGTATTTTGCCAAACGAGGCACTTCTTTGATTGCTTCGAGTAGAGGAATGTTTACCTCCACTTTCTTTAAGATGGCAAGCACGTCGTTGTTCGATTCGATTGGCTTTGGGAGACGACTCGGGAAAGGTGGTTTGACTTGAGTCGATTCGGTTTCTAGTTCTTGAGTTGGTAATGTCGCGGCTTGAGTCGGACTCTCTTTCGGTACCGGTACCTCGAGCTCCTTTTCTTCTTGTACCTCCTTGCTCTTCGAACTTTCGCCCACCTCTTTACCGCTTCGGAGCGATATTGCGTTCACATGCCTTTGCTCGGAAGGAGCCAAAGATTGAGATTGGAGTCGAGATGTACCTTGAGATTCGATTACGTTTACTCGAGTGGCAATTTGATTGATTTGAGTCTCCAAGTTGCCCACATGGCGATTTGTGTTCGAGATCTCTTGTCTTACACTTGTCACATCTTGCTTCACAACTCCAATATCTTGCTTTATTGAGTCCATGTTTTTCTCGTTTTTGTCGATTTTTCCGTTCATTGATTGCATCATTGACATCATTCCTTCCATCATTTGCTTCATTTCTTGATTCGGGTCTTGAGTTGGAAACGATTTTTGAACCGCTTGAGTCGCATTTGGATGTTGGTACGTGGCCGGTTTTGCAACCGCTTGTCGGTATGGATCGGGTTGAGCATTGTTGGGATTCGACCAACTAAAGTTAGGATGGTTGCGGAGATTAGGGTTATACGAGTTCGAGGCGTCGAATTTCTTGTAAACGGCATTCGCATCTTCGATCACACTCGGGCACTCATCGGTGTGATGTGTATTTGCGAGGCAAACCCCACATGTTTTCGTTTCCTCCTTACCCAAAGCCTTCATGATGATCTCGAGCTTGTTGTTAAGCATGTCGACATTGAGGTCGCTACACGCATTAACTCGGTATTCAACATTCCTTCTTGATTGAGAATTGGTTGCCATTACTTCGAGTAGCTTCTTGATCTCTTCGAGATCTTTGTTCGCGATACTTCCTCCCGCGGATGCGTTGAGGAATTGACTCTCGGAGTATCCTAGCCCTTGTATAAATTGCACGTATAGGTAATGGATTGCGACATTGTGGCTTGGACATTCCTCCATCAAACGATTGAATCGATCGTAATACTCGTGGAGAGCTTCGTTTGGCTTTTGCGTGATTGCTAGAAGTTCTCGCCTAATTGCCGCCAATCTCGAATGCGAGTAGTATTTCTCCTTGAAACGCCTAGACACTTCATTGAAATCGAGGGGTCCTCGTAGGTTGTAGAACCAATCTTTCGGTCCTTCACCTAGTGAATAAGGGAAAATAAGAAGTAGAATATCGTTAAATGCTTCATAATTTGCATAGATGTTTAGTTGAATTTTAAAATCTTTCAAATGCTTGTGTGGGTTTTCGGTTGCTTTGCCATGAAAGATGGGTAAAGAGCCAATGATGCTCGGATCGGCTTTAAAGTTCGGTATATTCGGCCTAATAAAATTGTAATTATCTTCTATGATATTTGGGGCCACTAATTCCTTTAATGTTTTCGGTCTTGGAATCCTAGTTTCATCATCCATGTTTGAATTTAAATGAGTAGAGAGAGAAGAAAAAGTTTGAGTTTGAAGTTGAGGTTCGTCTTGATCTTCTTGTGTCGGTTCCTTGCTCTTCTTAGAGCTCTTGTTCCTTCTTTCGATTTCCTTGACAAATGGAAGTAATTCGCCTTTTCGCGATCTTGTGTTGTGCATAAAGCTTTCTTCTTTCACCTAGATTGTCACAAAAGAAACAAAGAAGTGAGTAAACAAATTTATGAATTTAAATCTCAAGTTTCGATCTAAAATATTGACTTAAACACCGCTCCCCGGCAGCGGCGCCATTTGATGAGCGGGTTTTTGTCGTGTAAAATATCGTTGTGTTAAAAACCCCGAACAATCAACAAAATTTGTAATCTAAGTTTGTACAGTGGCAAATGTATAGATTCGTTCCACGGGGAGCAATTGCGTCAAAATTTGGATCAAAATGGATGAGAAATAACGAAGAAAAATTTACAGAAGATAGTCCGTTACAACGGAGTCAAGTTCCGTTACAACGGAACTTAGGGTTATGTTTAACGTGGAGATTTAAAAAGAACGTCCGTTACAACGGAGGAACTTCCGTTACAACGGAAATAGGTAGTCCGTCGTAACGGATAGGGGTAGCGTTATAACGGATTGGTTGATCCGTTACAACGGACCCGTATGTCCGTCACAACGCACTAATATGAGTGATATTGAATGCTTTTCCTTGCTAGTCCGTTACAACGGAAGTAAGTTGCGTTACAACGGAGTACCAACAGACTGAAAGTCAGGTACAAACCGAATGGTCCGTTACAACGCAATTTATGTTCCGTTACAACGGAACTTGTTCTGGAATTCAGAATTGTAATTTGAATTTAGGATTGAATTGAGGGTTTGTTTTGAGATTAAACTAAGGGGGATTTAGACTAAATTCAAGGCAGTAATTAAGAGTAAGAGATCAAGTAAACACATCAACAAAGATTCGATTCAAGTAACAAGGATTCATTCAAGCAAACAAAGGATTCAAACAAGAACAAGATTCACACAAATCCAAGTAATTTTATGCTACAAGAAATGCAAGAAAGGAAGGAAAACACCTAGAGAGATGAAGAGAGCTCCGAGTCTCGTCTTGAGTGCCTTCCTTGTTGTTCGAGTTGCTAGAGAGCTAGTCAATGCGCCCAACAATTTCCTTTCGTACCGATCCACCCGTCAATAGAAGTGAGCTTCGTACCGGTTGGGTGAGCTCGAGATGTGCAAAGGTTGATTGAAAAGAAGCTTCCAACCAATCACGCCGAGAAAGCTCGACTCTTCGCTTGTGAAAGTTCGAATGAAATAAGTTTCACCCTAATTCCACACTTTTCCTTAGTCGAAGTGTAAACCGATTCACCGAATGAAGTGAGCTTCTATTCGGTGACCGATCTTAGAAAATTATCGTTCGTAGTTGCAATTCTTGCGCGTTCTTGAAAGTTTCTTGGACTTGCTTAAACGGGAGAGAGAGAGAGAGAGAGAGAGAGAGAGAGAGAGAGAGAGAGAGAGAGAGAGAGAGAGAGAGAGAGAGAGAGAGAGAGAGAGAGAGAGAGAGAGAGAGAGAAAGAATGGGCGTAAAAAGAGCGTACCAAACTCGTGGCCCTTGTGGTCATATTTATAGCACTCATGGAGTCTTCTTATTGGCCACGAGTTGGTGGAGAGGATTGGGGGTAAGGAAGTAATTCCCACCAAAGCTAGGTGGGCAGGATAAGGGCTAAGGGTTGAGTGGTTTTCGTGTAAACTTTTGTGTAAGTTTTCATCATGATAATTGTTTGCCTCCCGTCTCATTCATGTACCGAATATATCGATGTAATATATCGTTTTTACTCCTCTTGACGTGTTGGAGACAACTACACCCTCCAAATTCCCAGAAATTCCTTCTAATTCCTGTGATTAAGCAGTAAAACACACTTAGTGAAGAAATATTCATGTTATCTCAAATATGATTAATAAAGTATATAGAATTGTTCTTCACAAGGGCTAAAACCCCTAAATTAAGCATTAAATTTGTGCCTTATTTGCCTCACATCATTAGTTAGTTAATAGGTATGTATGAAGGTAGTTAGTATGTAAGTTAGATAGTTAACTTGTTAGTTAGTTAGTTGGCAGTTTATTAGTTAGTTAGTTAGTTAATTAGTTAGTTAGTTAGTTAGTTAGTTAGTTAATTAATTAGTTAATTAATTAGTTTGTTAATCAGTTAGGTAGTAAGTTAGTTAGTGGGTATGTACGAAGGTAGCTAGTTAGTTAGTCAATTTGTTAGTTTGTTAGTTAAATAGTGAGTTAGTTTGTTAGTTAATTAGTTAGTTATTTATTTAGTTAGTTAGTTAGTTAAATATCTAGTAGTTATTTAGATAGTTACTTAGTTAGCGGGTACGTAGGAAGGTAGTTAGTTAGTTAGTTAGTTAGTTAGTTTGTTACTATGTATGTAGGAGGATATTTAGTTAGTTAATTGGTTAGTTAATTTTGTTAGTTATCTAAGTAGTTAGTTAGTTAGTTATTTATTTAGTTAGCTAGTAGTTAGTTAGTTAGTTAGTTAGTTCGTTAGTTAATTAGTTAGTTAGTTAGTTAGTTAGTCAATATGTATGAAAGAAGGTAGCTGGTTAGTTAGTTAGTTAGTTAGTTAGTTAGTTCATTTGCTAGTAGTTAGTTAGTTAGTAAGTTAGTTAGTATGTAAGAAGGTTGTTAGTTAGTTAGTTAGTTAGATAGTTAGTTAATGAGTTAGTTATTTTGTTAGTTATTTAGTTAGTTAGCTAGTAGTTAGATAGGGAGTTAGTTAGTTAATCAATTTGTTTGTATCAAGGTAGTTTGTTTGTTAGTTAGATAGTCAGTTAATTAGTTAGTTAGTTAATTAGTTAGTTAATTAGTTAGTTATCTAGTTGTTAATTAGTTAGTTAGGTCATCAGTTAGCTATTTGGTTAGTTAGTTAGTCAGTTAGTCAGCTAGTAGTTAGCAGGTTAGTTATTTATTTAGTTAGTTAGTTAGTTAGTTAGTTGGCGGGTACGTAGGAAGGTAGTTAGTTAGTTAGTTAGTTAGTTAATACGTATTTAAGAAGATAGTTAGTTAGTGAATTAGTTAGTTATTATGTTAGTTATCCAATAATTAGTTAGTTAGTTATTTTGTCAGCTAGTTAGTTAGTTAGTTAGTTAGTTAGTCAGTTAGTTAGTTAGTTAGTTAGTTAGTTAGTTAGTTAGATAGTTAGTAAGTTATCTAGTAGTTAGTTATTATGTTAGTTATCCAATAATTAGTTAGTTAGTTATTTTGTCAGCTAGTTAGTTAGTTAGTTAGTTAGTTAGTCAGTTAGTTAGTTAGTTAGTTAGTTAGTTAGTTAGTTAGTAAGTTATCTAGTAGTTAGTTAGTTAGTTTTTTAGTTAGTTAACTAATTAGTTATTTAGTTAGTTAGTTTGTTTGTTATCTAGTAGTTAGTTATTTAGTTAGTTAGATAGTTAGTTAGTTAGTCAGTGGGAAGGTAGTTAGTTAGTTAGTTAGTGGGTATGTAAGAAGGTAGTTTGTTAGTTAGTTAGTTAGTAAATTAGATAGTTAATAGGTATGTAGGAAGATAGTTAGTTAGTTAGTAAGTTAGTTTGTTAATTAGTTAATTAGTTAGTTAGTTAGTTATTTAGTTATTTAGTTAGTGAGTTAGTTAGTTAGAAAGGTAGTTAGTTAGTAAGTTAATAGGTATGTATGAAGGTAGTTAGTTAGTAAGTTAGATAGTTAACTAGTTAGTTAGTTAGCTAGTAGTTTGATAGTTGGTTAGTTAGTTAGTTAATTAGTTAGTTAGTTAGTTAGTTAGTTAGTTAATATGTATGTAGGAAGATAGTTAGTTAGTTAATTAGGTAGTTATCTAGTAGTTAGTTAGTTAGTTAGTTAGTTAGTTATTTATTCAGTTAGCTAGTAGTTAGTTTGTTAGTTAGTTAGTAAGTTAGTTTGTTAGTTAGTTAGTTAATTGGTTAGTTAGTTAGTTAGTTAGTCAATATGTATGTAAGAAGGTAGTTCGTTAGTTAGTTAGTTAGTTAATTAGCTAGTAGTTAGTTAGTTAGTTAGTTAGTTAGTTAGTTAGTTAGTTAGTATGCACTAACGTGTTTAGTTAGTTAGTTAGTTAGTTAGTTAGTTCGTATGCAATGTAAGAAGGTTGTTAGTTAGTTAGTTAGTTAGATAGTTAGTTAGTTAGTTAGTTAGTTCGCGGGTATGTAGGAAGGTAGTTAGTTAGTTAGTTAGTTAGTTATTAGGTATTTAAGAAGATAGGTAGTTAGTAAATTAGTTAGTTATTATGTTAGTTATCTAGTAATTAGTTAGTTAGTTATTTTGTCAGCTAGCTAGTAGTCAGTTAGGTAGTTTGTTATTTAGTTAGTTAGTTAGTTAGTTATCAAGTAGTTAGTTAGTTAGTTAACTAGTTAGTTATTTAGTTACTAGTAGTTAGTTAGTTAGCTAGTTAGTTAGTTAGTTAGTTAGTGGGAAGGTAGTTAGTTAGTTAGTTAGTGGGTATATGTAGGAAAGTAGTTAGTTAGTTAGTGGGAAGGTAGTTAGTTAGTTAGTTAGTGGGTATGTAGGAAAGTAGTTAGTTAGTTAATAGGTATGTAGGAAGATAGTTATTCGGTTATTTAGTTAGTTTGTTAATTAGTTAACTTGTTAGTTAGTTAGTTATTTAGTTATTTAGTTAGTTAGTTAGTTAGTTAGTTAGAAAGGTACTTAGTTAGTTAGTTAATAGGTATGTATGAAAGTAGTTAGTAAGTAAGTCAGTTAGTCTGTTAGCTAGTAGTTAGTTAGTTAGTTAGTTTGTTTGTTAATTTGTTAGTTATTTAGTTAGTTTGTTAGTTAGTTAACTAGTAGTTAGTTGGTTAATTAATTAGTTAGTTAATTAGTAAGTTAGTAAGTTAGTTAGTTAGTGGGTATGTACGCAGGTAGCTAGTTAGTTAGTTAATTTGTTAGTTAGTTAGTTAATTAGTGAGTTAGTTAGTTAGTTAATTAGTTATTTATTTATTTATTTTTGTTAGTTAGATTAATATGGAGTAGTCATTTAGTTATTTAGTTAGTTACTTAGTTAGTGGGTATGTAGGAAGGTAGTTAGTTAGTTAGTTAGTTAGTTAATTGGTGAGTTAATTTAGTTAGTTATCTAGTAGTTGGTTTGTTAGTTATTTATTCAGTTAGCTAGTAGTTAGTTAGTTAGTTAGTTAGTTAGTTAGTTAGTTAGTTAGTTATCTAGTAGTTAGTTAGTTAGTTATCTAGTTAGTTAACTAAATAGTTATTTAGTTAGTTAGTTCGTTAGTTATCTAGTAGTAAGTTAGTCAGCTAGTTAGTTATTTAGTTAGTTAGATAGTTAGTGGGAAGGTAGTTAGTTAGTTAGTTAGTGGGTATGTAGGAAGGTAATTTGTTAGTTAGTTGGTTAGTTAATTAGACAGTTAATAGGTATGTAGGAAGATAGTTAGTTAGTAAGTTAGTTTGTTAATTAGTTAATTAGTTAGTTAGTTAGTTATTTAGTTATTTAGTTAGTTAGTTAGTTAGTTAGAAAGGTAGTTAGTTAGTTACTTAATAGGTATGTATGAAGGTAGTTAGTTAGTAAGTTAGATAGTTAACTAGTAAGTTAGTTAGCTAGTAGTTTGTTAGTTGGTTAGTTAGTTAGTTAATTAGTTAGTTATTTAGTTAGTTAGTTAGTTTGCTAACTAGAAGTTTGTTAGTTAATTAGTTAATTAATTAGTTAGTTAATTAGTTAGTTAGTAAGTTAGTAAGTTAGTGGGTATGTACGAAGGTAGCTAGTAGTTAGTTAGTTAGTTAGTTAGTTAGTTAAAGAGTTAGTAGTTATTTCGTTAGTTATTAATTTATTTAGTAAGTCACTTAGTTAGTGGGTATATAGGAAGGTAGGTATGTAGTTAGTTAGTTAGTTAGTTAGTTAGTTAATATGTATGTAGGAAGATGGTTAGTTCGTTAATTAGTTAGTCAGTTAGTTATTCAGTTAGTTAGTAGTTAGTTAGTTAGTTAGTTAGTTAGTTAGTTAGTTAGTTAGTTATTCAGTTAGCTAGTAGTTAGTTAGTTAGTTAGTTAGTTAGTTAGTTAGTAAGTTAGTTTGTTAGTTAGTTTGTTAGTTAATTAGTTAGTTAGTTAGTTAGTTAATCAATATGTATGTAAGAAGGTAGTTAGTTAGTTAGTTAGTTAGTTAATTAGCTAGTAGTTAGTTAGTTAGTTAGTTAGTTATTATGCACTAACGTGTTTGGTTAGTTAGTTAGTTAGTTAGTTAGTTAGTTCGTATGCAATGTAAGAAGGTTGTTAGTTAGTTAGTTAGTCAGATAGTTAGTTAATTAGTCAGTTAGTTAGTTTATCAGTTAGTTATTTAGTTAGTTACTTAGTTAGTTAGCTAGTAGTTAGTTAGTTAGTGATTTAGTTAGTTAATCAATACATATGTATCAAGGTAGTTAGTTAGTTAGTTAGATAGTTAGTTAATTAGTTAGTTAGTTAGTCAATTAGTTAGTTAGTTAGTTATTCAGTTAGTTAGTTAGTTATCTAGTGGTTAGTTAGTTAGTTAGGTCAGCAGTTAGTTATTTAGTTAGTTAGTTAGTTAGTTAGTTAGGTAGTTAGCTAGTAGTTAGCAGGATAGTTATTTAT
This sequence comes from Luzula sylvatica, assembly GCA_946800325.1. Taxonomy (NCBI): domain Eukaryota; kingdom Viridiplantae; phylum Streptophyta; class Magnoliopsida; order Poales; family Juncaceae; genus Luzula; species Luzula sylvatica. The sequence continues at coordinate 68,318,748 of OX326956.1, read as the reverse complement.
TTAGTTAGTTAGTTAGTTGGCGGGTATGTAGGAAGGTAGTTAGTTAGTTTGTTAGTTAGTTAATAGGTATTTAAGAAGATAGTTAGTTTGTAAATTAGTTAGTTATTATGTCAGTTATCTAGTAATTAGTTAGTTAGTTATTTTGTCAGCTAGCTAGTAGTTAGTTAGTAAGTTAGTTAGTTAGTTAGTTAGTTAGTTATCTAGTTAGTTAGTTTGCTAGTAGTTAGCTAGTTAGTTAGTTAGTCAATTAGTTAATTATTTAGTTAGTTTGTTAGCAAGTAGTTAGTTAGTTAATTAGTTAATTAATTAGTTAGTTAATTAGTTAGTTAGTAAGTTAGTTAGTTAGTGGGTATGTATGATGGTAGCTAGTTAGTTAGTTAATTTGTTAGTTAGTTAGTTAATTAATTAGTTTGTTAGTTAGTTAATAGTTATTTAGTTAGTTAGTTAGTTAAATAGCTAGTAGTCATTTAGTTGGTCATTTATTTATTTAGTTTGTTACTTAGTTAGTGGGTATGTACGATGGTAGCGAGTTAGTTAGTTAATTTGTTAGTTAATTAGTTAATTAGTTAGTTAGTCAATTAGTTAGTTAGTTAGATAAATAGCTAGTAGTTATTTAGTTAGTTATTTATTTATTTAGTTAGTTACTTAGTTAGTGGGTATGTAGGAAGGTAGTTAGTAAGTTAGTTAGTTAGTTAGTTAGTTAGTTAATCTGTATGTAGGAAGATAGTTAGTTAATTAGTTAGTTATTTAGTTAGTTATCTAGTAGTTAGTTAGTTAGTTAGTTAGTTAGTTAGTTAGTTAGTTAGTTAGTTAATTAGTTATTTATTCAATTAGCTAGTAGTTAGTTAGTTTGTTAGTTACTAAGTTAGTTAGGTAGTTAGTTAGTTAATTAGTTAGTTAGTTAGTTAGTTAGTCAATATGTATGTAAGAAGGTAGTTAGTTAATTTGCTAGCAGTTAGTTAGTTAGTTAGTTAGTTAATTAGTTATTTATTCAATTAGCTAGTAGTTAGTTAGTTTGTTAGTTACTAAGTTAGTTAGGTAGTAAGTTAGTTAATTAGTTAGTTAATTAGTTAGTTAGTTAGTTAGTTAGTCAATATGTATGTAAGAAGGTAGTTAGTTAATTTGCTAGCAGTTAGTTAGTTATTTAATTAGTTAGTATGTAAAAAGGTTGTTAGTTAGTTAGTTAGTTAGATAGTTAGTTAGTTAGTTAGTTAGTTAGTTAGTTAGTTAGTTAGTTAATCAGTTAGTTATTTAGTTAGTTACTTAGTTAGTTAGCTTGTAGTTAGTTAGTGAGTTAGTTAGTCAATCAATATGTATGTATCATGGTAGTATTTAGTTAGTTAGATAGTTAGTTAATTAGTTAGTTAGTTAATTAGTTAGTTAGTTAGTTAGCTAGTTAGTTAGTTATTTAGTTATCTAGTAGTTAGTTAGTTACTTAGGTCATCAGTTAGTTATTTAGTTAATTAGTTACTTAGTTAGTTAGCTAGTAGTTAACTGGTTAGGTATTTATTTGGTTAGTTAGTTAGTTAGTTGGTGGGTATGAACGAAGGTAGCTAGTTATTTAGTTAGTTAGTTAATTGGTTTTTAAGAAGATTGTTAGTTAGTCAATTAGTTAGTTATTATGTTAGTTATCTAGTAATTAGTTAGTTAGTTGTTTTGTCCGCTAGCTAGTAGTTAGTTAGTTCTTTAGTTAGTTAGTTAGTTAGTTATCTAGTATTTTGTAAGATAGTTATTTAGTTAGTTAGTTAGTTAGTTAGTTAATTAGTTGGTTAGTTATCTAGTTAGTTAGTTTGCTAGTAGTTAGCTAGTTAGTTAGTTAGTTAATTAGTTAGTTATTTAGTTAGTTAGTTAGCAAGTAGTTAATTAGTTAATTAGTTCATTAATTAGTTAGTTAATTAGTTAGTTAGTAAGTTAGTTAGTTAGTGGGTATGTATGATGGTAGCTAGTTAGTTAGTTAATTTGTTAGTTAGTTAGTTAATTAATTAGTTTGTTAGTTAGTTAATAGTTATTTAGTTAGTTAGTTAGTTAAATAGCTAGTAGTCATTTAGTTGGTCATTTATTTATTTAGTTAGTTACTTAGTTAGTGGGTATGTAGGAAGGTAGTTAGTAAGTTAGTTAGTTATTTAGTTAATAGGTATGTAGGAAGATAGTTAGTTAGTTAATTAGTTAATTATTTAGTTAGTTATCTAGTAGTTAGTTAGTTAGTTTGTTAGTTAGTTAATTAGTTAGTTAGCTAGTTAGTTAGTTAGTTAGTTAGTTAGTTAGTTAGTTTGTTAGTGGGTATGTTGGAAGTTAGTCACTGGGTATGTAGGAAGGTCGTTATTTAGTTAGTTAGTTAGTTTGATTATTAGTTAGTTATTTCGTTAGTTAGTTAGTTAGTTAGTTAGTTATTTAGTTAATTTGTTGGTTAGTCAGTTAGATAGGTAGTTAGTTAATTAGTTAATATGTATGTACGAAGGTAGTTAGTTTGTAAGTTAGTTAATTAGTTAGTTAGTTTGGTAGTAGTTAGTTAGTAAGTTAGTTAGTTAGTTAATTAGTTAATAAATTAGTAAGTTAATTAGTTAGTTAGTAAGTTAGTTGGTTAGTGGGTATGTACGAAGGTAGCTAGTTAGTTAGTTAATTTGGTAGTTTGTTAGTGAATTAATTAGTTAGTTAATAGTTACTTATTTCGTTAGTTAGTTAGTTAAATAACTTGTAGTTATTTAGTTATTTATTTGTTTAGTTAGTTAGTTACTTAGTTAGTGGGTACGTAGGAAGGTAGTTAGTAAGTTAGTTAGTTAGTTATTTGGTTACTGGTAGTTAGTTAGTTAGCTAGTTAGTTAGTTAGTTAGTTAGTGGGAAGGTAGTTAGTTAGTTAGTTAGTTAACTAGTTAGTTTGTTTGCTAGTAGTTTGTTTGTTAGTTAGTTAGTTAGTTAGTTAGTTAATTAGTTAGTTATTTACTTAGTTAGTTTGCTAGTAGTTTGTTATTTAGTTTGTTAGTTAGTTAAATAATAGTTAGTTAGTCAATTAGTTAATTAATTAGTTAGTTAATTACTCAGTTAGTAAGTTAGTTAGTTAGTAGGTATGTACGAAGGTAGCTAGTTAGTTAGTCAGTTGGTTAGTTATCTAGTAGTTAGTTAGTTAGCTAGTTAGTTATTTAGTTAGTTAGATAGTTAGTTAGTTAGTTAGCGGGTAGGTAGTTTGTTAGTTAGTTAGTTAGTTAATTAGTTAGTTAATATGTATGTTGGAATATAGTTATTAAGTTAGTTAGTTAGTTAATTAGTTAATTAGTTAGTTAGTCAGTTATTTAGTTATTTATTTAGTTAGTTAGTTTGTTTGTTTGTTAGTTCGATAGAAAGGTAGGTAGTTAGTTAGTTAATAGGTATGTATGAAGGTAGTTAGTAAGTAAGTTAGATAGTTGACTTGTTAGTTAGTTAGCTAGCAGTTTGTTAGTTAGTTAGTTAGTTAATTAGGTAGTTAGTTAGCTAGTTAGTTAGTTAATTAGTTAATTAATTAGTTTGTTTATTAGTTAGGTAGTAAGTTAGTTAGTGGGTATGTACGAAGGTAGCTAGTTAGTTAGTTAATTTGTTTGTTAGTTAGTTAATTAGTGAGTTAGTTTGTTAGTTAATTAGTTAGTTATTTATTTATTTAGTTAGTTAGTTAGTTGAATATCTAGTAGTTATTTAGTTAGTTACTTAGTTATTGGGTATGTAGGAAGGTAGTTAGTTAGTTAGTTAGTTAGTTCATATGTCTGTAGGAGGATATTTAGTAAGTTAATTGGTTAGTTAATTTTGTAAGTTATCTAAGTAGTTAGTTAGTTAGTTAGTTATTCAGTTAGCTAGTAGTTAGTTAGTTAGTTAGTTAGTTAGTTCGTTAGTTAATTAGTTAGTTAGTTAGTTAGTTAGTCAATATGTATGTAAGAAGGTAGCTGGTTAGTTAGTTAGTTAGTTAGTTAGTTAATTTGCTAGTAGTTAGGTAGTTAGTTAGTTAGTTAGTTTGTAAGATGGTTGTTAGTTAGTTAGTTAGTTAGATAGTTAGTTAATTAGTTAGTCAGTTAGTTAATGAGTTAGTTATTTAGTTAGTTACTTAGTTAGTTAGCTAGTAGTTAGTTAGGGAGTTAGTTAGTTTGTTAGTTAGATAGTTAGTTAATTAATTAGTTAGTTACTTAGTAATTCAATTAGTTAGTTAGTTATCTAGTTGTTAGTTAGTTAGTTAGGTCATCAGTTAGCTATTTGGTTAGTTAGTTAGTCAGTTAGTTAGCTAGTAGTTAGCAGGTTAGTTATTTATTTAGTTAGTTAGTTAGTTAGTTAGTTAGATATTTAGTTAGTTAGTTAGGTCAACAGTTAGTTATTTAGTTAGATAGTTAGTTAGTTAGTTAGTTAGTTAGTTTGCTATCAGTTAGCAGGATAGTTATTTATTTAGTTAGTTAGTTAGTTAGTTAGTTAGTTGGCGGGTATGTAGGAAGGTAGTTTGTTAGTTAGTTAGTTAGTTAGTTAATAGGTATTTAAGAAGATAGTTAGTTAGTAAATTAGTTAGTTATTATGTTAGTCATCTAATAATTAGTTAGTTAGTTATTTTGTCAGCTAGTTAGTTAGTTAGTTAGTTAGTTAGTTAGTTAGTTAGTAGTTAGATAGTTAGTAATTGAGTTAGTTAACTAATTAGTTATTTAGTTAGATAGTTAGTTAGTTATCTAGTAGTTAGTTAGCCGGCTAGTTAGTTATTTAGTTAGTTAGATAGTTAGTTAGTTAGTTAGTGGGAAGGTAGTTAGTTAGTTAGTTAGTGGGTATGTAGGAAGGTAGTTTATTTGTTAGTTAGTTAGTTAGTTAGTTAGTTAGTAAGTTAATTAGACAGTTAATTGGTATGTAGGAAGATAGTTAGTTAGTTAGTAAGTTAGTTTGTTAATTAGTTGATTAGTTAGTTAGTTAGTTATTTAGTTAGTTAGAAACGTAGTTAGTTAGTTAGTTAATAGGTATGTATGAAGGTAGTTAGTTAGTTAATTAGTTAGTTAGTTAGTTAGTTAGTTAGCTTGTAGTTTGTAAGTTAGTCAGTTAGTTAGTTAGTTAGTTAGTTAGTTAGTCAGTTAGTTAGTTAGTTATCAAGCAGTTAGTTAGTTAGTTAGGTCATCAGTTAGTTATTTAGTTAGTTAGTTAGTTAGTTAGCTAGTAGTTAGGAAGTTAGTTATTTATTTAGTTAGTTAGTTCGCGGGTATGTACGAAGGTAGGTAGTTAGTTAGTTAATTTGTCAGTTAGTTAGTTTATTTGTTAGTTAGTTAGTTAGTTATTTATTTATTTAGTCAGTTAGTTAGTTAAAGAGTTAGTAGTTTTTTCGTAAGTTATTAATTTATTTAGTAAGTTACTTAGTTAGTGGGCATGTAGGAAGGTAGGTAGGTAGTTAGTTAGTTAGTTAATATGTATGTAGGAAGATAATTAGTTAGTTAATTAGTTAGTTATATAGTACTTCGTTAGTTAGTTAGTTAGTTAGTTAGTTAGTTATTTATTCAGTTAGCTAGTAGTTAGCTAGTTAGTTAGTTAGTTAGTTAGTTAGTTAGGTAGTAAGTTAGTTTGTTAGTCAGTTAGTTAGTTAATTAGTTAGTTAGTTAGTAAGTTAGTTAGTTAGTTAGTGAATATCTATGTAAGAAGGTAGTTAGTTAGTTAGTTAATAGGTATGTATGAAGGTAGTTAGTTAGTAAGTTAGATAGTTAACTTGTTAGTTAGTTAGCTAGTAGTTTGTTAGTTGGTTAGTTAGTTAGTTAATTAGTTAGTTAGTTACTTAGTCAGTTAGTTAATATGTATATAGGAAGATAGTTAGTTAGTTAATTAGTTAGTTATCTAGTAGTTAGGTAGTTAGTTAGTTAGTTAGTTAGTTATTTATTCAGTTAGCTAGAAGTTAGTTAGTTAGTTAGTTAGTTAGTTTGTTAGTTAGTTAGTTAATTAGTTAGTTTGTTAGTTAGTTAGATAGTTAGTTAGTCAATATGTATGTAAGACGGTAGTTAGTTAGTTAGTTAGTTAGTTAATAAGCTAGTTAGTTAGTTAGTTAGTTAGTTAGTTAGTTAGTTAGTTAGTTAGTTAGTATGCACTAACGTGTTTAGTTAGTTAGTCAGTCAGTTAGTTAGTTAGTTAGTTCGTTTGAAATGTAAGAAGGTTGTTAGTTAGTCAGTTAGTTAGATAGTTAGTTAGTTAGTTAGTTAGTTGGCGGGTATGTAGGAAAGTAGTTAGTTAGTTAGTTAGTTAGTTATTCAATAGGTATTTAAGAAGACAGTTAGTTAGTAAATTAGTTAGTTATTATGTTAGTTATGTAGTAATTAGTTAGTTAGTTATTTTGTCGGCTAGCTAGTAGTCAGTTAGTTAGTCAGTTATTTAGTTCGTTAGTTAGTTAGTTATCAAGTTAACTAGTTAGTTATTTAGTTACTAGTAGTTAGTTAGTTAGCTAGTTAGTTAGTTAGTTAGTTAGTGGGAAGGTAGTTAGTTAGTTCGTTAGTGGGTATATGTAGGAAAGTAGTTAGTTAATTAGTGGGAAGGTAGTTAATTAGTTAGTTAGTGGGTATGTAGGAAAGTAGTTAGTTTGTTAATATGTATGTAGGAAGATAGTTATTCGGTTATTTAGTTAGTTTGTTAATTTGTTAATTAGTTAACTTGTTAGTTATTTAGTTAGTTAGTTAGTTAGTTAGTTAATAGGTATGTATGAACGTAGTTAGTTAGTAAGTTAGTTAGTTTGTAAGTTAGTAGTTAGTTAGTTAGTTAGTTAGGTAGTTAGTTAATTAGTTAGTTATTTAGTTAGTTTGTTAGTTAGTTAACTAGTAGTTAGTTGGTTAATTAGTTAGTTAGTTAATTAGTAAGTTAGTAAGTTAGTTAGTTAGTGGGTATATGTACGAAGGTAGCTAGTTAGTTAGTTCATTTGTTAGTTAGTTAGTTAATTAGTGAGTTAGTTAGTTAGTTAATTAGTTAGTTATTTATTTATTTTGTTAGTTAGGTAAATATCTAGTAGGTATTTAGTTATTTAGTTAGTTATTTAGTTAGTGGGTATGTAGGAAGGTAGTTAGTTAGTTAGTTAGTTAGTTAGTTAGTTAGTTAATATGTATGTTGGAAGATATTTAGTTGGTTAATTGGTGAGTTAATTTAGTTAGTTATCTAGTAGTTAGTTAGTTAGTTATTTATTCAGTCAGCTAGTAGTTAGTTAGTTAGTTAGTTAGTTATTTAGTTAGTTAATTAGTTAGTTAGTTAGTTAGTTAGTTAGTTAGTTAGTTAGTGGGTATGTAGGAAGGCAGTTAGTTAGTCAGTTAGTTAGTTAGTTAGTTAGTTAGTTAATATGTATGTAGGAAGATATTTATTTAGGTAGTTTGTTAATTAGTTAATTTGTTAGTTAGTTAGTTATTTAGTTATTTAGTAAGTTAGTTAGTTTGTTAGTTAGTTAGTTAAAACGGTAGTTTGTTTGTTAGTTGATAGGTATGTATGAAGGTAGTTAGTTAGTGAGATAGTTAGGTAACTAGTTAGTTTGTTTGCTAGTAGTTTGTTTGTTTGTTAGTTAGTTAGTTAGTTAGGTAATTGGTTAGTTCTTTACTTAGTTAGTTTGCTAGTAGTTTGTTATTTAGTTTGTTAGTTAGTTAAATAATAGTTAGTTAGTCAATTTGTTAATTAATTAGTTAGTTAATTACTCAGTTGGTAAGTTAGTTAGTTAGTAGGTATGTACGAAGGTAGCTAGTTAGTTAGTCAGTTTGTTGGTTACCTAGTAGTTAGTTAGTTAGCTAGTTAGTTATTTAGTTAGTTAGATAGTTAGTTAGTTAGTTAGCGGGAAGGTAGTTAGTTAGTTAGTTAGTGGGTATGTAGCAAGGTAGTTAGTTAGTTAGTTAGTTAGTTAATTAGTTAGTTAATATGTATGTAGGAATATAGTTATTAAGTTAGTTAGTTAGTTTGTTTGTTAATTAGTCAAATAGTTAGTTAGTTAGTTATTTAGTTATTTATTTAGTTAGCTAGTTTGTTTGTATGTTAGTCAGATAGAAAGGTAGTTAGTTAGTTAGTTAATAGGTATGTATGAAGGTAGTTAGTAAGTAAGTTAGATAGTTAACTTGTTAGTTAGTTAGCTAGCAGTTTGTTTGTTAGTTTGTTAGTTAATTAGTTAGTTAGTTAGCTAGTTAGTTAGTTAATTAGTTAATCAAATAGTTTGTTAATTAGTTAGGTAGTAAGTTAGTTAGTGGGTATGTACGGAGGTAGCTAGTTAGTTAGTTAATTTGTTAGTTAGTTAGTTAATTAGAGAGTTAGTTTGTTAGTTAATTAGTTAGTTATTTAGTTAGTTAGTTAGTTAGTCAAATATTTAGTACTTATTTAGTTAGTTACTTCGTTAGTGGGTATGTAGGAAGGTAGTTAGTTAGTTAGTCAGTTAGTGGGAACGTAGTTAGTTAGTTAGTTAGTGGGTATGTAGGAAAGTAGTTAGTTAGTTAGTTAGTTAGTTAGTATGTAGGAAGATAGTTCTTCGGTTATTTAGTTAGTTTGTTTATTAGTTAATTTGTCAGTTAGATAGTTATTTAGTTAGTTAGTTAGTTAGTTAGTTAGTTAGTTAGTGAGTTAGTTAGTTAGTTAGAAAGGTAGTTAGTTAGTTAATAATTATGAATGCAGGTAGTTAGTTAGTAAGTTAGTTAGTTAGTTGGCTAGTAGTTTATTAGTTAGTCAGTTAGTTAATTAGTTAGGTATTTAGTTTGTTTAGTTAGTTAGTCAACTAGTAGTTAGTTAGTTAATTAGTTAATTAATTAGTTAGTTAATTAGTTAGTTAGAAAGTTAGTTAGTTAGTGGGTATGTAGGAAGGTAGCTATTTAGTTAGTTAATTTGTTAGTTAGTTTGTTAATTTGTTAGTTAGTTTGTTAGTTAATTAGTTAGTTATTTAGATAGATGTATTGTAGTTAGTTACTTAGTTGGTTAGTTATTAGTTAGGCGGTTATTTAGTTAGTGAGCTAGTAGTTAATAAGTTAGTTAGTTATTTAGTTAGTTAGTTAACTAGTCAGTTATTTAGTAAGTTAGTTAGTTAGTAAATACGTAGGAAGATAGTTAGTTAGTAGATTAGTTAGTTAATTAGTTAGTTATCTAGTACTTAGTTAGTTAGTTAGTTAGTTAGTTAGTTAGTTAGTTAGTTATCTAGTAGTTAGGTAATTAGTTGGTTAGTTAGTTAGTTAGTTATTTATCTAGTAGTTAGTTAATATGTATGTAAGAAGGTAGTTAGTTAGTTAGTTAGTTTGATAGTTACTTAATTTGTTAGTTAGTTAGTTATTAGTTTGTCGGTATGTAAGATGGTAGTTAGTTAGTTGGTTAGTTAGTCAATTAGATAGTTAGTTATTTAGTGAGTTAGTTATTTAGTTAGTTAGTTAATATATATGTTGGAAGACATTTAGTTAGTTTGTTAGTCAAATAGATACTAGTTCTTAGGTATGTAGGAAGACAATTAGTCAGTTAGTAAGTTAGTTAATTAGTTGGTTAGTTAGATACTACTTAATTAGTTAGTTAGTTAGTCAGTTAGTTAGTGAGTTTGTACGAAGGTAGTTAGTTAATTAGTTAGGTAGGTAGTTAGCTATTTATTTAGTTTATAGGTATGTATGAAGGTAGTTAGTTAGTTAGTTAGTTATTCAGTTCGTTATTTAGTAAGTTAGTTAGTTAGTTCTCTTGTAGTTAGTTAGTTAGCTAGTTAGTTATTTAGTTAGTTAGATAGTTAGTTAGTTAGTTAGTGGGAATGTAGTTAGTTAGTTAGTGGGTATGTAGGTAGGTAGTTAGTTAGTTAGTTAGTTAGTTAGTCAAATAGTTAGTTAATAGGTATGTAGGAAGATAGTTATTTAGTTAGTTAGTTAGTCTGTTAATTAGTTAATTAGTTAGTTAGTTAGTTAGTTATTTAGTTATTTAGTTAGTTAGTTAGTTTGTTTGTTAGTTAGTTAGTTAGAAAGGTAGTTAGTTAGTTAGTTAATTGGTATGACTAAACGTAGTTAGTTAGTAAGTTAGATAATTAACTAGTTAGTTAGTTAGCTAGTAGTTAGTTAGTTAGTTAGTTATTTTGTTTGTTCGTTAGTTAGTTATCTAGTAGTTAGTTAGTTAGTTAATTAGTTTGTTATCTAGTAGTTAGTTAGTTAGTTAGTTAGTTATTAATTCAGTTAGCCAGAAGTTAGTTAGTTAGTAAGTTAGTTTGTTAGTTAGTTAGTTAATTAGTTAGTTAGTTAGTTAGTTAGTTAGTTAGTCAATATGTATGTAAGAAGGTAGTTAGTTAGTTAGTTAGTTAGTTAATTAGCTAGTAGTTAGTTAGTTAGTTAGTTAGTTAGTTAGTATGCACTAACGTGTTTAGTTAGTTAGTTAGTTTGTTAGTTAGTTCGTATGAAATGTAAGAAGGTTGTTAGTTAGTTAGTTAGTTAGATAGTTAGTTAGTTAGTTAGTTAGTTAGCTGGCGGGTATGAAGGAAGGTAGTTAGTTAGTTAGTTAGTTAATAGGTATTTAAGAAGATAGTTAGTTAGTAAATTAGTTCGTTATTATGTTAGTTATTTAGTAATTAGTTAGTTAGTTATTTTGTCGGCTAGCTAGTAGTCAGTTAGTTAGTTAGTTATTTAGTTCGTTAGTTAGTTAGTTATCAAGTAGTTAGTTAGTTAGTTATTTAGTTAGTTAACTAATTAGTTTTTTAGTTACTAGTAGTTAGTTAGTTAGCTAGTTAGTTAGTTAGTTAGTTAGTGGGAAGGTAGTTAGTTAGTTAGTTAGTGGGTATATGTAGGAAAGTAGTTAGTTAGTTAGTGGGAAGGTAGTTAGTTAGTTAGTTAGTGGGTATGTAGGAAAGTAGTTAGTTGGTTAGTTAGTTAGTTAATATGTATGTAGGAAGATAGTTATTCGGTTATTTAGTTAGTTTGTTCATTAGTTAACTTGTTAGTTAGTTAGTTATTTAGTTAGTTAGTTAGTTAGTTAGTTAGTTAGTTAGGTACTTAGTTAGTTAGTTAATAGGTATGTATGATGGTAGTTAGTAAGTAAGTTAGTTAGTTTGTTAGCTAGTAGTTAGTCAGTCAGTTAGTTAGTTAGTTAGTTAATTAGTTAGTTATTTAGTTAGTTTGTAAGTTAGTTAACTAGTAGTTAGTTGGTTAATTAATTAGTTATTTAATTAGTAAGTTAGTAAGTTAATTAGTTAGTGGGTATGTACGAAGGTAGCTAGTTAGTTAGTTAATTTGTTTGTTAGTTAGTTAATTAGTGAGTTAGTTTGTTAGTTAATTAGTTAGTTATTTATTTATATTGTTAGTTAGATAAATATCTAGTAGTTATTTAGTTATTTAGTTAGTTACTTAGTTAGTGGGTATGTAGGAAGGTAGTTAGTTAGTTAGTTAGTTAATATGTATGTTGGAAGATATTTAGTAAGTTAATTGGTGAGTTAATTTAGTTAGTTATCTAGTAGTTAGTTAGTCAGTTATTTATTCAGTTAGCTAGTAGTTAGTTAGTTAGTTAGTTAGTTAGTTAATTAGTTAGTTAGTTAGTTAGTTAGTGGGTATGTAGGAAGGCAGTTAGTTAGTTAGTTAGTTAGTTAGTTAGTTAATATGTATGTAGGAAGATATTTATTTAGTTAGTTTGTTAATTAGTTCATTTGTTAGTTAGTTAGTTATTTAGTCATTTAGTTAGTTAGTTAGTTAGTTAGTTAGTTAGTTAGTTAAAACGGTAGTTTGTTTGTTAGTTGATAGGTATGTATGAAGGTAGTTAGTTAGTAAGTCAGTTAGTTAATTAGTTAGTTAGTAAGTTAGTTAGTTAGTGGGTAATGTAGGAAGGTAGCTAGTTAGTTAGTCAATTTGTTAGTTAGTTTGTTAATTTGTTAGTTAGTTAGTTAGTTATTTAGATAGATGTCTTGTAGTTAGTTACTTAGTTGGTTAGTTATTAGTTAGTCGGTTATCTAGTTAGTGAGCTAGTAGTTAGTTAGTTAGTTAGTTAAATGGTATTTAAGAAGATAGTTAGTTAGTAAATTAGTTAGTTATTATGTTAGTTATCTAGTAATTAGTTAGTTAGTTATTTTGTCAGCTAGCTAGTAGTCAGTTGGTTAGTTAGTTATTTAGTTTGTTTGTTAGTTAGTTATCTAGTAGTTAGTTAGTTAGTTATTTAGTTAGTTAACTAGTTAGTTATTTAGTTACTAGTAGTTAGTTAGTTAGCTAGTTAGTTAGTTAGTTAGTGGGAAGGTAGTTAGTTAGTTAGTTAGTGGGTATGTAGGAAAGTAGTTAGTTAGTTAGTCAGTTAGTTAATAGGTATGTAGGAAGATAGTTATTCGGTTATTTAGTTAGTTTGTTAATTAGTTAACTTGTTAGTTAGTTATATATTTAGTTATTTAGTTAGTTCGTTAGTTAGTTAGTTAGTTAGCAAGGTACTTAGTTAGTTAGTTTATAGGTATGTATGAAGGTAGTTAGTTAGTAAGATAGTTAGTTTGTTGGCTAGTAGTTAGTTTGTTAGGTAGTTAGGTAATTAGTTAGTTAGTTAGTTAGTTAGTTAACTAGTAGTTAGGGGGTTAATTAATTAGTTAGTTAATTAGTAAGTTAGTAAGTTAGTTAGTTAGTGGGTATGTACGATGGTAGCTAGTTAGTTAGTTAATTTGTTAGTTAATTAGTTAATTAGTTAGTTAGTTAATTAGTTAGTTTGTTAGTTAAATAGCTAGTAGTTATTTAGTTAGTTATTTATTTATTTAGTTATTTACTTAGTTATTGGGTATTTAGGATGGTAGTTAGTAAGTTAGTTGGTTAGTTAATTAGTTAGTTAATCTGTATGTAGGAAGATAGTAAGTTAATTAGTTAGTTATTTAGTTAGTTATCTAGTAGTTAGTTAGTTAGTTAGTTAGTTAGTTAGTTACTTATTTATTCAATTAGCTAGTAGTTAGTTAGTTAGTTAGTTCCTAAGTTAGTTAGTTAGTTAATTAGTTAGTTAATTAGTTAGTTAGTTAGTCAATATGTATGTAAGAAGGTAGTTAGTTAGTTAGTTAGTTAGTTAGTTAGTTAGTTAGTTAGTTAGTTAATTAGCTAGTAGTTAGTTAGTTAGTTAGTTAGTTAATTAGCTAGTAGTTAGTTAGTTAGTTAGTTAGTATGTAAGAAGGTTGTTAGTTAGTTAGTTAGTTAGTTAGATAGTTAGTTAGTTAGTCAGTTAGTTAGTTAATCAGTTACTTATTTAGTTAGTTACTTAGTTAGTTAGCAAGTAGTTAGTGAGTTAGATAGTTAATCAATATGTATATATCATGGTAGTTAGGTAGTTATTTAGATAGTTAGTTAATTAGTTAGTTAGTGAATTAGTTAGTTAGTCAGTTAGTTAGTTAGTTATCTAGTAGTTAGTTAGTTAGTCAGGTCATCAGTTAGTTATTTAGTTAGTTAATTACTTAGTTAGTCAGCTAGTAGTTAGCTGGTTAGGTATTTATTTGGTTAGATAGTTAGTTAGTTGGTTGGTATGTAGGAAGGTAGGTAGGTACTTAGTTAGTTTGTTATTTAATAGATATTTAAGAAGAGTGTTAGTTAGTAAATTAGTTAGTTATTATGTTAGTTATCTAGTAATTAGTTAGTTAGTTGCTTCGTCAGCTAGCTAGTAGTTAGTTAGTTAGTTAGTTAGTTATCTAGTATTTTGTAAGTTAGTTATTTAGTTAGTTAACTAGTTAGTTATTTAGTTAGTTTGTTTGTTAGTTATCTAGTAGTTAGTTAGTTAGCTAGTTAGTTATTTAGTAAGTTAGATAGTTAGTTAGTTAGTTAGTGGGAAGGTAGTTAGTTAGTTAGTTAGTTAGTGGGTATGTAGGAAGGCAGTTAGTTAGTTAGTTAGTTTGTTTGTTAGTTAATAGGTATGTAGGAAGATAGTTATTTAGTTATTTAGTTAGTTTGTTAATTAGTTCATTTGTTAGTTAGTTAGTTATTTAGTTAGTAAGTTAGTTAGTTAGTTAGTTAGTTAAAAAGGTAGTTTGTTTGTTAGTTGATAGGTATGTATGAAGGTAGTTAGTTAGTAAGTTAGTTAGTTAACTAGTTAGTCAGTTTGCTAGTAGTTTGTTAGTTAGTTAGTTAGTTAGTTAATTAGTTAGTTGTTTACTTAGTTAGTTTGTTAGTTAGTCAATTAGTTAATTAATTAGTTAGTTCATTAGTTAGTTAGTAGGTATGTACGAAGGTAGCTTGTTAGTTAGTCGGTTTGTTAGTTATCTAGTAGTTAGTTAGTTAGCTAGTTAGTTATTTAGTTAGTTAGACAGTTAGTTAGTTAGTTAGTGGGAAGGTAGTTAGTTAGTTAGTTAGTTGGTATGTAGCAAGATGGTTAGTTAGTTAGTTAGTTAGTTAGTTTATTGGTTAGTTAATATGTATGTAGGAAGATAGTTATTAAGTTAGCTAGTTAGTTAGTTTGTTAATTAGTTAATTAGTTAGTTAATTAGTTATTTAGTTATTTAGTTAGTTAGTTAGTCAGTTAGTTTGTTAGTTAGTTAGAAAGGTAGTTAGTTAGTGAGTTAATAGGTATGTATGAAAGTAGGTAGTTAGTAAGTTAGATAGTTAACTTGTTAGTTAGTTAGCTAGCAGTTTGTTAGTTCGTTTGTTTGTTAATTAGTTAGTTTTTTAGTTAGTTAGTTAGTTAATTAGTTAATTATTTAGTTTGTTAATTAGTTAGTTAGTAAGTTAGTTAGTTGGTATGTACGAAGGTAGCTGGTTAGTTAGTTAATTTGTTAGTTAGTTAGTTAATTAGTGAGTTAGTTTGTTAGTTAATAAGTTAGTTATTTATTTAGTTAGTTAGTTAGTTAAATATCTAGTAGTTACTTAGTTAGTTATTTATTTATTTTGTTAGTTACTTTGTTAGTGGGTATGTAGGAAGGTAGTTAGTAAGTTAGTTAGTTAGTTAGTCAGTCAATATGTATGTGGGAAGATATTTAGTTAGTTAATTGGTTAGTTAATTTAGTTAGTTATCAAGTAGTTAGTTAGTTAGTTATTTATTCAGTTAGCTAGTAGTTAGTTCATTAGTTAGTCACTTGTAAGTTAGTTAGTTAGTTCGTTAGTTAATTAGTTAGTTAGTTAGTTAGTTAGTTAGTTAGTCAATATGTATGTAAGAAGGTAGTTAGTTAGTTAGTTCGTTAGTTAGTTAGTTAATTGGCTAGTAGTTAGTTAGTTAGTCAGTTAGTTAGTTAGTATGTAAGAAGGTTGTTAGTTAGTTAGTTAGTTAGTTAGATAGTTAGTAAATTAGTTAGTTAGCTAGTTAATGACTTAGTTATTTTGTTAGTTTCTTAGTTAGTTTGCTAGTAGTTAGTTAGTTAGTGCGTTAGTTAGTTAATCGATATGTATGTATCAAGGTAGTCAGTTTGTTAGTCAGATAGTCAGTTAATTAGTTAGTTAGTTAATTAGTTAGTTAGTTAGTTATTCAGTTAGTTAGTTAGTTATCTGGTAGTCAGTTAGTTAGTTAGTTAGGTCATCAGTTAGCTATTTAGTTAGTTAGTTAGTTAGCTAGTAGTTAGCATGTTAGTTATTTATTTAGTTAGTTATTTAGTTAGTTAGTTGGCGGGTATGTAGGAAGGTAGTTAGTTAGTTAGTTAGTCAGTTAATAGTTATTCAAGAAGATAGTTAGTTAGTAAATTTGTTAGTTATTTATTTTGTCAGCTAGCTAGTTAGTTAGTTAGTTAGTTTGTTAGTTATTTTGTCAGCGAGCTAGTTAGTTAGTTAGTTAGTTAGTAAGTTAGTTAGTTAGTTAGTTAGTCAGTTAGCTAGTTAGTCAGTAAGTTATCTTGTAGTTAGTTAGTTAGTCATTTAGTTAGTTAGTTCGTTAGTTATCTAGTAGTTAGTCAGTTAGCTAGTTAGTTATTTAGTTAGTTAGATAGTTAGTTAGTTAGTTAGTGGGAAGGTAGTTAGTTAGTTAGTCAGTGGGTATGTAGGAAGGTAGTTTGTTAGTTAGTTAGTTAGTTAGTTAATTAGATAGTTAATAGGTATGTAGGAAGATAGTTAGTTAAGTAGTTAGTTAGTTTGTTAATTAGTTAATTAGTTAGTTATTTAGTTATTTAGTTAGTTAGTAAGTTAGTTAGAAAGGTAGTTAGTTAGTTAGTTAATAGGTATGCATGAAGGTAGTTAGTTGGTAAGTTAGATAGTTAACTAGTTAGTTAGTTAGCTATTAGTTTGTTAGTTACTTAGTTAGATAGTTAATTAGTAAGTTAGTTAGTTCGTTTGCTAACGAGTAGTTAGTTAGGTAATTAGTTAATTAATTAGTTAGTTAATTAGTTAGTTAATAAGTTAGTAAGTTAGTGGGTATGTACGAACGTAGCTAGTCAGTTAGTTAATTTGTAAGTTAGTTAGTTTATTTGTTTGTTAGTTAGTTAGTTAGTTAATTAGTTACTTATTTATTTAGTTAGTTAGTTAGTTAAAGAGTTAGTAGTTTTTTCGTTAGTTATTAATTTATTTAGTAAGTTACTTAGTTAGTGGGCATGTAGGAAGGTAGGTAGTTAGTTAGTTAGTTAGTTAATATGTATGTTGGAAGTTAATTAGTTAGTTAATTAGTTAGTTATCTAGTAGTTAGTTAGTTACTTAGTTAGTTAGTTAGTTAGTTAGTTAGTTAGTTAGTTAGTTATTCAGTTAGCTAGTAGTTAGTTAGTCAGTTAGTTAGTTAGTTAGTTAGTTAGTTTGTTAGTAAGTTAGTTAGTTAGTTAGTTAGTTAGTTAATTAGTTAGTTAGTTAGTAAGTTAGTTTGCTAGTAGTTATCTAGTTAGTTAGTTAGTTAATTAGTTAGTTATTTAGTTAGTTAGTTAGCAAGTAGTTAGATAGTTAATTAGTTAATTAATTAGTTAGTTAATTAGTTTGTTAGTAAGTTAGTTTGTTAGTGGGTATGTATGATGGTAGCAAGTTAGTTAGTTAATATGTTAGTTAGTTAGTTGATTAATTAGTTTGTTAGTTAGTTAATAGTTATTTAGTTAGTTAGTTAGTTAAATAGCTAGTAGTCATTTAGTTGGTCATTTATTTATTTAGTTAGTTACTTAGTTAGTGGGTATGTACGAAGGTAGTTAGTAAGTTAGTTAGTTACTTAGTTACTAGGTATGTAGGAAGATAGTTAGTTAGTTAATTAGTTAATTATTTAGTAAGTTATCTAGTAGTTAGTTAGTTAGTTTGTTAGTTAGTTACTTAGTTAGTTAGCTAGTTAGTTAGTTAGTTAGTTAGTTTGTTAGTGGGTATGTTGGAAGTTAGTCACTGGGTATGTAGGAAGGTAGTTATTTAGTTAGTTAGTTAGTTAATTAATTAGTTAGTTATTTAGATAGTTAGTTAGTTAGTTAGTAATTAGCTAGTCGTTAGTTAGTTAATTAGTTAATAAATTACTTAGTTAATTCGTTAGTTAGTAAGTTAATTAGTTAGTGGGTATGTACGAAGGTAGCTAGTTATTTAGTTAATTTGTTAGTTAGTTAGTTAATTAATTAATTAATTAGTTAGTTAATAGTTATTTATTTCGTTAGTTAGTTAGTTAAATAACTTGTAGTTATTTAGTTAGTTAGTTACTTAGTTAGTGGGTATGTACGAAGTTAGTTAGTTAGTTAGTTTGTTAGTTAGTTTGTTAGAAAGGTAGTTAGTTAGTTAGTTAATTGGTATGACTGAAGGGAGTTAGTTAGTAAGTTAGATAATTAACTAGTTAGTTAGTTAGCTAGTAGTTTGTTAGTTAGTTAGTTAGTTAGTTAGTTAATTAGTTAGTTATTTAGTTAGTTTAGTTAGTTAGTTAACTAGTAGTTAGTTAGTTAATTAGTTAATAAATTAGTTAGTTAATTAGTTAGTTAGTAAGTTAGTTAGTTATTGGGTATGTACGAAGGTAGCTAGTTAGTTAGTTAATTCGTTAATTCGTTAGTTAATTGGTTAGTTAGTTAGTTAGTTAATAGTTATTTATTTAATTGTTTAGTTAGTTATTTATTTATTTAGTTAGTTACTTAATTAGTGGGTATGTAGGAAGGTAGTTAGTAAGTTAGTTAGTTAGTTAGTTAATAGGTATGTAGGAAGATAGTTAGTTAGTTAATTAGTTAGTTATTTAGTTAGTTAGTTAGTTAGTTAGTTAGTTAGTTGGCTTGTAGTTTGTAAGTTAGTCAGTTAGTCAGTTAGTTAGTTAGTTAGTTAGTCAGTTAGTTAGTTAGTTAACAAATAGTTAGTTAGTTAGTTAGGTCATCAGTTAGTTATTTAGTTAGTTTGTTAGTTAGTTAGTTAGTTAGCTAGTAGTTAGGAAGTTAGTTATTTTTTTAGTTAGTTAGTTAGTTAGTTGGCGGGTATGTACGAAGGTAGCTAGTTAGTTAGTTAATTTGTCAGTTAGTTAGTTTATTTGTTAGTTAGTTAGTTAGTTAGTTATTTATTTAGTTAGTTAGTTAGTTAAAGAGTTAGTAGTTTTTTCGTCAGTTATTAATTTATTTATAAAGTTACTTAGTTAGTGGGCATGTAGGAAGGTAGGTAGGTAGTTTGTTAGTTAGTTAATATGTATGTAGGAAGATAATTAGTTAGTTAATTAGTTTGTTATATAGTAGTTAGGTAGTTAGTTAGTTAGTTAGTTAGTTATTCAGTTAGCTAGTAGTTAGTTAGTTAGTTAGTTAGTTAGTTAGTTAGTTAGTTAGTAAGTTAATTAGTTAGTTAGTTAGTAAGTTAGTCAGTTAGTTAGTCAATATGTATGTAAGAACGTAGTTAGTTAGTTAGTTAATAGGTATGTATGAAGGTAGTTAGTTAGTAAGTTAGATAGATAAATTGATAGTTAGTTAGCTAGTAGTTTGTTAGTTGGTTAGTTAGTTAGTTAATTAGTTAGTTAGTTAGTTAGTTAGTTAATATGTATGTAGGAAGATAGTTAGTTAGTTAATTAGTTAGTTATCTAGTAGTTAGTTAGTTAGTTAGTTAGTTATTTATTCAGTTAGCTAGAAGTTAGTTAGTTACTCAGTAAGTTAGTTAGTTAGTTAGTTAGTTAATTAGTTACTTATGTTGGTTAATTCTAACCTAGAGGGGGGTAAATTTGGCAATCTAACTTACACTTAGTTTAGATTTAAACCTAATTTACGGTGCGGAATAAATAATAATTTAGATGATAAAGATGATACCGTACAAACACTTTGACACAAGATGTTTGTTTACGAAGTTCGGTAGGTGGTTGCTTTGTAGCTTTAACTCACCCTTTACTCGCTTAATTGACCGACTCAATTATTTGCGAGTACCTACGTCTCCGGGAATGCCTTGTGCCTATTTTTGGCTTTCGATTGAATTCCAACTCAACTCGATTACAAGGATTTGCCTAGATCGATTTACACGCTTCTATCGATCTATAGCTTAGGCTCTTTACACTTTGTTGCACTAGCCTATTACACTTTTTCACTAATCGAGCTACAACGTGATCGGTCACGTGAGTGGGATACGATTAGTGGAGAATATCGAAAGTAGATCAATGATCTAAAGAGGTTTCTCAAGCTATCAATGGATATAGATAATCACAGCTTAGGGTTTCTCTCTTTTTAGGTTTGAATGTTTGAACAATGAAGAGTTGGGAGAGAGAGACCCATGAAGGATTCTATTTATACTCTCTATAGAAATCCTTCAGAAAACTTGTAGTGCGTTCGAACGCATTACAGTCCGTTCAGAACGCACTTGAAGTTTGCACTAGCCGTTTCAAAATAACGTGCAAGTACATCTTGGGTCCGTTCGAACGTACACTGTCCGTTCGTAACGGACTCAATTATACATAGCATTTTGCGTTCACAGGAACAAGAGTCCGTTCAACGCACTGAAAAGTGGGTGAACGGATTCCAGGTTGTTCGTTCGAACGCACGTGTGTGTTCGTTCGAACGCACACATTCCTGTGACATTTTCCGTTCACAGGAAGGATTGTCCGTTCAACGCACTCAGAAGGTGTTTGAACGGATTCTAATTATCCGTTCGAACGGACATGATTCTTCGTTCGAACGCACACATCCCTGTGACACGTTTGGTTCTAATCAAGCTTTTAAAGTTTTGATATTTAGCAAGTCCGTTCTGAACGGACTTTGAGTTCGTTCAGAACGCACTTCCCGCTTGACTGAACTCTTTGTTATTTTGAACATGATTTTACTTGAGTTCTACTAGGTTTGTACCTATGGTTTATTTGTGGCATATCCCACTCACGGAAGGCTTCAACATCTTGAGTCTTGATGTATTCCAATGGCCTTCCTTGTTTTCTTCTTTTCTTGTTTATCTTGAGACTTCATGTCTTGATTCTTGATGTAATCCAATGAAGTCCTCCTTCATCTTCGTATCGTACCTATGTTATCCTGCACTTTTCTGGATGTAAACATTAGTAATGACAGTGTTTTGAAATGATCAAACTATCAGGAAATTTGAACCAACAAACTCTCCCTTTTGATTAATTTCAAAACACTGTCGGTTTGGAGAGTTTCACATTTAGTTGAGAACTTTCCGTACGATCGTTTCTCCCCCATTTTGAAATAGATCAAAAGGGTCATGGAGACTTCATCAACGGAAGGCTCCCCCTAAATGCGAGCTCCCCCTCAAAGAATGAATTGATGAATGTATGAGTTCGTAAATATGATCAAATTCTTTTGTTTTGAATGATGACAATCTTTTCAAAATTTAGCAGATTTTTAAGAAAATATAACAGTTTTTGTGTGCGTTCCGAACGGAAAAAAAATGGTGCGTTCGAACGCACTCGCCTTTGGACCGATAGGTTATATAGAAATAAATAATAAAAACCAAAATATATGCAACAGTTTAAACTGACACTAAATCAAATCTACTCAGTTCAAGGCATGACACATGCCGATACAAACACACACACAACAATAAACAAGTCAAATTGTTCACAAACAAGAATCATGACATAACACACACAGCACATTTAAACTTTTAACATCTCCGGCGATCACATCTCATTGGGGCCGGTGTAAGGGTTCTGTTCGGGTTGGGCGCTCGGATCAGCTGCGAAGAAGGCGTCGGTATTGAATTGTCCCGAGTTGGAGTCCGACGGATGCTCGGTGGTCTGATGAGGAGAGGTACGCGGGACTCGGTCTTGGGGTGCCGTGTATGGCCCGAAGCGATTTCCAAGGTGAACATAGAGATCGGAAAATTGACGACCCACATTCTCGATCATCCTGGTCTCGGAAGCATGCTGGTCCTCACGAAATGCGTCTCGCATTATTCGTCCATGGTTTTCAACCCGCTCATCCATCTCCTCGAATAACGCCTTCATATAAGCAAACCTCCTTTCGTCGTGTTCTGAAGGGGCGTTCGAGCTTTCTGCCCGCTCCTTCTTCTTACGTTTTCTATCCGGGGCTTCACCGCTTAGGTCAGTATCGGCGGGGTCGGCGTTTTCCTGTTCCTCGGTTTGGGTGTCACCCTCCAGCCATCGAGTAGGATTGCGAGGAAGGTGGAACGCTGCCGCATCTTTAGTGGGACTGATAACCCAACCTTGTACGTTCGATGAGTACCGATATCCAAGTCGGTGAAGGTTTGCCTTAGATGCGAGATTTGTTGGCTGTTCCGATCGGAAATCCCAATCGTTCTCCGGGATTGAAACTCCTTGGAGTTCCAACATCCGGGCAATCAACGTTCCGTAAGGTAACGAGGCATTTCTTTGGCTCAGGACGCTTTCCATATGACTTAGTATGAGATAAGGCACATGGACGGGTAGTTCATCATTGTACCACATACGATACAAAAGCATAATATTTCTATTTTCCAAATTTGCCTTCAATTTTGCGACTGGAGTAAGAATATTGTTACCGATTTCCCAAACGAATTTCTCAGGAGCTGCCAAGTGCGATGCCGATTCTTGTGACTGGTATCGATTTGTAACCACCTTCTTCATTGGTTCGATAATGGCGGCTTCGAGTCTTCCCTTGCGTGCGTTGTAGATCTTCTCTCCATCATCCTTGAGACCTAGCAACTCGCACAGATTTTCAACCGAGATCTCAACTTGTTCCCCGAGGATATAGGAGGTTATCTTCTCTAGAGCATGGTTGAATACGGCGTTTGCATAGAACAATCGAGTGATGACTTCGTAGAACGGCTCTTTAAGACACGCAAGATTTGCGAATCCCCATCTTCTCTCTATTGCCTCAATCTTGTCGAAAAGATGAGGAATATTTGGAGGAAACTCGTAGTAGTAGCATTTCGCAATGGATCTCCTTGCCACCACGTCGTTGAAGAGAGTTCCGGCCTCCGGATTTCGAAAGAGATGTTCATTGTCTATATTTTTGAAATCGTAGTCTGCTATCAAGTTTTCTTGCCTCCTAGGCTTCTTAGCTGCCTTCTTCTGATGAGGTGGAGCTCTCGGCCTTGGTTTAGTGTTGGAGCTCTCCCCTTCCTTCTTCTTTCCCTTTGAACCCCCCCTAGCAAGCAAGATCTTAGCGGCATTCATGGTGATGATTCTTTATGGAGACAGAGAGTAAGGATTTTGGTGAGAGATAGAGTTGGAAAATAGGTTTTTAGAAAGAGAATGACAAAGAGATTGAGTTAAGATGAGATCGTGTCCCTTCAAATCTTTTCGTGAGGAGATCTAAACCATCGTGTCCATTGATTAGGGTCGGTTGCATGCTAATAGGCAGAAAATACGAAGAGTCCGTTCGAACGCACTTCTCAAGTGCGTTTGAACGCATTCATGTCTGAGAACAGGCGCTATTTTGGGTTTTTAAGTTGTATCTGGAAAGTTGTTAAGTCCGTTCTAACGGACTCCTATGTGAGTTCGAACGCACACACACTGAGAAGAGGCGCCAGAATATGAAACGGCGCGAGTGTAAGGGTTTGAAGTAGGTTCGCTGAATGAGGCATGTGCGTTCGAACGCATTAGTTTGTTCGTTCGAACGCACTGAACACTGTTGATACTGAGAGTCGGCGCCAAAGTATGATCAGGCGCCATAATCCTATAATTCATTTTTCCGTTCGGAACGCATTCAGTTGTACGTTCGAACGCACTTAATCCTGGTAAGAAAATTTGATGGCGCCATAATTTAACAGTGACTTTGGATCTTATAGTTCAGTTGTTCGTTCCGAACGCACATGTTTTTCGTTCGAACGGACTGGTTCCTGAGATGTGATCACTGGACTGAAATCGTGATTTATTTACAGAGACAAGTGTTCTAATGTATTCCTCTATTAACACATGTGATGTAGCTACATGAGACTCGACTAACTCGGCTAGAATTTAATTTAGCCTATTTCTTATACTCCCCGTACATATTTGGCTTAGGGTGTGGAATACTAAGGAGTATAGTGTTTCAAGTTAGGGCTTAAGCCCTAGGAGGTCCTATACCGAGAGACGTAGAGGGACCCATCGAGTGACGATCTTTACGCATCCATATTGAGTTTGACGTTAATTTTGGATTGCGAAGATCACAACCGTTTGAGATATGACCAATTTTGCAACAATAGTTACAGAATGCTACGGTGGAATTATTTGTGGATGTGGAACTTTTCACAAAATAATTAGAGAGATGATTTGGTTTACTTTTCTGAGAAGTTATCGATTTTGGCATATGATGAATGTTGTTGGATTGAAATTTGCTTGGTTTAAGTCGATTTTGTTGAAATTGTTTTTGTGTTTTTGTGTAATGTTTGGGAGACCCTTTTTGATATGAAGCGTCGGTGTAGTTGGTCACTTCGTAGAAATACCCATTTGGTCCCCTTTTGAATAAACAATCGGTTCTTCCCAAATTGTTATGTCTAGGTGGTGAATTTTGTGTGAAATGATTGTTCCTATAATTATGATTAACACGTTTAGCTTGTTCTGTTTTCACATTTTTACCTTTGTTGTAGTCACGATACATGAAAGCATTTCCGTGACTATTCATTTTATTGTTCTCCCATTTGGATTTTTGATTTTTAGATAAGGAAAAATCGGGTTCATTATCGTTATTTTTCTTGTATCCTAAACCGGATTTGTCATTGGGCTTTTGTCCCATTAATGACGATTTCAAGATATCATCCAATGAAGGAGGACTTAATGCACTGGTGGCACAAGCCTTCTTCAAAGACTCATTTTCAACTTTACAATTTTGAAGTTCGACTTTTAAATGAGACATCTCACCTTTAAGGGTTTGACACTCACATTTTGAAAACCATTTAAATTCTTTTAGTTGAGATTTATATGCCAAAATAGATAGTTCAAGAGAAGCTACCTTATCCTTGAGAGTTTGTGTTGAGCTCTCAAGTTTACTCTCTATTTGTTGAAAGTTTCCTTCATCTTTTAGAAACTCGTCACACAACTCGAGTTCTAATTTGAATGCAGGAGAAAACTCAGGATGATGTAATGATTCTACGTTAGTCATAGAGTTAATACGTACCTCATGACCTTGGTCATGTGTTGAGCTTGGAGTAGATGGTTCTTCGTCCATAAATGTGGGAGTGCGAGGTGTAGTGGTTAACCCTCGTTCAATTCGAAGAGATCTGATTGCCGCTTCCACTGCGCTCATTTGTGGAGAATCGATCCTTACCATAAGTGCAAGGTTTGCGGGGTGTCGGTTTGATGGACCATCCGATTCAGATGATGTGCTTGATCCATCCGTTTCTCCCCACCTGGAATTTACATGAGCTTTATATGCCTTTTTCTTTTTATGATCTTTACCTTTGTATTTGTAGCGATCATCTCGGCCCTTGTCCTCATATCTTCGTTCATATCGAGGTTCTCGTCTATCTCGATCCTTGTGATCGTCATCCTTTTTATTCCACCGAGAATTTTCAGGATGGAGCGTCCAACACGACTCCATCATATGTCCAAACTTCTTACACCAAAAGCAATGAGGTTTCAGTCCCTTTTGTTTTCGATTCTCATTAAATCGCTTTTCATCCCTTTGCCATTCTAGGAGTCGCAAAGTTAGGTCGTCCATCTCATTGTCCTCGTTGCTTGCATTCACGGCGGGCAAGGCTATGGCTTTAGATCGAGGAGTTGTCGTGAAGATTCCTTGTTCTTCATCGAGTTGCTTGAGTCGAATCTCGAAGTTCCGGAATTGACTTACCAATTCTTCGGGAGTGAGATCTTGTGATGCGACCGCCGTACCTAAAGCTACACGTAAAGATTCCCAACTCCGGGGCATGGCTTGAAGTAATCTAGCAATAATTCTATCATCGGTAAGAGGTGCATGTTGGGTGGCATATCGGGTTTTTAATACATTGATTTTTGCCCATATTTTATCAACGGACTCTCCCTCAATCATTCGGAGATTGTTGAATTCTTGTTCAAGTCCGATGATATTAGTTCTTCTCATTTGAGATGTACCCTCGTATCTCTCATTGAGCATACGCCACATTTCAAATGAGTTTTCACAATGATCAACTAGCGATCCGATAGAACTAATTACGTTGTTTAGTATTAAGTTTTGAGCGTAAGTGTCATTAGTTCTATCTTCCCTAGTTTGATCGGGGTAGGTTACATTTCCGTCCGTGTCAACCTCTTGGGCCAAGACAAAGCCTTGTAACACTACCTTGTCAAGTCCTTGGAGAGCGAATGCATTTAGCATGCATTTCTTCCAAGAACTCCAATTGATTCCATCTAATTCACGTGAGTTTGATATATTTGATTTGGGTACGGTGTTTATTGGATTTATCGATGAGTTTCGTACAATAGGATTAATTTCGGTCATTTGATCGTTAAGTACAAGTTATCCCTAATACTCAAAGAGATGGTTAGTACCTTGCTCTGATACCAATTGTTGGTTAATTCTAACCTAGAGGGGAGTAAATTTGGCAATCTAACTTACACTTAGTTTAGATTTAAACCTAATTTACGGTGCGGAATAAATAATAATTTAGATGATAAAGATGATACCGTACAAACACTTTGACACAAGATGTTTGTTTACGAAGTTCGGTAGGTGGTTGCTTTGTAGCTTTAACTCACCCTTTACTCGCTTAATTGACCGACTCAATTATTTGCGAGTACCTACGTCTCCGGGAATGCCTTGTGCCTCTTTTTGGCTTTCGATTGAATTCCAACTCAACTCGATTACAAGGATTTGCCTAGATCGATTTACACGCTTCTATCGATCTATAGCTTAGGCTCTTTACACTTTGTTGCACTAGCCTATTACACTTTTTCACTAATCGAGCTACAACGTGATCGGTCACGTGAGTGGGATACGATTAGTGGAGAATATCGAAAGTAGATCAATGATCTAAAGAGGTTTCTCAAGCTATCAATGGATATAGATAATCACAGCTTAGGGTTTCTCTCTTTTTAGGTTTGAATGTTTGAACAATGAAGAGTTGGGAGAGAGAGACCCATGAAGGATTCTATTTATACTCTCTATAGAAATCCTTCAGAAAACTTGTAGTGCGTTCGAACGCATTACAGTCCGTTCAGAACGCACTTGAAGTTTGCACTAGCCGTTTCAAAATAACGTGCAAGTACATCTTGGGTCCGTTCGAACGTACACTGTCCGTTCGTAACGGACTCAATTATACATAGCATTTTGCGTTCACAGGAACAAGAGTCCGTTCAACGCACTGAAAAGTGGGTGAACGGATTCCAGGTTGTTCGTTCGAACGCACGTGTGTGTTCGTTCGAACGCACACATTCCTGTGACATTTTCCGTTCACAGGAAGGATTGTCCGTTCAACGCACTCAGAAGGTGTTTGAACGGATTCTAATTATCCGTTCGAACGGACATGATTCTTCGTTCGAACGCACACATCCCTGTGACACGTTTGGTTCTAATCAAGCTTTTAAAGTTTTGATATTTAGCAAGTCCGTTCTGAACGGACTTTGAGTTCGTTCAGAACGCACTTCCCGCTTGACTGAACTCTTTGTTATTTTGAACATGATTTTACTTGAGTTCTACTAGGTTTGTACCTATGGTTTATTTGTGGCATATCCCACTCACGGAAGGCTTCAACATCTTGAGTCTTGATGTATTCCAATGGCCTTCCTTGTTTTCTTCTTTTCTTGTTTATCTTGAGACTTCATGTCTTGATTCTTGATGTAATCCAATGAAGTCCTCCTTCATCTTCGTATCGTACCTATGTTATCCTGCACTTTTCTGGATGTAAACATTAGTAATGACAGTGTTTTGAAATGATCAAACTATCAGGAAATTTGAACCAACAACTTACTTACTTAGTTAGTTAGTTAGTTAGTTAGTTAGTTAGTTAGTCAATATGTATGTAAGAAGGTAGTTAGTTAGTTAGTTAGTTAGTTAATTAGCTAGTAGTTAGTTAGTTAGTTAGTTAGTTAGTTAGTATGCACTAACGTGTTTAGTTAGTTAGTTGATTCTTGGTTAGTTCGTATAAAATGTAAAAAGGTTGTAAGTTATTTAGTTAGATAGATAGTTACTTAGTTAGTTAGTTAGTTGGCGGGTATGTAGGAAGGTAGTAAGTTAGTTAGTTAGCTAGTTAGTTAATAGGTATTTAAGAAGATAGTTAGTTAGTAAATTAGTTAGTTATTATGTTAGTTATCTAGTAATTAGTTAGTTAGTTATTTTGTCGGCTAGCTAGTAGTCAGTTAGTTAGTTAGTTATTTAGTTAGTTAGTTAGTTAGTTATCGAGTAGTTAGTTAGTTAGTTATTTAGTTAGTTAACTAGTTAGTTATTTGGTTACTAGTAGTTAGTTAATTAGCTAGTTAGTTTGTTAGTTAGTTAGTGGGAAGGTAGTTAGTTAGTTCGTTAGTGGGTATATGTAGGAAAGTAGTTATTTAGTTAGTGGGAAGGTAGTTAATTAGTTAGTTAGTGGGTATGTAGGAAAGTAGTTAGTCAGTTAGTTAGTTAGTTACTATGTATGTAGGAAGATAGTTATTCGGTTATTTAGTTAGTTTGTTAATTAGTTAACTTGTTAGTTAGTTAGTTATTTAGTTATTTAGTTTGTTAGTTAGTTAGTTAGTTAGTTAATATGTATGTATGAAGGTAGTTAGTTAGTAAGTTAGTTAGTTTGTTAGCTAGTAGTTAGTTAGTTAGTTAGTTAGGTAGTTATTTAATTAGTTAGTTATTTAGTTAGTTTGTTAGTTAGTTAACTAGTAGTTAGTTGGTTAATTAATTAGTAAGTTAATTAGTAAGTTAGTACGTTGGTAGCTAGTTAGTTAGTTAATTTGTTAGTTAATTAGTTAATTAGTTAGTTAACTAGTTAGTTTGTTAGTTAAATAGCTAGTAGTTATTTAGTTAGTTATTTCTTTATTTAGTTAGTTACTTAGTTATTGGGTATTTAGGATGGTAGTTAGTAAGTTAGTTAGTTAGCTAATTAGTTAGTTAATATGTATGTAGGAAGATAGTTAGTTAATTAGTTAGTTATTTAGTTAGTTATCTAGTAGTTAGTTAGTTAGTTAGTTAGTTAGTTAGTTAGTAAGTTATTTATTCAATTAGCTAGTAGTTAGTTAGTTAGTTAGTTCCTAAGTTAGTTAGTTAGTTAATTAGTTAGTTAATTAGTTAGTTAGTTAGTCAATATGTATGTAAGAAGTTAGTTAGTTAGTTAGTTAGTTAGTTAGTTAATTAGCTAGTAGTTAGTTAGTTAGTTAGTTAGTATGTAAGAAGGTTGTTAGTTAGTTAGTTAGTTAGATAGTTAGTTAGTTAGTTAGTTAGTTAGTTAATCAGTTACTTATTTAGTTAGTTACTTAGTTACTTAGCTAGTAGTTAGTGAGTTAGATAGTTAATCAATATGTATGTATCATGGTAGTTAGTTAGTTATTTAGATAGTTAGTTAATTAGTTAGTTAGTGAATTAGTTAGTTAGATAGTTAGTTAGTTAGTTAGTTATCTAGTAGTTAGTTAGTTAGTCAGGTCATCAGTTTGTTATTTAGTTAGTTAATTACTTAGTTAGTCAGCTAGTAGTTAGCTGGTTAGGTATTTATTTGGTTAGATAGTTACTTAGTTGGTTGGTATGTAGGAAGGTAGGTGGGTACTTAGTTAGTTTGTTATTTAATAGATATTTAAGAAGAGTGTTAGTTAGTAAATTAGTTAGTTATAATGTTTGTTATCTAGTAATTAGTTAGTTAGTTGTTTCGTCGGCTAGCTAGTAGTTAGTTAGTTAGTTAGTTCTTTAGTTAGTTAGTTAGTTAGTTATCTAGTATTTTGTAAGTTAGTTATTTAGTTAGTTAACTAGTTAGTTATTTAGTTAGTTAGTTTGTTAGTTATCTAGTAGTTAGTTAGTTAGCTAGTTAGTTATTTAGTAAGTTAGATAGTTAGTTAGTTAGTTAGTGGGAAGGTAGTTAGTTAGTTAGTTAGTGGGTATGTAGGAGGGCAGTTAGTTAGTTAGTCAGTTTGTTTGTTAGTTAATAGGTATGTAGGAAGATAGTTATTTAGTTATTTAGTTAGTTTGTTAATTAGTTCATTTGTTAGTTAGTTAGTTATTTAGTTAGTAAGTTAGTTAGTTAGTTAGTTAGTTAAAAAGGTAGTTTGTTTGTTAGTTGATAGGTATGTATGAAGGTAGTTACTTAGTAAGTTAGTTAGTTAACTGGTTAGTTAGTTTGCTAGTAGTTTGTTAGTTAGTTAGTTAGTTAGTTAGTTAATTAGTTAGTTGTTTACTTAGTTAGTTTGTTAGTTAGTCAATTAGTTAATTAATTAGTTAGTTAATTAGTTAGTTAGCAAGTTAGTTAGTTAGTAGGTATGTACGAAGGTAGCTTGTTAGTTAGTCGGTTTGTTAGTTATCTAGTAGTTAGTTTGTTAGCTAGTTAGTTATTTAGTTAGTTAGACAGTTAGTTAGTTAGTTAGTGGGAAGGTAGTTAGTTAGTTAGTTAGTTGGTATGTAGCAAGATAGTTAGTTAGTTAGTTAGTTAGTTTATTAGTTAGTTAATATGTATGTAGGAAGATAGTTATTAAGTTAGTTAGTTACTTAGTTTGTTAATTAGTTAATTAGTTAGTTAGTTAGTTATTTAGTTATTTAGTTAGTTAGTTAGTCAGTTAGTTTGTTAGTTAGTTAGAAAGGTAGTTAGTTAGTGAGTTAATAGGTATGTATGAAGGTAGGTAGTTAGTAAGTTAGATAGTTAACTTGTTAGTTAGTTAGCTAGCAGTTTGTTAGTTAGTTAGTTAGTTAATTAGTTAGTTATTTAGTTAGTTAGTTAGTTAATTAGTTAATTATTTAGTTTGTTAATTAGTTAGTTAGTAAGTTAGTTAGTGGGTATGTACGAAGGTCGCTGGTTAGTTAGTTAATTTGTTAGTTAGTTAGCTAATTCGTGAGTTAGTTTGTTAGTTAATAAGTTAGTTATTTATTTAGTTAGTTAGTTAGTTAAATATCTAGTAGTTATTTAGTTAGTTATTTATTTATTGAGTTAGTTACTTTGTTAGTGGGTATGTTGGAAGGTAATTAGTAAGTTAGTTGGTTAGTTAGTCAGTCAATATGTATGTGGGAAGATATTTAGTTAGTTAATTGGTTAGTTAATTTAGTTAGTTATCAAGTAGTTAGTTAGTTAGTTATTTATTCAGTTAGCTAGTAGATAGTTCATTAGTTAGTTAGTTGTAAGTTAGTTAGTTAGTTCGTTAGTTAATTAGTTAGTTACTTAGTTAGTTAGTCAATATGTATGTAAGAAGGTAGTTAGTTAGTTAGTTAGTTAGTTAGTTAGTTAATTTGCTAGTAGTTAGTTAGTTAGTTAGTTAGTTAGTTAGTATGTAAGAAGGTTGTTAGTTAGTTAGTTAGTTAGTTATTTAATATGTATGTAGGAAGATAGTTAGTTAGTTAATTAGTTAGTTATTTAATATGTATGTAGGAAGATAGTTAGTTAGTTAATTAGTTAGTTATCTAGTAGTTAGTTAGTTAGTTAGTTAGTTATTTATTCAGTTAGCTAGAAGTTAGTTAGTTAGTTAGTTAGTTAGTAAGTTAGTTTGTTAGTTAGTTAGTTAATTAGATAGTTAGTTAGTTAGTTAGTTAGTTAGTTATATAGTTAGTCAATCTGTATGTAAGAAGGTAGTTAGTTAGTTAGTTAGTTAGTTAATCTGCTAGTAGTTAGTTAGTTAGTTAGTTAGTTAGTTAGTTAGTTAGTATGCACTAACGTGTTTAGTTAGTTAGTTGATCGTTGGTTAGTTCGTATGAAATGTAAGAAGGTTGTTAGTTAGTTAGTTAGATAGATAGTTAGTTAGTTAGTTAGTTAGTTGGCGGGTATGTAGGAAGGTAGTAAGTTAGTTAGTTAGTTAGTTAGTTAATAGGTATTTAAGAAGATAGTTAGTTAGTAAATTAGTTAGTTATTATGTTAGCTATCTAGTAATTAGTTAGTTAGTTATTTTGTCAGCTAGCTAGTAGTTAGTTAGTTAGTTAGTTATTTAGTTAGTTAGTTAGTTAGTTATCGAGTAGTTAGTTAGTTAGTTATTTAGTTAGTTAACTAGTTAGTTATTTGTTTACTAGTAGTTAGTTAGTTAGCTAGTTAGTTAGTTAGTTAGTGGGAAGGTAGTTTGTTAGTTAGTTAACTAGTTAGTTTGTTTGCTAGTAGTTTGTTTGTTTGTTAGTTAGTTAGTTAGTTAGTTAGTTAGTTAGTTAGTTAGTTATTTACTTAGTTAGTTTGCTAGTATTTTGTTATTTAGTTTGTTAGTTAGTTAAATAATAGTTAGTTAGTCAATTAGTTAATTAATTAGTTAGTTAATTACTCAGTTAGTAAGTTAGTTAGTTAGAAGGTATGTACGAAGGTAGCTAGTTAGTTAGTCAGTGTGTTAGTTATCTAGTAGTTAGTCAGTTAGCTAGTTAGTTATTTACTTAGTTAGACAGTTAGTTAGTTAGTTAGCGGGAAGGTAGTTAGTTAGTTAGTTAGTGGGCATGTAGCAAGGTAGTTAGTTAATTAGTTAGTTAATTAGTTAGTTAATATGTATGTAGGAATATAGTTATTAAGTTAGTTAGTTAGTTAGTTAGTTAGTTAATTAGTTAATTAGTTAGTTAGTTAGTTATTTAGTTATTTATTTAGTTAGTTAGTTAGTTTGTTTGTTAGTTAGATAAAAAGGTAGTTAGTTAGTTAGTTAATAGGTATGTATGAAGGTAGTTAGTAAGTAGTAAGTTAGATAGTTAACTTGTTAGTTTGTTAGTTAGTTAGTTAGTTAGCTAGTTAGTTAATTAATTAGTTAATTAATTAGTTTGTTAATTAGTTACGTAGTAAGTTAGTTAGTGGGTATGTACGAAGGTAGCTAGGTAGTTAGTTAATTTGTTAGTTAGTTAGTTAATTAGTGACTTAGTTTGTTAGTTAATTAGTTAGTTATTTATTTATTTAGTTAGTTAGTTAGTTGAATATCTAGTAGTTATTTAGTTAGTTAGTTAGTTAGTGGGTATGTAGGAAGGTAGTTAGTTAGTTAGTTAGTTAGTTAGTTAGTTAGTTAATATGTCTGTAGGAGGATATTTAGTTAGTTAATTGGTTAGTTAATTTTGTTAGTTATCTAAGTAGTTGGTTAGTTAGTTAGTTATTCAGTTAGCTAGTAGTTAGTTAGTTAGTTAGTTAGTTCGTTAGTTAATTAGTTAGTTAGTTAGTTAGTTAGTCAATATGTATGTAAGAAGGTAGCTGGTTAGTAAGTTAGTTAGTTAGTTAGTTAATTTGCTAGTAGTTAGTTAGTTAGTTAGTTAGTTAGTTAGTTTGTAAGAAGGTTGTTTGTTATATTTAATTATTGGATGGAGGTTATATCAGTAATTACATACAACAAAATTCTGAATAGGAAATAATTACAAGAAAAGTGAGGGACTAAAGTGAAAAATAAAATGAAACCCCAAACTCTTATTGGCTGTAGGAGAGGTGGCCTTGTCCCTTTCTTATATTAAGGGGTTATCTTCCTTGCTTGAGAGAGAGAACAACAAATAATACCCCAAATTCGTGGCTAAAGAGAAGTGAAAGAAGAAGAAGAGGAAAGAAGAGGAGATTGGGGAAGAGGAAGGGAAAAAGTGATTCAAGCGAAGCAACGAAGAAAGCGAGCTCATTTTCGAGGTCATCTTCATCAAGGCAGCTAGAGATAAGTGGTGGGGGAGTTGTGTAGACCAAAGGAGCAAGGGGTGTGAAGAACGGCAGCGCCGTAGGATTGTAGTTTGTGCATCGGGCAGGAGGAATGGTGCAATGGCGATGGAAGAGAAGAAACAAGCACAAGCAGTCAGGATTTGTCGTTAGGGTTTGTAGTTAGGGTTTGAGTACGGCATCACCATGACACGACGGCACGAGCATCGGAGCAGCGGGTCACACCGTGGCAGCGTCGTGGGGGTGTGTATCGGGGGCAGGAGCGGGAAAACGACACCGAGGCACAACCGCTGGTGCATCGGGGCAGCGGGCAACGGCAGCGACAGCGGCAGCAGCAAGGGTGTGAGGTGATGACGAGACGACGACATCACGGGGACTATGGCAATCGCATCGGATGAGGAAAACGGCAGTTCCGCATGTGTATCGGGGTCTGAAAATGGTATCGTGACAGGATCATAGCGGCTTGAGTATGGGGGCTGGTGTTGAGCAGGATGGGGCCATGGCAGGGCTGGTGTTGGACAGCATTGGGGCCATGTCAACATGAGGTTGAGAATTGGAGTCGGGCATCACCATGATGCAGCGGCGCATGTGTCGGGGCAGGAGCATGATGGCAGGGGCACAAGCGCTATCGAGTCATGAAATCGGTGTCGCGGCAGGATCATGGTAGCATCATGGAGGGACTGTGGCAAGTATTTCTATGAAGGAGAATATGACGCAGGGATGGTAAATGTTGCGGCGTGTAGAGGTATATCTCGGACTTGTTATTTAGTAATTATTATACCTCATAATATTGCCATGTGTATCGACCTAAATTTGGATTAAGCTTGATTTGTTGGGTCGAGTGTTGAGAATTGGATTGTCGTGGAAGATGTCTGATCGTGATGGTTCGGCCGTTTGAATAGTGGCGGTCGGGCTATTTATTGATCATAAATAGTGGAATTAGGGTTTCGGTTTGCGGAAGCACGGAAGAGGGATAATTGAGGTGTTTATTCTTAACGGGTTGGGTTCGTTATTGGTTTATGTTTGAGATCCAATAACCCGGTATTGTTGTGTTGTGTTGTGTTAAATCTAAATTTCAGGGAAGATTTGTAGATTGTCGACAATGTCGGTTTGAGTCACCGGTAAATAATTAGGAGAAGGCTCGATTGCTCGATAATGTCCAATTAATTAATGGTTGGATTAATGAGAAAACGAGCCAAGATTAAACACATGGCTGAGATTTCTATGAGTTGTTTGTCGTAGTAGTTTATTTCGGTAGTTTGTCGTTGTTGTTTGTCGTAGTAGTTGAGGTTTCTTCTGGTAGTTTGAGGCTAGTTGAGTTGTCTCGTGTATCGTTAGGATTTCATCTCGAGGTCAGTAGAAGCTTTGATGTGTCGGATAAGTAGAGATGTCGTAGTCTGATCGGTTCTTTGATGGGTGTATCGGACCAGATTGTGTGTGTTACGTCTTCGTAATTTGGTCATAACTTCTCCATTCGGTCTCCGTTTCGTGAGTTCTTGGTTCCGTTGGAAAGCTTATTCCGAGGTGGTTCGAATGGCAGTAATTATGAGTACTGCATCTGAAGTCTTATTTATTTATTCATCATTTTATCTGTAGAATATATGTAGTTCTTTGTAGGATGTAGGATTGTTGTTGATGTAGCTCAACTCGATGTGAGGATGAGCGGTGGATAAGGGAACACATGTTTGGACATTAATGTAGTGTCTGGCCAGAGGTGTGCATCTTCGGGTCGCTCCCGAACTTGCGAACTGTTAGACGTAGCAGTACGGTCTCCTCGTGTAGTTGTAGTAAATGTAGTGCCGAGGGGGCGTGGTTTCAGTCGTGGCGTGGTTGAAACCACCACTCTTGGGATAGAGTGCAGCGGACTTTTACCCCATTGTAGATCCGGGGTACTAGTCTATGTGTAGGGTCCCTTGTGGAAGCCAACCTTATCGAAGTGGTTTGCTACACTATGAATTCTGTAGTGGTTGTTGTCGTATTTGCAGAATTCCTAAATCGTTGTAGTTGGTCATCATGGTAGTTCTCGTAGTAGGTTGTCGTGGTAGTCGTCGTCGAGTAAATAATAATTAAATATTATTTTACTTATCTAACTCTCAGCCAACATTTCCAGGTAGCACTTGAAGTGGTAGTGGCATTTGTGTAGATTACGAGCGTAGCGGAGTGTGCGATCACCAGTTATCATTTTTATTTGTTGTGTTTTGTTTGTACCCACCATATGTATATTGGTATTTGTAGATTATATTTTATGCCAACTGGTTTTCGTATTGTGTGTTTATGACTCTGCTAATGCTCATATAATTAAGGTAAGTACGTTGTGCACGATTATTTTATTTTCGGGTCGTGACATTGTTAGTTAGTTAGTTAGTTAGATAGTTAGTTACTTAATTAGTAAGTTAGTTAGTTAGTTAATGAGTTAGTTGTTTAGTTAGTTACTTAGTTAGTTAGCTAGTAGTTAGTTAGGGAGTTAGTTAGTTAATCAATATGTATGAATCAAGGTAGTTAGTTTGTTAGTTAGATAGTTAGTTAATTAGTTAGTTAGTTAATTAGTTAGTTACTTAGTAATTCAATTAGTTAGTTAGTTATCTAGTTGTTAGTTAGTTAGTTAGTTCATCAGTTAGCTATTTGGTTAGTTAGTTAGTCAGTTAGTTAGCTAGTAGTTAGCATGTTAGTTATTTATTTAGTTAGTTAGTTAGTTAGTTAGTTAGTTGGCGGGTATGTAGGAAGGTAGTTTGTTAGTTAGTCAGTTAGTTAATAGGTATTTAAGAAGACAGTTAGTTAGTAAATTAGTTAGTTATTATGTTAGTTATCTAATAATTAGTTAGTTAGTTATTTTGTCGGCTCGTTAGTTAGTTAGTTAGTTAGTTAGTTAGTTAGTTAGTAAGTTATCTAGTAGTTAGTTAGTAATTTAGTTAGTTAACTAATTAGTTATTTAGTTAGATAGTTAGTTAGTTATCTAGTAGTTAGTTAGCCAGCTAGTTAGTTATTTAGTTAGTTAGATAGTTAGTTAGTTAGTTAGTGGGAAGGTAGTTAGTTAGTTAGTTAGTGGGTATGTAGGAAGGTAGTTTGTTTGTTAGTTAGTTAGTTAGTTAGTTAGTTAGTTAATTAGACAGTTAATAGGTATGTAGGAAGATAGTTAGTTAGTTAGTAAGTTAGTTTGTTAATTAGTTGATTAGTTAGTTAGTTAGTTATTTAGTTATTTATTTAGTTAGTTAGTTAGTTAGAAAGGTAGTTAGTTAGTTAGTTAATAGGTATGTATGAAGGTAGTTAGTTAGTAAGTTAGATAGGTAACTAGTTAGTCAGTTAGCTAGTAGTTTGTTAGTTGGTTAGTTAATTAGTTAGTTATTTAGTTAGTTAGTTAGTTAGTTAGTTTGCTAACTAGTAGTTAGTTAGTTAATTAGTTAATTAATTAGTTAGTTAATTAGTTAGTTTGTAAGTTAGTAAGTTAGTGGGTATGTACGAAGGTAGCTACCTAGTTAGTTAATTTGTCAGTTAGTTAGTTAATTTGTTAGTAAGTTAGTTCGTTGATTAGTTAGTTATTTATTTAGTTAGTTAGTTAGTTAAAGAGTTAGTAGTTATTTCGTTAGTTATTAATTTATTTAGTAAGTCACTTAGTTAGTGGGTATGTAGGAAGGTAGGTAGGTTGTTAGTTAGTTAGTTAGTTAGTTAGTTAATATGTATGTAGGAAGATAGTTAGTTAGTTAGTTAGTTATTTATTCAATTAGCTAGTAGTTAGATAGTTAGTTAGTTAGTTAGTTAGTTAGTTCGTTAGTTAGTTAGTAAGTTAGTTTGTTAGTTAGTTAGTTAGTTAATTATTTAGTTAGTTAGTTAGTTAGTTAATTAGTTAGTCAATATGTATGTAAGACGGTAGTTAGTTAGTTAGTTTGTTAGTTAGTTAATTAGCTAGTAGTTAGTAAGTTAGTTAGTTAGTTATTATGCACTAACGTGTTTAGTTAGTTAGTTAGTTAGTAAGTTAGTTAGTTAGTTAGTGTGCAATGAAAGAAGGTTGTTAGTTAGTTACTTAGTTAGATAGTTAGTTAATTAGTTAGTTAGTTAGATAATCAGTTAGTTATTTAGTTAGTTACTTAGTTAGTTAGCTAGTAGTTAGTTAGTTAGTGATTTAGTTAGTTAATCAATATATATGTATCAAGGTAGTTAGTTAGTTAGTTAGATAGTTAGTTAATTAGTTAGTTAGTTAGTTAATTAGTTAGTTAGTTAGTTAGTCAGTTAGTTAGTTAGTTATCTAGTAGTTAGTTAGTTAGTTAGGTCAGCAGTTAGTTATTTATTTATTTAGTTAGTTAGTTAGTTAGTTAGTTAGTTAGCTAGTAGTTAGCAGGATAGTTATTTATTTAGTTAGTTAGTTAGTTTGTTAGTTGGCGGGTATGTAGAAAGGTAGCTAGTTAGTTTGTTAGTTACTCAATAGGTATTTTAGAAGATAGTTAGTTAGTAAATTAGTTAGTTATTATGTTAGTTATCTAGTAATTAGTTAGTTAGTAATTTTGTAAGCTAGCTAGTAGTCAGTTAGTTAGTTAGTTAGTTAGTTAGTTAGTTAGTTATCTAGTAGTTTGTTAGTAATTTATTTAGTTAGTTAACTAGTTAGTTATTTAGTTACTAGTTGTTAGTTAGTTGGCTAGTTAGTTATATAGTTAGTTATATAGTTAGTTAGTCAGTTAGTGGGAAGGTAGTTAGTTAGTTAGTTAGTGGGTATATAGGAAAGTAGTTAGTTAGTTAGTTAGTTAGTTAGTTAGTATGTAGGAAGATAGTTCTTCGGCTATTTAGTTAGTTTGTTTATTAGTTAATTTGTCAGTTAGTTAGTTATTTAGTTAGTTAGTTAGTTAGTTAGTTAGTTAGTGAGTTAGTTAGTTAGAAAAGTAGTTAGTTAGTTAATAATTATGAATGCAGGTAGTTAGTTAGTAAGTTAGTTAGTTAGTTGGCTAGTAGTTTATTAGTTAGTCAGTTAGTTAATTAGTTAGTTATTTAGTTTGTTTAGTTAGTTAGTCAACTAGTAGTTAGTTAGTTAATTAGTTAATTTATTAGTTAGTTAATTAGTTAGTTAGTAAGTTAGTTAGTTAGTGGGTATGTAGGAAGGTAGCTATTTAGTTAGTTAATTTTTTAGTTAGTTTGTTAATTTGTTAGTTAGTTAGTTAGTTAATTAGTTAGTTATTTAGATAGATGTCTCGTAGTTAGTTACTTAGTTGGTTAGTTATTAGTTAGTCGGTTATTTAGTTAGCGAGCTAGTAGTTAATAAGTTAGTTAGTTATTTAGTTAGTTAGTTAACAAGTCAGTTATTTAGTAAGTTAGTTAGTTAGTAAGTACGTAGGAAGATAGTTAGTTAGTAGATTAGTTAGTTAATTAGTTAGTTATCTAGTACTTAGTTAGTTAGTTAGTTAGTTAGTTAGTTAGTTAGTTAGTTAGTTAGTTAGTTAGTTATCTAGTAGTTTGGTAATTAGTTGGTTAGTTAGTTAGTTAGTTATTTATCTAGTAGTTAGTTAATATGTATGTAAGACGGTAGTTTGTTAGTTAGTTAGTTTGATAGTTACTTAATTAGTTAGTTAGTTAGTTATTACTTTGTCGGTATGTAAGTTGGTAGTTAGTTAGTTGGTTAGTTTGTCAATTAGTTAGTTAGTTATTTAGTAAGTTAGTTATTTAGTTAGTTAGTTAATATATATGATGGAAGACATTTAGTTAGTTTGTTAGTCATATAGATACTAGTTCTTAGGTATGTAGGAAGACAATTAGTCAGTTAGTCAGTTAGTTAATTAGTTGGTTAGTTAGATACTACTTAATTAGTTAGTTAGTTAGTCTGTTAGTTAGTGAGTTTGTAGGAAGGTAGTTAGTTAATTAGTTAGGAAGGTAGTTAGCTATTTATTTAGTTTATAGGTATGTATGAAGGTAGTTAGTTAGTTAGTTATTTAGTTCGTAATTTAGTAAGTTAGTTAGTTAGTTCTCTTGTTGTTAGTTAGTTAGCTAGTTAGTTAGATAGTTAGTTAGTTAGTTAGTGGGAATGTAGTTAGTTAGTTAGTGGGTATGTAGGTAGGTAGTTAGTTAGTTAGTTAGTTAGTTAGTCAAATAGTTAGTTAATAGGTATGTAGGAAGATAGTTATTTAGTTAGTTAGTTAGTTTGTTAATTAGTTATTTAGTTAGTTAGATAGTTAGTTATTAAGTTATTTAGTTAGTTAGTTTGTTAGTTAGTTAGTCAGAAAGGTAATTAGTTAGTTAGTTAATTGGTATGACTAAACGTAGTTAGTTAGTAAGTTAGATAATTAACTAGTTAGTTAGTTAGCTAGTAGTTAGTTAGTTAGTTAGTTAGTTATTTTGTTTGTTCGTTAGTTAGTTATCTAGTAGTTAGTTAGTTAGTTAATTAGTTAGTTATCTAGTAGTTAGTTAGTTAGTTAATTAGTTAGTTATTTATTCAGTTAGCCAGAAGTTAGTTAGTTAGTAAGTTAGTTTGTTAGTTAGTTAGTTAATTAGTTAGTTAGTTAGTTAGTTAGTTAGTTAGTTAGTTAGTTAGTCAATATGTATGTAAGAAGGTAGTTAGTTAGTTAGTTAGTTAGTTAATTAGCTAGCAGTTAGTTAGTTAGTTAGTTAGTTAGTTAGTTAGTTAGTATGCACTAACGTGTTTAGTTAGTTAGTGAGTTTGTTAGTTAGTTCGTATGAAATGTAAGAAGGTTGTTAGTTAGTTAGTTAGTTAGTTAGTTAGTTAGTTAACTAGTTAGTTTTTTAGTTACTAGTAGTTAGTTAGTTAGCTAGTTAGTTAGTTAGTTAGTTAGTGGGAAGGTAGTTAGTTAGTTAGTTAGTGGGTATATGTAGGAAAGTAGTTAGTTAGTTAGTTAGTTAGTTAGTTAGTTAGTTAGTAAGTTATCTAGTAGTTAGTTAGTTAGTTATTTAGTTAGTTAACTAATTAGTTATTTAGTTAGTTAGTTAGTTAGTTATCTAGTAGTTAGTTAGTCAGCTAGTTAGTTATTTAGTTTGTTAGATAGTTAGTTTGTTAGTTAGTGGGAAGGTAGTTTGTTAGTTAGTAAGTGGGTATGTAGGAAGGTAGTTTGTTAGTTAGTTAGTTAGATAGTTAGTTAGTTAATTAGACAGTTAATAGGTATGTAGGAAGATAGCTAGTTAGTTAGTAAGTTAGTTTGTTAATTAGTTAGTTAGTTAGTTATTTAGTTATTTAGTTAGTTAGTTAGTTAGTTAGAAAGGTAGTAAGTTAGTTAGTTAATAGGTATCTATGAAGGTAGTTAGTTAGTAAGTTAGATAGGTAACTAGTTAGTTAGTTAGCTAGTAGTTTGTTTGTTGGTTAGTTAGTTAGTTAATTAGTTAGTTATTTAGTTAGTTAGTTAGTTTGCTAACTAGTAGTTAGTTAGTTAATTAGTTAATTAATTAGTTAGTTAATTAGTTAGTTAGTAAGTTAGTAAGTTAGTGGGTATGTACGAACGTAGCTAGTTAGTTAGTTAATTTGTCAGTAAGTTAGTTAATTTGTTAGTAAGTTAGTTAGTTAATTAGTTAGTTATTTAGTTAGTTAGTTAGTTAGTTGAAGAGTTAGTAGTTATTTCGTTTGTTATTAATTTATTTAGTAAGTCGATTAGTTAGTGGGTATGTAGGAAGGTAGGTAGGTAGTTCGTTAGTTAGTTAGTTAATATGTATGTAGGAAGATAATTAGTTTGTTAATTAGTTAGTTATCTAGTAGTTAGTTAGTTACTTAGTTAGTTAGTTAGTTAGTTAGTTAGTTATTCAGTTAGCTAGTAGTTAGTTAGTTAGTTAGTTAGTTAGTTAGTTAGTTAGTTAGTTAGTTAGTTAATTAGTTAGTTAGTTAGTTAGTTAGTTAGTAAGTTAGTTTGCTAGTAGTTATCTAGTTAGTTAGTTAGTTAATTAGTTAGTTATTTAGTTAGTTAGTTAGTTAGCAAGTAGTTAGTCAGTTAATTAGTTAATTAATTAGTTAGTTAATTAGTTAGTTAGTAAGTTATTTTGTTAGTGGGTATGTATGATGGTAGCAAGTTAGTTAGTTAATTTGTGAGTTAGTTAGTTAATTAATTAGTTTGTTAGTTAGTTAATAGTTATTTAGTTAGTTAGTTAGTTAAATAGCTAGTAGTCATTTAGTTGGTCATTTATTTATTTAGTTAGTTACTTAGTTAGTGGGTATGTACGAAGGTAGTTAGTAAGTTAGTTAGTTAGTTAGTTAATAGGTATGTAGGAAGATAGTTAGTTAGTTAATTAGTTAATTATTTAGTAAGTTATCTAGTAGTCAGTTAGTTAGTTTGTTAGTTAGTTACTTAGTTAGTTAGCTAGTTAGTTAGTCAGTTAGTTTGTTTGTTAGTGGGTATGTTGGAAGTTAGTCACTAGGTATGTAGGAAGGTAGTTATTTAGTTAGTTAGTTAGTTTGTTAATTAGTTAGTTATTTCGTTAGTTAGTTAGTCAGCTAGTTTGTTAGTTATTTTGTTAATTTGTTGGTTAGTTAGTTAGATAGGTAGTTAGTTAGTTAGTTAATATGTATGTACGAAGGTAGTTAGTTAGTAAGTTAGTTAATTAGTTAGTTAGTTTGCCAGTAGTTAGTTAGTTAGTTAGTTAGTTAATTAATTAGTTAGTTATTTAGTTAGTTAGTTAGTTAGTTAGTAGTTAGCTAGTTAGTAGTTAGTTAATAGGTATTTAAGAAGATAGTTAGCTAGTAAATTAGTTAGTTATTATGTTAGTTATCTTGTAATTAGTTAGTTAGTTAGTGGCTATTAGTTAGTTAGTTTGTTAGTTATTTAGTTAGTTAGTTAGTTAGTTATCGAGTAGTTAGTTAGTTAGTTATTTAGTTAGTAAACTAGTTAGTTATTTGGTTACTAGTAGTTAGTTAGTTAGCTAGTTAGTTAGTTAGTTAGTTAGTGGGAAGGTAGTTAGTTCGTTAGTTAACTAGTTAGTTTGTTTACTAGTAGTTTGTTTGTTAGTTAGTTAGTTAGTTAGTTAGTTAATTAGTTTGTAATTTACTTAGTTAGTTTGCTAGTAGTTTGTTAGTTAGTTAATTAGTTAATAAATTAGTTAGTTAATTAGTTAGTTAGTAAGTTAGTTAGTTAGTGGGTATGTACGAAGGTAACTAGTTAGTCAGTTAATTTGTTAGTTAGTTAGTTAATTAATTAGTTAGTTAATAGTTATTTATTTCGTTAGTTAGTTAGTTAAGTAACTTGTAGTTATTTAGTTATTTATTTACTTAGTTAGTTAGTTACTTAGTTAGTGGGTACGTACGAAGTTAGTTAGTTAGTTAGTTAGTTAGTTAGTTTGTTAGAAAGGTAGTTAGTTAGTTAGTTAATTGGTATGACTGAAGGTAGTTAGTTAGTAAGTTAGATAATTAACTAGTTAGTTAATTAGCTAGTAGTTTGTTAGTTAGTTAGTTAGTTAGTTAGTTAATTAGTTAGTTATTTAGTTAGTGTAGTTAGTTAGTTAACTAGTAGTTAGTTAGTTAATTAGTTAATAAATTAGTTAGTTAATTAGTTAGTTAGTAAGTTAGTTAGTTATTGGGTATGTACGAAGGTAGCTAGTAAGTTAGTTAATTCGTTAGTTAGTTAGTTAATTAGTTAGTTAGTTAGTTAGTTAATAGTTATTTATTTAATTAGTTCGTTAGTTAAATAGCTTGTAATTGTTTAGTTAGTTATTTATTTATTTAGTTAGTTACTTAGTTAGTGGGTATGTAGGAAGGTAGTTAGTAAGTTAGTTAGTTAGTTAATAGGTACGTAGGAAGATAGTTAGTTAGTTAATTAGTTAGTTATTTAGTTAGTTAGTTAGTTAGTTAGTTAGTAGGCTTGTAGTTTGTAAGTTAGTCCGTCAGTTAGTTAGTTAGTTAATTAGTTAGTCAGTTAGTTAGTTAGTTAACAAATAGTTAGTTAGTTAGTTAGTTAGGTCATCAGTTAGTTATTTAGTTAGTTAGTTAGTTAGTTAGTTAGCTAGTAGTTAGCAAGTTAGTTATTTATTTAGTGACTTAGTTAGTTAGTTGGCGGGTATGTACGAAGTTAGCTAGTTAGTTAGTTAATTTGTCAGTTAGTTAGTTTATTTGTTTGTTAGTTAGTTAGTTAGTTAGTTATTTAGTTAGTTAGTTAGCTAAAGAGTTAGTAGTTTTTTCGTGAGTTATTAATTTATTTAGAAAGTTACTTAGTTAGTGGGCATGTAGGAAGGTAGGTAGGTAGTTAGTTAGTTAGTTAATATGTATGTAGGAAGATAATTAGTTAGTTAATTAGTTTGTTATATAGTAGTTAGTTAGTTAGTTAGTGAGTTAGTTAGTTAGTTAGTTAGTTAGTAAGTTAGTTAGTTAGTTAGTTAGTTAGTTAGTTAATTAGTTAGTTAGTTTGTAAGTTAGTAAGTTAGTTAGTCAATATGTATGTAAGAAGGTAGTTAGTTAGTTAGTTAATAGGTATGTATGAAGGTAGGTAGTTAGTTAGTAAGTTAGATAGTTAAATTGTTAGTTAGTTAGCTAGTAGTTTGTTAGTTGGTTAGTTAGTTAGTTAATTAGTTAGTTAGTTAGTTAGTTAGTTAGTTAATATGTATGTAGGAAGATAGTTAGTTAGTTAATTAGTTAGTTATCTAGTAGTTAGTTAGTTAGTTAGTTATTTATTCAGTTAGCTAGAAGTTAGTTAGTTAGTTAGTTAGTTAGTTAGTAAGTTAGTTTGTTAGTTAGTTAGTTAATTAGTTAGTTAGTTAGTTAGTTAGTTAGTCAATATGTATGTAAAAAGGTAGTTAGTTAGTTAGTTAGTTAGTTAATTAGCTAGTAGTTAGTTAGTTAGTTAGTTAGTTAGTTAGTTAGTATGCACTAACGTGTTTAGTTAGTTAGTTGATTGTTGGTTAGTTCGTATGAAATGTAAGAAGGTTGTTAGTTAGTTAGTTAGATAGATAGTTAGTTAGTTAGTTAGTTAGTTCGCGGGTATGTAGGAAGGTAGTAAGTTAGTTAGTTAGTTAGTTAGTTAGTTAATAGGTATTTAAGAAGATAATTAGCTAGTAAATTAGTTAGTTATTATGTTAGTTATCTAGTAATTAGTTAGTTAGTTATTTTGTCAGTTGGCTAGTAGTTAGTTAGTTAGTTAGTTATTTAGTTAGTTAGTTAGTTAGTTATCGAGTAGTTAGTTAGTTAGTTATTTAGTTAGTTAACTAGTTAGTTATTTGGTTACTAGTAGTTAGTTAGTTAGCTAGTTAGTTAGTTAGTTAGTTAGTGGGAAGGTAGTTAGTTAGTTAGTTAACTAGTTAGTTTGTTTGCTAGTAGTTTGTTTGTTAGTTAGTTAGTTAGTTAGTTATTTAGTTAGTTAATTAGTTAGTAATTTACTTAGTTAGTTTGCTAGTAGTTTGTTATTTAGTTTGTTAGTTAGTTAAATAATAGTTAGTTAGTCAATTAGTTAATTAATTAGTTAGTTAATTACTCAGTTAGTAAGTTAGTTAGTTAGTACGTATGTACAAAGGTTGCTAGTTAGTTAGCCAGTTTGTTAGTTATCTAGTAGTTAGTTAGTTAGCTAGTTAGTTATTTAGTTAGTTAGATAGTTAGTTAGTTAGTTAGCGGGAAGGTAGTTAGTTAGTTAGTTAGTGGGTATGTATCAAGGTAGTTAGTTAGTTAGTTACTTAGTCAATTAGTTAGTTAATATGTATGTTGGAATATAGTTATTAAGTTAGTTAGTTAGTTAGTTAGTTAATTAGTTAATTAGTTAGTTTGTCAGTTATTTATTTAGTTAGTTAGTTTGTTTGTTAGTTAGATAGAAAGGTAGTTAGTTAGTTAATTAATAGGTATGTATGAAGGTAGTTAGTAAGTAAGTTAGATAGTTAACTTGTTAGTTCGTTAGCTAGCAGTTTGTTAGTTAATTAGGTAGTTAGTTAGTTAGTTTGTTAGTTAATTAGTTAGTTAGTTAGCTAGTTAGTTAGTTAATTAGTTAATTAATTAGTTTGTTAATTAGTTAGGTAGTAAGTAAGTTAGTGGGTATGTACGAAGGTAGCTAGTTAGTTAGTTAATTTGTTAGTT
This sequence comes from Luzula sylvatica, assembly GCA_946800325.1. Taxonomy (NCBI): domain Eukaryota; kingdom Viridiplantae; phylum Streptophyta; class Magnoliopsida; order Poales; family Juncaceae; genus Luzula; species Luzula sylvatica. Next base: position 68,274,036 of record OX326956.1, on the reverse strand, counting down.
AGTTAGTTAATTAGTGAGTTAGTTTGTTAGTTAATTAGTTAGTTGTTTATTTAGTTAGTTAGTTAGTTAGTTGAATATCTAGTAGTTATTTAGTTAGTTACTTAGTTAGTGGGTATGTAGGAAGGTAGTTAGTTAGTTAGTTAGTTAGTTAGTTAGTTAGTTAGTTAATATGTCTGTAGGAGGATATTTAGTTAGTTAATTGGTTAGTTAATTTTGTTAGTTATCTAAGTAGTTAGTTAGTTAGTTAGTTATTCAGTTAGCTAGTAGTTAGTTAGTTAGTTAGTTAGTTCGTTAGTTAATTAGTTCGTTAGTTAGTTAGTTAGTCAATATGTATGTAAGAAGGTAGCTGGTTAGTTAGTTAGTTAGTTAGTTAGTTAATTTGCTAGTAGTTAGTTAGTTAGTTAGTTTGTTAGTTTGTTAGTTTGTAAGAAGGTTGTAAGTTAGTTAGTTAGTTAGATAGTTAGTTAATTAGTTAGTCAGTTAGTTAATGAGTTAGTTATTTAGTTAGTTACTTAGTTAGTTAGCTAGTTGTTAGTTAGGGAGTTAGTTAGTTAGTTAATCAATATGTATGAATCAAGGTAGTTAGTTTGTTAGTTAGATAGTTAGTTAATTAGTTAGATAGTTAATTAGTTAGTTACTTAGTAATTCAATTAGTTAGTTAGTTATCTAGTTGTTAGTTAGTTAGTTAGGTCATCAGTTAGCTATTTGGTTAGTTAGATAGTCAGTTAGTTAACTAGTAGTTAGCAGGTTAGTTATTTATTTAGTTAGTTAGTTAGTTAGTTAGTTAGTTGGTTAGTTTGCGGGTATGTAGGAAGGTAGTTTGTTAGTTAGTTAGTTAGTAAATTGGTATTTAAGAAGATAGTTAGTTAGTAAATTAGTTAGTTATTATGTTAGTCATCTAATAATTAGTTAGTTAGTTATTTTGTCAGCTAGTTAGTTAGTTAGTTAGTTAGTTAGTTAGTTAGTTAGTTAGTTAGTTAGTTAGGAAGTTATCTAGTAGTTAGATAGTTAGTAATTTAGTTAGTTAACTAATTAGTTATTTAGTTAGATAGTTAGTTAGTTATCTAGTAGTTAGTTAGCCAGCTAGTTAGTTATTTAGTTAGTTAGATAGTTAGTTAGTTAGTTGGTGGGAAGGTAGTTAGTTAGTTAGTTAGTGGGTATGTAGGAAGGTAGTTTGTTTGTTAGTTAGTTAGTTAGTTAGTTAGTTAGTTAGTTAGTTAATTAGACAGTTAACAGGTATGTAGGAAGATAGTTAGTTATTTAGTTAGTTAATAGGTAGTAAGTTAGTAAGTTAGATAATTAAATAGTTAGTTAGTTAGCTAGTAGTTAGTTAGTTAGTTAGTTATTTTGTTTGTTCGTTAGTTAGTTATCTAGTAGTTAGTAAGTTAGTTAATTAGTTAGTTATCTAGTAGTTAGTTAGTTAGTTAGCTAGTTATTAATTCAGTTAGCCAGAAGTTAGTTAGTTAGTAAGTTAGTTTGTTAGTTAGTTAGTTAATTAGTTAGTTAGTTAGTTAGTTAGTTAGTTAGTCAATATGTATGTAAGAAGGTAGTTAGTTAGTTAGTTAGTTAGTTAATTAGCTAGTAGTTAGTTAGTTAGTTAGTTAGTTAGTTAGTATGCACTAACGTGTTTAGTTAGTTAGTTAGTTTGTTAGTTAGTTCGTATGAAATGTAAGAAGGTTGTTAGTTAGTTAGTTAGTTAGATAGTTAGTTAGTTAGTTAGTTAGTTAGTTGGCGGGTATGAAGGAAGGTAGTTAGTTTGTTAGTTAGTTAATAGGTATTTAAGAAGATAGTTAGTTAGTAAATTAGTTCGTTATTATGTTAGTTATTTAGTAATTAGTTAGTTAGTTATTTTGTCGGCTAGCTAGTAGTCAGTTAGTTAGTTAGTTATTTAGTTCGTTAGTTAGTTAGTTATCAAGTAGTTAGTTAGTTAGTTATTTAGTTAGTTAACTAATTAGTTTTTTAGTTACTAGTAGTTAGTTAGTTAGCTAGTTATTTAGTTAGTTAGTTAGTGGGAAGGTAGTTAGTTAGTTCGTTAGTGGGTATATGTAGGAAAGTCGTTATTTAGTTAGTGGGAAGGTAGTTAGTTAGTTAGTTAGTGGGTATGTAGGAAAGTAGTTAGTTAGTTAGTTAGTTAGTTACTATGTATGTAGGAAGATAGTTATTCGGTTATTTAGTTAGTTTGTTAATTAGTTAACTTGTTAGTTAGTTAGTTATTTAGTTATTTAGTTATTTAGTTAGTTAGTTAGTTAGTTAGTTAATATGTATGTATGAAGGTAGTTAGTTAGTAAGTTAGTTAGTTTGTTAGCTAGTAGTTAGTTAGTTAGTTAGTTAGGTAGTTATTTAATTAGTTAGTTATTTAGTTAGTTTGTTAGTTAGTTAACTAGTAGTTAGTTGGTTAATTAATTAGTAAGTTAATTAGTAAGTTAGTACGATGGTAGCTAGTTAGTTAGTTAATTTGTTAGTTAATTAGTTAATTAGTTAGTTAATTAGTTAGTTTGTTAGTTAAATAGCTAGTAGTTATTTAGTTAGTCATTTATTTATTTAGTTAGTTACTTAGTTATTGGGTATTTAGGATGGTAGTTAGTAAGTTAGTTAGTTAGCTAATTAGTTAGTTAATCTGTATGTAGGAAGATAGTTAGTTAATTAGTTAGTTATTTAGTTAGTTATCTAGTAGTCAGTTAGTTAGTTAGTTAGTTAGTTAGTTATTTATTCAATTAGCTAGTAGTTAGTTAGTTCCTAAGTTAGTTAGTTAGTTAATTAGTTAGTTAATTAGTTAGTTAGTTTGTCAATATGTATGTAAGAAGTTAGTTAGTTAGTTAGTTAGTTAGTTAGTTAGTTAATTAGCTAGTAATTAGTCAGTTAGTTAGTTAGTATGTAAGAAGGTTGTTAGTTAGTTAGTTAGTTAGATAGTTAGTTAGTTAGTTAATTAGTTAATCAGTTACTTATTTAGTTAGTTACTTAGTTACTTAGCTAGTAGTTAGTGAGTTAGATAGTTAATCAATATGTATGTATCATGGTAGTTAGTTAGTTATTTAGATAGTTAGTTAATTAGTTAGTTAGTGAATTAGTTAGTTAGATAGCTAGTTAGTTAGTTAGTTATCTAGTAGTTAGTTAGTTAGTCAGGTCATCAGTTTGTTATTTAGTTAGTTAATTACTTAGTTAGTCAGCTAGTAGTTAGCTGGTTAGGTATTTATTTGGTTAGATAGTTAGTTAGTTGGTTGGTATGTAGGAAGGTAGGTGGGTACTTAGTTAGTTTGTTATTTAATAGATATTTAAGAAGAGTGTTAGTTAGTAAATTAGTTAGTTATAATGTTTGTTATCTAGTAATTAGTTAGTTAGTTGTTTCGTTGGCTAGATAGTAGTTAGTTAGTTAGTTAGTTCTTTAGTTAGTTAGTTAGTTAATTATCTAGTATTTTGTAAGTTAGTTATTTAGTTAGTTAACTAGTTAGTTATTTAGTTAGTTTGTTTGTTAGTTATCTAGTAGTTAGTTAGTTAGCTAGTTAGTTATTTAGTAAGTTAGATAGTTAGTTAGTTAGTTAGTGGGAAGGTAGTTAGTTAGTTAGTTAGTGGGTATGTAGGAAGGCAGTTAGTTAGTTAGTCAGTTTGTTTGTTAGTTAATAGGTATGTAGGAAGATAGTTATTTAGTTATTTAGTTAGTTTGTTAATTAGTTCTTTTGTTAGTTAGTTAGTTATTTAGTTAGTAAGTTAGTTAGTTAGTTAGTTAGTTAAAAAGGTAGTTTGTTTGTTAGTTGATAGGTATGTATGAAGGTAGTTACTTAGTAAGTTAGTTAGTTAACTAGTTAGTTAGTTTGCTAGTAGTTTGTCAGTTAGTTAGTTAGTTAGTTAATTAGTTAGTTGTTTACTTAGTTAGTTTGTTAGTTAGTCAATTAGTTAATTAATTAGTTAGTTAATTAGTTAGTTAGTAAGTTAGTTAGTTAGTAGGTATGTACGAAGGTAGCTTGTTAGTTAGTCGGTTTGTTAGTTATTTAGTAGTTAGTTTGTTAGCTAGTTAGTTATTTAGTTAGTTAGACAGTTAGTTAGTTAGTTAGTGGGAAGGTAGTTAGTTAGTTAGTTAGTTGGTATGTAGCAAGATAGTTAGTTAGTTAGTTAGTTAGTTTATTAGTTAGTTAATATGTATGTAGGAAGATAGTTATTAAGTTAGTTAGTTACTTAGTTTGTTAATTAGTTAATTAGTTAGTTAGTTAGTTATTTAGTTATTTAGTTAGTTAGTTTGTCAGTTAGTTTGTTAGTTAGTTAGAAAGGTAGTTACTTAGTGAGTTAATAGGTACGTATGAAGGTAGGTAGTTAGTAAGTTAGATAGTTAACTTGTTAGTTAGTTAGCTAGCAGTTTGTTAGTTAGTTTGTTTGTTAATTAGTTAGTTATTTAGTTAGTTAGTTAGTTAATTAGTTAATTATTTAGTTTGTTAATTAGTTAGTTAGTAAGTTAGTTAGTGGGTATGTACGAAAGTAGCTGGTTAGTTAGTTAATTTGTTAGTTAGTTAGTTAATTAGTGAGTTAGTTTGTTAGTTAATAAGTTAGTTATTTATTTAGTTAGTTAGTTAGTTAAATATCTAGTAGGTATTTAGTTTGTAATTTATTTATTTAGTTAGTTACTTTGTTAGTGGGTATGTAGGAAGGTAGTTAGTAAGTTAGTTAGTTAGTTAGTCAGTCAATATGTATGTGGGAAGATATTTAGTTAGTTAATTTGTTGGTTAATTTAGTTAGTTATCAAGTAGTTAGCTAGTTAGTTATTTATTCAGTTAGCTAGTAGTTAGTTCATTAGTTAGTTAGTTGTAAGTTAGTTAGTTAGTTCGTTAGTTAATTAGTTAGTTAGTTAGTTAGTTAGTCAATATGTACGTAAGAAGGTAGTTAGTTAGTTAGTTAGTTAGTTAGTTAGTTAGTTAGTTAATTAGCTAGTAGTTAGTTAGTTAGTTAGTTAGTATGTAAGAAGGTTGTTAGTTAGTTAGTTTGTTAGATAGTTAGTAAATTAGTTAGTTAGCTAGTTAATGAGTTAGTTATTTAGTTAGTTACTTAGTTAGTTAGCTAGTAGTTAGTTAGTTAGTGCGTTAGTTAGTTAATCGATATGTATGTATCAAGGTAGTCAGTTTGTTAGTTAGATAGTCAGTTAATTAGTTAGTTAGTTAATTAGTTAGTTAGTTTGTTATTCAGTTAGTTAGTTACTTATCTTGTAGTTAGTTAGTTAGTTAGTTAGGTCATCAGTTAGCTATTTAGTTAGTTAGTTAGTTAGCTAGTAGTTAGCAGGTTAGTTATTTATTTAGTTAGTTGTTTAGTTAGTTAGTTGGCGGGTATGTAGGAAGGTAGTTAGTTAGTTAGTTAGTTAGTTAGTTAATAGTTATTCAAGAAGATAGTTAGTTAGTAAATTAGTTTGTTATTTATTTTGTCAGCTAGCTAGTTAGTTAGTTAGTTAGTTAGTTAGTTAGTTAGTTATTTTGTCAGCTAGCTAGTTAGTTAGTTAGTTAGTTAGTACGTTAGTTAGTTAGTTAGTTAGTTAGTCAGTTAGCTAGTTAGTCAGTAAGTTATCTTGTAGTTAGCTAGTTTGTTAGTTAGTTAGTCATTTAGTTAGTTAACTAATTAGTTATTTAGTTAGTTAGTTAGTTAGTTATCTAGTAGTTAGTTAGTCAGCTAGTTAGTTATTTAGTTAGTTAGATAGTTAGTTAGTTAGTTAGTGGGAAGGTAGTTAGTTAGTTATTTAGTGGGTATGTAGGAAGGTAGTTTGTTAGTTAGTTAGTTAGTTAGTTAATTAGATAGTTAATAGGTATGTAGGAAGATAGTTAGTTAAGTAGTTAGTTAGTTTGTTAATTAGTTAATTAGTTAGTTATTTAGTTATTTAGTTACACTACAACATACGTGGTTGCGTCCCTACCAGGGGCGGGCCGACCCTATAGTCCTTTTGGGACGGTATTTAATGGGGCGGGCCGACCCTAAAGGTGTGTCAGTCCAATCACAGCGCAGGGTCACATCGGTACAGGGTTCAGGGGCGGGCTGACCCAATAGGGTGCATTAATGGGGCGGGCCGACCCTATAGGGCGCAGTAAATATATAAACAATTAATTATATTATTAATTATTAATTATATAAAAAATTATATATATTATTATTTATTATATACATTATTATTTTTATTATTATATTTATATTATATATATATTACATAATATCACAAATTCAAAAATAATACAAATAATACAAATAATACAAATAATATCAGATAATTCAAAAACATAACATAATTCAAAAACAGAGCCCCCACATAATATCACAAATAATACAAAATAATACGAATATTCAAATAATACCAAAGAGGCCAATACAAACATTAATTTTTTGACAGATTTGAAAATAGTACAAAACATATCTAAAAATATTAACCGTCTCGAGAGGACAACTCTCTTCTTGAAACTATCTTCAACTTCCTCCACTTGTTTTTTTTTTGCCGCTAATCACATTTTTAAACCTAATTAGCAAAAAAGAAGAAATAAATGTAAGTTTTTTGTTCATCTGTCATAAAATAAATAATTTCAGAAAAATTAGTTTTTCATACGCAAAAATAAAAAAACATCTTTAAAACCAGAGCAATCTTGTCTTTTAGATCATCGACATTTTCGAGAAATGGCGCACGACTTGCTGGAACTTAATAAAAACCCACACTCCCCCCCCCCCTTTTCTCCCACCAAAACCCTCCCCCACTCCCCACCAGGCCTCCCACATAGCCCTCTCCCAACCATCCCGCACATAACCACCTCATGCCCTCACCAGCCCTCCCCCAACCATCCACATATCCCCATACACCCCACCAGCCCTACCCTCTACCAAGGACCCACCCCAAAATGATAGGTTTAACAAAAACGGAGATACAATATCTAATAAATTTAAAGCATATAGATAAATAAGAAAACAAATTACCATCAAATTCGAGGTCGAGGCTTGAAACCGGTGTGCTTCGAAATTGGCACGAGCACCATTGCATCGAAGTTCTTCTCTCGCCATCATCGAGTACCAGCATCTACTAACAAAAAATAATTAATATAACATACAAACAAACAAACAAAATAAAATTGGCTAAATATTTAACACATAAATAAATTAGAATGATACCTCGTCGCTCTAGCATCAAGTGCCAGCATCGAGTCGCCTCTAAAAAACATGGATGACGACTTGATTTCTATGCTGAATACCAGCATCGAGTTTCTTCTAAATCAGAAAATCTTCAGAATTTCGATAGAGCCACCTCGCCGCTCCATCTTCCTCGATCACCACAGCGAGAATCTTCAGAATTTCTGATACACTCAACTACTCCATCATAGAGAATCCCTGAAATTAAGAAAATTGAAAAGGTAATTTATCAAAATTAATTTTTAAATCTAAAAAATATACGCTTAGCCCAAGTTACCAAGAAAATAAACCATAATACTAGTAATTAACCCTAAAACCTAAAAGATATTCTGACAACATACCAAATATGTGAATATAAACACTCATTTAAAAATTTAAATCTGCAAAAAACAGTAAAAAAAAAAGTGAAAAAACTGAAGAAAGAGTGAAAAAACAGTAAAATTTAAATATGTGAATAATATATTAAATTATTTGACAGAAAAAACAGTTTAAGAAAATAACAGTAAAAAAAGAGAGAAAATTAGTAAATAAATTTTTAAAAACTGAAGACATTAAAAACTGTAAAAAAAGAGTATTTAAAAAAAATTGACAATAAAAAATTGACATTAAAAACTGACAGTACAAATTGACAGTAAAAATTAACAGTAAAATAAAATTGACAGTAAAAAAAATTGACTGTAAAAATTAACGACCTCAGAAAAATTATGAACTACAAACCCTAAAAAATCCATGAAAACAAATAGTACAACAATTAGGCAAAATATTACTGAAATTAGTGAAAATACCACATAAATTGCTTGAACGAAACCAATTCCACCAAAATTAGGAAAAATATCACTGAAAATGCTTGAAACTAGTATTTTAATTAATTAGAGAGATAAGAAAATACCATTTAACGGAGAGAAAAGAACCGAGCTCCTACCACCGGCAGACAAGCCACCAGAAATCTAGGTCATGCAAGCGAGGTTGCGCGAGAAGGAGAAGAAAGCTAGCGAGGTTGCGACTTCTTGAAGACGAGACTCGAGCGGATCCAAAACCCTAACGAGGTTGCGCGAGATCTAAGTCTGATGGAGGGTTTAGAGAGAGGGAAAGAAGAGAGGCGAGGGCTGCTGTAAAGAGAGAGAGGGAAGAATGGGGCTGTCGAAAAAAGAGAGAGAGGGAAGAATGGGGGAGGGTTTATCTGGGGGAAGAAAGAGGTGAAGGGGACGGCGCATGGCAGTGTTTGGGTCGGGCAGACCCTGGTCTTATTGGGGCGGGAAAATACTAGGGGCGGGCAGACCATGATGTTATAGGGGCGGGCAAGCAATTAGGGACGGGCGGACCCTGGATTTAGGGGCGGGCCGACCCAATAAAAAGACGACCCAAAAGAGTTATTGGGGCGGTTTTATCCTATTGGGGCGGGCGGACCCAAAAATTCAAATAATCAGGGGCGGGCCGACCCAATAAAAAGACGACCCAAAAGAGTTATTGGGGCGGTTTTATCCTATTGGGGCGGGCGGACCCAAAAATTCAAATAATCAGGGTCGGGCTGACCCTATTCTAACCGACCCAAAAGCATTATTGGGGCTGGCCGACCCAATAATGAGCAAATTTTAGGGGCGGCCCGACCCTAAAAATAAGATGTGTTGTAGTGTTAGTTAGTTAGTTAGTTAGAAAGGTAGTTAGTTAGTTAGTTAATTGGTATGCATGAAGGTAGTTAGTTGGTAAGTTAGATAGTTAACTAGTTAGTTAGTTAGCTATTAGTTTGTTAGTTAGTTAGTTAGTTAGTTAATTAGTTAGTTAGTTAGTTCGTTTGCTAACGAGTAGTTAGTTAGGTAATTAGTTAATTAATTAGTTAGTTAATTAGTTAGATAGTAAGTTAGTAAGTTAGTGGGTATGTACGAACGTAGCTAGTTAGTTAGTTAATTTGAAAGTTAGTTAGTTTATTTGCTAGTTAGTTAGTTAGTTAGTTAATTAGTTAGTTATTTATTTAGTTAGTTAGTTAGTTAAAGAGTTAGTAGTTTTTTCGATAGTTATTAATTTATTTACTAAGTTACTTAGTTAGTGGGCATGTAGGAAGGTAGGTAGTTAGTTAGTTAGTTAGTTAATATGTATGTAGGAAGATAATTAGTTAGTTAATTAGTTAGTTATCTAGTAGTTAGTTAGTTACTTAGTTAGTTAGTTAGTTAGTAAGTTAGTTATTCAGTTAGCTAGTAGTGAGTTAGTTAGTTAGTTAGTTAGTTAGTTAGTTAGTTAGTTCGTAAGTTAGTTAGTTATTTAATTAGTTAGTTAGTTAGTAAGTTAGTTTGCTAGTAGTTCTCTAGTTAGTTAGTTAGTTAATTAGTTAGTTATTTAGTTAGTTAGTCAGCAAGTAGTTAGTTAGTTAATTAGTTAATTAATTAGTTAGTTAATTAGTTAGTTAGTAAGTTAGTTTGTTAGTGGGTATGTATGATGGTAGCAAGTTAGTTAGTTAATTTGTTAGTTAGTTAGTTAATTAATTAGTTTGTTAGTTAGTTAATAGTTATTTAGTTAGTTAGTTAGTTAAATAGCTAGTAGTCATTTAGTTGGTCATTTATTTATTTAGTTAGTTACTTAGTTAGTGGGTATGTACGAAGGTAGTCAGTAAGTTAGTTAGTTACTTAGTTAATAGGTATGTAAGAAGATAGTTAGTTAGTTAATTAGTTAATTATTTAGTAAGTTATCTAGTAGCTAGTAAGTTAGTTTGTTAGTTAGTTAGCTAGTTAGTTAGTTAGTTAGTTTGTTTGTTAGTGGGTATTTTGGAAGTTAGTCACTGGGTATGTAGGAAGGTAGTTATTTAGTTAGTTAGTTAGTTTGTTAATTAGTTAGTTATTTCGTTAGTTAGTTATTTAGTTAATTTGTTGGTTAGTTAGTTGGATATGTAGTTAGTTAGTTAGTTAATATGTATGTACGAAGGTAGTTAGTTAGTAAGTTAGTTAATTAGTTAGTTAGATTGCCAGTAGTTAGTTAGTTAGTTAGTTAGTTAATTAATTAGTTAGATATTTAGTTAGTTAGTTAGTTAGTTAGTTAGTAGTTAGCTAGTAGTTAGTTAGTAAATTAGTTAGTAAATTAGTTAGTTAATTAGTTAGTTAGTAAGTTAGTTAGTTAGTGGGTTTGTACGAAGGTAGCTAGTTAGTTAGTTAATTTGTTAGTTAGTTAGTTAATTAATTAGTTAGTTAATAGTTATTTATTTCGTTAGTTAGTTAGTTAAATAACTTGTAGTTATTTAGTTATTTATTTATTTAGTTAGTTAGTAACTTAGTTAGTGGGTACGTACGAAGTTATTTAGTTAGTTAGTTTTGTCACGACCCAAAATAAGATAACGTGAACAACACACTAAAACTATAAACATATGAGCAATAGCAGAGTCAAAAACACACAATGAAGAAGTTATGAACAAAATACGAAGACGTGACACACGAAATCTGGTTCGGTACACCCGTCAAAGAACTAATCAACTACGATACTTCCACTTATCCGACATACCGGAATAACTAATAACCACGAGATGAAACCCTAAACGGGATACGAGAGGAACGATCGACACGAGAACAACTCAGCCATGTGTTTTATATTGGCCAAAACGCTCACCAATCCAACCATTATTTAGTTGGACGTTATCAAGCGATTAAGCCTTTTCTCCATTGTAGAATTGTGCCCCTGAAAATTTTATGTCTTGCAAAATTACGAAAATACCCCTGATATTCAGAATTTGATCTAGGGTTTGAGGATACCGGGTTAAAGGATCTTGACTCAAAACCAAACATAAACCCGACGCATTTAACAACAAACAACTCAATTGTATCACTTCTTTTCTTCCGAAAAACCGAAACCCTAATTTTTACCCTTTCTCGATGGAAGCCTGATAGATGATCGAAACGCCATTATTCGAGCGGCCGAATCATCACGACACCATCCTTGTATCCCAAAACAATCTATGAAACCTTAAAATCCAGAATCACTTTACCCCCAAAAATCTAGGGTTTTCGACAAGGAAATCTCAGAAAGCTCAAATCGATCTTGCAATCGGTTTCCATGGCAGTAAGTATGAAGCATGCTATGAATTAGATTAGAAAATAGATTTATAACCTCAAAACTTTGAGCTCCTTGGCTTAGACAACTCCCCCACCACCTATCCTGGCTGCCTTGATGGAGTAGACTTCGAAAACGAGCTCTCTTTCTTCTTTTCTCCTCTTGAATCACTTGTTCTCTTCCTCTTCTCCAATCTCCTCTTCTTTCCTTCTTCTTCTTGCTCCTCACTCTATTGCCACGAAATTATGTGTTATGGCCAGAATAGAAGGGTCTAGAATGAGCTAAATAATGTAATACACATGACAAGGGTTTAGGTGTGAAAGGGGGTTAATGATATTTGTCATTTTTGCATTTTAATCCCTCATTTCTCTTGTAATTATTTTCTGTCCATAATTTTCTTGTATTAAATTATTGACATAACCTCCTTGATATAACATCCTTCCCCCCTTAAAGAATTTCGTCCTCGAAATTTAACATACCTCGTAGAAAAGTTCCGGGTATTTCTCTTTTACTTCATCTTCACGTTCCCATGTCGCCTCTTGTGGAGCATGATGTTGCCAACGTACCTTAACCAGCGATATTACCCTATCCCTCAACACATGGTCCCTTCGATCCAAAATTTCTACCGGTCTTTCAACATACGTCGAATCCTCTCTTAAATCAAATGCTTGAGGTAAAAGTGCATGAGATGGATCACTCACATACTTCTTTAACATTGAGATATGAAACACGTTATGCACATTCGATAAAGATGGGGGCAAAGCAAGTCTAAACGCTACCGGTCCAACCATCTCCAATATCTGAAAAGGACCGATATATCGAGGGGATAACTTCCCTTTCTTTCCAAAACGCATAACACCCTTTGTAGGCGACACTCGTAAAAATACGTGATCTCCTTCTACGAATTTAACTTCTCTACGCTTCTTATCTGCGTAACTCTTCTGCCTGCTTTGAGCCGTCATTAACCTTTGACGAATTAACTTTACCCTCCTTTCTTCTTCTTGTACCAAATCAGGACCTAAAAGTTTCTTTTCTCCAACTTCGTACTAATTCACCGGAGATCTACATTTCCTTCCATAAAGGGCTTCATAAGGGGCCATTTCAATACTTGAGTGATAACTATTGTTGTAAACAAATTCTACCAAATGAAGATGTGTATCCCAACTACCCCCAAAATCTAACACACAAGCACGTAATAAATCTTCTAAAGTTTGAATCGTCCTCTCAGATTGACCATCTGTTTGAGGGTGATAAGCGGAACTAAAGAGAAGATTTGAACCAAGTGACTTCTGCAAGCTTTTCCAAAATCTAGAAGTGAACCGGGGATCCCTATCCGAAATAATCGAAACGGGCACTCCATGTAATCTCACCACCTCTTTCTCATATAATTCTGCAAGTTTATCTAATTTATCATTTTTCTTGATTGCAATAAAATGGGCAGATTTTGTTAACCGGTCTACAACCACCCATATCGTATCGTGACCACCTCTCGCCCTTGGTAAACCCGTCACAAAATCCATGGTAATATGCTCCCATTTCCATTCTGGTATCTCCAAATTTTGCAACAATCCCGCTGGTCGTTTGTGTTCCGCTTTTATTTGTTGACAAGTTAAACATTTCGAGACAAATTCAGCAACATCTCTTTTCATTCCCTTCCACCAATACTCCCCACGCAAATCTCGATACATCTTATTACTTCCTGGATGAATTGCGAATTTCGACCTATGGGCTTCACTTAGTAACTCTTGCCTCAACTGAGGATCATCGGGTACACATACTCTTCCACTTAACCTAACAGTACCGTCACTTGAGATCTCAAACTTTGATTCACCGCCTTGAGCCAACTCGTCCCGTACAGATTTCAAATACTCGTCATTCATTTGTGCTTCCTTAATCTTGGTTACCAACATAGATTGTGCCCATAACACCGATAAAAATCCAATGGACTGACTAGGTAAGGCCTTCAATCCTAACTCTCCGAGAGTGGACATTAAACTCCATCTACGTACTGAAATATGCGCACTATAACTTGCAACATTTCTACTCAACGCATCTGCTACCACATTTGCTTTTCCTGGATGGTAATTAATACTACAATCATAATCCTTCAAGAAATCCATCCACCGCCTTTGACGCATATTTAACTCCTTTTGCGTAAATAAATATTTCAAACTCTTATGATCCGTGAAAATCTCAAACTTTTGACCATAGAGATAATGTCTCCAAATCTTCAACGCAAAAATTACTGCAGCTAATTCTAAATCATGTGTTGGATAATTTTTCTCATGATCCTTTAATTGTCGTGAAGCATACGCCACTACCCTTCCATTTTGCATGAGTACACACCCAAGTCCACAAAATGATGCATCACTATACACCACAAAACCATCTCCACCCGAAGGAATAATTAATATCGGGGCACTAGTTAACCTCTTCTTTAATTCCATGAAACTAGTTTCACAATTTTCGTCCCACGCAAATTTTACATTCTTTTGTGTCAAGCGCGTAAGAGGTAAAGAAATTTTTGAAAATCCTTCCACAAACCTTCTATAGTATCCGGCAAGACCGAGAAAACTCCGAATCTCAGTCACATTACAAGGCCGCTTCCAATTGATAACCGCTTCAATTTTCTTTGGATCCACTGAAATCCCTTCACCGGATATTATATGTCCTAGAAAAGATACTTCTTCAATCCAAAAATCACATTTACTTAATTTTGCGTACAATTTTTTCGTCCTTAAAATCTCCAATACTAGCCCCAAATGCTTTGCATGTTCCTCTCGACTTTTCGAATAAACCAGAATATCATCAATAAAAACAATAACGAAAGAATCGAGATACTCATGAAATACTCGATTCATTAAATCCATAAAAGCTGCCGGAGCATTTGTTAAACCAAACGGCATTACCAAATATTCATAGTGACCGTACCTAGTACGAAAAGCCGTCTTCGGGATATCTTCTTTCCGAATCTTCAATTGATGATAACCCGATCTGAGGTCAATTTTTGAGTAAATCGTACTGCCTTGAAGTTGATCAAATAAATCATCAATTCGAGGAAGAGGATATTTATTCTTCACGGTAACTTGGTTAAGTTGTCGGTAATCAATACATAGTCGCATTGATCCATCTTTCTTTTTCACAAACAATACGGGGGCTCCCCATGGGGACACACTCGGTCGAATAAATCCTGTCGCCAGCAAATCTTCTAATTGTTTCTTTAACTCTTCCAATTCTGCCGCTGCCATTCGATAAGGTTGCTTTGAAATTGGTGCGGTGCCGGGTAATAACTCGATCACAAATTCTATCTCTCTATCCGGAGGTAACCCAAACAAATCATCCGGAAATACATCAGAGAAATCACGAACCACCGGAATCTTTTGAATTACTAACCTCTTATCATGTTCTGAATTCCGTGCTATTTCCTCTTGACCACCTTCCGCCAATAACTTCGTATCATGTATTGTAGAAATAATTACGGGCGCATTTTCACGTACCGCCAAAAGTTGAAAAGAAGCTTCTCCCTCTGGATTAAAGGTTACCACTTTTCGAAAACAATCAATTGTTGCATGATACGAGGATAACCAATCCATACCGAGAATGGCATCGAAATCGCGAAAATCTAGGATAACCAAATCGGCTAGTAATTCTTTATCACCAATTTGAACTACACATCCTCTAAACACCAACTCGGCTAATAGAGTTTCACCCATCGGGGTGCCTACTAATAAACTACTACTTAGACGTTCTGCCCTCCTATTTAATTTTGACATGAATATAAAAGATACGAAAGAATGCGTTGAACCAGGATCTATCAAAACACTAGCCGGAATATCACAAATAGAAACAACGGAGTGAATAATCGAACCTGACGCGTGTGCATCCGGATTGTTGAGAGCAAATGTGCGTGCCGGAATAGGTTTCTTCATCTGGTCCTTCTTCTTTGGGCATTCACTCGACTTGTGCCCCGGTCCATAACAATAATAACACACCCGATCATGAAAGGGACAGTTGTTCGACCAATGACCAACCCTACCACATTTGTAACATGGAGCTTGACTTGGCTGCGATCCACCCACATTTTCTCTCCTAAATTGGGGAGGCCTCTGCTTCTTAAAATCTTTACTAAGAGGCTTGTGGTAGTCACGAGATTGCCTCATTTGACTCTTTCCACTCTCCATTTTCATCTCGTACTGCTTCAACTCCTCAACATCACACTCCGCCAACACCGCTTTATCAACGGCATTTACATAATTGCTACACTGAAAAGCACGCACCCGGCCCTTTATGTCCGGGCGTAAACCCCGAACAAACTTCGACACTTTCTGAGCCTCATTGCTTACATCATGCGGTGAGAATTGGGACAATTCTGTAAATTTCCTCTCATACTCCAATACCGTCTTACCCTCTTGCGTAAGATTTGCAAACTCTTGCGCCTTTTTCTCTTGCAATGCATACGGATAGTATTGCTCATTAAAGGCATCAACAAACTCCTTCCAACTAACATGATCACCAAACGATTTCCGTTTCATATTCCACCAATGGTCAGCATTTCCCTCCATCATGAATGATGCAAACTTCACCTTTTCCATATCATTCGCCTCAATCACTTCAAAGGTTTTCTCCGCTTGGCGAATCCACTCATACGCCTTGATTGGATCAGTCGTACCAAAGAATGGTTTCGTCCCCAACTGCTTAAACTGATTGAGTTTCTCATTCGACCCCCCACTCGAACTACCACTACTTCCACCACGGAGCACTTGTGGCTGCATTTGCGGCCGTTCTTGTTGCGAGCCCTGCTGCTTTAGCAACTGAACTAGCGTCTCATTAGTTCGTTGTTGTTGCTCCAAAATTTCACGAAACATTTGTGAGTCACGAGACCCACGTTCTTCCGTACCACCAACATCATTTCTCTCACCATCGCCAACAACTCCTTTCTCCTTTCCAGGTCGTCCAGGTCGCCTTGAACCTTCGACGCCAACATCGACACTACTCACCTTTTTCGGTTTTGGTGGCATTCTCACTACCTAATGACGATCAAAAGACAGGATTAGTAAGGTATTTACGGTATGATGTTATGACATCTGCAGGTCACGAGGACCATTGCTCTGATACCAAAAAGGTTGTCACGACCCAAAATAAGATAACGTGAACAACACACTAAAACTATAAACATATGAGCAATAGCAGAGTCAAAAACACACAATACAAAACAAGTTGGCATAAAAGATAACCTACAACTATCCAATATACATATGGTCGATACAAACAAACACAACTAAACGAAATATGGTAATTGGTACTCGCACACTCCGCTAAGCTCGTAATCTACAAGAATGCCACTGCCACCTCAAGTGCTACCTGGAAATGTTGGCTGAGAGTTAGATAAGTAAAATAATATTTAATTATTATTTACTATCGACACGACCACGATGACCGACTACTACAACTAACACGAATTCTGCAAAAAAATACGACAACTACTACTACAGAATTCTCATCGTGAAACCATGAGGATAACAACACGAGACACACTCGGAGACTAGTACCCCGGATCAGCTTGAGGTACAAGTCAATCACTACACTAACCACTTCGATAAGGTCGGCACCACACGGGACCCCACATAGACAAATACCCCGATCAGCTTGAGGTAAGAGTCCATCCTGCACTCTAATACAAGAGTGGTGTCTCCAACCCCGCCACAATTGAAGACACGCCCCCTCGATCAGCTTGAGGAGACCGTACTGCTACGTCTAACAGTTCGCAAGTTCGGGAGCGACCCGAAGATGCACCTCTGGCCAGGAACCACTAAAATGTCCAAACATGGGTTTCCTTATCTACCGCTCATCCTCACTACGAATAGACCTACATCAACAATAATCCTACATACTACCAAGAACTACACCTATTCTACAGATATAATGATACATAAATAAATGAAGAGTCAATTTCAGTAATCATAATTACTGCTAATAGAATCGTCTCGAAATAAGCTTTCCAACGGAACCAAGAACACGCAAAACAGAGACTGAATGAAGAAGTTATGAACAAAATACGAAGACGTGACACACGAAATCTGGTTCGGTACACCCGTCAAAGAACTAATCAACTACGATACTTCCACTTATCCGACATACCGGAATAACTAATAACCACGAGATGAAACCCTAAACGGGATACGAGAGGAACGATCGACACGAGAACAACTCAGCCATGTGTTTTATATTGGCCAAAACGCTCACCAATCCAACCATTATTTAGTTGGACGTTATCAAGCGATTAAGCCTTTTCTCCATTGTAGAATTGTGCCCCTGAAAATTTTATGTCTTGCAAAATTACGAAAATACCCCTGATATTCAGAATTTGATCTAGGGTTTGAGGATACCGGGTTAAAGGATCTTGACTCAAAACCAAACATAAACCCGACGCATTTAACAACAAACAACTCAATTGTATCACTTCTTTTCTTCCGAAAAATCGAAACCCTAATTTTTACCCTTTCTCGATGGAAGCCTGATAGATGATCGAAACGCCATTATTCGAGCGGCCGAATCATCACGGCACCATCCTTGTATCCCAAAACAATCTATGAAACCTTAAAATCCAGAATCACTTTACCCCCAAAAATCTAGGGTTTTCGACAAGGAAATCTCAGAAAGCTCAAATCGATCTTGCAATCGGTTTCCATGGCAGTAAGTATGAAGCATGCTATGAATTAGATTAGAAAATAGATTTATAACCTCAAAACTTTGAGCTCCTTGGCTTAGACAACTCCCCCACCACCTATCCTGGCTGCCTTGATGGAGTAGACTTCGAAAACGAGCTCTCTTTCTTCTTTTCTCCTCTTGAATCACTTGTTCTCTTCCTCTTCTCCAATCTCCTCTTCTTTCCTTCTTCTTCTTGCTCCTCACTCTATTGCCACGAAATTATGTGTTATGGCCAGAATAGAAGGGTCTAGAATGAGCTAAATAATGTAATACACATGACAAGGGTTTAGGTGTGAAAGGGGGTTAATGATATTTGTCATTTGTGCATTTTAATCCCTCATTTCTCTTGTAATTATTTTCTGTCCATAATTTTCTTGTATTAAATTATTGACATAACCTCCTTGATATAACAAGTTTGCTAGTTAGTTTGTTAGAAAGGTAGTTAGTTAGTTAGTTAATTGGTATGACTGAAGGTAGTTAGTTAGTAAGTTAGATAATTAACTAGTTAGTTAGTTAGCTAGTAGTTTGTTAGTTTGTTAGTTAGTTAGTTAGTTAATTAGTTAGTTATTTAGTTAGTTTAGTTAGTTAGTTAACTAGTAGTTAGTTAGTTAATTAGTTAATAAATTAGTTAGTTAATTAGTTAGTTAGTAAGTTAGTTAGTTATTGGGTATGTACGAAGGTAGCTAGTTAGTTAGTTAATTCGTTAGTTAGTTAGTTAATTAGTTAGTTAGTTAGTTAGTTAATAGTTATTTATTTAATTAGTTAGTTAGTTAAATAGCTTGTAATTGTTTAGTTAGTTATTTATTTATTTAGTTAGTTACTTAGTTAGTGGGTATGTAGGAAGATAGTTAGTTAGTTAATTAGTTAGTTATTTAGTTAGTTAGTTAGTTAGTTAGTTAGTTGGCTTGTAGTTTGTAAGTTAGTCAGTTAGTTAGTTAGTTAGTTAGTTAGTTAGTTAGTTAGTTAGTCAGTTAGTTAGTTAGTTAACAAATAGTTAGTTAGTTAGTTAGGTCATCAGTTAGTTATTTAGTTAGTTAGTTAGTTAGTTAGCTAGTAGTTAGCAAGTTAGTTATTTATTTAGTTAGTTAGTTAGTTCGTTGGCGGGTATGTACGAAGGTAGCTAGTTAGTTAGTTAATTTGTCAGTTAGTTAGTTTATTTGTTAGTTAGTTAGTTAGTTAGTTATTTATTTAGTTAGTTAGTTAGTTAAAGAGTTAGTAGTTTTTTCGTTAGTTATTAATTTATTTAGAAAGTTACTTAGTTAGTGGGAATGTAGGAAGGTAGGTAGGTAGTTTGTTAGTTAGTTAATATGTATGTAGGAAGATAATTAGTTAGTTAATTAGTTTGTTATATAGTAGTTAGTTAGTTAGTTAGTTAGTTAGTTAGTTAGTTAGTTATTCAGTTAGCTAGTAGTTAGTTAGTTAGTTAGTTAGTTAGTTAGTTAGTTAGTTAGTAAGTTAGTTAGTTAGTTAGTTAGTTAGTTAATTAGTTAGTTAGTTAGTAAGTTAGTTAGTTAGTTAGTCAATATGTATGTAAGAAGGTAGTTAGTTAGTTAGTTAATAGGTATGTATGAAGGTAGTTAGTTAGTAAGTTAGTTAGTTAAATTGTTAGTTAGTTAGCTAGTAGTTTGTTAGTTGGTTAGTTAGTTAGTTAATTAGTTAGTTAGTTAGTTAGTTAGTTATTTAATATGTATGTAGGAAGATAGTTAGTTAGTTAATTAGTTAGTTATCTAGTAGTTAGTTAGTTAGTTAGTTAGTTATTTATTCAGTTAGCTAGAAGTTAGTTAGTTAGTTAGTTAGTTAGTAAGTTAGTTTGTTAGTTAGTCAGTTAATTAGATAGTTAGTTAGTTAGTTAGTTAGTTAGTTAGTTAGTTATATAGTTAGTCAATCTGTATGTAAGAAGGTAGTTAGTTAGTTAGTTAGTTAGTTAATCTGCTAGTAGTTAGTTAGTTAGTTAGTTAGTTAGTTAGTTAGTTAGTATGCACTAACGTGTTTAGTTAGTTAGTTGATCGTTGGTTAGTTCGTATGAAATGTAAGAAGGTTGTTAGTTAGTTAGTTAGATAGATAGTTAGTTAGTTAGTTAGTTAGTTGGCGGGTATGTAGGAAGGTAGTAAGTTAGTTAGTTAGTTAGTTAATAGGTATTTAAGAAGATAGTTAGTTAGTAAATTAGTTAGTTATTATGTTAGCTATCTAGTAATTAGTTAGTTAGTTATTTTGTCAGCTAGCTAGTAGTTAGTTAGTTAGTTAGTTATTTAGTTAGTTAGTTAGTTAGTTATCGAGTAGTTAGTTAGTTAGTTATTTAGTTAGTTAACTAGTTAGTTATTTGGTTACTAGTAGTTAGTTAGTTAGCTAGTTAGTTAGTTAGTTAGTTAGTGGGAAGGTAGTTTGTTAGTTAGTTAACTAGTTAGTTTGTTTGCTAGTAGTTTGTTTGTTAGTTAGTTAGTTAGTTAGTTAGTTAGTTAGTTAGTCATTTACTTAGTTAGTTTGCTAGTATTTTGTTATTTAGTTTGTTAGTTAGTTAAATAATAGTTAGTTAGTCAATTAGTTAATTAATTAGTTAGTTAATTACTCAGTTAGTAAGTTAGTTAGTTAGTAGGTATGTACGAAGGTAGCTAGTTAGTTAGTCAGTGTGTTAGTTATCTAGTAGTTAGTCAGTTAGCTAGTTAGTTATTTACTTAGTTAGATAGTTAGTTAGTTAGTTAGCGGGAAGGTAGTTAGTTAGTTAGTTAGTGGGTATGTAGCAAGGTAGTTAGTTAGTTTGTTAGTTAATTAGTTAGTTAATATGTATGTAGGAATATAGTTATTAAGTTAGTTAGTTAGTTAATTAGTTAATTAGTTAGTTTGTTAGTTATTTAGTTATTTATTTAGTTAGTTAGTTAGTTAGTTTGTTAGTTAGATAGAAAGGTAGTTAGTTAGTTAGTTAATAGGTATGTATGAAGGTAGTTAGTAAGTAAGTTAGACAGTTAACTTGTTAGTTTGTTAGCTAGCAGTTTGTTAGTTAGTTAGTTAGTTAATTAGTTAGTTAGTTAGCTAGTTAGTTAATTAATTAGTTAATTAATTAGTTTGTTAATTAGTTACGTAGTAAGTTAGTTAGTGGGTATGTACGAAGGTAGCTAGTTAGTTAGTTAATTTGTTAGTTAGTTAGTTAATTAGTGACTTAGTTTGTTAGTTAATTAGTTAGTTATTTATTTATTTAGTTAGTTAGTTAGTTGAATATCTAGTAGTTATTTAGTTAGTTAGTTAGTTAGTGGGTATGTAGGAAGGTAGTTAGTTAGTTAGTTAGTTAGTTAGTTAGTTAATATGTCTGTAGGAGGATATTTAGTTAGTTAATTGGTTAGTTAATTTTGTTAGTTATCTAAGTAGTTGGTTAGTTAGTTAGTTATTCAGTTAGCTAGTAGTTAGTTAGTTAGTTAGTTAGTTCGTTAGTTAATTATTTAGTTAGTTAGTTAGTTAGTCAATATGTATGTAAGAAGGTAGCTGATTAGTTAGTTAGTTAGTTAGTTAGTTAATTTGCTAGTAGTTAGTTAGTTAGTTAGTTAGTTAGTTAGTTTGTAAGAAGGTTGTTAGTTAGTTAGTTAGTTAGATAGTTAGTTAATTAGTAAGTTAGTTAGTTAGTTAATGAGTTAGTTGTTTAGTTAGTTACTTAGTTACTTAGCTAGTAGTTAGTTAGGGAGTTAATTAGTTAATCAATATGTATGAATCAAGGTAGTTAGTTTGTTAGTTAGATAGTTAGTTAATTGGTTAGTTAGTTAATTAGTTAGTTACTTAGTAATTCAATTAGTTAGTTAGTTATCTAGTTGTTAGTTAGTTAGTTAGGTCATCAGTTAGCTATTTGGTTAGTTAGATAGTCAGTTAGTTAGCTAGTAGTTAGCAGGTTAGTTATTTATTTAGCTAGTAGTTAGCAGGTTAGTTATTTATTAATTTATTTAGTAAGTCACTTAGTTAGTGGGTATGTAGGAAGGTAGGTAGGTTGTTAGTTAGTTAGTTAGTTAGTTAGTTAGTTAATATGTATGTAGGAAGATAGTTAGTTAGTTAGTTAGTTAGTTATTTATTCAATTAGCTAGTAGTTAGATAGTTAGTTAGTTAGTTAGTTGGTTAGTTCGTTAGTTAGTTAGTAAGTTAGTTAGTTAGTTAGTTAGTTAGTTAATTAGTTAGTTAGTTAGTTAGTTAGTTAGTTAATTAGTTAGTCAATATGTATGTAAGACGGTAGTTAGTTAGTTAGTTTGTTAGTTAGTTAATTAGCTAGTAGTTAGTAAGTTAGTTAGTTAGTTATTATGCACTAACGTGTTTAGTTAGTTAGTTAGTTAGTAAGTTAGTTAGTTAGTTAGTTAGTGTGCAATGAAAGAAGGTTGTTAGTTAGTTACTTAGTTAGATAGTTAGTTAATTAGTTAGTTAGTTAGTTAATCAGTTAGTTATTTAGTTAGTTACTTAGTTAGTTAGCTAGTAGTTAGTTAGTTAGTGATTTAGTTAGTTAATCAATATATATGTATCAAGGTAGTTAGTTAGTTAGTTAGATAGTTAGTTAATTAGTTAGTTAGTTAGTTAATTAGTTAGTTAGTTAGTTAGTCAGTTAGTTAGTTAGTTATCTAGTAGTTAGTTAGTTAGTTAGGTCAGCAGTTAGTTATTTATTTATTTAGTTAGTTAGTTAGTTAGTTAGTTAGCTAGTAGATAGCAAGATAGTTATTTATTTAGTTAGTTAGTTAGTTTGTTAGTTGGCGGGTATGTAGGAAGGTAGCTAGTTAGTTTGTTAGTCACTCAATAGGTATTTAAGAAGATAGTTAGTTAGTAAATTAGTTAGTTATTATGTTAGTTATCTAGTAATTAGTTAGTTAGTAATTTTGTAAGCTAGCTAGTAGTCAGTTAGTTAGTTAGTTAGTTAGTTAGTTAGTTAGTTAGTTATCTAGTAGTTTGTTAGTAATTTATTTAGTTAGTTAACTAGTTAGTTATTTAGTTACTAGTTGTTAGTTAGTTGGCTAGTTAGTAATATAGTTAGTTATATAGTTAGTTAGTCAGTTAGTGGGAAGGTAGTTAGTTAGTTAGTTAGTGGGTATATAGGAAAGTAGTTAGTTAGTTAGTTAGTTAGTTAGTTAGTATGTAGGAAGATAGTTCTTCGGTTATTTAGTTAGTTTGTTTATTAGTTAATTTGTCAGTTAGTAAGTTATTTAGTTAGTTAGTTAGTTAGTGAGTTAGTTAGTTAGAAAAGTAGTTAGTTAGTTAATAATTATGAATGCAGGTAGTTAGTTAGTAAGTTAGTTAGTTAGTTGGCTAGTAGTTTATTAGTTAGTCAGTTAGTTAATTAGTTAGTTATTTAGTTTGTTTAGTTAGTTAGTCAACTAGTAGTTAGTTAGTTAATTAGTTAATTAATTAGTTAGTTAATTAGTTAGTTAGTAAGTTAGTTAGTTAGTGGGTATGTAGGAAGGTAGCTATTTAGTTAGTTAATTTTTTAGTTAGTTTGTTAATTTGTTAGTTAGTTAGTTAGTTAATTAGTTAGTTATTTAGATAGATGTCTTGTAGTTAGTTACTTAGTTGGTTAGTTATTAGTTAGTCGGTTATTTAGTTAGCGAGCTAGTAGTTAATAAGTTAGTTAGTTATTTAGTTAGTTAGTTAACAAGTCAGTTAATTTAGTAAGTTAGTTAGTTAGTAAGTACGTAGGAAGATAGTTAGTTAGTAGATTAGTTAGTTAATTAGTTAGTTATCTAGTACTTAGTTAGTTAGTTAGTTAGTTAGTTAGTTAGTTAGTTAGTTAGTTATCTAGTAGTTAGGTAATTAGTTGGTTAGTTAGTTAGTTAGTTATTTATCTAGTAGTTAGTTAATATGTATGTAAGACGGTAGTTTGTTCGTTAGTTAGTTTGATAGTTACTTAATTAGTTAGTTAGTTAGTTATTAGTTTGTCGGTATGTAAGTTGGTAGTTAGTTAGTTGGTTAGTTAGTCAATTCGTTAGTTAGTTATTTGGTAAGTTAGTTATTTAGTTAGTTAGTTAATATATATGATGGAAGACATTTAGTTAGTTTGTTAGTCAGATAGATACTAGTTCTTAGGTATGTAGGAAGACAATTAGTCAGTTAGTCAGTTAGTTAATTAGTTGGTTAGTTAGATACTACTTAATTAGTTAGTTAGTTAGTCAGTTAGTCAGTGAGTTTGTAGGAAGGTAGTTAGTTAATTAGTTAGGAAGGTAGTTAGCTATTTATTTAGTTTATAGGTATGTATGAAGGTAGTTAGTTAGTTAGTTAGTTAGTTATTTAGTTCGTTATTTAGTAAGTTAGTTAGTTAGTTCTCTTGTTGTTAGTTAGTTAGCTAGTTAGTTAGATAGTTAGTTAGTTAGTTAGTGGGAATGTAGTTAGTTAGTTAGTGGGTATGTAGGTAGGTAGTTAGTTAGTTAGTTAGTTAGTTAGTCAAATAGTTAGTTAATAGGTATGTAGGAAGATAGTTATTTAGTTAGTTAGTTAGTTTGTTAATTAGTTAATTAGTTAGTTAGATAGTTAGTTATTAAGTTATTTAGTTAGTTAGTTTGTTAGTTAGTTAGTCAGAAAGGTAGTTAGTTAGTTAGTTAATTGGTATGACTAAACGTAGTTAGTTAGTAAGTTAGATAATTAACTAGTTAGTTAGTTAGCTAGTAGTTATTTATTTTGTTTGTTCGTTAGTTAGTTATCTAGTAGTTAGTTAGTTAGTTAATTAGTTAGTTATCTAGTAGTTAGTTAGTTAGTTAGTTAGTTAGTTAGTTATTTATTCAGTTAGCCAGAAGTTAGTTAGTTAGTAAGTTAGTTTGTTAGTTAGTTAGTTAATTAGTTAGTTAGTTAGTTAGTTAGTTAGTTAGTTAGTTAGTCAATATGTATGTAAGAAGGTAGTTAGTTAGTTAGTTAGTTAGTTAATTAGCTAGCAGTTAGTTAGTTAGTTAGTTAGTTAGTCAGTTAGTATGCACTAACGTGTTTAGTTAGTTAGTTAGTTTGTTAGTTAGTTCGTATGAAATGTAAGAAGGTTGTTAGTTAGTTAGTTAGTTAGATACTTAGTTAGTTAGTTAGTTAGTTGGCGGGTATGTAGGAAGGTAGTTAGTTAGTTAGTTAGTTAATTAGTTAATAGGTATTTAAGAAGATAGTTAGTTTGTAAATTAGTTCGTTATTATGTTAGTTATTTAGTAATTAGTTAGTTAGTTATTCTGTCAGCTAGCTAGTAGTCAGTTAGTTAGTTAGTTAGTTATTTAGTTCGTTAGTTAGTTAGTTATCAAGTAGTTAGTTAGTTAGTTATTTAGTTAGTTAACTCGTTAGTTTTTTAGTTACTAGTAGTTAGTTAGTTAGCTAGTTAGTTAGTTAGTTAGTTAGTGGGAAGGTAGTTAGTTAGTTAGTTAGTGGGTATGTAGGAAAGTAGTTAGTTAGTTAGTTAGTTAGTTAATATGTATGTAGGAAGATAGTTATTCGGTTATTTAGTTAGTTTGTTAATTAGTTAACTTGTTAGTTACTTAGTTAGTTAGTTAGTTAGAAAGGTACTTACTTAGTTAGTTAATAGGTATGTATGACGGTAGTTAGTTAGTAAGTTTGTTTGTTTGTTAGCTAGTAGTTAGTTAGTCAGTTAGTTAGTTAGTTAGTTAATTAGTTAGTTATTTAGTCAGTTTGTTAGTTAGTTAACTAGTAGTTAGTTGGTCAATTAATTAGTTATTTAATTAGTAAGTTAGTAAGTTAGTTAGTTAGTGGGTATGTACGAAGGTAGCTAGTTAGTCAGTTAATTTGTTTGTTAGTTAGTTAATTAGTGAGTTAGTTTGTTGGTTAATTAGTTAGTTATTTATTTATTTTGTTAGTGAGATAAATATCTAGTAGTTATTTAGTTATTTAGTTAGTTACTTAGTTAGTGGGTATGTAGGAAGGTAGTTAGTTAGTTAGTTAGTTAGTTAGTTAATATGTATGTTGGAAGATATTTAGTAAGTCAATTGGTGAGTTAATTTAGTTAGTTATCTAGTAGTTAGTTAGTTAGTTATTTATTCAGTTCGCTAGTAGTTAGTTATTTAGTTAGTTAGTTAGTTAGTCAATTAGTTAGTTAGTTAGTTAGTTAGTTAGTGGTTATGTAGGAAGGCAGTTAGTTAGTTAGTTAGTTAGTTAGTTAATATGTATGTAGGTAGATATTTATTTAGTTAGTTTGTTAATTAGTTCATTTGTTAGTTAGTTAGTTATTTAGTCATTTAGTTAGTTAGTTTGTTTGTTAGTTAGTTAGTTAAAACGGTAGTTTGTTTGTTAGTTGATAGGTATGTATGAAGGTAGTTAGTTAGTAAGTTAGTCAGTTAACTAGTTAGTTAGTAAGCTAGTTAGTTAGTGGGTCTGTAGGAAGGTAGCTAGTTAGTTAGTTAATTTGTTAGTTAGTTTATTAATTTGTTAGTTAGTTAGTTAGTTATTTAGATAGATGTCTTGTAGTTAGTTACTTAGTTGGTTAGTTATTAGTTAGTCGGTTATTTAGTTAGTGAGCTAGTAGTTAGTAAGTTAGTTAGTTATTTAGTTAGTTATTTAGTTTATAGTTAGTTAGTTAGTTAGTTAGTTAATATGTATGTAGTAACAAACTAACTAACAAACTAACTAATTTACTAACAAACTAACTAACATAATAACTAACTAATCTACAAAATTAGTAACTAACTAACAAACTAACTAAATAAATAACTATCCTGCTAACTAACTAACTAACTAACTAACTAACTAACTAACTAACTAACTAATTAACTAACTAACTAACTAATTAATTAACTATCTAACTAACTAACTAACTACCTTGATACATATATATTGATTAACTAACTAAATCACTAACTAACTAACTACTAGCTAACTAACTAAGTAACTAACTAAGTAACTAACTGATTAACTAACTAACTAACTAACTAATAAACTAACTATCTAACTAAGTAACCAACTAACAACCTTCTTTCATTGCACACTAACTAACTAACTAACTAAACACGTTAGTGCATAATAACTAACTAACTAACTAACTAACTACTAGCTAATTAACTAACTAACTAACTAACTAACTAACTACCTTCTTACGTACATATTGACTAACTAATTAACTAACTAACTAACTAACTTACTAACTAATTAACTAACTAACTAACTAACTAACAAACTAACTTACTAACTAACTAACTAACTAACTAACTAACTAACTACTAGCTAACTGAATAAATAACTAACTAACTACTAGATAACTAACTAATTAACTAACTAACTATCTTCCTACGTACATATTAACTAACTAACTAACTAACTAACTAACTACCTACCTACGTTCCTACATACCCACTAACGAAGTGACCTACTAAATAAATTAATAACTATCGAAATAACTACTAACTCTTTAACTAACTAACTAACTAACTAAATAAATAACTAACTAATCAACTAACTAACTTACTAACAAATTAACTAACTAACTGACAAATTAACTAACTAGGTTGCTACCTTCGTACATACCCACTAACTTACTAACTTACTAACTAACTAATTAACTAACTAATTAATTAACTAATTAACTAACGAACTACTAGTTAGCAAACTAACTAACTAACTAAATAACTAACTAATTAACTAACTAACTAACCAACTAACAAACTACTAGCTAACTGACTAACTAGTTACCTATCTAACTTACTAACTAACTACCTTCATACATACCTATTAACTAACTAACTAACTAACTAACTAAATAAATAACTAAATAACTAACTAACTAACTAATCAACTAATTAACAAACTAACTTACTAACTAACTAACTATCTTCCTACATACCTATTAACTGTCTGATTAACTAACTAACTAACTAACTAACTAACTAACAAACTACCTTCCTACATACCCACTAACTAACTAACTAACTACCTTCCCACTAACTAACTAACTAACTATCTAACTAACTAAATAACTAACTAGCTGGCTAACTAACTACTAGATAACTAACTAACTATCTAACTAAATAACTAATTAGTTAACTAACTAAATTACTAACTATCTAATTAGTTAAATAACTTACTAACTAACTAACTAACTAACTAACTAACTAACTAACTAACTAGCTGACAAAATAACTAACTAACTAATTATTAGATGACTAACATAATAACTAACTAATTTACTAACTAACCATCTTCTTAAATACCTATTAACTAACTAACTAACTAACAAACTACCTTCCTACATACCCGCCAACTAACTAACTAACTAACTAACTAACTAAATTAATAACTAACCTGCTAACTACTAGCTAACTAACTAACTAACTAACCAACCAAATAGCTAACCGATGACCTAACTAACTAACTAACAACTAGATAACTAACTAACTAATTGAATTACTAAGTAACTAACTAATTAACTAACTGACTAATTAACTAACTATCTAACTAACAAACTAACTACCTTGATTCATACATATTGATTAACTAACTAACTCCCTAACTAACTACTAGCTAACTAACTAAGTAACTAACTAAATAACTAACTCATTAACTAACTGACTAACTAATTAACTGACTATCTAACTAACTAACTAACTAACTAACAACCTTCTTACAAACTAACTAACTAACTAACTAACTAACTAACTACTAGCAAATTAACTAACTAACTAACTAACTAACTAACCAGCTACCTTCTTACATACATATTGACTAACTAACTAACTAACTAACTAATTAACTAACGAACTAACTAACTAACTAACTAAGTACTAGTTAACTGAATAACTAACTAACTAACTAACTACTTAGATAACTAACAAAATTAACTAACCAATTAACTAACTAAATATCCTCCTACAGACATATTAACTAACTAACTAAGTAACTAACTAACAAACTAACTACCTTCCTACATACCCACTAACTAAGTAACTAACTAAATAACTACTAGATATTCAACAAACTAACTAACTAACTAAATAAATAACTAACTAATTAACTAACAAACTAACTCACTAATTAACTAACTAACTAACAAATTAACTAACTAACTAGCTACCTAACTAATTAACAAACTAACTCACTAATTAACTAACTAACTAACAAATTAACTAACTAACTTACTACCTAACTAATTAACAAACTAATTAATTAACAAACTAACTAGCTAACTAACTAACTAATTAACTAACTAACTAACTAACAAACTGCTAGCTAACTAACTAACAAGTTAACTATCTAACTTACTTACTAACTACCTTCATACATACCTATTAACTAACTAACTAACTACCTTTCTATCTAACTAACAAACTAACTGACTAACTAACTAAATAAATAACTAAATAACTGACTAACTAACTAACTAACTAACTTAATAACTATATTCCAACATACATATTAACTAACTAATTAACTAACTAACTAACTAACTAACTAACTAACTACCTTGCTACATACCCACTAACTAACTAACTAACTACCTTCCCGCTAACTAACTAACTAACTATCTAACTAACTAAATAACTAACTAGCTAACTAACTAACTACAAGATAACTAACAAACTGGCTAACTAACTAGCTACCTTCGTACATACCAACTAACTCACTAACTTACTAACTGAGTAATTAACTAACTAATTAATTAACTAATTGACTAACTAACTATTATTTAACTAACAAACAAACTAAATAACAAACTACTAGCAAACTAACTAAGTAAATAACTAACTAATTAACTAACTAACTAACTAACTAACAAACAAACTACTAGCAAACAAACTAACTAGTTAACTAACTAACTAACTACCTTCCCACTAACTAACCAACTAACTAACTAGCTAACTAACTAACTACTAGTAACCAAATAACTAACTAGTTAACTAACTAAATAACTAACTAACTAACTACTCGATAACTAACTAACTAACTAACTAAATAACTAACTAACTAACTAACTAACTACTAGCCAACTGACAAAATAACTAACTAACTAAGTACTAGATAACTAACATAATAACTAACTAATTTACTAACTAACTATCTTCTTAAATACCTATTAACTAACTAACTAACTAACTAACATACTACCTTCCTACATACCCGCCAACTAACTAACTAACTAACTATCTATCTAACTAACTAACTAACAACCTTCTTACATTTCATACGTACTAACCAACAATCAACTAACTAACTAAACACGTTAGTGCATACTAACTAACTAACTAACTAACTAACTAACTAACTACTAGCTAATTCACTAACTAACTAACTAACTAACTACCTTCTTACATACATATTGACTAACTAACTAACTAACGAACTAACTAATTAACTAACTAACTAACAAACTAACTTACTAACTAACTAACTAACTAACTAACTAACTTCTAGCTAACTGAATAAATAACTAACTAACTAACTAACTAACTACTAGATAACTAACTTATTAACTAACTAACTATCTTCCTACATACATATTAACTAACTAACGAACTAACTAACTAATTAACTAACTAACTAACCAACTAACAAACTACTAGCTAACTAACTAACAATTTAACTATCTAACTTACTAACTAACTACCTTCTTACATACCTATTAACTAACTAACTAACTACCTTCTTACATACATATTGACTAACTAACTAACTAACTTACTAACTAACTAACTAATTAACTAACTAACTAACTAACTAACTTACTAACTAACTAACTAACTAACTAACTAACTAACTACTAGCTAACTGAATAACTAACTAACTAACTAACTAACTAACTAACTAACTAACTACTATATAACAAATTAATTAACTAACTAATTATCTTCCTACATACATATTAACTAACTAACTAACTACCTACCTACCTTCCTACATGCCCACCAACTAAGTAACTTTCTAAATAAATTAATAACTAACGAAAAAACTACTAACTCTTTAACTAACTGACTAACTAAATAGATAACTAACTAACTAACTAACTAACAAATAAACTAACTAACTGACAAATTAACTAACTAACTAGCTACCTTCGTACATACCCGCCAACTACCTAACTAACTAACTAAATAAATAACTAACTTGCTAACTACTAGCTAACTAACTAACTAACTAACTAAATAACTAATTGATGACCTAACTAACTAACTAACTAACTATTTGTTAACTAACTAACTAACTGACTAACTTACTAACTAACTAACTAACTAACTAACTGACTAACTTACAAACTACAAGCCAACTAACTAACTAACTAACTAACTAACCAAATAACTAACTAATTAACTAACTAACTATCTTCCTACATACCAATTAACTAACTAACTAACTAACTTACTAACTACCTTCTTACATACCCACTAACTAAGTAACTAACTAAATAAATAAATAACTAACTAAACAATTACAAGCTATTTAACTAACTAACTAACTAACTAACTAATGAACTAACTAACTAACGAATTAACTAACTAACTAGCTACCTTCGTACATACCCTACAACTAACTAACTTACTAACTAACTAATTAACTAACTAATTTATTAACTTATTAACTAACTAACTACTAGTTAACTAACTAACTAAACTAACTAAATAACTAACTAATTAACTGACTAACTAACTAACTAACTAACTAACTACTTGCTAACTAACTAACTAGTTAATTATCTAACTTACTAACTAACTACCTTCAGTCATACCAATTTACTAACTTACTAACTACCTTTCTAACAAACTAACTAACAAACAAACTAACTAACTAACTTCGTACGTACCCACTAACTAAGTAACTAACTAACTAAATAAATAAATAACTAAATAACTACAAGTTATTTAACTAACTAACTAACGAAATAAATAACTATTAACTAACTAATTAATTAACTAACTAACTAACAAATTAACTAACTAACTTGCTACCTTCGTACATACCCACTAACTAACTAACTTACTAACTAACTAATTGACTAACTAATTTATTAACTAATTAACTAACTAACTACTAGCTAACTACTAACTAACTAACTAACTATATAACTAACTAATTAATTAACTAACTAACTAACTAACTAACTACTGGCAAACTAACTAACTAATTAACTAACTTACTAACTAACTACCTTCGTACATACATATTAACTAACTAACTAACTACCTATCAAACTAACTAACCAACAAATTAACTAAATAACTAACTAACTAGCTGACTAACTAACTAACGAAATAACTAACTAATTAACACACTAACTAACTAACTAAATAACTACCTTCCTACATACCCAGTGACTAACTTCCAACATACCCACTAACAAACAAACTAACTAACTAACTAACTAGCCAACTAACTAAGTAACTAACTAACAAACTAACTAACTAACTACTAGATAACTTACTAAATAATTAACTAATTGACCTACTAACTATCTTCCTACATACCTATTAACTAAGTAACTAACTAACTTACTAACTACCTTCGTACATACCCACTAACTAAGTAACTAACCAAACAAATAAATGACCAACTAAATGACTACTAGCTATTTAACTAACTAACTAACTAAATAACTATTAACTAACTAACAAACTAATTAATTAACTAACTAACTAACAAATTAACTAACTAACTTGCTACCATCATACATACCCACTAACAAACTAACTGACTAACTAACTAATTAACTAACTAATTAATTAACTAATTAACTAACTAACTACTTGCTAACTAACTAACTAAATAACTAACTAATTAACTAACTAAAAAACAAGATAACTACTAGCAAACTAACTTACTAACTAACTAACTAATTAACTAACTAACTAACTAACTAACTAACTTACTAACTAACTAACTAACTAACTAAATAACTAACTAACTACTAGCTAACTGAATAACTAACTAACTAACTAACTAACTAACTAAGTAAAGAACTAACTACTAGATAACTAACTAATTAACTGACTAATTATCTTCCTACATACATATTAACTAACTAACTACTAACTACCTACCTTCCTACATGCCCACTAACTAAGTAACTTACTAAATAAATTAATAACTAACGAAAAAACTTCTAACTCTTTAACTAACTAACTAACTAAATAAATAACTAACTAATTAACTAACTAACTAACTAACTAACAAATAAACTAACTAACTTACAAATTAACTAAGTAACTAGCTACGTTCGTACATACCCACTAACTTACTAACTTACTAACTAACTAATTAACTAACTAATTAATTAACTAATTACCTAACTAACTACTCGTTAGCAAACGAACTAACTAACTAACTAATTAACTAACTAACAAACTAACTAACAAACTAATAGCTAACTAACAAACTAGTTAACTATCTAACTTACCAACTAACTACCTTCATGCATACCTATTAACTAACTAACTAACTACCTTTCTAACTAACTAACTAACTAACTAAATAACTAAATAACTAACTAATTAACTAATTAACAAACTAACTAACCACATAACTAACTATCTTCCTACATACCTATTAACTATCTAATTAACTAACTAACTAACAAACTAACTACATTCCTACATACCCACTAACTAACTACCTTCCCACTAACTAAATAACTAACTATCTAACTAACTAAATAACTAACTAGCTAACTGACTAACTACTAGATAATTAACAAACAAACAAACTAAATAAATAATTAGTTAACTAACTAAATGACTAACTAACTAACTACAAGATAACTTACTGACAAACTAGCTAACTGACTAACTAACTAACTAACTAACTTACTAACTAACTAACTAACTAACTAACTAGCTAGCTGACAAAATAACTAACTAACTAACTAACTAACTAACTAGCTAGCTGACAAAACAAATAACTAACTAATTTACTAACTAACTATCTTCTGGAATAACTATTAACTAACTAACTAACTAACTAACTACCATCCTAAATACCCGCCAACTAACTAACTAAATAACTAACTAAATAAATAACTAACCTGCTAACTACTAGCTAACTAACTAACTAACTAAATAACTAACTGATGACCTAACTAACTAACTAACTAACTACAAGATAACTAACTAACTAACTGAATAACTAACTAACTAACTAACTAATTAACTAACTAACTAATTAACTGACTATCTAACTAACAAACTGACTACCTTGATACATACATATCGATTAACTAACTAACGCACTAACTAACTAACTACTAGCTAACTAACTAAGTAACTAACTAAATAACTAACTCATTAACTAGCTAACTAACTAATTTACTAACTATCTAACAAACTAACTAACTAACAACCTTCTTACATACTAACTAACTAACTAACTAACTACTAGCTAATTAACTAACTAACTAAGTAACTAACTAACTAACTAACTAACTACCTTCTTACGTACATATTGACTAACTAACTAACTAACTAACTAATTAACTAACGAACTAACTAACTAACTTACAACTAACTAACTAATGAACTAACTACTAGCTAACTGAATAAATAACTAACTAGCTAACTACTTGATAACTAACTAAATTAACCAACAAATTAACTAACTAAATATCTTCCCACATACATATTGACTGACTAACTAACTAACTAACTTACTAACTACCTTCCTACATACCCACTAACAAAGTAACTAACTAAATAAATAAATTACAAACTAAATACCTACTAGGTATTTAACTAACTAACTAACTAAATAAATAACTAACTTATTAACTAACAAACTAACTCACTAATTAACTAACTAACTAACAAATTAACTAACTAACCAGCTACTTTCGTACATACCCACTAACTAACTTACTAACTAACTAATTAACAAACTAAATAATTAACTAATTAACTAACTAACTAACTAAATAACTAACTAATTAACAAACAAACTAACTAACAAACTGCTAGCTAACTAACTAACAAGTCAACTATCTAACTTACTAACTACCTACCTTCATACATACCTATTAACTCACTAACTAACTACCTTTCTAACTAACTAACAAACTAACTGACTAACTAACTAACTAAATAAATAACTAACTAACTAATTAACTAATTAACAAACTAAGTAACTAACTAACATAATAACTATTTTCCTATATACATATTAACTAAATAATAAACTAACTAACTAACTAACTGACTAACTATCTTGCTACATTCC
The DNA here is from genome assembly GCA_946800325.1 of Luzula sylvatica. Classification (NCBI taxonomy): domain Eukaryota; kingdom Viridiplantae; phylum Streptophyta; class Magnoliopsida; order Poales; family Juncaceae; genus Luzula; species Luzula sylvatica. The sequence continues at coordinate 68,239,056 of OX326956.1, read as the reverse complement.
AACTAACTAACTAACTAACTACCTTCCCACTAACTAACTAACTAACTGTCTAACTAACTAAATAACTAACTAGCTAACTAATTAACTACTAGATAACTAACAAACTGACTAACTAACAAGCTACCTTCGTACATACCTACTAACTAACTAACTTACTAACTAACTAATTAACTAACTAATTAATTAACTAATTGACTAACTAACAAACTAACTAAGTTAACAACTAACTAATTAACTAAGAAACTAACTAACTAACAATCTACTAGCAAACTAACTAACTAGTTAACTAACTAACTTACTAACTAACTACCTTCATACATACCTATCAACTAACAAACAAACTACCTTTTTAACTAACTAACTAACTAACTAACTTACTAACTAAATAACTAACTAACTAACAATTGAACTAATTAACAAACTAACTAAATAACTAAATAACTATCTTCCTACATACCTATTAACTAACAAACTAATTAACTAACTAACTAACTAACTAACTACCATCCCACTAACTAACTAACTAACTATCTAACTTACTAAATAACTAACTAGCTAACTAACTAACTACTAGATAACTAACAAACTAACTAACTAAATAACTAACTAGTTAACTAACTAAATAACTAACTAAAGAACTAACTAACTAACTAACTACTAGCTAGCTGACGAAACAACTAACTAACTAATTACTAGATAACTAACATAATAACTAACTAATTTATTAACTAACACTCTTCTTAAATGTCTATTAAATAACAAACTAACTAAGTACCTACCTACCTTCCTACATACCCACCAACTAACTAAGTATCTAACCAAATAAATACCTAACCAGCTGACTACTAGCTGACTAACTAAGTAATTAACTAACTAAATAACTAACTGATGACCTGACTAACTAACTAACTACTAGATAACTAACTAACTAACTAATTCACTAACTAACTAACTAACAAACTATCTAAATAACTAACTAACTACCATGATACATACATATTGATTAACTATCTAACTCACTAACTACTAGCTAACTAACTAAGTAACTAACTAAATAGGTAACTGATTAACTAACTAACTAACTAACTAACTAACTAACTAACTATCTAACTATCTAACTAACTAACAACCTTCTTACATACTAACTAACTAACTAACTACTAGCTAATTAACTAACTAACTATCTAACTAACTAACTAACTACCTTCTTACATACATATTGACTAACTAACTAACTAATTAACTAACTAATTAACTTAGGAACTAACTAACTAACTAACTACTAGCTAATTGAATAAATAACTAACTAACTAACTAACTAACTAACTAACTAACTACTAGATAACTAACTAAATAACTAACTAATTAACAGACTATCTTCCTACATACAGACTAACTAACTAATTAACTAACTAACAAACTTACTAACTACCATCCTAAATACCCAATAACTAAGTAACTAACTAAATAAATAAACAACTAACTAAATAACTACTAGCTATTTAACTAACAAACTAACTAATTAACTAACTAATTAACTAATTAACTAACAAATTAACTAACTAACTAGCTACCATCGTACATACCCACTAACTAACTAACTTACTAACTTACTAATTAACTAACTAATTAAGTAACCCACTAAGTACTAGTTAACTAACTAACTAACTAACTAACTAATTACCTAACTAGCTAACTAACTAACTACTAGCCAACAAACTAACTATCTTACTAACTAACTACCTTCATACATACCTATAAACTAACTAACTAAGTACCTTTCTAACTAACTAATGAACTAACTAAATAACAAAATATATAACTAACTAACAAGTTAAATAATTAACAAACTAACTAAATAACCGAATAACTATCTTCCTACATACCTATTAACTAACTGACTGACTAACTAACTACTTTCCTACATACCCACTAACTCACTAACTAACTACCTTCCCACTAACTAACTAACTAACTAACTAGCTAACTAACTAACTACAAGTAACTAAATAACTAACTAGTTAACTAACTAAATAACTAACTAACTAACTATTAGATAACTAACTAACTAACAAACTAAATAACTAACTAACTGACTACTAGCTAGCTGACAAAATAACTAACTAACTAATTACTAGATAACTAACATAATAACTAACTAATTTACTAACTAACTATCTTCTTAAATACCTATTAACTAACTAACTAACTAACTACTAGCTCACTAACTAAATAACGGACTAACTAATAACTAACCAACTAAGTAACTAACTACAAGACATATATCTAAATAACTAACTAACTAACTAACAAATTAACAAACTAACTAACAAATTAACTAACTAACTAGCTACCTTCCTACATACCCACTAACTAACTAACTTACTAACTAACTAATTAACTAACTAATTAATTAACTAATTAACTAACTAACTAACTACTAGTTGACTAACTAACTAAACAAACTAAATAACTAACTAATTGACTAACTAACTAACTAATAAACTACTAGCTAACTAACTAACTAACTTACTTACTAACTACCTGCATACATAATTATTAACTAACTAACTACCTTTCTAACTAACTCACTCACTATCTAACTAACTAACTAACTAACTATCTAACTAAATAACTAACTAACTGGCAAATTAACTAATAAACTAACTAACTAAATAACCGAATAACTATCTTCCTACATACTAACTAACTAACTAACTAACTAACAAACTAACAAACTACTTTCCTACATACCCACTAACTAACTAACTGACTACCTTCCCACTAACTGACTAAGTAACTATATAACTAACTATATAACTAACTAGCTAACTAACTGACTACTAGTAACTAAATAACTAACTAGTTAACTAATTAAATAAATAACTAACAAACTACTAGATAACTAACTCACTAACTAACTAACTAACTAACTAACTACTAGCTATCTTACAAAATTACTAACTAACTAATTACTAGATAACTAACATTATAACTTACTAATTTACTAACTAACTATCTTCTTAAATACCTATTGAGTAACTCATAAACTAACTAGCTACCTTCCTACATACCCGCCAACTAACTAACTAAATAACTAACTAACTAAATAAATAACTATCCTGCTAACTGCTAGCAAACTAACTAACTAACTAACTAACTAACTATCTAACTAAATAAATAACTGCTGACCTAACTAACTAACTAACTTCTAGATAACTAACTAACTAACTGACTAACTAACTAACTAACTAATTAACTAACTAACTAACTAATTAACTAACTATATAACTAACTAACTAACTACCTTGATACATATATATTGATTAACTAACTAAATCACTAACTAACTAACTGCTAGCTAACTAACTAAGTAACTAACTAAATAACTAACTGATTAACTAACTAACTAACTAATTAACTAACTATCTAACTAACTAACTAACTAACAACCTTCTTACATTTCATACTAACTAACTAACTAACTAACTAACTAACTAACTAACTAAACACGATAGTGCATAATAACTAACTAACTAACTAACTAACTAACTACTAGCGAATTAACTAACTAACTAACTAACTACCTTCTTACATACATATTGACTAACTAATTAACTAACTAACTAACTAACTAACTAATTAACTAACTAACTAACTAACTAACTAACTACTAGCCAACTGAATAAATAACTAACTGACTAACTAACTAACTAACTACTAGATAACTAACTAATTAACTAACTAACTATCTTCCTACATACATATTAACTAACTAACTAACTAACTAACTAACTACCTACCTACCTTCCTACATACCCACTAACTAAGCGACTTACTAAATAAATTAATAACTAACGAAATAACTACTAACTCTTTAACTAACTAACTAACCAACTGAATAACTAACTAATTAACTAACTAACTTACTAACAAATTAACTAACTAACTAGGTAGCTACCTTCGTACATACCCACTAACTTACTAACTTACTAACTAACTAATTAACTAACTAATTAATTAACTAATTAACTAACTAACTACTAGTTAGCAAACTAACTAACTAACTAAATAACTAACTAATTAACTAACTAACTAACCAACTAACAAACTACTAGCTAACTAACTAACTACTTACCTATCTAACTTACTAACCAACTACCTTCATACATACCTATTAACTAACTAACTTACTACCTTTCTAACTAGCTAACTAACTGACTAAATAACTAAATAACTAACTAACTAACTAATTAACAAACTAACTTACTAACTAACTAACTATCTTCCTACATACTTATTAACTGTCTAATCAACTAACTAACTATCTAACTAACTAACTAACAAACTACCTTCCTATATACCCACTTACTAACTAACTAACTACCTTCCCACTAACTAACAAACTAACTATCTAACAAACTAAATAACTAACTAGCTGACTAACTAACTACTAGATAAGTAACAAACTAACTAACTAAATAACTAATTAGTTAACTAACTAAATTACTAACTAACTAACTACTAGATAACTTACTAACTAACTAACTAACTAACTAACTAACTAACTAACTAGCTGACAAAATAACTAACTAACTAATTATTAGATAACTAACATAATAACTAACTAATTTACTAACTAACTATCTTCTTAAATACCTATTAACTAACTAACTAACTAACAAACTACCTTTCTACATACCCGCCAACTAACTAACTAACTCACTGACTAAATAAATAACTAACCTGCTAACTACTAGCTAACTAACTGACTAACTAACTAACCAAATAGCTAACTGATGACCTAACTAACTAACTAACAACTAGATAACTAACTAACTAATTTAATTACTAAGTAACTAACTAATTAACTAACTAACTAATTAACTGACTATCTAACTCACAAACTAACTACCTTGATTCATACATATTGATTAACTAACTAACTCCCTAACTAACTACTAGCTAACTAACTAAGTAACTAACTAAATAACTAACTCATTAACTAACTAACTAACTAATTAACTAACTATCTAACTAACTAACTAACTAACTAACAACCTTATTACATACTAACTAACTAACTAACTAACTACTAGCAAATTAACTAACTAACTAACTAACTAACTAACCAGCTACCTTCTTACATACATATTGACTAACTAACTAACTAACTAACTAACTAATTAACTAACGAACTAACTAACTAACTAACTAACTACTAGCTAACTGAATAAATAACTAACTAACTAACTACCTAGATAACTAACAAAATTAACTAACCAATTAACTAACTAAATATCCTCCTACATACATATTAACTGACTAACTAAGTAACTAACTAACTAGCTAACTACCTTCCTACATACCCACTAACTAAGTAACTAACTAAATAAGTACTAAATATTTAACTAACTAACTAACTAACTAAATAACTAACTAATTAACTAACAAACTAACTCTCTAATTAACTAACTAACTAACAAATTAACTAACTAACTAGCTACCTTCGTACATACCCACTAACTAACTTACTACCTAACTCATTAACAAACTAATTGATTAACTAATTAACTAACTAACTAGCTAACTAACTAACTCATTAACTAACTAACTATCTAACAAACTGCTAGCTAACTAACTAACAAGTTAACTATCTAACTTACTTACTAACTACCTTCATACATACCTATTAACTGACTAATTAACTACCTTTCTATCTGACTAAAAAACAAACAAACTAGCTAACTAAATAAATAACTAAATAACTAACTAACTAACTAATTAACTAATCAACTAACTACCTTGCTACATACCCACTAACTAACTAACTAACTACCTTCCCGCTAACTAATTAACTAACTATCTAACTAACTAAATAACTAACTAGCTAACTAACTAACTACTAGATAACCAACAAACTGACTAACTTACTAGCTACCTTCGTACATACCTACTAACTAACAAACTTACTAACTGAGTAATTAACTAACTAATTAATTAACTAATTGACTAACTAAGTATTATTTAACTAACTAACAAACTAAATAACAAACCACTAGCAAACTAACTAAGTAAAGAACTAACCAATTAACTAACTAACTAACTAACTAACTAACAAACAAACTACTAGGAAACAAACTAAATAGTTACCTAACTATCTCACTAACTAACTACCTTCATACATACCTATCAAGTAACAAACAAACTACCGTTTTAACTAACTAACTAACAAACTAATTAACTTACTAAATAACTAAATAACTAACTAACTAACAAATTAACTAATTAACAAACTACCTAAATAAATATCTTCCTACATACATATTAACTAACTAACTAACTAACTAACTAACTAACTAACTGCCTTCCTACATACCCACTAACTAACTAACTAACTAACTAACTAACTAACTAACTAATTAACTAACTAACTAACTAACTAACTAACTAACTAACTAGTAGCTAACTGAATAAATAACTAACTAACTAACTACTAGATAACTAACTAAATTAACTCACCAATTAACTAACTAAATATCTTCCAACATACATATTAACTAACTAACTAACTAACTAACTAACTAACTAACTACCTTCCTACATACCCACTAACTAAGTAACTAACTAAATAACTAAATAACTACTAGATATTTATCTAACTAACAAAATAAATAAATAACTAACTAATTAACTAACAAACTAACTCACTAATTAACTAACTAACTAACAAATTAACTAACTAACTAGCTACCTTCGTACATATACCCACTAACTAACTAACTTACTAACTTACTAATTAACTAACTAATTAATTAACCAACTAACTACTAGTTAACTAACTAACAAACTAACTAAATAACTAACTAATTAACTAACTACCTAACTAAGTAACTAACTAACTACTAGCTAACAAACTAACTAACTTACTAACTAACTACCTTCATACATACCTATTAACTAACTAACTAACTAACTAACTAACTAAATAACTAACTAACTAACTAACTAACAAGTTAACTAATTAACAAACTAACTAAATAACCCAATAACTATCTTCCTACATACATATTAACTAACTAACTAACTACTTTCCTACATACCCACTAACTAACTAATTAACTACCTTCCCACTAACTAACTAACTACTTTCCTACATATACCCACTAACGAACTAACTAACTACTTTCCCACTAACTAACTAACTAACTAACTAGCTAACTAACTAACTACTAGTAACTAAATAACTAACTAGTTAACTAACTAAATAACTAACTAACTAACTAACTACTTGATAACTAACTAACTAACGAACTAAATAACTGACTAACTAACTGACTACTAGCTAGCCGACAAAATAACTAACTAACTAATTACTAGATAACTAACATAATAACTAACTAATTTACTAACTAACTATCTTCTTGAATACCTATTGAATAACTAACTAACTAACTAACTAACTACTTTCCTACATACCCGCCAACTAACTAACTAACTAACTACTTTCCTACATATCCGCCAGGCCTATTGTTGCCCCGGTACGTTGCAGCAGTTTGGTGATCTTCTTCTTTTGTTTTTTCCTTTCCCGCCTCGATCTTTCACCGAATATATCGATGTGATATATCGTTTTGACTGTCTTCGGCGTGCCGGAGGCAATGGTGATGACCAAATTCCCAAATTATTCCTCTATCTCCTGAAAATGGGCAAAGAACACATTAGTGTAGAAATATTCATGATGTTTGAAATATGTATCATAAAAGCATAGAATATAACTTCACAAGGGCTAAAATCCATAAATAAGACTCGTAAAACGTGTTCCATTTGCCTCACATCATCAGTTAGTTAGTTAGTTATTTAGTTAGTAAGTTTGATTGTTTGTTAGTGAGTTAGTTAGAAAGGTAGTTAGTTAGTTAGTTAATAGGTATGTATGAAGGTAGTTAGTTTGTAAGTGAGAGAGTTAACTAGTTAGTTAGTTAGCTAGAAGTTAGTTAGTTAGTTAGTTAGTTAATTTAGTTAGTTATTTAGTTAGTTAGTTAGTTAGTTAATTAGTTAATTTATTAGTTAGTCAATTAGTTAGTTAGTAAGTTAGTTAGTGGGTATGTACGATGGTAGCTAGTTAGTTAGTCAGTTAATTAGTTAGTTAGTTTGTTAGTTAATTGGTTAGTTATTTATTTTGTTAGTTAGTTAGTTAAATATCTAGTAGTTATTTAGTTAGTTATTTATTTATTTAGTTAGTTACTTAGTTAGTGGGTATGTAGGAAGGTAGTTATTATGTTAGTTAGTAAGTTAGTTAGTTAGTTAATATGTATGTAGGAAGATATTTAGTTAGTTAATTGGTTAGTTAATTTAGTCAGTTATCTAGTAGTTAGTTAGTTAGTTAGTTAGTTAGTTATTTAATTAGTTATTTTTTTCAGTTAGCTAGTAGTTAGTTAGTTAGTTAGTTAGTTAGTTAGTATGTTAGAAGGATGTTACTTAGTTATGTAGGAAGATAGTTATTCTGTTATTTAGTTAGTTTGTTAATTAGTTAATTTGTTAGTAAGTTAGTTAGTTAGTTAGTTTGAAAGGTAGTCAGTTAGTTAGTTAATAGGTATGTATGAAGGTAGTTAGTTAGTAAGTTAGTTAGTTAGTTAGCTAGTAGTTTGTTAGTTAATTAGTTAGTTAATTAGTTTGTCATTTAGTTAGTTAGTTAGTTTGTTAGTTAACTATTAGTTAATTAGTTAATTATTTAATTAATTAGATAGTTAATTAGTTATTTAGTAAGTTTGTTAGTTAGTGGGTATGTACGAAGGTAGCTAGTTAATTAGTTAATTTCTTTGTTAGTTAGTTAATTAGTTAGTTATTTATTTAGTTAGTTAGTTAGTTAAATAGATAGTAGTTATTTAGTGAGTAATTTATCTATTTATTTAGTTACTTTGTTAGTGGGTATGTAGGAAGGTAGTTAGTAAGTTAGTTAATTAGTTGGTTAGCTAATATGTATGTAGGAAGATAGTTAGTTAGTTAATTAGTTAGTTATATAGTTAGTTATCTAGTAGTTAGTTAGTTAGGTAGTTAGTTAGTTAGTTAGTTAGTTAGTTATTTAGTCAGTTAGCTAGTAGTTAGTTAGTTATTCAGTAAGTTAGTTAGTTAGTTAGTTAGTTAGTTAGTTAGTATGTTAGATAGTTAGTTAGTTAGTTAATTAATTAGTTATTTGGTTAGTGAGTTAGTTTGCTAACTAGTAGTTAGTTAGTTAATTAGTTAATTAATTAGTTAGTTAATTAGTTAGTTAGTAAGTTAGTAAGTTAGTGGGTATGTACGAAGGTAGCTACCTAGTTAGTTAATTTGTTAGTTAGTTGGTTAATTTGTAAGTAAGTTAGTTAGTTAATTAGTTAGTTATTTATTTAGTTAGTTTGTGAGTTAAAGAGTTAGTAGTTATTTAGTTAGTTAGTTAGTTAGGTAGGTAGTTAGCTAGTAGTTAGCAGGATAGTTATTTATTTAGTTAGTTAGTTAGTTAGTAAGTTGGCGGGTATGTAGGAAGGTAGCTAGTTAGTTTGTTAGTTACTCAATAGGTATTTAAGAAGATAGTTAGTTAGTAAATTAGGTAGTTATTATGTTAGTTATCTAGTAATTAGTTAGTTAGTAATTTTGTCAGCTAGCTAGCAGTTAGTTAGTTAGTTAGTTAGTTAGTTAGTTAGTTAGTTATCTAATAGTTTGTTAGTAATTTATTTAGTTAGTTAACTAGTTAGTTATTTAGTTACTAGTAGTTAGTTAGTTAGCTAGTTAGTTATATAGTTAGTTATATAGTTAGTTAGCCAGTTAGTGGGAAGGTAGTTAATTAGTTAGTTAGTGGGAAGGTAGTTAATTAGTTTGTTAGTTAGTTTGTTAGTTAGTTAGTTAGAAAGGTAGTTAGTTAGTTAGTTAATTGGTATGACTAAAGGTAGTTAGTTAGTAAGTTAGATAATTAACTTGTTAGTTAATTAGCTGGTAGTTAGGTAGTTAGTTAATTATTTTGTTTGTTCGTTAGTTAGTTATTTATTAAGTTAGTTATTTAGTTAGTTATCTAGTAGTTAGTTTGTTAGCTAGTTAGTTATTTAGTTAGTTAGATAGTTAGTTAGTTAGTTAGTGGCAATGTAGTTAGTTAGTTAGTGGGTATGTAGGTAGGTAGTTAGTAAGTTAGTTAGTTAGTTAGTAAACTAGTTAGTTAATAGGTATGTAGGAAGATAGTTATTTAGTTAGATAGTGATGTGAGGCAAATAGAGCACGTTTTACATGCTTAATTTGGAGGTTTTAGCCTTGTGAAAGTGTATTCTGCATAGTTTATTCATCATATTTTAGATAAATTGAATATTACTTCACTTAATGTGTTTTATGCCTATTCACAGGAATTAGAAGGATTTGCTGAAGATTTGGAGAGTGTAGTTGTCTTCAGAATGCCAAAGGGAGTCGAAATGATATATCATACCGCTATTTTCGGTACACGGACAAGGCTGGAGGCAAATAAACCCATGTTAGAGAAAGCCCAAAAAGCTACACGAAATCCACTCAAACCCAATGCCTTATCCTTCCCACCTATCCTGGTGGAAATGTCCTCAATACCCCCAATCCTCTCCATCAACCCCTGGCCAATCAGAATACACCTTGCATGCTATAAATAAGACTCAAGGGCCTTGAGTTGTGGGGCTCTCTGACTGACTCTTTCCCCCTCATTCTGTTCTCTCTTCTTCTTTCTCTCTTCCAAGCACATGCAAGATAATCCAAGATACTTCAAGATTCTTCAAGAAAGCCATTGAGGTTTCGTACCGTGACCTGGATTCATTCCTTTCGGGCGATTCCTCCTCCTCCTCGAAGATCGTACCGTGACCAGGGCTCATTCCTTTTCGGGCGATTTAGAAGTGACCGTGACTCGATCCGTTTTCTTTGCAGCGAGCTGGATTCTTTGCAGCGAGCTGGATTCCCTCATTCTAGGTGTACTCTTTCTTATCTCTTGATGTTCTTGTTGTTTGGTTTAGTCTAAACTTTGTGTATGGAAAATTCTGCGATTTATTGAATCTTTTAATCTCAAAACTTCTTGCTTGTTTGTGTTACTCTAGTTTTGAATCGTGCGTAATTTTAGTTATAATCGCACCATAATTGAACCGTTCTTGCAACTTCTTGAATTGCTTGAAATTAGTTTCTGAACCATAATTCAGCCTTATTTGTCAATCTAGTTAAAAATTCACCAACTCTTAATCGTTCTTGAAACTTCTTGAGTTGGTTATTTGTGTGTTACATTATAACTCTGAACCTCTCGTGAAGCTCTAGGTTAATTGTCTTGCTTGAAATAAACTTCAAAATCTCATTTCAGCCTTGTTTGCAAAAACGCAGAAATATGCGTATTCTTGATTTTCTTGACTAGTTTGATGTGCTTTAAATCGTGTATAAATCTGAACCCTTATGAAATTCTCAAAATTTGGTTTCAATGGAATTTCTTGGTCAAGAACTTCTCTTTAACCTCTAAAACACCATAATCAAGTGAGAAATTCCATAGAAACAAAAGTTAGAAGTTTTTGTGAGTAGTTTAAATCAAAAATTTTGAATCATAATTGATGCACCAGCTCTCTGTGGATCGATCCTCATATTTACCACTGTAAAAACATGAGATTAAATTCTTTGATATTTGAGGTTTAAAACAACGACGATACTTTTCAAGTGTCTAAAAAACCCGCTCATCAAATGGCGCCGCTGCTGGGGAGCGGTGTTTAAGTCAATTGTTCGATTTAAATTTTCAGAATTTTAGTTCATAAAAAATTGTACTCACATCTTGGTTTTTCTTTGTGATCATTTTAGGTGTGTTTGTGGTGGAAGAAATCTATGCACAATACACGATCTCGCAAAGGCACATTACTACCAATTGACGAGGATATCGAAAAAAAAAAAATTCAGCACGAAGAAGAGCAAGAATCCTCTTCAAGAAGATCAAGAAGAAGCTGAACCAGAACCGCAAACACAAACTTTTTTTTCTTTCTCTCCTCCTTTACAATTCAATATGGCTGATGAAACAAGAGTTCCAAGGCCAAAAACCTTGAGAGAACTTGTAGCACCAAGACACGTAGATGATAATTATAACTTCATTAGGCCGAATATACCCAATTTTAAAGCTGATCCGAGCATTTTAGGCTCATTGCCTATTTTTCACGGGAAAGCCACTGAAAACCCTCACAAGCATTTAAAAGACTTCAAAATACAGTTAAATATATATTCGAACTATGAAGGTTTTAATGACATTCTTCTTCTTATATTTCCATATTCATTAGGTGAAGGGCCAAATGACTGGTTTTACAAGCTAAGGGGGCCTCTTACTTTCAGCGATGTATCAAACCTCTTCAAGGAGAAGTATTACTCGGCATCTCGATTAGCAGCGATAAGGCATGAACTCTTGGCAATCACACAAAAGGCGAATGAGGTCTACCACGAGTATTTCGACCGTTTTATGCGATTGATGGAAGAATGCCCCAGCCACAATGTCGAGCTGCATTACCTTTACGAACAGTTCATAAACGGACTATGCTACTCCGATTACCAATTCCTCAATGCTTGTGCGGGAGGAAACATTGCGAATAAAGAAATCGTGGAGATTCAGAAACTGTTAGAGATGATGGCGTCAAATTCGCAAGCAAGACGCAACGTGGAGTACCGAGTGAACGCATGTACCGACCTCAATGTCGACATGTTAAATAACAAACTCGAAATAATAATGAAAGCGCTGGGCAAGGAAGAAACGAAGAAATGTGGGGTTTGTAGCGCAACCACCCACCACACGGACGAATGCCCTAGTGTGGTTGAAGAAGCAAATGCCGTTTACAGAAAATTTGAAGCCTCGAACTCGTACAATCCTAATCTTCGAAACCACCCGAATTTCTCTTGGTCGAATCCCAACAATGCTCAACCAGATCCGTATCGCCAACCAGTTACAAAACCAGCCACTTACCAACACCCGAATGCCTCTCAAGCAAAACCGGCTCAAACTCAGGAGCAAGATCTTAAAACGATGATGGAGGGCATGATGAGCTTGATGAAACAAGAAATCGGTGGGGTTAATAAAAATGTGGATTCTGTGAGGCAAGAATTAAAAAGCGAGATTGCGAACACGAATCGCCACGTTGGGAGCTTACAAACTCAAATCGCTCAAATCGCCACTCGCGTGAACATAATCGAATCTCAAGGTACATCTCGACTCCAATCTCAATCTTTAGCACCTCCCGAGCAAAGGCACGTCAATGCAATATCGCTCCGAAGCGGTACTGAAATTGGTGAAAGCTCAAGAAAAGCAAAAGAGGTGGAAGAAGAAAAAGAAATCGAGCTACATGTGCCTAAGGAGAAACAATCTCAAGTCCAGATTTTACCAACTCAAGCAAAGGCACCTGAATCGAGTCAAGTCCAGCCACCTTTTCCTAGTCGCCTCCCAAAGTCTACCGAATCGAATGACGACGTGCTGGCCATTTTAAAGAAAGTAGAGGTTAACATTCCTCTAGTCGAAGCTATCAAGGAAGTGCCTCGCTTGGCAAAATACCTCAAGGCACTATTGAGCACGAATAAAAGAAAGGGTAAAAAGGACGAAATGATAAGTGTGGGGGAGAATGTTTCAGCAATTTTGAGACTTCCCCAAAAACACAAAGATCCAGGGATGTTTGCAATTCCATGCAAAATCGGGCAACACGAATTGCCCAAATGCATGCTCGATTTGGGCGCATCCATAAATGTAATGCCTTTATCGGTATTTAAGACTCTAGATCTCGGCCCTCTCGAAGATACACAAGCGATGATTAGTTTGGCTGATCGATCTACGACAAAACCTGTGGGATTAATAGAGGATGTGATTGTTATGGTAAACGGACTCTATTTCCCTGCCGACTTTTATGTAATCGACATGAATGATGGAGATAACGAGTCGACCCCGATTCTCCTTGGCCGCCCATTCTTGAAGACAGCTCAAACGAAGATTGACGTTCATGCAGGAGAGCTTACGATGGAGTTCGACGACGAGGTAATAAAATTCAATATTTTTGATAAACTAAAAGAACCCATTGCAGGTACACATAATTTGAGCGCTATGGACATAATCGATGAATGTGTGCATGAAGTCGCGAATCAAACTTTCGAGGAATTCAAGGCTTACAAGAATCCTACTTATCAAGATTTTGAAGAATTCAACAATCCTCTATTCGAAACTGAGCCAGAAACACAAGCAGTTTCGAATGCAGCTGAAGTGATGTTTTCAAGGGAAATCGAAATTCCGTTGGAAAGAAGCCCACCTTCAACTGAGAAAGCTCCAAAGGTAGAATTAAAACAATTACCATCTGAGCTAAAGTATGTTTTCTTAGATGAAGCACAGACGCTTCCAGTCATCATCGCCTCAAATCTAACGACGGAGCAAGAAGAGAAGCTCATCACCATGCTGAAAAAGAATAAGAAGGCTTTTGGGTGGTCACTTGCCGACATTCCAGGAATTAGTCCATCATTGTGCACACACCGAATACAACTCGAAAACGAAGCCAAACCATCTCGCGAACCACAGAGGCGGCTCAATCCGCCCATGATGGAGGTTGTTAAAAAAGAGGTGATAAAACTGTTGGATGCGGGTATAATTTACCCCATCGCTGATTCCAAATGGGTCTCGCCTATTCACGTGGTACCAAAGAAAACGGGGATCACTATTGTCGAGAATGAAGAAGGCGATCAAGTGCCAACTCGAGTGCAAAATGGATGGCGAGTGTGCATTGACTACCGCAAGCTTAACAAGGCCACCAAAAAGGACCATTTCCCACTTCCTTTTATCGATCAAATGCTGGAGAGACTCGCAGGGAACCCTTTCTACTGTTTCCTCGACGGATTCTCGGGATACTTCCAAATTCCGATTGCACCCGAGGACCAAGCAAAAACGACGTTTACATGCCCGTTTGGTACCTTCGCGTACCGACGCATGCCGTTTGGGCTCTGCAACGCACCGGGCACTTTCCAAAGGTGTATGCTCTCTATTTTAAGTGATTACATTTCAAAATTTATTGAAGTTTTTATGGATGATTTTTCGGTGTTTGGAGACTCATTTGATTCCTGTTTAGACCATTTGTCCCAAATACTGGAAAAATGCATCGAATCTAATCTCGTTTTAAACTTTGAAAAGTGCCACTTCATGGTGAGCAATGGAATTGTTTTAGGTCATTCAATTTCAGAAAAGGGGCTCGAAGTCGACAAGGCAAAAATCGACGTAATAAACACGCTGCCCTATCCAAAGACGGTGAAGGACGTGAGATCTTTCTTAGGCCACGCTGGTTTCTATCGACGGTTCATAAAGGATTTTTCAAAGATCTCGCAACCCATGGGCCAACTTCTCCAGAAAGACGTAAAGTTCGAATTTGACTCACGGTGCAAGGAATCATTCGACAATTTGAAGGACAAGCTTTGCTCTGCACCGATTATCAAACCACCGAATTGGGGGCTTCCATTCGAAATCATGTGCGACGCAAGTGATACGAGTGTGGGGGCAGTGCTTGGCCAAAGAATCGGCAAAGATCCTCACGTGATTGCCTATGCCTCGAAGACCCTCGTTAGCGCACAAAGAAACTACACAACTACTGAAAAAGAACTTCTTGCGATTGTGTTTGCTTTAGAAAAATTTCGTTCTTACCTTGTAGGTGCGAAGGTGATAGTGTTCTCTGATCACAGCGCTTTGAAGCATTTAATGAGAAAAAAGGAGTGCAAGCCTAGATTGCTGCGATGGATCCTTTTGTTGCAAGAATTCGATTTGGAGATCAAGGATAAGAAGGGCTGTGAGAATCTCGTGGCGGATCACCTAAGCCGACTCCCGTTCATAGAAGACGATGATGTACCGATTCGAGAGGAGTTTCCGGAAGAGCATATCCTCGCGGTTCAAATCGATACGCCTTGGTATGCCGACTTGGTAAATTATATGGTTGCCAAGCAAATTCCGCCGAGTTTCAGCAGATCTCAACGCGACAAATTAAAAAGCAACTCGCGATTCTACATTTGGGACGAACCATTCCTGTATCGCGTATGTGCAGATCAAGTGATAAGGAAGTGTGCTCATCAAAACGAGGTTAAATCTATTTTGTCATTTTGTCATAATTTGCATTGTGGGGGACATTTTGGAGTGACACGTACAACCCACAAAGTATTAGAATGCGGTTTTTACTGGCCAACTCTTTACAAAGATGCTTCAAGCTTTGTAAAGGGTTGCGAAAAATGCCAAAGGACAGGAAATGTGAGTCAAAGAGATCAAATGCCCCTGAACAAAATTGTACCATGTGAACCATTCGATGCATGGGGCATTGATTTTATGGGACCATTTCCACCGTCCTTTGGATATACTTACATTCTTCTTTGTGTAGATTATGTGACAAAGTGGATCGAAGCAATTCCAACGAAGCAAGCAGATTCGAAATCAGTGTGCGAATTTCTCAAGAAGAATATCTTTCAACGTTTCGGCGTGCCACGAGTGCTAATCAGCGACCGAGGGAGTCACTTCTGCAATAAGAGCATACAATCCGTGCTAGAAAAATACCACGTTAGCCACCGAACCTCCACAGCGTACCACCCTCAATCAAACGGGCAAGCCGAAGTCTCGAACCGAGAAATCAAGTCTATTCTGGAAAAGGTGGTGAACCCCTCAAGAAAGGATTGGAGCGTCCGATTAGGCGACGCCTTGTGGGCATATCGTACAGCGTTCAAAACTCCAATCGGGATGTCCCCTTTCAAGATGGTGTACGGCAAAACATGCCACTTACCCGTAGAAATCGAGCATAAGGCCATATGGGCCATTAAACAACTCAACCTCGACTATCCGAACGATGCAATGGCCCGAAAACTCCATTTAGTCGAGCTAGAAGAATTTCGACAAAACGCCTATGACAATTCGAATTTATGCAAGGAAAAGGCAAAGGCGTTTCACGACAAATTGATCAGAAAGAAAGAATTT
Organism: Luzula sylvatica; assembly: GCA_946800325.1. Lineage (NCBI taxonomy): Eukaryota > Viridiplantae > Streptophyta > Magnoliopsida > Poales > Juncaceae > Luzula > Luzula sylvatica. The sequence continues at coordinate 68,222,105 of OX326956.1, read as the reverse complement.
AATGTGGGAGATATTGTGCTTCTATTCAACTCCCGTCTCAAACTGTTTCCCGGGAAGTTGAAATCTCGCTGGATTGGGCCCTTCACAGTGACGAATGTAAATCCATTTGGAGTAATCGAAATCCAGAGCAACGACACGAAGGAAGAGTTCAAGGTGAATGGGCACCGGCTAAAGCATTTCTACTCCGGTTTCGACAAAGGGTGGATGGACGTGCAAAAGCTCGGTTTGATCGAGCGTCAATGAAGATGAGCTCAGCTGGGTCGAGCTCAAGACATTAAACAAGAGCGCTAGCGGAGGAGGCACGCCTCACGCATCAAAGGTTGTATTTCTCTATTATCCCTCTTTTTGAAATTTTTGATCTTTTATACTTGAGGACAAGTAATCTCTAAGTGTGGGGGGGTAACACAACCTTTGAACTGTATGAGCCCAAATTAAACTTCAAAAAAAAACATGGGAAATTTGAAAATTTAAAAACATTCAAAATATAAAAAAAAAAAAAAAAAAAAAAAAAAAAAAAAAATTTCATAAAAGTATCCACTTAAATCTGGGAGCATTGCTAATCACAAAACAACTCTGAATTGCAATAAAAGACTTTTCTCCACTGAATTGAACTAAATCGTTGTTTTTAAAACAAAATTTCATTCAACTCTGAATTTCGCTCTAAAAATTGAAAGTTTGCAAAATATTTTAAAGGATTTGGTTATGATTTTGAAGAGATCTATTCGGGGATTCCAGCCCTATTGTTTCAAATTTCACGAGTTTGAGACACTTGATCGATGCGCGGTTCATGCGATACGTTTTAACTCGATTTTCGAACCCGTAATTGATATGGGACTTATGAGTAAAGTTCTTAGCGTGGCCGTTAAAGTACGTTTTGCTAGATTTAAAACATGACCAATTGCACTATGAAATAACCGTTTGTGGGGACCCGTTAGTAGATCAAATATACCCGCTCGTTCGGAAAAAAAAAAAAAAAAAAGAAAAAAAAAAAAAAGAAAAAAAAAAAAAATATAAGTGAGAAAAGAGGAAGGTGAAAAGACAACACCGAGAGTAACCTCATTGCATTTCGGTGTAGTGGGGCTTTCGGTTAAAGACTTCCAAGAGAACAAAAAAAGTGAGAAAAGAGGAAGGTCAAAAGACAACACCGAGAGTAACCTCATTGCATTTCGGTGTAGTGGGGCTTTCGGTTAAAGACTTCCAAGAAAAAAAAAAAAAAAAAATGAGCAGGGAAATTGATCGAAAATGGATATGAACCTTGTACCAGTGTACCAAACGTGTTTTAAAATGAATAACTTGCATTTAAGATCATCTTGCAAAACGGGAAATTTTGGCCCGATAATTGCTTTCGAATCGAGTTCTTTTGAGATTGTGGAGTGAAGAAATTCGAAGTAAAAACGTTTAAGTCGCTCTTACAGCTTGAGATCGAGTGTCATGAAAAACTCTTATGAAATTTCGAGTTAATTTCGAGATCTAATAATGAAAAGACCAATATCATTCTAAATACTAGTGAACTTGATGAAATGAGAGTGAACCATTTGATTCGTGAAATGAGTTTTTAAATAACGAATACAACTTCAACAAATTCTACTGCGATTCTTTGTTTTGTGATATAATTCTCCAATTGATCGAGGACGATCAAGGGTTTAAGTGTGGGGGTATTTGATGTGAGGCAAATAGAGCACGTTTTACATGCTTAATTTGGAGGTTTTAGCCTTGTGAAAGTGTATTCTGCATAGTTTATTCATCATATTTTAGATAAATTGAATATTACTTCACTTAATGTGTTTTATGCCTATTCACAGGAATTAGAAGGATTTGCTGAAGATTTGGAGAGTGTAGTTGTCTTCAGAATGCCAAAGGGAGTCGAAATGATATATCATACCGCTATTTTCGGTACACGGACAAGGCTGGAGGCAAATAAACCCATGTTAGAGAAAGCCCAAAAAGCTACACGAAATCCACTCAAACCCAATGCCTTATCCTTCCCACCTATCCTGGTGGAAATGTCCTCAATACCCCCAATCCTCTCCATCAACCCCTGGCCAATCAGAATACACCTTGCATGCTATAAATAAGACTCAAGGGCCTTGAGTTGTGGGGCTCTCTGACTGACTCTTTCCCCCTCATTCTGTTCTCTCTTCTTCTTTCTCTCTTCCAAGCACATGCAAGATAATCCAAGATACTTCAAGATTCTTCAAGAAAGCCATTGAGGTTTCGTACCGTGACCTGGATTCATTCCTTTCGGGCGATTCCTCCTCCTCCTCGAAGATCGTACCGTGACCAGGGCTCATTCCTTTTCGGGCGATTTAGAAGTGACCGTGACTCGATCCGTTTTCTTTGCAGCGAGCTGGATTCGTGACTCGGAGAGAAGAGTTTTTGTGAAGATCAGTGGAAAAGACCCCTTGACCAGAGCTTGCTCTTTTAGGGTGATTTCGCGAACCTCACGACTCGAGCTCGATCTCCTTTCGACCAGTCCTCGACGTGACGTGAGAAATCGATCTTTCGGCACGAGGAGAGAAGACCAAGAGCTGCATCACGAGTTTCCCTCATTCTAGGTGTACTCTTTCTTATCTCTTGATGTTCTTGTTGTTTGGTTTAGTCTAAACTTTGTGTATGGAAAATTCTGCGATTTATTGAATCTTTTAATCTCAAAACTTCTTGCTTGTTTGTGTTACTCTAGTTTTGAATCGTGCGTAATTTTAGTTATAATCGCACCATAATTGAACCGTTCTTGCAACTTCTTGAATTGCTTGAAATTAGTTTCTGAACCATAATTCAGCCTTATTTGTCAATCTAGTTAAAAATGCACCAACTCTTAATCGTTCTTGAAACTTCTTGAGTTGGTTATTTGTGTGTTACATTATAACTCTGAACCTCTCGTGAAGCTCTAGGTTAATTGTCTTGCTTGAAATAAACTTCAAAATCTCATTTCAGCCTTGTTTGCAAAAACGCAGAAATATGCGTTTTCTTGATTTTCTTGACTAGTTTGATGTGCTTTAAATCGTGTATAAATCTGAACCCTTATGAAATTCTCAAAATTTGGTTTCAATGGAATTTCTTGGTCAAGAACTTCTCTTTAACCTCTAAAACACCATAATCAAGTGAGAAATTCCATAGAAACAAAAGTTAGAAGTTTTTGTGAGTAGTTTAAATCAAAAATTTTGAATCATAATTGATGCACCAGCTCTCTGTGGATCGATCCTCATATTTACCACTGTAAAAACATGAGATTAAATTCTTTGATATTTGAGGTTTAAAACAACGACGATACTTTTCAAGTGTCTAAAAAACCCGCTCATCAGATAGTTAGTTTGTTAATTAGTTAATTAGTTAGTTAGTTAGTTATTTAGTTGTTTAGTTAGTTAGTTAGTTAGTTTGTTAGTTAGTTTGTTAGAAAGGTTGTTAGTTAGTTAGTTAATTGGTATGACTGAAGGTAGTTAGGTAGTAAGTTAGATAATTAACTAGTCAGTTAGTTAGCTAGTAGTTTGTTAGTTAGTTAGTGAGATAGTTAGTTAATTAGTTAGTTATTTAGTTAGTTTAGTTAGTTAATTAACTAGTAGATAGTTAGTTAATTAGTTAATAAATTAGTTAGTTAATTAGTTAGTTAGTAAGTTAGTTAGTTAGTGGGTATGTACGAAGGTAGCTAGTTAGTTAGTTAATTCATTAGTTAGTTAGTTAATTAGTTATTTAGATAGTTAGTTAATAGTTATTTATTTAGTTAGTTAGTTAGTTAAATAGCTTGCAATTGTTTAGTTAGTTATTTATTTATTTAGTTAGTTGCTTAGTTAGTGGGTATGTAGGAAAGTTGTTAGTAAGTTAGTTAGTTAGTTAATAGGTATGTAGGAAGATAGTTAGTTAGTTAATTAGTCAGTTATTTAGTTAGTTAGTAAGTTAGCTAGTTAGTTAGTTAGTTTGCTTGTAGTGCGTAAGTTAGTCAGTTAGTTAGTTAGTTAGTTAGTTAGTCGGTTAGTTAGTTAGGTATGAAATAGTTAGTTAGTTAGTTAGGTCATTAGTGAGTTATTTAGTTAGTTAGTTAGTTAGTTAGCTAGTAGTTAGCAAGTTAGTTATTAATTTAGTTAGTTAGTTAGTTAGTTGGCGGGTATGTACGAAGGTAGCTAGTTAGTTAATTTGTCAGTTAGTTAGTTTATTTGTTAGTTAGTTAGTTAGTTAGTTAATTAGTTAGTTATCTAGTAGTTAGTTAGTTACTTAGTTAGTCAGTTAGTTATTTATTCAGTTAGCTAGTAGTTAGTTAGTTAGTTAGTTAGTAAGTTAGTTTGTTAGTTAGTTAGTTAGTTAATTAGATAGTTAGTTAGTAAGTTAGTTAGTTAGTTAGTCAATATGTATGTAAGAAGTTAGTTTGTTAGTTACTTAATTTGCTAGTAGTTAGGTAGTTAGTTAGTTAGTTAGTTAGTTAGTTAGTATGTAAGAAGTGAGTTAGTTAGTTAGTTAGTTAGTTAGATAGTTAGTTAATTAGTTAGTTAGTTAGTTAGTTAATCAGTTAGTTATTTAGTTAGTTACTTAGTTAGTTAGTTAGTAGTTAGTTAGTTAGTGATTCAGTTAGTTAATCAATATATATGTATCAAGGTAGTTAGTTAGTTAGTTAGATAGTTAGTTAATTAGTTTGTTAGTTAGTTAATTAGTTTGTTAGTTAGTTAGTCAGTTAGTTAGTTAGTTATCTAGTAGTTAGTTAGTTAGTTAGATCAGCAGTTAGTTAGTTAGTTAGTTAGTTAGTTAGTTAGTTTGCTAGTAGTTAGCAGGATTGTTATTTATGTAGTTAGTTAGTTGGCGGGTATGTAGGAAGGTCGTTAGTTAGTTTGCTAGTTAGTTAATAGGTATTTAAGAAGATAGTTAGTTTGTAAATTAGTTAGTTATTATGTCAGTTATCTAGTAATTTGTTAGTTAGTCATTTTGTCAGCTTGCTAGTAGTTAGTTAGTTAGTTAGTTAGTTAGTTAGTTAGTTAGTTAGTTAGTTAGTTATCTAGTTAGTTAGTTTTCTAGTAGTTAGCTAGTTAGTTAGTTAGTTAGTTAATTAGTTAGTTATTTAGTTAGTTAGTTAGCAAGTAGTTAGTTAGTTAATTAGTTAATTAATTAGTTAGTTAATTAGTTAGTTAGTAAGTTAGTTAGTTAGTGGGTATGTATGATGGTAGCTAGTTAGTTAGTTAATTTGTTAGTTAGTTAGTTAATTAATTAGTTTGTTAGTTACGTAATAGTTATTTAGTTAGTTAGTTAGTTAAATAGCTAGTAGTCATTTAGTTGGTCAATTATTTATTTAGTTAGTTACTTAGTTAGTGGGTATGTACGAAGGTAGTCAGTAAGTTAGTTAGTTACTTAGTTAATAGGTATGTAAGAAGATAGTTAGTTAGTTAATTAGTTAAATATTTAGTAAGTTATCTAGTAGCTAGTTAGTTAGTTTGTTAGTTAGTTACTTAGTTAGTTAGCTAGTTAGTTAGTTAGTTAGTTTGTTTGTTAGTGGGTATTTTGGAAGTTAGTCACTGGGTATGTAGGAATGTAGTTATTTAGTTAGTTTGTTAGTTTGTTAATTAGTTAGTTATTTCGTTAGTTAGTTAGTTAGCTAGTTAGTTAGTTATTTAGTTAATTTGTTGGTTAGTTAGTTGGATATGTAGTTAGTTAGTTAGTTAATATGTATGTACGAAGGTAGTTAGTTAGTAAGTTAGTTAATTAGTTAGTTAGTTGCCAGTAGTTAGTTAGTTAGTTAGTTAGTTAATTAATTAGTTAGATATTTAGTTAGTTAGTTAGTTAGTTAGTTAGTAGTTAGCTAGTAGTTAGTTAGTAAATTAGTTAGTAAATTAGTTAGTTATCTAGTAGTTAGCTAGTAGTTAGTTAGTTAAATAGCTAGTAGTCATTTAGTTGGTCATTTATTTATTTAGTTTGTTACTTAGTTAGTGGGTATGTAGGAAGGTAGTTAGTAAGTTAGTTAGTTACTTAGTTAATATGTATGTTGGAAGATAGTTAGTTAGTTAATTAGTTAATTATTTAGTTAGTTATCTAGTAGTTAGTTAGTTAGTTAGTTAGTTAGTTACTTAGTTAGTTAGCTAGTTAGTTAGTTAGTTAGTTTGTTTGTTAGTAGGTATGTTGGAAGTTAATCACTGGGTATGTAGGAAGGTAGTTATTTAGTTAGTTAGTTAGTTTGTTTATTAGTTAGTTATTTCGTTAGTTAGTTAGTTAGTTAGTTAGTTAGATAGTTATTTAGTTAATTTGTTGGTTAGTTAGTTAGATAGGTAGTTAGTTAGTTAGTTAATATGTATGTACGAAGGTAGTTAGTTTGTAAGTTAGTTAATTAGTTAGTTAGTTTGGTAGTAGTTAGTTAGTAGAGTTAGTTAGTTAATTAATTAGTTAGTTATTTTGTTAGTCAGTTAGTTAGTTAACTTGTTAGTTAGTTATATATTTAGTTATTTAGTTAGTTAGTTAGTAAGTTAGAAAGGTACTTAGTTAGTTAATTTATAGGTATGTATGAAGGTAGTTAGTTAGTAAGATAGTCAGTTTGTTGGCTAGTAGTTAGTTAGTTAGTTAGTTAGTGTTATATCATGGTATGCGTAGCGAATTTTGAAGGCGAAATTCTATTAAGGAGGGGAGAATTTATCATGATTATAAATGTCAACAAATAAATTGGATGATAAAATAAGATAAATTGGATAAATAAATGATCATGCATGATGCATTGAGATAATTGCATTTGTATTAGGACACATACATGTTCAAGGAGTCAAATTTGGTTATAATTAGACTAGGTTATTTAAGTGTGAGTTCACATCTTGATCTGAACCCCTACTTGATCCAGACCGAATCACCCTTGAACTAAACCCCTACCCAAAACCCCATTCGTACTTAACTCTATCCTTTAGACTCTTATTGGCTAATGTGTAGGTGGGATCAGTTATTTGTCACATATATGGATAATCTCTCTTTCTCACGCATATACTAAGGGAAATAGTTGCTATAACTCAGATGATAAATGAAAAAGAGGGAAAGAGAAGTAGGAGAGAAAAAGAGGGAATTGAAGAGGAGCAAAGAAAATTTTGGGTCTAAGATGATAGCCATGGAGCAAAGGGAAATAAAGAATCGCCTAGGGAAAATTTCAATGATTAAATCACAGGAAAAAGGGAAGACTTGATGATGAAGAGAAAGGGTAGGAGTAAACAACTACGGTTGGAGAACGGCATCACCACGGGGATGAAGTGTGTATTGGGGGGCAAGAGCTGGAAAACGACACCGAGGCACAACCGCCGGTGCATCGGGGCAACGGGCAGCGGCAGCAGCAAGGGTGTGAGGTGATGGCGAGACGACGACATCACGGGGACTATGGCAATCGCATCGGATGAGGAAAACGGCAGTTCCGCATGTGTATCGGGGTCTGAAAACGGTATCGTGGCAGGATCGCAGCGGCTTGAGTATGGGGGCTGGTGTTGAGCAGGATGGGGCCCTATGGGGCTGGTGTTGAGCAGGAGGGGGCCATATGGGGGCCTGGAGTTGAGCAGGGTGGAGCCATGGCAGGGCTGGTGTTGGACAGCATTGGGGCCATGTCAGCATGAGGTTGAGGATTGGAGTAAGGCATCACAATGGCGTAGCCGCACGTGTATCGGACCAGCGGCATGTCATCATGGCGGTACCACGGCAGGGGTAGGTGCGTGACATCATGGCGGCACGAGTATTGGCACTGGATTACGGCATTATGGCATTCAAATCGAGGCAAGGATATGGCATGGCATGATCGTGGCAACATGGCGGGATAAAGGCGGCAGCACGGCGGCTATGTTGCACGGATTTCGATGAAGGAGAATGTGCCGCAGCGATGGTAAAGGATACGTTATGTTGAGGTATATCTCGGACTTGATATTTAGTAATTATTATACCTCATAATATTGCCATCTGTATCGACCTAAATTCGGATTAAGACTTCATTTGTGGAACCCTAATTTTGTGGCTGAAATAGTATCTCAAGTCGGGTCGAGTGATGAGAATTGGATTGTCGAGGAAGATGTTTGGTCGTGATGGTTCGGCCGTTTGATTAGTGGCGGTCGGGCTATTTATTGATCATAAGTAGTGGAATTAGGGTTTCGGTTTGTGGATGCATGGAAGAGAGAGAATTGAGGTATTTATTCTTAACGGGTCGGGTTCATGTTTGGTTTAGGTTTGAGATCCAATAACCCGGTATGTGTTGTATTATGTTAAATCTGAATTTTAGGGAAGATCCGTAGATTGTTGAGAATGTCGGTTTGAGTCACCGGTAGTAATTAGGAGAAGGCTCGATTGCTCGATAATGTCCAATTAATTAATGGTTGGATTAATGAGAAAACGAGCCATGATTAAACACATGGCTGAGATTTATTTGGGTAGTTTGTCGTTGTTGTTTGTCGTAGTAGTTTGAGGTTTCTTCTAGTAGTTGGAGGCTAGTTGAGTTGTTTCGTGTATCGTTAGGATTTCATCTCGAGGTCAGTAGAAGCTTTGATGTGTCGGATAAGTAGAGATGTCGTAGTTTGATCGGTTCTTTGACGGGTGTATCGAACTAGATTTCGTGTGTCACGTCTTCGTATTGTGGTCATAACTTCTCCGTTCGGTCTCCGTTTCGTATGTTCTTGGTTCCGTTGGGAAGTTTATTCCGAGGTGGTTCTCATGGCAGTAATTATGATTACTGCATCTGATTATTCATTTATTTATTCATCATTTTATCTGTAGAATATGTGTAGTTCTTTGTAGTATATATGTAGGATTGTTGTTGATGTAGATCAACTCGTAGTGAGGATGAGCTCCAGATAAGGAAACCCATGTTTGGACATTTTAGTGGTTCCTGGCCAGAGGTGCATTTTCGGGTCATTACCGAACTTGCAAGCTGCTAGACGTAGCAGTACGGTCTCCTCGGGTGGTTGTGGTAAATGTGGTTTTCGAGGGGGCGTGTCTTCAATTGTGGCAATGTTGAGGACACCACTCTTTTATTAGAGTGCAGTAGACTCTTACCCCAAGTGGTTCGGGGTATTTGTCTATGTGGGGTCCCGTGTGGTGCCGACCTTATCGAAGTGGTTAGTGTAGTGGTTGACTTTTACCTCAAGCTGATCCGAGGTATTAGTCTATGAGTTAGTCCCGTGTTGTTATCGTTGTGGTTTCACGATGAGAATTCTGTAGTGGTTGTTGTCGTATTTTGCAGAATTCGTTTTAGTTGTAGTAGTCGGTCATCGTGGTAGTTCTCGTAGTAGGTTGTCGTGGTGGTCGTCGTCGAGTAAATAATAATTAAATATTATTTTACTTATCTAACTCTCAGCCAACATTTCCAGGTAGCATTTGAAGTGGCAGTGGCATTCGTGTAGATTACGAGCGTAGCGGAGTGTGCGATCACCAGTTACTATATTTGTTTTAGTTGTATTGGTTTATGCCCACTATATGTTGTATTTAGTTGTTGTAGATTGTAGATTATACTGCCAACTGGTTTTTTTTGTATTAGTGTGGTTTTGACTCTGCTAATGCTCATTTATTTAAGGTAAGTACGTTGTTCACGATTATTTTATTTCGGGTCGTGACTGTTAGGTAGGTAATTAGTTAGTCATTTAGTTAGTTTGTTAGTTAGGTAGTTAACTAGTAGTTAGTGGGTTAATTAATTAGTTAGTTAATTAGTAAGTTAGTAAGTTAGTTAGTTAGTGGGTATGTACGATGGTAGCTAGTTAGTTAGTTAATTTGTTAGCTAATTAGTTAATTAGTTAATTAGTTACTTAATTAGTTAGTTAGTTAGTTAAATACCTAGTAGTTATTTATTTATTTATTTAGTTAGTTACTTAGTTAGTGGGTATTTAGGATGGTAGTTAGTAAGTTAGTTAGTTAGTTAGTTAGTTAGTTAATCTGTATGTAGGAAGATAGTTAGTTAATTTGTTAGTTATTTAGTTAGTTATCTAGTAGTTAGCTAGTTAGTTAGTTAGTTAGTTAGTTATTTATTCAATTAGCTAGTAGTTAGTTTGTTAGTTAGTTCCTTAGTTAGTTAGTTAGTCAATTAGTTAGTTAATTAGTTAGTTAGTTAGTCAATATGTATGTAAGAAGGTAGTTAGTTAGTTAGTTAGTTAGTTAATTAGTTAGTTAGTTAGTTAGTTAGTTAGTTAGTTAATTAGTTAGTTAGTTAGTTAGTTAGTTAGTTAGTTAGTATGTATGTAAGAAGGTTGTTAGTTAGTTAGTTAGTTAGTTAGTTAGCTAGTTAGTTAATCAGTTACTTATTTAGTTAGTTACTTGTATAGTTAGCTAGTAGTTAGTTAGTGAGTTAGATAGTTAATCGATATGTATGTATCATGGTAGTTAGTTAGTTATTTAGATAGTTAGTTAATTAGTTAGTTAGTGAATTAGTTAGTTAGTTAGTTAGTTAGCTAGTAGTTAGCTGGTTAGGTATTTATTTGGTTAGTTAGTTAGCTAGTTGGTGGGTATGTACGAAGGTAGTTAGTTAGTTAGTTAGTTAGTTAATTGGTATTTAAGAAGATTGTTAGTTAGTAAATTAGTTAGTTATTATGTTAGTTGTCTAGTAATTAGTTAGTTAGTTGTTTTGTCAGCTAGCTAGTAGTTAGTTAGTTAGTTAGTTATTTAGTTAGTTAGTTAGTTAGTTAGTTATATTGTATTTTGTAAGTTAGTTATTTAGTTAGTTAACTAGTGAGTTAGTTTGTTAGTCATCGAGTAGTTTGTTAGTTAGTTAGTTAGTTATTTAGTAAGTTAGATAGTTAGCTAGTTAGTTAGTTAGTGGGATGGTAGTTAGTTAGTTAGTTACTGGGTATGTAGGAAGGCAGTTAGTTAGTTAGTTAGTTAGTTAATATGTATGTAGGAAGATGGTTATTTAGTTAATTTGTTAATTAGTTCATTTGTTAGTTAGTTATTTAGTTATTTAGTTAGTTAGTTAGTTAGTTAGTTAGTTAGTTAAAAAGGAAGTTTGTTTGTTGGTTGATAGGTATGTATGAAGGTAGTTAGTTAATAAGTTAGTTAGTTAACTAGATATATAGTTTGCCAGTAGTTAGTTAGTTAGATAGTTAGTTAATTAGTTAGTTAATTAGTTAGTTATTTACTTAGTTAGTTTGTTAGTTAGTTAACTAATAGTTAGTTAGTCAATTAGTTAATTAATTAGTTAGTTAATTAGTCAGTTAGTAAGTTAGTTAGTTAGTAGGTATGTACGAAGGTAGCTAGTTAGTTAGTCAGTTTGTTAGTTATCTAGTAGTGAGTTAGTTAGCTAGTTAGTTATTTAGTTAGTTAGATAGTTTGTTTGTTAGTTAGTGGGAAGGTAGTTAGTTAGTTAGTTAGTGGGTATGTAGCAAGGTAGTTAGTTAGTTAGTTAGTTAGTTAGTTCATTAGATAATTAATAGGTATGTAGGAAGATAGTTATTTAGTTAGTTAGTTAGTTAGTTAGAAAGGTAGTTAGTTAGTTAGTTAGTTAATAGGTATGTATGAAGGTAGTTAGTTAGTAAGTTAGATAGTTAACTAGTTAGTTAGTTAGCTAGTAGTTAGTTAGTTAGTTAGTTAGTTAGTTAGTTAATTAGTTAGTTATTTAGTTAGTTAGTTAGTTTACTAACTAGTAGTTAGTTAGTTAATTAGTTAATTAATTAGTTAGTTAATTTGGTAGTTAGTAAGTTAGTAAGTTAGTGAGTATATACGATGGTAGCAAGCTAGTTAGTTAATTTATCAGTTAGTTAGTCAATTTGTTAGTTAGTTAGTTAGGTAGTTAATTAGTTAGTTATTTATTTAGTTAGTTAGTTAGTTAAAGAGTTAGTAGTTATTTCGTTAGTTATTAATTTATTTAATAAGTTACTTAGTTAGTGGGTATGTAGGAAGGTAGGTAGTTAGTTAGTTAGTTAGTTAGTTAGTTAGTTAATATGTATGTAGGAAGATAGTTAGTTAGTTAATTAGTGAGTTATCTAGTAGTTAGTTAGTTAGTTAGTTAGTTATTTATTCAGTTAGCTAGTAGTTAGTTAGTTAGATAGTTAGTAAGTTAGTTTGTTTGTTAGTTAGTAAGTTAATTAGTTAGTTAGTTAGTTACATAGTTAGTTAGTTAGTTAGTCAGTATGTATGTAAGAAGGTTGTTAGTTAGTTAGTTAGTTAGTTAATTAGCTAGTAGTTAGTTAGTTAGTTAGTTAGTTAGTCCGTATGCAATGTAAGAAGGTTGTTAGTTAGTTAGTTAGTTAGATAGTTAGTTAGTTAGTTAGTTAGTTGGTGGGTATGTAGGAAGGTAGTTAGTTAGTTAGTTAGTTAGTTAATAGGTATTTAAGAAGATAGTTAGTTAGTAAATTAGTTAGTTATTATGTTAGTTATGTAGTAATTAGTTAGTTAGTTATTTTGTCAGCTAGCTAGTAGTCAGTTAGTCAGTTAGCTATTTAGTTCGTTAGTTAGTTAGTTATCAAGTAGTTAGTTAGTTAGTTATTTAGTTAGTTAACTAGTTAGTTATTTAGTTACTAGTAGTGAGTTAGTTAGCTAGTTATTTAGTTAGTTAGTTAGTGGGAAGGTATATAGTTAGTTAGTTAGTGGGTATATGTAGGAAAGTAGTTAGTTAGTTAGTGGGAAGGTAGTTAGTTAGTTAGTTAGTTAGTTAGTTAGTTGGTATGTAGGAAAGTAGTTAGTTTGTTAGTTAGTTAGTTAATGGGTACGTAGGAAGATAGTTATTCGGTTATTTAGTTAGTTTGTTAATTAGTTAACTTGTTAGTTAGTTAGTCATTTAGTTATTTAGTTAGTTAGTTAGTTAGTTAGTTAGTTAGAAAGGTACTTAGTTAGTTAGTTAATAGGTATGTATGAAGGTAGTTAGTTAGTAAGTTAGTTCGTTTGTTAGCTAGTAGTAAGTTAGTTAGTTAGTTAGTTAGTTAGTTAATTAGTTAGTTATTTGGTTAGCTTGTTAGTTAGTTAACTAGTAGTTAATTGGTTAATTAATTAGTTAGTTAATTAGTAAGTTAGTAAGTTAGTTAGTTAGTGGGTATGTACGAAGGTGGCTAGTTAGTTAGTCAATTAGTTAGTTAGTTACTTAATTAGTGAGTTAGTTTGTTAGTTAATTAGTTAGTTATTTATTTATTTTGTTAGTTAGATAAATATCTAGTAGTTATTTAGTTATTTTGTTAGTTACTTAGTTAGTGGGTATGTAGGAAGGTAGTTAGTTAGTTAGTTAATATGTATGTTGGAAGATATTTAGTTAGTTAATTGGTTTGTTAAGTTAGTTAGTTAGTTAGTTAGTTAGTTAATTAGCTAGTAGTTAGTTAGTTAGCTAGTTAGTTAGTTAGTTAGTATGCACAAACGTGTTTAGTTAGTTAGTTAGTTAGTTAGTTAGTTCGTATGCAATGTAAGAAGGTTGTTAGTTAGTTAGTTAGTTAGATAGTTAGTTAGTTAGTTAGTTAGTTGGCGGGTATGTAGGAAGTTAGTTAGTTAGTTAGTTATTAGGTATTTAAGAAGATAGGTAGTTAGTAAATTAGTTAGTTATTATGTTAGTTATCTAGTAATTAGTTAGTTAGTTATTTTGTCAGCTAGCTAGTAGTCAGTTAGGTAGTTAGTTATTTAGTTAGTTAGTTAGTTAGTTATCAAGTAGTTAGTTAGTTCGTTATTTAGTTAGTTAACTAGTTAGTTATTTAGTTACTAGTAGTTAGTTAGTTAGCTAGTTAGTTAGTTAGTTAGTTAGTGGGAAGGTAAGTTAGTTAGTTAGTGGGTATATGTAGGAAAGTAGTTAGTTAGTTAGTGGGAAGGTAGTTAGTTAGTTAGTTAGTGGGTATGTAGGAAAGTAGTTAGTTAGTTAGTTAGTTAGTTAATAGGTATGTAGGAAGATAGTTATTTGGTTATTTAGTTAGTTTGTTAATTAGTTAACTTGTTAGTTAGTTAGTTATTTAGTTATTTAGTTAGTTAGTTAGTTAGTTAGTTAGAAAGGTACTTAGTTAGTTAGTTAATAGGTATGTATGAAAGTAGTTAGTAAGTAAGTTAGTTAGTCTGTTAGCTAGTAGTTAGTTAGTTAGTTAGTTAGTTAGTTTGTTAATTTGTTAGTTATTTAGTTAGTTGGTTAGTTAGTTAACTAGTAGTTAGTTGGTTAATTAATTAGTTAGATAATTAGTAAGTTAGTAAGTTAGTTAGTTAGTGGGTATGTACGCAGGTAGCTAGTTAGTTAGTTAATTTGTTAGTTAGTTAGTTAATTAGTGAGTTAGTTAGTTAGTTAATTTGTTATTTATTTATTTATTTTTGTTAGTTAGATTAATATCGAGTAGTCATTTAGTTATTTAGTTAGTTACTTAGTTAGTGGGTATATAGGAAGGTAGTTAGTTAGTTAGTTAGTTAATATGTATGTTGGAAGATATTTAGTTAGTTAATTGGTGAGTTAATTTAGTTAGTTATCTAGTAGTTGGTTAGTTAGTTATTTATTCAGTTAGCTAGTAGTTAGTTAGTTAGTTAGTTAGTTAGTTAGTTAGTTAGTTAGTTAGTTATCTAGTAGTTAGTTAGTTAGTTATCTAGTTAGTTAACTAATTAGTTATTTAGTTAGTTAGTTTGTTAGTTGTCTAGTAGTAAGTTAGTCAGCTAGTTAGTTATTTAGTTAGTTAGATAGTTAGTGGGAAGGTAGTTAGTTAGTTAGTTAGTGGGTATGTAGGAAGGTAATTTGTTAGTTAGTTGGTTAGTTAATTAGACAGTTAATAGGTATGTAGGAAGATAGTTTGTTAGTAAGTTAGTTTGTTAATTAGTTAATTAGTTAGTTAGTTAGTTATATAGTTATTTAGTTAGTTAGTTAGTTAGTTAGAAAGGTAGTTAGTTAGCTACTTAATAGGTATGTATGAAGGTAGTTAGTTAGTAAGTTAGATAGTTAACTAGTTAGTTAGTTAGCTAGTAGTTTGTTAGTTGGTTAGTTAGTTAGTTAATTAGTTAGTTATTTAGTTAGTTAGTTAGTTTGCTAACTAGTAGTTTGTTAGTTAATTAGTTAATTAATTAGTTAGTTAATTAGTTAGTTAGTAAGTTAGTAAGTTAGTGGGTATGTACGAAGGTAGCTACCTAGTTAGTTAATTTGTCAGTTAGTTAGTTAATTTGTAAGTAAGTTAGTTAGTTAATTTGTTAGTTATTTATTTAGTTAGTTAGTTAGTTGAAGAGTTAGTAGTTATTTCGTTAGTTATTAATTTATTTAGTAAGTCACTTAGTTAGTGGGTATGTAGGAAGGTAGGTATGTAGTTAGTTAGTTAGTTAGTTAGTTAGTTAGTTAATATGTATGTAGGAAGATGGTTAGTTAGTTAATTAGTTAGTTAGTTAGTTATTCAGTTAGTTAGTAGTTAGTTAGTTAGTTAGTTAGTTAGTTAGTAAGTTAGTTATTCAGTTAGCTAGTAGTTAGTTAGTTAGTTAGTTAGTTAGTTAGTTAGTTAGTAAGTTAGTTTGTTAATTAGTTTGTTAGTTAATCAGTTAGTTAGTTAGTTAGTTAGTTAGTTAGTTAGTTAGTAAGTTAGTTTGTTAATTAGTTTGTTAGTTAATCAGTTAGTTAGTTAGTTAGTTAATTAATTATTCAATATGTATGTAAGAAGGTAGTTAGTTAGTTAGTTAGTTAGTTAATTAGCTAGTAGTTAGTTAGTTAGTTAGTTAGTTATTATGCACTAACGTGTTTGGTTAGTTAGTTAGTTAGTTAGTTAGTTAGTTCGTATGCAATGTAAGAAGGTTGTTTGTTAGTTAGTTAGTCAGATAGTTAGTTAATTAGTCAGTTAGTTGGTTTATCAGTTAGTTATTTAGTTAGTTACTTAGTTAGTTAGCTAGTTAGTTAGTTAGTTAGTTAGTTAGTTAGTTAGTTAGTTAGTTAGTTAATATGTATGTAGGAAGATGGTTAGTTAGTTAATTAGTTAGTTAGTTAGTTATTCAGTTAGTTAGTAGTTAGTTAGTTAGTTAGTTAGTTAGTTAGTTAGTTAGTTAGTACGTTAGTTATTCAGTTAGCTAGTAGTTAGTTAGTTAGTTAGTTAGTTAGTTAGTAAGTTAGTTTGTTAATTAGTTTGTTAGTTAATCAGTTAGTTAGTTAGTTAGTTAGTTAGTTAGTTAGTTAGTAAGTTAGTTTGTTAATTAGTTTGTTAGTTAATCAGTAAGTTAGTTAGTTAGTTAATTAGTTATTCAATATGTATGTAAGAAGGTAGTTAGTTAGTTAGTTAGTTAGTTAATTAGCTAGTAGTTAGTTAGTTAGTTAGTTAGTTATTATGCACTAACGTGTTTGGTTAGTTAGTTAGTTAGTTAGTTAGTTAGTTCGTATGCAATGTAAGAAGGTTGTTAGTTAGTTAGTTAGTCAGATAGTTAGTAAATTAGTCAGTTAGTTGGTTTATCAGTTAGTTATTTAGTTAGTTACTTAGTTAGTTAGCTAGTTAGTGAGTTAGTTAGTTAATTAGTTAGTTTTTTAGTTAGTTTAGTTAGTTAATTAACTAGTAGTTAGTTAGTTAATTAGTTAATAAATAAGTTAGTTAATTAGTTAGTTAGTAAGTTAGTTAGTTAGTGGGTATGTACGAAGGTAGCTAGTTAGTTAGTTAATTCGTTAGTTAGTTAGTTAATTAGTTATTTAGATAGTTAGTTAATAGTTATTTATTTAGTTAGTTAGTTAGTTAAATAGCTTGTAATTGTTTAGTTAGTTATTTATTTATTTAGTTAGTTACTTAGTTAGTGGGTATGTAGGAAAGTAGTTAGTAAGTTAGTTAGTTAGTTAGTTAATAGGTATGTAGGAAGATAGTTAGTTAGTTAGTTAGTTAGTTAATAAGTTAGTTTGCTTGTAGTTTGTAAGTTAGTCAGCTAGTTAGTTAGTTAGTTAGTCAGTTAGTTAGTTAGCTATGAAGTAGTTAGTTAGTTAGTTTGGTCATTAGTTAGTTATTTAGTTAGTTAGTTAGTTAGTTAGTTAGTTAGCTAGTAGTTAGCAAGTTAGTTATTAATTTAGTTAGTTAGTTAGTTAGTTGGCGGGTATGTACGAAGGTAGCTAGTTAGTTAATTTGTCAGTTAGTTAGTTTATTTGTTAGTTAGTTAGTTAGTTAGTTAGTTAATTAGTTAGTTATCTAGTAGTTAGTTAGTTAGTTAATTAGTTAGTTAGTTAGTCAGTTAGTTATTTATTCAGTTAGCTAGTAGTTAGTTAGTTAGTTAGTTAGTTAGTTAGTTAGTTAGTTAGTAAGTTAGTTTGTTAGTTAGTTAGTCAGTTAATTAGTTAGTTAGTTAGTAAGTTAGTTAGTTAGTTAGTCAATATGTATGTAAGAAGGTAGTTAGTTAGTTAGTTAGTTAGTTCGTTAGTTAATTCGTTAGTTAGTTAGTTAATTAGTTATTTAGATAGTTAGTTAATAGTTATTTATTTAGTTAGTTAGTTAGTTAAATAGCTTGTAATTGTTTAGTTAGTTATTTATTTATTTAGTTAGTTACTTAGTTAGTGGGTATGTAGGAAAGTAGTTAGTAAGTTAGTTAGTTAGTTAGTTAATAGGTATGTAGGAAGATAGTTAGTTAGTTAGTTAGTTAGTTAGTTAATTAGTTAGTTTGCTTGTAGTTTGTAAGTTAGTCAGTTAGTTAGTTAGTTAGTTAGTCAGTTAGTTAGTTAGCTATGAAGTAGTTAGTTAGTTAGTTTGGTCATTAGTTAGTTATTTAGTTAGTTAGTTAGTTAGTTAGTTAGTTAGCTAGTAGTTAGCAAGTTAGTTATTAATTTAGTTAGTTAGTTAGTTAGTTGGCGGGTATGTACGAAGGTAGCTAGTTAGTTAATTTGTCAGTTAGTTAGTTAATTTGTTAGTTAGTTAGTTAGTTAGTTAGTTAATTAGTTAGTTATCTAGTAGTTAGTTAGTTAGTTAATTAGTTAGTTAGTTAGTCAGTTAGTTATTTATTCAGTTAGCTAGTAGTTAGTTAGTTAGTTAGTTAGTTAGTTAGTTAGTTAGTTAGTAAGTTAGTTTGTTAGTTAGTTAGTCAGTTAATTAGTTAGTTAGTTAGTAAGTTAGTCAGTTAGTTAGTCAATATGTATGTAAGAAGGTAGTTAGTTAGTTAGTTAGTTACTTAATTAGCTAGTAGTTAGTTAGTTAGTTAGTTAGTTAGTTAGTTAGTATGTAAGAAGTTAGTTAGTTAGTTAGTTAGTTAGTTAGTTAGATAGTTTGTTAATTAGTTAGTTAGTTAGTTAATCAGTTAGTTATTTAGTTAGTTACTTAGTTAGTTAGTTAGTAGTTAGTTAGTTAGTTAGTGATTCAGTTAGTTAATCAATATATATGTATCAAGGTAGTTAGTTAGTTAGATAGATAGTTAGTTAATTAGTTTGTTAGTTAGTTAATTAGTTAGTTAGTTAGTTAGTAAGTTAGTTAGTTAGTTATCTAGTAGTTAGTTAGTTAGTTAGTTAGGTCAGCAGTCAGTTAGTTAGTTAGTTAGTTAGTTAGTTAGCTAGTAGTTAGCAGGATTGTTATTTATGTAGTTAGGTAGTTAGTTAGTTAGTTGGCGGGTATGTAGGAAGGTAGTTAGTTAGTTTGGTAGTTAGTTAATAGGTATTTAAGAAGATAGTTAGTTTGTAAATTAGTTAGTTATTATGTCAGTTATCTAGTAATTAGTTAGTTAGTTATTTTGTCAGCTAGCTAGTAGTTTGTTAGTTAGTTAGTTAGTTAGTTAGTTATCTAGTTAGTTAGTTTGCTAGTAGTTAGCTAGTTAGTTAGTTAGTCAATTAGTTAGTTATTTAGTTAGTATGTTAGCAAGTAGTTAGTTAGTTAATTAGTTAATTAATTAGTTAGTTACTTAGTTAGTTAGTAAGTTAGTTAGTTAGTGGGTATGTATGATGGTAGCTAGTTAGTTAGTTAATTTGTTAGTTAGTTAGTTAATTAATTAGTTTGCTAGTTAGTTAATAGTTATTTAGTTAGTTAGTTAGTTAAATAGCTAGTAGTCATTTAGTTGGTCATTTATTTATTTAGTTTGTTACTTAGTTAGTGGGTATGTAGGAAGGTAGTTAGTAAGTTAGTTAGTTACTTAGTTAATAGGTATGTAGGAAGATAGTTAGTTAGTTAATTATATAATTATTTAGTTAGTTATCTAGTAGTTAGTTAGTTAGTTTGTTATTTAGTTACTTAGTTAGTTAGCTAGTTAGTTAGTTAGTTAGTTTGTTTGTTAGTGGGTATGTTGGAAGTTAGTCACTGGGTATGTAGGAAGGTAGTTATTTAGTTAGTTAGTTAGTTTGTTCATTAGTTAGTTATTTCGTTAGTTAGTTAGTTAGTTAGTTAGTTATTTAGTTAATTTGTTGGTTAGTTAGTTAGATAGGTAGTTAGTTAGTTAGTTAATATGTATGTACGAAGGTAGTTAGTTTGTAAGTTAGTTAATTAGTTAGTTAGTTTGGTAGTAGTTAGTTATTTAGTTAGTTAGTTAATTAATTAGGTAGTTTTTTAGTTAGTTAGTTAGTTAGTTAGTTAGTAGTTAGCTAGTAGTTAGTTAGTTAATTAGTTAATAAATTAGTTAGTTAATTAGTTAGTTAGTAAGTTAGTTAGTTAGTGGGTATGTACGAAGGTAGCTAGTTAGTTAGTTAATTTGTTAGTTAGTTAGTGAATTAATTAGTTAGTTAATAGTTATTTATTTCGTTAGTTAGTTAGTTAAATAACTTGTAGTTATTTAGTTATTTATTTGTTTAGTTAGTTAGTTACTTAGTTAGTGGGTACGTAGGAAGGTAGTTAGTAAGTTAGTTAGGTAGTTAGTTAATTGGTATGTAGGAAGATAGTTAGTTATTTAGTTAGTTAGTTAGTTAGTTAATTAGTCAGTTAGTTAGTTAGCTTGTAGTTTGTATGTTAGTTAGTTAGTTAGTTAGTTAGTCAGTTAGTTAGTTATCTAGTAGTTAGTTAGTTAGATAGGTCATCAGTTAGTTATTTAGTTAGTTAGTTAGTTAGTTAGTTAGTTAGTTAGCTAGTAGTTAGCAAGTTAGTCATTTATTTAGTTAGTTAGTTAGTTAGTTGGCGGGTATGTAGGAAGGTAGTTAGTTAGTTAGTTAGTTAGTTAGGTACTCAAGAAGATAGTTAGTTAGTAAATTAGTCAGTTATTATGTTTGTTATCTAGTGATTAGTTAGTTAGTTATTTTGTCAGCTAGCTAGTAGTCAGTTAGTTAGTTAGTTATTTAGTTCGTTAGTTAGTTAGTTATCTAGTAGTTAGTTAGTTAGTTATTTAGTTAGTTAACTAGTTAGTTATTTAGTTACTAGTAGTTAGTTAGTCAGTTAGTGGGAAGGTAGTTAGTTAGGTAGTTAGTGGGTATGCAGGAAACTAGTTAGTTAGTTAGTTAATATGTATGTTGGAAGATAGTTATTCGGTTATTTAGTTAGTTTGTCAATTAGTTTACTTGTTAGTTAGTTAGTTATTTTGTTAGTGAGTTAGTTAGAAGGTACTTCGTTAGTTAGTTGATAGGTATGTATGAAGGTAGTTAGTTAGTAAGTTAGTTAGTTTGTTAGTTAGTAGTCAGTTAGATAGTTAGTTAGTTAATTAGTTAGTTATTTAGTTAGTTAGTTAGTTAGTTAGTTAGTTAACTAGTAGTTAGTTGGTTAATTAATTAGTTAGTTAATTAGTACGTTAGTAAGTTAGTTAGTTAGTGGGTATGTACGATGGTAGCGAGTTAGTTAGTTAATTTGTTAGTTAATTAGTTAATTAGTTAGTTAGTCATTTAGTTAGTTAGTTAGTTAAATAGCTAGTAGTTATTTAGTTAGTTATTTATTTATTTAGTTAGTTACTTAGTTAGTGGGTATGTAGGAAGGTAGTTAGTAAGTTAGTTAGTTAGTTAGTTAGTTAGTTAATATGTATGTAGGAAGATAGTTAGTTAATTAGTTAGTTATTTAGTTAGTTATCTAGTACTTAGTTAGTTAGTTAGTTAGTTAGTTAGTTAATTAGTTATTTATTCAATTAGCTAGTAGTTAGTTAGTTTGTTAGTTACTAAGTTAGTTAGGTAGTTAGTTAGTTAATTAGTTAGTTAATTAGTTAGTTAGTTAGTTAGTTAGTCAATATGTATGTAAGAAGGTAGTTAGTTAATTTGCTAGCAGTTAGTTAGTTAGTTAGTTAGTTAGTATGTGAAAAGGTTGTTAGTTAGTTAGTTAGTTAGATAGTTAGTTAGTTAGTTAGTTAGTTAGTTAATCAGTTAGTTTTTTAGTTAGTTACTTAGTTAGTTAGCTTGTAGTTAGTTAGTGAGTTAGTTAGTCAATCAATATGTATGTATCATGGTAGTATTTAGTTAGTTAGATAGTTAGTTAATTAGTTAGTTAGTTAATTAGTCAGTTAGTTAGTTAGCTAGTTAGTTAGTTATTTAGTTATCTAGTAGTTAGTTAGTTACTTAGGTCATCAGTTAGTTATTTAGTTAATTAGTTACTTAGTTAGTTAGCTAGTAGTTAGCTGGTTAGGTATTTATTTGGTTAGTTAGTTAGTTAGTTGGTGGGTATGTACGAAGGTAGGTAGTTAGTTAGTTAGATAGTTAATTGGTTTTTAAGAAGATTGTTAGTTAGTAAATTAGTTAGTTATTATGTTAGTTATCTAGTAATTAGTTAGTTAGTTGTTTCGTCCGCTAGCTTGTAGTTAGTTAGTTCTTTAGTTAGTTAGTTAGTTAGTTATCTAGTATTTTGTAAGATAGTTAGTTAGTTAGTTAGTTAGTTAGTTAGTTAATTAGTTAGTGATATATCTAGTTAGTTAGTTTGCTAGTAGTTAGCTAGTTAGTTAGTAAGTTAATTAGTTAGTTATTTAGTTAGTTAGTTAGCATGTAGTTAGTTAGTTAATTAGTTAATTAATTAGTTAGTTAATTAGTTAGTTAGTAAGTTAGTTAGTTAGTGGGTATGTATGATGGTAGCTAGTTAGTTAGTTAATTTGTTAGTTAGTTAGTTAATTAATTAGTTTGTTAGTTAGTTAATAGTTATTTAGTTAGTTAGTTAGTTAAATAGCTAGTAGTCATTTAGTTGGTCATTTATTTATTTAGTTAGTTACTTAATTAGTCGGTATGTAGGAAGGTAGTTAGTAAGTTAGTTAGTTACTTAGTTAATAGGTATGTAGGAAGACAGTTAGTTAGTTAATTAGTTAATTATTTAGTTAGTTATCTAGTAGTTAGTCAGTTAGTTTGTTAGTTAGTTAATTAGTAAGTTAGCTAGTTAGTTAGTTAGTTAGTTTGTTAGTTAGTGTGTATGTTGGAAGTTAGTCACTGGGTATGTAGGAAGGTAGTTATTTAGTTAGTTAGTTAGTTTGTTTATTAGTTAGTTATTTCGTTAGTTAGTTAGTTAGTTAGTTAGTTATTTATTTAGTTAATTTGTTGGTTAGTTAGTTAGATAGGTAGTTAGTTAGTTAGTTAATATGTATGTACGAAGGTAGTTAGTTTGTAAGTTAGTTAATTAGTTAGATAGTTTGGTAGTAGTTAGTTAGTTAGTTAGTTAGTTAATTAATTAGTTAGTTATTTAGTTAGTTAGTTAGTTAGTTAGTTAGTTAGTAGTAGTTTGCTAGTAGTTAGTTAGTTGATTATTTAATAAATTAGCTAGTTAATTAGTTAGTTAGTAAGTTAGTTAGTTAGTGGGTATGTACGAAGGTAGCTAGTTAGTTAGTTAATTTGTTAGTTAGTTAGTGAATTAATTAGTTAGTTAATAGTTATTTATTTCGTTAGTTAGTTAGTTAAATAACTTGTAGTTATTTATTTGTTTAGTTAGTTAGTTACTTAGTTAGTGGTTACGTAGGAAGGTAGTTAGTAAGTTAGTTAGTTAGTTAGTTAATTAGTTAGTTAGTGAATTAGTTAGTTTGTTAGTTAGTTATCTAGTAGTTAGTTAGTTAGTCAGGTCATCATTTTGTTATTTAGTTAGTTAATTACTTAGTTAGTCATCTAGTAGTTAGCTGGTTAGGTATTTATTTGGTTAGATAGTTAGTTAGTTGGTGGGTATGTAGGAAGGTAGGTATGTACTTAGTCAGTTTGTTATTGAATAGATATTTAAGAAGAGTGTTAGTTAGTAAATTAGTTAGTTATTATGTTAGTTACCTAGTAATTAGATAGTTAGTTGTTTCGTCAGCTAGCTAGTAGTTAGTTAGTTAGTTAGTTCTTTAGTTAGTTAGTTAGTTAGTTATCTAGTATTTGGTAAGTTAGTTATTTTGTTAGTTAACTAGTTAGTTATTTAGTTAGTTTGTTTGTTAGTTATCTAGTAGTTAGTTAGTTAGCTAGTTAGTTATTTAGTAAGTTAGATAATTAGTTAGTTAGTTAGTGGGAAGGTAGTTAGTTAGTTAGTTAGTGGGTATGTAGGAAGGCAGTTAGTTAGTTAGTTAGTTAGTTAATTAGTTTGTTAGTTAATATGTATGTAGGAAGATAGTTATTTAGTTATTTAGTTAGTTAGTTAGTCAGTTAGTTTGTTAGTTAGTTACAAAGGTAGTTAGTTAGTGAGTTAATAGGTATGTATGAAGGTAGGTAGTTAGTAAGTTAGATAGTTAACTTGTTAGTTAGTTAGCTAGCAGTTTGTAAGTCAGTTTGTTTGTTAATTAGATAGTTATTTAGTTAGTTAGTTAGTTAATTAGTTAATTATTTAGTTTGTTAATTAGTTAGTTAGTAAGTTAGTTAGTGGGTATGTACGAAGGTAGCTGGTTAGTTAGTTAATTTGTTAGTTAGTTAGTTAATTAGTGAGTTTGTTTCTTAGTTAATAAGTTAGTTATTTATTTAGTTAGTGATGTGAGGCAAATGGAACACGTTTTACGAATCTTATTTAGGGATTTTAGCCCTTGTGAAGTCATATTCTATGCTTTTATGATACATATTTCAAACATCATGAATATTTCTACACTAATTTGTTGTTTGCCCATTTACAGGAGATAGAGGAATAATTTTGGAATTTGGTCAGCACCATTGCCTCATGCATGCCGAAGACAGTCAAAACGATATATCACATCGATATATTCGGTGAAGGATCGAGGCGGGAAAGGCAAAAACAAAAGAAGAAGATCACCAAACTGCTGCAACGCACAGGGGCTGGCCGCAGAGGCAAAATTCACAGCCCACGCAGGCAAAATTCACAGCCCACGCATAGCCCCAGCTCTCAGCCCATGCACAAGCCCCAACCAGCTAATTTGTTGCCTTCTTTAGATTGATTTGTGGCCTCCTTTAGATTGATTTGTTGCCTTCTTAGTTGATTTGTTGATCCCCAAAACCTTCCATTTCTCCCTCATCCAGCCCCAAAACCTTCCATATCTCCCCAAAACCTTCCATTTCTCCCTCATCCAGCCCCAAAACCTTCCATATCTCCCTCAACCAATCAGAGGACACCATGAAGCCTATAAATAAGACCCTAAGGCCAAGGGCAACCCATCTTTCCTGCCCCCCCTTTTCTCTCTGATGTGAGGCAAATAAGGCACAAATTTTATGCTTAATTTGGGGATTTTAGCCCTTGTGAAGAACAATTCTATATACTTTATTAATCATATTTGAGATAACATGAATATTTCTTCACTAAGTGTGTTTTACTGCTTAATCACAGGAATTAGAAGGAATTTCTGGGAATTTGGAAAGTGTAGTTGTCTCCAACACGTCAAGAGGAGTAAAAACGATATATTACATCGATATATTCGGTACATGAATGAGACGGGAGGCAAACAATTATCATGATGAAAACTTACACAAAAGTTTACACGAAAACCACTCAACCCTTAGCCCTTATCCTGCCCACCTACCTTTGGTGGGAATTACTTCCTTACCCCCAATCCTCTCCACCAACTCGTGGCCAATAAGAAGACTCCATGAGTGCTATAAATACGACCACAAGGGCCACGAGTTTGGGATATTCTTTTCACCCTTTTTTCTGCCCCATCTCTCTCGCTCTCTCTCTAAAACACTCCAAGATCCTTCAAGAACTTCAAGAATCCTACAAGAACTAAGTGAATTGCCAAGGAGGTTAACCGTGACCAAGGAATTCCTTCCTTTTTCGGCTAATCATCCTCCCTCAAGAATCAACCGTGACCAAGGACCTCCTTCCTTTTCGGTGATTCAAGAGTTAACCGTGACTCGGGATATTTCTCTCTTTGGCGTTGTGAAGTTGTGTTCAAACCGAGACTCGGAAGAACTCTCTTTTGGAACTTGAAGAAGGCATTAACCATGACTAGGAGCTTCTCCTTTTGGTGATCTTTCTTGAGGAATCCACGACTCGAGTGTCTCTTCTTTTCGGTACCAACCAAACGAACGACCACGACTCGGATAATTGACCATTCGGTGCAAAGGCATAGAAGACAAAGGAAGACACATCGAGCTATTTGCCTCATCTTTAGGTGTACTCTTTCTAATTCTTGTAGTTCTTGTTGTTTGTGGATTTAGTTGTGTTAAAGAGAATTCCTCGTTTGAATTGAATCTTTGCTCTAAACTTGTTCCTTTACTTGATCTTTTGTTCTCAATTTCTGCCTTAAACTTAGTTCAAATTTCCATTAATTCAATCCCAAAACAAACCTTCAATTAATCCCTTAATTCAAATCATAAATTCGAAATCCAGAACTAATTCCGTTATAACGGAATTTGAACTGCGTTACAACGGACTTGACGGTTTGTACCCGATTTTCAGTCTGTTGATACTCCGTTGTAACGCAACTTAACTCCGTTGTAACGGACCAGCAAGGAAAAGCATTCAATATCACTCATACTAGTACGTTGTAACGGACATAAGAGTCCGTTGTAACGGATTAACCAATCCGTTATAACGCTACTCCTATCCGTTATAACGGACTAGATCTTTCCGTTGTAACGGAGTTTCCTCCGTTGTAACGGACGTTCTTTTTAATCTCCACGTTAAACATACCCCTAAGTTCCGTTGTAACGGAACTTGACTCCGTTGTAACGGACTATCTTCTGTGAATTTTTCTTTGTTATTTCTCATCCATTTTGATCCAAATTTTGACGCAATTGCTCCCCGTGGAACGAATCTATACATTTGCCACTGTACAAACTTAGATTACAAATTTTGTTGATTGTTCGGGGTTTTTAACACAACGATATTTTACACGACAAAAATCCGCGAATCAAATGGCGCCGCTGCCGGGGAGCGGTGTTTAGGCCAATATTTTAGATCGAAACTTGAGATTTAAATTCATAAATTTGTTTACTCACTTCTTTGTTTCTTTTGTGACAACCTAGGTGAAAGAAGAAAGCTTTATGCACAACACAAGATCGCGAAAAGGCGAATTACTTCCATTTGTCAAGGAAATCGAAAGAAGGAACAAGAGCTCTAAGAAGAGCAAGGAACCGACACAAGAAGATCAAGACGAACCTCAACTTCAAACTCAAAAATTTTCTTCTCTCTCTACTCCTTTAAATTCAAGTATGGGTGATGAAACAAGAGCTCCAAGGCCAAAAACCTTGAGAGAATTAGTAGCACCTGGAAATGTGGAGGATAATTATAATTTTATTAGGCCCAATATTCCAAATTTCAAGGCGGATCCGAGCATTATAGGCTCATTGCCTATTTTTCATGGGAAAGCCACGGAAAACCCTCATAAACACTTAAAAGATTTCAAGATTCAACTAAACATATATTCGAATTTTGAAGCTTTTAGTGACATTCTTCTTCTTCTTTTTCCTTACTCATTAGGTGAAGGACCCAAGGATTGGTTCTACACGCTTAGAGGCCCTCTCGCCTTCAACGAAGTAGCAAACCTCTTCAAGGAGAGGTACTTTTCGGCCTCTCGATTGGCGGCTATAAGGCGAGAACTTTTGGCAATAACGCAAAAACCGAACGAAACATTCCACGAATACTACGATCGATTCATGCGTTTGAAGGAAGAATGCCCAAGCCACAATGTCGCGGTCCAATTCCTCTACGAACAATTCATTAACGGTCTAGGATACTCGGAGAACCAATTCCTCAACGCATCCGCGGGGGGAAGTATCGCGAACAAAGATCTCGAAGAGATTAAGAAGCTACTCGAAGTGATGGCAACCAATTCTCAATCAAGGCGGAATGTCGAATACCGAGTTAATGCGTGTAGCGACCTCAATGTCGACATGCTTAACGACAAGCTCGAGATCATCATGAAGGCTTTGGGCAAGGAGGAGACAAAAAAATGTGGGGTTTGGCTCGCAAATACCCACCACACCGATGAGTGCCCGAGTGTGATCGAAGATGCAAATGCCGTTTATAAGAAATTCGACGCTTCGAACTCGTATAATCCGAATCTCCGCAACCATCCTAACTTTAGTTGGTCGAATCCCAACAATGCTCAACCCGATCCTTACCGACAAGCGGTCGCAAAACCAGCCACGTACCAACACCCAAATGCGACTCAAGCGATTCATAAACCAACCCAAACACAAGAACCAAATCAAGACATGAAAACGATAATGGAGATGTTGCAAGGTATCAATAAAAACATGGAAACAAATAAGCAAGAATTGAAGCAAGAGATCTCAAGTGTAAGGCAAGAGGTTTCGAACACGAATCGTCATGTGAGCAACTTGGAGACTCAAATCAATCAAATTGCCACTCGAGTAAACGTAATCGAATCCCAAGGTACATCTCGATTACAATCTCAATCTTTAGCACCCCTTGAGCAAAGGCATGTGAACGCAATATCGCTCCGAAGCGGTAAGGAGATTGGTGAGAGCTCGAGACAAGCTAAGGAGGTACAAGAAGAAAAAGAAATGGAGGTACCGGTACCGAAGGAGAAGCCTTCACAAGCTAAGGAAGTACCATTCGAAGCAAAGGAACCCGAATCGACTCAAGTCAAGCCACCTTTCCCGAGTCGTCTCCCAAAGCCAATCGAATCGAATAACGACGTGCTTGCCATCTTAAAGAAAGTGGAGGTAAACATTCCTCTACTCGAAGCAATCAAAGAAGTGCCTCGTTTGGCAAAATACCTCAAGGCATTGTGCACGAATAAAAGGAAGACAAAGGGAGATGAGTTGATAAGTGTGGGGGAGAGTGTTTCGGCGATTTTGAGACTTCCCCAAAAGCACAAAGATCCGGGGATGTTTGCCATTCCATGCAAAATCGGGCAACATGAATTACCCAAATGCATGCTCGATTTGGGCGCATCCATTAATGTAATGCCCTTCTCGGTTTTCAAAACCCTAGATCTCGGCCCTCTCGACGATACACAAGTAGTAATTCAATTGGCCGATAGATCTACGACAAAGCCGGTGGGAGTAGTCGAAGATGTGATCGTGACGGTGAATGGACTTTACTTCCCTGCGGATTTCTACGTGTTGGACATGAATGAGGGGAGTAACGATTCAACCCCGATTCTCCTTGGACGGCCATTTTTGAAGACGGCGCGCACAAAAATCGATGTACACGCGGGAGAGCTCACGATGGAGTTCGATGATGAGGTAATCAAATTCAATATTTTTGACAAACTAAAGGAACCCATTGTAGGTACACTCAACTTAAGTGCTATGGACGTGGTCGACGATTGTGTACAAGAAATCATGGATAGCTCTCTAGAAAACTTTCAATGGAGCTCGAACCCACTATTCGAGGAATTTGAAGGATAAGACAATCCTACATTCGAGATCGAGCCGGACTTGGAAGAAGAACAAGGCATAGGTCAAGCACTCTTTCTAAGAGACCTCGAAATTCCGATGCAAAGAGCTCCATCTTCAATCGAACAAGCTCCAAGGTTAGAATTGAAAAAATTACCTTTTGGACCAAAGTATGTTTTTCTCGATGAAGCAAAGACCTTGCCGGTGATAATCGCCTCGAACCTAGCAAAGGAGCAAGAAGAAAAACTCATCGAAATGCTAAAAAGGAATAAGAAGGCTTTCGGGTGGACACTCTCCGACATTCCGGGCATCTCCCCCTCCATGTGCACACACCGAATCCTTCTCGAAGACGGAGCAAAACCATCGCGCGAACCTCAAAGGCGGCTCAATCCGCCCATGATGGAAGTAGTTAAAAAGGAGGTGATCAAATTGTTAGATGCGGGGATCATTTACCCCATTGCCGACTCGAAATGGGTCTCGCCCATACACGTGGTGCCGAAGAAAACGGGGTTGACGATAGTTGAGAACGATGAAGGCGATCAAGTACCGACTCGAGTTCAAAACGGGTGGCGAGTTTGCATCGATTATCGAAGGCTCAATAAGGCGACAAAGAAGGATCACTTTCCGCTTCCATTCATCGATCAAATGTTAGAAAGACTCGCGGGAAATCCATTCTATTGCTTCCTCGATGGATTTTCGGGCTATTTCCAAATACCGGTCGCACCCGAAGATCAAGAAAAGACCACATTCACGTGCCCGTTTGGTACCTTCGCGTACCGACGCATGCCATTCGGGCTATGCAATGCTCCCGGCACATTTCAAAGGTGTATGCTTTCTATTTTCTCCGATTATATTTCCAAATTCATTGAAGTTTTTATGGATGATTTCTCGGTATTTGGGGACTCATTCGACTCGTGTCTAGATCACTTGTCCCAAATACTCGAGAAATGCATTGAATCTAACCTTGTCTTAAATTTTGAGAAATGCCACTTCATGGTGAGCAATGGAATTGTATTAGGTCATTTGATCTCGGAGAAAGGAATGGAGGTCGACAAGGCGAAAATCGACGTAATCAAGACACTTCCGTATCCAAAGACGGTAAAAGACGTGCGATCTTTTCTCGGCCATGCCGGTTTTTATCGGCGATTCATTCAAGATTTTTCGAAGATCTCTCAACCAATGTGCCATCTCCTTCAAAAAGACGTGAAATTCGAGTTCAATAAGAAATGTGAGAATGCATTCGACATGCTCAAGGAGAAGCTTTGCTCGGCACCAATCATCAAGCCTCCAAATTGGGAGATCCCATTCGAGATCATGTGCGATGCAAGCGATTCAAGTGTGGGTGCGGTTCTCGGCCAAAGAGTAGATAAGGATCCTCACGTCATTGCATACGCCTCGAAGACACTCGACAATGCGCAACGAAATTACACCACAACCGAAAAGGAGCTTCTAGCAATCGTGTTCGCCTTGGAAAAGTTTCGATCGTACCTCTTGGGTACAAAGGTAATAGTATTCTCGGATCACGGGGCTTTAAAGCATTTAATGAAAAAGAAGGAGTGTAAACCGAGATTACTTCGGTGGATCTTATTGCTCCAAGAGTTCGATCTCGAGATAAAGGACAAAAAGGGGTGCGAAAACCTTGTGGCGGATCATCTAAGCCGGCTCCCGTTGGAGGAAGAAGATAGTGTACCGATTCGAGACGAGTTTCCCGAAGAGCACATCCTCGCAACCCGAATCGACACACCTTGGTACGCCGATTTGGTGAACTACATCGTTACGAAGAAATTTCTTCCGAATCTCTCACAAACTCGAAGAAATAAGATGAAAAGTGACGCCCGATATTACGTATGGGAAGACCCGATCCTTTTTCGAGTTTGCTCCGATCAAGTCATCCGAAAATGCGTTCACCAACATGAGGTACACTCTATCTTATCCTTTTGTCATAATTTACAATGCGGAGGGCATTTTGGCATAACTCGTACCGCTCACAAGGTATTAGAATGTGGATTTTATTGGCCAACTCTTCACAAAGACGCCTCAAGCTTTGTGAAAAGTTGTGAAAAATGCCAAAGGACGGGAAATTTGAGCCAAAGAAATCAAATGCCGCTCAATAAAATTGTACCATGCGAACCATTCGATGCATGGGGCATTGATTTCATGGGGCCTTTTCCCTCGTCCTTTGGATACACTTACATTTTGCTTGCCGTAGATTATGTGACAAAATGGATAGAAGCGGTGCCAACAAGGAGCGCGGATTCGAAAACGGTGGGCGAATTTCTCAAGAAGAATATCTTCCAAAGGTTCGGGGTGCCAAGGGTCTTGATAAGCGATCGAGGGACGCATTTTTGCAACAAGAGCCTTCAAGCCTTGCTCGAGAAGTACCATGTGAATCACCGAACTTCCACCGCATACCACCCACAAACAAATGGACAAGCCGAAGTTTCGAATCGAGAAATCAAGTCTATCCTCGAGAAAGTGGTAAATCCATCGCGAAAGGATTGGAGTGCTCGGCTAGGCGACGCACTTTGGGCGTATCGAACCGCCTTCAAAACTCCAATCGGT
Source organism: Luzula sylvatica (assembly GCA_946800325.1). Classification (NCBI taxonomy): domain Eukaryota; kingdom Viridiplantae; phylum Streptophyta; class Magnoliopsida; order Poales; family Juncaceae; genus Luzula; species Luzula sylvatica. The sequence continues at coordinate 68,191,186 of OX326956.1, read as the reverse complement.
ATGACCCCTTTCAAATTGGTATATGGGAAAGCATGCCATTTGCCGGTAGAAATTGAACACAAAGCCTTTTGGGCCATTAAACAACTCTCCCTCGATTACCCAAAAGACGCGTTGGCTCGGAAATTCCAATTGCTCGAGCTAGAGGAGCTTCGACAAAATGCATACGACAATTCCAATTTATGCAAGGCAAAGGCAAAGGCTTTTCATGATAGATTGATAAAAAAGAAGGAGTTTTGTGTTGGAGAAAGAGTGCTACTTTTCAATTCCCGTCTCAAGCTTTTTCCCGGGAAATTGAAATCTCGATGGATTGGCCCGTTCACCGTGACAAGTGTTAACCCATATGGAGTGATCGAAATACGAAGTGATGAAACGAGTAAAGTCTTCAAGGTGAATGGTCATCGACTCAAACACTTCTTCACCGATTTCGACAAAAGTTGGATGGACGAGCAACGATTCGAACGTGTTAATCAACAATGATGAGCTCGACCAAGTCGAGCTCAAGACGTTAAACAAGAGCGCTAGCGAGGGAGGCACGCCCACGCATCAAAGGTTGTATCTCTCTATTATCCCTCTTTTAGGAATCCTCGATTTGTTATACTTGAGGACAAGTAATCTCTAAGTGTGGGGGGGTAACATACAACCTTTGACCTGTATGAGCCCAATTAAAAATTTTAAAAATCAGGGAAAATTGAAATTTTTTTGATCTGGCCAGCAACTCCGTTGTAACGGACCTCAATGTCCGTTGTAACGGACTGTACAGAAATTTAAAAATTTGACTGGCGCCAAGAGTTCCGTTGTAACGGAATGGTATTGCGTTGTAACGGATAGCCCTCTAAATTCAATTCTCATTATACGGCTAGTACTCCGTTACGACGGAATACAATTGCGTTACAACGGACCAAAAATAGCGTTGCAACGGACATGAAAAACACAGGAAATTGCGTTGCAACGGAAAATGCCAAAAATTTGCCAGAACTATGTGCGTTGTAACGGACCCCAATGTCCGTTGCAACGGACATACTCAGAATTTTCAAACTAAGCTACGAATAGTGCTCCGTTATAACGCAGTTATTACGTTGTAACGGACCGCAATGTCCGTTGTAACGGACTTTAAATTGCGTTGTAACGGAATAGTTTCTGGCAAGTTTTTTCTTTTAATTAAAATTTTCGAATATTTAACATTATTTTTGAATCCTGAGCATCAATAATAAATAAGTCAAGCATAAAATGCATAAAAAGATTTTTCTCCACTGAATTGAACTAAATTGGTGGTTTTTAAAACAAAATTTCATCTAAATTTCGCTCTCAAAATTGAAAGTTTGCAAAATATTGTAAAAGATTCGGTTATGATTTTGAAGAGATCTATTCGGGGATTCCAGCCCTATTATTTCAAATTTCACGAGTTTGAGACACTTGATCAATGCGCGGTTCATGCGATACGTTTTAACTCGATTTTCGAACCCGTAATTGATATGGACTTATGAGAAAGGTTCTTAGCGTGGCCATTAAAGTACATTTTGCTAGAGTTAAAACATGACCAATTGCACTATGAAATGACCGTTTGTGGGGACCCATTAGTAGATCAAATATACCCGTTTGTTTAAAAAAAAAAATAGTGCAATTTGAAGTGAAGCAATTTGAAGTAAAAACGTTTAAGTCGCTCTTACCGCTTGAGATCGAATGTCATGAAAAACTCTTATGAAATTTCGAGTTAATTTCGAGATCTAATAATGAAAAGACCAATATCATTCTAAATAACTAGTGAACTTGATGAAAGGAGAGTGAACCATTTGATTCATGAAATTAGTTTTTAAACCAACAATATAACTTCAACAAAATCTTATGCAATTCTATCTTATGTTTGACTTTTATTCTCTAATTGATCGAGGACGATCAAGGATTTAAGTGTGGGGGTATTTGATGTGAGGCAAATAAGGCACAAATTTTATGCTTAATTTGGGGATTTTAGCCCTTGTGAAGAACAATTCTATATACTTTATTAATCATATTTGAGATAACATGAATATTTCTTCACTAAGTGTGTTTTACTGCTTAATCACAGGAATTAGAAGGAATTTCTGGGAATTTGGAAAGTGTAGTTGTCTCCAACACGTCAAGAGGAGTAAAAACGATATATTACATCGATATATTCGGTACATGAATGAGACGGGAGGCAAACAATTATCATGATGAAAACTTACACAAAAGTTTACACGAAAACCACTCAACCCTTAGCCCTTATCCTGCCCACCTACCTTTGGTGGGAATTACTTCCTTACCCCCAATCCTCTCCACCAACTCGTGGCCAATAAGAAGACTCCATGAGTGCTATAAATACGACCACAAGGGCCACGAGTTTGGGATATTCTTTTCACCCTTTTTTCTGCCCCATCTCTCTCGCTCTCTCTCTAAAACACTCCAAGATCCTTCAAGAACTTCAAGAATCCTACAAGAACTAAGTGAATTGCCAAGGAGGTTAACCGTGACCAAGGAATTCCTTCCTTTTTCGGCTAATCATCCTCCCTCAAGAATCAACCGTGACCAAGGACCTCCTTCCTTTTCGGTGATTCAAGAGTTAACCGTGACTCGGGATATTTCTCTCTTTGGCGTTGTGAAGTTGTGTTCAAACCGAGACTCGGAAGAACTCTCTTTTGGAACTTGAAGAAGGCATTAACCATGACTAGGAGCTTCTCCTTTTGGTGATCTTTCTTGAGGAATCCACGACTCGAGTGTCTCTTCTTTTCGGTACCAACCAAACGAACGACCACGACTCGGATAATTGACCATTCGGTGCAAAGGCATAGAAGACAAAGGAAGACACATCGAGCTATTTGCCTCATCTTTAGGTGTACTCTTTCTAATTCTTGTAGTTCTTGTTGTTTGTGGATTTAGTTGTGTTAAAGAGAATTCCTCGTTTGAATTGAATCTTTGCTCTAAACTTGTTCCTTTACTTGATCTTTTGCTCTCAATTTCTGCCTTAAACTTAGTTCAAATTTCCATTAATTCAATCCCAAAACAAACCTTCAATTAATCCCTTAATTCAAATCATAAATTCGAAATCCAGAACTAATTCCGTTATAACGGAATTTGAACTGCGTTACAACGGACTTGACGGTTTGTACCCGAGATTTTCAGTCTATTGATACTCCGTTGTAACGCAACTTAACTCCGTTGTAACGGACCAGCAAGGAAAAGCATTCAATATCACTCATACTAGTACGTTGTAACGGACATAAGAGTCCGTTGTAACGGATTAACCAATCCGTTATAACGCTACTCCTATCCGTTATAACGGACTAGATCTTTCCGTTGTAACGGAGTTTCCTCCGTTGTAACGGACGTTCTTTTTAATCTCCACGTTAAACATACCCCTAAGTTCCGTTGTAACGGAACTTGACTCCGTTGTAACGGACTATCTTCTGTGAATTTTTCTTTGTTATTTCTCATCCATTTTGATCCAAATTTTGACGCAATTGCTCCCCGTGGAACGAATCTATACATTTGCCACTGTACAAACTTAGATTACAAATTTTGTTGATTGTTCGGGGTTTTTAACACAACGATATTTTACACGACAAAAATCCGCGAATCACTCTCCCCTTTGGGGGCAAGCTCTCTACCATCTCTCTCCACAAACTCTTCCAAGAAACAAACAAGATTCGACCAAGAACCGTGAAATTCAAGACCAACTCTTTGGTAGAGGCGTTCTCGCCCTAGGGTTGTACGTGACGAAATTGGAGTGAAGGCGTTCTTGCTCCATCTCGACACAAGGAAGGGATCGGTCATTCGTGCGGAAGGCGTTCTTCGACGAATTGAAGAGGATCCGCGTGAGAAGAAACGGAGACTCGAGTTGGCGTTCAACCGGATCGACGGGAAGGCATCGACACAAGTCACTAGGCGTTCTAGGGCTTGATTAGGTGGTTTCTTTCTTTTATTTCAGTTTTTGGTTGTGATTCTTTTAATAAATTCTTGTGTTGATTAATAAACTTGAGATTGAATTGAGTTCTTTTGCTTTCTTTAAATATTTTCTTTTGTTCTAAACTTGTCAATTTTCACGATCTCCTTCCAAATCTGCTAAAAACCAATTCTTTCATTGCGTAGATCTTGATTTCTAGTTTCGGGAACTTTTTGAATCATTGAATTTCATGAAATATTTGAATTGATATGAATTTTTGAAAACTGTCACTTAAACTGAAAACCTGCTGTTTCCAGAGATTGTTTTTTAGAGACCTGATTGTAATTCGTTAATAACTTTTTATTCCGTTGTCCAAATTGTTTGAAATTTTAGGATAAGTTTCATAATATTCAGACCTCTCTCTAGAAAAATTTTCATTAATTTTGGAAACTTAGAAATAATTATTTTAACGATCTGAAGTTTAATCATATTTTGACGCAATAGCTCCCTGTGGAACGAATCCTTACATACTTAGTCTATACAATCTTTAGTATTCACATGTTTCTTTTTTGATTTACGGTATTTTTATTCAACGATATAACCTAAGTGTTAGCCAAAAACCCGTTATCAGTTAGTTAGTTAGTTAAATATCTAGTAGTTATTTAGTTAGTAATTTATTTAGTTAGTTACTTTGTTAGTGGGTATGTAGGAAGGTAGTTAGTAAGTTAGTTAGTTAGTTAGTCAGTCAATATGTATGTGGGAAGATATTTAGTTAGTTAATTAGTTAGTTAATTTAGTTAGTTATCAAGTAGTTAGCTAGTTAGTTATTTATTCAGTTAGCTAGTAGTTAGTTCATTGGTTAGTTAGTTAGTTCGTTAGGTAATTAGTTAGTTAGTTAGTTAGTTAGTCAATATGTATGTAAGAAGGTAGTTAGTTAGTTAGTTAGTTAGTTAGTTAGTTAATTAGCTAGTAGTTAGTTAGTTAGTTAGTTAGTTAGTTAGTATGTAAGAAGGTTGTTAGTTAGTTAGTTAGTTAGATAGTTAGTAAATTAGTTAGTTAGCTAGTTAATGAGTTAGTTATTTAGTTAGTTAGCTAGTAGTTAGTTAGTTAGTGCGTTAGTTAGTTAATCGATATGTATGTATCATGGTAGTCAGTTTGTTAGTTAGATAGTCAGTTAATTAGTTAGTTAGTTAATTAGTTAGTTAGTTAGCTATTCAGTTAGTTAGTTAGTTATCTTGTAGTTAGTTAGTTAGTTAGTTAGGTCATCAGTTAGCTATTCAGTTAGTTAGTTAGTTAGCTAGTAGTTAGCAGGTTAGTTATTTATTTAGTTAGTTATTTTGTTAGTTAGTTGGCGGGTATGTAGGAAGGTAGTTAGTTAGTTAGTTAGTTAATAGTTATTCAAGAAGATAGTTAGTTAGTAAATTAGTTAGTTATTTATTTTTTCGGCTAGCTAATTAGTTAGTTAGTTAGTTAGTTAGTTAGTTATTTTGTCAGCTAGCTAGTTAGTTAGTTAGTTAGTTAGTAAGTTAGTTAGTTAGTTAGTTAGTCAGTTAGCTAGTTAGTCAGTAAGTTATCTTGTAGTTAGTTAGTTAGTCATTTAGTTAGTTAACTAATTAGTTATTTAGTTAGTCAGTTTGTTAGTTATCTAGTAGTTAGTCAGTTAGCTAGTTAGTTATTTAGTTAGTTAGATAGTTAGTTTGTTAGTTAGTGGGAAGGTAGTTAGTTTGTTAGTTAGTGGGTATGTAGGAAGGTAGTTTGTTAGTTAGTTAGTTACTTAGATAATTAATAGGTATGTAGGAATATAGTTAGTTAAGTAGTTAGTTAGTTAGTTAATTAGTTAATTAGTTAGTTATTTAGTTATTTAGTTAGTTAGTTAGTTAGTTAGAAATGTAGTTAGTTAGTTAGTTAATAGGTATGCACGAAGGTAGTTAGTTGGTAAGTTAGATAGTTAACTAGTTAGTTAGTTAGCTATTAGTTTGTTAGTTAATTAATTAGTTAGTTAATTAGTTAGTTAGTAAGTTAGTAAGTTAGTGGGTATGTACGAACGTAGCTAGTTAGTTAGTTAATTTGTAAGTTAGTTAGTTTATTTGTTAGTTAGTTAGTTAGTTAGTTAGTTAATTAGTTAGTTATTTATTTAGTTAGTTAGTTCGTTAAATAGTTAGTAGTTTTTTCGTTAGTTATTAATTTATTTAGTAAGTTACTTAGTTAGTGGGCATGTAGGAAGGTAGGTAGTTAGTTAGTTAGTTAGTTAATATGTATGTAGGAAGATAATTAGTTAGGTAATTAGTTAGTTATCCAGTAGTTAGTTAGTTAGTTAGTTAGTTAATTAGTTAGTTAGTTAGTTAGTTAGTTAGTTATTCAGTTAGCTAGTAGTTAGTAAGTTAGTTAGTTACTTAGTTAATAGGTATGTAGGAACATAGTTAGTTAGTTACTTAGTTAGTTAGCTAGTTAGTTAGTTAGTTTGTTTGTTTGTTAGTGGGTATATTGGAAATTAGTCACTGGGTATGTAGGAAGCTAGTTAGTTAGTTAGTTAGTTAGTTTGTTAATTAGTTAGTTATTTCGTTAGTTAGTTAGTTAGCTAGTTAGTTAGTTATTTAGTTAATTTGTTGGTTAGTTAGTTAGATCTGTAGTTAGTTAGTTAGGTAATATGTATGTACGAAGGTAGTTAGTTAGTAAGTTAGTTAATTAGTTAGTTAGTTTGCCAGTAGTTAGTTAGTTAGTTAGTTAGTTAATTAATTAGTTAGTTATTTAGTTAGTTAGTTAGTTAGTTAGTAGTTAGCTAGTAGTTAGTTAGTTAATTAGTTAATAAATTAGTTAGTTAATTAGTTAGTTAGTAAGTTAGTTAGTTAGTGGGTATGTACGAAGGTAGCTAGTTAGTTAGTTAATTTGTTAGTTAGTTAGTTAATTAATTAGTTAGTTTATAGTTATTTATTTCGTTAGTTAGTTAGTTAAATAACTTGTAGTTATTTAGTTATTTATTTATTTAGTTAGTTAGTTACTTAGTTAGTGGGTACGTACGAAGTAAGTTAGTTAGTTAGTTTGTTAGTTAGTTTGTTAGAAAGGTAGTTAGTTAGTTAGCTAGTAGTTTGTTAGTTAGTTAGTTAGTTAGTTAGTTAATTAGTTAGTTATTTAGTTAGTTTAGTTAGTTACTTAACTAGTAGTTAGTTAGTTAATTAGTTAATAAATTAGTTAGTTAATTAGTTAGTTAGTGAGTTAGTTAGTTATTGGTATGTACGAAGGTAGCTAGTTAGTTAGTTAATTCGTTAGTTAGTTAGTTAATTAGTTAGTTAGTTAGTTAGTTAATAGTTATTTATTTAATTAGTTAGTTAGTTAAATAGCTTGTAATTGTTTAGTTAGTTATTTATTTATTTAGTTAGTTACTTAGTTAGTGGGTATGTAGGAAGGTAGTTAGTAAGTTAGTTAGTTAGTTAGTTAATAGGTATGTAGGAAGTTAGTTAGTTAGTTAATTAGTTAGTTATTTAGTTAGTTAGTTAGTTAGTTAGTTAGTTAGTTAGTTGGCTTGTAGTTTGTAAGTTAGTCAGTTAGTTAGTTAGTTAGTTAGTTAGTTAGTCAGTTAGTTAGTTAGTTAACAAATAGTTAGTTAGTTAGTTAGTTAGGTCATCAGTTAGTTATTTAGTTAGTAAGTTAGTTAGTTAGCTAGTAGTTAGCAAGTTAGTTATTTATTTAGTTAGTTAGTTAGTTAGTTGGCGGGTATGTACGAAGGTAGCAAGTTAGTTAGTTAATTTGTCAGTTAGTTAGTTTATTTGTTAGTTAGTTAGTTAGTTAGTTATTTATTTAGTTAGTTAGTTAGTTAAAGAGTTAGTAGTTTTTTCGTTAGTTATTAATTTATTTACAAAGTTACTTAGTTAGTGGGCATGTAGGAATGTAGGTAGGTAGTTAGTTAGTTATTATGTATGTACGAAGATAATTAGTTAGTTAATTAGTTAGTTATATAGTAGTTAGTTAGTTAGTTAGTTAGTTAGTTAGTTAGTTATTCAGTTAGTTAGTAGTTAGTTAGTTAGTTAGTTAGTTAGTTAGTAAGTTAGTTAGTTAGTTAGTTAGTTAGTTAGTTAGTTAATTAGTTAGTTAGTCAGTTATTTAGTTATTTATTTAGTTAGTTAGTTAGTTTGTTAATTCGATAGAAAGGTAGTTAGTTAGTTAGTTAATAGGTATGTATGAAGGTTGTTAGTAAGTAAGTTAGATAGTTAACTTGTTAGTTAGTTAGCTAGCAGTTTGTTAGTCAGTTAGTTAGTTAATTAGTTAGTTAGTTAGCTAGTTAGTTAGTTAATTAGTTAATTAATTAGTTTGTTAATTAGTTAGATAGTAAGTAAGTTAGTGGGTATGTACGAAGGTAGCTAGTTAGTTAGTTAATTTGTTAGTTAGTTAGTTAATTAGTGAGTTAGTTTGTTAGTTAATTAGTTAGTTATTTATTTAGTTAGTTAGTTAGTTAGTTGAATATCTAGTAGTTATTTAGTTAGTTACTTAGTTAGTGGGTATGTAGGAAGGTAGTTAGTTAGTTAGTTAGTTAGTTAGTTAGTTAGTTAATATGTCTGTAGGAGGATATTTAGTTAGTTAATTGGTTAGTTAATTTTGTTAGTTATCTAAGTAGTTAGTTAGTTAGTTAGTTATTCAGTTAGCTAGTAGTTAGTTAGTTAGTTAGTTAGTTAGTTCGTTAGTTAATTAGTTAGTTAGTTAGTTAGTTAGTTAGTCAATATGTATGTAAGAAGGTAGCTGGTTAGTTAGTTAGTTAGTTAGTTCATTTGCTAGTAGTTAGTTCGTTTGTTAGTTTGTAAGAAGGTTGTAAGTTAGTTAGTTAGTTAGTTAGATAGTTAGTTAATTAGTTAGTCAGTTAGTTAATGAGTTAGTTATTTAGTTAGTTACTTAGTTAGTTAGCTAGTAGTTAGTTAGGGAGTTAGTTAGTTAGTTAATCAATATGTATGAATCAAGGTAGTTAGTTTGTTAGTTAGATAGTTAGTTAATTAGTTAGATAGTTAATTAGTTAGTTACTTAGTAATTCAATTAGTTAGTTAGTTATCTAGTTGTTAGTTAGTTAGTTAGGTCATCAGTTAGCTATTTGGTTAGTTAGATAGTCAGTTAGTTAGCTAGTAGTTAGCAGGTTAGTTATTTATTTAGTTAGTTAGTTAGTTAGTTAGTTAGTTGGCGGGTATGTAGGAAGGTAGTTTGTTAGTTAGTTAGTCAGTTAATAGGTATTTAAGAAGATAGTTAGTTTGTAAATTAGTTAGTTATTATGTTAGTTATCTAATAATTAATTAGTTAGTTATTTTGTCGGCTAGTTAGTTAGTTAGTTAGTTAGTTAGTTAGTTAGTAAGTTATCTAGTAGTTAGTTAGTTAGTAATTTAGTTAGTTAACTAATTAGTTATTTAGTTAGATAGTTAGTTAGTTATCTAGTAGTTAGTTAGCCAGCTAGTTAGTTATTTAGTTAGTTAGATAGTTAGTTAGTTAGTTAGTGGGAAGGTAGTTAGTTAGTTAGTTAGTGGGTATGTAGGAAGGTAGTTTGTTTGTTAGTTAGTTAGTTAGTTAGTTAGTTAGTTAATTAGACAGTTAATAGGTATGTAGGAAGATAGTTAGTTAGTTAGTTAGTTAGTTTGTTAATTAGTTGATTAGTTATTTAGTTATTTATTTATTTAGTTAGTTAGTTAGAAAGGTAGTTAGTTAGTTAGTTAATAGGTATGTATGAAGGTAGTTAGTTAGTAAGTTAGATAGGTAACTAGTTAGTCAGTTAGCTAGTAGTTTGTTAGTTGGTTAGTTAATTAGTTAGTTATTTATTTAGTTAGTGAGTTAGTTAGTTATAAAGGTAGTTAGTTAGTTAATAATTATGAATGCAGGTAGTTAGTTAGTAAGTTAGTTAGTTAGTTGGCTAGTAGTTTATTAGTTAGTCAGTTAGTTAATTAGTTAGTTATTTAGTTTGTTTAGTTAGTTAGTCAACTAGTAGTTAGTTAGTTAATTAGTTAATTAATTAGTTAGTTAATTAGTTAGTTAGTAAGTTAGTTAGTTAGTGGGTATGTAGGAAGGTAGCTATTTAGTTAGTTAATTTGTTAGTTAGTTTGTTAATTTGTTAGTTAGTTTGTTAGTTAATTAGTTAGTTATTTAGATAGATGTCTTGTAGTTAGTCACTTAGTTGGTTAGTTATTAGTTAGTCGGTTACTTAGTTAGCGATCTAGTAGTTAATAAGTTAGTTAGTTATTTAGTTAGTTAATTAACAAGTCAGTTATTTAGTAAGTTAGATAGTTAGTAAGTACGTAGGAAGATAGTTAGTTAGTAGATTAGTTAGTTAGTTAGTTAGTTATCTAGTACTTAGTTAGTTAGTTAGTTAGTTAGTTAGTTAGTTAGTTAGTTAGTTATTTATCTAGTAGTTAGTTAATATGTATGTAAGAAGGTAGTTTGTTAGTTAGTTAGTTTGATAGTTACTTAATTAGTTAGTTAGTTAGATATTAGTTTGTCGGTATGCAAGATGGTAGTAAGTTAGTTGGTTAGTTAGTCAATTAGTTAGTTAGTTATTTAGTGAGTTAGTTATTTAGTTAGTTAGTTAATATATATGTTGGAAGACATTTAGTTAGTTTGTTAGTCAGATAGATACTAGTTCTTAGGTATGTAGGAAGACAATTAGTCAGTTAGTCAGTTAGTTAATTAGTTGGTTAGTTAGATACTACTTAATTAGTTAGTTAGTGAGTTTGTAGGAAGGTAGTTAGTTAATTAGTTAGGAAGGTAGTTAGCTATTTATTTAGTTTATAGGTATGTATGCAGGTAGTTAGTTAGTTAGTTAGTTATTTAGTTCGTTATTTAGTAAGTTAGTTAGTTAGTTCTCTTGTTGTTAGTTAGTTAGCTAGTTAGTTAGATAGTTAGTTAGTTAGTTAGTGGGAATGTAGTTAGTTAGTTAGTGGGTATGTAGGTAGGTAGTTAGTTAGTTAGTTAGTTAGTTAGTCAAATAGTTAGTTAATAGGTATGTAGGAAGATAGTTATTTAGTTAGTTAGTTAGTTTGTTAATTAGTTAATTAGTTAGTTAGATAGTTAGTTATTAAGTTATTTAGTCAGTTAGTTTGTTAGTTAGTTAGTTAGAAAGGTAGTTAGTTAGTTAGTTAATTGGTATGACTAAACGTAGTTAGTTAGTAAGTTAGATAATTAACTAGTTAGTTAGTTAGCTAGTAGTTAGTTAGTTAGTTAGTTGTTTTGTTTGTTCGTTAGTTAGTTATCTAGTAGTTAGTTAGTTAGTTAATTAGTTAGTTATCTAGTAGTTAGTTAGTTAGTTAGTTAGTTAGTTAGTTAGTTATTTATTCAGTTAGCCAGAAGTTAGTTAGTTAGTAAGTTAGTTTGTTAGTTAGTTAGTTAATTAGTTAGTTAGTTAGTTAGTTAGTTAGTTAGTTAGTCAATATGTATGTAAGAAGGTAGTTAGTTAGTTAGTTAGTTAATTAGCTAGCTGTTAGTTAGTTAGTTAGTTAGTTAGTTAGTTAGTATGCACTAACGTGTTTAGTTAGTTAGTTAGTTTGTTAGTTAGTTCGTATGAAATGTAAGAAGGTTGTTAGTTAGTTAGTTAGTTACATAGTTAGTTAGTTAGTTAGTTAGTTGGCGGGTATGTAGGAAGGTAGTTAGTTAGTTAGTTAGTTAATTAGTTAATAGGTATTTAAGAAGAGAGTTAGTTAGTAAATTAGTTCGTTATTATGTTAGTTATTTAGTAATTAGTTAGTTAGTTATTTTGTCAGCTAGCTAGTAGTCAGTTAGTTAGTTAGTTATTTAGTTCGTTAGTTAGTTTGTTATCAAGTAGTTTATTACTTAGTTATTTAGTTAGTTAACTAGTTAGTTTTTTAGTTACTAGTAGTTAGTTAGTTAGCTAGTTAGTTAGTTAGTTAGTTAGTGGGAAGGTAGTTAGTTAGTTAGTTAGTGGGTATATGTAGGAAAGTAGTTAGTTAGTTAGTGGGAAGGTAGTTAGTTATTTAGTTAGTGGGTATGTGGGAAAGTAGTTAGTTAGTTAGTTAGTTAGTTAATATGTATGTAGGAAGATAGTTATTCGGTTATTTAGTTAGTTTGTTAATTAGTTAACTTGTTAGTTAGTTAGTTAGTTAGTTAGTTAGTTAGTTAGTTAGTTAGAAAGGTATATAGTAAGTTAGTTAATAGGTATGTATGATGGTAGTTAGTTAGTAAGTTTGTTTGTTTGTTAGCTAGTAGTTAGTTAGTCAGTTAGTTAGTTAGTTAGTGAATTAGTTAGTTATTTAGTTAGTTTGTTAGTTAGTTAACTAGTAGTTAGTTGGTTAATTAATTAGTTATTTAATTAGTAAGTTAGTAAGTTAGTTAGTTAGTGGGTATGTACGAATGTAGCTAGTTAGTTAGTTAATTTGTTTGTTAGTTAGTTAATTAGTGAGTTAGTTTGTTGGTTAATTAGTTAGTTATTTAGTTAGTTTGTTAGTTAGTTAACTAGTAGTTAGTTGGTTAATTAATTAGTTATTTAATTAGTAAGTTAGTAAGTTAGTTAGTTAGTGGGTATGTACGAAGGTAGCTAGTTAGTTAGTTAATTTGTTTGTTAGTTAGTTAATTAGTGAGTTAGGTTGTTGGTTAATTAGTTAGTTATTTATTTATTTTGTTAGTTAGATAAATATCTAGTAGTTATTTAGTTATTTAGTTAGTTACTTAGTTAGTGGCTATGTAGGAAGGTAGTTAGTTAGTTAGTTAGTTAGTTAGTTAATATGTATGTTGGAAGATATTTAGTAAGTCAATTGGTGAGTTAATTTAGTTAGTTATCTAGTAGTTTGTTAGTTAGTTATTTATTCAGTTCGCTAGTAGTTAGTTAGTTAGTTAGTTAGTTAGTTAGTTAATTAGTTAGTTAGTTAGTTAGTTAGTTAGTTAGTGGGTATGTAGGAAGGCAGTTAGTTAGTTAGTTAGTTAGTTAGTTAGTTAGTTAGTTAGTTATTATGTATGTCGGAAGATATTTATTTAGTTAGTTTGTTAATTAGTTCATTTGTTAGTTAGTTAGTTATTTAGTCATTTAGTTAGTTAGTTAGTTTGTTAGTCAGTTAGTTAAAACGGTAGTTTGTTTGTTAGTTGATAGGTATGTATGAAGGTAGTTAGTTAGTAAGTTAGTAAGTTAACTAGTTAGTTAGTAAGCTAGTTAGTTAGTGGGTCTGTAGGAAGGTAGCTAGTTAGTTAGTTAATTTGTTAGTTAGTTTGTTAATTTGTTAGTTAGTTAGTTAGTTATTTTGATAGATGTCTTGTAGTTAGTTACTTAGTTGGTTAGTTATTAGTTAGTCGGTTATTTAGTTAGTGAGCTAGTAGTTAGTAAGTTAGTTAGTTATTTATTTAGTCAGTTATTTAGTAAGTTAGTTAGTTAGTAAGTACGTAGGAAGATAGTTAGTTAGTAGATTAGTTAGTTAATTAGTTAGTTATCTAGTAGTTAGTTAGTTAGTTAGTTAGTTAGTTAGTTAGTTAGTTAGTTAGTTAGTTATTCAGTTAGTTAGTTAGTTATCTAGTAGTTAGTTAGTTAGTTAGGTCATCAGTTAGCTATTTAGTTAGTTAGTTAGTTAGTTAGCTAGTAGTTAGCAGGTTAGTTATTTATTTAGTTAGTTATTTAGTTAGTTAGTTAGTTGGCGGGTATGTAGGAAGGTAGTTAGTTAGTTTGTTAGTTAGTTAATAGTTATTTAAGAAGATAGTTAGTTAGTAAATTAGTTAGTTATTATGTTAGTTATCTAATAATTAGTTAGTTATTTATTTTGTCCGCTAGCTAGTTAGTTAGTTAGTTAGTTATTTTGTCAGCTAGCTAGTTAGTTAGTTAGTTAGTTAGTTAGTTATTTAGTTAGTTAACTAATTAGTTATTTAGTTAGTTAGATTGTTAGTTATCTAGTAGTTAGTTAGTTAGCTAGTTAGTTATTTAGTTAGTTAGATAGTTAGTTAGTTAGTTAGTGGGAAGGTATTTAGTTAGTTAGTTAGTGGGTATGTTGGAAGGTAGAGTTTTGTTAGTTAGTTAGTTAGTTAGATAGTTAATAGGTATGTAGGAATATAGTTAGTTAAGTAGTTAGTTAGTTTGTTAATTAGATAATTAGTTAGTTATTTAGTTATTTAGTCAGTTAGTTAGTTAGTTAGAAAGGTAGTTAGTTAGTTAGTTAATAGGTATGTATGAAGGTAGTTAGTAGGTAAGTTAGATAGTTAACTAGTCAGTTAGTTAGCTAGTAGTTTTTTAGTTAGTTAGTTAGTTAGTTAGTGAATTAGTTAGTTATTTAGTTAGTTAGTTTGTTTGCTAACTAGTAGTTTGTTAGTTAATTAGTTAAATTAATTAGTTAGTTAATTTGTTAGTTAGTAAGTTATTAAGTTAGTGGGTATGCACGAAGGTAGCTAGTTAGTTATTTAATTTGTCAGTTAGTTAGTTAATTTGTTAGTTAGTTAGTTAGTTAATTAGTTAGTTATTTATTTAGTTAGTTAGTTAGTTAAAGAGTTAGTAGTTTTTTCGTTAGTAATTAATTTATTTAGTAAGTTACTTAGTTAGTGGGCATGTAGGAAGGTAGATAGTTAGTTAGTTAGTTAGTGAGTAAGTTAGTTAATATGTATGTAGGAAGATAGTTAGTTAGTTAATTAGTCAGTTATCTAGTAGTTAGTTAGTTAGTTAGTAAGGTAGTTAGTTAGTTAGTTATTTATTCAGTTAGCTAGTAGTTAGTTAGTCAGTTAGTTTGTTAGTTTGTTAGTAAGTTAGTTTGTTAGTTAGTTAGTTAGTTAATTAGTTAGTTAGTTAGTTAGTCAATATGTATGTAAGAAGGTGGTTAGTTAATTAGTCAATATGTATGTAAGATGGTAGTTAGTTAGTTAGTTAGTTAGTTAATTAGCTAGTAGTTAGTTAGTTAGTTAGTTTGTTAGTCAGTTAGTTAGTATGTAAGAAGGTTGTTTGTTAGTTAGTTAGTTAGTTAGATAGTTAGTTAATTAGTTAGTTAGTTAGTTAATCAGTTAGTTATTTAGTTAGTTAGCTTGTTGTTTGTAAGTTAGTTAGTTAGTTTGTTAGTAAGTTAGTTAGTTAGTTAGTCAGTTAGTTAGTTAGTTATCTAGTAGTTAGTTAGTTAGTTAGGTCATCAGTTAGTCATTTAGTTAGTTAGTTAGTTAGTTAGTTAGCTAGGTCATCAGTTAGTCATTTAGTTAGTTAGTTAGTTAGTTAGTTAGCTAGTAGTTAGCAAGTTAGTTATTTATTTAGTTAGTTAGTTAGTTAGTTGGCGGGTATGTAGGAAGGTAGTTAGTTAGTTAGTTAGTTAGTTAATTAGTTAGTTATTTATTTAGTTAGTTAGTTAGTTAAAGAGTTAGTAGTTATTTCGTTAGTTATTAATTTATTTAATAAGTTACTTAGTTAGTGGGTATGTAGGAAGGTAGGTAGTTAGTTAGTTAGTTAGTTAGTTAATATGTATGTAAGAAGATAGTTAGTTAGTTAATTAGTTAGTTATCTAGTTGTTAGTTAGTTAGTTAGTTAGTTATTTATTCAGTTAGCTAGTAGTTAGTTAGTTAGATAGTTAGTAAGTTAGTTTGTTTGTTAGTTAGTAAGTTAATTAGTTAGTTAGTTAGTTAGTTAGTTAGTTAGTTAGTTAGTTAGTCAGTATGTATGTAAGAAGGTTGTTAGTTAGTTAGTTAGTTAGTTAATTAGCTAGTAGTTAGTTAGTTAGTTAGTTTGTTAGTCAGTTAGTTAGTATGTAAGAAGGTTGTTTGTTAGTTAGTTAGTTAGTTAGATAGTTAGTTAATTAGTTAGTTAGTTAGTTAATCAGTTAGTTATTTAGTTAGTTAGCTTGTTGTTTGTAAGTTAGTTAGTTAGTTTGTTAGTAAGTTAGTTAGTTAGTTAGTCAGTTAGTTAGTTAGTTATCTAGTAGTTAGTTAGTTAGTTAAGTCATCAGTTAGTCATTTAGTTAGTTAGTTAGTTAGTTAGTTAGCTAGTAGTTAGCAAGTTAGTTATTTATTTAGTTAGTTAGTTAGTTAGTTGGCGGGTATGTAGGAAGGTAGTTAGTTAGTTAGTTAGTTAGTTAATTAGTTAGTTATTTATTTAGTTAGTTAGTTAGTTAAAGAGTTAGTAGTTATTTCGTTAGTTATTAATTTATTTAATAAGTTACTTAGTTAGTGGGTATGTAGGAAGGTAGGTAGTTAGTTAGTTAGTTAGTTAGTTAATATGTATGTAAGAAGATAGTTAGTTAGTTAATTAGTTAGTTATCTAGTTGTTAGTTAGTTAGTTAGTTAGTTATTTATTCAGTTAGCTAGTAGTTAGTTAGTTAGATAGTTAGTAAGTTAGTTTGTTTGTTAGTTAGTAAGTTAATTAGTTAGTTAGTTAGTTAGTTAGTTAGTTAGTTAGTTAGTTAGTCAGTATGTATGTAAGAAGGTTGTTAGTTAGTTAGTTAGTTAGTTAATTAGCTAGTAGTTAGTTAGTTAGTTAGTTAGTTAGTTAGTTAGTTAGTTAGTCCGTATGCAATGTAAGAAGGTTGTTAGTTAGTTAGTTAGTTAGATAGTTAGTTAGTTATTTAGTTAGTTGGCGGGTATGTAGGAAGGTAGTTAGTTAGTTAGTTAGTTAGTTAATAGGTATTTAAGAAGATAGTTAGTTAGTAAATTAGTTAGTTATTATGTTAGTTATCTAGTAATTAGTTAGTTAGTTATTTTGTCAGCTAGCTAGTAGTCAGTTAGTCAGTTAGCTATTTAGTTCGTTAGTTAGTTAGTTATCCAGTAGTTAGTTAGTTAGTTATTTAGTTAGTTAACTAGTTAGTTATTTAGTTACTAGTAGTTAGTTAGTTAGCTAGTTATTTAGTTAGTTAGTTAGTGGGAAGGTATATAGTTAGTTAGTTAGTGGGTATATGTAGGAAAGTAGTTAGTTAGTTAGTGGGAAGGTAGTTAGTTAGTTAGTTAGTTAGTTAGTTGGTATGTAGGAAAGTAGTTAGTTTGTTAGTTAGTTAGTTAATGGGTATGTAGGAAGATAGTTATTCGGTTATTTAGTTAGTTTGTTAATTAGTTAACTTGTTAGTTAGTTAGTCATTTAGTCATTTAGTTAGTTAGTTAGTTAGTTAGTTAGTTAGAAAGGTACTTAGTTAGTTAGTTAATAGGTACGTATGAAGGTAGTTAGTTAGTAAGTTAGTTCGTTTGTTAGCTAGTAGTAAGTTAGTTAGTTAGTTAGTTAGTTAGTTAATTAGTTAGTTATTTAGTTAGTTTGTTAGTTAGTTAACTAGTAGTTAATTGGTTAATTAATTAGTTAGTTAATTAGTAAGTTAGTAAGTTAGTTAGTTAGTGGGTATGTACGAAGGTGGCTAGTTAGTTAGTTAATTAGTTAGTTAGTTAGTGATGAGCGGGTTTTCAATCACTTTTAATTTGAAATATCGTTGTATGTGAAAACCAATTCAATCAACAAGTTTGGAAATATATGTGTATAGTGGAAATATGAAAGTTCGTTCCGCGAGGAGTATATGCGTCGAATAATGAATCAAAACAAGCAAAAATGAAAAGGGCAGAAACTTTTCCACAGAGAGCTATTGCGTCAAAATATGATTAAGATTCAGATCATTAAAATAAATATTTCGAAGTTTCCAAAATTAATGAAAATTAGTCTACAGAGAGGTCTGAATGTTATCAAATTTATCCTAAAATTTCAAACAATTTGGACAACGGAATAAAAAGTTATTAACGAATTACAATCAGGTTTCTGAAAAAAGTCCCCTGGAAACAGCAGGTTTTCAGTTTAAGTGACAGTATTCAAAAATTCATATCAATTCGAATATTTCATGAAATTCTACGATTCAAAAAGTTCCCGAAACTAGAAATCAAGATCTACTCAGAACAAAAATATCACACAAAGAGAGCAAATTATCACACAAAGAGAACAAAAGATCGATTGCAAGAAACAAGATTTAAGCAAGAACTAGATTCAAACAAGGGTTTCTTTACACAACTTCAAAACAATCATTCAACATACAAGAAATTCAAGATAGAAAAGAATACACCTAGATTGAGTAAAGAAAAGCTTCAACGCGTCAAGAAGAGCGTCCTTTTCCTCGCTAGTGTTGTCGCTCAATTGACCACCGAAAGGAGAATGCTCCGAGTCACGGCAAGCTTGCTTCGTTGGTCACCGAAAGGAAAGAATCCTCAAGTCACGGACTCACTAGATGAAAGGTCACCAAAAGGAAAGGCTCCGAGTCATGGTTGACACCTTCACTAAGCTCCGAAAGAGGAAACCACCCAGTCACGGTCTCAACACAACTCCACAAGTCCCGAAAGGAGAAAATCCCCGAGTCACGGTTAGTCTCGAGAAAGGTCGATTCGCCGAAAGGAAGGATGTCCAAGTCACGGTCGAATCTCCCGAACAATCGAGTAGGATCTTGAATGGTTCTTGATGTTCTTGAAAGTTCTTGGAAGTGCTTAGAGAGAGAGAGAGAAAGGGGGGAGGGAAGAAGAAGCCATCTCTGCCCAAGGGCCTTGGGGTCTTATTTATAGTGTCCTTGGGGATTTCCCATTGGCCGAGAGATGGGTGAGAGGATTGAGGGTAGTTGGGGATGGTAGGTGAGGTTGGTGGGGCTGTAGAGTGGCAATTGTGCGAGTGGTTTTCGAGTAGAGTTTGGTGTAATGTCTTATGTTGATGATTATTTGCCTTCTCCTTCACACGTGTACCGAATTGGTCGGTATGATATATCGATTTTAATGGCGCGAGGAGACGAAGGCAACTACACTCTTGGATTGCCGAGAATTCCCACCTAAAACCTGTAATTAAGCAATAAAACACACTTAGTGAAGAAATATTCTTGTTATCTCAAATATGAACAATTGTATATATAAAGTTGTGATTCAAAAGGGCTAAAATCCCCAAATTAGCTATCTAAAAGGTGCTTTATTTTCCTCTTATCAAATACCCCCACACTTAAACCCTTGATCGTCCTCGATCAATTGGAGAATTATATCACAAAACAACGAATCGCAGTAGATTTTGTTGAAGTTGTATTCGTTATTTAAAAACTCATTTCATGAATCAAATGGTTCACTCTCATTTCATCAAGTTCACTAGTATTTAGAATGATATTGGTCTTTTCATTATTAGATCTCGAAATTAACTCGAAATTTCATAAGAGTTTTTCATGACACTCGATCTCAAGCGGTAAGAGCGACTTAAACGTTTTTACTTCGAATTTCTTCGCTCCACAATCTCAAAAGAACTCAATTCGAAAGCTATGATCGGGCCAAAATTTCCCGTTTTGCTAGATGATCTTAAATGCAAGTTATTCATTTTAAAACACGTTTGGTACAATTGTACAAGGTTCATACTCGTTTTCGATCAATTTCCCCGCTCATTCGTTTTCTTTTCTCTCTTTGGAAGTCTTTAACCGAACGCCCCACTACACCGAAATGCAATGAGGTTACTCTCGGTGTTGTCTTTTGACCTTCATCTTTTCTCACTTTTTTTTTTTTTTTTTTTTTTTTTTTTTTTTGGAAGTCTTTAACCGAAAGCCCCACTACACCGAAATGCAATGAGGTTACTCTCGGTGTTGTCTTTTGACCTTCATCTTTTCTCACTTATATTTTTTTCTCTTTTTTTTTTTTTTTTTTTTTTTTCTTTTTGAACGAGCGGGTATATTTGATCTACTAACGGGTCCCCACAAACGGTTATTTCATAGTGCAATTGGTCATATTTTAAATCTAGCAAAACGTAATTTAACGGCCACGCTAAGAACTTTACTCATAAGTCCCATATTAATTACGGGTTCGAAAATCGAGTTAAAACGTATCGCATGAACCGCGCATCGATCAAGTGTCTCAAACTCGTGAAATTTGAAACAATAGGGCTGGAATCCCCGAATAGATCTCTTCAAAATCATAACCAAATCCTTTAAAATATTTTGCAAACTTTTAGTTTTGAGAGCGAAATTCAGAGTTAAATGAAATTTTGTTTTAAAAACGACGATTTAGTTCAATTCAGTGGAGAAAAATCTTTTATTGCAATTTAGAGTTGTTTTGTGATTAGCAATGCTCCCAGATTTAAGTGGATACTTTTTATAAAATTTTTTTTTTTTTTTAATGTTTTTTAATTTTCAATTTTCCCTGATTTTTTTAATTTTTAATTGGGCTCATACAGGTCAAAGATTGTATGTTACCCCCCCACACTTAGAGATTACTTGTCCTCAAGTATAAAAAATCGAAAATTTCAAAAAGAGGGATAATAGAGAGATACAACCTTTGATGCGTGGGCGTGCCTCCCTCGCTAGCGCTCTCGTTTGTGGTCTCGAGCTCGACCATGCCGATGTTATCCTCCTTCAAAATTAAACGAAGCGCTCACATGGATTGCCACTTTTCGACCGCCTCGAAATACTCCCTTTGAGATGTTGGAGATGAGAGAAATCGGCGCTTGTATCACTCGTTTTGCATATGTCGAAAGTGGCGTCAATATTTCCTCAATCTTGCTTCGAATTTTTCGAATTGCTTCATCGCTCGGAGTTTGATGAAGAGGAGTTGTGAGAGGCGTGAGTGTCTCGATTGTATTTGATTTCCTTGATAAATCTACACAAGGTGAAATTCTATCATGAGAAGCATCATAGTTCTTAATCGAATTTAAATTGATGATATATGGAAAGAATTCACCTTGAAGAATTGTAGATTTCTTTTCTTGCTCGTTTTCATCGATTGGAGTGATTTGAACCGTCTTTTGGAGAGTCGAATCCAATGACACCTTTTCTTCTTCAATGATCGTTCCAATGCTTTCATCGAATCCCCCCATACTTGAACTCTTGTCGTTTTCAATCTCCATGTTCTCCTCATTTGAATCCCTTAACTCGAGGCGAATTGATCTTATCGTTTGTTTTATTTCTTGTTTCAAATCTTCAAGACCTTGATTCAATCCTCCAAATTGTTGTTTTATCATCGCCGTCATTTCCTCCATCATTTGTTTAAATTCTTGGTTTGGATTTTCGTTTTGGGATTGAAATGGGTGATCTTGGTATTCAAATTTGTGTTGAGATTCGAGTTCATTTTGAGAAGGTTCGTATATGGGGTTTGAGTACATGGGGTTTGAGTAGTTGTTAGCGGTTTCGGCATAGGATTGTGTCTCATAACCCCATGGGGATTCGTTTTCGTATTGGCGAGCTTCGTAGACGGAATTTTGATAAAGGGTCTCGGTGTGTGATTCATAATTTTGATTTGAGGGTGAACTCGAGAGCCAACCGAGCCTTCGTTCTTCTTCTCTATCTTTCCTTTCTTCCATTTCTTCGCATTCTTGAAATTGTAGCTCGAGAATCTCTTGATTTGTCATGGAGTCCGGATATCCTTTTGCGGCTCTACTGAGACGTATTAACTCCCGAAGCGATTTTGGTTTTTCTTGATGATCCATCTTGCTCCACTTCGTGTACCTTGCAAGAATAGAAAATTTTCGAAATTAATGAAATATCAAGTTCAAATGTATCAAATCTATTAAAAATATCACTCGAGCTTGCAATTTTGATTCAAAATTAGACTTAAACATTACTCCCCGGCAGCGGCGCCATTTGATGAGCGGGTTTTCAATCACTTTTAATTTGAAATATCGTTGTATGTGAAAACCAATTCAATCAACAAGTTTGGAAATATATGTGTATAGTGGAAATATGAAAGTTCGTTCCGCGAGGAGTATATGCGTCGAATAATGAATCAAAACAAGCAAAAATGAAAAGGGCAGAAACTTTTCCACAGAGAGCTATTGCGTCAAAATATGATTAAGATTCAGATCATTAAAATAAATATTTCGAAGTTTCCAAAATTAATGAAAATTAGTCTACAGAGAGGTCTGAATGTTATCAAATTTATCCTAAAATTTCAAACAATTTGGACAACGGAATAAAAAGTTATTAACGAATTACAATCAGGTTTCTGAAAAAAGTCCCCTGGAAACAGCAGGTTTTCAGTTTAAGTGACAGTATTCAAAAATTCATATCAATTCGAATATTTCATGAAATTCTACGATTCAAAAAGTTCCCGAAACTAGAAATCAAGATCTACTCAGAACAAAAATATCACACAAAGAGAGCAAATTATCACACAAAGAGAACAAAAGATCGATTGCAAGAAACAAGATTTAAGCAAGAACTAGATTCAAACAAGGGTTTCTTTACACAACTTCAAAACAATCATTCAACATACAAGAAATTCAAGATAGAAAAGAATACACCTAGATTGAGTAAAGAAAAGCTTCAACGCGTCAAGAAGAGCGTCCTTTTCCTCGCTAGTGTTGTCGCTCAATTGACCACCGAAAGGAGAATGCTCCGAGTCACGGCAAGCTTGCTTCGTTGGTCACCGAAAGGAAAGAATCCTCAAGTCACGGACTCACTAGATGAAAGGTCACCAAAAGGAAAGGCTCCGAGTCATGGTTGACACCTTCACTAAGCTCCGAAAGAGGAAACCACCCAGTCACGGTCTCAACACAACTCCACAAGTCCCGAAAGGAGAAAATCCTCGAGTCACGGTTAGTCTCGAGAAAGGTCGATTCGCCGAAAGGAAGGATGTCCAAGTCACGGTCGAATCTCCCGAACAATCGAGTAGGATCTTGAATGGTTCTTGATGTTCTTGAAAGTTCTTGGAAGTGCTTAGAGAGAGAGAGAGAAAGGGGGGAGGGAAGAAGAAGCCATCTCTGCCCAAGGGCCTTGGGGTCTTATTTATAGTGTCCTTGGGGATTTCCCATTGGCCGAGAGATGGGTGAGAGGATTGAGGGTAGTTGGGGATGGTAGGTGAGGTTGGTGGGGCTGTAGAGTGGCAATTGTGCGAGTGGTTTTCGAGTAGAGTTTGGTGTAATGTCTTATGTTGATGATTATTTGCCTTCTCCTTCACACGTGTACCGAATTGGTCGGTATGATATATCGATTTTAATGGCGCGAGGAGACGAAGGCAACTACACTCTTGGATTGCCGAGAATTCCCACCTAAAACCTGTAATTAAGCAATAAAACACACTTAGTGAAGAAATATTCTTGTTATCTCAAATATGAACAATTGTATATATAAAGTTGTGATTCAAAAGGGCTAAAATCCCCAAATTAGCTATCAAAAAGGTGCTTTATTTTCCTCTTATCAGTTAGTTAATTAGTGAGTTAGTTTGTTAGTTAATTAGTTAGTTATTTATTTATTTTGTTAGTTAGATAAATATCTAGTAGTTATTTAGTTATTTTGTTAGTTACTTAGTTAGTGGGTATGTAGGAAGGTAGTTAGTTAGTTAGTTAATATGTATGTTGGAAGATATTTAGTTAGTTAATTGGTTAGTTAAGTTAGTTAGCTAGTTAGTTAGTTTGTTAGTTAGTTAGTTGGTATGTAGGAAGGCAGTTAGTTAGTTAGTTAGTTAGTTAGTTAGTTAATATGTATGTTGGAAGATAGTTATTTAGTTAGTTTGTTAATTAGTTCATTTGTTAGTTAGTTAGTTATTTAGTTATTTAGTTAGTCAGTTAGTTAGTTAGTTAAAACGGTAGTTTGTTTGTTAGTTGATAGGTATGTATGAAGGTAGTTAGTTAGTAAGTTAGTTAGTTAACTAGCTAGTTTGTTTGCTAGTAGTTAGTTAGTTAGTTAGTTAGTTAGTTAATTAGTTAGTTATTTACTTAGTTAGTTTGCTAGTAGTTTGTTAGTTAGTTAAATAATAGTTAGTTAGTCAATTAGTTAATTAATTAGTGAGTTAATTACTCAGTTAGTAAGTTAGTTAGTTAGTAGGTATGTACGAAGGTAGCTAGTTAGTTAGTCAGTTTGTTAGTTATCTAGTAGTTAGTTAGTTAGCTAGTTAGTTATTTAGTTAGTTAGATAGTTAGTTTGTTAGTTAGCGGGAAGTTAGTTAGTTAGTTAGTTAGTGGGTATGTAGCAAGGTAGTTAGTTAGTTAGTTAATTAGTTAGTTAATATGTATGCAGGAAGATAGTTATTAAGTTAGTTAATTAGTTTGTTTGTTAATTAGTTAATTAGTTAGTTAGTTAGTTATTTAGTTATTTATTTAGTTAGTTAGTTAGTTAGTTAGTTAGTTAGTTAGAAAGGTAGTTAGTTAGTTAGTTAATAGGTATGTATGAAGGTAGTTAGTATGTAAGTTAGATAGTTAACTTGTTAGTTAGTTAGCTGGCAGTTTATTAGTTAGTTAGTTAGTTAATTAGTTAGTTAGTTAGTTATTTAGTTAGTTAATTAGTTAATTAATTAGTTTGTTAATCAGTTAGGTAGTAAGTTAGTTAGTGGGTATGTACGAAGGTAGCTAGTTAGTTAGTCAATTTGTTAGTTAGTTAGTTAAATAGTGAGTTAGTTTGTTAGTTAATTAGTTAGTTATTTATTTAGTTCGTTAGTTAGTTAAATATCTAGTAGTTATTTAGATAGTTACATAGTTAGCGGGTATGTAGGAAGGTAGTTAGTTAGTTAGTTTGTTTGTTAATATGTATGTAGGAGGATATTTAGTTAGTTAATTGGTTAGTTAATTTTGTTAGTTATCTAAGTAGTTAGTTAGTTAGTTATTTATTCAGATAGCTAGTAGTTAGTTAGTTAGTTAGTTAGTTCGTTAGTTAATTAGTTAGTTAGTTAGTTAGTTAGTCAATATGTATGTAGGAAGGTAGCTGGTTAGTTGGTTAGTTAGTTAGTTAGTTAGTTAGTTAGTTAGTTAGTTAGTTAGTTAGTTATCTATTAGTTAGTTATTATGTTAGTTATCCAATAGTTAGTTAGCCAATAGTTAGTTAGCTAGTAGTTAGCAGGTTAGTTATTTATTTAGTTAGTTAGTTAGTTAGTTAGTTGGCGGGTACGTAGGAAGGTAGTTAGTTAGTTAGTTAGTTAGTTAATACGTATTTAAGAAGATAGTTAGTTAGTGAATTAGTTAGTTAGTTAGTTAGTTATCCAATAATTAGTTAGTTAGTTATTTTGTCAGCTAGTTAGTTAGTTAGTTAGTTAGTTAGTCAGTTAGTTAGTTAGTTAGTTAGTTAGTTAGTTAGTAAGTTATCTAGTAGTTAGTTATTATGTTAGTTATCCAATAATTAGTTAGTTAGTTATTTTGTCAGCTAGTTAGTTAGTTAGTTAGTTAGTTAGTTAGTCAGTTAGTTAGTTAGTTAGTTCGTTAGTTAGTTAGTTAGTTAGTTATCTAGTAGTTAGTTAGTTAGTTATTTAGTTAGTTAACTAATTAGTTATTTAGTTAGTTAGTTTGTTAGTTATCTAGTAGTTAGTTAGTCAGCTAGTTAGTTATTTAGTTAGTTAGATAGTTAGTAAGTTAGTTAGTGGGAAGGTCGTTAGTTAGTTAGTTAGTGGGTATGTAAGAAGGTAGTTTGTTTGTTAGTTAGTTAGTTAGTTAGTTAATTAGATAGTTAATAGGTATGTAGGAAGATAGTTAGTTAGTTAGTAAGTTAGTTTGTTAATTAGTTAATTAGTTAGTTAGTTAGTTATTTAGTTATTTAGTTAGTGAGTTAGTTAGTTAGAAAGGTAGTTAGTTAGTAAGTTAATAGGTATGTATGAAGGTAGTTAGTTAGTAAGTTAGATAGTTAACTAGTTAGTTAGTTAGCTAGTAGTTTGATAGTTGGTTAGTTAGTTAGTTAATTAGTTAGTTAGTTAGTTAGTTAGTTAGTTATTTATTCAGTTAGCTAGTAGTTAGTTTGTTAGTTAGTTAGTAAGTTAGTTTGTTAGTTAGTTAGTTAATTAGTTAGTTAATTAGTTAGTTAGTTAATTAGTTAGTTAGTCAATATGTATGTAAGAAGGTAGTTCGTTAGTTAGTTAGTTAGTTAGTTAATTAGCTAGTAGTTAGTTAGTTAGTTAGTTAGTTAGTTAGTTAATATGCACTAACGTGTTTAGTTAGTTAGTTAGTTAGTTAGTTAGTTCGTATGCAATGTAAGAAGGTTGTTAGTTAGTTAGTTAGTGAGATAGTTAGTTAGTTAGTTAGTTAGTTCGCGGGTTTGTAGGAAGGTAGTTAGTTAGTTAGTTAGTTAGTTATTAGGTATTTAAGAAGATAGGTAGTTAGTAAATTAGTTAGTTATTATGTTAGTTATCTAGTAATTAGTTAGTTAGTTATTTTGTCAGCTAGCTAGTAGTCAGTTAGGTAGTTAGTTATTTAGTTAGTTAGTTAGTTAGTTATCAAGTAGTTAGTTAGTTAGTTATTTAGTTAGTTAACTAGTTAGTTATTTAGTTACTAGTAGTTAGTTAATTTGTTAGTTAATTAGTTAATTAGTTAGTTAGTCAATTAGTTAGTTAGTCAGTTAAATAGCTAGTAGTTATTTAGTTAGTTATTTATTTATTTAGTTAGTTACTTAGTTAGTGGGTATGTAGGAAGGTAGTTAGGAAGTTAGTTAGTTAGTTAGTTAATCTGTATGTACGAAGATAGTTAGTTAATTAGTTAGTTATTTAGTTAGTTATCTAGTAGTTAGTTAGTTAGTTAGTTAGTCAGCTAGCTAGTAGTTAGTTAGTTAGTTAGTTCTTTAGTTAGTTAGTTAGTTAGTTAGTTATCTAGTATTTTGTAAGGTAGTTATTTAATTAGTTTGTTAGTTAGTTAGTTAGTTAGTTATCGAGTTAGTTAGTTTGCTAGTAGTTAGCTAGTTAGTTAGTTAGTTAATTAGTTAGTTATTTAGTTAGTTAGTTAGCAAGTAGTTAGTTAGTTAATTAATTAATTAATTAGTTAGTTGATTAGTTAGTTAGTAAGTTAGTTAGTTAGTGGGTATGTATGATGGTAGCTAGTTAGTTAGTTAATTTGTTAGTTAGTTAGTTAATTAATTAATTTGTTAGTTAATTAATAGTTATTTAGTTAGTTAGTTAGTTAAATAGCTAGTAGTCATTTAGTTGGTCATTTATTTATTTAGTTAGTTACTTAGTTAGTGGGTATGTAGGAAGGTAGTTAGTAAGTTAGTTAGTTACTTAGTTAATAGGTATATAGGAAGATAGTTAGCTAGTTAATTAGTTAATTATTTAGTTAGTTATCTAGTAGTTAGTTAGTTAGTTCGTTAGTTAGTTAATTAGTTAGTTAGCTAGTTAGTTAGTTTGTTAGTTTGTTTGTTAGTGTGTATGTTGGAAGTTAGTCACTGGGTATGTAGGAAGGTAGTTATTTAGTTAGTTAGTTAGTTTGTTTATTAGTTAGTTATTTCGTTAGTTAGTTAGTTAGTTAGTTATTTATTTAGTTAATTTGTTGGTTAGTTAGTTAGATAGGTGGTTAGTTAGTTAGTTAATATGTATGTACGAAGGTAGTTAGTTTGTAAGTTAGTTAATTAGTTAGATAGTTTGGTAGTAGTTAGTTAGTTAGTTAGTTAGTTAATTAATTAGTTAGTTATTTAGTTAGTTAGTTAGTTAGTTAGTTAGTTAGTAGTTAGCTAGTAGTTAGTTAGTTAATTATTTAATAAATTAGCTAGTTAATTAGTTAGTTAGTAAGTTAGTTAGTTAGTGGGTATGTACGAAGGTAGCTAGTTAGTTAGTTAGTTAATTTGTTAGTTAGTTAATAGTTATTTTTTTCGTTAGTTAGTTAGTTAAATAACTTGTAGTTATTTATTTGTTTAGTTAGTTAGTTACTTAATTAGTGGGTACGTAGGAAGGTAGTTAGTAAGTTAGTTAGTTAGTTAGTTAATTAGTTAGTTAGTGAATTAGTTAGTTAGTTAGTTAGTTAGTTAGTTAGTTATCTAGTAGTTAGTTAGTTAGTCAGGTCATCAGTTAGTTATTTAGTTAGTTAATTACTTAGTTAGTCAGCTAGTAGTTAGCTGGTTAGGTATTTATTTGGTTAGATAGTTAGTTAGTTGGTGGGTATGTAGCAAGGTTGGTATGTACTTAGTTAGTTTGTTATTGAATAGATATTTAAGAAGAGTCTTAGTTAGTAAATTAGTTAGTTATTATGTTAGTTACCTAGTAATTAGATAGTTAGTTGTTTCGTCAGCTAGCTAGTAGTTAGTTAGTTAGTTAGTTCTTTAGTTAGTTAGTTAGTTAGTTATCTAGTATTTGGTAAGTTAGTTATTTAGTTAGTTAACTAGTTAGTTATTTAGTTAGTTAGTTTGTTAGTTATCTAGTAGTTAGTTAGTTAGCTAGTTAGTTATTTAGTAAGTTAGATAGTTAGTTAGTTAGTTAGTTAGTGGGAAGGTAGTTAGTTAGTTAGTTAGTTAGTGGGTATGTAGGAAGGCAGTTAGTTAGTTAGTTAGTTAGTTAATTAGTTTGTTTGTTAATATGTATGTAGGAAGATAGTTATTTAGTTATTTAGTTAGTTTGTTAATTAGTTCATTTGTTAGTTAGTTAGTTATTTAGTTAGTAAGTTAGTTAGTTAGTTAGTTAGTTAAAAAGGTAGTTTGTTTGTTAGTTGATAGGTATGTATGAAGGTAGTTAGTTAGTAAGTTAGTTAGTTAACTAGTTAGTTAGTTTGCTAGTAGTTTGTTAGTTAGTTAGTTAGTTAGTTAATTAGTTAGTTGTTAACTTAGTTAGTTTGTTAGTTAGTCAATTAGTTAATTAATTAGTTAGTTAATTAGTTAGTTAGTATGTTAGTAGGTATGTACGAAGGTAGCTTGTTAGTTAGTCAGTTTGTTAGTTATCTAGTAGTTAGTTAGTTAGCTAGTTAGTTAGTTATTTAGTTAATTTGTTTGTTAGTTAGTTAGATAGGTAGTTAGTTAGTTAGTTAATATGTATGTACGAAGGTAGTTAGTTAGTAAGTTAGTTAATTAGTTAGTTAGTTTGCCAGTAGTTAGTTAGTTTGTTAGTTAGTTAATTAATTAGTTAGTTATTTAGTTAGTTAGTTAGTTAGTTAGTAGTCAGCTAGTAGTTAGTTAGTTAATTAGTTAATAAATTAATTAGTTAATTAGTTAGTTAAATAACTTGTAGTTATTTAGTTATTTATTTATTTAGTTTGTTAGTTACTTAGTTAGTGGGTATGTACGAAGTTAGTTAGTTAGTTAGTTAGTTTGTTAGTTAGTTTGTTAGAAAGGTAGTTAGTTAGTTAGCTAGTAGTTTGTTAGTTAGTTAGTTAGTTAGTTAGTTAATTAGTTAGTTATTTAGTTAGTTTAGTTAGTTAGTTAACTAGTAGTTAGTTAGTTAATTAGTTAATAAATTAGTTAGTTAATTAGTTAGTTAGTAAGTTAGTTAGTTATTGGTATGTACGAAGGTAGCTAGTTAGTTAGTTAGTTATTTAGTTAGTTAGTTAGTTAGTTATCGAGTTGTTAGTTAGTTAGTTATTTAGTTAGTCAACTAGTTAGTTATTTGGTTACTAGTAGTTAGTTAGTTAGCTAGTTAGTTAGGTAGCTAATTAGTGGGAAGGTAGTTAGTTAGTTAGTTAGTTAACTAGTTAGTTTGTTTGCTAGTAGTTTGTTTGTTAGTTAGTTAGTTAGTTAGTTAGTTAATTAGTTAGTTATTTACTTAGTTAGTTTGCTAGTAGTTTGTTATTTAGTTTGTTAGTTAGTTAAATAATAGTTAGTTAGTCAATTAGTTAATTAATTAGTTAGTTAATTACTCAGTTAGTAAGTTAGTTAGTTAGTAGGTATGTACGAAGGTAGCTAGTTAGTTAGTCAGTTTGTTAGTTATCTAGTAGTTAGTTAGTTAGCTAGTTAGTTATTTAGTTAGTTAGATAGTTAGTTAGTTAGTTTGCGGGAAGGTAGTTAGTTAGTTAGTTAGTGGGTATGTAGCAAGGTAGTTAGTTAGTTAGTTAGTTAGTTAATTAGTTAGTTAATATGTATGTTGGAATATAGTTATTAAGTTAGTTAGTTAGTTAGTTAGTTAATTAGTTAATTAGTTAGTTAGTCAGTTATTTAGTTATTTATTTAGTTAGTTAGTTAGTTTGTTTGTTAGTTCGATAGAAAGGTAGTTAGTTAGTTAGTTAATAGGTATGGATGAAGGTAGTTAGTAAGTAAGTTAGATAGTTAACTTGTTAGTTAGTTAGCTAGCAGTTAGTTAGTTAGTTAGTTAGTTAATTAGTTAGTTAGTTAGCTAGTTAGTTAGTTAATTAGTTAATTAATTAGTTTGTTAATTAGTTAGGTAGTAAGTTAGTTAGTGGGTATGTACGAAGGTAGCTAGTTAGTTAGTTAATTTGATTGTTAGTTAGTTAATTAGTGAGTTAGTTTGTTAGTTAATTAGTTAGTTATTTATTTATTTAGTTAGTTAGTTAGTTGAATATCTAGTAGTTATTTAGTTAGTTACTTAGTTAGTGGGTATGTAGTAAGGTAGTTAGTTAGTTAGTTAGTTAGTTAGTTAGTTAATATGTCTGTAGGAGGATATTTAGTTAGTTAATTGGTTAGTTAATTTTGTTAGTTATCTAAGTAGTTAGTTAGTTAGTTAGTTATTCAGTTAGCTAGTAGTTAGTTAGTTAGTTAGTTAGTTAGTTCGTTAGTTAATTAGTTAGTTAGTTAGTTAGTTAGTTAGTCAATATGTATGTAAGAAAGTAGCTGGTTAGTTAGTTAGTTAGTTAGTTAGTTAATTTGCTAGTAGTTAGTTAGTTAGTTAGTTAGTCAGTTTGTAAGAAGGTCGTTAGTTAGTTAGTTAGTTAGTTAGATAGTTAGTTAATTAGTTAGTCAGTTAGTTAATGAGTTAGTTATTTAGTTAGTTACTTAGTTAGTTAGCTAGTAGTTAGTTAGGGAGTTAGTTAGTTAATCAATATGTATGAATCAAGGTAGTTAGTTTGTTAGTTAGATAGTTAGTTAATTAGTTAGTTAGTTAATTAGTTAGTTACTTAGTAATTCAATTAGTTAGTTTGTTATCTAGTTGTTAGTTAGTTAGTTAGGTCATCAGTTAGCTATTTGGTTAGTTAGTTAGTCAGTTAGTTAGCTAGTAGTTAGCAGGTTAGTTATTTATTTAGTTAGTTAGTTAGTTAGTTAGTTAGTGGGAAGGTAGTTAGTTAGTTAGTTAGTGGGTATGTAGGAAGGTAGTTTGTTAGTTAGTTAGTTAGTTAGTTAGTAAGTTAATTAGACAATTAATAGGTATGTCGGAAGATAGTTAGTTAGTCAGTAAGTTAGTTTGTTAATTAGTTGATTAGTTAGTTAGTTAGTTATTTAGTTAGTTAGAAACGTAGTTAGTTAGTTAGTTAATAGGTATGTATGAAGGTGGTTAGTTAGTTAATTAGTTAGTTAGTCAGTTAGTTAGTTAGCTTGTAGTTTGTAAGTTAGTCAGTTAGTTAGTTAGTTAGTTAGTTAGTCAGTTAGTTAGTTAGTTATCAAGTAGTTAGTTAGTTAGTTAGGTCATCAGTTAGTTATTTAGTTAGTTAGTTAGTTAGTTAGCTAGTAGTTAGGAAGTTAGTTATTTATTTAGTTAGTTAGTTAGTTAGTTGGCGGGTATGTACGAAGGTAGGTAGTTAGTTAGTTAATTTGTCAGTTAGTTAGTTTATTTGTTAGTTAGTTAGTTAGTTATTTATTTATTTAGTCCGTTAGTTAGTTAAAGAGTTAGTAGTTTTTTCGTAAGTTATTAATTTATTTAGTAAGTTACTTAGTTATTGGGCATGTAGGAAGGTAGGTAGGTAGTTAGTTAGTTAGTTAACATGTATGTGGGAAGATAATTAGTTAGTTAATTAGTTAGTTATATAGTAGTTCGTTCGTTAGTTAGTTAGTTAGTTAGTTAGTTAGTTATTTAGTTAGCTAGTAGTTAGCTATTTAGTTAGTTAGTTAGTTAGGTAGTAAGTTTGTTTGTTAGTCAGTTAGTTAGTTAATTAGTTACTTAGTTAGTAAGTTAGTTAGTTAGTTAGTGAATATGTATGTAAGACGGTAGTTAGTTAGTTAGTTAATAGGTATGTATGAAGGTAGTTAGTTAGTAAGTTAGATAGTTAACTTGTTAGTTAGTTAGCTAGTAGTTTGTTAGTTGGTTAGTTAGTTAGTTAATTAGTTAGTTAGTTACTTAGTCATTTAGTTAATATGTATGTAGGAAGATAGTTAGTTAGTTAATTAGTTAGTTATCTAGTAGTTAGTTAGTTAGTTAGTTAGTGAGTTAGTTATTTATTCAGTTAGCTAGAAGTTAGTTAGTTATTTAGTTAGTTAGTAAGTTAGTTTGTTAGTTAGTTAGTTCATTAGTTAGTTAGTTAGTTAGTTAGATAGTTAGTTAGTCAATATGTATGTAAGAAGGTAGTTAGTTAGTTAGTTAGTCAGTTAATTAGCTAGTAGTTAGTTAGTTAGTTAGTTAGTTAGTTAGTTAGTTAGTATGCACTAACGTGTTTAGTTAGTTAGTCAGTTAGTTAGTTAGTTAGTTAGTTCGTATGAAATGTAAGAAGGTTGTTAGTTAGTCAGTTAGTTAGATAGTTAGTTAGTTAGTTAGTTAGTTGGCGGGTATGTAGGAAAGTAGTTAGTTCGTTAGTTAGTTAGTTATTGAATTGGTATTTAAGAAGATAGTTAGTTAGTAAATTAGTTAGTTATTATGTTAGTTATGTAGTAATTAGTTAGTTAGTTATTTTGTCGGCTAGCTAGTAGTCAGTTAGTTAGTCAGTTATTTAGTTCGTTAGTTAGTTAGTTATCAAGTTAACTAGTTAGTTATTTAGTTACTAGTAGTTAGTTAGTTAGCTAGTTAGTTAGTTAGTTAGTTAGTGGGAAGGTAGTTAGTTAGTTCGTTAGTGGGTATATGTAGGAAAGTAGTTAGTTAGTTAGTGGGAAGGTAGTTAATTAGTTAGTTAGTGGGTATGTAGGAAAGTAGTTAGTTTGTTAATATGTATGTAGGAAGATAGTTATTCGGTTATTTAGTTAGTTTGTTAATTTGTTAATTAGTTAACTTGTTAGTTATTTAGTTAGTTAATTAGTTAGTTAGTTAATAGGTATGTATGAAGGTAGTTAGTTAGTAAGTTAGTTAGTTTGTTAGCTAGTAGTTAGTTAGTTTAATAGTTAGGTAGTTAGTTAATTAGTTAGTTATTTAGTTAGTTTGTTAGTTAGTTAACTAGTAGTTAGTTGGTTAATTAGTTAGTTAGTTAATTAGTAAGTTAGTAAGTTAGTTAGTTAGTGGGTATATGTACGAAGGTAGCTAGTTAGTTAGTTCATTTGTTAGTTAGTTAGTTAATTAGTGAGTTAGTTTGTTAGTTAATTAGTTAGTTATTTATTTATTTTGTTAGTTAGGTAAATATCTAGTAGTTATTTAGTTATTTAGTTAGTTACTTAGTTAGTGGGTATGTAGGAAGGTAGTTAGTTAGTTAGTTAATATGTATGTTGGAAGATATTTAGTTAGTTAATTGGTGAGTTAATTTAGTTAGTTAACTAGTAGTTAGTTAGTTAGTTATTTATTCAGTTAGCTAGTAGTTAGTTAGTTAGTTAGTTAGTTAGTTAGTTAATTAGTTTGTTAGTTAATTAGTTAGTTAGTTAGTTAGTTAGTTAGTTAGTGGGCATGTAGGAAGGCAGTTAGTTAGTTAGTTAGTTAGTTAGTTAGTTAATATGTATGTAGGAAGATATTTATTTAGGTAGTTTGTTAATTAGTTAATTTGTTAGTTAGTTAGTTATTTAGTTATTTAGTAAGTTAGTTAGTTAGTTAGTTAGTTAGTTAAAACGGCAGTTTGTTTGTTAGTTGATAGGTATGTATGAAGGTAGTTAGTTAGTGAGATAGTTAGGTAACTAGTTAGTTTGTTTGCTAGTAGTTTGTTTGTTAGTTAGTTAGTTAGTTAGTTAGTTAATTGGTTAGTTCTTTACTTAGTTAGTTTGCTAGTAGTTTGTTATTTAGTTTGTTAGTTAGTTAAATAATAGTTAGTTAGTCAATTAGTTAATTAATTAGTTAGTTAATTACTCAGTTAGTAAGTTAGTTAGTTAGTAGGTATGTACGAAGGTAGCTAGTTAGTTAGTCAGTTTGTTGGTTATCTAGTAGTTAGTTAGTTAGCTAGTTAGTTATTTTGTTAGTTAGATAGTTAGTTAGTTAGTTAGCGGGAAGGTAGTTAGTTAGTTAGTTAGTGGGTATGTAGCAAGGTAGTTAGTTAGTTAGTTAGTGGGTATGTAGCAAGGTAGTTAGTTAGTTAGTTAGTTAGTTAGTTAATTAGTTAGTTAATATGTATGTAGGAATATAGTTATTAAGTTAGTTAGTTAGTTAGTTTGTTAATTAGTCAATTAGTTAGTTAGTTAGTTATTTAGTTATTTATTTAGTTAGCTAGTTTGTTTGTATGTTAGTCAGATAGAAAGGTAGTTAGATAGTTAGTTAATAGGTATGTATGAAGGTAGTTAGTAAGTAAGTTAGATAGTTAACTTGTTAGTTAGTTAGCTAGCAGTTTGTTAGTTAGTTTGTTAGTTAATTAGTTAGTTAGTTAGCTAGTTAGTTAGTTAATTAGTTAATCAATTAGTTTGTTAATTAGTTAGGTAGTAAGTTAGTTAGTGGGTATGTACGGAGGTAGCTAGTTAGTTAGTTAATTTGTTAGTTAGTTAGTTAATTAGAGAGTTAGTTTGTTAGTTAATTAGTTAGTTATTTAGTTAGTTAGTTAGTTAGTCAAATATTTAGTACTTATTTAGTTAGTTACTTAGTTAGTGGGTATGTAGGAAGGTAGTTAGTTAGTTAGTTAGTTAGTTAGTTAGTCAGTTAATATGTATGTAGGAGGATATTTAGTTAGTTAATTGGTTAGTTAATTTTGTTAGTTATCCAGGTAGTTAGTTAGTTAGTTATTTATTCAATATATATGTATGAATCAAGGTAGTTAGTTTGTTAGTTAGATAGTCAGTTAATTAGTTAGTTAGTTAATTAGTTAGTTACTTAGTTATTCAATTAGTTTGTTAGTTATCTAGTTGTTAGTTAGTTAGTTAGGTCATCAGTTAGCTATTTGGTTAGTTACTTAGTCAGTTAGTTAGCTAGTAGTTAGCAGGTTAGTTATTTATTAATTAGTTAGTTAGTTAGTTAGTTGGCGGGTATGTAGGAAGGTAGTTTGTTAGTTAGTTAGTTAGTTAATAGGTATTTAAGAAGATAGTTATTTAGTAAATTAGTTAGTTATTATGTTAGTGATCTAATAATTAGTTAGTTAGTTATTTTGTCAGCTAGTTAGTTAGTTAGTTAGTTAGTTAGTTAGTTAGTTATCTAGTAGTTAGTTAGTTAGTTATTTAATTAGTTAACTAATTAGTTATTTAGTTAGTTAGTTTGTTAGTTATCTAGTAGTTAGTTAGTCAGCTAGTTAGTTATTTAGTTTGTTAGATAGTTAGTTTGTTAGTTAGTGGGAAGGTAGTTAGTTAGTTAGTAAGTGGGTATGTAGGAAGGTAGTTAGTTAGTTAGTTAGTTAGATAGTTAGTTAGTTAATTAGACAGTTAATATGTATGTAGGAAGATAGTTAGTTAGTTAGTAAGTTAGTTTGTTAATTAGTTAGTTAGTTAGTTATTTAGTTATTTAGTTAGTTAGTTAGTTAGTTAGAAAGGTAGTAAGTTAGTTAGTTAATAGGTATGTATGAAGGTAGTTAGTTAGTAAGTTAGATAGGTAACTAGTTAGTTAGTTAGCTAGTAGTTTGTTAGTTGGTTACTTAGTTAGTTAATTAGTTAGTTATTTAGTTAGTTAGTTAGTTTGCTAACTAGTAGTTAGTTAGTTAATTAGTTAATTAATTAGTTAGTTAATTAGTTAGTTAGTAAGTTAGTAAGTTAGTGGGTATGTACGAACGTAGCTAGTTAGTTAGTTAATTTGTCAGTTAGTTAGTTAATTTGTTAGTAAGTTAGTTAGTTTATTAGTTAGTTATTTAGTTAGTTAGTTAGTTAGTTAGTTAAAGAGTTAGTAGTTATTTCGTTTGTTATTAATTTATTTAGTAAGTCGCTTAGTTAGTGGGTATGTAGGAAGGTAGGTAGGTAGTTCGTTAGTTAGTTAGTTAATATGTATGTAGGAAGATAATTAGTTTGTTACTTAGTTAGTTAGTTAGTTAGTTAGTTAGTTAGTTATTCAGTTAGCTAGTAGTTAGTTATATAGTTAGTTAGTTAGTTAGTAAGTCAGTTAGTTAGTTAGTTAGTTAGTTAATTAGTTAGTTAGTTAGTAAGTTAGTTTGCTAGTAGTTATCTAGTTAGTTAGTTAGTTAATTAGTTAGTTATTTAGTTAGTTAGTTAGTGATAAACGGGTTTTCAATCACTTTTAATTTGAAATATCGTTGTATGTGAAAACCAATTCAATCAACAAGTTTGGAAATATATGTGTATAGTGGAAATATGAAAGTTCGTTCCGCGAGGAGTATATGCGTCGAATAATGAATCAAAACAAGCAAAAATGAAAAAGGCAGAAACTTTTCCACAGAGAGCTATTGCGTCAAAATATGATTAAGATTCAGATCATTAAAATAAATATTTCGAAGTTTCCAAAATTAATGAAAATTAGTCTACAGAGAGGTATGAATGTTATCAAATTTATCCTAAAATTTCAAACAATTTGGACAACGGAATAAAAAGTTATTAACGAATTACAATCAGGTCTCTGAAAAAAGTCCCCTGGAAACAGCAGGTTTTCAGTTTAAGTGACAGTATTCAAAAATTCATATCAATTCGAATATTTCATGAAATTCTACGATTCAAAAAGTTCCCGAAACTAGAAATCAAGATATAGGCAGAACAAAAAGAGAACAAAAATATCACACAAAGAGAGCAAATTATCACACAAAGAGAGCAAAAGATCGATTGCAAGAAACAAGATTTCAGCAAGAACTAGATTCAAACAAGGGTTTCTTTACACAACTTCAAAACAATCATTCAACATACAAGAAATTCAAGATAGAAAAGAATACACCTAGATTGAGTAAAGAAAAGCTTCAACGCGTCAAGAAGAGCCTCCTTTTCCTCGCTAGTGTTGTCGCTCAATTGACCACCGAAAGGAGAATGCTCCGAGTCACGGCAAGCTTGCTTCGTTGGTCACCGAAAGGAAAGAATCCTCAAGTCATGGACTCACTAGATGAAAGGTCACCAAAAGGAGAGGCTCCGAGTCATGGTTGACACCTTCACTAAGCTCCGAAAGAGGAAACCACCCAGTCACAGTCTCAACACAACTCCACAAGTCCCGAAAGGAGAAAATCCCCGAGTCACGGTTAGTCTCGAGAAAGGTCGATTCGCCGAAAGGAAGGATGTCCAAGTCACGGTCGAATCTCCCGAACAATCGAGTAGGATCTTGAATGGTTCTTGATGTTCTTGAAAGTTCTTGGAAGTGCTTAGAGAGAGAGAGAGAGAAAGGGGGGAGGGAAGAAGAAGCAATCTCTGCCCAAGGGCCTTGGGGTCTTATTTATAGTGTCCTTGGGGATTTCCCATTGGCCGAGAGATGGGTGAGAGGATTGAGGGTAGTTGGGGATGGTAGGTGAGGTTGGTGGGGCTGTAGAGTGGCAATTGTGTGAGTGGTTTTCGAGTAGAGTTTGGTGTAATGTCTTTTGTTGATGATTATTTGCCTTCTCCTTCACACGTGTACCGAATTGGTCGGTATGATATATCGATTTTAATGGCGCGAGGAGACGAAGGAAACTACACTCTTGGATTGCCGAGAATTCCCACCTAAAACCTGTAATTAAGCAATAAAACACACTTAGTGAAGAAATATTCTTGTTATCTCAAATATGAACAATTGTATATATAAAGTTGAGATTCAAAAGGGCTAAAATCCCCAAATTAGCTATCAAAAAGGTGCTTTATTTTCCTCTTATCAAATACCCCCACACTTAAACCCTTGATCGTCCTCGATCAATTGGAGAATTATATCACAAAACAAAGAATCGCAGTAGATTTTGTTGAAGTTGTATTCGTTATTTAAAAACTCATTTCATGAATCAAATGGTTCACTCTCATTTCATCAAGTTCACTAGTATTTAGAATGATATTGGTCTTTTCATTATTAGATCTCGAAATTAACTCGAAATTTCATAAAAGTTTTTCATGACACTCGATCTCAAGCGGTAAGAGCGACTTAAACGTTTTTACTTCGAATTTCTTCGCTCCACAATCTCAAAAGAACTCAATTCGAAAGCTATTATCGGGCCAAAATTTCCCGTTTTGCTAGATGATCTTAAATGCAAGTTATTCATTTTAAAACACGTTTGGTACAATGGTACAAGGTTCATACCCGTTTTCGATCAATTTCCCCGCTCATTCGTTTTCTTTTCTCTCTTTGGAAGTCTTTAACCGAACGCCCCACTACACCGAAATGCAATGAGGTTACTCTTGGTGTTGTCTTTTGACCTTCATCTTTTCTCACTTAGTTTTTTTTTTCTTTTTCTTTTTCTTCTTTTTTTTTCTTTTTCTTTTTTTTTTTGGAAGTCTTTAACCGAAAGCCCCACTACACCGAAATGCAATGAGGTTACTCTCGGTGTTGTCTTTTGACCTTCATTTTTTCTCACTTATATTTTTTTCTCTTTTTTTTTTTTTTTTTTTTTTTCTTTTTGAACGAGCGGGTATATTTGATCTACTAACGGGTCCCCACAAACGGTTATTTCATAGTGCAATTGGTCATATTTTAAATCTAGCAAAACGTACTTTAACGGCCACGCTAAGAACTTTACTCATAAGTCCCATATTAATTACGGGTTCGAAAATCGAGTTAAAACGTATCGCATGAACCGCGCATCGATCAAGTGTCTCAAACTCGTGAAATTTGAAACAATAGGGCTGGAATCCCCGAATAGATCTCTTCAAAATCATAACCAAATCCTTTAAAATATTTTGCAAACTTTTAGTTTTGAGAGCGAAATTCAGAGTTAAATGAAATTTTGTTTTAAAAACGACGATTTAGTTCAATTCAGTGGAGAAAAATCTTTTATTGCAATTTAGAGTTGTTTTGTGATTAGCAATGCTCCCAGATTTAAGTGGATACTTTTTATAAAATTTTTTTTTTTTTTTAATGTTTTTTAATTTTCAATTTTCCCTGATTTTTTTAATTTTTAATTGGGCTCATACAGGTCAAAGATTGTATGTTACCCCCCCACACTTAGAGATTACTTGTCCTCAAGTATAAAAAATCAAAAATTTCAAAAAGAGGGATAATAGAGAGATACAACCTTTGATGCGTGGGCGTGCCTCCCTCGCTAGCGCTCTCGTTTGTGGTCTCGAGCTCGACCATGCCGATGTTATCCTCCTTCAAAATTAAACGAAGCGCTCACATGGATCGCTACTTTTCGACCGCCTCGAAATACTCCCTTTGAGATGTTGGAGATGAGAGAATTCGGCGCTTGTATAACTCGTTTTGCATATGTCGAAAGTGGCGTAAATATCTTCTCTATTTCGCTTCGGATTTTTCGAGTTGCTTCATCGCTTGGAGTTTGATGAAGAGGAGTAGTGAGAGGCGTGAGTGTCTCGATTGTATTTGATTTCCTTGATAAATCTACACAAGGTGAAATTCTATCATGAGAAGCATCATAGTTCTTAATCGAATTTAAATTGATGATATATGGAAAGAATTCACCTTGAAGAATTGTAGATTTCTTTTCTTGCTCGTTTTCATCGATTGGAGTGATTTGAACCGTCTTTTGGAGAGTCGAATCCAATGACACCTTTTCTTCTTCAATGATCGTTCCAATGCTTTCATCGAATCCCCCCATACTTGAACTCTTGTCGTTTTCAATCTCCATGTTCTCCTCATTTGAATCCCTTAACTCGAGGCGAATTGATCTTATCGTTTGTTTTATTTCTTGTTTCAAATCTTCAAGACCTTGATTCAATCCTCCAAATTGTTGTTTTATCATCGCCGTCATTTCCTCCATCATTTGTTTAAATTCTTGGTTTGGATTTTCGTTTTGGGATTGAAATGGGTGATCTTGGTATTCAAATTTGTGTTGAGATTCGAGTTCATTTTGAGAAGGTTCGTATATGGGGTTTGAGTACATGCGGTTTGAGTAGTTGTTAGCGGTTTCGGCATAGGATTGTGTCTCATAACCCCATGGGGATTCGTTTTCATATTGGCGAGCTTCGTAGACGGAATTTTGATAAAGGGTCTCGGTGTGTGATTCATAATTTTGATTTGAGGGTGAACTCGAGAGCCAACCGAGCCTTCGTTCTTCTTCTCTATCTTTCCTTTCTTCCATTTCTTCGCATTCTTGAAATTGTAGCTCGAGAATCTCTTGATTTGTCATGGAGTCCGGATATCCTTTTGCGGCTCTACTGAGACGTATTAACTCCCGAAGCGATTTTGGTTTTTCTTGATGATCCATCTTGCTCCACTTCGTGTACCTTGCGAGAATAAAATTTTTTCGAAATTAATGAAATATCAAGTTCAAATGTATCAAATCTATTAAAAATATCACTCGAGCTTGCAAGTTTGATTCAAAATTAGACTTAAACATTACTCCCCGGCAGCGGCGCCATTTGATAAACGGGTTTTCAATCACTTTTAATTTGAAATATCGTTGTATGTGAAAACCAATTCAATCAACAAGTTTGGAAATATATGTGTGTAGTGGAAATATGAAAGTTCGTTCCGCGAGGAGTATATGCGTCGAATAATGAATCAAAACAAGCAAAAATGAAAAAGGCAGAAACTTTTCCACAGAGAGCTATTGCGTCAAAATATGATTAAGATTCAGATCATTAAAATAAATATTTCGAAGTTTCCAAAATTAATGAAAATTAGTCTACAGAGAGGTATAAATGTTATCAAATTTATCCTAAAATTTCAAACAATTTGGACAACGGAATAAAAAGTTATTAACGAATTACAATCAGGTCTCTGAAAAAAGTCCCCTGGAAACAGCAGGTTTTCAGTTTAAGTGACAGTATTCAAAAATTCATATCAATTCGAATATTTCATGATATTCTACGATTCAAAAAGTTCCCGAAACTAGAAATCAAGATATAGGCAGAACAAAAAGAGAACAAAAATATCACACAAAGAGAGCAAATTATCACACAAAGAGAGCAAAAGATCGATTGCAAGAAACAAGATTTCAGCAAGAACTAGATTCAAACAAGGGTTTCTTTACACAACTTCAAAACAATCATTCAACATACAAGAAATTCAAGATAGAAAAGAATACACCTAGATTGAGTAAAGAAAAGCTTCAACGCGTCAAGAAGAGCCTCCTTTTCCTCGCTAGTGTTGTCGCTCAATTGACCACCGAAAGGAGAATGCTCCGAGTCACGGCAAGCTCGCTTCGTTGGTCACCGAAAGGAAAGAATCCTCAAGTCACGGACTCACTAGATGAAAGGTCACCAAAAGGAGAGGCTCCGAGTCATGGTTGACACCTTCACTAAGCTCCGAAAGAGGAAACCACCCAGTCACAGTCTCAACACAACTCCACAAGTCCCGAAAGGAGAAAATCCCCGAGTCACGGTTAGTCTCGAGAAAGGTCGATTCGCCGAAAGGAAGGATGTCCAAGTCACGGTCGAATCTCCCGAACAATCGAGTAGGATCTTGAATGGTTCTTGATGTTCTTGAAAGTTCTTGGAAGTGCTTAGAGAGAGAGAGAGAGAAAGGGGGGAGGGAAGAAGAAGCAATCTCTGCCCAAGGGCCTTGGGGTCTTATTTATAGTGTCCTTGGGGATTTCCCATTGGCCGAGAGATGGGTGAGAGGATTGAGGGTAGTTGGGGATGGTAGGTGAGGTTGGTGGGGCTGTAGAGTGGCAATTGTGTGAGTGGTTTTCGAGTAGAGTTTGGTGTAATGTCTTTTGTTGATGATTATTTGCCTTCTCCTTCACACGTGTACCGAATTGGTCGGTATGATATATCGATTTTAATGGCGCGAGGAGACGAAGGAAACTACACTCTTGGATTGCCGAGAATTCCCACCTAAAACCTGTAATTAAGCAATAAAACACACTTAGTGAAGAAATATTCTTGTTATCTCAAATATGAACAATTGTATATATAAAGTTGAGATTCAAAAGGGCTAAAATCCCCAAATTAGCTATCAAAAAGGTGCTTTATTTTCCTCTTATCAGTTAGCAAGTAGTTAGTCAGTTAATTAGTTAATTAATTAGTTAGTTAATTAGTTAGTTAGTAAGTTATTTTGTTAGTGGGTATGTATGATGGTAGCAAGTTAGTTAGTTAATTTGTTAGTTAGTTAGTTAATTAATTAGTTAGTTAGTTAGTTAATAGTTATTTAGTTTGTTAGTTAGTTAAATAGCTAGTAGTCATTTAGTTGGTCATTTATTTATTTAGTTAGTTACTTAGTTAGTGGGTATGTACGAAGGTAGTTAGTAAGTTAGTTAGTTACTTAGTTAATAGGTATGTAGGAAGATAGTTAGTTAGTTAATTAGTTAATTATTTAGTAAGTTATCTAGTAGTTAGTTAGTTTGTTTGTTAGTTAGTTACTTAGTAAGTTAGCTAGTTAGTTAGTTAGTTACTTCGTTTGTTAGTGGGTATGTTGGAAGTTAGTCACTGGGTATGTAGGAAGGTAGTTATTTAGTTAGTCAGTTAGTTTGTTAATTAGTTAGTTATTTCGTTAGTTACTTAGTCAGCTAGTTAGTTAGTTATTTAGTTCATTTGTTGGTTAGTTAGTTAGATAGGTAGTTAGTTAGTTAGTTAATATGTATGTACGAAGGTAGTTAGTTAGTAAGGTAGTTAATTAGTTAGTTAGTTTGCCAGTAGTTAGTTAGTTAGTTAGTTAGTTAATTAATTAGTTAGTTAATTAGTTAGTTAGTTAGTTAGTTAGTAGTTCGCTAGTTAGTAGTTAGTTAATAGGTATTTAAGAAGATAGTTGGCTAGTAAATTAGTTAGTTATTATGTTAGTTATCTAGTAATTAGTTAGTTAGTTATTTTGTCAGTTGGCTAGTAGTTGGTTAGTTTGTTAGTTATTTAGTTAGTTAGTTAGTTAGTTATCGAGTAGTTAGTTAGTTAGTTATTTAGTTAGTAAACTAGTTAGTTATTTGGTTACTAGTAGTTAGTTAGTTAGCTAGTTAGTTAGTTATTTAGTTAGTGGGAAGGTAGTTAGTTAGTTAGTTAACTAGTTAGTTTGTTTGCTAGTAGTTTGTTTGTTAGTTAGTTAGTTAGTTAGTTAGTTAATTAGTTAGTAATTTACTTAGTTAGTTTGCTAGTAGTTTGTTAGTTAGTTAATTAGTTAATAAATTAGTTAGTTAATTAGTTAGTTAGTAAGTTAGTTAGTTAGTGGGTATGTACGAAGGTAGCTAGTTAGTTAGTTAATTTGTTTGTTAGTTAGTTAATTAATTAGTTAGTTAATAGTTATTTATTTCGTTAGTTAGTTAGTTAAATAACTTGTAGTTATTTAGTTATTTATTTATTTAGTTAGTTAGTTACTTAGTTAGTGGGTACGTACGAAGTTAGTTAGTTAGTTTGTTTGTTAGTTAGTTTGTTAGAAAGGTAGTTAGTTAGTTAGTTAATTGGTATGACTGAAGGTAGTTAGTTAGTAAGTTAGATAATTAACTAGTTAGTTAGTTAGCTAGTAGTTAGTTAGTTAGTTAGTTAGTTAGTTAATTACTTAGTTATTTAGTTAGTTTAGTTAGTTAGTTAACTAGTAGTTAGTTAGTTAATTAGTTAATAAATTAGTTAGTTAATTAGTTAGTTAGTAAGTTAGTTAGTTATTGGGTATGTACGAAGGTAGCTAGTAAGTTAGTTAATTCGTTAGTTAGTTAGTTAATTATTTAGTTAGTTAGTTAGTTAATAGTTATTTATTTAATTAGTTAGTTAGTTAAATAGCTTGTAATTGTTTTGTTAGTTATTTATTTATTTAGTTAGTTACTTAGTTAGTGGGTATGTAGGAAGGTAGTTAGTAAGTTAGTTAGTTAGTTAGTTAATAGGTATGTAGGAAGATAGTTAGTTGGTTAATTAGTTAGTTATTTAGTTAGTTAGTTAGTTAGTTAGTTAGTTGGCTTGTAGTTTGTAAGTTAGTCAGTCAGTTAGTTAGTTAGGTAGTTACTTAGTCAGTTAGTTAGTTAGTTAACAAATAGTTAGTTAGTTAGGTAGTTAGGTCATCAGTTAGTTATTTAGTTAGTTAATTAGTTAGTTAGCTAGTAGTTAGCAAGTTAGTTATTTATTTAGTTAGTTAGTTAGTTAGTTGGCGGGTATGTACGAAGGTAGCTAGTTAGTTAGTTAATTTGTCAGTTAGTTAGTTTATTTGTTAGTTAGTTAGTTAGTTAGTTATTTATTTAGTTAGTTAGTTAGTTAAAGAGTTAGTAGTTTTTTCGTTAGTTATTAATTTATTTAGAAAGTTACTTAGTTAGTGGGCATGTAGGAAGGTAGGTAGGTAGTTAGTTAGTTAGTTAATATGTATGTAGGAAGATAATTAGTTAGTTAATTAGTTTGTTATATAGTAGTTAGTTAGTTAGTTAGTTGGTTAGTTAGTTATTCAGTTAGCTAGTAGTTAGTTAGTTAGTTAGTTAGTTAGTTAGTTAGTTAGTTAGTTAGTAAGTTAGTTAGTTAGTTAATTAGTTAGTTAGTTAGTTAGTTAGTAAGTTAGTTAGTCAATATGTATGTAAGAAGGTAGTTAGTTAGTTAGTTAATAGGTATGTATGAAGGTAGGTAGTTAG
This sequence comes from Luzula sylvatica, assembly GCA_946800325.1. NCBI lineage: Eukaryota > Viridiplantae > Streptophyta > Magnoliopsida > Poales > Juncaceae > Luzula > Luzula sylvatica. The sequence goes on along the minus strand of OX326956.1, from coordinate 68,147,123 downwards.
TTAGTAAGTTAGATAGTTAAATTGTTAGTTAGTTAGCTAGTAGTTTGTTAGTCGGTTAGTTAGTTAGTTAATTAGTTAGTTAGTTAGTTAGTTAGTTAATATGTATGTAGGAAGATAGTTAGTTAGTTAATTAGTTAGTTATCGAGTAGTTAGTTAGTTAGTTAGTTAGTTAGTTATTTATTCAGTTAGCTAGAAGTTAGTTAGTAAGTTAGTTAGTTAGTAAGTTAGTTTGTTAGTTAGTTAGTTAATTAGTTAGTTAGTTAGTTAGTTAGTCAATATGTATGTAAGAAGGTAGTTAGTTAGTTAGTTAGTTAGTTAATTAGCTAGTAGTTAGTTAGTTAGTTAGTTAGTTATTACGCACTAACGTGTTTAGTTAGTTAGTTAGTGTGCAATGAAAAAGGTTGTTAGTTAGTTACTTAGTTAGATAGTTAGTTTATTAGTTAGTTAGTTAGTTAATCAGTTAGTTATTTAGTTAGTTACTTAGTTAGTTAGCTAGTAGTTAGTTAGTTAGTGATTTAGTTAGTTAATCAATATATATGTATGAAGGTAGTTAGTTAGTTAGTTAGATAGTTAGTTAATTAGTTAGTTAGTTAGTTAATTAGTTAGTTAGTTAGTTAGTTAGTCTGTTAGTTGGTTAGTTATCTAGTAGTTAGTTAGTTAGTTAGGTCAGCAGTTATTTATTTAGTTAGTTAGTTAGTTAGTTAGTTAGTTAGTTAGCTAGTAGTTAGCAGGATAGTTATTTATTTAGTTAGTTAGTTAGTTAGTTAGTTGGCGGGTATGTAGGAAGGTAGCTAGTTAGTTTGTTAGTTACTCAATAGGTATTTAAGAAGATAGTTAGTTAGTAAATTAGTTAGTTATTATGTTAGTTATCTAGTATTTAGTTAGTTAGTAATTTTGTAAGCTAGCTAGTAGTCAGTTAGTTAGCTAGTTAGTTAGTTAGTTAGTTAGTTATCTAGTAGTTTGTTAGTAATTTATTTAGTTAGTTAACTAGTTTGATATTTCGTTACTAGTTGTTAGTTAGTTGGCTAGTTAGTTATATAGTTAGTTATATAGTTAGTTAGTCAGTTAGTGGGAACGTAGTTAGTTAGTTAGTTAGTGGGTATGTAGGAAAGTAGTTAGTTAGTTAGTTAGTTAGTTAGTTAGTTAGTATGTAGGAAGATAGTTCTTCGGTTATTTAGTTAGTTTGTTTATTAGTTAATTTGTCAGTTAGTTAGTTATTTAGTTAGTTAGTTAGTTAGTTAGTTTGTTAGTGAGTTAGTTAGTTAGTTAGAAAGGTAGTTAGTTAGTTAATAATTATGAATGCAGGTAGTTAGTTAGTAAGTTAGTTAGTTAGTTGGCTAGTAGTTTATTAGTTAGTCAGTTAGTTAATTAGTTAGTTATTTAGTTTGTTTAGTTAGTTAGTCAACTAGTAGTTAGTTAGTTAATTAGTTAATTAATTAGTTAGTTAATTAGTTAGTTAGAAAGTTAGTTAGTTAGTGGGTATGTAGGAAGCTAGCTATTTAGTTAGTTAATTTGTTAGTTAGTTTGTTAATTTGTTACTTAGTTAGTTAATTAATTAGTTAGTTATTTAGATAGATGTATTGTAGTTAGTTACTTAGTTGGTTAGTTATTAGTTAGGCGGTTATTTAGTTAGTGAGCTAGTAGTTAATAAGTTAGTTAGTTATTTAGTTAGTTAGTTAACTAGTCAGTTATTTAGTAAGTTAGTTAGTTAGCAAATACGTAGGAAGATAGTTAGTTAGTAGATTAGTTAGTTAATTAGTTAGTTATCTAGTACTTAGTTAGTTAGTTAGTTAGTTAGTTAGTTAGTTAGTTATCTAGTAGTTAGGTAATTAGTTGGTTAGTTAGTTAGTTAGTTATTTATCTAGTAGTTAGTTAATATGTATGTAGGAAGGTAGTTAGTTAGTTAGTTAGTTTGATAGTTACTTAATTTGTTAGTTAGTTAGTTATTAGTTTGTCGGTATGTAAGATGGTAGTTAGTTAGTTGGTTAGTTAGTCAATTAGTTAGTTAGTTATTTAGTGAGTTAGTTATTTAGTTAGTTAGTTAATATATATGTTGGAAGACATTTAGTTAGTTTGTTAGTCAGATAGATACTAGTTCTTAGGTATGTAGGAAGACAATTGGTCAGTTAGTCAGTTAGTTAATTAGTTGGTTAGTTAGATACTACTTAATTAGTTAGTTAGTTAGTCTGTTAGTTAGTGAGTTTGTACGAAGGTAGTTAGTTAATTAGTAAGGTAGGTAGTTAGCTATTTATTTAGTTTATAGGTATGTATGAAGGTAGTTAGTTAGTTAGTTAGTTATTTAGTTCGTTATTTTGTAAGTTAGTAAGTTAGTTCTCTTGTAGTTAGTTAGTTAGCTAGTTAGTTATTTAGTTAGTTAGATAGTTAGTTAGTTAGTTAGTGGGAATGTAGTTAGTTAGTTAGTGGGTATGTAGGTAGGTAGTTAGTTAGTTAGTTAGTTAGTTAGTCAACTAGTTAGTTAATAGGTATGTAGGAAGATAGTTATTTAGTTAGTTAGTTAGTCTGTTAATTAGTTAATTAGTTAGTTAGTTAGTTAGTTATTTAGTTATTTAGTTAGTTAGTTAGTTTGTTTGTTAGTTAGTTAGTTAGAAAGGTAGTTAGTTAGTTAGTTAATTGGTATGACTAAACGTAGTTAGTTAGTAACTTAGATAATTAACTAGTTAGTTAGTTAGCTAGTAGTTAGTTAGTTAGTTAGTTAGTTATTTTGTTTGTTCGTTAGTTAGTTATCTAGTAGTTAGTTAGTTAGTTAATTAGTTAGTTATCTAGTAGTTAGTTAGTTAGTTAGTTAGTTATTAATTCAGTTAGCCAGAAGTTAGTTAGTTAGTAAGTTAGTTCGTTAGTTAGTTAGTTAGTTAATTAGTTAGTTAGTTAGTTAGTTAGTTAGTTAGTCAATATGTATGTAAGAAGGTAGTTAGTTAGTTAGTTAGTTAGTTAATTAGCTAGTAGTTAGTTAGTTAGTTAGTTAGTTAGTTAGTATGCACTAACGTGTTTAGTTAGTTAGTTAGTTTGTTAGTTAGTTCGTATGACATGTAAGAAGGTTGTTAGTTAGTTAGTTAGTTAGATAGTTAGTTAGTTAGTTAGTTAGTTAGTTGGCGGGTATGAAGGAAGGTAGTTAGTTAGTTAGTTAGTTAATAGGTATTTAAGAAGATAGTTAGTTAGTAAATTAGTTCGTTATTAAGTTAGTTATTTAGTAATTAGTTAGTTAGTTATTTTGTCGGCTAGCTAGTAGTCAGTTAGTTAGTTAGTTATTTAGTTCGTTAGTTAGTTAGTTATTTAGTTAGTTAACTAGTTAGTTATTTAGTTACTAGTAGTTAGTTAGTTAGCTAGTTAGTTAGTTAGTTAGTTAGTGGGAAGGTAGTTAGTTAGTTAGTTAGTGGGTATATGTAGGAAAGTAGTTAGTTAGTTAGTGGGAAGGTAGTTAGTTAGTTAGTTAGTGGGAATGTAGGAAAGTAGTTAGTTAGTTAGTTAGTTAGTTAATATGTATGTAGGAACATAGTTATTCGGTTATTTAGTTAGTTTGTTAATTAGTTAACTTGTTAGTTAGTTAGTTATTTAGTTATTTAGTTAGTTAGTTAGTTAGTTAGTGATAACGGATTTTTGGTTAACACTTAGGTTATATCGTTGAATAAAAATACCGTAAATCAAACAAGAAACATGTGAATACTAAAGATTGTATAGACTAAGTATGTAAGGATTCGTTCCACAGGGAGCTATTGCGTCAAAATATGATTAAACTTCAGATCGTTAAAATAATTATTTCTAAATTTCCAAAATTAATGAAAATTTGTCTAGAGAGAGGTCTGAATATTATGAAACTTATCCTAAAATTTCAAACAATTTGGACAACGGAATAAAAAGTTATTAACGAATTACAATCAGGTCTCTAAAAAACAATCTCTGGAAACAGCAGGTTTTCAGTTTAAGTGACAGTTTTAAAAAATTCATATCAATTCAAATATTTCATGAAATTCAATGATTCAAAAAGTTCCCGAAACTAGAAATCAAGATCTACGCAATGAAAGAATTGGTTTTTAGCAGATTTGGAAGGAGATCGTGAAAATTGACAAGTTTAGAACAAAAGAAAATATTTAAAGAAAGCAAAAGAACTCAATTCAATCTCAAGTTTATTAATCAACACAAGAATTTATTAAAAGAATCACAACCAAAAACTGAAATAAAAGAAAGAAACCACCTAATCAAGCCCTAGAACGCCTAGTGACTTGTGTCGATGCCTTCCCGTAGATCTGGTTGAACGCCAACTCGAGTCTCCGTTTCTTCTCACGCGGATCCTCTTCAATTCGTCGAAGAACGCCTTCCGCACGAATGACCGATCCCTTCCTTGTGTCGAGATGGAGCAAGAACGCCTTAACTCCAATTTCGTCACGTACAACCCTAGGGCGAGAACGCCTCTACCAAAGAGTTGGTCTTGAATTTCACGGTTCTTGGTTGAATCTTGTTTGTTTCTTGGAAGAGTTTGTGGAGAGAGATGGTAGAGAGCTTGCCCCCAAAGGGGAGAGAAAAGGGGGGGCAGGAGAGATGGTTTGCCCTTGGCCTTAGGGTCTTATTTATAGGCTTCATGGTGTCTTCTGATTGGTTGAGGGAGATATGGAAGGTTTTGGGGCTGGATGAGAGAGAAATGGAAGGTTTTGGGGAGATATGGAAGGTTTTGGGGCTGGACGAGGGAGAAATGGAAGGTTTGGGGGAGCAACAAATCAACTAAGAAGGCAACAAATCAATCTAAAGGAGGCCACAAATCAATCTAAAGAAGGCAACAAATTAGCTGGTTGGGGCTTGTGCATGGGCTGAGAGCTGGGGCTAGGCGTGGGCTGTGAATTTTGCCTGCGTGGGCTGTGAATTTTGCCTCTGCGGCCAGGCCCTGTGCGTTGCAGCAGTTTGGTGATCTTCTTCTTTTGTTTTTGCCTTTCCCGCCACGATCCTTCACCGAATATATCGATGTGATATATCGTTTTGACTGTCTTCGGCATGCCGGAGGCAATGGTGCTGACTAAATTCCAAAATTATTCCTCTATCTCCTGAAAATGGGCAAACAACAAATTAGTGTAGAAATATTCATGATGTTTGAAATATGTATCATAAAAGCATAGAATATAACTTCACAAGGGCTAAAATCCCTAAATAAGATTCGTAAAACGTGTTCCATTTGCCTCACATCACTTAGTTAGTTAGTTAGGTACTTAGTTAGTTAGTTAATAGGTATGTATGATGGTAGTTAGTAAGTAAGTTAGTTAGTTTGTTAGCTAGTAGTTAGTCAGTCAGTTAGTTAGTTGGTTAATTAATTAGTTATTTAATTAGTAAGTCAGTAAGTTATTTAGTTAGTGGGTATGTACGAAGGTAGCTAGTTAGTTAGTTAATTTGTTTGTTAGTTAGTTAATTAGTGAGTTAGTTTGTTAGTTAATTAGTTAGTTATTTATTTATTTTGTTAGTTAGATAAATATCTAGTAGTTATTTAGTTATTTAGTTAGTTACTTAGTTAGTGGGTATGTAGGAAGGTAGTTAGTTAGTTAGTTAGATTGTTAGTTAATATGTATGTTGGAAGATATTTAGTAAGTTAATTGGTGAGTTAATTTAGTTAGTTATCTAGTAGTTAGTTAGTCAGTTATTTATTCAGTTAGCTAGTAGTTAGTTAGTTAGTTAGTTAGTTAGTTAGTTAGTTAGTTAGTTAATTAGTTAGTTAGTTAGTTAGTTAGTTAGTTAGTGGGTATGTAGGAAGGCAGTTAGTTAGTTAGTTAGTTAGTTAGTTAGTTAATATGTATGTAGGAAGATATTTATTTAGTTAGTTTGTTAATTAGTTCATTTGTTAGTTAGTTAGTTATTTAGTCATTTAGTTAGTCAGTTAGTTAGTTAGTTAGTTCAAACGGTAGTTTGTTTGTTAGTTGATAGGTATGTATGAAGGTAGTTAGTTAGTAAGTTAGTTTGTTAATTAGTTAGTTAGTAATTTAGTTAGTTACTGGGTAATGTAGGAAGGTAGATAGTTAGTTAGTTAATTTGTTAGTTAGTTTGTTAATTTGTTAGTTAGTTAGTTAGTTATTTAGATAGATGTCTTGTAGTTAGTTACTTAGTTGGTTAGTTATTAGTTAGTCGGTTATTTAGTTAGTGAGCTAGTAGTTAGTTAGTTAGTTAGTTAAATGGTATTTAAGAAGATAGTTAGTAAGTAAATTAGTTAGTTATTATGTTAGTTATCTAGTAATTAGTTAGTTAGTTATTTTGTCAGCTAGCTAGTAGTCAGTTAGTTAGTTAGTTATTTAGTTTGTTAGTTAGTTAGTTATCTTATAGTTAGTTAGTTAGTTATTTAGTTAGTTAACTAGTTAGTTATTTAGTTACTAGTAGTTAGTTAGTTAGCTAGTTAGTTAGTTAGTTAGTTAGTGGGAAGGTAGTTAGTTAGTTAGTTAGTGGGTATGTAGGAAAGTAGTTAGTTAGTTAGTTAGTGGGAAGGTAGTTAGTTAGTTAGTTAGTGGGTATGTAGGAAAGTAGTTAGTTAGTCAGTTAGTTAATAGGTATGTAGGAAGATAGTTATTCGGTTATTTAGTTAGTTTGTTAATTAGTTATATATTTAGTTATTTAGTTAGTTCGTTAGTTAGTTAGTTAGTTAGAAAGGTACTTAGTTAGTTAGTTTATAGGTATGTATGAAGGTAGTTAGTTAGTAAGATAGTTAGTTTGTTGGCTAGTAGTTAGTTTGTTAGCTAGTTAGGTAATTAGTTAGTTAGTTAGTTAGTTAGTTAACTAGTAGTTAGGGGGTTAATTAATTAGTTAGTTAATTAGTTAGTTAGTAAGTTAGTTAGTTAGTGGGTATGTACGATGGTAGCTAGTTAGTTAGTTAATTTGTTAGTTAATTAGTTAATTAGTTAGTTAATTAGTTAGTTTGTTAGTTAAATAGCTAGTAGTTATTTAGTTAGTCATTTATTTATTTAGTTATTTACTTAGTTATTGGGTACTTAGGATGGTAGTTAGTAAGTTAGTTAGTTAGTTAATTAGTTAGTTAATCTGTATGTAGGAAGATAGTTAGTTAATTAGTTAGTTATTTAGTTAGTTATCTAGTAGTTAGTTAGTTAGTTAGTTAGTTAGTTACTTATTTATTCAATTAGCCAGTAGTTAGTTAGTTAGTTAGTTCCTAAGTTAGTTAGTTAGTTAATTAGTTAGCTAATTAGTTAGTTAGTTAGTCAATATGTATGTAAGAAGGTAGTTAGTTAGTTAGTTAGTTAGTTAGTTAGTTAGTTAGTTAATTAGCTAGTAGTTAGTTAGTTAGTTAGTTAGTATGTAAGAAGGTTGTTAGTTAGTTAGTTAGTTAGATAGTTAGTCAGTTAGTTAGTTAGTTAGTTAGTTAATCAGTTACTTATTTAGTTAGTTACTTAGTTAGTTAGCTAGTAGTTAGTGAGTTAGATAGTTAATCAATATGTATGTATCATGGTAGTTAGTTAGTTATTTAGATAGTTAGTTAATTAGTTAGTTAGTGAATTAGTTAGTTAGTTAGTTAGTTAGTTATCTAGTAGTTAGTTAGTTTGTCAGGTCATCAGTTAGTTATTTAGTTAGTTAATTACTTAGTTAGTCAGCTAGTAGTTAGCTGGTTAGGTATTTATTTGGTTAGATAGTTAGTTAGTTGGTGGGTATGTAGGAAGGTAGGTAGGTACTTAGTTAGTTTGTTATTTAATAGATATTTAAGAAGAGTGTTAGTTAGTAAATTAGTTAGTTATTATGTTAGTTATCTAGAAATTAGTTAGTTAGTTGTTTCGTCAGCTAGCTAGTAGTTAGTTAGTTAGTTAGTTCTTTAGTTAGTTAGTTAGTTAGTTATCTAGTATTTTGTAAGTTAGTTAGTTAGTTAGTTAACTAGTTAGTTATTTAGTTAGTTAGTTTGTTAGTTATCTAGTAGTTAGTTAGTTAGCTAGTTAGTTATTTAGTAAGTTAGATAGTTAGTTAGTTAGTTAGTGGGAAGGTAGTTAGTTAGTTAGTTAGTTAGTGGGTATGTAGGAAGGCAGTTAGTTAGTTAGTTAGTTAGTTTGTTAGTTAATAGGTATGTTTGAAGATAGTTATTTAGTTATTTAGTTAGTTTGTTAATTAGTTCATTTGTTAGTTAGTTAGTTATTTAGTTAGTAAGTTAGTTAGTTAGTTAGTTAGTTAGTTAAAAAGGTAGTTTGTTTGTTAGTTGATAGGTATGTGTGAAGGTAGTTAGTTAGTAAGTTAGTTAGTAAGTTAGTAAGTTAACTAGTTAGTTAGTTTGCTAGTAGTTTGTTAGTTAGTTAGTTAGTTAGTTAATTAGTTAGTTGTTTACTTAGTTAGTTTGTTAGTTAGTCAATTAGTTAATTAATTAGTTAGTTCATTAGTTAGTTAGTAAGTTAGTTAGTTAGTAGGTATGTACGAAGGTAGCTTGTTAGTTAGTCGGTTTGTTAGTTATCTAGTAGTTAGTTAGTTAGCTAGTTAGTTATTTAGTTAGTTAGTTAGTTAGTGGGAAGGTAGTTAGTTAGTTAGTTAGTTGGTATGTAGCAAGATGGTTAGTTAGTTAGTTAGTTAGTTTATTGGTTAGTTAATATGTATGTAGGAAGATAGTTATTAAGTTAGTTAGTTACTTAGTTTGTTAATTAGTTAATTAGTTAGTTAATTAGTTATTTAGTTATTTAGTTAGTCAGTTAGTTTGTTAGTTAGTTAGAAAGGTAGTTAGTTAGTGAGTTAATAGGTATGTATGAAAGTAGGTAGTTAGTAAGTTAGATAGTTAACTTGTTAGTTAGTTAGCTAGCAGTTTGTTAGTTAGTTAGTTTGTTAATTAGTTAGTTATTTAGTTAGTTTGTTAGTTAATTAGTTAATTATTTAGTTTGTTAATTAGTTAGTTAGTAAGTTAGTTAGTTGGTATGTACGAAGGTAGCTGGTTAGTTAGTTAATTTGTTAGTTAGTTAGTTAATTAGTGAGTTAGTTTGTTAGTTAATAAGTTAGTTATTTATTTAGTTAGTTAGTTAGTTAAATATCTAGTAGTTATTTAGTTAGTTATTTATTTATTTAGTTAGTTACTTTGTTAGTGGGTATGTAGGAAGGTAGTTAGTAAGTTAGTTAGTTAGTTAGTCAGTCAATATGTATGTGGGAAGATATTTAGTTAGTTAATTGGTTAGTTAATTTAGTTAGTTATCAAGTAGTTAGTTAGTTAGTTATTTATTCAGTTAGCTAGTAGTTAGTTCATTAGTTAGTTAGTTGTAAGTTAGTTAGTTAGTTCGTTAGTTAATTAATTAGTTAGTTAGTTAGTTAGTCAATATGTATGTAAGAAAGTAGTTAGTTAGTTAGTTCGTTAGTTAGTTAGTTAATTAGCTAGTAGTTAGTTAGTTAATTAGCTAGTAGTTAGTTAGTTAGTTAGTTAGTTAGTTAGTTAGTCTGTAAGAAGGTTGTTAATTAGTTAGTTAGTTAGTTAGATAGTTAGTAAATTAGTTAGTTAGCTAGTTAATGAGTTAGTTATTTAGTTAGTTACTTAGTTAGTTTGCTAGTAGTTAGTTAGTTAGTGCGTTAGTTAGTTAATCGATATGTATGTAACAAGGTAGTCAGTTTGTTAGTTAGATAGTCAGTTAATTAGTTAGTTAGTTAATTAGTTAGTTATTCGGTTAGTTAGTTAGTTATCTTGTAGTTAGTTAGTTAGTTAGTTAGGTCATCAGTTAGCTATTTAGTTAGTTAGTTAGTTAGCAAGTAGTTAGCAGGTTAGTTATTTATTTAGTTAGTTATTTAGTTAGTTAGTTGGCGGGTATGTAGGAAGGTAGTTAGTTAGTTAGTTAGTCAGTTAATAGTTATTCAAGAAGATAATTAGTTAGTAAATTAGTTATTTATTTATTTTGTCATCTAGCTAGTTAGTTAGTTAGTTAGTTAGTTAGTTATTTTGTCAGCTAGCTAGTTAGTTAGTTAGTTAGTTAGTAAGTTAGTTAGTTAGTTAGTTAGTCAGTTAGCTAGTTAGTCAGTAAGTTATCTTGTAGTTAGTTAGTTAGTCATTTAGTTAGTTAACTAATTAGTTATTTAGTTAGTTAGTTCGTTAGTTATCTAGTAGTTAGTCAGTTAGCTAGTTAGTTATTTAGTTAGTTAGATAGTTAGTTAGTTAGTTAGTGGGAAGGTAGTTAGTTAGTTAGTTAGTGGGTATGTAGGAAGGTAGTTTGTTAGTTAGGTAGTTAGTTAATTAGATAGTTAATAGGTATATAGGAAGATAGTTAGTTAAGTAGTTAGTTAGTTTGTTAATTAGTTAATTAGTTAGTTATTTAGTTATTTAGTTAGTTAGTAAGTTAGTTAGAAAGGTAGTTAGTTAGTTAGTTAAAAGGTATGCATGAAGGTAGTTAGTTGGTAAGTTAGATAGTTAACTAGTTAGTTAGTTAGCTATTAGTTTGTTAGTTAGTTAGTTAGATAGTTAATTATTTAGTTAGTTAGTTCGTTTGCTAACGAGTAGTTAGTTAGGTAATTAGTTAATTAATTAGTTAGTTAATTAGTTAGTTAGTAAGTTAGTAAGTTAGTGGGTATGTACGAACGTAGCTAGTTAGTTAGTTAATTTGTAAGTTAGTTAGTTTATTTGTTTGTTAGTTAGTTAATTAGTTAATTAGTTACTTATTTATTTAGTTAGTTAGTTAGTTAAAGAGTTAGTAGTTTTTTCGTTAGTTATTAATTTATTTAGTAAGTTACTTAGTTAGTGGGCATGTAGGAAGGTAGGTAGTTAGTTAGTTAGTTAGTTAATATGTATGTTGGAAGTTAATTAGTTAGTTAATTAGTTAGTTATCTAGTAGTTAGTTAGTTAGTTAGTTAGTTAGTTAGTTAGTTAGTAATTCAGTTAGCTAGTATTTAGTTAGTCAGTTAGTTAGCTAGTTAGTTAGTTAGTTAGTAAGTTAGTTAGTTAGTTAGTTAGTTAGTTAATTAGTTAGTTAGTTAGTAAGTTAGTTTGCTAGTAGTTATCTAGCTAGTTAGTTAGTTAATTAGTTAGTTATTTAGTTAGTTAGTTAGCAAGTAGTTAGTTAGTTAATTAGTTAATTAATTAGTTAGTTAATTAGTTAGTTAGTAAGTTAGTTTGTTAGTGGGTATGTATGATGGTAGCAAGTTAGTTAGTTAATTTGTTAGTTTGTTAGTTAATTAATTAGTTTGTTAGTTAGTTAATAGTTATTTAGTTAGTTAGTTAGTTAAATAGCCAGTAGTCATTTAGTTGGTCATTTATTTATTTAGTTAGTTACTTAGTTAGTGGGTATGTACGAAGGTAGTTAGTAAGTTAGTTAGTTACTTAGTTACTAGGTATGTAGGATGATAGTTAGTTAGTTAATTAGTTAATTATTTAGTAAGTTATCTAGTAGTTAGTTAGTTAGTTTGTTAGTTAGTTACTTAGTTAGTTAGCTAGTTAGTTAGTTAGTTAGTTTGTTTGTTAGTGGGTATGTTGGAAGTTAGTCACTGGGTATGTAGGAAGGTAGTTATTTAGTTAGTTAGTTAGTTAGTTAATTAATTAGTTAGTTATTTAGTTAGTTAGTTAGCTAGTTAGTAGTTAGCTAGTCGTTAGTTAGTTAATTAGTTAATAAATTACTAAGTTAATTTGTTAGTTAGTAAGTTAATTAGTTAGTGGGTATATACGAAGGTAGCTAGTTAGTTAGTTAATTTGTTAGTTAGTTAGTTAATTAATTAATTAATTAATAAGTTAATTGTTATTTATTTCGTTAGTTAGTTAGTTAAATAACTTGTAGTTATTTAGTTAGTTAGTTACTTAGTTAGTGGGTACGTACGAAGTTAGTTAGTTAGTTAGTTAGTTAGTTAGTTTGTTAGAAAGGTAGTTAGTTAGTTAGTTAATTGGTATGACTGAAGGGAGTTAGTTAGTAAGTTAGATAATTAACTAGTTAGTTAGTTAGCTAGTAGTTAGTTAGTTAGTTAGTTAGTTAGTTAGTTAATTAGTTAGTTATTTAGTTAGTTTAGTTAGTTTGTTAACTAGTAGCTAGTTAGTTAATTAGTTAATAAATTAGTTAGTTAATTAGTTAGTTAGTTAGTTAATTCGTTAATTCGTTAGTTAATTCGTTAGTTAGTTAGTTAGTTAATAGTTATTTATTTAATTAGTTAGTTAGTTAAATAGCATGTAATTGTTTAGTTAGTTATTTATTTATTTAGTTAGTTACTTAGTTAGTGGGTATGTAGGAAGGTAGTTAGTAAGTTAGTTAGTTAGTTAGTTAATAGGTATGTAGGAAGATAGTTAGTTAGTTAATTAGTTAGTTATTTAGTTAGTTAGTTAATTAGTTAGTTGGCATGTAGTTTGTAAGTTAGTCAGTTAGTTAGTTAGTTAGTTAGTTAATCAGTTAGTTAGTTAGTTAACAAATAGTTAGTTAGTTAGTTAGTTAGGTCATCAGTTAGTTATTTAGTTAGTTAGTTAGTTAGCTAGTAGTTAGCAAGTTAGTTATTTTTTTAGTTAGTTAGTTAGTTAGTCGGCGGGTATGTACGAAGGTAGCTAGTTAGTTAGTTAATTTGTCAGTTAGTTAGTTTATTTGTTAGTTAGTTAGTTAGTTAGTTATTTATTTAGTTAGTTAGTTAGTTAAAGAGTTAGTAGTTTTTTCGTCAGTTATTAATTTATTTATAAAGTTACTTAGTTAGTGGGCATGTAGGAAGGTAGGTAGGTAGTTAGTTAGTTAGTTAATATGTATGTAGGAAGATAATTAGTTAGTTAATTAGTTTGTTATATAGTAGTTAGGTAGTTAGTTAGTTAGTTAGTTAGTTATTCAGTTAGCTAGTAGTTATTTAGTTAGTTAGTTAGTTAGTTAGTTAGTAAGTTAATTAGTAAGTTAGTTAGTTAGTTAGTTAGTTAGTTAGTTAATAGGTATGTATGAAGGTAGTTAGTTAGTAAGTTAGATAGTTAAATTAATAGTTAGTTAGCTAGTAGTTTGTTAGTTGGTTAGTTAGTTAGTTAATTAGTTAGTTAGTTAGTTACTTAGTTAGTTAATATGTATGTAGGAAGATAGTTAGTTAGTTAATTAGTTAGTTATCTAGTAGTTAGTTAGTTAGTTAGTTAGTTATTTATTCAGTTAGCTAGAAGTTAGTTAGTTAGTTAGTTAGTCAGTAAGTTAGTTTGTTAGTTAGTTAGTTAATTAGTTACTTAGTTAGTTAGTTAGTTAGTTAGTTAGTTAGTTAGTTAGTTAGTCAATATGTATGTAAGAAGGTAGTTAGTTAGTTAGTTAGTTAGTTAGTCAATATGTATGTAAGAAGGTAGTTAGTTAGTTAGTTAGTTAGTTAATTAGCTAGTAGTCAGTTAGTTAGTTAGTTAGTTAGTTAGTATGCAGTAACGTGTTTAGTTAGTTAGTTGATTCTTGGTTAGTTCGTATGAAATGTAAGAAGGTTGTTAGTTATTTAGTTAGATAGATAGTTACTTAGTTAGTTAGTTAGTTGGCGGGTATGTAGGAAGGTAGTAAGTTAGTTAGTTAGCTAGTTAGTTAATAGGTATTTAAGAAGATAGTTAGTTAGTAAATTAGTTAATTATTATGTTAGTTATCTAGTAATTAGTTAGTTAGTTATTTTGTCGGATAGCTAGTAGTCAGTTAATTAGTTAGTTATTTAGTTAGTTAGTTAGTTAGTTAGTTATCGAGTAGTTAGTTAGTTAGTTATTTAGTTAGTTAACTAGTTAGTTATTTGGTTACTAGTAGTTAGTTAATTAGCTAGTTAGTTAGTTAGTTAGTTAGTGGGAAGGTAGTTAGTTAGTTCGTTAGTGGGTATATGTAGGAAAGTAGTTATTTAGTTAGTAGGAAGGTAGTTAATTAGTTAATTAGTGGGTATGTAGGAAAGTAGTTAGTTAGATAGTTAATATGTATGTAGGAAGATAGTTATTCGGTTATTTAGTTAGTTTGTTAATTAGTTAACTTGTTAGTTAGTTAGTTATTTAGTTATTTAGTTAGTTAGTTAGTTAGTTAGTTAGTTAATATGTATGTATGAAGGTAGTTAGTTTGTTAGCTAGTAGTTAGTTAGTTAGTTAGTTAGGTAGTTATTTAATTAGTTAGTTATTTAGTTAGTTTGTTAGTTAGTTAACTAGTAGTTAGTTGGTTAATTAATTAGTTAGTTAATTAGTAAGTTAGTACGATGGTAGCTAGTTAGTTAGTTAATTTGTTAGTTAATTAGTTAATTAGTTAGTTAATTAGTTAGTTTTTTAGTTAAATAGCTAGTAGTTATTTAGTTAGTTATTTATTTATTTAGTTAGTTACTTAGTTATTGGGTATTTAGGACGGTAGTTAGTAAGTTAGTTAGTTAGTTAATTAGTTAGTTAATCTGTATGTAGGAAGATAGTTAGTTAATTAGTTAGTTATTTAGTTAGTTAGTTAGTTAGTTAGTTAGTTAGTTATTTATTCAATTAGATAGTAGTTAGTTAGTTAGTTAGTTCCTAAGTTAGTTAGTTAGTTAATTAGTTAGTTAATTAGTTAGTTAGTTAGTCAATATGTATGTAAGAAGGTAGTTAGATAGTTGTTAGTTAGTTAATTTAGATTTATGTATTGATTCTATGTCACGCAGAGAGTATGTACGTACCTCATGACATTGGTCATGTGTTGAGCAGGTATTAGGAGTGGATGGTTCCGAGTCCACATCCATGGGTGTGTGATATGTAGTAGTTAGACCTCGTTCAATTCGAATAGATTTGATGGCTGCTTCCACTGCGCTCATTAGTGGAGGATCGATCCTTACCATGAGTGCACGGTTTGCGGTGTGTCGACTTGACGGAACATCCAGGTCGGATGATGAGCTTGACCCGTCCGTTTCTCCCCATCTACAATCGATGTTAGCTTTATAAGCCTTTTTCTTATTGATTTCTTTACCTTTGTAGTTTTGACGATTTTCTCGCCCCTTGTCCTCGTATCTTCTTTCGTATCGGGGCTCTCGCCTTTCCCGATCCTTGTGGTCCTCATCCTTTTTGATCCACCTCGAATTTTCCGGATGGAGAGTCCAGCATGACTCCATCATGTGTCCAATTTTCTTGCACCAAAAGCAATGGAGCTTTAGCCCCTTTTGTTTCCGATTCTCGTTGAATCGCTTCTCGTCCCTTTGCCACTCTAGGAGTCGCAACGTGAGATCATCCATTTCATTGTCGTCATTGCTTGCATTCACGGCGGGCAAAGCTACGGTTTTGGAGTGAGGAGAGGGCATGTAGATTCCTTGTTCTTCATCGAGTTGCTTGAGTCGAATCTCGAAGTTTCGGAATTGACTTACCAATTCTTCAGGCGTGAGGTCTTGTGAGGCTACCGCTGTACCTAAAGCTACACGTAAAGATTCCCAACTACGGGGCATAGATTGAAGTAATCTAGCAATAATTCTATCATCAGTAAGAGGTGCATTTTGGGTGGCATATCGAGTTTTTAGTACATTGATTTTTGCCCAGATTTTATCAACGGACTCTCCCTCAATCATTCGGAGATTGTTGAATTCTTGTTCAAGTCCGATGATATTAGTTCTTCTCATTTGAGATGTGCCCTCGTATCTCTCATTGAGCATACGCCACATTTCATATGAGTTATCACAATGATCAACTAGCGATCCAATAGAACTAATTACATTGTTTAGTATTAAGTTTTGAGCGTAAATGTCATTAGTTCTATCTTCCCTAGTTTGAGAAGGGTAGGTTACATTTCCGTCCTTGTCAACCTCTTGGGCCAAGACAAAGCCTCGTAACACTACCTTGTCAAGTCCTTGGAGAGCGAATGCATTTAGCATGCATTTCTTCCAAGAACTCCAATTGGTTCCATCTAATTCACGTGAGTTTGATATATTTGATTTGGGTACGGTATTTATCGGATTTATCGATGAGTTTTGTACAATAGGATTAATTTCGGTCATTTGATCGTTAAGTACAAGTTATCCCTAATATTCAAAGAGATGGTTAGTACCTTGCTCTGATACCAATTGTTGGTTAATTCTAACCTAGAGGGGGGGTAAATTCGGCAATCTAACTTATACTTAGTTTAGATTTAAACCTAATTTACGGTGCGGAATAAATAATAATTTGGATGATAAAGATGATACCGTACAAACACTTTGACACAAGATGTTTGTTTACGAAGTTCGGTAGGTGGTTGCTTTGTAGCTTTAACTCACCCTTTACTCGCTTAATTGACCGACTCAATTATTCGCGAGTACCTACGTCTCCGGGAATGCCTTGTGCCTCTTTTTGGCCTTCGATTGAATTCCAACTCAACTCGATTACAAGGATTTGCCTAGATCGATTTACACGCTTCTATCGATCTATAGCTTAGGCTCTTTACAATTTGTTGCACTAGCCTATTACACTTTTTCACTAATCGAGCTACAACGTGATCGGTCACGTGAGTAGGATACGATTAGTGGAGAATATCGAAAGTAGATCACCGATCTAAAGAGGTTTCTCAAGCTATCAATGGATATAGATAATCACAGCTTAGGGTTTCTCTCTTTTTAGGTTTGAAAGTTTGAAAATGAGGAAGTGAGTGAGAGAGACCCATGAAGGATTCTATTTATACTCTCTATAGAAATCCTTCAGAAAACTTGCAGTGCGTTCGAACGCATACAGTCCGTTCAGAACGCACTTGAAGTTTGCACTAGCCGTTTCAAAATAACGTGCAAGTACATCTTGGGTCCGTTCAAACGGACAATGTCCGTTCGTAACGGACTCAATTATACATAGCATTTTGCGTTCACAGGAACACGAGTCCGTTCAACGCACTGAAAAGTGGGTGAACGGATTCCAGGTTGTCCGTTCGAACGCACATGTGTGTTCGTTCGAACGCACATATCCCCGTGACATATTTCCGTTCACAGGAAAGATTGTCCGTTCAACGCACTCAGAAGGTGAGTGAACGGATTCTAATTGTCCGTTCGAACGGACATGATTGTTCATTCGAACGCACACATCCCTGTGACACATTTCCGTTCACAGGAAAGATTGTCCGTTCAACGCACTCAGAAGGTGAGTGAACGGATTCTAATTGTCCGTTCGAACGCACACATCCCTGTGACACGTTTGGTTCTAATCAAGCTTTACAGTTTTGATATTTAGCAAGTCCGTTCTGAACGGACTTTGAGTTCGTTCAGAACGCACTTCCTGCTTGACTGAACTCTTTGTTATTTTGAACATGATTTTACTTGAGGTCTACTAGGTTTGTACCTATGGTTTATTTGTGGCGTATCCCACTCACGGAAGGCTTCAACATCTTGAGTCTTGATGTATTCCAATGGCCTTCCTTGTGTTCTTCTTTTCTTGTTTATCTTGAGACTTCATGTCCTGATTCTTGATGTAATCCAATGAACTTCTCCTTCACAAGTCCTCCTTCATCTTCGTATCGTACCTATGTTATCCTGCACTTTTCTGGATGTATACATTAGTACTGACAGTGTTTTGAAATAATCAAACTACCAGGAAATTTGAACCAACAAGTTAGACAGTTAGTTAGTTAGTTAGTGGGAAGGTAGTTAGTTAGTTTGTTGGTTGGTATGTAGCAAGATAGTTAGTTAGTTAGTTAGTTAGTTTATTAGTTAGTTAATATGTATGTAGGAAGATAGTTGTTAAGTTAGTTAGTTACTTAGTTTGTTAATTAGTTAATTAGTTAGTCAGTTAGTTATTTAGTTATTTAGTTAGTTAGTTAGTCAGTTAGTTTGTTAGTTAGTTAGAAAGGTAGTTAGTTAGTGAGTTAATAGGTATGTACGAAGGTAGGTAGTTAGTAAGTTAGATAGTTAACTTGTTAGTTAGTTAGCTAGCAGTTTGTTAGTTAGTTTGTTTGTTAATTAGTTAGTTATTTAGTTAGTTAGTTAGTTAATTAGTTAATTATTTAGTTTGTTAATTAGTTAGTTAGTAAGTTAGTTAGTGGGTATGTACGAAGGTAGCTGGTTAGTTAGTTAATTTGTTAGTTAGTTAGTTAATTCGTGAGTTAGTTTGTTAGTTAATAAGTTAGTTATTTATTTAGTTAGTTAGTTAGTTAAATATCTAGTAGTTATTTAGTTAGTTATTTATTTATTGAGTTAGTTACTTTGTTAGTGGGTATGTAGGAAGGTAGTTAGTAAGTTAGTTGGTTAGTTAGTCAGTCAATATGTATGTGGGAAGATATTTAGTTAGTTAATTGGTTAGTTAATTTAGTTAGTTATCAAGTAGTTAGTTAGTTAGTTATTTATTCAGTTAGCTAGTAGTTAGTTCATTAGTTAGTTAGTTGTAAGTTAGTTAGTTAGTTCGTTAGTTAATTAGTTAGTTACTTAGTTAGTTAGTCAATATGTATGTAAGAAGGTAGTTAGTTAGTTAGTTAGTTAGTTAGTTAGTTAGTTAATTAGCTAGTAGTTAGTTAGTTAGTTAGTTAGTTAGTTACTTAGTTAGTATGTAAGAAGGTTGTTAGTTAGTTAGTTAGTTAGATAGTTAGTAAATTAGTTAGTTAACTAGTTAATGAGTTAGTTATTTAGTTAGTTACTTAGTTAGTTAGCTAGTAGTTAGTTAGTTAGTGCGTTAGTTAGTTAATCGATATGTATGTATCAAAGTAGTCAGTTTGTTAGTTAGATAGTCAGTTAATTAGTTAGTTAGTTAATTAGTTAGTTCGTTAGTTATTCAGTTCGTTAGTTACTTATCTTGTAGTTAGTTAGTTAGTTAGTTAGGTCATCAGTTAGCTATTTAGTTAGTTAGTTAGTTAGCTAGTAGTTAGAAGGTTAGTTATTTATTTAGTTAGTTATTTAGTTAGTTAGTTGGCGGGTATGTAGGAACGTAGTTAGTTAGTTAGTTAGTTAGTTAATAGTTATTCAAGAAGATAGTTAGTTAGTAAATTAGTTAGTTATTTATTTTGTCAACTAGCTAGTTAGTTAGTTAGTTAGTTAGTTAGTTAGTTATTTTGTCAGCTAGCTAGTTAGTTAGTTAGTTAGTTAGTTAGTTAGTAAGTTAGTTAGTTGGTTAGTTAGTCAGTTAGCTAGTTAGTCAGTAAGTTATCTTGTAGTTAGTTAGTTTGTCATTTAGTTAGTTAACTAATTAGTTATTTAGTTAGTTAGTTTGTTAGTTATCTAGTAGTTAGTTAGTCAGCTAGTTAGTTATTTAGTTAGTTAGATAGTTAGTTAGTTAGTTAGTGGGAAGGTAGTTAGTTAGTTATTTAGTGGGTATGTAGGAAGGTAGTTTGTTAGTTAGTTAGTTAGTTAGTTAATTAGATAGTTAATAGGTATGTAGGAAGATAGTTAGTTAAGTAGTTAGTTAGTTTGTTAATTAGTTAATTAGTTAGTTATTTAGTTATTTAGTTAGTTAGTTAGTTAGTTAGAAAGGTAGTTAGTTAGTTAGTTAATTGGTATGCATGAAGGTAGTTAGTGGGTAAGTTAGATAGTTAACTAGTTAGTTAGTTAGCTATTAGTTTGTTAGCTAGTTAATTAGTTAGTTAATTAGTTAGTTAGTTAGTTCGTTTGCTAACGAGTAGTTAGTTAGGTAATTAGTTAATTAATTAGTTAGTTAATTAGTTAGTTAGTAAGTTAGTAAGTTAGTGGGTATGTACGAACGTAGCTAGTTAGTTAGTTAATTTGTAAGTTAGTTAAATTGTTAGTTAAATTGTTAGTTATTCAGTTGACTAACTAACTAACTAAATAACTAACTAGCTAACTAACTAACTACTAGATAACTAACAAACTGGCTAACTAACTAGCTACCTTCGTACATACCTACTAACTAACTAACTTACTAACTGAGTAATTAACTAACTAATTAATTAACTAATTGACTAACTAACTATTATTTAACTAACAAACAAACTAAATAACAAACTACTAGCAAACTAACTAAGTAAATAACTAACTAATTAACTAACTAACTAACTAACTAACTAACAAACAAACTACTAGCAAACAAACTAACTAGTTAACTAACTAACTAACTACCTTCCCACTAACTAACCAACTAACTAACTTGCTAACTAACCAACTACAAGTAACCAAATAACTAACGAGTTAACTAACTAAATAACTAACTAACTAACTACTAGATAACTAACTAACTAACTAACTAAATAACTAACTAACTAACTAACAACTAGCCAACTGACAAAATAAGTAACTAACTAATTACTAGATAACTAACATAATAACTAACTAATTTACTAACTAACTATCTTCTTAAATACCTATTAACTAACTAACTAACTAACTAACATACTACCTTCCTACATACCCGCCAACTAACTAACTAACTAACTAACTAACTATCTATCTAACTAACTAACTAACAACCTTCTTACATTTCATACGTACTAACCAACAATCAACTAACTAACTAAACACATTAGTGCATACTAACTAACTAACTAACTAACTAACTAACTAACTACTAGCTAATTCACTAACTAACTAACTAACTAACTACCTTCTTACATACATATTGACTAACTAACTAACTAACTAACTAACTAATTAACTAACTAACTAACAACTAACTTACTAACTAACTAACTAACTAACTAACTTCTAGCTAACTAAATAAATAACTAACTAACTAACTAACTAACTACTAGATAACATACTTATTAACTACCTAACTATCTTCCTACATACATATTAACTAACTAACTAACTAACTAACTAATTAACTAACTAACTAACCAACTAACAAACTACTAGCTAACTAACTAACAATTTAACTATCTAACTTACTAACTAACTACCTTCATACATACCTATTAACTAACTAACTAACTACCTTCTTACATACATATTGACTAACTAACTAACTAACTTACTAACTAACTAACTAATTAACTAACTAACTAACTAACTAACTAACTTACAAACTAACTAACTAACTAACTAACTAACTAACTAACTAACTACTAGCTACCTGAATAACTAACTAACTAACTAACTAACTAACTAACTAACTACTATATACCAAACTAATTAACTAACTAATTATCTTCCTACATACATATTAACTAACTAACTAACTACCTACCTACCTTCCTACATGCCCACCAACTAAGTAACTTTCTAAATAAATTAATAACTAACGAAAAAACTACTAACTCTTTAACTAACTGACTAACTAAATAAATAACTAACTAACTAACTAACGAACAAATAAACTAACTAACTGACAAATTAACTAACTAACTAGCTACCTTCGTACATACCCGCCAACTAACTAACTAACTAACTAAATAAATAACTAACTTGCTAACTACTAGCTAACTAACTAACTAACTAACTAACTAAATAACTAACTGATGACCTAACTAACTAACTAACTAACTATTTGCTAACTAACTAACTAACTGACTAACTAACTAACTAACTAACTAACTAACTAACTAACTGTCTAACTTACAAACTACAAACCAACTAACTAACTAACTAACTAACTAACTAAATAACTAACTAATTAACTAACTAACTATCTTCCTACATACCTATTAACTAACTAACTAACTAACTTACTAACTACCTTCCTACATACCCACTAACTAAGTAACTAACTAAATAAATAAATAACTAACTAAACAATTACAAGCTATTTAACTAACTAACTAATTTACTAACTAACTAACGAATTAACTAACTAACTAGCTACCTTCGTACATACCCTACAACTAACTAACTTACTAACTAACTAATTAACTAACTAATTTATTAACTAATTAACTAACCAACTACTAGTTAACTAACTAACTAAACTAACTAAATAACTAACTAATTAACTGACTAACTAACTAACTAACTAACAAACTACTTGTTAACTAACTAACTAGTTAATTATCTAACTTACTAACTAACTACCTTCAGTCATACCAATTAACTAACTAACTAACTACCTTTCTAACAAACTAACTAACAAACTAACTAACTAACTAACTTCGTACGTACCCACTAACTAAGTAACTAACTAACTAAATAAATAAATAACTAAATAACTACAAGTTATTTAACTAACTAACTAACGAAATAAATAACTATTAACTAACTAATTAATTAACTAACTAACTAACAAATTAACTAACTAACTAGCTACCTTCGTACATACCCACTAACTAAC
Source organism: Luzula sylvatica (assembly GCA_946800325.1). NCBI lineage: Eukaryota > Viridiplantae > Streptophyta > Magnoliopsida > Poales > Juncaceae > Luzula > Luzula sylvatica. Next base: position 68,125,147 of record OX326956.1, on the reverse strand, counting down.
TAACTTACTAACTAACTAATTGACTAACTAATTTATTAACTAATTAACTAACTAACTACTAGCTAACTACTAACTAACTAACTAACTATATAACTAACTAATTAATTAATTAACTAACTAACTAACTAACTACTGGCAAACTAACTAACTAATTAACTAACTTACTAACTAACTACCTTCGTACATACATATTAACTAACTAACTAACTACCTATCTAACTAACTAACCAACAAATTAACTAAATAACTAACTAACTAGCTGACTAACTAACTAACGAAATAACTAACTAATTAACAAACAAACAAACTAACTAACTAACTAACTATCTAACTAACTAAATAACTAACTAGCTAACTGACTAACTAACTACTAGATAACTAACAAACTAACTAACTAAATAAATAATTAGTTAACTAACTAAATGACTAACTAACTAACTAGAAGATAACTTACTGACAAACTAGCTAACTGACTAACTAACTAACTAACTAACATACTAACTAACTAACTAACTAACTAGCTAGCTGACAAAATAACTAACTAACTAACTAACTAACTAACTAGCTAGCTGACAAAATAAATAACTAACTAATTTACTAACTAACTATCTTCTGGAATAACTATTAACTAACAAACTAACTAACTAACTACCATCCTAAATACCCGCCAACTAACTAACTAAATAACTAACTAAATAAATAACTAACCTGCTAACTACTAGCTAACTAACTAACTAACTAAATAACTAACTAACTAACTAACTAACTAACTAACTAACTAACTAACTAACTACAAGATAACTAACTAACTAACAGAATAACTAACTAACTAACTAATTAACTAACTAACTAATTAACTGACTATCTAACTAACAAACTGACTACCTTGATACATACATATCGGTTAACTAACTAACGCACTAACTAACTAACTACTAGCTAACTAACTAAGTAACTAACTAAATAACTAACTCATTAACTAGCTAACTAACTAATTTACTAACTATCTAACTAACTAACTAACTAACAACCTTCTTACATACTAACTAACTAACTAACTAACTACTAGCTAATTAACTAACTAACTAACTAACTAACTAACTAACTAACTACCTTCTTACATACATATTGACTAACTAACTAACTAACTAACTAATTAACTAACGAACTAACTAACTAACTTACAACTAACTAACTAATGAACTAACTACTAGCTAACTGAATAAATAACTAACTAGCTAACTACTTGATAACTAACTAAATTAACCAACAAATTAACTAACTAAATATCTTCCCACATACATATTGACTGACTAACTAACTAACTAACTTACTAACTACCTTCCTACATACCCACTAACAAAGTAACTAACTAAATAAATAAATTACTAACTAAATAACTACTAGATATTTAACTAACTAACTAACTAAATAAATAACTGACTTATTAACTAACAAACTAACTCACTAATTAACTAACTAACTAACAAATTAACTAACTAACCAGCTACCTTCGTACATACCCACTAACTAACTTACTAACTAACTAATTAACAAACTAAATAATTAACTAATTAACTAACTAACTAACTAAATAACTAACTAATTAACAAACAAACTAACTAACAAACTGCTAGCTAACTAACTAACAAGTTAACTATCTAACTTACTAACTACCTACCTTCATACATACCTATTAACTCACTAACTAACTACCTTTCTAACTAACTAACAAACTAACTGACTAACTAACTAACTAAATAACTAACTAACTAACTAATTAACTAATTAACAAACTAAGTAACTAACTAACTTAATAACTATTTTCCTATATACATATTAACTAAATAATAAACTAACTAACTAACTAACTAACTGACTAACTATCTTGCTACATTCCAACTAACTAACTAACTAACTACCTTCCCACTAACTAACTAACTAACTGTCTAACTAACTAAATAACTAACTAGCTAACTAATTAACTACTAGATAACTAACAAACTGACTAACTAACAAGCTACCATCGTACATACCTACTAACTAACTAACTTACTAACTAACTAATTAACTAACTAATTAATTAACTAATTGACTAACTAACAAACTAACTAAGTTAACAACTAACTAATTAACTAACAAACTAACTAACTAACAATCTACTAGCAAACTAACTAACTAGTTAACTAACTAACTTACTAACTAACTACCTTCATACATACTTGTCAACTAACAAACAAACTACCTTTTTAACTAACTAACTAACTAACTAACTTACTAACTAAATAACTAACTAACTAACAAATGAACTAATTAACAAACTAACTAAATAACTAAATAACTATCTTCCTACATACCTATTAACTAACAAACTAATTAACTAACTAACTAACTAACTAACTACCTTCCCACTAACTAACTAACTAACTATCTAACTTACTAAATAACTAACTAGCTAAATAACTAACTACTAGATAACTAACAAACAAACTAACTAAATAACTAACTAGTTAACTAACTAAATAACTAACTAAAGAACTAACTAACTAACTAACAACTAGCTAGCTGACGAAACAACTAACTAACTAATTACTAGATAACTAACATAATAACTAACTAATTTATTAACTAACACTCTTCTTAAATATCTATTAAATAACAAACTAACTAAGTACCTACCTACCTTCCTACATACCCACCAACTAACTAAGTATCTAACCAAATAAATACCTAACCAGCTGACTACTAGCTGACTAACTAAGTAATTAACTAACTAAATAACTAACTGATGACCTGACTAACTAACTAACTACTAGATAACTAACTAACTAACTAATTCACTAACTAACTAACTAACTAACTATCTAAATAACTAACTAACTACCATGATACATACATATTGATTAACTATCTAACTCACTAACTACTAGCTAACTAACTAAGTAACTAACTAAATAAGTAACTGATTAACTAACTAACTAACTAACTAACTAACTATCTAACTATCTAACTAACTAACAACCTTCTTACATACTAACTAACTAACTAACTAACTAACTACTAGCTAATTAACTAACTAACTATCTAACTAACTAACTAACTACCTTCTTACATACATATTGACTAACTAACTAACTAATTAACTAACTAATTAACTAACTAACTAACTTAGGAACTAACTAACTAACTAAATACTAGCTAATTGAATAAATAACTAACTAACTAACTAACTAACTACTAGATAACTAACTAGATAACTAACTAAATAACTAACTAATTAACTGACTATCGTCCTACATACAGACTAACTAACAAATTAACTAACTAACTAACTTACTAACTACCATCCTAAATACCCAATAACTAAGTAACTAACTAAATAAATAAATAACTAACTAAATAACTACTAGCTATTTAACTAACAAACTAACTAATTAACTAACTAATTAACTAATTAACTAACACATTAACTAACTAACTAGCTACCATCGTACATACCCACTAACTAACTAACTTACTAACTTACTAATTAACTAACTAATTAATTAACCCACTAACTACTAGTTAACTAACTAACTAACTAACTAACTAATTACCTAACTAGCTAACTAACTAACTACTAGCCAACAAACTAACTATCTTACTAACTAACTACCTTCATACATACCTATAAACTAACTAACTAAGTACCTTTCTAACTAACTAACGAACTAACTAAATAACAAAATATATAACTTACTAACAAGTTAACTAATTAACAAACTAACTAAATAACCGAATAACTATCTTCCTACATACCTATTAACTAACTTACTGACTAACTAACTACTTTCCTACATACCCACTAACTCACTAACTAACTACCTTCCCACTAACTAACTAACTAACTAACTAGCTAACTAACTAACTACAAGTAACTAAATAACTAACTAGTTAACTAACTAAATAACTAACTAACTAACTATTAGATAACTAGCTAACTAACAAACTAAATAACTAACTAACTGACTACTAGCTAGCTGACAAAATAACTAACTAACTAATTACTAGATAACTAACATAATAACTAACTAATTTACTAACTAACTATCTTCTTAAATACCCATTAACTAACTAACTAACTAACTACTAGCTCACTAACTAAATAACCGACTAACTAATAACTAACCAACTAAGTAACTAACTACAATACATATATCTAACTAACTAACTAACTAACTAACTAACAAATTAACAAACTAACTAACAAATTAACTAACTAACTAGCTACCTTCCTACATAGCCACTAACTAACTAACTTACTAACTAACTAATTAACTAACTAATTAATTGACTAATTAACTAACTAACTAACTACTAGTTGACTAACTAACTAAACAAACTAAATAACTAACTAATTGACTAACTAACTAACTAATAAACTACTAGCTAACTAACTAACTAACTTACTTACTAACTACCTGCATACATAATTATTAACTAACTAACTACCTTTCTAACTAACTAACTCACTATCTAACTAACTAACTAACTAACTATCTAACTAAATAACTAACTAACTGACAAATAACTAATAAACTGACTAACTAAATAACCGAATAACTATCTTCCTACATACTAACTAACTAACTAACTAACTAAGAAACTAACAAACTACTTTCCTACATACCCACTAACTAACTAACTAACTACCTTCCCACTAACTGACTAAGTAACTATATAACTAACTATATAACTAACTAGCTAACTAACTGACTACTAGTAACTAAATAACTAACGAGTTAACTATTTAAATAAATAACTAACAAACTACTAGATAACTAAGTAACTAACTAACTAACTAACTAACTAACTAACTACTAGCTATCTTACAAAATTACTAACTAACTAATTACTAGATAACTAACATTATAACTAACTAATTTACTAACTATCTTCTTAAATACCTATTGAGTAACTCATAAACTAACTAGCTACCTTCTTACAGACCCGCCAACTAACTAACTAAATAACTAACTAACTAAATAAATAACTATCCTGCTAACTGCTAGCAAACTAACTAACTAACTAACTAACTAACTATCTAACTAAATAACTAACTGCTGACCTAACTAACTAACTAACTTCTAGATAACTAACTAACTAACTGACTAACTAACTAACTAACTAATTAACTAACTAACTAACTAATTAACTAACTATATAACTAACTAACTAACTACCTTGATACATATATATTGATTAACTAACTAAATCACTAACTAACTAACTCCTAGCTAACTAGCTAAGTAACTAACTAAATAACTACCTGATTAACTAACTAACTAACTAATTAACTAACTATCTAACTAACTAACTAACTAACAACCTCCTTACATTGCATACTAACTAACTAACTAACTAACTAACTAACTAAACACGTTAGTGCATAATAACTAACTAACTAACTAACTAACTACTAGCGAATTAACTAACTAACTAACTAACTAACTACCTTCTTACATACATATTGACTAACTAATTAACTAACTAAGTAACTAACTAAAAAATTAACTAACTAACTAACTGACTAACTAACTAACTAACTAACTAACTACTAGCTAACTGAATAAATAACTAACTAACTAACTAACTACTAGATAACTAAACTAATTAACTAACTAACTATCTTCCTACATACATATTAACTAACAAACTAACTAACTAACTAACTACCTACCTACCTTCCTACATACCCACTAACTAAGCGACTTACTAAATAAATTAATAACTAACGAAATAACTACTAACTCTTTAACAAACTAACTAACTAACTAAATAACTAACTAATTAACTAACTAACTTACTAACAAATTAAGTAACTAACTAGGTAGCTACCTTCGTACATACCCACTAACTTACTAACTTACTAACTAACTAATTAACTAACTAATTAATTAACTAATTAACTAACTAACTACTTGTTAGCAAACTAACTAACTAACTAAATAACTAACTAATTAACTAACTAACTAACCAACTAACAAACTACTAGCTAACTAACTAACTAATTACCTATCTAACTTACTAACTAACTACCTTCATACATACCTTTTGACTAACTAACTTACTACCTTTCTAACTAACTAACTAACTGACTAAATAACTAAATAACTAACTAATTAACTAATTAACAAACTAACTTACTAACTAACTAACTATCTTCCTACATACTTATTAACTGTCTAATCAACTAACTAACTATCTAACTAACTAACTCACAAACTACCTTCCCATATACCCACTTACTAACTAACTAACTACCTTCCCACTAACTAACAAACTAACTATCTAACAAACTAAATAACTAACTAGCTGACTAACTAACTACTAGATAAGTAACAAACTAACTAACTAAATAACTAATTAGTTAACTAACTAAATTACTAACTAACTAACTACTAGATAACTTACTAACTAAATTACTAACTAACTGACTAACTAATTAACTAGCTGACAAAATAACTAACTAACTAATTATTAGATAACTAACATAATAACTAACAAATTTACTAACTAACTATCTTCTTAAATACCTATTAACTAACTAACTAACTAACAAACTACCTTCCTACATACCCGCCAACTAACTAACTAACTAACTAACTAAATAAATAACTAACCTGCTAACTACTAGCTAACTAACTGACTAACTAACTAACCAAATAGCTAACTGATGACCTAACTAACTAACTAACAACTAGATAACTAACTAACTAATTGAATAACTAAGTAACTAACTAATTAACTAACTAACAAATTAACTGACTATCTAACTAACAAACTAACTACCTTGATTCATACATATTGATTAACTAACTAACTCCCTAACTAACTACTAGCTAACTAACTAAGTACCTAACTAAATAACTAACTCATTAACTAACTAACTAACTAATTAACTAACTATCTAACTAACTAACTAACTAACAACCTTCTTACATACTAACTAACTAACTAACTAACTACTAGCAAATTAACTAACTAACTAACTAACTAACTAACTAACCAGCTACCTTCTTACATACATATTGACTAACTAACTAACTAACTAACTAACTAACTAATTAACTAACGAACTAACTAACTAACTAACTAACTACTAGATAACTGAATAAATAACTAACTCACTAACTACCTAGATAACTAACAAAATTAACTAACCAATTAACTAACTAAATATCCTCCTACATACATATTAACTGGCTAACTAAGTAACTAACTAACTAGCTAACTACCTTCCTACATACCCACTAACTGAGTAACTAACTAAATAAGTACTAAATATTTAACTAACTAACTAACTAACTAAATAACTAACTAATTAACTAACAAACTAACTCTCTAATTAACTAACTAACTAACAAATTAACTAACTAACTAACTACCTTCGTACATACCCACTAACTAACTTACTACCTAACTCATTAACAAACTAATTGATTAACTAACTAACTAGCTAACTAACTAACTAATTAACTAACTAACTAACTAACAAACTGCTAGCTAACTAACTAACAAGTTAACTATCTAACTTACTTACTAACTACCTTCATACATACCTATTAACTAACTAACTAACTAGCTTTCTATCTGACTAACAAACAAACAAACTAGCTAACTAAATAAATAACTAAATAACTAACTAACTAACTAATTAACTAATTAACAAACAAACTAACTAACTAACTTAATAACTATATTTCAACATACATATTAACTAACTAATTAACTAACTAACTAACTAACTGACTACCTTGCTACACACCCACTAACTAACTAACTAACTACCTTCCCGCTAACTAACTAACTAACTATCTAACTAACTAAATAACTAACTAGCTAACTAACTAACTACTAGATAACCAACAAACTGACTAACTAACTAGCTACCTTCGTACATACCTACTAACTAACTAACTTACTAATTAATTAACTAATTGACTAACTAAGTATTATTTAACTAACTAACAAACTAAATAACAAACTACTAGCAAACTAACTAAGTAAAGAACTAACCAATTAACTAACTAACTAACTAACTAACTAACAAACAAACTACCAGCAAACAAACAAACTAGTTACCTAACTATCTCACTAACTAACTACCTTCATACATACCTATCAAGTAACAAACAAACTACCGTTTTAACTAACTAACTAACAAACTAACTAACTTACTAAATAACCAAATAACTAACTAACTAACAAATTAACGAATTAACAAACTACCTAAATAAATATCTTCCTACATACATATTAACTAACTAACTAACTAACTAACTAACTAACTGCCTTCCTACATACCCACTAACTAACTAACTAACTAACTAACTAACTAACTAACTAATTAACTAACTAACTAACTAACTAACTAACTAACTTGTAGCTAACTGAATAAATAACTAACTAACTAACTACTAGATAACTAACTAAATTAACTCACCAATTAACTAACTAAATATCTTCCAACATACATATTAACTAACTAACTAACTAACTAACTAACTAACTAACTACCTTCCTACATACCCACTAACTAAGTAACTAACTAAATAACTAAATAACTACTAGATATTTATCTAACTAACAAAATAAATAAATAACTAACTAATTAACTAACAAACTGACTCACTGATTAACTAACTAACTAACAAATTAACTAACTAACTAGCTACCTTCGTACATATACCCACTAACTAACTAACTTACTAACTTACTAATTAACTAACTAATTAATTAACCAACTAACTACTAGTTAACTAACTAACAAACTAACTAAATAACTAACTAATTAACTAACTACCTAACTAAGTAACTAACTAACTACTAGCTAACAAACTAACTAACTTACTTACTAACTACCTTCATACATACCTATTAACTAACTAACTAACTAAGTAACTAACTAAATAACTAAATAACTAACTAACTAACAAGTTAACTAATTAACAAACTAACTAAATAACCGAATAATTATCTTCCTACATACATATTAACTAACTAACTAACTAACTAACTACTTTCCTACATACCCACTAACTAACTAATTAACTACCTTCCCACTAACTAACTAACTACTTTCCTACATATACCCACTAACGAACTAACTAACTACCTTCCCACTAACTAACTAACTAACTAACTAGCTAACTAACTAACTACTAGTAACTAAATAACTAACTAGTTAACTAACTAAATAACTAACTAACTAACTAACTACTTGATAACTAGCTAACTAACGAACTAAATAACGGACTAACTAACTGACTACTAGCTAGCCGACGAAATAACTAACTAACTAATTACTAGATAACTAACATAATAACTAACTAATTTACTAACTAACTGTCTTCTTAAATACCTATTGAATAACTAACTAACTAACTAACTAACCACTTTCCTACATACCCGCCAACTAACTAACTAACTAACTAACTACTTTCCTACATATCCGCCAGGCCCATTGTTGCCCGTGTACGTTGCAGCAGTTTGGTGATCTTCTTCTTTTGTTTTTTCCTTTCCCGCCTCGATCATTCACCGAATATATCGATGTGATATATCGTTTTGACTGTCTTCGGCGTGCCGGAGGCAATGGTGATGACCAAATTCCCAAATTATTCCTCTATCTCCTGAAAATGGGCAAAGAACACATTAGTGTACAAATATTCATGATGTTTGAAATATGTATCATAAAAGCATAGAATATAACTTCACAAGGGCTAAAATCCCTAAATAAGACTCGTAAAACGTGTTCCATTTGCCTCACATCATCAGTTAGTTAGTTAGTTATTTAGTTAGTAAGTTTGTTTGTTTGTTAGTGAGTTAGTTAGAAAGGTAGTTAGTTAGTTAGTTAATAGGTATGTATGAAGGTAGTCAGTTTGTAAGTGAGAGAGTTAACTAGTTAGTTAGTTAGCTAGTAGTTAGTTAGTTAGTTAGTTAGTTAATTAGTTAGTTATTTAGTTAGTCAATTAGTTAGTTAGTAAGTTAGTTAGTGGGTATGTACGATGGTAGCTAGTTAGTTAGTCAGTTAATTAGTTAGTTAGTTTGTTAGTTAATTGGTTAGTTATTTATTTTGTTAGTTAGTTAGTTAAATATCTAGTAGTTATTTAGTTAGTTATTTATTTATTTAGTTAGTTACTTAGTTAGTGGGTATGTAGGAAGGTAGTTATTATGTTAGTTAGTAAGTTAGTTAGTTAGTTAATATGTATGTAGGAAGATATTTAGTTAGTTAATTGGTTAGTTAATTTAGTCAGTTATCTAGTAGTTAGTTAGTTAGTTAGTTAGTTAGTTAGTTAGTTATTTAATTAGTTATTTTTTTCAGTTAGCTAGTAGTTAGTTAGTTAGTTAGTTAGTTAGTTAGTTAGTATGTAAGAAGGATGTTACTTAGTTATGTTGGAAGATAGTTATTCTGTTATTTAGTTAGTTTGTTAATTAGTTAATTTGTTAGTTAGTTAGTTAGTTTGAAAGGTAGTCAGTTAGTTAGTTAATAGGTATGTATGAAGGTAGTTAGTTAGTAAGTTAGTTAGTTAGTTAGCTAGTAGTTTGTTAGTTAATTAGTTAGTTAATTAGTTTGTCATTTAGTTAGTTAGTTAGTTTGTTAGTTAACTATTAGTTAATTAGTTAATTATTTAATTAATTAGATAGTTAATTAGTCATTTAGTAAGTTTGTTAGTTAGTGGGTATGTACGAACGTATCTAGTTAATTAGTTAATTTCTTTGTTAGTTAGTTAATTAGTTTGTTATTTATTTAGTTAGTTAGTTAGTTAGTTAAATAGCTAGTAGTTATTTAGTGAGTAATTTATCTATTTATTTAGTTACTTTGTTAGTGGGTATGTAGGAAGGTAGTTAGTAAGTTAGTTAATTAGTTGGTTAGCTAATATGTATGTAGGAAGATAGTTAGTTAGTTAATTAGTTAGTTATATAGTTAGTTATCTAGTAGTTAGTTAGTTAGGTAGTTAGTTAGTTAGTTAGTTAGTTAGTTATTTAGTCAGTTAGCTAGTAGTTAGTTAGTTATTCAGTAAGTTAGTTAGTTAGTTAGTTAGTTAGTTAGTTAGTTAGTATGTTAGATAGTCAGTTAGTTAGTTAGTTAGTTACTTTGGGTATGTAAGAAGGTAGCTAGTTAGTTAGTTAGTTAGTAGTTAGTTAGTTGGTCAATTAGTTAGTTAGCTAGTAGTAAGTTAGTTATTAAGTTAATTAGTTAGTTAGTGAGTTAACTAGTTTGTTATTTAGTTAGATAGTTTGTTAGTTAGTTAGCCAGTAGTTAGTTAGTTAGTTAACTAGTTAGTTATTTAGTTAGTTAGTTAGTAAGTTAGTTAGTTAGTGTGTTTGTATGAAGATAGTTAGTTAATTGGTTAGGTAGTTAGTTAGTAAGTTAGTTAGTTAATTAGTTAGTTAGCTAGTAGTTAGTTAGTAAGTTAGTTAGTTAATTAGTTAGTTAGTTACTTAATTAGTTCGTGGGTACGTAGGAAGGTAGTTAATTACTTAGTCAGTCAGTTAGCTAGTCGATTTGTTAGCTAGTAGTTACATTGTTAGTTAGTTAGTTAATATGTTTGTAGGAAGTTAATTATTTAGTTAGTTAGTTAGTTAGTTAGTTACTTACTTTGTTAGTTAGTTAGATAGTTAATAGGTATGTAGGAAGATAGTTGTATACTTAGTTAGTTAGTTAGTTAGATAGTTATTTGGTTAGTATGTTCGTTAGTTAGTGGGTATGCAGGAAGGTAGCTAGTTAGTTAGTTAGTTAGTTAGTTAGTTGGTTAGTTAATTAGCTAGTAGTAAGTTAGTTAGTTAGTTAGTTTGTTTGTTTGTCAGTTAATAAATTAGTAAGTTAGTTAGTTAGTTAATATGTATGTGAGAATGTGGTTAGTTAGTTAGTTAGATAGTTAGTTAGTTAGTTAGTTAGTTAATCACTTAGTTATTTAGTTAGTTACTTATTTAGTTAACTAGTAGTTAGTTAGTTCGTGAGTTAGCTAGTTAATGAATATGACGTGTATGAAGGTAGTTAGTTAGTTAATTAGTTAGTTATATAGTAAGTTATTTAATTTGTTAGTTAATTAGTCAGTTAGTTAGTTCATTCTCTAGTAGTTAGTTACTTAGTTGGGTAATCATTTAGTTATTTAGTTAGTTAGTTAGTTAGTTAGTTAGTTAGCTAGTAGTCAGTTGGTTAGTTATTTATTTATTTAGTTAGTTAGTTAGTTGGTTGGTATGTAGGAAGGTAGTACGTTGGTAAATTAGTCAGTTATTATGTTAGTTGTCTAGTAATTAGTTAGTTAGTTAGTTATTTTCTCAGCTAGCTAGTAGATAGTTAGTTAGTTTGTTATTTATCTAGTTATCTAGTAGTTAGCTAGTTAGTTCGTTAGTTAACTATTTAGTTACTTAGTCAGTTAGTTAGTTAACTATCTAGTTAGTTATTTAGTTAGTTAGTTAGTTAGTGGGTATGTAGGAAGGTAGTTAGTTAGTTAGTTAGTTGGTACGTAGGAAGGTAGTTATTTAGTTAGTTAGTTAGTTAGTTAGTTAATTAGTTAATTAGTTAGTTATTTAGTTAGTTAGTTAGTTCGTTAGTTATTTAGTTACTAGTAGTGAGTTAGTTGGCTAGTTAGTTATTTAGTTAGTTAGATAGTTAGTTAGTTAGTTAGTGGGAAGGTAGTTAGTTAGTTAGTTAGTGGGTATGTAGGAAAGTAGTTAGTTAGTTAGTAAGTTAGTTAATAGGTATGTAGGAAGATAGTTATTCGGTTATTTAGTTAGTTTGTTAATTAGTTAACTTGTTTGTTAGTTAGTTATATAGTTAGTTAGTTAGTTAGTTTGTTAGTTAGTTAGTTAGTTAATAGGTACGTATGAAGATAGTTAGTTTGTAAGTTAGTTAGTTTGTTAGCTAGTAGTTTGTTTGTTTGTTTGTTAGTTAATTAGCTAGTTATTTAGTTAGTACTTAGTTAGTTAGCTAATAGTTAGTTAGTTAGTGATTTAGTTAGTTAATCAATATATATGTATCAAGGTAGTTAGTTAGTTAGATAGATAGTTAGTCAATTAGTTAGTTAGTTAGTTAATTAGTTAGTAAGTTAGTTAGTCAATAGGTTAGTTAGTTATCTAGTAGTTAGTTAGTTAGTTAGGTCAGCAGTTAGTTATTTAGTTAGTTAGTTAGTTAGTTAGGTAGTTAGTTAGTTAGCTAGTAGTTAGCAGGATAGTTATTTATTTAGTTAGTTAGTTAGTTAGTTGGCGGGTATGTAGGAAGGTAGCTAGTTAGTTTGTTAGTTACTCAATATGTATTTAAGAAGATAGTTAGTTAGTAAATTAGTTAGTTATTATGTTAGTTATCTAGTAATTAGTTAGTTAGTAATTTTGTCAGCTAGCTAGTAGTTAGTTAGTTAGTTAGTTAGTTAGTTAGTTATCTAGTAGTTTGTTAGTTATTTATTTAGTTAGTTAACTAGTTAGTTATTTAGTTACTAGTAGTTAGTTAGTTAGCTAGTTAGTTATATAGTTAGTTAGATAGTTAGTTAGTCAGTTGGTGGGAAGGTAGTTAGTTAGTTAGTTAGTGGGTATGTAGGAAAGTAGTTAGTTAGTTAGTTAGTTAGTTAGTTAGTTAGTATGTAGGAAGAAAGTTATTCAGTTATTTAGTTAGTTTGTTTATTAGTTAATTTGTCAGTTAGTTAGTTATTTTGATAGTTTGTTAGTTAGTTAGTTAGTTAGTGAGTTAGTTAGTTAGAATGGTTGTTAGTTAGTCAATAAGTATGTATGCAGGTAGTTAATTAGTAAGTTAGTTAGTTAGTTAGCTAGTAGTTAATTAGTTTGTTAGTTAATTAGTTAGTTGATGTGAGGCAAATGGAACACGTTTTACGAGTCTTATTTAGGGATTTTAGCCCTTGTGAAGTCATATTCTATGCTTTTATGATACATATTTCAAACATCATGAATATTTCTACACTAATGTGTTCTTTGCCCATTTTCAGGAGATAGAAGAATAATTTGGGAATTTGGTCAGCACCATTGCCTCCGGCGCGCCGAAGACAGTCAAAACGATATATCACATCGATATATTCGGTGAAGGATCGAGGCGGGAAAGGCAAAAACAAAAGAAGAAAATCACCAAACTGTTGCACCGCACAGGGGCAACAGTGGGCCTGGCCGCAGAGGCAAATCTGCCAGCCCTGCACTGGCCACAGTGGCGAAATCTACAGCCCACAGCCCAGCTCTCAGTCCATACGCAGCCCCAACAAAGCTGAATTGTTGCCTTCCTTAGAATTGAATTGTTTCCTTCTTAAGGAATGATTTGTTGCCCTCTCAATGATTTATTGGTTGCCTTCTTTGGTGGATTTGTTGCTGCCCTAAAACTTCCATAATTACCCTTGCCAATTAAGAGGAGCATCAAGCCTATAAATAAGACCCTAAGGCCAAGGGCAAATCATGTTCTCTTCCCCCTCCTCTGTTTGCCTTGGGGGCAAGCCTTTCTCCTCCTTCTCTCCACCACAAACTCCACCAAGGCACAAACAAGATTCTATCGAAGCTAAAGACCGGAACTTGAGGTTCGGAGCGTTTCCGACTCGAGCTCCACCTTGTGAAGATCTTGGAGTAGCAGCGTTTGTGATCCAATTTCGACACGAGACCGATCAATCGATTATTGAAGAGCGTTTCTTGCAATTCGAGAGGATCTAGCACAAGAGGAAGAGGCGATTTGACGGGAGCGTTTCTTGCACTTCGCCGGGGAAACTTCGGAATCAAGATATCGAGCGTTTCGAGTCTTGAATAGGTTGTTTCTATCTTTTGTGTTTGGATTCGGTAGTTTCTTTAGTTATCCACAATTTTGAGTTATCCTATTATACTTGCTCTATACACTTTTGAGTTATCCACAATTTTGTTAAACTTTACTTCTTTGATTTTTGGTTTTCGGACTCAACGATTGGCGCATTAATTTGCGTACACGAAAAACCGTGAATCATTAGTTATTTAGTTTGTTTAGTTAGTTAGTCAACTAGTAGTTAGTTAGTTAATTAGTTAATTAATTAGTTAGTTAATTAGTTAGTTAGTAAGTTAGTTAGTTAGTGGGTATGTAGGAAGGTAGCCAGTTAGTTAGTTAATTTGTTAGTTAGTTTGTTAATTTGTTAGTTAGTTAATTAGTTTGTTATTTAGATAGATGTCTTGTAGTTAGTTACTTAGTTGGTTAGTTATTAGTTAGTCGGTTATTTAGTTAGTGAGCTAGTAGTTAGTAAGTTAGTTAGTTATTTAGTTAGTTAGTTAACTAGTCAGTTATTTAGTAAGTTAGTTAGTTAGTAAGTACGTAGGAAGATAGTTAGTTAGTAGATTAGTTAGTTAATTAGTTAGTTAGTTAGTTAGTTAGTTAGTTAGTTAGTTAGTTATCAAGTAGTTAGGTAATTAGTTGGTTAGTTAGTTAGTTATTTATCAAGTAGTTAGTAAATATGTATGTAAGAAGGTAGTTAGTTAGTTAGTTAGTTTGATAGTTACTTAATTAGTTAGTTAGTTAGTTATTAGTTTGTCGGTATGTATGATGGTAGTTTGTTAGTTGGTTAGTTAGTCAATTAGTCAATTAGTTATTTGGTAAGTTAGTTATTTAGTTAGTTAGTTAATTTATATGTTGGAAGACATTTAGTTAGTTTGTTAGTCAGATAGATAATAGTTCTTAGGTATGTAGGAAGACAATTAGTCAGTTTGTTAGTGAGTTAATTAGTTGGTTAGTTAGATACAACTTAATTAGTTAGTTACTTAGTCAGTTAGTTAGTGAGTTTGTAGGAAGGTAGTTAGTTAATTAGTTAGTTAGGTAGTTACATATTTAGTTAGTTTATAGGTATGTATGAAGGTAGTTAGATAGTTAGGTAGTTAATTAGTTAGTTATTTAGTTTGTTATTTAGTTAGTTAGTTACTTAGTTCGTTATTTAGTTTGTTAGTTCTCTAGTAGTTAGTTAGTTAGCTCGTTAGTTATTTAGCTAGTTAGATAGTTAGTTAGTTAATTAGCGGAAATGTAGTTAGTTAGTTAGTGGGTATGTAGTTAGTTAGTTAGTTAGTTAGTAAGTTAGTTAGCTAGTTAGTTAATAGGTATGTAGGAACATAGTTATTTAGTTAGTTAGTTAGTTTGTTACTTAGTTAATTAGTTAGTTAGTTAGATATTTAGCTATTTAGTTAGTTAGTTGGTTAGTTAGTTACTTAGTTAGTTAGAAAGGTAGTTTGTTAATTAGTTAATAGGTATGACTGTAGGTAGTTAGTTAGTAAGTTTGATAATTAACAAGTTAGTTAGTTAGAAAGTAGATAGTTAGTTAGTTAGTTAGTTAGTTAGTTAGTTAGTTAGTTAATTAGTTAGTTATTTAGTTAGTTTAGTTAGTTAACTAGTAGTTAGTTCGTCTGTTAGTAAATTAATTAGTTAGTTAATTCGTTGGTTAGTAAGTTAGTTAGTTAGTGGGTATGTACGAAGGTAGCTGGTTAGTTAGTTAGTTAGTTAATTAGTTAGTTAGTTAATTAGTTAATTAGTTAGTTATTTATTTAGTTAGTTAGTTAGTTAAATAGCTAGTAGTTATTTAGTTATTTATTTATTTAGTTAGTTAGTTACTTAGTTAGTGGTAGGAAGGTTGTTAGTAAGCTAGTTAGTTAGTTAGTTAATATGTATGTAGGAAGATATATAATTAGTTAATTAGTTAGTTATTTAGTTAGTTATCTAGTAGTTAGTTAGTTAGTTAGTTAGTTAGTTAGTTAGTTAGTTATTTATTCGGTAAGCTAGTAGTTAGTTAGTTATCTAGTAGTTAGTTAGTTAGTTATTTAGTTAGTTATTTAGTTAGTTAGTTTGTTAGTTGTCTAGTAGTTTGTTAGTTAGCTAGTAAGTTATTTAGTTAGTTAGATTGTTACTTAGTTAGTTAGTGGGAAGGTAGTTAGTTAGTGGGTATGTAGGAAGGTAGTTAGTTAGTTAGTTGGTTAGTTATTTAATTAGTTAGTTAATATGTATGTTGGAAGATAGTTATTTAGTTTGTTTGTTTGTTTGTTTGTTAATTAGTTAGTCAGTTAGTTAGTAAGTTATTTTGTTAGTTAGTTAGTTTGTTTGTTAGTGAGTTAGTTAGAAAGGTAGTTAGTTAGTTAGTTAATAGGTATGTATGAAGGTAGTTAGTTTGTAAGTTAGAGAGTTAACTAGTTAGTTAGTTAGCTAGTAGTTAGTTAGTTAGTTAGTTAGTTAATTTAGTTAGTTATTTAGTTAGTTAGTTAGTTAATTAGTTAATTTATTAGTTAGTTAATTAGTTAGTTAGTAAGTTAGTTAGTGGGTATGTACGATGGTAGCTAGTTAGTTAGTTAATTTGTTAGTTAGTAAGTTAATTAGTTAGTTAGTTTGTTAGTTAATTGGTTAGTTATTTATTTTGTTAGTTAGTTAGTTAAATATCTAGTAGTTATTTAGTTATTTATTTATTTAGTTAGTTAGTTACTTAGTTAGTGGGTATGTAGGAAGGTAGTTATTATGTTATTTAGTAAGTTAGTTAGTTAGTTAATATGTATCTAGGAAGATATTTAGTTAGTTAATTGGTTAGTTAATTTAGTTACTTATCTAGTAGTTAGTTAGTTAGTTAGTTAGTTTGTTAGTTAGTTAGTTAGTTAGTTATTTTTTCAGTTAGCTTGTTGTTAGTTAGTTAGTTAGTTAGTTAGTTAGTTAGTTAGTTAGGTAGTGGTAAGTTAGTTAGTTAGTTAGTTAGTTAGTTAGTTAATTAGTTAGTTAGTTTGTTAGTTAGTTAGTCAATATGTATGTATGAAGGTAGTTAGTTAGTTAGCTAGTTTGTTAGTTAGTTTGTTAGTTAATTAGCTAGTAGTTAGTTAGTTAGTTAGTTAGTTAGTTAGTAAGTTAGTTAGTTTGTTAGTTAGTTAGTCAATATGTATGTATGAAGGTAGTTAGTTAGTTAGCTAGTTTGTTAGTTAGTTTGTTAGTTAATTAGCTAGTAGTTAGTTAGTTAGTTAGTTAGTTAGTTAGTTAGTATGTAAGAAGGATGTTAGTTAGTTATGTACGAAGATAGTTATTCGGTTATTTAGTTAGTTTGTTAATTAGTTAATTTGTTAGTTAGTTAGTTAGTTAGTTAGTTTGAAAGGTAGTTACTTAGTTAGTTATTAGGTATGTATGAAGGTAGTTAGTTAGTAAGTTAGTTAGTTAGTTAGCTAGTAGTTTGTTAGTTAATTAGTTAGTTAATTAGTTTGTCATTTAGTTAGTTTGTCATTTAGTTAGTTAGTTAGTTAATTAGTTAGTTAGTTAGTTAGTTAGTTAGTTAGTTTGCTAACTAGTAGTTAGTTTGCTAATTAGTTAATTAATTAGTTAGTTAATTAGTTAGTTAGTAAGTTAGTAAGTTAGTGGGTATGTACGAAGGTAGCTACCTAGTTAGTTAATTTGTCAGTTAGTTAGTTAATTTGTAAGTAAGTTGGTTAGTTAATTAGTTAGTTATTTATTTAGTTAGTTAGTTAGTTAAAGAGTTAGTAGTTATTTCGTTAGTTATTAATTTATTTAGTAAGTCACTTAGTTAGTGGGTACGTATGAAGGTAGTTAGTAAGTAAGTTAGATAGTTAACTTGTTAGTTAGTTAGCTAGCAGTTTCTTAGTTAGTTAGTTAGTTAGTTAATTAGTTAGTTAGTTAGTTAGTTAATTAGTTAATTAGTTAATTAATTAGTTTGTTAATTAGTTAGGTAGTAAGTCAGTTAGTGGGTATGTACGAAGGTAGCTAGTTAGTTAGTCAATTTGTTAGTTAGTTAGTTAATTAGTGAGTTAGTTTGTTAGTTAATTAGTTAGTTATTTATTTAGTTAGTTAGTTAGTTAGTTAAATATCTAGTAGTTATTTAGATAGTTACTTAGTTAGCGGGTATATATAGGAAGGTAGTTAGTTAGTTAGTTAGTTAGTTAGTTAACTAGTTAGTTATTTAGTTACTAGTAGTTAGTTAGTTAGCTAGTTAGTTAGTTAGTTAGTTAGTTAGTGGGAAGGTAGTTAGTTAGTTAGTTAGTGGGTATATGTAGGAAAGTAGTTAGTTCGTTAGTGGGAAGGTAGTTAGTTAGTTAGTTAGTGGGTATGTAGGAAAGTAGTTTGTTAGTTAGTTAGTTAGTTAATAGGTATGTAGGAAGATAGTTATTCGGTTATTTAGTTAGTTTGTTAATTAGTTAACTTGTTAGTTAGTTAGTTATTTAGTTATTTAGTTAGTTAGTTAGTTAGTTAGTTAGTTAGAAAGGTACATAGTTAGTTAGTTAATAGGTATGTATGAAGGTAGTTAGTTAGTAAGGTAGTTAGTCTGTTAGCTAGTAATTAGTTAGTTAGTTAGTTAGTCAGTTAGTTAATTTGTTAGTTATTTAATTAGTTTGTTAGTTAGTTAACTAGTAGTTAGTTGGTTAATTAATTAGTTAGTTAATTACGAAGTTAGTAAGTTAGTTAGTTAGTGGGTATGTACGCAGGTAGCTAGTTAGTTAGTTAATTTGTTAGTTAGTTAGTTAATTAGTGAGTTAGTTAGTTAGTTAATTAGTTAGTTATTTATTTATTTTTGTTAGTTAGATAAATATCTAGTAGTCATTTATTATTTAGTTAGTTAGTTAATATGTATGTTGGAAGATATTTAGTTAGTTAATTGGTGAGCTAATTTAGTTAGTTATCTAGTAGTTAGTTAGTTAGTTATTTATTCAGTTAGCTAGTAGTTAGTTAGTTAGTTAGTTAGTTAGTTAGTTAGTTAGTTAGTAGTTAGTTAGTTAGTTATTTAGTTAGTTGACTAATTAGTTATTTAGTTAGTTTGTTTGTTAGTTATCTAGTAGTAAGTTAGTCAGCTAGTTAGTTATTTAGTTAGTTAGATAGTTTGTGGGAAGGTAGTTAGTTAGTTAGTTAGTGGGTATGTAGGAAGGTAGATTGTTAGTTAGTTAGTTAGTTAGTTAGTTAGTTAATTAGACAGTTATTAGGTATGTAGGAAGATAGTTAGTTAGTTAGTAAGTTAGTTTGTTAATTAGTTAATTAGTTAGTTAGTTAGTTAGTTATTTAGTTATTTAGTTAGTTAGTTAGTTAGTTAGAAAGGTAGTTAGTTAGTTACTTAATAGGTATGTATGAAGGTAGTTAGTTAGTAAGTTAGATAGTTAACTAGTTAGTTAGTTAGCTAGTATTTGTTAGTTGGTTAGTTAGTTAGTTAATTAGTTAGTTATTTGGTTAGTTAGTTGGTTTGCTAACTAGTAGTTAGTTAGTTAATTAGTTAATTAATTAGTTAGTTAATTAGTTAGTTAGTAAGTTAGTAAGTTAGTGGGTATGTACGAAGGTAGCTACCTAGTTAGTTAATTTGTTAGTTAGTTAGTTAATTTGTAAGTAAGTTAGTTAGTTAATTAGTTAGTTATTTATTTAGTTAGTTTGTTAGTTAAAGAGTCAGTAGTTATTTCGTTAGTTATTAATTTATTTGGTAAGTCACTTAGTTAGTGGGTATGTAGGAAGGTAGGTATGTAGTTAGTTAGTTAGTTAGTTAGTTAATATGTATGTAGGAAGATGGTTAGTTAGTTAATTAGTTAGTTATCTAGTAGTTAGTTAGTTAGTTAGTTAGTTCTTTATTCAGTTAGCTAGTAGTTAGTTTGTTAGATAGTTAGTTAGTTAGTTAGTTAGTAAGTTAGTTTGTTATTTAGTTTGTTAGTTAATTAGTTAGTTAGTTAGTTAGTTAATTAGTTATTCAATATGTATGTAAGAAGGTAGTTAGTTAGTTAGTTAGTTAGTTAGTTAATTAGCTAGTAGTTAGTTAGTTAGTTAGTTAGTTATTATGAACTAACGTGTTTGGTTAGTTAGTTAGTTAGTTAGTTAGTTAGTTCGTATGCAATGTAAGAAGGTTGTTAGTTAGTTAGTTAGTTACATAGTTAGTTAATTAGTTAGTTAGTTAGTTTATCAGGTAGTTATTTAATTAGTTACTTAGTTAGTTAGCTAGTAGTTAGTTAGTTAGTGATTTAGTTAGTTAATCAATACAAATGTATCAAGGTAGTTAGTTAGTTAGTTAGATTGTTAGTTAATTAGTTAGTTAGTTAGTTAATTAGTTAGTTAGTTAGTTAGTCAGTTAGTTAGTTAGTTAGGTCAGCAGTTAGTTATTTAGTTAGTTAGTTAGTTAGTTAGTTAGGTAGGTAGTTAGCTAGTAGTTAGCAGGATAGTTATTTATTTAGTTAGTTAGTTAGTTAGTTCGTTGGCGGATATGTAGGAAGGTAGCTAGTTAGTTTGTTAGTTACTCAATAGGTATTTAAGAAGATAGTTAGTTAGTAAATTAGGTAGTTATTATGTTAGTTATCTAGTAATTAGTTAGTTAGTAATTTTGTCAGCTAGCTAGTAGTTAGTTAGTTAGTTAGTTAGTTAGTTAGTTAGTTATCTAGTAGTTTGTTAGTTATTTATTTAGTCAGTTAACTAGTTAGTTATTTAGTTACTAGTAGTTAGTTAGTTAGCTAGTTAGTTATATAGTTAGTTATATAGTTAGTTAGCCAGTTAGTGGGAAGGTAGTTAATTAGTTAGTTAGTGGGAAGGTAGTTAATTAGTTTGTTAGTTAGTTTGTTAGTTAGTTAGTTAGAAAGGTAGTTAGTTAGTTAGTTAACTGGTATGACTAAAGGTAGTTAGTTAGTAAGTTAGATAATTAACTTGTTAGTTAATTAGCTAGTAGTTAGGTAGTTAGTTAATTATTTTGTTTGTTCGTTAGTTAGTTATCTAGTAGTTACTTAGTTATTTATTTAGTTAGTTATTTAGTTAGTTATCTAGTAGTTAGTTTGTTAGCTAGTTAGTTATTTTGTTAGTTAGATAGTTAGTTAGTTAGTTAGTGGAAATGTAGTTAGTTAGTTAGTGGGTATGTAGGTAGGTAGTTAGTAAGTTAGTTAGTTAGTTAGTAAACTAGTTAGTTAATAGGTATGTAGGAAGATAGTTATTTAGTTAGATAGTTAGTTTGTTAATTAGTTAATTAGTTAGTTAGTTAGTTAGATATTTAGTTGTTTAGTTAGTTAGTTAGTTAGTTTGTTAGTTAGTTTGTTAGAAAGGTTGTTAGTTAGTTAGTTAATTGGTATGACTGAAGGTAGTTAGGTAGTAAGTTAGATAATTAACTAGTCAGTTAGTTAGCTAGTAGTTTGTTAGTTAGTTAGTGAGTTAGTTAGTTAATTAGTTAGTTATTTAGTTAGTTTAGTTAGTTAATTAACTAGTAGATAGTTAGTTAATTAGTTAATAAATTAGTTAGTTAATTAGTTAGTTAGTAAGTTAGTTAGTTAGTGGGTATGTACGAAGGTAGCTAGTTAGTTAGTTAATTCATTAGTTTGTTAGTTAATTAGTTATTTAGATAGTTAGTTAATAGTTATTTATTTAGTTAGTTAGTTAGTTAAATAGCTTGCAATTGTTTAGTTAGTTATTTATTTATTTAGTTAGTTGCTTAGTTAGTGGGTATGTAGGAAAGTTGTTAGTAAGTTAGTTAGTTAGTTAATAGGTATGCAGGAAGATAGTTAGTTAGTTAATTAGTCAGTTATTTAGTTAGTTAGTAAGTTAGCTAGTTAGTTAGTTAGTTTGCTTGTAGTGTGTAAGTTAGTCAGTTAGTTAGTTAGTTAGTTAGTTAGTCAGTTAGTTAGTTAGCTATGAAGTAGTTAGTTAGTTAGTTAGGTCATTAGTTAGTTATTTAGTTAGTTAGTTAGTTAGTTAGCTAGTAGTTAGCAAGTTAGTTATTAATTTAGTTAGTTAGTTGGCGGGTATGTACGAAGGTAGCTAGTTAGTTAATTTGTCAGTTAGTTAGTTTATTTGTTAGTTAGTTAGTTAGTTAGTTAATTAGTTAGTTATCTAGTAGTTAGTTAGTTACTTAGTTAGTCAGTTAGTTATTTATTCAGTTAGCTAGTAGTTAGTTAGTTAGTTAGTTAGTAAGTTAGTTTGTTAGTTTGTTAGTTAGTTAATTAGATAGTTAGTTAGTAAGTTAGTTAGTTAGTTAGTCAATATGTATGTAAGAAGTTAGTTAGTTAGTTACTTAATTTGCTAGTAGTTAGGTAGTTAGTTAGTTAGTTAGTTAGTATGTAAGAAGTTAGTTAGTTAGTTAGTTAGTTAATTAGATAGTTAGTTAATTAGTTAGTTAGTTAGTTAATCAGTTAGTTATTTAGTTAGCTACTTAGTTAGTTAGTTAGTAGTTAGTTAGTTAGTGATTCAGTTAGTTAATCAATATATATGTATCAAGGTAGTTAGTTAGTTAGTTAGTTAGATAGTTAGTTAATTAGTTTGTTAGTTAGTTAATTAGTTTGTTAGTTAGTTAGTCAGTTAGTTAGTTAGTTATCTAGTAGTTAGTTAGTTAGTTAGGTCAGCAGTTAGTTAGTTAGTTAGTTTGTTTGTTAGCTAGTAGTTAACAGGATTGTTATTTATGTAGTTAGTTAGTTGGCGGGTATGTAGGAAGGTCGTTAGTTAGTTTGCTAGTTAGTTAATAGGTATTTAAGAAGATAGCTAGTTTGTAAATTAGTTAGTTATTATGTCAGTTATCTAGTAATTTGTTAGTTAGTTATTTTGTCAACTTGCTAGTAGTTAGTTAGTTAGTTAGTTAGTTAGTTAGTTAGTTAGTTAGTTATCTAGTTAGTTAGTTTTCTAGTAGTTAGCTAGTTAGTTAGTTAGTTAGTTAATTAGTTAGTTATTTAGTTAGTTAGTTAGCAAGTAGTTAGTTAGTTAATTAGTTAATTAATTAGTTAGTTAATTAGTTCGTTAGTAAGTTAGTTAGTTAGTGGGTATGTATAATGGTAGCTAGTTAGTTTGTTAATTTGTTAGTTAGTTAGTTAATTAATTAGTTTGTTAGTTACGTAATAGTTATTTAGTTAGTTAGTTAGTTAAATAGCTAGTAGTCATTTAGTTGGTCAGTTATTTATTTCGTTAGTTACTTAGTTAGTGGGTATGTAGGAAGGTAGTTAGTAAGTTAGTTAGTTACTTAGTTAATAGGTATGTTGGAAGATAGTTAGTTAGTTAATTAGTTAATTATTTAGTTAGTTATCTAGTAGTTAGTTAGTTAGTTTGTTAGTTAGTTACTTAGTTAGTTAGCTAGTTAGTTAGTTTGTTTGTTTGTTTGTTAGTGGGTATGTTGGAAGTTAATCACTGGGTATGTAGGAAGGTAGTTATTTAGTTAGTTAGTTAGTTTGTTTATTAGTTAGTTATTTCGTTCGTTAGTTAGTTAGTTAGTTAGTTAGTTAGTTAGTTAGTTATTTAGTTAATTTGTTGGTTAGTTAGTTAGATAGGTAGTTAGTTAGTTAGTTAATATGTATGTACGAAGGTAGTTAGTTTGTAAGTTAGTTAATTAGTTAGTTAGTATGGTAGTAGTTAGTTAGTAGAGTTAGTTAGTTAATTAATTAGTTAGTTATTTTGTTAGTTAGTTAGTTAGTTAGTTAACTTGTTAGTTAGTTATATATTTAGTTATTTAGTTAGTTAGTTAGTAAGTTAGAAAGGTACTTAGTTAGTTAATTTATAGGTATGTATGAAGGTAGTTAGTTAGTAAGATAGTCAGTTTGTTGGCTAGTAGTTAGTTAGTTAGTTAGTTAGGTAATTAGTTAGTCATTTAGTTAGTTTGTTAGTTAGGTAGTTAACTAGTAGTTAGTGGGTTAATTAATTAGTTAGTTAATTAGTAAGTTAGTAAGTTAGTTAGTTAGTGGGTATGTACGATGGTAACTAGTTAGTTAGTTAATTTGTTAGTTAATTAGTTAATTAGTTACTTAATTAGTTAGTTAGTTAGTTAAATACCTAGTAGTTATTTAGTTATTTATTTATTTATTTAGTTAGTTACTTAGTTAGTGGGTATTTAGGATGGTAGTTAGTAAGTTAGTCAGTTAGTTAGTTAGTTAGTTAATATGTATGTAGGAAGATAGTTAGTTAATTAGTTAGTTATTTAGTTAGTTGTCTAGTAGTTAGCTAGTTAGTTAGTTAGTTAGTTAGTTATTTATTCAATTAGCTAGTAGTTAGTTTGTTAGTTAGTTCCTTAGTTAGTTAGTTAGTTAATTAGTTAGTTAGTTAGTCAATATGTATGTAAGAAGGTAGTTAGTTAGTTAGTTAGTTAGTTAGTTAGTTAATTAGCTAGTAGTTAGTTAGTTAGTTAGTTAGTTAGTTAGTATGTATGTAAGAAGGTTGTTAGTTAGTTAGTTAGTTAGTTAGTTAGCTAGTTAGTTAATCAGTTACTTATTTAGTTAGTTACTTGTATAGTTAGCTAGTAGTTAGTTAGTGAGTTAGATAGTTAATCGATATGTATGTATCATGGTAGTTAGTTAGTTATTTAGATAGTTAGTTAATTAGTTAGTTAGTGAATTAGTTAGTTAGTTAGAGTTAGTTAGGTCATCAGTTAGTTCTTTAGTTAGTTAGTTACTTAGTTAGTCGGCTAGTAGTTAGCTGGTTAGGTATTTATTTGGTTAGATAGTGTAGGGTTACGCACGCTTATATCAAAGTGTGCAGCGGAATTAGTCTCGCATGCGTAACCTAATTCTACCGGGATCACGCCCTAAAACCAACGAAAAAGGAAGAGTTTCGGAGAATTACCTCGTACAAGTTAGTACGTGTCGATTACTTCTCCAAATCCGTGAACCTTCTCCAAGGAATGCTAGTGCAGTCCCTCTACTCGTGTCCACCTTGATTTCGACCGATCGGAAATCACCAACGCCGTTCTAGTCGACGTCACGATTGAATCTCTCAAATCCTTTTCTCAATTCTCCCTCTCAATCTCTCAGATCTAATCTGAATATTGTGGAAGAAGAAGAAGAGAAACGACGGCTCAAAACCCTAGGTCAGAAAAAGACTTAACCTAAAACGAAATCAGAATTTCATATATATAGAACTTAAGTCCGTTCTGAACGCACTTTAAGTGTGCGTTCGAACGCACACTGTTCTGACTTCAGATAGGAAAGTCCGTTCGAACGCACTCCAAGTTCGTTCCGAACGGACATACTTCTGACAGCAGATTTGTCTATTTATATAAATTCTTCCAAGTCAATTCTTAAGCCATATTTTCTTTCAGATAGTTAGTTAGTTGGTGGGTATGTAAGAAGGTAGGTATGTAGTTAGTTATTTTGTTATTTAGTTGATATTTAAGAAGAGTGTTAGTTAGTAAATTAGTTAGTTATTATGTTAGTTATCTAGTAATTAGTTAGTTAGTTGTTTCGTCAGCTAGCTAGTAGTTAGTTAGTTAGTTAGTTCTTTAGTTAGTTAGTTAGTTAGTTATCTAGTATTTTGTAAGTTAGTTATTTAGTTAGTCAACTAGTTAGTTATTTAGTTTTTTTTTTTTTTAATTATCTAGTAGTTAGTTAGTTAGCTAGTTAGTTATTTAGTAAGTTAGATAGTTAGTTAGTTAGTTAGTGTGTATATAGGAAGGCAGTTAGTTAGTTAGTTAGTTAGTTAATTAGTTTGTTAGTTAATAGGTATGTAGGAAGATAGTAATTTAGTTAGTTTGTTAATTAGTTCATTTGTTAGTTTGTTAGTTAGTTATTTAGTTAGTAAGTTAGTTAGTTAGTTAGTTAAAAAGGTAGTTTGTTTGTTAGTTGATAGGTATGTATGACGGTAGTTCGTTAGTAAGTTTGTTAGTTTGCTACTAGTTAGTTAGTTAGTTAGTTAGTTATTTATTCAATTAGCTAGTAGTTAGTTAGTTAGTTAGTTAGTTACTAAGTTAGTTAATTAGTTAATTAGTGAGTTAACTAGTTAGTTAGTTAGTCAATATGTATGTTAGTTAGTTAGTTAGTTAGTTAATTAGCTAGTAGTTAGTTAGTTAGTTAGTTAGTTAGTTAGTTAGATAGTTAGTTAGTATGTAAGAAGGTTGTTAGTTAGTCAGTTAGTTAGATAGTTAGTTAGATAGTTAGTTAGTTAGTTAATCAGTTACTTATTTAGTTAGTTACTTAGTTGGTTTGGTAGTAGTTAGTTAATGAATTAGATAGTTAATCAATATGTATGTATCATGGTAGTTAGTTAGTTATTTAGATAGTTAGTTAATTAGTTAGTTAGTGAATTAGTTAGTTAGTTAGTTAGTTAGTTAGTTAGTTAGTTAGTTAGTTATCTAGTAGTTAGTTAGTTAGTTAGGTCATCAGTTAGTTATTTAGTTAATTAGTTACTTAGTTAATCAGCTAGTAGTTAGCTGGTTAGGTATTAATTTGGTTAAATAGTTAGTTAGTTGGTGGGTATGTAGGAAGGTAGGTAGTTAGTGTGTTAGTTAGTTATTTAATTGGTATTTAAGATGATTGCTAGTTAGTAAATTAGTTAGTTATTATGTTAGTTATCTAGTAATTAGTTAGTTAGTCGTTTCGTCAGCTAGCTAGTAGTTAGTTAGTTAGTTAGTTAGTTCTTTAGTTGGATAGTTAGTTAGTTATCTAGTATTTTGTAAGTTAGTTAACTAGTTAGTTATTTAGTTAGTTAGTTTGTTTGTTATCTAGTAGTTAGTTAGTTATCTAGTTAGTTATTTAGTAAGTTAGATAGTTAGTTAGTTAGTAAGTGGGAAGGTAGTTAGTTAGTTAGTTAGTGGGTATGTAGGAAGGCAGTTAGTTTGTTAGTTTGTTAGTTAGTTGGTTAGTTAATAGGTATGTAGGAGGATAGTTATTTAGTTATTTAGTTAGTTTGTTAATTAGTTCATTTGTTACTTAGTTAGTTATTGAGTTAGTTAGTTAGTTAGTTAGTTAAAAAGGTAGTTTGTTTGTTAGTTGATGGGTCTGTATGAAGGTAGTTAGTTAGTAAGTTAGTTAGTTAACTAGTTATTTAGTTTGCTAGTAGTTTGTTAGTTACTTAGTTAGTTAGTTAATTAGTTAGTTACTTACTTAGTTAATTTGTTATTTAGTCAATTAGTTAATTAATTAGTTAGTTAATTAGTTAGTTAGTAAGTTAGTTAGTTAGTACGTATGTACGAAGGTAGCTAGTTAGTTAGTTAGTTAGTTATCTAGTAGTTACTAAGTTAGCTAGTTAGTTATTTAGTTAGTTAGATAGTTAGTTTGTTAGTTAGTGGGAAGGTAGTTCGTTAGTTAGTTAGTTGGTATGGAGCAAGGTAGTTAGTTAGTTAGTTAATTAGTTAGTTAATATGTATGTAGGAAGATAGTTATTAAGTTAGTTAGTTAGTTAGTTTGTTAACTAGTTAATTAGTTAGTTAGTTAGTTATTTAGTTATTTATTTAGTTAGTTAGTTAGTTAGTTAGTTAGTTAGAAAGGTAGTTAGTTAGTTAGTTAATAGGTATGTATGAAGGTAGTTAGTTAGTTAGTTAGATAGTTAACTTGTTAGTTAGTTAGCTAGCAGTTTGTTTGTTAGTTAGTCAATTAGTTAGTCATTTAGTTAGTTAGTTAGTTAATTAGTTAATTAATTAGTTTGTCAATTAGTTAGTTAGTAAGTTAGTTAGTTAGTTTGTTTGCTAACTAGTAGTTTGTTAGTTAATTAGTTAAATTAATTAGTTAGTTAATTTGTTAGTTAGTAAGTTATTAAGTTAGTGGGTATGTACGAAGGTAGCTAGTTAATTATTTAATTTGTCAGTTATTTAGTTAATTTGTTAGTTAGTTAGTTAGTTAGTTAATTAGTTAGTTATTTATTTAGTTAGTTAGTTAGTTAAAGAATTAGTAGTTTTTTCCTTAGTTATTAATTTATTTAGTAAGTTACTTAGTTAGTGGGCATGTAGGAAGGTAGATAGTTAGTTAGTTAGTTAGTGAGTAAGTTAGTTAATATGTATGTAGGAAGATAGTTAGTTAGTTAATTAGTTAGTTATCTAGTAGTTAGTTAGTTAGTTAGTAAGGTAGTTAGTTAGTTAGTTATTTATTCAGTTAGCTATTAGTTAGTTAGTCAGTTAGTTTGTTAGTTAGTTAGTAAGTTAGTTTGTTAGTTAGTTAGTTAGTTAATTAGTTAGTTAGTTAGTAAGTTAGTTAGTTAGTTAGTCAATATGTATGTAAGAAGGTGGTTAGTTAGTTAGTCAATATGTATGTAAGATGGTAGTTAGTTAGTTAGTTAATTAGCTAGTAGTTAGTTAGTTAGTTTGTTTGTCAGTCAGTTTGTTAGTATGTAAGAAGGTTGTTTGTTAGTTAGTTAGTTAGATAGTTAGTTAATTAGTTAGTTAGATAGTTAGTTAATTAGTTAGTTAGTTAGTTAATCAGTTAGTTATTTAGTTAGTTAGCTTGTAGTTTGTAAGTTAGTTAGTTAGTTTGTTAGTTAGTTAGTTAGTTAGTTAGTTAGTCAGTTAGTTAGTTAGTTATCTAGTAGTTAGTTAGTTAGTTAGGTTATCAGTTAGTCATTTAGTTAGTTAGTTAGTTAGTTAGTTAGCTAGTAGTTAGCAAGTTATTTATTTATTTAGTTAGTTAGTTAGTTAGTTGGCGGGTATGTAGGAAGGTAGTTAGTTAGTTAGTTAGTTAGTTAGTTAGTTAATAGGTATTTAAGAAGATAGTTAGTTAGTAAATTAGTTAGTTATTATGTTAGTTATCTAGTAATTAGTTAGTTAGTTATTTTGTCAGCTAGCTAGTAGTCAGTTAGTTAGTTAGTTATTTAGTTTGTTAGTTAGTTAGTTATCTAGTAGTTAGTCAGTTAGTTATTTAGTTAGTTAACTAGTTAGTTATTTAGTTACTAGTAGTTAGTTAGTTAGCTAGTTAGTTAGTAAGTTAGTTAGTAGGTAGGTAGTTAGTTAGTTAGTCAGTGGGTGTGTAGGAAAGTAGTTAGTTAGTAGGAAGGTAGTTAGTTAGTTAGTTAGTGGGTATGTAGGAAAGTAGTTAGTTAGTCAGTTAGTTAGTCAATATGTATGTAGGAAGATAGTTATTCGGTTATTTAGTTAGTTTGTTAATTAGTTAACTTGTTAGTTAGTTATATATTTAGTTATTTAGTTAGTTAGATAATTAGTTAGTTAGTTAATTAGTTAGTTAGTTAGTTAGTTAGTTAGTAAGTTAAAAAGGAAGTTTGTTTGTTGGTTGATAGGTATGTATGAAGGTAGTTAGTTAGTAAGCTAGTTAGTTGACTAGATAGATAGTTTGCCAGTAGTTAGTTAGTTAGATAGTTATTTAATTAGTTAGTTAATTAGTTATTTATTTACTTAGTTAGTGTGTTAGTTAGTTAACTAATAGTTAGTTAGTCAATTAGTTAATTAATTAGTTAGTTAATTAGTCAGTTAGTAAGTTAGTTAGTTAGTTAGTAGGTATGTACGAAGGTAGTTAGTTAGTCAGTTTGTTAGTTATCTAGTAGTTAGTTAGTTAGCTAGTTAGTTATTTAGTTAGTTAGATAGTTAGTTTGTTAGTTAGTGGGAAGGTAGTTAGTTAGTTAGTTAGTGGGTATGTAGCAAGGTAGTTAGTTAGTTAGTTAGTTAGTTAGTTAATTAGATAATTAATAGGTATGTAGGAAGATAGTTATTTAGTTAGTTAGTTAGTTAGTTAGAAAGGTAGTTAGTTAGTTAGTTAGTTAATAGGTATGTATGAAGGTAGTTAGTTAGTAAGTTAGATAGTTAACTAGTTAGTTAGTTAGCTAGTAGTTAGTTAGTTAGTTAGTTAGTTAGTTAGTTAGTTAGTTAGTTAGTTATTTAGTTAGTTAGTTAGTTAGTTAATTAGTTAATTAATTAGTTAGTTAATTTGGTAGTTCGTAAGTTAGTAAGTTAGTGAGTATATACGATGGTAGCAAGCTAGTTAGTTAATTTATCAGTTAGTTAGTCAATTTGTTAGTTAGTTAGTTAGTTAGTTAATTAGTTAGTTATTTATTTAGTTAGTTAGTTAGTTAAAGAGTTAGTAGTTATTTCGTTAGTTATTAATTTATTTAATAAGTTACTTAGTTAGTGGGTATGTAGGAAGGTAGGTAGGTAGTTAGTTAGTTAGTTAGTTAGTTAGTTAATATGTATGTAGGAAGATAGTTAGTTAGTTAATTAGTTAGTTATCTAGTAGTTAGTTAGTTAGTTAGTTAGTTATTTATTCAGTTAGCTAGTAGTTAGTTAGTTAGATAGTTAGTAAGTTAGTTAGTTTGTTAGTTAGTAAGTTAATTAGTTAGTTAGTTAGTTAGTTAGTTAGTTAGTTAGTTAGTCAGTATGTATGTAAGAAGGTTGTTAGTTAGTTAGTTAGTTAGTTAATTAGCTAGTAGTTAGTTAGTTAGTTAGTTAGTTAGTTAGTTAGTTAGTTAGTTAGTTAGTCCGTATGCAATGTAAGAAGGTTGTTAGTTAGTTAGTTATTTAGATAGTTAGTTAGTTAGTTAGTTAGTTAGTTGGCGGGTATGTAGGAAGGTAGTTAGTTAGTTAGTTAATAGGTATTTAAGAAGATAGTTAGTTAGTAAATTAGTTAGTTATTATGTTAGTTATCTAGTAATTAGTTAGTTAGTTATTTTGTCAGCTAGCTAGTAGTCAGTTAGTCAGTTAGCTATTTAGTTCGTTAGTTAGTTAGTTATCAAGTAGTTAGTTAGTTAGTTATTTAGTTAGTTAACTAGTTAGTTATTTAGTTACTAGTAGTTAGTTAGTTAGCTAGTTATTTAGTTAGTTAGTTAGTGGGAAGGTATATAGTTAGTTAGTTAGTGGGTATATGTAGGAAAGTAGTTAGTTAGTTAGTGGGAAGGTAGTTAGTTAGTTAGTTAGTTAGTTAGTTGTATGTAGGAAAGTAGTTAGTTTGTTAGTTAGTTAGTTAATGGGTATGTAGGAAGATAGTTATTCGGTTATTTAGTTAGTTTGTTAATTAGTTAACTTGTTAGTTAGTTAGTCATTTAGTTATTTAGTTAGTTAGTTAGTTAGTTAGTTAGTTAGAAAGGTACTTAGTTAGTTAGTTAATAGGTATGTATGAAGGTAGTTAGTTAGTAACTTAGTTCGTTTGTTAGCTAGTAGTAAGTTAGTTAGTTAGTTAGTTAGTTAGTTAATTAGTTAGTTATTTAGTTTGTTTGTTAGTTAGTTAACTAGTAGTTAATTGGTTAATTAATTAGTTAGTTAATTAGTAAGTTAGTAAGTTAGTTAGTTAGTGGGTATGTACGAAGGTGGCTAGTTAGTTAGTTAATTAGTTAGTTAGTTAGTTAATTAGTGAGTTAGTTTGTTAGTTAATTAGTTAGTTACTTATTTATTTTGTTAGTTAGATAAATATCTAGTAGTTATTTAGTTATTTTGTTAGTTACTTAGTTAGTGGATATGTAGGAAGGTAGTTAGTTAGTTAGTTAATATGTATGTTGGAAGATATTTAGTTAGTTAATTGGTTAGTTAAGTTAGTTAGTTAGTTAGTTAGTTAGTTAGTTAGTTAGTTAGTTGGTATGAAGGAAGGCAGTTTGTTAGTTAGTTAGTTAGTTAGTTAGTTAGTTAATATGTATGTTGGAAGATAGTTATTTAGTTAGTTTGTTAATTAGTTCATTTGTTAGTTAGTTAGTTATTTAGTTATTTAGTTAGTCAGTTAGTTAGTTAGTTAAAACGGTAGTTTGTTTGTTAGTTGATAGGTATGTATGAAGGTAGTTAGTTAGTAAGTTAGTTAGTTAACTAGCTAGTTTGTTTGCTAGTAGTTAGTTAGTTAGTTAGTTAGTTAGTTAGTTAATTAGTTAGTTATTTACTTAGTTAGTTTGCTAGTAGTTTGTTAGTTAGTTAAATAATAGGTAGTTAGTCAATTAGTTAATTAATTAGTGAGTTAATTACTCAGTTAGTAAGTTAGTTAGTTAGTACGTATGTACGAAGTTAGCTAGTTAGTTATTCAGTTTGTTAGTCATCTAGTAGTTAGTTAGTTAGCTAGTTAGTTATTTAGTTAGTTAGATAGTTAGTTAGTTAGTTAGCGGGAAGTTAGTTAGTTAGTTAGTTAGTTAGTGGGTATGTAGCAAGGTAGTTAGTTAGTTAGTTAATCAGTTAGTTAATATGTATGCAGGAAGATAGTTATTAAGTTAGTTAATTAGTTTGTTTGTTAATTAGTTAATTAGTTAGTTAGTTAGTTATTTAGTTATTTATTTAGTTAGTTAGTTAGTTTGTTAGTTAGTTAGTTAGAAAGGTAGTTAGTTAGTTAGTTAATAGGTATGTATGAAGGTAGTTAGTAAGTAAGTTAGATAGTTAACTTGTTAGTTAGTTAGCTGGCAGTTTATTAGTTAGTTAATTAGTTAATTAGTTAGTTAGTTAGTTAGTTAGTTAGTTAGTTAATTAGTTAATTAATTAGTTTGTTAATCAGTTAGGTAGTAAGTTAGTTAGTGGGTATGTACGAAGGTAGCTAGTTAGTTAGTCAATTTGTTAGTTAGTTAGTTAAATAGTGAGTTAGTTTGTTAGTTAATTAGTTAGTTATTTATTTAGTTAGTTAGTTAGTTAAATATCTAGTAGTTATTTAGATAGTTACTTAGTTAGCGGGTATGTAGGAAGGTAGTTAGTTAGTTAGTTAGTTTGTTAATATGTATGTAGGAGGATATTTAGTTAGTTAATTGGTTAGTTAATTTTGTTACTTATCTAAGTAGTTAGTTAGTTAGTTATTTATTCAGTTAGCTAGTAGTTAGTTAGTTAGTTAGTTAGTTCGTTAGTTAATTAGTTAGTTAGTTAGTTAGTTAGTCAATCTGTATGTAAGAAGGTAGCTGGTTAGTTAGTTAGTTAGTTAGTTAGTTAGTTAGTTCATTTGCTAGTAGTTAGTTAGTTAGTAAGTTAGTTAGTATGTAAGAAGGTTGTTAGTTAGTTAGTTAGTTAGATAGTTAGTTAATGAGTTAGTTATTTAGTTAGTTACTTAGTTAGTTAGCTAGTAGTTAGATAAGGAGTTAGTTAGTTAATCAATTTGTATGTATCAAGGTAGTTTGTTTGTTAGTTAGATAGTCAGTTAATTAGTTAGTTAGTTAATTAGTTAGTTACTTAGTTTGTTATCTAGTTGTTAATTAGTTAGTTAGTTAGTTATCTAGTAGTTAGTTAGTTAGTTAGGTCATCAGTTAGTCATTTAGTTAGTTAGTTAGTTAGTTAGTTAGCTAGTAGTTAGCAAGTTAGTTATTTATTTAGTTAGTTAGTTAGTTAGTTGGCGGGTATGTAGGAAGGTAGTTAGTTAGTTAGTTAGTTAGTTAGTTAATAGGTATTTAAGAAGATAGTTAGTTAGTAAATTAGTTAGTTATTATGTTAGTTATCTAGTAATTAGTTAGTTAGTTATTTTGTCAGCTAGCTAGTAGTCAGTTAGTTAGTTAGTTATTTAGTTTGTTAGTTAGTTAGTTATCTAGTAGTTAGTCAGTTAGTTATTTAGTTAGTTAACTAGTTAGTTATTTAGTTACTAGTAGTTAGTTAGTTAGCTAGTTAGTTAGTTAGTTAGTTAGTAGGTAGGTAGTTAGTTAGTTAGTCAGTGGGTATGTAGGAAAGTAGTTAGTTAGTAGGAAGGTAGTTAGTTAGTTAGTTAGTGGGTATGTAGGAAAGTAGTTAGTTAGTCAGTTAGTTAGTCAATATGTATGTAGGAAGATAGTTATTCGGTTATTTAGTTAGTTTGTTAATTAGTTAACTTGTTAGTTAGTTATATATTTAGTTATTTAGTTAGTTAGATAATTAGTTAGTTAGTTAATTAGTTAGTTAGTTAGTTAGTTAGTTAGTAAGTTGAAAAGGAAGTTTGTCTGTTGGTTGATAGGTATGTATGAAGGTAGTTAGTTAGTAAGCTAGTTAGTTAACTAGATTGATAGTTTGCCAGTAGTTAGTTAGTTAGATAGTTAGTTAATTAGTTAGTTAATTAGTTATTTATTTACTTAGTTAGTTTGTTAGTTAGTTAACTAATAGTTAGTTAGTCAATTAGTTAATTAATTAGTTAGTTAATTAGTCCGTTAGTAAGTTAGTTAGTTAGTAGGTATGTACGAAGGTAGCTAGTTAGTTAGTCAGTTTGTTAGTTATCTAGTAGTTAGTTAGTTAGCTAGTTAGTTATTTAGTTAGTTAGATAGTTAGTTTGTTAGTTAGTGGGAAGGTAGTTAGTTAGTTAGTTAGTGGGTATGTAGCAAGGTAGTTAGTTAGTTAGTTAGTTAGTTAGTTAATTAGATAATTAATAGGTATGTAGGAAGATAGTTATTTAGTTAGTTAGTTAGTTAGTTAGAAAGGTAGTTAGTTAGTTAGTTAGTTAATAGGTATGTATGAAGGTAGTTAGTTAGTAAGTTAGATAGTTAACTAGTTAGTTAGTTAGCTAGTAGTAAGTTAGTTAGTTAGTTAGTTAGTTAGTTAGTTAGTTATTTAGTTAGTTAGTTAGTTAGTTAATTAGTTAATTAATTAGTTAGTTAATTTGGTAGTTCGTAAGTTAGTAAGTTAGTGAGTATATACGATGGTAGCAAGCTAGTTAGTTAATTTATCAGTTAGTTAGTCAATTTGTTAGTTAGTTAGTTAGTTAGTTAATTAGTCAGTTATTTATTTAGTTAGTTAGTTAGTTAAAGAGTTAGTAGTTATTTCGTTAGTTATTAATTTATTTAATAAGTTACTTAATTAGTGGGTATGTAGGAAGGTAGGTAGTTAGTTAGTTAGTTAGTTAGTTAGTTAATATGTATGTAGGAAGATAGTTAGTTAGTTAATTAGTTAGTTATCTAGTAGTTAGTTAGTTAGTTAGTTAGTTATTTATTCAGTTAGCTAGTAGTTAGTTAGTTAGATAGTTAGTAAGTTAGTTAGTTTGTTAGTTAGTAAGTTAATTAGTTAGTTAGTTAGTTAGTTAGTTAGTTAGTTAGTTAGTCAGTATGTATGTAAGAAGGTTGTTAGTTAGTTAGTTAGTTTGTTAGTTAATTAGCTAGTAGTTAGTTAGTTAGTTAGTTAGTTAGTTAGTTAGTTAGTTAGTTAGTCCGTATGCAATGTAAGAAGGTTGTTAGTTAGTTAGTTATTTAGATAGTTAGTTAGTTAGTTAGTTAGTTAGTTGGCGGGTATGTAGGAAGGTAGTTAGTTAGTTAGTTAATAGGTATTTAAGAAGATAGTTAGTTAGTAAATTAGTTAGTTATTATGTTAGTTATCTAGTAATTAGTTAGTTAGTTATTTTGTCAGCTAGCTAGTAGTCAGTTAGTCAGTTAGCTATTTAGTTCGTTAGTTAGTTAGTTATCAAGTAGTTAGTTAGTTAGTTATTTAGTTAGTTAACTAGTTAGTTATTTAGTTACTAGTAGTTAGTTAGTTAGCTAGTTATTTAGTTAGTTAGTTAGTGGGAAGGTATATAGTTAGTTAGTTAGTGGGTATATGTTGGAAAGTAGTTAGTTAGTTAGTGGGAAGGTAGTTAGTTAGTTAGTTAGTTAGTTAGTTGTATGTAGGAAAGTAGTTAGTTTGTTAGTTAGTTAGTTAATGGGTATGTAGGAAGATAGTTATTCGGTTATTTAGTTAGTTTGTTAATTAGTTAACTTGTTAGTTAGTTAGTCATTTAGTTATTTAGTTAGTTAGTTAGTTAGTTAGTTAGTTAGAAAGGTACTTAGTTAGTTAGTTAATAGGTATGTATGAAGGTAGTTAGTTAGTAAGTTAGTTCGTTTGTTAGCTAGTAGTAAGTTAGTTAGTTAGTTAGTTAGTTAGTTAATTAGTTAGTTATTTAGTTTGTTTGTTAGTTAGTTAACTAGTAGTTAATTGGTTAATTAATTAGTTAGTTAATTAGTAAGTTAGTAAGTTAGTTAGTTAGTGGGTATGTATGAAGGTGGCTAGTTAGTTAGTTAATTAGTTAGTTAGTTAGTTAATTAGTGAGTTAGTTTGTTAGTTAATTAGTTAGTTATTTATTTATTTTGTTAGTTAGATAAATATCTAGTAGTTATTTAGTTATTTTGTTAGTTACTTAGTTAGTGGATATGTAGGAAGGTAGTTAGTTAGTTAGTTAATATGTATGTTGGAAGATATTTAGTTAGTTAATTGGTTAGTTAAGTTAGTTAGTTAGTTAGTTAGTTAGTTAGTTAGTTAGTTAGTTAGTTAGTTAGTTAGTTAGTTGGTATGTAGGAAGGCAGTTAGTTAGTTAGTTAGTTAGTTAGTTAATATGTATGTTGGAAGATAGTTATTTAGTTAGTTTGTTAATTAGTTCATTTGTTAGTTAGTTAGTTATTTAGTTATTTAGTTAGTCAGTTAGTTAGTTAGTTAAAACGGTAGTTTGTTTGTTAGTTGATAGGTATGTATGAAGGTAGTTAGTTAGTAAGTTAGTTAGTTAACTAGCTAGTTTGTTTGCTAGTAGTTAGTTAGTTAGTTAGTTAGTTAATTAGTTAGTTATTTACTTAGTTAGTTTGCTAGTAGTTTGTTAGTTAGTTAAATAATAGGTAGTTAGTCAATTAGTTAATTAATTAGTGAGTTAATTACTCAGTTAGTAAGTTAGTTAGTTAGTACGTATGTACGAAGTTAGCTAGTTAGTTATTCAGTTTGTTAGTCATCTAGTAGTTAGTTAGTTAGCTAGTTAGTTATTTAGTTAGTTAGATAGTTAGTTAGCGGGAAGTTAGTTAGTTAGTTAGTTAGTGGGTATGTAGCAAGGTAGTTAGTTAGTTAGTTAATTAGTTAGTTAATATGTATGCAGGAAGATAGTTATTAAGTTAGTTAATTAGTTTGTTTGTTAATTAGTTAATTAGTTAGTTAGTTAGTTATTTAGTTATTTATTTAGTTAGTTAGTTAGTTTGTTAGTTAGTTAGTTAGAAAGGTAGTTAGTTAGTTAGTTAATAGGTATGTATGAAGGTAGTTAATAAGTAAGTTAGATAGTTAACTTGTTAGTTAGTTAGCTGGCAGTTTATTAGTTAGTTAATTAGTTAATTAGATAGTTAGTTAGTTAGTTAGTTAGTTAGTTAATTAGTTAATTAATTAGTTTGTTAATCAGTTAGGTAGTAAGTTAGTTAGTGGGTATGTACGAAGGTAGCTAGTTAGTTAGTCAATTTGTTAGTTAGTTAGTTAAATAGTGAGTTAGTTTGTTAGTTAATTAGTTAGTTATTTATTTAGTTAGTTAGTTAGTTAAATATCTAGTAGTTATTTAGATAGTTACTTAGTTAGCGGGTATGTAGGAAGGTAGTTAGTTAGTTAGTTAGTTTGTTAATATGTATGTAGGAGGATATTTAGTTTGTTAATTGGTTAGTTAATTTTGTTAGTTATCTAAGTAGTTAGTTAGTTAGTTATTTATTCAGTTAGCTAGTAGTTAGTTAGTTAGTTAGTTAGTTCGTTAGTTAATTAGTTAGTTAGTTAGTTAGTTAGTCAATCTGTATGTAAGAAGGTAGCTGGTTAGTTAGTTAGTTAGTTAGTTAGTTAGTTAGTTCATTTGCTAGTAGTTAGTTAGTTAATAAGTTAGTTAGTATGTAAGAAGATTGTTAGTTAGTTAGTTAGTTAGATAGTTAGTTAATGAGTTAGTTATTTAGTTAGTTACTTAGTTAGTTAGCTAGTAGTTAGATAGGGAGTTAGTTAGTTAATCAATTTGTATGTATCAAGGTAGTTTGTTTGTTAGTTAGATAGTCAGTTAATTAGTTAGTTAGTTAATTAGTTAGTTACTTAGTTTGTTATCTAGTTGTTAATTAGTTAGTTAGGACATCAGTAAGCTATTTGGTTAGTTAGTTAGTCAGTTAGTTAGCTAGTAGTTAGCAGGTTAGTTATTTATTTAGTAAGTTAGTTAGTTAGTTAGTTGGTGGGTACGTAGGAAGGTAGTTAGTTAGTTAGTTAGTTAGTTAATACGTATTTAAGAAGATAGTTAGTTAGTGAATTAGTTAGTTATTATGTTAGTTATCCAATAATTAATTAGTTAGTTATTTTGTCAGCTAGTTAGTTAGTTAGTTAGTTAGTTAGTTAGTTAGTTAGTTAGTTAGTTAGTTAGTTAGTTAGTTAGTAAGTATTCTAGTAGTTAGTTATTATGTTAGTTATCCAATAATTAGTTAGTTAGTTATTTTGTTAGCTAGTTAGTTAGTTAGTTAGTTAGTTAGTTAGTTAGTTAGTTAGTTAGTTAGTTAGTTAGTTAGTAAGTTATCTAGTAGTTAGTTAGTTAGTTATTTAGTTAGTTAACTAATTAGTTATTTAGTTAGTTAGTTTGTTTGTTATCTAGTAGTTAGTTAGTCAGCTAGTTAGTTATTTAGTTAGTTAAATAGTTAGTTAGTTAGTTAGTGGGAAGGTAGTTAGTTAGTTAGTTAGTGGGTATGTAAGAAGGTAGTTTGTTAGTTAGTTAGTTAGTTAGTTAGTTAATTAGATAGTTAATAGGTATGTAGGAAGATAGTTAGTTAGTTAGTAAGTTAGTTTGTTAATTAGTTAATTAGTCAGTTAGTTAGTTATTTAGTTATTTAGTTAGTGAGTTAGTTAGTTAGAAAGGTAGTTAGTTAGTAAGTTAATAGGTATGTATGAAGGTAGTTAGTTAGTAAGTTAGATAGTTAACTAGTTAGTTAGTTAGCCAGTAGTTTGATAGTTGGTTAGTTAGTTAGTTAATTAGTTAGTTAGTTAGTTAGTTAGTTAGTTAGTTAGTTAATATGTATGTAGGAAGATAGTTAGTTAGTTAATTAGGTAGTTATCTAGTAGTTAGTTAGTTAGTTAGTTAGTTATTTATTCAGTTAGCTAGTAGTTAGTTTGTTAGTTAGTTTGTTAGTTAGTTAGTCAATTAGTTAGTTAGTTAGTTAGTTAGTCAATATGTATGTAAGAAGGTAGTTCGTTAGTTAGTTAGTTAGTTAATTAGCTAGTAGTTAGTTAGTTAGTTAGTTAGTTAGTTAGTTAGTTAGTATGCACTAACATGTTTAGTTAGTTAGTTAGTTAGTTAGTTAGTTCGTATGCAATGTAAGAAGGTTGTTAGTTAGTTAGTTAGTTAGATAGTTAGTTAGTTAGTTAGTTAGTTGGCGGGTATGTAGGAAGTTAGTTAGTTAGTTAGTTATTAGGTATTTAAGAAGATAGGTAGTTAGTAAATTAGTTAGTTATTATGTTAGTTATCTAGTAATTAGTTAGTTAGTTATTTTGTCAGCTAGCTAGTAGTCAGTTAGGTAGTTAGTTATTTAGTTAGTTAGTTAGTTAGTTATCAAGTAGTTAGTTAGTTCGTTATTTAGTTAGTTAACTAGTTAGTTATTTAGTTACTAGTAGTTAGTTAGTTAGCTAGTTAGTTAGTTAGTTAGTTAGTGGGAAGGTAAGTTAGTTAGTTAGTGGGTATATGTAGGAAAGTAGTGAGTTAGTTAGTGGGAAGGTAGTTAGTTAGTTAGTTAGTGGGTATGTAGGAAAGTAGTTAGTTAGTTAGTTAGTTAGTTAATAGGTATGTAGGAAGATAGTTATTCGGTTATTTAGTTAGTTTGTTAATTAGTTAACTTGTTAGTTAGTTAGTTATTTAGTTATTTAGTTAGTTAGTTAATTAGTGACTTAGTTTGTTAGTTAATTAGTTAGTTATTTATTTATTTAGTTAGTTAGTTAAATATCTAGTAGTTATTTAGATAGTTACTTAGTTAGCGGGTATATAGGAAGGTAGTTAGTTAGTTAGTTAGTTAGTTAGTTAACTAGTTAGTTATTTAGTTACTAGTAGTTAGTTAGTTAGTTAGTTAGTTAGTTAGTTAGTTAGTTAGTTAGTGGGAAGGTAGTTAGTTAGTTAGTTAGTGGGTATATGTAGGAAAGTAGTTAGTTCGTTAGTGGGAAGGTAGTTAGTTAGTTCGTTAGTGGGAAGGTAGTTAGTTAGTTAGTTAGTTAGTTAGTTAGTTAATAGGTATGTAGGAAGATAGTTATTCGGTTATTTAGTTAGTTTGTTAATTAGTTAACTTGTTAGTTAGTTAGTTATTTAGTTATTTAGTTAGTTAGTTAGTTAGTTAGTTAGAAAGGTACTTAGTTAGTTAGTTAATAGGTATGTATGAAAGTAGTTAGTAAGTAAGTTAGTTAGTCTGTTAGCTAGTAGTTAGTTAGTTAGTTAGTTAGTTTGTTAATTAGTTAGTTATTTAGTTAGTTTGTTAGTTAGTTAACTAGTAGTTAGTTGGTTAATTAATTAGTTAGTTAATTAGTAAGTTAGTAAGTTAGTTAGTTAGTGGGTATGTACGCAGGTAGCTAGTTAGTTAGTTAATTTGTTAGTTAGTTAGTTAATTAGTGAGTTAGTTAGTTAGTTAATTTGTTGTTTATTTATTTATTTTTGTTAGTTAGATTAATATCGAGTAGTCATTTAGTTATTTAGTTAGTTACATAGTTAGTGGGTATGTAGGAAGGTAGTTAGTTAGTTAGTTGGTTAATATGTATGTTGGAAGATATTTAGTTAGTTAATTGGTGAGTTAATTTAGTTAGTTATCTAGTAGTTGGTTAGTTAGTTATTTATTAAGTTAGCTAGTTGTTAGTTAACTAATTAGTTATTTAGTTAGTTAGTTTGTTAGTTATCTAGTAGTAAGTTAGTCAGCTAGTTAGTTATTTAGTTAGTTAGATAGTTAGTGGGAAGGTAGTTAGTTAGTTAGTTAGTGGGTATGTAGGAAGGTAATTTGTTAGTTAGTTGGTTAGTTAATTAGACAGTTAATAGGTATGTAGGAAGATAGTTAGTTAGTAAGTTAGTTTGTTAATTAGTTAATTAGTTAGTTAGTAAGTTATTTAGTTATTTAGTTAGTTAGTTAGTTAGAAAGGTAGTTACTTAGTTACTTAATAGGTATGTATGAAGGTAGTTAGTTAGTAAGTTAGATAGTTGACTAGTTAGTTAGTTAGCTAGTAGTTTGTTAGTTGGTTAGTTAGTTAGTTAATTAGTTAGCTATTTAGTTATTTAGTTAGTTTGCTAACTAGTAGTTTGTTAGTTAATTAGTTAATTAATTAGTTAGTTAATTAGTGAGTTAGTAAGTTAGTAAGTTAGTGGGTATGTACGAAGGAAGCTACCTAGTTAGTTAATTTGTCAGTTAGTTAGTTAATTTGTAAGTAAGTTAGTTAGTTAATTTGTTAGTTATTTATTTAGTTAGTTAGTTAGTTCAAGAGTTAGTAGTTATTTCGTTAGTTATTAATTTATTTAGTAAGTCACTTAGTTAGTGGGTATGTAGGAAGGTAGGTATGTAGTTAGTTAGTTAGTTAGTTAGTTAGTTAGTTAATATGTATGTAGGAAGATGGTTAGTTAGTTAATTAGTTAGTTAGTTAGTTATTCAGTTAGTTAGTAGTTAGTTAGGTAGTTAGTTAGTTAGTTAGTTAGTTAGTTAGTTAGTTATTCAGTTAGCTAGTAGTTAGTTAGTTACTTAGTTAGTTAGTTAGTAAGTTAGTTTGTTAATTAGTTTGTTAGTTAATTAGTTAGTTAGTTAGTTAGTTAATTAGTTATTCAATATGTATGTAAGAAGGTAGTTAGTAAGTTAGTTAGTTAGTTAATTAGCTAGTAGTTAGTTAGTTAGTTAATTATTTTGTTTGTTCGTTAGTTAGTTATCTAGTAGTTAGTTAGTTAGTTATTTAGTTAGTTATTTAGTAAGTTATCTAGTAGTTAGTTTGTTAGCTAGTTAGTTATTTAGTTAGTTAGATAGTTAGTTAGTTAGTTAGTGGGAATGTAGTTAGTTAGTTTGTGGGTATGTAGGTAGGTAGTTAGTAAGTTAGTTAGTTAGTTAGTAAACTAGTTAGTTAATGGGTATGTAGGAAGATAGTTATCTAGTTAGATAGTTAGTTTGTTAATTAGTTAATTAGTTAGTTAGTTAGTTAGTTAGTTAGTTGTTTAGTTAGTTAGTTAGTTTGTTTGTTAGTTAGTTTGTTAGAAAGGTTGTTAGTTAGTTAGTTAATTGGTATGACTGAAGGTAGTTAGTTAGTTAGTTAGATAATTAACTAGTCAGTTAGTTAGCTAGTAGTTTGTTAGTTAGTTAGTGAGTTAGTTAGTTAATTAGTTAGTTATTTAGTTAGTTTAGTTAGTTAATTAAATAGTAGTTAGTTAGTTAATTAGTTAATAAATTAGTTAGTTAATTAGTTAGTTAGTAAGTTAGTTAGTTAGTGGGTATGTACGAAGGTAGCTAGTTAGTTAGTTAATTCGTTAGTTAGTTAGTTAATTAGTTATTTAGATAGTTAGTTAATAGTTATTTATTTAGTTAGTTAGTTAGTTAAATAGATTGTAATTGTTTAGTTAGTTATTTATTTATTTAGTTACTTACTTAGTTAGTGGGTATGTGGGAAAGTAGTTAGTAAGTTATTTAGTTAGTTAGTTAATAGGTATGTAGGAAGATAGTTAGTTAGTTAGTTTGCTTGTAGTTTGTAAGTTAGTTAGTTAGTTAGTTAGTTAGTTAGTCAATTAGTTAGTTAGCTATGAAGTAGTTAGTTAGTTAGTTAGGTCATTAGTTAGTTATTTAGTTAGTTAGTTAGTTAGTTAGTTAGATAGTAGTTAGCAAGTTAGTTATTAATTTAGTTAGTTAGTTAGTTAGTTGGCGGGTATGTACGAAGGTAGCTAGTTAGTTAATTTGTCAGTTAGTTAGTTTATTTGTTAGTTAGTTAGTTAATTAGTTAATTAGTTAGTTATCTAGTAGTTAGTTAGTTAGTTAATTAGTTAGTTAGTTAGTCAGTTAGTTATTTATTCAGTTAGCTAGTAGTTAGTTAGTTAGTTAGTTAGTTAGTTAGTTAGTTAGTTTGTTTGTTAGTTACTTAGTCAGTTAATTAGTTAGTTAGTTAGTAAGTTAGTTAGTTAGTTAGTCAATATGTATGTAAGAAGGTAGTTAGTTAGTTATTTAGTTAGTTAGTTAGCAAGTAGTTAGTTAGTTAGTTAGTTAGTAAGTTAGTTAGTTAGTGGGTATTTACGAAGGTAGCCAGTTAGTTAGTTAATTTGGTAGTTAGTTAGTGAATTAATTAGTTAGTTAATAGTTATTTATTTCATTAGTTAGTTAGTTAAATAACTTGTAGTTATTTAGTTATTTATTTGTTTAGTTAGTTAGTTACTTAGTTAGTGGGTACGTAGGAAGGTAGTTAGTAAGTTAGTTAGTTACTTAGTTAATTGGTATGTAGGAAGATAATTAGTTAGTCAATTAGTTAGTTATTTAGTTAGTTAGTTAGTTAGTTAATTAGTCAGTTAGTTAGTTAGCTTGTAGTTTGTATGTTAGTTAGTTAGTTAGTTAGTTAGTCAGTTAGTTAGTTATCTA
Source organism: Luzula sylvatica (assembly GCA_946800325.1). NCBI lineage: Eukaryota > Viridiplantae > Streptophyta > Magnoliopsida > Poales > Juncaceae > Luzula > Luzula sylvatica. The sequence continues at coordinate 68,081,382 of OX326956.1, read as the reverse complement.
GTAGTTAGTTAGTTAGTTAGGTCATCAGTTAGTTATTTAGTTAGTTAGTTAGTTAGTTAGTTAGTTAGATAGTTAGTTAGCTAGTAGTTAGCAAGTTAGTTATTTATTTAGTTAGTTAGTTAGTTAGTTGGCGGGTATGTAGGAAGGTAGATAGTTAGTTAGTTAGTTAGGTACTCAAGAAGATAGTTAGTTAGTAAATTAGTTAGTTATTATGTTTGTTATCTAGTAATTAGTTAGTTAGTTATTTTGTCATCTGGCTAGTAGTCAGTTAGTTAGTTAGTCATTTAGTTCGTTAGTTAGTTAGTTATCTAGTAGTTAGTTAGTTAGTTATTTAGTTAGTTAACTAGTTAGTTATTTAGTTACTAGTAGTTAGTTAGTCAGTTAGTGGGAAGGTAGTTAGTTAGTTAGTTAGTGGGTATGCAGGAAAGTAGTTAGTTAGTTAGTTAATAGCTATGTTGGAAGATAGTTATTCGGTTATTTAGTTAGTTTGTCAATTAGTTTACTTGTTAGTTAGTTAGTTATTTAGTTAGTGAGATAGTTAGAAAGGTACTTAGTTAGTTAGTTGATAGGTATGTATGAAGGTAGTTAGTTAGTAAGTTAGTTAGTTTGTTAGTTAGTAGTCAGTTAGATAGTTAGTTAGTTAATTAGTTAGTTGTATAGTTAGTTAGTTAGTTAGTTACTTAACTAGTAGTTAGTTGGTTAATTAATTAGTTAGTTAATAAGTACGTTAGTAAATTAGTTAGTTAGTGGGTATGTACGATGGTAGCGAGTTAGTTAGTTAATTTGTTAGTTAATTAGTTAATTAGTTAGTTAGTCAATTAGTTAGTTAGTTAGTTAAATAGCTAGTAGTTATTTAGTTAGTTATTTATTTATTTAGTTAGTTACTTAGTTAGTGGGTATGTAGGAAGGTAGTTAGGAAGTTAGTTAGTTAGTTAGTCAGTTAGTTAATCTGTATGTACGAAGATAGTTAGTTAATTAGTTAGTTATTTAGTTAGTTATCTAGTAGTTAGTTAGTTAGTTAGTTAGTTAGTTAGTTAGTTAATTAGTTATTTATTCAATTAGCTAGTAGTTAGTTAGTTTGTTAGTTACTAAGTTAGTTAGGTAGTTAGTTAGTTAATTAGTTAGTTAATTAGTTAGTCAGTTAGTTAGTTAGTCAATATGTATGTAAGAAGGTAGTTAGTTAATTTGCTTGCAGTTAGTTAGTTAGTATGTAAGAAGGTTGTTAGTTAGTTAGTTAGTTAGATAGTTAGTTAGTTAGTTAGTTAGTTAGTTAATCAGTTAGTTATTTAGTTAGTCACTTAGTTAGTTAGCTTGTAGTTAGTTAGTGAGTTAGTTAGTCAATCAATATGTATGTATCATGGTAGTATTTAGTTAGTTAGATAGTTAGTTAAATAGTTAATTAGTTAATTAGTTAGTTAGTTAGTTAGTTAGTTAGTTAGTCATTTAGTTATCTAGTAGTTAGTTAGTTACTTAGGTCATCAGTTAGTTATTTAGTTAATTAGTTACTTAGTTAGTTAGCTGGTTAGGTATTTATTTGGTTAGTTAGTTAGTTAGTTGGTGGGTATGTACGAAGGTAGGTAGTTAGTTAGTTAGTTAGTTAATTGGTTTTTAAGAAGATTGTTAGTTAGTAAATTAGTTAGTTATTATGTTAGTTATCTAGTAGTTGGTTAGTTAGTTGTTTGTCAGCTAGCTAGTAGTTAGTTAGTTAGTTAGTTCTTTAGTTAGTTAGTTAGTTAGTTAGTTATCTACTATTTTGTAAGGTAGTTATTTAGTTAGTTAGTTAGTTAGTTAGTTAGTTAGTTATCGAGTTAGTTAGTTTGCTAGTAGTTAGCTAGTTAGTTAGTTAGTTAATTAGTTAGTTATTTAGTTAGTTAGTTAGCAAGTAGTTAGTTAGTTAATTAATTAATTAATTAGTTAGTTAATTAGTTAGTTAGTAAATTAGTTAGTTAGTGGGTATGTATGATGGTAGCTAGTTAGTTAGTTAATTTGTTAGTTAGTTAGTTAATTAATTAGTTTGTTAGTTAATTAATAGTTATTTAGTTAGTTAGTTAGTTAAATAGCTAGTAGTCATTTAGTTGGTCATTTATTTATTTAGTTAGTTACTTAGTTAGTGGGTATGTAGGAAGGTAGTTAGTTAGTTAGTTAGTTAGTTAGTTAATAGGTATGTAGGAAGATAGTTAGTTAGTTAATTAGTTAATTATTTAGTTAGTTATCTAGTAGTTAGTTAGTTAGTTTGTTAGTTAGTTAATTAGTTAGTTAGCTAGTTAGTTAGTTAGTTTGTTTGTTTGTTAGTGTGTATGTTGGAAGTTAGTCACTGGGTATGTAGGAAGGTAGTTATTTAGTTAGTTAGTTAGTTTGTTTATTAGTTAGTTATTTCGTTAGTTAGTGAGTTAGTTAGTTATTTATTTAGTTAATTTGTTGGTTAGTTAGTTAGATAGGTAGTTAGTTAGTTAGTTAATATGTATGTACGAAGGTAGTTAGTTTGTAAGTTAGTTAATTAGTTAGATAGTTTGGTAGTAGCTAGTTAGTTAGTTAGTTAGTTAATTAATTAGTTAGTTATTTAGTTAGTTAGTTAGTTAGTTAGTTAGTTAGTTAGTTAGTAGTTAGCTAGTAGTTAGTTAGTTAATTATTTAATAAATTAGCTAGTTAATTAGTTAGTTAGTAAGTTAGTTAGTTAGTGGGTATGTACGAAGGTAGCTAGTTAGTTAGTTAATTTGTTAGTTAGTTAGTGAATTAATTAGTTAGTTAATAGTTATTTATTTCGTTAGTTAGTTAGTTAAATAACTTGTAATTATTTAGTTATTTATTTGTTTAGTTAGTTAGTTACTTAGTTAGTGGGTACGTAGGAAGGTAGTTAGTAAGTTAGTTAGGTAGTTAGTTAATTGGTATGTAGGAAGATAGTTAGTTATTTAGTTAGTTAATTAGTTAGTTAATTAGTTAGTTAGTGAATTAGTTAGTTTGTTAGTTAGTTAGTTAGTTATTTATCTAGTCGTTAGTTAGTTAGTCAGGTCATCAGTTAGTTATTTAGTTAGTTAATTACTTAGTTAGTCAGCTAGTAGTTAGCTGGTTAGGTATTTATTTGGTTAGATAGTTAGTTAGTTGGTGGGTATGTAGGAAGGTAGGTATGTACTTAGTCAGTTTGTTATTGAATAGATATTTAAGAAGAGTGTTAGTTAGTAAATTAGTTAGTTATTATGTTAGTTACCTAGTAATTAGATAGTTAGTTGTTTCGTCAGCTAGCTAGTAGTTAGTTAGTTAGTTAGTTCTTTAGTTAGTTAGTTAGTTAGTTATCTAGTATTTGGTAAGTTAGTTATTTAGTTAGTTAACTAGTTAGTTATTTAGTTAGTTAGTTTGTTAGTTATCTAGTAGTTAGTTAGCTAGTTAGTTATTTAGTAAGTTAGATAGTTAGTTAGTTAGTTAGTGGAAAAGGTAGTTAGTTAGTTAGTTAGTGGGTATGTAGGAAGGCAGTTAGTTAGTTAGTTAGTTAGTTAATTAGTTTGTTAGTCAATATGTATGTAGGAAGATAGTTATTTAGTTATTTAGTTAGTTTGTTAATTAGTTCATTTGTTAGTTAGTTAGTTATTTAGTTAGTAAGTTAGTTAGTTAGTTAGTTAGTTAAAAAGGTAGTTTGTTTGTTAGTTGATAGGTATGTATGAAGGTAGTTAACTAGTTAGTTAGTTTGCTAGTAGTTTGTTAGTTAGTTAGTTAGTTAGTTAATTAGTTAGTTGTTAACTTAGTTAGTTTGTTAGTTAGTCCATTAGTTAATTAATTAGTTAGTTAATTAGTTAGTTAGTAAGTTAGTAGGTTTGTACGAAGGTAGCTTGTTAGTTAGTCAGTTTGTTAGTTATCTAGTAGTTAGTTAGTTAGCTAGTTAGTTATTTAGTTAGTTAGACAGTTAGTTAGTCAGTTAGTGGGAAGGTAGTTAGTTAGTTAGTTAGTTGGAATGTAGCAAGATAGTTAGTCAGTTAGTTAGTTTATTAGTTAGTTAATATGTATGTAGGAAGATAGTTATTAAGTTAGATAGTTACTTAGTTTGTTAATTAGTTAATTAGTTAGTTAGTTAGTTATTTAGTTACTTAGTTAGTTAGTTAGTCAGTTAGTTTGTTAGTTAGTTACAAAGGTAGTTAGTTAGTGAGTTAATAGGTATGTATGAAGGTAGGTAGTTAGTAAGTTAGATAGTTAACTTGTTAGTTAGTTAGCTAGCAGTTTGTTAGTTTGTTTGTTTGTTAATTAGATAGTTATTTAGTTAGTTAGTTAGTTAATTAGTTAATTATTTAGTTTGTTAATTAGTTAGTTAGTAAGTTAGTTAGTGGGTATGTACGAAGGTAGCTGGTTAGTTAGTTAATTTGTTAGTTAGTTAGTTAATTAGTGAGTTAGTTTGTTAGTTAATAAGTTAGTTATTTATTTAGTTAGTTAGTTAGTTAAATATCTAGTAGTTATTTAGTTAGTAATTTATTTAGTTAGTTACTTTGTTAGTGGGTATGTAGGAAGGTAGTTAGTAAGTTAGTTAGTTAGTTAGTCAATCAATATGTATGTGGGAACATATTTAGTTAGTTAATTAGTTAGTTAATTTAGTTAGTTATCAAGTAGTTAGCTAGTTAGTTATTTATTCAGTTAGCCAGTAGTTAGTTCATTGGTTAGTTAGTTGTAAGTTAGTTAGTTAGTTCGTTAGGTAATTAGTTAGTTAGTTAGTTAGTTAGTCAATATGTATGTAAGAGGGTAGTTAGTTAGTTAGTTAGTTAGTTAGTTAGTTAGTTAATTAGCTAGTAGTTAGTTAGTTAGTTAGTTAGTTAGTTAGTATGTAAGAAGGTTGTTAGTTAGTTAGTTAGTTAGATAGTTAGTAAATTAGTTAGTTAGCTAGTTAATGAGTTAGTTATTTAGTTAATTACTTAGTTAGTTAGCTAGTAGTTAGTTAGTTAGTGCGTTAGTTAGTTAATCGATATGTATGTATCATGGTAGTCAGTTTGTTAGTTAGATAGTCAGTTAATTAGTTAGTTAGTTAATTAGTTAGTTAGTTAGATATTCAGTTAGTTTGTTAGTTATCTTGTAGTTAGTTAGTTAGTTAGTTAGGTCATCAGTTAGCTATTCAGTTAGTTAGTTAGTTAGCTAGTAGTTAGCAGGTTAGTTATTTATTTAGTTAGTTATTTAGTTAGTTAGTTGGCGGGTATGTAGGAAGGTAGTTAGTTAGTTAGTTAGTTAGTTAATAGTTGTTCAAGAAGATAGTTAGTTAGTAAATTAGTTAGTTATTTATTTTGTCAGCTAGCTAATTAGTTAGTTAGTTAGTTAGTTAGTTAGTTAGTTATTTTGTCAGCTATCTAGTTAGTTAGTTAGTTAGTAAGTTAGTTAGTTAGTTAGTTAGTCAGTTAGCTAGTTAGTCAGTAAGTTATCTTGTAGTTAGTTAGTTAGTCATTTAGTTAGTTAACTAATTAGTTATTTAGTTAGTCAGTTTGTTAGTTATCTAATAGTTAGTCAGTTAGCTAGTTAGTTATTTAGTTAGTTAGATAGTTAGTTAGTTAGTTAGTGGGAAGGTAGTTAGTTAGTTAGTTAGTGGGTATGTAGGAAGGTAGTTTGTTAGTTAGTTAGTTAGTTAGTTACTTAGATAGTTAATAGGTATGTAGGAAGATAGTTAGTTAAGTAGTTAGTTAGTTTTTTAATTAGTTAATTAGTTAGTTATTTAGTTATTTAGTTAGTTAGTTAGTTAGTTAGAAAGGTAGTAAGTTAGTTAGTTAATAGGTATGCATGAAGGTAGTTAGTTGGTAAGTTAGATAGTTAACTAGTTAGTTAGTTAGCTATTAGTTTGTTAGTTAGTTAGTTAGTTAGTTAATTAGTTAGTTAGTTAGTTCGTTTGCTAACGAGTAGTTAGTTAGGTAAGTAGTTAATTAATTAGTTAGTTAATTAGTTAGTTAGTATGTTAGTAAGTTAGTGGGTATGTACGAACGTAGCTAGTTAGTTAGTTAATTTGTAAGTTAGTTAGTTTATTTGTTAGTTAGTTAGTTAGTTAGTTAATTAGTTAGTTATTTATTTAGTTAGTTAGTTAGTTAAATAGTTAGTACTTTTTTCGTTAGTTATTAATTTATTTAGTAAGTTACTTAGTTAGTGGGCATGTAGGAAGGTAGTTAGTTAGTTAGTTAGTTAGTTAATATGTATGTAGGAAGATAATTAGTTAGTTAATTAGTTAGTTATCCAGTAGTTAGTTAGTTAGTTAGTTAGTTAATTAGTTAGTTATCCAGTAGTTAGTTAGTTAGTTAGTTAGTTAATTAGTTAGTTAGTTAGTTAGTTAGTTAGTTATTCAGTTAGCTAGTAGTTAGTAAGTTAGTTAGTTACTTAGTTAATAGGTATGTAGGAAGATAGTTAGTTAGTTAATTAGTTAATTATTTAGTAAGTTATCTAGTAGTTAGTTAGTTAGTTTGTTAGTTAGTTACATAGTTAGTTAGCTAGTTAGTTAGTTAGTTAGTTTGTTTGTTAGTGGGCATGTTGGAAGTTAGTCACTAGGTATGTAGGAAGGTAGTTATTTAGTTAGTTAGTTTGTTTGTTAATTAGTTAGTTATTTCGTTAGTTAGTTAGTTAGCTAGTTAGTTAGTTATTTAGTTAATTTGTTGGTTAGTTAGTTAGATAGGTAGTTAGTTAGTTAGTTAATATGTATGTACGAAGGTAGTTAGTTAGTAAGTTAGTTAATTAGTTAGTTAGTTTGCCAGTAGTTAGTTAGTTAGTTAGTTAGTTAATTAATTAGTTAGTTATTTATTTAGTTAGTTAGTTAGTTAGTAGTTAGCTAGTAGTTAGTTAGTTAATTAGTTAATAAATTAGTTAGTTAATTAGTTAGTTAGTAAGTTAGTTAGTTAGTGGGTATGTACGAAGGTAGCTAGTTAGTTAGTTAATTTGTTAGTTAGTTAGTTAATTAATTAGTTAGTTTATAGTTATTTATTTCGTTAGTTAGTTAGTTAAATAACTTGTAGTTATTTAGTTATTTATTTATTTAGTTAGTTAGTTACTTAGTTAATGGGTACGTACGAAGTTAGTTAGTTAGTTAGTTTGTTAGTTAGTTTGTTAAAAAGGTAGTTAGTTAGTTAGCTAGTAGTTTGTTAGTTAGTTAGTTAGTTAGTTAGTTAATTAGTTAGTTATTTAGTTAGTTTAGTTAGTTAGTTAACTAGTAGTTAGTTAGTTAATTAGTTAATAAATTAGTTAGTTAATTAGTTAGTTAGTGAGTTAATTAGTTATTGGTATGTACGAAGGTAGCTAGTTAGTTAGTTAATTCGTTAGTTAGTTAGTTAATTAGTTAGTTAGTTAGTTAGTTAATTGTTATTTATTTAATTAGTTAGTTAGTTAAATAGCTTGTAATTGTTTAGTTAGTTATTTATTTATTTAGTTAGTTACTTAGTTAGTGGGTATGTAGGAAGGTAGTTAGTAAGTTAGTTAGTTAGTTAGTTAATAGGTATGTAGGAAGATAGTTAGTTAGTTAATTAGTTAGTTATTTAGTTAGTTAGTTAGTTAGTTAGTTAGTTAGTTAGTTGGCTTGTAGTTTGTAAGTTAGTCAGTTAGTCAGTTAGTTAGTTAGTTAGTTAGTCAGTTAGTTAGTTAACAAATAGTTAGTTAGTTAGTTAGTTAGGTTATCAGTTAGTTATTTAGTTAGTTAGTTAGTTAGTTAGCTAGTAGTTAGCAAGTTAGTTATTTATTTAGTTAGTTAGTTACTTAGTTGGCGGGTATGTACGAAGGTAGCAAGTTAGTTAGTTAATTTGTCAGTTAGTTAGTTTATTTGTTAGTTAGTTAGTTAGTTAGTTATTTATTTAGTTAGTTAGTTAGTTAAAGAGTTAGTAGTTTTTTCGTTAGTTATTAATTTATTTACAAAGTTACTTAGTTAGTGGGCATGTAGGAAGGTAGGTAGGTAGTTAGTTAGTTAGTTATTATGTATGTAGGAAGATAATTAGTTAGTTAATTAGTTTGTTATATAGTAGTTAGTTAGTTAGTTAGTTAGTTAGTTAGTTAGTTATTCAGTTAGTTAGTAGTTAGTTAGTTAGTTAGTTAGTTGAAAAAGATAATTCGAATTAGATTAAGAAAAAATTATATCGAATATAGAAATTTGAAAACGATTAAAGCCGTCTCCCCGGCAGCGGCGCCATTTGACGTACTCGTAAAATTAGGTGTCGTTTTTATAATAATGAGATGTGTATTTAAAATCCTAATTACGAGTATCAAAAATATTTATAATTTTGCTTATACTTGAATGAATATGATGAGTAACGTGGCAAGTAAAAGGATCGTTCACAAGAGAGGTGGCCTCGATTCAAATTAATATATTCAATAAAGATTTTTCACAATGAGATTAATTCACAAGCAAGTTATATTGATATATCGATTATAATATTTGAATGTTCAATGAATATGTAAAGAATAAAAAGAAAAGAAAGTATGTTGATGCGAAAAGGTGACAAAACAAGATCCAATAAGAAAAGAGAAAAGAAAAGATCGAATGAGAAATCAAGAAAATAAAATAAAAAATGGCGAAACCAAATTTCCTTTCCCTCGATGTGAAACTTGGGGAAATCGATATCTCAATTAATTGAGTATCTAGAAATCTCTCAATCAAAATCGAATGCAAGGGTAATTAATCAATTATAGACCAATTGATAATTACGAAATTCAAGAACGAAAAAATAGTTATTCAAGTATTTATAAACCAAATACTCAAATTATTCAAGATTCAATTCGAGAAAACCTTACTCTAATCAATTAGATAATAATAAACCATTATTAATTAACTAGAGTATTAAAACGACGAGATAAACAATTAGGGAAGATAATTATGAACCAATTAATTTCCCCAATTATACTTCAATTAATAAAACACGATCATTTTAATAACACGATTTATAAAATATTTTCTAGATGCATCAATTAATTAAGATATCAATATATCCCCTTGGAATTACTCTCTTTTCATGATCAAGAATTCAACAAAGTTTATCAAGAAAAGTCGTCGAGTTGTACCCATGTAAGTTATATACCAACTCACTTTAATTTGAAGTTATTCAATCAATAATTCCTTGGGTACAACTTTCAACCCTCTTTATCAAAACTCCAACTAAAACCCCCCAAAAACCAGAAATAGAAGTTCCGTCCCTTTAAAAACCGAGAAAGTAAATTTTACTGTTAAAAAACCGAGAATTAAACTTCCAAAATATAAATCATGACTTTGGAAAATCAAGATATAAAATCCCGTGAACCAATTCCTAGATCTGTCAGCTCAATAGTCGGGAATCAAGGTCCCATGAGTTTGTTTACTAGCTTCCTTCAGATCCGAGAACTCGACTTCGTCTCTTTCGTTAATATCAGTAATCAAAACGAAAATTCAAAACAAAAACGATGGAGAGAAAAAATCTTGTTGGTTGCGAATGGAGATCGTAACAACAAGTTTGCATCAGAGAGCGAGAGCTTGATCAATGATTGAATCAATCTATCGTCTCCCTCAGGTCAGAAACAAGATCCAAATCAACCCAAAAGAAAATCGAAAACTCAACTCAAATAACAAGAATTATATTAACGAATTCGATTACAAAGTACTTCTAAACAATAAACTAGTTCTCACAACTCGTAATAAACCACGAATCAACAAGAACAATCAACCTATATAATCAGACCTTAACCAGGTCCACTGATCAAGAAGAGTGAAGCAAAATTGAGTTGTCTGGAGCTTTTCTGAGAGTTTGGAAGTGAATTTAAAGCTTAAACGAGAGTGGAAACACATCGAGGGAGCTTGGTCATCTATGGTGGAATGTGGATATGGGTCTGGAGAGGGAATTTGGATGTTTTTGGAGACGAATTGATGGAGGAGGAAGCTCGAGAGGGGGTGAGAAGAGGCCTGAGGCCCCTATTTGGGCGAGAGAATGAGTTGTCTTGAAGAGATACTCTCGGGTCCCTTTTATAGGACGAGAAAACAGGAGAATCCAGTGAATTGCGTGAAATGGAGAGGTAGAGAGGTTTCTGAGGGTCCCACGACGGTTTAGAAGCAGAGAGAGACGGTCCCAGGCCATCGAGAGATGCTCACGACGCGTAACGGATCGTCAGAGCAAGGATTCTACGCAAACGAGGAAGACGAAGTCGTCTCGAGTTAATTGTACGCAAGAATTTCAGGGCAAAAATGCTTTGTTATTTGCTGAAGAATTTTATAAATGGAGTGTCCGGTTATTTACGAAACGGAGACGATCTGAAGGTTGTTACATCTTGCTCTGATTGGCTGATTTCTCTCAATCCTGATTGGATCCAGAGTTTGGGTCTGAGGATCCCCTGTGGCAGTCTCTGAGTAGAGTTCGTGAAATGAAAAGGATATAGAGAGAGGTCAGGTCTTCAGCGAGGACCACACAGTCCTTTGGTCACACGAGATCAGTAGGGAGGTAAGAGGTTTGGTCTGCATCTGTCCGTATAGTGAGTCAACTTCGACCCTATGTGGTCCTTGGTGTGGCGATATGCTGACAAGGTCGCCAGGATCTGGTGAGAGATTCTCGGTGTGTCTTTCGGTGCAGTGGGTCGTTTTGCTTTGCTTTCTGACTCGTTTCATAAAATCTCTTGTAACTTCTCCGTCCTTCCTCCAATTGGCTTGATCTTTATATCGAAATCGTTCGTCTCGATGAGACGAACGCAACCGTTAGCTTGGATTTGGAAAATGTGGTCTTTTTAACCTGGAATAACACAAAAACCTTCATTAAAGTAATTTCATCACGAAATGTTTAATACAAAGATTATAGCATCATTTTGTGTTTATACATTATTTAATTTCCTTGTTTTAATACTAAAATATGTGTCAAAATACACTCATATCAAATCCCCCACACTTAAACCATACTTGTCCTCAAGTATATTGATTTTAATTTTAAAGTTTGTGATCGGTTGAAATTCGTTTTTGTGAGACAATTAAATCTAAACACCATGAAATTTTCCAAAAAGATATTATTCATTTCAAGATATATATTTCTTATTTAATATAATATAAAAAGTTTATTCATTTCGTTTCTTTTTAAACCAAGGTTACTCTCTTATCCAAATTCCGATACAAAGTACCTATACGGTTTAAATTATTATATAGTTCAAAATTTACAATTTAAATTCCAAAATTTCGAAAAGGTAACAAGAATTGTTTTCCCCAACAAATCCCCATATTTTAAACAAGAAGTTCTATCCTCTTAAATAAACAAATCTCGGTGACTCGTGTTATCCATTTAAACGGTTGCACTTTGTGCGGTTTTTGAAAAATTGTGCATTTTGCACTTATTGATTTTCTTTTTTCTTTTTTCTTTTTTCTTTTTTTTTTCTTTTTTTTTTCTTTTTCCTATTTTTCATGTGCATTTTGCACTTATTGATTTTTTAAAAGTTGTCTAATGGGCACGATGTCGGAAATTTATTAAAAAGGAAGATAGATTAAGGGGTAAAATTTTAAATTTGTTGTTCTTCAAAATAGAGGGTTAATTTGTAAATTAAGCTCTATATAATATTTTAAAAAGATACATACTTTGCATAAGACGTTGGTTAGGAGAGTATTTATGATTTTAAAAGATTTAATGAATATTTTCATGGATTTATAGCGAGATAAGAAAATATATTTTGTTCATGGCATTTTTGATAAAAATGTCTCTTTTTAGATTTAAAAGAAATTTTCCTCATTTCACAAAACTTTAATTTCATCTCAATAAACTTTAAGGACTAGTTTGTTCAAAAAAGGGTTTTGATTAATTTTTTTTTTTTTTTTTTTTTTTTTTAAGTATTTGAACAAAAAGTTTATTTACAAAAATACCCCCGACACTTAGATTAGTGCGTGTCCCCACGCACTTGATCACCATATGAAAGAGAGAAAAATAATAAGAAAGAAAAATCCGCCCACACTTAGTTAATAGGTATTTAAGAAGATAGTTAGTTAGTAAATTAGTTAGTTATTATGTTAGTGATCTAATAATTAGTTAGTTAGTTATTTTGTCAGCTAGTTAGTTAGTTAGTTAGTTAGTTAGTTAGTTAGTTAGTAAGTTATCTAGTAGTTAGTTAGTTAGTTATTTAGTTAGTTAACTAATTAGTTATTTAGTTAGTTAGTTTGTTAGTTATTTAGTTAGTTAGTTTGTTAGTTATCTTGTAGTTAGTTAGTCAGCTAGTTAGTTATTTAGTTTGTTAGATAGTTAGTTTGTTAGTTAGTGGGAAGGTAGTTAGTTAGTTAGTAAGTGGGTATGTAGGAAGGTAGTTTGTTAGTTAGTTAGTTAGATAGTTAGTTAGTTAATTAGACAGTTAATAGGTATGTAGGAAGATAGTTAGTTAGTTAGTAATTTAGTTTGTTAATTAGTTAGTTAGTTAGTTATTTAGTTATTTAGTTAGTTAGTTAGTTAGTTAGAAAGGTAGTAAGTTAGTTAGTTAATAGGTATGTATGAAGGTAGTTAGTTAGTAAGTTAGCTAGTAGTTTGTTAGTTGGTTAGTTAGTTAGTTAATTAGTTAGTTATTTAGTTAGTTAGTTAGTTTGCTAACTAGTAGTTAGTTAGTTAATTAGTTAATTAATTAGTTAGTTAATTAGTTAGTTAGTAAGTTAGTAAGTTAGTGGGTATGTACGAACGTAGCTAGTTATTTAGTTAGTTAGTTAGTTTGCTAACTAGTAGTTAGTTAGTTAATTAGTTAATTAATTACTTAGTTAATTAGTTAGTTAGTAAGTTAGTAAGTTAGTGGGTATGTACGAACGTAGCTAGTTATTAAGTTAGTTAGCTTAGTTAATTAGTTAATTAGTTAGTTAGTTAGCTTAGTTTGTTAATTAGTTAATTAGTTAGTTAGATAGTTAGTTATTAAGTTATTTAGTTAGTTAGTTTGTTAGTTAGTTAGTTAGAAAGGTAGTTAGTTAGTTAGTTAATTGGTATGACTAAACGTAGTTAGTTAGTAAGTTAGATAATTAACTAGTTAGTTAGTTAGCTAGTAGTTAGTTAGTTAGTTAGTTATTTTGTTTGTTCGTTAGTTAGTTATCTAGTAGTTAGTTAGTTAGTTAATTAGTTAGTTATCTAGTAGTTAGTTAGTTAGTTAGTTAGTTAGTTATTTATTCAGTTAGCCAGAAGTTAGTTAGTTTGTAAGTTAGTTTGTTAGTTAGTTAGTTAATTAGTTAGTTAGTTAGTTAGTTAGTTAGTTAGTTAGTCAATATGTATGTAAGAAGGTAGTTAGTTAGTTAGTTAGTTAGTTAGTTAATTAGCTAGCAGTTAGTTAGTTAGTTAGTTAGTTAGTTAGTTAGTATGCACTAACGTGTTTAGTTAGTTAGTTAGTTTGTTAGTTAGTTCGTATGAAATGTAAGAAGGTTGTTAGTTAGTTAGTTAGTTAGATAGTTAGTTAGTTAGTTAGTTAGTTGGCGGGTATGTAGGAAGGTAGTTAGTTAGTTAGTTAGTTAATTAGTTAATAGGTATTTAAGAAGATAGTTAGTTAGTAAATTAGTTCGTTATTATGTTAGTTATTTAGTAATTAGTTAGTTAGTTATTTTGTCAGCTAGCTAGTAGTTAGTTAGGTAGTTAGTTATTTAGTTAGTTAGTTAGTTCGTTATCAAGTAGTTAGTTAGTTAGTTATTTAGTTAGTTAACTAGTTAGTTTTTTAGTTACTAGTAGTTATTTAGTTAGCTAGTTAGTTAGTTAGTTAGTTAGTGGGAAGGTAGTTAGTTAGTTAGTTAGTGGGTATATGTAGGAAAGTAGTTAGTTAGTTAGTGGGAAGGTAGTTAGTTAGTTAGTTAGTTAGTTAGTTGGTATGTAGGAAAGTAGTTAGTTTGTTAGTTAGTTAGTTAATAGGTATGTAGGAAGATAGTTATTCGGTTATTTAGTTAGTTTGTTAATTAGTTAACTTGTTAGTTAGTTAGTCATTTAGTTATTTAGTTAGTTAGTTAGTTAGTTAGTTAGTTAAAAGGTACTTAGTTAGTTAGTTAATAAGTATTTATGAAGGTAGTTAGTTAGTAAGTTAGTTCGTTTGTTAGCCAGTAGTAAGTTAGTTAGTTAGTTAGTTAGTTAGTTAGTTAATTAGTTAGTTATTTAGTTAGTTTGTTAGTTAGTTAACTAGTAGTTAATTGGTTAATTAATTAGTTAGTTAATTAGTAAGTTAGTAAGTTAGTTAGTTAGTGGGTATGTACGAAGGTGGCTAGTTAGTTAGTTAATTAGTTAGTTAGTTAGTTAATTAGTGAGTTAGTTTGTTAGTTAATTAGTTAGTTATTTATTTATTTTGTTAGTTAGATAAATATTTTGTAGTTATTTAGTTATTTTGTTTGTTACTTAGTTAGTGGGTATGTTGGAAGGTAGTTAGTTAGTTAGTTAATATGTATGTTGGAAGATATTTAGTTAGTTAATTGGTTAGTTAGTTAGTTAGTTAGTTAGTTAGTTAGTTAGTTAGTTAGTTAGTTAGTTAGTTGGTATGTAGGAAGGCAGTTAGTTAGTTAGTTAGTTAGTTAGTTAGTTAATATGTATGTTGGAAGATAGTTATTTAGTTAGTTTGTTAATTAGTTCATTTGTTAGTTAGTTAGTTATTTAGTTATTTAGTTAGTCAGTTAGTTAGTTAGTTAAAACGGTAGTTTGTTTGTTAGTTGATAGGTATGTATGAAGGTAGTTAGTTAGTAAGTTAGTTAGTTAAGTAGCTAGTTTGTTTGCTAGTAGTTAGTTAGTTAGTTAGTTAGTTAGTTAATTAGTTAGTTATTTACTTAGTTAGTTTGCTAGTAGTTTGTTAGTTAGTTAAATAATAGTTAGTTAGTCAATTAGTTAATTAATTAGTGAGTTAATTACTCAGTTCGTAAGTTAGTTAGTTAGTAGGTATGTACGAAGGTAGCTAGTTAGTTAGTCAGTTTGTTAGTTATCTAGTAGTTAGTTAGTTAGCTAGTTAGTTATTTAGTTAGTTAGATAGTTAGTTACTTAGTTAGCGGGAAGTTAGTTAGTTAGTTAGTTAGTGGGTATGTAGCAAGGTAGTTAGTTAGTTAGTTAGTTAATTAGTTAGTTAATATGTATGCAGGAAGATAGTTATTAAGTTAGTTAATTAGTTTGTTTGTTAATTAGTTAATTAGTTAGTTAGTTAGTTATTTAGTTATTTATTTAGTTAGTTTGTTTGTTTGTTAGTTAGTTAGTTAGAAAGGTAGTTAGTTAGTTAGTTAATAGGTATGTATGAAGGTAATTAGTATGTAAGTTAGATAGTTAACTTGTTAGTTAGTTAGCTGGCAGTTTATTAGTTAGTTAGTTAGTTAATTAGTTAGTTAGTTAGTTAGTTAATTAGTTAATTAGTTAATTAATGAGTTTGTTAATCAGTTAGGTAGTAAGTTTGTTAGTGGGTATGTACGAAGGTAGCTAGTTAGTTAGTCAATTTGTTAGTTAGTTAGTTAAATAGTGAGTTAGTTTGTTAGTTAATTAGTTAGTTATTTATTTAGTTAGTTAGTTAGTTAAATATCTAGTAGTTATTTAGTTATTTATTTGTTTAGTTTGTTAGTTACTTAGTTAGTGGGTACGTAGGAAGGTAGTTAGTAAGTTAGTTAGGTAGTTAGTTAATTGGTATGTAGGAAGATAGTTAGTTATTTAGTTAGTTAGTTATTTAGTTAATTAGTCAGTTAGTTAGTTAGTCAGTTAGTTATTTATCTAGTAGTTAGTTAGTTAGTTAGGTCATCAGTTAGTTGTTTAGTTAGTTAGTTAGTTAGTTAGTGATGAACGGGTTTTTGTCGTGTAAAATATCGTTGTGTTAAAAACCCCGAATAATCAACAAAATTTGTAATCTAAGTTTATACAGTGGCAAATGTATAGATTCGTTCCACGGGGAGCAATTGCGTCAAAATTTGGATCAAAATGGATGAGAAATAACGAAGAAAATTCACAGAAGATAGTCCGTTACAACGGAAGTAAGCTCCGTTACAACGCACTTGAGTGAATTTTCTGGCGCTAGTGTGAGATGAACGTCCGTTACAACGGATGAAACTCCGTTATAACGCACTAAACTAGTACGTTATAACGAACAGTGGTTGCGTTGCAACGGATTGGTTAATCCGTTACAACGGACTACTATTTCCGTTACAACGCACTAGTATTGAACTATTTGAGTGGAAATCCTGGTGAGTCCGTTACAACGGAGTTAAGTTGCGTTACAACGGAGTACCAACAGACTGAAAATCAGGTACAAACCGTTCAGTCCGTTGTAACGCAGTTCAAGTTCCGTTATAACGGAAGTAATTCTGGAATTCTGGTTTGAGTTTTGATTTGAGATTTGAATTAAAGGTTTGTTTTGAGATTGAATTAAGTAAGATTAAACTGAGTTTTAAGGCAGAAATTGAGAGCAAAAACTTAAGTAAAAGAGCAATTTTTAGAACAAAGATTCGATTCAAGTAACAAGAAACTAAAGATTCATTAAACCGAGAATTCTTTACACAAACCCAATTTCGAATTTAAACTACAAGAATTACAAGAAAGGAAAGAAAACACCTAGAGAGATGAAGAAAGCTTCGAGTCTCGTCTTGGATGCCTTCTCCGTTGCTTGAGATGCTAGAAAGCTAGTCGCCTCACACAACGTTTCCTTTCGTACCGATCCACTCGCCAATCGAAGAAAGCTCCGTACCGGTTGAGTGAACTCGAGATTGCAAGAAGTCCAATTGGAAGAAAGCTCCCGAGTGGAATAGCAAATGCTCGACTCCTTGCTTGCGTGGATTCGGATGAAGAAAGCTCCACCTCAATCCTCGCAACTCGATCTTCGTCGAAGTGTAAACCGATTCACCGAATGAAGTAAGCTTCTATTCGGTGATCGATCTTAGAAAATTATCGTTCGTAGTTGCAATTCTTGTGTGTTCTTCAAAGTTCTTGGACTTGCTTAAGAGGGAGAGAGAGAGAATTGGAGAATGGGCGTAAAAGAGTGTGAACAGAACGTCCCCAACTCGTGGCCCTTTCCGTCTTATTTATAGCACTCACGGAGTCTTCTTATTGGCCATGAGTTGTTGAAGAGGATTGAGGGTAATGAGGTAATTTCCATCAAAGGTAGGTGGGCTGGATAAGGGCTAAGGATTGAGTGGTTTTCGTATAAACTTGTGTGTAAGTTTTCATCATGATGATTGTTTGCCTCCCGTCTCATTCAAGTACAGAATATATCGATGTAATATATCGTTTTTACTCCTCTTGATGTGTTGGAGACAACTACACTCTCCAAATTCCCAGAAATTCCTTCTAATTCCTGTGATTAAGCAGTAAAACACACTTAGTCAAGAAATATTCATGTTATCTCAAATATGATTAATAAAGTATATATAATTGTTCTTCACAAGGGCTAAAATCCCCAAATTAAGCATTAATTTTGTGCCTTATTTGCCTCACATCGGTTAGTTAGTTAGTTAGCTAGTAGTTAGCAAGTTAGTTATTTATTTAGTTAGTTAGTTAGTTAGTTGGCGGGTATGTAGGAAGGTAGTTAGTTAGTTAGTTAGTTAGTTAGGTACTCAAGAAGATAGTTAGTTAGTAAATTAGTTAGTTATTATGTTTGTTATCTAGTAATTAGTTAGTTAGTTATTTTGTCAGCTAGCTAGTAGTCAGTTAGTTAGTTAGTTATTTAGTTCGTTAGTTAGTTAGTTATCTAGTAGTTAGTTAGTTAGTTATTTAGTTAGTTAAGTAGTAAGTTATTTAGTTACTAGTAGTTAATTAGTCAGTAAGTGGGAAGGTAGTTAGTTAGGTAGTTAGTGGGTATGCAGGAAACTAGTTAGTTAGTTAGTTAGTTAATATGTATGTTGGAAGACAGTTATTCGGTTATTTAGTTAGTTTGTCAATTAGTTTACTTGTTAGTTAGTTAGTTATTTAGTTAGTGAGTTAATTAGAAAGGTACTTAGTTAGTTAGTCGATAGGTATGTATGAAGGTAGTTAGTTAGTAAGTTAGTTAGTTTGTTAGTTAGTAGTCAGTAAGATTGTTAGTTAGTTAATTAGTTAGTTATTTAGTTAGTTAGTTAGTTAGTTAGTTAACTAGTAGTTAGTTGGTTAATTAATTAGTTAGTTAATAAGTACGTTAGTAAATTAGTTAGTTAGTGGGTATGTACGATGGTAGCGAGTTAGTTAGTTAATTTGTTAGTTAATTAGTTAATTAGTTAGTTAGTCAATTAGTTAGTTAGTTAGTTAAATAGCTAGTAGTTATTTAGTTAGTTATTTATTTATTTAGTTAGTTACTTAGTTAGTGGGTATGTAGGAAGGTAGTTAGGAAGTTAGTTAGTTAGTTAGTTAGTTATTTAGTTAGTTACTTATTTAGTTAGTTAGTTAGTTAGTTAGTTAGTCAGCTAGCTAGTAGTTAGTTAGTTAGTTAGTTCTTTAGTTAGTTAGTTAGTTAGTTAGTTATCTAGTATTTTGTAAGGTAGTTATTTAGTTAGTTTGTTAGTTAGTTAGTTAGTTAGTTATCGAGTTAGTTAGTTTGCTAGTAGTTAGCTAGTTAGTTAGTTAGTTAATTAGTTAGTTATTTAGTTAGTTAGCTAGCAAGTAGTTAGTTAGTTAATTAATTAATTAATTAGTTAGTTAATTAGTTAGTTAGTAAGTTAGTTAGTTAGTGGGTATGTATGATGGTAGCTAGTCAGTTAGTTAATTTGTTAGTTAGTTAGTTAATTAATTAGTTTGTAAGTTAATTAATAGTTAGTTAGTTAGTTAGTTAGTTAAATAGCTAGTAGTCATTTAGTTGGTCATTTATTTATTTAGTTAGGTACTTAGTTAGTGGGTATGTAGGAAGGTAGTTAGTAAGTTAGTTAGTTACTTAGTAAATAGGTATGTAGGAAGATAGTTAGCTAGTTAATTAGTTAATTATTTAGTTAGTTATCTAGTAGTTAGTTAGTTAGTTCGTTAGTTTGTTAGGTAGTTAGTTAGCTAGTTAGTTAGTTTGTTTGTTTGTTTGTTAGTGTGTATGTTGGAAGTTAGTCACTGGGTATGTAGGAAGGTAGTTATTTAGTTAGTTAGTTAGTTTGTTTATTAGTTAGTTATTTCGTTAGTTAGTTAGTTAGTTAGTTAATTATTTAGTTAATTTGTTGGTTAGTTAGTTAGATAGGTAGTCAGTTAGTTACTTAATATGTATGTACGAAGGTAGTTAGTTTGTAAGTTAGTCAATTAGTTAGATAGTTTGGTAGTAGTTAGTTAGTTAGTTAGTTAGTTA
Source organism: Luzula sylvatica (assembly GCA_946800325.1). NCBI lineage: Eukaryota > Viridiplantae > Streptophyta > Magnoliopsida > Poales > Juncaceae > Luzula > Luzula sylvatica. The sequence goes on along the minus strand of OX326956.1, from coordinate 68,062,281 downwards.
ATTAATTAGTTAGTTATTTAGTTAGTTAGTTAGTTAGTAGTTAGTTAGTTAGTAGTTAGCTAGTAGTTAGTTAGTTAATTATTTAATAAATTAGCTAGTTAATTAGTTAGTTAGTAAGTTAGTTAGTTAGTGGGTATGTACGAAGGTAGCTAGTTAGTTAGTTAATTTGTTAGTTAGTTAGTGAATTAATTAGTTAGTTAATAGTTATTTATTTCGTTAGTAATTAGTTAGTTAAATAACTTGTAGTTATTTAGGTATTTATTTGTTTAGTTAGTTAGTTACTTAGTTAGTGGGTACGTAGGAAGGTAGTTAGTAAGTTAGTTACTTAGTTAGTGGGTACGTAGGAAGGTAGTTAGTAAGTTAGTTAGTTAATTAGTTAGTTAGTGAATTAGTTAGTTAGTTAGTTAGTTAGTTAGTTAGTTATCTAATAGTTAGTTAGTTAGTCAGGTCATCAGTTAGTTATTTAGTTAGTTAATTACTTAGTTAGTCAGCTAGTAGTTAGCTGGTTAGGTATTTATTTGGTTAGATAGTTAGTTAGTTGGTGGGTATGTAGGAAGGTAGGTATGTACTTAGTTAGTTTGTTATTGAATAGATATTTAAGAAGAATGTTAGTTAGTAAATTAGTTAGTTATTATGTTAGTTACCTAGTAATTAGATAGTTAGTTGTTTCGTCAGCTAGCTAGTAGTTAGTTAGTTAGTTAGTTCTTTAGTTAGTTAGTTAGTTAGTTATCTAGTATTTGGTAAGTTAGTTATTTAGTTAGTTAACTAGTTAGTTATTTAGTTAGTTTGTTTGTTAGTTATCTAGTAGTTAGTTAGTTAGCTAGTTAGTTATTTAGTAAGTTAGATAGTTAGTTAGTTAGTTAGTGGGAAGGTAGTTAGTTAGTTAGTTATTGGGTATGTAGGAAGGCAGTTAGTTAGTTAGTTAGTTAGTTAATTAGTTTGTTTGTTAATATGTATGTAGGAAGATAGTTATTTAGTTAGTTTATTAATTAGTTCATTTGTTAGTTAGTTAGTTATTTAGTTAGTAAGTTAGTTAGTTAGTTAGTTAGTTAGTTAAAAAGGTAGTTTGTTTGTTAGTTGATAGGTATGTATGAAGGTAGTTAGTTAATAAGTTAGTTAGTTAACTAGTTAGTTAGTTTGCTAGTAGTTTGTTAGTTAGTTAGTTAGTTAGTTAATTAGTTAGTTGTTAACTTAGTTAGTTTGTTAGTTAGTCAATTAATTAATTAATTAGTTAGTTAATTAGTTAGTTAGTAAGTTAATAGGTATGTACGAAGGTAGCTTGTTAGTTAGTCAGTTTGTTAGTTATCTAGTAGTTAGTTAGTTAGCTAGTTAGTTATTTAGTTAGTTAGACAGTTAGTTAGTTAGTTAGTGGGAAGGTAGTTAGTTAGTTAGTTAGTTTCAATGTAGCAAGATAGTTAGTCAGTTAGTTAGTTAGTTAGTTTATTAGTTAGTTCATATGTATGTAGGAAGATAGTTATTAAGTTAGTTAGTTACTTAGTTTGTTAATTAGTTAATTAGTTAGTTAGTTAGTTATTTAGTTATTTAGTTAGTTAGTTAGTCAATTAGTTTGTTAGTTAGTTAGAAAGGTAGTTAGTTAGTGAGTTAATAGGTATGTATGAAGGTAGGTAGTTAGTAAGTTAGATAGTTAACTTGTTAGTTAGTTAGCTAGCAGTTTGTTAGTTAGTTTGTTTGTTAATTAGATAGTTATTTAGTTAGTTAGTTAGTTAATTAGTTAATTATTTAGTTTGTTAATTAGTTAGTTAGTTAGTTAGTTAGTGGGTATGTACGAAGGTAGCTGGTTAGTTAGTTAATTTGTTAGTTAGTTAGTTAATTAGTGAGTTAGTTTGTTAGTTAATAAGTTAGTTATTTATTTAGTTAGTTAGTTAGTTATATATCTAGTAGTTATTTAGTTAGTAATTTATTTAGTTAGTTACTTTGTTAGTGGGTATGTAGGAAGGTAGTTAGTGAGTTAGTTAGTTAGTTAGTCAGTCAATATGTATGTGGGAAGATATTTAGTTAGTTAATTAGTTAGTTATCAAGTAGTTAGCTAGTTAGTTATTTATTCAGTTAGCTAGTAGTTAGTTCATTGGTTAGTTAGTTGTAAGTTAGTTAGTTAGTTCGTTAGGTAATTAGTTAGTTAGTTAGTTAGTTAGTTAGTTAGTCAATATGTATGTAAGAAGGTAGTTAGTTAGTTAGTTAGTCAGTTAGTTAGTTAGTTAGTTAGTTAATTTGCTAGTAGTTAGTTAGTTAGTTAGTTAGTTAGTTAGTATGTAAGAAGGTTGTTAGTTAGTTAGTTAGTTAGATAGTTAGTGAATTAGTTAGTTAGCTAGTTAATGAGTTAGTTATTTAGTTAGTTACTTAGTTAGTTAGCTAGTAGTTAGTTAGTTAGTGCGTTAGTTAGTTAATCGATATGTATGTATCATGGTAGTCAGTTTGTTAGTTAGATAGTCAGTTAATTAGTTAGTTAGTTAATTAGTTAGTTAGTTAGCTATTCAGTTAGTTAGTTAGTTATCTTGTAGTTAGTTAGTTAGTTAGTTAGGTCATTAGTTAGCTATTCAGTTAGTTAGTTAGTTAGCTAGTAGTTAGCAGGTTAGTTATTTATTTAGTTAGTTATTTAGTTAGTTAGTTGGCGGGTATGTAGGAAGGTAGTTAGTTAGTTAGTTAGTTAGTTAATAGTTATTCAAGAAGATAGTTAGTTAGTAAATTAGTTAGTTATTTATTTTGTCAGCTAGCTAGTTAGTTAGTTAGTTAGTTAGTTAGTTAGTTAGTTAGTTATTTTGTCAGCTAGCTAGTTAGTTAGTTAGTTAGTTAGTAAGTTAGTTAGTTAGTTAGTCAGTTAGCTAGTTAGTCAGTAAGTTATCTTGTAGTTAGTTAGTTAGTCATTTAGTTAGTTAACTAATTAGTTATTTAGTTAGTTAATTTGTTAGTTATCTAGTAGTTAGTCAGTTAGCTAGTTAGTTATTTAGTTAGTTAGATAGTTAGTTAGTTAGATAGTGGGAAGGTAGTTAGTTAGTTAGTTAGTGGGTATGTAGGAAGGTAGTTTGTTAGTTAGTTAGTTACTTACTTACTTAGATAGTTAATAGGTATGTAGGAAGATAGTTAGTTAAGTAGTTAGTTAGTTTGTTAATTAGTCAATTAGTTAGTTATTTAGTTATTTAGTTAGTTAGTTAGTTAGTTAGAAAGGTAGTAAGTTAGTTAGTTAATAGGTATGCATGAAGGTAGTTAGTTGGTAAGTTAGATAGTTAACTAGTTAGTTAGTTAGCTATTAGTTTGTTAGTTAGTTATTTTGTTAGTTAATTAGTTAGTTAGTTAGTTCGTTTGCTAACGAGTAGTTAGTTAGGTAATTAGTTAATTAATTAGTTAGTTAATTAGTTAGTTAGTAAGTTAGTAAGTTAGTGGGTATGTACGAACGTAGCTAGTTAGTTAGTTAATTTGTAAGTTAGTTAGTTTATTTGTTAGTTAGTTAGTTAGTTAGTTATTTATTTAGTTAGTTAGTTAGTTAAATAGTTAGTACTTTTTTCGTTAGTTATTAATTTATTTAGTAAGTTACTTAGTTAGTGGGCATGTAGGAAGGTAGGTAGTTAGTTAGTTAGTTAGTTAATATGTATGTATTAAGATAATTAGTTAGTTAATTAGTTAGTTATCCAGTAGTTAGTTAGTTAGTTAGTTAGTTAATTAGTTAGTTAGTTAGTTAGTTATTTAGTTATTCAGTTAGCTAGTAGTTAGTAAGTTAGTTAGTTACTTAGTTAATAGGTATGTAGGAAGATAGTTAGTTAGTTAAATAGTTAATTATTTAGTAAGTTATCTAGTAGTTAGTTAGTTAGTTTGTTAGTTAGTTACTTAGTTAGTTAGCTAGTTAGTTAGTTAGTTTGTTTGTTTGTTAGTGGGTATGTTGGAAGTTAGTCACTGGGTATGTGGGAAGGTAGTTATTTAGTTAGTTTGTTTGTTTGTTAATTAGTTAGTTATTTCGTTAGTTTGTTAGTTAGCTAGTTAGTTAGTTATTTAGTTAATTTGTTGGTTAGTTAGTTAGATAGGTAGTTAGTTAGTTAGTTAATATGTATGTACGAAGGTAGTTAGTTAGTTAGTAAGTTAGTTAATTAGTTAGTTAGTTTGCCAGTAGTTATTTAGTTAGTTAGTTAGTTAGTTAGTAGTTAGCTAGTAGTTAGTTAGTTAATTAGTTAATAATTTAGTTAGTTAATTAGTTAGTGGGTATGTACGAAGGTAGCTAGTTAGTTAGTTAATTTGTTAGTTAGTTAGTTAATTAATTAGTTAGTTTATAGTTATTTATTTCGTTAGTTAGTTAGTTAAATAACTTATAGTTATTTAGTTATTTATTTATTTAGTTAGTTAGTTACTTAGTTAGTGGGTACGTACGAAGTTAGTTAGTTAGTTAGTTTGTTAGAAAGGTAGTTAGTTAGTTAGCTAGTAGTTTGTTAGTTTGTTAGTTAGTTAGTTAGTTAATTAGTTAGTTATTTAGTTAGTTTAGTTAGTTAGTAAACTAGTAGTTAGTTAGTTAATTAGTTAATAAATTAGTTAGTTAATTAGTTAGTTAGTAAGTTAGTTAGTTATTGGTATGTACGAAGGTAGCTAGTTAGTTAGTTAATTCGTTAGTTAGTTAGTTAATTAGTTAGTTAGTTAGTTAGTTAATAGTTATTTATTTAATTAGTTAGTTAGTTAAATAGCTTGTAATTGTTTTGATAGTTATTTATTTATTTAGTTAGTTACTTAGTTAGTGGGTATGTAGGAAGGTAGTTAGTAAGTTAGTTAGTTAGTTAGTTAATAGGTATGTAGGAATATAGTTAGTTAGTTAATTAGTTAGTTATTTAGTTAGTTAGTTAGTTAGTTAGTTAGTTAGTTAGTTGGCTTGTAGTTTGTAAGTTAGTCAGTTAGTTAGTTAGTTAGTTAGTTAGTTAGTCAGTTAGTTAGTTAGTTACCAAATAGTTAGTTAGTTAGTTAGTTAGGTCATCAGTTAGTTATTTAGTTAGTTAGTTAGTTAGTTAGCTAGTAGTTAGCCAGTTAGTTATTTATTTAGTTAGTTAGTTAGTTAGTTGGCGGGTATGTACGAAGGTAGCAAGTTAGTTAGTTAATTTGTCAGTTAGTTAGTTTATTTGTTAGTTAGTTATTTATTTAGTTAGTTAGTTAGTTAAAGAGTTAGTAGTTTTTTCGTTAGTTATTAATTTATTTACAAAGTTACTTAGTTAGTGGGCATATAGGAAGGTAGGTAGGTAGTTAGTTAGTTAGTTATTATGTATGTAGGAAGATAATTAGTTAGTTAATTAGTTTGTTATATAGTAGTTAGTTAGTTAGTTAGTTAGTTAGTTAGTTAGTTATTCAGTTAGTTAATAGTTAGTTAGTTAGTTAGTTAGTTAGTAAGTTAGTTAGTTAGTTAGTTAATAAGTTAGTTAGTAAGTAAGTTAGTTAGTTAGTTAGTCAATATGTATGTAAGAAGGTAGTTAGTTAGTTAGTTAATAGGTATGTATGAAGGTAGTTAGTTAGTAAGTTAGATAGTTAAATTGTTAGTTAGTTAGCTAGTAGTTTGTTAGTTGGTTAGTTAGTTAGTTAATTAGTTAGTTAGTTAGTTAGTTAGTTAGTTAATATGTATGTAGGAAGATAGTTAGTCACTTAATTAGTTAGTTATCTAGTAGTTAGTTAGTTAGTTAGTTATTTATTTATTCAGTTAGCTAGAAGTTAGTTCGTTAGTTAGTAAGTTAGTTTGTTAGTTAGTTAGTTAATTAGTTAGTTAGTCAGTTAGTTAGTTAGTTAGTTAGTCAATATGTATGTAAGAAGGTAGTTAGTTAGTTAGTTAGTTAGTTAATTAGCTAGTAGTTAGTTAGTTAGTTAGTTAGTTAGTTAGTTAGTATGCACTAACGTGTTTAGTTAGTTAGTTGATTGTTGGTTAGTTCGTATGAAATGTAAGAAGGTTGTTAGTTAGTTAGTTAGATAGATAGTTAGTTAGTTAGGTAGTTAGTTGGCGGGTATGCAGGAAGGTAGTAAGTTAGTTAGTTAGTTAGTTAGTTAGTTAATAGGTATTTAAGAAGATAGTTAGTTAGTAAATTAGTTAGTTATCTAGTAATTAGTTAGTTAGTTATTTTGCCAGTTGGCTATTAGTTAGTTAGTTAGTTAGTTATTTAGTTAGTTAGTTAGTTAGTTAGTTATCGAGTAGTTAGTTAGTTAGTTATTTAGTTAGTTAACTAGTTAGTTATTTGGTTACTAGTAGTTAGTCAGTTAGCTAGTTAGTTAGTTAGTTAGTTAGTGGGAAGGTAGTTAGTTAGTTAGTTAGTTAACTAGTTAGTTTGTTTGCTAGTAGTTTGTTTGTTAGTTAGTTAGTTAGTTAGTTAGTTAATTAGTTAGTTATTTACTTAGTTAGTTTGCTAGTAGTTTGTTATTTAGTTTGTTAGTTAGTTAAATAATAGTTAGTTAGTCAATTAGTTAATTAATTAGTTAGTTAATTACTCGGTTAGTAAGTTAGTTAGTTAGTAGGTATGTACGAAGGTAGCTAGTTAGTTAGTCAGTTTGTTAGTTATCTAGTAGTTAGTTAGTTAGCTAGTTAGTTATTTAGTTAGTTAGATAGTTAGTTAGTTAGTTAGCGGGAAGGTAGTTAGTTAGTTAGTTAGTGGGTATGTAGCAAGGTAGTTAGTTAGTTAGTTAGTTAATTAGTTAGTTAATATGTATGTTGGAATATAGTTATTAAGTTAGTTAGTTAGTTAGTTAGTTAATTAGTTTATTAGTTAGTCAGTCAGTTATTTAGTTATTTATTTAGTTAGTTAGTTAGTTTGTTTGTTTGTTCGATAGAAAGGTAGTTAGTTAGTTAGTTAATAGGTATTTATGAAGGTAGTTAGTAAGTAAGTTAGATAGTTAACTTGTTAGTTAGTTAGCTAGCAGTTTGTTAGTTAGTTAGTTAGTTAGTTAATTAGTTAGTTAGTTAGCTAGTTAGTTAGCTAATTAGTTAATTAATTAGTTTGTTAATTAGTTAGGTAGTAAGTTAGTTAGTGGGTATGTACGAAGGTAGCTAGTTAGTTAGTTAATTTGTTTGTTAGTTAGTTAATTAGTGAGTTAGTTTGTTAGTTAATTAGTTAGTTATTTATTTATTTAGTTAGTTAGTTAGTTGAATATCTAGTAGTTATTTAGTTAGTTACTTAGTTAGTGGGTATGTAGGAAGGTAGTTAGTTAGTTAATATGTCTGTAGGAGGATATTTAGTTAGTTAATTGGTTAGTTAATTTTGTTAGTTATCCAGGTAGTTAGTTAGTTCGTTAGTTATTCAGTTAGCAGGTAGTTAGTTAGTTAGTTAGTTCGTTAGTTCGTTAGTTAATTAGTTAGTTAGTTAGTTAGTTAGTCAATATGTATGTAAGAAGGTAGCTAGTTAGTTAGTTAGTTAGTTAGTTAGTTAATTTGCTAGTAGTTAGTTAGTTAGTTAGTTAGTTAGTTAGTTAGTTAGTATGTAAGACGGTTGTTAGTAGGTTAGTTAGTTAGATAGTTAGTTAATTAGTTAGTTAGTTAGTTAATGAGTTAGTTATTTAGTTAGTTACTTAGTTAGTTAGCTAGTAGTTAGTTAGGGAGTTAGTTAGTTAATCAATATGTATGAATCAAGGTAGTTAGTTTGTTAGTTAGATAGTCAGTTAATTAGTTAGTTAGTTAATTAGTTAGTTACTTAGTTATTCAAGTAGTTTGTTAGTTATCTAGTTGTTAGTTAGTTAGTTAGGTCATCAGTTAGCTATTTGGTTAGTTACTTAGTCAGTTAGTTAGCTAGTAGTTAGCAGGTTAGTTATTTATTTAGTTAGTTAGTTAGTTAGTTAGTTGGCGGGTATGTAGGAAGGTAGTTAGTTAGTTAGTTAGTTAGTTAATAGGTATTTAAGAAGATAGTTATTTAGTAAATTAGTTAGTTATTATGTTAGTGATCTAATAATTAGTTAGTTAGTTATTTTGTCAGCTAGTTAGTTAGTTAGTTAGTTAGTTAGTTAGTTATCTAGTAGTTAGTTAGTTAGTTATTTAGTTAGTTAACTAATTAGTTATTTAGTTAGTTAGTTTGTTAGTTATCTAGTAGTTAGTTAGTCAGCTAGTTAGTTATTTAGTTTGTTAGATAGTTAGTTTGTTAGTTAGTGGGAAGGTAGTTAGTTAGTTAGTAAGTGGGTATGTAGGAAGGTAGTTTGTTTGTTAGTTAGTTAGATAGTTAGTTAGTTAATTAGACAGTTAATAGGTATGTAGGAAGATAGTTAGTTAGTTAGTAAGTTAGTTTGTTAATTAGTTAGTTAGTTAGTTGTTTAGTTATTTAGTTAGTTAGTTAGTTAGTTAGAAAGGTAGTAAGTTAGTTAGTTAATAGGTATGTATGAAGGTAGTTAGTTAGTAAGTTAGATAGGTAACTAGTTAGTTAGTTAGCTAGTAGTTTGTTAGTTGGTTAGTTAGTTAGTTAATTAGTTAGTTATTTAGTTAGTTAATTAGTTTGCTAACTAGTAGTTAGTTAGTTAATTAGTTAATTAATTAGTTAGTTAATTAGTTAGTTAGTAAGTTAGTAAGTTAGTGGGTATGTACGAACGTAGCTAGTTAGTTAGTTAATTTGTCAGTTAGTTAGTTAATTTGTTAGTAAGTTAGTTAGTTAATTAGTTAGTTATTTAGTTAGTTAGTTAGTTAGTTAAAGAGTTAGTAGTTATTTCGTTTGTTATTAATTTATTTAGTAAGTCGCTTAGTTAGTGGGTATGTAGGAAGGTAGGTAGGTAGTTCGTTAGTTAGTTAGTTAATATGTATGTAGGAAGATAATTAGTTTGTTAATTAGTTAGTTATCTAGTAGTTAGTTAGTTACTTAATTAGTTAGTTAGTTAGTTAGTTAGTTATTCAGTTAGCTAGTAGTTAGTTATATAGTTAGATAGTTAGTTAGTAAGTCAGTTAGTTAGTTAGTTAGTTAATTAGTTAGTTAGTTAGTAAGTTAGTTTGCTAGTAGTTATCTAGTTAGTTAGGTCATCAGTTAGCTATTTGGTCAGTTACTTAGTCAGTTAGTTAGCTAGTAGTTAGCAGGTTAGTTATTTATTTAGTTAGTTAATTAGTTAGTTAGTTGGCGGGTATGTAGGAAGGTAGTTTGTTAGTTAGTTAGTTAGTTAATAGGTATTTAAGAAGATAGTTATTTAGTAAATTAGTTAGTTATTATGTTAGTGATCTAATAATTAGTTAGTTAGTTATTTTGTCAGCTAGTTAGTTAGTTAGTTAGTTAGTTAGTTAGTTAGTTAGTAAGTTATCTAGTTGTTAGTTAGTTAGTTATTTAGTTAGTTAACTAATTAGTTATTTAGTTAGTTAGTTTGTTAGTTATCTAGTAGTTAGTTAGTCAGCTAGTTAGTTATTTAGTTTGTTAGATAGTTAGTTTGTTAGTTAGTGGGAAGGTAGTTAGTTAGTTAGTAAGTGGGTATGTAGGAAGGTAGTTTGTTTGTTAGTTAGTTAGATAGTTAGTTAGTTAATTAGACAGTTAATAGGTATGTAGGAAGATAGTTAGTTAGTTAGTAAGTTAGTTTGTTAATTAGTTAGTTAGTTAGTTATTTAGTTATTTAGTTAGTTAGTTAGTTAGTTAGAAAGGTAGTAAGTTAGTTAGTTAATAGGTATGTATGAAGGTAGTTAGTTAGTAAGTTAGATAGGTAACTAGTTAGTTAGTTAGCTAGTAGTTTGTTAGTTGGTTAGTTAGTTAGTTAATTAGTTAGTTATTTAGTTAGTTAGTTAGTTTGCTAACTAGTAGTTAGTTAGTTAATTAGTTAATTAATTACTTAGATAATTAGTTAGTTAGTAAGTTAGTAAGTTAGTGGGTATGTACGAACGTAGCTAGTTAGTTAGTTAATTTGTCAGTTAGTTAGTTAATTTGTTAGTAAGTTAGTTAGTTAATTAGTTAGTTATTTAGTTAGTTAGTTAGTTAGTTAGTTAAAGAGTTAGTAGTTATTTCGTTTGTTATTAATTTATTTAGTAAGTCGCTTAGTTAGTGGGTATGTAGGAAGGTAGGTAGGTAGTTCGTTAGTTAGTTAGTTAATATGTATGTGGGAAGATAATTAGTTTGTTAATTAGTTAGTTATCTAGTAGTTAGTTAGTTACTTAGTTAGTTAGTTAGTTAGTTAGTTAGTTATTCAGTTAGCTAGTAGTTAGTTATATAGTTAGTTAGTTAGTTAGTAAGTCAGTTAGTTAGTTAGTTAGTTAGTTAATTAGTTAGTTAGTTAGTAAGTTAGTTTGCTAGTAGTTATCTAGTTAGTTAGTTAGTTAATTAGTTAGTTATTTAGTTAGTTAGTTAGCAAGTAGTTAGTCAGTTAATTAGTTAATTAATTAGTTAGTTAATTAGTTAGTTAGTAAGTTATTTTGTTAGTGGGTATGTATGATGGTAGCAAGTTAGTTAGTTAATTTGTTAGTTAGTTAGTTAATTAATTAGTTTGTTAGTTAGTTAATAGTTATTTAGTTAGTTAGTTAGTTAAATAGCTAGTAGTCATTTAGTTGGTCATTTATTTATTTGGTTAGTTACTTAGTTAGTGGGTATGTACGAAGGTAGTTAGTAAGTTAGTTAGTTACTTAGTTAATATGTATGTAGGAAGATAGTTAGTTAGTTAATTAGTTAATTATTTAGTAAGTTATCTAGTAGTTAGTTAGTTAGTTTGTTAGTTAGTTACTTAGTTAGTTAGCTAGTTAGTTAGTTAGTTACTTTGTTTGTTAGTGGGTATGTTGGAAGTTAGTCACTGGGTATGTAGGAAGGTAGTTATTTAGTTAGTCAGTTAGTTTGTTAATTAGTTAGATATTTCGTTAGTTAGTTAGTCAGCTAGTTAGTTAGTTATTTAGTTAATTTGTTGGTTATTTAGTTAGATAGGTAGTTAGTTAGTTAGTTAATATGTATGTACGAAGGTAGTTAGTTAGTAAGGTAGTTAATTATATAGTTAGTTTGCCAGTAGTTAGTTAGTTAGTTAATTAATTAGTTAGTTATTTAGTTAGTTAGTTAGTTAGTTAGTAGTTCGCTAGTTAGTAGTTAGTTAATAGGTATTTAAGAAGATAGTTAGCTAGTAAATTAGTTAGTTATTATGTTAGTTATCTAGTAATTAGTTAGTTAGTTATTTTGTCAGTTGGCTAGTAGTTGGTTAGTTTGTTAGTTATTTAGTTAGTTAGTTAGTTAGTTATCGAGTAGTTAGTTAGTTAGTTATTTAGTTAGTAAACTAGTTAGTTATTTGGTTACTAGTAGTTAGTTAGTTAGCTAGTTAGTTAGTTCGTGGGAAGGTAGTTAGTTAGTTAGTTAACTAGTTAGTTTGTTTGCTAGTAGTTTGTTTGTTAGTTAGTTAGTTAGTTAGTGAGTTAATTAGTTAGTAATTTACTTAGTTAGTTTGCTAGTAGTTTGTTAGTTAGTCAATTAGTTAATAAATTAGTCAGTTAATAAGTTAGTTAGTAAGTTAGTTAGTTTGTGGGTATGTACGAAGGTAGCTAGTTAGTTAGTTAATTTGTTAGTTAGTTAGTTAATTAATTAGTTAGTTAATAGTTATTTATTTCGTTAGTTAGTTAGTTAAATAACTTGTAGTTATTTAGTTATTTATTTATTTAGTTAGATAGTTACTTAGTTAGTGGGTACGTACGAAGTTAGTTAGTTAGTTAGTTTGTTAGTTAGTTTGTTAGAAAGGTAGTTAGTTAGTTAGTTAATTGGTATGCCTGAAGGTAGTTAGTTAGTAAGTTAGATAATTAACTAGTTAGTTAGTTAGCTAGTAGTTTGTTAGTTAGTTAGTTAGTTAGTTAGTTAATTACTTAGTTATTTAGTTAGTTTAGTTAGTTAGTTAACTAGTAGTTAGTTAGTTAATTAGTTAATAAATTAGTTAGTTAATTAGTTAGTTAGTAAGTTAGTTAGTTATTGGGTATGTACGAAGGTAGCTAGTAAGTTAGTTAATTCGTTAGTTAGTTAGTTAATTAGTTAGTTAGTTAGTTAGTTAATAGTTATTTATTTAATTAGTTAATTAGTTAAATAGCTTGTAATTGTTTAGTTAGTTATTTATTTATTTAGTTAGTTACTTAGTTAGTGGGTATGTAGGAAGGTAGTTAGTAAGTTAGTTAGTTAGTTAGTTAATAGGTATGTAGGAAGATAGTTAGTTAGTTAATGAAAGAAAATATGGCTTAAGAATTAACTTGGAAGAATTTATATAAATAGGCAAATCTGCAGTGAGAATTGGGCCAGTAATTAAACCTGGGCCTGTTCAGAACTTAGGAGTTTAACCTATTAATTATGGTTTAATCCTTTTCGGGCCTATTCTGATTATTAGGCTTTTAATATGATTATGGCCTGTTAGGGTTTAACCTAATTTTGGTTTAACCTAAATTTTTCCTATATATATATTCTGATTTCATGATTTTCTCTCTCCTCCGAAACCCTAATTCTGGCCACCGAATTTCTGGCCGCCGAAATTATTCTCTCTTTTTAGAAAACACAAATTGAGATCTGGAGTGTAATAGAAGAGAAAAATCTGAGCAAGTTCTTGAGAAATAATCGTGATACCGACTAGAACGGTGTTGGCGGTTCTGATCAGACGAAATCGAGGTGGACACGAGTAGAGGGAGTGCAAAAGCAATCCTTGGAGAAGGTTCACAAGATCTGGAGAAGAAGGCATCACGTACTAACTTGTACGAGGTAAATTCTGATTACTCTTCCTTTTTCGGTGTTTTTCGAGTGTGATCCAGGGTAGAATTAGGTTATACATACGAAATAATTCCGCTGCAAACCTCTAAATTCATGTGTATAATCCTACAGTGGTATCAGAGCAAACGGTCGTTAAAACCATCGAAAATTAGATTTTCAGATTTGTAGATTAGAATTTTATAATTTGAGAAATTTTAGAATTTTTGGGCTAAATTGCAAAATTACATAATTAAAATTCTGTTGAAAATTGGATTTTCGGAAAATTAGATTTTCAGAATATATTGTAATTGATACATATTAGATCTGTTTAAAATTGTATTTTCAGAAAAATTAGATTTTCAGAATAAAATTGGAAATTCAGAAAAATTAGATTTTCAGAATATATTTTGTATTTAAAACAGATTAGATCTGTTGAAAATTGGATTTTTAGAATATATTGTAATAAAGACATATTGGATATGTTGAAAAATGAATCTGTTAAATATATTTTAATAACTACAGATTTTCAAAAAAAAAAAAAAAAAAAAAAGTTGCGATCGTACGAACTTGGAGTTGGAGTACAAAAGTTGAAATTTTTTTTTTCTGACGTTTCTCGATCGAACTTGGAGTTGCGATCGTACGAACAAAATTCTGGACAACAAAATTTTTTTTCTGTCAAAAATGCCCAATAATTTAAAATTTTCAATTTATAAATTCAATTCGGTATAGCATATAGCCTAAAACGGGGATGATTGTTTGTGAATGTTTGTATGTGTGTTGTGATTGTTTGTATGTATGTTGTGTGGGGGCCAGTGAGCTTTCCAAATTGTACACTATTTTAATATGGGGATCGGTGAGTCTTCCAAGTTGTAGTAGAATAGGTTTAGTTTTGAAAAAGGAACCTTCAAAACAAGACGACACGAAGATTGGATCTTCAAGAAAAGACGACACAACACGAAGATTGGATCTCCAAGAAAAGACGACACAACACGAAGATTGGATCTTCAAAAACAGCACAAGATCATCTTGGGTTTTAGGGTTGGGAATTTAGGGTTTTATGATTGCTCATAAAACTAAAAGGCCTATATGCTATACCGTACAATTTTTTGTTTTGTTTTTGTTTTTATGCATGAATAAAATAAAAGTTAAATAAATGATTTTAAGAAAAGAAAATCCTCCCACGTAATTATCAAGTAACTTGCCTCCCTAAGTGGAACCTTCGAAACTAGTAATTGTTTATTTGTGTTGCATGGCCATAGTCTGACACAGATTCTCACATACGTAGCATTGAAGGCATGCATTGGTTAGGAGTTGACGTGTTGCATGGCTTTAGTCTGGCATGTCAATTCGCTAATTGAATGATACTCCATTTGTGGTTTGGACTTGACCAATTAGCTAGCTAGGCTAGTATTTGGGGCAAGGAGTGAGGTACACATACTCTGGTTTTTGAGTTGGACTCAATACTGGACCTCGCGAATAAAGCAAGAATCGTCTTAGAGATGATTGGACACCGTCCTACCCAACGTGACGTGTTTTCTGAGTGGTTGGCCTTAGTCACCTTAGAAATATGTTAAATAGGGATCTTGTCCATTATGAGATTTAAGGTATCAAATCTCCGTTTCAATAGTGGGGGCTATTTGAAATGATAAAATAATGGGTATTTCAAGTTGTTTAAAAATGATTTTTGATATATGTAAAACCACGTTATTAATTACATTATTTTTCAAAATTTGTAGATTTAATGGCTTTACCAAGTAATAACCGCTTTAGTTTGCGTTCCATTTTGGAAAAGGAACGAATGAACGGAAAGAACTTTCTCGACTGGCAGAGGAATCTGGGATTCGTTCTGAGACAGGAAGGAAAGGCACATGTCTTGGAGACGCCAATCCCTCCTGTGCCAGGGGATACAGCAACTGAGGATGAGACATTCGAATATACGACCATGATAGACGATTCGAATGATGTCACATGCCTCATGTTGGCTACTATGACTCCTGAATATCAAATTCAGTTTGAGAAACATGATGCATACGTGATTATGAAACAGCTCAGGGAGATGTTTCAGGTTCAAGCAAGGGTGGAGAAGTATCAAGCTCTTGGCAATGCGACGCAATGCAAGATGCAAGAGGGTACGCCCGTTAGCTCTCATCTTCTCAAGATGAAAGGATATTTCGATCATCTTGATAGGCTTGGCATGAAATTTGAGTTGGAGTTACAAACTGATTTGATCATGTTGTCACTGCCACCGAGTTTCGATTCGTTCATTTCGCATTTCCACATGTCGGACATGACAAGGACCATTCCCCAGCTTTTCGGAATGCTCAGAACATTCGAAAGTGACCAAAAACCGCGGTACATGAAGTCTAGGACTTCGGAGGTATTGGTGGTTCAAGGGAAGAATCCAAACAATGGGAACAATAACAAGAAGAGGAAGGCAAAGGGCAACAAGGTTGCGCCTAAGCCCGTGAGCAAGAAAGCCAAGGATGAAAAGAAGTGTTTCCACTGTCTCAAGGAGGGGCATTGGAAGCGTGATTGCGAGATCTTCCTGAGGGAGAGCAAGCAAAAGACTGCTTCTTCGGACACACCGGCATCAGGTATTTCCGTTATCGATTCATGTTTCTTTACTTTATCATCATGGGTGTTGGACACTGGATGTGGGACTCATATTTGTAATAATATGCAGGGCCTAAGAAGTAGAAGATCGTTGATTCGTGGCGAAGTTGATTTACGCGTCGGGAATGGAGCTCGAGTAGCAGCATTAGCCGAAGGGACGTATGATTTAACTTTGCCAAATGGACTTATTTTAGTTTTGAATAATTGTTGTTATGTACCTACTTTGAGTAGGAATATTATTTCTGTTTCGAGACTTATTGCGGATGGATATGAATTAGTTATTGGTACTAATGATTGTTTTATTCGCAAGAATGACATTTTCTTTAGTAATGTTCTAGTTGAAAATGGTTTATATGTCTTGGATTTAGAAAATAACAACAATAATCAGTCCATTTATAACATAAATACTACTCAAACAAATGAAACATACTCATGGCATTGTCGTCTCGGACACATAAACGAGAAACGCATTGCTAGACTCCAAAAGGATGGAGTACTAGATTCTTTTGATTTAAAGTCAATAGAAAATTGCGAATCTTGTTTGATGGGTAAGATGACAAAGACACCTTTTTCCAAGAAAGGAGAAAGATCGAAAGATGTGTTGGCCCTCATACATTCCGATGTATGTGGACCGATGAGTGTCGAGGCTAGAAATGGGTATCGCTACTTCGTGACTTTTACTGACGATTATAGTAGATATGGATATCTATACTTAATGCGTCACAAAAGTGAAACTTTTGAGAAATTCAAAGAGTTTCAACACGAGGTAGAACTTCAACTGGGCAAGAAAGTAAAAGCCATTCGATCAGATCGAGGTGGCGAATACTTGAGCTATGAGTTTGAGGACTATCTTCGAGATTGTGGTATAGTATCACAATGGACTCCACCCGGTACACCCCAATGGAATGGAGTGTCCGAGAGGAGGAATCGGACTTTGTTAGACATGGTTCGCTCGATGATGAGTCGCACAGATTTGCCAAAGTCATTTTGGGGTTTCGCGCTTGCAACGGCCGCTCATATACTGAATAGAGTTCCGTCCAAATCGGTTGAAAAGACACCATATGAGTTATGGCATGGCAAGGTGCCATCATTGTCTTATCTTAAGATTTGGGGTTGCGAGGCATACGTCAAAAGGTTATTGACGGAAAAACTCGAGCCAAGATCAGACAAATGTTTATTTGTGGGGAATCCTCAAGAAACAAGAGGATACTACTTTTACTTGCCAAGCGAAAACAAGGTTTTCGTGGCTCGACGTGGACACTTCTTAGAGAAGGAATTCCTAGATCGTCAAGCCAGTGGGAGTAAAATTGATCTCGAAGAAAGTCGAGAACCACAACGTGAACAGGTTGATTTGGAACAAGATTCTGAGTTACCATTGGATGGTGAACCAGAATCTAATACACAAGCTCTACGTAGATCTGGTAGGATTCGTCAAGAACCTGAGAGATATGGATTTCTCATTAGTAATGACGATGATGAGTTGACTCTAGATGATGAGCCAACCTCCTACAAAGGTGCTATGTCTAGTTTGGATTCCTCGAAATGGCATGACGCCATGAAATCCGAGATCCAATCCATGTATGATAATAAGGTTTGGAATCTTATTGATCTACCTGATGGTGCTAAGTCCGTTGGGTGTAAATGGGTTTTCAAGAAGAAAACCGACATGGATGGTAATGTACACACTTTTAAAGCAAGACTGGTGGCGAAAGGTTTCAAGCAAATTCATGGTATAGACTATGATGAAACGTTTTCTCCAGTAGTCATGTTTAAAAGTATTCGAATTCTTCTAGCGATAGCTGCATATCACGATTATGAGATATGGCAGATGGATGTCAAAACCGCTTTCCTTAACGGGAACCTTACCGAGGATGTGTATATGACACAACCCGAGGGTTTTGTCGATCCAAAGAATACGAATAAAGTGTGCAAGCTTGTGAAATCCATTTATGGATTAAAACAAGCATCTCGTGCGTGGAACATACGATTCGATGAAGTCATCGCAAAGTATGGTTTCATTCAAAATATCGAGGAACCTTGTGTATACAAGAAATTCAGTGGGAGTTCGGTTGTATTCCTCATCTTGTACGTGGACGACATCTTACTCATTAGAAATGACATCCCGATGCTTAACCAGGTTAAGGCATATTTGGGTAGTCAATTCGCAATGAAGGACTTAGGAGAAGCTGCCTATATTTTAGGTGTGAAGATCTATAGAGATAGATCGAGGAGACTTCTCGGACTAAGTCAAAGTACATATATTGACAAAGTGATAACTAGGTTTCACATGGAGCAATCCAAGAAAGGATTTCTGCCAATGTCACATGGCATCACTCTCACTAAGGCTCAGTGTCCTTCAACGGACGCTGAACGTGAGCGAATGAGTCGGATCCCATGCGCTTCGGCTATAGGATCGATAATGTATGCCATGATATGTACTAGACAGATGTCGCATATGCGTTGAGTGTGACTTCCCGCTATCAGTCTGATCCCGGGGAAGCTCACTGGTCCGCAGTCAAGAGCGTTCTTAAGTATCTCAGGAATACTAAAGATATGTTTCTTGTCTATGGTGGTTCGGAAGGAGATCTGATTATCCAAGGATATACAGATGCTAGTTTCCAAACTTGCCCGGACGATTTCCAATCTCAAAGTGGTTACGTCTTTACGCTCAATGGCGGAGCTGTTGTTTGGAAAAGCTCCAAACAGAAGACGGTGGCTGATTCTACAACTGAAGCGGAATACATCGCGGCTTCGGAAGCCGCAAAGGAGGCTGTCTGGCTACGACAGTTCGTGATGGAACTTGGCGTTATGCCAAGTATCTCGGGTCCCATGGATGTCTATTGTGACAATAACGGAGCAATAGCACAATCTAAGGAACCGCGAGCGCATCATCGGTCCAAACATGTACTCCGGCATTACCACTTGATTCGTGAGATTACGAAGAGAGGTGACGTGAAAATAATGAAGATACCTACTGAGGATAACGTGGCCGATCCATTTACGAAGCCACTATCACGTACCAAGCATGAGCAGCATGCTAGGGCGATAGGATTGGGATATCTATCGCAGTGTTAGATTGGGTGTTTTATTTATGTTTCTTATTGTATAAGGGGATTTGATCTGCCTAGTGCAAGTGGGAGAACATTTATTATGCCCTAGGTGTGTTATTGGGATTGTATTTGTTTATGAGACAGATATTTATATTATTATTCATCATATGACCTAAACCTTCATATTTCAAAAATTTTAAATAACAAGAAAGTATGTGAGAGGTTATTCGATTATAATAATCGGATAGACCTAGAATTTTATTCTAGTTTAGTGTATCGAGTCAGTTGAGAATAATATGTTGCATGGCCTTAGTCTGGCATATTGATTCGTCAATTGAATGATAGTAAAACCACTAAACGGAATGAATATAATTCTAAAACGTCCCTCATGTATAAAGTTGTTCAAAGGTTTGAACCAGGTAGTCCATTCACTGAATGGAGACTTTTACATACACTGGCATATTCGTAGATGAGATGATCAGGTTTTACTGATCTGGGATGGTAGCGTCGATTCTAGAATATGGATATACGCGGCGTCGTATATTGGACTGACCACTATATGAGTTTGTGACATGGTTAGAGTCATTGGAGACAAACTCATATCCAGATAGTGCGTTTTAGTGCTTCATACTTGAGTGATCTCACGGATACCTAGTATGTGAAAAGACAATGCTTTGATGTAATTAACCCTACGCGTAACTGTGTAGCAGAGATTATTATTGAGTATTGTTTTTAGCATAGGCAAAGGATGTGAGGTTGCAAGATAGGAATTGTTCCTTTCTAGCCTTGAAAAAGGATAGAGGGAGATATCTCTCGGGCCCCTCGATTGAATTGAGATTGATGAAATGCTTGGCCAAGCTCGATGAAACTCAATAGCGTTCGCATTGTTATTATCAATCTAATTCTTATCGAGAAAGAGTATATCTGATCAAAAGAAAAGAGGATGACTTGAAGTTTTAGACTTCACCGTGACTCTTTTGATCGGAAGATATCGCGAACAAGAGGACTAGTAACAATTATCTGAGCTAGGTAAGAAGATGTACTGCATCTTCATAAAGGTGTTCTCCACCTTTTTCGTTCTAATTCTGGGTAGGTATTAACGGCAGTCTAGTGCTCGCAATACCTTGTGGATTGCTGCCATATCCACTGCCAGTCTTAGACGAACCTACAACGGTCACACCAAGATTTCGTAACATATCGGATTCTCAAGATAATGCTCACCAATATGTTTGTTGGACAAACAAAATGAAAGCACGTGTGATTAGATCTCACGACATATGTTGGACATATGGCCAAGTTGATTAAGTCTTAATCCAAGAGGGAGTTTGAAAGAAAATATGGCTTAAGAATTAACTTGGAAGAATTTATATAAATAGGCAAATCTGCAGTCAGAATTGGGCCAGTAATTAAACCTGGGCCCGTTCAGAACTTAGGAGTTTAACCTATTAATTATGGTTTAATCCTTTTCGGGCCTATTCTGATTATTAGGCTTTTAATATGATTATGGCCTGTTAGGGTTTAACCTAATTTTGGTTTAACCTAAATTTTTCCTATATATATATTCGGATTTCATGATTTTCTCTCTCCTCCGAAACCCTAATTCTGGCCACCGAATTTCTGGCCGCCGAAATTATTCTCTCTTTTTAGAAAACACAAATTGAGATCTGGAGTGTAATAGAAAAGAAAATTCTGAGCAAGTTCTTGAGAAATAATCGTGATACCGACTAGAACGGTGTTGGCGGTTCTGATCAGACGAAATCGAGGTGGACACGAGTAGAGGGAGTGCAAAAGCAATCCTTGGAGAAGGTTCACAAGATCTGGAGAAGAAGGCATCACGTACTAACTTGTACGAGGTAAATTCTGATTACTCTTCCTTTTTCGGTGTTTTTCGAGTGTGATCCAGGGTAGAATTAGGTTATACATACGAAATAATTCCGCTGCAAACCTCTAAATTCGTGTGTATAATCCTACAGTTAATTAGTTAGTTATTTTGTTAGTTAGTTAGTTAGTTAGTTAGCTTGTAGTTTGTAAGTTAGTCAGTCAGTTAGTTAGTTAGTTAGTTAGTTAGTCAGTTAGTTAGATAGTTAACAAATAGTTAGTTAGTTAGTTAGTTAGGTCATCAGTTAGTTATTTAGTTAGTTAGTTAGTTAGTTGGCTAGTAGTTAGCATGTTAGTTATTTATTTAGTTAGTTAGTTAGTTAGTTGGCGGGTATGTACGAAGGTAGCTAGTTAGTTAGTTAATTTGTCAGTTAGTTAGTTTATTTGTTAGTTAGTTAGTTAGTTATTTATTTATTTAGTTAGTTAGTTAGTTAAAGAGTTGGTAGTTTTTTCGTTAGTTATTAATTTATTTAGAAAGTTCCTTAGTTAGTGGGCATGTAGGAAGGTAGGTAGGTAGTTAGTTAGTTAGTTAGTTAATATGTATGTAGGAAGATAATTAGTTAGTTAATTAGTTTGTTATATAGTAGTTAGTTAGTTAGTTAGTTAATATGTATGTAGGAAGATAATTAGTTAGTTAATTAGTTTGTTATATAGTAGTTAGTTAGTTAGTTAGTTAGTTAGTTAGTTAGTTAGTTATTCAGTTAGCTAGTAGTTAGTTAGTTAGTTAGTTAGTTAGTTAGTTAGTTAGTAAGTTAGTTAGTTAGTTAGTTAGTTAGTTAGTTAATTAGTTAGTTAGTTAGTAAGTTAGTAAGTTAGTTAGTCAATATGTATGTAAGAAGGTAGTTAGTTAGTTAGTTAATAGGTATGTATGAAGGTAGGTAGTTAGTTAGTAAGTTAGATAGTTAAATTGTTAGTTAGTTAGCTAGTAGTTTGTTAGTTGGTTAGTTAGTTAGTTAATTAGTTAGTTAGTTAGTTAGTTAGTTAGTTAGTTAATATGTATGTAGGAAGATAGTTAGTTAGTTAATTAGTTAGTTATCTCGTAGTTAGTTAGTTAGTTAGTTAGGTATTTATTCAGTTAGCTAGAAGTTAGTTAGTTAGTTAGTTAGTTAGTAAGTTAGTTTGTTAGTTAGTTAGTTAATTAGTTAGTTAGTTAGTTAGTTAGTTAGTTAGTCAATATGTATGTAAGAAGGTAGTTAGTTAGTTAGTTAATTAGTTAATTAGCTAGTAGTTAGTTAGTTAGTTAGTTAGTTAGTTAGTATGCACTAACGTGTTTAGTTAGTTAGTTGATTGTTGGTTAGTTCGTATGAAATGTAAGAAGGTTGTTAGTTAGTTAGTTAGATAGATAGTTAGTTAGTTAGTTAGTTAGTTCGCGGGTATGTAGGAAGGTAGTAAGTTAGTTAGTTAGTTAGTTAGTTAATAAGTATTTAAGAAGATAGTTAGCTAGTAAATTAGTTAGTTATTATGTTAGTTATCTAGTAATTAGTTAGTTAGTTATTTTGTCAGTTGGCTAGTAGTTAGTTAGTTAGTTAGTTATTTAGTTTGTTAGTTAGTTAGTTATCGAGTAGTTAGTTAGTTAGTTAGTTATTTAGTTAGTTAACTAGTTAGTTGTTTGGTTACTAGTAGTTAGTTAGTTAGCTAGTTAGTTAGTTAGTTAGTTAGTGGGAAGGTAGTTAGTTAGTTAGTTAACTAGTTAGTTTGTTTGCTAGTAGTTAGTTTGTTAGTTAGTTAGTTAGTTAGTTAGTTAATTAGTTAGTAATTTACTTAGTTAGTTTGTTAGTAGTTTGTTATTTAGTTTGTTAGTTAGTTAAATAATAGTTAGTTAGTCAATTAGTTAATTAATTAGTTAGTTAATTACTCAGTTAGTAAGTTAGTTAGTTAGTAGGTATGTACAAAGGTAGCTAGTTAGTTAGCCAGTTTGTTAGTTATCTAGTAGTTAGTTAGTTAGCTAGTTAGTTATTTAGTTAGTTAGATAGTTAGTTAGTTAGTTAGCGGGAAGGTAGTTAGTTAGTTAGGTAGTGGGTATGTTGCAAGGTAGTTAGTTAGTTAGTTAGTTAGTCAATTAGTTAGTTAATATGTATGTTGGAATATAGTTATTAAGTTAGTTAGTTAGTTAGTTAGTTAATTAGTTAATTAGTTAGTTAGTCAGTTATTTAGTTATTTATTTAGTTAGTTAGTAAGTTTGTTTGTTAGTTAGATAGAAAGGTAGTTAGTTAGTTAGTTAATAGGTATGTATGAAGGTAGTTAGTCAGTAAGTTAGATAGTTAACTTGTTAGTTCGTTAGCTAGCAGTTTGTTAGTTAATTTGGTAGTTAGTTAGTTAGTCAGTTAGTTAATTAGTTAGTTAGCTAGCTAGTTAGTTAGTTAATTAGTTAATTAATTAGTTTGTTAATTAGTTAGGTAGTAAGTAAGTTAGTGGGTATGTACGAAGGTAGCTAGTTAGTTAGTTAATTTGTTAGTTAGTTAGTTAATTAGTGAGTTAGTTTGTTAGTTAATTAGTTAGTTATTTATTTAGTTAGTTAGTTAGTTAGTTCAATATCTAGTAGTAATTTAGTTAGTTACTTAGTTAGTGGGTATGTAGGAAGGTAGTTAGTTAGTTAGATAGTTAGTTAGTTATTTAGTTAATATGTCTGTAGGAGGATATTTAGTTAGTTAATTGGTTAGTTAATTTTGTTAGTTATCTAAGTAGTTAGTTCGTTAGTTAGTTATTCAGTTAGCTAGTAGTTAGTTAGTTAGTTAGTTAGTTCGTTAGTTAATTAGTTAGTTAGTTAGTTAGTTAGTCAATATGTATGTAAGAAGGTAGCTGGTTAGTTAGTTAGTTAGTTAGTTAGTTAATTTGCTAGTAGTTAGTTAGTTAGTTAGTTAGTTAGTTTGTTAGTTTGTAAGAAGGTTGTAAGTTAGTTAGGTAGTTAGATAGTTAGTTAATTAGTTAGTCAGTTAGTTAATGAGTTAGTTATTTGGTTAGTTCCTTAGTAAGTTATCTAGTAGTTAGTTAGGGAGTTAGTTAGTTAGTTAATCAATATGTATGAATCAAGGTAGTTAGTTTGTTAGTTACATAGTTAGTTAATTAGTTCGATAGTTAATTAGTTAGTTACTTAGTAATTCAATTAGTTAGTTAGTTATCTAGTTGTTAGTTAGTTAGTTAGGTCATCAGTTAGCTATTTGGTTAGTTAGATACTCAGTTAGTTAGATAGTAGTTAGCAGGTTAGTTATTTATTTAGTTAGTTAGTTAGTTAGTTAGTTAGTTAGTTAGTTTGCGGGTATGTAGGAAGGTAGTTTGTTAGTTAGTTAGTTAGTTAATAGGTATTTAAGAAGATAGTTAGTTAGAAAATTTGTTAGTTATTATGTTAGTCATCTAATAATTAGTTAGTTAGTTATTTTGTCAGCTAGTTAGTTAGTTAGTTAGTTAGTTAGTCAGTTAGTTAGTTAGTTAGTTAGTTAGTTAGTTAGTTAGTAAGTTATCTAGTAGTTAGATAGTTAGTAATTTAGTTAGTTGACTAATTAGTTATTTAGTTAGATAGTTAGTTAGTTAGTTAATTAGTTAGTTATTTAGTTAGTTAGATAGTTAGTTAGTTAGTTAGTGGGAAGGTAGTTAGTTAGTTAGTTAGTGGGTATGTAGGAAGGTAGTTTGTTTGTTAGTTCGTTACTTAGTTAGTTAGTTAGTTAGTTAATTAGACAGTTAACAGGTATGTAGGAAGATAGTTAGTTAGTTAGTAAGTTAGTTTGTTAATTAGTTGATTAGTTAGTTAGTTAGTTATTTAGTTATTTATTTAGTCAGTTAGTTAGTTAGAAAGGTAGTTAGTTAGTTAGTTAATAGGTATGTATGAAGGTAGTTAGTTAGTAAGGTAGATAGGTAACTAGTTAGTCAGTTAGCTAGTAGTTTGTTAGTTGGTTAGTTAGTTAGTTAATTAGTTAGTTATTTAGTTAGTTAGTTAGTTTGCTAACTAGTAGTTAGATAGTTAATTAGTTAATTAATTAGTTAGTCAATTAGTTAGTTAGTAAGTCAGTAAGTTAGTGGGTATGTACGAAGGTAGCTACCTAGTTAGATAATTTGTCAGTTAGTTAGTTAATTTGTTAGTAAGTTAGTTAGTTGATTAGTTAGTTATTTATTTAGTTAGTTAGTTAGTTAGTTAAAGAGTTAGTAGTTATTTCGGTAGTTATTAATTTATTTAGTAAGTCACTTAGTTAGTGGGTATGTAGGAAGGTAGGTAGGTAGGTAGTTAGTTAGTTAGTTAGTTAGTTAGTTAGTTAATATGTATGTAGGAAGATAGTTAGTTAGTTAATTAGTTACTTATCTAGTAGTTAGTTAGTTAGTTAGTTAGTTATTTATTTATTCAGTTAGCTAGTAGTTAGTTAGTTAGTTAGTTAGTTAGTTAGTTAGTTAGTCAGTTAGTTAGTTAGTAAGTCTTTCTCAAAAAAAAGTTAGTTAGTAAGTTAGTTTGTTAGTTAGTTAGTTAGTTAATTAGTTAGTAAGTAAGTTAGTTAGTTAGTTAATTAGTTAGTCAATATGTATGTAAGAAGGTAGTTAGTTAGTTAGTTAGTTAGTTAGTTAATTAGCTAGTAGTTAGTTTGTTAGTTAGTTAGTTATTACGCACTAACGTGTTTAGTTAGTTAGTTAGTTAGTTAGTTAGTTAGTGTGCAATGAAAGAAGGTTGATAGTTAGTTACTTAGTTAGATAGTTAGTTTATTAGTTTGTTAGTTAGTTAATCAGTTAGTTATTTAGTTAGTTACTTAGTTAGTTAGCTAGTAGTTAGTTAGTTAGTGATTTAGTTAGTTAATCAATATATATGTATCAAGGTAGTTAGTTAGTTAGTTAGATAGTTAGTTAATTAGTTAGTTAGTTAGTTAATTAGTTAGTTAGTTAGTTAGTTAGTATGTTAGTTAGTTAGTTATCTAGTAGTTAGTTAGTTAGTTAGGTCAGCAGTTATTTATTTATTTAGTTAGTTAGTTAGTTAGTTAGTTAGTTAGTTAGCTAGTAGTTAGCAGGATAGTTATTTATTTAGTTAGTTAGTTAGTTAGTTAGTTGGCGGGTATGTAGGAAGGTAGCTAGTTAGTTTGTTAGTTACTCAATAGGTATTTAAGAAGATAGTTAGTTAGTAAATTAGTTAGTTATTATGTTAGTTATCAAGTATTTAGTTAGTTAGTAATTTTGTAAGCTAGCAGTCAGTTAGTTAGCTAGTTAGTTAGTTAGTTATCTAGTAGTTTGTTAGTAATTTATTTAGTTAGTTAACTAGTTTGTTATTTAGTTACTAGTTGTTAGTTAGTTGGCTAGTTAGTTATATAGTTAGTTATATAGTTAGTTAGTCAGTTAGTGGGAACGTAGTTAGTTAGTTAGTTAGTGGGTATGTAGGAAAGTAGTTAGTTAGTTAGTTAGTTAGTTAGTTAGTTAGTATGTAGGAAGATAGTTCTTCGGTTATTTAGTTAGTTTGTTTATTAGTTTATTTGTCAGTTAGTTAGTTATTTAGTTAGTTAGTTAGTGAGTTAGGTCATTTAGTTAGTTAGTTAGTTAAATAGCTAGTAGTCATTTAGTTGGTCATTTATTTATTTAGTTAGTTACTTAGTTAGTGGGTATGTACGAAGGTAGTCAGTAACTTAGTTAGTTACTTAGTTAATTGGCATGTAGGAAGATAGTTAGTTAGTTAATTAGTTAATTATTTAGTAAGTTATCTAGTAGCTAGTTAGTTAGTTTGTTAGTTAGTTACTTAGTTAGTTAGCTAGTAAGTTAGTTAGTTAGTTTGTTTGTTAGTGGGTATTTTGGAAGTTAGTCACTGGGTATGTAGGAGGGTAGTTATTTAGTTAGTTAGTTAGTTTGTTAATTAGTTAGTTATTTCGTTAGTTAGTTAGTTAGCTAGTTAGTTAGTTATTTAGTTAATTTGTTGGTTAGTTAGTTGGATATGTAGTTAGTTAGTTAGTTAATATGTATGTACGAAGGTAGTTAGTTAGTAAGTTAGTTAATTAGTTAGTTAGTTTGCCAGTAGTTAGTTAGTTAGTTAGTTAGTTAATTAATTAGTTAGATATTTAGTTAGTTAGTTAGTTAGTTAGTTAGTAGTTAGCTAGTAGTTAGTTAGTAAATTAGTTAGTAAATTAGTTAGTTAATTTCTTTAGTTAGTTAGTTAATTAGTTAGTTAGTAAGTTAGTTAATAGTTATTTATTTAATTAGTTAGTTAGTTAAATAGCTTGTAATTGTTTAGTTAGTTATTTATTTATTTAGTTAGTTACTTAGTTAGTGGGTATGTAGGAAGGTAGTTAGTAAGTTAGTTAGTTAGTTAGTTAGGTAATAGGTACATAGGAAGATAGTTAGTTAGTTAATTAGTTATTTAGTTAGTTAGTTAGTTAGTTAGTTAGTTAGTTAGTTGGCTTGTAGTTTGTAAGTTAGTCAGTTAGTTAGTTCGTTAGTTAGTTAGTTAGTCAGTTAGTTAGTTAGTTAGTTAACAAATAGTTAGTTAGTTAGTTAGGTCATCAGTTAGTTATTTAGTTAGTTAGTTAGTTAGTTAGCTAGTAGTTAGCAAGTTAGTTATTTATTTAGTTAGTTAGTTAGTTAGTTGGCGGGTTTGTACGAAGGTAGCTAGTTGGTTAGTTAATTTGTCAGTTAGTTAGTTTATTTGTTAGTTAGTTAGTTAGTTAGTTATTTATTTATTTAGTTAGTTAGTTAAAGAGTTAGTAGTTTTTTCGTTAGTTATTAATTTATTTAGAAAGTTACTTAGTTAGTGGGAATGTAGGAAGGTAGGTAGGTAGTTTGTTAGTTAGTTAATATGTATGTAGGAAGATAATTAGTTAGTTAATTAGTTTGTTATATAGTAGTTAGTTATTTAGTTAGTTAGTTAGTTAGTTAGTTAGTTAGTTAGTTAGTCAGTTAGCTAGTAGTTAGTGAGTTAGTTAGTTAGTTAGTTAGTTAGTTAGTAAGTTAGTTAGTTAGTTAGTTAGTTAGTTAATTAGTTAGTTAGTTAGTAAGTTAGTTAGTTAGTTAGTCAATATTTATGTAAGAAGGTAGTTAGTTAGTTAATTAATAGGTATGTATGAAGGTAGTTAGTTAGTAAGTTAGTTAGTTAAATTGTTAGTTAGTTAGCTAGTAGTTCGTTAGTTGGTTAGTTAGTTAGTTTATTAGTTAGTTAGTTAGTTAGTTAGTTATTTAATATGTATGTAGGAAGATAGTTAGTTAGTTAATTAGTTAGTTATCTAGTAGTTAGTTAGTTAGTTAGTTATTTATTCAGTAAGCTAGAAGTTTGTTAGTTAGTTAGTTAGTTAGTAAGTTAGTTTGTTAGTTAGTTAGTTAATTAGATAGTTAGTTAGTTAGTTAGTTAGTTAGTTAGTTAGTTAGTTATATAGTTAGTCAATATGTATGTAAGAAGGTAGTTAGTTAGTTAGTTAGTTAGTTAATCTGCTAGTAGTTAGTTAGTTAGTTAGTTAGTTAGTTAGTTAGTTAGTATGCACTAACGTGTTTAGTTAGTTAGTTGATCGTTGGTTAGTTCGTATGAAATGTAAGAAGGTTGTTAGTTAGTTAGTTAGATAGATAGTTAGTTAGTTAGTTAGTTAGTTGGCGGGTATGTAGGAAGGTAGTAAGTTAGTTAGTTAGTTAGTTAATAGGTATTTAAGAAGATAGTTAGTTAGTAAATTAGTTAGTTATTATGTTAGCTATCTAGTAATTAGTAAGTTAGTTATTTTGTCAGCTAGCTAGTAGTTAGTTAGTTAGTTAGTTGTTTAGTTAGTTAGTTAGTTAGTTATCGAGTAGTTAGTTAGTTAGTTATTTAGTTAGTTAACTAGTTAGTTATTTGGTTACTAGTAGTTAGTTAGTTAGCTAGTTAGTTAGTTAGTTAGTTAGTGGGAAGGTAGTTTGTTAGTTAGTTAACTAGTTAGTTTGTTTGCTAGTAGTTTGTTTGTTAGTTAGTTAGTTAGTTAGTTATTTAATTAGTTAGTTATTTACTTAGTTAGTTCGCTAGTATTTTGTTATTTAGTTTGTTAGTTAGTTAAATAATAGTTAGTTAGTCAATTAGTTAATTAATTAGTTAGTTAATTACTCAGTTAGTAAGTTAGTTAGTTAGTAGGTATGTACGAAGGTAGCTAGTTAGTTAGTCAGTGTGTTAGTTATCTAGTAGTTAGTCAGTTAGCTAGTTAGTTATTGTAGCAAGGTAGTTAGTTAGTTAGTTAGTTAATTAGTTAGTTAATATGTATGTAGGAATATAGTTATTAAGTTAGTTAGTTAGTTAGTTAGTTAGTTAATTAGTTAATTAGTTAGTTAGTTAGTTATTTAGTTATTTATTTAGTTTGTTAGTTAGTTAGTTTGTTAGTTAGATAGAAAGGTAGTTAGTTAGTTAGTTAATAGGTATGTATGAAGGTAGTTAGTAAGTAAGTTAGATAGTTAACTTGTTAGTTTGTTAGCTAGCAGTTTGTTAGTTAGTTTGTTAGTTAATTAGTTAATTAGTTAGCTAGTTAGTTAATTAATTAGTTAATTAATTAGTTTGTTAATTAGTTACGTAGTAAGTTAGTTAGTGGGTATGTACGAAGGTAGCTAGTTAGTTAGTTAATTTGTTAGTTAGTTAGTTAATTAGTGACTTAGTTTGTTAGTTAATTAGTTAGTTATTTATTTATTTAGTTAGTTAGTTAGTTGAATATCTAGTAGTTATTTAGTTAGTTAGTTAGTTAGTGGGTATGTAGGAAGGTAGTTAGTTAGTTACTTAGTTAGTTAGTTAGTTAATATGTCTGTAGGAGGATATTTAGGTAGTTAATTGGTTAGTTAATTTTGTTAGTTATCTAAGTAGTTAGTTAGTTAGTTATTCAGTTAGCTAGTAGTTAGTTAGTTAGTTAGTTAGTTCGTTAGTTAATTAGTTAGTTAGTTAGTTAGTTAGTTAGTCAATATGTGTGTAAGAAGGTAGCTGGTTAGTTAGTTAGTTAGTTAGTTAGTTAATTTCCTAGTAGTTAGTTAGTTAGTTAGTTAGTTTGTTTGTTTGTAAGAAGGTTGATAGTTAGTTAGTTAGTTAGATAGTTAGTTAATTAGTAAGTTAGTTAGTTAGTTAATGAGTTAGTTGTTTAGTTAGTTACTTAGTTAGTTAGCTAGTAGTTAGTTAGGGAGTAAGTTAGTTAATCAATATGTATGAATCAAGGTAGTTAGTTTGTTAGTTAGATAGTTAGTTAATTAGTTAGTTAGTTAATTAGTTAGTTACTTAGTAATTCAATTAGTTAGTTAGTTATCTAGTTGTTAGTTAGTTAGTTAGGTCATTAGTTAGCTATTTGGTTAGTTAGTTAGTCAGTTAGTTAGCTAGTAGTTAGCAGGTTAGTTATTTATTTAGTTAGTTAGTTAGTTAGTTAGTTGGCGGGTATGTAGGAAGGTAGTTTGTTAGTTAGTTAGTTAGTTAGTTAATAGGTATTTAAGAAGATAGTTAGTTAGTAAATTAGTTAGTTATTATGTTAGTTATCTAATAATTAGTTAGTTAGTTATTTTGTCGGCTAGTTAGTTAGTTAGTTAGTTAGTTAGTTAGTTAGTTAGTTAGTTAACAAATTAACTAACTAACTAACTACCTTTCTAACAAACTAACTAACAAACTAACTAACTAACTAACTAACTAAACAACTAAATAACTAACTAACTAACTAACTAATTAACTAATTAACAAACTAACTAACTAACTAAATAACTATCTTCCTACATACCTATTAACTAACTAGTTCACTAACTAACTAACTAACTTACTAACTTCCTACCTACATACCCACTAACTAACTAACTACATTCCCACTAACTAACTAACTAACTATCTAACTAACTAAATAACTAACTAGCTAACTAACTAACTACTAGATAACTAACAAACTAACTAACTAAATAACTAACTAAATAACTAACTTACAAAATACTAGATAACTAACTAACTAACTAACTAACTAAATAACTAACTAACTAACTAACTACTAGCTAGCTGACAAAACAACTAACTAACTAATTACTTGATAACTAACATAATAACTAACTAGTTTACTAACTAACAATCTTCTTAAATACCAATTAACTAACTAACTAACTAACTAACTAACTACCTTCGTACATACCCACCAACTAACTAACTAACTAACCAAATAAATACCTAACCAGCTAACTACTAGCTAACTAACAAAGTAACTAATTCACTAAATAACTAACTGATGACCTAAGTAACTAACTAACTACTAGATAACTAACTAACTAACTAACTAACTAACTAACTAACTAACTAACTAATTAACTAACTAACTAGCTAACTAACTTAGTAACTAACTAACTAACTAACTACTAGCTAATTGAATAAATAACTAATTAACTAACTAACTAACAAACTAACTAACTACTAGATAACTAACTAAATAACTAACTAATTAACTAACTATCTTCCTATATACAGATTAACTAACTAACTAACTAACTTACTTACTAACTACCTTCCTACATACCTACTAACTAACTAACTAACTAAATAAATAAATTACTAACTAAATAACTACTAGCTAGTTAACTAACTAACTAACTAATTAACTAACTAACTAATTAACTAATTAACTAACAAATTAACTAACTGACTCGCTACCATCGTACATACCCACTAACTGACTAACTTACTAACGTACTAATTAACTAACTAATTAATTAACCAACTAACTACTACTTAACTAACTAACTAAATAACTAACTAACTAACTAACTAACTAACTACTAGCTAACAAACTAACTAACTTACTAACTAACTACCTTCATACATACCTATTAACTAACTAACGGAAGTACCTTTATAACTAACTAACTAACTAAATAACTAACTAACTAACAAGTTAACTAATTGACAAACTAACTAAATAACCGAATAACTATCTTCCAACATACCTATTAACTAACTAACTAACTAACTAACTACTTTCCTACATACCCACTAACTAACTAACTAACTACCTTCCCACTACCTAACTTACTAACCAACTAGCTAAATAACTTACTACTAGTAACTAAATAACTAACTAGTTAACTAACTAAATAACTAACTAACTAACTACTAGATAACTAACTAACTAACAAACTAAATAACTAACTAACTGACTGACTACTAGCTAGCTGACAAAATAACTAACTAACTAATTACTAGATAACTAACATAATAACTAACTAATATACTAACTAACTATTTTCTCAAGTACCTATTGACTAACTATTTAACTAACTAACTACCTTCCTACATACCCGCCAACTAACTAACTATCTAACTAAATAAATAACTAACTTGCTAACTACTAGCTAACTAACTAACTGACTAATTAACTAACTAACTAAATAACTAACTGATCACCTAACTAACTAACTAACTACTAGATAACTAACTAACTGACTAAATAACTAACTAACTAACTTACAAACTACAAGCTTACTAACTAACTGACTAACTAACTAACTAACTATCTAACTAACTAAATAACTAACTAATTGACTAACTAACTATCTTCCTACATACCTATTAACTAACTAACTAACTAACTTACTAACTACCTTCCTACGTACCCACTAACTAAGTAACTAACTAACTAAATAAATAAATGACTAAATAACTACAAGTTATTTAAGTAACTAACTAACGAAATAAATAACTATTAACTAACTAACTAACTAACTAATTAACTAACTAACTAACAAATTAACTAACTAACTAGCAACCTTCGTACATACCCACTAACTAACTAACTTACTAACTAACTAATTAACTAACTAATTTATTAACAAATTAACTTACTGACAACTAGCTAACTACTAACTAACTAACTAACAAACTAACTAACTAAATAACTAACTAATTAATTAACTAACAAACTAACTAACTAACTAATTAACTAACTAACTTACTAACTAACTACCTTCGTACATACAAATTAACTAACTAACTAACTACCTATCTAACTAACTAACCAACAAATTAACTAAATAACTAACTAACTAACTAATTAACTAACGAAATAACTAACTAATTGACAAACTAACTAACTAACTAAATAACTACCTTCCTACATACCCAGTGACTAACTTCCTACATACCCACTAACAAACAAACAAACTAACTAACTAACTAGCTAACTAACTAAGTAACTAACTAACTAACTACTAGATAACTAACTAAATAATTAACTAATTAACTAACTAACTATCTTCCTACATACATATAAACTAAGTAACTAACTAACATACTAACTACCTTCCTACATACCCACTAACTAAGTAACTAACTAAATAAATAAATGACCAACTAAATGACTACTAGCTATTTAACTAAATAACTAACTAAATAACATTTAACTAACTAACTAACTAATTAATTAACTAACTAACTAACAAATTAACTAACTAACTAGCTACCATCATACATACCCACTAACTAAGTAACTTACTAACTGACTAATTAACTAACTAATTAATTAACTAATTAACTAACTAACTACTCGCTAACTAACTAACTAAATAACTAACTAATTAGCTAACTAACTAACTAGCTAACTACTAGCAAAGTAACTAACTAGATAACTAACTAACTACTAACTACTAGCAAACTTACTAACTAGCTAACTACTAGCAAACTAACTAACTAGATTAACTAACTAACTAACTAACTAACTAACTACTAGCTAGCTGACAAAATAACAAACTAACTAATTACTAGATAAATAACATAATAACTAACTAATTTACTAACTAACTATCTTCTAAAATACCTATTAACTAACTAACAAACTAACTAACTACCTTCCTACATACCCGCCAACTAACTAACTATCTAACTACATAAATAACTATCCTGCTAACTACTAACTAACTAACTAACTAACTAACTAACTAAATAACTAACTGCTGACCTAACTAACTAACTAACTACTAGATAACTAACTAACTAACTGACTAACTAACTAACTAACTAATTAACTAACAAACAAACTAATTAACTAACTATCTAACTAACTAACTAACTACCTTGATACATATATATTGATTAACTAACTAAATCACTAACTAACTAACTACTAGCTAACTAACTAAGTAACTAACTGATTAACTAACTAACTAATTAACTAACTAACTAACTAACTAACTAACTAACTTCTTACATACTAACTAACTAGCTAACTAACTAACTACTAGATAACTAACAAACTGACTAACTAACAAGCTACCTTCGTACATACCAACTAACTAACTAACTTACTAACTAACTAATTAACTAACTAATTAATTAACTAATTGACTAACTAACAAACTAACTAAGTAAACAACTAGCAAACTAACTAACTAGTTAACTAACTAACTTACTAACTAACTACCTTCATCCATACCTATCAACTAAGAAACAAACTACCTTTTTAACTAACTAACTAACTAACTAACTTACTAACTAAATAACTAACTAACTAACAAATGAACTAATTAACAAACTAACTAAATAACTAAATAACTATCTTCCTACATACTTATTAACTAACTAACTAATTAACTAACTAACTAACTGACTAACTGCCTTCCTACATACCCAGTAACTAACTAACTAACTACCTTCCCACTAACTAACTAACTAAATATCTAACTTACTATATAACTAACTAGCTAGCTAAATAACTACTAGATAACTAACAAACAAACTAACTAAATAACTAACTAGTTAACTAACTAAATAACTAACTTACAAAATACTAGATAACTAACAAACTAACTAACTAAAGAACTAACTAACTAACTAACTACTGGCTAGCTGACGAAACAACTAACTAACTAATTACTAGATAACTAACATAATAACTAACTAATTTACTAACTAACACTCTTCTTAAATATCTATTAAATAACAAACTAACTAAGTACCTACCTACCTTCCTACATACCCACAAACTAACTAACTATCTAACCAAATAAATACCTAACCAGCTAACTGCTAGCTGACTAACTAAGTAACTAACTAACTAAATAACTAACTGATGACCTGACTAACTAACTAACTACTAAATAACTAACTAACTAACTAACTAACTAACTAACTAACTAACTAATTAACTAACTAACTAACTAACTAACAAACTAACTTACTAACTAACTAACTAACTAACTAACTTCTAGCTAACTGAATAAATAACTAACTAACTAACTAACTAACTAATTACTAGATAACTAACTAATTAACTAACTAACTTACTAACTAACTACCTTCGTACATACAAATTAACTAACTAACTAACTACCTATCTAACTAACTAACCAACTAATAAACTAAATAACTAACTAACTAACTAATTAACTAACGAAATAACTAACTAATTAACAAACTAACTAACTAACTAAATAACTACCTTCCTACATACCCAGTGACTAACTTCCTACATACCCACTAACAAACAAACAAACTAACTAACTAACTAGCTAACTAACTAAGTAACTAAGTAACTAACTACTAGATAACTAACTAAATAATTAACTAATTAACTAACTAACTATCTTCCTACATACATATAAACTAAGTAACT
Organism: Luzula sylvatica; assembly: GCA_946800325.1. Classification (NCBI taxonomy): domain Eukaryota; kingdom Viridiplantae; phylum Streptophyta; class Magnoliopsida; order Poales; family Juncaceae; genus Luzula; species Luzula sylvatica. The sequence continues at coordinate 68,027,643 of OX326956.1, read as the reverse complement.
AACTAACTTACTAACTACCTTCCTACATACCCACTAACTAAGTAACTAACTAACTAAATAAATGACCAACTAAATGACTACTAGCTATTTACTAAATAACTAACTAAATAACTTTTAACTAACTAACAAACTAATTAAATAACTAACTAACTGACAAATTAACTAACTAACTAGCTACCATCATACATACCCACTAACTAAGTAACTTACTAACTGACTAATTAACTAACTAATTAATTAACTAATTAACTAACTAACTACTCGCTAACTAACTAACTAAATAACTAACTAATTAACTAACTAACTAACTAGCTAAGTACTAGCAAACTAACTAACTAGATAACTAACTAACTAACAAACTAACTAACTAACTAACTAACTACTAGCTAGCTGACAAAATAACAAACTAACTAATTACTAGATAACTGACATAATAACTAACTAATTTACTAACTAACTATCTTCTTAAATACCTATTAACTAACTAACAAACTAACTAACTACCTTCCTACATACCCGCCAACTAACTAACTAACTAACTACATAAATAAGTATCCTGCTAACTACTAGCCAACTAACTAACTAACTAACTAACTAACTAACTAACTATCTAAATAACTAACTGCTGACCTAACTAACTAACTAACTACTAGATAACTAACTAACTAACTAACTAACTAACTAACTAATTAGCTAACAAACAAACTAATTATCTAACGATCTAACTAACTAACTAACTACCTTGATACATATATATTGATTAACTAACTAGATCACTAACTAACTAACTGACTACTAGCTAACTAACTAAGTAACTAACTGATTAACTAACTAACTAATTAACTAACTAACTAACTAATTAACTGATTAACTAACTAACTAATTAACTAACTTACTAACTTCTTACATACTAACTAACTAACTAACTAACTAACTAACTAACTACTAGCTAATTAACTAACTAACTAACTAACTAACTGACTACCTTCTTACATACATATTGACTAACTAACTAACTAACTAACTAATTGACTAACTAACTAACTAACAAACTAACTTACTAACTAACTAACTAACTAACTAGCTAAGTAACTAACTACTAGCTAACTGAATAAATAACTAACTAACTAACTAACTAAGTAACTAACTAACTACTAGATAACTAACTAATTAACAAACTAATTATCTTCCTACATACATATTAACTAACTAATTAACTAACTACCTACCTTCCTACATGCCCACTAACTAAGTAACTTACTAAATAAAATAATAACTAACGAAAAAAATACTAACTCTTTAACTAACTAACTAACTAAATAAATAACTAACTAATTAACTAACTGACTAACTAACTAACTAACAAATAAACTAACTAACTTACAAATTAACTAACTAACTAGCTACGTTCGTACATACCCACTAACTTACTAACTTACTAACTAACAAAGTAACTAACTAATTAATTAACTAACTACTCGTTAGCAAACGAACTATCTAACTAAATAACTAACTAATTAACTAACTAACTAACTAACTAACTAATAGCTAACTAACTAACTAGTTAACTATCTAACTTACCAACTAACTACCTTCATGCATACATATTAACTAACTAACTAACTACCTTTCTAACTAACTAACTAACTAACTAACTAAATAACTAACTAATTAACTACTTAACAAACGAACTAACTACTTAACTAACTATCTTCCTACATACCTATTAACTATCTAATTAACTAACTAACTAACTAACTAACAAACTACCTTCCTACATACCCACTAACTAACTAACTAACTACCTTCCCACTAAATAACTAACTAACTATCTAACTAACTAAATAACGAACTAGCTAACTGACTAACTACTAGATAACTAACTAACTAACTAACTAAATAACTAATTAGTTAACTAACTAAATGACTAACTAACTAACTACATGATAACTTACTGACTAACTAGCTAACTAACTAACTAACTAACTAACTAACTTACTAACTAACTAACTAACTAACTAGCTAGCTGACAAAATAACTAACTAACTAACTAACTAACTTACTAACTAGCTAGCTGACAAAATAAATAACAAACTAATTTAATAACTAACCATCTTCTTGAATAACTACTAACTAACTAACTAACAAACTACCTTCCTACATACCCGCCAACTAACTAACTAAATAACTAACTAAATAAATAACTAACCTGCTAACAACTAGCTAACTAACTAACTAACTAAATAGCTAACTGAAGACCTAACTAACAAACTAACTAACTACAAGATAACTAACTAACTAACTGAATAACTAACTAACTGACTAATTAACTAACTAACTATTTAACGGACTATCTAACTAACAAACTGACTACCTTGATACATACATATCGATTAACTAACTAACGCACTAACTAACTAACTACTAGCTAACTAACTAAGTAACTAACTAAATAACTAACTCGTTAACTAGTTAACTAACTAATTTACTAACTATCTAACTAACTAACTAACTAGCAACCTTCTTACATACTAACTAACTAACTAACTAACTAACTACTAGCTAATTAACTAACTAACTAACTAACTAACTTACTACCTTCTTACATACATATTGACTAACTAACTAACTAACTAACTAACTAATTAACGAACTAACTAACTAACTAACTTACAACTAACTAACTAATGAACTAACTACTAGCTAACTGAATAAACAACTAACTAACTAACTACTTGATAACAAACTAAATTAACTAACCAATTAACTAACTAAATATCTTCCCACATACATATTGACTGACTAACTAACTACCTTCCTACATACCCACTAACAAAGTAACTAACTAAATAAATAAATAACTAGCCAAATAACTACTAGATATTTAACTAACTAACTAAATAAATAAATAACTAACTAATTAACTAACAAACTAACTCACTAATTAACTAACTAACTAACAAATTATCTAACTAACCAGCTACCTTCGTACATACCCACTAACTAACTTACTAACTAACTAATTAACAAACTAAATAATTAACTAATTAACTAACTAACTAACTAAATAACTAACTAATTAACAAACTAACTAACTAACAAACTGCTAGCTAACTAACTAACAAGTTAACTATCTAACTTACTAACTACCTACCTTCATATATACCTATTAACTCACTAACTAACTACCTGTCTAACTAACTAACAAACTAACTGACTAACTAACTAACTAAATAACTAAATAACTAACTAACTAACTAATTAACTAATTAACAAACTAAGTAACTAACTAACTTAATAACTAACTTCCTACATACATAATAACTAACTAATAAACTAACTAACTAACTAACTAACTAACTAACTATCTTGCTATATACCTACTAACTAACTAACTAACTACCTTCCCACTAACTAACTAACTAACTGTCTAACTAACTAAATAACTAACTAGCTAACTAACTAACTACTAGATAACTAACAAACTGACTAACTAACAAGCTACCTTCGTACATACCAACTAACTAACTAACTTACTAACTAACTAATTAACTAACTAATTAATTAACTAATTGACTAACTAACAAACTAACTAAGTAAACAACTAACTAATTAACTAACTAACTAACTAACTAACTAAAAGACTACTAGCAAACTAACTAACTAGTTAACTTACTAACTTACAAACAAACTACCTTCATACATACCGATCAACTAACAAACAAACTACCTTTTTAACTAACTAACTAACTAACTAACTTACTAACTAAATAACTAACTAACTAACAAATGAACTAATTAACAAACTAACTAAATAACTAAATAACTATCTTCCTACATACCTATTAACTAACAAACTAATTAACTAACTAACTAACTAACTAACTGCCTTCCTACATACCCACTAACTAACTAACTAACTAACTACCTTCCCACTAACTAACTAACTAACTATCTAACTTACTAAATAACTAACTATCTAACTAAATAACTAACTAGTTAACTAACTAAATAACTAACTAGTTAACTAATTAACTAACTAAATAACTAACAAACTAACTAACTAACTAATTGACTAACTATCTTCCTACATACAGATTAACTAACTAATTAACTAACTAACTAACTTACTAACTACCATCCTAAATACCCAATAACTAAGTAACTAACTAAATAAATAAATAACTAACAAAATAACTACTAGCTATTTAACTAACAAACTAACTAATTAACTAATTAACTAACAAATTAACTAACTAACTAGCTACCATCGTACATACCAACTAACTAACTAACTTACTAACTTACTAATTAATTAACTAACTAATTAATTAACCCACTAACTACTAGTTAACTAACTAACTAACTAACTAACTAATTACCTAACTAGCTAACTAACTAACTACTAGCCAACAAACTATCTATCTTACTAACTAACTACCTTCATACATACCTATAAACTAACTAACTAAGTACCTTTCTAACTAACTAACTAACTAACGAACTAACTAAATAACTAAATATATAACTAACTAACAAGTTAACTAATTGACAAACTAACTAAATAACCGAATAACTATCTTCCTACATACCTATTAACTAACAGACTGACTAACTAACTACTTTCCTACATACCCACTAACTAACTAACTAACTAGCTAACTAACTAACTACTAGTAACTAAATAACTAACTAGTTAACTAACTAAATAACAAACTAACTAACTACTAGATAACTAACTAACAAACAAACTAAATAACTAACTAACCAACTGACTACTAGCTAGCTGACAAAATAACTAACTAACTAATTACTAGATAACTAACATAATAACTAACTAATTTACTAACTGACTATCTTCTTAAATACCTATTAACTAACTAACTAACTAACTAACTAACTACTAGCTCACTAACTAAATAACCGACTAACTAATAACTAACCAACTAAGTAACTAACTACAAGACATCTATCTAAATAACTAACTAACTAACTAACAAATTAACAAACTAACTAACAAATTAACAAACTAACTAACAAATTAACTAACTAACTAGCTACCTTCCTACATACCCACTAATTAACTAACTTACTAACTAACTATTGAACTAACTAATTAATTAACTAATTAACTAACTAACTACTAGTTGACTAACTAACTAAACAAACTAAATAACTAACTAATTGACTAACTAACTAACTAATAAACTACTAGCAAACTAACTAACTAACTTACTTACTAACTACCTGCATACATAATTATTAACTAACTAACTACGTTTCTAACTAACTAACTCACTAACTAACTAACTAACTAACTAACTAACTAAATAACTAACTAACTGACAAATTAACTAAATAACCGAATAACGATCTTCCTACATACTAACTAACTAACTAACTAACTAACTAACTAACTAACTAACTACTTTCCTACATACCCACTAACTAACTAACTAACTACCTTCCCACTAACTGACTAACTAACTATATAACTAACTATATAACCAACTAGCTAACTAACTGACTACTAGTAACTAAATAACTAACAAACTACTAGATAACTAACTTACTAACTAACTAACTACTAGCTATCTTACAAAATTACTAACTAACTAATTACTAGATAACTAACATAATAACTAACTAATTTACTAACTAACTATCTTCTTAAATACCTATTGAGTAACTAATAAACTAACTAGCTACCTTCCTACATACCCGCCAACTAACTAACTAAATAACTAACTAACTAAATAAATAACTATCATGCTAACTGCTAGCTAACTAACTAACTAACTAACTAACTAACTAACTAACTATCTAACTAAATAACTAACTGCTGACCTAACTAACTAACTAACTTCTAGATAACTAACTAACTAACTGACTAACTAACTAACTAACTAATTAACTAACTAACTAACTAATTAACTAACTATATAACTAACTAACTAACTACCTTGATACATATATATTGATTACCTAACTAAATCACTAACTAACTAACTACTAGCTAACTAACTAAGTAACTAACTAAATAACTAACTGATTAACTAACTAACTAACTAATTAACTAACTATCTAACTAACTAACTAACTAACAACCTTCTAACATTGCATACTAACTAACTAACTAACTAACTAACTAACTAACTAAACACGTTAGTGCATAATAACTAACTAACTAACTAACTAACTAACTACTAGCTAATTAACTAACTAACTTACTAACTAACTACCTTCTTACATACATATTGACTAACTAACTAACTAACTAACTAACTAACTAATTAACTAACTAACTAACTAACTAACTAACTAACTAACTAGCTAACTACTAGCTAACTGAATAAATAACTAACTAACTAACTAACTAACTACTAGATAACTAACTAATTAACTAACTAACTATCTTCCTACATACATATTAACTAACTAACTAACTAACTAACTAACTACCTACCTACCTTCCTACATACCCACTAACTAAGTGACTTACTAAATAAATTAATAACTAACGAAATAACTACTAACTCTTTAACTAACTAACTAACTAACTAAATAACTAACTAATATTAACTAACTAACTTACTAACAAATTAACTAACTAACTGACAAATTAACTAACTAGGTAGCTACCTTCGTACATACCCACTAACTTACTAACTTACTAACTAACTAATTAACTAACTAATTAATTAACTAATTAACTAACTAACTACTAGTTAGCAAACTAGCTAACTAACTAAATAACTAACTAATTAACTAACTAACTAACCAACTAACAAACTACTAGCTAACTAACTAACTAGTTACCTATCTAACTTACTAACTAACTACCTTCATACATACCTTTTAACTAACTAACTTACTACCTTTCTAACTAACTAGGTATGTAGGAAGATAGTTAGTTATTTATTTATTTATTTAGTTACTTAGTTAGTGGGTATGAAGGAAGGTAGTTAGTAAGTTTGTTAGTTTGTTAGTTAATAGGTATGTAGGAAGATAGTTAGTTAGTTAATTAGTTTGTTATTTAGATAGTTAATTAGTTAGTTATTTTGTTAGTTAGCTTGTAGTTTGTAAGTTAGTTAGTTTATTAGTTAGTTAGTTAGTTATTCGGTTAGTTAGTTAGTCAGTTAGGTCATCAGTTAGCTATTTAGTTAGTTAGTTAGTTAGCTAGCTAGTAGTTAGCAGGTTAGTTATTTATTTAGTTAGTTATTTAGTTAGTTAGTTGGCGGGTATGTAGGAAGGTAGTTAGTTAGTTAGTTAGTTAGTTAGTTAGTTAGTTAGTTAGTTAATAGGTATTTAAGAAGATAGTTAGTTAGTTATTTTGTCGGCTAGCGAGTTAGTTAGTTAGTTAGTTAGTTAGGTAGTTAGTTAACTAGTTAGTTATTTAGTAAGTTAGATAGTTAGTCAGTTAGTTAGTGGGAAGGTAGTTAGTTAGTTAGTTAGTGGGTATGTAGGAAGGCAGTTAGTTAGTTAGTTAGTTAGTTAATTAGTTTGTTAGTTAATAGGTATGTAGGAAGATAGTTATTTAGTTATTTAGTTAGTTTGTTAATTAGTTCATTTGTTAGTTAGTTAGTTAGTTATTTAGTTAGTAAGTTAGTTAGTTAGTTAGTTCAAAAGGTAGTTTGTTTGTTAGTTGATAGGTATGTATGAAGGTAGTTAGTTAGTAAGTTAGTTAGTTAACTAGTTAGTTAGTTTGCTAGTAGTTAGTTAATTAGTTAGTTAGTTAGTTAGTTAGTTAGTTAGTTAGTTAGTTATTCAATTAGCTAGTAGTTAGTTAGTTAGTTAGTCAGTTACTAAGTTAGTTAGTTAGTTAATTAGTGAGTTAATTAGTTAGTTAGTTAGTCAATATGTATGTTAGTTAGTTAGTTAGTTAGTTAGTTAGTTAATTAGCTAGTAGTTAGTTAGTTAGTTAGTTAGTTAGTTAGTTAGTATGTAAGAAGGTTGTTAGTTAGTTAGTCAGTTAGATAGTTAGTTAGATAGTTAGTTAGTTAGTTAATCAGTTACTTATTTAGTTAGTTACTTATTTGGTAGTAGTTAGTTAGTGAATTAGATAGTTAATCAATATGTATGTATCATGGTAGTTAGTTAGTTATTTAGATACAGTTAGCTAGTAGTTAGTAAGTTAGTTAGTTAGTAAGTTAGTTTGTTAGTTAGTTAGTTAATTAGTTAGTTAGTTAGTTAGTTAGTTAGTTAGTTAGTTAGTCAATATGTATGTAAGAAGGTAGTTAGTTAGTTAGTTAGTTAGTTAATTAGCTAGTAGTTAGTTAGTTAGTTAGTTAGTTAGTTAGTATGCACTAACGTGTTTAGTTAGTTAGTTAGTTAGTTAGTTAGTTCGTATGCAATGTAAGAAGGTTGTTAGTTAGTTAGTTAGTTAGATAGATAGTTAGTTAGTTAGTTAGTTAGTTGGCGGGTATGTAGGAAGGTAGTTAGTTAGTTAGTTAGTTAGTTAATAGGTATTTAAGAAGATAGGTAGTTAGTAAATTAGTTAGTTATTATGTTAGTTATCTAGTAATTAGTTAGTTAGTTATTTTGTCAGCTAGCTAGTAGTCAGTTAGGTAGTTAGTTATTTAGTTAGTTAGTTAGTTAGTTAGTTATCAAGTAGTTAGTTAGTTAGTTATTTAGTTAGTTAACTAGTTAGTCATTTAGTTACTTGTAGTTAGTTAGTTAGCTAGTTAGTTAGTTAGTTAGTTAGTGGGAAGGTAGTTAGTTAGTTAGTTAGTGGGTATATGTTGGAAAGTAGTTAGTTAGTTAGTGGGAAGGTAGTTAGTTAGTTAGTTAGGGGGTATGTAGGAAAGTAGTCAGTTAGTTAGTTAGTTAGTTAATAGGTATGTAGGAAGATAGTTATTCGGTTATTTAGTTAGTTTGTTAATTAGTTAACTTGTTAGTTAGTTAGTTATTTAGTTATTTAGTTAGTTAGTTAGTTAGTCAGTTAGAAAGGTACTTAGTTAGTTAGTTAATAGGTATGTATGAAGGTAGTTAGTTAGTAAGTTAGTTAGTCTGTTAGCTAGTAGTTAGTTAGTTAGTTAGTTAGTTAGTTAATTTGTTAGTTATTTAGTTAGTTTGTTAGTTAGTTAACTAGTAGTTAGTTGGTTAATTAATTAGTTAGTTAATTAGCAAGTTAGTAAGTTAGTTAGTTAGTGGGTATGTACGCAGGTAGCTAGTTAGTTAGTTAATTTGTTAGTTAGTTAGTTAATTAGTGAGTTAGTTAGTTAGTTAATTAGTTAGTTATTTATTTATTTTTGTTAGTTAGATAAATATCTAGTAGTCATTTAGTTATTTAGTTAGTTAGTTAGTTAGTGGGTATGTAGGAAGGTAGTTAGTTAGTTAGTTAGTTAATATGTATGTTGGAAGATATTTAGTTAGTTAATTGGTGAGTTAATTTAGTTAGTTATCTAGTAGTTAGTTAGTTAGTTATTTATGTAGTTAGCTAGTAGTTAGTTAGTTAGTTAGTTAGTTAGTAAGTTATCTAGTAGTTAGTTAGTTAGTTATTTAGTTTGTTTACTAATTAGTTATTTAGTTAGTTTGTTTATTAGTTATCTAGTAGTAAGTTAGTCAGCTAGTTAGTTATTTAGTTAGTTAGTTAGTTAGTGGGTATGTAGGAAGGTAGTTTGCTAGTTAGTTAGTTAGTTAGTTAGTTAATTAGAGAGTTAATAGGTATGTAGGAAGATAGTTAGTTAGTTAGTAAGTTAGTTTGTTAATTAGTTAATTAGTTAGTTAGTTATCTAGTTATTTAGTTTGTTAGTTAGTTTGTTAGAAAGGTAGTTAGTTAGTTACTTAATAGGTATGTATGAAGGTAGTTAGTTAGTAAGTTAGATAGTTAACTAGTTAGTTAGATAGCTAGTAGTTTGTTAGTTGGTTAGTTAGTTAGTTAATTAGTTAGTTATTTGGTTAGTTAGTTAGTTTGCTAACTAGTAGTTAGTTAGTTAATTAGTTAATTAATTAGTTAGTTAATTAGTTAGTTAGTAAGTTAGTGGGTATGTACGAAGGTAGCTACCTAGTTAGTTAATTTGTTAGTTAGTTAGTTAATTTGTAAGTAAGTTAGTTAGTTAGTTAATTAGTTAGTTAGTTAGCTAGTAGTTTGTTAGTTAGTTAGTGAGTTAGTTAGTTAATTAGTTAGTTATTTAGTTAGTTTAGTTAGTTAATTAACTAGTAGATAGTTAGTTAATTAGTTAATAAATTAGTTAGTTAATTACTTAGTTAGTAAGTTAGTTAGTTAGTGGGTATGTACGAAGGTAGCTAGTTAGTTAGTTAATTCGTTAGTTAGTTAGTTAATTAGTTATTTAGATAGTTAGTTAATAGTTATTTATTTAGTTAGTTAGTTAGTTAAATAGCTTGCAATTGTTTAGTTAGTTATTTATTTATTTAGTTAGTTGCTTAGTTAATGGGTATGTAGGAAAGTAGTTAGTAAGTTAGTTAGTTAGTTAATAGGTTTGTAGGATGATAGTTAGTTAGTTAGTTAGTCAGTTATTTAGTTAGTTAGTAAGTTAGTTAGTTAGTTAGTTAGTTTGCTTGTAATGTGTAAGTTAGTCGGTTAGTTAGTTAGTTAGTTAGTTAGTCAGTTATTTAGTTAGCTATGAAGTAGTTAGTTAGTTAGTTAGGTCATTAGTTAGGTATTTAGTTAGTTAGTTAGTTAGTTAGCTAGTAGTTAGCAAGTTAGTTATTAATTTAGTTAGTTAGTTAGTTAGTTGGCGGTTATGTACGAAGGTAGCTAGTTAGTTAATTTGTCAGTTAGTTAGTTTATTTGTTAGTTAGTTAGTTAGTTAGTTAATTAGTTAGTTATCTAGTAGTTAGTTAGTTACTTAGTTAGTCAGTTAGTTATTTATTCAGTTAGCTAGTAGTTAGTTAGTTAGTTAGTTAGTAAGTTAGTTAGTTAGTTAGTTAGTTAGTTAATTAGATAGTTAGTTAGTAAGTTAGTTAGTTAGTTAGTCAATATGTATGTAAGAAGTTAGTTAGTTAGTTACTTAATTTGCTAGTAGTTAGGTAGTTAGTTAGTTAGTTAGTTAGTTAGTTAGTATGTAAGAAGTTAGTTAGTTAGTGAGTTAGTTAGTTAGATAGTTAGTTAATTAGTTAGTTAGTTAGTTAATTAGTTAGTTATTTAGTTAGTTACTTAGTTAGTTAGTTAGTAGTTAGTTAGTTAGTGATTCAGTTAGTTAATCAATATATATGTATCAAGGTAGTTAGTTAGTTAGTTAGATAGTTAGTTAATTAGTTTGTTAGTTAGTTAATTAGTTTGTTAGTTAGTTAGTCAGTTAGTTAGTTAGTTATCTAGTAGTTAGTTAGTTAATTAGGTCAGCAATTAGTTAGTTAGTTAGTTATTTAGTTAGCTAGTAGTTAGCAGGATTGTCATTTATGTAGTTAGTTAGTTGGCGGGTATGTAGGAAGGTCGTTAGTTAGTTTGCTAGTTAGTTAATAGGTATTTAAGAAGATAGTTAGTTTGTAAATTAGTTAGTTATTATGTCAGTTATCTAGTAATTAGTTAGTTAGTTATTTTGTCAGCTTGCTAGTAGTTAGATAGTTAGTTAGTTAGTTAGTTAGTTTTCTAGTAGTTAGCTAGTTAGTTAGTTAGTTAGTTAATTAGTTATTTATTTAGTTAGTTAGTTAGCAAGTAGTTAGTTAGTTAATTAGTTAATTAATTAGTTAGTTAATTAGTTAGTTAGTAAGTTAGTTAGTTAGTGGGTATGTATGATGGTAGCTAGTTAGTTAGTTAATTTGTTAGTTAGTTAGTTAATTAATTAGTTTGTTAGTTAGGTAATAGTTATTTAGTTAGTTAGTTAGTTAAATAGCTAGTAGTCATTTAGTTGGTCATTTATTTATTTAGTTAGTTACTTAGTTAGTGGTTATGTAGGAAGGTAGTTAGTAAGTTAGTTAGTTACTTAGTAAATAGGTATGTAGGAAGATTGTTAGTTAGTTAATTAGTTAATTATTTAGTTAGTTATCTAGTAGTTAGTTAGTTAGTTTGTTAGTTAGTTACTTAGTTAGTTAGCTAGTTAGTTAGTTTGTTTGTTTGTTTGTTAGTGGGTATGTTGGAAGTTAATCACTGGGTATGTAGGAAGGTAGTTATTTAGTTAGTTAGTTAGTTTGATTATTAGTTAGTTATTTCGTTAGTTAGTTAGTTAGTTACTTAGTTATTTAGTTAATTTGTTCGTTAGTTAGTTAGATAGGTAGTTAGTTAGTTAGTTAATATGTATGTACGAAGGTAGTTAGTTAGTTTGGTAGTAGTTAGTTAGTAGAGTTAGTTAGTTAATTAATTAGTTAATTATTTTGTTAGTTAGTTAGTTAGTTAACTTGTTAGTTAGTTATATATTTAGTTATTTAGTTAGTTAGTTAGAAAGTTAGAAAGGTACTTTGTTAGTTAATTTATAGGTATGTATGAAGGTAGTTAGTTAGTAAGATAGTCAGTTTGTTGTCTAGTAGTAGTTAGTTTGTTAGTTAAGTAGTTAACTAGTAGTTAGTGGGTTAATTAATTAGTAAGTTAGTAAGTTAGTTAGTCAGTGGGTATGTACGATGGTAGCTAGTTAGTTAGTTAATTTGTTAGTTAATTAGTTAATTAGTTACTTAATTAGTTAGTTAGTTAGTTAAATACCTAGTAGTTATTTAGTTATTTATTTATTTATTTAGTTAGTTACTTAGTTAGTGGGTATGTAGGATGGTAGTTAGTAAGTTAGTTAGTTTGTTAGTTAGTTAGTTAATCTGTATGTAGGAAGATAGTTAGTTAATTAGTTAGTTATTTAGTTAGTTATCTAGTAGTTAGCTAGTTAGTTAGTTAGTTAGTTAGTTATTTATTCAATTAGCTAGTAGTTAGTTTGTTAGTTAGTTCCTTAGTTAGTTAGTAAGTTAATTAGTTAGTTAATTAGTTAGTTAGTTAGTCAATATGTATGTAAGAAGGTAGTTAGTTAGTTAGTTAGTTAGTTAGTTAGTTAATTAGCTAGTAGTTAGTTAGTTAGTTAGTTAGTTAGTTAGTTAGTAAGTATGTATGTAAGAAGGTTGTTAGTTAGTTAGTTAGTTAGTTAGTTAGTTAGTTAGTTACTTATTTAGTTAGTTACTTGTATAGTTAGCTAGTAGTTAGTTAGTGAGTTAGATAGTTAATCGATATGTATGTATCATGGTAGTTAGTTAGTGAATTAGTTAGTTAGTTAATTAGTTAGTTAGTGAATTAGTTAGTTAGTTAGTTAGTTAGTTAGTTAGTAGTTAGTTAGTTAGTTAGGTCATCAGTTAGTTCTTTAGTTAGTTAGTTACTTAGTTAGTCAGCTAGTAGTTAGCTGGTTAGGTATTTATTTGGTTAGATAGTTAGTTAGTTGGTGGGTATGTAAGAAGGTAGGTAGGTAGTTAGTTATTTTGTTATTTAGTTGATATTTAAGAAGAGTGTTAGTTAGTAAATTAGTTAGTTATTATGTTAGTTATCTAGTAATTAGTTAGTTAGTTGTTTCGTCAGCTACCTAGTAGTTAGTTAGTTAGTTAGTTTTTTAGTTAGTTAGTTAGTTAGTTATCTAGTATTTTGTAAGTTAGTTATTTAGTTAGTTAACTAGTTAGTTATTTAGTTTGTTTGTTTGTTAGTTATCTAGTAGTTAGTTAGTTAGCTAGTTAGTTATTTAGTAAGTTAGATAGTTAGTTAGTTAGTAAGTGTGTATGTAGGAAGGCAGTTAGTTAGTTAGTTAGTTAGTTAATTAGTTTGTTAGTCAATAGGTATGTAGGAAGATAGTTATTTAGTTATTTAGTTAGTTTGTTAATTAGTTCATTTGTTAGTTTGTTAGTTAGTTCTTTAGTTAGTAAGTTAGTTAGTTAGTTAGTTAAAAAGGTAGTTTGTTTGTTAGTTGATAGGTATGTATGACGGTAGTTAGCTAGTAAGTTAGTTAGTTAACTAGTTAGTTAGTTTGCTACTAGTTAGTTAGTGTTAGTTAGTTAGTTAGTTAGTTATTTATTCAATTAGCTAGTAGTTAGTTAGTTAGTTAGTTAGTTACTAAGTTAGTTAGTTAGTTAATTAGTGAGTTAATTAGTTAGTTAGTGATAACGGGTTTTTGGCTAATACTTAGGTTATATCGTTGAATAAAAACACCGTAAATCAAACAAGAAACATGTGAATACTAAAGATTGTATAGACTAAGTATGTAAGGATTCGTTCCACAGGGAGCTATTGCGTCAAAATATGATTAAACTTCAGATCACTAAAATAATTATTTTGAAGTTTCCAAAATTAATGAAAATTTGTCTAGAGAGATGTCTGAATATTATAAAACTTATCCTAAAATTTCAAACAATTTGGACAACGGAATAAAAAGTTATTAACGAATTACAATCAGGTCTCTAAAAAAACAATCTCTGGAAACAGCAGGTTTTCAGTTTAAGTGACAGTTTTCAAAAATTCATATTAATTCAAATATTTCATGAAATTCAACGATTCAAAAAGTTCCCGAAACTAGAAATCAAGATCTACGCAATGATAGAATTGGTTTTGAGCAGATTTGGAAGGGGATCGTGAAAATTGATAAGTTTAGAAGGTTTTTAAAAACAAGATTCAAGGGCAATCAAGGCAGTAATTTAAATAAGAAAATCGAATTAACAACTCAAATTCTCAAGTTTATTAATCAACACAAGAATTTATTAAAAGAATCACAACCAAAAACTGAAATAAAAGAAAGAAACCACCTAATCAAGCCCTAGAACGCCTAGTGACTTGTGTCGATGCCTTCCCGTCGATCCGGTTGAACGCCAACTCGAGTCTCCGTTTCTTCTCACGCGGATCCTCTTCAATTCATCGAAGAACGCCTTCCGCACGAATGACCGATCCTTTCCTTGTGTCGAGATGGAGCAAGAACGCCTTAACTCCAATTTCTTCACGTACAACCCTAGGGCGAGAACGCCTCTACCAAAGAGTTGGTCTTGAATTTGAAGGTTATTGGTTGAATCTTGTTTGTTTCTTGGAAGAGTTTGTGGAGAGAGATGGTAGAGAGCTTGCCCCCAAAGGGGACAGAAAAAGGGGGGGGGGGGGGGGGGGGAAGAGATGATTTGCCCTTGGATTTAGGGTCTTATTTATAGGCTTGATACTCCTCTTGATTGGAAAGGGTA
This sequence comes from Luzula sylvatica, assembly GCA_946800325.1. NCBI lineage: Eukaryota > Viridiplantae > Streptophyta > Magnoliopsida > Poales > Juncaceae > Luzula > Luzula sylvatica. The sequence goes on along the minus strand of OX326956.1, from coordinate 68,012,568 downwards.
ATTATGGAAGGTTTAGGGGAGCAACAAATCAACTAAGAAGGCAACAAATCAATCTAAAGGAGGCCACAAATCAATTTAAAGAAGGCAACAAATTAGCTTGTTGGGGCTTGTGCATGGGCTGAGAGCTGGGGCTAGGCGTGGGCTGTGAGATTTGCCTGCGTGGGCTGTGAATTTCGCCTCTGCGGCCAGGCCCATTGTTGCCCCTGTGCGTTGCAGCAGTTTGGTGATCTTCTTCTTTTGTTTTTCCCTTTCCCGCCTCGATCTTTCACCGAATATATCGATGTGATATATCGTTTTGACTGTCTTCGGCGTGCCAGAGGCAATCGTGCTGACCAAATTCCCAAATTATTCCTCTATCTCCTGCAAATGGGCAAAGAACACATTAGTGTAGAAATATTCATGATGTTTGAAATATGTATCATAAAAGCATAGAATATAACTTCACAAGGGCTAAAATCCCTAAATAAGACTCGTAAAACGTGTTCCATTTGCCTCACATCAAATACCCCCACACTTAAACCCTTGATCGTCCTCGATCAATTGGAGATTTGTAGTTATAATCAATCTAAGGACGAATTGCACTAGATTCTATTAAATTTGTATTCGTCATTTTCAAACGCATTTCATGAACCTATTTAAAGTAAAAAATCAAGTTGCTAATGTTTAAGAAAGATAATGGTCAAATAATCAAATCTTAATTGAATAAAAATCGCAATTTCAATAGAGTTTAGAATGAGCAATTAATTTCTACCGGAAAAGGTGATTAAACACTACCGTTCGAATCTTTTCACGCCACAATTCAAAAGAAACCCGATTTCCAAAGTTTTTGAGTCTTCGTTTTGCAAGAATTCCCTTTTCAACCCGTTCGATACGTTGGTACAAGGTTCATAGCCGTTTTCAGTCGAATTCCCCACCCACTCCTTCATTTCGTAGAAGTCTTTAACCGAGCGCCCCACTACACCGAAATGCAATGAGGTTACATCCCGGTATTCTATTTTGACCTTCCTTCTATTTTATTATTTTATTCTTATTTTACTTTCGTTTTTTTTCTTTTTTTTTCTTTTTTTTTCTTTCTTTTTTTTTCTTTTTTTCCGGATCGCATTTGTAGAAGGAGTTCCGCGGCACCGGAGTGCAACGAAATTACATCCCGCTTTTTTTCAAGATCCAAGAAGAAGGCTGGTACTATCGACATACTAACGGGTCCCCACGAACGGTTGATTCATTAAGTGTAAGCAAAACTCATTGAAAAACTTTTCAATCGGGTTCTAATTCGAAGATGGGTTCAATTTTCGAAAACTAGTGTGTCACGTAAACCACGAATCCATTAATTGTCGAAAACTCGTGATAATTGCGAAGTTATTGGTATGGGTTGGAATCCCAATAGATTTCTTCAAATTCGTGACCAAAATTTCCAAAACATTTTGCAACATTCAATTTTGAGAGTAAAAATCGTATTAAAATGAAATTTTGTTTGAAAAACAACGATTTGTTTCAAATGAGGTGGAGAAAAATCTTTTTGTGCAATTTTGTCCTTAGTTGAAAACTAGACGTGCTCCGAGATTTAAGTTTCATCAATTTTCTATTTTATTCGCAGAAAAAGGGAAAAATAATAAAAAAATAAATAAATTCCCAATATTTTTCCTTTTAATTTGGGCACATGCAGGTTCAAAGGTTGTGTTACCCCCCCATACTTATGGTTTTACTTGTCCTCAAGTATATGGAATATAGAATGTAAAAATAGGGTAATGAAAAGATACAACCTTTGATGCGTAGGCTTGCCTCCCTCGCTAGTGCTCTCGTTTATTGGTCTCGAGCTCGACCATGCCGGTGTTACCCTCCTTGAAAGTTGAACGAGGAGCTCACTTGGATCGCTCTTTTTCGACCGCCTCGGAGTGCTCCTTTCGAAACGTTGGAGAATATGACACTGAATGCTTGGTTTAATCGTTTTGCGCATGTCAAAATTGGCTCCAAGGGCATCCTTATCTCGCTTCGAATCAATTTGTATACAGGTCTTTGGCGAAGCGGAGTGGTAAGTGGCGTCAGTGTCTCGATGTTATTTGTTTTTCTTGATAAATCTACACAAGGAGAAATTCTTTCATGAGAGGCATCATAGTTCTTATTTGAATTTAAATCGATGCTAAACGGAAAGAATTCACTTTGGAGAGTTGGAGAGTTTTCTTCTTGCTTGCTTGGTTTCGTCAGCTAATAGTAAGTTAGTTAGTTTGTTAGTTAGTAAGTTAATTAGTTAGTTAGTTAGTTAGTTAGTTAGTTAGTCAGTATGTATGTAAGAAGGTTGTTAGTTAGTTAGTTAGTTAGTTAGTCCGTATGCAATGTAAGAAGGTTGTTAGTTAGTTAGTTAGTTAGATAGTTAGTTAGTTAGTTAGTTAGTTGGCGGGTATGTAGGAAGGTAGCACTACTACAAAAAATGCAATTAGGGACAAACGTGTTTAGTCCCTAAAACCCCGTCTGGAGTCGCTGTAGATCTTTAGGGACTATATTTAGTCGTTATGACTTTGTCATAACAGGCCCGACGCAGCAAATCAGGGTGACAAAAGTTTTTTTGCATTTAGTCCCTATAAGACACCTTTTTTGGGGTAGTCCCTGAAGATGAACTTTCAGTGTCGAGTTATGGTCGTGGAAAATGTTCTTTATGAGACTAAATGTGGTCCCCAACTATGGTTGTTATGTGACTAGTCTATGTTTCTGAATATTCATTTTATGGGACAAATGTTTGCTTCTGAAGATATATTCTATTTAGTTAAATTTTGTCCTTGTTGTGGTGTTTTTGTGACTCGTTGTTGTCTCTCAATACGATATTAATGTAACAAATGTTAGTCCTTGAATATATTCTTTCGTAAATGATATTGGTGTCTGAATGGTTCTTTATGTGACCAAATTTAATTCCTGAATATTGTACTTCTGTGATGAGACTCTTTTAGTCTCTACAAACACAATTTGTAGTATATTCATTAATAAAATATGAATGAAGGTAGTTAGTTAGTAAGTTATTTAGTTATTTAGTTAGTTAGTTAGTTAGAAAGGTAGTTAGTTAGTTACTTAATAGGTATGTATGAAGGTAGTTAGTTAGTAAGTTAGATAGTTAACTAGTTAGTTAGTTAGCTAGTAGTTTGTTAGTTGGTTAGTTAGTTAGTTAATTAGTTAGTTATTTAGTTAGTTAGTAAGTTTGCTAACTAGTAGTTTGTTAGTTAATTAGTTAATTAATTAGTTAGTTAATTAGTAAGTTAGTAAGTTAGTGGGTATGTACGAAGGTAGCTACCTAGTTAGTTAATTTGTCAGTTAGTTAGTTAATTTGTAAGTAAGTTAGTTAGTTAATTTGTTAGTTATTTATTTAGTTAGTTAGTTAGTCAAAGAGTTAGTAGTTATTTCGTTAGTTATTAATTTATTTAGTAAGTCACTTAGTTAGTGGGTATGTAGGAAGGTAGGTATGTAGTTAGTTAGTTAGTTAGTTAGTTAGTTAGTTAATATGTATGTAGGAAGATGGTTAGTTAGTTAATTAGTTAGTTAGTTACTTATTCAGTTAGTTAGTAGTTAGTTAGTTAGTTAGTTAGTTAGTTAGTTAGTTAGTTAGTTAGTTAGTTATTTATTCAGTTAGCTAGTAGTTAGTTAGTTAGTTAGTTAGTTAGTTTGTTAGTTAGTTAGTTAGTTAATTAGTTAGTTAGTTAGTTAGTTAATTAGTTATTCAATATGTATGTAAGAAGGTAGTTAGTTAGTTAGTTAGTTAGTTAATTAGCTAGTAGTTAGTTAGTTAGTTAGTTAGTTATTATGCACTGACGTGTTTGGTTAGTTAGTTAGTTAGTTAGTTAGTTCGTATGCAATGTAAGAAGGTTGTTAGTTAGTTAGTTAGTCAGATAGTTAGTTAATTAGTCAGTTAGTTAGTTTATCAGTTAGTTATTTAGTTAGTTACTTAGTTAGTTAGCTAGTAGTTAGTTAGTTAGTGATTTAGTTAGTTAATCAATACATATGTATCAAGGTAGTTAGTTAGTTAGTTAGATAGTTAGTTAATTATATAGTTAGTTAGTTAATTAGTTAGTTAGTTAGTTAGTCAGTTAGTTAGTTAGTTATCTAGTGGTTAGTTAGTTAGTTAGGTCAGCAGTTAGTTATTTAGTAAGTTACTTAGTTAGTTAGTTAGGTAGTTAGCTAGTAGTTAGCAGGATAGTTATTTATTTAGTTAGTTAGTTAGTTGGCGGGTATGTAGGAAGGTAGCTAGTTAGTTTGTTAGTTACTCAATAGGTATTTAAGAAGATAGTTAGTAAGTAAATAAGGTAGTTATTATGTTAGTTATCTAGTAATTAGTTAGTTAGTAATTTTGTCAGCTAGCTAGTAGTTAGTTAGTTAGTTAGTTATCTAGTAGTTTGTTAATTATTTATTTAGTTAGTTAACTAGTTAGTTATTTAGTTACTAGTAGTTAGTTAGTTAGCTAGTTAGTTGTATAGTTAGTTATATAGTTAGTTAGCCAGTTAGTGGGAAGGTAGTTAATTAGTTAGTTAGTGGGAAGGTAGTTAATTAGTTTGTTAGTTAGTTAGTTAGTTAGTTAGAAAGGTAGTTAGTTAGTTAGTTAATTGGTATGACTAAAGGTAGTTAGTTAGTAAGTTAGAAAATTAACTAGTTAGTTAATTAGCTATTAGTTAGTTAGTTAGTTAATTATTTTGTTTGTTCGTTAGTTAGTTATCTAGTAGTTAGTTTGTTAGCTAGTTAGTTATTTAGTTAGTTAGATAGTTAGTTAATTAGTTAGTGGGAATGTAGTTAGTTAGTTTGTGGGTATGTAGGTAGGTAGTTAGTAAGTTAGTTAGTTAGTTAGTAAACTAGTTAGTTAATGGGTATGTAGGAAGATAGTTATTTAGTTAGATATTTAGCTTGTTAATTAGTTAATTAGTTAGTTAGTTAGTTAGTTAGTTGTTTAGTTGTTTAGTTAGTTAGTTTGTTAGTTAGTTTGTTAGAAAGGTTGTTTGTTAGTTAGTTAATTGGTATGACTGAAGGTAGTTAGTTAGTAAGTTAGATAATTAACTAGTCAGTTAGTTAGCTAGTAGTTTGTTAGTTAGTTAGTGAGTTAGTTAGTAAATTAGTTAGTTATTAAGTTAGTTTAGTTAGTTAATTAACTAGTAGTTAGTTACTTAATTAGTTAATAAATTAGTTAGTTAATTAGTTAGTTAGTAAGTTAGTTAGTTAGTGGGTATGTACGAAGGTAGCTAGTTAGTTAGTTAATTCGTTAGTTAGTTAGTTAATTAGTTATTTAGATAGTTAGTTAATAGTTATTTATTTAGTTAGTTAGTTAGTTAAATAGCTTGTAATTGTTTAGTTAGTTATTTATTTATTTAGTTAGTTACTTAGTTAGTGGGTATGTAGGAAAGTAGTCAGTAAGTTAGTTAGTTAGTTAGTTAATAGGTATGTAGGAAGATAGTTAGTTAGTTAGTTAGTTAGTTAGTTAGTCAGTTAGTTAGTTTGCTTGTAGTTTGTAAGTTAGTCAGTTAGTTAGTTAGTTAGTTAGTCAGTTAGTTAGTTAGCTATGAAGTAGTTAGTTAGTTAGTTAGGTCATTAGTTAGTTATTTAGTTAGTTAGTTAGTTAGTTAGCTAGTAGTTAGCAAGTTAGTTATTAATTTATATAGTTAGTTAGTTAGTTGGCGGGTATGTACGAAGGTAGCTAGTTAGTTAGTTTATTTGTTAGTTAGTTAGTTAGTTAGTTAGTTAATTAGTTAGTATGTAAGAAGGTAGTTAGTTAGTCAGTATGTACGAAGTTAGTTAGTTAGTTAGTTAGTTAGATAGTTAGTTAATTTGTTAGTTAGTTAGTTAATCAGTTAGTTATTTAGTTAGTTACTTAGTTAGTTAGTTAGTAGTTAGTTAGTTAGTGATTCAGTTAGTTAATCAATATATATGTATCGAGGTAGTTAGTTAATTAGTTTGTTAGTTAGTTAATTAGTTAGTTAGTTAGTTAGTCAGTTAGTTAGTTAGTTAGTTATCTAGTAGTTAGTTAGTTAGTTAGTTAGGTCAGCAGTCAGTTAGTCAGTTAGTTAGTTAGTTAGTTAGCTAGTAGTTAGCAGGATTGTTATTTATGTAGTTAGGTAGTTAGTTAGTTAGTTGGCGGGTATGTAGGAAGGTAGTTAGTTAGTTTGTTAGTTAGTTAATAGGTATTTAAGAAGATAGTTAGTTTGTAAATTAGTTAGTTATTATGTCAGTTATCTAGTAATTAGTTAGTTAGTTATTTTGTCAGCTAGCTAGTAGTTAGTTAGTAAGTTAGTTAGTTAGTTAGTTAGTTAGATAGTTAGTTATCTAGTTAGTTAGTTTGCTAGTAGTTAGCTAGTTAGTTAGTTAGTCAATTAGTTAGTTATTTAGTTAGTTTGTTAGCAAGTAGTTAGTTAGTTAATTAGTTAATTAATTAGTTAGTTAATTAGTTAGTTAGTAAGTTAGTTAGTTAGTGGGTATGTATGATGGTAGCTAGTTAGTTAGTTAATTTGTTAGTTAGTTAGTTAATTAATTAGTTTGTTAGTTAGTTAATAGTTATTTAGTTAGTTAGTTAGTTAAATAGCTAGTAGTCATTTAGTTGGTCATTTATTTATTTAGTTTGTTACTTAGTTAGTGGGTATGTAGGAAGGTAGTTAGTAAGTTAGTTAGTTACTTAGTTAATAGGTATGTAGGAAGATAGTTAGTTAGTTAATTATATAATTATTTAGTTAGTTATCTAGTAGTTAGTTAGTTAGTTTGTTAGTTAGTTACTTAGTTAGTTAGGTAGTTAGTTAGTTAGTTAGTTAGTTTGTTAGTGGGTATGTTGGAAGTTAGTCACTGGGTATGTAGGAAGGTAGTTATTTAGTTAGTTAGTTAGTTTGTTCATTAGTTAGTTATTTCGTTAGTTAGTTAGTTAGTTAGTTAGTTATTTAGTTAATTTGTTGGTTAGTTAGTTAGATAGGTAGTTAGTTAGTTAGTTAATATGTATGTACGAAGGTAGTTAGTTTGTAAGTTAGTTAATTAGTTTGGTAGTAGTTAGTTATTTAGTTAGTTAGTTAATTAATTAGTTAGTTATTTACTTAGTTAGTTAGTTAGTTAGTTAGTAGTTAGCTAGTAGTTAGTTAGTTAATTAGTTCATAAATTAGTTAGTTAATTAGTTAGTTAGTAAGTTAGTTAGTTAGTGGGTATGTACGAAGGTAGCTAGTCAGTTAGTTAATTTGTTAGTTAGTTAGTGAATTAATTAGTTAGTTAATAGTTATTTATTTCGTTAGTTAGTTAGTTAAATAACTTGTAGTTATTTAGTTATTTATTTGTTTAGTTAGTTAGTTACTTAGTTAGTGGGTACGTAGGAAGGTAGTCAGTAAGTTAGTTAGGTAGTTAGTTAATTGGTATGTAGGAAGATAGTTAGTTATTTAGTTAGTTAGTTAGTTATTTAATTAGTCAGTTCGTTAGTTAGCTTGTAGTTTGTATGTTAGTTAGTTAGTTAGTTAGTTTGTTTGTTTGTCAGTTAGTTAGTTATCTAGTAGTTAGTTAGTTAGTTAGGTCATCAGTTAGTTATTTAGTTAGTTAGTTAGTTAGTTAGTTAGTTAGTTAGTTAGTTAGTTAGTTAGCTAGTAGTTAGCAAGTTAGTTATTTATTTAGTTAGTTAGTCAGTTAGTTGGCGGGTATGTAGGAAGGTAGTTAGTTAGTTAGTTAGTTAGGTACTCAAGAAGATAGTTAGTTAGTAAATTAGTTAGTTATTATGTTTGTTATCTAGTAATTAGTTAGTTAGTTATTTTGTCAGCTAGCTAGTAGTCAGTTAGTTAGTTAGTTATTTAGTTCGTTAGTTAGTTAGTTATCTAGTAGTTAGTTAGTTAGTTATTTAGTTAGTTAACGAGTTAGTTATTTAGTTACTAGTAGTTAGTTAGTCAGTTAGTGGGAAGGTAGTTAGTTAGGTAGTTAGTGGGTATCCAGGAAACTAGTTAGTTAGTTAGTTAATATGTATGTTGGAAGATAGTTATTCGGTTATTTAGTTAGTTTGTCAATTAGTTTACTTATTAGTTAGTTAGTTATTTAGTTAGTGAGTTAGTTAGAAAGGTACTTAGTTAGTTAGTTGATAGGTATGTATGAAGGTAGTTAGTTAGTAAGTTAGTTAGTTTGTTAGTTAGTAGTCAGTTAGATAGTTAGTTAGATAATTAGTTAGTTATTTAGTTAGTTAGTTAGTTAGTTAGTTAGTTAACTAGTAGTTAGTTGGTTAATTAATTAGTTAGTTAATTAGTACGTTAGTAAGTTAGTTACTTAGTGGGTATGTACGATGGTAGCGAGTTAGTTAGTTAATTTGTTAGTTAATTAGTTAATTATTTAGTTAGTCAATTAGTTAGTTAGTTAGTTAAATAGCTAGTAGTTATTTAGTTTGTTATTTTATTTATTTAGTTAGTTAGTTAGTTAGTTAATTAGTTAGTTAGTTATCTAGTTAGTTAGTTTGCTAGTAGTTAGCTAGTTAGTTAGTTAGTTAGTTAATTAGTTAGTTATTTAGTTAGTTAGTTAGCAAGTAGTTAGTTAGTTAATTAGTTAATCAATTAGTTAGTTAATTAGTTAGTTAGTAAGTTAGTTAGTTAGTTGGTATGTATGATGGTAGGTAGTTAGTTAGTTAATTTGTTAGTTAGTTAGTTAATTAATTAGTTTGTTAGTTAGTTAATAGTTATTTAGTTAGTTAGTTAGTTAAATAGCTAGTAGTCATTTAGTTGGTCATTTATTTATTTAGTTAGTTACTTAGTTAGTGGGTATGTAGGAAGGTAGTTAGTAAGTTAGTTAGTTACTTAGTAAATAGGTATGTAGGAAGATAGTTAGTTAGTTAATGAGTTAATTATTTAGTTAGTTATCTAGTAGTTAGTTAGTTAGTTTGTTAGTTAGTTAATTAGTTAGTTAGTTAGCTAGTTAGTTAGTTAGTTAGTTAGTTTGTTAGTGGGTATGTTGGAAGTTAGTCACTGGGTATGTAGGAAGGTAGTTATTTAGTTTGTTAGTTAGTTTGTTTATTAGTTAGTTATTTCGTTAGTTAGTTAGTTAGTTAGTTAGTTATTTAGTTAATTTGTTGGTTAGTCAGTTAGATAGGTAGTTAGTTAGTTAGTTAATATGTATGTACGAAGGTAGTTAGTTTGTAAGTTAGTTAATTAGTTAGTTAGTTTGGTAATAGTTAGTTAGTAAGTTAGTTAGTTAATTAATTAGTTAGTTATTTAGTTTGTTAGTTAGTTAGTTAGTAGTTAGCTAGTAGTTAGTTAGTTAATTAGTTAATAAATTAGTAAGTTAATTAGTTAGTTAGTAAGTTAGTTAGTTAGTGGGTATGTACGAAGGTAGCTAGTTAGTTAGGTAATTTGGTAGTTAGTTAGTGAATTAATTAGTTAGTTAATAGTTATTTATTTCGTTAGTTAGTTAGTTAAATAACTTGTAGTTATTTAGTTATTTATTTGTTTAGTTAGTTAGTTACTTAGTTAGTGGGTACGTAGGAAGGTAGTTAGTAAGTTAGTTAGTTAGTTAGTTAATTGGTATGTAGGAAGATAGTTAGTTAGTCAATTAGATAGTTATTTAGTTAGTTAGTTAGTTAGTAAATTTGTCAGTTAGTTAGTTAGCTTGTAGTTTGTATGTTAGTTAGTTAGTTAGTTAGTTAGTCAGTTAGTTAGTTATCTAGTAGTTAGTTAGTTAGTTAGGTCATCAGTTAGTTATTTAGTTAGTTAGTTAGTTAGTTAGTTAGATAGTTAGTTAGCTAGTAGTTAGCAAGTTAGTTATTTATTTAGTTAGTTAGTTAGTTAGTTGGCGGGTATGTAGGAAGGTAGGTAGTTAGTTAGTTAGTTAGGTACTCAAGAAGATAGTTAGTTAGTAAATTAGTTAGTTATTATGTTTGTCATCTAGTAATTAGTTAGTTAGTTATTTTGTCATCTGGCTAGTAGTCAGTTAGTTAGTTAGTCATTTAGTTCGTTAGTTTGTTAGTTATCTAGTAGTTAGTTAGTTAGTTATTTAGTTAGTTAACTAGTTAGTTATTTAGTTACTAGTAGTTAGTTAGTCAGTTAGTGGGAAGGTAGTTAGTTAGTTAGTTAGTGGGTATGCAGGAAAGTAGTTAGTTAGTTAGTTAATAGCTATGTTGGAAGATAGTTATTCGGTTATTTTGTTAGTTTGTCAATTAGTTTACTTGTTAGTTAGTTAGTTATTTAGTTAGTGAGTTAGTCAGAAAGGTACTTAGTTAGTTAGTTGATAGGTATGTATGAAGGTAGTTAATTAGTAAGTTAGTTAGTTTGTTAGTTAGTAGTCAGTTAGATAGTTAGTTAGTTAATTAGTTAGTTATTTAGTTAGTTAGTTAGTTAGTCAACTAGTAGTTAGTTGGTTAATTAATTAGTTAGTTAATAAGTATGTTAGTAAATTAGTTAGTTAGTGGGTATGTACGATGGTAGCGAGTTAGTTAATTTGTTAGTTAATTAGTTAATTAGTTAGTTAGTCAATTAGTTAGTTAGTTAGTTAAATAGCTAGTAGTTATTTAGTTAGTTATTTATTTATTTAGTTAGTTACTTAGTTAGTGGGTATGTAGGAAGGTAGTTAGGAAGTTAGTTCGTTAGTTAGTTAGTTAGTTAATCTGTATGTACGAAGATAGTTAGTTAATTAGTTAGTTATTTAGTTAGTTATCTAGTAGTTAGTTAGTTAGTTAGTTAGTTAGTTAGTTAATTAGTTATTTATTCAATTAGCTAGTAGTTAGTTAGTTTGTTAGTTACTAAGTTAGTTAGGTAGTTAGTTAGTTAATTAGTTAGTAAATTAGTTAGTTAGTTAGTTAGTTAGTCAATATGTATGTAAGAAGGTAGTTAGTTAATTTGCTTGCAGTTAGTTAGTTAGTTAGTTAGTATGTAAGAAGGTTGTTAGTTAGTTAGTTAGTTAGATAGTTAGTTAGTTAGTTAGTTAGTTAGTTAGTTAATCAGTTAGTTATTTAGTTAGTCACTTAGTTAGTTAGCTTGTACTTAGTTAGTGAGTTAGTTAGTCAATCAATATGTATGTATCATGGTAGTATTTAGTTAGTTAGATAGTTAGTCAATTAGTTAATTAGTTAATTAGTTAGTTAGTTAGTTAGCTAGTTAGTTAGTTATTTAGTTATCTAGTAGTTAGTTAGTTACTTAGGTCATCAGTTAGTTATTTAGTTAATTAGTTACTTAGTTAGTTAGCTAGTAGTTAGCTGGTTAGGCATTTATTTGGTTAGTTAGTTAGTTAGTTGGTGGGTATGTACGAAGGTAGGTAGTTAGTTAGTTAGTTAGTTAATTGGTTTTCAAGAAGATTGTTAGTTAGTAAATTAGTAAGTTATTATGTTAGTTATCTAGTAATTAGTTAGTTAGTTGTTTGTCAGCTAGCTAGTAGTTAGTTAGTTAGTTAGTTCTTTAGTTAGTTAGTTAGTTAGTCAGTTATCTAGTATTTTGTAAGGTAGTTATTTAGTTAGTTTGTTAGTTAGTTAGTTAGTTAGTTAGTTATCGAGTTAGTTAGTATGCTAGTAGTTAGCTAGTTAGTTAGTTAGTTAATTAGTTAGTTATTTAGTTAGTTAGTTAGCAAGTAGTTAGTTAGTTAATTAATTAATTAAGTAGTTAGTTAATTAGTTAGTTAGTAAGTTAGTTAGTTAGTGGATATGTATGATGGTAGCTAGTTAGTTAGTTAATTTGTTAGTTAGTTAGTTAATTAATTATTTTGTTAGTTAATTAATAGTTATTTAGTTAGTCAGTTAGTTAAATAGCTAGTAGTCATTTAGTTGGTCATTTATTTATTTAGTTAGTTACTTAGTTAGTGGGTATGTAGGAAGGTAGTTAGTAAGTCAGTTAGTTACTTAGTTAATAGGTATGTACGAAGATAGTTAGTTAGTTAATTAGTTAATTATTTAGTTAGTTATCTAGTAGTTAGTTAGTTAGTTTGTTAGTTAGTTAATTAGTTAGTTAGCTAGTTAGTTAGTTAGTTTGTTTGTTTGTTAGTGTGTATGTTGGAAGTTAGTCACTGGGTATGTAGGAAGGTAGTTATTTAGTTAGTTAGTTAGTTAGTTTATTAGTTAGTTATTTCGTTAGTTAGTTAGTTAGTTAGTTAGTTAGTTATTTAGTTAATTTGTTGGTTAGTTAGTTAGATAGGTAGTTAGTTAGTTAGTTAATATGTATGTACGAAGGTAGTTAGTTTGTAAGTTAGTTAATTAGTTACATAGTTTGGTAGTAGTTAGTTAGTTAGTTAGTTAGTTAATTAATTAGTTAGTTATTTACTTAGTTAGTTAGTTAATATGTATGTACGAAGGTAGTTAGTTTGTAAGTTAGTTAATTAGTTAGTTAGTTTGGTAATAGTTAGTTAGTAAGTTAGTTAGTTAATTAATTAGTTAGTTATTTAGTTTGTTAGTTAGTTAGTTAGTAGTTAGCTAGTAGTTAGTTAGTTAATTAGTTAATAAATTAGTAAGTTAATTATATAATTATTTAGTTAGTTATCTAGTAGTTAGTTAGTTAGTTTGTTAGTTAGTTACTTAGTTAGTTAGGTAGTTAGTTAGTTAGTTAGTTTGTTTGTTAGTGGGTATGTTGGAAGTTAGTCACTGGGTATGTAGGAAGGTAGTTATTTAGTTAGTTAGTTAGTTTGTTCATTAGTTAGTTATTTCGTTAGTTAGTTAGTTAGTTAGTTAGTTAGTTATTTAGTTAATTTGTTGGTTAGTTAGTTAGATAGGTAGTTAGTTAGTTAGTTAATATGTATGTACGAAGGTAGTTAGTTTGTAAGTTAGTTAATTAGTTAATTAGTTTGGTAGTAGTTAGTTATTTAGTTAGTTAGTTAATTAATTAGTTAGTTATTTAGTTAGTTAGTTAGTTAGTTAGTTAGTAGTTAGCTAGTAGTTAGTTAGTTAATTAGTTCATAAATTAGTTAGTTAATTAGTTAGTTAGTAAGTTAGTTAGTTAGTGGGTATGTACGAAGGTAGCTAGTCAGTTAGTTAATTTGTTAGTTAGTTAGTGAATTAATTAGTTAGTTAATAGTTATTTATTTCGTTAGTTAGTTAGTTAAATAACTTGTAGTTATTTAGTTATTTATTTGTTTAGTTAGTTAGTTACTTAGTTAGTGGGTACGTAGGAAGGTAGTTAGTAAGTTAGTTAGGTAGTTAGTTAATTGGTATGTAGGAAGATAGTTAGTTATTTAGTTATTTAGTTAGTTAGTTAATTAGTCAGTTAGTTAGTTAGCTTGTAGTTTGTATGTTAGTTAGTTAGTTAGTTAGTTAGTTAGTTAGTTTGTCAGTTAGTTAGTTATCTAGTAGTTAGTTAGTTAGTTAGGTCATCAGTTAGTTATTTAGTTAGTTAGTTAGTTAGTTAGTTAGTTAGTTAGTTAGTTAGTTAGCTAGTAGTTAGCAAGTTAGTTATTTATTTAGTTAGTTAGTCAGTTAGTTGGCGGGTATGTAGGAAGGTAGTTAGTTAGTTAGTTAGTTAGGTACTCAAGAAGATAGTTAGTTAGTAAATTAGTTAGTTATTATGTTTGTTATCTAGTAATTAGTTAGTTAGTTATTTTGTCAGCTAGCTAGTAGTCAGTTAGTTAGTTAGTTATTTAGTTCGTTAGTTAGTTAGTTATCTAGTAGTTAGTTAGTTAGTTATTTAGTTAGTTAACTAGTTAGTTATTTAGTTACTAGTAGTTAGTTAGTCAGTTAGTGGGAAGGTAGTTAGTTAGGTAGTTAGTGGGTATGCAGGAAACTAGTTAGTTAGTTAGTTAATATGTATGTTGGAAGATAGTTATTCGGTTATTTAGTTAGTTTGTCAATTAGTTTACTTATTAGTTAGTTAGTTATTTAGTTAGTGAGTTAGTTAGAAAGGTACTTAGTTAGTTAGTTGATAGGTATGTATGAAGGTAGTTAGTTAGTAAGTTAGTTAGTTTGTTAGTTAGTAGTCAGTTAGATAGTTAGTTAGTTAATTAGTTAGTTATTTAGTTAGTTAGTTAGTTAGTTAGTTAGTTAACTAGTAGTTAGTTGGTTAATTAATTAGTTAGTTAATTAGTACGTTAGTAAGTTAGTTAGTTAGTGGGTATGTACGATGGTAGCGAGTTAGTTAGTTAATTTGTTAGTTAATTAGTTAATTATTTAGTTAGTCAATTAGTTAGTTAGTTAGTTAAATAGCTAGTAGTTATTTAGTTTGTTATTTATTTATTTAGTTAGTTAGTTAGTTAGTTAATTAGTTAGTTAGTTATCTAGTTAGTTAGTTTGCTAGTAGTTAGCTAGTTAGTTAGTTAGTTAATTAGTTAGTTATTTAGTTAGTTAGTTAGCAAGTAGTTAGTTAGTTAATTAGTTAATTAATTAGTTAGTTAATTAGTTAGTTAGTAAGTTAGTTAGTTAGTTGGTATGTATGATGGTAGGTAGTTAGTTAGTTAATTTGTTAGTTAGTTAGTTAATTAATTAGTTTGTTAGTTAGTTAATAGTTATTTAGTTAGTTAGTTAGTTAAATAGCTAGTAGTCATTTAGTTGGTCATTTATTTATTTAGTTAGTTACTTAGTTAGTGGGTATGTAGGAAGGTAGTTAGTAAGTTAGTTAGTTACTTAGTAAATAGGTATGTAGGAAGATAGTTAGTTAGTTAATGAGTTAATTATTTAGTTAGTTATCTAGTAGTTAGTTAGTTAGTTTGTTAGTTAGTTAATTAGTTAGTTAGCTAGTTAGTTAGTTAGTTAGTTAGTTAGTTTGTTAGTGGGTATGTTGGAAGTTAGTCACTGGGTATGTAGGAAGGTAGTTATTTAGTTTGTTAGTTAGTTTGTTTATTAGTTAGTTATTTCGTTAGTTAGTTAGTTAGTTAGTTAGTTAGTTATTTAGTTAATTTGTTGGTTAGTCAGTTAGATAGGTAGTTAGTTAGTTAGTTAATATGTATGTACGAAGGTAGTTAGTTTGTAAGTTAGTTAATTAGTTAGTTAGTTTGGTAATAGTTAGTTAGTAAGTTAGTTAGTTAATTAATTAGTTAGTTATTTAGTTTGTCAGTTAGTTAGTTAGTAGTTAGCTAGTAGTTAGTTAGTCAATTAGTTAATAAATTAGTAAGTTAATTAGTTAGTTAGTAAGTTAGTTAGTTAGTGGGTATGTACGAAGGTAGCTAGTTAGTTAGTTAATTTGGTAGTTAGTTAGTGAATTAATTAGTTAGTTAATAGTTATTTATTTCGTTAGTTAGTTAGTTAAATAACTTGTAGTTATTTAGTTATTTATTTGTTTAGTTAGTTAGTTACTTAGTTAGTGGGTACGTAGGAAGGTAGTTAGTAAGTTAGTTAGTTAGTTAGTTAATTGGTATGTAGGAAGATAGTTAGTTAGTCAATTAGTTAGTTATTTAGTTAGTTAGTTAGTTAGTAAATTAGTCAGTTAGTTAGTTAGCTTGTAGTTTGTATGTTAGTTAGTTAGTTAGTTAGTTAGTTAGTTAGTTAGTTATCTAGTAGTTAGTTAGTTAGTTAGGTCATCAGTTAGTTATTTAGTTAGTTAGTTAGTTAGTTAGTTAGATAGTAAGTTAGCTAGTAGTTAGCAAGTTAGTTATTTATTTAGTTAGTTAGTTAGTTAGTTGGCGGGTATGTAGGAAGGTAGGTAGTTAGTTAGTTAGTTAGGTACTCAAGAAGATAGTTAGTTAGTAAATTAGTTAGTTATTATGTTTGTCATCTAGTAATTAGTTAGTTAGTTATTTTGTCATCTGGCTAGTAGTCAGTTAGTTAGTTAGTCATTTAGTTCGTTAGTTTGTTAGTTATCTAGTAGTTAGTTAGTTAGTTATTTAGTTAGTTAACTAGTTAGTTATTTAGTTACTAGTAGTTAGTTAGTCAGTTAGTGGGAAGGTAGTTAGTTAGTTAGTTAGTGGGTATGCAGGAAAGTAGTTAGTTAGTTAGTTAATAGCTATGTTGGAAGATAGTTATTCGGTTATTTTGTTAGTTTGTCAATTAGTTTACTTGTTAGTTAGTTAGTTATTTAGTTAGTGAGTTAGTCAGAAAGGTACTTAGTTAGTTAGTTGATAGGTATGTATGAAGGTAGTTAGTTAGTAAGTTAGTTAGTTTGTTAGTTAGTAGTCAGTTAGATAGTTAGTTAGTTAATTAGTTAGTTATTTAGTTAGTTAGTTAGTTAGTTAGTCAACTAGTAGTTAGTTGGTTAATTAATTAGTTAGTTAATAAGTATGTTAGTAAATTAGTTAGTTAGTGGGTATGTACGATGGTAGCGAGTTAGTTAATTTGTTAGTTAATTAGTTAATTAGTTAGTTAGTCAATTAGTTAGTTAGTTAGTTAAATAGCTAGTAGTTATTTAGTTAGTTATTTATTTATTTAGTTAGTTACTTAGTTAGTGGGTATGTAGGAAGGTAGTTAGGAAGTTAGTTCGTTAGTTAGTTAGTTAGTTAATCTGTATGTACGAAGATAGTTAGTTAATTAGTTAGTTATTTAGTTAGTTATCTAGTAGTTAGTTAGTTAGTTAGTTAGTTAGTTAGTTAATTAGTTATTTATTCAATTAGCTAGTAGTTAGTTAGTTTGTTAGTTACTAAGTTAGTTAGGTAGTTAGTTAGTTAATTAGTTAGTAAATTAGTTAGTTAGTTAGTTAGTTAGTCAATATGTATGTAAGAAGGTAGTTAGTTAATTTGCTTGCAGTTAGTTAGTTAGTTAGTATGTAAGAAGGTTGTTAGTTAGTTAGTTAGTTAGTCAGATAGTTAGTTAGTTAGTTAGTTAGTTAGTTAGTTAATCAGTTAGTTATTTAGTTAGTCACTTAGTTAGTTAGCTTGTACTTAGTTAGTGAGTTAGTTAGTCAATCAATATGTATGTATCATGGTAGTATTTAGTTAGTTAGATAGTTAGTCAATTAGTTAATTAGTTAATTAGTTAGTTAGTTAGTTAGCTAGTTAGTTAGTTATTTAGTTATCTAGTAGTTAGTTAGTTACTTAGGTCATCAGTTAGTTATTTAGTTAATTAGTTACTTAGTTAGTTAGCTAGTAGTTAGCTGGTTAGGCATTTATTTGGTTAGTTAGTTAGTTAGTTGGTGGGTATGTACGAAGGTAGGTAGTTAGTTAGTTAGTTAGTTAATTGGTTTTCAAGAAGATTGTTAGTTAGTAAATTAGTTAGTTATTATGTTAGTTATCTAGTAATTAGTTAGTTAGTTGTTTGTCAGCTAGCTAGTTGTTAGTTAGTTAGTTAGTTCTTTAGTTAGTTAGTTAGTTAGTCAGTTATCTAGTATTTTGTAAGGTAGTTATTTAGTTAGTTTGTTAGTTAGTTAGTTAGTTAGTTATCGAGTTAGTTAGTATGCTAGTAGTTAGCTAGTTAGTTAGTTAGTTAATTAGTTAGTTATTTAGTTAGTTAGTTAGCAAGTAGTTAGTTAGTTAATTAATTAATTAATTAGTTAGTTAATTAGTTAGTTAGTAAGTTAGTTAGTTAGTGGATATGTATGATGGTAGCTAGTTAGTTAGTTAATTTGTTAGTTAGTTAGTTAATTAATTATTTTGTTAGTTAATTAATAGTTATTTAGTTAGTTAGTTAGTTAAATAGCTAGTAGTCATTTAGTTGGTCATTTATTTATTTAGTTAGTTACTTAGTTAGTGGGTATGTAGGAAGGTAGTTAGTAAGTTAGTTAGTTACTTAGTTAATAGGTATGTACGAAGATAGTTAGTTAGTTAATTAGTTAATTATTTAGTTAGTTATCTAGTAGTTAGTTAGTTAGTTTGTTAGTTAGTTAATTAGTTAGTTAGCTAGTTAGTTAGTTAGTTTGTTTGTTTGTTAGTGTGTATGTTGGAAGTTAGTCACTGGGTATGTAGGAAGGTAGTTATTTAGTTAGTTAGTTAGTTTGTTTATTAGTTAGTTATTTCGTTAGTTAGTTAGTTAGTTAGTTAGTTATTTAGTTAATTTGTTGGTTAGTTAGTTAGATAGGTAGTTAGTTAGTTAGTTAATATGTATGTACGAAGGTAGTTAGTTTGTAAGTTAGTTAATTAGTTAGATAGTTTGGTAGTAGTTAGTTAGTTAGTTAGTTAGTTAATTAATTAGTTAGTTATTTAGTTAGTTAGTTAGTAAATATGTATGTACGAAGGTAGTTAGTTTGTAAGTTAGTTAATTAGTTAGTTAGTTTGGTAATAGTTAGTTAGTAAGTTAGTTAGTTAATTAATTAGTTAGTTATTTAGTTTGTTAGTTAGTTAGTAGTTAGCTAGTAGTTAGTTAGTTAATTAGTTAATAAATTAGTAAGTTAATTAGTTAGTTAGTAAGTTAGTTAGTTAGTGGGTATGTACGAAGGTAGCTAGTTAGTTAGTTAATTTGGTAGTTAGTTAGTGAATTAATTAGTTAGTTAATAGTTATTTATTTCGTTAGTTAGTTAGTTAAATAACTTGTAGTTATTTAGTTATTTATTTGTTTAGTTAGTTAGTTACTTAGTTAGTGGGTACGTAGGAAGGTAGTTAGTAAGTTAGTTAGTTAGTTAGTTAATTGGTATGTAGGAAGATAGTTAGTTAGTCAATTAGTTAGTTATTTAGTTAGTTAATTAGTTAGTTAATTAGTCCGTTAGTTAGTTAGCTTGTAGTTCGTATGTTAGTTAGTTAGTTAGTTAGTTAGTCAGTTAGTTAGTTATCTAGTAGTTAGTTAGCTAGTTAGGTCATCTGTTAGTTATTTAGTTAGTTAGTTAGTTAGTTAGTTAGTTAGTTAGCTAGTAGTTATCAAGTTAGTTATTTATTTAGTTAGTTAGTTAGTTAGTTGGCGGGTATATAGGAAGGTAGTTAGTTAGTTAGTTTGTTAGGTACTCAAGAAGATAGTTAGTTAGTAAATTAGTTAGTTATTATGTTTGTTATCTAGTAATTAGTGAGTTAGTTATTTTGTCATCTAGCTAGTAGTCAGTTAGTTAGTTAGTTATTTAGTTCATTAGTTAGTTAGTTATCTAGTAGTTAGTTAGTTAGTTATTTAGCTAGTTAACTAGTTAGTTATTTAGTTACTAGTAGTTAGTTAGTCAGTTAATGGGAAGGTAGTTAGTTAGTTAGTTAGTGGGTATGTAGTAAAGTAGTCAGTTAGTTAGTTAATAGGTATGTTGGAAGATAGTTATTCGGTTATTTAGTTAGTTTGTCAATTAGTTTACTTGTTAGTTAGTTAGTTATTTAGTTAGTGAGTTAGTTAGAAAGGTACTTAGTTAGTTAGTTCGTAGGTATGTATGAAGGTAGTTAGTTAGTAAGTTAGTTAGTTTGTTAGTTAGTAGTCAGTTAGATAGTTAGTTAGTTAATTAGTTAGTTATTTAGTTAGTTAGTTAGTTAGTTAGTTAGTTAACTAGTAGTTAGTTGGTTAATTAATTAGTTAGTTAATTAGTACGTTAGTAAGTTAATTAGTTAGTGGGTATGTACGATGGTAGCGAGTTAGTTAGTTAATTTGTTAGTTAATTAGTTAATTAGTTAGTTAGTTAATTAGATAGTTAGTTAGTTAAATAGCTAGTAGTTATTTAGTTAGTTATTTATTTATTTAGTTAGGTACTTAGTAAGTGGGTATGTAGGAAGGTAGTTAGTAAGTTAGTTAGTTAGTTAGTTAGTTAGTTAATCTGTATGTAGGAAGATAGTTAGTTAATTAGTCAGTTATTTAGTTAGTTATCTAGTAGTTGGTTAGTTAGTTAGTTAGTTAGTTAGTTAATTAGTTATTTATTCAATTAGCTAGTAGTTAGTTAGTTTGTTAGTTACTAAGTTAGTTAAGTACTTAGTTAGTTAATTAGTTAGTTAATTAGTTAGTTAGTTACTTAGTTAGTCAATATGTATGTAAGAAGCTAGTTAGTTAATTTGCTAGCAGTTAGTTAGTTAGTTAGTTAGTTAGTACGTAAGAAGGTTGTTAGTTAGTTGGTTAGTTAGATAGTTAGTTAGTTAGTTAGTTAGTTAGTTAGTTAATCAGGTAGTTATTTAGTTAGTTACTTAGTTAGTTAGCTTGTAGTTAGTTAGTGAGTTAGTCAATCAATATGTATGTATCATGGTAGTTAGTTAGTTAGGTAGATAGTTAGTTAATTAGTTAGTTAGTTAATTAGTTAGTTAGTTAGTTAGTTAGTTAGTTAGTTAGTTAGTTAGTTATTTAGTTATCTAGTAGTTAGTTAGTTACTTAGGTCATCAGTTAGTTATTTAGTTAATTAGTTACTTAGTTAGTTAGCTAGTAGTTAGCTGGTTAGGTATTTATTTGGTTAGTTAGTTAGTTAGTTGGTGGGTATGTACGAAGGTAGGTAGTTAGTTAGTTAGTTAGTTAATTGGTTTTTAAGAAGATTGTTAGTTAGTAAATTAGTTAGTTATTATGTTAGTTATCTAGTAATTAGTTAGTTAGTTGTTTTGTCAGCTAGCTAGTAGTTAGTTAGTTAGTTAGTTCTTTAGTTAGTTAGTTAGTTAGTTATCTAGTATTTTGTAAGTGAGTTATTTAGTTAGTTAACTAGTTAGTTATTTAGTTAGTTAGTTTGTTAGTTATCTAGTAGTTTGTTAGTTAGCTAGTTTGTTATTTAGTAAGTTAGATAGTTAGTTAGTTAGTTAGTGGGAAGGTAGTTAGTTAGTTATTTAGTGGGTATGTAGGAAGGCAGTTAGTTAGTTAGTTAGTTAGTTAGTTAGTTAATATGTATGTAGGAAGATGGTTATTTAGGTAATTTGTTAATTAGTTCATTTGTTAGTTAGTTAGTTATTTAGTTATTTAGTTAGTTAGTTCGTTAGTTAGTTAGTTAATTAGTTAAAAAGGTAGTTTGTTTGTTGGTTGATAGGTATGTATGATGGTAGTTAGTTAGTAAGTTAGTTAGTTAACTAGTTAGTTAGTTTGCCAGAATTTAGTTAGTTAGTTAGTTAGTTAGTTAGTTAGTTAATTAGTTAGTTATTTACATAGTTAGTTTGTTAGTTAGTTAACTAATAGTTAGTTAGTCAATTAGTTAATTAATTAGTTAGTTAATTAGTCAGTTAGTTAGTTAGTTAGTTTGTTAGAAAGGTAGTTAGTTATTTAGTTAATAGGTATGTATGAAGGTAGTTAGTTAGTAAGTTAGATAGTTAACTAGTTAGTTAGTTAGCTAGTAGTTAGTTAGTTAGTTAGTTAGTTAGTTAGTTAATTAGTTAGTTATTTAGTTAGTTAGTTAGTTTGCTAACTTGTTGTTTGTTAGTTAATTAGTTAATTAATTAGTTAGTTAATTAGTTAGTTAGTAAGTTAGTAAGTTAGTGGGTATATACGATGGTAGCAAGCTAGTTAGTTAATTTATCAGTTAGTTAGTCAATTTGTTAGTTGGTTAGTTAGTTAATTAGTTAGTTATTTATTTAGTTAGTCAGTTAGTTAAAGAGTTAGTAGTTATTTCGTTAGTTATTTATTTATTAGTAAGTTACTTAGTTTGTGGGTATGTAGGAAGGTAGGTAGTTAGTTAGTTAGTTAGTTAATATGTATGTAGGAAGATAGTTAGTTAGTTAATTAGTTAGTTATCTAGTAGTTAGTTAGTTAGTTAGTTAGTTATTTATTCAGTTAGCTAGTAGTTAGTTAGTTAGTTAGTTAGTAAGTAAGTTAGTTAGTTAGTTAATTAGTTAGTTAGTTAGTTAGTTAGTTAGTCAGTCAATATGTATGTAAGAAGGTAGTTAGTTAGTTAGTTAGTTAATTAGCAAGTAGTTAGTTAGTTAGTTAGTTAGGTAGTTAGTTAGTTAGTATGCACTAACGTGTTTAGTTCGTTAGTTAGTTAGTTAGTTCGTATGCAATGTAAGAAGGTTGTTAGTTAGTTAGTTAGTTAATTAGTTAGTTAGATACTTAGTTAGTTAGTTAGTTAGTTGGCGGGTATGTAGGAAGGTAGTTAGTTAGTTAGTTAGTTAGTTAGTTAATAGGTATTTAAGAAGATAGTTAGATAGTAAATTAGTTAGTTAGTTATTTAGTTAGTTAGTTAGTCAGTTAAAACGGTAGTTTGTTTGTTAGTTGATAGGTATGTATCAAGGTAGTTTGTTAGTAAGTTAGTTAGTTAACTAGTTAGTTTGTTTGCTTGTAGTTTGTTAGTTAGTTAGTTAGTTAGTTAGTTAGTTAATTAGTTAGTTATTTACTTAGTTAGTTTGCTAGTAGTTTGTTATTTAGTTTGTTAGTTAGTTAAATAATAGTTAGTTAGTCAATTAGTTAATTAATTAGTTAGTTAATTACTCAGTTAGTAAGTTAGTTAGTTAGTAGGTATGTACGAAGGTAGCTAGTTAGTTAGTCAGTTTGTTAGTTATCTAGTAGTTAGTTAGTTAGCTAGTTAGTTATTTAGTTAGTTAGATAGTTAGTTAGTTAGTTAGCGGGAAGGTAGTTAGTTAGTTAGTTTGTGGGTATGTAGCAAGGTAGTTAGTTAGTTAGTTAGTTAGTTAATTTGTTAGTTAATTAGTTTGTTAATTAGTTATTTAGTTATTTAGTTATTTATTTAGTTAGTTAGTTAGTTAGTTTGTTAGTTAGTTAATTAGTTAGTTAGTTAGTTATTTAGTTATTTATTTAGTTAGTTAGTTAGTTAGTTTGTTAGTTAGTTACAAAGGTAGTTAGTTAGTTAGTTAATAGGTATGTATGAAGGTAGTTAGTAAGTAAGTTAGATAGTTAACTTGTTAGTTAGTTAGCTAGCAGTTAGTTAGTTAGTTAGTTAGTTAATTAGTTAGTTAGTTAGTTAGTTAGTTAATTAGTTTGTCAATATGTATGTAAGAAGGTAGTTAGTTAGTTAGTTAGTTAGGTAGTTATTATGCACTAACGTGTTTAGTTAGTTAGATAGTTAGTTAGTTAGTTAGTTAGTATGCAATGTAAGAAGGTTGTTAGTTAGTTAGTTAATCAGTTAGTTATTTAGTTAGTTACTTAGTTAGTTAGCTAGTAGTTAGTTAGTTAATCAATATATATATGTATCAAGGTAGTTAGTTAGTTAGTTAGATAGTTAGTTAATTAGTTAGTTAGTTAGTTAATTAGTTAGTTAGTTAGTTAGTAAGTCAGTTAGTTAGTTATCTAGTAGTTAGTTAGTTAGTTAGGTCAGCAGTTAGTTATTTAGTTAGTTAGTTTGTTAGTAAGTTAGTTAGTTAGCTAGTAGTTAGCAGGATAGTTATTTATTTAATTAGTTAGTTAGTAAGTTAGTTGGCGGGTATGTAGGAATGTAGCTAGTTAGTTTGTTAGTTACTCAATAGGTATTTATGAAGATAGTTAATTAGTAAATTAGTTAGTTATTATGTTAGTTATCTAGTAATTAGTTAGTTAGTAATTTTGTCAGCTAGCTAGTAGTTAGTTAGTTAGTTAGTTAGTCAGTTAGTTAGTTAGTTAGTTATCTAGTTCAAATGTATGAAATCTATTAGAAATATCACTCGAGATTGCAAGTTCGATTCAAAATTTGACTTAAACATTACTCCCCGGCAGCGGCGCCATTTTGATAACGGTCTTTTTGCACGTCTAAAACGCGTATCATTGTTTTAAAGTCCCGTAATATCAAACAAGTGAATTATATGGTTGTATAGCAGAAAATAATAGATTCGTTCCACAGGGAGCTATTGCGTCAAAATTGGATTAAAATTCAGATCTTTGAAATAATTATTTCGAAGTTTCCAAAATTAATGAAAATTTGTGTAGAGATAGTTCTGAATATTATCAAATTTATCCTAAAATTTCAAACAATTTGGACCGCGGAATAAAAAGTTATTAACGAATTACAATCCGGTCTCTGAAAAACAGTCCCTGGAAACAGCAGTTTTTCAGTTTAAGTGACAGTTTTCAAAGACTCATATCAATTCAAATATTTCATGAAATTCAACAATTCAAAAAGTTCCCGAAACTAGAAATCAAGATCTACGCAATGAAAGAAACAATTTTAACTTTCCATATCTATAATATACTGAATTAGGTTAAACAAGAATTTATACTGGATTTCTGAGTTAGTTTTCTATTTGAAGTTTTTAAATTAAGTTTGGTTCTATATTTGTTTTGGAAAATAATTAAACTGAGATTAAGAGAATAAAGAGAAAAAGATCAAATTTAAAAACTCAAATTAGAACAAAGATTTTTAGAATCAAACAAGTTATATTTACACAACAAATTCGAGAATTGAAAAGACTACACCTAAAACGAGAAGAAAGCTTCAACGTGATTAGAGGTACTCCTTCCTTGTGAGTGTGAACGATTGATGCTCGAATCGCTAGGAAGCTAGGAGATTGAGCGGTTTTCTCGTCTTGAAGAAGTCGACTTTCCCGGTTGAAGAAGGCTTCGAGACCGGAAATTAAGAACACGTTTTCACCGGATGAAGAAGGCTTCGAGTCCGGTTGTGGAGTGTCTCTTTTACGACTTGCTTAGATCTTTTCACCAAATGAAGAAAGCTTTAATCTGGAGATGGAGGAAATTCCCGAATTAATGAAACTTGAGTGGTTCTTGAAAGTTCTTGGAAGTTCTTGAGAGGGAGAGAGAAGAGATAGAGAGAGAGAGAGAGAGAGAGAGAGAGAGAGAGAGAGAGAGAGAGAGAGAGAGAGAGAGAGATAGAGAGAGAGAGAGAGAGTGAGTGGGCCGAAAGTGCTCCAAAGAGCGTAAATCTGCCCATAGGCCTTGGGGGTCTTATTTATAGTGCCCTTGAAGCTCTCCCATTGGCCAAGAGTTGGATGAGAGGATTGACGGTAGTTTGGGGGTCTTATTTATACTGCAACGTGCTTTTAATCAACACGACATTCTTATTATGTATATTAGTGTTCCTGCTAATATCCAAGACATGTGAACATTTTAGAGTTCAATATTTTATTATCACTTAAAGTTCTGCGATTCAAGACCAAGTGCATCTTCTTGAATACTTCTAAATGAAAATATAAAAACTCATGGAACAAAATGTAAATAACATCCAATTCATAAAAATAACATATAAAAATTATCCAAATATTAATAAGTTTTAGAACACAAATCTAACAGTTAGTTAGTAAGTTAGTTTGTTAGTTAGTTAGTTAGTTAATTAGTTAGTTAGTTACTAAGTTAGTTAGTTAGTTAGTCAATATGTACGTAAGAAGGTAGTTAGTTAGTTAGTCAATATGTACGTAAGAAGGTAGTTAGTTAGTTAGTTAGTTAGTTAATTAGCTAGTTAGTATGTAAGAAGGTTGTTTGTTAGTTAGTTAGTTAGTTAGTTAGTTAGATAGTTAGTTAATTAGTTAGTTAGTTAGTTAATCAGTTAGTTATTTAGTTAGTTAGCTTGTAGTTTGAAAGTTAGTTAGTTAGTTAGTTAGTTAGTTAGTTAGTTAGTTAGTTAGTTAGTTATTTAGTTAGTTACTTACTTAGTGGGTATGTAGGAAGGTAGTTAGTTAGTTAGTTAGTTAGTTAGTTAGTCAGTTAATATGTATGTAGGAGGATATTTAGTTAGTTAATTGGTTAGTTAATTTTGTTAGTTATCTAGGTAGTTAGTTAGTTAGTTATTTATTCAGTTAGCTAGTAGTTAGTTAGTTAGTTAGTAAGTTCGTTAGTTAATTAGTTAGTTAGTTAGTTAGTTAGTCAACGTGTATGTAAGAAGGTAGCTGGTTAGTTAGTTAGTTAGTTAGTTAGTTAATTTGCTAGTAGTTAGTTAGTTAGTTTGTTAGTTAGTTAGTTAGTTAGTATGTAAGAAGGTTGTTAGTTAGTTAGTTAGTTAGATAGTTAGTTACTTAGTTAGTTAGTTAGTTAATGAGTCAGTTATTTAGTTAGTTACTTAGTTAGTTAGCTAGTAGTTAGTTAGGGAGTTAGTTAGTTAATCAATATGTATGAATCAAGGTAGTTCGTTTGTTAGTTAGATATTCAGTTAATTAGTTAGTTAGTTAATTAGTTAGTTACTTAGTTATTCAATTAGTTTGTTAGTTATCTAGTTGTTAGTTAGTTAGTTAGGTCATCAGTTAGCTATTTGGTTAGTTACTTAGTCAGTTAGTTAGCTGGTAGTTAGCAGGTTAGTTATTTATTTAGTTAGTTAGTTAGTTAGTTAGTTGGCGTGTATGTAGGAAAGTAGTTTGTTAGTTAATTAGTTAGTTAATAGGTATTTAAGAAGATAGTTAGTTAGTAAATTAGTTAGTTATTATGTTAGTGATCTAATAATTAGTTAGTTAGTTATTTTGTCAGCTAGTTAGTTAGTTAGTTAGTTAGTTAGTTAGTAAGTTATCTAGTAGTTAGTTAGTTAGTTACTTAGTCAGTTAGTGATTCGCGGTTTTTCGTGTACGCAAATTAATGCGCCAATCGTTGAGTCCGAAAATCAAAAATCAAAGAAGTAAAGTTTAACAAAATTGTGGATAACTCAAAAGTGTATAGAGCAAGTATAATAGGATCGTCCACAGGGAGCAAGTATCGAAATTACGAATCAAACACGCAAAAGAATAAGCTCGAAAAAAGCTTTGTACAGTAAAAGAATAATTGAAGCGGGTTTGTGTGAAAAAAAAGTAAACACTAGCAAGATTAAGAGAATTTAAACGGGAAATTGCCAAGAAACAAGCTTTAAACCAATTCAATCCACATTTATTAATCCACGCAAAGATTTATTAAAAGAAACTACCGAATTCAAACACAAAAGATAGAAACAACCTATTCAAGACTCGAAACGCTCGATATCTTGATTCCGAAGTTTCCCCGGCGAAGTGCAAGAAACACTCCCGTCAAATCACCTCTTCCTCTTGTGCTAGATCCTCTCGAATTGCAAGAAACGCTCTTCAATAATCGATTGATCGGTCTCGTGTTGAAATTGGATCACAAACGCTGCTACTCCAAGATCTTCACAAGGTGGAGCTCGAGTCGGAAACGCTCCGAACCTCAAGTTCCGATCTTTAGCTTCGATAGAATCTTGTTTGTGCCTTGGTGGAGTTTGTGGTGGAGAGAAGGAGGAGAAAGGCTTGCCCCCAAGGCAAACAGAGGAGGGGGAAGAGAACATGATTTGCCCTTGGCCTTAGGGTCTTATTTATAGGCTTGATGCTCCTCTTAATTGGCAAGGGTAATTATGGAAGTTTTAGGGCAGCAACAAATCCACCAAAGAAGGCAACCAATAAATCATTGAGAGGGCAATAAATCATTCCTTAAGAAGGAAACGATTCAATTCTAAAGAAGGCAACAATTCAGCTTTGTTGGGGCTGCGTATGGACTGAGAGCTGGGCTGTGGGCTGTAGATTTCGCCACTGTGGCCTTGCAGGGGCTGGCAGATTTGCCTCTGCGGCCAGGCCCACTGTTGCCCCTGTGCGGTGCAACAGTTTGGTGATTTTCTTCTTTTGTTTTTGTCTTTCCCGCCTCGATCCTTCACCGAATATATCGATGTGATATATCGTTTTGACTGTCTTCGGTGTGCCGGAGGCAATGGTGCTGACCAAATTCCCAAATTATTCCTCTATCTCCTGAAAATGGGCAAAAAACACATTAGTGTAGAAATATTCATGATGTTTGAAATATGTATCATAAAAGCATAGAATATAACTTCACAAGAGCTAAAATCCCTAAATAAGACTCGTAAAACGTGTTCCATTTGCCTCACATCAAATACCCCCACACTTAAACCCTTGATCGTCCTCGATCAATTGGAGATTTGTAGTTATAATCAATCTAAGGACGAATTGCACTAGATTCTATTAAATTTGTAATCGTCATTTTCAAACGCATTTCATGAACCTATTGATTCGCTCCCGTTAATCAAGTTGCTAATGTTTAAGAAAGATAATGGTCAAATAATCAAATCTTAATTGAATAAAAATCGCAATTTCAATAGAGTTTAGAATGAGCAATTAATTTCTACCGGAAAAGGTGATTAAACACTACCGTTCGAATCTTTTCACGCCACAATTCAAAAGAAACCTGATTTCCAAAGTTTTTGAGTCTTCGTTTTGCAAGAATTCCCTTTTCAACCCGTTCAATACGTTGGTACAAGGTTCATACCCGTTTTCAGTCGAATTCCCCACCCACTCCTTCATTTCGTAGAAGTCTTTAACCGAGCGCCCCACTACACCGAAATGTAATGAGGTTACATCCCGGTATTCTATTTTGACTTTCCTTTTATTTTATTATTTTATTCTTATTTTACTTTCTTTCTTTTTTTTCATCTTTTTTTTTTTTTTTTTTTTTTTTCCGGATCGCATTTGTAGAAGGAGTTCCGCGGCACCGGAGTGCAACGAAATTACATCCCGCCTTTTTTCAAGATCCAAGAAGAAGGTGGGTACTATCGACATACTAACGGGTCCCCACGAACGGTTGATTCATTAAGTGTAAGTGGTCAAATTTTAAATTCATGCAAAACGCATTCAATCGGTAACTAAAAATTTTTCAAACAGATTTTAA
This sequence comes from Luzula sylvatica, assembly GCA_946800325.1. Taxonomy (NCBI): domain Eukaryota; kingdom Viridiplantae; phylum Streptophyta; class Magnoliopsida; order Poales; family Juncaceae; genus Luzula; species Luzula sylvatica. The sequence continues at coordinate 67,984,463 of OX326956.1, read as the reverse complement.
ATCAAAATGCGGGTTCAATTTTCGAAAAGTAGTGTGTCACGTAAACCACGAATCCATTGATTGTCGAAAACTCGTGATAATTGCGAAGTTATTGGTATGGGTTGGAATCCCAAAAGATTTCTTCAAATTCGTGACCAAAATTTCCAAAACATTTTGCAACATTCAATTTTGAGAGTAAAAATCGTATTAAAATGAAATTTTGTTTGAAAAACAACGATTTGTTTCAAATGAGGTGGAAAAAAATCTTTTTGTGCAATTTTGTCCTTAGTTGAAAACTAGACGTGCTCCGAGATTTAAGTTTCATCAATTTTCTATTTTATTCCTAGAAATAGGGAAAAAAAAATCCCAATATTTTTCGTTTTAATTTGGGCACATGCAGGTTCAAAGGTTGTGGTACCCCCCCATACTTATGGTTTTACTTGTCCTCAAGTATATGGAATATAGAATGTAAAAATAGGGTAATGAAAAGATACAACCTTTGATGCGTGGGCTTGCCTCCCTCGCTAGCGCTCTCGTTTATTGGTCTTGAGCTCGACCATGCCGGTGTTACCCTCCTTGAAAGTTGAACGAGGAGCTCACTAGGATCGCTCTTTTTCGACCGCCTCGGAGTGCTCCTTTCGAAACGTTGGAGAATATGGCACTCAATACTTGGTTTAATCGTTTTGCGTATGTCAAAATTGGTTCCAAGGGCATCCTAATCTCGCTTCGAATCAATTTGTATACAGGTCTTTGGCGAAGCGGAGTGGTAAGTGGTGTCAGTGTCCCGATGTTATTTGCTTTTCTTGATAAATCTACACAAGGAGAAATTCTTTCATGAGAGGCATCATAGTTCTTATTTGAATTTAAATCGATGCTAAACGGAAAGAATTCACCTTGGAGAGTTGGAGAGTTGGAGAGTTTTCTTCTTGCTTGGTTTCGTCGTTTGGAGTGAGTTGAACCACCATTTGGAGAGTTGAGTCCACCGACTCCTCTTCTTCTTCTTCCAAGACCGTCTCGATGCTTTCTTCGAATCCCCCCACACTTGAACTTTCGCCACCTTCAATTTCTACGTTGTCCTCGCTTGAGCACTCGGAATTAGCATCTCCAAGAGATTCTATCCAATTTCGTATTTCTATCGGGGTTTCCTCATATTGATAAATGAATGTCAAAGTTGACATCAATTTCTCTATCGTTTCTATCAATTCTTCGTCGGAAACTTCGTCTTGAGATTGAGAGGATGGGTCTTGGCATTCGAATTCGAGTTCGTCTTGAGATTCGTCTATGGAAATTATGTCGTTTTCGTATCGGAAAGTTTCGTCGGTGGAATTTGGTGGAATCATTGAGAGGAGTTCGTCTTCTTCCTCTCTCAATTTTTGCTCTTCTAGCTCCAATCGAGCAATTTCTTTCTCTATGAAATCTTGGTCCGACATGGATTCGGGATATCCCCTTTCGATCTTCGCTAGTTGCATCCCTTCCCGAAGCGTTAAAGGTCTCTCTTGATTGTCCATCTTGTACCTTGCAAAAAAAAAGAAAAATTCTCACAATGAGTGAAATATCAAGTTCACATATATCAAATCGATTTCCAATAACACTCAAGATTGCAAGTATGATTTATAATTTCGACTTAAACATTGCTCCCCGGCAGCGTCGCCATTTTGATTCGCGGTTTTTCGTGTACGCATATTAATGCGCCAATCGTTGAGTCCGAAAACCAAAAATCAAAGAAGTAAAGTTTAACAAAATTGTGGATAACTCAAAAGTGTATAGAGCAAGTATAATAGGATCGTTCATAGGGAGCAAGTATCGAAATTACGAATCAAACACGCAAAAGAATAAGCTCGAAAAAAGCTTTGTACAGTAAAAGAATAATTGAAGGGGGTTTATGTGAAAAAAAAGTAAACACTAGCAAGATTAAGAGAATTTAAACGGGAAATTGCCAAGAAACAAGTTTTAAACCAATTCAATCCACATTTATTAATCCACGCAAAGATTTATTAAAAGAAACTACCGAATTCAAACACAAAAGATAGAAACAACCTATTCAAGACTCGAAACGCTCGATATCTTGATTCCGAAGTTTCCCCGGCGAAGTGCAAGAAACGCTCCCGTCAAATCGCCTCTTCCTCTTGTGCTAGATCCTCTCGAATTGCAAGAAACGCTCTTCAATAATCGATTGATCGGTCTCGTGTCGAAATTGGATCACAAACGCTGCTACTCCAAGATCTTCACAAGGTGGAGCTCGAGTCGGAAACGCTCCGAACCTCAAGTTCCGATCTTTAGCTTCGATAGAATCTTGTTTGAGCCTTGGTCGAGTTTGTGGTGGAGAGAAGGAGGAGAAAGGCTTGCCCCCAAGGCAAACAGAGGAGGGGGAAGAGAACATGATTTGCCCTTGGCCTTAGGGTCTTATTTATAGGCTTGATGCTCCTCTTAATTGGCAAGGGTAATTATGGAAGTTTTAGGGCAGCAACAAATCCACCAAAGAAGGCAACCAATAAATCATTGAGAGGGCAATAAATCATTCCTTAAGAAGGAAACGATTCAATTCTAAAGAAGGCAACAATTCAGCTTTGTTGGGGCTGCGTATGGACTGAGAGCTGGGCTGTGGGCTGTAGATTTCGCCACTGTGGCCTTGCAGGGGCTGGCAGATTTGCCTCTGCGGCCAGGCCCACTATTGCCCCTGTGCGGTGCAACAGTTTGGTGATTTTCTTCTTTTGTTTTTGCCTTTCCCGCCTCGATCCTTCACCGAATATATCGATGTGATATATCGTTTTGACTGTCTTCGGCGTGCCGGAGGCAATGGTGCTGACCAAATTCCCAAATTATTCCTCTATCTCCTGAAAATGGGCAAAAAACACATTAGTGTACAAATATTCATGATGTTTGAAATATGTATCATAAAAGCATAGAATATGACTTCACAAGAGCTAAAATCCCTAAATAGGCCTCGTAAAATGTGTTCCATTTGCCTCACATCAGTTAGTTAGCTAGTAGTTAGCAGGTTAGTTATTTATTTAGTTAGTTAGTTAGTTAGTTAGTTGGCGGGTATGTAGGAAGGTAGTTTGTTAGTTAGTTAGTTAGTTAGTTAATAGGTATTTAAGAAGATAGTTAGTTAGTAAATTAGTTAGTTATTATGTTAGTTATCTAATAATTAGTTAGTTAGTTATTTTGTCAGCTAGTTAGTTAGTTAGTTAGTTAGTCAGTTAGTTAGTTAGTTAGTTAGTAAGTTATCTAGTAGTTAGTTAGTTAGTTATTTAGTTAGTTAACTAATTAGTTATTTAGTTAGTTAGTTTGTTAGTTATCTAGAAGTTAGTTAGTCAGCTAGTTAGTTATTTAGTTTGTTAGATAGTTAGTTTGTTAGTTAGTGGGAAGGTAGTTAGTTAGTTAGTAAGTGGGTATGTAGGAAGGTAGTTTGTTAGTTAGTTAGTTAGATAGTTAGTTAGTTAATTAGACAGTTAATAGGTATGTAGGAAGATAGTTAGTTAGTTAGTAAGTTAGTTTGTTAATTAGTTAGTTAGTTAGTTATTTAGTTATTTAATTAGTTAGTTAGTTACTTAGAAAGGTAGTAAGTTAGTTAGTTAATAGGTATGTATGAAGGTAGTTAGTTAGTAAGTTAGATAGGTAACTAGTTAGTTAGTTAGCTAGTAGTTTGTTAGTTGGTTAGTTAGTTAGTTAATTAGTTAGTTATTTAGTTAGTTAGTTAGTTTGCTAACTAGTAGTTAGTTAGTTAATTAGTTAATTAATTAGTTAGTTAATTAGTTAGTTAGTAAGTTAGTAAGTTAGTGGGAATGTACGAAGGTAGCTACCTAGTTAGTTAATTTGTCAGTCAGTTAGTTAATTTGTTAGTAAGTTAGTTAGTTAATTAGTTAGTTATTTAGTTAGTTAGTTAGTTAGTTAGTTAAAGAGTTAGTAGTTATTTCGTTAGTTATTAATTTATTTAGTAAGTCCCTTAGTTAGTGGGTATGTAGGAAGTGAGGTAGGTAGTTAGTTAGTTAGTTAGTTAATATGTATGTAGGAAGATAGTTAGTTAGTTAATTAGTTAGTTATCTAGTAGTTAGTTAGTTAGTTAGTTAGTTAGTTATTCAGTTAGCTAGTAGTTAGTTAGTTAGTTAGTTAGTTAGTTAGTTAGTTAGTTAGTTAATTAGTTAGTTAGTTAGGTAGTTAGTTAATTAGTTAGTCAATATGTATGTAAGAAGGTAGTTAGTTAGTTAGTTAGTCAGTTAATTAGCTAGTAGTTAGTTAGTTAGTTAGTTAGTTATTATGCAATGTAAGAAGGTTGTTAGTTAGTTAGTTAGTTAGATAGTTTGTTAATTAGTTAGTTAGTTAGTTAATCAGTTAGTTATTTAGTTAGTTACTTAGTTAGTTAGCTAGTAGTTAGTTAGTTAGTTAGTGATTTAGTTAGTTAATCAATATATATGTATCAAGGTAGTTAGTTAGTTAGTTATATAGGTAGTTAATTAGTTAATTAGTTAGTTAATTAGTTAGTTAGTTAGTTAGTTAGTTAGTTAGTTAGTTATCTAGAAGTAAGTCAGTTAGTTAGGTCAGCAGTTAGTTATTTAGTTAGATAGTTAGTTAGTTAGTTAGTTAGTTATATAGCTAGTAGTTAGCAGGATAGTTTTTTATTTAGTTAGTTAGTTATTTAGTTAGTTAGTTGGCGGGTATGTAGGAAGGTAGCTAGTTAGTTTATGAGTTACTCAATAGGTATTTAAGAAGATAGTTAGTTAGTAAATTAGTTAGTTATTATGTTAGTTATCTAGTAATTAGTTAGTTAGTAATTTTGTAAGATAGCTAGTAGTTAGTTAGTTAGTTAGTTAGTCAGTTAGTTAGTTATCTAGTAGTTTGTTAGTTATTTATTTAATTAGTTAACTAGTTAGTTATTTAGTTACTAGTAGTCAGTTAGTTAGCTAGTTAGTTATATAGTTAGTTATATAGTTAGTCAGTCAGTTAGTGGGAAGGTAGTTAGTTAGTTAGTTATTGGGTATGTAGGAAAGTAGTTAGTTAGTTTGTTAGTTAGTTAGTTGGTTAGTTAGTATGTAGGAAGATAGTTATTCGGTTCTTTAGTTAGTTTGTTTATTAGTTAATTTGTCAGTTAGTTAGTTATTTAGTTAGTTAGTTAGTTAGTTAGTTAGTTAGTGAGTTAGTTAGTTAGAAAGGTAGTTAGTTAGTTAATAATTATGTATGCAGGTAGTTAGTAAGTAAGTTAGTTAGTTAGTTAACTAGTAGTTTATTAGTTAGTTAGTTAGTCAATCAGTTAGTTATTTAGTTAGTTTAGTTAGTTAGTCAACTAGTAGTTAGTTAGTTAATTAGTTAATTAATTAGTTAGTTAATTAGTTAGTTAGTAAGTTAGTTAGTCAGTGGGTATGAAGGAAGGTAGCTAGTTAGTTAGTTGATTTGTTAGTTCGTTTGTTAATTAGTTAGTTAGTTAGTTAGTTATTTAGACAGATGTCTTGTAGTTAGTTACTTAGTTGGTTAGTTATTAGTTAGTCGGTTATTTAGTTAGTGAGCTAGTAGTTAGTTAGTTAGTTAGTTAGTTAATAGGTATTTAAGAACATTGTTAGTTAGTAAATTAGTTAGTTATTATGTTAGTTATCTAGTAATTAGTTAATTAGTTATTTTGTCAGCTAGCTAGTAGTCAGTTAGTTAGTTAGTTATTTAGTTTGTTAGTTAGTTAGTTTTCTAGTAGTTAGTTAGTTAGTTATTTAGTTAGTTAACTAGTTAGTTATTTAGTTACTAGTAGTTAGTTAGTTAGCTAGTTAGTTAGTTAGTTAGTTTTCTAGTAGTTAGTTAGTTAGTTATTTAGTTAGTTAACTAGTTAGTTATTTAGTTACTAGTAGTTAGTTAGTTAGCTAGTTAGTTAGTTAGTTAGTTAGTGGGAAGGTAGTTAGTTAGTTAGTTAGTGGGTATGTAGGAAAGTAGTTAGTTAGTCAGTAAGGTAGTCAATAGGTATATAGGAAGATAGTTATTCGGTTATTTAGTTAGTTTGTTAATTAGTTAACTTGTTAGTTAGTCATATATTTAGTTATTTAGTTAGTTCGTTAGTTAGTTAGTTAGTTAGTTAGAAAGGTACTTAATTAGTTAGTTTATAGGTATGTCTGAAGGTAGTTAGTTAGTAAGATAGTTAGTTTGTTGGCTAGTAGTTAGTTAGTTAGCTAGTTAGGTAATTAGTTAGTTAGTTAGTTAGTTAGTTAACTAGTAGTTATTGGGTTAATTAATTAGTTAGTTAATTAGTAAGTTAGTAAGTTAGTTAGTTAGTGGGTATGTACGATGGTAGCTAGTTAGTTAGTTAATTTGTTAGTTAATTAGTTAAATAGTTAGTTAATTAGTTTGTTTGTTAGTTAAATAGCTAGTAGTTATTTAGTTAGTTATTTATTTATTTAGTTAGTTACTTAGTTATTGGGTATTTAGGATGGTAGTTAGTAAGTTAGTTAGTTAGTTAATTAGTTAGTTAATCTGTATGTAGGAAGATAGTCAGTTAATTAGTTAGTTATTTAGTTAGTTATCTAGTAGTTAGTTAGTTAGTTAGTTAGTTAGTTAGTTATTTATTCAATTAGCTAGTAGTTAGTTAGTTAGTTAGTTAGTTCCTAAGTTAGTTAGTTAGTTAATTAGTTAGTTAATTAGTTAGTTAGTTAGTCAATATGTATGTAAGAAGGTAGTTAGTTAGTTAGTTAGTTAGTTAGTTAGTTAGTTAATTAGCTAGTAGTTAGTTAGTTAGTTAGTTAGTTAGTTAGTTGTTAACTTTGTTAGTTGATAGGTATGTATGAAGGTAGTTAGTTAGTAAGTTAGTTAGTTAACTAGTTAGTTAGTCTGCTAGTAGTTTGTTAGTTAGTTAGTTAGTTAATTAATTAGTTAGTTGTTAACTTAGTTAGTTTGTTAGTTAGTCAATTAGTTAATTAATTAGTTAGTTAATTAGTTAGTTAGTAAGTTAGTAGGTATGTACGAAGGTAGCTTGTTAGTTAGTCAGTTTGTTAGTTATCTAGTAGTTAGTTAGTTAGCTAGTTAGTTATTTAGTTAGTTAGACAGTTAGTTAGTTAGTTAGTGGGAAGGTAGTTAGTTAGTTAGTTAGTTGGAATGTAGCAAGATAGTTAGTCAGTTAGTTAATTAGTTAGTTTAGTAGTTAGTTAATATGTATGTAGGAAGATAGTTATTAAGTTAGTTACTTAGTTTGTTAATTAGTTAATTAGTTAGTTAGTTAGTTATTTAGTTATTTAGTTAGTTAGTTAGTCAGTTAGTTTGTTAGTTAGTTACAAAGGTAGTTAGTTAGTGAGTTAATAGGTATGTATGAAGGTAGGTAGTTAGTAAGTTAGATAGTTAACTCATTAGTTAGTTAGCTAGCAGTTTGTTAGTTAGTTTGTTTGTTAATTAGATAGTTATTTAGTTAGTTAGTTAGTTAATTAGTTAATTATTTAGTTTGTTAATTAGTTAGTTAGTAAGTTAGTTAGTGGGTATGTACGAAGGTAGCTGGTTAGTTAGTTAATTTGTTAGTTAGTTAGTTAATTAGTGAGTTAGTTTGTTAGTTAATAAGTTAGTTATTTATTTAGTTAGTTAGTTAGTTAAATATCTAGTAGTTATTTAGTTATTAATTTATTTAGTTAGTTACTTTGTTAGTGGGTATGTAGGAAGGTAGTTAGTAAGTTAGTTAGTTAGTTAGTCAGTCAATATGTTTGTGGGAAGATATTTAGTTTGTTAATTAGTTAGTTAATTTAGTTAGTTATCAAGTAGTTAGCTAGTTAGTTATTTATTCAGTTAGCTAGTAGTTAGTTCATTGGTTAGTTAGTTGTAAGTTAGTTAGTTAGTTCGTTAGGTAATTAGTTAATTAGTTAGTTAGTTAGTCAATATGTATGTAAGAAGGTAGTTAGTTAGTTAGTTAGTTAGTTAGTTAGTTAGTTAATTAGCCAGTAGTTAGTTAGTTAGTTAGTTAGTTAGTATGTAAGAAGGTTGTTAGTTAGTTAGTTAGTTAGATAGTTAGTAAATTAGTTAGTTAGCTAGTTAATGAGTTAGTTATTTAGTTAGTTACATAGTTAGTTAGCTAGTAGTTAGTTAGTTAGTGCGTTAGTTAGTTAATCGATATGTATGTATCATGGTAGTCAGTTTGTTAGTTAGATAGTCAGTTAATTAGTTAGTTAGTTAATTAGTTAGTTAGTTAGCTATTCAGTTAGTTAGTTAGTTATCTTGTAGTTAGTTAGTTAGTTAGTTAGGTCATCAGTTAGCTATTTAGTTAGTTAGTTAGTTAGCTAGTAGTTAGCAGGTTAGTTATTTATTTAGTTAGTTATTTAGTTAGTTAGTTGGCGGGTATGTAGGAAGGTAGTTAGTTAGTTAGTTAGTTAGTTAATAGTTATTCAAGAAGATAGTTAGTTAGTAAATTAGTTAGTTATTTATTTTGTCAGTTAGCTAGTTAGTTAGTTAGTTAGTTAGTTAGTTAGTTATTTTGTCAGCTAGCTAGTTAGTTAGTTAGTTAGTTAGTAAGTTAGTTAGTTAGTTAGTTAGTCAGTTAGCTAGTTAGTTAGTTAGTTAGTTAGTTAGTTAGTTATTTTGTCAGCTAGCTAGTTAGTTAGTTAGTTAGTTAGTAAGTTAGTTAGTTAGTTAGTTAGTTTTCTAGTAGTTAGTTAGTTAGTTATTTAGTTAGTTAACTAGTTAGTTATTTAGTTACTAGTAGTTAGTTAGTTAGCTAGTTAGTTAGTTAGTTAGTTTTCTAGTAGTTAGTTAGTTAGTTATTTAGTTAGTTAACTAGTTAGTTATTTAGTTACTAGTAGTTAGTTAGTTAGCTAGTTAGTTAGTTAGTTAGTTAGTGGGAAGGTAGTTAGTTAGTTAGTTAGTGGGTATGTAGGAAAGTAGTTAGTTAGTCAGTAAGTTAGTCAATAGGTATGTAGGAAGATAGTTATTCGGTTATTTAGTTAGTTTGTTAATTAGTTAACTTGTTAGTTAGTCATATATTTAGTTATTTAGTTAGTTCGTTAGTTAGTTAGTTAGTTAGAAAGGTACTTAATTAGTTAGTTTATAGGTATGTCTGAAGGTAGTTAGTTAGTAAGATAGTTAGTTTGTTGGCTAGTAGTTAATTAGTTAGCTAGTTAGGTAATTAGTTAGTTAGTTAGTTAGTTAGTTAACTAGTAGTTATTGGGTTAATTAATTAGTTAGTTAATTAGTAAGTTAGTAAGTTAGTTAGTTAGTGGGTATGTACGATGATAGCTAGTTAGTTAGTTAATTTGTTAGTTAATTAGTTAATTAGTTAGTTAATTAGTTTTTTTTTTAGTTAAATAGCTAGTAGTTATTTAGTTAGTTATTTATTTATTTAGTTAGTTACTTAGTTATTGGGTATTGAGGATGGTAGTTAGTAAGTTAGTTAGTTAGTTAATTAGTTAGTTAATCTGTATGTAGGAAGATAGTCAGTTAATTAGTTAGTTATTTAGTTAGTTATCTAGTAGTTAGTTAGTTAGTTAGTTAGTTAGTTAGTTATTTATTCAATTAGCTAGTAGTTAGTTAGTTAGTCAGTTAGTTCCTAAGTTAGTTAGTTAGTTAATTAGTTAGTTAGTTAGTCAATATGTATGTAAGAAGGTAGTTAGTTAGTTAGTTAGTTAGTTAGTTAGTTAATTAGCTAGTAGTTAGTTAGTTAGTTAGTTAGTTAGTTAGTTGTTAACTTTGTTAGTTGATAGGTATGTATGAAGGTAGTTAGTTAGTAAGTTAGTTAGTTAACTAGTTAGTTAGTCTGCTAGTAGTTTGTTAGTTAGTTAGTTAGTTAATTAATTAGTTAGTTGTTAACTTAGTTAGTTTGTTAGTTAGTCAATTAGTTAATTAGTTAGTTAGTTAATTAGTTAGTTAGTAAGTTAGTAGGTATGTACGAAGGTAGCTTGTTAGTTAGTCAGTTTGTTAGTTATCTAGTAGTTAGTTAGTTAGCTAGTTAGTTATTTAGTTAGTTAGACAGTTAGTTAGTTAGTTAGTGGGAAGGTAGTTAGTTAGTTAGTTAGTTGGAATGTAGCAAGATAGTTAGTCAGTTAGTTAATTAGTTAGTTTAGTAGTTAGTTAATATGTATGTAGGAAGATAGTTATTAAGTTAGTTAGTTACTTAGTTTGTAAATTAGTTAATTAGTTAGTTAGTTAGTTATTTAGTTATTTAGTTAGTTAGTTATTCAGTTAGTTTGTTAGTTAGTTACAAAGGTAGTTAGTTAGTGAGTTAATAGGTATGTATGAAGGTAGGTAGTTAGTTAGTTAGATAGTTAACTCATTAGTTAGTTAGCTAGCAGTTTGTTAGTTAGTTTGTTTGGTAATTAGATAGTTATTTAGTTAGTTAGTTAGTTAATTAGTTAATTATTTAGTTTGTTAATTAGTTAGTTAGTAAGTTAGTTAGTGGGTATGTACGAAGGTAGCTGATTAGTTAGTTAATTTGTTAGTTAGTTAGTTAATTAGTGAGTTAGTTTGTTAGTTAATAAGTTAGTTATTTATTTAGTTAGTTAGTTAGTTAAATATCTAGTAGTTATTTAGTTATTAATTTATTTAGTTAGTTACTTTGTTAGTGGGTATGTAGGAAGGTAGTTAGTAAGTTAGTTAGTTAGTTAGTCAGTCCATATGTATGTGGGAAGATATTTAGTTAGTTAATTAGTTAGTTAATTTAGTTAGTTATCAAGTAGTTAGCTAGTTAGTTATTTATTCAGTTAGCTAGTAGTTAGTTCATTGGTTAGTTAGTTGTAAGTTAGTTAGTTAGTTCGTTAGGTAATTAGTTAGTTAGTTAGTTAGTTAGTCAATATGTATGTAAGAAGGTAGTTAGTTAGTTAGTTAGTTAGTTAGTTAGTTAATTAGCTAGTAGTTAGTTAGTTAGTTAGTTAGTTAGTATGTAAGAAGGTTGTTAGTTAGTTAGTTAGTTAGATAGTTAGTAAATTAGTTAGTTAGCTAGTTAATGAGTTAGTTATTTAGTTAGTTACTTAGTTAGTTAGCTAGTAGTTAGTTAGTTAGTGCGTTAGTTAGTTAATCGATATGTATGTATCATGGTAGTCAGTTTGTTAGTTAGATAGTCAGTTAATTAGTTAGTTAGTTAATTAGTTAGTTAGTTAGCTATTCAGTTAGTTAGTTAGTTATCTTGTAGTTAGTTAGTTAGTTAGTTAGGTCATCAGTTAGCTATTTAGTTAGTTAGTTAGTTAGCTAGTAGTTAGCAGGTTAGTTATTTATTTAGTTAGTTATTTAGTTAGTTAGTTGGCGGGTATGTAGGAAGGTAGTTAGTTAGTTAGTTAGTTAGTTAATAGTTATTCAAGAAGATAGTTAGTTAGTAAATTAGTTAGTTATTTATTTTGTCAGTTAGCTAGTTAGTTAGTTAGTTAGTTAGTTAGTTAGTTATTTTGTCAGCTAGCTAGTTAGTTAGTTAGTTAGTTAGTAAGTTAGTTAGTTAGTTAGTTAGTCAGTTAGCTAGTTAGTTAGTTAGTTAGTTAGTTAGTTAGTTATTTTGTCAGCTAGCTAGTTAGTTAGTTAGTTAGTTAGTAAGTTAGTTAGTTAGTTAGTTAGTTTTCTAGTAGTTAGTTAGTTAGTTATTTAGTTAGTTAACTAGTTAGTTATTTAGTTACTAGTAGTTAGTTAGTTAGCTAGTTAGTTAGTTAGTTAGTTTTCTAGTAGTTAGTTAGTTAGTTATTTAGTTAGTTAACTAGTTAGTTATTTAGTTACTAGTAGTTAGTTAGTTAGCTAGTTAGTTAGTTAGTTAGTTAGTGGGAAGGTAGTTAGTTAGTTAGTTAGTGGGTCTGTAGGAAAGTAGTTAGTTAGTCAGTAAGTTAGTCAATAGGTATGTAGGAAGATAGTTATTCGGTTATTTAGTTAGTTTGTTAATTAGTTAACTTGTTAGTTAGTCATATATTTAGTTATTTAGTTAGTTCGTTAGTTAGTTAGTTAGTTAGAAAGGTACTTAATTAGTTAGTTTATAGGTATGTCTGAAGGTAGTTAGTTAGTAAGATAGTTAGTTTGTTGGCTAGTAGTTAGTTAGTTAGCTAGTTAGGTAATTAGTTAGTTAGTTAGTTAGTTAGTTAACTAGTAGTTATTGGGTTAATTAATTAGTTAGTTAATTAGTAAGTTAGTAAGTTAGTTAGTTAGTGGGTATGTACGATGGTAGCTAGTTAGTTAGTTAATTTGTTAGTTCATTAGTTAATTAGTTAGTTAATTAGTTTGTTTGTTAGTTAAATAGCTAGTAGTTATTTAGTTAGTTATTTATTTATTTAGTTAGTTACTTAGTTATTGGGTATTTAGGATGGTAGTTAGTAAGTTAGTTAGTTAGTTAATTAGTTAGTTAATCTGTATGTAGGAAGATAGTCAGTTAATTAGTTAGTTATTTAGTTAGTTATCTAGTAGTTAGTTAGTTAGTTAGTTAGTTAGTTATTTATTCAATTAGCTAGTAGTTAGTTAGTTAGTTAGTTAGTTCCTAAGTTAGTTAGTTAGTTAATTAGTTAGTTAATTAGTTAGTTAGTTAGTCAATATGTATGTAAGAAGGTAGTTAGTTAGTTAGTTAGTTAGTTAGTTAGTTAATTAGCTAGTAGTTAGTTAGTTAGTTAGTTAGTTAGTTAGTTGTTAACTTTGTTAGTTGATAGGTATGTATGAAGGTAGTTAGTTAGTAAGTTAGTTAGTTAACTAGTTAGTTAGTCTGCTAGTAGTTTGTTAGTTAGTTAGTTAGTTAATTAATTAGTTAGTTGTTAACTTAGTTAGTTTGTTAGTTAGTCAATTAGTTAATTAATTAGTTAGTTAATTAGTTAGTTAGTAAGTTAGTAGGTATGTACGAAGGTAGCTTGTTAGTTAGTCAGTTTGTTAGTTATCTAGTAGTTAGTTAGTTAGCTAGTTAGTTATTTAGTTAGTTAGACAGTTAGTTAGTTAGTTAGTGGGAAGGTTGTTAGTTAGTTAGTTAGTTGGAATGTAGCAAGATAGTTAGTCAGTAAGTTAATTAGTTAGTTTAGTAGTTAGTTAATATGTATGTAGGAAGATAGTTATTAAGTTAGTTAGGTACTTAGTTTGTTAATTAGTTAATTAGTTAGTTAGTTAGTTATTTTGTTATTTAGTTAGTTAGTTAGTCAGTTAGTTTGTTAGTTAGTTACAAAGGTAGTTAGTTAGTGAGTTAATAGGTATGTATGAAGGTAGGTAGTTAGTAAGTTAGATAGTTAACTCATTAGTTAGTTAGCTAGCAGTTTGTTAGTTAGTTTGTTTGTTAATTAGGTAGTTATTTAGTTAGTTAGTTAGTTAATTAGTTAATTATTTAGTTTGTTAATTAGTTAGTTAGTAAGTTAGTTAGTGGGTATGTACGAAGGTAGCTGGTTAGTTAGTTAATTTGTTAGTTAGTTAGTTAATTAGTGAGTTAGTTTGTTAGTTAATAAGTTAGTTATTTATTTAGTTAGTTAGTTAGTTAAATATCTAGTAGTTATTTAGTTATTAATTTATTTAGTTAGTTACTTTGTTAGTGGGTATGTAGGAAGGTAGTTAGTAAGTTAGTTAGTTAGTTAGTCAGTCAATATGTATGTGGGAAGATATTTAGTTAGTTAATTAGTTAGTTAATTTAGTTAGTTATCAAGTAGTTAGCTAGTTAGTTATTTATTCAGTTAGCTAGTAGTTAGTTCATTGGTTAGTTAGTTGTAAGTTAGTTAGTTAGTTCGTTAGGTAATTAGTTAGTTAGTTAGTTAGTTAGTCAATATGTATGTAAGAAGGTAGTTAGTTAGTTAGTTAGTTAGTTAGTTAGTTAGTTAATTAGCTAGTAGATAGTTAGTTAGTTAGTTAGTTAGTTAGTATGTAAGAAGGTTGTTAGTTAGTTAGTTAGTTAGATAGTTAGTAAATTAGTTAGTTAGCTAGTTAATGAGTTAGTTATTTAGTTAGTTACTTAGTTAGTTAGCTAGTAGTTAGTTAGTTAGTGCGTTAGTTAGTTAATCGATATGTATGTATCATGGTAGTCAGTTTGTTAGTTAGATAGTCAGTTAATTAGTTAGTTAGTTAATTAGTAAGTTAGTTAGCTATTCAGTTACTTAGTTAGTTATCTTGTAGTTAGTTAGTTAGTTAGTTAGGTCATCAGTTAGCTATTTAGTTAGTTAGTTAGTTAGCTAGTAGTTAGCAGGTTAGTTATTTATTTAGTTAGTTATTTAGTTAGTTAGTTGGCGGGTATGTAGGAAGGTAGTTAGTTAGTTAGTTAGTTAGTTAATAGTTATTCAAGAAGATAGTTAGTTAGTAAATTAGTTAGTTATTTATTTTGTCAGTTAGCTAGTTAGTTAGTTAGTTAGTTAGTTAGTTAGTTATTTTGTCAGCTAGCTAGTTAGTTAGTTAGTTAGTTAGTAAGTTAGTTAGTTAGTTAGTTAGTCAGTTAGCTAGTTAGTTAGTTAGTTAGTTAGTTAGTTAGTTATTTTGTCAGCTAGCAAGTTAGTTAGTTAGTTAGTTAGTAAGTCAGTTAGTTAGTTAGTTAGTTTTCTAGTAGTTAGTTAGTTAGTTATTTAGTTAGTTAACTAGTTAGTTATTTAGTTACTAGTAGTTAGTTAGTTAGCTAGTTAGTTAGTTAGTTAGTTACTAGTAGTTAGTTAGTTAGTTAGTTAGTTAGTTAATTAGTTTGTTAGTTAGTTAGTTAGTCAGTTAGTTTGTTAGTGGGTATGTAGGAAGGCAGTTAGTTAGTTAGTTAGTTAGTTAATATGTATGTAGGAAGATATTTATTTAGGTAGTTTGTTAATTAGTTAATTTGTTAGTTAGTTAGTTATTTAGTTATTTAGTAAGTTAGTTAGTTTGTTAGTTAGTTAGTTAAAACGGTAGTTTGTTTGTTAGTTGATAGGTATGTATGAAGGTAGTTAGTTAGTGAGATAGTTAGGTAACTAGTTAGTTTGTTTGCTAGTAGTTTGTTTGTTAGTTAGTTAGTTAGTTAGTTAATTGGTTAGTTCTCTACTTAGTTAGTTTGCTAGTAGTTTGTTATTTAGTTTGTTAGTTAGTTAAATAATAGTTAGTTAGTCAATTAGTTAATTAATTAGTTAGTTAATTACTCAGTTAGTAAGTTAGTTAGTTAGTAGGTATGTACGAAGGTAGCTAGTTAGTTAGTCAGTTTGTTGGTTATCTAGTAGTTAGTTAGTTAGCTAGTTAGTTATTTAGTTAGTTAGATAGTTAGTTAGTTAGTTAGCGGGAAGGTAGTTAGTTAGTTAGTTAGTGGGTATGTAGGAAGGTAGTTAGTTAGTTAGTTAGTTAGTTAATTAGTTAGTTAATATGTATGTAGGAATATAGTTATTAAGTTAGTCAGTTGGTTAGTTTGTTAATTAGTCAATTAGTTAGTTAGTTAGTTATTTAGTTATTTATGTAGTTAGCTAGTTTGTTTGTATGTTAGTCAGATAGAAAGGTAGTTAGTTAGTTAGTTAATAGGTATGTATGAAGGTAGTTAGTAAGTAAGTTAGATAGTTAACTTGTTAGTTAGCTAGCTAGCAGTTAGTTAGTTAGTTTGTTAGTTAATTAGTTAGTTAGTTAGCTAGTTAGTTAGTTAATTAGTTAATCAATTAGTTTGTTAATTAGTTAGGTAGTAAGTTAGTTAGTGGGTATGTACGGAGGTAGCTAGTTAGTTAGTTAATTTGTTAGTTAGTTAGTTAATTAGAGAGTTAGTTTGTTAGTAAATTAGTTAGTTATTTAGTTAGTTAGTTAGTTAGTCAAATATTTAGTACTTATTTAGTTAGTTACTTAGTTAGTGGGTATGTAGGAAGGTAGTTAGTTAGTTAGTTAGTTAGTTAGTTAGTCAGTTAATATGTATGTAGGAGGATATTTAGTTAGTTAATTGGTTAGTTAATTTTGTTAGTTATCCAGGTAGTTAGTTAGTTAGTTATTTATTCAGTTAGCTGGTAGTTAGTTTGTTAGTTAGTAAGTTCGTTAGTTAATTAGTTAGTTAGTTAGTTAGTTAGTCAATATGTATGTAAGAAGGTAGTTGGTTAGTTAGTTAGTTAGTTAGTTAGTTAGTTAGTTAATTTGCTAGTAGTTAGTCAGTTAGTTAGTTAGTTAGTTAGTTAGTATGTAAGACGGTTGTTAGTTAGTTAGTTAGTTAGATAGTTAGTTAATTAGTTAGTTAGTTAGTTAATGAGTTAGTTATTTAGTTAGTTACTTAGTTAGTTAGCTAGTAGTTAGTTAGGGAGTTAGTTAGTTAGGGAGTTAGTTAGTTAATCAATATGTATGAATCAAGGTAGTTAGTTTGTTAGTTAGATAGTCAGTTAATTAGTTAGTTAGTTAATTAGTTAGTTACTTAGTTATTCAATTAGTTTGTTAGTTATCTAGTTGTTAGTTAGTTAGTTAGGTCAATAGTTAGCTATTTGGTTAGTTACTTAGTCAGTTAGTTAGCTAGTAGTTAGCAGGTTAGTTATTTATTTAGTTAGTTAGTTAGTTAGTTAGTTGGCGGGTATGTAGGAAGGTAGTTTGTTAGTTAGTTAGTTAGTTAATAGGTATTTAAGAAGATAGTTAGTTAGTAAATTAGTTAGTTATTATGTTAGTGATCTAATAATTAGTTAGTTAGTTATTTTGTCAGCTAGTTAGTTAGTTAGTTAGTTAGTTAGTTTGTTAGTTAGTTAGTTAGTTAGTAAGTTATCTAGTAGTTAGTTAGTTAGTTTTTTAGTTAGTTAACTAATTAGTTATTTAGTTAGTTAGTTTGTTAGTTATCTAGTAGTTAGTTAGTCAGCTAGTTAGTTATTTAGTTTGTTAGATAGTTAGTTTGTTAGTTAGTGGGAAGGTAGTTAGTTAGTTAGTAAGTGGGTATGTAGGAAGGTAGTTTGTCAGTTAGTTAGTTAGATAGTTAGTTAGTTAATTAGACTGTTAATAGGTATGTAGGAAGATAGTTAGTTAGTTAGTAAGTTAGTTTGTTAATTAGTTAGTTAGTTAGTTATTTAGTTATTTAGTTAGTTAGTTAGTTAGTTAGAAAGGTAGTAAGTTAGTTAGTTAATAGGTATGTATGAAGGTAGTTAGTTAGTAAGTTAGATAGGTAACTAGTTAGTTAGTTAGCTAGTAGTTTGTTAGTTGGTTAGTTAGTTAGTTAATTAGTTAGTTATTTAGTTAATTAGTTAGTTTGCTAACTAGTAGTTAGTTAGTTAATTAGTTAATTAATTAGTTAGTTAATTAGTTAGTTAGTAAGTTAGTAAGTTAGTGGGTATGTACGAAGGTAGCTAGTTTGTTAGTTAATTTGTCAGTTAGTTAGTTAATTTGTTAGTAAGTTAGTTATTTAATTAGTTAGTTATTTAGTTAGTTAGTTAGTTAGTTAAAGAGTTAGTAGTTATTTCGTTTGTTATTAATTTATTTAGTAAGTCGCTTAGTTAGTGGGTATGTAGGAAGGTAGGTAGGTAGTTAGTTAGTTAGTTAGTTAATATGTATGTAGGAAGATAATTAGTTTGTTAATTAGTTAGTTATCTAGTAGTTAGTTAGTCACTTAGTTAGTTAGTTAGTTTGTTAGTTAGTTAGTTAGTTATTCGGTCAGCTAGTAGTTAGTTAGTTAGTTAGTTAGTTAGTAAGTTAGTTAGTTAGTTAGTTAGTTAGTTAATTAGTTAGTTAGTTAGTAAGTTAGTTTGCTAGTAGTTATCTAGTTAGTTAGTTAGTTAATTAGTTAGTTATTTAGTTAGTTAGTTAGCAAGTAGTTAGTCAGTTAATTAGTTAATTAGTTAGTTAGTAAGTTATTTTGTTAGTGGGTGTGTATGATGGTAGCAAGTTAGTTAGTTAATTTGTTAGTTAGTTAGTTAATTAATTAGTTTGTTAGTTAGATAATAGTTATTTAGTTAGTTAGTTAGTTAAATAGCTAGTAGTCATTTAGTTGGTCATTTATTTATTTAGTTAGTTACTCAGTTAGTGGGTATGTAGGAAGGTAGTTAGTAAGTTTGTTAGTTACTTAGTTAATAGGTATGTAGAAAGATAGTTAGTTAGTTAATTAGTTAATTATTTAGTAAGTTATCTAGTAGTTAGTTAGTTAGTTTGTTAGTTAGTTACTTAGTTAGTTAGCTAGTTAGTTAGTTAGTTAGTTTGTTTGTTAGTGGGTATGTTGGAAGTTAGTCACTGGGTATGTAGGAAGGTAGTTATTTAGTTAGTTAGTTAGTCTGTTAATTAGTTAGTTATTTCGTTAGTTAGTTAGTCAGCTAGTTAGTTAGTTATTTAGTTAATTTGTTGGTTAGTTAGTTAGATAGGTAGTTAGTTAGTTAGTTAATATGTATGTACGAAGGTAGTTAGCTAGTAAGCTAGTTAATTAGTTAGTTAGTTTGCCAGTAGTTAGTTAGTTAGTTAGTTAGTTAATTAATTAGTTAGTTATTTAGTTAGTTAGTTAGTTAGTTAGTAGTTAGCTAGTTAGTAGTTAGTTAATAGGTATTTAAGAAGATAGTTAGCTAGTAAATTAGTTAGTTATTATGTTAGTTATCTAGTAATTAGTTAGTTAGTTATTTTGTCAGTTGGCTAGTAGTTAGTTAGTTAGTTAGTTATTTAGTTAGTTAGTTAGTTAGTTATCGAGTAGTTAGTTAGTTAGTTATTTAGTTAGTTAACTAGTTAGTTATTTGGTTACTAGTAGTTAGTTAGTTAGCTAGTTAGTTAGTTAACTAGTTAGTTAGTTTGCTAGTAGTTTGTTTGTTAGTTAGTTAGTTAGTTAATTAGTTAGTAATTTACTTAGTTAGTTTGCTAGTAGTTTGTTAGTTAGTTAATTAGTTAATAAATTAGTTAGTTAATTAGTTAGTTAGTAAGTTAGTTAATTAGTGGGTATGTACGAAGGTAGCTAGTTAGTTAGTTAATTTGTTAGTTAGTTAGTTAATTAATTAGTTAGTTAATAGTTATTTATTTCATTAGTTAGTTAGTTAAATAACTTGTAGTTATTTAGTTATTTATTTATTTAGTTAGTTAGTTACTTAGTTAGTGGGTACGTACGAAGTTAGTTAGTTAGTTAGTTTGTTAGTTAGTTTGTTAGAAAGGTAGTTAGTTAGTTAGTTAATTGGTATGACTGAAGGTAGTTAGTTAGTAAGTTAGATAATTAACTAGTTAGTTAGTTAGCTAGTAGTTTGTTAGTTAGTTAGTTAGTTAGTTAGTTAATTAGTTAGTCATTTAGTTAGTTTAGTTAGTTAGTTAACTAGTAGTTAGTTAGTTAATTAGTTAATAAATTAGTTAGTTAATTAGTTAGTTAGTAAGTTAGTTAGTTATTGGGTATGTACGAAGGTAGCTAGTAAGTTAGTTAATTCGTTAGTTAGTTAGTTAATTAGTTAGTTAGTTAGTTAGTTAATAGTTATTTATTTAATTAGTTAGTTAGTTAAATAGCTTGTAATTGTTTAGTTAGTTATTTATTTATTTAGTTAGTTACTTAGTTAGTGGGTATGTAGGAAGACAGTTAGTAAGTTAGTTAGTTAGTTAGTTAATAGGTATGTAGGAAGATAGTTAGTTAGTTAATTAGTTAGTTATTTAGTTAGTTAGTTAGTTAGTTAGTTAGTTGGCTTGTAGTTTGTAAGTTAGTCAGTTAGTTAGTTAGTTAGTTAGTTAGTTAGTTAGTTAGTTAGTTAATTAGTTAACAAATAGTTAGTTAGTTAGTTAGTTAGGTCATCAGTTAGTTATTTAGTTAGTTAGTTAGTTAGTTAGCTAGTAGTTAGCAAGTTAGTTATTTATTTAGTTAGTTAGTTAGTTAGTTGGCGGGTATGTACGAAGGTAGCTAGTTAGTTAGTTAATTTGTCAGTTAGTTAGTTTATTTGTTAGTTAGTTAGTTAGTTAGTTATTTATTTAGTTAGTTAGTTAGTTAAAGAGTTAGTAGTTTTTTCGTTAGTTATTAATTTATTTAGAAAGTTACTTAGTTAGTGGACATGTAGGAAGGTAGGTAGGTAGTTAGTTAGTTAGTTAATATGTATGTAGGAAGATAATTAGTTAGTTAATTAGTTTGTTATATAGTAGTTAGTTAGTTAGTTAGTTAGTTAGTTAGTTATTCAGTGAGCTAGTAGTTAGTTAGTTAGTTAGTTAGTTAGTTAGTTAGTTAGTTAGTTAGTTAGTTAGTTAGTTAATTAGTTAGTTAGTTAGCAAATTAGTAAGTTAGTTAGTCAATATGTATGTAAGAAGGTAGTTAGTTAGTTAGTTAATATGTATGTAAGAAGGTAGTTAGTTAGTTAGTTAATTGTTAGTTAGTTAGCTAGTAGTTTGTTAGTTGGTTAGTTAGTTAGTTAATTAGTTAGTTAGTAAGTTAGTTAGTTAGTTAGTTAATATGTATGTAGGAAGATAGTTAGTTAGTTAATTAGTTAGTTATCTAGTAGTTAGTTAGTTAGTTAGTTATTTATTCAGTTAGCTAGAAGTTAGTTAGTTAGTTAGTTAGTTAGAAAGTTAGTTTGTTAGTTAGTTAGTTAATTAGTTAGTTAGTTAGTTAGTTAGTTAGTTAGTCAATATGTATGTAAGAAGGTAGTTAGTTAGTTAGTTAGTTAGTTAATTAGCTAGTAGTTAGTTAGTTAGTTAGTTAGTTAGTTAGTTAGTTAGTTAGTTAGTTAGTTAGTATGCACTAACGTGTTTAGTTAGTTAGTTGATTGTTGGTTAGTTCGTATGAAATGTAAGAAGGTTGTTAGTTAGTTAGTTAGATAGATAGTTAGTTAGTTAGTTAGTTAGTTCGCGGGTATGTAGGAAGGTAGTAAGTTAGTTAGTTAGTTAGTTAGTTAGTTAATAGGTATTTAAGAAGATAGTTAGCTAGTAAATTAGTTAGTTATTATGTTAGTTATCTAGTAATTAGTTAGTTAGTTATTTTGCCAGTTGGCTAGTAGTTAGTTAGTTAGTTAGTTATTTAGTTAGTTAGTTAGTTAGTTATCGAGTAGTTAGTTAGTTAGTTATTTAGTTAGTTAACTAGTTAGTTATTTGGTTACTAGTAGTTAGTTAGTTAGCTAGTGAGTTAGTTAGTTAGTTAGTGGGAAGGTAGTCAGTTAGTTAGTCAACTAGTTAGTTTGTTTGCTAGTAATTTGTTTGTTAGTTAGTTAGTTAGTTAGTTAGTTAATTAGTTAGTAATTTACTTAGTTAGTTTGCTAGTATTTTGTTATTTAGTTTGTTAGTTAGTTAAATAATAGGTAGTTAGTCAATTAGTTAATTAATTAGTTAGTTAATTACTCAGTTAGTAAGTTAGTTAGTTAGTAGGTATGTACAAAGGTAGCTAGTTAGTTAGCCAGTTTGTTAGTTATCTAGTAGTTAGTTAGTTAGCTAGTTAGTTATTTAGTTAGTTAGATAGTTAGTTAGTTAGTTAGCGGGAAGGTAGTTAGTTAGTTAGTTTGTGGGAATGTAGCAAGGTAGTTAGTTAGTTAGTTAGTTAGTTAATTAGTTAGTTAACATGTATATTGGAATATAGTTATTAAGTTAGTTAGTTCGTTAGTTAGTTAATTAGTTAATTAGTTAGTTAGTCAGTTATTTAGTTATTTATTTAGTTAGTTAGTTTGTTTGTTAGTTAGATAGAAAGGTAGTTAGTTAGTTAGTTAATAGGTATGTATGAAGGTAGTTAGTAAGTAAGTTAGATAGCTAACTTGTTAGTTAGTTAGCTAGCAGTTTGTTAGTTAATTAGGTAGTTAGTTAGTTAGTTAGTTAGTTAATTAGTTAGTTAGTTAGCTAGTTTGTTAGTTAATTAGTTAATTAATTAGTTTGTTAATTAGTTAGGTAGTAAGTAAGTTAGTGGGTATGTACGAAGGTAGCTAGTTAGTTAGTTAATTTGTTAGTTAGTTAGTTAATTAGTGAGTTAGTTTGTTAGTTAATTAGTTAGTTATTTATTTAGTTAGTTAGTTAGTTAGTTGAATATCTAGTAGTTATTTAGTTAGTTACTTAGTTAGTGGGTATGTAGGAAGGTAGTTAGTTAGTTAGTTAGTTAATATGTATGTAGGAGGATATTTAGTTAGTTAATTGGTTAGTTAATTTTGTTAGTTATCTAAGTAGTTAGTTAGTTAGTTAGTTATTCAGTTAGCTAGTAGTTAGTTAGTTAGTTCGTTAGTTAATTAGTTAGTTACTTAGTTAGTTAGTCAATATGTATGTAAGAAGGTAGCTGGTTAGTTAGTTAGTTAGTTAGTTAGTTAATTTGCTAGTAGTTAGTTAGTTAGTTAGTTAGTTAGTTTGTTAGTTTGTAAGAAGGTTGTAAGTTAGTTAGTTAGTTAGATAGTTAGTTAACTAGTTAGTCAGTTAGTTAATGAGTTAGTTATTTAGTTAGTTACTTAGTTAGTTAGCTAGTAGTTAGTTAGGGAGTTAGTTAGTTAGTTAATCAATATGTATGAATCAAGGTAGTTAGTTTGTTAGTTAGATAGTTAGTTAATTAGTTAGTTAGTTAATTAGTTAGTTACTTAGTAATTCAATTAGTTAGTTAGTTATCTAGTTGTTAGTTAGTTAGTTAGGTCATCAGTTAGCTATTTGGTTAGTTAGTTAGTCAGTTAGTTTGCTAGTAGTTAGCAGGTTAGTTATTTATTTAGTTAGTTAGTTAGTTTGTTAGTTAGTTTGCGGGTTTGTAGGAAGGTAGTTTGTTAGTTAGTTAGTTAGTTAATAGGTATTTAAGAAGATAGTTAGTTAGTAAATTAGTTAGTTATTATGTTTGTCATCTAATAATTAGTTAGTTAGTTATTTTGTCAGCTAGTTAGTTAGTTAGTTAGTTAGTTAGTTAGTTAGTTAGTTAGTTAGTTAGTTAGTTAGTTAGTTAGTAAGTTAGTAAGTTATCTAGTAGTTAGATAGTTAGTAATTTAGTTAGTTAACTAATTAGTTATTTAGTTAGATAGTTAGTTAGTTATCTAGTAGTTAGTTAGCCAGCTAGTTAGTTATTTAGTTAGTTAGATAGTTAGTAAGTTAGTTAGTTAGTGGGAAGGTAGTTAGTTAGTTAGTTAGTGGGTATGTAGGAAGGTAGTTTGTTTGTTAGTCAGTTAGTTAGTTAGTTAGTTAGTTAGTTAATTAGACAGTTAACAGGTATGTAGGAAGATAGTTAGTTAGTTAGTCAGTTAGTTTGTTAATTAGTTGATTAGTTAGTTAGTTAGTTATTTAGTTATTTATTTAGTCAGTTAGTTAGTTAGAGAGGTAGTTAGTTAGTTAGTTAATAGGTATGTATGAAGATAGTTAGTTAGTAAGTTAGATAGGTAACTAGTTAGTCAGTTAGCTAGTAGTTTGTTAGTTGGTTAGTTAGTTAGTTAATTAGTTAGTTATTTAGTTAGTTAGTTAGTTTGCTAACTAGTAGTTAGTTAGTTAATTAGTTAATTAATTAGTTAGTTAATTAGTTAGTTAGTAAGTCAGTAAGTTAGTGGGTATGTACGAAGGTAGCTACCTAGTTAGTTAATTTGTGAGTTAGTTAGTTAATTTTTTAGTAAGTTTGTTAGTTGATTAGTTAGTTATTTATTTAGTTAGTTAGTTAGTTAGTTAAAGAGTTGGTAGTTATTTCGTTAGTTATTAATTTATTTAGTAAGTCACTTAGTTAGTGGGTATGTAGGAAGGTAGGTAGGTAGTTAGTTAGTTAGTTAGTTAGTTAGTTAATATGTATGTAGGAAGATAGTTAGTTAGTTAATTAGTTAGTTATCTAGTAGTTAGTTAGTTAGTTAGTTAGTTAGTTAGTTAGTTATTCAGTTAGCTAGTAGTTAGTTAGTTTGTTAGTTAGTTAGTTAGTTAGTTAGTAAGTTTTTCTCAAAAAAAAGTTAGTTAGTAAGTTAGTTTGTTAGTTAGTTAGTTAGTTAATTAGTTAGTAAGTTAGTTAGTTAGTTAGTTAATTAGTTAGTCAATATGTATGTAAGAAGGTAGTTAGTTAGTTAGTTAGTTAGTTAGTTAATTAGCTAGTAGTTAGTTAGTTAGTTAGTAAGTTATTACGCACTAACGTGTTTAGTTAGTTAGTTAGTTAGTTAGTTAGTTAGTGTGCAATGAAAGAAGGTTGTTAGTTAGTTACTTAATTAGATAGTTAGTTTATTAGTTATTTAGTTAGTTAATCAGTTAGTTATTTAGTTAGTTACTTAGTTAGTTAGCTAGTAGTTAGTTAGTTAGTGATTTAGTCAGTTAATCAATATATATGTATCAAATAGTTAGTTAGTTAGTTAGTTAGATAGTTAGTTAATTAGTTAGTTAGTTAGTTAATTAGTTAGTTAGTTAGTTAGTTAGTTAGTTAGTTATCTAGTAGTTAGTAAGTTAGTTAGGTCACCAGTTATTTATTAATTTATTTAGTTAGTTAGTTAGTTAGTTAGTTAGTTAGTTTGCTAGTAGTTAGCAGGGTAGTTGTTTATTTAGTTAGTTAGTTAGTTAGTTAGTTGGCGGGTATGTAGGAAGGTAGCTAGTTAGTTTGTTAGTTACTCAATAGGTATTTAAGAAGATAGTTAATTAGTAAATTAGTTAGTTATTATGTTAGTTATCTAGTATTTAGTTAGTTAGTAATTTTGTAAGCTAGCTAGTAGTCAGTTAGTTAGCTAGTTAGTTAGTTAGTTAGTTAGTTATCTAGTAGTTTGTTAGTAATTTATTTAGTTAGTTAACTAGTTTGTTATTTAGTTACTAGTTGTTAGTCAGTTGGCTAGTTAGTTATATAGTTAGTTATATAGTTAGTTAGTCAGTTAATGGGAACGTAGTTAGTTAGTTAGTTAGGGGGTATGTTGAAAAGTAGTTAGTTAGTTAGTTAGTTAGTTAGTATGTAGGACGATAGTTCTTCGGTTATTTAGTTAGTTTGTTTATTAGTTAATTTGTCAGTTAGTTAGTTATTTCGTTAGTTAGTTAGTTAGTTAGTTAGTGAGTTAGTTAGTTAGTTAGAAAGGTAGTTAGTTAGTTAATAATTATGAATTCAGGTAGTTAGTTAGTAAGTTAGTTAGTTAGTTGGCTAGTAGTTTATTAGTTAGTCAGTTAGTTAATTAGTTAGTTATTTAGTTTGTTTAGTTAGTTAGTCAACTAGTAGTTAGTTAGTTAATTAGTTAATTAATTAGTTAGTTAATTAGTTAGTTAGAAAGTTAGTTAGTTTGTGGGTATGTAGGAAGGTAGCTATTTAGTTAGTTAATTTGTTAGTTAGTTTGTTAATTTGTTAGTTAGTTAGTTAGTTAATTAGTTAGTTATTTAGATAGATGTATTGTAGTTAGTTACTTAGTTGGTTAGTTATTAGTTAGGCGGTTATTTAGTTAGTGAGCTAGTAGTTAATAAGTTAGTTAGTTATTTAGTTAGTTAGTTAACTAGTCAGTTATTTAGTAAGTTAGTTACTTAGTAAATACGTAGGAAGATAGTTAGTTAGTAGATTAGATAGTTAATTAGTTAGTTATCTAGTACTTAGTTAGTTAGTTAGTTAGTTAGTTAGTTAGTTAGTTAGTTATCTAGTAGTTAGGTAATTAGTTGGTTAGTTAGTTAGTTAGTTATTTATCTAGCAGTTAGTTAATATGTATGTAAGAAGGTAGTTAGTTAGTTAGTTAGCTTGATAGTTACT
Organism: Luzula sylvatica; assembly: GCA_946800325.1. Taxonomy (NCBI): domain Eukaryota; kingdom Viridiplantae; phylum Streptophyta; class Magnoliopsida; order Poales; family Juncaceae; genus Luzula; species Luzula sylvatica. Next base: position 67,959,187 of record OX326956.1, on the reverse strand, counting down.
TAATTTGTTAGTTAGTTAGTTATTAGTTTGTCGGTATGTAAGATGGTAGTTAGTTAGTTGGTTAGTTAGTCAATTAGTTAGTTAGTTATTTAGTGAGTTAGTTATTTAGTTAGTAAGTTAATATATATGTTGGAAGACATTTAGATAGTTTGTTAGTCAGATAGATACTAGTTCTTAGGTATGTAGGAAGACAATTAGTCAGTTAGTCAGTTAGTTAATTAGTTGGTTAGTTAGATACTACTTAATTAGTTAGTTAGTTAGTCAGTTAGTTAGTGAGTTTGTACGAAGGTAGTTAGTTAATTAGTTAGGTAGGTAGTTAGCTATTTATTTAGTTTATAGGTATGTATGAAGGTAGTTAGTTAGTTAGTTAGTTATTTAGTTCGTTATTTAGTAAGTTAGTTAGTTAGTTCTCTTGTAGTTAGTTAGTTAGCTAGTTAGTTATTTAGTTAGTTAGATAGTTAGTTAGTTAGTTAGTGGGAATGTAGTTAGTTAGTTAGTTAGTGGGTATGTAGGTAGGTAGTTAGTTAGTTAGTTAGTTAGTTAGTTAGTCAACTAGTTAGTTAATAGGTATGTAGGAAGATAGTTATTTAGTTAGTTAGTTAGTCTATTAATTAGTTAATTAGTTAGTTAGTTAGTTATTTAGTTATTTAGTTAGTTAGTTAGTTAGTTTGTTAGTTAGTTAGTTAGAAAGGTAGTTAGTTTGTTAGTTAATTGGTATGACTAAACGTAGTTAGTTAGTAAGTTAGATAATTAACTAGTTAGTTAGTTAGCTAGTAGTTAGTTAGTTAGTTAGTTATTTTGTTTGTTCGTTAGTTAGTTATCTAGTAGTTAGTTAGTTAGTTAATTAGTTAGTTATCTAGTAGTTAGTTAGTTAGTTAGTTAGTTATTAATTCAGTTAGCCAGAAGTTAGTTAGTTAGTAAGTTAGTTTGTTAGTTAGTTAGTTAATTAGTTAGTTAGTTAGTTTGTTAGTTAGTCAATATGTATGTAAGAAGGTAGTTAGTTAGTTAATTAGCTAGTAGTTAGTTAGTTAGTTAGTTAGTTAGTTAGTTAGTATGCACTAACGTGTTTAGTTAGTTAGTTAGTTTGTTAGTTAGTTCGTATGAAATGTAAGAAGGTTGTTAGTTAGTTAGTTAGTTAGTTAGTTAGTTAGTTAGTTGGCGGGTATGAAGGAAGGTAGTTAGTTAGTTAGTTAGTTAATAGGTATTTAAGAAGATAGTTAGTTAGTAAATTAGTTAGTTATTATGTTAGTTAGTTATTTTGTCAGCTAGCTAGTAGTCATTTAGTTAGTTAGTTATTTAGTTCGTTAGTTAGTTAGTTATCAAGTAGTTAGTTAGTTAGTTATTTAGTTAGTTAACTAGTTAGTTAGTTAGTTAGTGGGAAGGTAGTTAGTTAGTTAGTTAGTGGGTATATGTAGGAAAGTAGTTAGTTAGTTAGTGGGAAGGTAGTTAGTTAGTTAGTTAGTGGGTATGTAGGAAAGTAGTTAGTTAGTTAGTTAGTTAGTTAATATGTATGTAGGAAGATAGTTATTCGGTTATTTAGTTAGTTTGTTAATTAGTTAACTTGTTAGTTAGTTAGTTATTTAGTTATTTAGTTAGTTAGTTAGTTAGTTAGTTAGTTAGGTACTTAGTTAGTTAGTTAATAGGTATGTATGATGGTAGTTAGTAAGTAAGTTAGTTAGTTTTTTAGCTAGTAGTTAGTCAGTCAGTTAGTTAGTTAGTTAGTTAATTAGTTAGTTATTTAGTTAGTTTGTAAGTTAGTTAACTAGTAGTTGGTTAATTAATTAATTAGTTATTTAATTAGTAAGTTAGTAAGTTATTTAGTTAGTGGGTATGTACGAAGGTAGCTAGTTAGTTAGTTAATTAGTAAGTTAGTTTGTTAGTTAATTAGTTAGTTATTTATTTATTTTGTTAGTTAGATAAATATCTAGTAGTTATTTAGTTATTTAGTTAGTTACTTAGTTAGTGGGTATGTAGGAAGGTAGTTAGTTAGTTAGTTAGTTAGTTAGTTAGTTAGTTAATATGTATGTTGGAAGATATTTAGTAAGTTAATTGGTGAGTTAATTTAGTTAGTTATCTAGTAGTTAGTTAGTCAGTTATTTATTCAGTTAGCTAGTAGTTAGTTAGTTAGTTAGTTAGTTAGTTAGTTAGTTAGTTAGTTAGTTAATTAGTTAGTTAGTTAGTTAGTTAGTTAGTTAGTTAGTTAATATGTATGTAGGAAGATATTTATTTAGTTAGTTTGTTAATTAGTTCATTTGTTAGTTAGTTAGTTATTTAGTCATTTAGTTAGTTAGTTAGTTAGTTAGTTAGTTAGTTAGTTAAAACGGTAGTTTGTTTGTTAGTTGATAGGTATGTATGAAGGTAGTTAGTTAGTAAGTTAGTTAGTTAATTAGTTAGTTAGTAAGTTAGTTAGTTAGTGGGTAATGTAGGAAGGTAGCTAGTTAGTTAGTTAATTTGTTAGTTAGTTTCTTAATTTGTTAGTTAGTTAGTTAGTTATTTAGATAGATGTCTTGTAGTTAGTTACTTAGTTGGTTAGTTATTAGTTAGTCGGTTATTTAGTTAGTGAGCTAGTAGTTAGTTAGTTAGTTAGTTAAATGGTATTTAAGAAGATAGTTAGTTAGTAAATTAGTTAGTTATTATGTTAGTTATCTAGTCATTAGTTAGTTAGTTATTTTGTCAGCTAGCTAGTAGTCAGTTAGTTAGTTAGTTATTTAGTTTTTTAGTTAGTTAGTTATTTAGTAGTTAGTTAGTCAGTTATTTAGTTAGTTAACTAGTTAGTTATTTAGTTACTAGTAGTTAGTTAGTTAGCTAGTTAGTTAATTAGTTAGTTAGTGGGAAGGTAGTAAGTTAGTTAGTGGGTATGTAGGAAAGTAGTTAGTTAGTTAGTCAGTTAGTTAATATGTATGTAGGAAGATAGTTATTCGGTTATTTAGTTAGTTTGTTAATTAGTTAACTTGTTAGTTAGTTATATATTTAGTTATTTAGTTAGTTCGTTAGTTAGTTAGTTAGTTAGAAAGGTACTTAGTTAGTAAGATAGTTAGTTTGTTGGCTAGTAGTTAGTTTGTTAGCTAGTTAGGTAATTAGTTAGTTAGTTAGTTAGTTAGTTAACTAGTAGTTAGGGGGTTAATTAATTAGTTAGTTAATTAGTAAGTTAGTAAGTTAGTTAGTTAGTGGGTATGTACGATGGTAGCTAGTTAGTTAGTTAATTAGTTAGTTAATTAGTTAATTAGTTAGTTAATTAGTTAGTTTGTTAGTTAAATAGCTAGTAGTTATTTAGTTAGTTATTTATTTATTTAGTTAGTTACTTAGTTATTGGGTATTTAGGATGGTAGTTAGTAAGTTAGTTAGTTAGTTAATTAGTTAGTTAATCTGTATGTAGGAAGATAGTTAGTTAATTAGTTAGTTATTTAGTTAGTTATCTAGTAGTTAGTTAGTTAGTTAGTTACTTATTTATTCAATTAGCTAGTAGTTAGTTAGTTAGTTAGTTCCTAAGTTAGTTAGTTAGTTAATTAGTTAGTTAGTTAATTAGTTAGTTAGTTAGTCAATATGTATGTAAGAAGGTAGTTAGTTAGTTAGTTAGTTAGTTAGTTAGTTAGTTAATTAGCTAGTAGTTAGTTAGTTAGTTAGTTAGTATGTAAGAAGGTTGTTAGTTAGTTAGTTAGTTAGATAGTTAGTTAGTTAGTTAGTTAGTTAGTTAATCAGTTACTTATTTAGTTAGTTACTTAGTTAGTTAGCTAGTAGTTAGTGAGTTAGATAGTTAATCAATATGCATGTATCATGGTAGTTAGTTAGTTATTTAGATAGTTAGTTAATTAGTTAGTTAGTGAATTAGTTAGTTAGTTAGTTAGTTAGTTAGTTAGTTATCTAGTAGTTAGTTTGTTAGTCAGGTCATCAGTTAGTTATTTAGTTAGTTAATTACTTAGTTAGTCAGCTAGTAGTTAGCTGGTTAGGTATTTATTTCGTTAGATAGTTAGTTAGTTGGTGGGTATGTAGGAAGGTAGGTAGGTACTTAGTTAGTTTGTTATTTAATAGATATTTAAGAAGAGTGTTAGTTAGTAAATTAGTTAGTTATTATGTTAGTTATCTAGTAATTAGTTAGTTAGTTGTTTCGTCAGCTAGCTAGTAGTTAGTTAGTTAGTTAGTTCTTTAGTTAGTTAGTTAGTTAGTTAGTTATCTAGTATTTTGTATGTTAGTTATTTAGTTAGTTAACTAGTTAGTTATTTAGTTAGTTTGTTTGTTAGTTATCTAGTAGTTAGTTAGTTAGCTAGTTAGTTATTTAGTAAGTTAGATAGTTAGTTAGTTAGTTAGTGGGAAGGTAGTTAGTTAGTTAGTTAGTTAGTGGGTACGTAGGAAGGCAGTTAGTTAGTTAGTTAGTTTGTTTGTTAGTTAATAGGTATGTAGGAAGATAGTTATTTAGTTATTTAGTTAGTTTGTTAATTAGTTCATTTGTTAGTTAGTTAGTTATTTAGTTAGTAAGTTAGTTAGTTAGTTACTTAGTTAAAAAGGTAGTTTGTTTGTTAGTTGATAGGTATGTATGAAGGTAGTTAGTTAGTAAGTTAGTTAGTTAACTAGTTAGTTAGTTAGCTAGTTAGTCAGTTAATTAGTTAGTTAGTACGATGGTAGCTAGTTAGTTAGTTAATTTGTTAGTTAATTAGTTAATTAGTTAGTTAATTAGTTAGTTTGTTAGTTAAATAACTAGTAGTTATTTAGTTAGTTATTTATTTATTTAGTTAGTTACCTAGTTATTGGGTATTTAGGATGGTAGTTAGTTAGTTAGTTAATTAGTTAGTTAATCTGTATGTTGGAAGATAGTTAGTTAATTAGTTAGTTATTTAGTTAGGTATCTAGTAGTTAGTTAGTTAGTTAGTCAGTTATTTATTCAATTAGCTAGTAGTTAGTTAGTTAGTTAGTTAGTTAGTTAGTTAATTAGTTAGTTAGTTAGTTAGTTAGTTAGTTAGTTAGTTAATATGTATGTAGGAAGATATTTATTTAGTTAGTTTGTTAATTAGTTCATTTGTTAGTTAGTTAGTTATTTAGTCATTTAGTTAGTTAGTTAGTTAGTTAGTTAGTTAGTTAAAACGGTAGTTTGTTTGTTAGTTGATAGGTATGTATGAAGGTAGTTAGTTAGTAAGTTAGTTAGTTAATTAGTTAGTTAGTAAGTTAGTTAGTTAGTGGGTAATGTAGGAAGGTAGCTAGTTAGTTAGTTAATTTGTTAGTTAGTTTCTTAATTTGTTAGTTAGTTAGTTAGTTATTTAGATAGATGTCTTGTAGTTAGTTACTTAGTTGGTTAGTTATTAGTTAGTCGGTTATTTAGTTAGTGAGCTAGTAGTTAGTTAGTTAGTTAGTTAAATGGTATTTAAGAAGATAGTTAGTTAGTAAATTAGTTAGTTATTATGTTAGTTATCTAGTCATTAGTTAGTTAGTTATTTTGTCAGCTAGCTAGTAGTCAGTTAGTTAGTTAGTTATTTAGTTTGTTAGTTAGTTAGTTATTTAGTAGTTAGTTAGTCAGTTATTTAGTTAGTTAACTAGTTAGTTATTTAGTTACTAATAGTTAGTTAGTTAGCTAGTTAGTTAGTTAGTTAGTTAGTGGGAAGGTAGTAAGTTAGTTAGTGGGTATGGAGGAAAGTAGTTAGTTAGTTAGTCAGTTAGTTAATATGTATGTAGGAAGATAGTTATTCGGTTGTTTAGTTAGTTTGTTAATTAGTTAACTTGTTAGTTAGTTATATATTTAGTTATTTAGTTAGTTCGTTAGTTAGTTAGTTAGTTAGAAAGGTACTTAGTTAGTAAGATAGTTAGTTTGTTGGCTAGTAGTTAGTTTGTTAGCTAGTTAGGTAATTAGTTAGTTAGTTAGTTAGTTAGTTAACTAGTAGTTAGGGGGTTAATTAATTAGTTAGTTAATTAGTAAGTTAGTAAGTTAGTTAGTTAGTGGGTATGTACGATGGTAGCTAGTTAGTTAGTTAATTTGTTAGTTAATTAGTTAATTAGTTAGTTAATTAGTTAGTTTGTTAGTTAAATAGCTAGTAGTTATTTAGTTAGTTATTTATTTATTTAGTTAGTTACTTAGTTATTGGGTATTTAGGATGGTAGTTAGTAAGTTAGTTAGTTAGTTAATTAGTTAGTTAATCTGTATGTAGGAAGATAGTTAGTTAATTAGTTAGTTATTTAGTTAGTTATCTAGTAGTTAGTTAGTTAGTTAGTTACTTATTTATTCAATTAGCTAGTAGTTAGTTAGTTAGTTAGTTCCTAAGTTAGTTAGTTAGTTAATTAGTTAGTTAATTAGTTAGTTAGTTAGTCAATATGTATGTAAGAAGGTAGTTAGTTAGTTAGTTAGTTAGTTAGTTAGTTAGTTAGTTAATTAGCTAGTAGTTAGTTAGTTAGTTAGTTAGTATGTAAGAAGGTTGTTAGTTAGTTAGTTAGTTAGATAGTTAGTTAGTTAGTTAGTTAGTTAGTTAATCAGTTACTTATTTAGTTAGTTACTTAGTTAGTTAGCTAGTTGTTAGTGAGTTAGATAGTTAATCAATTTGCATGTATCATGGTAGTTAGTTAGTTATTTAGATAGTTAGTTAATTAGTTAGTTAGTGAATTAGTTAGTTAGTTAGTTAGTTAGTTAGTTAGTTAGTTATCTAGTAGTTAGTTAGTTAGTCAGGTCATCAGTTAGTTATTTAGTTAGTTAATTACTTAGTTAGTCAGCTAGTAGTTAGCTGGTTAGGTATTTATTTCGTTAGATAGTTAGTTAGTTGGTGGGTATGTAGGAAGGTAGGTAGGTACTTAGTTAGTTTGTTATTTAATAGATATTTAAGAAGAGTGTTAGTTAGTAAATTAGTTAGTTATTATGTTAGTTATCTAGTAATTAGTTAGTTAGTTGTTTCGTCAGCTAGCTAGTAGTTAGTTAGTTAGTTAGTTCTTTAGTTAGTTAGTTAGTTAGTTAGTTATCTAGTATTTTGTATGTTAGTTATTTAGTTAGTTAACTAGTTAGTTATTTAGTTAGTTTGTTTGTTAGTTATCTAGTAGTTAGTTAGTTAGCTAGTTAGTTATTTAGTAAGTTAGATAGTTAGTTAGTTAGTTAGTGGGAAGGTAGTTAGTTAGTTAGTTAGTTAGTGGGTACGTAGGAAGGCAGTTAGTTAGTTAGTTAGTTTGTTTGTTAGTTAATAGGTATGTAGGAAGATAGTTATTTAGTTATTTAGTTAGTTTGTTAATTAGTTCATTTGTTAGTTAGTTAGTTATTTAGTTAGTAAGTTAGTTAGTTAGTTAGTTAGTTAAAAAGGTAGTTTGTTTGTTAGTTGATAGGTATGTATGAAGGTAGTTAGTTAGTAAGTTAGTTAGTTAGCTAGTTAGTCAGTTAATTAGTTAGTTAGTACGATGGTAGCTAGTTAGTTAGTTAATTTGTTAGTTAATTAGTTAATTAGTTAGTTAATTAGTTAGTTTGTTAGTTAAATAACTAGTAGTTATTTAGTTAGTTATTTATTTATTTAGTTAGTTACTTAGTTATTGGGTATTTAGGATGGTAGTTAGTAAGTTAGTTAGTTAGTTAATTAGTTAGTTAATCTGTATGTTGGAAGATAGTTAGTTAATTAGTTAGTTATTTAGTTAGGTATCTAGTAGTTAGTTAGTTAGTTAGTCAGTTATTTATTCAATTAGCTAGTAGTTAGTTAGTTAGTTAGTTAGTTAGTTAGTTAGTTAGTTAGTTAATTAGTTAGTTAGTTAGTTAGTTAGTTAGTTAGTTAGTTAGTTAATATGTAAGTAGGAAGATATTTATTTAGTTAGTTTGTTAATTAGTTTATTTGTTAGTTAGTTAGTTATTTAGTCATTTAGTTAGTTAGTTAGTTAGTTAGTTAGTTAGTTAAAACGGTAGTTTGTTTGTTAGTTGATAGGTATGTATGAAGGTAGTTAGTTAGTAAGTTAGTTAGTTAATTAGTTAGTTAGTAAGTTAGTTAGTTAGTGGGTAATGTAGGAAGGTAGCTAGTTAGTTAGTTAATTTGTTAGTTAGTTTCTTAATTTGTTAGTTAGTTAGTTAGTTATTTAGATAGATGTCTTGTAGTTAGTTACTTAGTTGGTTAGTTATTAGTTAGTCGGTTATTTAGTTAGTGAGCTAGTAGTTAGTTAGTTAGTTAGTTAAATGGTATTTAAGAAGATAGTTAGTTAGTAAATTAGTTAGTTATTATGTTAGTTATCTAGTCATTAGTTAGTTAGTTATTTTGTCAGCTAGCTAGTAGTCAGTTAGTTAGTTAGTTATTTAGTTTGTTAGTTAGTTAGTTATTTAGTAGTTAGTTAGTCAGTTATTTAGTTAGTTAACTAGTTAGTTATTTAGTTACTAGTAGTTAGTTAGTTAGCTAGTTAGTTAGTTAGTTAGTTAGTGGGAAGGTAGTAAGTTAGTTAGTGGGTATGTAGGAAAGTAGTTAGTTAGTTAGTCAGTTAGTTAATATGTATGTAGGAAGATAGTTATTCGGTTATTTAGTTAGTTTGTTAATTAGTTAACTTGTTAGTTAGTTATATATTTAGTTATTTAGTTAGTTCGTTAGTTAGTTAGTTAGTTAGAAAGGTACTTAGTTAGTAAGATAGTTAGTTTGTTGGCTAGTAGTTAGTTTGTTAGCTAGTTAGGTAATTAGTTAGTTAGTTAGTTAGTTAGTTAACTAGTAGTTAGGGGGTTAATTAATTAGTTAGTTAATTAGTAAGTTAGTAAGTTAGTTAGTTAGTGGGTATGTACGATGGTAGCTAGTTAGTTAGTTAATTTGTTAGTTAATTAGTTAATTAGTTAGTTAATTAGTTAGTTTGTTAGTTAAATAGCTAGTAGTTATTTAGTTAGTTATTTATTTATTTAGTTAGTTACTTAGTTATTGGGTATTTAGGATGGTAGTTAGTAAGTTAGTTAGTTAGTTAATTAGTTAGTTAATCTGTATGTAGGAAGATAGTTAGTTAATTAGTTAGTTATTTAGTTAGTTATCTAGTAGTTAGTTAGTTAGTTAGTTACTTATTTATTCAATTAGCTAGTAGTTAGTTAGTTAGTTAGTTCCTAAGTTAGTTAGTTAGTTAATTAGTTAGTTAATTAGTGAGTTAGTTAGTCAATATGTATGTAAGAAGGTAGTTAGTTAGTTAGTTAGTTAGTTAGTTAGTTAGTTAATTAGCTAGTAGTTAGTTAGTTAGTTAGTTAGTACGTAAGAAGGTTGTTAGTTAGTTAGTTAGTTAGATAGTTAGTTAGTTAGTTAGTTAGTTAGTTAATCAGTTACTTATTTAGTTAGTTACTTAGTTAGTTAGCTAGTTGTTAGTGAGTTAGATAGTTAATCAATTTGCATGTATCATGGTAGTTAGTTAGTTATTTAGATAGTTAGTTAATTAGTTAGTTAGTTAATTAGTTAGTTAGTTAGTTAGTTAGTTAGTTAGTTAGTTATCTAGTAGTTAGTTAGTTAGTCAGGTCATCAGTTAGTTATTTAGTTAGTTAATTACTTAGTTAGTCAGCTAGTAGTTAGCTGGTTAGGTATTTATTTCGTTAGATAGGTAGTTAGTTGGTGGGTATGTAGGAAGGTAGGTAGGTACTTAGTTAGTTTGTTATTTAATAGATATTTAAGAAGAGTGTTAGTTAGTAAATTAGTTAGTTATTATGTTAGTTATCTAGTAATTAGTTAGTTAGTTGTTTCGTCAGCTAGCTAGTAGTTAGTTAGTTAGTTAGTTCTTTAGTTAGTTAGTTAGTTAGTTAGTTATCTAGTATTTTGTATGTTAGTTATTTAGTTAGTTAACTAGTTAGTTATTTAGTTAGTTAGTTTGTTAGTTATCTAGTAGTTAGTTAGTTAGCTAGTTAGTTATTTAGTAAGTTAGATAGTTAGTTAGTTAGTTAGTGGGAAGGTAGTTAGTTAGTTAGTTAGTTAGTGGGTACGTAGGAAGGCAGTTAGTTAGTTAGTTAGTTTGTTTGTTAGTTAATAGGTATGTAGGAAGATAGTTATTTAGTTATTTAGTTAGTTTGTTAATTAGTTCATTTGTTAGTTAGTTAGTTATTTAGTTAGTAAGTTAGTTAGTTAGTTAGTTAGTTAAAAAGGTAGTTTGTTTGTTAGTTGATAGGTATGTATGAAGGTAGTTAGTTAGTAAGTTAGTTAGTTAACTAGTTAGTTAGTTAGCTAGTTAGTCAGTTAATTAGTTAGTTAGTACGATGGTAGCTAGTTAGTTAGTTAATTTGTTAGTTAATTAGTTAATTAGTTAGTTAATTAGTTAGTTTGTTAGTTAAATAACTAGTAGTTATTTAGTTAGTTATTTATTTATTTAGTTAGTTACTTAGTTATTGGGTATTTAGGATGGTAGTTAGTAAGTTAGTTAGTTAGTTAATTAGTTAGTTAATCTGTATGTTGGAAGATAGTTAGTTAATTAGTTAGTTATTTAGTTAGTTATCTAGTAGTTAGTTAGTTAGTTAGTTAGTTAGTTATTTATTCAATTAGCTAGTAGTTAGTTAGTTAGTTAGTTCCCAAGTTAGTTAGTTAGTTAATTAGTTAGTTAATTAGTTAGTTAGTTAGTCAATATGTATGTAAGAAGGTAGTTAGTTAGTTAGTTAGTTAGTTAGTTAGTTAATTAGCTAGTAGTTAGTATGTTAGTTAGTTAGTATGTAAGAAGGTTGTTAGTTAGTTAGTTAGTTAGATAGTTAGTTAGTTAGTTATTTAGTTAGTTAATCAGTTACTTATTTAGTTAGTTACTTAGTTACTTAGCTAGTAGTTAGTGAGTTAGATAGTTAATCAATATGTATGTATCATGGTAGTTAGTTTGTTATTTAGATAGTTAGTTTATCAGTTAGTTAGTGAATTAGTTAGTTAGATAGTTAGTTAGTTAGTTAGTTAGTTATCTAGTAGTTAGTTAGTTAGTCAGGTCATCAGTTAGTTATTTAGTTAGTTAATTACTTAGTTAGTCAGCTAGTAGTTAGCTGGTTAGGTATTTATTTGGTTAGATAGTTAGTTAGTTGGTGGGTATGTAGGAAGGTAGGTAGGTACTTAGTTAGTTTGTTATTTAATAGATATTTAAGAAGAGTGTTAGTTAATAAATTAGTTAGTTATTATGTTAGTTAACTAGTAATTAGTTAGTTAGTTGTTTCGTCAGCTAGCTAGTAGTTAGTTAGTTAGTTAGTTAGTTATCTAGTATTTTGTAAGTTAGTTATTTAGTTAGTTAACTAGTTAGTTATTTAGTTAGTTTGTTTGTTAGTTATCTAGTAGTTAGTTAGTTAGCTAGTTAGTTATTTAGTAAGTTAGATAGTTAGTTAGTTAGTTAGTGGGAAGGTAGTTAGTTAGTTAGTTAGTGGGTATGTAGGAAGGCAGTTAGTTACTTAGTTAGTTTGTTTGTTAGTTAATAGGTATGTGGGAAGATAGTTATTTAGTTATTTAGTTAGTTTGTTAATTAGTTCATTTGTTAGTTAGTTAGTTATTTAGTTAGTAAGTTAGTTAGTTAGTTAGTTAGTTAGTTAGTTAAAAAGGTAGTTTGTTTGTTAGTTGATAGGTATGTATGAAGGTAGTTACTTAGTAAGTTAGTTAGTTAACTAGTTAGTTAGTTTGCTAGTAGTTTGTTAGTTAGTTAGTTAGTTAGTTAATTAGTTAGTTTTTAACTTAGTTAGTTTGTTAGTTAGTCAATTAGTTAATTAATTAGTTAGTTAATTAGTTAGTTAGTAAGTTAGTTAGTTAGTAGGTATGTACGAAGGTAGCTTGTTAGTTAGTCGGTTTGTTAGTTATCAAGTAGTTATTTAGTTAGCTAGTTAGTTATTTAGTTAGTTAGACAGTTAGTTAGTTAGTTAGTAGGAAGGTAGTTAGTTAGTTAGTTAGTTGATATGTAGCAAGATAGTTAGTTAGTTAGTTAGTTAGTTAGTTAGTTTATTAGTTAGTTAATATGTATGTAGGAAGATAGTTATTAAGTTAGTTAGTTACTTAGTTTGTTAATTAGTTAATTAGTTAGTTAGTTAGTTATTTAGTTATTTAGTTAGCTAGTTAGTAAGTTAGTTTGTTACTTAGTTAGAAAGGTAGTTAGTTAGTGAGTTAATAGGTATGTATGAAGGTAGGTAGTTAGTAAGTTAGATAGTTAACTTGTTAGTTAGTTAGCTAGCAGTTTGTTAGTTAGTTTGTTTGTTAATTAGTTAGTTATTTAGTTAGTTAGTTAGTTAATTAGTTAATTATTTAGTTTGTTAATTAGTTAGTTAGTAAGTTAGTTAGTGGGTATGTACGAAGGTAGCTGGTTAGTTAGTTAATATGTTAGTTAGTTAGTTAATTCGTGAGTTAGTTTGTTAGTTAATAAGTTAGTTATTTATTTAGTTAGTTAGTTAGTTAAATATCTAGTAGTTATTTAGTTAGTTATTTATTTATTTAGTTAGTTACTTTGTTAGTGGGTATGTAGGAAGGTAGTTAGTAAGTTAGTTGGTTAGTTAGTCAGTCAATATGTATGTGGGAAGATATTTAGTTAGTTAATTGGTTAGTTAGTTAGTTATTTATTCAGTTAGCTAGTAGTTAGTTCATTAGTTAGTTAGTTGTATGTTAGTTAGTTAGTTCGTTAGTTAATTAGTTAGTTACTTTGTTAGTTAGTCAATATGTATGTAAGAAGGTAGTTAGTTAGTTAGTTAGTTAGTTAGTTAGTTAGTTAATTAGCTAGTAGTTAGTTAGTTAGTTAGTTAGTTAGTTAATATGTAAGAAGGTTGTTAGTTAGTTAGTTAGTTAGATAGTTAGTAAATTAGTTAGTTAGCTAGTTAATGAGTTAGTTATTTAGTTAGTTACTTAGTTAGTTAGCTAGTAGTTAGTTAGTTAGTTAGTGCGTTAGTTAGTTAATCGATATGTATGTATCAAGGTAGTCAGTTTGTTAGTTAGATAGTCAGTTAATTAGTTAGTTAGTTAATTAGTTAGTTAGTTAGTTATTCAGTTAGTTAGTTACTTATCTTGTAGTTAGTTAGTTAGTTGGTTAGGTCATCAGTTAGCTATTTAGTTAGTTAGTTAGTTAGCTAGTAGTTAGCAGGTTAGTTATTTATTTAGTTAGTTATTTAGTTAGTTAGTTGGCGGGTATGTAGGAAGGTAGTTAGTTAGTTAGTTAGTTAGTTAGTTAATAGTTATTCAAGAAGATAGTTAGTTAGTAAATTAGTTAGTTATTTATTTTGTCAGCTAGCTAGTTAGTTAGTTAGTTAGTTAGTTAGTTAGTTAGTTATTTTGTCAGCTAGCTAGTTAGTTAGTTAGTTAGTTAGTAAGTTAGTTAGTTAGTTAGTTAGCTAGTTAGTCAGTTAGCTAGTTAGTCATTTAGTTAGTTAACTAATTAGTTATTTAGTTAGTTAGTTTGTTAGTTATCTAGTAGTTAGTTAGTCAGCTAGTTAGTTATTTAGTTAGTTAGATAGTTAGTTAGTTAGTTAGTGGGAAGGTAGTTAGTTAGTTAGTTAGTGGGTATGTAGGAAGGTAGTTTGTTAGTTAGTTAGTTAGTTAGTTAATTAGATAGTTAATATGTATGTAGGAAGATAGTTAGTTAAGTAGTTAGTTAGTTTGTTAATTAGTTAATTAGTTAATTTTTTAGTTATTTAGTTAGTTAGTTAGTTAGTTAGAAAGGTAGTTAGTTAGTTAGTTAATTGGTATGCATGAAGGTAGTTAGTTGGTAAGTTAGATAGTTAACTAGTTAGTTAGTTAGCTATTAGTTTGTTACTTAGTTAGTTAGTTAGTTAATTAGTTAGTTAGTTAGTTCGTTTGCTAACGAGTAGTTAGTTACGTAATTAGTTAGTTAATTAGTTAGTTAGTAAGTTAGTAAGTTAGTGGGTATGTACGAACGTAGCTAGTTAGTTAGTTAATTTGTAAGTTAGTTAGTTTATTTGTTAGTTAGTTAGTTAGTTAGTTAGTTAGTTAATTAGTTAGTTATTTATTTAGTTAGTTAGTTAGGTAAAGAGTTAGTAGTTTTTTCGTTAGTTATTAATTTATTTACTAAGTTACTTAGTTAGTGGGCATGTAGGAAGGTAGGTAGTTAGTTAGTTAGTTAGTTAATATGTATGTAGGAAGATAATTAGTTAGTTAATTAGTTAGTTATGTTGTAGTTAGTTACTTACTTAGTTAGTTAGTTAGTCAGTAAGTTAGTTATTCAGTTAGCTAGTAGTGAGTTAGTTAGTTAGTTAGTCAGTTAGTTAGTTAGTTAGTTAGTAAGTAAGTTAGTTAGTTAGTTAGTTAGTAAGTTAGTTTGCTAGTAGTTATCTAGTTAGTTAGTTAGTTAATTAGTTAGTTATTTAGTTAGTTAGTTAGCAAGTAGTTAGTTAGTTAATTAGTTAATAAATTAGTTAATTAATTAGTTAGTTAGTAAGTTAGTTTGTTAGTGGGTATGTATGATGGTAGCAAGTTAGTTAGTTAATTTGTTAGTTAGTTAGTTAATTAATTAGTTTGTTAGTTAGTTAATAGTTATTTAGTTACACTACTACAAAAAATGCAATTTGGGACAAACATGTTTAATCCCTAAAACCCCGTCTGGAGTCGCTGTAGATCTTTAGGGACTATATTTAGTCGTTATGACTTTGTCATAACAGGCCCGACGCAGAAAATCGGGGTGACAAAAGTTTTTTTGATTTTGGTCCCTGATAACCGTATTTCTTGCGACAAGACTAATTTCCGATTTTTTTCCTCCTTTTCTTATGTAGTCCCTAAAAATGGATTTTCTGTGACAAATTATTGTCGTAGAAAATGTGCTTAATGTGACTAACTTCCGTCCCCAACTATGATTGTTCTATGACTAGACTTTGTCTATGAATACTCCATATATGAGACTAATTTTAGTATCTGAATATATACTATATTTGACTCAGTTTTGTCCCCGACTATATTCTTTTCGTGACTAGTTTTTGTCTCAAATTATTTTTTTATGCGACGAACTTTGGTCTCTAAATATATTATTTTATATAGTTTCTAGAATGATATTAGTGTCTAATTATACCCTTATGAGACTAAATTTTGTGTCAAAACTGATTTTAGTCACAACACATATTATATTAATAAAATAATATTTTTGCCATTTAAATAAAACAAAAATATCGCTAAAATACACATAATCGTTTCATTACGATACTAACTTGAGTACAACAAAATAACATAAACCAAAATGTCAAATACTCGAGAAACAAAATCGTCAACATTACTTTCTTGATCTTCCACATCTCTATCGACAAGTTCTAGAAGCTTCTCGAGATTCGCCGACCATCCTTCAGCACGTTGTTACTTGTTAATATCCTTCTCAGCTTAGAAAGAAACGACTCCATTGGACGGTATATTTTTGGTATCGACGCTTTCGATACAGCCATCTCTGACAAATACTTCTCCATGTCCTAACATATCAGGGGCATTTACATAAATAAGAACATGTTCTAGTACCCTTAAGACATTTCTGCTGAAAAAATCAAAGGAAAAAATCAATAAAAAAATTTGAAAATATCCCAATAATCGACCATACTTATAAAAAGGCCTAACTTTAGAAATATAAACTACCTGTAATTAATTAGCTTGCTAAAGCGGGCGTGCTGAAATTTGAAGCCTCGATCGATTCAAAAAGAGAAAGCCATTGGCGATTCACAGTGAGAGATTAATGGGGTTCTTGTGCCTACCAGTGAGAGCAATAATCCCAATGAGGGAAATTAATGGGCTATTTGCGAAAAGGCGTGGCTGTGATTTTGAATGAATCCAAATAACCAAAAATCACATCACAAAAATTATATCTTAAAACAGGATTCTCAAAACATTTCTTTGTTTAAACAAAAACTTGCAAAATAAAACCAACTATTATTGAAATTGCAAATATGTACCTGAGATATCGCTTCCTTCACTCCACCTAGCGTCTTTCCCGACGCCACGAGTGATTTTTCTTTCACCTATTTCAAGAATTAACAAAAAAAAGCTGTTGCAGGTTTTAATTAAAATTGGATAACTAGTACATTGTATAGAAGAACAATAATGGATTTCATTAAAATTGGATAATTAAAACGAAAATACCTGATTCAACTCATAATTCTACCATCTCCAGTATCGGTCTCCGCCAATATCTCTTCTCCAGCCGGCCACCAAGGTCTCCTCTCATGACCCGTCGCTGAAAAGCTGCTGCAGGTTTTTTTTTTATCAGCAAAAACTGAAAAAACGAAAGAAAAAAAATCCATTAATAAGCACGTAACAGGCCAAAAAACGTCGAAATCGAAAGAACGGGGAGTGCAAAACCTTCAGGGCATCCTCATCTAGACAACAATTATGCAGCAAATTTCATCAATTTAGAGAAGATTATCCAAACCTAATACATGGTATCTGAAAATGGAGAAATAAGGGTCTAGTACCTTGTCCCCTTCAATTTTTCAGTCCCCTTCAATTTTTTCGCCCCCTTTCTCTTTACCCCTATCGTGGACTCTCTCTTCTACGCCCTTTATCTGGACCTCCACTGTCTTGTACTGAAAATGAACAAAAACAGGAAAAAAACTCAGAAAAAGTCCTTTTTCCTCATCTTGGCTTTGAAATCGCTTGCAATAGCACTGCCACACGAAAAAACTCATAAAAAAACACGACTAAAACTCGAATATTTGCTGAAAACATGAAATCTGACCTAATGGTCTTGAAAATAGGCTGCAATCGCCTTGAATCGGCCTCGACCGCCTTTGAATCTGCACGATGTACTTCTCGGCAGTGTTTTTTTGTTTGTGCGAGATGAGAGAAGAGGAATCGCCGTTTGTTATTTTGTGTGTGACAGTACAAGCCGAAAAATGGATAATGAGGGTTTTTTTTACGCTAGGGTTTTCTTTTGACAGGAAAATGAGATTTAAACAAAATATGCTGGACATGGTCTACCATGATAATGATCAACCAAGAGACACAACTAACATTAAAATCAAACATTGCAAAATACGAAGTAAGTTTAAATCATACACATGTTTTATTCATGTATATGACTTATTTTCAATGAACCAAATGAAATTAAATTGGAGCCATTTTTATGAAACAAAATTTCGTATCCCCAAATAAAAGTTCCCTCCAATATTTTGATTGTATAAAATGAGATAAATTAAGGTTAAAAATTTCTCCATATTTTCATTATATATTAGTTAACTTTAAAACAAAAAATTAAGAGAAAAAATTAAATCCATTTTTTTATTCTTGTTGAATTCTCTTTAGCAAAACATGCATGAAAAATATAGAGGGGAAATTCCCTCAAATATTTTTTTATTCTTTTTGCATGGGACATCTAAATATTTTTTATTCTTTTCGGAAAATAAATAATAATTAATGCTTTTTTAAAAAAACCAAAAATAATCCATTTTTTAAAAAAACAAAAATTAATCCATTAATTTTTAAAAATATAATTAAATTTCATTTTCTTTGAATTTTTTTTTTGCATGGCCATGTAATTATTTTTTCATTAAATTTAGAATGTAAATATTATCACATATATCCAATTGATATTCAATGTCATGCAAATAAAGATGACTTCATCTATAGAAAAACTCTCTTTTTCTCTCTAATGTATTATGCTATCATTTCACATAAAATTGTATTGTGTTGTGTTGTATTGTATTTCATTATATTATACTAAATTATATCATATTATATTTATAATATAATAATATATATCATATCATATAATATAGTGTTGTATTTTATTGTGTCGTGTTATAATGATATTGTATTATACTATTATATATTTTATGTTATATTATATTATAATATGTTGTATTGTATTGAGTTGAGATGTGATCCGATACGGGTACGGGCCGTTTTTTGAAGTATCCGCGCAACATAGTGTATAACTAGTAATATTTTAAAATAATGAATCGGTGAACTAATATCGGTGAACTACGATGCCATAACAAAAATATGTTATTTAAATTGATACATTTTTTTATAATATTGTAATTAATTAACAAAATATTCGAGATAATTTTCTCTCTAAATTATATTTTCATTGTTAAACTAACAAAATATTTTGGAGAAAATTTAAATATCTCATCAATAGTGTCCATTTTTTTTATATTTTCATTGTTAAACTAATATATG
This sequence comes from Luzula sylvatica, assembly GCA_946800325.1. NCBI lineage: Eukaryota > Viridiplantae > Streptophyta > Magnoliopsida > Poales > Juncaceae > Luzula > Luzula sylvatica. The sequence goes on along the minus strand of OX326956.1, from coordinate 67,941,209 downwards.
TGATAAATATTAAGAGGAAATTTTTCCCTCTAATTTTTTTCATTCTGTACTTGCTAAAATAGTGGAGGGAACTTTCCCTCCTTATTTTTTATATATACAGAGAACAAAAAATTAAACACTTGGGAAAAATAAAAAAACATGTTCTGAGAAACTAACTTTTCCTCTCCACAAAATATAAAACCCCTTTTTGTCCTCTCAACCAAAACCCTGGCGATCTGGACGTATGGCGACTGAGAGGGAGATGACGACAGAGAAGCTTTCAAACCAGCGAGAAAGAGTGAGATAGGACGAGAAGACGCACGACGTCGCCGCTTCTGTCATCGGTGCTGACTGTCCCTCTGTACTAACCCTGGCTTGTATATCCACCTGCATCTCGAAAGGAATTTTGAAAGCCTCTTCAATCAAAGATTCTCTCTCTGTATTGATACTTGACGAGGTAATTGTGTTTTTATTCACTTTAGTCCCTGTTATTTTGCTAAATTGCTAATTTTTATTTAATTCGAAGACCGATTTGTTGTTATCGTATGGATATGAGAATGATTTGAAGGCTTTAACGCCGCATGTTCCTCGAAGCTGTCAGTGTCTTAATGTCTGCTACTTCTAGGTTCTTATTTTTTTATCTTTTTGTGTTTTATGAAAAATTGAGGGTCTTCTTTGCAATTTCTGATAATGCAAGGACTATCTTTGCATATTTGTCATATAGTTATAAGATGCAAAACTCGACTTCTTAGTGCTGATGTGCAAAACTTGACTTCTGTTGCATAATCCAGTAACTTTGACACTGTCGGAAGTGGGTCCCGCTAAAGATGACATCATCCCCAAAAACGTAATGGTTAGTTCTCTCTCCCTCTCCGTGCCGCACTTCCTCCTCTCTTCGTCGTCCCATGGTTAGTTCTCTCTCCCTCTCAGTCTTTATTAGGGTTTTATTAGAAGAAGATTCGCTGATTAGGTTTTTTTAATTAGAAGAAGAGTAGGTAACTTATTCGGATTTGATAGAATAACATGAATTGAGTGCAAGTTTTCCATGGTTTGTTTCGATTTAGATGTAATTCACGTCCGGTTCTGGATTAATAGGTTTGCAATTTTAGGTGACTTAGCATTTTCCTTGGTGAATTAGAGGATTTTAGACTGATTGGGAAGAATTATGATTTATTTCTAGTATTTAATTAGGATCGACATTTTTTTTCAATTTGATTTATGACCTATTTGTTGGAGAATTGGTGTTGATTTGTGGTGAATTTTGTTTTGCAGGTCGTCAGCAGATTGGGCGGCGGTTCTTCACTTCCCTTTCACCAACAGTACCTCTTCACAAACATCGCCATGAGAGAGAGAGAGAGGCTGCAAGATTGCCGCGACGGCTCAAGGCTCGAAAATGTGGATCGAGCGACAGCTCAAGGAACGCCATACACTAATTGAGCTATCGTGACTTGATCCAGCCACCATGCAGGAACAATCATCTTTTTCCTTTTGATTCACGAATTGAGCTAAATGTGTAAGAGATTACGAGACAGTGATGAAGGATCGTGAAGAAGATTTAGAAACTTTCGAGGCTCTGATTCAAGTGGATGATCGTGAGAAGTGGGCTCTATTTTTTGCATATTGGGTTTTCTGCTTTATTTTTTTGCGTATTGACTTTTTTGGCTGAATGATGTATATTTGAACAAATTTCAGGGTCTATTTTGGATAATGCAGCAAATCCCTCATTTGAACCAATCGAATTGGATCCCTTGATCTTATCAATGATTCTAAAGAGTATCTCGATACGAGAGGAGTCGTGTAAGTTGTTGGAATTAACTTTGAAGAAGAGGTAACTTATTTATTTAATAGTTATTGGGGATTTTTTCATATTTACCCCTGCAAAATCTCAAAAATATTGATACTATTTTTTGATTTTCGAGTTATGGCTTTACTTATATATGTTTTCTCTTAATTATCTAGGTTTCGGGTAACAAGTACCAAAACAAGTTGCTGGAAATCATCGATGCATGGTATCATTCATTCCTTCTCATAATTAAACCATACACATGATTCAAACTAAATATAAATAAGTTATGCCTTTACTTATATATTGTTTTGCTGTGAAGGTGACTGTGCGAGGTCTGCCAAAGGCCCTTGGAAGGATGCTGAAATCTTGCAAGGGAAATTCTTGATGAGGGTAAGGTAGGGTTAGATTGTAGGGATTGTTTCGCTAGGTTTTAGTAATTACGGGACTTGTATTGAAATATTTAGTAATATGGGACTTATTTGTAAATATTTGGTAATAAGAGATTTATTTGTAAATATTTGGCAGTAAGGGGCTTGTTGAAATATTGGTTAGTAAAGGATCCATTTGTAATTTTTGTGTGTAATTAGGGACTTATTTGTAAATATTTGGTAGTAAGGAACTTGTTGAAATTTGTAAATATTTAGTATTAAAATATTTGATGATTTTTAATAATTTTCAATATCATGATCACTTCTATAAAACTAATTGTAATGTCATCCTTATTTAGGTTTTGATTTGATACATATAACATCATATATTTTAGTTCAAACTTTATATATAAGTATAATATAATATAATGTAATATAATATATTTTCATTTAATATGATATGATATAATAAAATATGATATTATATTATATAAAATATTAAAATATTAAAGAATAATATAATATAATGTAATGTTACTATAATTAGAGGGAAAATTCGCTCCAACATTCTCATCACATATTAGTTCCAATGAAGACTAAAATGATATATTAATTTCTACCCAAAAATTAATATTTGTCAAATTAATTATGATTAGTATTAAATTAATTTATTGGGTTCACGATGTTAGGACAAAATATTGACGACTACATATTGTCTCCAAACCAATGGCGACCAAAAGCTTATTTTAGAGACGGACTACGCCGGTCCATAAACTATTTTTTGTTGAATTGAATTAAGACTTGTCTAAATTAATTATAATAGTATAAAATTAATGTATGACCTTATATATATCACGCAAAGACATTCCATGTAATTTACAACAATCACCGGCCAACTTTCGTCCCAATTATTTTTCATTTTATAAGTAACCTATTTTGAGACTATTGTTTGTCACAAAATATACGGACTTAAAATCTTAATCTTCTTTTGTGACAACTGTAGTGCCAAAACAAAATCTTTGTCCCAAAAAATATAACTGTTTTGGGACAAAGCAAAATGTGCTCTTAATAACCAACATACAGAGACTAAATATACTTAGTCGCTAGTATTTTCGAAGCTAATGAAACTTTTTGTAGTAGTGTTAGTTAGTTAGTTAAATAGCTAGTAGTCATTTAGTTGGTCATTTATTTATTTAGTTAGTTACTTAGTTAGTGGGTATGTACGAAGGTAGTCAGTAAGTTAGTTAGTTACTTAGTTAATAGGTATGTAGGAAGATAGTTAGTTAGTTAATTAGTTAATTATTCAGTAAGTTATCTAGTAGTTAGTTAGTTAGTTAGTTTGTTAGTTAGTTACTTAGTTAGTTAGCTAATTAGTTAGTTAGTTTGTTTGTTTGTTAGTGGGTATTTTGGAAGTTAGTCACTGGGTATGTAGGAAGGTAGTTATTTAGTTAGTTAGTTTGTTTGTTAATTAGTTAGTTATTTCGTTAGTTAGTTAGTTAGCTAGTTAGTTAGTTATTTAGTTAATTTGTTGGTTAGTTAGTTGGATATGTAGTTAGTTAGTTAGTTAATATGTATGTACGAAGGTAGTTAGTTAGTAAGTTAGTTAATTAGTTAGTTAGTTTGCCAGTAGTTAGTTAGTTAGTTAGTTAGTTAATTAATTAGTTAGATATTTAGTTAGTTAGTTAGTTAGTTAGTTAGTAGTTAGCTAGTAGTTAGTTAGTAAATTAGTTAGTAAATTAGTCAGTTAATTAGTTAGTTAGTAAGTTAATTAGTTAGTGGGTTTGTACGAAGGTAGCTAGTTAGTTAGTTAATTTGTTAGTTAGTTAGTTAATTAATTAGTTAGTTCATAGTTATTTATTTCGTTAGTTAGTTAGTTAAATAACTTGTAGTTATTTAGTTATTTATTTATTTAGTTAGTTAGCTACTTAGTTAGTGGGTACGTACGAAGTTAGTTAGTTTGTTTGTTTGTTAGTTAGTTTGTTAGAAAGGTAGTTAGTTAGTTTGTTAATTGGTATGACTGAAGGTAGTTAGTTAGTAAGTTAGACAATTAACTAGTTAGTTAGTTAGCTAGTAGTTTGTTAGTTTGTTAGTTAGTTAGTTAGTTAATTAGTTAGTTATTTAGTTAGTTTAGTTAGTTAGTTAACTAGTAGTTAGTTAGTTAGTTAATTAGTTAATAAATTAGTTAGTTAATTAGTTAGTTAGTAAGTTAGTTAGTTATTGGGTATGTACGAAGGTAGCTAGTTAGTTAGTTAATTCGTTAGTTAGTTAGTTAATTAGTTAGTTAGTTAATAGTTATTTATTTAATTAGTTAGTTAGTTAAATAGCCTGTAATTGTTTAGTTAGTTATTTATTTATTTAGTTAGTTACTTAGTTAGTGGGTATGTAGGAAGGTAGTTAGTAAGTTAGTTAGTTAGTTAGTTAATAGGTACGTAGGAAGATAGTTAGTTAGTTAATTAGTTAGTTATTTAGTTAGTTAGTTAGTTAGTTAGTTAGTTAGTTGGCTTGTAGTTTGTAAGTTAGTCAGTTAGTTAGTTAGTTAGTTAGTTAGTTAGTCAGTTAGTTAGTTAGTTAGTTAGTTAGTTAGTCAGTTAGTCAGTTAGTTAACAAATAGTTAGTTAGTTAGTTAGGTCATCAGTTAGTTATTTAGTTAGTTTGTTAGTTAGTTAGCTAGTAGTTAGCAAGTTAGTTATTTATTTAGTTAGTTAGTTAGTTAGTTAGTTGGCGGGTATGTACGAAGGTAGCTAGTTAGTTAGTTAATTTGTCAGTTAGTTAGTTTATTTGTTAGTAAGTTAGTTAGTTAGTTATTTATTTAGTTAGTTGGTTAGTTAAAGAGTTAGTAGTTTTTTCGTTAGTTATTAATTTATTTAGAAAGTTACTTAGTTAGTGGGCATGTAGGAAGGTAGGTAGGTAGTTTGTCAGTTAGTTAATATGTATGTAGGAAGATAATTAGTTAGTTAATTAGTTTGTTATATAGTAGTTAGTTAGTTAGTTAGTTAGTTATTCAGTTAGCTAGTAGTTAATTAGTTAGTTAGTTAGTTAGTTAGTTAGTTAGTAAGTTAGTTAGTTAGTTAGTTAGTTAGTTAATTAGTTAGTTAGTTAGTAAGTTAGTTAGTTAGTTAGTCAATATGTATGTAAGAAGGTAGTTAGTTAGTTAGTTAATAGGTATGTATGAAGGTAGTTAGTTAGTAAGTTAGTTAGTTAAATTGTTAGTTAGTTAGCTAGTAGTTTGTTAGTTGGTTAGTTAGTTAGTTAATTAGTTAGTTAGTTAGTTAGTTAGTTATTTAATATGTATGTAGGAAGATAGTTTGTTAGTTTATTAGTTAGTTATCTAGTAGTTAGTTAGTTAGTTAGTTATTTATTCAGTTAGCTAGAAGTTAGTTAGTTAGTTAGTTAGTTAGTAAGTTAGTTTGTTAGTTAGTTAGTTAATTAGATAGTTAGTTAGTTAGTTAGTTAGTTAGTTAGTTATATAGTTAGTCAATCTGTATGTAAGAAGGTAGTTAGTTAGTTAGTTAGTTAGTTAATCTGCTAGTAGTTAGTTAGTTAGTTAGTTAGTTAGTTAGTTAGTTAGTTAGTATGCACAAACGTGTTTAGTTAGTTAGTTGATCGTTGGTTAGTTCGTATGAAATGTAAGAAGGTTGTTAGTTAGTTAGTTAGATAGATAGTTAGTTAGATAGTTAGTTAGTTGGCGGGTATGTAGGAAGGTAGTAAGTTAGTTAGTTAGTTAGTTAATAGTTATTTAAGAAGATAGTTAGTTAGTAAATTAGTTAGTTATTATGTTAGCTATCTAGTAATTAGTTAGTTAGTTATTTTGTCAGCTAGCTAGTAATTAGTTAGTTAGTTAGTTAGTTATTTAGTTAGTTAGTTAGTTAGTTATCGAGTAGTTAGTTAGTTAGTTATTTAGTTAGTTAACTAGTTAGTTATTTGGTTACTAGTAGTTAGTTAGTTAGCTAGTTAGTTAGTTAGTTAGTTAGTGGGAAGGTAGTTTATTTGTTAGTTAACTAGTTAGTTTGTTTGCTAGTAGTTTGTTTGTTAGTTAGTTAGTTAGTTAGTTAGATAATTAGTTAGTTATTTACTTAGTTAGTTTGCTAGTATTTTGTTATTTAGTTTGTTAGTTAGTTAAATAATAGTTAATTAGTCAATTAGTTAATTAATTAGTTAGTTAATTACTCAGTTAGTAAGTTAGTTAGTTAGTAGGTATGTACGAAGGTAGCTAGTTAGTTAGTCAGTGTGTTAGTTATCTAGTAGTTAGTCAGTTAGCTAGTTAGTTATTTAGTTAGTTAGATAGTTAGTTAGTTAGTTAGCGGGAAGGTAGTTAGTTAGTTAGTTAGTGGGTATGTAGCAAGGCAGTTAGTTAGTTTGTTAGTTAATTAGTTAGTTAATATGTATGTAGGAATATAGTTATTAAGTTAGTTAGTTAGTTAGTTAGTTAGTTAGTTAATTAGTTAATTAGTTAGTTAGTTAGTTATTTAGTTATTTATTTAGTTAGTTAGTTAGTTTGTTTGTTAGTTAGATAGAAAGGTAGTTAGTTAGTTAGTTAATAGGTATGTATGAAGGTAGTTAGTAAGTAAGTTAGATAGTTAACTTGTTAGTTTGTTAGCTAGCAGTTTGTTAGTTAGTTAGTAAGTTAATTAGTTAGTTAGTTAGCTAGTTAGTTAATTAATTAGTTAATTAATTAGTTTGTTAATTAGTTACGTAGTAAATTAGTTAGTGGTTATGTACGAAGGTAGCTAGTTAGTTAGTTAATTTGTTAGTTAGTTAGTTAATTAGTGACTTAGTTTGTTAGTTAATTAGTTAGTTATTTATTTATTTAGTTAGTAAGTTAGTTGAATATCTAGTAGTTATTTAGTTAGTTAGTTAGTTAGTGGGTATGTAGGAAGGTAGTTAGTTAGTTAGTTAGTTAGTTAGTTAGTTAGTTAATATGTCTGTAGGAGGATATTTAGTTAGTTAATTGGTTAGTTAATTTTGTTAGTTATCTAAGTAGTTAGTTAGTTAGTTAGTTATTCAGTTAGCTAGTAGTTAGTTAGTTAGATAGTTAGTTCGTTAGTTAATTAGTTAGTTAGTTAGTTAGTTAGTTAGTCAATATGTATGTAAGAAGGTAGCTGGTTAGTTAGTTAGTTAGTTAGTTAGTTAATTTTCTAGTAGTTAGTTAGTAAGTTAGTTAGTTTGTTAGTTTCTAAGAAGGTTGTTAGTTAGTTAGTTAGTTAGATAGTTAGTTAATTAGTAAGTTAGTTAGTTAGTTAATGAGTTAGTTGTTTAGTTAGTTACTTAGTTAGTTAGCTAGTAGTTAGTTAGGGAGTTAGTTAGTTAATCAATATGTATGAATCAAGGTAGTTAGTTTGTCTGTTAGATAGTTAGTTAATTAGTTAGTTAGTTCATTAGTTAGTTACTTAGTATTTCAATTAGTTAGTTAGTTATGTAGTTGTTAGTTAGTTAGTTAGGTCATTAGTTAGCTATTTGGTTAGTTAGTTAGTCAGTTAGTTAGCTAGTAGTTAGCAGGTTAGTTATTTATTTAGTTAGTTAGTTAGTTAGTTAGTTGGCGGGTATGTACGAAGGTAGCTAGTTAGTTAGTTAATTTGTCAGTTAGTTAGTTTATTTGTTAGTTAGTTAGTTAGTTAGTTATTTATTTAGTTAGTTAGTTAGTTAAAGAGTTAGTAGTTTTTTCGTTAGTTATTAATTTATTTAGAAAGTTACTTAGTTAGTGGGCATGTAGGAAGGTAGGTAGGTAGTTTGTTAGTTAGTTAATATGTATGTACGAAGATAATTAGTTAGTTAATTAGTTTGTTATATAGTAGTTAGTTAGTTAGTTAGTTAGTTAGTTAGTTAGTTAGTTATTCAGTTAGCGAGTAGTTAGTTAGTTAGTTAGTTAGTTAGTTAGTTAGTTAGTTAGTTAGTAAGTTAGTTAGTTAGTTAGTTAGTTAGTTAATTAGTTAGTTAGTTAGTAAGTTAGTTAGTTAGTTAGTCAATATGTATGTAAGAAGGTAGTTAGTTAGTTAGTTAATAGGTATGCATGAAGGTAGTTAGTTAGTAAGTTAGTTAGTTAAATTGTTAGTTAGTTAGCTAGTATTTTGTTAGTTGGTTAGTTAGTTAGTCAATTAGTTAGTTAGTTAGTTAGTTATTTAATATGTATGTAGGAAGATAGTTTGTTAGTTTATTAGTTAGATATCTAGTAGTTAGTTAGTTAGTTAGTTAGTTAGTTATTTATTCAGTTAGCTAGAAGTTAGTTAGTTAGTTAGTTAGTTAGTTAGTAAGTTAGTTAGTTTGTTTGTTAGTTAGTTAATTAGATAGTTAGTTAGTTAGTTAGTTAGTTAGTTAGTTAGTTATATAGTTAGTCAATCTGTATGTAAGAAGGTTGTTAGTTAGTTAGTTAGTTAGTTAATCTGCTAGTAGTTAGTTAGTTAGTTAGTTAGTTAGTTAGTATGCACTAACGTGTTTAGTTAGTTAGTTGATCGTTGGTTAGTTCGTATGAAATGTAAGAAGGTTGTTAGTTAGTTAGTTAGATAGATAGTTAGTTAGTTGGCGGGTATGTAGGAAGGTAGTAAGTTAGTTAGTTAGTTAGTTAATAGGTATTTAAGAAGATAGTTAGTTAGTAAATTAGTTAGTTATTATATTAGCTATCTAGTAATTAGTTAGTTAGTTATTTTGTCAGCTAGCTAGTAGTTAGTTAGTTAGTTAGTTATTTAGTTAGTTAGTTAGTTAGTTATCGAGTAGTTAGTTAATTAGTTATTTAGTTAGTTGACTAGTTGGTTATTTGGTTACTAGTAGTTAGTTAGTTAGCTAGTTAGTTAGTTAGTTAGTTAGTGGGAAGGTAGTTTGTTAGTTAGTTAACTAGTTAGTTTGTTTGCTAGTAGTTTGTTTGTTAGTTAGTTAGTTAGTTAGTTAGTTAATTAGTTAGTTATTTACTTAGTTAGTTTGCTAGTATTTTGTTATTTAGTTTGTTAGTTAGTTAAATAATAGTTAGTTAGTCAATTAGTTAATTAATTAGTTAGTTAATTACTCAGTTAGTAAGTTAGTTAGTTAGTAGGTATGTGATGAGCGGGTTTTTGGCGTGTTTAATATGTCGTTGTGGTAAAACCCCGAACAATCAACAAAATTTGTAATCTAAATTTGTACAGTGGCAAATGTATAGATTCGTTCCACGGGGAGCAATTGCATCAAAATTTGGATCAAAATGGATGAGAAATAACGATGAAAATTCACAGAAGTTAGTCCGTTACAACGGAATAAAGTTCCGTTACAACGGACATTAGGGTTATGTCTAACGTAGAGATTGATACGAACGTCCGTTACAACGGAGAAAGGTTCGTTATAACGGAAAGAGATAGTCCGTTACAACGGACAGAGGTAGCGTTATAACGGATTGGTTGATCCGTTACAACGAACTAGTATGTCCGTTACAACGCACTAGTATGAGTGCTAATGAATGTTCTTCCTCACTAGTCCGTTACAACGGAAGTTAAGTGCGTTATAACGGAGTACCAACAGACTGAAAGTCAGGTACAAACCGAAATGTCCGTTACAACGCAAGTTGGGTTCCGTTATAACGGAACTTGTTCTGGATTTCGAAATTGTAATTTGAATTGAGGATTGAATTTGAGGGTTGATTGAGATTGAATTAAGGGAGATTTAAACTAAGTTCAAGGCAGTAATTAAAAGCAAAAGATCAAGTAAAAACACCAACAAGGATTCAATTCAAGTAAGCAAGAAACTAAAGATTCTTTAAACCGAGAATTCTTTACACAATTCCAAGTCAATTAAAGCTACAAGAAATGCAAGAAAGGAAGGAAAACACCTAGAGAGATGAAGAGAGCTCCGAGTCTCGTCTTGAGTGCCTTCCTTGTTGTTCGAGATGCTAGAGAGCTAGTCAACGCGCCCAACAATTTCCTTCCGTACCGATCCACCCGCCAATAGAAGTGAGCTTCGTACCGGTTGGGTGGGCTCGAGATGTGCAAAGGTCGATTGAAAAGAAGCTTCCAACCAATCACGCCGAGAAAGCTCGACTCCTTGCTTGTGAAAGTTCGAATGAAATAAGTTTCACCCTAATTCCACAACTTTTCCTTAGCCGAAGTGTAAACCGATTCACCGAATGAAGTGAGCTTCTATTCGGTGATCGATCTTAGAAAATTATCGTTCGTAGTTGCAATTCTTGCGTGTTCTTGAAAGTTCTTGGACTTGCTTAAGAGAGGGAGAGAGAGAGAGAGAGAGAGAGAGAGAGAGAGAGAGAGAGAGAGAGAGAGAGAGAGAGAGAGAGAGAGAGAGAGAGAGGCGTAAAAGAGCGTCCACAACTCGTGGTCCTTGTTGTCTTATTTATAGCACTCACGGAGTCTTCTTATTGGCCACGAGTTGGTGAAGAGGATTGAGGGTAATGAGGTAATTTCCACCAAAGGTAGGTGGGCTGGATAAGGGCTAAGGGTTGAGTGGTTTTCGTGTAAACTTTTGTGTAAGTTTTCATTATGATAATTGTTTGCCTCCCGTCTCATTAATGTACCGAATATATCGGTGTAATATATCGTTTTCACTCCTCTTGACGTGTTGGAGACAACTACACTCTCCAAATTCCCAGAAATTCCTTCTAATTCCAGTGATTAAGCAATAAAACACACTTAGTGAAGAAATATTCATGTTATCTCAAATATGATTAATAAAGTATATAGAATTGTTCTTTACAAGGGCTAAAATCCCCAAATTAAGCATTAAATTTGTGCCTTATTTGCCTCACATCAGTATGTACGAAGGTAGCTAGTTAGTTAGTCAGTGTGTTAGTTATCAAGTAGTTAGTCAGTTAGCTAGTTAGTTATTTAGTTAGTTAGATAGTTAGTTAGTTAGTTAGCGGGAAGGTAGTTAGTTAGTTAGTTAGTGGGTATGTAGCAAGGTAGTTAGTTAGTTAGTTAGTTAATTAGTTAGTTAATATGTATGTAGGAATATAGTTATTAAGTTAGTTAGTTAGTTAGTTAGTTAGTTAATTAGTTAATTAGTTAGTTAGTTAGTTATTTAGTTATTTATTTAGTTAGTTAGTTAGTTTGTTTGTTAGTTAGATAGAAAGGTAGTTAGTTAGTTAGTTAATAGGTATGTATGAAGGTAGTTAGTAAGTAAGTTAGATAGTTAACTTGTTAGTTCGTTAGCTAGCAGTTTGTTAGTTAGTTAGTAAGTTGATTAGTTAGTTAGTTAGCTAGTTAGTTAATTAATTAGTTAATTAATTAGTTTGTTAATTAGTTACGTAGTTAGTTAGTTAGTGGGTATATACGAAGGTAGCTAGTTAGTTAGTTAATTTGTTAGTTAGTTAGTTAATTAGTGACTTAGTTTGTTAGTTAATTATTTATTTAGTTAGTTATTTATTTATTTAGTTAGTTAGTTAGTTGAATATCTAGTAGTTATTTAGTTAGTTAGTTAGTTAGTGGGTATGTAGGAAGGTAGTTAGTTAGTTAGTTAGTTAGTTAGTTAGTTAATATGTCTGTAGGAGGATATTTAGTTAGTTAATTGGTTAGTTAATTTTGTTAGTTATCTAAGTAGTTAGTTAGTTAGTTAGTTATTCAGTTAGCTAGTAGTTAGTTAGTTAGTTAGTTAGTTCGTTAGTTAATTAGTTAGTTAGTTAGTTAGTTAGTCAATATGTATGTAAGAAGGTAGCTGGTTAGTTAGTTAGTTAGTTAGTTAGTTAATTTTCTAGTAGTTAGTTAGTTAGTTAGTAAGTTAGTTTGTTAGTTTGTAAGAAGGTTGTTAGTTAGTTAGTTAGTTAGATAGTTAGTTAATTAGTAAGTTAGTTAGTTAGTTAATGAGTTAGTTGTTTAGTTAGTTACTTAGTTAGTTAGTTAGTAGTTAGTTAGGGAGTTAGTTAGTTAATCAATATGTATGAATCAAGGTAGTTAGTTTGTTAGTTAGATAGTTAGTTAATTAGTTAGTTACTTAGTAATTCAATTAGTTAGTTAGTTATCTAGTTGTTAGTTAGTTAGTTAGGTCATCAGTTCGCTATTTGGTTAGTTAGTTAGTCAGTTAGTTAGCTAGTAGTTAGCAGGTTAGTTATTTATTTAGTTAGTTAGTTAGTTAGTTAGTTGGCGGGTATGTAGGAAGGTAGTTTGTTGGTTAGTTAGGTAGTTAATAGGTATTTAAGAAGATAGTTAGTTAGTAAATTAGTTAGTTATTATGTTAGTTATCTAATAATTAGTTAGTTAGTTATTTTGTCGGCTAGTTAGTTAGTTAGTTAGTTAGTTAGTTAGTTAGTTAGTAAGTTATCTAGTAGTTAGTTAGTTAGTAATTTAGTTAGTTAACTAATTAGTTATTTAGTTAGATAGTTAGTTAGTTATCTAGTAGTTAGTTAGCCAGCTAGTTAGTTATTTAGTTAGTTAGATAGTTAGTTAGTTAGTTAGTGGGAAGGTAGTTAGTTAGTTAGTTAGTGGGTATGTAGGAAGGTAGTTTGTTTGTTAGTTAGTTAGTTAGTTAGTTAGTTAGTTAGTTAGTTAATTAGACAGTTAATAGGTACGTAGGAAGATAGTTAGTTAGTTAGTAAGTTAGTTTGTTAATTAGTTGATTAGTTAGTTAGTTAGTTATTTAGTTATTTATTTAGTTAGTTAGTTAGTTAGAAAGGTAGTTAGTTAGTTAGTTAATAGGTATGTATGAAGGTAGTTAGTTAGTAAGTTAGATAGGTAACTAGTTAGTCAGTTAGCTAGTAGTTTGTTAGTTGGTTAGTTAATTAGGTAGTTATTTAGTTAGTTAGTTAGTTAGTTAGTTTGCTAACTAGTAGTTAGTTAGTTAATTAGTTAATTAATTAGTTCGTTAATTAGTTAGTTAGTAAGTTAGTAAGTTAGTGGGTATGTACGAAGGTAGCTACCTAGTTAGTTAATTTGTCAGTTAGTTAGTTAATTTGTTAGTAAGTTAGTTAGTTGATTAGTTAGTTATTTATTTAGCTAGTTAGTTAGTTAAAGAGTTAGTAGTTATTTCGTTAGTTATTAATTTATTTAGTAAGTCACTTAGTTAGTGGGTATGTAGGAAGGTAGGTAGGTTGTTAGTTAGTTAGTTAGTTAGTTAGTTAATATGTATGTAGGAAGATAGTTAGTTAGTTAATTAGTTAGTTATCTAGTAGTTAGTTAGTTAGTTAGTTAGATATTTATTCAGTTAGCTAGTAGTTAGATAGTTAGTTAGTTAGTTAGTTAGTTCGTTAGTTAGTTAGTAAGTTAGTTTGTTAGTTAGTTAGTTAGTTAGTTAATTAGTTAGTTAGTTAGTTAGTTAGTTAGTTAATTAGTTAGTCAATATGTATGTAAGACGGTAGTTAGTTAGTTAGTTTGTTAGTTAGTTAATTAGCTAGTAGTTAGTAAGTTAGTTAGTTAGTTATTATGCACTAACGTGTTTAGTTAGTTAGTTAGTTAGTAAGTTAGTTAGTTAGTTAGTTAGTGTGCAATGAAAGAAGGTTGTTAGTTAGTTACTTAGTTAGATAGTTAGTTAATTAGTTAGTTAGTTAGTTAATCAGTTAGTTATTTAGTTAGTTACTTAGTTAGTTAGCTAGTAGTTAGTTAGTTAGTGATTTAGTTAGTTAATCAATATATATGTATCAAGGTAGTTAGTTAGTTAGTTAGATAGTTAGTTAATTAGTTAGTTAGTTAGTTAATTAGTTAGTTAGTTAGTTAGTTAGTCAGTTAGTTAGTTAGTTATCTAGTAGTTAGTTAGTTAGTTAGGTCAGCAGTTATTTATTTATTTATTTAGTTAGTTAGTTAGTTAGTTAGTTAGCTAGTAGTTAGCAGGATAGTTATTTATTTAGTCAGTTAGTTAGTTTGTTAGTTGGCGGGTATGTAGGAAGGTAGCTAGTTAGTTTGTTAGTTACTCAATAGGTATTTAAGAAGATAGTTAGTTAGTAAATTAGTTAGTTATTATGTTAGTTATCTAGTAATTAGTTAGTTAGTAATTTTGTAAGCTAGCTAGTAGTCAGTTAGTTAGTTAGTTAGTTAGTTAGTTCGTTAGTTAGTTATCTAGTAGTTTGTTAGTAATTTATTTAGTTAGTTAACTAGTTAGTTATTTAGTAACTAGTTGTTAGTTAGTTGGCTAGTTAGTTATATAGTTAGTTATATAGTTAGTTAGTCAGTTAGTGGGAAGGTAGTTAGTTAGCTAGTTAGTGTGTATATAGGAAAGTAGTTAGTTAGTTAGTTAGTTAGTTAGTTAGTATGTAGGAAGATAGTTCTTCGGTTATTTAGTAAGTTTGTTTATTAGTTAATTTGTCAATTAGTTAGTTATTTAGTTAGTTAGTTAGTTAGTTAGTTAGTGAGTTAGTTAGTTAGAAAGGTAGTTAGTTAGTTAATAATTATGAATGCAGGTAGTTAGTTAGTAAGTTTGTTAGTTAGTTGGCTAGTAGTTTATTAGTTAGTCAGTTAGTTAATTAGTTAGTTATTTAGTTTGTTTAGTTAGTTAGTCAACTAGTAGTTAGTTAGTTAATTAGTTAATTAATTAGTTAGTTAATTAGTTAGTTAGTAAGTTAGTTAGTTAGTGGGTATGTAGGAAGGTAGCTATTTAGTTAGTTAATTTGTTAGTTAGTTTGTTAATTTGTTAGTTAGTTAGTTAGTTAATTAGTTAGTTATTTAGATAGATGTCTTGTAGTTAGTTACTTAGTTGGTTAGTTATTAGTTAGTCGGTTATTTAGTTAGGGAGCTAGTAGTTAATAAGTTAGTTAGTTATTTAGTTAGTTAGTTAACAAGTCAGTTATTTAGTAAGTTAGTTAGTTAGTAAGTACGTTGGAAGATAGTTAGTTAGTAGATTAGTTAGTTAATTAGTTAGTTAGTTAGTTAGTTAGTTAGTTAGTTATCTAGTAGTTAGGTAATTAGTTGGTTAGTTAGTTAGTTAGTTATTTATCTAGTAGTTAGTTAATATGTATGTAAGAAGGTAGTTTGTTAGTTAGTTAGTTTGATAGTTACTTAATTAGTTAGTTAGTTAGTTATTAGTTTGTCGGTATGTAAGATGGTAGTTAGTTAGTTGGTTAGTTAGTCAATTAGTTAGTTAGTTATTTAGTAAGTTAGTTATTTAGTTAGTTAGTTAGTTAATATATATGTTGGAAGACATTTAGTTAGTTTGTTAGTCAGATAGATACTAGTTCTTAGGTATGTAGGAAGACAATTAGTCAGTTAGTCAGTTAGTTAATTAGTTGGTTAGTTAGATACTACTTAATTAGTTAGTTAGTTAGTCAGTTAGTTAGTGAGTTTGTTGGAAGGTAGTTAGTTAATTAGTTAGGAAGGTAGTTAGCTATTTATTTAGTTTATAGGTATGTATGAAGGTAGTTAGTTAGTTAGTTATTTAGTTCGTTATTTAGTAAGTTAGTTAGTTAGTTCTCTTGTTGTTAGTTAGTTAGCTAGTTAGTTAGATAGTTAGTTAGTTAGTTAGTGGGAATGTAGTTAGTTAGTTAGCTAGTTAGTTAGATAGTTAGTTAGTTAGTTAGTGGGAATGTAGTTAGTTAGTTAGGGGGTATGTAGGTAGGTAGTTAGTTAGTTAGTTAGTTAGTTAGTCAAATAGTTAGTTAATAGGTATGTAGGAAGATAGTTATTTAGTTAGTTAGTTAGTTTGTTAATTAGTTAATTAGTTAGTTAGATAGTTAGATATTAAGTTATTAAGTTATTTAGTTTGTTAGTTAGTTAGTTAGAAAGGTATTTAGTTAGTTAGTTAATTGGTATGACTAAACGTAGTTAGTTAGTAAGTTAGATAATTAACTAGTTAGTTATTTAGCTAGTAGTTAGTTAGTTAGTTAGTTATTTTGTTTGTTCGTTAGTTAGTTATCTAGTAGTTAGTTAGTTAGTTAGTTAATTAGTTAGTTATCTAGTAGTTAGTTAGTTAGTTAGTTAGTTAGTTATTTATTCAGTTAGCCAGAAGTTAGTTAGTTAGTAAGTTAGTTTGTTAGTTAGTTAGTTAATTAGTTAGTTAGTTAGTTAGTTAGTTAGTTAGTTAGTTAGTCAATATGTATGTAAGAAGGTAGTTTGTTAGTTAGTTAGTTAGTTAATTAGCTAGCAGTTAGTTAGTTAGTTAGTTAGTTAGTTAGTTAGTTAGTATGCACTAACGTGTTTAGTTAGTTAGTTAGTTAGTTCGTATGAAATGTAAGAAGGTTGTTAGTTAGTTAGTTAGATAGTTAGTTATTTAGTTAGTTAGTTGGCGGGTATGTAGGAAGGTAGTTAGTTAGTTAGTTATTTAATTAGTTAATAGGTATTTTAGAAGATAGTTAGTTAGTAAATTAGTTCGTTATTATGTTAGTTATTTAGTAATTAGTTAGTTAGTTATTTTGTCAGCTAGCTAGTAGTCAGTTAGTTAGTTAGTTATTTAGTTCGTTAGTTTGTTAGTTATCAAGTAGTTAGTTAGTTAGTTATTTAGTTAGTTAACTAGTTAGTTTTTTAGTTACTAGTAGTTAGTTAGTTAGCTAGTTAGTTAGTTAGTTAGTTAGATAGTGGGAAGGTAGTTAGTTAGTTAGTTAGTGGGTATATGTAGGAAAGTAGTTAGTTAGTTAGTGGGAAGGTAGTTAGTTAGTTAGTTAGTGGGTATGTAGGAAAGTAGTTAGTTAGTTAGTTAGTTAGTTAATATGTATGTAGGAAGATAGTTATTCGGTTATTTAGTTAGTTTGTTAATTAGTTAACTTGTTAGTTAGTTAGTTAGTTAGTTAGTTAGTTAGTTAGGTACTTAGTTAGTTAGTTAATAGGTATGTATGATGGAAGTTAGTTAGTAAGTTTGTTTGTTTGTTAGCTAGTAGTTAGTTAGTCAGTTAGTTAGTTAGTTAGTTAATTAGTTAGTTATTTAGTTAGTTTGTTAGTTAGTTAACTAGTAGTTAGTTGGTTAATTAATTAGTTATTTAATTAGTAAGTTAGTAAGTTAGTTAGTTAGTGGGTATGTACGAAGGTAGCTAGTTAGTTAGTTAATTTGTTTGTTAGTTAGTTAATTAGTGAGTTAGTTTGTAGGTTAATTAGTTAGTTATTTATTTATTTTGTTAGTTAGATAAATATCTAGTAGTTATTTAGTTATTTAGTTAGTTACTTAGTTAGTGGGTATGTAGGAAGGTAGTTAGTTAGTTAGTTAGTTAGTTAGTTAGTTAATATGTATGTTGGAAGATATTTAGTAAGTCAATTGGTGAGTTAATTTAGTTAGTTATCTAGTAGTTAGTTAGTTAGTTATTTATTCAGTTCGCTAGTAGTTAGTTAGTTAGTTAGTTAATTAGTTAGTTAGTTAGTTAGTTAGTTAGTTAGTTAGTTAGTGGGTATGTAGGAAGGCAGTTAGTTAGTTAGTTAGTTAGTTAGTTAGTTAGTTAGTTAATATGTATGTAGGAAGATATTTATTTAGTTAGTTTGTTAATTAGTTCATTTGTTAGTTAGTTAGTTATTTAGTCATTTAGTTAGTTAGTTAGTTTGTTAGTTAGTTAGTTAAAACGGTAGTTTGTTTGTTAGTTGATAGGTATGTATGAAGGTAGTTAGTTAGTAAGTTAGTCAGTTAACTAGTTAGTTAGTAAGCTAGTTAGTTAGTGGGTCTGTAGGAAGGTAGCTAGTTAGTTAGTTAATTTGTTAGTTAGTTTGTTAATTTGTTAGTTAGTTAGTTAGTTATTTAGATAGATGTCTTGTAGTTAGTTACTTAGTTGGTTAGTTATTAGTTAGTCGGTTATTTAGTTAGTGAGCTAGTAGTTAGTAAGTTAGTTAGTTATTTAGTTAGTTAGTTAACTAGTCAGTTATTTAGTAAGTTAGTTAGTTAGTAAGTACGTAGGAAGATAGTTAGTTAGTAGATTAGTTAGTTAATTAGTTAGTTATCTAGTAGTTAGTTAGTTAGTTAGTTAGTTAGTTAGTTAGTTATCTAGTAGTTAGGTAATTAGTTGGTTAGTTAGTTAGTTATTTATCTAGTAGTTAGTTAATATGTATGTAAGAAGGTAGTTAGTTAGTTAGTTAGTTTGATAGTTACTTAATTAGTTAGTTAGTTAGTTATTAGTTTGTCGGTGGTTAGTGGGAATTTAGTTAGTTAGTTAGTGCGTATGTAGGTAGGTAGTTAGTTAGTTAGTTAGTTAGTTAGTTAGTTAGTCAACTAGTTCGTTAATAGGTATGTAGGAAGATAGTTATTTAGTTAGTTAGTTAGTTTGTTAATTAGTTAATTAGTTAGTTAGTTAGTTAGTTATTTAGTTAGTTAGTTAGTTTGTTAGTTAGTTATTTAGAAAGGTAGTTAGTTTGTCAGTTAATTGGTATGACTAAAGGTAGTTACTTAGTAAGTTAGATAATTAACTAGTTAGTTAGTTAGCTAGTAGTTAGTTAGTTAGTTAGTTATTTTGTTTGTTAGTTAGTTAGTTCATTAGTTAGTTATCTAGTAGTCAGTTAGTTAGTTAGTTATTTATTCAGTTAGCTAGAAGTTAGTCAGTTAGTTAGTTAGTTAGTTAGTAAGTTAGTTTGTTAGTTAGTTGGTTAATTAGTTAGTCAATATGTATGTAAGAAGGTTGTTAGTTAGTTAGTTAGTTAATTAGCTAGTAGTTTGTTAGTTAGTTAGTTAGTTAGTTTGTTAGTTAGTTAGTTCGTATCAACTGTAAGAAGGTTGTTAGTTAGTTAGTTAGATAGTTAGTGAGGTAGTTAGTTAGTTGGCGGGTATGTAGGAAGGTAGTTAGTTAGTTAGTTAGTTAATAGGTATTTAAGAAGATAGTTAGTTAGTAAATTAGTTAGTTATTATGTTAGTTATCTAGTAATTAGTTAGTTAGTCATTTTGTCAGCTAGCTAGTAGTCAGTTAGTTAGTTAGTTATTTAGTTCGTTAGTTAGTTAGTTATCAAGTAGTTAGTTAGTTAGTCATTTAGTTAGTTAACTAGTTAGTTATTTAGTTACTAGTAGTTAGTTAATTAGCTAGTTAGTTAGTTAGTGGGAAGGTAGTCAGTTAGTTAGTTAGTGGGTATATGTAGGAAAGTAGTTAGTTAGTTAGTGGGAAGGTAGTTAGTTAGTTAGTTTGTTAGTTAGTTCGTATCAACTGTAAGAAGGTTGTTAGTTAGTTAGTTAGTTAGATAGTTAGTGAGGTAGTTAGTTAGTTGGCGGGTATGTAGGAAGGTAGTTAGTTAGTTAGTTAGTTAATAGGTATTTAAGAAGATAGTTAGTTAGTAAATTAGTTAGTTATTATGTTAGTTATCTAGTAATTAGTTAGTTAGTCATTTTGTCAGCTAGCTAGTAGTCAGTTAGTTAGTTAGTTATTTAGTTCGTTAGTTAGTTAGTTATCAAGTAGTTAGTTAGTTAGTCATTTAGTTAGTTAACTAGTTAGTTATTTAGTTACTAGTAGTTAGTTAGTTAGCTAGTTAGTTAGTTAGTGGGAAGGTAGTCAGTTAGTTAGTTAGTGGGTATATGTAGGAAAGTAGTTAGTTAGTTAGTGGGAAGGTAGTTAGTTAGTTAGTTAGTGGGTATGTAGGAAATTAGTTTGTTAGTTAATGTGTATGTAGGAAGATAGTTATTCAGTTATTTAGTTAGTTTGTTAATTAGTTAACTTGTTAGTTAGTTAGTTATTTAGTTATTTAGTTAGTTAGTTAGTTAGTTAGTTAGAAAGGTACTAACTAACTAACTATCTAACTAACTAAATAACTAACTAGCTAACTAACTAACTACAAGAGAACTAACTAAATAACGAACTAAATAACTAACTAACTAACTAACTAACTACCTTCATACATACCTATAAACTAAATAAATAGCTAACTACCTACCTAACTAATTAACTAACTACCTTCCTACAAACTCACTAACTAACTGACTAACTAACTAATTAAGTAGTATCTAATTGACCAACTAATTAACTAACTGACTAATTGTCTTCCTACATACCTAAGAACTAGTATCTATCTGACTAACAAACTAACTAAATGTCTTCCAACATATATATTAACTAACTAACTAAATAACTAACTCACTAAATAACTAACTAACTAATTGACTAACTAACCAACTAACTAACTACCATCTTACATACCGACAAACTAATAACTAACTAACTAACTAATTAAGTAACTATCAAACTAACAAACTAACTACCTTCTTACATAGATATTAACTAACTACTAGATAAATAACTAACTAACTAACTAACCAACTAATTACCTAACTACTAGATAACTAACTAACTAACTAACTAACTAACTAACTAAGTACTAGATAACTAACTAATTAACTAACTAATCTACTAACTAACTATCTTCCTACGTACTTACTAACTAACTAACTTACTAAATAACTGACTAGTTAACAAACTAACTAAATAGCTAACTAACTTATTAACTACTAGCTCACTAACTCAATAACCGCCTAACTAATAACTAACCAACTAAGTAACTAACTACAAGACATCTATCTAAATAACTAACAAATTAACTAACTAACTAACTAACTAACAAATTAACAAACTAACTAACAAATTATCTAACTAAATAGCTACCTTCCTACATACCCACTAACTAACTAACTTACTAACTAACTAATTAACTAACTAATTAATTAACTAATTAACTAACTAACTACTAGTTGACTAACTAACTAAACAATCTAAATAACTAACTAATTAACTAACTGACTAACTAATAAACTACTAGCCAACTAACTAACTAACTTACTAACTAACTACCTACATTCATAATTATTAACTGACTAACTACCTTTCTAACTAACTAACTAACTCAGTAACTAACTAACAAACTAACTAACTAAATAACTAACTAACTGACAAATTAACTAATAAACAAACTAACTAAATAACCGAAGAACTATCTTCCTACATACTAACTAACTAACTAACTAACTAACTAACTAACTAACTAACAACTTTCCTACATACCCACTAACTAACAAACTAACTACGTTCCCACTAACTGACTAACTAACTATATAACTAACAAGCCAACTAACTAACAACTAGTAACTAAATAACTAACTAGTTAACTAACTAAATAAATTACTAACAAACTACTAGATAACTAACTAACTAACTAACTAACTAGCTAACAAACTGACTACTAGCTTGCTTACAAAATTACTAACTAACTAATTACTAGATAACTAACATAATAACTAACTAATTTACTAACTAACTATCTTCTTAAATACCTATTGAGTAACTAACAAACTAACTAGCTACCTTCCTACATACCCGCCAACTAACTAACTAACTAACTAACTAAATAAATAACTATCCTGCTAACTACTAGCTAACTAACTAACTAACTAACTAACTAACTAAATAAATAAATAAATAACTAACTGCTGACCTAACTAACTAACTACAAGATAACTAACTAACTAACAGACTAACTAACTAACTAACTAATTAATTAACTAACTAACTAACTAATTAACTAACTATCTAACTAACTAACTAACTACCTTGATACATATATATTGATTAACTAACTAAATCACTAACTAACTAACTACTAGCTAACTAACTAAGTAACTAACTAAGTAACTAACTGATTAACTAACTAACTAACTAATAAACTAACTATCTAACTAAGTAACTAACTAACAACCTTCTTTCATTGCACACTAACTAACTAACTAACTAACTAACTAACTAAACACGTTAGTGCATAATAACTAACTGACTAACTAACTAACTAACTACTTGCTAATTAACTAACTAACTAACTAACTAACTACCTTCTTACATGCATATTGACTAACTAATTAACTAACTAACTAACTAACTTACTAACTAATTAACTAACTAACTAACTAACTAACAAACTAACTTACTAACTAACTATCTAACTAACTAACTAACTATCTAACTACTAGCTAACTGAATAAATAACTAACTAACTACTAGATAACTAACTAATTAACTAACTAACTATCTTCCTACATACATATTAACTAACTAACTAACTAACTAACTAACTACCTACCTACCTTCCTACATACCCACTAACGAAGTGACTTACTAAATAAATTAATAACTAACGAAATAACTACAAACTCTTTAACTAACTAACTAACTAACTAAATAAATAACTAACTAATCAACTAACTAACTTACTAACAAATTAACTAACTAACTGACAAATTAACTAACTAGGTTGCTACCTTCGTACATACCCACTAACTTACTAACTTACTAACTAACTAATTAACTAACTAATTAATTAACTAATTAACTAACTAACTACTAGTTAGCAAACTAACTAACTAACTAAATAACTAACTAATTAACTAACTAACTAACCAACTAACAAACTACTAGCTAACTGACTAACTAGTTACCTATCTAACTTACTAACTAACTACCTTGATACATACCTATTAACTAACTAACTAACTAACTAAATAAATAAATAACTAAATAACTAACTAACTAACTAATCAACTAATTAACAAAGTAACTTACTAACTAACTAACTATCTTCCTACATACCTATTAACTGTCTAATTAACTAACTAACTAACTAACTAACTAACTAACTAACTAACTAACAAACTACCGTCCTACATACCCACTAACTAACTAACTAACTACCTTCCCACTAACTAACTAACTAACTATCTAACTAACTAACTAACTAACTATCTAACTAAATAACTAATTAGTTAACTAACTAAATTACTAACTATCTAACTACTAGATAACTTACTAACTAACTAACTAACTAACTAACTAACTAACTAACTAGCGGACAAAATAACTAACTAACTAATTATTAGATGACTAACATAATAACAAACTAATTTACTAACTAACTATCTTCTTAAATACCTATTAACTAACTAACTAACTAACAAACTACCTTCCTACATGCCCGCCAACTAACTAAATAAATAACTAACCTGCTAACTACTAGCTAACTAACTGACTAACTAACCAACCAAATAGCTAACTGATGACCTAACTAACTAACTAACAACTAGATAACTAAATAACTAATTGAATTACTAAGTAACTAACTAATTAACTAACTGACTAATTAACTAACTATCTAACTAACAAACTAACTACCTTGATTCATACATATTGATTAACTAACTAACTCCCGAACTAACTACTAGCTAACTAACTAAGTAACTAACTAAATAACTAACTCATTAACTAACTGACTAACTAATTAACTAACTATCTAACTAACTAACTAACTAACTAACAACCTTCTTACAAACTAACAAACAAACAAACTAACTAACTAACTAACTACTAGCAAATTAACTAACTAACTAACTAACTAACTAACCAGCTACCTTCTTACATACATATTGACTAACTAACTAACTAACTAACTAACTAATTAACTGACGAACTAACTAACTAACTAACTAAGTACAAGCTAACTGAATAACTAACTAACTAACTAACTACTTAGATAACTAACAAAATTAACTAACCAATTAACTAACTAAATATCCTCCTACAGACATATTAACTAACTAACTAAGTAACTAACTAACAAACTAACTACCTTCTTACATACCCACTAACTAAGTAACTAACTAAATAACTACTAGATATTCAACAAACTAACTAACTAACTAAATAAATAACTAACTAATTAACTAACAAACTAACTCACTAATTAACTAACTAACTAACAAATTAACTAACTAACTAGCTACCTTCGTACATACCCACTAACTAACTCACTACCTAACTAATTAACAAACTAATTAATTAACTAACTAACTAGCTAACTAACTAACTAATTAACTACCTAACTAACTAACAAACTGCTAGCTAACTAACTAACAAGTTAACTATCTAACTTACTTACTAACTACCTTCATACATACCTATTAACTAACTAACTAACTACCTTTCTATCTAACTAACAAACTAACTAACTAACTAACTAAATAAATAACTAAATAACTGACTAACTAACTAATTAACTAATTAACTAACTAACTGACTAACTAACTTAATAACTATATTGCAACATACATATTAACTAACTAATTAACTAACTAACTAACTAACTAACTAACTACCTTGCTACATACCCACTAACTAACTAACTAACTACCTTCCCGCTAACTAACTAACTAATTATCTAACTAACTAAATAACTGACTAGATAACTAACTAACTACTAGATAAGTAACAAACTGGCTAACTAACTAGCTACCTTCGTACATACCTACTAACTAACTAACTTACTAACTGAGTAATTAACTAACTAATTAATTAACTAATTGACTAACTAACTATTATTTAACTAACAAACAAACTAAATAACAAACTACTTGCAAACTAACTAAGTAAATAACTAACTAATTAACTAACTAACTAACTAACTAACTAACTAACTAACAAACAAACTACTAGCAAACAAACTAACTAGTTAACTAACTAACTAACTACCTTCCCACTAACTAACGAACTAACTAACTAGCTAACTAACTAACTACTAGTAACCAAATAACTAACTAGTTAACTAACTAAATAACTAACTAACTAACTACTCAATAACTAACTAACTAACTAACTAAATAACTAACTAACTAACTAACTACTAGCCAACTGACAAAATAACTAACTAACTAATTACTAGATAACTAACATAATAACTAACTAATTTACTAACTAACTATCTTCTTAAATACCTATTAACTAACTAACTAACTAACTAACTTACTACCTTCCTACATACCCGCCAATTAACTAACTAACTAACTAACTAACTATCTATATAACTTACTAACTAACAACCTTCTTACATTTCATACGAACTAACCAACAATCAACTAACTAACTAAACACGTTAGTGCATACTAACTAACTAACTAACTAGCTAACTAACTAACTACTACCTAATTAACTAACTAACTAACTAACTAACTACCTTCTTACATACATATTGACTAACTAACTAACTAACTAACTAACTAATTAATTAACTAACTAAGAAACTAACTTACTAACTAACTAACTAACTAACTAACTTCTAGCTAACTGAATAAATAACTAACTAACTAACTAACTAACTACTAGATAACTAACTTAGTAACTAACTAACTATCTTCCTACATACATATTGACTAACTAACTAACCAACTAACAAACTACTAGCTAACTAACTAACAACTTAACTATCTAACTTACTAACTAACTACCTTCATACATACCTATTAACTAACTAACTAACTACCTTCTTACATACATATTGACTAACTAACTAACTAACTAACTAATTAACTAACTAACTAACTAACTAACTAACTTACTAACTAACTAACTAACAAACTAACTAACTAACTACTAGCTAACTGAATAACTAACTAACTAACTAACTAACTAACTAACCAACTAACTAACTAACTACTATATAACAAACTAATTAACTAACTAATTATCTTCCTACATACATATTAACTAACTAACTAACTACCTACCTACCTTCCTACATGCCCACTAACTAAGTAACTTTCTAAATAAATTAATAACTAACGAAAAAACTACTAACTCTTTAACTAACTGACTAACTAAATAAATAACTAACTAACTAACTAACTAACAAATAAACTAACTAACTGATAAATTAACTAACTAACTAGCTACCTTCGTACATACCCGCCAACTAACTAACTAACTAACTAAATAAAAAACTAACTTGCTAACTACTAGCTAACTAACTAACTAACTAACTAAATAACTAACTGATGACCTAACTAACTAACTAACTAACTAAATAACTAACTGATGACCTAACTAACTAACTGACTAACTATTTGTTAACTAACTAACTATCTGACTAACTAACTAACTAACTAATTACTAGATAACTAACATAATAACTAACTAATTTACTAACTAACTATCTTCTTAAATACCTATTAACTAACTAACTAACTAACTAACTTACTACCTTCCTACATACCCGCCAATTAACTAACTAACTAACTAACTAACTATCTATCTAACTAACTAACTAACAACCTTCTTACATTTCATACGAACTAACCAACAATCAACTAACTAACTAAACACGTTAGTGCATACTAACTAACTAACTAACTAACTAACTATCTAACTAACTACTAGCTAATTAACTAACTAACTAACTAACTAACTACCTTCTTACATACATATTGACTAACTAACTAACTAACTAACTAACTAATTAACTAACTAACTAAGAAACTAACTTACTATCTAACTAACTAACTAACTAACTTCTAGGTAACTGAATAAATAATTAACTAACTAACTAACTAACTACTAGATAACTAACTTATTAACTAACTAACTATCTTCCTACATACATATTAACTAACTAACTAACTAACTAACTAATTAACTAACTAACTAACTAACTAACTTAATAACTATATTCCAACATACATATTAACTAACTAATTAACTAACTAACTAACTAACTAACTAACTACCTTGCTACATACCCACTAACTAACTAACTAACTACCTTCCCGCTAACTAACTAACTAATTATCTAACTAACTAAATAACTAACTAGATAACTAACTAACTACTAGATAACTAACAAACTGGCTAACTAACTAGCTACCTTCGTACATACCTACTAACTAACTAACTTACTAACTGAGTAATTAACTAACTAATTAATTAACTAATTGACTAACTAACTATTATTTAACTAACAAACAAACTAAATAACAAACTACTAGCAAACTAACTAAGTAAATAACTAACTAATTAACTAACTAACTAACTAACTAACTAACTAACAAACAAACTACTAGCAAACAAACTAACTAGTTAACTAACTAACTAACTACCTTCCCACTAACTAACCAACTAACTAACTAGCTAACTAACTAACTACTAGTAACCAAATAACTAACTAGTTAACTAACTAAATAACTAACTAACTAACTACTCAATAACTAACTAACTAACTAACTAAATAACTAACTAACTAACTAACTACTAGCCAACTGACAAAATAACTAACTAACTAATTACTAGATAACTAACAAAATAACTAACTAATTTACTAACTAACTATCTTCTTAAATACCTATTAACTAACTAACTAACTAACTAACTTACTACCTTCCTACATACCCGCCAATTAACTAACTAACTAACTAACTAACTATCTATCTAACTAACTAACTAACAACCTTCTTACATTTCATACGAACTAACCAACAATCAACTAACTAACTAAACACGTTAGTGCATACTAACTAACTAACTAACTAGCTAACTAACTAACTACTAGCTAATTAACTAACTAACTAACTAACTAACTACCTTCTTACATACATATTGACTAACTAACTAACTAACTAACTAACTAATTAACTAACTAACTAAGAAACTAACTTACTAACTAACTAACTAACTAACTAACTTCTAGCTAACTGAATAAATAACTAACTAACTAACTAACTAACTACTAGATAACTAACTTAGTAACTAACTAACTATCTTCCTACATACATATTGACTAACTAACTAACTAACTAACTAATTAACTAACTAACTAACCAACTAACAAACTACTAGCTAACTAACTAACAACTTAACTATCTAACTTACTAACTAACTACCTTCATACATACCTATTAACTAACAAACTAACTACCTTCTTACATACATATTGACTAACTAACTAACTAATTAACTAACTAACTAACTAACTAACTAACTTACTAACTAACTAACTAACAAACAAACTAACTAACTACTAGCTAACTGAATAACTAACTAACTAACTAACTAACTAACTAACTAACTAACTAACTAACTAACTACTATATAACAAACTAATTAACTAACTAATTATCTTCCTACATACATATTAACTAACTAACTAACTACCTACCTACCTTCCTACATGCCCACTAACTAAGTAACTTTCTAAATAAATTAATAACTAACGAAAAAACTACTAACTCTTTAACTAACTGACTAACTAAATAAATAACTAACTAACTAACTAAAAAACAAATAAACTAACTAACTGACAAATTAACTAACTAACTAGCTACCTTCGTACATACCCGCCAACTAACTAACTAACTAACTAAATAAATAACTAACTTGCTAACTACTAGCTAACTAACTAACTAACTAACTAAATAACTAACTGATGACCTAACTAACTAACTAACTAACAAAATAACTAACTGATGACCTAACTAACTAACTGACTAACTATTTGTTAACTAACTAACTATCTGACTAACTAACTAACTAACTAACTAACTAACTGACTAACTTATAAACTACAAGCCAACTAACTAACTAACTAACTAAATAACTAACTAATTAACTAACTAACTATCTTCCTACATACCTATTAACTAACTAACTAACTAACTTACTAACTACCTTCCTACATACCCACTAATTAAGTAACTAACTAAATAAATAAATAACTAACTAAACAATTACAAGCTATTTAACTAACTAACTAATTAAATAAATAACTATTAACTAACTAACTAACTAACTAACTAATTAACTAACTAACTAACGAATTAACTAACTAACTAGCTACCTTCGTACATACCCCACAACTAACTAACTTACTAACTAACTAATTAACTAACTAATTTATTAACTAATTAACTAACTAACTACTAGTTAACTAACTAACTAAACTAACTAAATATCTAACTAATTGACTAACTAACTAACTAACTAACTAACAAACTACTTGCTAACTAACTAACTAGTTAATTATCTAACTTACTAACTAACTACCTTCAGTCATACCAATTAACTAACTAACTAACTACCTTTCTAACAAACTAACTAACTAACTAACTAACTTCGTACGTACCCACTAACTAAGTAACTAACTAACTAAATAAATAAATAACTAAATAACTACAAGTTATTTAACTAACTAACTAACGAAATAAATAACTATTAACTAACTAATTAATTAACTAACTAACTAACAAATTAACTAACTAACTAGCTACCTTCGTACATACCCACTAACTAACTAACTTACTAACTAACTAATTGACTAACTAATTTATTAACTAATTAACTAACTAACTACTAGCTAACTACTAACTAACTAACTAACTAAATAACTAACTAATTAATTAACTAACTAACTAACTAACTAACTACTGGCAAACTAACTAACTAATTAACTAACTTACTAACTAACTACCTTCGTACATACATATTAACTAACTAACTAACTACCTATCTAACTAACTAACCAACAAATTAACTAAATAACTAACTAACTAGCTGACTAACTAACTAACTAACGAAATAACTAACTAATTAACAAACAAACTAACTAACTAAATAACTACCTTCCAACATACCCAGTAACTAACTTCCAACATACCCACTAACAAACAAACTAGCTAACTAACTAACTAGCTAACTAACTAAGTAACTAACTAACAAATTAACTAACTAACTACTAGATAACTTACTAAATAATTTACTAATTAACTAACTAACTATCTTCCTACATACCTATTAACTAAGTAACTAACTAACTTACTAACTACCTTCGTACATACCCACTAACTAAGTAACTAACCAAATAAATTAATGACCAACTAAATGACTACTAGGTATTTAACTAACTAACTAACTAAATAACTATTAACTAACTAACAAACTAATTAATTAACTAACTAACTAACAAATTAACTAACTAACTTGCTACCATCATACATACCCACTAACAAACTAACTTACTAACTAACTAATTAACTAACTAATTAATTAACTAATTAACTAACTAACTACTTGCTAACTAACAAACTAAATAACTAACTAATTGACTAACTAACTAACAAGATAACTACTAGAAAACAAACTTACTAACTAATTAACTAACTAACTAACTAACTAACTAACTTACTAACTAACTAACTAACTAACTAAATAACTAACTAACTAACTAACTAACTAACTAAGTAAAGAACTAACTACTAGATAACTAACTAATTAACTGACTAATTATCTTCCTACATACATATTAACTAACTAACTAACTAACTACCTACCTTCCTACATGCCCACTAACTAAGTAACTTACTAAATAATTTAATAACTCACGAAAAAACTTCTAACTCTTTAACTAACTAACTAACTAAATAAATAACTAACTAACTAACAAATAAACTAACTAACTAACAAATAAACTAACTAACTTACAAATTAACTAACTAACTAGCTACGTTCGTACATACCCACTAACTTACTAACTTACTAACTAACTAATTAACTAACTAATTAATTAACTAATTACCTAACTAACTACTCGTTAGCAAACGAACTAACTAACTAACTAATTAACTAACTAACTAACTAACTAACAAACTAATAGCTAACTAACAAACTAGTTAACTATCTAACTTACCAACTAACTACCTTCATGCATACCTATTAACTAACTAACTAACTACCTTTCTAACTAACTAACTAACTAACTAAATAACTAAATAACTAACTAATTAACTAATTAACAAACAAACTAACTACATAACTAACTATCTTCCTACATACCTATTAACTATCTAATTAACTAACTAACTAACTAACTAACTAACTACCTTCCTACATACCCACTAACTAACTAACTAACTACCTTCCCACTAACTAACTAACTAACTATCTAACTAACTAAATAACTAACTAGCTAACTGACTAACTACTAGATAACTAACAAACTAACTAACTAAATAAATAATTAGTTAACTAACTAAATGACTAACTAACTAACTACAAGATAACTTACTGACAAACTAGCTAACTGACTAACTAACTAACTAACTAACTTACTAACTAACTAACTAACTAACTAGCTAGCTGACAAAATAACTAACTAACTAACTAACTAACTAACTAGCTAGCTGACAAAATAAATAACTAACTAATTTACCAACTAACTATCTTCTGGAATAACTATTAACTAACTAACTAACTAACTAACTACTATCCTACATACCCGCCAACTAACTAACTAAATAACTAACTAAATAAATAACTAACCTGCTAACTACTAGCTAACTAACTAACTAACTAAATAACTAACTGATGACCTAACTAACTATCTAACTAACTACAAGATAACTAACTAACTAACTGAATAACTAACTAACTAACTGAATAACTAACTAACTAACTAATTAACTAACTAACTAATTAACTGACTATCTAACTAACAAACTGACTACCTTGATACATACATATCGATTAACTAACTAACGCACTAACTAACTAACTACTAGCTAACTAACTAAGTAACTAACTAAATAACTAACTCATTAACTAGCTAACTAACTAATTTACTAACTATCTAAATAACTAACTAACTAACAACCATCTTACATACTAACTAACTAACTAACTAACTAACTAACTACTAGCTAATTAACTAACTAACTAACTAACTAACTAACTAACTAACTACCTTCTTACATACATATTGACTAACTAACTAACTAACTAACTAATTAACTAACGAACTAACTAACTAATTAACTAACGAACTAACTAACTAACTTACAACTAACTTACTAATGAACTAACTACTAGCTAACTGAATAAATAACAAACTAGCTAACTACTTGATAACTAACTAAATTAACCAACAAATTAACTAACTAAATATCTTCCCACATACATATTGACTGACTAACTAACTAACTAACTACCTTCCTACATACCCACTAACAAAGTAACTAACTAAATAAATAAATTACTAACTAAATAACCACTAGATATTTAACTAACTAACTAACTAAATAAATAACTAACTTATTAACTAACAAACTAACTCACTAATTAACTAACTAACTAACAAATTAACTAACTAACCAGCTACCTTCGTACGTACCCACTGACTAACTTACTAACTAACTAATTAACAAACTAAATAATTAACTAATTAACTAACTAACTAACTAAATAACTAACTAATTAACAAACTAACTAACTAACAAACTGCTAGCTAACTAACTAACAAGTTAACTATCTAACTTACTAACTACCTACCTTCATACATACCTATTAACTCACTAACTAACTACCTTTCTAACTAACTAACAAACTAACTGACTAACTAACTAACTAAATAACTAACTAACTAACTAATTAACTAATTAACAAACTAAGTAACTAACTAACTTAATAACTATTTTCCTATATACATATTAACTAAATAATAAACTAACTAACTAACTAACTGACTAACTATCTTTCTACATTCCAACTAACTAACTAACTAACTACCTTCCCACTAACTAACTAACTAACTGTCTAACTAACTAAATAACTAACTAGCTAACTAACTAACTACTAGATAACTAACAAACTGACTAACTAACAAGCTACCTTCGTACATACCTACTAACTAACTAACTTACTAACTAACTAATTAACTAACTAATTAATTAACTAATTGACTAACTAACAAACTAACTAAGTTAACAACTAACTAATTAACTAACTAACTAACTAACTAACAAACTACTAGCAAACTAACTAACTAGTTAACTAACTAACTTACTAACTAACTACCTTCATACATACCTATCAACTAACAAACAAACTACCTTTTTAACTAACTAACTAATTAACTGACTTACTAACTAAATAACTAACTAACTAACAAATGAACTAATTAACAAACTAACTAAATAACTAAATAACTATCTTCCTACATACCTATTAACAAACTAACTAATTAACTACCTAACTAACTAACTAACTACCTTCCCACTAACTAACTAGCTAACTAACTAACTACTAGATAACTAACGAACAAACTAACTAAATAACTAACTAGTTAACTAACTAAATAACTAACTTACAAAATACTAGATAACTAACTAACTAACTAACTAAAGAACTAACTAACTAACTAACTACTAGCTAGCTGACGAAACAACTAACTAACTAATTACTAGATAACTAACATAATAACTAACTAATTTACTAACTAACACTCTTCTTAAATATCTATTAAATAACAAACTAACTAAGTACCTACCTACCTTCCTACATACCCACCAACTAACTAAGTATCTAACCAAATAAATACCTAACCAGCTAACTACTAGCTGACTAACTAAGTAATTAACTAACTAAATAACTATCTGATGACCTGACTAACTAACAAACTACTAGATAACTAACTAACTAACTAATTCACTAACTAACTAACTAACTAACTATCTAAATAACTAACTAACTACCATGATACATACATATTGATTAACTATCTAACTCACTAACTACTAGCTAACTAACTAAGTAACTAACTAAATAAGTAACTGATTAACTAACTAACTAACTAACTAACTTACTAACTATCTAACTATCTAACTAACTAACAACCTTCTTACATACTAACTAACTAACTAACTACTAGCTAATTAACTAACTAACTAACTAACTGACTAACTAACTACCTTCTTACATACATATTGACTAACTAACTAACTAATTAACTAACTAATTAACTAACTAACTAACTTAGGAACTAACTAACTAACTAACTACTAGCTAATTGAATAAATAACTAACTAACTAACTAACTAACTGACTAACTAACTAACTACTAGATAACTAACTAAATAACTAACTAATTAACTGACTATCTTCCTACATACAGATTAACTAACTAATTAACTAACTAACTAACTTACTAACTACCATCCTAAATACCCAATAACTAAGTAACTAACTAAATAAATAAATAACTAACTAAATAACTACTAGCTATTTAACTAACAAACTAACTAATTAACTAACTAATTAACTAATTAACTAACAAATTAACTAACTAACTAGCTACCATCGTACATACCCACTAACTAACTAACTTGCTAACTTACTAATTAACTAACTAATTAATTAACACACTAACTACTAGTTAACTAACTAGCTAACTAACTAACTAATTACCTAACTAGCTAACTAACTAACTACTAGCCAACAAACTAACTATTTTACTAACTAACTACCTTCATACAAACCTATAAACTAACTAACTAAGTACCTTTCTAACTAACTAACGAACTAACTAAATAACAAAATATATAACTAACTAACAAGTTAACTAATTAACAAACTAACTAAATAACCGAATAACTATCTTCCTGCATACCTATTAACTAACTGACTGACTAACTAACTATTTTCCTACATACCCACTAACTAACTAACTAACTACCTTCCCACTAACTAACTAACTAACTAACTAGCTAACTAACTAACTACTAGTAACTAAATAACTAACTAGTTAACTAACTAAATAACTAACTAACTAACTATTAGATAACTAACTGACTAACTAACTAAATAACTAACTAACTGACTACTAGCTAGCTGACAAAATAACTAACTAACTAATTACTAGATAACTAACATAATAACTAACTAATTTACTAACTAACTATCTTCTTAAATACATATTAACTAACTAACTAACTAACTACTAGCTCACTTACTAAATAACCGACTAACTAATAACTAACCAACTAATTAACTAACTACAAGACATCTATCTAAATAACTAACTAACTAACTAACAAATTAACAAACTAACTAACAAATTAACTAACTAACTAGCTACCTTCCTACATACCCACTAACTAACTAACTTACTAACTAACTAATTAACTAACTAATTAATTAACTAATTAACTAACTAACTAACTACTAGTTGACTAACTAACTAAACAAACTAAATAACTAACTAATTGACTAACTAAATAACTAATAAACTACTAGCTAACTAACTGACTAACTTACTTACTAACTACCTGCATACATAATTATTAACTAACTAACAACCTTTCTAACTAACTAACTCACTAACTAACTAACTAACTAACTAACTAACTATCTAACTAAATAACTAACTAACTGACAAATTAACTAATAAACAAACTAACTAAATAACCGAATAACTATCTTCCTACATACTAACTAACTAACTAACAAACTAACAAACTACTTTCCTACATACCCACTAACTAACTAACTAACTACCTTCCCACTAACTGACTAAGTAACTATATAACTAACTATATAACTAACTAGCTAACTAACTGACTACTAGTAACTAAATAACTAACTAGTTAACTAATTAAATAAATAACTAACAAACTACTAGATAACTAACTAACTAACTAACTAACTAACTACTAGCTATCTTACAAAATTACTAACTAACTAATTACTAGATAACTAACATTATAACTAACTAATTTACTAACTAACTATCTTCTTAAATACCTATTGAGTAACTCATAAACTAACTAGCTACCTTCCTACATACCCGCCAACTAACTAACTAAATAACTAACTAACTAAATAAATAACTATCCTGCTAACTGCTAGCTAACTAACTAACTAACTAACTAACTAACTATCAAACTAAATAACTAACTGCTGACCTAACTAACTAACTAACTTCTAGATAACTAACTTACTAACTGACTAACTAACTAACTAACTAATTAACTAACTAACTAACTAATTAACTAACTATATAACTAACTAACAAACTACCTTGATACATATATATTGATTAACTAACTAAATCACTAACTAACTAACTACTAGCTAACTAACTAAGTAACTAACTAAATAACTAACTGATTAACTAACTAACTAACTTAGGAACTAACTAACTAACTAACTAACTACTAGCTAATTGAATAAATAACTAACTAACTAACTAACTAACTAACTAACTACTAGATAACTAACTAAATAACTAACTAATTAACTAACTATCTTCCTACATACAGATTAACTAACTAATTAACTAACTAACTAACTTACTAACTACCATCCTAAATACCCAATAACTAAGTAACTAACTAAATAACTACTACCTATTTAACTAACAAACTAACTAATTAACTAACTAATTAACTAATTAACTAACAAATTAACTAACTAACTAGCTACCATCGTACATACCCACTAACTAACTAACTTACTAACTTACTAATTAATTAACTAACTAATTAATTAACCCACTAACTACTAGTTAACTAACTAACTAACTAACTAACTAATTACCTAACTAGCTAACTAACTAACTACTAGCCAACAAACTAACTATCTTACTAACTAACTACCTTCATACATACCTATAAACTAACTAACTAAGTACCTTTCTAACTAACTAACTAACTAACGAACTAACTAAATAACTAAATATATAACTAACTAACAAGTTAACTAATTGACAAACTAACTAAATAACCGAATAACTATCTTCCTACATACCTATTAACTAACTGACCGACTAACTAACTACTTTCCTACATACCCACTAACTAACTAACTAACTAGCTAACTAACTAGCTAACTAACTGACTACTAGTAATTAAATAACTAACTAGTTAACTAACTAAATAACTAACTAACTAACTACTAGATAACTAACTAACTAACAAACTAAATAACTAACTATCTAACTGACTACTAGCTAGCTGACAAAATAACTAACTAACTAATTACTAGATAACTAGCATAATAACTAACTAATTTACTAACTAACTATCTTCTTAAATACCTATTAACTAACTAATAACTAACTAACTACTAGCTCACGAACTAAATAACCGACTAAGTAATAACTAACCAACTAAGTAACTAACTACAAGACATCTATCTAACTAACTAACTAACTAACTAACAAATTAACAAACTAACTAACAAATTAACTAACTAACTAGCTACCTTCCTACATACCCACTAACTAACTAACTTACTAACTAACTAATGAACTAACTAATTAATTAACTAATTAAGTAACTAACTACTAGTTGACTAACTAACTAAACAAACTAAATAACTAACTAATTGACTAACTAACTAACTAATAAACTACTAGCAAACTAACTAACTAACTTACTTACTAACTACCTGCATACATAATTATTAACTAACTAACTACCTTTCTAACTAACTAACTCA
This sequence comes from Luzula sylvatica, assembly GCA_946800325.1. Classification (NCBI taxonomy): domain Eukaryota; kingdom Viridiplantae; phylum Streptophyta; class Magnoliopsida; order Poales; family Juncaceae; genus Luzula; species Luzula sylvatica. The sequence goes on along the minus strand of OX326956.1, from coordinate 67,904,242 downwards.
CTAACTAACTAACTAACTAACTAACTAACTAACTAACTAACTAACTAAATAACTAACTAACTGACAAATTAACTAAATAACCGAATAACTATCTTCCTACATACTAACTAACTAACTAACTAACTAACTAACAAACTAACTAACTACTTTCCTACATACCCACTAACTAACAAACTAACTACCTTCCCACTAACTGACTAACTAACTATATAACTAACTATATAACCAACTAGCTAACTAACTGACTACTAGTAACTAAATAACTAACTAGTTAACTAATTAAATAAATAACTAACAAACTACTAGATAACTAACTTACTAACTAACTAACTAACTACTAGCTATCTTACAAAATTACTAACTAACTAATTACTAGATAACTAACATAATAACTATCTAATTTACGAACTAACTATCTTCTTAAATACCTATTGAGTAACTAATAAACTAACTAGCTACCTTCCTACATACCCGCCAACTAACTAACTAAATAACTAACTATCTAAATAAATAACTATCATGCTAACTGCAAGCTAACTAACTAACTAACTAACTAACTATCTAACTAAATGACTAACTGCTGACCTAACTAACTAACTAACTTCTAGATAACTAACTAACTAACTGACTAACTAACTAACTAACTAATTAACTAACTAACTAACTAATTAACTAACTATATAACTAACTAACTAACTACCTTGAAACATATATGTTGATTAACTAACTAAATCACTAACTAACTAACTACTAGCTAACTAACTAAGTAACTAACTAAATAACTAACTGATTAACTAACTAACTAACTAATTAACTAACTATCTAACTAACTAACTAACTGACAACCTTCTAACATTGCATACTAACTAACTAACTAACTAACTAACTAACTAAACACGTTAGTGCATAATAACTAACTAACTAACTAACTAACTAACCACTAGCTAATTAACTAATTAACTAACTAACTAACTGCCATCTTACATACATATTGACTAACTAACTAACTAACTAACTAACTAACTAACTAACTAATTAACTAACTAACTAACTAACTAACTAACTAACTAACTAACTAACTCACTAACTACTAGCTAACTGAATAAATACCTAACTAACTAACTAACTAACTACTAGATAACTAACTAATTAACTGACTAACTATCTTCCTACATACATATTAACTAACTAACTAACTAACTAACTAACTAACTACCTACCTTCCTACATACCCACTAACTAAGTGACTTACTAAATAAATTAATAACTAACGAAATAACTACAAACTCTTTAACTAACAAACTAACTAACTAAATAACTAACTAATATTAACTAACTAACTTACTAACAAGTTAACTAACTAACTGACAAATTAACTAACTAGGTGGCTACCTTCGTACATACCCACTAACTTACTAACTTACTAACAAATTAACTAACTAACTGACAAATTAACTAACTAGGTGGCTACCTTCGTACATACCCACTAACTTACTAACTTACTAACTAACTAATTAACTAACTAATTAATTAACTAATTAACTAACTAACTACTAGTTAGCAAACTAACTAACTAACTAAATAACTAACTAATTAACTAACTAACTAACCAACTAACAAACTACTAGCTAACTAACTAACTAGTTACCTATCTAACTTACTAACTAACTACCTTCATACATACCTTTTAACTAACTAACTTACTACCTTTCTAACTAACTAACTAACTAACTAAATAACTAAATAACTAACTAACTAACTAATTAACAAACTAACTTACTAACTAACTAACTATCTTCCTACATACCTATTAACTGTCTAATTAACTGACTAACTAACTAACTAACTAACTAACAAACTACCTTCCTACATACCCACTTACTAACTAACTAACTACCTTCCCACTAACTAACAAACTAACTATCTAACAAACTAAATAACTAACTAGCTGACTAACTAACTACTAGATAACTAACAAACTAACTAACTAAATAGCTAATTAGTTAACTAACTAAATAACTAACTAACTAACTACTAGATAACTTACTAACTAACTAACTAACTAACTAACTAACTAACTAACTAACTAACTAAATGACTAACTAACTAATTATTAGATAACTAACATAATAACTAACTAATTTACTAACTAACTATCTTCTTAAATACCTATTAACTAACTAACTAACTAACAAACTACCTTCCTACATACCCGCCAACTAACTAACTAACTAACTAACTAAATAAATAACGAACCTGCTAACTACTAGCTAACTGACTGACTAACTAACTAACCAAATAGCTAACTGATGACCTAACTAACTAACTAACAACTAGATAACTAGCTAACTAATTGAATAACTAAGTAGCTAACTAATTAACTAACTAACTAATTAACTGACTATCTAACTAACAAACCAACTACCTTGATTCATACATATTGATTAACTAACTTACTCCCTAACTAACTACTAGCTAACTAACTAAGTAACTAACTAAATAACTAACTCATTAACTAACTAACTAACTAATTAACTAACTATCTAACTAACTAACTAACTAACAACCTTCTTACATACTAACTAACTAACTACTAGCAAATTAACTAACTAACTAACTAACTAACTAACCAGCTACCTTCTTACATACATATTGACTAACTAACTAACTAACTAACTAATTAACTAACGAACTAACTAACTAACTAACTAACTACTAGCTAACTGAATAAATAACTAACTAACTAACTAACTACCTAGATAACTAACAAAATTAACTAACCAATTAACTAACTAAATATCCTCCTACATACATATTAACTACCTTCCTACATACCCACTAACTAAGTAACTAACTAAATAAGTACTAAATATTTAACTAACTAACTAACTAAATAAATAACTAACTAATTAACTAACAAACTAACTCTCTAATTAACTAACTAACTAACAAATTAACTAACTAACTAGCTACCTTCGTACATACCCACTAACTAACTTACTTACTAACTAACTAATTAACTAACTAATTAATTAACCAACAAACTACTAGTTAACTAACTAACAAACTAACTAAATAACTAACTAATTAACTAACTACCTAACTAACTAACTAACTAACTAACTAACTACTAGCTAACAAACTAACTAACTTACTAACTAACTACCTTCATACATACATATTAACTAACTAACTAACTAACTAACTAACTAAATAACTAAATAACTAACTAACTAACAAGATAACTAATTAACAAACTAACTAAATAACCGAATAACTATCTTCCTACATACCCACTAACTAACTAATTAACTACCTTCCGACTAACTAAATAACTACTTTCCAACATATACCCACTAACGAACTAACTAACTACCTTCCCACTAACTAACTAACTAACTAACTAGCTAATTAACTAACTACTAGTAACCAAATAACTAACTAGTTCACTAACTAAATAACTAACTAACTAACTACTCGATAACTAACTAACTAACTAACTAAATAACTAATTAACTAACTGACTACTAGCGAGCCGACAAAATAACTAACTAACAAATTACTAGATAACTAACATAATAACTAACTAATTTACTAACTAACTATCTTCTTAAATACCTATTAACTAACTAACTAACTAACTAACTTACTACCTTCCTACATACCCGCCAACTAACTAACTAACTAACTAACTATCTATCTAACTAACTAACTAACAACCTTCTTACATTTCATACGAACTAACCAACAATCAACTAACTAACTAAACACGTTAGTGCATACTAACTAACTAACTAATTAACTAACTAACTACTAGCTAATTAACTAACTAACTAACTAACTAACTACCTTCTTACATACATATTGACTGACTAACTAACTAACTAACTAACTAACTAACTAACTAACTAACTAACTAACAAACTAACTTACTAACTAACTAACTAACTAACTAACTTCTAGCTAACGGAATAAATAACTAACTAACTAACTAATTACTAGATAACTAACTAATTAACTAACTAACTGTCTTCCTACATACATATTAACTAACTAACTAACTAACTAACTAACTGATTAACTAACTAACTAACCAACTAACAAACTACTAGCTAACTAACTAACAATTTAACTATCTAACTTACTAACTAACTACCTTCATACATACATATTAACTAACTAACTAACTACCTTCTTACATACATATTGACTAACTAACTAACTAACTTACTAACTAACTAACTAATTAACTAACTAACTAACTGACTAACTAACTTACTAAATAACTAACTAACTAACTAACTAACTAACTAACTAACTAACTACTAGCTAACTGAATAACTAACTAACTAACTAACTAACTAACTAACTAACTAACTAACTAACTAACTAACTAACTAACTACTATATAACAAACTAATTAACTAACTAATTATCTTCATACATACATATTAACTAACTAACTAACTACCTACCTACCTTCCTACATGCCCACTAACTAAGTAACTTTATAAATAAATTAATAACTAACGAAAAAACTACTAACTTTTTGACTAACTAACTAACTAACTAACTAACTAAAAAATAAACTAACTAACTGACAAATTAACTAACTAACTAGCTACCTTCGTACATACCCGCCAATTAACTAACTAACCAACTAAATAAATAACTAACTTGCTAACTACTAGCTAACTAACTAACTAACTAACTAAATAACTAACTGATGACCTAACTAACTAACTAACTATTTGTTAACTGACTAACTAACTGACTAACTTACAAACTACAAGCCAACTAACTAACTAACTAACTAACTAACTAACTAAATAACTAACTAATTAACTAACTAACTATCTTCCTACATACCTATTAACTAACTAACTAACTAACTTACTAACTACCTTCCTACATACCCACTAACTAAGTAACTAACTAAATATATAAATAACTAACGAAACAATTACAAGCTATTTAACTAACTAACTAATTAAATAAATAACTATTAACTAACTAACTAACTAACTAACTAATTGACTAACTAACTAACGAATTAACTAACTAACTAGCTACCTTCGTACATACCCAATAACTAACTAACTTACTAATTAACTAATTAACTAACTAATTTATTGACTAATTAACTAACTAACTACTAGTTAACTAACTAACTAAACTAACTAAATAACTAACTAATTAACCAACTAACTAACTAACTAACTAACAAACTACTAGCTAACTAACTATCTAGTTAATTATCTAACTTACTAAATAAATAACTCACTAAATAAATAACTCACTAAATAAATAACTCACTAAATAAATAACTAACTAAATAACTAACTAAATAACTAACAAACTAACTAACTAACTAAATAAATAACTAACTAAATAACTAACAAACTAACTCACTAATTAACTAACTAACTAACAAATTAACTAACTAACTAGCTACCTTCGTACATACCCACTAACTAACTTACAACCTAACTAATTAACAAACTAATTAATTAACTAACTAACTAGCTAACTAACTAACTAATTAACTAACTAACTAACTAACAAACTGCTAGCTAACTTACTAACAAGTTAACTATCTAACTTACTTACTAACTATCTTCATACATACCTATTAACTAACTAACTAACTACCTTTCTATCTAACTAACTAAATAAATAACTAAATAACTGACTAACTAACTTATTAACTAATTAACTAACTAACTAACTAACTAACTAACTTAATAACTATATTCCAACATACATATTAACTAACTAATTAACTAACTAACTAACTAACTAACTAACTACCTTGCTACATACCCACTAACTAACTAACAAACTACCTTAACGCTAACTAACTAACTAACTATCTAACTAACTAAATAACTAACTAGCTAACTAACTAACTACTAGATAACTAACAAACTGGCTAACTAAACTAGCTACCTTCGTACATACCTACTAACTAACTAACTTACTAACTGAGTAATTAACTAACTAATTAATTAACTAATTGACTAACTAACTATTATTTAACTAACAAACAAACTAAATAACAAACTACTAGCAAAACTAACTAAGTAAATAACTAACTAATTAACTAACTAACTAACTAACTAACTAACAAACAAACTACTAGCAAACTAACTAACTAGTTAACTAACTAACTAACTACCTTCCCACTAACTAACCAACTAACTAACTAGCTAACTAACTAACTACTAGTAACCAAATAACTAACTTGTTAACTAACTAAATAACTAACTAACTAACTACTCGATAACTAACTAACTAGCTAACTAAATAACTAACTAACTAACTAACTACTAGCCAACTGGCAAAATAACTGACTAACTAATTACTAGATAACTAACATAATAACTAACTAATTTACTAACTAACTATCTTCTTAAATACCTATTAACTAACTAACTAACTAACTTACTTACTACCTTCCTACATACCCGCCAACTAACTAACTAACTAACTAACTAACTATCTATCCAATTAACTAACTAACAACCTTCTTACATTTCATACGAACTAACCAACAATCAACTACCTAACTAAACACGTTAGTGCATACTAACTAACTAACTAACTAACTAACTAACTACTAGCTAATTAACTAACTGACTAACTAACTAACTACCTTCTTACATACATACTAACTAACTAACTAACTAACTAACTAACTAATTAACTAACTAACTAACAAACTAACTTACTAACTAACTAACTAACTTACTAACTTCTAGCTAACTGAATAAATAACTAACTAACTAACTAACTAACTAACTACAAGATAACTAACTTATTAACTAACTAACTATCTTCCTACATACATATTAACTAACTAACTAACTAACTAACTAATTAACTAACTAACTAACCAACTAACAAACTACTAGCTAACTAACTAACAATTTAACTATCTAACTTACTAACTAACTACCTTCATACATACCTATTAACTAACTAACTAACTACCTTCTTACATACATATTGACTAACTAACTAACTAACTTACTATCTAACTAACTAATTAACTAACTAACTAACTAACTAACTAACTTACTAACTAACTAACTAACTAACTAACTAACTAACTACTAGCTAACTGAATAACTAACTAACTAACTAACTAACTAACTAACTAACTACTATATAACAAACTAATTAACTAACTAATTATCTTCCTACATACATATTAACTAACTAACTAACTACCTACCTACCTTCCTACATGCCCACTAACTAAGTAACTTTCTAAATAAATTAATAACTAACGAAAAAACTATTAACTCTTTAACTAACTGACTAACTAAATAAATAACTAACTAACTAACTAACTAACAAATAAACTAACTAACTGACAAATTAACTAACTAACTAGCTACCTTCGTACATACCCGCCAACTAACTAACTAACTAACTAAATAAATAACTAACTTGCTAACTACTAGCTAACTTACTAACTAACTAACTAAATAACTAACTGATGACCTAACTAACTAACTAACTAACTATTTGTTAACTAACTAACTAACTGACTAACTAACTAACTAACTAACTAACTGACTGACTAACTTACAAACTACAAGCCAACTAACTAACTAACTAACTAACTAACTAAATAACTAACTAATTAACTAACTAACTATCTTCCTACATACCTATTAACTAACTAACTAACTAACTTACTAACTACCTTCCTACATACCCACTAACTAAGTAACTAACTAAATAAATAAATAACTAACTAAACAATTACAAGCTATTTAACTAACTAACTAATTATATAAATAACTATTAACTAACTAACTAACTAACTAACTAATTAACTAACTAACTAACGAATTAACTAACTAACTAGCTACCTTCGTACATACCCTACAACTAACTAACTTACTAACTAACTAATTAACTAACTAATTTATTAACTAATTAACTAACTAACTACTAGTTAACTAACTAACTAAACTAACTAAATAACTAACTAATTAACTAACTAACTAACTAACTAACTAACTAACTAACTACTTGCTAACTAACTAACTAGTTAATTATCTAACTTACTAACTAACTACCTTCAGTCATACGAATTAACTAACTAACTAACTACCTTTCTAACAAACTAACTAACAAACTAACTAACTAACTAACTTCGTACGTACCCACTAACTAAGTAACTAAGTAACTAAATAAATAAATAACTAAATAACTACAAGTTATTTAACTAACTAACTAACGAAATAAATAACTATTAACTAACTAATTAATTAACTAACTAACTAACAAATTAACTAACTAACTAGCTACCTTCGTACATACCCACTAACTAACTAACTTACTAACTAACTAATTGACTAACTAATTTATTAACTAATTAACAAACTAACTACTAGCTAACTACTAACTAACTGACTAACTAAATAACTAACTAATTAATTAACTAACTAACTAACTAACTAACAAACTACTGGCAAACTAACTAACTAATTAACTAACTTACTAACTAACTACCTTCGTACATACATATTAACTAACTAACTAACTACCTATCTAACTAACTAACCAACAAATTAACTAAATAACTAACTAACTAGCTGACTAACTAATTAACGAAATAACTAACTAATTAACAAACTAACTAACTAACTAAATAACTACCTTCTTACATACCCAGTGACTAACTTCAAACATACCCACAAACAAACAAACTAACTAACTAACTAACTAGCTAACTAACTAAGTTACTACTAACAAACTAACTAACTAACTACTAGATAACTTACTAAATAATTAACTAATTAACTAACTAACTATCTTCCTACATACCTATTAACTAAGTAACTAACTAACTTACTAACTACCATCGTACATACCCACTAACTTACTAACTTACTAACTAACTAATTAACTAACTAATTAATTAACTAATTAACTAACTAACTACTAGTCAGCAAACTAACTAACTAACTAAATAACTAACTCATTAACTAACTAACTAACCAACTAACAAACTACTAGCTAACTAACTAACTAGTTACCTATCTAACTTACTAACTAATTACCTTCATACATACCTATTAACTAACTAACTTACTACCTTTCTAACTAACTAACTAACTGACTAAATAACTAAATAACTAACTAACTAACTAATTAACAAACTAACTTACTAACTAACTAACTATCTTCCTACATACCTATTAACAGTCTAATCAACTAACTAACTATCTAACTAACTAACTAACTAACTACCTTCCTACATACCCACTTACTAACTAACTAACTACCTTCCCACTAACTAACAAACTAACTATCTAACAAACTAAATAACTAACTAGCTGACTAACTAACTACTAGATAAGTAACAAACTAACTAACTAAATAACTAATTAGTTAACTAACTAAATTACTAACTACCTAACTACTAGATAACTTACTAACTAACTAACTAACTAACTAACTAACTAACTAACTAGCTGACAAAATAACTAACTAACTAATTATTAGATAACTAACATAATAACTAACTAATTTACTAACTAACTATCTTCGTAAATACCTATTAACTAACTAACTAACTAACAAACTACCTTCCTACATACCCGCCAACTAACTAACTAACAAACTAACTAAATAAATAACTAACCTGCTAACTACTAGCTAACTAACTGGCTAACTAACTAACCAAATAGCTAACTGATGACCTAACTAACTAACTAACAACTAGATAACTAACTAACTAATTGAATAACTAAGTAACTAACTAATTAACTAACTAACTAATTAACTGACTATCTAACTAACAAACTAACTACCTTGATTCATACATATTGATTAACTAACTAACTCCCTAACTAACTACTAGGTAACTAACTAAGTAACTAACTAAATAACTAACTCATTAACTAACTAACCAACTAATTAACTAACTATCTAACTAACTAACTAACTAACAACCTTCTTACATACTAACTAACTAACTAACTAATTACTAGCAAATTAACTAACTAACTAACTAACTAACTAACCAGCTACCTTCTTACATACATATTGACTAACTAACTAACTAACTAACTAACTAATTAACTAACGAACTAACTAACTAACTAACTAACTACTAGCTAACTGAATAAATAACTAACTAACTAACTACCTAGATAACTAACAAAATTAACTAACCAATTAACTAACTAAATATCCTCCTACATACATATTAACTGACTAACTAAGTAACTAACTAACTAGCTAACTACCTTACTACATACCCACTAACTGAGTAAGTAACTAAATAAGTACTAAATATTTAACTAGCTAACTAACTAACTAACTAACTAACTAATTAACTAACAAACTAACTCTCTAATTAACTAACTAACTAACAAATTAACTAACTAACTAGCTAACTTCGTACATACCCACTAACTAACTTACTACCTAACTCATTAACAAACTAATTGATTAACTAATTAACTAACTAACTAGCTAACTAACTAACTAATTAACTAACTAACTAACTAACAAACTGCTAGCTAACTAACTAACAAGTTAACTATCTAACTTACTTACTAACTACCTTCATACATACCTATTAACTAACTAACTAACTACCTTTCTATCTGACAAACAAACAAACAAACTAGCTAACTAAATAAATAACTAAATAACTAACTAACTAACTAATTAACTAATTAACAAACTAACTAACTAACTAACTTAATAACTATATTCCTACATACATATTAACTAACTAATTAACTAACTAACTAACTAACTAACTACCTTGCTACATACCCACTAACTAACTAACTAACTACCTTCGCGCTAACTAACTAACTAACTATCTAACTAACTAAATAACTAACTAGCTAACTAACTAACTACTAGATAACCAACAGACTGACTAACTAACTAGCTACCTAAGTACATACCTACTAACTAACTAACTTACTAAATGAGTAATTAACTAACTAATTAATTAACAAATTGACTAACTAAGTATTATTTAACTAACTAACAAACTAAATAACAAACTACTAGCAAACTAACTAAGTAAAGAACTAACCAATTAACTAACTAACTAACTAACAAACAAACTACTAGCAAACAAACTAACTAGTTACCTAACTATCTCACTAACTAACTACCTTCATACATACCTATCAAGTAACAAACAAACTACCGTTTTAACTAACTAACTAACAAACTAACTAACTTACTAAATAACAAAATAACTAACTAACTAACAAATTAACTAATTAACAAACTACCTAAATAAATATCTTCCTACATACATATTAACGAACTAACTAACTAACTAACTAACTAACTAACTAACTAACTAACTTCCTTCCTACATACCCACTAACTAACTAACTAACTAACTAACTAACTAACTAACTAACTAACTAATTAACTAACTAACTAACTAACTAACTAACTAACTAGTAGCTAACTGAATAAATAACTAACTAACTAACTACAAGATAACTAACTAAATTAACTCACCAATTAACTAACTAAATATCTTCCAACATACATATTAACTAACTAACTAACTAACCAACTAACTACCTTCCTACATACCCACTAACTAAGTAACTAACTCAATAACTAAATAACTACTAGATATTTATCTAACTAACAAAATAAATAAATAACTAACTAATTAACTAACAAACTAACTCACTAATTGACTAACTAACTCACAAATTAACTAACTATCTAACTACTTTCCTACATATACCCACTAACGAACTAACTAACTACCTTCCCACTAACTAACTAACTGACTAACTAGCTAACTAACTAACTACTAGTAACTAAATAACTAACTAGTTAACTAACTAAATAACTAACTAACTAACTACTTGATAACTAAGTAGCTAACGAACTAAATAACTGACTAACTAATTACTAGATAACTAACATAATAACTAACTAATTTACTAACTAACTATCTTCTTAAATACCTATTGAATAACTAACTAACTAACTAACTAACTACTTTCCTACATACCCGCCAACTAACTAACTAACTAACTAACTATCTAACTAACTGACTAACAAACAACCTTCTTACATTTCATACGAACTAACTAACTAACTAACTAACTAACTAACTAAACACGTTAGTGCATACTAACTAACTAACTAACTAACTAACTAACTACTAGCTAATTAACTAACTAACTAACTAACTAACTACCTTCTTACATACATATTGACTAACTAACTAACTAACTAACTAACTAACTAACTAACTAATTAACTCACTAACTAACAAACTAACTTACTAACTAACTAACTAACTAACTAACTAACTTCTAGCTAACTAAATAAATAACTAACTAACTAACTAACTAACTAACTACTAGATAACTAACTAATTAACTAACTAACTATCTTCCTACATACATATTAACTAACTAACTAAGTAACTAACTAACTAATTAACTAACTAACTAACCAACTAACAAACTACTAGATAACTAACTAACAAGTTAACTATCTAACTTACTAACTAACTACCTTCATACATACCTATTAACTAACTAACTAACTAATTAATTAACTAACTAACTAACTAACTAACTAACTACTGGCAAACTAACTAACTAATTAACTAACTTACTAACTAACTACCTTCATACATACATATTAACTAACTAACTAACTAACTAACTAACTAACTAACTAACTACTGGCAAACTAACTAACTAATTAACTAACTTACTAACTAACTACCTTCGTACATACATATTAACTAACTAACTAACTACCTATCTAACTAACTAACCAACAAATTAACTAAATAACTAACTAACTAGCTGACTAACTAATTAACGAAATAACTAACTAATTAACAAACTAACTAACTAACTAAATAACTACCTTCTTACATACCCAGTGACTAACTTCAAACATACCCACTAACAAACAAACAAACTAACTAACTAACTAGCTAACTAACTAAGTAACTACTAACAAACTAACTAACTAACTACTAGATAACTTACTAAATAATTAACTAATTAACTAACTAACTATCTTCCTACATACCTATTAACTAAGTAACTAACTAACTTACTAACTACCATCGTACATACCCACTAACTTACTAACTTACTAACTAACTAATTAACTAACTAATTAATTAACTAATTAACTAACTAACTACTAGTCAGCAAACTAACTAACTAACTAAATAACTAACTAATTAACTAACTAACTAACCAACTAACAAACTACTAGCTAACTAACTAACTAGTTACCTATCTAACTTACTAACTAATTACCTTCATACATACCTATTAACTAACTAACTTACTACCTTTCTAACTAACTAACTAACTGACTAAATAACTAAATAACTAACTAACTAACTAATTAACAAACTAACTTACTAACTAACTAACTATCTTCCTACATACCTATTAACTGTCTAATCAACTAACTAACTAACTAACTAACTAACTAACAAACTACCTTCCTACATACCCACTTACTAACTAACTAACTACCTTCCCACTAACTAACAAACTAACTATCTAACAAACTAAATAACTAACTAGCTGACTAACTAACTACTAGATAAGTAATAAACTAACTAACTAAATAACTAATTAGTTAACTAACTAAATTACTAACTAACTAACTACTAGATAACTTACTAACAAACTAACTAACTAACTAACTAACTAACTAGCTGACAAAATAACTAACTAACTAATTATTAGATAACTAACATAATAACTAACTAATTTACTAACTAACTATCTTCTTAAATACCTATTAACTAACTAACTAGCTGACAAAATAACTAACTAACTAATTATTAGATAACAAACATAATAACTAACTAATTTACTAACTAACTATCTTCTTAAATACCTATTAACTAACTAACTAACTAACAAACTACCTTCCTACATACCCGCCAACTAACTAACTAACTAACTAACTAAATAAATAACTAACCTGCTAACTACTAGCTAACTAACTGACTAACTAACTAACCAAATAGCTAACTGATGACCTAACTAACTAACTAACTAACAACTAGATAACTAACTAACTAATTGAATAACTAAGTAACTAACTAATTAACTAACTAACTAATTAACTGACTATCTAACTAACTAACTAACTACCTTGATTCATACATATTGATTAACTAACTAACTCCCTAACTAACTACTAGCTAACTAACTAAGTAACTAACTAAATAACTAACTCATTAACTAACTAACTAACTAATTAACTAACTATATAACTAACTAACTAACTAACAACCTTCTTACATACTAACTAACTAACTAACTAACTACTAGCAAATTAACTAACTAACTAACTAACTAACTAACCAGCTACCTTCTTACATACATATTGACTAACTAACTAACTAACTAACTAATTAACTAACGAACTAACTAACTAACTAACTAACTACTAGCTAACTGAATAAATAACTAACTAACTAACTAACTACCTAGATAACTAACAAAATTAACTAACCAATTAACTAACTAAATATCCTCCTACATACATATTAACTGACTAACTAAGTAACTAACTAACTAGCTAACTACCTTCCTACATACCCACTAACTAAGTAACTAACTAAATAAGTACTAAATATTTAACTAACTAACTAACTAACTAAATAACTAACTAATTAACTAACAAACTAACTATCTAATTAACTAACTAACTAACAAATTAACTAACTAACTAGCTACCTTCGTACATACCCACTAACTAACTTACTACCTAACTCATTAACAAACTAATTGATTAACTAATTAACTAACTAACTAGCTAACTAACTAACTAATTAACTAACTAACTAACTAACAAACTGCTAGCTAACTAACTAACAAGTTAACTATCTAACTTACTTACTAACTACCTTCATACATACCTATTAACTAACTAACTAACTACCTTTCTATCTGACTAAAAAACAAACAAACTAGCTAACTAAATAAATAACTAAATAACTAACTAACTAACTAATTAACAAACAAACAAACTAACTAACTAACTAACTTAATAACTATATTCCTACATACATATTAACTAAGTAACTAACTAACTAACTAACTAACTAACTCCCTTGCTACATACCCACCAACTAACTAACTAACTACCTTCCCGCTAACTAACTAACTAACTATCTAACTAACTAAATAACTAACTAGCTAACTAACTAACTACTAGATAACCAACAAACTTACTAACTAACTAGCTACCTTCGTACATACCTACTAACTAACTAACTTACTAACTGAGTAATTAACTAACTAATTAATTAACTAATTGACTAACTAAGTATTATTTAACTAACTAACAAACTAAATAACAAACTACTAGCAAACTAACTAAGTAAAGAACTAACCAATTAAGTAACTAACTAACTAACTAACTAACAAACAAACTACTAGCAAACAAACTAACTAGTTACCCAACTATCTCACTAACTAACTACCTTCATACATACCTATCAAGTAACAAACAAACTACCGATTTAACTAACTAACTAACAAACTAACTAACTTACTAAATAACTAAATAACTAACTAACTAACAAATTAACTAATTAACAAACTACCTAAATAAATATCTTCCTATATACATATTAACTAACTAACTAACTAACTAACTAACTAACTAACTAACTAACTGCCTTCCTACATACCCACTAACTAACTAACTAACTAACTAACTAACTAATTAACTAACTAACTAACTAACTAACTAACTAACTAACTAACTAGTAGCTAACTGAATAAATAACTAACTAACTAACTACTAGATAACTAACTAAATTAACTCACCAATTAACTAACTAAATATCTTCCAACATACATATTAACTAACTAACTAACTAACTAACTAAATAACTAACTAATTAACTAACAAACTAACTATCTAATTAACTAACTAACTAACAAATTAACTAACTAACTAGCTACCTTCGTACATACCCACTAACTAACTTACTACCTAACTCATTAACAAACTAATTGATTAACTAATTAACTAACTAACTAGCTAACTAACTAACTAATTAACTAACTAACTAACTAACAAACTGCTAGCTAACTAACTAACAAGTTAACTATCTAACTTACTTACTAACTACCTTCATACATACCTATTAACTAACTAACTAACTACCTTTCTATCTGACTAAAAAACAAACAAACTAGCTAACTAAATAAATAACTAAATAACTAACTAACTAACTAATTAACAAACAAACAAACAAACTAACTAACTAACTTAATAACTATATTCCTACATACATATTAACTAAGTAACTAACTAACTAACTAACTAACTAACTCCCTTGCTACATACCCACCAACTAACTAACTAACTACCTTCCCGCTAACTAACTAACTAACTATCTAACTAACTAAATAACTAACTAGCTAACTAACTAACTACTAGATAACCAACAAACTTACTAACTAACTAGCTACCTTCGTACATACCTACTAACTAACTAACTTACTAACTGAGTAATTAACTAACTAATTAATTAACTAATTGACTAACTAAGTATTATTTAACTAACTAACAAACTAAATAACAAACTACTAGCAAACTAACTAAGTAAAGAACTAACCAATTAAGTAACTAACTAACTAACTAACTAACAAACAAACTCCTAGCAAACAAACTAACTAGTTACCCAACTATCTCACTAACTAACTACCTTCATACATACCTATCAAGTAACAAACAAACTACCGATTTAACTAACTAACTAACAAACTAACTAACTTACTAAATAACTAAATAACTAACTAACTAACAAATTAACTAATTAACAAACTACCTAAATAAATATCTTCCTATATACATATTAACTAACTAACTAACTAACTAACTAACTAACTAACTAACTGCCTTCCTACATACCCACTAACTAACTAACTAACTAACTAACTAACTAATTAACTAACTAACTAACTAACTAACTAACTAACTAACTAACTAACTAGTAGCTAACTGAATAAATAACTAACTAACTAACTACTAGATAACTAACTAAATTAACTCACCAATTAACTAACTAAATATCTTCCAACATACATATTAACTAACTAACTAACTAACTAACTAACTACCTTCCTACATACCCACTAACTAAGTAACTAACTAAATAACTAAATAACTACTAGATATTTATCTAGCTAAAAAAATAAATAAATAACTAACTCATTAACTAATAAACTAAATCACTAATTAACTAACTAACTAACAAATTAACTAACTAACTAGCTACCTTCGTACATATACCCACTAACTAACTAACTTACTAACTTACTAATTAACTAACTAATAAATTAACCAACTAACTACTAGTTAACTAACTAACAAACTAACTAAATAACTAACTAATTAACTAACTACCTAACTAACTAACTAACTAACTACTAGCTAACAAACTAACTAACTTACTAACTAACTACCTTCATACATACCTATTAACTAACTAACTAACTAACTAACTAACTAACTAACTAAATAACTAAATAACTAACAAGCTAACAAGTTAACTAATTAACAAACTAACTAAATAACCGAATAACTATCTTCCTACATACATATTAACTAACTAACTAACTAACTAACTACTTTCCTACATACCCACTAACTAACTAATTAACTACCTTCCCACTAACTAACTAACTACTTTCCTACATATACCCACTACGAACTAACTAACTACCTTCCCACTAACTAACTAACTAACTAGCTAACTAACTAACTACTAGTAACTAAATAACTAACTAGTTAACTAACTAAATAACTAACTAACTAACTACTTGATAACTAACTAACTAACGAACTAAATTACTGACTAACTAACTGACTACTAGCTAGCCGACAAAATAACTAACTAACTAATTACTAGATAACTAACATAATAACTAACTAATTTACTAACTAACTATCTTCTTAAATACCTATTGAATAACTAACTAACTAACTAACTAACTACTTTCCTACATACCCGCCAACTAACTAACTAACTAACTAACTAACTAACTATCTAACTAGTCAGTTAGTCAGTTAGTCAGTTAGTTACTTAGTTAGTCAGTTACTTAGTTAGTTACTTAGTAAGTCAGTTAGTTAGTTAGTTAGTGGGAAGGTAGTTAGTTATGTAGGAAGGTAGTAAGTTAGTTAGTTAGTTAGTTAGTTAATAGGTATTTAAGAAGATAGTTAGTTAGTAAATTAGTTAGTTATTATGTTAGTTATCTAGTAATTAGTTAGTTAGTTATTTTGTCGGCTAGCTAGTAGTCAGTTAGTTAGTTAGTTATTTAGTTAGTTAGTTAGTTAGTTATCGAGTAGTTAGTTAGTTAGTTATTTAGTTAGTTAACTAGTTAGTTATTTGGTTACTAGTAGTTAGTTAATTAGCTAGTTAGTTAGTTAGTTAGTTAGTTAGTGGGAAGGTAGTTAGTTAGTTCGTTAGTGGGTATATGTAGGAAAGTAGTTATTTAGTCAGTGGGAAGGTAGTTAATTAGTTAGTTAGTGGGTATGTAGGAAAGTAGTTAGTTAGTTAGTTAGTTAGTTAATATGTATGTAGGAAGATAGTTATTCGGTTATTTAGTTAGTTTGTTAATTAGTTAACTTGTTAGTTAGTTAGTTATTTAGTTATTTAGTTAGTTAGTTAGTTAGTTAGTTAATATGTATGTATGAAGGTAGTTAGTTAGTAAGTTAGTTAGTTTGTTAGCTAGTAGTTAGTTAGTTAGTTAGTTAGGTAGTTATTTAATTAGTTAGTTATTTAGTTAGTTTGTTAGTTAGTTAACTAGTAGTTAGTTGGTTAATTAATTAGTTAGTTAATTAGTAAGTTAGTACGATGGTAGCTAGTTAGTTAGTTAATTTGTTAGTTAATTAGTTAATTAGTAAGTTAATTAGTTAGTTTGTTAGTTAAATAGCTAGTAGTTATTTATTTATTTAGTTAGTTACTTAGTTATTGGGTATTTAGGATGGTAGTTAGTAAGTTAGTTAGTTAGTTAATTAGTTAGTTAATCTTTATGTAGGAAGATAGTTAGTTAATTAGTTAGTTATTTAGGTAGTTATCTAGTAGTTAGTTAGTTAGTTAGTTAGTTATTTATTCAATTAGCTAGTAGTTAGTTAGTTAGTTAGTTCCTAAGTTAGTTAGTTAGTTAATTAGTTAGTCAATTAGTTAGTTAGTTAGTCAATATGTATGTAAGAAGGTAGTTAGTTAGTTAGTTAGTTAGTTAGTTAGTTAATTAGCTTGTAGTTAGTTAGTTAGTTAGTTAGTATGTAAGAAGGTTGTTAGTTAGTTAGTTAGTTAGATAGTTAGTTAGTTAGTTAGTTAGTTAGTTAATCAGTTACTTATTTAGTTAGTTACTTAGTTACTTAGCCAGTAGTTAGTGAGTTAGATAGTTAATCAATATGTATGTATCATGGTAGTTAGTTAGTTATTTAGATTGTTAGTTAATTAGTTAGTTAGTGAATTAGTTAGTTAGATAGTTAGTTAGTTAGTTAGTTATCTAGTAGTTAGTTAGTTAGTCAGGTCATCAGTTAGTTATTTAGTTAGTTAATTACTTAGTTAGTCAGCTAGTAGTTAGCTGGTTAGGTATTTATTTGGTTAGATAGTTAGTTAGTTGGTGGTTATGTAGGAAGGTAGGTTGGTACTTAGTTAGTTTGTTATTTAATAGATATTTAATAAGAGTGTTAGTTAATAAATTAGTTAGTTATTATGTTAGTTATCTAGTAATTAGTTAGTTAGTTGTTTCGTCAGCTAGCTAGTAGTTAGTTAGTTAGTTAGTTCTTTAGTTAGTTAGTTAGTTAGTTATCTAGTATTTTGTAAGTTAGTTATTTAGTTAGTTAACTAGTTAGTTATTTAGTTAGTTTGTTTGTTAGTTATCTAGTAGTTAGTTAGTTAGCTAGTTAGTTATTTAGTAAGTTAGATAGTTAGTTAGTTAGTTAGTGGGATGGTAGTTAGTTAGTTAGTGATGTGAGGCAAATGGAACACGTTTTACGAATCTTATTTAGGGATTTTAGCCCTGGTGAAGTTATATTCTATGCTTTTATGATACATATTTCAAACATCATGAATATTTCTACACTAATTTGTTGTTTGCCAATTTTCAGGAGATAGAGGAATAATTTTGGAATTTGGTCAGCACCATTGCCTCCGGCATGCCGAAGACAGTCAAAACGATATATCACATCGATATATTCGGTGAAGGATAGAGGCGGGAAAGGCAAAAACAAAAGAAGAAGATCACCAAACTGCTGCAACGCACAGGGCCTGGCCGCAGAGGCAAAATTCACAGCCCACGCAGGCAAAATTCACAGCCCACGCCTAGCCCCAACTCTCAGCCCATGCACAAGCCCCAACCAGCTAATTTGTTGCCTTCTTTAGATTGATTTGTGGCCTCCTTTAGATTGATTTGTTGCCTTCTTAGTTGATTTGTTGCTCCCCAAAACCTTCCATTTCTCCCTCATCCAGTCCCAAAACCTTCCATATCTCCCCAAAACCTTCCATTTCTCCCTCATCCAGCCCCAAAACCTTCCATATCTCCCTCAACCAATCAGAAGACACCATGAAGCCTATAAATAAGACCCTAAGGCCAAGGGCAAACCATCTCTCCTGCCCCCCCTTTTCTCTCCCCTTTGGGGGCAAGCTCTCTACCATCTCTCTCCACAAACTCTTCCAAGAAACAAACAAGATTCAACCAAGAACCGTGAAGTTCAAGACCAACTCTTTGGTAGAGGCGTTCTCGCCCTAGGGTTGTACGTGACGAAATTGGAGTTAAGGCGTTCTTGCTCCATCTCGACACAAGGAAGGGATCGGTCATTCGTGCGGAAGGCGTTCTTCGACGAATTGAAGAGGATCCGCGTGAGAAGAAACGGAGACTCGAGTTGGCGTTCAACCGGATCGACGGGAAGGCATCGACACAAGTCACTAGGCGTTCTAGGGCTTGATTAGGTGGTTTCTTTCTTTTATTTCAGTTTTTGGTTGTGATTCTTTTAATAAATTCTTGTGTTGATTAATAAACTTGAGATTGAATTGAGTTCTTTTGCTTTCTTTAAATATTTTCTTTTGTTCTAAACTTGTCAATTTTCACGATCTCCTTCCAAATCTGCTAAAAACCAATTCTTTCATTGCGTAGATCTTGATTTCTAGTTTCGGGAACTTTTTGAATCATTGAATTCCATGAAATATTTGAATTGATATGAATTTTTGAAAACTGTCACTTAAACTGAAAACCTGCTGTTTTCAGAGATTGTTTTTTAGAGACCTGATTGTAATTCGTTAATAACTTTTTATTCCGTTGTCCAAATTGTTTGAAATTTTAGGATAAGTTTCATAATATTCAGACCTCTCTCTAGACAAATTTTCATTAATTTTGGAAATTTAGAAATAATTATTTTAACGATCTGAAGTTTAATCATATTTTGACGCAATAGCTCCCTGTGGAACGAATCCTTACATACTTAGTCTATACAATCTTTAGTATTCACATGTTTCTTGTTTGATTTACGGTATTTTTATTCAACGATATAACCTAAGTGTTAGCCAAAAACCCGTTATCAAAATGGCGCCGCTGCCGGGGAGCAATGTTTAAGTCAAAATTATAAATCATACTTGCAATCTTGAGTGTTATTGGAAATCGATTTGATATATTTGAACTTGATATTTCACTCATTGTGAGAATTTTTCTTTTTTTTTGCAAGGTACAAGATGGACAATCAAGAGAGACCTTTAACGCTTCGGGAAGGGATGCAACTAGCGAAGATCGAAAGGGGATATCCCGAATCCATGTCGGACCAAGATTTCATAGAGAAAGAAATTGCTCGATTGGAGCTAGAAGAGCAAGAATTGAGAGAGGAAGAAGACGAACTCCTCTCAATGATTCCACCAAATTCCACCGACGAAGCTTTTCGATACGAATACGACATAATTTCCATAGACGAATCTCAAGGCGAACTCGAATTCGAATGCCAAGACCCATCCTCTCAATCTCAATACGAAGTTTCCGACGAAGAATTGATAGAAATGATAGAGAAATTGATGTCAACTTTGACATTCATTTATCAACATGAGGAAACCCCGATAGAAATACGAAATTGGATAGAATCTCTTGGAGACGCTAATTCCGAGTGCTCAAGCGAGGACAACGTAGAAATTGAAGGTGGCGAAAGTTCAAGTGTGGGGGGATTCGAAGAAAGCATCGAGACGGTCTTGGAAGAAGAAGAAGAGGAGTCGGTGGACTCAACTCTCCAAATGGTGGTTCAACTCAATCCAAACGACGAAACCAAGCAAGAAGAAAACTCTCCAACTCTCCAAGGTGAATTCTTTCCGTTTAGCATCGATTTAAATTCAAATAAGAACTATGATGCCTCTCATGAAAGAATTTCTCCTTGTGTAGATTTATCAAGAAAAACAAATAACATCGAGACACCGACGCCACTTACCACTCCGCTTCGCCAAAGACCTGTATACAAATTGATTCGAAGCAAGATAAGGATGCCCTTGGAGCCAATTTTGACATGCGCAAAACGATTAAACCAAGCATTGAGTGCCATATTCTCCAACGTTTCGAAAGGAGCACTGCGAGGCGGTCGAAAAAGAGCGATCCAAGTGAGCTCCCCGTTCAACTTTCAAGGAGGGTAACACCGACATGGTCGAGCTCGAGACCAATAAACGAGAGCGCTAGCGAGGGAGGCAAGCCCACGCATCAAAGGTTGTATCTTTTCATTACCCTATTTTTATTCTCTATTCCATATACTTGAGGACAAGTAAAACCATAAGTATGGGGGGGTAACACAACCTTTGAACCTGCATGTGCCCAAATTAAAACGAAAAATATTGGGAATTATTTTTTTTTTATTATTTTTCCCTTTTTCTGCGAATAAAATAGAAAATTGATGAAACTTAAATCTCGGAGCACGTCTAGTTTTCAACTAAGGACAAAATTGCACAAAAAGATTTTTCTCCACCTCATTTGAAACAAATCGTTGTTTTTCAAACAAAATTTCATTTTAATAAGATTTTTACTCTCAAAATTGAATGTTGCAAAATGTTTTGGAAATTTTGGTCACGAATTTGAAGAAATCTATTGGGATTCCAACCCATACCAATAACTTCGCAATTATCACGAGTTTTTGACAATTTATGGATTCGTGGTTTACGTGACACACTAGTTTTTGAAAATTGAACCCATCTTCGAATTAGAACCTGATTGAAAAGTTTTTGAATGAGTTTTGCTTACACTTAATGAATCAACCGTTCGTGGGGACCCGTTAGTATGTCAATAGTACCCGCCTTCTTCTTGGATCTTGAAAAAAGGCGGGATGTAATTTCGTTGCACTCCGGTGCCGCGGAACTCCTTCTACAAATGCGATCTGAAAAAAAAAAGAAAAAAAAGAAAGTAAAATAAGAATAAAATAATAAAATAGAAGGAAGGTCAAAATAGAATACCGGGATGTAACCTCATTGCATTTCGGTGTAGTGGGGCGCTCGGTTAAAGACTTCTATGAAATGAAGGAGTGGGTGGGGAATTCGACTGAAAACGGGTATGAACCTTGTACCAACGTATCGAACGGGTTGAAAAGGGAATTCTTGCAAAACGAAGACTCAAAAACTTTGGAAATCGGGTTTCTTTTGACTTGTGGCGTGAAAAGATTCGAACGGTAGTGTTTAATCACCTTTTCCGGTAGAAATTAATTGCTCATTCTAAACTCTATTGAAATTGCGATTTTTATTCAATTACGATTTGATTATTTGACCATTATCTTTCTTAAACATTAGCAACTTGATTTTTTACTTTAATCAATAGGTTCATGAAATGCGTTTGAAAATGACGAATACAAATTTAATAGAATCCAGTGCAATTCGTCCTTAGATTGATTATAACTACAAATCTCCAATTGATCGAGGACGATCAAGGGTTTAAGTGTGGGGGTATTTGATGTGAGGCAAATGGAACACGTTTTACGAATCTTATTTAGGGATTTTAGCCCTTGTGAAGTTATATTCTATGCTTTTATGATACATATTTCAAACATCATGAATATTTCTACACTAATTTGTTGTTTGCCAATTTGCAGGAGATAGAGGAATAATTTTGGAATTTGGTCAGCACCATTGCCTCCGGCATGCCGAAGACAGTCAAAACGATATATCACATCGATATATTCGGTGAAGGATAGAGGCGGGAAAGGCAAAAACAAAAGAAGAAGATCACCAAACTGCTGCAACGCACAGGGCCTGGCCGCAGAGGCAAAATTCACAGCCCACGCAGGCAAAATTCACAGCCCACGCCTAGCCCCAGCTCTCAGCCCATGCACAAGCCCCAACCAGCTAATTTGTTGCCTTCTTTAGATTGATTTGTGGCCTCCTTTAGATTGATTTGTTGCCTTCTTAGTTGATTTGTTGCTCCCCAAAACCTTCCATTTCTCCCTCATCCAGCCCCAAAACCTTCCATATCTCCCCAAAACCTTCCATTTCTCCCTCATCCAGCCCCAAAACCTTCCATATCTCCCTCAACCAATCAGAAGACACCATGAAGCCTATAAATAAGACCCTAAGGCCAAGGGCAAACCATCTCTCCTGCCCCCCCTTTTCTCTCCCCTTTGGGGGCAAGCTCTCTACCATCTCTCTCCACAAACTCTTCCAAGAAACAAACAAGATTCAACCAAGAACCGTGAAATTCAAGACCAACTCTTTGGTAGAGGCGTTCTCGCCCTAGGGTTGTACGTGACGAAATTGGAGTTAAGGCGTTCTTGCTCCATCTCGACACAAGGAAGGGATCGGTCATTCGTGCGGAAGGCGTTCTTCGACGAATTGAAGAGGATCCGCGTGAGAAGAAACGGAGACTCGAGTTGGCGTTCAACCGGATCGACGGGAAGGCATCGACACAAGTCACTAGGCGTTCTAGGGCTTGATTAGGTGGTTTCTTTCTTTTATTTCAGTTTTTGGTTGTGATTCTTTTAATAAATTCTTGTGTTGATTAATAAACTTGAGATTGAATTGAGTTCTTTTGCTTTCTTTAAATATTTTCTTTTGTTCTAAACTTGTCAATTTTCACGATCTCCTTCCAAATCTGCTAAAAACAAATTTTTTCATTGCGTAGATCTTGATTTCTAGTTTCGGGAACTTTTTGAATCATTGAATTTCATGAAATATTTGAATTGATATGAATTTTTGAAAACTGTCACTTAAACTGAAAACCTGCTGTTTTCAGAGATTGTTTTTTAGAGACCTGATTGTAATTCGTTAATAACTTTTTATTCCGTTGTCCAAATTGTTTGAAATTTTAGGATAAGTTTCATAATATTCAGACCTCTCTCTAGACAAATTTTCATTAATTTTGGAAATTTAGAAATAATTATTTTAACGATCTGAAGTTTAATCATATTTTGACGCAATAGCTCCCTGTGGAACGAATCCTTACATACTTAGTCTATACAATCTTTAGTATTCACATGTTTCTTGTTTGATTTACGGTATTTTTATTCAACGATATAACCTAAGTGTTAGCCAAAAACCCGTTATCAGTTAGTTAGTGGGTATGTAGGAAGGCAGTTAGTTAGTTAGTTAGTTTGTTTGTTAGTTAATAGGTATGTGGGAAGATAGTTATTTAGTTATTTAGTTAGTTTGTTAATTAGTTCATTTGTTAGTTAGTTAGTTATTTAGTTAGTAAGTTAGTTAGTTAGTTAGTTAGTTAAAAAGGTAGTTTGTTTGTTAGTTGATAGGTATGTATGAAGGTAGTTACTTAGTAAGTTAGTTAGTTAACTAGTTAGTTAGTTTGCTAGTAGTTTGTTAGTTAGTTAGTTAGTTAGTTAATTAGTTAGTTTTTTACTTAGTTAGTTTGTTAGTTAGTCAATTAGTTAATTAATTAGTTAGTTAATTAGTTAGTTAGTAAGTTAGTTAGTTAGTAGGTATGTACGAAGGTAGCTTGTTAGTTAGTCGGTTTGTTAGTTATCTAGTAGTTATTTAGTTAGCTAGTTAGTTATTTAGTTAGTTAGACAGTTAGTTAGTTACTTAGTGGGAAGGTAGTTAGTTAGTTAGTTAGTTGGTATGTAGCAAGATAGTTAGTTAGTTAGTTAGTTAGTTAGTTAGTTAGTTAGTTAGTTTATTAGTTAGTTAATATGTATGTAGGAAGATAGTTATTAAGTTAGTTAGTTACTTAGTTTGTTAATTAGTTAATTAGTTAGTTAGCTAGTTATTTAGTTAGTTAGTCAGTTAGTTTGTTAGTTAGTTAGAAAGGTAGTTAGTTAGTGAGTTAATAGGTAAGTATGAAGGTAGGTAGTTAGTAAGTTAGATAGTTAACTTGTTAGTTAGTTAGCTAGCAGTTTGTTAGTTAGTTTGTTTGTTAATTAGTTAGTTATTTAGTTAGTTAGTTAGTTAATTAGTTAATTATTTAGTTTGTTAATTAGTTAGTTAGTAAGTTAGTTAGTGGGTATGTACGAAGGTAGCTGGTTAGTTAGTTAATTTGTTAGTTAGTTAGTTAATTCGTGAGTTAGTTTGTTAGTTAATAAGTTAGTTATTTATTTAGTTAGTTAGTTAGTTAAATATCTAGTAGTTATTTAGTTAGTTATTTATTTATTTAGTTAGTTAGTTTGTTAGTGGGTATGTAGGAAGGTAGTTAGTAAGTTAGTTGGTTAGTTAGTCAGTCAATATGTATGTGGGAAGATATTTAGTTAGTTAATTGGTTAGTTAATTTAGTTAGTTATCAAGTAGTTAGTTAGTTAGTTATTTATTCAGTTAGCTAGTACTTAGTTCATTAGTTAGTTAGTTGTAAGTTAGTTAGTTAGTTCGTTAGTTAATTAGTTAGTTACTTAGTTAGTTAGTCAATATGTATGTAAGAAGGTAGTTAGTTAGTTAGTTAGTTAGTTAGTTAGTTAGTTAATTAGCTAGTAGTTAGTTAGTTAGTTAGTTAGTTAGTTAGTATGTAAGAAGGTTGTTAGTTAGTTAGTTAGTTAGATAGTTAGTAAATAAGTTAGTTAGCTAGTTAATGAGTTAGTTATTTAGTTAGTTACTTAGTTGGCGGGTATGTACGAAGGTAGCTAGTTAGTTAGTTAATTTGTGAGTTAGTTAGTTTATTTGTTAGTTAGTTAGTTAGTTAGTTATTTATTTAGTTAGTTAGTTAGTTAAAGAGTTAGTAGTTTTTTCGTTAGTTATTAATTTATTTAGAAAGTTACTTAGTTAGTGGGCATGTAGGAAGGCAGGTAGGTAGTTTGTTAGTTAGTTAATATGTATGTAGGAAGATAATTAGTTAGTTAATTAGTTTGTTATATAGTAGTTAGTTAGTTAGTTAGTTAGTTACTTAGTTAGTTAGTTAGTTATTCAGTTAGCTAGTAGTTAGTTAGTTAGTTAGTTAGTTAGTTAGTTAGTAAGTTAGTTAGTGAGTTAGTTAGTTTGTTAATTAGTTAGTTAGTTAGTAAGTTAGTTAGTTAGTTAGTCAATATGTATGTAAGAAGGTAGTTAGTTAGTTAGTTAATAGGTATGTATGAAGGTAGTTAGTTTGTAAGTTAGTTAGTTAAATTGTTAGTTAGTTAGCTAGTAGTTTGTTAGTTGGTTAGTTAGTTAGTTAATTAGTTAGTTAGTTAGTTAGTTAGTTATTTAATATGTATGTAGGAAGATAGTTTGTTAGTTTATTAGTTAGTTATCTAGTAGTTAGTTAGTTAGTTAATTAGTTATTTATTCCGTTAGCTAGAAGTTAGTTAGTTAGTTAGTTAGTTAGTAAGTTAGTTTGTTAGTTAGTTAGTTAATTAGATAGTTAGTTAGTTAGTTAGTTTGTTAGTTAGTTAGTTATATAGTTAGTCAATATGTATGTAAGAAGGTAGTTAGTTAGTTAGTTAGTTAGTTAATCTGCTAGTAGTTAGTTAGTTAGTTAGTTAGTTAGTTAGTATGCACTAACGTGTTTAGTTAGTTAGTTGATCGTTGGTTAGTTCGTATGAAATGTAAGAAGGTTGTTAGTTAGTTAGTTAGATAGATAGTTAGTTAGTTAGTTAGTTAGTT
Organism: Luzula sylvatica; assembly: GCA_946800325.1. NCBI lineage: Eukaryota > Viridiplantae > Streptophyta > Magnoliopsida > Poales > Juncaceae > Luzula > Luzula sylvatica. Next base: position 67,876,203 of record OX326956.1, on the reverse strand, counting down.
GGCGGGTATGTAGGAAGGTAGTAAGTTAGTTAGTTAGTTAGTTAATAGGTATTTAAGAAGATAGTTAGTTAGTAAATTAGTTAGTTATTATGTTAGCTATCTAGTAATTAGTTAGTTAGTTATTTTGTCAGCTAGCTAGTAGTTAGTTAGTTAGTTAGTTATTTAGTTAGTTAGTTAGTTAGTTATCGAGTAGTTAGTTAGTTAGTTATTTAGTTAGTTAACTAGTTAGTTATTTTGTTACTAGTAGTTAGTTAGTTAGCTAGTTAGTTAGTTAGTTAGTTAGTGGGAAGGTAGTTTGTTAGTTAGTTAACTAGTTAGTTTGTTTGCTAGTAGTTTGTTTGTTAGTTAGTTAGTTAGTTAGTTAGTTAAATAGTTAGTTATTTACTTAGTTAGTTTGCTAGTATTTTGTTATTTAGTTTGTTACTTAGTTAAATAATAGTTAGTTAGTCAATTAGTTAATTAATTAGTTAGTTAATTACTCAGTTAGTAAGTTAGTTAGTTAGTAGGTATGTACGAAGGTAGCTAGTTAGTTAGTCAGTGTGTTAGTTATCTAGTAGTTAGTCAGTTAGCTAGTTAGTTATTTAGTTAGTTAGATAGTTAGTTAGTTAGTTAGCGGGAAGGTAGTTAGTTAGTTAGTTAGTGGGTATGTAGCAAGGTAGTTAGTTAGTTAGTTAGTTAATTAGTTAGTTAATATGTATGTAGGAATATAGTTATTAAGTTAGTTAGTTAGTTAGTTAGTTAGTTAATTAGTTAATTAGTTAGTTAGTTAGTTATTTAGTTATTTATTTAGTTAGTTAGTTAGTTTGTTTGTTAGTTAGATTGAAAGGTAGTTAGTTAGTTAGTTAGTTAATAGGTATGTATGAAGGTAGTTAGTAAGTAAGTTAGATAGTTAACTTGTTAGTTTGTTAGCTAGCAGTTTGTTAGTTAGTTAGTAAGTTAATTAGTTAGTTAGTTAGCTAGTTAGATAATTAATTAGTTAATTAATTAGTTTGTTAATTAGTTACGTAGTAAGTTAGTTAGTGGGTATGTACGAAGGTAGCTAGTTAGTTAGGTAATTTATTAGTTAGTTAGTTATTTAGTTAGTTAGATAGTTAATTAGTTAGTTAGTGGGAAGGTAGTTAGTTAGTTAGTTAGTGGGTATGTAGGAAGGTAGTTTGTTTGTTAGTTAGTTAGTTAGTTAGTTAGTTAGTTAATTAGACAGTTAACAGATATGTAGGAAGATAGTTAGTTAGTTAGTAAGTTAGTTTGTTAATTAGTTGATTAGTTAGTTAGTTAGTTATTTAGTTATTTATTTAGTAAGTTAGTTAGTTAGAAAGGTAGTTAGTTAGTTAGTTAATAGGTATGTATGAAGGTAGTTAGTTAGTAAGTTAGATAGGTAACTAGTTAGTCAGTTAGCTAGTAGTTTGTTAGTTGGTTAGTTAGTTAGTTAATTAGTTAGTTATTTAGTTAGTTAGTTAGTTTGCTAACTAGTAGTTAGTTAGTTAATTAGTTAATTAACTAGTTAGTTAATTAGTTAGTTAGTAAGTCAATAAGTTAGTGGGTATGTACGAAGGTAGCTACCTAGTCAGTTAATTTGTCAGTTAGTTAGTTAGTTTGTTAGTAAGTTAGTTAGTTGATTAGTTAGTTATTTATTTAGTTAGTTAGTTAGTTAGTTAGTTAAAGAGTTAGTAGTTATTTCGTTAGTTATATATTTATTTAGTAAGTCACTTAGTTAGTGGGTATGTAGGAAGGTAGGTAGGTAGTTAGTTAGTTAGTTAGTTAGTTAGTTAATATGTATGTAGGAAGATAGTTAGTTAGTTAATTAGTTAGTTATCTAGTAGTTAGTTAGTTAGTTAGTTAGTTAGTTATTTATTCAGTTAGCTAGTAGTTAGTTAGTTAGTTAGTTAGTTAGTTAGTTAGTTAGTTAGTTAGTAAGTTTTTCTCAAAAAAAAGTTAGTTAGTAAGTTAGTTTGTCAGTTAGTTAGTTAGTTAATTAGTTAGTAAGTTAGTTAGTTAGTTAGTTAATTAGTTAGTCAATATGTATGTAAGAAGGTAGTTAGTTAATTAGTTAGTTAGTTAGTTAATTAGCTAGTAGTTAGTTAGTTAGTTAGTTAGTTATTACGCACTAACGTGTTTAGTTAGTTAGTTAGTTAGTTAGTTAGTTAGTTAGTGTGCAATGAAAGAAGGTTGTTAGTTAGATAGTTAGTTTATTAGTTAGTTAGTTAGTTAATCAGTTAGTTATTCAGTTAGTTACTTAGTTAGTTAGCTTGTAGTTAGTTAGTTAGTGATTTAGTTAGTTAATCAATATATATGTATCAAGTTAGTTAGTTAGATAGTTAGTTAATTAGTTAGTTAGTTAGTTAATTAGTTAGTTAGTTAGTTAGTTAGTCTGTTAGTTAGTTAGTTATCTAGTAGTTAGTTAGTTAGTTAGGTCAGCAGTTATTTATTTATTTATTTAGTTAGTTAGTTAGTTAGTTAGTTAGTTAGCTAGTAGTTAGCAGGATAGTTATTTATTTAGTTAGTTAGTTAGTTAGTTAGTTGGCGGGTATGTAGGAAGGTAGCTAGTTAGTTTGTTAGTTACTCAATAGGTATTTAAGAAGATAGTTAGTTAGTAAATTAGGTAGTTATTATGTTAGTTATCTAGTATTTAGTTAGTTAGTAATTTTGTAAGCTAGCTAGTAGTCAGTTAGTTAGCCAGTTAGTTAGTTAGTTAGTTAGTTATCTAGTAGTTTGTTAGTAATTTATTTAGTTAGTTAACTAGTTTGTTATTTAGTTACTAGTTGTTAGTTATTTGGCTAGTTAGTTATATAGTTAGTTATATAGTTAGTTAGTCAGTTAGTGGGAACGTAGTTAGTTAATTAGTTAGTGGGTATGTAGGAAAGTAGTTAGTTAGTTAGTTAGTTAGTTAGTTAGTATGTAGGAAGATAGTTCTTCGGTTATTTAGTTAGTTTGTTTATTAGTTAATTTGTCAGTTAGATAGTTATTTAGTTAGTTAGTTAGTTAGTTAGTTAGTTAGTGAGTTAGTTAGTTAGTTAGAAAGGTAGTTAGTTAGTTAATAATTATGAATGCAGGTAGTTAGTTAGTAAGTTAGTTAGTTAGTTGGCTAGTAGTTTATTAGTTAGTCAGTTAGTTAATTAGTTAGTTATTTAGTTTGTTTAGTTAGTTAGTCAACTAGTAGTTAGTTAGTTAATTAGTTAATTAATTAGTTAGTTAATTAGTTAGTTAGAAAGTTAGTTAGTTAGTGGGTTTGTAGGAAGGTAGCTATTTAGTTAGTTAATTTGTTAGTTAGTTTGTTAATTTGTTAGTTAGTTTGTTAGTTAATTAGTTAGTTATTTAGATAGATGTATTGTAGTTAGTTACTTAGTTGGTTAGTTATTAGTTAGGCGGTTATTTAGTTAGTGAGCTAGTAGTTAATAAGTTAGTTAGTTATTTAGTTAGTTAGTTAACTAGTCAGTTATTTAGTAAGTTAGTTAGTTAGTAAATACGTAGGAAGATAGTTAGTTAGTAGATTAGTTAGTTAATTAGTTAGTTATCTAGTACTTAGTTAGTTAGTTAGTTAGTTAGTTAGTTAGTTAGTTATCTAGTAGTTAGGTAATTAGTTGGTTAGTTAGTTAGTTAGTTATTTATCTAGTAGTTAGTTAATATGTATGTAAGAAGGTAGTTAGTTAGTTAGTTAGTTTGATAGTTACTTAATTTGTTAGTTAGTTAGTTATTAGTTTGTCGGTATGTAAGATGGTAGTTAGTTAGTTGGTTAGTTAGTCAATTAGATAGTTAGTTATTTAGTGAGTTAGTTATTTAGTTAGTTAGTTAATATATATGTTGGAAGACATTTAGTTAGTTTGTTAGTCAAATAGATACTAGTTCTTAGGTATGTAGGAAGACAATTAGTCAGTTAGTAAGTTAGTTAATTAGTTGGTTAGTTAGATACTACTTAATTAGTTAGTTAGTTAGTCAGTTAGTTAGTGAGTTTGTACGAAGGTAGTTAGTTAATTAGTTAGGTAGGTAGTTAGCTATTTATTTAGTTTATATGTATGTATGAAGGTAGTTAGTTAGTTAGTTAGTTATTTAGTTCGTTATTTAGTAAGTTAGTTAGTTAGTTCTCGTGTAGTTAGTTAGTTAGCTAGTTAGTTATTTAGTCAGTTAGATAGTTAGTTAGTTAGTTAGTGGGAATGTAGTTAGTTAGTTAGTGGGTATGTAGGTAGGTAGTTAGTTAGTTAGTTAGTTAGTTAGTCAACTAGTTAGTTAATAGGTATGTAGGAAGATAGTTATTTAGTTAGTTAGTTAGTCTGTTAATTAGTTAATTAATTAGTTAGTTAGTTAGTTATTTAGTTATTTAGTTAGTTAGTTAGTTAGTTTGTTAGTTAGTTAGTTAGAAAGGTAGTTAGTTAGTTAGTTAATTGGTATGACTAAACGTAGTTAGTTAGTAAGTTAGATAATTAACTAGTTAGTTAGTTAGCTAGTAGTTAGTTAGTTAGTTAGTTATTTTGTTTGTTCGTTAGTTAGTTATCTAGTAGTTAGTTAGTTAGTTAATTAGTTTGTTATCTAGTAGTTAGTTAGTTAGTTAGTTAGTTATTAATTCAGTTAGCCAGAAGTTAGTTAGTTAGTAAGTTAGTTTGTTAGTTAGTTAGTTAATTAGTTAGTTAGTTAGTTAGTTAGTTAGTTAGTCAATATGTATGTAAGAAGGTAGTTAGTTAGTTTGTTAGTTAGTTAATTAGCTAGTAGTTAGTTAGTTAGTTAGTTAGTTAGTTAGTATGCACTAATGTGTTTAGTTAGTTAGTTAGTTTGTTAGTTAGTTCGTATGAAATGTAAGAAGGTTGTTAGTTAGTTAGTTAGTTAGATAGTTAGTTAGTTAGTTAGTTAGTTAGCTGGCGGGTATGAAGGAAGGTAGTTAGTTAGTTAGTTAGTTAATAGGTATTTAAGAAGATAGTTAGTTAGTAAATTAGTTCGTTATTATGTTAGTTATTTAGTAATTAGTTAGTTAGTTATTTTGTCGGCTAGCTAGTAGTCAGTTAGTTAGTTAGTTATTTAGTTCGTTAGTTAGTTAGTTATCAAGTAGTTAGTTAGTTAGTTATTTAGTTAGTTAACTAATTAGTTTTTTAGTTACTAGTAGTTAGTTAGTTAGCTAGTTAGTTAGTTAGTTAGTTAGTGGGAAGGTAGTTAGTTAGTTAGTTAGTGGGTATATGTAGGAAAGTAGTTAGTTAGTTAGTGGGAAGGTAGTTAGTTAGTTAGTTAGTGGGTATGTAGGAAAGTAGTTAGTTGGTTAGTTAGTTAGTTAATATGTATGTAGGAAGATAGTTATTCGGTTATTTAGTTAGTTTGTTCATTAGTTAACTTGTTAGTTAGTTAGTTATTTAGTTAGTTAGTTAGTTAGTTAGTTAGTTAGTTAGGTACTTAGTTAGTTAGTTAATAGGTATGTATGATGGTAGTTAGTAAGTAAGTTAGTTAGTTTGTTAGCTAGTAGTTAGTCAGTCAGTTAGTTAGTTAGTTAGTTAATTAGTTAGTTATTTAGTTAGTTTGTAAGTTAGTTAACTAGTAGTTAGTTGGTTAATTAATTAGTTATTTAATTAGTAAGTTAGTAAGTTATTTAGTTAGTGGGTATGTACGAAGGTAGCTAGTTAGTTAGTTAATTTGTTTGTTAGTTAGTTAATTAGTGAGTTAGTTTGTTAGTTAATTAGTTAGTTATTTATTTATATTGTTAGTTAGATAAATATCTAGTAGTTATTTAGTTATTTAGTTAGTTACTTAGTTAGTGGGTATGTAGGAAGGTAGTTAGTTAGTTAGTTAGTTAGTTAGTTAATATGTATGTTGGAAGATATTTAGTAAGTTAATTGGTGAGTTAATTTAGTTAGTTATCTAGTAGTTAGTTAGTCAGTTATTTATTCAGTTAGCTAGTAGTTAGTTAGTTAGTTAGTTAGTTAGTTAATTAGTTAGTTAGTTAGTTAGTTAGTGGGTATGTAGGAAGGCAGTTAGTTAGTTAGTTAGTTAGTTAGTTAGTTAGTTAGTTAGTTAATATGTATGTAGGAAGATATTTATTTAGTTAGTTTGTTAATTAGTTCATTTGTTAGTTAGTTAGTTATTTAGTCATTTAGTTAGTTAGTTAGTTAGTTAGTTAGTTAGTTAGTTAGTTAAAACGGTAGTTTGTTTGTTAGTTGATAGGTATGTATGAAGGTAGTTAGTTAGTAAGTCAGTTAGTTAATTAGTTAGTTAGTAAGTTAGTTAGTCAGTGGGTAATGTAGGAAGGTAGCTAGTTAGTTAGTTAATTTGTTAGTTAGTTTGTTAATTTGTTAGTTAGTTAGTTAGTTATTTAGATAGATGTCTTGTAGTTAGTTACTTAGTTGGTTAGTTATTAGTTAGTCGGTTATCTAGTTAGTGAGCTAGTAGTTAGTTAGTTAGTTAGTTAAATGGTATTTAAGAAGATAGTTAGTTAGTAAATTAGTTAGTTATTATGTTAGTTATCTAGTAATTAGTTAGTTAGTTATTTTGTCAGCTATCTAGTAGTCAGTTGGTTAGTTAGTTATTTAGTTTGTTAGTTAGTTAGTTATCTAGTAGTTAGTTAGTTAGTTATTTAGTTAGTTAACTAGTTAGTTATTTAGTTACTAGTAGTTAGTTAGTTAGCTAGTTAGTTAGTTAGTTAGTGGGAAGGTAGTTAGTTAGTTAGTTAGTGGGTATGTAGGAAAGTAGTTCGTTAGTTAGTCAGTTAGTTAATAGGTATGTAGGAAGATAGTTATTCGGTTATTTAGTTAGTTTGTTAATTAGTTAACTTGTTAGTTAGTTATATATTTAGTTATTTAGTTAGTTCGTTAGTTAGTTAGTTAGTTAGAAAGGTACTTAGTTAGTTAGTTTATAGGTATGTATGAAGGTAGTTAGTTAGTAAGATAGTTAGTTTGTTGGCTAGTAGTTAGTTTGTTAGCTAGTTAGGTAATTAGTTAGTTAGTTAGTTAGTTAGTTAACTAGTAGTTAGGGGGTTAATTAATTAGTTAGTTAATTAGTAAGTTAGTAAGTTAGATAGTTAGTGGGTATGTACGATGGTAGCTAGTTAGTTAGTTAATTTGTTAGTTAATTAGTTAATTAGTTAGTTAATTAGTTAGTTTGTTAGTTAAATAGCTAGTAGTTATTTAGTTAGTTATTTATTTATTTAGTTATTTACTTAGTTATTGGGTATTTAGGATGGTAGTTAGTAAGTTATTTGGTTAGTTAATTAGTTAGTTAATCTGTATGTAGGAAGATAGTAAGTTAATTAGTTAGTTATTTAGTTAGTTATCTAGTAGTTAGTTAGTTAGTTAGTTAGTTAGTTACTTATTTATTCAATTAGCTAGTAGTTAGTTAGTTAGTTAGTTCCTAAGTTAGTTAGTTAGTTAATTAGTTAGTTAATTAGTTAGTTAGTTAGTCAATATGTATGTAAGAAGGTAGTTAGTTAGTTAGTTAGTTAGTTAGTTAGTTAGTTAGTTAGTTAATTAGCTAGTAGTTAGTTAGTTAGTTAGTTAGTTAATTAGCTAGTAGTTAGTTAGTTAGTTAGTTAGTATGTAAGAAGGTTGTTAGTTAGTTAGTTAGTTAGATAGTTAGTTAGTTAGTTAGTTAGTTAGTTAGTTAATCAGTTACTTATTTAGTTAGTTACTTAGTTAGTTAGCAAGTAGTTAGTGAGTTAGACAGTTAATCAATATGTATGTATCATGGTAGTTAGTTAGTTATTTAGAGAGTTAGTTAATTAGTTAGTTAGTGAATTAGTTAGTTAGTCAGTTAGTTAGTTAGTTATCTAGTAGTTAGTTAGTTAGTCAGGTCATCAGTTAGTTATTTAGTTAGTTAATTACTTAGTTAGTCAGCTAGTAGTTAGCTGGTTAGGTATTTATTTGGTTAGATAGTTAGTTAGTTGGTTGGTATGTAGGAAGGTAGGTAGGTACTTAGTTAGTTTGTTATTTAATAGATATTTAAGAAGAGTGTTAGTTAGTAAATTAGTTAGTTATTATGTTAGTTGTCTAGTAATTAGTTAGTTAGTTGCTTCGTCAGCTAGCTAGTAGTTAGTTAGTTAGTTAGTTCTTTAGTTAGTTAGTTAGTTAGTTATCTAGTATTTTGTAAGTTAGTTATTTAGTTAGTTAACTAGTTAGTTATTTAGTTAGTTTGTTTGTTAGTTATCTAGTAGTTAGTTAGTTAGCTAGTTAGTTATTTAGTATGTTAGATAGTTAGTTAGTTAGTTAGTGGGAAGGTAGTTAGTTAGTTAGTTACTTAGTGGGTATGTAGGAAGGCAATTAGTTAGTTAGTTAGTTTGTTTGTTAGTTAATAGGTATGTAGGAAGATAGTTATTTAGTTATTTAGTTAGTTTGTTAATTAGTTCATTTGTTAGTTAGTTAGTTATTTAGTTAGTAAGTTAGTTAGTTAGTTAGTTAGTTAAAAAGGTAGTTTGTTTGTTAGTTGATAGGTATGTATGAAGGTAGTTAGTTAGTAAGTTAGTTAGTTAACTAGTTAGTCAGTTTGCTAGTAGTTTGTTAGTTAGTTAGTTAGTTAGTTAATTAGTTAGTTGTTTACTTAGTTAGTTTGTTAGTTAGTCAATTAGTTAATTAATTAGTTAGTTCATTAGTTAGTTAGTAGGTATGTACGAAGGTAGCTTGTTAGTTAGTCGGTTTGTTAGTTATCTAGTAGTTAGTTAGTTAGCTAGTTAGTTATTTAGTTAGTTAGACAGTTAGTTAGTTAGTTAGTGGGAAGGTAGTTTGTTAGTTAGTTAGTTGGTATGTAGCAAGATGGTTAGTTAGTTAGTTAGTTAGTTAGTTTATTGGTTAGTTAATATGTATGTAGGAAGATAGTTATTAAGTTAGTTAGTTACTTAGTTTGTTAATTAGTTAATTAGTTAGTTAATTAGTTATTTAGTTATTTAGTTAGTTAGTTAGTCAGTTAGTTTGTTAGTTAGTTAGAAAGGTAGTTAGTTAGTGAGTTAATAGGTATGTATGAAAGTAGGTAGTTAGTAAGTTAGATAGTTAACTTGTTAGTTAGTTAGCTAGCAGTTTGTTAGTTCGTTTGTTTGTTAATTAGTTAGTTATTTAGTTAGTTAGTTAGTTAATTAGTTAATTATTTAGTTTGTTAATTAGTTAGTTAGTAAGTTAGTTAGTTGGTATGTACGAAGGTAGCTGGTTAGTTAGTTAATTTGTTAGTTAGTTAGTTAATTAGTGAGTTAGTTTGTTAGTTAATAAGTTAGTTATTTATTTAGTTAGTTAGTTAGTTAAATATCTAGTAGTTACTTAGTTAGTTATTTATTTATTTCGTTAGTTACTTTGTTAGTGGGTATGTAGGAAGGTAGTTAGTAAGTTAGTTAGTTAGTTAGTCAGTCAATATGTATGTGGGAATATATTTAGTTAGTTAATTGGTTAGTTAATTTAGTTAGTTATCAAGTAGTTAATTAGTTAGTTATATATTCAGTTAGCTAGTAGTTAGTTCATTAGTTAGTTACTTGTAAGTTAGTTAGTTAGTTCGTTAGTTAATTAGTTAGTTAGTTAGTTAGTTAGTTAGTCAATATGTATGTAAGAAGGTAGTTAGTTAGTTAGTTCGTTAGTTAGTTAGTTAATTGGCTAGTTGTTAGTTAGTTAGTCAGTTAGTTAGTTAGTATGTAAGAAGGTTGTTAGTTAGTTAGTTAGTTAGTTAGATAGTTAGTAAATTAGTTAGTTAGCTAGTTAATGACTTAGTTATTTTGTTAGTTACTTAGTTAGTTTGCTAGTAGTTAGTTAGTTAGTGCGTTAGTTAGTTAATCGATATGTATGTATCAAGGTAGTCAGTTTGTTAGTTAGATAGTCAGTTAATTAGTTAGTTAGTTAATTAGTTAGTTAGTTAGTTATTCAGTTAGTTAGTTAGTTATCTTGTAGTCCGTTAGTTAGTTAGTTAGGTCATCAGTTAGCTATTTAGTTAGTTAGTTAGTTAGCTAGTAGTTAGCAGGTTAGTTATTTATTTAGTTAGTTATTTAGTTAGTTAGTTGGCGGGTATGTAGGAAGGTAGTTAGTTAGTTAGTTAGTCAGTTAATAGTTATTCAAGAAGATAGTTAGTTAGTAAATTTGTTAGTTATTTATTTTGTCAGCTAGCTAGTTAGTTAGTTAGTTAGTTAGTTAGTAATTTTGTCAGCGAGCTAGTTAGTTAGTTAGTTAGTTAGTAAGTTAGTTAGTTAGTTAGTTAGTCAGTTAGCTAGTTAGTCAGTAAGTTATCTTGTAGTTAGTTAGTTAGTCATTTAGTTAGTTAGTTCGTTAGTTATCTAGTAGTTAGTCAGTTAGCTAGTTAGTTATTTAGTTAGTTAGATAGTTAGTTAGTTAGTTAGTGGGAAGGTAGTTAGTTAGTTAGTCAGTGGGTATGTAGGAAGGTAGTTTGTTAGTTAGTTAGTTAGTTAGTTAATTAGATAGTTAATAGGTATGTAGGAAGATAGTTAGTTAAGTAGTTAGTTAGTTAGTTAATTAGTTAATTAGTTAGTTATTTAGTTATTTAGTTAGTTAGTAAGTTAGTTAGAAATGTAGTTAGTTAGTTAGTTAATAGGTATGCATGAAGGTAGTTAGTTGGTAAGTTAGATAGTTAACTAGTTAGTTAGTTAGCTATTAGTTTGTTAGTTAGTTAGTTAGATAGTTAATTAGTAAGTTAGTTAGTTCGTTTGCTAACGAGTAGTTAGTTAGGTAATTAGTTAATTAATTAGTTAGTTAATTAGTTAGTTAATAAGTTAGTAAGTTAGTGGGTATGTACGAACGTAGCTAGTTAGTTAGTTAATTTGTAAGTTAGTTAGTTTATTTCTTTGTTAGTTAGTTAGTTAGTTAATTAGTTACTTATTTATTTAGTTAGTTAGTTAGTTAAAGAGTTAGTAGTTTTTTCGTTAGTTATTAATTTATTTAGTAAGTTACTTAGTTAGTGGGCATGTAGGAAGGTAGGTAGTTAGTTAGTTAGTTAGTTAATATGTATGTTGGAAGTTAATTAGTTAGTTAATTAGTTAGTTATCTAGTAGTTAGTTAGTTACCTAGTTAGTTAGTTAGTTAGTTAGTTAGTTAGTTAGTTAGTTATTCAGTTAGCTAGTAGTTAGTTAGTTAGTTAGTTAATTAGTTAGTTAGTTAGTTAGTTAGTAAGTTAGTTAGTTAGTTAGTTAGTTAGTTAATTAGTTAGTTAGTTAGTAAGTTAGTTTGCTAGTAGTTATCTAGTTAGTTAGTTAGTTAATTAGTTAGTTATTTAGTTAGTTAGTTAGCAAGTAGTTAGATAGTTAATTAGTTAATTAATTAGTTAGTTAATTAGTTAGTTAGTAAGTTAGTTTGTTAGTGGGTATGTATGATGGTAGCAAGTTAGTTAGTTAATTTGTTAGTTAGTTAGTTGATTAATTTGTTTGTTAGTTAGTTAATAGTTATTTAGTTAGTTAGTTAGTTAAATAGCTAGTAGTCATTTAGTTGGTCATTTATTTATTTAGTTAGTTACTTAGTTAGTGGGTATGTACGAAGGTAGTTAGTAAGTTAGTTAGTTACTTAGTTACTAGGTATGTAGGAAGATAGTTAGTTAGTTAATTAGTTAATTATTTAGTAAGTTATCTAGTAGTTAGTTAGTTAGTTTGTTAGTTAGTTACTTAGTTAGTTAGCTAGTTAGTTAGTTAGTTAGTTAGTTTGTTAGTGGGTATGTTGGAAGTTAGTCACTGGGTATGTAGGAAGGTAGTTATTTAGTTAGTTAGTTAGTTAATTAATTAGTTAGTTATTTAGTTAGTTAGTTAGTTAGTTAGTAATTAGCTAGTCGTTAGTTAGTTAATTAGTTAATAAATTACTTAGTTAATTCGTTAGTTAGTAAGTTAATTAGTTAGTGGGTATGTACGAAGGTAGCTAGTTATTTAGTTAATTTGTTAGTTAGTTAGTTAATTAATTAATTAATTAGTTAGTTAATAGTTATTTATTTCGTTAGTTAGTTAGTTAAATAACTTGTAGTTATTTAGTTATTTATTTATTTAGTTAGTTAGTTACTTAGTTAGTGGGTATGTACGAAGTTAGTTAGTTAGTTAGTTTGTTAGTTAGTTTGTTAGAAAGGTAGTTAGTTAGTTAGTTAATTGGTATGACTGAAGGGAGTTAGTTAGTAAGTTAGATAATTAACTAGTTAGTTAGTTAGCTAGTAGTTTGTTAGTTAGTTAGTTAGTTAGTTAGTTAATTAGTTAGTTATTTAGTTAGTTTAGTTAGTTAGTTAACTAGTAGTTAGTTAGTTAATTAGTTAATAAATTAGTTAGTTAATTAGTTAGTTAGTAAGTTAGTTAGTTATTGGGTATGTACGAAGGTAGCTAGTTAGTTAGTTAATTCGTTAATTCGTTAGTTAGTTAATTAGTTAGTTAGTTAGTTAATAGTTATTTATTTAATTAGTTAGTTAGTTAAATAGCATGTAATTGTTTAGTTAGTTATTTATTTATTTAGTTAGTTACTTAATTAGTGGGTATGTAGGAAGGTAGTTAGTAAGTTAGTTAGTTAGTTAGTTAATAGGTATGTAGGAAGGTAGTTAGTTAGTTAATTAGTTAGTTATTTAGTTAGTTAGTTAGTTAGTTAGTTTGTTAGTTAGTTAGAAAGGTAGTTACTTAGTGAGTTAATAGGTATGTATGAAGGTAGGTAGTTAGTAAGTTAGATAGTTAACTTGTTAGTTAGTTAGCTAGCAGTTTGTTAGTTAGTTAGTTTGTTAATTAGTTAGTTATTTAGTTAGTTAGTTAGTTAATTGGTTAATTATTTAGTTTGTTAATTAGTTAGTTAGTAAGTTAGTTAGTGGGTATGTACGAAGGTCGCTGGTTAGTTAGTTAATTTGTTAGTTAGTTAGTTAATTCGTGAGTTAGTTTGTTAGTTAATAAGTTAGTTATTTATTTAGTTAGTTAGTTAGTTAAATATCTAGTAGTTATTTAGTTAGTTATTTATTTATTGAGTTAGTTACTTTGTTAGTGGGTATGTTGGAAGGTAATTAGTAAGTTAGTTGGTTAGTTAGTCAGTCAATATGTATGTGGGAAGATATTTAGTTAGTTAATTGGTTAGTTAATTTAGTTAGTTATCAACACTACTACAAAAAGTCTCATTAGCTTCGAAAATCCTAGTGACTAAGTATATTTAGTCTCTATATGTTGGTTATTAGGAGCACATTTTGCTTTGTCCCAAAACAGTTATATTTCTTGGGACAAAGATTTTGTTTTGGCACTACAATTGTCACAGAAGAAGATTAAGATTTTAAGTCCGTACATTTTGAGACTATTGTTTGTCACAAAATAGGTTACTTGTAAAATGAAAAATAATTGGAACGAAAGTTGGTCGTTGATTGTTGTAAATTATATGGAAAGCCTCGCGTGATATATATAAGGTCATACATTAATTTTATACTATTGTAATTAATTCAGACAAGCCTTAATTCAATTCAACAAGAAATATTTTAGGGACCGGCTTAGGCCGTCTCTAAAATTAGATTTTGGCCGCCATTGGTTTGGAGACAATATGTAGTCGTTAATATTTTGTCCTAACATCGTGAGTCCAATAAATTAATTTAATACTAATCATAATTAATTTGACAAATATTAATTTTTAGGTAGAAATTGTAATTAATCAAGACAAGTCTTAATTCAATTCAACAAGAAATATTTTAGGGACCGGCGTAGTCCGTCTCTAAAATAAGATTTTGGTCGTCATTGGTTTGGAGACAATATGTAGTCGTTAATATTTTGTCCTAACATCGTGAGTCCAATAAATTAATTTAATACTAATCATAATTAATTTGACAAATATTAATTTTTAGGTAGAAATTAATATATCATTTTTGTCTTCATGGGAACTAATATATGATGAGAATGTTGGAGCGAATTTTCCCTCTAATTATCTTTTCATCCCTAAGTAAAAGCAAATATCACATATATCCCAATTGATATTATAATGCATTTTTTTAGACGATAATTTGTTAGAATTGACTTGTTCAATTTCTCGTAACCCTAATATACAACATAAAATAATCAAAGTCATATTAAACCACGATGATCATAACAAACTACCTTATACAACAATTTCTAGAAGTATTGTTTCAATTACGCCATTTGATTTCAAAATTCTCACTATTTAATGAAAACATCATAGATAAAAAATGAAATTCCTAAAAAAAAACAATCTTCACAAATCAAATACGAGTTACATAACTTAAGAATTCTAAAATTAATAAATAAAATTTTACTATTTTCTCGCAGCAAAATATCTCCTCCAATAAATTAACTTTTTAGAGGAATTCATCGAACACCTTATCATCACAAGATGTTTGTTTGATATTTCTCACAGCTTATTTTTAATTGAAAAAACTGTGTACGAGACATTATTAAATTTCAATTACACATTGATCCATAATATGCATTAGACTCTCATGATTCAAAGTGAAGAAAAATCTTAGAGGAATTTCGTCGGACACCTTATCATCACGAGGTTTTGGCTAGAAAGTGAAGAAACTTCTCAAAGAATTTAATTGAACACCTTATCTTCAAACGTAACCTACAAATGGAGATCTACATTTATTATTTCTAAAGAATAAAAATATCATGCTTACGCTTCGAAAATTAAAAATATCAAATAATTTGAATCGAATTAAATTATTATGACATTTAAAATTTTGAGGATAAATATGATATATAATTGAAAGGGAAAATGTGATATTTTGGATTTCTAAAGAAAGTACCAAGCAAGTCCGGAGACATTTCATGGCCCAAGCAAGTCTGAAGACTCCACTGGTACGGGAAGCAATAAGAAACGTACCAGTCTTAAAACTTCGTACCAGCAATTCGAAACAATTGTTTCCTTTATCATACATTGTATATGAGATCAAATAATGATCCAAATCATTTCAGATAATTCCTCATATGCACAACCTGAAAACATAATTGCATACCAGTCCCTCAAGTTTACAGGGTTATATGTGTAAAAATAAGAATTTATTTATTTATTTTACCCTCAAATTTTTTGTCTTAGTGAGCACTTGATTATTTACTCTTTATGGTACCTGATAGAGCTTGAGTGACCAAAAAACAATGTTTCTCTCGGGCATAAAGTCGAACAATTTACGTGCATCCTCCAGCAGCGAGTATTTCACATACATGTCAATAACACAAGTCATAACAAACACATCATTTGAGAATGGAGTTTTCATAACAAAAAAAATGAAACATAAATCGAAAAATCAGAATAGAAAAAACCTGATTTTGAGTCGAAATCGGCACAATAACAATCGAAATTTACGAAATACCGGCTGCCTGCTTTCTCCTTCCAGATGCATTGTGAAATGCAAAGAACACCCTGAAAATATATAAATTAGCGAAAATCGGCACAAAATAACCAATCCCCTGAAATTGAGAATTATTTGATATATTCAATTAATAAAAAATGCAAAGAACAACTCTGTGAGAATTGGACCAAAATTGAAAGCTAAATTCATAATGAAAGCCTAACTCAACAAATCAGAAAGCTAAATTCAACATTTGGCTACAATTGAAACCCTAACTCGACAATATAGCACAAAAAACTGAAAAACGAAATTGTCACAACTCTGTGAGAATTGGACCAAAATTAGAAATTAGAAGATGAACTAAAGAATGAAATCACAAAACTCCCAATAAAAAAATTATAATGAAACCCTAAAAATGAAGAAAACTGAGTTCAGAGATACTAAAAAACCTTCTTTCGTCGTTGGCTGTCAGAGAGGACCCCTAAACTCCATAGCAAATTCCACGCGCGCGCGCGAGAGAGAGAGAGAGAGAGAGAGAGAGAGAGAGAGAGAGAGAGAGAGAGAGAGAGAGAGAGAGAGAGAGCATCTTAGGGTTGAGACTTGAGAGGTGGGCACAGAAGGGTTCATGAAAGAGACGGTGACAAAGGGAGGGGAAATAGTTTAGCAAAAATTTCATGTGGCGCCCAAAAAACTGGACAATCTGAAATATTTTTGGAGGGAACTTTTGGTTTTTCATTTGAGGAGGGGAAAATTTGACAAGCAAACATTATTAATTACCCCTTTACTAATCATAGTGCATATTAACGATACAATAAACAATCCAATTATATGTTTACACTACAAACTTAAAATTTATCAAGACATGAAAATGTGTCTTAAAATTTATCAATGTATCGTGTTTCATGTAATTGATATCAATTTAATGTCTTCGACTTTTCAATTGTTAAATATTGTTTATTTACATTGCATATTTATACTCATAGCAAGGTATTGTTAATATAATATAATGTTATATAATATAATATTATTTGATATAGTATATTATGGTATAATTTAATATGATATGATATAATATTTTATGTTTATTATAAATAAAAATTTCATAATTACAAATTTGAAATGTCATATGTATAATATTTATATCAATTGGGATACCAATTGAGATATAATGATTGTCATTTTTATTTGAATGACATTGAATATTAATTGGATATATGTGATAATATTTATATTATAAATTTAAGGAAAAAATAATTAGATGTCCCATGCAAAAAAAAAGGAATTTAAAAGAAAATGCATTTAATTCTATTTTTCAAAATTAATGGATTAATTTTTGTTTTTTTTTAAATGGATTATTTTTGGCTTTTTTAAAAAATGCATTAGTAATTATTTATTTTTCGAAAATAATTTTTTTGAATCGATACATTTTTTTCCAAATTTAAAAATTTTATGTTTATTATAAATAAAAATTTCATAATTAAAAATTTGAAATCTGATATGTATGTTTTTTTTAATTTAAATATGATGGAGTCATCTTTATTTGCATGACATTGAATATCAATTGAGATATATGTGATAATATTTACATTCTAAATTTAATGAAAAAATAATTAAATGTCCCATGCAAAAAAAAAATGCATTTAATTCTGTTTTTCAAAAATAATGGATTATTTATTTTATTTTTTTTAAATGGATTATTTTTGGTTTTTTAAAAAAAGCATTAATTATTATTTATTTTTCCCGAAAATAAAAAATTTCCTAATGTAAATATTTTATTTTATTATAAATAAAAATTTCAATATTTTATTTTTTAATCAATATATTTGTTCAATATTTTATGTTTACTATAAATAAAAATTTCATAATTCAAATTTGAAATGTCATATGTATATTTTTTTTTAATATGTGTCCATATGATATGATGATGTCATATTTATTTGAATGAGATTGAATATCAATTGGGATATATGTGATAATATTTACATTGTTTTTAATATGTGTCCATATGATAATATTTACATTCTCAACTTAATGAAAAAATATTTAGATGTCCCATGCAAAAAAAAAAAAATTAAAAAAAAATGTAATTAATTCTATTCTTACAAAAGAATGGATTAATTTTTTTTTTTTAAAAACGGATTATTTTTTGTTTCTAAAAAAATTATAAGAGTTAATTGATGATTAACCTATAATTTAGGCCCTATAATTTTGTAATTGAGGTTACATTTTGCATCTTAATCTATGTCAAAAGTAAGGACTTCATCGAATTCCTATTATTAATTAGTTTACTATCCAATCATGATCTGATTAATCAGTTAATAAACAATGTCGGATAATATCATATGTTTTATATTATATAATATAGTATGGGATAAATAATATAATAAAATAAAATAAAATAAAATATAATATAATATAAACATGATATGATATGATATAATATAATATAATACGAGACAATAAATACAATATAATATGATGCCATATGATATGATAAGAGATCATATGATATATTATAATATAATAAAATATAATCTGATATAATATATTATAATTTAATAAAATACACTAAGATACAACACAAACGATATAAATATATTCTATTATAATTATAATTATATAACGATATAAATGTAGTATAACATAATGAAATACAATACAATATTATATGTTATCATTATATAATGATTATATAATGATATATAATGATATAATATAATACAATATATTATGATATGATATAATATGATAAGATATGATATAATATATTATAATATAGTAAAATACAATCTAATCTAATATATTATAATTTAATATAATATAATGATATATAATATAATATAACTTAACATAATATAATATGATATGTGATATAAATAGCATATGAGATAACATGATAATACGATCCTATACGATACGATATGATATATAATATAATTTAAGGTTTCTTCTATATTTGTACTTCCTCCCGGCCAATATGACACAACGTAATATAATACAATAAGATATTGTATGATATGATATATTATGATATAATATAAGATATTACAATATAATACAATACAATACAACAAAAAATAATATGATATTAATTAATTTAGTATAATGAAATATAATACAATACATTACTATATGATTAATGTATTATTAATTAGAGTTAATATATTTAATATTTAGTGTTTTTTATGTATTATATATTATATGATTATTGTATATATATTACAAATTGTTTTGTTATTATCGAAATAACATATGTTATGAAATATTGATACGATGTAATTTAAATTTTTAAATATGCGTGCAACAAATAGAGTAGTGATTACATGTCATTTGTAAATTAACTTTACAAGTACTAATATATAATGTGTCATTTTGTGCTGAAATATACAAATATTTTCTGGTGGAATCCATGTTTTATTTTGTTTAGAGATAATTATAAATTTTTGGGCGGTAATGATATTTTTTTCATTACATAATAAGTCCCGCCAATTTTATGGTTGAATCCAATTTAATTGAAATTTGCAACATCTTTTCGAGCATTCCCAAGTTGTGAATCACAACCCTTCACGCTGACCATCTCTCTGCAGTCCGATTTTTCTTTTCTCGAGGGTTGATTTTTTTACTCATTTAATCTTGTCTGAACCCGGTTCGATTGTACCAACAAGCAAGTGAACGGACTTAGAGGATGGACCACCGTGCACCAAGTGCGTTCAAATGATTTCCCCAAAAACACTTATACCCCTGTGCTCTCTCTTTCGGGCATGTTTGATTTGAGGGATTTAGGTGGAGATGTATTTCAAAATACGGGATAAGCTCGAAATCCTTTGTTTGATTTGGTGTATTTGAGGGTGGAGATGGATTTGAGGGTGGATGGTGAAATACACCAAAAAATTTGGTATTTCAAAATTGGATAAGCTATATCCATGGATTTCATTATAAAATTATTTTTCCAAAATATATAAATAAATAATGATAAATATTATATTATATTATATTACAAAATAATAATATAATATTATATACTATTATATAATGTAATATTATTTAATATAATATATTATAAAAATAATATAATATAAAATAATACAATGTAATATAATAATATAATATAATATAATATATATAAAATAATAAAAAAATATAATCATATGTATTATATGAATATAATATTATATAATTTAAATATTATATTATATATATATTAGAGTATAATATAATATAATATAGTATAATACAATATAATATAATATAATATAATATAATAATAATACAAAATAATAGTAATAATAATATAATATAATACAATATGATAATAATAATAATGATAATAATAATAATAATAATAATAATATAATATAATATAATAATATATTAAAGTATAATATAATATATATAAAATAATAAAAAATATAATCATATGTATTATATGAATATAATATTATATAATTTAAATATTATATTATATATATATTAGAGTATAATATAATATAATATAGTATAATACAATATAATATAATATAATATAATACAAAATAATATAATTAATAATAGTAATAATAATATAATATAATATATTACAATATGATAATAATAATAATAATATAATATAATATAATAATATATTAAAGTATAATATAATATATATAAAATAATAAAAAATATAATCATATGTATTATATGAATATAATATTATATAATTTAATTATTATATATGAATATAATATTATATAATTTTAATATTATATTATATATATATTAGAGTATAAATATAATATAATATAGTATAATACAATATCATATAATATAATATAATATAATATAATATAATAATAATACTAATAATAATATAATATAATATAATATACTTTAAAACAAAATATAATATAAAATAATATCATATAAAACAAAATAATATTATATAATATAAATATAAAACAATATAATATAAATAGTATATTATCATATAATATAATATTAAACAATGTAATATTAAATATAATAATATAATATATATTGTACAACAGTATAATATAATACACAATAACATAATATAACTAGCTTTGCCACCCGCGCAAATGCGCGGGGCATATTTTTTATTATTTTTTATGTGCATTGTTGTTTTAGTGTTTTGTATTTTGTTGTATTGGTATGTGAAAGTTTTCATGTATGTGTTACAAACAAAGGTCATATGCATTCAAAAGAAATTAAATAAATCGATGATTTGTTATTTTTTAGGATCCGGATTTCCTAAAAAATAAGTATATTTCTATTATTTTGATCAATATATGCCCAAAAAAACATCATCGGTGATTTGTTATTTTTTCCAAGGTTCAGATATAAACTCTCTTTTTTTCCATATAAACTATTTTTTATCAGCAATTTGAATCTCATTTTTCGAAACTCTTTATCATCCAGCTATTTTTTTTTTAAGAAAATAAATAATTTTTTGTACTAATAAAATAAATACATTAAAGATAATTTGTTTCGTTATGTCATCCCCTGGAATCTTCGTTATTATATATTGGGATTTGTCACCTCAGTAGAAATGGACCAATTGAGATCATTTATAGAGAATAATATTTATTTTTTAGGATCCGGATTTCCTAAAAAATAAATATATTTCTATTATTTTGATCAATATATGTCCCAAAAAACATCATCGGTGACTTGTTATTTTTTCAGTCTTATTCTCATACATTGCATCGACATAAACAAATTATTCATCATTTCATTTTTTTTGCAGGCTTATCTTCATGAAAGGAGAGTATTTTATCATAAAATGAGTATTTGTATATCATGAACATTTCTTTGTAAATTAGAACTAATTAATTTATGTGCAACCTTTTGTTTAAGGCAGGAACAATATTAGGATTTGTCACCTCAGTAGAAATGGATCCATTGAGATCATTTATAGAGAATAATATTTATTTTTTAGGATCCGGTTTTCCTAAAAAATAAATATATTTCTATTATTTTGATCAATATATGTCCCAAAAAACATCATCGGTGACTTGTTATTTTTTTCAGTCTTATTCTCATACATTGCATCGACAGAAACAAATTATTCATCATTTCATTTTTTTTGCAGGCTTATCTTCATGAAAGGAGAGTATTTTATCATAAAATGAGTATTTGTATGTCATGAACATTTCTTTGTAAATTAGAACTAATTAATTTCTGTGCAACCTTTTGTTTAAGGCAGGAACAATATTGGGATTTGTCACCTCAGTAGAAATGGACCCATTGAGATCATTTATAGAGAATAATATTTATTTTTTAGGATCCGGCTTTCCTAAAAAATAAATATATTTCTATTATTTTGATCAATATATGTCCCAAAAAACATCATCGGTGACTTGTTATTTTTTTCAGTCTTATTCTCATGCATTGCATCGACAGAAACAAATTATTCATCATTTCATTTTTTTTGCAGGCTTATCTTCATGAAAGGAGAGTATTTTATCATAAAATGAATATTTGTATGTCATGAACATTTCTTTGTAAATTAGAACTAATTAATTTATGTGCAATCTTTTGTTTAAGGCAGGAACAATATTAGGATTTGTCACCTCAATAGAAATGGATCCATTGAGATCATTTATAGAGAATAATATTTATTTTTTAGGATCCGGCTTTCCTAAAAAATAAATATATTTCTATTATTTTGATCAATATATGTCCCAAAAAACATCATCGGTGACTTGTTTTTTTTCAGTCTTATTCTCATACATTGCATTGACAGAAACAAATTATTCATCATTTCATTTTTTTTGCAGGCTTATCTTCATGAAAGCAGAGTATTTTATCATAAAATGAGTATTTGTATGTTATTTTATTTTTTTTATTTCGTACTTGTGTTTGTATTGTTGAATTGTGTCTCATGTTTTTTTTTCACAAACACTCTCGTATACACACTCGTGCATTTATTTAATCAATATCGATAGTTCATATTGGCATTGTATTCGCGTTTATATTTTTTGGATGTATTAATGTCGATAGTCATTAATCATTATGGAAATATATTATAGTCATGAATCATTTTGATTGATTTTGATTGTTCTTCTTGTTTAGCTTTTATCGCTGCATAATTTTTTTCTCGAATTGTCATTTAATAGGCAATGTTAAACAAACACATATTTTCGAAAAGAATATCAAGTCATTGCAAAGGAGTTTTATTTTATATGTATTTCAAGCAACAAAAATAACAATTGACAAAAACCCAAATTTTTTACTTGTGTTTGTGCTTTGTACTTGTATTTCATGTTCGTGTTTCGCAATTATTTCATGTATATATTTGTATATATGTCTCTATTTCGTGTATGTATTCGATTGTGCTTTGTCACTTAAGCTTTGTAAGTCTTGATATTGTTTCGTAGATAAGTTATAGTCACGGGATACAAATCGGGTAAATGGTGCTTTGTAAGTCTTGATATTGTTTCGTAGATAAGTTATAGTCACGGGATACAAATCAGGTAAATGGTGCTTGTTTTCGTAGATAAGTATTTAACATAATTTTTTCTATTTCATATACGCACTTGTGAGGTATTCGTGTTTCATATTCGGTATTTAGTATTTTGTTCTTTGTATATCTTTTTGTTTGATTGTCGGCATTATTTTCTAATTTGTGTAGCTAGTAGTCACGTTACTTTTTCGTATATGTATATTCAGTTTTATTCGCAGTTGGTGAATGTCTTTCGTATCAACATTTGCATTTGTATTTAGTTTGTGTACTTGTATTTTGGTTCTTTGTACATACTCGCATTTGGGATTTTTCTTTATTCCGCAAAATTTGCAGTAAGATTGTTATTGATGTGTATATTTCTTTTTTTTCTTTTTTCTGTTTGCATTGCATCGATGTTTGGTACTCATATGAAGCATTGAAGAATAAATATATTATATTCAGTTATAAATCTCATTTTTCTTTTTATTTTAACAACTCATATGAAGACATGAAAAACAGTGAATAACAAATATTTGTAGTCATTTATGAAAAGCATTTTTATTTTTATTCTAACAACTCATATATGAAGACATGAAAAGCAGTGAACAAATGTTTTGTTGTCGGTTATAAGAGACATTTTACTTTTTATTATAACAAATTAGTTAAATAATGTCTTTTTTTAATCAGGTCGTAGATCTTTTCAAAAAGCGGCATTGTCGCATTGGAGACTAATTTGCACATATATTTGTAGTGATACGATTTGCATTTAGTCAAGAATTTTGTCATTGATTTTTTTTTTTTAAATCAATATTAAGTTATTAATCAAAAATGATTTTAATTACTGGAAATAATAGCTTCAAAGTGGTGCTTTATATTTTGTTGGTAACAAAGAATGTCGTCATATATCTATGAATAATAGCTTCAAAGTTATTAATCCCATATCACGTACTGTATTGTTTTGTCTCTTAAATTATGCAAACCTTAAGCCACAAACTGATATGTTAATGATTATGATGATGACGATGATGATATGTCCATGGTGATGATGATGATATGATCATGATGATGAGCAAGATGATGATGATGATATGATGATATGGTGATGATGATATGATGATGATGGTGATGATGGTGATGAGATGATGATCATGATGATGAGCATGATGATGATGATATGATGATGGTGATGATGACGACAAAAATATAAAAAAAACTTCAAAAAAGTAAAAGTAGAAATAAATATCTTTACTTCCCTGAAAATGAAGAAAATAACCAAAATACCCCTGCATCAAAAAGAGTGATAAAATAACTTAACTTAGAAAAATTATGAAAAAACCGTCTCAATCGATTGAAGTTCAAAATCGATTCTATTTATTTAACACAACTTAGAAGGGCATAAATGTAATATTAAGTAAATTACCTTCTTGTCGCAGCTTTGAGTCAATTGACATGCATACTCAATACAGGAAATGCAATCCCGAGGCAACTTGTGTCAATTCGCCCGCGTACTCAACAGAGAACACGGGAACCCAAGGCAACCGATTAAATTCGCCCGCGTACTCGATCCAGAACAGGAGAAGCTGTAGCAACCAATCCAATTGGCATACACTCAATTCAGAGAACGACAACTCATGGCAACTCCTTTTGTTGGCACTGAAAATTGAGTAAAATTCAGTTCAATCAAATAAATTGCAATCATAAATAATATTAAGAAAAAGAACAATACATGTATTTTTTATCCTCTTCTTTCAAATCCGAAACGACCCTCTTCCTTTGACATTTCTTTTTTCAGTGAAGCTGGTTGAGATTTAGGGCCAGTCAATTCAGATTTCGCATTTGAGATGCACGCTGGCCTCATCTCTAGCATAAAAAAGAAAAGAAAAGAAATTATTAACAAATTGCCATTCTGAATTTTGAATTTTGTGTTAAAGGAAATTAACAAATTGACATTCACAAATTGCCATTTAAGGAAGAATATAATTTGAAATTATCCTAATTCACCCAAAATAACCCCTAATCCAGCAATTTCAGAAAAAATTCATCATATATTAATCCTAATTAGTAATAGATTTGACTTTATTGAGGAATAATTACCCTTAAACTTGTAAAAATTGAGACAAAATTCGTGCGTACTGTCTCCTGACGAGCAGTTGGTGCTTCTAGGGTTTCCACACTCGCTTCTTTGCTAGGAATTCATCATCCTCTAATTCAAAACAGGTTCCGAAAGCCAATATTTCGATGCCTTATCTGTTTCGAGAACCTAACATCTTCATGGCGACTGTTTGGTGCGGCTAGGGTTTCGCCAGATTTCGTTGTTATTGTCTTGGCTCACCAAAAGGAGAAGAAAGGCTCGCCATAAACGTGTACAACGTCCTTGCCATCGGCCGCGGCGACTACTTCGACTCGACCATCGTGGTGGCTAGGGTTTCGCCAGATTTCGTTGTTATTGTCTGGTCGAGTGCTCGTTCTTGTTTAGTTGCGGCAAATGGAGACCTTAATCGCAGAAATGAACACCACAAAAACTGAAAAAAAAATTAAAAACCACATGAAATGAGATAATTGAAACCCTAATCGGAGAAATTGACACAAAAAAAATAAAAAAATCAAATACCTGTCTTAAATCGAAGTTAAAGCCTAATCGAAATCAAATCCAAAACAAATCCTGTACATATTTGAAAAAACTTGATTTTCTTTTTTGCACTAAATACTCAACAAAACTACCAAATCCAATTAAATATAATCAAATATCAATATTAACCTAAACAATACTATCAATCGAAACCGAAACCCTAATTTAATCTTATGTAATCGAAACCCTGATTTAATGGAAACCCTAATTTAATTTTACTGGCTTACACGAAATCGAAGAGACAGAAGACTTCACCTGCTGGAATGGGCAGGAAAAGGTCTCTGTAAACTCCACCGTCGCCGCCGTTTTCCTCAGCCATCGTCTCGACCATGTGGCCACCATTTACGCCCGCTATCGCCTGCTAGGGTTTGTGTTTTTTTTGGTTGCTATCGTGAAAGAAAGAGAGAAATATCAAAATTGGCAGAATTGGGAAGAGAGCAAAAACACGAAACAAAATTATGGTTAATACTTAAATTGAATACTGCGATAATTGTTTCAAATTTTCGAGTAGAAATACCTTGTAATAACACCAACAATTCTCGATCCTGAAAAAATGAAATAAAGAAAAAAGTAAAACATTTGAACATTCAAATTTGTGCTAAGCAAACTTCAATTAAAGGGAGATCTGGTACTGTACTCAATTGATACATTAATACGGGAAAACGGGAACCCGAGGAAGCCGACTCAATCCACACGTGCTTTCCCAGAGGCAATCCATGACATGCACACTAAATTCAGAACACGTGAACTCAGAAGTCAAAACAGGAACCAAAAACGATGGCACAAACTCGCCTACTCCAAAAAAAATCAGAGAGGATCACGTAAACCCAGGATCCAATCAGATTAAACCTAAACAATTAAAAAATCAGGATCCAATGAGATTATAGAATTAAAAAAATTAAAACTTAATTAACATAAACTATCATTTGGTTCAATCTCAACAACAATAAATTGAGTGTGTGAGATATATCAAGTATGTATTAGAATGGAACACTCAGAGGTTAGCTAACACAAATTGTAAATTTGAAATGGAACGAAAAGAAATTACGAAACCAAATTTTAATTACAATATCAATTAAAAAAATAAGTAAGTGTATTCTAAATCGAACAAAAATCGAACCTCTTGAAAGAATACGCACGAACATCAAGGACATCAGATCGAACTACTGCCAAATTGCGAGATAAAATTGAATAAGCATCCATAAATTGAGATTCGTGTCAGATAGCACTACTGCCAATTTATGAAACGAAAAAATTAATTAATTCAATTTTAAACCAAAGAAAAAATGAAGCACTTGAGAGCATACATAGTTTACATACCATTGTTCTCCATATCAGATGCGACATGTATCAGAAAGGCATGAATCGACACTAAGAACTGAAGAAACGAAAAATAGACTAAAATCAAGAAACTCGTTCGCCATATCAGATGTGATTCGTGTCAGATAGCCCTGAATCAAAAGAAACAACGGAACAAAGTAAAAATAAACTAAAATCAAGAAAACGAATGGAAGAAAAGATCTCAGAAGTGTACCAGATCGAGCAAACGGAGACCAAGATCTCAGAAGTGTACCAGATGTGCGAAAAAGTCGTGGCATCTCCTCCACGTCGCCTCGACGTGAGTGAAAATCGAGAAAGGTCCAAGATCGAGCAAACGGAGGCTGAACGAATCCTGTGAAGATAGAGCAAGCTTGAATATCGAGCAAACCCACGCGGCTTAGAACCGTTCTCTCCATCTTCTCCCCTCGGCGCCGTCGCGCAAAACCGAAACCCTAGAAATCGCCTACTTTTCGCTTTTGCTTTTTTTTTCCGACTGGGAGAAACAAATGAAGAGAGAGAAAGTTTTAGGACTCGTCATCCGCGGCGGTCGACCTGTGCTCTTTTTTCTCTCTTCCTCAATATCGGATAACCCTAGAATCGCCTTCCATGTCGCCGTCGCAAGATTGAATGGACTGAGAGAGAAGAAATGAAGAGAAAGAAGAGACGGTGGACCAATAAATATTCCTTATATTAATTACTGGGTGCACATGAACCATGTTCATTTAATTATAGAAGCAAATTTGACCATTTAATTGGAATCAGACGGAGGAGAAGGAAAGTGGTGACGTGCCACGTGTCATCACGACAGAGCACGTATAAAATTATACATAAGATAGAATATACAATAATATAGTAATATAATAAATGATATACATTAAAATATTAAAATCATGGATTTTTGTACCAAGAATCAAACAAAGGATTTGATATACATGGATTACCAAATACAACAAATCTAACAACTCACATGGATTATCAAATACATGGATAGTAAAATACATGTATTTCACATATCCATGTACATCAAAATCCCTCGAATCAAACAGGCCCTTCCTCTCATTTTTATCTCATTTCTAGCCACTCTTTTTCTCTCTCCTCTCCAGACATTCGACAAAACCTAGCCAAACGAGTCCTATGGCGAGCGGGCTCTGCACGAAAGTGCCGCCGACTTCATCTGATCGGGAGCAAACGGCAAGAGTAGTCTTTTCGTCATCCGCCTCAGGTACTTCCATTTTTCGTTTCTTTCGTGTCTTTTCTTTGTTAAAATTGTCTCTGTATGAGGTTTTTTGAATCAGGGTTCTTGATTTGGGAGTTTAAAAATTATCGGCTTGGAATTTCTTATTTGTCAGGTTTGTTTTTTGGATTCGACTTATTTGTATTTGTTGTTCTTTGAATTTTGCATGCAGGTTCAATGGAACTCAAAACCGTAGACGAACGGCAAGGCGGCTGTACCCCAAAACCCTAACCCTAGCCGCGAGGTGATCTTCTCTGTTATTTGTCAGTCTCTCCTTGCGTAGCTTATGCCAGTTCATGGAACTCATCGCAGTTTTTGTTGCTCTCGCAGGAAATGATGCTGATTCTGGAGTTTATTGGCCATTTCGTCGGAGACACAAAAATTTGTTCACAGGTAGATCTTTTGTATATGTTTGTATTGCTTCTTCGCTATATTTCTTTCTCTAAAATTTTGGTGTCTTTCCCTTCGAACTTGAATTGATTCTGGCAAAGATTTCCGTATGTTTGTTTTCAGATTTCAGTTGATGTTAATAAATATTCTTCCACTATTTCGTCTTTCACAGTTTTCTGATGTTCGTCGTATTTTTCAGATTGATTTTGACTTGTTCAAATATTGCTTTGGGCAGAAGTGTTT
The DNA here is from genome assembly GCA_946800325.1 of Luzula sylvatica. NCBI lineage: Eukaryota > Viridiplantae > Streptophyta > Magnoliopsida > Poales > Juncaceae > Luzula > Luzula sylvatica. The sequence continues at coordinate 67,847,775 of OX326956.1, read as the reverse complement.
CAATTGAAACGAGCATGTGGTCTGTCATTTGATCTAGGTAAACAAAAGTATGTTTCTTTCTTTGTTCAATTCTCTTTAAAATTGTTATTTTATTTCTAAATATTTACTGAAAAAGGTAAAAATTAATGTTTTTTAATCAAATTTTATAACACATTTTCTAAATGCGGCTTCCGTACAGAGGCCATCCAAGATGACAAGTTGCGTGTACTTGGAAGTGCATTAGAGGCATTTTCCGAAAAGGACTTTGCGAGAAGAATTGCTCAGGAAGAGAGGGACCGTCCAAGGCAGGCTGGCCATTATATTTTATGTTATTAATTTATTTATTATATTTTCAATCCATTTTTTGATAAAAACAAATTAATTAATTAATTTCTTTATTATTTATGTAGAAACAAGGAGCGAGTTCATTCTTACCTGTCATTGTACTTGCCCCTCAGGAGAGAGATAATGTGTTGTTGCTATGGATCATCGTCAAGTTTTTTTTGGTTGGCACTGCTTCTAATACCGCTTCATTCACTCAATAAGGACCTTGATTTAGCAGTTAGTATTTGATTACTCGCTTCTATTTGCTTTGGTTCTCTTTGCTGGATATTTTTTCTTATTTTGTTCAAATTATATTTGTGCAGATTATTAAGGAAATTTAGAAATTGAAGCTCTCAGGATCTCTTTGCTGGTACATTTGATTTGGTTTTACTCGGTGGTTCTTTGGGTGACAAGGCTTCTTGATATTCGAAACTCTGCATCGTCAAACATGTATAAACCCTATTTTCAAAATCGAAAATATCATATTTACCCTTTTAAATTTTTTATTTGTATTAACATGAAGTTTTGGACATAATATTTCGGTGGTCTCGAACTATTATTCAAGGATTACGTTAAAGAGTCCTTCCGAACTCCTCTGCCTGAGGGTAGAGGTTTGTATTCCATCGAACTTTCAAGTTTCAACAAGCCATTTAATTTCTCATATTTACGTAAATGCCCCTGATTTGTTAGGACATGAAGAAGTATTTGCCGGAGATGGTTGTATAGAAAGCGTTGATAGCGAAAATAGTCAGTCCAATGGGAGTCATTTTCTTCCGGACCGAGAAGGATAGTAATGTCGTGCTGAGTGGATGGACGGTGAATCTCGAGAAGCTTATAGAATTTGTGGATGACGATGATAAATATTCGACATTGGATTACCCTGACAAGAGGTCTATCGTCATTGAATGAGATGATGAAGATCAAGATACTAATGTTGAAGATTTTATATTTTGTTACTTTGACATTATCGGGTGTTTTTTTTTCTAGTACTTGAGTTAGTGTTGTAATAATGAAATGATCATGTGTTATTTAAAGATATTTTTCGTTTTATTTAAATGGCCAAAATTTAATTTTCATATTTTATTAATTAATATTATAATATATATTGTTTTAAGGGACTAAAAGTCTCGTCACAGTAGTACAATAATTAGGAATTAAATTTTGTCACAGAAAGAATCATTCAGACACCAATATCATTCACAAAAGAGTAAATTCAAGGACTAACGTTTGTTACATTTATATTATATTTGGAGACAACAAATAGTCACATAAACAACATAATAAAGACAAAATTTAGTTATATATAATATATCTTCAGAAGCAAACATTTGTACCATAAAATGAATATTCAGAAACAAAGTCTAGTCACATAACAACAATAATTGGGAACCACATTTAGTCTCATAAAGAACATTTTCCACGACCATTACTCAACACTGAAAGTTCATCTTCAGGGACTACCCCAGAAAACGGGGGAAAAAATTGGAAATTAATTTTGTCCCAAGAAAGGTGTCTTATAGGGACTAAATGCAAAAAAAACTTTTGTCACCCTGATTTGCTGCGTCGGGCCTGTTATGACAAAGTCATAATGACTAAATATAGTCCCTAAAGATCTACAGCGACTCCAGCCGGGGTTTTAGGGACTAAACACGTTTGTCCCTAATTGCATTTTTTGTAGTAGTGCAAGTAGTTAGTTAGTTAGTTATTTATTCAGTTAGCTAGTAGATAGTTCATTAGTTAGTTAGTTGTAAGTTAGTTAGTTAGTTCGTTAGTTAATTAGTTAGTTACTTAGTTAGTTAGTCAATATGTATGTAAGAAGGTAGTTAGTTAGTTAGTTAGTTAGTTAGTTAATTTGCTAGTAGTTAGTTAGTTAGTTAGTTAGTTAGTATGTAAGAAGGTTGTTAGTTAGTTAGTTAGTTAGTTATTTAATATGTATGTAGGAAGATAGTTAGTTAGTTAATTAGTTAGTTATTTAATATGTAGGTAGGAAGATAGTTAGTTAGTTAATTAGTTAGTTATATAGTAGTTAGTTAGTTAGTTAGTTAGTTATTTATTCAGTTAGCTAGAAGTTAGTTAGTTAGTTAGTTAGTTAGTAAGTTAGTTTGTTAGTTAGTTAGTTAATTAGATAGTTAGTTAGTTAGTTAGTTAGTTAGTTAGTTATATAGTTAGTCAATCTGTATGTAAGAAGGTAGTTAGTTAGTTAGTTAGTTAGTTAATCTGCTAGTAGTTAGTTAGTTAGTTAGTTAGTTAGTTAGTTAGTATGCACTAACGTGTTTAGTTAGTTAGTTGATCGTTGGTTAGTTCGTATGAAATGTAAGAAGGTTGTTAGTTAGTTAGTTAGATAGATAGTTAGTTAGTTAGTTAGTTAGTTGGCGGGTATGTAGGAAGGTAGTAAGTTAGTTAGTTTGTTAGTTAGTTAGTTAGTTAATATGTCTGTAGGAGGATATTTAGTTAGTTAATTGGTTAGTTAATTTTGTTAGTTATCTAAGTAGTTGGTTAGTTAGTTAGTTATTCAGTTAGCTAGTAGTTAGTTAGTTAGTTAGTTAGTTCGTTAGTTAATTAGTTAGTTAGTTAGTTAGTTAGTCAATATTTATGTAAGAAGGTAGCTGGTTAGTTAGTTAGTTAGTTAGTTAGTTAATTTGCTAGTAGTTAGTTAGTTAGTTAGTTAGTTAGTTAGTTTGTAAGAAGGTTGTTAGTTAGTTAGTTAGATAGTTAGTTAGTTAATTAGTAAGTTAGTTAGTTAGTTAATGAGTTAGTTGTTTAGTTAGTTACTTAGTTAGTTAGCTAGTAGTTAGTTAGGGAGTTAGTTAGTTAATCAATATGTATGAATCAAGGTAGTTAGTTTGTTAGTTAGATAGTTAGTTAATTAGTTAGTTAGTTAATTAGTTAGTTACTTAGTAATTCAATTAGTTAGTTAGTTATATAGTTGTTAGTTAGTTAGTTAGTTCATCAGTTAGCTATTTGGTTAGTTAGTTAGTCAGTTAGTTAGCTAGTAGTTAGCATGTTAGTTATTTATTTAGTTAGTTAGTTAGTTAGTTAGTTAGTTGGCGGGTATGTACGAAGGTAGTTTGTTAGTTAGTCAGTTAGTTAATAGGTATTTAAGAAGATAGTTAGTTAGTAAATTAGTTAGTTATTATGTTAGTTATCTAATAATTAGTTAGTTAGTTATTTTGTCGGATCGTTAGTTAGTTAGTTAGTTAGTTAGTTAGTTAGTTAGTTAGTTAGTAAGTTATCTAGTAGTTAGTTAGTAATTTAGTTAGTTAGCTAATTAGTTATTTAGTTATTTAGTTAGTTAGTTATCTAGTAGTTAGTTAGCCAGCTAGTTAGTTATTTAGTTAGTTAGATAGTTAGTTAGTTAGTTAGTGGGAAGGTAGTTAGTTAGTTAGTTAGTGGGTATGTAGGAAGGTAGTTTGTTTGTTAGTTAGTTAGTTAGTTAGTTAGTTAGTTAATTAGACAGTTAATAGGTATGTAGGAAGATAGTTAGTTAGTTAGTAAGTTAGTTTGTTAATTAGTTGATTAGTTAGTTAGTTAGTTATTTAGTTATTTATTTAGTTAGTTAGTTAGTTAGAAAGGTAGTTCGTTAGTTAGTTAATAGGTATGTATGAAGGTAGTTAGTTAGTAAGTTAGATAGGTAACTAGTTAGTCAGTTAGCTAGTAGTTTGTTAGTTGGTTAGTTAATTAGTTAGTCATTTAGTTAGTTAGTTAGTTAGTTAGTTTGCTAACTAGTAGTTAGTTAGTTAATTAGTTAATTAATTAGTTAGTTAATTAGTTAGTTTGTAAGTTAGTAAGTTAGTGGGTATGTACGAAGGTAGCTACCTAGTTAGTTAATTTGTCAGTTAGTTAGTTAATTTGTTAGTAAGTTAGTTAGTTGATTAGTTAGTTATTTATTTAGTTAGTTAGTTAGTTAAAGAGTTAGTAGTTATTTCGTTAGTTATTAATTTATTTAGTAAGTCACTTAGTTAGTGGGTATGTAGGAAGGTAGGTAGGTTGTTAGTTAGTTAGTTAGTTAGTTAGTTAATATGTATGTAGGAAGATAGTTAGTTAGTTAGTTAGTTAGTTAGTTATTTATTCAATTAGCTAGTAGTTAGATAGTTAGTTAGTTAGTTAGTTAGTTAGTTCGTTAGTTAGTTAGTAAGTTAGTTTGTTAGTTAGTTAGTTAGTTAATTATTTAGTTAGTTAGTTAGTTAGTTAATTAGTTAGTCAATATGTATGTAAGACGGTAGTTAGTTAGTTAGTTTGTTAGTTAGTTAATTAGCTAGTAGTTAGTAAGTTAGTTAGTTAGTTATTATGCACTAACGTGTTTAGTTAGTTAGTTAGTTAGTAAGTTAGTTAGTTAGTTAGTGTGCAATGAAAGAAGGTTGTTAGTTAGTTACTTAGTTAGATAGTTAGTTAATTAGTTAGTTAGTTAGTTAATCAGTTAGTTATTTAGTTAGTTACTTAGTTAGTTAGCTAGTAGTTAGTTAGTTAGTGATTTAGTTAGTTAATCAATATATATGTATCAAGGTAGTTAGTTAGTTAGTTAGATAGTTAGTTAATTAGTTAGTTAGTTAGTTAATTAGTTAGTTAGTTAGTTAGTCTGTTAGTTAGTTAGTTATCTAGTAGTTAGTTAGTTAGTTAGGTCAGCAGTTAGTTATTTATTTATTTAGTTAGTTAGTTAGTTAGTTAGTTAGCTAGTAGTTAGCAGGATAGTTATTTATTTAGTTAGTTAGTTAGTTTGTTAGTTGACGGGTATGTAGGAAGGTAGCTAGTTAGTTTGTTAGTTACTCAATAGGTATTTTAGAAGATAGTTAGTTAGTAAATTAGTTAGTTATTATGTTAGTTATCTAGTAATTAGTTAGTTAGTAATTTTGTAAGCTAGCTAGTAGTCAGTTAGTTAGTTAGTTAGTTAGTTAGTTAGTTAGTTATCTAGTAGTTTGTTAGTAATTTATTTAGTTAGTTAACTAGTTAGTTATTTAGTTACTAGTTGTTAGTTAGTTGGCTAGTTAGTTATATAGTTAGTTATATAGTTAGTTAGTCAGTTAGTGGGAAGGTAGTTAGTTAGTTAGTTCGTGGGTATATCGGAAAGTAGTTAGTTAGTTAGTTAGTTAGTTAGTTAGTATGTAGGAAGATAGTTCTTCGGCTATTTAGTTAGTTTGTTTATTAGTTAATTTGTCAGTTAGTTAGTTATTTAGTTAGTTAGTTAGTTAGTTAGTTAGTGAGTTAGTTAGTTAGAAAAGTAGTTAGTTAGTTAATAATTATGAATGCAGGTAGTTAGTTAGTAAGTTAGTTAGTTAGTTGGCTAGTAGTTTATTAGTTAGTCAGTTAGTTAATTAGTTAGTTATTTAGTTTGTTTAGTTAGTTAGTCAACTAGTAGTTAGTTAGTTAATTAGTTAATTAATTAGTTAGTTAATTAGTTAGTTAGTAAGTTAGTTAGTTAGTGGGTATGTAGGAAGGTAGCTATTTAGTTAGTTAATTTTTTAGTTAGTTTGTTAATTTGTTAGTTAGTTAGTTAGTTAATTAGTTAGTTATTTAGATAGATGTCTTGTAGTTAGTTACTTAGTTGGTTAGTTATTAGTTAGTCGGTTATTTAGTTAGCGAGCTAGTAGTTAATAAGTTAGTTAGTTATTTAGTTAGTTAGTTAACAAGTCAGTTATTTAGTAAGTTAGTTAGTTAGTAAGTACGTAGGAAGATAGTTAGTTAGTAGATTAGTTAGTTAATTAGTTAGTTATCTAGTACTTAGTTAGTTAGTTAGTTAGTTAGTTAGTTAGTTAGTTAGTTAGTTAGTTAGTTATCTAGTAGTTAGGTAATTAGTTGGTTAGTTAGTTAGTTAGTTATTTATCTAGTAGTTAGTTAATATGTATGTAAGACGGTAGTTTGTTAGTTAGTTAGTTTGATAGTTACTTAATTAGTTAGTTAGTTAGTTATTACTTTGTCGGTATGTAAGTTGGTAGTTAGTTAGTTGGTTAGTTTGTCAATTAGTTAGTTAGTTATTTAGTAAGTTAGTTATTTAGTTAGTTAGTTAATATATATGATGGAAGACATTTAGTTAGTTTGTTAGTCATATAGATACTAGTTCTTAGGTATGTAGGAAGACAATTAGTCAGTTAGTCAGTTAGTTAATTAGTTGGTTAGTTAGATACTACTTAATTAGTTAGTTAGTTAGTCTGTTAGTTAGTGAGTTTGTAGGAAGGTAGTTAGTTAATTTGTTAGGAAGGTAGTTAGCTATTTATTTAGTTTATAGGTATGTATGAAGGTAGTTAGTTAGTTAGTTAGTTATTTAGTTCGTTATTTAGTAAGTTAGTTAGTTAGTTCTCTTGTTGTTAGTTAGTTAGCTAGTTAGTTAGATAGTTAGTTAGTTAGTTAGTGGGAATGTAGTTAGTTAGTTAGTGGGTATGTAGGTAGGTAGTTAGTTAGTTAGTTAGTTAGTTAGTCAAATAGTTAGTTAATAGGTATGTAGGAAGATAGTTATTTAGTTAGTTAGTTAGTTTGTTAATTAGTTATTTAGTTAGTTAGATAGTTAGTTATTAAGTTATTTAGTTAGTTAGTTTGTTAGTTAGTTAGTCAGAAAGGTAATTAGTTAGTTAGTTAATTGGTATGACTAAACGTAGTTAGTTAGTAAGTTAGATAATTAACTAGTTAGTTAGTTAGCTTGTAGTTAGTTAGTTAGTTAGTTATTTTGTTTGTTCGTTAGTTAGTTATCTAGTAGTTAGTTAGTTAGTTAATTAGTTAGTTATCTAGTAGTTAGTTAGTTAGTTAGTTAGTTAGTTATTTATTCAGTTAGCCAGAAGTTAGTTAGTTAGTAAGTTTGTTTGTTAGTTAGTTAGTTAATTAGTTAGTTAGTTAGTTAGTTAGTTAGTTAGTTAGTCAATATGTATGTAAGAAGGTAGTTAGTTAGTTAGTTAGTTAGTTAATTAGCTAGCAGTTAGTTAGTTAGTTAGTTAGTTAGTTAGTTAGTTAGTATGCACTAACGTGTTTAGTTAGTTAGTTAGTTTGTTAGGTAGTTCGTATGAAATGTAAGAAGGTTGTTAGTTAGTTAGTTAGTTAGTTAGTTAGTTAGTTAGTTAGTTAACTAGTTAGTTTTTTTGTTACTAGTAGTTAGTTAGTTAGCTAGTTAGTTAGTTAGTTAGTTAGTGGGAAGGTAGTTAGTTAGTTAGTTAGTGGGTATATGTAGGAAAGTAGTTAATTAGTTAGTTAGTGGGAAGGTAGTTAGTTATTTAGTTAGTTAGTTAGTTAGTTAGTTAGTTAGTTAGTAAGTTATCTAGTAGTTAGTTAGTTAGTTATTTAGTTAGTTAACTAATTAGTTATTTAGTTAGTTAGTTTGTTAGTTATCTAGTAGTTAGTTAGTCAGCTAGTTAGTTATTTGGTTTGTTAGATAGTTAGTTTGTTAGTTAGTGGGAAGGTAGTTTGTTAGTTAGTAAGTGGGTATGTAGGAAGGTAGTTTGTTAGTTAGTTAGTTAGATAGTTAGTTAGTTAATTAGACAGTTAATAGGTATGTAGCAAGATAGCTAGTTAGTTAGTAAGTTAGTTTGTTAATTAGTTAGTTAGTTAGTTATTTAGTTATTTAGTTATTTAGTTAGTTAGTTAGAAAGGTAGTAAGTTAGTTAGTTAATAGGTATCTATGAAGGTAGTTAGTTAGTAAGTTCGATAGGTAACTAGTTAGTTTGTTAGCTAGTAGTTTGTTTGTTGGTTAGTTAGTTAGTTAATTAGTTAGTTATTTAGTTAGTTAGTTAGTTTGCTAACTAGTAGTTAGTTAGTTAATTAGTTAATTAATTAGTTAGTTAATTAGTTAGTTAGTAAGTTAGTAAGTTAGTGGGTATGTACGAACGTAGCTAGTTAGTTAGTTAGTTAATTTGTCAGTAAGTTAGTTAATTTGTTAGTAAGTTAGTTAGTTAATTAGTTAGTTATTTAGTTAGTTAGTTAGTTAGTTAAAGAGTTAGTAGTTATTTCGTTTGTTATTAATTTATTTAGTAAGTCGCTTAGTTAGTGGGTATGTAGGAAGGTAGGTAGGTAGTTCGTTAGTTAGTTAGTTAATATGTATGTAGGAAGATAATTAGTTTGTTAATTAGTTAGTTATCTAGTAGTTAGTTAGTTACTTAGTTAGTTAGTTAGTTAGTTAGTTAGTTAGTTAGTTAGTTATTCAGTTAGCTAGTAGTTAGTTAGTTAGTTAGTTAGTTAGTTAGTTAGTTAGTTAGTTAGTTAGTTAGTTAGTTAATTAGTTAGTTAGTTAGTTAGTTAGTTAGTAAGTTAGTTTGCTAGTAGTTATCTAGTTAGTTAGTTAGTTAATTAGTTAGTTATTTAGTTAGTTAGTTAGTTAGCAAGTAGTTAGTCAGTTAATTAGTTAATTAATTAGTTAGTTAATTAGTTAGTTAGTAAGTTATTTTGTTAGTGGGTATGTATGATGGTAGCAAGTTAGTTAGTTAATTTGTGAGTTAGTTAGTTAATTAATTAGTTTGTTAGTTAGTTAATAGTTATTTAGTTAGTTAGTTAGTTAAATAGCTAGTAGTCATTTAGTTGGTCATTTATTTATTTAGTTAGTTACTTAGTTAGTGGGTATGTACGAAGGTAGTTAGTAAGTTAGTTAGTTAGTTAGTTAATAGGTATGTAGGAAGATAGTTAGTTAGTTAATTAGTTAATTATTTAGTAAGTTATCTAGTATTCAGTTAGTTAGTTTGTTAGTTAGTTACTTAGTTAGTTAGCTAGTTAGTTAGTCAGTTAGATTGTTTGTTAGTGGGTATGTTGGAAGTTAGTCACTAGGTATGTAGGAAGGTAGTTATTTAGTTAGTTAGTTAGTTTGTTAATTAGTTAGTTATTTCGTTAGTTAGTTAGTCAGCTAGTTTGTTAGTTATTTTGTTAATTTGTTGGTTAGTTAGTTAGATAGGTAGTTAGTTAGTTAGTTAATATGTATGTACGAAGGTAGTTAGTTAGTAAGTTAGTTAATTAGTTAGTTAGTTTGCCAGTAGTTAGTTAGTTAGTTAGTTAGTTAATTAATTAGTTAGTTATTTAGTTAGTTAGTTAGTTAGTTAGTAGTTAGTAGTTAGCTAGTTAGTAGTTAGTTAATAGGTATTTAAGAAGATAGTTAGCTAGTAAATTAGTTAGTTATTATGTTAGTTATCTTGTAATGAGTTAGTTAGTTAGTGGCTATTAGTTAGTTAGTTTGTTAGTTATTTAGTTAGTTAGTTAGTTAGTTATCGAGTAGTTAGTTAGTTAGTTATTTAGTTAGTAAACTAGTTAGTTATTTGGTTACTAGTAGTTAGTTAGTTAGCTAGTTAGTTAGTTAGTTAGTTAGTGGGAAGGTAGTTAGTTAGTTAGTTAACTAGTTAGTTTGTTTACTAGTAGTTTGTTTGTTAGTTAGTTAGTTAGTTAGTTAGTTAATTAGTTTGTAATTTACTTAGTTAGTTTGCTAGTAGTTTGTTAGTTAGTTAATTAGTTAATAAATTAGTTAGTTAATTAGTTAGTTAGTAAGTTAGTTAGTTAGTGGGTATGTACGAAGGTAACTAGTTAGTTAGTTAATTTGTTAGTTAGTTAGTTAATTAATTAGTTAGTTAATAGTTATTTATTTCGTAAGTTAGTTAAGTAACTTGTAGTTATTTAGTTATTTATTTATTTAGTTAGTTAGTTACTTAGTTAGTGGGTACGTACGAAGTTAGTTAGTTAGTTATTTTGTTAGTTAGTTTGTTAGAAAGGTAGTTAGTTAGTTAGTTAATTGGTATGACTGAAGGTAGTTAGTTAGTAAGTTAGATAATTAACTAGTTAGTTAGTTAGCTAGTAGTTTGTTAGTTAGTTAGTTAGTTAGTTAGTTAATTAGTTAGTTATTTAGTTAGTGTAGTTAGTTAGTTAACTAGTAGTTAGTTAGTTAATTAGTTAATAAATTAGTTAGTTAATTAGTTAGTTAGTAAGTTAGTTAGTTATTGGGTATGTACGAAGGTAGCTAGTAAGTTAGTTAATTCGTTAGTTAGTTAGTTAATTAGTTAGTTAGTTAGTTAGTTAATAGTTATTTATTTAATTAGTTAGTTAGTTAAATAGCTTGTAATTGTTTAGTTAGTTATTTATTTATTTAGTTAGTTACTTAGTAAGTGGGTATGTAGGAAGGTAGTTAGTAAGTTAGTTAGTTAGTTAGTTAATAGGTACGTAGGAAGATAGTTAGTTAGTTAATTAGTTAGTTATTTAGTTAGTTAGTTAGTTAGTTAGTTAGTAGGCTTGTAGTTTGTAAGTTAGTCCGTCAGTTAGTTAGTTAGTTAGTTAGTTAGTCAGTTAGTTAGTTAGTTAACAAATAGTTAGTTAGTTAGTTAGTTAGGTCATCAGTTAGTTATTTAGTTAGTTAGTTAGTTAGTTAGTTAGCTAGTAGTTAGCAAGTTAGTTATTTATTTAGTGAGTTAGTTAGTTAGTTGGCGGGTATGTACGAAGTTAGCTAGTTAGTTAGTTAATTTGTCAGTTAGTTAGTTTATTTGTTTGTTAGTTAGTTAGTTAGTTAGTTATTTAGTTAGTTAGTTAGCTAAAGAGTTAGTAGTTTTTTCGTTAGTTATTAATTTATTTAGAAAGTTACTTAGTTAGTGGGCATGTAGGAAGGTAGGTAGGTAGTTAGTTAGTTAGTTAATATGTATGTAGGAAGATAATTAGTTGGTTAATTAGTTTGTTATATAGTAGTTAGTTAGTTAGTTAGTTAGTTAGTTAGTTAGTTAGTAAGTTAGTTAGTTAGTTAGTTAGTTAGTTAGTTAATTAGTTAGTTAGTTAGTAAGTTAGTAAGTTAGTTAGTCAATATGTATGTAAGAAGGTAGTTAGTTAGTTAGTTAATAGGTATGTATGAAGGTAGGTAGTTAGTTAGTAAGTTAGATAGTTAAATTGTTAGTTAGTTAGCTTGTAGTTTGTTAGTTGGTTAGTTAGTTAGTTAATTAGTTAGTTAGTTAGTTAGTTAGTTAGTTAGTTAATATGTATGTAGGAAGATAGTTAGTTAGTTAATTAGTTAGTTATCTAGTAGTTAGTTAGTTAGTTAGTTATTTATTCAGTTAGCTAGAAGTTAGTTAGTTAGTTAGTTAGTTAGTTAGTAAGTTAGTTTGTTAGTTAGTTAGTTAATTAGTTAGTTAGTTAGTTAGTTAGTTAGTCAATATGTATGTAAGAAGGTAGTTAGTTAGTTAGTTAGTTAGTTAATTAGCTAGTAGTTAGTTAGTTAGTTAGTTAGTTAGTTAGTATGCACTAACGTGTTTAGTTAGTTAGTTGATTGTTGGTTAGTTCGTATGAAATGTAAGAAGGTTGTTAGTTAGTTAGTTAGATAGATAGTTTGTTAGTTAGTTAGTTAGTTCGCGGGTATGTAGGAAGGTAGTAAGTTAGTTAGTTAGTTAGTTAGTTAGTTAATAGGTATTTAAGAAGATAGTTAGCTAGTAAATTAGTTAGTTATTATGTTAGTTATCTAGTAATTAGTTAGTTAGTTATTTTGTCAGTTGGCTAGTAGTTAGTTAGTTAGTTAGTTATTTAGTTAGTTAGTTAGTTAGTTATCGAGTAGTTAGTTAGTTAGTTATTTAGTTAGTTAACTAGTTAGTTATTTGGTTACTAGTAGTTAGTTAGTTAGCTAGTTAGTTAGTTAGTTAGTTAGTGGGAAGGTAGTTAGTTAGTTAGTTAACTAGTTAGTTTGTTTGCTAGTAGTTTGTTTGTTAGTTAGTTAGTTAGTTAGTTAGTTAGTTAGTTAATTAGTTAGTAATTTACTTAGTTAGTTTGCTAGTAGTTTGTTATTTAGTTTGTTAGTTAGTTAAATAATAGTTAGTTAGTCAATTAGTTAATTAATTAGTTAGTTAATTACTCAGTTAGTAAGTTATTTAGTTAGTACGTATGTACAAAGGTAGCTAGTTAGTTAGCCAGTTTGTTAGTTATCTAGTAGTTAGTTAGTTAGCTAGTTAGTTATTTAGTTAGTTAGATAGTTAGTTAGTTAGTTAGCGGGAAGGTAGTTAGTTAGTTAGTTAGTGGGTATGTATCAAGGTAGTTAGTTAGTTAGTTACTTAGTCAATTAGTTAGTTAATATGTATGTTGGAATATAGTTATTAAGTTAGTTAGTTAGTTAGTTAGTTAATTAGTTAATTAGTTAGTTTGTCAGTTATTTATTTATTTATTTAGTTAGTTAGTTAGTTTGTTTGTTAGTTAGATAGAAAGGTAGTTAGTTAGTTAATTAATAGGTATGTATGAAGGTAGTTAGTAAGTAAGTTAGATAGTTAACTTGTTAGTTCGTTAGCTAGCAGTTTGTTAGTTAATTAGGTAGTTAGTTAGTTAGTTTGTTAGTTAATTAGTTAGTTAGTTAGCTAGTTAGTTAGTTAATTAGTTAATTAATTAGTTTGTTAATTAGTTAGGTAGTAAGTAAGTTAGTGGGTATGTACGAAGGTAGCTAGTTAGTTAGTTAATTTGTTAGTTAGTTAGTTAATTAGTGAGTTAGTTTGTTAGTTAATTAGTTAGTTATTTATTTAGTTAGTTAGTTAGTTAGTTGAATATCTAGTAGTTATTTAGTTAGTTACTTAGTTAGTGGGTATGTAGGAAGGTAGTTAGTTAGTTAGTTAGTTAGTTAGTTAGTTAGTTAATATGTCTGTAGGAGGATATTTAGTTAGTTAATTGGTTAGTTAATTTTGTTAGTTATCTAAGTAGTTAGTTAGTTAGTTAGTTATTCAGTTAGCTAGTAGTTAGTTAGTTAGTTAGTTAGTTCGTTAGTTAATTAGTTCGTTAGTTAGTTAGTTAGTCAATATGTATGTAAGAAGGTAGCTGGTTAGTTAGTTAGTTAGTTAGTTAGTTAATTTGCTAGTAGTTAGTTAGTTAGTTAGTTTGTTAGTTTGTTAGTTTGTAAGAAGGTTGTAAGTTAGTTAGTTAGTTAGATAGTTAGTTAATTAGTTAGTCAGTTAGTTAATGAGTTAGTTATTTAGTTAGTTACTTAGTTAGTTAGCTAGTAGTTAGTTAGGGAGTTAGTTAGTTAGTTAATCAATATGTATGAATCAAGGTAGTTAGTTTGTTAGTTAGATAGTTAGTTAATTAGTTAGATAGTTAATTAGTTAGTTACTTAGTAATTCAATTAGTTAGTTAGTTATCTAGTTGTTACTTAGTTAGTTAGGTCATCAGTTAGCTATTTGGTTAGTTAGATAGTCAGTTAGTTAGCTAGTAGTTAGCAGGTTAGTTATTTATTTAGTTAGTTAGTTAGTTAGTTAGTTAGTTAGTTAGTTTGCGGGTATGTAGGAAGGTAGTTTGTTAGTTAGTTAGTTAGTAAATTGGTATTTAAGAAGATAGTTAGTTAGTAAATTAGTTAGTTATTATGTTAGTCATCTAATAATTAGTTAGTTAGTTATTTTGTCAGCTAGTTAGTTAGTTAGTTAGTTAGTCAGTTAGTTAGTTAGTTAGTTAGTTAGGAAGTTATCTAGTAGTTAGATAGTTAGGTATTTAGTTAGTTAACTAATTAGTTATTTAGTTAGATAGTTAGTTAGTTATCTAGTAGTTAGTTAGCCAGCTAGTTAGTTATTTAGTTACTTAGATAGTTAGTTAGTTAGTTAGTGGGTATGTAGGAAGGTAGTTTGTTTGTTTGTTAGTTAGTTAGTTAGTTAGTTAGTTAGTTAATTAGACAGTTAACAGGTATGTAGGAAGATAGTTAGTTAGTTAGTTATTTAGTTAGTTAATAGGTAGTAAGTTAGTAAGTTAGATAATTAAATAGTTAGTTAGTTAGCTAGTAGTTAGTTAGTTAGTTAGTTATTTTGTTTGTTCGTTAGTTAGTTATCTAGTAGTTAGTTAGTTAGTTAATTAGTTAGTTATCTAGTAGTTAGTTAGTTAGTTAGCTAGTTATTAATTCAGTTAGCCAGAAGTTAGTTAGTTAGTAAGTTAGTTTGTTAGTTAGTTAGTTAATTAGTTAGTTAGTTAGTTAGTTAGTTAGTTAGTCAATATGTATGTAAGAAGGTAGTTAGTTAGTTAGTTAGTTAGTTAGTTAATTAGCTAGTTGTTAGTTAGTTAGTTAGTTAGTTAGTTAGTATGCACTAACGTGTTTAGTTAGTTAGTTAGTTTGTTAGTTAGTTCGTATGAAATGTAAGAAGGTTGTTAGTTAGTTAGTTAGTTAGATAGTTAGTTAGTTAGTTAGTTAGTTAATTGGCGGGTATGAAGGAAGGTAGTTAGTTTGTTAGTTAGTTAATAGGTATTTAAGAAGATAGTTAGTTAGTAAATTAGTTCGTTATTATGTTAGTTATTTAGTAATTAGTTAGTTAGTTATTTTGTCGGCTAGCTAGTAGTCAGTTAGTTAGTTAGTTATTTAGTTCGTTAGTTAGTTAGTTATCAAGTAGTTAGTTAGTTAGTTATTTAGTTAGTTAACTAATTAGTTTTTTAGTTACTAGTAGTTAGTTAGTTAGCTAGTTAGTTAGTTAGTTAGTTAGTGGGAAGGTAGTTAGTTAGTTCGTTAGTGGGTATATGTAGGAAAGTCGTTATTTAGTTAGTGGGAAGGTAGTTAGTTAGTTAGTTAGTGGGTATGTAGGAAAGTAGTTAGTTAGTTAGTTAGTTAGTTACTATGTATGTAGGAAGATAGTTATTCGGTTATTTAGTTAGTTTGTTAATTAGTTAACTTGTTAGTTAGTTAGTTATTTAGTTATTTAGTTAGTTAGTTAGTTAGTTAGTTAGTTAGTTAATATGTATGTATGAAGGTAGTTAGTTAGTAAGTTAGTTAGTTTGTTAGCTAGTAGTTAGTTAGTTAGTTAGTTAGGTAGTTATTTAATTAGTTAGTTATTTAGTTAGTTTGTTAGTTAGTTAACTAGTAGTTAGTTGGTTAATTAATTAGTAAGTTAATTAGTAAGTTAGTACGATGGTAGCTAGTTAGTTAGTTAATTTGTTAGTTAATTAGTTAATTAGTTAGTTAATTAGTTAGTTTGTTAGTTAAATAGCTAGTAGTTATTTAGTTAGTTATTTATTTATTTAGTTAGTTACTTAGTTATTGGGTATTTAGGATGGTAGTTAGTAAGTTAGTTAGTTAGCTAATTAGTTAGTTAATCTGTATGTAGGAAGATAGTTAGTTAATTAGTTAGTTATTTAGTTAGTTATCTAGTAGTTAGTTAGTTAGTTAGTTAGTTACTTAGTTATTTATTCAATTAGCTAGTAGTTAGTTAGTTAGTTAGTTCCTAAGTTAGTTAGTTAGTTAATTAGTTAGTTAATTAGTTAGTTAGTTTGTCAATATGTATGTAAGAAGTTAGTTAGTTAGTTAGTTAGTTAGTTAGTTAGTTAGTTAGTTAATTAGCTAGTAGTTAGTCAGTTAGTTAGTTAGTATGTAAGAAGGTTGTTAGTTAGTTAGTTAGTTAGATAGTTAGTTATTTAGTTAATTAGTTAATCAGTTACTTATTTAGTTAGTTACTTAGTTACTTAGCTAGTAGTTAGTGAGTTAGATAGTTAATCAATATGTATGTATCATGGTAGTTAGTTAGTTATTTAGATAGTTAGTTAATTAGTTAGTTAGTGAATTAGTTAGTTAGATAGTTAGTTAGTTAGTTAGTTATCTAGTAGTTAGTTAGTTTGTCAGGTCATCAGTTTGTTATTTAGTTAGTTAATTACTTAGTTAGTCAGCTAGTAGTTAGCTGGTTAGGTATTTATTTGGTTAGATAGTTAGTTAGTTGGTTGGTATGTAGGAAGGTAGGTGGGTACTTAGTTAGTTTGTTATTTAATAGATATTTAAGAAGAGTGTTAGTTAGTAAATTAGTTAGTTATAATGTTTGTTATCTAGTAATTAGTTAGTTAGTTGTTTCGTTGGCTAGATAGTAGTTAGTTAGTTAGTTAGTTCTTTAGTTAGTTAGTTAGTTAATTATCTAGTATTTTGTAAGTTAGTTATTTAGTTAGTTAACTAGTTAGTTATTTAGTTAGTTTGTTTGTTAGTTATCTAGTAGTTAGTTAGTTAGCTAGTTAGTTATTTAGTAAGTTAGATAGTTAGTTAGTTAGTTAGTGGGAAGGTAGTTAGTTAGTTAGTTAGTGGGTATGTA
Organism: Luzula sylvatica; assembly: GCA_946800325.1. Classification (NCBI taxonomy): domain Eukaryota; kingdom Viridiplantae; phylum Streptophyta; class Magnoliopsida; order Poales; family Juncaceae; genus Luzula; species Luzula sylvatica. Next base: position 67,831,534 of record OX326956.1, on the reverse strand, counting down.
GGAAGGCAGTTAGTTAGTTAGTCAGTTTGTTTGTTAGTTAATAGGTATGTAGGAAGATAGTTATTTAGTTATTTAGTTAGTTTGTTAATTAGTTCTTTTGTTAGTTAGTTAGTTATTTAGTTAGTAAGTTAGTTAGTTAGTTAGTTAGTTAAAAAGGTAGTTTGTTTGTTAGTTGATAGGTATGTATGAACGTAGTTACTTAGTAAGTTAGTTAGTTAACTAGTTAGTTAGTTTGCTAGTAGTTTGTCAGTTAGTTAGTTAGTTAGTTAATTAGTTAGTTGTTTACTTAGTTAGTTTGTTATTTAGTCAATTAGTTAATTAATTAGTTAGTTAATTAGTTAGTTAGTAAGTTAGTTAGTTAGTAGGTATGTACGAAGGTAGCTTGTTAGTTAGTCGGTTTGTTAGTTATTTAGTAGTTAGTTTGTTAGCTAGTTAGTTATTTAGTTAGTTAGACAATTAGTTAGTTAGTTAGTGGGAAGGTAGTTAGTTAGTTAGTTAGTTGGTATGTAGCAAGATAGTTAGTTAGTTAGTTAGTTAGTTTATTAGTTAGTTAATATGTATGTAGGAAGATAGTTATTAAGTTAGTTAGTTACTTAGTTTGTTAATTAGTTAATTAGTTAGTTAGTTAGTTATTTAGTTATTTAGTTAGTTAGTTTGTCAGTTAGTTTGTTAGTTAGTTAGAAAGGTAGTTAGTTAGTGAGTTAATAGGTACATATGAAGGTAGGTAGTTAGTAAGTTAGATAGTTAACTTGTTAGTTAGTTAGCTAGCAGTTTGTTAGTTAGTTTGTTTGTTAATTAGTTAGTTATTTAGTTAGTTAGTTAGTTAATTAGTTAATTATTTAGTTTGTTAATTAGTTAGTTAGTAAGTTAGTTAGTGGGTATGTACGAAAGTAGCTGGTTAGTTAGTTAATTTGTTAGTTAGTTAGTTAATTAGTGAGTTAGTTTGTTAGTTAATAAGTTAGTTATTTATTTAGTTAGTTAGTTAGTTAAATATCTAGTAGGTATTTAGTTTGTAATTTATTTATTTAGTTAGTTACTTTGTTAGTGGGTATGTAGGAAGGTAGTTAGTAAGTTAGTTAGTTAGTTAGTCAGTCAATATGTATGTGGGAAGATATTTAGTTAGTTAATTTGTTGGTTAATTTAGTTAGTTATCAAGTAGTTAGCTAGTTAGTTATTTATTCAGTTAGCTAGTAGTTAGTTCATTAGTTAGTTAGTTGTAAGTTAGTTAGTTAGTTCGTTAGTTAATTAGTTAGTTAGTTAGTTAGTTAGTCAATATGTACGTAAGAAGTTAGTTAGTTAGTTAGTTAGTTAGTTAGTTAGTTAGTTAATTAGCTAGTAGTTAGTTAGTTAGTTAGTTAGTATGTAAGAAGGTTGTTAGTTAGTTAGTTTGTTAGATAGTTAGTAAATTAGTTAGTTAGCTAGTTAATGAGTTAGTTATTTAGTTAGTTACTTAGTTAGTTAGCTAGTAGTTAGTTAGTTAGTGCGTTAGTTAGTTAATCGATATGTATGTATCAAGGTAGTCAGTTTGTTAGTTAGATAGTCAGTTAATTAGTTAGTTAGTTAATTAGTTAGTTAGTTTGTTATTCAGTTAGTTAGGTACTTATCTTGTAGTTAGTTAGTTAGTTAGTTAGGTCATCAGTTAGCTATTTAGTTAGTTAGTTAGTTAGCTAGTAGTTAGCAGGTTAGTTATTTATTTAGTTAGTTGTTTAGTTAGTTAGTTGGCGGGTATGTAGGAAGGTAGTTAGTTAGTTAGTTAGTTAGTTAGTTAATAGTTATTCAAGAAGATAGTTAGTTAGTAAATTAGTTTGTTATTTATTTTGTCAGCTAGCTAGTTAGTTAGTTAGTTAGTTAGTTAGTTAGTTAGTTATTTTGTCAGCTAGCTAGTTAGTTAGTTAGTTAGTTAGTACGTTAGTTAGTTAGTTAGTTAGTTAGTCTGTTAGCTAGTTAGTCAGTAAGTTATCTTGTAGTTAGTTAGTTAGTCATTTAGTTAGTTAACTAATTAGTTATTTAGTTAGTTAGTTAGTTAGTTATCTAGTAGTTAGTTAGTCAGCTAGTTAGTTATTTAGTTAGTTAGATAGTTAGTTAGTTAGTTAGTGGGAAGGTAGTTAGTTAGTTATTTAGTGGGTATGTAGGAAGGTAGTTTGTTAGTTGGTTAGTTAGTTAGTTAATTAGATAGTTAATAGGTATGTAGGAAGATAGTTAGTTAAGTAGTTAGTTAGTTTGTTAATTAGTTAATTAGTTAGTTATTTAGTTATTTAGTTACACTACAACATACGTGGCCTATTGGGGCGGCCAAAACTGACCCAATAAGGCCTCAAAACCGCCACAATAGCTTATTGGGACGGTCAGACGACCCTAACTAGGCGTCCCTAAAGGTTGCGTCCCTACCAGGGGCGGGCCGACCCTATAGTCCTTTTGGGACGGTATTTAATGGGGCGGGCCGACCCTAAAGGTGTGTCAGTCCAATCACAGCGCAGGGTCACATCGGTACAGGGTTCAGGGGCGGGCTGACCCAATAGGGTGCATTAATGGGGCGGGCCGACCCTATAGGGCGCAGTAAATATATAAACAATTAATTATATTATTAATTATTAATTATATAAAAAATTATATATATTATTATTTATTATATACATTATTATTTTTATTATTATATTTATATTATATATATATTACATAATATCACAAATTCAAAAATAATACAAATAATACAAATAATACAAATAATATCAGATAATTCAAAAACATAACATAATTCAAAAACAGAGCCCCCACATAATATCACAAATAATACAAAATAATACGAATATTCAAATAATACCAAAGAGGCCAAATTATTACAAACATTAATTTTTTGACAGATTTGAAAATAGTACAAAACATATCTAAAAATATTAACCGTCTCGAGAGGACAACTCTCTTCTTGAAACTATCTTCAACTTCCTCCACTTGTTTTTTTTTTGCCGCTAATCACATTTTTAAACCTAATTAGCAAAAAAGAAGAAATAAATGTAAGTTTTTTGTTCATCTGTCATAAAATAAATAATTTCAGAAAAATTAGTTTTTCATACGCAAAAATAAAAAAACATCTTTAAAACCAGAGCAATCTTGTCTTTTAGATCATCGACATTTTCGAGAAATGGCGCACGACTTGCTGGAACTTAATAAAAACCCACACTCCCCCCCCCCTTTTCTCCCACCAAAACCCTCCCCCACTCCCCCACCAGGCCTCCCACATAGCCCTCTCCCAACCATCCCGCACATAACCACCTCATGCCCCATCCAGCCCTCCCCCAACCATCCACATATCCCCATACACCCCACCAGCCCTACCCTCTACCAAGGACCCACCCCAAAATGATAGGTTTAACAAAAACGGAGATACAATATCTAATAAATTTAAAGCATATAGATAAATAAGAAAACAAATTACCATCAAATTCGAGGTCGAGGCTTGAAACCGGTGTGCTTCGAAATTGGCACGAGCACCATTGCATCGAAGTTCTTCTCTCGCCATCATCGAGTACTAGCATCTACTAACAAAAAATAATTAATATAACATACAAACAAACAAACAAAATAAAATTGGCTAAATATTTAACACATAAATAAATTAGAATGATACCTCGTCGCTCTAGCATCAAGTGCCACCATCGAGTCGCCTCTAAAAAACATGGATGACGACTTGATTTCTATGCTGAATACCAGCATCGAGTTTCTTCTAAATCAGAAAATCTTCAGAATTTCGATAGAGCCACCTCGCCGCTCCATCTTCCTCGATCACCACAGCGAGAATCTTCAGAATTTCTGATACACTCAACTACTCCATCATAGAGAATCCCTGAAATTAAGAAAATTGAAAAGGTAATTTATCAAAATTAATTTTTAAATCTAAAAAATATACGCTTAGCCCAAGTTACCAAGAAAATAAACCATAATACTAGTAATTAACCCTAAAACCTAAAAGATATTCTGACAACATACCAAATATGTGAATATAAACACTCATTTAAAAATTTAAATCTGCAAAAAACAGTAAAAAAAAAAGTGAAAAAACTGAAGAAAGAGTGAAAAAACAGTAAAATTTAAATATGTGAATAATATATTAAATTATTTGACAGAAAAAACAGTTTAAGAAAATAACAGTAAAAAAAGAGAGAAAATTAGTAAATAAATTTTTAAAAACTGAAGACATTAAAAACTGTAAAAAAAGAGTATTTAAAACAAATTGACAATAAAAAATTGACATTAAAAACTGACAGTACAAATTGACAGTAAAAATTAACAGTAAAATAAAATTGACAGTAAAAAAAATTGACTGGAAAAATTAACGACCTCAGAAAAATTATGAACTACAAACCCTAAAAAATCCATGAAAACAAATAGTACAACAATTAGGCAAAATATTACTGAAATTAGTGAAAATACCACATAAATTGCTTGAACGAAACCAATTCCACCAAAATTAGGAAAAATATCACTGAAAATGCTTGAAACTAGTATTTTAATTAATTAGAGAGATAAGAAAATACCATTTAACGGAGAGAAAAGAACCGAGCTCCCACCACCGGCAGACAAGCCACCAGAAATCTAGGTCATGCAAGCGAGGTTGCGCGAGAAGGAGAAGAAAGCTAGCGAGGTTGCGACTTCTTGAAGACGAGACTCGAGCGGATCCAAAACCCTAACGAGGTTGCGCGAGATCTAAGTCTGATGGAGGGTTTAGAGAGAGGGAAAGAAGAGAGGCGAGGGCTGCTGTAAAGAGAGAGAGGGAAGAATGGGGCTGTCGAAAAAAGAGAGAGAGGGAAGAATGGGGGAGGGTTTATCTGGGGGAAGAAAGAGGTGAAGGGGACGACGCATGACAGTGTTTGGGTCGGGCAGACCCTGGTCTTATTGGGGCGGGAAAATACTAGGGGCGGGCAGACCCTGATGTTATAGGGGCGGGCAAGCAATTAGGGACGGGCGGACCCTGGATTTAGGGGCGGGCCGACCCAATAAAAAGACGACCCAAAAGAGTTATTGGGGCGGTTTTATCCTATTGGGGCGGGCGGACCCAAAAATTCAAATAATCAGGGGCGGGCCGACCCAATAAAAAGACGACCCAAAAGAGTTATTGGGGCGGTTTTATCCTATTGGGGCGGGCGGACCCAAAAATTCAAATAATCAGGGTCGGGCTGACCCTATTCTAACCGACCCAAAAGCATTATTGGGGCTGGCCGACCCAATAATGACCAAATTTTAGGGGCGGCCCGACCCTAAAAATAAGATGTGTTGTAGTGTTAGTTAGTTAGTTAGTTAGAAAGGTAGTTAGTTAGTTAGTTAATTGGTATGCATGAAGGTAGTTAGTTGGTAAGTTAGATAGTTAACTAGTTAGTTAGTTAGCTACTAGTTTGTTAGTTAGTTAGTTAGTTAGTTAATTAGTTAGTTAGTTAGTTCGTTTGCTAACGAGTAGTTAGTTAGGTAATTAGTTAATTAATTAGTTAGTTAATTAGTTAGATAGTAAGTTAGTAAGTTAGTGGGTATGTACGAACGTAGCTAGTTAGTTAGTTAATTTGAAAGTTAGTGAGTTTATTTGCTAGTTAGTTAGTTAGTTAGTTAATTAGTTAGTTATTTATTTAGTTAGTTAGTTAGTTAAAGAGTTAGTAGTTTTTTCGATAGTTATTAATTTATTTACTAAGTTACTTAGTTAGTGGGCATGTAGGAAGGTAGGTAGTTAGTTAGTTAGTTAGTTAATATGTATGTAGGAAGATAATTAGTTAGTTAATTAGTTAGTTATCTAGTAGTTAGTTAGTTACTTAGTTAGTTAGTTAGTTAGTAAGTTAGTTATTCAGTTAGCTAGTAGTGAGTTAGTTAGTTAGTTAGTTAGTTAGTTAGTTAGTTAGTTAGTAAGTTAGTTAGTTATTTAATTAGTTAGTTAGTTAGTAAGTTAGTTTGCTAGTAGTTATCTAGTTAGTTAGTTAGTTAATTAGTTAGTTATTTAGTTAGTTAGTCAGCAAGTAGTTAGTTAGTTAATTAGTTAATTAATTAGTTAGTTAATTAGTTAGTTAGTAAGTTAGTTTGTTAGTGGGTATGTATGATGGTAGCAAGTTAGTTAGTTAATTTGTTAGTTAGTTAGTTAATTAATTAGTTTGTTAGTTAGTTAATAGTTATTTAGTTAGTTAGTTAGTTAAATAGCTAGTAGTCATTTAGTTGGTCATTTATTTATTTAGTTAGTTACTTAGTTAGTGGGTATGTACGAAGGTAGTCAGTAAGTTAGTTAGTTACTTAGTTAATAGGTATGTAAGAAGATAGTTAGTTAGTTAATTAGTTAATTATTTAGTAAGTTATCTAGTAGCTAGTTAGTTAGTTAGTTAGTTAGTTACTTAGTTAGTTAGCTAGTTAGTTAGTTAGTTTGTTTGTTTGTTAGTGGGTATTTTGGAAGTTAGTCACTGGGTATGTAGGAAGGTAGTTATTTAGTTAGTTAGTTAGTTTGTTAATTAGTTAGTTATTTCGTTAGTTAGTTAGTTAGCTAGTTAGTTAGTTATTTAGTTAATTTGTTGGTTAGTTAGTTGGATATGTAGTTAGTTAGTTAGTTAATATGTATGTACGAAGGTAGTTAGTTAGTAAGTTAGTTATTTAGTTACTTAGTTTGCCAGTAGTCAGTTAGTTAGTTAGTTAGTTAATTAATTAGTTAGATATTTAGTTAGTTAGTTAGTTAGTTAGTTAGTAGTTAGCTAGTAGTTAGTTAGTAAATTAGTTAGTAAATTAGTTAGTTAATTAGTTAGTTAGTAAGTTAGTTAGTTAGTGGGTTTGTACGAAGGTAGCTAGTTAGTTAGTTAATTTGTTAGTTAGTTAGTTAATTAATTAGTTAGTTAATAGTTATTTATTTCGTTAGTTAGTTAGTTAAATAACTTGTAGTTATTTAGTTATTTATTTATTTAGTTAGTTAGTAACTTAGTTAGTGGGTACGTACGAAGTTATTTAGTTAGTTAGTTTGTTAGTTAGTTTGTTAGAAAGGTAGTTAGTTAGTTAGTTAATTGGTATGATTGAAGGTAGTTAGTTAGTAAGTTAGATAATTAACTAGTTAGTTAGTTAGCTAGTAGTTTGTTAGTTTGTTAGTTAGTTAGTTAGTTAATTAGTTAGTTATTTAGTTAGTTTAGTTAGTTAGTTAACTAGTAGTTAGTTAGTTAATTAGTTAATAAATTAGTTAGTTAATTAGTTAGTTAGTAAGTTAGTTAGTTATTGGGTATGTACGAAGGTAGCTAGTTAGTTAGTTAATTCGTTAGTTAGGTAGTTAATTAGTTAGTTAGTTAGTTAGTTAATAGTTATTTATTTAATTAGTTAGTTAGTTAAATAGCTTGTAATTGTTTAGTTAGTTATTTATTTATTTAGTTAGTTACTTAGTTAGTGGGTACGTAGGAAGATAGTTAGTTAGTTAATTAGTTAGTTATTTAGTTAGTTAGTTAGTTAGTTAGTTAGTTGGCTTGTAGTTTGTAAGTTAGTCAGTTAGTTAGTTAGTTAGTTAGTTAGTTAGTTAGTTAGTTAGTCAGTTAGTTAGTTAGTTAGTTAACAAATAGTTTGTTAGTTAGTTAGGTCATCAGTTAGTTATTTAGTTAGTTAGTTAGTTAGTTAGCTAGTAGTTAGCAAGTTAGTTATTTATTTAGTTAGTTAGTTAGTTCGTTGGCGGGTATGTACGAAGGTAGCTAGTTAGTTAGTTAATTTGTCAGTTAGTTAGTTTATTTGTTAGTTAGTTAGTTAGTTAGTTATTTATTTAGTTAGTTAGTTAGTTAAAGAGTTAGTAGTTTTTTCGTTAGTTATTAATTTATTTAGAAAGTTACTTAGTTAGTGGGAATGTAGGAAGGTAGGTAGGTAGTTTGTTAGTTAGTTAATATGTATGTAGGAAGATAATTAGTTAGTTAATTAGTTTGTTATATAGTAGTTAGTTAGTTAGTTAGTTAGTTAGTTAGTTAGTTAGTTAGTTAGTTATTCAGTTAGCTAGTAGTTAGTTAGTTAGTTAGTTAGTTAGTTAGTTAGTTAGTAAGTTAGTTAGTTAGTTAGTTAGTTAGTTAATTAGTTAGTTAGTTAGTAAGTTAGTTAGTTAGTTAGTCAATATGTATGTAAGTAGGTAGTTAGTTAGTTTGTTAATAGGTATGTATGAAGGTAGTTAGTTAGTAAGTTAGTTAGTTAAATTGTTAGTTAGTTAGCTAGTAGTTTGTTAGTTGGTTAGTTAGTTAGTTAATTAGTTAGTTAGTTAGTTAGTTAGTTATTTAATATGTATGTAGGAAGATAGTTAGTCAGTTAATTAGTTAGTTATCTAGTAGTTAGTTAGTTAGTTAGTTAGTTATTTATTCAGTTGGCTAGAAGTTAGTTAGTTAGTTAGTTAGTTAGTAAGTTAGTTTGTTAGTTAGTCAGTTATTTAGATAGTTAGTTAGTTAGTTAGTTAGTTAGTTAGTTAGTTATATAGTTAGTCAATCTGTATGTAAGAAGGTAGTTAGTTAGTTAGTTAGTTAGTTAGTTAGTTATATAGTTAGTCAATCTGTATGTAAGAAGGTAGTTAGTTAGTTAGTTAGTTAGTTAATCTGCTAGTAGTTAGTTAGTTAGTTAGTTAGTTAGTTAGTTAGTATGCACTCACGTGTTTAGTTAGTTAGTTGATCGTTGGTTAGTTCGTATGAAATGTAAGAAGGTTGTTAGTTAGTTAGTTAGATAGATAGTTAGTTAGTTAGTTAGTTAGTTGGCGGGTATGTAGGAAGGTAGTAAGTTAGTTAGTTAGTTAGTTAATAGGTATTTAAGAAGATAGTTAGTTAGTAAATTAGTTAGTTATTATGTTAGCTATCTAGTAATTAGTTAGTTAGTTATTTTGTCAGCTAGCTAGTAGGTAGTTAGTTAGTTAGTTATTTAGTGAGTTAGTTAGTTAGTTATCGAGTAGTTAGTTAGTTAGTTATTTAGTTAGTTAACTAGTTAGTTATTTGGTTACTAGTAGTTAGTTAGTTAGTTAGCTAGTTAGTTAGTTAGTTAGTTAGTGGGAAGGTAGTTTGTTAGTTAGTTAACTAGTTAGTTTGTTTGCTAGTAGTTTGTTTGTTAGTTAGTTAGTTAGTTAGTTAGTTAGTTAGTTAGTCATTTACTTAGTTAGTTTGCTAGTATTTTGTTATTTAGTTTGTTAGTTAGTTAAATAATAGTTACTTAGTCAATTAGTTAATTAATTAGTTAGTTAATTACTCAGTTAGTAAGTTAGTTAGTTAGTAGGTATGTACGAAGGTAGCTAGTTAGTTAGTCAGTGTGTTAGTTATCTAGTTGTTAGTCAGTTAGCTAGTTAGTTATTTACTTAGTTAGATAGTTAGTTAGTTAGTTAGCGGGAAGGTAGTTAGTTAGTTAGTTAGTGGGTATGTAGCAAGGTAGTTAGTTAGTTTGTTAGTTAATTAGTTAGTTAATATGTATGTAGGAATATAGTTATTAAGTTAGTTAGTTAGTTAGTTAGTTAGTTAATTAGTTAATTAGTTAGTTTGTTAGTTATTTAGTTATTTATTTAGTTAGTTAGTTAGTTTGTTTGTTAGTTAGATAGAAAGGTAGTTAGTTAGTTAGTTAATAGGTATGTATGAAGGTAGTTAGTAAGTAAGTTAGATAGTTAACTTGTTAGTTTGTTAGCTAGCAGTTTGTTAGTTAGTTAGTTAGTTAATTAGTTAGTTAGTTAGCTAGTTAGTTAATTAATTAGTTAATTAATTGGTTTGTTAATTAGTTACGTAGTAAGTTAGTTAGTGGGTATGTACGAAGGTAGCTAGTTAGTTAGTTAATTTGTTAGTTAGTTAGTTAATTTGTGACTTAGTTTGTTAGTTAATTAGTTAGTTATTTATTTATTTAGTTAGTTAGTTAGTTGAATATCTAGTAGTTATTTAGTTAGTTAGTTAGTTAGTGGGTATGTAGGAAGGTAGTTAGTTAGTTAGTTAGTTAGTTAATTAGTTAATATGTCTGTGGGAGGATATTTAGTTAGTTAATTGGTTAGTTAATTTTGTTAGTTATCTAAGTAGTTGGTTAGTTAGTTAGTTATTCAGTTAGCTAGTAGTTAGTTAGTTAGTTAGTTAGTTCGTTAGTTAATTATTTAGTTAGTTAGTTAGTTAGTATATGTATGTAAGAAGGTAGCTGATTAGTTAGTTAGTTAGTTAGTTAGTTAATTTGCTAGTAGTTAGTTAGTTAGTTAGTTAGTTAGTTAGTTTGTAAGAAGGTTGTTAGTTAGTTAGTTAGTTAGATAGTTAGTTAATTAGTAAGTTAGTTAGTTAGTTAATGAGTTAGTTGTTTAGTTAGTTACTTAGTTAGTTAGCTAGTAGTTAGTTAGGGAGTTAATTAGTTAATCAATATGTATGAATCAAGGTAGTTAGTTTGTTAGTTAGATAGTTAGTTAATTAGTTAGTTAGTTAATTAGTTAGTTACTTAGTAATTCAATTAGTTAGTTAGTTATCTAGTTGTTAGTTAGTTAGTTAGGTCATCAGTTAGGTATTTGGTTAGTTAGATAGTCAGTTAGTTAGCTAGTAGTTAGCAGGTTAGTTATTTATTTAGCTAGTAGTTAGCAGGTTAGTTATTTATTAATTTATTTAGTAAGTCACTTAGTTAGTGGGTATGTAGGAAGGTAGGTAGGTTGTTAGTTAGTTAGTTAGTTAGTTAGTTAGTTAATATGTATGTAGGAAGATAGTTAGTTAGTTAGTTAGTTAGTTATTTATTCAATTAGCTAGTAGTTAGATAGTTAGTTAGTTAGTTAGTCGGTTAGTTCGTTAGTTAGTTAGTAAGTTAGTTTGTTAGTTAGTTAGTTAGTTAATTAGTTAGCTAGTTAGTTAGTTAGTTAGTTAGTTAATTAGTTAGTCAATATGTATGTAAGACGGTAGTTAGTTAGTTAGTTTGTTAGTTAGTTAATTAGCTAGTAGTTAGTAAGTTAGTTAGTTAGTTATTATGCACTAACGTGTTTAGTTAGTTAGTTAGTTAGTAAGTTAGTTAGTTAGTTAGTTAGTGTGCAATGAAAGAAGGTTGTGAGTTAGTTACTTAGTTAGATAGTTAGTTAATTAGTTAGTTAGTTAGTTAATCAGTTAGTTATTTAGTTAGTTACTTAGTTAGTTAGCTAGTAGTTAGTTAGTTAGTGATTTAGTTAGTTAATCAATATATATGTATCAAGGTAGTTAGTTAGTTAGTTAGATAGTTAGTTAATTAGTTAGTTAGTTAGTTAATTAGTTAGTTAGTTAGTTAGTCAGTTAGTTAGTTAGTTATCTAGTAGTTAGTTAGTTAGTTAGGTCAGCAGTTAGTTATTTATTTATTTAGTTAGTTAGTTAGTTAGTTAGTTAGCTAGTAGATAGCAAGATAGTTATTTATTTAGTTAGTTAGTTAGTTTGTTAGTTGGCGGGTATGTAGGAAGGTAGCTAGTTAGTTTGTTAGTCACTCAATAGGTATTTAAGAAGATAGTTAGTTAGTAAATTAGTTAGTTATTATGTTAGTTATCTAGTAATTAGTTAGTTAGTAATTTTGTAAGCTAGCTAGTAGTCAGTTAGTTAGTTAGTTAGTTAGTTAGTTAGTTAGTTAGTTAGTTATCTAGTAGTTTGTTAGTAATTTATTTAGTTAGTTAACTAGTTAGTTATTTAGTTACTAGTTGTTAGTTAGTTGGCTAGTTAGTAATATAGTTAGTTATATAGTTAGTTAGTCAGTTAGTGGGAAGGTAGTTAGTTAGTTAGTTAGTGGGTATATAGGAAAGTAGTTAGTTAGTTAGTTAGTTAGTTAGTTAGTATGTAGGAAGATAGTTCTTCGGTTATTTAGTTAGTTTGTTTATTAGTTAATTTGTCAGTTAGTTAGTTATTTAGTTAGTTAGTTAGTTAGTTAGTTAGTGAGTTAGTTAGTTAGAAAAGTAGTTAGTTAGTTAATAATTATGAATGCAGGTAGTTAGTTAGTAAGTTAGTTAGTTAGTTGGCTAGTAAGTTATTAGTTAGTTAGTTAGTTAATTAGTTAGTTATTTAGTTTGTTTAGTTAGTTAGTCAACTAGTAGTTAGTTAGTTAATTAGTTAATTAATTAGTTAGTTAATTAGTTAGTTAGTAAGTTAGTTAGTTAGTGGGTATGTAGGAAGGTAGCTATTTAGTTAGTTAATTTTTTAGTTAGTTTGTTAATTTGTTAGTTAGTTAGTTAGTTAATTATTTAGTTATTTAGATAGATGTCTTGTAGTTAGTTACTTAGTTGGTTAGTTATTAGTTAGTCGGTTATTTAGTTAGCGAGCTAGTAGTTAATAAGTTAGTTAGTTATTTAGTTAGTTAGTTAACAAGTCAGTTAATTTAGTAAGTTAGTAAGTTAGTAAGTACGTAGGAAGATAGTTAGTTAGTATATTAGTTAGTTAATTAGTTAGTTATCTAGTACTTAGTTAGTTAGTTAGTTAGTTAGTTAGTTAGTTACTTAGTTAGTTATCTAGTAGTTAGGTAATTAGTTGGTTAGTTAGTTAGTTAGTTATTTATCTAGTAGTTAGTTAATATGTATGTAAGAAGGTAGTTTGTTCGTTAGTTAGTTTGATAGTTACTTAATTAGTTAGTTAGTTAGTTATTAGTTTGTCGGTATGTAAGTTGGTAGTTAGTTAGTTGGTTAGTTAGTCAATTAGTTAGTTAGTTATTTGGTAAGTTAGTTATTTAGTTAGTTTGTTAATATATATGATGGAAGACATTTAGTTAGTTTGTTAGTCAGATAGATACTAGTTCTTAGGTATGTAGGAAGACAATTAGTCAGTTAGTCAGTTAGTTAATTAGTTGGTTAGTTAGATACTACTTAATTAGTTAGTTAGTTAGTCAGTTAGTTAGTGAGTTTGTAGGAAGGTAGTTAGCTATTTATTTAGTTTATAGGTATGTATGAAGGTAGTTAGTTAGTTAGTTAGTTATTTAGTTCGTTATTTAGTAAGTTAGTTAGTTAGTTCTCTTGTTGTTAGTTAGTTAGCTAGTTAGTTAGATAGTTAGTTAGTTAGTTAGTGGGAATGTAGTTAGTTAGTTAGTGGGTATGTAGGTAGGTAGTTAGTTAGTTAGTTAGTTAGTTAGTCAAATAGTTAGTTAATAGGTATGTAGGAAGATAGTTATTTAGTTAGTTAGTTAGTTTGTTAATTAGTTAATTAGTTAGTTAGATAGTTAGTTATTAAGTTATTTAGTTAGTTAGTTTGTTAGTTAGTTAGTCAGAAAGGTAGTTAGTTAGTTAGTTAATTGGTATGACTAAACGTAGTTAGTTAGTAAGTTAGATAATTAACTAGTTAGTTAGTTAGCTAGTAGTTATTTATTTTGTTTGTTCGTTAGTTAGTTATCTAGTAGTTAGTTAGTTAGTTAATTAGTTAGTTATCTAGTAGTTAGTTAGTTAGTTAGTTAGTTAGTTATTTATTCAGTTAGCCAGAAGTTAGTTAGTTAGTAAGTTAGTTTGTTAGTTAGTTAGTTACTTAGTTAGTTAGTTAGTTAGTTAGTTAGTTAGTTAGTCAATATGTATGTAAGAAGGTAGTTAGTTAGTTAGTTAGTTAGTTAATTAGCTAGCAGTTAGTTAGTTAGTTAGTTAGTTAGTCAGTTAGTATGCACTAACGTGTTTAGTTAGTTAGTTAGTTTGTTAGTTAGTTCGTATGAAATGTAAGAAGGTTGTTAGTTAGTTAGTTAGTTAGATAGTTAGTTAGTTAGTTAGTTAGTTGGCGGGTATGTAGGAAGGTAGTTAGTTAGTTAGTTAGTTAATTAGTTAATAGGTATTTAAGAAGATAGTTAGTTAGTAAATTAGTTCGTTATTATGTTAGTTATTTAGTAATTAGTTAGTTAGTGATTCTGTCAGCTAGCTAGTAGTCAGTTAGTTATTTAGTTCGTTAGTTAGTTAGTTATCAAGTAGTTAGTTAGTTAGTTATTTAGTTAGTTAACTAGTTAGTTTTTTAGTTACTAGTAGTTAGTTAGTTAGCTAGTTAGTTAGTTAGTTAGTTAGTGGGAAGGTAGTTAGTTAGTTAGTTAGTGGGTATGTAGGAAAGTAGTTAGTTAGTTAGTTAGTTAGTTAATATGTATGTAGGAAGATAGTTATTCGGTTATTTAGTTAGTTTGTTAATTAGTTAACTTGTTAGTTACTTAGTTAGTTAGTTAGTTAGTTAGTTAGTTAGTTAGAAAGGTACTTAGTTAGTTAGTTAATAGGTATGTATGATGGTAGTTAGTTAGTAAGTTTGTTTGTTTGTTCGCTAGTAGTTAGTTAGTCAGTTAGTTAGTTAGTTAGTTAATTAGTTAGTTATTTAGTTAGTTTGTTAGTTAGTTAACTAGTAGTTAGTTGGTCAATTAATTAGTTATTTAATTAGTAAGTTAGTAAGTTAGTTAGTTAGTGGGTATGTACGAAGGTAGCTAGTTAGTTAGTTAATTTGTTTGTTAGTTAGTTAATTAGTGAGTTAGTTTGTTGGTTAATTAGTTAGTTATTTATTTATTTTGTTAGTTAGATAAATATCTAGTAGTTATTTAGTTATTTAGTTAGTTACTTAGTTAGTGGGTATGTAGGAAGGTAGTTAGTTAGTTAGTTAGTTAGTTAGTTAGTTAATATGTATGTTGGAAGATATTTAGTAAGTCAATTGGTGAGTTAATTTAGTTAGTTATCTAGTAGTTAGTTAGTTAGTTATTTATTCAGTTCGCTAGTAGTTAGTTAGTTAGTTAGTTAGTTAGTTAGTTAATTAGTTAGTTAGTTAGTTAGTTAGTTAGTGGGTATGTAGGAAGGCAGTTAGTTAGTTAGTTAGTTAGTTAGTTAATATGTATGTAGGTAGATATTTATTTAGTTAGTTTGTTAATTAGTTCATTTGTTAGTTAGTTAGTTATTTAGTCATTTAGTTAGTTAGTTAGTTTGTTAGTTAGTTAGTTAAAACGGTAGTTTGTTTGTTAGTTGATAGGTATGTATGAAGGTAGTTAGTTAGTAAGTTAGTCAGTTAACTAGTTAGTTAGTAAGCTAGTTAGTTAGTGGGTCTGTAGGAAGGTAGCTAGTTAGTTAGTTAATTTGTTAGTTAGTTTATTAATTTGTTAGTTAGTTAGTTAGTTATTTAGATAGATGTCCTGTAGTTAGTTACTTATTTGGTTAGTTATTAGTTAGTCGGTTATTTAGTTAGTGAGCTAGTAGTTAGTAAGTTAGTTAGTTATTTAGTTAGTTATTTAGTTATATAGTTAGTTAGTTAGTTAGTTAGTTAGTTAGTTAATATGTATGTAGTAACAAACTAACTAACAAACTAACTAATTTACTAACAAACTAACTAACATAATAACTAACTAATCTACAAAATTAGTAACTAACTAACAAACTAACTAAATAAATAACTATCCTGCTAACTACTAGCTAACTAACTAACTAACATAATAACTAACTAATCTACAAAATTAGTAACTAACTAACAAACTAACTAAATAAATAACTATCCTGCTAACTACTAGCTAACTAACTAACTAACTAACTAACTAACTAACTAACTAACTAACTAATTAACTAACTAACTAACTAATTAACTAACTATCTAACTAACTAACTAACTACCTTGATACATATATATTGATTAACTAACTAAATCACTAACTAACTAACTACTAGCTAACTAACTAAGTAACTAACTAAGTAACTAACTGATTAACTAACTAACTAACTAACTAATAAACTAACTATCTAACTAAGTAACCATCTAACAACCTTCTTTCATTGCACACTAACTAACTAACTAACTAACTAACTAACTAAACACGTTAGTGCATAATAACTAACTAACTAACTAACTAACTACTAGCTAATTAACTAACTAACTAACTAACTAACTACCTTCTTACATACATATTGACTAACTAATTAACTAACTAACTAACTAACTTACTAACTAATTAACTAACAAACAAACTAACTTACTAACTAACTAACTAACTAACTAACTAACTACTAGCTAACTGAATAAATAAATAACTAACTACTAGATAACTAACTAATTAACTAACTAACTATCTTCCTACGTACATATTAACTAACTAACTAACTAACTAACTAACTACCTACCTACCTTCCTACATACCCACTAACGAAGTGACCTACTAAATAAATTAATAACTATCGAAATAACTACTAACTTACTAACTAACTAATTAACTAACTAATTAATTAACTAATTGACTAACTAACAAACTAACTAAGTTAACAACTAACTAATTAACTAAGAAACTAACTAACTAACAATCTACTAGCAAACTAACTAACTAGTTAACTAACTAACTTACTAACTAACTACCTTCATACATACCTATCAACTAACAAACAAACTACCTTTTTAACTAACTAACTAACTAACTAACTTACTAACTAAATAACTAACTAACTAACAAATGAACTAATTAACAAACTAACTAAATAACTAAATAACTATCTTCCTACATACCTATTAACTAACAAACTAATTAACTAACTAACTAACTAACTAACTACCATCCCACTAACTAACTAACTAACTATCTAACTTACTAAATAACTAACTAGCTAACTAACTAACTACTAGATAACTAACAAACAAACTAACTAAATAACTAACTAGTTAACTAACTAAATAACTAACTAAAGAACTAACTAACTAACTAACTACTAGCTAGCTGACGAAACAACTAACTAACTAATTACTAGATAACTAACATAATAACTAACTAATTTATTAACTAACACTCTTCTTAAATGTCTATTAAATAACAAACTAACTAAGTACCTACCTACCTTCCTACATACCCACGAACTAACTAAGTATCTAACCAAATAAATACCTAACCAGCTGACTACTAGCTGACTAACTAAGTAATTAACTAACTAAATAACTAACTGATGACCTGACTAACTAACTAACTACTAGATAACTAACTAACTAACTAATTCACTAACTAACTAACTAACAAACTATCTAAATAACTAACTAACTACCATGATACATACATATTGATTAACTATCTAACTCACTAACTACTAGCTAACTAACTAAGTAACTAACTAAATAGGTAACTGATTAACTAACTAACTAACTAACTAACTAACTAACTATCTAACTATCTAACTAACTAACAACCTTCTTACATACTAACTAACTAACTAACTACTAGCTAATTAACTAACTAACTATCTAACTAACTAACTAACTACCTTCTTACATACATATTGACTAATTAACTAACTAATTAATTAACTAATTAACTAACTAACTAACTACTAGTTGACTAACTAACTAAACAAACTAAATAACTAACTAATTGACTAACTAACTAACTAATAAACTACTAGCTAACTAACTAACTAACTTACTTACTAACTACCTGCATACATAATTATTAACTAACTAACTACCTTTCTAACTAACTCACTCACTATCTAACTAACTAACTAACTAACTATCTAACTAAATAACTAACTAACTGGCAAATTAACTAATAAACTAACTAACTAAATAACCGAATAACTATCTTCCTACATACTAACTAACTAACTAACTAACTAACAAACTAACAAACTACTTTCCTACATACCCACTAACTAACTAACTGACTACCTTCCCACTAACTGACTAAGTAACTATATAACTAACTATATAACTAACTAGCTAACTAACTGACTACTAGTAACTAAATAACTAACTAGTTAACTAATTAAATAAATAACTCACAAACTACTAGTTAACTAACTAACTAACTAACTAACTAACTAACTACTAGCTATCTTACAAAATAACTAACTAACTAATTACTAGATAACTAACATTATAATTTACCAATTTACTAACTAACTATCTTCTTAAATACCTACTGAGTAACTCATAAACTAACTAGCTACCTTCCTACATACCCGCCAACTAACTAACTAAATAACTAACTAACTAAATAAATAACTATCCTGCTAACTGCTAGCAAACTAACTAACTAACTAACTAACTAACTATCTAACTAAATAACTAACTGCTGACCTAACTAACTAACTAACTTCTAGATAACTAACTAACTAACTGACTAACTAACTAACTAACTAATTAACTAACTAACTAACTAATTAACTAACTATATAACTAACTAACTAACTACCTTGATACATATATATTGATTAACTAACTAAATGACGAACTAACTAACTGCTAGCTAACTAACTAAGTAACTAACTAAATAACTAACTGATTAACTAACTAACTAACTAATTAACTAACTATCTAACTAACTAACTAACTAACTAACAACCTTCTTACATTTCATACTAACTAACTAACTAACTAACTAACTAACTAACTAAACACGTTAGTGCATAATAACTAACTAACTAACTAACTAACTAACTACTAGCGAATTAACTAACTAACTAACTAACTACCTTCTTACATACATATTGACTAACTAATTAACTAACAAACTAACTAACTAACTAACTAACTAACTAACTAACTACTAGCTAACTGAATAAATAACTAACTGACTAACTAACTAACTAACTACTAGATAACTAACTAATTAACTAACTAACTATCTTCCTACATACATATTAACTAACTAACTAACTAACTAACTAACTACCTACCTACCTTCCTACATACCCACTAACTAAGCGACTTACTAAATAAATTAATAACTAACGAAATAACTACTAACTCTTTAACTAACTAACTAACCAACTGAATAACTAACTAATTAACTAACTAACTTACTAACAAATTAACTAACTAACTAGGTAGCTACCTTCGTACATACCCACTAACTTACTAACTTACTAACTAACTAATTAACTAACTAATTAATTAACTAATTAACTAACTAACTACTAGTTAGCAAACTAACTAACTAACTAAATAACTAACTAATTAACTAACTAACTAACCAACTAACAAACTACTAGCTAACTAACTAACTACTTACCTATCTAACTTACTAACCAACTACCTTCATACATACCTATTAACTAACTAACTTACTACCTTTCTAACTAGCTAACTAACTGACTAAATAACTAAATAACTAACTAACTAACTAATTAACAAACTAACTTACTAACTAACTAACTATCTTCCTACATACTTATTAACTGTCTAATCAACTAACTAACTATCTAACTAACTAACTAACAAACTACCTTCCTATATACCCACTTACTAACTAACTAACTACCTTCCCACTAACTAACAAACTAACTATCTAACAAACTAAATAACTAACTAGCTGACTAACTAACTACTAGATAAGTAACAAACTAACTAACTAAATAACTAATTAGTTAACTAACTAAATTACTAACTAACTAACTACTAGATAACTTACTAACTAACTAACTAACTAGCTAACTAACTAACTAACTAACTAGCTGACAAAATAACTAACTAACTAATTATTAGATAACTAACATAATAACTAACTAATTTACTAACTAACTATCTTCTTAAATACCTATTAACTAACTAACTAACTAACAAACTACCTTCCTACATACCCGCCAACTAACTAACTAACTAACTGACTAAATAAATAACTAACCTGCTAACTACTAGCTAACTAACTGACTAACTAACTAACCAAATAGCTAACTGATGACCTAACTAACTAACTAACAACTAGATAACTAACTAACTAATTTAATTACTAAGTAACTAACTAATTAACTAACTAACTAATTAACTGACTATCTAACTCACAAACTAACTACCTTGATTCATACATATTGATTAACTAACTAACTCCCTAACTAACTACTAGCTAACTAACTAAGTAACTAACTAAATAACTAACTCATTAACTAACTAACTAACTAATTAACTAACTATCTAACTAACTAACTAACTAACTAACAACCTTATTACATACTAACTAACTACCTAACTAACTACTATCAAATTAACTAACTAACTAACTAACTAACTAACCAGCTACCTTCTTACATACATATTGACTAACTAACTAACTAACTAACTAACTAATTAACTAACGAACTAACTAACTAACTAACTAACTACTAGCTAACTGAATAAATAACTAACTAACTAACTACCTAGATAACTAACAAAATTAACTAACCAATTAACTAACTAAATATCCTCCTACATACATATTAACTGACTAACTAAGTAACTAACTAACTAGCTAACTACCTTCCTACATACCCACTAACTGAGTAACTAACTAAATAAGTACTAAATATTTAACTAACTAACTAACTAACTAAATAACTAACTAATTAACTAACAAACTAACTCTCTAATTAACTAACTAACTAACAAATTAACTAACTAACTAGCTACCTTCGTACATACCCACTAACTAACTTACTACCTAACTCATTAACAAACTAATTGATTAACTAATTAACTAACTAACTAGCTAACTAACTAACTCATTAACTAACTAACTAACTAACAAACTGCTAGCTAACTAACTAACAAGTTAACTATCTAACTTACTTACTAACTACCTTCATACATACCTATTAACTGACTAATTAACTACCTTCCTATCTGACTAACAAACAAACAAACTAGCTAACTAAATAAATAACTAAATAACTAACTAACTAACTAATTAACTAATTAACAAACTAACTAACTAACTAACTTAATAACTATATTCCTACATACATATTAACTAACTAATTAACTAACTAACTAACTAACTAACTACCTTGCTACATACCCACTAACTAACTAACTAACTACCTTCCCGCTAACTAATTAACTAACTATCTAACTAACTAAATAACTAACTAGCTAACTAACTAACTACTAGATAACCAACAAACTGACTAACTAACTAGCTACCTTCGTACATACCTACTAACTAACAAACTTACTAACTGAGTAATTAACTAACTAATTAATTAACTAATTGACTAACTAAGTATTATTTAACTAACTAACAAACTAAATAACAAACTACTAGCAAACTAACTAAGTAAAGAACTAACCAATTAACTAACTAACTAACTAACTAACTAACAAACAAACTACTAGCAAACAAACTAAATAGTTACCTAACTATCTCACTAACTAACTACCTTCATACATACCTATCAAGTAACAAACAAACTACCGTTTTAACTAACTAACTAACAAACTAATTAACTTACTAAATAACTAAATAACTAACTAACTAACAAATTAACTAATTAACAAACTACCTAAATAAATATCTTCCTACATACATATTAACTAACTAACTAACTAACTAACTAACTAACTAACTGCCTTCCTACATACCCACTAACTAACTAACTAACTAACTAACTAACTAACTAATTAACTAACTAACTAACTAACTAACTAACTAACTAACTAGTAGCTAACTGAATAAATAACTAACTAACTAACTACTAGATAACTAACTAAATTAACTCACCAATTAACTAACTAAATATCTTCCAACATACATATTAACTAACTAACTAACTAACTAACTAACTAACTACCTTCCTACATACCCACTAACTAAGTAACTAACTAAATAACTAAATAACTCCTAGATATTTATCTAACTAACAAAATAAATAAATAACTAACTAATTAACTAACAAACTAACTCACTAATTAACTAACTAACTAACAAATTAACTAACTAACTAGCTACCTTCGTACATATACCCACTAACTAACTAACTTACTAACTTACTAATTAACTAACTAATTAATTAACCAACTAACTACTAGTTAACTAACTAACAAACTAACTAAATAACTAACTAATTAACTAACTACCTAACTAAGTAACTAACTAACTACTAGCTAACAAACTAACTAACTTACTAACTAACTACCTTCATACATACCTATTAACTAACTAACTAACTAACTAACTAACTAAATAACTAACTAACTAACTAACTAACAAGTTAACTAATTAACAAACTAACTAAATAACCCAATAACTATCTTCCTACATACATATTAACTAACTAACTAACTAACTAACTACTTTCCTACATACCCACTAACTAACTAATTAACTACCTTCCCACTAACTAACTAACTACTTTCCTACATATACCCACTAACGAACTAACTAACTACCTTCCCACTAACTAACTAACTAACTAACTAGCTAACTAACTAACTACTAGTAACTAAATAACTAACTAGTTAACTAACTAAATAACTAACTAACTAACTAACTACTTGATAACTAACTAACTAACGAACTAAATAACTGACTAACTAACTGACTACTAGCTAGCCGACAAAATAACTAACTAACTAATTACTAGATAACTAACATAATAACTAACTAATTTACTAACTAACTATCTTCTTGAATACCTATTGAATAACTAACTAACTAACTAACTACTTTCCTACATACCCGCCAACTAACTAACTAACTAACTACTTTCCTACATATCCGCCAGGCCTATTGTTGCCCCTATACGTTGCAGCAGTTTGGTGATCTTCTTCTTTTGTTTTTTCCTTTCCCGCCTCGATCTTTCACCGAATATATCGATGTGATATATCGTTTTGACTGTCTTCGGCGTGCCGGAGGCAATGGTGATGACCAAATTCCCAAATTATTCCTCTATCTCCTGAAAATGGGCAATGAACACATTAGTGTAGAAATATTCATGATGTTTGAAATATGTATCATAAAAGCATAGAATATAACTTCACAAGGGCTAAAATCCATAAATAAGACTCGTAAAACGTGTTCCATTTGCCTCACATCATCAGTTAGTTAGTTAGTTATTTAGTTAGTAAGTTTGTTTGTTTGTTAGTGAGTTAGTTAGAAAGGTAGTTAGTTAGTTAGTTAATAGGTATGTATGAAGGTAGTTAGTTTGTAAGTGAGAGAGTTAACTAGTTAGTTAGTTAGCTAGAAGTTAGTTAGTTAGTTAGTTAGTTAATTTAGTTAGTTATTTAGTTAGTTAGTTAGTTAGTTAATTAGTTAATTTATTAGTTAGTCAATTAGTTAGTTAGTAAGTTAGTTAGTGGGTATGTACGATGGTAGCTAGTTAGTTAGTCAGTTAATTAGTTAGTTAGTTTGTTAGTTAATTGGTTAGTTATTTATTTTGTTAGTTAGTTAGTTAAATATCTAGTAGTTATTTAGTTAGTTATTTATTTATTTAGTTAGTTACTTAGTTAGTGGGTATGTAGGAAGGTAGTTATTATGTTAGTTAGTAAGTTAGTTAGTTAGTTAATATGTATGTAGGAAGATATTTAGTTAGTTAATTGGTTAGTTAATTTAGTCAGTTATCTAGTAGTTAGTTAGTTAGTTAGTTAGTTAGTTAGTTAGTTATTTAATTAGTTATTTTTTTCAGTTAGCTAGTAGTTAGTTAGTTAGTTAGTTAGTTAGTTAGTATGTTAGAAGGATGTTACTTAGTTATGTAGGAAGATAGTTATTCTGTTATTTAGTTAGTTTGTTAATTAGTTAATTTGTTAGTTAGTTAGTTAGTTAGTTAGTTTGAAAGGTAGTCAGTTAGTTAGTTAATAGGTATGTATGAAGGTAGTTAGTTAGTAAGTTAGTTAGTTAGTTAGCTAGTAGTTTGTTAGTTAATTAGTTAGTTAATTAGTTTGTCATTTAGTTAGTTAGTTAGTTTGTTAGTTAACTATTAGTTAATTAGTTAATTATTTAATTAATTAGATAGTTAATTAGTTATTTAGTAAGTTTGTTAGTTAGTGGGTATGCACGAAGGTAGCTAGTTAATTAGTTAATTTCTTTGTTAGTTAGTTAATTAGTTTGTTATTTATTTAGTTAGTTAGTTAGTTAAATAGATAGTAGTTATTTAGTGAGTAATTTATCTATTTATTTAGTTACTTTGTTAGTGGGTATGTAGGAAGGTAGTTAGTAAGTTAGTTAATTAGTTGGTTAGCTAATATGTATGTAGGAAGATAGTTAGTTAGTTAATTAGTTAGTTATATAGTTAGTTATCTAGTAGTTAGTTAGTTAGGTAGTTAGTTAGTTAGTTAGTTAGTTAGTTATTTAGTCAGTTAGCTAGTAGTTAGTTAGTTATTCAGTAAGTTAGTTAGTTAGTTAGTTAGTTAGTTAGTTAGTTAGTTAGTTAGTATGTTAGATAGTCAGTTAGTTAGTTAATTAATTAGTTATTTGGTTAGTGAGTTAGTTTGCTAACTAGTAGTTAGTTAGTTAATAAGTTAATTAATTAGTTAGTTAATTAGTTAGTTAGTAAGTTAGTAAGTTAGTGGGTATGTACGAAGGTAGCTAGTTAGTTTGTTAGTTACTCAATAGGTATTTAAGAAGATAGTTAGTTAGTAAATTAGGTAGTTAGCTAATTTGTTAGTTAGTTGGTTAATTTGTAAGTAAGTTAGTTAGTTAATTAGTTAGTTATTTATTTAGTTAGTTTGTGAGTTAAAGAGTTAGTAGTTATTTAGTTAGTTAGTTAGTTAGGTAGGTAGTTAGCTAGTAGTTAGTAGGATAGTTATTTATTTAGTTAGTTAGTTAGTTAGTAAGTTGGCGGGTATGTAGGAAGGTAGCTAGTTAGTTTGTTAGTTACTCAATAGGTATTTAAGAAGATAGTTAGTTAGTAAATTAGGTAGTTATTATGTTAGTTATCTAGTAATTAGTTAGTTAGTAATTTTGTCAGCTAGCTAGCAGTTAGTTAGTTAGTTAGTTAGTTAGTTAGTTAGTTAGTTATCTAATAGTTTGTTAGTTATTTATTTAGTTAGTTAACTAGTTAGTTATTTAGTTACTAGTAGTTAGTTAGTTAGCTAGTTAGTTATATAGTTAGTTATATAGTTAGTTAGCCAGTTAGTGGGAAGGTAGTTAATTAGTTAGTTAGTGGGAAGGTAGTTAATTAGTTTGTTAGTTAGTTTGTTAGTTAGTTTGTTAGAAAGGTAGTTAGTTAGTTAGTTAATTGGTATGACTAAAGGTAGTTAGTTAGTAAGTTAGATAATTAACTTGTTAGTTAATTAGCTGGTAGTTAGGTAGTTAGTTAATTATTTTGTTTGTTCGTTAGTTAGTTATTTATTTAGTTAGTTATTTAGTTAGTTATCTAGTAGTTAGTTTGTTAGCTAGTTAGTTATTTAGTTAGTTAGATAGTTAGTTAGTTAGTTAGTGGCAATGTAGTTAGTTAGTTAGTGGGTATGTAGGTAGGTAGTTAGTAAGTTAGTTAGTTAGTTAGTAAACTAGTTAGTTAATAGGTATGTAGGAAGATAGTTATTTAGTTAGATAGTTAGTTTGTTAATTAGTTAATTAGTTAGTTAGTTAGTTAGTTATTTAGTTGTTTAGTTAGTTAGTTAGTTAGTTTGTTAGTTAGTTAGTTAGAAAGGTTTTTAGTTAGTTAGTTAATTGGTATGACTGAAGGTAGTTAGGTAGTAAGTTAGATAATTAACTAGTCAGTTAGTTAGCTAGTAGTTTGTTAGTTAGTTAGTGAGATAGTTAGTTAATTAGTTAGTTATTTAGTTAGTTTAGTTAGTTAATTAACTAGTAGATAGTTAGTTAATTAGTTAATAAATTAGTTAGTTAATTAGTTAGTTAGTAAGTTAATTAGTTAGTGGGTATGTACGAAGGTAGCTAGTTAGTTAGTTAATTCATTAGTTAGTTAGTTAATTAGTTATTTAGATAGTTAGTTAATAGTTATTTATTTAGTTAGTTAGTTAGTTAAATAGCTTGCAATTGTTTAGTTAGTTATTTATTTATTTAGTTAGTTGCTTAGTTAGTGGGTATGTAGGAAAGTTGTTAGTAAGTTAGTTAGTTAGTTAATAGGTATGCAGGAAGATAGTTAGTTAGTTAATTAGTCAGTTATTTAGTTAGTTAGTAAGTTAGCTAGTTAGCTAGTTAGTTTGCTTGTAGTGTGTAAGTTAGTCAGTTAGTTAGTTAGTTAGTTAGTTAGTCAGTTAGTTAGTTAGGTATGAAGTAGTTAGTTAGTTAGTTAGGTCATTAGTTAGTTATTTAGTTAGTTAGTTAGTTAGTTAGCTAGTAGTTAGCAAGTTAGTTATTAATTTAGTTAGTTAGTTAGTTAGTTGGCGGGTATGTACGAAGGTAGCTAGTTAGTTAATTTGTCAGTTAGTTAGTTTATTTGTTAGTTAGTTAGTTAGTTAGTTAATTAGTTAGTTATCTAGTAGTTAGTTAGTTACTTAGTTAGTCAGTTAGTTATTTATTCAGTTAGCTAGTAGTTAGTTAGTTAGTTAGTTAGTAAGTTAGTTTGTTAGTTAGTTAGTTAGTTAATTAGATAGTTAGTTAGTAAGTTAGTTAGTTAGTTAGTCAATATGTATGTAAGAAGTTAGTTTGTTAGTTACTTAATTTGCTAGTAGTTAGGTAGTTAGTTAGTTAGTTAGTTAGTTAGTTAGTATGTAAGAAGTGAGTTAGTTAGTTAGTTAGTTAGTTAGATAGTTAGTTAATTAGTTAGTTAGTTAGTTAATCAGTTAGTTATTTAGTTAGTTACTTAGTTAGTTAGTTAGTAGTTAGTTAGTTAGTGATTCAGTTAGTTAATCAATATATATGTATCAAGGTAGTTAGTTAGTTAGTTAGATAGTTAGTTAATTAGTTTGTTAGTTAGTTAATTAGTTCGTTAGTTAGTTAGTCAGTTAGTTAGTTAGTTATCTAGTAGTTAGTTAGTTAGTTAGGTCAGCAGTTAGTTAGTTAGTTAGTTAGTTAGTTAGTTAGTTAGCTAGTGGTTAGCAGGATTGTTATTTATGTAGTTAGTTAGTTGGCGGGTATGTAGGAAGGTTGTTAGTTAGTTTGCTAGTTAGTTAATAGGTATTTAAGAAGATAGTTAGTTTGTAAATTAGTTAGTTATTATGTCAGTTATCTAGTAATTTGTTAGTTAGTCATTTTGTCAGCTTGCTAGTAGTTAGTTAGTTAGTTAGTTAGTTAGTTAGTTAGTTAGTTAGTTAGTTAGTTATCTAGTTAGTTAGTTTTCTAGTAGTTAGCTAGTTAGTTAGTTAGTTAGTTAATTAGTTAGTTATTTAGTTAGTTAGTTAGCAAGTAGTTAGTTAGTTAATTAGTTAATTAATTAGTTAGTTAATTAGTTAGTTAGTAAGTTAGTTAGTTAGTGGGTATGTATGATGGTAGCTAGTTAGTTAGTTAATTTGTTAGTTAGTTAGTTAATTAATTAGTTTGTTAGTTACGTAATAGTTATTTAGTTAGTTAGTTAGTTAAATAGCTAGTAGTCATTTAGTTGGTCATTTATTTATTTAGTTAGTTACTTAGTTAGTGGGTATGTACGAAGGTAGTCAGTAAGTTAGTTAGTTACTTAGTTAATAGGTATGTAAGAAGATAGTTAGTTAGTTAATTAGTTAAATATTTAGTAAGTTATCTAGTAGCTAGTTAGTTAGTTTGTTAGTTAGTTACTTAGTTAGTTAGCTAGTTAGTTAGTTAGTTTGTTTGTTTGTTAGTGGGTATTTTGGAAGTTAGTCACTGGGTATGTAGGAATGTAGTTATTTAGTTAGTTAGTTTGTTAATTAGTTAGTTATTTCGTTAGTTAGTTAGTTAGCTAGTTAGTTAGTTATTTAGTTAATGTGTTGGTTAGTTAGTTGGATATGTAGTTAGTTAGTTAGTTAATATGTATGTACGAAGGTAGTTAGTTAGTAAGTTAGTTAATTAGTTAGTTAGTTTGCCAGTAGTTAGTTAGTTAGTTAGTTAGTTAATTAATTAGTTAGATATTTAGTTAGTTAGTTAGTTAGTTAGTTAGTAGTTAGCTAGTAGTTAGTTAGTAAATTAGTTAGTAAATTAGTTAGTTATCTAGTAGTTAGCTAGTAGTTAGTTAGTTAAATAGCTAGTAGTAATTTAGTTGGTCATTTATTTATTTAGTTTGTTACTTAGTTAGTGGGTATGTAGGAAGGTAGTTAGTAAGTTAGTTAGTTACTTAGTTAATATGTATGTTGGAAGATAGTTAGTTAGTTAATTAGTTAATTATTTAGTTAGTTATCTAGTAGTTAGTTAGTTTGTTTGTTAGTTAGTTACTTAGTAAGTTAGCTAGTTAGTTAGTTTGTTTGTTTGTTTGTTAGTAGGTATGTTGGAAGTTAATCACTGGGTATGTAGGAAGGTAGTTATTTAGTTAGTTAGTTAGTTTGTTTATTAGTTAGTTATTTCGTTAGTTAGTTAGTTAGTTAGTTAGTTAGATAGTTATTTAGTTAATTTGTTGGTTAGTTAGTTAGATAGGTAGTTAGTTAGTTAGTTAATATGTATGTACGAAGGTAGTTAGTTTGTAAGTTAGTTAATTAGTTAGTTAGTTAGTAGAGTTAGTTAGTTAATTAATTAGTTAGTTATTTTGTTAGTCAGTTAGTTAGTTAACTTGTTAGTTAGTTATATATTTAGTTATTTAGTTAGTTAGTTAGTAAGTTAGAAAGGTACTTAGTTAGTTAATTTATAGGTATGTATGAAGGTAGTTAGTTAGTAAGATAGTCAGTTTGTTGGCTAGTAGTTAGTTAGTAAGTTAGTTAGTGTTATATCATGGTATGCGTAGCGAATTTTGAAGGCGAAATTCTATTAAGGAGGGGAGAATTTATCATGATTATAAATGTCAACAAATAAATTGGATGATAAAATAAGATAAATTGGATAAATAAATGATCATGCATGATGCATTGAGATAATTGCATTTGTATTAGGACACATACATGTTCAAGGAGTCAAATTTGGTTATAATTAGACTAGGTTATTTAAGTGTGAGTTCACATCTTGATCTGAACCCCTACTTTATCCAGACCGAATCACCCTTGAACTAAACCCCTACCCAAAACCCCATTCATACTTAACTCTATCCTTTAGACTCTTATTGGCTAATGTGTAGGTGGGATCAGTTATTTGTCACATATATGGATAATCTCTCTTTCTCACGCATATACTAAGGGAAATAGTTGCTATAACTCAGATGATAAATGAAAAAGAGGGAAAGAGAAGTAGGAGAGAAAAAGAGGGAATTGAAGAGGAGCAAAGAAAATTTTGGGTCTAAGATGATAGCCATGGAGCATAGGGAAATAAAGAATCGCCTAGGGAAAATTTCAATGATTAAATCACAGGAAAAAGGGAAGACTTGATGATGAAGAGAAAGGGTAGCAGTAAACAACTACGGTTGGAGAACGGCATCACCACGGGGATGAAGTGTGTATTGGGGGGCAAGAGCTGGAAAACGACACCGAGGCACAACCGCCGGTGCATCGGGGCAACGGGCAGCGGCAGCAGCAAGGGTGTGAGGTGACGGCGAGACGACGACATCACGGGGACTATGGCAATCGCATCGGATGAGGAAAACGGCAGTTCCGCATGTGTATCGGGGTCTGAAAACGGTATCGTGGCAGGATCGCAGCGGCTTGAGTATGGGGGCTGGTGTTGAGCAGGATGGGGCCCTATGGGGCTGGTGTTGAGCAGGAGGGGGCCATATGGGGGCCTGGTGTTGAGCAGGGTGGAGCCATGGCAGGGCTGGTGTTGGACAGCATTGGGGCCATGTCAGCATGAGGTTGAGGATTGGAGTAAGGCATCACAATGGCGTAGCCGCACGTGTATCGGACCAGCGGCATGTCATCATGGCGGTACCACGGCAGGGGTAGGTGCGTGACATCATGGCGGCACGAGTATTGGCACTGGATTACGGCATTATGGCATTCAAATCGAGGCAAGGATATGGCATGGCATGATCGTGGCAACATGGCGGGATAAAGGCGGCAGCACGGCGGCTATGTTGCACGGATTTCGATGAAGGAGAATGTGCCGCAGCGATGGTAAAGGATACATTATGTTGAGGTATATCTCGGACTTGATATTTAGTAATTATTATACCTCATAATATTGCCATCTGTATCGACCTAAATTCGGATTAAGACTTCATTTGTGGAACCCTAATTTTGTGGCTGAAATAGTATCTCAAGTCGGGTCGAGTGATGAGAATTGGATTGTCGAGGAAGATGTTTGGTCGTGATGGTTCGGCCGTTTGATTAGTGGCGGTCGGGCTATTTATTGATCATAAGTAGTGGAATTAGGGTTTCGGTTTGTGGATGCATGGAAGAGAGAGAATTGAGGTATTTATTCTTAACGGGTCGGGTTCATGTTTGGTTTAGGTTTGAGATCCAATAACCCGGTATGTGTTGTATTATGTTAAATCTGAATTTTAGGGAAGATCCGTAGATTGTTGAGAATGTCGGTTTGAGTCACCGGTAGTAATTAGGAGAAGGCTCGATTGCTCGATAATGTCCAATTAATTAATGGTTGGATTAATGAGAAAACGAGCCAAGATTAAACACATGGCTGAGATTTATTTGGGTAGTTTGTCGTTGTTGTTTGTCGTAGTAGTTTGAGGTTTCTTCTAGTAGTTGGAGGCTAGTTGAGTTGTTTCGTGTATCGTTAGGATTTCATCTCGAGGTCAGTAGAAGCTTTGATGTGTCGGATAAGTAGAGATGTCGTAGTTTGATCGGTTCTTTGAATGGGTGTATCGAACTAGATTTCGTGTGTCATGTCTTCGTAATGTGGTCATAACTTCTCCGTTCGGTCTCCGTTTCGTATGTTCTTGGTTCCGTTGGGAAGTTTATTCCGAGGTGGTTCTCATGGCAGTAATTATGATTACTGCATCTGATTATTCATTTATTTATTCATCATTTTATCTGTAGAATATGTGTAGTTCTTTGTAGTATATATGTAGGATTGTTGTTGATGTAGATCAACTCGTAGTGAGGATGAGCTCCAGATAAGGAAACCCATGTTTGGACATTTTAGTGGTTCCTGGCCAGAGGTGCATTTTCGGGTCATTACCGAACTTGCAAGCTGCTAGACGTAGCAGTACGGTCTCCTCGGGTGGTTGTGGTAAATGTGGTTTTCGAGGGGGCGTGTCTTCAATTGTGGCAATGTTGAGGACACCACTCTTTTATTAGAGTGCAGTAGACTCTTACCCCAAGTGGTTCGGGGTATTTGTCTATGTGGGGTCCCGTGTGGTGCCGACCTTATCGAAGTGGTTAGTGTAGTGGTTGACTTTTACCTCAAGCTGATCCGAGGTATTAGTCTATGAGTTAGTCCCGTGTTGTTATCGTTGTGGTTTCACGATGAGAATTCTGTAGTGGTTGTTGTCGTATTTTGCAGAATTCGTTTTAGTTGTAGTAGTCGGTCATCGTGGTAGTTCTCGTAGTAGGTTGTCGTGGTGGTCGTCGTCGAGTAAATAATAATTAAATATTATTTTACTTATCTAACTCTCAGCCAACATTTCCAGGTAGCATTTGAAGTGGCAGTGGCATTCGTGTAGATTACGAGCGTAGCGGAGTGTGCGATCACCAGTTACTATATTTGTTTTAGTTGTATTGGTTTATGCCCACTATATGTTGTATTTAGTTGTTGTAGATTGTAGATTATACTGCCAACTGGTTTTTTTTGTATTAGTGTGGTTTTGACTCTGCTAATGCTCATTTATTTAAGGTAAGTACGTTGTTCACGATTATTTTATTTCGGGTCGTGACAACCTTTTTGGTATCAGAGCAACGGTCCTAGTTGACCTGCAGAAGTCTTTAACACTATACCGTAGGTGCCCATACCTTACCCAATGCGTCTTTGAACGACTTTAGAGAGTGTGAATGCCACTAATGTAGGAAACTATAGTGCTTTTATTGTTGGTGTAGAGAGTGTAGGGAAACATGAAGAGGAAGATGATGTAGATCGGGGAGCTGGAAGGCACTCTTGTAAGAAGGTTTAGTGCTTTGCATGGTTGGTGCAAATGCGCAAGTAGGCTTCGTATGAAGAAGTTGATGTTTGTGTAGCCGAAGGTGCCTAATGTTGGGAAGAGTAGTGCTTTCATTACTTGTACGTAATGTGGAAGAATGCCCTGTATGAGCGAATTGTAGTCTATGAAGTTTGGAGTGCTCATGTAGGTGTGATTTTTGTTGGTGTGAGGAGTTCATGAAGGCTTTGCATGAGCAAGTTGAAGTTTGAAGTTTGTGAATTTGTGTTAGCTCATATAGTTTTGGTTGTTGTTGGAGGGAGTTCATGAAGGATCTTTAAGGGAAAATTGTAGTTTGTGAAGTACCGAGCATTTATGTAGTTGTGGTTGTAGTTGGCGGCAAGAGTTCGAAAAAGCTTGGTACAAGGAAGGTTGTAGTTGGCGAAGCTGAGTAAGGTCCATTGATGTAGGAAAGTTGTACTGCTTTCGTCGATTGGTGCGAAGAGTACATGAAGGCTTTGTATATGAAGAAGATGTAAATTATGAAGTTGAGAGGTCTCGTGAAGGCAAAAGGATCTCCGCAATTGCATTTATAGATGCATTGTGATGAAGGTAGTGGTACTGTTGGATGAAGTGGTTGTTCAAGTGGCTGTTCGAATTAGGAAGAATTTTGATGGAAGTAAAAGTAGTTCAAGCGGTGACTCGAATGAGAAGGCGTTACGATAAAAGTAGTAGTGTTGAAGTGGAAGATGTACGATTGGATGTGCCTAGCACAAAAGAAAAGAATTTTGAGAATATTGAGGTGAACGATGCACATAAAATTGAAGTTGGTTGTTTTGATTATGATGGAAATGATGATGACCATTTGTGTCCTCTGTGAAGAGGATGTCATTTGATGGCAAGGTTAGCTGGAGAGATTTTGTGGATGCGCTGAAAGAAAAATATGATTCATATTTATTATGAGGGAAAAAGTGCCGAAGTTGTTCGGGAATAATGTCCGGAAATAACTGTCAATAGTTGTGTGAACGTTGTTCACAAAGCAGAAATTGAAGAAGCAAATATGGAGAAAATTGATGGAGTTTCAATTGGAAGCGGACTCGTAGTGAAGTTTTAAGGAGTTGAAGAAGATGTTAATAATTGTTCAGGAGAAAATGGTTTTGAAGTATGTAGTGATGCCTATGGATGTTCACCTGTCCAAAAAGGATTTTGTTAGCTAGAAGGAGTTTGTTGATGCGTGTAAGAAACAACAAAATACACTTTCATTTGAAGGGACAATGAACAAAAGCTCGTGATTCTAATGCAAGATGGAGAGACGGTATTGGAGAATGAGGGTATTTTAGTGAAGTATCGCAATTTGCACTGTGTGATGTAAGAAGTGAGTGTAAGAAAGTGTGGAGGTGTGTCCGGAATTTATGCTCGGACAAAAAGAATTGAGTGTGTGTTTCTCAGTGCATTAGATGAGATGGATGTCGAGTGTGCCCTTTTATGTCTAGTAGAAGTGTGAACGATGTGGAGTGTGTCTTGTTTTGTACAATGGTTAGGCAAATGTAGTGGACAAAGAAGTATGGGCGCAATGTGATTTTTAGACGCCAAAGTAGTGTGAGACGAGGATGGAGAGTGTAAAGAGGCAAGTGAAGGAAAAATGCGTGAGTTCTTGAAGCCTCTTAGTAGAAACTAGAAGAAATGTGTGGAAATAAAGATTGAGTGATGTGGGTTGATTACAGTATAGTCGGTCTGTATTATTGTAGCCGGAATGGTCATTGGTGGAGGAATTTCTCGGTTGGCGAGCGAGTGTGTTATTATTGTAATAACTCAGGACAGACTCAAATGAATGCACGAAGAAAAGATCGAGAGTAGTAGACCGGTTGAAGAATTATATTGCAATCACGAAAATGAGATGACATGAAACAAGACAAGATGTATGATGAATTTCGAGGACGAAATTCTTTTAAGGAGGGAAGAATGTTATATCATGGTATGCGTAGCGAATTTTGAAGGCAAAATTCTATTAAGGAGGGGAGAATTTATCATGATTATAAATGTCAACAAATAAATTGGATGATAAAATAAGATAAATTGGATAAATAAATGATCATGCATGATGCATTGAGATAATTGCATTTGTATTAGGACACATACATGTTCAAGGAGTCAAATTTGGTTATAATTAGACTAGGTTATTTAAGTGTGAGTTCACATCTTGATCTGAACCCCTACTTGATCCAAACCGAATCACCCTTGAACTAAACCCCTACCCAAA
This sequence comes from Luzula sylvatica, assembly GCA_946800325.1. Lineage (NCBI taxonomy): Eukaryota > Viridiplantae > Streptophyta > Magnoliopsida > Poales > Juncaceae > Luzula > Luzula sylvatica. Next base: position 67,797,779 of record OX326956.1, on the reverse strand, counting down.
ACCCCATTCATACTTAACTCTATCCTTTAGACTCTTATTGGCTAATGTGTAGGTGGGATCAGTTATTTGTCACATATATGGATAATCTCTCTTTCTGACGCATATACTAAGGGAAATAGTTGCTATAACTCAGATGATAAATGAAAAAGAGGGAAAGAGAAGTAGGAGAGAAAAAGAGGGAATTGAAGAGGAGCAAAGAAAATTTTGGGTCTAAGATGATAGCCATGGAGCAAAGGGAAATAAAGAATCGCCTAGGGAAATTTTCAATGATTAAATCACAGGAAAAAGGGAAGACTTGATGATGAAGAGAAAGGGTAGCAGTAAACAACTACGGTTGGAGAACGGCATCACCACGGGGATGAAGTGTGTACTGGGGGGCAAGAGCTGGAAAACGACACCGAGGCACAACCGCCGGTGCATCGGGGCAACGGGCAGCGGCAGCAGCAAGGGTGTGAGGTGATGGCGAGACGACGACATCACGGGGACTATGGCAATCGCATCGGATGAGGAAAACGGCAGTTCCGCATGTGTATCGGGGTCTGAAAACGGTATCGTGGCAGGATCGCAGCGGCTTGAGTATGGGGGCTGGTGTTGAGCAGGATGGGGCCCTATGGGGCTGGTGTTGAGCAGGAGGGGGCCATATGGGGGCCTGGTGTTGAGCAGGGTGGAGCCATGGCAGGGCTGGTGTTGGACAGCATTGGGGCCATGTCAGCATGAGGTTGAGGATTGGAGTAAGGCATCACAATGGCATAGCCGCACGTGTATCGGACCAGCGGCATGTCATCACGGCGGTACCACGGCAGGGGTAGGTGCGTGACATCATGGCGGCACGAGTATTGGCACTGGATTACGGCATTATGGCATTCATATCAAGGCAAGGATATGGCATGGAATGATCGTGGCAACATGGCGGCGGCTATGTTGCACGGATTTCGATGAAGGAGAATGTGCCGCAGCGATGGTAAAGGATACGTTATGTTGAGGTATATCTCGGACTTGATATTTAGTAATTATTATACCTCATAATATTGCCATCTGTATCGACCTAAATTCGGATTAAGACTTCATTTGTGGAACCCTAATTTTGTGGCTGAAATAGTATCTCAAGTCGGGTCGAGTGATGAGAATTGGATTGTCGAGGAAGATGTTTGGTCGTGATGGTTCGGCCGTTTGATTAGTGGCGGTCGGGCTATTTATTGATCATAAGTAGTGGAATTAGGGCTTCGGTTTGTGGATGCATGGAAGAGAGAGAATTGAGGTATTTATTCTTAACGGGTCGGGTTCATGTTTGGTTTAGGTTTGAGATCCAATAACCCGGTATGTGTTGTATTATGTTAAATCTGAATTTTAGGGAAGATCCGTAGATTGTTGAGAATGTCGGTTTGAGTCACCGGTAGTAATTAGGAGAAGGCTCGATCGCTCGATAATGTCCAATTAATTAATGGTTGGATTAATGAGAAAATGAGCCAAGATTAAACACATGGCTGAGATTTATTTGGGTAGTTTGTCGTTGTTGTTTCTCGTAGTAGTTTGAGGTTTCTTCTAGTAATTGGAGGCTACTTGAGTTGTTTCGTGTATCGTTAGGATTTCATCTCGAGGTCAGTAGAAGCTTTGATGTGTCGGATAAGTAGAGATGCCGTAGTTTGATCGGTTCTTTGACGGGTGTATCGAACTAGATTTCGTGTGTCACGTCTTCGTAATGTGGTCATAACTTCTCCGTTCGGTCTCCGTTTCGTATGTTCTTCGTTCCGTTGGGAAGTTTATTCCGAGGTGGTTCTCATGGCAGTAATTATGATTACTGCATCTGATTATTCATTTATTTATTCATCATTTTATCTGTAGAATATGTGTAGTTCTTTGTAGTATATATGTAGGATTGTTGTTGATGTAGATCAACTCGTAGTGAGGATGAGCTCCAGATAAGGAAACCCATGTTTGGACATTTTAGTGGTTCCTGGCCAGAGGTGCATTTTCGGGTCATTACCGAACTTGCAAGCTGCTAGACGTAGCAGTACGGTCTCCTCGGGTGGTTGTGGTAAATGTGGTTTTCGAGGGGGCGTGTCTTCAATTGTGTGGCAATGTTGAGGACACCACTCTTTTATTAGAGTGCAGTAGACTCTTACCCCAAGTGGTTCGGGGTATTTGTCTATGTGGGGTCCCGTGTGGTGCCGACCTTATCGAAGTGGTTAGTGTAGTGGTTGACTTTTACCTCAAGCTGATCCGAGGTATTAGTCTATGAGTTAGTCCCGTGTTGTTATCGTTGTGGTTTCACGATGAGAATTCTGTAGTGGTTGTTGTCGTATTTTGCAGAATTCGTTTTAGTTGTAGTAGTCGGTCATCGTGGTAGTTCTCGTAGTAGGTTGTCGTGGTGGTCGTCATCGAGTAAATAATAATTAAATATTATTTTACTTATCTAACTCTCAGCCAACATTTCCATGTAGCATTTGAAGTGGCAGTGGCATTCGTGTAGATTACGAGCGTAGCGGAGTGTGCGATCACCAGTTACTATATTTGTTTTAGTTGTATTGGTTTATGCCCACTATATGTTGTATTTAGTTGTTGTAGATTGTAGATTATACTGCCAACTGGTTTTTTTTTGTATTAGTGTGGTTTTGACTCTGCTAATGCTCATTTATTTAAGGTAAGTACGTTGTTCACGATTATTTTATTTCGGGTCGTGACTGTTAGGTAGGTAATTAGTTAGTCATTTAGTTAGTTTGTTAGTTAGGTAGTTAACTAGTAGTTAGTGGGTTAATTAATTAGTTAGTTAATTAGTAAGTTAGTAAGTTAGTTAGTTAGTGGGTATGTACGATGGTAGCTAGTTAGTTAGTTAATTTGTTAGCTAATTAGTTAATTAGTTAATTAGTTACTTAATTAGTTAGTTAGTTAGTTAAATACCTAGTAGTTATTTAGTTATTTATTTATTTATTTAGTTAGTTACTTAGTTAGTGGGTATTTAGGATGGTAGTTAGTAAGTTAGTTAGTTAGTTAGTTAGTTAGTTAATCTGTATGTAGGAAGATAGTTAGTTAATTAGTTAGTTATTTAGTTAGTTATCTAGTAGTTAGCTAGTTAGTTAGTTAGTTAGTTAGTTATTTATTCAATTAGCTAGTAGTTAGTTTGTTAGTTAGTTCCTTTGTTAGTTAGTTAGTCAATTAGTTAGTTAATTAGTTAGTTAGTTAGTCAATATGTATGTAAGAAGGTAGTTAGTTAGTTAGTTAGTTAGTTAATTAGTTAGTTAGTTAGTTAGTTAGTTAGTTAGTTAGTATGTAAGAAGGTTGTTAGTTAGTTAGTTAGTTAGTTAGTTAGCTAGTTAGTTAATCAGTTACTTATTTAGTTAGTTACTTGTATAGTTAGCTAGTAGTTAGTTAGTGAGTTAGATAGTTAATCGATATGTATGTATCATGGTAGTTAGTTAGTTATTTAGATAGTTAGTTAATTAGTTAGTTAGTGAATTAGTTAGTTAGTTAGTTAGTTAGCTAGTAGTTAGCTGGTTAGGTATTTATTTGGTTAGTTAGTTAGCTAGTTGGTGGGTATGTACGAAGGTAGTTAGTTAGTTAGTTAGTTAGTTAATTGGTATTTAAGAAGATTGTTAATTAGTAAATTAGTTAGTTATTATGTTAGTTGTCTAGTAATTAGTTAGTTAGTTGTTTTGTCAGCTAGCTAGTAGTTAGTTAGTTAGTTAGTTATTTAGTTAGTTAGTTAGTTAGTTAGTTATATTGTATTTTGTAAGTTAGTTATTTAGTTAGTTAACTAGTGAGTTAGTTTGTTAGTCATCGAGTAGTTTGTTAGTTAGCTAGTTAGTTATTTAGTAAGTTAGATAGTTAGCTAGTTAGTTAGTTAGTGGGAAGGTAGTTAGTTAGTTAGTTAGTGGGTATGTAGGAAGGCAGTTAGTTAGTTAGTTAGTTAATATGTATGTAGGAAGATGGTTATTTAGTTAATTTGTTAATTAGTTCATTTGTTAGTTAGTTATTTAGTTATTTAGTTAGTTAGTTAGTTAGTTAGTTAGTTAGTTAGTTAGTAAGTTAAAAAGGAAGTTTGTTTGTTGGTTGATAGGTATGTATGAAGGTAGTTAGTTAATAAGTTAGTTAGTTAACTAGATATATAGTTTGCCAGTAGTTAGTTAGTTAGATAGTTAGTTAATTAGTTAGTTAATTAGTTAGTTATTTACTTAGTTAGTTTGTTAGTTAGTTAACTAATAGTTAGTTAGTCAATTAGTTAATTAATTAGTTAGTTAATTAGTCAGTTAGTAAGTTAGTTAGTTAGTAGGTATGTACGAAGGTAGCTAGTTAGTTAGTCAGTTTGTTAGTTATCTAGTAGTGAGTTAGTTAGCTAGTTAGTTATTTAGTTAGTTAGATAGTTTGTTTGTTAGTTAGTGGGAAGGTAGTTAGTTAGTTAGTTAGTGGGTATGTAGCAAGGTAGTTAGTTAGTTAGTTAGTTAGTTAGTTCATTAGATAATTAATAGGTATGTAGGAAGATAGTTATTTAGTTAGTTAGTTAGTTAGTTAGAAAGGTAGTTAGTTAGTTAGTTAGTTAATAGGTATGTATGAAGGTAGTTAATTAGTAAGTTAGATAGTTAACTAGTTAGTTAGTTAGCTAGTAGTTAGTTAGTTAGTTAGTTAGTTAGTTAGTTAGTTAATTAGTTAGTTATTTAGTTAGTTAGTTAGTTTACTAACTAGTAGTTAGTTAGTTAATTAGTTAATTAATTAGTTAGTTAATTTGGTAATTAGTAAGTTAGTAAGTTAGTGAGTATATACGATGGTAGCAAGCTAGTTAGTTAATTTATCAGTTAGTTAGTCAATTTGTTAGTTAGTTAGTTAGTTAGTTAATTAGTTAGTTATTTATTTAGTTAGTTAGTTAGTTAAAGAGTTAGTAGTTATTTCGTTAGTTATTAATTTATTTAATAAGTTACTTAGTTAGTGGGTATGTAGGAAGGTAGGTAGTTAGTTAGTTAGTTAGTTAGTTAGTTAGTTAGTTAATATGTATGTAGGAAGATAGTTAGTTAGTTAATTAGTGAGTTATCTAGTAGTTAGTTAGTTAGTTAGTTAGTTATTTATCCAGTTAGCTAGTAGTTAGTTAGTTAGATAGTTAGTAAGTTAGTTTGTTTGTTAGTTAGTAAGTTAATTAGTTAGTTAGTTAGTTACATAGTTAGTTAGTTAGTTAGTCAGTATGTATGTAAGAAGGTTGTTAGTTAGTTAGTTAGTTAGTTAATTAGCTAGTAGTTAGTTAGTTAGTTAGTTAGTTAGTCCGTATGCAATGTAAGAAGGTTGTTAGTTAGTTAGTTAGTTAGATAGTTAGTTAGTTAGTTAGTTAGTTGGTGGGTATGTAGGAAGGTAGTTAGTTAGTTAGTTAGTTAGTTAGTTAATAGGTATTTAAGAAGATAGTTAGTTAGTAAATTAGTTAGTTATTATGTTAGTTATGTAGTAATTAGTTAGTTAGTTATTTTGTCAGCTAGCTAGTAGTCAGTTAGTCAGTTAGCTATTTAGTTCGTTAGTTAGTTAGTTATCAAGTAGTTAGTTAGTTAGTTATTTAGGTAGTTAACTAGTTAGTTATTTAGTTACTAGTAGTGAGTTAGTTAGCTAGTTATTTAGTTAGTTAGTTAGTGGGAAGGTATATAGTTAGTTAGTTAGTGGGTATATGTAGGAAAGTAGTTAGTTAGCTAGTGGGAAGGTAGTTAGTTAGTTAGTTAGTTAGTTAGTTGGTATGTAGGAAAGTAGTTAGTTTGTTAGTTAGTTAGTTAATGGGTATGTAGGAAGATAGTTATTCGGTTATTTAGTTAGTTTGTTAATTAGTTAACTTGTTTGTTAGTTAGTCATTTAGTTATTTAGTTACTTAGTTAGTTAGTTAGTTAGAAAGGTACTTAGTTAGTTAGTTAATAGGTATGTATGAAGGTAGTTAGTTAGTAAGTTAGTTCGTTTGTTAGCTAGTAGTAAGTTAGTTAGTTAGTTAGTTAGTTAGTTAATTAGTTAGTTATTTAGTTAGTTTGTTAGTTAGTTAACTAGTAGTTAATTGGTTAATTAATTAGTTAGTTAATTAGTAAGTTAGTAAGTTAGTTAGTTAGTGGGTATGTACGAAGGTGGCTAGTTAGTTAGTCAATTAGTTAGTTAGTTACTTAATTAGTGAGTTAGTTTGTTAGTTAATTAGTTAGTTATTTATTTATTTTGTTAGTTAGATAAATATCTAGTAGTTATTTAGTTATTTTGTTAGTTACTTAGTTAGTGGGTATGTAGGAAGGTAGTTAGTTAGTTAGTTAATATGTATGTTGGAAGATATTTAGTTAGTTAATTGGTTTGTTAAGTTAGTTAGTTAGTTAGTTAGTTAGTTAGTTAGTTAGTTGGTATGTAGGAAGGCAGTTAGTTAGTTAGTTAGTTAGTTAGTTAGTTAGTTAATATGTATGTTGGAAGATAGTTATTTAGTTAGTTTGTTAATTAGTTCATTTGTTAGTTAGTTAGTTATTTAGTTATTTAGTTAGTCAGTTAGTTAGTTAGTTAAAACAGTAGTTTGTTTGTTAGTTGATAGGTATGTATGAAGGTAGTTAGTTAGTAAGTTAGTTAGTTAACTAGCTAGTTTGTTTGCTAGTAGTTAGTTAGTTAGTTAGTTAGTTAGTTAGTTAATTAGTTAGTTATTTACTTAGTTTGTTTGCTAGTAGTTTGTTAGTTAGTTAAATAATAGTTAGTTAGTCAATTAGTTAATTAATTAGTGAGTTAATTACTCAGTTAGTAAGTTAATTAGTTAGTAGGTATGTACGAAGGTAGATAGTTAGTTAGTCAGTTTGTTAGTTATCTAGTAGTTAGCTAGTTAGCTAGTTAGTTATTTAGTTAGTAAGATAGTTAGTTAGTCAGTTAGCGGGAAGTTAGTTAGTTAGTTAGTTAGTGGGTATGTAGCAAGGTAGTTAGTTAGTTAGTTAATTAGTTAGTTAATATGTATGCAGGAAGATAGTTATTAAGTTAGTTAATTAGTTTGTTTGTTAATTAGTTAATTAGTTAGTTAGTTAGTTATTTAGTTATTTATTTAGTTAGTTAGTTTGTTTGTTAGTTAGTTAGTTAGAAAGGTAGTTAGTTAGTTAGTTAATAGGTATGTATGAAGGTAGTTAGTAAGTAAGTTAGATAGTTAACTTGTTAGTTAGTTAGCTGGCAGTTTATTAGTTAGTTAGTTAGTTAATTAGTTAGTTAGTTAGTTAGTTAGTTAGTTAATTAGTTAATTAATTAGTTTGTTAATCAGTTAGGTAGTAAGTTAGTTAGTGGGTATGTACGTAGGTAGCTAGTTAGTTAGTCAATTTGTTAGTTAGTTAGTTAAATAGTGAGTTAGTTTGTTAGTTAATTAGTTAGTTATTTATTTAGTTAGTTAGTTAGTTAAATATCTAGTAGTTATTTAGATAGTTACTTAGTTAGCGGGTATGTAGGAAGGTAGTTAGTTAGTTAGTTAGTTTGTTAATATGTATGTAGGAGGATATTTAGTTAGTTAATTGGTTAGTTAATTTTGTTAGTTATCTAAGTAGTTAGTTAGTTAGTTATTTATTCAGTTAGCTAGTAGTTAGTTAGTTAGTTAGTTAGTTCGTTAGTTAATTAGTTAGTTAGTTAGTTAGTTAGTCAATATGTATGTAAGAAGGTAGCTGGTTAGTTAGTTAGTTAGTTAGTTAGTTAGTTCATTTGCTAGTAGTTAGTTAGTTAGTAAGTTAGTTAGTATGTAAGAAGGTTGTTAGTTAGATAGTTAGTTAGATAGTTAGTTATTGAGTTAGTTATTTAGTTAGTTACTTAGTTAGTTAGCTAGTAGTTAGATAGGGAGTTAGTTAGTTAATCAATTTGTATGTATCAAGGTAGTTTGTTTGTTAGTTAGATAGTCAGTTAATTAGTTAGTTAGTTAATTAGTTAGTTACTTAGTTTGTTATCTAGTTGTTAATTAGTTAGTTAGGTCATCAGTTAGCTATTTGGTTAGTCAGTTAGTTAGCTAGTAGTTAGCAGGTTAGTTATTTATTTAGTTAGTTAGTTAGTTAGTTAGTTGGCGGGTACGTAGGAAGGTAGTTAGTTAGTTAGTTAGTTAGTTAATACGTATTTAAGAAGATAGTTAGTTAGTGAATTAGTTAGTTATTATGTTAGTTATCCAATAATTAGTTAGTTAGTTATTTTGTCAGCTAGTTAGTTAGTTAGTTAGTTAGTTAGTCAGTCAGTCAGTTATTAGTTAGTTAGTTAGTTAGTAAGTTATCTAGTAGTTAGTTATTATGTTAGTTATCCAATAATTAGTTAGTTAGTTATTTTGTCAGCTAGTTAGTTAGTTAGTTAGTTAGTTAGTTAGTCAGTTAGTTAGTTAGTTAGTTAGTTAGTTAGTAAGTTATCTAGTAGTTAGTTATTATGTTAGTTATCCAATAATTAGTTAGTTAGTTATTTTGTCAGCTAGTTAGTTAGTTAGTTAGTTAGTTAGTCAGTTAGTTAGTTAGTTAGTTAGTTAGTTAGTAAGTTATCTAGTAGTTAGTTATTATGTTAGTTATCCAATAATTAGTTAGTTAGTTATTTTGTCAGTTAGTTAGTTAGGTAGTTAGTTAGTTAGTTAGTTAGGTAGTTATTTAGTTAGTTAACTAATTAGTTATTTAGTAAGTTAGTTTGTTTGTTATCTAGTAGTTAGTTAGTCAGCTAGTTAGTTATTTAGTTAGTTAGATAGTTAGTTAGTTAGTGGGTATGTAAGAAGGTAGTTTGTTAGTTAGTTAGTTAGTTAATTAGATAGTTAATAGGTATGTAGGAAGATAGTTAGTTAGTTAGTAAGTTAGTTTGTTAATTAGTTAATTAGTTAGTTAGTTAGTTATTTAGTTATTTAGTTAGTGAGTTAATTAGTTAGAAATGTAGTTAGTTAGTAAGTTAATAGGTATGTATGAAGGTAGTTAGTTAGTAAGTTAGATAGTTAACTAGTTAGTTAGTAAGCTAGTAGTTTGATAGTTGGTTAGTTAGTTAGTTAATTAGTTAGTTAGTTAGTTAGTTAGTTAATATGTATGTAGGAAGATAGTTAGTTAGTTAATTAGGTAGTTATCGAGTAGTTAGTTAGTTAGTTAGTTAGTTATTTATTCAGTTAGCTAGTAGTTAGTTTGTTAGTTAGTTGGTAAGTTAGTTTGTTAGTTAGTTAGTCAATTAGTTAGTTAGTTAGTTAGTTAGTTAGTCAATATGTATGTAAGAAGGTAGTTCGTTAGTTAGTTAGTTAGTTAATTAGCTAGTAGTTAGTTAGTTAGCTAGTTAGTTAGTTAGTTAGTATGCACAAACGTGTTTAGTTAGTTAGTTAGTTAGTTAGTTAGTTAGTTCGTATGCAATGTAAGAAGGTTGTTAGTTAGTTAGTTAGTTAGATAGTTAGTTAGTTAGTTAGTTAGTTGGCGGGTATGTACGAAGTTAGTTAGTTAGTTAGTTATTAGGTATTTAAGAAGATAGGTAGTTAGTAAATTAGTTAGTTATTATGTTAGTTATCTAATAATTAGTTAGTTAGTTATTTTGTCAGCTAGCTAGTAGTCAGTTAGGTAGTTAGTTATTTAGTTAGTTAGTTAGTTAGTTATCAAGTAGTTAGTTAGTTCGTTATTTAGTTAGTTAACTAGTTAGTTATTTAGTTACTAGTAGTTAGTTAGTTAGCTAGTTAGTTACTTAGTTAGTTAGTGGGAAGGTAAGTTAGTTAGTTAGTGGGTATATGTAGGAAAGTAGTTAGTTAGTTAGTGGGAAGGTAGTTAGTTAGTTAGTTAGTGGGTATGTAGGAAAGTAGTTAGTTAGTTAGTTAGTTAGTTAATAGGTATGTAGGAAGATAGTTATTTGGTTATTTAGTTAGTTTGTTAATTAGTTAACTTGTTAATTAGTTAACTTGTTAGTTAGTTAGTTATTTAGTTATTTAGTTAGTTAGTTAGTTAGTTAGTTAGAAAGGTACTTAGTTAGTTAGTTAATAGGTATGTATGAAAGTAGTTAGTAAGTAAGTTAGTTAGTCTGTTAGCTAGTAGTTAGTTAGTTAGTTAGTTAGTTAGTTTGTTAATTTGTTAGTTATTTAGTTAGTTGGTTAGTTAGTTAACTAGTAGTTAGTTGGTTAATTAATTAGTTAGATAATTAGTAAGTTAGTAAGTTAGTTAGTAAGTGGGTATGTACGCAGGTAGCTAGTTAGTTAGTTAATTTGTTAGTTAGTTAGTTAATTAGTGAGTTAGTTAGTTAGTTAATTTGTTATTTATTTATTTATTTTTGTTAGTTAGATTAATATCGAGTAGTCATTTAGTTATTTAGTTAGTTACTTAGTTAGTGGGTATATAGGAAGGTAGTTAGTTAGTTAGTTAGTTAGTTAGTTAGTTAGTTAGTTAGTTAGTTAGTTAGTTCGTATGCAATGTAAGAAGGTTGTTTGTTAGTTAGTTAGTCAGATAGTTAGTTAATTAGTCAGTTAGTTGGTTTATCAGTTAGTTATTTAGTAAGTTACTTAGTTAGTTAGCTAGTTAGTTAGTTAGTTAGTTAGTTAGTTAGTTAGTTAGTTAATATGTATGTAGGAAGATGGTTAGTTAGTTAATTAGTTAGTTAGTTAGTTATTCAGTTAGTTAGTAGTTAGTTAGTTAGTTAGTTAGTTAGTTAGTTAGTTAGTTAGTAAGATAGTTATTCAGTTAGCTAGTAGTTAGTTAGTTAGTTAGTTAGTTAGTTAGTTAGTAAGTTAGTTTGTTAATTAGTTTGTTAGTTAATCAGTTAGTTAGTTAGTTAGTTAGTTAGTTAGTTAGTAAGTTAGTTTGTTAATTAGTTTGTTAGTTAATCAGTAAGTTAGTTAGTTAGTTAATTAGTTATTCAATATGTATGTAAGAAGGTAGTTAGTTAGTTAGTTAGTTAGTTAATTAGCTAGTAGTTAGTTAGTTAGTTAGTTAGTTATTATGCACTAACGTGTTTGGTTAGTTAGTTAGTTAGTTAGTTAGTTAGTTCGTATGCAATGTAAGAAGGTTGTTAGTTAGTTAGTTAGTCAGATAGTTAGTTAATTAGTCAGTTAGTTGGTTTATCAGTTAGTTATTTAGTTAGTTACTTAGTTAGTTAGTTACTTAGTTAGTTAGTTAGTTATTATGCACTAACGTGTTTCGGACCCAACTGCTTAAACTGATTGAGTTTCTCATTCGACCCCCCACTTGAACTACCACTACTTCCACCACGAAGCACATGTGGCTGCATTTGCGGCGGTTCTTGTTGCGACCCTTGCCGCTTTAGCAACTGAACTAGCGTCTCATTAGTTCGTTGTTGCTGTTCCAAAATTTCACGAAACATTTGTGAGTCGTGAGACCCACGTCCTTCCGTACCACCAACATCATTTCTCTCACCATCGCCAACAACTCCTTTCTCCTTTGCAGGTCGTCCAGGTCGCCTTGAACCTTCGGCGCCAACATCGGCATTACTCACCATTTTCAGTTTTGGTGGCATTCTCACTACCTCATGACGATCAAAAGACAGGATTAGTAAGGTATTTACGGTATAATGTTATGACATCTGCAGGTCACTAGGACCGTTGCTCTGATACCAAAAAGGTTGTCACGACCCGATATAAGATAACGTGAACAACACACTAAAACTATGAACATATGAGCAATAGCAGAGTCAAAAACACACAATACAAAACAAAACCAGTTGGCATAAAAGATAAACTACAACTATCCAATATACATATGGTCGATACAAACAACCACGACTAAACAAAATATGGTAATTGGTACTCGCACACTCCGCTAAGCTCGTAATCTACAAGAATGCCACTGCCATCTCAAGTGCTACCTGGAAATGTTGGCTGAGAGTTAGATAAGTAAAATAATATTTAATTATTATTTACTCGACCACGACTACCATGACAACTACTAAGAGATTAACTACTACAATACTACTACAACTACTACAACTATGATCCTGCAAATACGGTAACAACTACTACAGAATTCATAGTGTGATATTCCGACGACTACTTCGCTAAGGTTGGCTGCCACATGGGACCCTACTCATAGACTAGTACCTCGGATCTACAATGAGGTAAAAGTCCGCTGCACTCTATCCCAAGAGTGGTGGTTTCAACCACGCCACGACTGAAACCACTCCCCCTCGAACACTACATTTACTACAACTACTCGAGGAGACCGTACTTCTACGTCTAACAGTTCGCAAGTTCGGGAGCGACCCAAAAATGCACCTCTGGCCAGACACTACATTAATGTCCAAACATGTGTTCCCTTATCCACTACTCATCCTCACTACGAGTTGATTTACATCAACAACGATCCTACATACTACAAAGAACTACACCTATTCTACAGATAAAATGATGAACAAATAAATGAAGAATCAGATTCAGTAATCATAATTACTGCCAATAGAATCGTCTCGAAATAAGCTTTCCAACGGAACCAAGAACACGGTAAACGGAGACCGAACGGAGAAGTTATGACCAAATTACGAAGACATGACACACGAAATCTGGTTCGGTAGACCCGTCAAAGAACCGATCAACTACAATACTTCTACTTATCCGACATACCGGAATAACTAATGACTACCATGTTCTCCAAAATTACCAAAATACCCCTTACATCCAGAATTTGAACTAGGGTTAGAGGATACCGGGTTAAAGGATCTTGACTCAAAACAAACATAAACCCGACCCATTAAGAACAAACAACTCAATCGTACCACTTCTTTTCTTCCCAAAAACCGAAACCCTAATTGTTTTATCCTTTCTCGATGGAAGCCTAATAGATGATCGAAACGCCATTATTCGAGCGGTCGAATCACCACGGCACCATCCTTATACCCCAAAACCATCTATGAAATCCTAGAATTCAGAATTACTTCCACCCCCAAAATCTAGGGTTTCAACAATCAAATCAATCTTCCAATCGTTTTCCATGGCAGTAAATACGAAGGATTCTTCGAATTAGATTAGAAAATAGATTTACAACCTCAAAACTTCAAGCTCCTAGGTTTAGACAACTCCACCACCACCTATGTATGCTTGCCTCGATGAAGATAACCTCGAAAGTGAGCTCGCTTTCTTCTTTTCTTGTCTTGAATCACTTGTTCGCTTCCTTTTCTCCAATCTCCTCTTCTTGGTTCTTCTTCTTCTTCTCCTTCTTTCACCTCTCTCTAAAGCCACGAAATTATGTGTTATGGCCAGAATAGAAAGGCCTAGAATGAGCTAAATAATGTAATACACATGACAAGTGTTTAGGTGTCAAAGGGGTTAAAAGTCTTTGTCATTTTTCCATTTTAATCCCTCATATTTCTTGTAATTATTTTCTATCCATAATTTTCTTGTACTAAATTAATGATATAACATCCTTCCCCCCTTAAAGAAATTTCGTCCTCGAAATTTAACATACCTCGTAGAAAAGTTCCGGGTATTTCTCTTTTACTTCATTTTCAAGTTCCCATGTCGCCTCTTGTGGAGAATGATGTTGCCAACGTACCTTAACCAGCGATATCACCCTATCCCTCAACACATGGTCCCTTCGATCCAAAATTTCTACCGGTCTTTCGACATACGTCGAGTCCTCTCTCAAATCAAATGCTTGAGGTAAAAGTACATGGGATGGATCACTCACATACTTCTTTAACATGGAGATATGAAACACGTTATGGACATTCGACAAAGATGGGGGCAAAGCGAGTCTAAACGCTACCGGTCCGATCATCTCCAATATCTGAAAAGGACCGATATATCGAGGAGATAATTTCCCTTTCTTTCCAAAACGCATAACACCCTTTGTAGGCGACACTCGTAAAAATACATGATCTCCTTCTACAAATTTAACTTCTCTACGCTTCTTATCTGCGTAACTCTTCTGCCTACTTTGGGCCGTCAATAACCTTTGACGAATTAACTTTACCCTCCTTTCTTCTTCATGTACCAAATCAGGACCTAAAAGTTTCTTTTCTCCAACTTCGTACCAATTCACCGGAGATCTACATTTCCTTCCATAAAGGGCTTCATAAGGAGCCATTTCAATACTCGAGTGATAACTATTGTTGTACACAAATTCTACCAAATGAAGATGTGTATTCCAACTACCCCCAAAATCTAACACACAAGCTCGCAATAAATCTTCTAAAGTTTGAATTGTCCTCTCAGATTGACCATCTGTTTGAGGGTGATAAGCGGAACTAAAGCGAAGTTGTGAACCAAGTGACTTCTGCAAGCTTTTCCAAAATGTAGAAGTGAACCGGGGATCCCTATCCGAAACGATCGAAACGGGTACTCCATGTAATCTCACCACCTCTTTCTCATATAATTCTGCTAGTTTATCTAATTTATCATTTTGCTTGATCGCAATAAAATGGGCAGATTTTGTTAACCGATCTACAACCACCCATATTGTATCGTGACCACCTCTCGCCCTTGGTAAACCCGTCACAAAATCCATGGTAATATGCTCCCATTTCCATTCCGGTATCTCCAAATTTTGCAACAATCCCGCTGGTCGTTTGTGTTCCGCTTTTATTTGTTGACACACTAAACATTTCGAGACAAATTGAGCAACATCTCTTTTCATTCCTTTCCACCAATACTCCCCACGCAAATCTCGATACATCTTATTACTTCCCGGATGAATTGCGAATTTCGACCTATGGGCTTCACTTAGTAACTCCTGCCTCAATTGGGGTTCATCGGGTACACATACTCTTCCGCCTAACCTAACGGTACCATCACTTGAGACCTCAAACTTCGATTCGCCACCTTGAGCCAATTCGTCCCGTACATATTTGAAATACTCATCACTCATTTGTGCTTCTTTAATCTTGGTTACCAACACCGATTGTGCCCATAACACCGATAAAAATCCAATGGATTGATTAGGTAAGGCCTTCAATCCTAACTCTCCAAGAGCGGACATTAAACTCCATCTACGTACAGAAATATGCGCACTATAACTCGCAACATTTCTACTCAACGCATCCGCCACCACATTTGCTTTTCCTGGATGGTAATTAATACTACAATCATAATCCTTCAAGAAATCCATCCACCGCCTTTGACGCATATTTAACTCCTTTTGCGTAAATAAATATTTCAAACTCTTATGATCCGTAAAAATCTCAAACTTCTGACCATAGAGATAATGTCTCCAAATCTTCAACGCAAAAATTACTGCGGCTAATTCTAAATCATGTGTTGGGTAATTTTTCTCATGATCCTTTAATTGTCGTGAAGCATACGCCACTACCCTTCCATTTTGCATGAGTACACACCCAAGCCCACAGAAAGATGCATCACTATACACCACAAAACCATTTCCACCCGAAGGAATAATTAATATCGGGGCACTAGTTAACCTCTTCTTTAATTCCATGAAACTAGTTTCACAATTTTCATCCCACAAAAATTTTACATCCTTTTGTGTCAAGCGCGTAAAAGGTAAAGAAATTTTTGAAAATCCTTCCACAAACCTTCTATAATATCCGGCAAGACCGAGAAAACTCCGAATCTCAGTCACATTACAAGGCCGTTTCCAATTGATCACCGCTTCAATCTTCTTTGGATCCACTGAAATCCCTTCACCGGATATCACATGTCCTAGAAAAGATACCTCTTCAATCCAAAAATCACATTTACTTAATTTTGCGTATAATTTCTTCTTCCTTAAAATCTCCAACACGAGCCCCAAATGCCTTGCATGTTCCTCTCGACTCTTCGAAAAAATCAGAATATCATCAATAAAAACAATAACGAACGAATCGAGATACTCATGAAATATTCGGTTCATTAAATCCATAAAAGCTGCCGGAGCATTTGTTAAACCAAACGGCATTACCAAATATTTGTAGTGACCGTACCTAGTACGAAAAGCCGTCTTTGGGATATCTTCTTTCCGAATCTTCAATTGGTGATAACCCGATCTCAGGTCAATTTTCGAGTAAATCGTACTGCCTTGAAGTTGATCAAATAAATCATCAATTCGCGGAAGAGGATATTTATTCTTCACGGTAACTTGGTTAAGTTGACGGTAATCAATACATAGTCGCATTGATCCATCTTTCTTTTTCACAAACAATACGGGGGCTCCCCATGGCGACACACTCGGTCGAATAAATCCTTTCACTAGCAAATCTTCTAGTTGTTTCTTTAACTCTTCCAATTCTGCCGTTGCCATTCGATAAGGTTGCTTTGAAATTGGTGCGGTGCCGGTTAATAGCTCGATCATAAATTCAATTTCTCTATCTGGAGGTAACCCAACCAAATCTTCCGGAAATACATCGGAGAAATCACAAACCACCGGAATCTTTTGAATTACTAGCCTCTTGTCATGCTCTGAATTCCGTGTTATTTCTTCTTGACCACTTTCCGTCAATAATTTCTTATCATGTATCGCGGAAATAATTACGGGGGAATTTTCACGTACCGCCAAAAGTTGAATAGAAGCTTCTCCCTCGGGATTAAAGGTTACCACTTTGCGGAAACAATCAATTGTTGCATGATAAGAGGATAACCAATCCATACCGAGAATGGCATCGAAATCACGAAAATCTAGGATAACCAAATCGACTAGTAATTGTTTATCACCAATTTGAACTACACATCCTCTAAACACCAACTCGGCTAATAGAGTTTCACCCATCGGAGTGCCGACTAATAAACTATTACTTAGAATTTCTGCCTTTCTATTTAATTTTGACATGAATATAAAAGACACGAAAGAATGAGTTGAACCAGGGTCTATCAAAACACTGGCCGGAATATCACAAATAGAAACAACTGAGTGAATAATCGAACCTGACGCGTGTGCATCCGGATTGTTGAGAGCAAATGTGCGTGCCGGGATAGGTTTCTTCGGTTCTAGCTTCCTCTTGGGGCACTCATTCAATTTGTGTCCTGGGTTATAACAATAATGACACACATGCTCGCCAAAGGGACAACTCTTCGACCAATGACCAACTCGACCGCATTTGAAACATGGAGCTTGACTTGGCTGCGATCCACCCGTATTCTCACTCCGAAATTGGGGAGGTTTCTGCTTCTTAAAATTTCTACCTTGAGGTTTGATGTACTCACGAGATTGCCTCATTTGGCTCTTTCCACTCTCCATTTTCATCTCGTACTGCTTCAACTCCTCAACATCACACTCTGCCAATACCGCTTTATCAACGGCATTTGCATAATTGCGGCACTGAAAAGCGCGCAACCGACCCTTTATGTCCGGACGTAAACCCCGAACAAACTTCGACACTTTTTGAGCCTCGTTGCTTACATCATGCGGTGCAAATTGCGACAATTCAGTAAATTTCCTCTCATACGCCAATACCGTTTTACCCTCTTGCGTAAGATTTGCAAACTCTTGTGCCTTTTTCTCTTGCAATGAATACGGATAATATTGCTCATTAAAGGCATCAACAAACTCCTTCCAACTAACATGATCACCAAACGATTTCAGTTTCATATTCCACCAATGATCGGCACTTCCCTCCATCATAAATGATACAAACTTCACTTTTTCCACATCATTCGCCTCAATCACATCGAAGGTTTTCTCCGCTTGGCGAATCCACGCATACGCCTTGATAGGGTCGGTCGTACCAAAGAATGGTTTCGGACCCAACTGCTTAAACTGATTGAGTTTCTCATTCGACCCCCCACTTGAACTACCACTACTTCCACCACGAAGCACATGTGGCTGCATTTGCGGCGGTTCTTGTTGCGACCCTTGCCGCTTTAGCAACTGAACTAGCGTCTCATTAGTTCGTTGTTGCTGTTCCAAAATTTCACGAAACATTTGTGAGTCGTGAGACCCACGTCCTTCCGTACCACCAACATCATTTCTCTCACCATCGCCAACAACTCCTTTCTCCTTTGCAGGTCGTCCAGGTCGCCTTGAACCTTCGGCGCCAACATCGGCATTACTCACCATTTTCAGTTTTGGTGGCATTCTCACTACCTCATGACGATCAAAAGACAGGATTAGTAAGGTATTTACGGTATAATGTTATGACATCTGCAGGTCACTAGGACCGTTGCTCTGATACCAAAAAGGTTGTCACGACCCGATATAAGATAACGTGAACAACACACTAAAACTATGAACATATGAGCAATAGCAGAGTCAAAAACACACAATACAAAACAAAACCAGTTGGCATAAAAGATAAACTACAACTATCCAATATACATATGGTCGATACAAACAACCACGACTAAACAAAATATGGTAATTGGTACTCGCACACTCCGCTAAGCTCGTAATCTACAAGAATGCCACTGCCATCTCAAGTGCTACCTGGAAATGTTGGCTGAGAGTTAGATAAGTAAAATAATATTTAATTATTATTTACTCGACCACGACTACCATGACAACTACTAAGAGATTAACTACTACAATACTACTACAACTACTACAACTATGATCCTGCAAATACGGTAACAACTACTACAGAATTCATAGTGTGATATTCCGACGACTACTTCGCTAAGGTTGGCTGCCACATGGGACCCTACTCATAGACTAGTACCTCGGATCTACAATGAGGTAAAAGTCCGCTGCACTCTATCCCAAGAGTGGTGGTTTCAACCACGCCACGACTGAAACCACGCCCCCTCGAACACTACATTTACTACAACTACTCGAGGAGACCGTACTTCTACGTCTAACAGTTCGCAAGTTCGGGAGCGACCCAAAAATGCACCTCTGGCCAGACACTACATTAATGTTCAAACATGTGTTCCCTTATCCACTACTCATCCTCACTACGAGTTGATTTACATCAACAACGATCCTACATACTACAAAGAACTACACCTATTCTACAGATAAAATGATGAACAAATAAATGAAGAATCAGATTCAGTAATCATAATTACTGCCAATAGAATCGTCTCGAAATAAGCTTTCCAACGGAACCAAGAACACGGTAAACGGAGACCGAACGGAGAAGTTATGACCAAATTACGAAGACATGACACACGAAATCTGGTTCGGTAGACCCGTCAAAGAACCGATCAACTACAATACTTCTACTTATCCGACATACCGGAATAACTAATGACTACCATGTTCTCCAAAATTACCAAAATACCCCTTACATCCAGAATTTGAACTAGGGTTAGAGGATACCGGGTTAAAGGATCTTGACTCAAAACAAACATAAACCCGACCCATTAAGAACAAACAACTCAATCGTACCACTTCTTTTCTTCCCAAAAACCGAAACCCTAATTGTTTTATCCTTTCTCGATGGAAGCCTAATAGATGATTGAAACGCCATTATTCGAGCGGTCGAATCACCACGGCACCATCCTTATACCCCAAAACCATCTATGAAATCCTAGAATTCAGAATTACTTCCACCCCCAAAATCTAGGGTTTCAACAATCAACTCAATCTTCCAATCGTTTTCCATGGCAGTAAATACGAAGGATTCTTCGAATTAGATTAGAAAATAGATTTACAACCTCAAAACTTCAAGCTCCTAGGTTTAGACAACTCCACCACCACCTATGTATGCTTGCCTCGATGAAGATAACCTCGAAAGTGAGCTCGCTTTCTTCTTTTCTTGTCTTGAATCACTTGTTCGCTTCCTTTTCTCCAATCTCCACTTCTTGGTTCTTCTTCTTCTTCTCGTTCTTTCACCTCTCTCTAAAGCCACGAAATTATGTGTTATGGCCAGAATAGAAAGGCCTAGAATGAGCTAAATAATGTAATACACATGACAAGTGTTTAGGTGTCAAAGGGGTTAAAAGTCTTTGTCATTTTTCCATTTTAATCCCTCATATTTCTTGTAATTATTTTCTATCCATAATTTTCTTGTACTAAATTAATGATATAACATAGTTAGCTAGTAGTTAGCAAGTTAGTTATTAATTTAGTTAGTTAGTTAGTTAGTTGGCGGGTATGTACGAAGGTAGCTAGTTAGTTAATTTGTCAGTTAGTTAGTTTATTTGTTAGTTAGTTAGTTAGTTAGTTAGTTAATTAGTTAGTTATCTAGTAGTTAGTTAGTTAGTTAATTAGTTAGTTAGTTAGTCAGTTAGTTATTTATTCAGTTAGCTAGTAGTTAGTTAGTTAGTTAGTTAGTTAGTTAGTTAGTTAGTTAGTAAGTTAGTTTGTTAGTTAGTTAGTCAGTTAATTAGTTAGTTAGTTAGTAAGTTAGTTAGTTAGTTAGTCAATATGTATGTAAGAAGGTAGTTAGTTAGTTAGTTAGTTACTTAATTAGCTAGTAGTTAGTTAGTTAGTTAGTTAGTTAGTTAGTTAGTATGTAAGAAGTTAGTTAGTTAGTTAGTTTGTTTGTTAGTTAGTTAGATAGTTAGTTAATTAGTTAGTTAGTTAGTTAATCAGTTAGTTATTTAGTTAGTTACTTAGTTAGTTAGTTAGTAGTTAGTTAGTTAGTTAGTGATTCAGTTAGTTAATCAATATATATGTATCAAGGTAGTTAGTTAGTTAGATAGATAGTTAGTTAATTAGTTTGTTAGTTAGTTAATTAGTTAGTTAGTTAGTTAGTAAGTTAGTTAGTTAGTTATCTAGTAGTTAGTTAGTTAGTTAGTTAGGTCAGCAGTCAGTTAGTTAGTTAGTTAGTTAGTTAGTTAGCTAGTAGTTAGCAGGATTGTTATTTATGTAGTTAGGTAGTTAGTTAGTTAGTTGGCGGGTATGTAGGAAGGTAGTTAGTTAGTTTGGTAGTTAGTTAATAGGTATTTAAGAAGATAGTTAGTTTGTAAATTAGTTAGTTATTATGTCAGTTATCTAGTAATTAGTTAGTTAGTTATTTTGTCAGCTAGCTAGTAGTTAGTTAGTTAGTTAGTTAGTTAGTTAGTTAGTTAGTTATCTAGTTAGTTAGTTTGCTAGTAGTTAGCTAGTTAGTTAGTTAGTCAATTAGTTAGTTATTTAGTTAGTTTGTTAGCAAGTAGTTAGTTAGTTAATTAGTTAATTAATTAGTTAGTTACTTAGTTAGTTAGTAAGTTAGTTAGTTAGTGGGTATGTATGATGGTAGCTAGTTAGTTAGTTAATTTGTTAGTTAGTTAGTTAATTAATTAGTTTGCTAGTTAGTTAATAGTTATTTAGTTAGTTAGTTAGTTAAATAGCTAGTAGTCATTTAGTTGGTCATTTATTTATTTAGTTTGTTACTTAGTTAGTGGGTATGTAGGAAGGTAGTTAGTAAGTTAGTTAGTTACTTAGTTAATAGGTATGTAGGAAGATAGTTAGTTAGTTAATTATATAATTATTTAGTTAGTTATCTAGTAGTTAGTTAGTTAGTTTGTTATTTAGTTACTTAGTTAGTTAGCTAGTTAGTTAGTTAGTTTGTTTGTTTGTTAGTGGGTATGTTGGAAGTTAGTCACTGGGTATGTAGGAAGGTAGTTATTTAGTTAGTTAGTTAGTTTGTTCATTAGTTAGTTATTTCGTTAGTTAGTTAGTTAGTTAGTTAGTTATTTAGTTAATTTGTTGGTTAGTTAGTTAGATAGGTAGTTAGTTAGTTAGTTAATATGTATGTACGAAGGTAGTTAGTTTGTAAGTTAGTTAATTAGTTAGTTAGTTTGGTAGTAGTTAGTTATTTAGTTAGTTAGTTAATTAATTAGTTAGTTATTTAGTTAGTTAGTTAGTTAGTTAGTAGTTAGCTAGTAGTTAGTTAGTTAATTAGTTAATAAATTAGTTAGTTAATTAGTTAGTTAGTAAGTTAGTTAGTTAGTGGGTATGTACGAAGGTAGCTAGTTAGTTAGTTAATTTGTTAGTTAGTTAGTGAGTTAATTAGTTAGTTAATAGTTATTTATTTCGTTAGTTAGTTAGTTAAATAACTTGTAGTTATTTTGTTATTTATTTGTTTAGTTAGTTAGTTACTTTGTTAGTGGGTACGTAGGAAGGTAGTTAGTAAGTTAGTTAGGTAGTTAGTTAATTGGTATGTAGGAAGATAGTTAGTTATTTAGTTAGTTAGTTAGTTAGTTAATTAGTCAGTTAGTTAGTTAGCTTGTAGTTTGTATGTTAGTTAGTTAGTTAGTTAGTTAGTCAGTTAGTTAGTTATCTAGTAGTTAGTTAGTTAGATAGGTCATCAGTTAGTTATTTAGTTAGTTAGTTAGTTAGTTAGTTAGTTAGCTAGTAGTTAGCAAGTTAGTTATTTATTTAGTTAGTTAGTTAGTTAGTTGGCGGGTATGTAGGAAGGTAGTTAGTTAGTTAGTTAGTTAGTTAGGTACTCAAGAAGATAGTTAGTTAGTAAATTAGTCAGTTATTATGTTTGTTATCTAGTGATTAGTTAGTTAGTTATTTTGTCAGCTAGCTAGTAGTCAGTTAGTTAGTTAGTTATTTAGTTCGTTAGTTAGTTAGTTATCCAGTAGTTAGTTAGTTAGTTATTTAGTTAGTTAACTAGTTAGTTATTTAGTTACTAGTAGTTAGTTAGTCAGTTAGTGGGAAGGTAGTTAGTTAGGTAGTTAGTGGGTATGCAGGAAACTAGTTAGTTAGTTAGTTAATATGTATGTTGGAAGATAGTTATTCGGTTATTTAGTTAGTTTGTCAATTAGTTTACTTGTTAGTTAGTTAGTTATTTAGTTAGTGAGTTAGTTAGAAGGTACTTCGTTAGTTAGTTGATAGGTATGTATGAAGGTAGTTAGTTAGTAAGTTAGTTAGTTTGTTAGTTAGTAGTCAGATAGATAGTTAGTTAGTTAATTAGTTAGTTATTTAGTTAGTTAGTTAGTTAGTTAGTTAGTTAACTAGTAGTTAGTTGGTTAATTAATTAGTTAGTTAATTAGTACGTTAGTAAGTTAGTTAGTTAGTGGGTATGTACGATGGTAGCGAGTTAGTTAGTTAATTTGTTAGTTAATTAGTTAATTAGTTAGTTAGTCATTTAGTTAGTTAGTTAGTTAAATAGCTAGTAGTTATTTAGTTAGTTATTTATTTATTTAGTTAGTTACTTAGTTAGTGGGTATGTAGGAAGGTAGTTAGTAAGTTAGTTAGTTAGTTAGTTAGTTAGTTAATCTGTATGTAGGAAGATAGTTAGTTAATTAGTTAGTTATTTAGTTTGTTATCTAGTAGTTAGTTAGTTAGTTAGTTAGTTAGTTAGTTAGTTAATTAGTTATTTATTCAATTAGCTAGTAGTTAGTTAGTTTGTTAGTTACTAAGTTAGTTAGGTAGTTAGTTAGTTAATTAGTTAGTTAATTAGTTAGTTAGTTAGTTAGTTAGTCAATATGTATGTAAGAAGGTAGTTAGTTAATTTGCTAGCAGTTAGTTAGTTAGTTAGTTAGTTAGTATGTGAAAAGGTTGTTAGTTAGTTAGTTAGTTAGATAGTTAGTTAGTTAGTTAGTTAGTTAGTTACTCAGTTAGTTTTTTAGTTAGTTACTTAGTTAGTTAGCTTGTAGTTAGTTAGTGAGTTAGTTAGTCAATCAATATGTATGTATCATGGTAGTATTTAGTTAGTTAGATAGTTAGTTAATTAGTTAGTTAGTTAATTAGTCAGTTAGTTAGTTAGCTAGTTAGTTAGTTATTTAGTTATCTAGTAGTTAGTTAGTTACTTAGGTCATCAGTTAGTTATTTAGTTAATTAGTTACTTAGTTAGTTAGCTAGTAGTTAGCTGGTTAGGTATTTATTTGGTTAGTTAGTTAGTTAGTTGGTGGGTATGTACGAAGGTAGGTAGTTAGTTAGTTAGATAGTTAATTGGTTTTTAAGAAGATTGTTAGTTAGTAAATTAGTTAGTTATTATGTTAGTTATCTAGTAATTAGTTAGTTAGTTGTTTCGTCCGCTAGCTAGTAGTTAGTTAGTTCTTTAGTTAGTTAGTTAGTTAGTTATCTAGTATTTTGTAAGATAGTTAGTTAGTTAGTTAGTTAGTTAGTTAGTTAATTAGTTAGTGAGTTATCTAGTTAGTTAGTTTGCTAGTAGTTAGCTAGTTAGTTAGTAAGTTAATTAGTTAGTTATTTAGTTAGTTAGTTAGCAAGTGGGAAGGTAGTTAGTTAGTTAGTTAGTTGGAATGTAGCAAGATAGTTAGTCAGTTAGTTAGTTTATTAGTTAGTTAATATGTATGTAGGAAGATAGTTATTAAGTTAGTTAGTCACTTAGTTTGTTAATTAGTTAATTAGTTAGTTAGTTAGTTATTTAGTTATTTAGTTAGTTAGTTAGTCAGTTAGTTTGTTAGTTAGTTACAAAGGTAGTTAGTTAGTGAGTTAATAGGTATGTATGAAGGTAGGTAGTTAGTAAGTTAGATAGTTAACTTGTTAGTTAGTTAGCTAGCAGTTTGTAAGTTAGTTTGTTTGTTAATTAGATAGTTATTTAGTTAGTTAGTTATTTAATTAGTTAATTATTTAGTTTGTTAATTAGTTAGTTAGTAAGTTAGTTAGTGGGTATGTACGAAGGTAGCTGGTTAGTTAGTTAATTTGTTAGTTAGTTAGTTAATTAGTGAGTTAGTTTGTTAGTTAATAAGTTAGTTATTTATTTAGTTAGTGATGTGAGGCAAATGGAACACGTTTTACGAATCTTATTTAGGGATTTTAGCCCTTGTGAAGTTATATTCTATGCTTTTATGATACATATTTCAAACATCATGAATATTTCTACACTAATTTGTTGTTTGCCCATTTTCAGGGGATAGAGGAATAATTTTGGAATTTTGTCAGCACCATTGCCTCCGGCATGCCGAAGACAGTCAAAACGATATATCACATCGATATATTCGGTGAAGGATCGAGGCGGGAAAGGCAAAAACAAAAGAAGAAGATCACCAAACTGCTGCAACGCACAGGGGCTGGCCGCAGAGGCAAAATTCACAGCCCACGCAGGCAAAATTCACTGCCCACGCATAGCCCCAGCTCTCAGCCCATGCACAAGCCCCAACCAGCTAATTTGTTGCCTTCTTTAGATTGATTTGTGGCCTCCTTTAGATTGATTTGTTGCCTTCTTAGTTGATTTGTTGATCCCCAAAACCTTCCATTTCTCCCTCATCCATCCCCAAAACCTTCCATATCTCCCCAAAACCTTCCATTTCTCCCTCATCCAGCCCCAAAACCTTCCATATCTCCCTCAACCAATCAGAGGACACCATGAAGCCTATAAATAAGACCCTAAGGCCAAGGGCAAACCATCTCTCCTGCCCCCCCTTTTCTCTCCCCTTTGGGGGCAAGCTCTCTACCATCTCTCTCCACAAACTCTTCCAAGAAACAAACAAGATTCGACCAAGAACCGTGAAATTCAAGACCAACTCTTTGGTAGAGGCGTTCTCGCCCTAGGGTTGTACGTGACGAAATTGGAGTGAAGGCGTTCTTGCTCCATCTCGACACAAGGAAGGGATCGGTCATTCGTGCGGAAGGCGTTCTTCGACGAATTGAAGAGGATCCGCGTGAGAAGAAACGGAGACTCGAGTTGGCGTTCAACCGGATCGACGGGAAGGCATCGACACAAGTCACTAGGCGTTCTAGGGCTTGATTAGGTGGTTTCTTTCTTTTATTTCAGTTTTTGGTCGTGATTCTTTTAATAAATTCTTGTGTTGATTAATAAACTTGAGATTGAATTGAGTTCTTTTGCTTTCTTTAAATATTTTCTTTTGTTCTAAACTTGTCAATTTTCACGATCTCCTTCCAAATCTGCTAAAATCCAATTCTTTCATTGCGTAGATCTTGATTTCTAGTTTCGGGAACTTTTTGAATCATTGAATTTCATGAAATATTTGAATTGATATGAATTTTTGAAAACTGTCACTTAAACTGAAAACCTGCTGTTTCCAGAGATTGTTTTTTAGAGACCTGATTGTAATTCGTTAATAACTTTTTATTCCGTTGTCCAAATTGTTTGAAATTTTAGGATAAGTTTCATAATATTCAGACCTCTCTCTAGACAAATTTTCATTAATTTTGGAAACGTAGAAATAATTATTTTAACGATCTGAAGTTTAATCATATTTTGACGCAATAGCTCCCTGTGGAACGAATCCTTACATACTTAGTCTATACAATCTTTAGTATTCACATGTTTCTTTTTTGATTTACGGTATTTTTATTCAACGATATAACCTAAGTGTTAGCCAAAAACCCGTTATCAGTTAGTTAGTTAGTTAAATATCTAGTAGTTATTTAGTTAGTAATTTATTTAGTTAGTTACTTTGTTAGTGGGTATGTAGGAAGGTAGTTAGTAAGTTAGTTAGTTAGTTAGTCAGTCAATATGTATGTGGGAAGATATTTAGTTAGTTAATTAGTTAGTTAATTTAGTTAGTTATCAAGTAGTTAGCTAGTTAGTTATTTATTCAGTTAGCTAGTAGTTAGTTCATTGGTTAGTTAGTTGTAAGTTAGTTAGTTAGTTCGTTAGGTAATTAGTTAGTTAGTTAGTTAGTTAGTCAATATGTATGTAAGAAGGTAGTTAGTTAGTTAGTTAGTTAGTTAGTTAGTTAATTAGCTAGTAGTTAGTTAGTTAGTTAGTTAGTTAGTTAGTATGTAAGAAGGTTGTTAGTTAGTTAGTTAGTTAGATAGTTAGTAAATTAGTTAGTTAGCTAGTTAATGAGTTAGTTATTTAGTTAGTTAGCTAGTAGTTAGTTAGTTAGTGCGTTAGTTAGTTAATCGATATGTATGTATCATGGTAGTCAGTTTGTTAGTTAGATAGTCAGTTAATTAGTTAGTTAGTTAATTAGTTAGTTAGTTGGCTATTCAGTTAGTTAGTTAGTTATCTTGTAGTTAGTTAGTTAGTTAGTTAGGTCATCAGTTAGCTATTCAGTTAGTTAGTTAGTTAGCTAGTAGTTAGCAGGTTAGTTATTTATTTAGTTAGTTATTTTGTTAGTTAGTTGGCGGGTATGTAGGAAGGTAGTTAGTTAGTTAGTTAGTTAATAGTTATTCAAGAAGATAGTTAGTTAGTAAATTAGTTAGTTATTTATTTTGTCGGCTAGCTAATTAGTTAGTTAGTTAGTTAGTTAGTTAGTTATTTTGTCAGCTAGCTAGTTAGTTAGTTAGTTAGTTAGTTAGTAAGTTAGTTAGTTAGTTAGTTAGTCAGTTAGCTAGTTAGTCAGTAAGTTATCTTGTAGTTAGTTAGTTAGTCATTTAGTTAGTTAACTAATTAGTTATTTAGTTAGTCAGTTTGTTAGTTATCTTGTAGTTAGTCAGTTAGCTAGTTAGTTATTTAGTTAGTTAGATAGTTAGTTAGTTAGTTAGTGGGAAGGTAGTTAGTTTGTTAGTTAGTGGGTATGTAGGAAGGTAGTTTGTTAGTTAGTTAGTTACTTAGATAGTTAATAGGTATGTAGGAATATAGTTAGTTAAGTAGTTAGTTAGTTAGTTAATTAGTTAATTAGTTAGTTATTTAGTTATTTAGTTAGTTAGTTAGTTAGTTAGAAATGTAGTAAGTTAGTTAGTTAATAGGTATGCACGAAGGTAGTTAGTTGGTAAGTTAGATAGTTAACTAGTTAGTTAGTTAGCTATTAGTTTGTTAGTTAGTTAGTTAGTTAGTAAATTAGTTAGTTAGTTAGTTCGTTTGCTAACGAGTAGTTAGTTAGGTAATTAGTTAATTAATTAGTTAGTTAATTAGTTAGTTAGTAAGTTAGTAAGTTAGTGGGTATGTACGAACGTACCTAGTTAGTTAGTTAATTTGTAAGTTAGTTAGTTTATTTGTTAGTTAGTTAGTTAGTTAGTTAGTTAATTAGTTAGTTATTTATTTAGTTAGTTAGTTAGTTAAATAGTTAGTAGTTTTTTCGTTAGTTATTAATTTATTTAGTAAGTTACTTAGTTAGTGGGCATGTAGGAAGGTAGGTAGTTAGTTAGTTAGTTAGTTAATATGTATGTAGGAAGATAATTAGTTAGGTAATTAGTTAGTTATCCAGTAGTTAGTTACTTAGTTAGTTAGTTAATTAGTTAGTTAGTTAGTTAGTTAGTTAGTTATTCAGTTAGCTAGTAGTCAGTAAGTTAGTTAGTTACTTAGTTAATAGGTATGTAGGAAGATAGTTAGTTAGTTACTTAGTTAGTTAGTTTATTTGTTTGTTAGTGGGTATATTGGAAATTAGTCACTGGGTATGTAGGAAGGTAGTTATTTAGTTAGTTAGTTAATTTGTTAATTAGTTAGTTATTTCGTTAGTTAGTTAGTTAGCTAGTTAGTTAGTTATTTAGTTAATTTGTTGGTTAGTTAGTTAGATATGTAGTTAGTTAGTTAGGTAATATGTATGTACGAAGGTAGTTAGTTAGTAAGTTAGTTAATTAGTTAGTTAGTTTGCCAGTAGTTAGTTAGTTAGTTAGTTAGTTAATTAATTAGTTAGTTATTTAGTTAGTTAGTTAGTTAGTTAGTAGTTAGCTAGTAGTTAGTTAGTTAGTTAATTAGTTAATAAATTAGTTAGTTAATTAGTTAGTTAGTAAGTTAGTTAGTTAGTGGGTATGTACGAAGGTAGCTAGTTAGTTAGTTAATTTGTTAGTTAGTTAGTTAATTAATTAGTTAGTTTATAGTTATTTATTTCGTTAGTTAGTTAGTTAAATAACTTGTAGTTATTTAGTTATTTATTTATTTAGTTAGTTAGTTACTTAGTTAGTGGGTACGTACGAAGTTAGTTAGTTAGTTAGTTTGTTAGTTAGTTTGTTAGAAAGGTAGTTAGTTAGTTAGCTAGTAGTTTGTTAGTTAGTTAGTTAGTTAGTTAGTTAATTAGTTAGTTATTTAGTTAGTTTAGTTAGTTAGTTAACTAGTAGTTAGTTAGTTAATTAGTTAATAAATTAGTTAGTTAATTAGTTAGTTAGTGAGTTAGTTAGTTATTGGTATGTACGAAGGTAGCTAGTTAGTTAGTTAATTCGTTAGTTAGTTAGTTAATTAGTTAGTTAGTTAGTTAGTTAATAGTTATTTATTTAATTAGTTAGTTAGTTAAATAGCTTGTAATTGTTTAGTTAGTTATTTATTTATTTAGTTAGTTACTTAGTTAGTGGGTATGTAGGAAGGTAGTTAGTAAGTTAGTTAGTTAGTTAGTTAATAGGTATGTAGGAAGTTACTTAGTTAGTTAATTAGTTAGTTATTTAGTTAGTTAGTTAGTTAGTTAGTTAATTAGTTAGTTGGCTTGTAGTTTGTAAGTTAGTCAGTTAGTTAGTTAGTTAGTTAGTTAGTTAGTCAGTTAGTTAGTTAGCTAGTAGTTAGCAAGTTAGTTATTTATTTAGTTAGTTAGTTAGTTAGTTGGCGGGTATGTACGAAGGTAGCAAGTTAGTTAATTAATTTGTCAGTTAGTTAGTTTATTTGTTAGTTAGTTAGTTAGTTAGTTATTTATTTAGTTAGTTAGTTAGTTAAAGAGTTAGTAGTTTTTCCGTTAGTTATTAATTTATTTACAAAGTTACTTAGTTAGTGGGCATGTAGGAATGTAGGTAGGTAGTTAGTTAGTTATTATGTATGTACGAAGATAATTAGTTAGTTAATTAGTTAGTTATATACTAGTTAGTTAGTTAGTTAGTTAGTTAGTTAGTTAGTTATTCAGTTAGTTAGTAGTTAGTTAGTTAGTTAGTTAGTTAGTTAGTAAGTTAGTTAGTTAGTTAGTTAGGTAGTTAGTTAGTTAATTACTTAGTTAGTTAGTTAGTTAGTCAATATGTATGTAAGAAGGTAGTTAGTTAGTTAGTTAATAGGTATGTATGAAGGTAGTTAGTTAGTAAGTTAGATAGTTAAATTGTTAGTTAGTTAGCTAGTAGTTTGTTAGTTGGTTAGTTAGTTAGTTAATTAGTTAGTTAGTTAGTTAGTTAGTTAGTTAGTTAATATGTATGTAGGAAGATAGATAGTCACTTAATTAGTTAGTTATCTAGTAGTTAGTTAGTTAGTTAGTTATTTATTTATTCAGTTAGCTAGAAGTTAGTTAGTTAGTTAGTAAGTTAGTTTGTTAGTTAGTTAGTTAATTAGTTAGTTAGTTAGTTAGTTAGTTAGTTAGTTAGTCAATATGTATGTAAGAAGGTAGTTAGTTAGTTAGTTAGTTAGTTAATTAGCTAGTAGTTAGTTAGTTAGTTAGTTAGTTAGTTAGTATGCACTAACGTGTTTAGTTAGTTAGTTGATTGTTGGTTAGTTCGTATGAAATGTAAGAAGGTTGTTAGTTAGTTAGTTAGATAGATAGTTAGTTAGTTAGGTAGTTAGTTGGCGGGTATGTAGGAAGGTAGTAAGTTAGTTAGTTAGTTGGTTAGTTCGTTAATAGGTATTTAAGAAGATAGTTAGTTAGTAAATTAGTTAGTTATCTAGTAATTAGTTAGTTAGTTATTTTGTCAGTTGGCTAGTAGTTAGTTAGTTAGTTAGTTATTTATATAGTTAGTTAGTTAGTTATCGAGTAGTTAGTTAGTTAGTTATTTAGTTAGTTAACTAGTTAGTTATTTGGTTACTAGTAGTTAGTTAGTTAGCTAGTTAGTTAGTTAGTTAGTTAGTGGGAAGGTAGTTAGTTAGTTAGTTAGTTAACTAGTTAGTTTGGTTGCTAGTAGTTTGTTTGTTAGTTAGTTAGTTAGTTAGTTAGTTAATTAGTTAGTTATTTACTTAGTTAGTTTGCTAGTAGTTTGTTATTTAGTTTGTTAGTTAGTTAAATAATAGTTAGTTAGTCAATTAGTTAATTAATTAGTTAGTTAATTACTCAGTTAGTAAGTTAGTTAGTTAGTAGGTATGTACGAAGGTAGCTAGTTAGTTTGTCAGTTTGTTAGTTATCTAGTAGTTAGTTAGTTAACTAGTTAGTTATTTAGTTAGTTAGATAGTTAGTTAGTTAGTTAGCGGGAAGGTAGTTAATTAGTTAGTTAGTGGGTATGTAGCAAGGTAGTTAGTTAGTTAGTTAGTTAGTTAATTAGTTAGTTAATATGTATGTTGGAATATAGTTATTAAGTTAGTTAGTTAGTTAGTTAGTTAATTAGTTAATTAGTTAGTTAGTCAGTTATTTAGTTATTTATTTAGTTAGTTAGTTAGTTAGTTTGTTAGTTCGATAGAAAGGTAGTTAGTTAGTTAGTTAATAGGTATGTATGAAGGTTGTTAGTAAGTAAGTTAGATAGTTAACTTGTTAGTTAGTTAGCTAGCAGTTTGTTAGTCAGTTAGTTAGTTAATTAGTTAGTTAGTTAGCTAGTTAGTTAGTTAATTAGTTAATTAATTAGTTTGTTAATTAGTTAGGTAGTAAGTTAGTTAGTGGGTATGTACGAAGGTAGCTAGTTAGTTAGTTAATTTGTCTGTTAGTTAGTTAATTAGTGAGTTAGTTTGTTAGTTAATTAGTTAGTTATTTATTTATTTAGTTAGTTAGTTAGTTGAATATCTAGTAGTTATTTAGTTAGTTATTTAGTTAGTTATTTAGTTAGTTAATTAGTTAGTTATTTATTTATTTATGTAGGAAGGTAGTTAGTTAGTTAGTTAGTTAGTTAGTTAGTTAGTTAATATGTCTGTAGGAGGATATTTAGTTAGTTAATTGGTTAGTTAATTTTGTTAGTTATCTAAGTAGTTAGTTAGTTAGTTAGTTATTCAGTTAGCTTGTAGTTAGTTAGTTAGTTAGTTAGCTAGTTCGTTAGTTAATTAGTTAGTTAGTTAGTTAGTTAGTCAATATGTATGTAAGAAGGTAGCTGGTTAGTTAGTTAGTTAGTTAGTTAGTTAATTTGCTAGTAGTTAGTTAGTTAGTTAGTTAGTTTGTTTGTAAGAAGGTTGTTAGTTAGTTAGTTAGTTAGATAGTTAGTTAATTAGTTAGTCAGTTAGTTAATGAGTTAGTTATTTAGTTAGTTACTTAGTTAGTTAGCTAGTAGTTAGTTAGGGAGTTAGTTAGTTAATCAATATGTATGAATCAAGGTAGTTAGTTTGTTAGTTAGATAGTTAGTTAATTAGTTAGTTAGTTAATTATCTAGTTGTTAGTTAGTTAGTTAGGTCATCAGTTAGCTATTTGGTTAGTTAGTTAGTCAGTTAGTTAGCTAGTAGTTAGCAGGTTAGTTATTTATTTAGTTAGTTAGTTAGTTAGTTAGTTGGCGGGTATGTAGGAAGGTAGTTTGTTAGTTGGTTAGTTAGTTAATAGGTATTTAAGAAGATAGTTAGTTAGTAAATTAGTTAGTTATTATGTTAGTCATCTAATAATTAGTTAGTTAGTTATTTTGTCAGCTAGTTAGTTAGTTAGTTAGTTAGTTAGTTAGTTAGTTAGTTAGTTAGTTAGTAGTTAGATAGTTAGTAATTGAGTTAGTTAACTAATTAGTTATTAGTTTAGATAGTTAGTTAGTTATCTAGTAGTTAGTTTGCTAGCTAGTTAGTTATTTAGTTAGTTAGATAGTTAGTTAGTCAGTTAGTGGGAAGGTAGTTAGTTAGTTAGTTAGTGGGTATGTAGGAAGGTAGTTTGTTTGTTAGTTAGTTAGTTAGTTAGTTAGTTAGTTAGTAAGTTAATTAGACAGTTAATAGGTATGTAGGAAGATAGTTAGTTAGTTAGTAAGTTAGTTTGTTAATTAGTTGATTAGTTAGTTAGTTAGTTATTTAGTTAGTTAGAAACGTAGTTTGTTAGTTAGTTAATAGGTATGTATGAAGGTAGTTAGTTAGTTAATTAGTTAGTTAGTTAGTTAGTTAGTTAGCTTGTAGTTTGTTAGTTAGTCAGTTAGTTAGTTAGTTAGTTAGTTAGTCAGTTAGTTAGTTAGTTATCAAGTAGTTAGTTAGTTAGTTAGGTCATCAGTCAGTTATTTAGTTAGTTAGTTAGTTAGTTAGCTAGTAGTTAGGAAGTTAGTTATTTATTTAGTTAGTTAGTTAGTTAGTTGGCGGGTATGTACGAAGGTAGGTAGTTAGTTAGTTAATTTGTCAGTTAGTCAGTTTATTTGTTAGTTAGTTAGTTAGTTATTTATTTATTTAGTCAGTTAGTTAGTTAAAGAGTTAGTAGTTTTTTCGTAAGTTATTAATTTATTTAGTAAGTTACTTAGTTAGTGGGCATGTAGGAAGGTAGGTAGGTAGTTAGTTAGTTAGTTAATATGTATGTATGAAGATAATTAGTTAGTTAATTAGTTAGTTATATAGTAGTTCGTTAGTTAGTTAGTTAGTTAGTTAGTTATTTATTCAGTTAGCTAGTAGTTAGCAAGTTAGTTAGTTAGTTAGTTAGTTAGTTAGGTAGTAAGTTAGTTTGTTAGTCAGTTAGTTAGTTAATTAGTTAGATAGTTAGTAAGTTAGTTAGTTAGTTAGTGAATATGTATGTAAGAAGGTAGTTAGTTAGTTAGTTAATAGGTATGTATGAAGGTAGTTAGTTAGTAAGTTAGATAGTTAACTTGTTAGTTAGTTAGCTAGTAGTTTGTTAGTTGGTTAGTTAGTTAGTTAATTAGTTAGTTAGTTACTTAGTCAGTTAGTTAATATGTATGTAGGAAGATAGTTAGTTCGTTAATTAGTTAGTTATCTAGTAGTTAGTTAGTTAGTTAGTTAGTTAGTTAGTTATTTATTCAGTTAGACAGAAGTTAGTTAGTTAGTTAGTTAGTTAGTAAGTTAGTTAGTTTGTTAGTTAGTTAATTAGTTAGTTAGTTAGTTAGTTAGATAGTTAGTTAGTGAATATGTATGTAAGAAGGTAGTTAGTTAGTTAGTTAGTTAATTAGCTAGTAGTTAGTTAGTTAGTTAGTTAGTTAGTTAGTTAGTTAGTTAGTATGCACTAACGTGTTTAGTTAGTTAGTCAGTTAGTTAGTTAGTTAGTTAGTTCGTATGAAATGTAAGAAGGTTGTTAGTTAGTCAGTTAGTTAGATAGCTAGTTAGTTAGTTAGTTAGTTGGCGGGTATGTTGGAAAGTAGTTAGTTAGTTAGTTAGTTAGTTATTCAATAGGTATTTAAGAAGATAGTTAGTTAGTAAATTAGTTAGTTATTATGTTAGTTATGTAGTAATTAGTTAGTTAGTTATTTTGTCGGCTAGCTAGTAGTAAGTTAGTTAGTCAGTTATTTAGTTCGTTAGTTAGTTAGTTATCAAGTTAACTTGTTAGTTATTTAGTTACTAGTAGTTAGTTAGTTAGCTAGTTAGTTAGTTAGTTAGTTAGTGGGAAGGTAGTTCGTTAGTTCGTTAGTGGGTATATGTAGGAAAGTAGTTAGTTAGTTAGTGGGAAGGTAGTTAATTAGTTAGTTAGTGGGTATGTAGGAAAGTAGTTAGTTTGTTAATATGTATGTAGGAAGATAGTTATTCGGTTATTTAGTTAGTTTGTTAATTTGTTAATTAGTTAACTTGTTAGTTATTTAGTTAGTTAGTTAGTTAGTTAGTTTATAGGTATGTATGAAGGTAGTTAGTTAGTAAGTTAGTTAGTTTGTTAGCTAGTAGTTAGTTAGTTAGTTAGTTTGGTAGTTAGTTAATTAGTTTGTTATTTAGTTAGTTTGTTAGTTAGTTAACTAGTAGTTAGTTGGTTAATTAGTTAGTTAGTTAATTAGTAAGTTAGTAAGTTAGTTAGTTAGTGGGTATATGTACGAAGGTAGCTAGTTAGTTAGTTCATTTGTTAGTTAGTTAGTTAATTAGTGAGTTAGTTTGGTAGTTAATTTGTTAGTTATTTATTTATTTTGTTAGTTAGATAAATATCTAGTAGTTATTTAGTTAGTTACTTAGTTAGTGGGTATGTAGGAAGGTAGTTAGTTAGTTAGTTAGTTAGTTAATATGTATGTTGGAAGATATTTACTTAGTTAATTGGTGAGTTAACTTAATTAGTTATCTAGTAGTTAGTTAGTTAGTTATTTATTCAGTTAGCTAGTAGTCAGTTAGTTAGTTAGTTAGTTAGTTAGTTAGTTAGTTTGTTTGTTAGTTAGTTAGTTAGTTAGTTAGTGGGTATGTAGGAAGGCAGTTAGTTAGTTAGTTAGTTAGTTAGTTAGTTAGTTAGTCAGTTATTTAGTTATTTATTTAGTTCGTTAGTTAGTTTGTTTGTTAGTTAGATAGAAAGGTAGTTAGTTAGTTAGTTAATAGGTATGTATGAAGGTAGTTAGTAAGTAAGTTAGATAGTTGACTTGTTAGTTCGTTAGCTAGCAGTTTGTATTTAATTAGGCAGTTAGTTAGTTAGTTAGTTAGTTAATTAGTTAGTTAGTTAATTAGTTAATTAATTAGTTTGTTAATTAGTTAGATAGTAAGTAAGTTAGTGGGTATGTACGAAGGTAGCTAGTTAGTTAGTTAATTTGTTAGTTAGTTAGTTAATTAGTGAGTTAGTTTGTTAGTTAATTAGTTAGTTATTTATTTAGTTAGTTAGTTAGTTAGTTGAATATCTAGTAGTTATTTAGTTAGTTACTTAGTTAGTGGGTATGTAGGAAGGTAGTTAGTTAGTTAGTTAGTTAGTTAGTTAGTTAGTTAATATGTCTGTAGGAGGATATTTAGTTAGTTAATTGGTTAGTTAATTTTGTTAGTTATCTAAGTAGTTAGTTAGTTAGTTAGTTATTCAGTTAGCTAGTAGTTAGTTAGTTAGTTAGTTAGTTAGTTCGTTAGTTAATTAGTTAGTTAGTTAGTTAGTTAGTTAGTCAATATGTATGTAAGAAGGTAGCTGGTTAGTTAGTTAGTTAGTTAGTTAGTTCATTTGCTAGTAGTTAGTTCGTTTGTTAGTTTGTAAGAAGGTTGTAAGTTAGTTAGTTAGTTAGTTAGATAGTTAGTTAATTAGTTAGTCAGTTAGTTAATGAGTTAGTTATTTAGTTAGTTACTTAGTTAGTTAGCTAGTAATTAGTTAGGGAGTTAGTTAGTTAGTTAATCAATATGTATGAATCAAGGTAGTTAGTTTGTTAGTTAGATAGTTAGTTAATTAGTTAGATAGTTAATTAGT
This sequence comes from Luzula sylvatica, assembly GCA_946800325.1. Classification (NCBI taxonomy): domain Eukaryota; kingdom Viridiplantae; phylum Streptophyta; class Magnoliopsida; order Poales; family Juncaceae; genus Luzula; species Luzula sylvatica. The sequence continues at coordinate 67,762,240 of OX326956.1, read as the reverse complement.
TAGTTACTTAGTAATTCAATTAGTTAGTAAGTTATCTAGTGTTAGTTAGTTAGTTAGGTCATCAGTTAGCTATTTGGTTAGTTAGATAGTCAGTTAGTTAGCTAGTAGTTAGCAGGTTAGTTATTTATTTAGTTAGTTAGTTAGTTAGTTAGTTAGTTGGCGGGTATGTAGGAAGGTAGTTTGTTAGTTAGTTAGTCAGTTAATAGGTATTTAAGAAGATAGTTAGTTAGTAAATTAGTTAGTTATTATGTTAGTTATCTAATAATTAATTAGTTAGTTATTTTGTCGGCTAGTTAGTTAGTTAGTTAGTTAGTTAGTTAGTTAGTTAGTAAGTTATCTAGTAGTTAGTTAGTTAGTAATTTAGTTAGTTAACTAATTAGTTATTTAGTTAGATAGTTAGTTAGTTATCTAGTAGTTAGTTAGCCAGCTAGTTAGTTATTTAGTTTGTTAGATAGTTAGTTAGTTAGTTAGTGGGAAGGTAGTTAGTTAGTTAGTTAGTGGGTATGTAGGAAGGTAGTTTGTTTGTTAGTTAGTTAGTTAGTTAGTTAGTTAGTTAGTTAATTAGACAGTTAATAGGTATGTAGGAAGATAGTTAGTTAGTTAGTTAGTTAGTTTGTTAATTAGTTGATTAGTTATTTAGTTATTTATTTATTTAGTTAGTTAGTTAGAAAGGTAGTTAGTTAGTTAGTTAATAGGTATGTATGAAGGTAGTTAGCTAGTAAGTTAGATAGGTAACTAGTTAGTCAGTTAGCTAGTAGTTTGTTAGTTGGTTAGTTAATTAGTTAGTTATTTATTTAGTTAGTGAGTTAGTTAGTTATAAAGGTAGTTAGTTAGTTAATAATTATGAATGCAGGTAGTTAGTTAGTAAGTTAGTTAGTTAGTTGGCTAGTAGTTTATTAGTTAGTCAGTTAGTTAATTAGTTAGTTATTTAGTTTGTTTAGTTAGTTAGTCAACTAGTAGTTAGTTAGTTAATTAGTTAATTAATTAGTTAGTTAATTAGTTAGTTAGTAAGTTAGTTAGTTAGTGGGTATGTAGGAAGGTAGCTATTTAGTTAGTTAATTTGTTAGTTAGTTTGTTAATTTGTTAGTTAGTTTGTTAGTTAATTAGTTAGTTATTTAGATAGATGTCTTGTAGTTAGTTACTTAGTTGGTTAGTTATTAGTTAGTCGGTTACTTAGTTAGCGATCTAGTAGTTAATAAGTTAGTTAGTTATTTAGTTAGTTAATTAACAAGTCAGTTATTTAGTAAGTTAGATAGTTAGTAAGTACGTAGGAAGATAGTTAGTTAGTATATTAGTTAGTTAGTTAGTTAGTTATCTAGTACTTAGTTAGTTAGTTAGTTAGTTAGTTAGTTAGTTAGTTAGTTAGTTAGTTAGTTAGTTAGTTACTTAATCAATATATATGTATCAAGGTAGTTAGTTAGTTAGTTAGATAGTTAGTTAATTAGTTAGTTAGTTAGTTAATTAGTTAGTTAGTTAGTTAGTCAGTTAGTTAGTTAGTTATCTAGTAGTTAGTTAGTTAGTTAGGTCAGCAGTTAGTTATTTATTTATTTAGTTAGTTAGTTAGTTAGTTAGTTAGTTAGCTAGTAGATAGCAAGATAGTTATTTATTTAGTTAGTTAGTTAGTTTGTTAGTTGGCGGGTATGTAGGAAGGTAGCTAGTTAGTTTGTTAGTCACTCAATAGGTATTTAAGAAGATAGTTAGTTAGTAAATTAGTTAGTTATTATGTTAGTTATCTAGTAATTAGTTAGTTAGTAATTTTGTAAGCTAGCTAGTAGTCAGTTAGTTAGTTAGTTAGTTAGTTAGTTAGTTAGTTATCTAGTAGTTTGTTAGTAATTTATTTAGTTAGTTAACTAGTTAGTTATTTAGTTACTAGTTGTTAGTTAGTTGGCTAGTTAGTAATATAGTTAGTTATATAGTTAGTTAGTCAGTTAGTGGGAAGGTAGTTAGTTAGTTAGTTAGTGGGTATATAGGAAAGTAGTTAGTTAGTTAGTTAGTTAGTCAGTTAGTATGTAGGAAGATAGTTCTTCGGTTATTTAGTTAGTTTGTTTATTAGTTAATTTGTCAGTTAGTTAGTTATTTAGTTAGTTAGTTAGTTAGTTAGTTAGTTAGTGAGTTAGTTAGTTAGAAAAGTAGTTAGTTAGTTAATAATTATGAATGCAGGTAGTTAGTTAGTAAGTTAGTTAGTTAGTTGGCTAGTAGTTTATTAGTTAGTCAGTTAGTTAATTAGTTAGTTATTTAGTTTGTTTAGTTAGTTAGTCAACTAGTAGTTAGTTAGTTAATTAGTTAATTAATTAGTTAGTTAATTAGTTAGTTAGTAAGTTAGTTAGTTAGTGGGTATGTAGGAAGGTAGCTATTTAGTTAGTTAATTTTTTAGTTAGTTTGTTAATTTGTTAGTCAGTTTGTTAGTTAATTAGTTAGTTATTTAGATAGATGTCTTGTAGTTAGTTACTTAGTTGGTTAGTTATTAGTTAGTCGGTTACTTAGTTAGCGATCTAGTAGTTAATAAATTAGTTAGTTATTTAGTTAGTTAATTAACAAGTCAGTTATTTAGTAAGTTAGATAGTTAGTAAGTACGTAGGAAGATAGTTAGTTAGTAGATTAGTTAGTTAGTTAGTTAGTTATCTAGTACTTAGTTAGTTAGTTAGTTAGTTAGTTAGTTAGTTATTTATCTAGTACTTAGTTAATATGTATGTAAGAAGGTAGTTTGTTAGTTAGTTAGTTTGATAGTTACTTAATTAGTTAGTTAGTTAGATATTAGTTTGTCGGTATGCAAGATGGTAGTAAGTTAGTTGGTTAGTTAGTCAATTAGTTAGTTAGTTATTTAGTGAGTTAGTTATTTAGTTAGTTAGTTAATATATATGTTGGAAGACATTTAGTTAGTTTGTTAGTCAGATAGATACTAGTTCTTAGGTATGTAGGAAGACAATTAGTCAGTTAGTCAGTTAGTTAATTAGTTGGTTAGTTAGATACTACTTAATTAGTTAGTTAGTTAGTCAGTTAGTTAGTGAGTTTGTAGGAAGGTAGTTAGTTAATTAGTTAGGAAGGTAGTTAGCTATTTATTTAGTTTATAGGTATGTATGCAGGTAGTTAGTTAGTTAGTTAGTCATTTAGTTCGTTATTTAGTAAGTTAGTTAGTTAGTTCTCTTGTTGTTAGTTAGTTAGCTAGTTAGTTAGATAGTTAGTTAGTTAGTTAGTGGGAATGTAGTTAGTTAGTTAGTGGGTATGTAGGTAGGTAGTTAGTTAGTTAGTTAGTTAGTTAGTCAAATAGTTAGTTAATAGGTATGTAGGAAGATAGTTATTTAGTTAGTTAGTTAGTTTGTTAATTAGTTAATTAGTTAGTTAGATAGTTAGTTATTAAGTTATTTAGTCAGTTAGTTTGTTAGTTAGTTAGTTAGAAAGGTAGTTAGTTAGTTAGTTAATTGGTATGACTAAACGTAGTTAGTTAGTAAGTTAGATAATTAACTAGTTAGTTAGTTAGCTAGTAGTTAGTTAGTTAGTTAGTTGTTTTGTTTGTTCGTTAGTTAGTTATCTAGTAGTTAGTTAGTTAGTTAATTAGTTAGTTATCTAGTAGTTAGTTAGTTAGTTAGTTAGTTAGTTAGTTAGTTAGTTATTTATTCAGTTAGCCAGAAGTTAGTTAGTTAGTAAGTTAGTTTGTTAGTTAGTTAGTTAATTAGTTAGTTAGTTAGTTAGTTAGTTAGTTAGTTAGTTAGTTAGTTAGTTAGTCAATATGTATGTAAGAAGGTAGTTAGTTAGTTAGTTAGTTAGTTAATTAGCTAGCAGTTAGTTAGTTAGTTAGTTAGTTAGTTAGTTAGTTAGTATGCACTAACGTGTTTAGTTAGTTAGTTAGTTTGTTAGTTTGTTCGTATGAAATGTAAGAAGGTTGTTAGTTAGTTAGTTAGTTACATAGTTAGTTAGTTAGTTAGTTAGTTGGCGGGTATGTAGGAAGGTAGTTAGTTAGTTAGTTAGTTAATTAGTTAATAGGTATTTAAGAAGATAGTTAGTTAGTAAATTAGTTCGTTATTATGTTAGTTATTTAGTAATTAGTTAGTTAGTTATTTTGTCAGCTAGCTAGTAGTCAGTTAGTTAGTTAGTTATTTAGTTCGTTAGTTAGTTTGTTATCAAGTAGTTAATTACTTAGTTATTTAGTTAGTTAACTAGTTAGTTTTTTAGTTACTAGTAGTTAGTTAGTTAGCTAGTTAGTTAGTTAGTTAGTTAGTGGGAAGGTAGTTAGTTAGTTAGTTAGTGGGTATATATAGGAAAGTAGTTAGTTAGTTAGAGGGAAGGTAGTTAGTTATTTAGTTAGTGGGTATGTGGGAAAGTAGTTAGTTAGTTAGTTAGTTAGTTAGTTAATATGTATGTAGGAAGATAGTTATTCGGTTATTTAGTTAGTTTGTTAATTAGTTAACTTGTTAGTTAGTTAGTTAGTTAGTTAGTTAGTTAGTTAGTTAGTTAGAAAGGTATTTAGTAAGTTAGTTAATAGGTATGTATGATGGTAGTTAGTTAGTAAGTTTGTTTGTTTGTTAGCTAGTAGTTACTTAGTCAGTTAGTTAGTTAGTTAGTGAATTAGTTAGTTATTTAGTTAGTTTGTTAGTTAGTTAACTAGTAGTTAGTTGGTTAATTAATTAGTTATTTAATTAGTAAGTTAGTAAGTTAGTTAGTTAGTGGGTATGTACGAATGTAGCTAGTTAGTTAGTTAATTTGTTTGTTAGTTAGTTAATTAGTGAGTTAGTTTGTTGGTTAATTAGTTAGTTATTTAGTTAGTTTGTTAGTTAGTTAACTAGTAGTTAGTTGGTTAATTAATTAGTTATTTAATTAGTAAGTTAGTTAGTTAGTTAGTTAGTGGGTATGTACGAAGGTAGCTAGTTAGTTAGTTAATTTGTTTGTTAGTTAGTTAATTAGTGAGTTAGTTTGTTGGTTAATTAGTTAGTTATTTATTTATTATGTTAGTTAGATAAATATCTAGTAGTTATTTAGTTATTTAGTTAGTTACTTAGTTAGTGGGTATGTAGGAAGGTAGTTAGTTAGTTAGTTAGTTAGTTAGTTAATATGTATGTTGGAAGATATTTAGTAAGTCAATTGGTGAGTTAATTTAGTTAGTTATCTAGTAGTTAGTTAGTTAGTTATTTATTCAGTTCGCTAGTAGTTAGTTAGTTAGTTAGTTCGTTAGTTAGTTAATTAGTTAGTTAGTTAGTTAGTTAGTTAGTTAGTGGGTATGTAGGAAGGCAGTTAGTTAGTTAGTTAGTTAGTTAGTTAGTTAGTTAGTTAATATGTATGTAGGAAGATATTTATTTAGTTAGTTTGTTAATTAGTTCATTTGTTAGTTAGTTAGTTATTTAGTCATTTAGTTAGTTAGTTAGTTTGTCAGTCAGTTAGTTAAAACGGTAGTTTGTTTGTTAGTTGATAGGTATGTATGAAGGTAGTTAGTAAGTTAACTAGTTAGTTAGTAAGCTAGTTAGTTAGTGGGTCTGTAGGAAGGTAGCTAGTTAGTTAGTTAATTTGTTAGTTAGTTTGTTAATTTGTTAGTTAGTTAGTTAGTTATTTTGATAGATGTCTTGTAGTTAGTTACTTAGTTGGTTAGTTATTAGTTAGTCGGTTATTTAGTTAGTGAGCTAGTAGTAAGTAAGTTAGTTAGTTATTTAGTTAGTTAGTTAACTAGTCAGTTATTTAGTAAGTTAGTTAGTTAGTAAGTACGTAGGAAGATAGTTAGTTAGTAGATTAGTTAGTTAATTAGTTAGTTATCTAGTAGTTAGTTAGTTAGTTAGTTAGTTAGTTAGTTAGTTAGTTAGTTATTCAGTTAGTTAGTTAGTTATCTAGTAGTTAGTTAGTTAGTTAGGTCATCAGTTAGCTATTTAGTTAGTTAGTTAGTTAGTTAGCTAGTAGTTAGCAGGTTAGTTATTTATTTAGTTAGTTATTTAGTTAGTTAGTTAGTTGGCGGGTATGTAGGAAGGTAGTTAGTTAGTTTGTTAGTTAGTTAATAGTTATTTAAGAAGATAGTTAGTTAGTAAATTAGTTAGTTATTATGTTAGTTATCTAATAATTAGTTAGTTATTTATTTTGTCCGCTAGCTAGTTAGTTAGTTAGTTAGTTATTTTGTCAGCTAGCTAGTTAGTTAGTTAGTTAGTTAGTTAGTTAGTTAGTTAGTTAGTTAGTTAACTAATTAGTTATTTAGTTAGTTAGATTGTTAGTTATCTAGTAGTTAGTTAGTTAGCTAGTTAGTTATTTAGTTAGTTAGATAGTTAGTTAGTTAGTTAGTGGGAAGGTATTTAGTTAGTTAGTTAGTGGGTATGTTGGAAGGTAGAGTTTTGTTAGTTAGTTAGTTAGTTAGTTAATTAGATAGTTAATAGGTATGTAGGAATATAGTTAGTTAAGTAGTTAGTTAGTTTGTTAATTAGATAATTAGTTAGTTATTTAGTTATTTAGTCAGTTAGTTAGTTAGTTAGAAAGGTAGTTAGTTAGTTAGTTAATAGGTATGTATGAAGGTAGTTAGTAGGTAAGTTAGATAGTTAACTAGTCAGTTAGTTAGCTAGTAGTTTTTTAGTTAGTTAGTTAGTTAGTTAGTGAATTAGTTAGTTATTTGGTTAGTTAGTTTGTTTGCTAACTAGTAGTTTGTTAGTTAATTAGTTAAATTAATTAGTTAGTTAATTTGTTAGTTAGTAAGTTATTAAGTTAGTGGGTATACACGAAGGTAGCTAGTTAGTTATTTAATTTGTCAGTTAGTTAGTTAATTTGTTAGTTAGTTAGTTAGTTAATTAGTTAGTTATTAATTTAGTTAGTTAGTTAGTTAAAGAGTTAGTAGTTTTTTCGTTAGTTATTAATTTATTTAGTAAGTTACTTAGTTAGTGGGCATGTAGGAAGGTAGATAGTTAGTTAGTTAGTTAGTGAGTAAGTTAGTTAATATGTATGTAGGAAGATAGTTAGTTAGTTAATTAGTCAGTTATCTAGTAGTTAGTTAGTTAGTTAGTAAGGTAGTTAGTTAGTTAGTTATTTTTTCAGTTAGCTTGTAGTTAGTTAGTCAGTTAGTTTGTTACTTAGTTAGTAAGTTAGTTTGTTAGTTAGTTAGTTAGTTAATTAGTTAGTTAGTTAGTTAGTCAATATGTATGTAAGAAGGTGGTTAGTTAGTTAGTCAACATGTATGTAAGAAGGTAGTTAGTTAGTTAGTTAGTTAGTTAATTAGCTAGTAGTTAGTTAGTTAGTTAGTTTGTTAGTCAGTTAGTTAGTATGTAAGAAGGTTGTTTGTTAGTTAGTTAGTTAGTTAGATAGTTAGTTAATTAGTTAGTTAGTTAGTTAATCAGTTAGTTATTTAGTTAGTTAGCTTGTTGTTTGTAAGTTAGTTAGTTAGTTTGTTAGTAAGTTAGTTAGTTAGTTAGTCAGTTAGTTAGTTAGTTATCTAGTAGTTAGTTAGTTAGTTAGGTCATCAGTTAGTCATTTAGTTAGTTAGTTAGTTAGTTAGTTAGCTAGTAGTTAGCAAGTTAGTTATTTATTTAGTTAGTTAGTTAGTTAGTTGGCGGGTATGTAGGAAGGTAGTTAGTTAGTTAGTTAGTTAGTTAATTAGTTAGTTATTTATTTAGTTACTTAGTTAGTTAAAGAGTTAGTAGTTATTTCGTTAGTTATTAATTTATTTAATAAGTTACTTAGTTAGTGGGTATGTAGGAAGGTAGGTAGTTAGTTAGTTAGTTAGTTAGTTAATATGTATGTAGGAAGATAGTTAGTTAGTTAATTAGTTAGTTATCTAGTTGTTAGTTAGTTAGTTAGTTAGTTATTTATTCAGTTAGCTAGTAGTTAGTTAGTTAGATAGTTAGTAAGTTAGTTTGTTTGTTAGTTAGTAAGTTAATTAGTTAGTTAGTTAGTTAGTTAGTTAGTTAGTTAGTTAGTTAGTCAGTATGTATGTAAGAAGGTTGTTAGTTAGTTAGTTAGTTAGTTAATTAGCTAGTAGTTAGTTAGTTAGTTAGTTAGTTAGTTAGTTAGTTAGTCCGTATGCAATGTAAGAAGGTTGTTAGTTAGTTAGTTAGTTAGATAGTTAGTAAGTTATTTAGTTAGTTGGCGGGTATGTAGGAAGGTAGTTAGTTAGTTAGTTAGTTAGTTAGTTAATAGGTATTTAAGAAGATAGTTAGTTAGTAAATTAGTTAGTTATTATGTTAGTTATCTAGTAATTAGTTAGTTAATTATTTTGTCAGCTAGCTAGTAGTCAGTTAGTCAGTTAGCTATTTAGTTCGTTAGTTAGTTAGTTATCCAGTAGTTAGTTAGTTATTTAGTTAGTTAACTAGTTAGTTATTTAGTTACTAGTAGTTAGTTAGTTAGCTAGTTATTTAGTTAGTTAGTTAGTGGGAAGGTATATAGTTAGTTAGTTAGTGGGTATATGTAGGAAAGTAGTTAGTTAGTTAGTGGGAAGGTAGTTAGTTAGTTAGTTAGTTAGTTAGTTGGTATGTATGAAAGTAGTTAGTTTGTTAGTTAGTTAGTTAATGGGTATGTAGGAAGATAGTTATTCGGTTATTTAGTTAGTTTGTTAATTAGTTAACTTGTTAGTTAGTTAGTCATTTAGTTATTTAGTTAGTTAGTTAGTTAGTTAGTTAGTTAGAAAGGTACTTAGTTAGTTAGTTAATAGGTACGTATGAAGGTAGTTAGTTAGTAAGTTAGTTCGTTTGTTAGCTAGTAGTAAGTTAGTTAGTTAGTTAGTTAGTTAGTTAGTTAATTAGTTAGTTATTTAGTTAGTTTGTTAGTTAGTTAACTAGTAGTTAATTGGTTAATTAATTAGTTAGTTAATTAGTAAGTTAGTAAGTTAGTTAGTTAGTGGGTATGTACGAAGGTGGCTAGTTAGTTAGTTAATTAGTTAGTTAGTTAGTTAATTAGTGAGTTAGTTTGTTAGTTAATTAGTTAGTTATTTATTTATTTTGTTAGTTAGATAAATATCTAGTAGTTATTTAGTTATTTTGTTAGTTACTTAGTTAGTGGGTATGTAGGAAGGTAGTTAGTTAGTTAGTTAATATGTATGTTGGAAGATATTTAGTTAGTTAATTGGTTAGTTAAGTTAGTTAGTTAGTTAGTTAGTTTGTTAGTTAGTTAGTTGGTATGTAGGAAGGCAGTTAGTTAGTTAGTTAGTTAGTTAGTTAGTTAATATGTATGTTGGAAGATAGTTATTTAGTTAGTTTGTTAATTAGTTCATTTGTTAGTTAGTTAGTTATTTAGTTATTTAGTTAGTCAGTTAGTTAGTTAGTTAAAACGGTAGTTTGTTTGTTAGTTGATAGGTATGTATGAAGGTAGTTAGTTAGTAAGTTAGTTAGTTAACTAGCTAGTTTGTTTGCTAGTAGTTAGTTAGTTAGTTAGTTAGTTAGTTAATTAGTTAGTCATTTACTTAGTTAGTTTGCTAGTAGTTTGTTAGTTAGTTAAATAATAGTTAGTTAGTCAATTAGTTAATTAATTAGTGAGTTAATTACTCAGATAGTAAGTTAGTTAGTTAGTAGGTATGTACGAAGGTAGCTAGTTAGTTAGTCAGTTTGTTAGTTATCTAGTAGTTAGTTAGTTAGCTAGTTAGTTATTTAGTTAGTTAGATAGTTAGTTAGTTAGTTAGCGGGAAGTTAGTTAGTTAGTTAGTTAGTGGGTATGTGGCAAGGTAGTTAGTTAGTTAGTTAATTAGTTAGTTAATATGTATGCAGGAATATAGTTATTAAGTTAGTTAATTAGTTTGTTTGTTAATTAGTTAATTAGTTAGTTAGTTAGTTATTTAGTTATTTATTTAGTTAGTTAGTTAGTTAGTTAGTTAGTTAGTTAGAAAGGCAGTTAGTTAGTTAGTTAATAGGTATGTATGAAGGTACTTAGTATGTAAGTTAGATAGTTAACTTCTTAGTTAGTTAGCTGGCAGTTTATTAGCTAGTTAGTTAGTTAATTAGTTAGTTAGTTAGTTAGTTAGTTAGTTAATTAGTTAATTAATTAGTTTGTTAATCAGTTAGGTAGTAAGTTAGTTAGTGGGTATGTACGAAGGTAGCTAGTTAGTTAGTCAATTTGTTAGTTAGTTAAATAGTGAGTTAGTTTGTTAGTTAATTAGTTAGTTATTTATTTAGTTCGTTAGTTAGTTAAATATCTAGTAGTTATTTAGATAGTTACATAGTTAGCGGGTATGTAGGAAGGTAGTTAGTTAGTTAGTTAGTTAGTTTGTTAATATGTATGTAGGAGGATATTTAGTTAGTTAATTGGTTAGTTAATTTTGTTAGTTATCTAAGTAGTTAGTTAGTTAGTTATTTATTCAGTTAGCTAGTAGTTAGTTAGTTAGTTAGTTAGTTCGTTAGTTAATTAGTTAGTTAGTTAGTTAGTTAGTCAATATGTATGTAGGAAGGTAGCTGGTTAGTTAGTTAGTTAGTTAGTTAGTTAGTTAGTTAGTTAGTTAGTTAGTTAGTTAGTTAGTAGTTAGTTATTATGTTAGTTATCCAATAGTTAGTTAGCTAGTAGTTAGCAGGTTAGTTATTTATTTAGTTAGTTAGTTAGTTAGTTAGTTGGTGGGTACGTAGGAAGGTAGTTAGTTAGTTAGTTAGTTAGTTAATACATATTTAAGAAGATAGTTAGTTAGTGAATTAGTTAGTTAGTTAGTTAGTTATCCAATAATTAGTTAGTTAGTTATTTTGTCAGTTAGTCAGTTAGTTAGTTAGTTAGTTAGTCAGTTAGTTAGTTAGTTAGTTAGTTAGTTAGTTAGTAAGTTATCTAGTAGTTAGTTATTATGTTAGTTATCCAATAATTAGTTAGTTAGTTATTTTGTCAGCTAGTTAGTTAGTTAGTTAGTTAGTTAGTTAGTCAGTTAGTTAGTTAGTTAGTTAGTTAGTTAGTTAGTTAGTTATCTAGTAGTTAGTTAGTTAGTTATTTAGTTAGTTAACTAATTAGTTATTTAGTTAGTTAGTTTGTTAGTTATCTAGTAGTTAGTTAGTCAGCTAGTTAGTTATTTAGTTAGTTAGATAGTTAGTAAGTTAGTTAGTGGGAAGGTCGTTAGTTAGTTAGTTAGTGGGTATGTAAGAAGGTAGTTTGTTTGTTAGTTAGTTAGTTAGTTAGTTAATTAGATAGTTAATAGGTATGTAGGAAGATAGTTAGTTAGTTAGTAAGTTAGTTTGTTAATTAGTTAATTAGTTAGTTAGTTAGTTATTTAGTTATTTAGTTAGTGAGTTAGTTAGTTAGAAAGGTAGTTACTTAGTAAGTTAATAGGTATGTATGAAGGTAGTTAGTTAGTAAGTTAGATAGTTAACTAGTTAGTTAGTTAGCTAGTAGTTTGATAGTTGGTTAGTTAGTTAGTTAATTAGTTAGTTAGTTAGTTAGTTATTTTTTCAGTTAGCTAGTAGTTAGTTTGTTAGTTAGTTAGTAAGTTAGTTTGTTAGTTAGTTAGTTAGTTAGGTACTCAAGAAGATAGTTAGTTAGTAAATTAGTTAGTTATTATGTTTGTTATCTAGTAATTAGTTAGTTAGTTATTTTGTCAGCTAGCTAGTAGTCAGTTAGTTAGTTAGTTATTTAGTTCGTTAGTTAGTTAGTTATCTAGTAGTTAGTTAGTTAGTTATTTAGTTAGTTAACTAGTTAGTTATTTAATTACTAGTAGTTAGTTAGTCAGTTAGTGGGAAGGTAGTTAGTTAGGTAGTTAGTGGGTATGCAGGAAACTAGTTAGTTAGTTAGTTAATATGTATGTTGGAAGATAGTTATTCGGTTATTTAGTTAGTTTGTCAATTAGTTTACTTGTTAGTTAGTTAGTTATTTAGTTAGTGAGTTAATTAGAAAGGTACTTAGTTAGTTAGTTGATAGGTATGTATGAAGGTAGTTAGTTAGTAAGTTAGTTAGTTTGTTAGTTAGTAGTCAGTTAGATAGTTAGTTAGTTAATTAGTTAGTTATTTAGTTTGTTAGTTAGTTAGTTAGTTAGTTAACTAGTAGTTAGTTGGTTAATTAATTAGTTAGTTAATTAGTACGTTAGTAAGTTAGTTAGTTAGTGGGTATGTACGATGGTAGCGAGTTAGTTAGTTAATTTGTTAGTTAATTAGTTAATTAGTTAGTTAGTCAATTAGTTAGTTAGTTAGTTAAATAGCTAGTAGTTATTTAGTTAGTTGTTTATTTATTTAGTTAGTTACTTAGTTAGTGGGTATGTAGGAAGGTAGTTAGTAAGTTAGTTAGTTAGTTAGTTAGTTAGTTAGTTAATCTGTATGTAGGAAGATAGTTAGTTAATTAGTTAGTTATCTAGTAGTTAGTTAGTTAGTTAGTTAGTTAATTAGTTATTTATTCAATTAGCTAGGAGTTAGTTAATTTGTTAGTTACTAAGTTAGTTAGGTAGTTAGTTAGTTAATTAGTTAGTTAATTAGTTAGTTAGTTAGTTAGTTAGTCAATATGTATGTAAGAAGGTAGTTAGTTAATTTGCTAGCAGTTAGTTAGTTTGTTAGTTAGTTAGTTAGTATGTAAAAAGGTTGTTAGTTAGTTAGTTAGTTAGATAGTTAGTTAGTTAGTTAGTTAGTAAGTTAATCAGTTAGTTATTTAGTTAGTTACTTAGTTAGTTAGCTTGTAGTTAGTTAGTGAGTTAGTTAGTCAATCAATATGTATGTATCATGGTAGTATTTAGTTAGTTAGATAGTTAGTTAATTAGTTAGTTAGTTAATTAGTTAGTTAGTTAGTTAGCTAGTTAGTTAGTTATTTAGTTATCTAGTAGTTAGTTAGTTCCTTAGGTCATCAGTTAGTTATTTAGTTAATTAGTTACTTAGTTAGTTAGCTAGTAGTTAGCTGGTTAGGTATTTATTTGGTTAGTTAGTTAGTTAGTTGGTGGGTATGTACGAAGGTAGGTAGTTAGTTAGTTAGTTAGTTAATTGGTTTTTAAGAAGATTGTTAGTTAGTAAATTAGTTAGTTATTATGTTAGTTATCTAGTAATTAGTTAGTTAGTTGTTTTGTCCGCTAGCTAGTAGTTAGTTAGTTCTTTAGTTAGTTAGTTAGTTAGTTAGTTATCTAGTATTTTGTAAGATAGTTATTTAGTTAGTTAGTTAGTTAGTTAGTTAATTAGTTAGTTAGTTATCTAGTTAGTTAGTTTGCTAGTAGTTAGCTAGTTAGTTAGTTAGTTAATTAGTTAGTTATTTAGTTAGTTAGTTAGCAAGTAGTTAGTTAGTTAATTAGTCAATTAATTAGTTAGTTAATTAGTTAGTTAGTAAGTTAGTTAGTTAGTGGGTATGTATGATGGTAGCTAGTTAGTTAGTTAATTTGTTAGTTAGTTAGTAAATTAATTAGTTTGTTAGTTAGTTAATAGTTATTTAGTTAGTTAGTTAGTTAAATAGCTAGTAGTCATTTAGTTGGTCATTTATTTATTTAGTTAGTTACTTAGTTAGTGGGTATGTAGGAAGGTAGTTAGTAAGTTAGTTAGTTACTTAGTTAATAGGTATGTAAGAGGATTGTTAGTTAGTAAATTAGTTAGTTATTATGTTAGTTATCTAGTAATTAGTTAGTTAGTTGTTTTGTCCGCTAGCTAGTAGTTAGTTAGTTCTTTAGTTAGTTAGTTAGTTAGTTAGTTATCTAGTATTTTGTAAGATAGTTATTTAGTTAGTTAGTTAGTTAGTTAGTTAATTAGTTAGTTAGTTATCTAGTTAGTTAGTTTGCTAGTAGTTAGCTAGTTAGTTAGTTAGTTAATTAGTTAGTTATTTAGTTAGTTAGTTAGCAAGTAGTTAGTTAGTTAAGTAGTTAATTAATTAGTTAGTTAATTAGTTAGTTAGTAAGTTAGTTAGTCAGTGGGTATGTATGATGGTAGCTAGTTAGTTAGTTAATTTGTTAGTTAGTTAGTTAATTAATTAGTTTGTTAGTTACTTAATAGTTATTTAGTTAGTTAGTTAGTTAAATAGCTAGTAGTCATTTAGTTGGTCATTTATTTATTTAGTTAGTTACTTAGTTAGTGGGTATGTAGGAAGGTAGTTAGTAAGTTAGTTAGTTACTTAGTTAATAGGTATGTAGGAAGATAGTTAGTTAGTTAGTTAGTTAATTATTTAGTTAGTTATCTAGTAGTTAGTTAGTTAGTTTGTTAGTTAGTTAATTAGTTAGTTAGCTAGTTAGTTAGTTAGTTAGTTAGTTAGTTTGTTAGTGGGTATGTTGGAAGTTAGTCACTCGGTATGTAGGAAGGTAGTTATTTAGTTAGTTAGTTAGTTTGTTTATTAGTTAGTTATTTCGTTAGTTAGTTAGTTAGTTATTTAGTTAATTTGTTGGTTAGTCAGTTAGATAGGTAGTTAGTTAGTTAGTTAATATGTATGTACGAAGGTAGTTAGTTTGTAAGTTAGTTAATTAGTTAGTTAGTTTGGTAGTAGTTAGTTAGTAAGTTAGTTAGTTAATTAATTAGTTAGTTATTTAGTTTGTTAGTTAGTTAGTTAGTTAGTAGTTAGCTTGTAGTTAGTTAGTTAATTAGTTAATAAATTAGTAAGTTAATTAGTTAGTTAGTAAGTTAGTTAGTTAGTGGGTATGTACGAAGGTAGCTAGTTAGTTAGTTAATTTGGTAGTTAGTTAGTGAATTAATTAGTTAGTTAATAGTTATTTATTTCGTTAGTTAGTTAGTTAAATAACTTGTAGTTATTTAGTTATTTATTTGTTTAGTTAGTTAGTTAGTTAGTTAGTGGGTACGTAGGAAGGTAGATAGTAAGTTAGTTAGTTAGTTAGTTAATTGGTATGTAGGAAGATAGTTAGTTAGTCAATTAGTTAGTTATTTAGTTAGTTAGTTAGTTAGTTAATTAGTCAGTTAGTTAGTTAGCTTGTAGTTTGTATGTTAGTTAGTTAGTTAGTTAGTTAGTCAGTTAGTTAGTTATCTAGTAGTTAGTTAGTTAGTTAGGTCATCAGTTAGTTATTTAGTTAATTAGTTAGTTAGTTAGTTAGATAGTTAGTTATCTAGTAGTTAGCAAGTTAGTTATTTATTTAGTTAGTTAGTTAGTTAGTTGGCGGGTATGTAGGAAGGTAGTTAGTTAGTTAGGTAGTTAGGTACTCAAGAAGGTAGTTAGTTAGTAAATTAGTTAGTTATTATGTTTGTTATCTAGTAATTAGTTAGTTAGTTATTTTGTCATCTGGCCAGTAGTCAGTTAGTTAGTTAGTCATTTAGTTCGTTAGTTAGTTAGTTATCTAGTAGTTAGTTAGTTAGTTATTTAGTTAGTTAACTAGTTAGTTATTTAGTTACTAGTAGTTAGTTAGTCAGTTAGTGGGAAGGTAGTTAGTTAGTTAGTTAGTGGGTATGCAGGAAAGTAGTTAGTTAGTTAGTTAATTGCTATGTTGGAAGATAGTTATTCGGTTATTTAGTTAGTTTGTCAATTAGTTTACTTGTTAGTTAGTTAGTTATTTAGTTAGTGAGTTAGTTAGAAAGGTACTTAGTTAGTTAGTCGATAGGTATGTATGAAGGTAGTTAGTTAGTAAGTTAGTTAGTTTGTTAGTTAGTAGTCAATCAGATAGTTAGTTAGTTAATTAATAAGTTATTTAGTTAGTTAGTTAGTTAGTTAGTTAACTAGTAGTTAGTTGGTTAATTAATTAGTTAGTTAATAAGTACATTAGTAAATTAGTTAGTTAGTGGGTAAGTACGATGGTAGCGAGTTAGTTAGTTAATTTGTTAGTTAATTAGTTAATTAGTTAGTTAGTCAATTAGTTAGTTAGTTAGTTAAATAGCTAGTAGTTATTTTGTTAGTTATTTATTTATTTAGTTAGTTACTTAGTTAGTGGGTATGTAGGAAGGTAGTTAGGAAGTTAGTTAGTTAGTTAGTTAATCTGTATGTACGAAGATAGTTAGTTAATTAGTTAGTTATTTAGTTAGTTATCTAGTAGTTAGTTAGTTAGTTAGTTAGTCAGCTAGCTAGTAGTTAGTTAGTTAGTTAGTTCTTTAGTTAGTTAGTTAGTTAGTTAGTTAGTTATCTAGTATTTTGTAAAGTAGTTATTTAGTTAGTTTGTTAGTTAGTTAGTTAGTTAGTTATCGAGTTAGTTAGTTTGCTAGTAGTTAGCTAGTTAGTTAGTTAGTTAGTTAGTTAATTAGTTAGTTATTTAGTTAGTTAGTTTGCAAGTAGTTAGTTAGTTAATTAATTAATTAATTAGTTAGTTGATTAGTTAGTTAGTAAGTTAGTTAGTTAGTGGGTATGTATGATGGTAGCTAGTTAGTTAGTTAATTTGTTAGTTAGTTAGTTAATTAATTAGTTTGTTAGTTAATTAATAGTTATTTAGTTAGTTAGTTAGTTAAATAGCTAGTAGTCATTTAGTTGGTCATTTATTTATTTAGTTAGTTACTTAGTTAATGGGTATGTAGGAAGGTAGTTAGTAAGTTAGTTAGTTACTTAGTTAATAGGTATGTAGGAAGATAGTTAGCTAGTTAATTAGTTAATTATTTAGTTAGTTATCTAGTAGTTAGTTAGTTAGTTCGTTAGTTAGTTAATTAGTTAGTTAGCTAGTTAGTTAGTTTGTTAGTTTGTTTGTTAGTGTGTATGTTGGAAGTTAGTCACTGGGTATGTAGGAAGGTAGTTATTTAGTTAGTTAGTTAGTTTGTTTATTAGTTAGTTATTTCGTTAGTTAGTTAGTTAGTTAGTTATTTATTTAGTTAATTTGTTGGTTAGTTAGTTAGATAGGTGGTTAGTTAGTTAGTTAATATGTATGTACGAAGGTAGTTAGTTTGTAAGTTAGTTAATTAGTTAGATAGTTTGGTAGTAGTTAGTTAGTTAGTTAGTTAGTTAATTAATTAGTTAGTTATTTAGTTAGTTAGTTAGTTAGTTAGTTAGTAGTTAGCTAGTAGTTAGTTAGTTAATTATTTAATAAATTAGCTAGTTAATTAGTTAGTTAGTAAGTTAGTTAGTTAGTGGGTATGTACGAAGGTAGCTAGTTAGTTAGTTAATTTGTTAGTTAGTTAGTGAATTAATTAGTTAGTTAATAGCTATTTTTTTCGTTAGTTAGTTAGTTAAATAACTTGTAGTTATTTATTTGTTTAGTTAGTTAGTTACTTAATTAGTGGGTACGTAGGATGGTAGTTAGTAAGTTAGTGAGTTAGTTAGTTAATTAGTTAGTTAGTGAATTAGTTAGTTAGTTAGTTAGTTAGTTAGTTAGTTATCTAGTAGTTAGTTAGTTAGTCAGGTCATCAGTTAGTTATTTAGTTAGTTAATTACTTAGTTAGTCAGCTAGTAGTTAGCTGGTTAGGTATTTATTTGGTTAGATAGTTAGTTAGTTGGTGGGTATGTAGCAAGGTTGGTATGTACTTAGTTAGTTTGTTATTGAATAGATATTTAAGAAGAGTGTTAGTTAGTAAATTAGTTAGTTATTATGTTAGTTACCTAGTAATTAGATAGTTAGTTGTTTCGTCAGCTAGCTAGTAGTTAGTTAGTTAGTTAGTTCTTTAGTTAGTTAGTTAGTTAGTTATCTAGTATTTGGTAAGTTAGTTATTTAGTTAGTTAACTAGTTAGTTATTTAGTTAGTTTGTTTGTTAGTTATCTAGTAGTTAGTTAGTTAGCTAGTTAGTTATTTAGTAAGTTAGATAGTTAGTTAGTTAGTTAGTGGGAAGTGATGAGCGGGTTTTTGGCGTGTAAAATTATCGTTGTATTCGAAAACCCGATTCAATCAATTAGTGTGAAAATATATGTGTATAGTGGAAAATATGAAAGTTCGTTCCACGGGGAGCAATTGCGTCAAAATTTGGATCAAAATGGATGAGAAATAACGAAGAAAATTCACAGAAGATAGTCCGTTACAACGGAAGTAAGTTCCGTTACAACGGACTTGAGTGAAAATCTGGCGCTAAGTGTGAGATGAACGTCCGTTACAACGGATGAAACTCCGTTATAACGCACTAAACTGGTCCGTTATAACGAACAGGGGTTGCGTTGCAACGGATTGGTTAATCCGTTACAACGGACCACGATGTCCGTTACAACGCACTAGTATGAGTGATATTGAATACTTTTCCTTGCTGGTCCGTTACAACGGAAGTAAATTGCGTTACAACGGAGTACCAACAGACTGAAAGTCAGGTACAAACCGAATGGTCCGTTATAACGCAAGTTAGGTTCCGTTACAACGGAGTTTGTTCTGGATTTCGAATTTGTAATTTGAATTGAGGATTGAATTGAAGGTTTGTTTTGGGATTGATTTAATGGAAATTTGAACTAAGTTTAAGGCAGTAATTGAGAGCAAAAGATCAAGTAAAAGAACAAGTTTAGAACAAAGATTCGATTCAAGTAAACAAGAAACTAAAGATTCATTAAACCGAGAATTCTTTACACAAATCCAATTTCGAATTTAAACTACAAGAATTACAAGAAAGGAAAGAAAACACCTAGAGAGATGAAGAAAGCTTCGAGTCTCGTCTTGGATGCCTTCTCCGTTGCTTGAGATGCTAGAAAGCTAGTCGCCTCACACACGTTTCCTTTCGTACCGATCCACTCGCCAATCGAAGAAAGCTCCGTACCGGTTGAGTGAACTCGAGATTGCAAGAAGTCCAATTGGAAGAAAGCTTCCGAGTGGAATAGCGTATACTTGACTCCTTGCTTGCGTGGATTCGGATGAAGAAAGCTCCACCTCAATCCTCGCAACTCGATCTTCGTCGAAGTGTAAACCGATTCACCGAATGAAGTAAGCTTCTATTCGGTGATCGATCTTAGAAAATTATCGTTCGTAGTTGCAATCCTTGCGTGTTCTTGAAAGTTCTTGGACTTGCTTAAGAGGGAGAGAGAGAGAGAGAGAGAGAGAGAGAGAGAGAGAGAGAGAGAGAGAGAGAGAGAGAGAGAATGGGCGTAAAAGAGCGTACCCAAACTCGTGGCCCTTGTGGTCATATTTATAGCACTCACGGAGTCTTCTTATTGGCCACGAGTTGGTGAAGAGGATTGAGGGTAATGAGGTGATTTCCATCAAAGGTAGGTGGGCTGGATAAGGGCTAAGGATTGAGTGGTTTTCGTATAAACTTGTGTGTAAGTTTTCATCATGATGATTGTTTGCCTCCCGTCTCATTTATGTACCGAATATATCGGTGTAATATATCATTTTCACTCCTCTTGACGTGTTGGAGACAACTACACTCTCCAAATTCCCAGAAATTCCTTCTAATTCCTGTAATTAAGCAGTAAAACACACTTAGTGAAGAAATATTCATGTTATCTCAAATATGATTAATAAAGTATATAGAATTGTTCTTCACAAGGGCTAAAATCCCCAAATTAAGCATTAATTTTGTGCCTTATTTACCTCACATCAGGAAGGTAGTTAGTTAGTTAGTTAGTGGGTATGTAGGAAGGCAGTTAGTTAGTTAGTTAGTTAGTTAATTAGTTTGTTTGTTAATATGTATGTAGGAAGATAGTTATTTAGTTATTTAGTTAGTTTGTTAATTAGTTCATTTGTTAGTTAGTTAGTTATTTAGTTAGTAAGTTAGTTAGTTAGTTAGTTAGTTAAAAAGGTAGTTTGTTTGTTAGTTGATAGGTATGTATGAAGGTAGTTAGTTAGTAAGTTAGTTAGTTAACTAGTTAGTTAGTTTGCTAGTAGTTTGTTAGTTAGTTAGTTAGTTAGTTAATTAGTTAGTTGTTAACTTAGTTAGTTTGTCAGTTAGTCAATTAGTTAATTAATTAGTTAGTTAATTAGTTAGTTAGTAAGTTAGTAGGTATGTACGAAGGTAGCTTGTTAGTTAGTCAGTTTGTTAGTTATCTAGTAGTTAGTTAGTTAGCTAGTTAGTTAGTTATTTAGTTAATTTGTTTGTTAGTTAGTAAGATAGGTAGTTAGTTAGTTAGTTAATATGTATGTACGAAGGTAGTTAGTTAGTAAGTTAGTTAATTAGTTAGTTAGTTTGCCAGTAGTTAGTTAGTTTGTTAGTTAGTTAATTAATTAGTTAGTTATTTAGTTAGTTAGTTAGTTAGTTAGTAGTCAGCTAGTAGTTAGTTAGTTAATTAGTTAATAAATTAATTAGTTAATTAGTTAGTTAAATAACTTGTAGTTATTTAGTTATTTATTTATTTAGTTAGTTAGTTACTTAGTTAGTGGGTACGTACGAAGTTAGTTAGTTAGTTAGTTTGTTAGTTAGTTTGTTAGAAAGGTAGTTAGTTAGTTAGCTAGTAGTTTGTTAGTTAGTTAGTTAGTTAGTTAGTTAATTAGTTAGTTAGTTAGTTAGTTTATATAGTTAGTTAACTAGTAGTTAGTTAGTTAATTAGTTAATAAATTAGTTAGTTAATTAGTTAGTTAGTAAGTTAGTTAGTTATTGGTATGTACAAAGGTAGCTAGTTAGTTAGTTAATTCGTGAGTTAGTTAGTTAATTAGTTAGTTAGTTAGTTAGTTAATAGTTATTTATTTAATTAGTTAGTTAGTTAAATAGCTTGTAATTGTTTAGATAGTTATTTATTTACTTAGTTAGTTACTTAGTTAGTGGGTATGTAGGAAGGTAGTTAGTAAGTTAGTTAGTTAGTTAGTTAATAGGTATGTAGGAAGATAGTTAGTTAGTTAATTAGTTAGTTATTTAGTTAGTTAGTTAGTTAGTTAGTTAGTTAGTTGGCTTGTAGTTTGTAAGTTAGTCAGTTAGTTAGTTAGTTAGTTAGTTAGTCAGTTAGTTAGTCAGTTAACAAATTGTTAGTTAGTTAGTTAGTTAGGTCATCAGTTAGTTATTTAGTTAGTTAGTTAGTTAGTTAGCTAGCAGTTAGCCAGTTAGTTATTTATTTAGTTAGTTAGTTAGTTAGTTGGCGGGTATGTACGAAGGTAGCAAGTTAGTTAGTTAATTTGTCAGTTAGTTAGTTTATTTGTTAGTTAGTTAGTTTGTTAGTTATTTATTTAGTTAGTTAGTTAGTTAAAGAGTTAGTAGTTTTTTCGTTAGTTATTAATTTATTTACAAAGTTACATAGTTAGTGGGCATGTAGGAAGGTAGGTAGGTAGTTAGTTAGTTAGTTATTATGTATGTAGGAAGATAATTAGTTAGTTAATTAGTTTGTTATATAGTAGTTAGTTAGTTAGTTAGTTAGTTAGTTAGTTAGTTAGTTAGTTAGTTATTCAGTTAGTTAGTAGTTAGTTAGTTAGTTAGTTAGTTAGTTAGTTAGTTACTAAGTTAGTTAGTTAGTTAGTTAGTTAGTTATTTAGTTAGTTAGTTAGTTAGTTAGTCAATATGTATGTAAGAAGGTAGTTAGTTAGTTAGTTAATAGGTATGTATGAAGGTAGTTAGTTAGTAAGTTAGATAGTTAAATTGTTAGTTAGTTAGCTAGTAGTTTGTTAGTTGGTTAGTTAGTTAGTTAATTAGTTAGTTAGTTAGTTAGTTAGTTAATATGTATGTAGGAAGATAGTTTGTCACTTAATTAGTTAGTTATCTAGTAGTTAGTTAGTTAGTTAGTTATTTATTTATTCAGTTAGCTAGAAGTTAGTTAGTTAGTTAGTAAGTTAGTTTGTTAGTTAGTTAGTTAATTAGTTAGTTAGTTAGTTAGTTAGTTAGTCAATATGTATGTAAGAAGGTAGTTAGTTAGTTAGTTAGTTAGTTAGTTAGTTAGTTAGTTAATTTGCTTGTAGTTAGTTAGTTAGTTAGTTAGTTAGTTAGTTAGTTAGTATGTAAGACGGTTGTTGGTTAGTTAGTTAGTTAGTTAGATAGTTAGTTAATTAGTTAGTTAGTTAGTTAATGAGTTAGTTATTTAGTTAGTCACTTAGTTAGTTAGCTAGTAGTTAGTTAGGGAGTTAGTTAGTCAATCAATATGTATGAATCAAGGTAGTTAGTTTGTTAGTTAGATAGTCAGTTAATTAGTTAGTTAGTTAATTAGTTAGTTACTTAGTTATTCAATTAGTTTGTTAGTTATCTAGTTGTTAGTTAGTTAGTTAGGTCATCAGTTAGCTATTTGGTTAGTTACTTAGTCAGTTAGTTAGCTAGTAGTTTGCAGGTTAGTTATTTATTAATTAGTTAATTAGTTAGTTAGTTGGCGGGTATGTAGGAAGGTAGTTTGTTAGTTAGTTAGTTAGTTAATAGGTATTTAAGAAGATAGTTATTTAGTAAATTAGTTAGTTATTATGTTAGTGATCTAATAATTAGTTAGTTAGTTATTTTGTGAGCTAGTTAGTTAGTTAGGTAGTTAGTTATTTAGTTAGTTAACTAATTAGTTATTTAGTTAGTTAGTTTGTTAGTTATCTAGTAGTTAGTTAGTCAGCCAGTTAGTTATTTAGTTTGTTAGATAGTTAGTTTGTTAGTTAGTGGGAAGGTAGTTAGTTAGTTAGTAAGTGGGTATGTAGGAAGGTAGTTAGTTAGTTAGTTAGTTAGATAGTTAGTTAGTTAATTAGACAGTTAATATGTATGTAGGAAGATAGTTAGTTAGTTAGTAAGTTAGTTTGTTAATTAGTTAGTTAGTTAGTTATTTAGTTATTTAGTTAGTTAGTTAGTTAGTTAGAAAGGTAGTAAGTTAGTTAGTTAATAGGTATGTATGAAGGTAGTTAGTTAGTAAGTTAGATAGGTAACTAGTTAGTTAGTTAGCTAGTAGTTTGTTAGTTGGTTACTTAGTTAGTTAATTAGTTAGTTATTTAGTTAGTTAGTTAGTTTGCTAACTAGTAGTTAGTTAGTTAATTAGTTAGTTAGTAAGTTAGTAAGTTAGTGGGTATGTACGAACGTAGCTAGTTAGTTAGTTAATTTGTCAGTTAGTTAGTTAATTTGTTAGTAAGTTAGTTAGTTTATTAGTTAGTTATTTAGTTAGTTAGTTAGTTAGTTAGTTAAAGAGTTAGTAGTTATTTCGTTTGTTATTAATTTATTTAGTAAGTCGCTTAGTTAGTGGGTATGTAGGAAGGTAGGTAGGTAGTTCGTTAGTTAGTTAGTTAATATGTATGTAGGAAGATAATTAGTTTGTTACTTAGTTAGTTAGTTAGTTAGTTAGTTAGTTAGTTATTCAGTTAGCTAGTAGTTAGTTATATAGTTAGTTAGTTAGTTAGTAAGTCAGTTAGTTAGTTAGTTAGTTAGTTAATTAGTTAGTATTTAGTAAGTTAGTTTGCTAGTAGTTATCTAGTTAGTTAGTTAGTTAATTAGTTAGTTATTTAGTTAGTTAGTTAGCAAGTAGTTAGTCAGTTAATTAGTTAATTAATTAGTTAGTTAATTAGTTAGTTAGTAAGTTATTTTGTTAGTGGGTATGTATGATGGTAGCAAGTTAGTTAGTTAATTTGTTAGTTAGTTAGCTAATTAATTAGTTTGTTAGTTAGTTAATAGTTATTTAGTTTGTTAGTTAGTTAAATAGCTAGTAGTCATTTAGTTGGTCATTTATTTATTTAGTTAGTTACTTAGTTAGTGGGTATGTACGAAGGTAGTTAGTAAGTTAGTTAGTTACTTAGTTAATAGGTATGTAGGAAGATAGTTAGTTAGTTAATTAGTTAATTATTTAGTAAGTTATCTAGTAGTTAGTTTGTTTGTTTGTTAGTTAGTTACTTAGTAAGTTAGCTAGTTAGTTAGTTAGTTACTTCGTTTGTTAGTGGGTATGTTGGAAGTTAGTCACTGGGTATGTAGGAAGGTAGTTATTTAGTTAGTCAGTTAGTTTGTTAATTAGTTAGTTATTTCGTTAGTTACTTAGTCAGCTAGTTAGTTAGTTATTTAGTTCATTTGTTGGTTAGTTAGTTAGATAGGTAGTTAGTTAGTTAGTTAATATGTATGTACGAAGGTAGTTAGTTAGTAAGGTAGTTAATTAGTTAGTTAGTTTGCCAGTAGTTAGTTAGTTAGTTAGTTAGTTAATTAATTAGTTAGTTATTTATTTAGTTAGTTAGTTAGTTAGTTAGTAGTTCGCTAGTTAGTAGTTAGTTAATAGGTATTTAAGAAGATAGTTGGCTAGTAAATTAGTTAGTTATTATGTTAGTTATCTAGTAATTAGTTAGTTAGTTAGTTATTTTGTCAGTTGGCTAGTAGTTGGTTAGTTTGTTACTTATTTAGTTAGTTTGTTTGTTAGTTATCGAGTAGTTAGTTAGTTAGTTATTTAGTTAGTAAACTAGTTAGTTATTTGGTTACTAGTAGTTAGTTAGTTAGCTAGTTAGTTAGTTATTTAGTTAGTGGGAAGGTAGTTAGTTAGTTAGTTAACTAGTTAGTTTGTTTGCTAGTAGTTTGTTTGTTAGTTAGTTAGTTAGTTAGTTAGTTAGTTAATTAGTTAGTAATTTACTTAGTTAGTTTGCTAGTAGTTTGTTAGTTAGTTAATTAGTTAATAAATTAGTTAGTTAATTAGTTAGTTAGTAAGTTAGTTAGTTAGTGGGTATGTACGAAGGTAGCTAGTTAGTTAGTTAATTTGTTTGTTAGTTAGTTAATTAATTAGTTAGTTAATAGTTATTTATTTCGTTAGTTAGTTAGTTAAATAACTTGTAGTTATTTAGTTATTTATTTATTTAGTTAGTTAGTTACTTAGTTAGTGGGTACGTACGAAGTTAGTTAGTTAGTTAGTTTGTTAGTTAGTTTGTTAGAAAGGTAGTTAGTTAGTTAGTTAATTGGTATGACTGAAGGTAGTTAGTTAGTAAGTTAGATAATTAACTAGTTAGTTAGTTAGCTAGTAGTTAGTTAGTTTGTTAGTTAGTTAGTTCATTACTTAGTTATTTAGTTAGTTTAGTTACTTAGTTAACTAGTAGTTAGTTAGTTAATTAGTTAATAAATTAGTTAGTTAATTAGTTAGTTAGTAAGTTAGTTAGTTATTCGGTATGTACGAAGGTAGCTAGTAAGTTAGTTAATTCGTTAGTTAGTTAGTTAGTTAGTTAATAGTTATTTATTTAATTAGTTAGTTAGTTAAATAGCTTGTAATTGTTTAGTTAGTTATTTATTTATTTAGTTAGTTACTTAGTTAGTGGGTATGTAGGAAGGTAGTTAGTAAGTTAGTTAGTTAGTTAGTTAATAGGTATGTAGGAAGATAGTTAGTTAGTTAATTAGTTAGTTATTTAGTTAGTTAGTTAGTTAGTTAGTTAGTTGGCTTGTAGTTTGTAAGTTAGTCAGTCAGTTAGTTAGTTAGGTAGTTACTTAGTCAGTTAGTTAGTTAGTTAACAAATAGTTAGTTAGTTAGTTAGTTAGGTCATCAGTTAGTTATTTAGTTAGTTAGTTAGTTAGTTAGCTAGTAGTTAGCAAGTGATTTATTTATTTAGTTAGTTAGTTAGTTAGTTGGCGGGTATGTACGAAGGTAGCTAGTTAGTTCGTTAATTTGTCAGTTAGTTAGTTTATTTGTTAGTTAGTTAGTTAGTTATTTATTTAGTTAGTTAGTTAGTTAAAGAGTTAGTAGTTTTTTCGTTAGTTATTAATTTATTTAGAAAGTTACTTAGTTAGTGGGCATGTAGGAAGGTAGGTAGGTAGTTAGTTAGTTAGTTAATATGTATGTAGGAAGATAATTAGTTAGTTAATTAGTTTGTTATATAGTAGTTAGTTAGTGAGTTAGTTAGTTAATTGGTTAGTTAGTTATTCAGTTAGCTAGTAGTTAGTTAGTTAGTTAGTTAGTTAGTTAGTTAGTTAGTTAATTAGTTAGTTAGTTAGTAAGTTAGTAAGTTAGTTAGTCAATATGTATGTAAGAAGGTAGTTAGTTAGTTAGTTAATAGGTATGTATGAAGGTAGGTAGTTAGTTAGTAAGTTAGATAGTTAAATTGTTAGTTAGTTAGCTAGTAGTTTGTTAGTCGGTTAGTTAGTTAGTTAATTAGTTAGTTAGTTAGTTAGTTAGTTAGTTAGTTAATATGTATGTAGGAAGATAGTTAGTTAGTTAATTAGTTAGTTATCGAGTAGTTAGTTAGTTAGTTAGTTAGTTATTTATTCAGTTAGCTAGAAGTTAGTTAGTAAGTTAGTTAGTTAGTAAGTTAGTTTGTTAGTTAGTTAGTTAATTAGTTAGTTAGTTAGTTAGTTAGTTAGTCAATATGTATGTAAGAAGGTAGTTAGTTAGTTAGTTAGTTAGTTAATTAGCTAGTAGTTAGTTAGTTAGTTAGTTAGTTAGTTAGTATGCACTAACGTGTTTAGTTAGTTAGTTGATTGTTGGTCAGTTCGTATGAAATGTATGAAGGTTGTTAGTTAATTAGTTTGATAGATTGTTAGTTTGTTAGTTAGTTAGTTCGCGGGTATGTAGGAAGGTAGTAAGTTAGTTAGTTAGTTAGTTAGTTAATAGGTATTTAAGAAGATAGTTAGCTAGTAAATTAGTTAGTTATTATGTTAGTTATCTAGTAATTAGTTAGTTAGTTATTTTGTCAGTTGGCTAGTAGTTAGTTAGTTAGTTAGTTATTTAGTTAGTTAGTTAGTTAGTTATCGAGTAGTTAGTTAGTTAGTTATTTAGTTAGTTAACTAGTTAGTTATTTGGTTACTAGTAGTTAGTTAGTTAGCTAGTTAGTTAGTTAGTTAGTTAGTGGGAAGGTAGTTAGTTAGTTAGTTAACTAGTTAGTTTGTTTGCTAGTAGTTTGTTTGTTAGTTAGTTAGTTAGTTAATTAGTTAGTAATTTACTTAGTTAGTTTGTTAGTAGTTTGTTATTTAGATTGTTAGTTAGTTAAATAATAGTTAGTTAGTCAATTAGTTAATTAATTACTTAGTTAATTACTCAGTTAGTAAGTTAGTTAGTTAGTAGGTATGTACAAAGGTAGCTAGTTAGTTAGCCAGTTTGTTAGTTATCTAGTAGTTAGTTAGTTAGCTAGTTAGTTATTTAGTTAGTTAGATAGTTAGTTAGTTAGTTAGCGGGAAGGTAGTTAGTAAGTTAGGTAGTGGGTATGTAGCAAGGTAGTTAGTTAGTTAGTTAGTTAATCAATTAGTTAGTTAATATGTATGTTGGAATATAGTTATTTAGTTAGCTAGTTAGTTAGTTAGTAAATTAGTTAATTAGTTAGTTAGTCAGTTATTTAGTTATTTATTTAGTTAGTTAGTTTGTTTGTTTGTTAGTTAGATAGAAAGGTAGTTAGTTAGTTAGTTAATAGGTATGTATGAAGGTAGTTAGTAAGTAAGTTAGATAGTTAACTTGTTAGTTCGTTAGCTAGCAGTTTGTTAGTTAATTTGGTAGTTAGTTAGTTAGTTAGTTAGTTAATTAGTTAGTTAGTTAGCTAGTTAGTTAGTTAATTAGTTAATTAATTAGTTTGTTAATTAGTTAGGTAGTAAGTAAGTTAGTGGGTATGTACGAAGGTAGCTAGTTAGTTAGTTAATTTGTTAGTTAGTTAGTTAATTAGTGAGTTAGTTTGTTAGTTAATTAGTTAGTTATTTATTTAGTTAGTTAGTTAGTTAGTTGAATATCTAGTAGTTATTTAGTTAGTTACTTAGTTAGTGGGTATGTAGGAAGGTAGTTAGTTAGTTAGATAGTTAGTTAGTTAGTTAGTTAATATGTCTGTAGGAGGATATTTAGTTAGTTAATTGGTTAGTTAATTTTGTTAGTTATCTAAGTAGTTAGTTAGTTAGTTAGTTATTCAGTTAGCTAGTAGTTAGTTAGTTAGTTAGTTAGTTCGTTAGTTAATTAGTTAGTTAGTTAGTTAGTTAGTCAATATGTATGTAAGAAGGTAGCTGGTTAGTTTGTTAGTTAGTTTGTTAGTTAGTTAATTTGCTTGTAGTTAGTTAGTTAGTTAGTTAGTTAGTTTGTTAGTTTGTAAGAAGGTTGTAAGTTAGTTAGTTAGTTAGATAGTCAGTTAATTAGTTAGTCAGTTAGTTAATGAGTTAGTTATTTAGTTAGTTACTTAGTAAGTTAGCTAGTAGTTAGTTAGGGAGTTAGTTAGTTAGTTAATCAATATGTATGAATCAAGGTAGTTAGTTTGTTAGTTAGATAGTTAGTTAATTAGTTAGATAGTTAATTAGTTAGTTACTTAGTAATTCAATTAGTTAGTTAGTTATCTAGTTGTTAGTTAGTTAGTTAGGTCATCAGTTAGCTATTTGGTTAGTTAGATAGTCAGTTAGTTAGCTAGTAGTTAGCAGGTTAGTTATTTATTTAGTTAGTTAGTTAGTTAGTTAGTTAGTTTGCGGGTATGTAGGAAGGTAGTTAGTTAGTTAGTTAGTTAGTTAATAGGTATTTAAGAAGATAGTTAGTTAGTAAATTAGTTAGTTATTATGTTAGTCATCTAATAATTAGTTAGTTAGTTATTTTGTCAGCTAGTTAGTTAGTTAGTTAGTTAGTCAGTGAGTTAGTTAGTTAGTTAGTTAGTTAGTTAGTAAGTTATCTAGTAGTTAGATAGTTAGTAATTTAGTTTGTTAACTAATTAGTTATTTAGTTAGATAGTTAGTTAGTTATCTAGTAGTTAGTTAGCCAGCTAGTTAGTTATTTAGTTAATTAGATAGTTAGTTAGTTAGTTAGTGGGAAGGTAGTTAGTTAGTTAGTTACTGGGTATGTAGGAAGGTAGTTTGTTCGTTAGTTAGTTAGTTAGTTAGTTAGTTAGTTAGTTAATTAGACAGTTAACAGGTATGTACGAAGATAGTTAGTTAGTTAGTAAGTTAGTTTGTTAATTAGTTGATTAGTTAGTTAGTTAGTTATTTAGTTATTTATTTAGTCAGTTAGTTAGTTAGAAAGGTAGTTAGTTAGTTAGTTAATAGGTATGTATGAAGGTAGTTAGTTAGTAAGTTAGATAGGTAACTAGTTAGTCAGTTAGCTAGTAGTTTGTTAGTTGGTTAGTTAGTTAGTTAATTAGTTAGTTATTTAGTTAGTTAGTTAGTTTGCTAACTAGTAGTTGGTTAGTTAATTAGTTAATTAATTAGTTAGTTAATTAGTTAGTTAGTAAGTCAGTAAGTTAGTGGGTATGTACGAAGGTAGCTACCTAGTTAGATAATTTGTCAGTTAGTTAGTTAATTTGTTAGTAAGTTAGTTAGTTGATTAGTTAGTTATTTATTTAGTTAGTTAGTTAGTTAGTTAAAGAGTTAGTAGTTATTTCGTTAGTTATTAATTTATTTAGTAAGTCACTTACTTAGTGGGTATGTAGGAAGGTAGGTAGGTAGTTAGTTAGTTAGTTAGTTAGTTAGTTAATATGTATGTAGGAAGATAGTTAGTTAGTTAATTAGTTAGTTATCTAGTAGTTAGTTAGTTAGTTAGTTAGTTAGTTAGTTAGTTAGTTATTTATTCAGTTAGCTAGTAGTTAGTTAGTTAGTTAGTTAGTTAGTTAGTTAGTTAGTTAGTCAGTTAGTTAGTTAGTAAGTTTTTCTCAAAAAAAAGTTAGTTAGTAAGTTAGTGTGTTAGTTAGTTAGTTAGTTAATTAGTTAGTAAGTTAGTTAGTTAGTTAGTTAATTAGTTAGTCAATATGTATGTAAGAAGGTAGTTAGTTAGTTAGTTAGTTAGTTAATTAGCTAGTAGTTAGTTAGTTAGTTAGTTAGTTATTACGCACTAACGTGTTTAGTTAGTTAGTTAGTGTGCAATGAAAAAAGGTTGTTAGTTAGTTACTTAGTTAGATAGTTAGCTTATTAGTTAGTTAGTTAGTTAATCAGTTAGTTATTTAGTTAGTTACTTAGTTAGTTAGCTAGTAGTTAGTTAGTTAGTGATTTAGTTAGTTAATCAATATATATGTATGAAGGTAGTTAGTTAGTTAGTTAGATAGTTAGTTAATTAGTTAGTTAGTTAGTTAATTAGTTAGTTAGTTAGTTAGTTAGTCTGTTAGTTAGTTAGTTATCTAGTAGTTAGTTAGTTAGTTAGGTCAGCAGTTATTTATTTATTTAGTTAGTTAGTTAGTTAGTTAGTTAGTTAGCTAGTAGTTAGCAGGATAGTTATTTATTTAGTTAGTTAGTTAGTTAGTTAGTTGGCGGGTATGTAGGAAGGTAGCTAGTTAGTTTGTTAGTTACTCAATAGGTATTTAAGAAGATAGTTAGTTAGTAAATTAGTTAGTTATTATGTTAGTTATCTAGTATTTAGTTAGTTAGTAATTTTGTAAGCTAGCTAGTAGTCAGTTAGTTAGCTAGTTAGTTAGTTAGTTAGTTAGTTATCTAGTAGTTTGTTAGTAATTTATTTAGTTAGTTAACTAGTTTGTTATTTCGTTACTAGTTGTTAGTTAGTTGGCTAGTTAGTTATATAGTTAGTTATATAGTTAGTTATATAGTTAGTTAGTCAGTTAGTGGGAACGTAGTTAGTTAGTTAGTTAGTGGGTATGTAGGAAAGTAGTTAGTTAGTTAGTTAGTTAGTTAGTTAGTTAGTTAGTTTGTAGGAAGATAGTTCTTCGGTTATTTAGTTAGTTTGTTTATTAGTTAATTTGTCAGTTAGTTAGTTATTTAGTTAGTTAGTTAGTCAGTTAGTTAGTTAGTGAGTTAGTTAGTTAGTTAGAAAGGTAGTTAGTTAGTTAATAATTATGAATGCAGGTAGTTAGTTAGTAAGTTAGTTAGTTAGTTGGCTAGTAGTTTATTAGTTAGTCAGTTAGTTAATTAGTTAGTTATTTAGTTTGTTTAGTTAGTTAGTTAGTTAATTAGTTAATTAATTAGTTAGTTAATTAGTTAGTTAGAAAGTTAGTTAGTTAGTGGGTATGTAGGAAGGTAGCTATTTAGTTAGTTAATTTGTTAGTTAGTTTGTTAATTTGTTAGTTAGTTAGTTAATTAATTAGTTAGTTATTTAGATAGATGTATTGTAGTTAGTTACTTAGTTGGTTAGTTATTAGTTAGGCGGTTATTTAGTTAGTGAGCTAGTAGTTAATAAGTTAGTTAGTTATTTAGTTAGTTAGTTAACTAGTCAGTTATTTAGTAAGTTAGTTAGTTAGCAAATACGTAGGAAGATAGTTAGTTAGTAGATTAGTTAGTTAATTAGTTAGTTATCTAGTACTTAGTTAGTTAGTTAGTTAGTTAGTTAGTTAGTTAGTTAGTTATCTAGTAGTTAGGTAATTAGTTGGTTAGTTAGTTAGTTAGTTATTTATCTAGTAGTTAGTTAATATGTATGTAAGAAGGTAGTTAGTTAGTTAGTTAGTTTGATAGTTACTTAATTTGTTAGTTAGTTAGTTATTAGTTTGTCGGTATGTAAGATGGTAGTTAGTTAGTTGGTTAGTTAGTCAATTAGTTAGTTAGTTATTTAGTGAGTTAGTTATTTAGTTAGTGAGTTAATATATATGTTGGAAGACATTTAGTTAGTTTGTTAGTCAGATAGATACTAGTTCTTAGGTATGTAGGAAGACAATTGGTCAGTTAGTCAGTTAGTTAATTAGTTGGTTAGTTAGATACTACTTAATTAGTTAGTTAGTTAGTCTGTTAGTTAGTGAGTTTGTACGAAGGTAGTTAGTTAATTAGTAAGGTAGGTAGTTAGCTATTTATTTAGTTTATAGGTATGTATGAAGGTAGTTAGTTAGTTAGTTAGTTATTTAGTTCGTTATTTTGTAAGTTAGTAAGTTAGTTCTCTTGTAGTTAGTTAGTTAGCTAGTTAGTTATTTAGTTAGTTAGATAGTTAGTTAGTTAGTTAGTCGGAATGTAGTTAGTTAGTTAGTGGGTATGTAGGTAGGTAGTTAGTTAGTTAGTTAGTTAGTTAGTCAACTAGTTAGTTAATAGGTATGTAGGAAGATAGTTATTTAGTTAGTTAGTTAGTCTGTTAATTAGTTAATTAGTTAGTTAGTTAGTTAGTTATTTAGTTATTTAGTTAGTTAGTTAGTTTGTTTGTTAGTTAGTTAGTTAGAAAGGTAGTTAGTTAGTTAGTTAATTGGTATGACTAAACGTAGTTAGTTAGTAACTTAGATAATTAACTAGTTAGTTAGTTAGCTAGTAGTTAGTTAGTTAGTTAGTTAGTTATTTTGTTTGTTCGTTAGTTAGTTATCTAGTAGTTAGTTAGTTAGTTAATTAGTTAGTTATCTAGTAGTTAGTTAGTTAGTTAGTTAGTTAGTTATTAATTCAGTTAGCCAGAAGTTAGTTAGTTAGTAAGTTAGTTCGTTAGTTAGTTAGTTAGTTAATTAGTTAGTTAGTTAGTTAGTTAGTTAGTCAATATGTATGTAAGAAGGTAGTTAGTTAGTTAGTTAGTTAGTTAGTTAATTAGCTAGTAGTTAGTTAGTTAGTTAGTTAGTTAGTTAGTATGCACTAACGTGTTTAGTTAGTTAGTTAGTTTGTTAGTTAGTTCGTATGACATGTAAGAAGGTTGTTAGTTATTTAGTTAGTTAGATAGTTAGTTAGTTAGTTAGTTAGTTAGTTGGCGGGTATGAAGGAAGGTAGTTAGTTAGTTAGTTAGTTAATAGGTATTTAAGAAGATAGTTAGTTAGTAAATTAGTTCGTTATTAAGTTAGTTATTTAGTAATTAGTTAGTTAGTTATTTTGTCGGCTAGCTAGTAGTCAGTTAGTTAGTTAGTTATTTAGTTCGTTAGTTAGTTAGTTATCAAGTAGTTAGTTAGTTAGTTATTTAGTTAGTTAACTAGTTAGTTATTTAGTTACTAGTAGTTAGTTAGTTAGCTAGTTAGCTAGTTAGTTAGTTAGTGGGAAGGTAGTTAGTTAGTTAGTTAGTGGGTATATGTAGGAAAGTAGTTAGTTAGTTAGTGGGAAGGTAGTTAGTTAGTTAGTTAGTGGGAATGTAGGAAAGTAGTTAGTTAGTTAGTTAGTTAGTTAGTTAATATGTATGTAGGAACATAGTTATTCGGTTATTTAGTTAGTTTGTTAATTAGTTAACTTGTTAGTTAGTTAGTTATTTAGTTATTTAGTTAGTTAGTTAGTTAGTTAGTGATAACGGATTTTTGGCTAACACTTAGGTTATATCGTTGAATAAAAATACCGTAAATCAAACAATAAACATGTGAATACTAAAGATTGTATAGAATAAGTATGTAAGGATTCGTTCCACAGGGAGCTATTGCGTCAAAATATGATTAAACTTCAGATCGTTAAAATAATTATTTCTAAGTTTCCAAAATTAATGAAAATTTGTCTAGAGAGAGGTCTGAATATTATGAAACTTATTCTAAAATTTCAAACAATTTGGACAACGGAATAAAAAGTTATTAACGAATTACAATCAGGTCTCTAAAAAACAATCTCTGGAAACAGCAGGTTTTCAGTTTAAGTGACAGTTTTCAAAAATTCATATCAATTCAAATATTTCATGAAATTCAATGATTCAAAAAGTTCCCGAAACTAGAAATCAAGATCTACGCAATGAAAGAATTGGTTTTTAGCAGATTTGGAAGGAGATCGTGAAAATTGACAAGTTTAGAACAAAAGAAAATATTTAAAGAAAGCAAAAGAACTCAATTCAATCTCAAGTTTATTAATCAACACAAGAATTTATTAAAAGAATCACAACCAAAAACTGAAATAAAAGAAAGAAACCACCTAATCAAGCCCTAGAACGCCTTGTGACTTGTGTCGATGCCTTCCCGTAGATCTGGTTGAACGCCAACTCGAGTCTCCGTTTCTTCTCACGCGGATCCTCTTCAATTCGTCGAAGAACGCCTTCCGCACGAATGACCGATCCCTTCCTTGTGTCGAGATGGAGCAAGAACGCCTTAACTCCAATTTCGTCACGTACAATCCTAGGGCGAGAACGCCTCTACCAAAGAGTTGGTCTTGAATTTCACGGTTCTTGGTTGAATCTTGTTTGTTTCTTGGAAGAGTTTGTGGAGAGAGATGGTAGAGAGCTTGCCCCCAAAGGGGAGAGAAAAGGGGGGGCAGGAGAGATGGTTTGCCCTTGGCCTTAGGGTCTTATTTATAGGCTTCATGGTGTCTTCTGATTGGTTGAGGGAGATATGGAAGGTTTTGGGGCTGGATGAGAGAGAAATGGAAGGTTTTGGGGAGATATGGAAGGTTTTGGGGCTGGACGAGGGAGAAATGGAAGGTTTTGGGGAGCAACAAATCAACTAAGAAGGCAACAAATCAATCTAAAGGAGGCCACAAATCAATCTAAAGAAGGCAACAAATTAGCTGGTTGGGGCTTGTGCATGGGCTGAGAGCTGGGGCTAGGCGTGGGCTGTGAATTTTGCCTGCGTGGGCTGTGAATTTTGCCTCTGCGGCCAGGCCCTGTGCGTTGCAGCAGTTTGGTGATCTTCTTCTTTTGTTTTTGCCTTTCCCGCCTCGATCCTTCACCGAATATATCGATGTGATATATCGTTTTGACTGTCTTCGGCATACCGGAGGCAATGGTGCTGACCAAATTCCAAAATTATTCCTCTATCTCCTGAAAATGGGCAAACAACAAATTAGTGTAGAAATATTCATGATGTTTGAAATATGTATCATAAAAGCATAGAATATAACTTCACAAGGGCTAAAATCCCTAAATAAGATTCGTAAAACGTGTTCCATTTGCCTCACATCAGTTAGTTAGTTAGTTAGGTACTTAGTTAGTTAGTTAATAGGTATGTATGATGGTAGTTAGTAAGTAAGTTAGTTAGTTTGTTAGCTAGTAGTTAGTCAGTCAGTTAGTTAGTTGGTTAATTAATTAGTTATTTAATTAGTAAGTTAGTAAGTTATTTAGTTAGTGGGTATGTACGAAGGTAGCTAGTTAGTTAGTTAATTTGTTTGTTAGTTAGTTAATTAGTGAGTTAGTTTGTTAGTTAATTAGTTAGTTATTTATTTATTTTGTTAGTTAGATAAATATCTAGTAGTTATTTAGTTATTTAGTTAGTTACTTAGTTAGTGGGTATGTAGGAAGGTAGTTAGTTAGTTAGTTAGATAGTTAGTTAATATGTATGTTGGAAGATATTTAGTAAGTTAATTGGTGAGTTAATTTAGTTAGTTATCTAGTAGTTAGTTAGTCAGTTATTTATTCAGTTAGCTAGTAGTTAGTTAGTTAGTTAGTTAGTTAGTTAGTTAGTTAGTTAGTTAATTAGTTAGTTAGTTAGTTAGTTAGTTAGTGGGTATGTAGGAAGGCAGTTAGTTAGTTAGTTAGTTAGTTAGTTAGTTAGTTAATATGTATGTAGGAAGATATTTATTTAGTTAGTTTGTTAATTAGTTCATTTGTTAGTTAGTTAGTTATTTAGTCATTTAGTTAGTTAGTTAGTTAGTTAGTTAGTTAAAACGGTAGTTTGTTTGTTAGTTGATAGGTATGTATGAAGGTAGTTAGTTAGTAAGTTAGTTTGTTAATTAGTTAGTTAGTAATTTAGTTAGTTAGTGGGTAATGTAGGAAGGTAGATAGTTAGTTAGTTAATTTGTTAGTTAGTTTGTTAATTTGTTAGGTAGTTAGTTAGTTATTTAGATAGATGTCTTGTAGTTAGTTACTTAGTTGGTTAGTTATTAGTTAGTCGGTTATTTAGTTAGTGAGCTAGTAGTTAGTTAGTTAGTTAGTTAAATGGTATTTAAGAAGATAGTTAGTTAGTAAATTAGTTAGTTATTATGTTAGTTATCTAGTAATTAGTTAGTTAGTTATTTTGTCAGCTAGCTAGTAGTCAGTTAGTTAGTTAGTTATTTAGTTTGTTAGTTAGTTAGTTATCTTATAGTTAGTTAGTTAGTTATTTAGTTAGTTAACTAGTTAGTTATTTAGTTACTAGTAGTTAGTTAGTTAGCTAGTTAGTTAGTTAGTTAGTTAGTGGGAAGGTAGTTAGTTAGTTAG
This sequence comes from Luzula sylvatica, assembly GCA_946800325.1. Lineage (NCBI taxonomy): Eukaryota > Viridiplantae > Streptophyta > Magnoliopsida > Poales > Juncaceae > Luzula > Luzula sylvatica. The sequence continues at coordinate 67,726,969 of OX326956.1, read as the reverse complement.
TTAGTGGGTATGTAGGAAAGTAGTTAGTTAGTCAGTTAGTAAATAGGTATGTAGGAAGATAGTTATTCGGTTATTTAGTTAGTTTGTTAATTAGTTATATATTTAGTTATTTAGTTAGTTCGTTAGTTAGTTAGTTAGTTAGAAAGGTACTTAGTTAGTTAGTTTATAGGTATGTATGAAGGTAGTTAGTTAGTAAGATAGTTAGTTTGTTGGCTAGTAGTTAGTTTGTTAGCTAGTTAGGTAATTAGTTAGTTAGTTAGTTAGTTAGTTAACTAGTAGTTAGGGGGTTAATTAATTAGTTAGTTTGTTAAGTAAGTTAGTTAGTTAGTAAGTTAGTTAGTTAATTAGTTAGTTAGTTAGTTAATTAGTACGTACGATGGTAGCTAGTTAGTTAGTTAATTTGTTAGTTAATTAGTTAATTAGTTAGTTAATTAGTTAGTTTGTTAGTTAAATAGCTAGTAGTTATTTAGTTAGTTATTTATTTATTTAGTTATTTACTTAGTTATTGGGTACTTAGGATGGTAGTTAGTAAGTTAGTTAGTTAGTTAATTAGTTAGTTAATCTGTATGTAGGAAGATAGTTAGTTAATTAGTTAGTTATTTAGTTAGTTATCTAGTAGTTAGTTAGTTAGTTAGTTAGTTAGTTACTTATTTCTTCAATTAGCTAGTAGTTAGTTAGTTAGTTAGTTCCTAAGTGAGTTAGTTAGTTAATTAGTTAGTTAGTTAGTTAGTCAATATGTATGTAAGAAGGTAGTTAGTTAGTTAGTTAGTTAGTTAGTTAGTTAGTTAGTTAATTAGCTAGTAGTTAGTTAGTTAGTTAGTTAGTATGTAAGAAGGTTGTTAGTTAGTTAGTTAGTTAGATAGTTAGTCAGTTAGTTAGTTAGTTAGTTAGTTAATCAGTTACTTATTTAGTTAGTTACTTAGTTAGTTAGCTAGTAGTTAGTGAGTTAGATAGTTAATCAATATGTATGTATCATGGTAGTTAGTTATCATTAGTTAGTTAGTGAATTAGTTAGTTAGTTAGTTAGTTATCTAGTAGTTAGTTAGTTTGTCAGGTCATCAGTTAGTTATTTAGTTAGTTAATTACTTAGTTAGTCAGCTAGTAGTTAGCTGGTTAGGTATTTATTTGGTTAGATAGTTAGTTAGTTGGTGGGTATGTAGGAAGGTAGGTAGGTACTTAGTTAGTTTGTTATTTAATAGATATTTAAGAAGAGTGTTAGTTAGTAAATTAGTTAGTTATTATGTTAGTTATCTAGTAATTAGTTAGTTAGTTGTTTCGTCAGCTAGCTAGTAGTTAGTTAGTTAGTTAGTTCTTTAGTTAGTTAGTTAGTTAGTTATCTAGTATTTTGTAAGTTAGTTAGTTAGTTAGTTAACTAGTTAGTTATTTAGTTAGTTAGTTTGTTAGTTATCTAGTAGTTAGTTAGTTAGCTAGTTAGTTATTTAGTAAGTTAGATAGTTAGTTAGTTAGTTAGTGGGAAGGTAGTTAGTTAGTTAGTTAGTTAGTGGGTATGTAGGAAGGCAGTTAGTTAGTTAGTTAGTTTGTTTGTTAGTTAATAGGTATGTTGGAAGATAGTTATTTAGTTATTTAGTTAGTTTGTTAATTAGTTCATTTGTTAGTTAGTTAGTTATTTAGTTAGTAAGTTAGTTAGTTAGTTAGTTAGTTAGTTAGTTAAAAAGGTAGTTTGTTTGTTAGTTGATATGTATGTATGAAGGTAGTTAGTTAGTAAGTTAGTTAGTAAGTTAGTTAGTTAACTAGTTAGTTAGTTTGCTAGTAGTTTGTTAGTTAGTTAGTTAGTTAGTTAATTAGTTAGTTGTTTACTTAGTTAGTTTGTTAGTTAGTCAATTAGTTAATTAATTAGTTAGTTCATTAGTTAGTTAGTAAGTTAGTTAGTTAGTAGGTATGTACGAAGGTAGCTTGTTAGTTAGTCGGTTTGTTAGTTATCTAGTAGTTAGTTAGTTAGCTAGTTAGTTATTTAGTTAGTTAGTTAGTTAGTGGGAAGGTAGTTAGTTAGTTAGTTAGTTGGTATGTAGCAAGATGGTTAGTTAGTTAGTTAGTTAGTTTATTGGTTAGTTAATATGTATGTAGGAAGATAGTTATTAAGTTAGTTAGTTACTTAGTTTGTTAATTAGTTAATTAGTTAGTTAATTAGTTATTTAGTTATTTAGTTAGTCAGTTAGTTTGTTAGTTAGTTAGAAAGGTAGTTAGTTAGTGAGTTAATAGGTATGTATGAAAGTAGGTAGTTAGTAAGTTAGATAGTTAACTTGTTAGTTAGTTAGCTAGCAGTTTGTTAGTTAGTTAGTTTGTTAATTAGTTAGTTATTTAGTTAGTTTGTTAGTTAATTAGTTAATTATTTAGTTTGTTAATTAGTTAGTTAGTAAGTTAGTTAGTTGGTATGTACGAAGGTAGCTGGTTAGTTAGTTAATTTGTTAGTTAGTTAGTTAATTAGTGAGTTAGTTTGTTAGTTAATAAGTTAGTTATTTATTTAGTTAGTTAGTTAGTTAAATATCTAGTAGTTATTTAGTTAGTTATTTATTTATTTAGTTAGTTACTTTGTTAGTGGGTATGTAGGAAGGTAGTTAGTAAGTTAGTTAGTTAGTTAGTCAGTCAATATGTATGTGGGAAGATATTTAGTTAGTTAATTGGTTAGTTAATTTAGTTAGTTATCAAGTAGTTAGTTAGTTAGTTATTTATTCAGTTAGCTAGTAGTTAGTTCATTAGTTAGTTAGTTGTAAGTTAGTTAGTTAGTTCGTTAGTTAATTAATTAGTTAGTTAGTTAGTTAGTCAATATGTATGTAAGAAAGTAGTTAGTTAGTTAGTTCGTTAGTTAGTTAGTTAATTAGCTAGTAGTTAGTTAGTTAATTAGCTAGTAGTTAGTTAGTTAGTTAGTTAGTTAGTTAGTTTGTAAGAAGGTTGTTAATTAGTTAGTTAGTTAGTTAGATAGTTAGTAAATTAGTTAGTTAGCTAGTTAATGAGTTAGTTATTTAGATAGTTACTTAGTTAGTTTGCTAGTAGTTAGTTAGTTAGTGCGTTAGTTAGTTAATCGATATGTATGTAACAAGGTAGTCAGTTTGTTAGTTAGATACTCAGTTAATTAGTTAGTTAGTTAATTATTTAGTTATTCAGTTAGTTAGTTAGTTATCTTGTAGTTAGTTAGTTAGTTAGTTAGGTCATCAGTTAGCTATTTAGTTAGTTAGTTAGTTAGCAAGTAGTTAGCAGGTTAGTTATTTATTTAGTTAGTTATTTAGTTAGTTAGTTGGCGGGTATGTAGGAAGGTAGTTAGTTAGTTAGTTAGTCAGTTAATAGTTATTCAAGAAGATAATTTGTTAGTAAATTAGTTATTTATTTATTTTGTCAGCTAGCTAGTTAGTTAGTTAGTTAGTTAGTTTGTTATTTTGTCAGCTAGCTAGTTAGTTAGTTAGTTAGTTAGTAAGTTAGTTAGTTAGTTAGTTAGTCAGTTAGCTAGTTAGTCAGTAAGTTATCTTGTAGTTAGTTAGTTAGTCATTTAGTTAGTTAACTAATTAGTTATTTAGTTAGTTAGTTCGTTAGTTATCTAGTAGTTAGTCAGTTAGCTAGTTAGTTATTTAGTTAGTTAGATAGTTAGTTAGTTAGTTAGTGGGAAGGTAGTTAGTTAGTTAGTTAGTGGGTATGTAGGAAGGTAGTTTGTTAGTTCGGTAGTTAGTTAATTAGATAGTTAATAGGTATGTAGGAAGATAGTTAGTTAAGTAGTTAGTTAGTTTGTTAATTAGTTAATTAGTTAGTTATTTAGTTATTTAGTTAGTTAGTAAGTTAGTCAGAAAGGTAGTTAGTTAGTTAGTTAATAGGTATGCATGAAGGTAGTTAGTTGGTAAGTTAGATAGTTAACTAGTTAGTTAGTTAGCTATTAGTTTGTTAGTTAGTTAGTTAGATAGTTAATTATTTAGTTAGTTAGTTCGTTTGCTAACGAGTAGTTAGTTAGGTAATTAGTTAATTAATTAGTTAGTTAATTAGTTGGTTAGTAAGTTAGTAAGTTAGTGGGTATGTACGAACGTAGCTAGTTAGTTAGTTAATTTGTAAGTTAGTTAGTTTATTTGTTTGTTAGTTAGTTAATTAGTTAATTAGTTACTTATTTATTTAGTTAGTTAGTTAGTTAAAGAGTTAGTAGTTTTTTCGTTAGTTATTAATTTATTTAGTAAGTTACTTAGTTAGTGGGCATGTAGGAAGGTATGTAGTTAGTTAGTTAGTTAGTTAATATGTATGTTGGAAGTTAATTAGTTAGTTAATTAGTTAGTTATCTAGTAGTTAGTTAGTTAGTTAGTTAGTTAGTTAGTTAGTTAGTTAGTTAGTAATTCAGTTAGCTAGTATTTAGTTAGTCAGTTAGTTAGCTAGTTAGTTAGTTAGTTAGTAAGTTAGTTAGTTAGTTAGTTAGTTAGTTAATTAGTTAGTTAGTTAGTAAGTTAGTTTGCTAGTAGTTATCTAGCTAGTTAGTTAGTTAATTAGTTAGTTATTTAGTTAGTTAGTTAGCAAGTAGTTAGTTAGTTAGTTAATTAATTAGTTAGTTAATTAGTTAGTTAGTAAGTTAGTTTGTTAGTGGGTATGTATGATGGTAGCAAGTTAGTTAGTTAATTTGTTAGTTTGTTAGTTAATTAATTAGTTTGTTAGTTAGTTAATAGTTATTTAGTTAGTTAGTTAGTTAAATAGCTAGTAGTCATTTAGTTGGTCATTTATTTATTTAGTTAGTTACTTAGTTAGTGGGTATGTACGAAGGTAGTTAGTAAGTTAGTTAGTTACTTAGTTACTAGGTATGTAGGATGATAGTTAGTTAGTTAATTAGTTAATTATTTAGTAAGTTATCTAGTAGTTAGTTAGTTAGTTTGTTAGTTAGTTACTTAGTTAGTTAGCTAGTTAGTTAGTTAGTTAGTTTGTTTGTTAGTGGGTATGTTGGAAGTTAGTCACTGGGTATGTAGGAAGGTAGTTATTTAGTTAGTTAGTTAGTTAGTTAATTAATTAGTTAGTTATTTAGTTAGTTAGTTAGTTAGTTAGTAGTTAGCTAGTCGTTAGTAAGTTAATTAGTTAATAAATTACAAAGTTAATTTGTTAGTTAGTAAGTTAATTAGTTAGTGGGTATAAACGAAGGTAGCTAGTTAGTTAGTTAATTTGTTAGTTAGTTAGTTAATTAATTAATTAATTAATAAGTTAATAGTTATTTATTTCGTTAGTTAGTTAGTTAAATAACTTGTAGTTATTTAGTTAGTTAGTTACTTAGTTAGTGGGTACGTACGAAGTTAGTTAGTTAGTTAGTTTGTTAGAAAGGTAGTTAGTTAGTTAGTTAATTGGTATGACTGAAGGGAGTTAGTTAGTAAGTTAGATAATTAACTAGTTAGTTAGTTAGCTAGTAGTTAGTTAGTTAGTTAGTTAATTAGTTAGTTATTTAGTTAGTTTAGTTAGTTTGTTAACTAGTAGCTAGTTAGTTAATTAGTTAATAAATTAGTTAGTTAATTAGTTAGTTAGTTAGTTAATTCGTTAATTCGTTAGTTAATTCGTTAGTTAGTTAGTTAGTTAATAGTTATTTATTTAATTAGTTAGTTAGTTAAATAGCATGTAATTGTTTAGTTAGTTATTTATTTATTTAGTTAGTTACTTAGTTAGTGGGTATGTAGGAAGGTAGTTAGTAAGTTAGTTAGTTAGTTAGTTAATAGGTATGTAGGAAGATAGTTAGTTAGTTAATTAGTTAGTTATTTAGTTAGTTAGTTAATTAGTTAGTTGGCTTGTAGTTTGTAAGTTAGTCAGTTAGTTAGTTAGTTAGTTAGTTAATCAGTTAGTTAGTTAGTTAACAAATAGTTAGTTAGTTAGTTAGTTAGGTCATCAGTTAGTTATTTAGTTAGTTAGTTAGTTAGCTAGTAGTTAGCAAGTTAGTTATTTTTTTAGTTAGTTATTTTTTTAGTTAGTTAGTTAGTTAGTCGGCGGGTATGTACGAAGGTAGCTAGTTAGTTAGTTAATTTGTCAGTTAGTTAGTTTATTTGTTAGTTAGTTAGTTAGTTAGTTATTTATTTAGTTAGTTAGTTAGTTAAAGAGTTAGTAGTTTTTTCGTCAGTTATTAATTTATTTATAAAGTTACTTAGTTAGTGGGCATGTAGGAAGGTAGGTAGGTAGTTAGTTAGTTAGTTAATATGTATGTAGGAAGATAATTAGTTAGTTAATTAGTTTGTTATATAGTAGTTAGGTAGTTAGTTAGTTAGTTAGTTAGTTATTCAGTTAGCTAGTAGTTAGTTAGTTAGTTAGTTAGTAAGTTAATTAGTAAGTTAGTTAGTTAGTTAGTTAGTTAGTTAGTTAATAGGTATGTATGAAGGTAGTTAGTTAGTAAGTTAGATAGTTAAATTGATAGTTAGTTAGCTAGTAGTTTGTTAGTTGGTTAGTTAGTTAGTTAATTAATTAGTTAGTTAGTTACTTAGTTAGTTAATATGTATGTAGGAAGATAGTTAGTTAGTTAATTAGTTAGTTATCTAGTAGTTAGTTAGTTAGTTAGTTATTTATTTATTCAGTTAGCTAGAAGTTAGTTAGTTAGTTAGTTAGTCAGTAAGTTAGTTTGTTAGTTAGTTAGTTAATTAGTTACTTAGTTAGTTAGTTAGTTAGTTAGTTAGTTAGTTAGTTAGTTAGTCAATATGTATGTAAGAAGGTAGTTAGTTAGTTAGTTAGTTAGTTAGTCAATATGTATGTAAGAAGGTAGTTAGTTAGTTAGTTAGTTAGTTAATTAGCTAGTAGTCAGTTAGTTAGTTAGTTAGTTAGTTAGTATGCAGTAACGTGTTTAGTTAGTTAGTTGATTCTTGGTCAGTTCGTATGAAATGTAAGAAGGTTGTTAGTTATTTAGTTAGATAGATAGTTACTTAGTTAGTTAGTTAGTTGGCGGGTATGTAGGAAGGTAGTAAGTTAGTTAGTTAGCTAGTTAGTTAATAGGTATTTAAGAAGATAGTTAGTTAGTAAATTAGTTAATTATTATGTTAGTTATCTAGTAATTAGTTAGTTAGTTATTTTGTCGGATAGCTAGTAGTCAGTTAATTAGTTAGTTATTTAGTTAGTTAGTTAGTTAGTTATCGAGTAGTTAGTTAGTTAGTTATTTAGTTAGTTAACTAGTTAGTTATTTGGTTACTAGTAGTTAGTTAATTAGCTAGTTAGTTAGTTAGTTAGTTAGTGGGAAGGTAGTTAGTTAGTTCGTTAGTGGGTATATGTAGGAAAGTAGTTATTTAGTTAGTAGGAAGGTAGTTAATTAGTTAATTAGTGGGTATGTAGGAAAGTAGTTAGTTAGATAGTTAATATGTATGTAGGAAGATAGTTATTCGGTTATTTAGTTAGTTTGTTAATTAGTTAACTTGTTAGTTAGTTAGTTATTTAGTTATTTAGTTAGTTAGTTAGTTAGTTAGTTAGTTAATATGTATGTATGAAGGTAGTTAGTTAGTAAGTTAGTTAGTTTGTTAGCTAGTAGTTAGTTAGTTAGTTAGTTAGGTAGTTATTTAATTAGTTAGTTAGTTATTTAGTTAGTTTGTTAGTTAGTTAACTAGTAGTTAGTTGGTTAATTAATTAGTTAGTTAATTAGTAAGTTAGTACGATGGTAGCTAGTTAGTTAGTTAATTTGTTAGTTAATTAGTTAATTATTTAGTTAATTAGTTAGTTTGTTAGTTAAATAGCTAGTAGTTATTTAGTTAGTTATTTATTTATTTAGTTAGTTACTTAGTTATTGGGTATTTAGGACGGTAGTTAGTAAGTTAGTTAGTTAGTTAATTAGTTAGTTAATATGTATGTAGGAAGATAGTTAGTTAATTAGTTAGTTATTTAGTTAGTTATCTAGTAGTTAGTTAGTTAGTTAGTTAGTTAGTTAGTTAGTTATTTATTCAATTAGATAGTAGTTAGTTAGTTAGTTAGTTCCTAAGTTAGTTAGTTAGTTAATTAGTTAGTTAATTAGTTAGTTAGTTAGTCAATATATATGTAAGAAGGTAGTTAGTTAGTTAGTTAGTTAGTTAGTTAGTTAGTTAATTAGCTAGTAGTTAGTTAGTTAGTTAGTTAGTTAGTATGTAAGAAGGTTGTTAGTTAGTTAGTTAGTTAGATAGTTAGATAGTTAGTTAGTTAGTTAGTTAATCAGTTACTTATTTAGTTAGTTACTTAGTTACTTAGCTAGTAGTTAGTGAGTTAGATAGTTAATCAATATGTATGTATCATGGTAGTTAGTTAGTTATTTAGATAGTTAGTTAATTAGTTAGTTAGTGAATTAGTTAGTTAGATAGTTAGTTAGTTAGTTAGTTATCTAGTAGTTAGTTAGTTAGTCTGGTCATCAGTTAGTTATTTAGTTAGTTAATTACTTAGTTAGTCAGCTAGTAGTTAGCTGGTTAGGTATTTATTTGGTTAAATAGTTAGTTAGTTGGTTGGTATGTAGGAAGGTAGGTAGGTACTTAGTTAGTTTGTTATTTAATAGATATTTAAGAAGAGTGTTAGTTAGTAAATTAGTTAGTTATTATGTTAGTTATCTAGTAATTAGTTAGTTAGTTGTTTCGTCAGCTAGCTAGTAGTTAGTTAGTTAGTTAGTTCTTTAGTTAGTTAGTTAGTTAGTTATCTAGTATTTGTAAGTTAGTTATTTAGTTAGTTAACTAGTTAGTTATTTAGTTAGTTTGTTTGTTAGTTATCTAGTAGTTAGTTAGTTAGCTAGTTAGTTATTTAGTAAGTTAGATAGTTAGTTAGTTAGTTAGTCGGAAGGTAGTTAGTTAGTTAGTTAGTGGGTATGTAGGAAGGCAGTTAGTTAGTTAGTTAGTTTGTTTGTTAGTTAATAGGTATGTAGGAAGATAGTTATTTAGTTATTTAGTTAGTTTGTTAATTAGTTCATTTGTTAGTTAGTTAGTTATTTGGTTAGTAAGTTAGTTAGTTAGTTAGTTAGTTAAAAACGTAGTTTGTTTGTTAGTTGATAGGTATGTATGAACGTAGTTACTTAGTAAGTTAGTTAGTTAACTAGTTAGTTAGTTTGCTAGTAGTTTGTTAGTTAGTTTGTTAGTTAGTTAATTAGTTAGTTGTTTACTTAGTTAGTTTGTTAGTTAGTCAATTAGTTAATTAATTAGTTAGTTAATTAGTTAGTTAGTAAGTTAGTTAGTTAGTAGGTATGTACGAAGGTAGCTTGTTAGTTAGTCGGTTTGTTAGTTATCTAGTAGTTAGTTAGTTAGCTAGTTAGTTATTTCGATAGTTAGACAGTTAGTTAGTTAGTTAGTGGGAAGGTAGTTAGTTAGTTTGTTGGTTGGTATGTAGCAAGATAGTTAGTTAGTTAGTTAGTTTATTAGTTAGTTAATATGTATGTAGGAAGATAGTTGTTAAGTTAGTTAGTTACTTAGTTTGTTAATTAGTTAATTAGTTAGTCAGTTAGTTATTTAGTTATTTAGTTAGTTAGTTAGTCAGTTAGTTTGTTAGTTAGTTAGAAAGGTAGTTAGTTAGTGAGTTAATAGGTATATACGAAGGTAGGTAGTTAGTAAGTTAGATAGTTAACTTGTTAGTTAGTTAGCTAGCAGTTTGTTAGTTAGTTTGTTTGTTAATTAGTTAGTTATTTAGTTAGTTAGTTAGTTAATTAGTTAATTATTTAGTTTGTTAATTAGTTAGTTAGTAAGTTAGTTAGTGGGTATGTACGAAGGTAGCTGGTTAGTTAGTTAATTTGTTAGTTAGTTAGTTAATTCGTGAGTTAGTTTGTTAGTTAATAAGTTAGTTATTTATTTAGTTAGTTAGTTAGTTAAATATCTAGTAGTTATTTAGTTAGTTATTTATTTATTGAGTTAGTTACTTTGTTAGTGGGTATGTAGGAAGGTAGTTAGTAAGTTAGTTGGTTAGTTAGTCAGTCAATATGTATGTGGGAAGATATTTAGTTAGTTAATTGGTTAGTTAATTTAGTTAGTTATCAAGTAGTTAGTTAGTTAGTTATTTATTCAGTTAGCTAGTAGTTAGTTCATTAGTTAGTTAGTTGTAAGTTAGTTAGTTAGTTCGTTAGTTAATTAGTTAGTTACTTAGTTAGTTAGTCAATATGTATGTAAGAAGGTAGTTAGTTAGTTAGTTAGTTAGTTAGTTAGTTAGTTAGTTAATTAGCTAGTAGTTAGTTAGTTAGTTAGTTAGTTAGGTAGTTAGTTCGTATGTAAGAAGGTTGTTAGTTAGTTAGTTAGTTAGATAGTTAGTAAATTAGTTAGTTAACTAGTTAATGAGTTAGTTATTTAGTTAGTTACTTAGTTAGTTAGCTAGTAGTTAGTTAGTTAGTGCGTTAGTTAGTTAATCGATATGTATGTATCAAGGTAGTCAGTTTGTTAGTTAGATAGTCAGTTAATTAGTTAGTTAGTTAATTAGTTAGTTAGTTAGTTATTCAGTTAGTTAGTTACTTATCTTGTAGTTAGTTAGTTAGTTAGTTAGGTCATCAGTTAGCTATTTAGTTAGTTAGTTAGTTAGCTAGTAGTTAGCAGGTTAGTTATTTATTTAGTTAGTTATTTAGTTAGTTAGTTGGCGGGTATGTAGGAACGTAGTTAGTTAGTTAGTTAGTTAGTTAATAGTTATTCAAGAAGATAGTTAGTTAGTAAATTAGTTAGTTATTTATTTTGTCAGCTAGCTAGTTAGTTAGTTAGTTAGTTAGTTAGTTAGTTATTTTGTCAGCTAGCTAGTTAGTTAGTTAGTTAGTTAGTTAGTAAGTTAGTTAGTTGGTTAGTTAGTCAGTTAGCTAGTTAGTCAGTAAGTTATCTTGTAGTTAGTTAGTTTGTCATTTAGTTAGTTAACTAATTAGTTATTTAGTTAGTTAGTTTGTTAGTTATCTAGTAGTTAGTTAGTCAGCTAGTTAGTTATTTAGTTAGTTAGATAGTTAGTTAGTTAGTTAGTGGGAAGGTAGTTAGTTAGTTATTTAGTGGGTATGTAGGAAGGTAGTTTGTTAGTTTGTTAGTTAGTTAGTTAATTAGATAGTTAATAGGTATGTAGGAAGATAGTTAGTTAAGTAGTTAGTTAGTTTGTTAATTAGTTAATTAGTTAGTTATTTAGTTATTTAGTTAGTTAGTTAGTTAGTTAGAAAGGTAGTTAGTTAGTTAGTTAATTGGTATGCATGAAGGTAGTTAGTGGGTAAGTTAGATAGTTAACTAGTTAGTTAGTTAGCTATTAGTTTGTTAGCTAGTTAATTAGTTAGTTAATTAGTTAGTTAGTTAGTTCGTTTGCTAACGAGTAGTTAGTTAGGTAATTAGTTAATTAATTAGTTAGTTAATTAGTTAGTTAGTAAGTTAGTAAGTTAGTGGGTATGTACGAACGTAGCTAGTTAGTTAGTTAATTTGTAAGTTAGTTAAATTGTTAGTTAAATTGTTAGTTATTCAGTTGACTAACTAACTAACTAAATAACTAACTAGCTAACTAACTAACTACTAGATAACTAACAAACTAGCTAACTAACTAGCTACCTTCGTACATACCTACTAACTAACTTACTTACTAACTGAGTAATTAACTAACTAATTAATTAACTAATTTACTAACTAACTATTATTTAACTAACAAACAAACTAAATAACAAACTACTAGCAAACTAACTAAGTAAATAACTAACTAATTAACTAACTAACTAACTAACTAACTAACAAACAAACTACTAGCAAACAAACTAACTAGTTAACTAACTAACTAACTACCTTCCCACTAACTAACCAACTAACTAACTTGCTAACTAACCAACTACTAGTAACCAAATAACTAACTAGTTAACTAACTAGATAACTAACTAACTAACTAACTAAATAACTAACTAACTAACTAACTACTAGCCAACTGACAAAATAACTAACTAACTAATTACTAGATAACTAACATAATAACTAACTAATTTACTAACTAACTATCTTCTTAAATACCTATTAACTAACTAACTAACTAACTAACATACTACCTTCCTACATACCCGCCAACTAACTAACTAACTAACTAACTAACTATCTATCTAACTAACTAACTAACAACCTTCTTACATTTCATACGTACTAACCAACAATCAACTAACTAACTAAACACGTTAGTGCATACTAACTAACTAACTAACTAACTAACTAACTAACTACTAGCTAATTCACTAACTAACTAACTAACTAACTACCTTCTTACATACATATTGACTAACGAACTAACTAACTAACTAACTAATTAACTAACTAACTAACAAACTAACTTACTAACTAACTAACTAACTAACTAACTTCTAGCTAACTAAATAAATAACTAACTAACTAACTAACTAACTACTAGATAACAAACTTATTAACTAACTAACTATCTTCCTACATACATATGAACTAACTAACTAACTAACTAACTAATTAACTAACTAACTAACCAACTAACAAACTACTAGCTAACTAACTAAAAATTTAACTATCTAACTTACTAACTAACTACCTTCATACATACCTATTAACTAACTAACTAACTACCTTCTTACATACATATTGACTAACTAACTAACTAACTTACTAACTAACTAACTAATTAACTAACTAACTAACTAACTAACTAACGTACTAACTAACTAACTAACTAACTAACTAACTAACTAACTACTAGCTACCTGAATAACTAACTAACTAACTAACTAACTAACTAACTAACTACTATATACCAAACTAATTAACTAAGTAATTATCTTCCTACATACATATTAACTAACTAACTAACTACCTACCTACCTTCCTACATGCCCACCAACTAAGTAACTTTCTAAATAAATTAATAACTAACGAAAAAACTACTAACTCTTTAACTAACTGACTAACTAAATAAATAACTAACTAACTAACTAACTAACAAATAAACTAACTAACTGACAAATTAACTAACTAACTAGCTACCTTCGTACATACCCGCCAACTAACTAACTAACTAACTAAATAAATAACTAACTTGCTAACTACTAGCTAACTAACTAACTAACTAACTAAATAACTAATTGATGACCTAACTAACTAACTAACTAACTATTTGCTAACTAACTAACTGACTGACTAACTAACTAACTAACTAACTAACTAACTAACTGTCTAACTTACAAACTACAAACCAACTAACTAACTAACTAACTAACTAACTAAATAACTAACTAATTAACTAACTAACTATCTTCCTACATACCTATTAACTAACTAACTAACTAACTTACTAACTACCTTCCTACATACCCACTAACTAAGTAACTAACTAAATAAATAAATAACTAACTAAACAATTACAAGCTATTTAACTAACTAACTAATTTACTAACTAACTAACGAATTAACTAACTAACTAGCTACCATCGTACATACCCTACAACTAACTAACTTACTAACTAACTAATTAACTAACTAATTTATTAACTAATTAACTAACCAACTACTAGTTAACTAACTAACTAAACTAACTAAATAACTAACTAATTAACTGACTAACTAACTAACTAACTAACAAACTACTTGTTAACTAACTAACTAGTTAATTATCTAACTTACTAACTAACTACCTTCAGTCATACCAATTAACTAACTAACTAACTACCTTTCTAACAAACTAACTAACAAACTAACTAACTAACTAACTTCGTACGTACCCACTAACTAAGTAACTAACTAACTAAATAAATAAATAACTAAATAACTACAAGTTATTTAACTAACTAACTAACGAAATAAATAACTATTAACTAACTAATTAATTAACTAACTAACTAACAAATTAACTAACTAACTAGCTACCTTCGTACATACCCACTAACTAACTAACTTACTAACTAACTAATTGACTAACTAATTTATTAACTAATTAACTAACTAACTACTGGCTAACTACTAACTAACTAACTAACTATCTAACTAACTAATTAATTAATTAACTAACTAACTAACTAACTACTGGCAAACTAACTAACTAACTAACTTACTAACTAACTACCTTCGTACATACATATTAACTAACTAACTAACTACCTATCTAACTAACTAACCAACAAATTAACTAAATAACTAACTAACTAGCTGACTAACTAACTAACGAAATAACTAACTAATTAACAAACAAACAAACAAACTAACTAACTAACTATCTAACTAACTAAATAACTAACTAGCTAACTGACTAACTAACTACTAGATAACTAACAAACTAACTAACTAAATAAATAATTAGTTAACTAACTAAATGACTAACTAACTAACTAGAAGATAACTTACTGACAAACTAGCTAACTGACTAACTAACTAACTAACTAACATACTAACTAACTAACTAACTAACTAGCTAGCTGACAAAATAACTAACTAACTAACTAACTAACTAACTACCTAGCTGACAAAATAAATTACTAACTAATTTACTAACTAACTATCTTCTGGAATAACTATTAACTAACTAACTAACTAACTAACTACCATCCTAAATACCCGCCAACTAACTAACTAAATAACTAACTAAATAAATAACTAACCTGCTAACTACTAGCTAACTAACTAACTAACTAAATAACTAACTAACTAACTAAGTAACTAACTAACTAACTAACTAACTAACTACAAGATAACTAACTAACTAACAGAATAACTAACTAACTAACTAATTAACTAACTAACTAATTAACTGACTATCTAACTAACAAACTGACTACCTTGATACATACATATCGGTTAACTAACTAACGCACTAACTAACTAACTACTAGCTAACTAACTAAGTAACTAACTAAATAACTAACTCATTAACTAGCTAACTAACTAATTTACTAACTATCTAACTAACTAACTAACTAACAACTAACTACTAGCTAATTAACTAACTAACTAACTACTAGCTAATTAACTAACTAACTAACTAACTAACTAACTAACTAACTACCTTCTTACATACATATTGACTAACTAACTAACTAACTAACTAATTAACTAACGAACTAAGTAACTAACTTACAACTAACTAACTAATGAACTAACTACTAGCTAACTGAATAAATAACTAACTAGCTAACTACTTGATAACTAACTAAATTAACCAACAAATTAACTAACTAAATATCTTCCCACATACATATTGACTGACTAACTAACTAACTAACTTACTAACTACCTTCCTACATACCCACTAACAAAGTAACTAACTAAATAAATTAATTACTAACTAAATAACTACTAGATATTTAACTAACTAACTAACTAAATAAATAACCGACTTATTAACTAACAAACTAACTCACTAATTAACTAACTAACTAACAAATTAACTAACTAACCAGCTACCTTCGTACATACCCACTAACTAACTTACTAACTAACTAATTAACAAACTAAATAATTAACTAATTAACTAACTAACTAACTAAATAACTAACAAATTAACAAACTAACTAACTAACAAACTGCTAGCTAACTAACTAACAAGTTAACTATCTAACTTACTAACTACCTACCTTCATACATACCTATTAACTCGCTAACTAACTACCTTTCTAACTAAC
Organism: Luzula sylvatica; assembly: GCA_946800325.1. Taxonomy (NCBI): domain Eukaryota; kingdom Viridiplantae; phylum Streptophyta; class Magnoliopsida; order Poales; family Juncaceae; genus Luzula; species Luzula sylvatica. Next base: position 67,711,494 of record OX326956.1, on the reverse strand, counting down.
TAACAAACTAACTGACTAACTAACTAACTAAATAACTAACTAACTAACTAATTAACTAATTAACAAACTAAGTAACTAACTAACTTAATAACTATTTTCCTATATACATATTAACTAAATAATAAACTAACTAACTAACTAACTAACTGACTAACTATCTTGCTACATTCCAACTAACTAACTAACTAACTACCTTCCCACTAACTAACTAACTAACTGTCTAACTAACTAAATAACTAACTAGCTAACTAATTAACTACTAGATAACTAACAAACTGACTAACTAACAAGCTACCTTCGTACATACCTACTAACTAACTAACTTACTAACTAACTAATTAACTAACTAATTAATTAACTAATTGACTAACTAACAAACTAACTAAGTTAACAACTAACTAATTAACTAACAAACTAACTAACTAACAATCTACTAGCAAACTAACTAACTAGTTAACTAACTAACTTACTAACTAACTACCTTCATACATACCTGTCAACTAACAAACAAACTACCTTTTTAACTAACTAACTAACTAACTAACTTACTAACTAAATAACTAACTAACTAACAAATGAACTAATTAACAAACTAACTAAATAACTAAATAACTATCTTCCTACATACCTATTAACTAACAAACTAATTAACTAACTAACTAACTAACTAACTACCTTCCCACTAACTAACTAACTAACTATCTAACTTACTAAATAACTAACTAGCTAAATAACTAACTACTAGATAACTAACAAACAAACTAACTAAATAACTAACTAGTTAACTAACTAAATAACTAACTAAAGAACTAACTAACTAACTAACTACTAGCTAGCTGACGAAACAACTAACTAACTAATTACTAGATAACTAACATAATAACTAACTAATTTATTAACTAACACTCTTCTTAAATATCTATTAAATAACAAACTAACTAAGTACCTACCTACCTTCCTACATACCCACCAACTAACTAAGTATCTAACCAAATAAATACCTAACCAGCTGACTACTAGCTGACTAACTAAGTAATTAACTAACTAAATAACTAACTGATGACCTGACTAACAAACTAACTACTAGATAACTAACTAACTAACTAATTCACTAACTAACTAACTAACTAACTATCTAAATAACTAACTAACTACCATGATACATACATATTGATTAACTATCTAACTCACTAACTACTAGCTAACTAACTAAGTAACTAACTAAATAAGTAACTGATTAACTAACTAACTAACTAACTAACTAACTATCTAACTATCTAACTAACTAACAACCTTCTTACATACTAACTAACTAACTAACTAACTAACTACTAGCTAATTAACTAACTAACTATCTAACTAACTAACTAACTACCTTCTTACGTACATATTGACTAACTAACTAACTAATTAACTAACTAATTAACTAACTAACTAACTTAGGAACTAACTAACTAACTAAATACTAGCTAATTGAATAAATAACTAACTAACTAACTAACTAACTACTAGATAACTAACTAAATAACTAACTAATTAAATGACTATCTTCCTACATACAGACTAACTAACAAATTAACTAACTAACTAACTTACTAACTACCATCCTAAATACCCAATAACTAAGTAACTAACTAAATAAATAAATAACTAACTAAATAACTACTAGCTATTTAACTAACAAACTAACTAACTAATTAACTAATTAACTAACACATTAACTAACTAACTAGCTACCATCGTACATACCCACTAACTAACTAACTTACTAACTTACTAATTAACTAACTAATTAATTAACCCACTAACTACTAGTTAACTAACTAACTAACTAACTAACTAATTACCTAACTAGCTAACTAACTAACTACTAGCCAACAAACTAACTATCTTACTAACTAACTACCTTCATACATACCTATAAACTAACTAACTAAGTACCTTTCTAACAAACTAACGAACTAACTAAATAACAAAATATATAACTTACTAACAAGTTAACTAATTAACAAACTAACTAAATAACCGAATAACTATCTTCCTACATACCTATTAACTAACTGACTGACTAACTAACTACTTTCCTACATACCCACTAACTCACTAACTAACTACCTTCCCACTAACTAACTAACTAACTAACTAGCTAACTAACTAACTACAAGTAACTAAATAACTAACTAGTTAACTAACTAAATAACTAACTAACTAACTATTAGATAACTAGCTAACTAACAAACTAAATAACTATTAACTGACTACTAGCTAGCTGACAAAATAACTAACTAACTAATTACTAGATAACTAACATAATAACTAACTAATTTACTAACTAACTATCTTCTTAAATACCCATTAACTAACTAACTAACTAACTACTAGCTCACTAACTAAATAACCGACTAACTAATAACTAACCAACTAAGTAACTAACTACAAGACATATATCTAACTAACTAACTAACTAACTAACAAATTAACAAACTAACTAACAAATTAACTAACTAACTAGCTACCTTCCTACATACCCACTAACTAACTAACTTACTAACTAACTAATTAACTAACTAATTAATTAACTAATTAACTAACTAACTAACTACTAGTTGACTAACTAACTAAACAAACTAAATAACTAACTAATTGACTAACTAACTAACTAATAAACTACTAGCTAACTAACTAACTAACTTACTTACTAACTACCTGCATACATAATTATTAACTAACTAACTACCTTTCTAACTAACTAACTCACTATCTAACTAACTAACTAACTAACTATCTAACTAAATAACTAACTAACTGACAAATAACTAATAAACTGACTAACTAAATAACCGAATAACTATCTTCCTACATACTAACTAACTAACTAACTAACTAACTAACTAACAAACTAACAAACTACTTTCCTACATACCCACTAACTAACTAACTAACTACCTTCCCACTAACTGACTAAGTAACTATATAACTAACTATATAACTAACTAGCTAACTAACTGACTACTAGTAACTAAATAACTAACTAGTTAACTAATTAAATAAATAACTAACAAACTACTAGATAACTAACTAACTAACTAACTAACTAACTAACTACTAGCTATCTTACAAAATTACTAACTAACTAATTACTAGATAACTAACATTATAACTAACTAATTTACTAACTAACTATCTTCTTAAATACCTATTGAGTAACTCATAAACTAACTAGCTACCTTCTTACAGACCCGCCAACTAACTAACTAAATAACTAACTAACTAAATAAATAACTATCCTGCTAACTGCTAGCAAACTAACTAACTAACTAACTAACTAACTAACTATCTAACTAAATAACTAACTGTTGACCTAACAAACTAACTAACTTCTAGATAACTAACTAACTAACTGACTAACTAACTAACTAACTAATTAACTAACTAACTAACTAATTAACTAACTATATAACTAACTAACTAACTACCTTGATACATATATATTGATTAACTAACTAAATCACTAACTAACTAACTCCTAGCTAACTAGCTAAGTAACTAACTAAATAACTAACTGATTAACTAACTAACTAACTAATTAACTAACTATCTAACTAACTAACTAACTAACAACCTTCTTACATTGCATACTAACTAACTAACTAACTAACTAACTAACTAACTAAACACGTTAGTGCATAATAACTAACTAACTAACTAACTAACTACTAGCGAATTAACTAACTAACTAACTAACTAACTACCTTCTTACATACATATTGACTAACTAATTAACTAACTAAGTAACTAACTAAAAAATTAACTAACTAACTAACTGACTAACTAACTAACTAACTAACTAACTACTAGCTAACTGAATAAATAACTAACTAACTAACTAACTACTAGATAACTAACTAATTAACTAACTAACTATCTTCCTACATACATATTAACTAACAAACTAACTAACTAACTAACTACCTACCTACCTTCCTACATACCCATTAACTAAGCGACTTACTAAATAAATTAATAACTAACGAAATAACTACTAACTCTTTAACTAACTAACTAACTAACTAAATAACTAACTAATTAACTAACTAACTTACTAACAAATTAACTAACTAACTAGGTAGCTACCTTCGTACATACCCACTAACTTACTAACTTACTAACTAACTAATTAACTAACTAATTAATTAACTAATTAACTAACTAACTACTTGTTAGCAAACTAACTAACTAACTAAATAACTAACTAATTAACTAACTAACTAACCAACTAACAAACTACTAGCTAACTAACTAACTAGTTACCTATCTAACTTACTAACTAACTACCTTCATACATACCTATTAACTAACTAACTTACTACCTTTCTAACTAACTAACTAACTGACTAAATAACTAAATAACTAACTAATTAACTAATTAACAAACTAACTTACTAACTAACTAACTATCTTCCTACATACTTATTAACTGTCTAATCAACTAACTAACTATCTAACTAACTAACTAACAAACTACCTTCCCATATACCCACTTACTAACTAACTAACTACCTTCCCACTAACTAACAAACTAACTATCTAACAAACTAAATAACTAACTAGCTGACTAACTAACTACTAGATAAGTAACAAACTAACTAACTAAATAACTAATTAGTTAACTAACTAAATTACTAACTAACTAACTACTAGATAACTTACTAACTAAATTACTAACTAACTAACTAACTAATTAACTAGCTGACAAAATAACTAACTAACTAATTATTAGATAACTAACATAATAACTAACAAATTTACTAACTAACTATCTTCTTAAATACCTATTAACTAACTAACTAACTAACAAACTACCTTCCTACATACCCGCCAACTAACTAACTAACTAACTAACTAAATAAATAACTAACCTGCTAACTACTAGCTAACTAACTGACTAACTAACTAACCAAATAGCTAACTGATGACCTAACTAACTAACTAACAACTAGATAACTAACTAACTAATTGAATAACTAAGTAACTAACTAATTAACTAACTAACAAATTAACTGACTATCTAACTAACAAACTAACTACCTTGATTCATACATATTGATTAACTAACTAACTCCCTAACTAACTACTAGCTAACTAACTAAGTAACTAACTAAATAACTAACTCATTAACTAACTAACTAACTAATTAACTAACTATCTAACTAACTAACTAACTAACAACCTTCTTACATACTAACTAACTAACTAATGCCCTAGGCTGAATGAAATAATGCCCTGGGCTGAACTAAATAATACCCTAGGCTAAACTGTTTAGCTTGTATGTAAACAAAGGATAGTTATTATTTATGTGTTGTTAATCTAATATTTTAATATTGAATTAAAGTTTCATTTAATACGTGTACTGGTTATTTAACATATTTAGGAATATGTGAATAAGCCTTGAATTGTATCACTAGTTTATACATCATCATAATACGTGATTATGATAGTAAAACTGTATCAATGAACGTAATACGATTCTAAATGTCCCTGGTCATATATATGATGTATATAGAGATATACATGTCTAAGGAAATAGAATATATATGTACACCAGTATATTCGCATATGAGATGATTATGTTTTACTGATCATGGACATGGAATACATAGAGATGTAGTGATGTCAAATATGGAATATAGATATGTATTAGAGACTACATATTGGACTGACCAACTTATGAGAATATACATGGTTATTGTCATTATATATATTCTCATAAACAAATAGAATTTTAGTTCTTTGACCTGAGGTTATCATTAGATTTCTCACCTGTGAATTGTGATACTTAGATATGTTTCTTTGTTATCTTTAACCGGGTAATCAAGATCATCATTGGGTATTACATGAAGCATGTTGGAGGATGTGAATAACCAAGATGGAAGTTGTTCTTTTCATGATTGAAAGAGATATCTCTCAGGGCCCCCTGATGAATTAGGATTGAAGGAAATGCGTGGCCATGCTCAATAAGATTAACATGTGTTGTTAATACTAATTGAACATTCAATCTAATTCTATATCGGGAAAGAGTTAAGTTGATTTAGAAAGGATGACATTTGACCATGTCTTTGATCAACAGATATCGTATGAACAAGAGAGCTAGAAATTTGTCTATTTGATAAATAGGTTATGATCACAAATTATTTATTTAATTTGGGTAGTCATAATGCCTTGCTAGAGGCCAATTATGATTTGCATATTTAAATAGAGATTTAATATGCTGCCAACTTTAAATAAACCTATAGGGTCACACACAAAGACAAGTTCGGACTGGACACAGAAAATCAGATACATAGATATTATTCAGTTTGAATCAGGATATTATTCTGTTCGAACGTGGATATTATTCTGTTCGAACGAGGATATTATTCTGTTCGAACAGAAGGTGTATAGCATTAAATGAATGCTACATGCATGTATGGGTGCATGGTATTAATGCTCGGGATATCATTCATTGGATGAAAGATAGTGGGTGGGAATGCTAAGAGTTTTTCCCACTCGATGATTAATACACACCACAGCTCTTTATGAAAGAGTGAGAAAAGATTCACTCATTTTTCTAGAACAAATTTTTGACTAAAAGAAAAAAGAGTTTTCTTGGAGAGTTAAAGAGAAGAGAAAAGAGTTTTCTCAGTAGAAAGAAAAGAGTGAAGCTAGGCAGAATTTCTTTGTGAAAGAAAAGAGAAGCCAAGCAGATTTTCTGAAGGGAGGAAGGATCCGACTAGCATCGGAGGTCTTCACATCCAGTCTAGACGAGTCGCGTGTGGATACCGATAGAGGGTGGTGCCGGTTCGAGCACACCAACGTGATCTCTGCAAGCTTCCTTCAACCAGATTTGAACTAAATCTGAGGTGAAATTTTTGAAACTCTTCCTTCGTATCTAATTAGCGATACACAGATCCATGGCTTAAGGGGTTCGGATAAATTCCGCTATGCAATATGATTGCCCGAATCCCTAACAGTGGTATCAGAGCCACGTGTATCGTTTATTAGATCGATTTAGTATATTAGATGTACTAGTTTAGAGTTTCTGAGAATTATAAAACTACATATGTATTTTGATTGATATTATGCATAAGAAGGAGCACTGTCTGGAGCAGGGTATTATTGCATGAGATGCAAGATGTTATTCTGTTTGAACGAGGATATTATTCTGTTCAAACAGAAATGTACACTGTCTCACGCTGAGATTTATTGCATAAGATGCAGGATATTATTGCATGAGATGCCGGATATTATTCTGTTTGAACGAGGATATTATTCTGTTCAAACAGAAGGTGCACTGTCTCACGCTGAGATTTATTGCATAAGATGCAGGATATTATTGCATGAGATGCAGGATATTATTCTGGTCTCACGTGGCGATTATTGCATATGTATTAGTCGAAATGTATATATGTATTTTATAATTCAACGATATATGATATAGCATGGCCAAAACTTTGTGTTGTGATTGAATGATGTGATTGCATGTTGTAAATTTAATTTATGGCGACCAGTGAGTTGTCCAAGTTGTAAATTTAATTTATGGCGACCGGTGAGTTGTCCAAGTTGTAAAAGTAGAATAGGTTGTTATTTTATTTAAATGAAGATGAAGGAGTTCATCGACGCAACTATTCTCAAGATGAAGGAGTTCATCGCCACAAGCAATCACAAGATGAAGGAGTTCATCATCACAACCGATCACATAATGAAGGAGTTCATTGCCACATCCGCTGTTATAATGAAAGAGTTCATTATAAGTAATTAATTAGAGATCTTTATAGTGGCTTATAAAGATCATGGTCATGCTATATCATTTAATTAATTCTGTGATGTGTGATGTGATATGCTTATACATGTGATAAATAAATTAGAAATCCCTCTACTAATTATTAAGTTGAGAAAATGCCTCCCATATTCTGAAATTCTCAGGGCCTTTATATCACTCACATGGGTCATGCCAAAGCTGGGTGTGTGAGCTTATATAGTTGGCGGGAGAATATGCATTGATTAATTACCAACATAGGTCATGCCAAAGCTGGGTGTGTTGGTAGATTAATTGGATGATAATCAGTTATGGTTAGTACTTAACTAAGTAGCAAGTCGGACTTGAACTTAGGGCATAAGATGAGATATGTACACACATGGATTTTTGAGTTAGACTCATAAACCCCTGATCTCATAAATGATCTCAAGAGTTGCATGGAGATGCAATTGGATTTGATCCTACCTAAATAACAGAATTCTGAGACGAGCCAAAGCCGATTAGGATTTTGCGAAATATGGATCTTGAGCCACTATGGTACATGTAGTTGGAATGTATCCGAACCAACACAGTGAGGGTTGTTGATTTGATAAAAATAGTGGGAGTATTTTAAATGAACAAAAACATAAATGTTATCATCTATAAATGTATTAATTTTGCACATTTTATTCCATGTAGAAAAATGTCTTCAAACAGTTTAAATTTGCGATCTCTCCTTGAGAAGGAGAAGTTGAATGGTAAAAACTTTCTGGATTGGGAGCGAAATCTAAGAATTGTTCTTAGGGCTGAACATAAGGGTTATGTTCTTGATGAGCCTCTCCCAACTGAAGAACCACCAGCAGATGCTGACCAAGTGGACCAAGAATACTATGAAAAGTTCATAGATGATGATGTTGAAATAACCTGTCTCATGTTGGCAACTATGTCATCGGATCTTCAAAAGCAGTTTGTAGATTCGCATGCATATGTTATGCACAAACAGCTCAAGGAAATGTTCCAAGAGCAGGCCAGACTTGAGAGGTTTAACACTCACAAGGCGTTGTTCAACTGTAAAATGGTCTCGGGTACATCTGTGAGTGCACATGTTTTAAAGATGAAAGGTTATGTTGATAACCTTGAGAAACTAGGTGCGAAAGTCAGCCATGAGATGGAAACTGACTTGATTCTTGAGTCTTTGACTCCGAATTTCGCACAGTTTGTTTCTAACTACAACATGCACTCTATGGACAAAACAATACCGGAATTACATGGTATGCTCAAGAATTTTGAGGCTACCAATAGGTCCGGAGACTTCAAGGCATCAAATGTCAACGAAGTTCTGATGGTTCAAAAGGGAAAGTTCAAGAAGAAGTTCAAAGGCAAGAACAAAGGTAAGGGCAAGATGTTGCCCAAACCAAAGATCAAGAAATCTGAACCGACCACTTGTTTCCATTGCCATAAAGATGGCCATTGGAAAAGGAACTGCCCTCTTTACTTAGAAGAAGTGAAGAAGAAGAAAGCAGTTTCGGCAAGTGCCTCAGGTATTGATGTTAACTTATCTACTTTGTCAAATTGGGTATTAGATACCGGATGTGGCACTCACATTTGTAAAAATGTGCAGGGACTACAAAGTAGAAGGAAATTAGCTAAAGGTGAAATGGACCTACGTGTGGGAAATGGAGCAAGAGTTGCTGCTTTAGCCGTAGGAAATTACCATTTAACTTTACCTAATGGATTTGTATTAGAACTAAACAATTGTTGTTTTGTACCTGGTATGAACAGGAATATTATTTCTATTTCAAGACTAGCTTTGGATGGTTACAAATTTATTATAGAAGATAATAATTGTACTATCCGTAAAGGAGAAATTTTCTATGGAAATGTTTCATTAGAAAATGGTCTCTATGTGCTAGATCTGAATAATCACAAATCCATATTTAATATCAATACCGAGAGGATAATGTCTCATGTTGATAATCAGACCTACTTTTGGCATTGTCGTTTAGGCCATATAAATGAGAAACGCATTTTTAAACTCCATACCGATGGACTTTTAGACTCATTTGATATGAGATCATATGAGACATGTGAGTCTTGTTTATTAGGCAAAATGACTAAGAAACCTTTCTCAAATGTTGGTGAAAGATCCAATGAGTTGTTGGAGCTCGTACATACTGATGTATGTGGCCCAATGAGCATGGAAGCCAGAGGAGGTTATAGATACTTCATTACATTCACTGATGACTATAGTAGATATGGTTTTGTCAACTTGATGAGACAAAAGTCAGAATCATTTGAAAGGTTCAAAGATTTTAAGAATGAAGTAGAGAATCAACTAGGCAAGAAAATAAAGGCCATTCGATCTGATCGAGGTGGTGAATATTTGAGCCAAGATTTTGATGACTATCTAAGAGATTGTGGAATTGTTTCACAATTAACTCCACCCGGTACACCTCAATGGAATGGTGTTTCCGAGAGGAGAAATCGTACCTTGTTGGACATGGTTCGATCTATGATGAGTCAAACTAATCTCCCGAAATCATTTTGGGGTTATGCCATTGAAACAGCCGCATTCATACTGAATAGAATTCCATCTAAATCCGTAGAAAAGACTCCATATGAGATATGGAGAGGAAGAACTCCGAGTTTGTCTTTTCTGAAGATTTGGGGTTGCGAGGCATATGTTAAACGCATGATGTCAGATAAGCTTGGACCCAAATCGGATAAATGTTTGTTCGTGGGATATCCTAAGGAAACTAAAGGGTATTACTTTTACATCCCCTCAGAAAATAAGATTTTCATAGCTAGAAATGGAGTCTTCTTAGAGAAGGAGTTCATTTCCAAGAGAGCTAGTGGGAGTAAGGTTGATCTTGAAGAAGTTCAAGATTCCCAAACTGAAAATGAACATGAGATGGAAAATATTACGGGTTCACCAAATGTTGGAGAATCAGAAAATGTTACACAAGGACCACCTCGTAGATCTAGTAGGAATCGTCAAGAGCCCGAGAGATATGGATTTCTCGTGACTAATGATGATGATGTGTTGGCCATGGATGATGAACCAACATCCTACGTAGAGGCTATGATGAGTGAAGATTCACAGAAATGGCAAGAAGCCATGAATGTCGAGATACAATCCATGTATGACAATAAAGTTTGGAACTTGATTGATCCACCTGAAGGATTAAAAACCATTGGGTGTAAGTGGGTTTTCAAGAAGAAAACTGACATGGATGGTAAGGTGCATACTTACAAAGCACGGCTTGTGGCGAAAGGTTTCAAGCAAACTCATGGTATAGACTATGATGAAACGTTTTCGCCCGTGGCCATGCTTAAATCTATAAGAATTCTACTTGCCATAGCCGCATATTATGACTATGAAATATGGCAAATGGATGTCAAAACTGCTTTCCTTAACGGGAACTTGAACGAGGATGTATACATGATACAACCCGAGGGTTTTGTCGATCCAAAGAATTCTAAGAAAGTATGCAAGCTTCAAAAGTCTATTTATGGTTTGAAGCAGGCATCTCGAAGTTGGAATCTTCGTTTTGATGAAGTAATCAAGGATTATGGTTTCATCAAGAATGTGGAGGAAGCTTGTAAGAAATTCAGTGGGAGTGCACATGTATTCTTAGTTCTTTATGTGGATGACATATTGCTCATTGGCAATGATATACCTATGCTCTTAAGTGTTAAGAAATATTTGGGGAATCAATTTTCAATGAAAGACCTAGGAAAAGCAGCTTATATATTAGGCGTAAAGATCTATAGAGATAGATCAAGGAAGCTTCTAGGTCTGAGTCAAAGTACATACATTGACAAGGTATTGAAGAAGTTCAATATGCAAGATTCCAAGAGAGGATCCTTGCCAATGTCTCATGGTATCTCGTTAGATAAATCTCAATGTCCGACATCGAGAGATGAACGAGAACGCATGAATAGAGTACCATATGCTTCTGCAATTGGATCTATTATGTATGCGATGATATGTACTAGACCAGATGTGTCATATGCATTAAGTGTAACAAGCAGATACCAATCAGATCCAGGTGAGAGTCACTGGATAGCAGTAAAGAATATTCTTAAGTACTTGAGAAGAACTAAAGATGTATTCTTAATCTATGGAGGTTTGGAAAGTGAGCTGGTGATAAGGGGTTATACCGATGCTAGCTTTCAAACCTGCATTGATGATTTTAGATCGCAAAGTGGTTATGTATTCTGTTTGAACGGAGGAGCAGTTGTTTGGAAAAGTTCCAAACAACAAACTGTCGCAGATTCTACAACGGAAGCGGAGTATATAGCAGCTTCAGAAGCAGCTAAGGAAGCTGTTTGGATCAAGAAATTTGTGGCAGAACTAGGTGTAGTTCCAAGTGTGTTGGACCCTGTGACTCTCTTTTGTGATAACAATGGAGCAATTGCGCAATCTAGGGAGCCAAGGTCACACCATAGATCCAAACACATACTTCGGCGTTTTCATCTAATTCGAGAGATAATAGAGAGAGGAGACGTGAATGTGTGCAAAATTCCAACTGATGATAATATAGCTGATCCGTTTACTAAGCCGCTCTCGATAGCGAAACATGATCGTCATGCTAGAGCTATTGGTTTGGATTGCCTCAGAGAGGAGAGTTGAGTGTGTATTATTATTATCAGTTCACCCTAGTGCAAGTGGGAGACTGAAGGAATAATGCCCTAGGCTGAATGAAATAATGCCCTGGGCTGAACTAAATAATACCCTAGGCTAAACTGTTTAGCTTGTATGTAAACAAAGGATAGTTATTATTTATGTGTTGTTAATCTAATATTTTAATATTGAATTAAAGTTTCATTTAATACGTGTACTGGTTATTTAACATATTTAGGAATATGTGAATAAGCCTTGAATTGTATCACTAGTTTATACATCATCATAATACGTGATTATGATAGTAAAACTGTATCAATGAACGTAATACGATTCTAAATGTCCCTGGTCATATATATGATGTATATAGAGATATACATGTCTAAGGAAATAGAATATATATGTACACCAGTATATTCGCATATGAGATGATTATGTTTTACTGATCATGGACATGGAATACATAGAGATGTAGTGATGTCAAATATGGAATATAGATATGTATTAGAGACTACATATTGGACTGACCAACTTATGAGAATATACATGGTTATTGTCATTATATATATTCTCATAAACAAATAGAATTTTAGTTCTTTGACCTGAGGTTATCATTAGATTTCTCACCTGTGAATTGTGATACTTAGATATGTTTCTTTGTTATCTTTAACCGGGTAATCAAGATCATCATTGGGTATTACATGAAGCATGTTGGAGGATGTGAATAACCAAGATGGAAGTTGTTCTTTTCATGATTGAAAGAGATATCTCTCAGGGCCCCCTGATGAATTAGGATTGAAGGAAATGCGTGGCCACGCTCAATAAGATTAACATGTGTTGTTAATACTAATTGAACATTCAATCTAATTCTATATCGGGAAAGAGTTAAGTTGATTTAGAAAGGATGACATTTGACAATGTCTTTGATCAACAGATATCGTATGAACAAGAGAGCTAGAAATTTGTCTATTTGATAAATAGGTTATGATCACAAATCATTTATTTAATTTGGGTAGTCATAATGCCTTGCTAGAGGCCAATTATGATTTGCATATTTAAATAGAGATTTAATATGCTGCCAACTTTAAATAAACCTATAGGGTCACACACAAAGACAAGTTCGGACTGGACACAGAAAATCAGATACATAGATATTATTCAGTTTGAATCAGGATATTATTCTGTTCGAACGTGGATATTATTCTGTTCGAACGAGGATATTATTCTGTTCGAACAGAAGGTGTATAGCATTAAATGAATGCTACATGCATGTATGGGTGCATGGTATTAATGCTCGGGATATCATTCATTGGATGAAAGATAGTGGGTGGGAATGCTAAGAGTTTTTCCCACTCGATGATTAATACACACCACAGCTCTTTATGAAAGAGTGAGAAAAGATTCACTCATTTTTCTAGAACAGATTTTTGACTAAAAGAAAAAAGAGTTTTCTTGGAGAGTTAAAGAGAAGAGAAAAGAGTTTTCTCAGTAGAAAGAAAAGAGTGAAGCTAGGCAGAATTTCTTTGTGAAAGAAAAGAGAAGCCAAGCAGATTTTCTGAAGGGAGGAAGGATCCGACTAGCATCGGAGGTCTTCACATCCAGTCTAGATGAGTCGCGTGTGGATACCGATAGAGGGTGGTGCCGGTTCGAGCACACCAACGTGATCTCTGCAAGCTTCCTTCAACCAGATTTGAACTAAATCTGAGGTGAAATTTTTGAAACTCTTCCTTCGTATCTAATTAGCGATACACAGATCCATGGCTTAAGGGGTTCGGATAAATTCCGCTATGCAATATGATTGCCCGAATCCCTAACAGTTAACTAGTTAGTTATTTAGTTAGTTAGTTAGTAAGTTAGTTAGTTAGTGCGTTTGTATGAAGATAGTTAGTTAATTGGTTAGGTAGTTAGTTAGTAAGTTAGTTAGTTAATTAGTTAGTTAGCTAGTAGTTAGTTAGTAAGTTAGTTAGTTAATTAGTTAGTTAGTTACTTAATTAGTTCGTGGGTACGTAGGAAGGTAGTTAATTACTTAGTCAGTCAGTTAGCTAGTCGATTTGTTAGCTAGTAGTTACTTTGTTAGTTAGTTAGTTAATATGTTTGTAGGAAGTTAATTATTTAGTTAGTTAGTCAGTTAGTTAGTTACTTACTTTGTTAGTTAGTTAGATAGTTAATAGGTATGTAGGAAGATAGTTGTATACTTAGTTAGTTAGTTAGTTAGATAGTTATTTGGTTAGTATGTTCGTTAGTTAGTGGGTATGCAGGAAGGTAGCTAGTTAGTTAGTTAGTTAGTTAGTTAGTTGGTTAGTTAATTAGCTAGTAGTAAGTTAGTTAGTTAGTTAGTTTGTTTGTTTGTCAGTTAATAAATTAGTAAGTTAGTTAGTTAGTTAATATGTATGTGAGAATGTGGTTAGTTAGTTAGTTAGATAGTTAGTTAGTTAGTTAGTTAGTTAATCATTTAGTTATTTAGTTAGTTACTTATTTAGTTAACTAGTAGTTAGTTAGTTCGTGAGTTAGCTAGTTAATGAATATGACGTGTATGAAGGTAGTTAGTTAGTTAATTAGTTAGTTATATAGTAAGTTATTTAATTTGTTAGTTAATTAGTCAGTTAGTTAGTTCATTCTCTAGTAGTTAGTTACTTAGTTGGGTAATCATTTAGTTATTTAGTTAGTTAGTTAGTTAGTTAGTTAGTTAGCTAGTAGTCAGTTGGTTAGTTATTTATTTATTTAGTTAGTTAGTTAGTTGGTTGGTATGTAGGAAGGTAGTACGTTGGTAAATTAGTCAGTTATTATGTTAGTTGTCTAGTAATTAGTTAGTTAGTTAGTTATTTTGTCAGCTAGCTAGTAGATAGTTAGTTAGTTAGTTATTTATCTAGTTATCTAGTAGTTAGCTAGTTAGTTCGTTAGTTAACTATTTAGTTACTTAGTCAGTTAGTTAGTTAACTATCTAGTTAGTTATTTAGTTAGTTAGTTAGTTAGTGGGTATGTAGGAAGGTAGTTAGTTAGTTAGTTAGTTGGTACGTAGGAAGGTAGTTATTTAGTTAGATAGTTAGTTAGTTAGTTAATTAGTTAATTAGTTAGTTATTTAGTTAGTTAGTTAGTTCGTTAGTTATTTAGTTACTAGTAGTTAGTTAGTTGGCTAGTTAGTTATTTAGTGAGTTAGATAGTTAGTTAGTTAGTTAGTGGGAAGGTAGTTAGTTAGTTAGTTAGTGGGTATGTAGGAAAGTAGTTAGTTAGTTAGTAAGTTAGTTAATAGATATGTAGGAAGATAGTTATTCGGTTATTTAGTTAGTTTGTTAATTAGTTAACTTGTTTGTTAGTTAGTTATATAGTTAGTTAGTTAGTTAGTTTGTTAGTTAGTTAGTTAGTTAATAGGTACGTATGAAGATAGTTAGTTTGTAAGTTAGTTAGTTTGTTAGCTAGTAGTTTGTTTGTTTGTTTGTTTGTTAGTTAATTAGCTAGTTATTTAGTTAGTACTTAGTTAGTTAGCTAGTAGTTAGTTAGTTAGTGATTTAGTTAGTTAATCAATATATATGTATCAAGGTAGTTAGTTAGTTAGTTAGATAGTTAGTCAATTAGTTAGTTAGTTAGTTAATTAGTTAGTAAGTTAGTTAGTCAGTAAGTTAGTTAGTTATCTAGTAGTTAGTTAGTTAGTTAGGTCAGCAGTTAGTTATTTAGTTAGTTAGTTAGTTAGTTAGGTAGTTAGTTAGTTAGCTAGTAGTTAGCAGGATAGTTATTTATTTAGTTAGTTAGTTAGTTAGTTGGCGGGTATATAGGAAGGTAGCTAGTTAGTTTGTTAGTTACTCAATATGTATTTAAGAAGATAGTTAGATAGTAAATTAGTTAGTTATTATGTTAGTTATCTAGTAATTAGTTAGTTAGTAATTTTGTCAGCTAGCTAGTTGTTAGTTAGTTAGTTAGTTAGTTAGTTATCTAGTAGTTTGTTAGTTATTTATTTAGTTAGTTAACTAGTTAGTTATTTAGTTACTAGTAGTTAGTTAGTTAGCTAGTTAGTTATATAGTTAGTTAGATAGTTAGTTAGTCAGTTGGTGGGAAGGTAGTTAGTTAGTTAGTTAGTGGGTATGTAGGAAAGTAGTTAGTTAGTTAGTTAGTTAGTTAGTTAGTTAGTTAGTATGTAGGAAGAAAGTTATTCAGTTATTTAGTTAGTTTGTTTATTAGTTAATTTGTCAGTTAGTTAGTTATTTTGATAGTTTGTTAGTTAGTTAGTTAGTTAGTGAGTTAGTTAGTTAGAATGGTTGTTAGTTAGTCAATAAGTATGTATGCAGGTAGTTAATTAGTAAGTTAGTTAGTTAGTTAGCTAGTAGTTAATTAGTTTGTTAGTTAATTAGTTAGTTATTTAGTTTGTTTAGTTAGTTAGTCAACTAGTACTTAGTTAGTTAATTAGTTAATTAATTAGTTAGTTAATTAGTTAGTTAGTAAGTTAGTTACTTAGTGGGTATGTAGGAAGGTAGCCAGTTAGTTAGTTAATTTGTTAGTTAGTTTGTTAATTTGTTAGTTAGTTAATTAGTTTGTTATTTAGATAGATGTCTTGTAGTTAGTTACTTAGTTGGTTAGTTATTAGTTAGTCGGTTATTTAGTTAGTGAGCTAGTAGTTAGTAAGTTAGTTAGTTATTCAGTTTGTTAGTTAACTAGTCAGTTATTTAGTAAGTTAGTTAGTTAGTAAGTACGTAGGAAGATAGTTAGTTAGTAGATTAGTTAGTTAATTAGTTAGTTAGTTAGTTAGTTAGTTAGTTAGTTAGTTAGTTAGTTAGTTATCAAGTAGTTAGGTAATTAGTTGGTTAGTTAGTTAGTTATTTATCAAGTAGTTAGTAAATATGTATGTAAGAAGGTAGTTAGTTAGTTAGTTAGTTTGATAGTTACTTAATTAGTTAGTTAGTTAGTTATTAGTTTGTCGGTATGTATGATGGTAGTTTGTTAGTTGGTTAGTTATTTAGTAAGTTAGTTATTTAGTTAGTTAGTTAATTTATATGTTGGAAGACATTTAGTTAGTTTGTTAGTCAGATAGATACTAGTTCTTAGGAATGTAGGAAGACAATTAGTCAGTTTGTTAGTGAGTTAATTAGTTGGTTAGTTAGATACAACTTAATTAGTTAGTTACTTAGTCAGTTAGTTAGTGAGTTTGTAGGAAGGTAGTTAGTTAATTAGTTAGTTAGGTAGTTACATATTTAGTTAGTTTATAGGTATGTATGAAGGTAGTTAGATAGTTAGGTAGTTAATTAGTTAGTTATTTAGTTTGTTATTTAGTTAGTTAGTTACTTAGTTCGTTATTTAGTTTGTTAGTTCTCTAGTAGTTAGTTAGTTAGCTCGTTAGTTATTTAGCTAGTTAGATAGTTAGTTAGTTAATTAGTGGAAATGTAGTTAGTTAGTTAGTGGGTATGTAGTTAGTTAGTTAGTTAGTTAGTTAGTTAGTTAGTTAGTTAGTTAGTTAGTTAGCTAGTTAGTTAATAGGTATGTAGGAACATAGTTATTTAGTTAGTTAGTTAGTTTGTTACTTAGTTAATTAGTTAGTTAGTTAGATATTTAGCTATTTAGTTAGTTGGTTAGTTAGTTACTTAGTTAGTTAGAAAGGTAGTTTGTTAATTAGTTAATAGGTATGACTGTAGGTAGTTAGTTAGTAAGTTTGATAATTAACAAGTTAGTTAGTTAGCAAGTAGATAGTTAGTTAGTTAGTTAGTTAGTTAGTTAGTTAGTTAGTTAATTAGTTAGTTATTTAGTTAGTTTAGTTAGTTAACTAGTAGTTAGTTCGTCTGTTAGTAAATTAATTAGTTAGTTAATTCGTTGGTTAGTAAGTTAGTTAGTTAGTGGGTATGTACGAAGGTAGCTGGTTAGTTAGTTAGTTAGTTAATTAGTTAGTTAGTTAATTAGTTAATTAGTTAGTTATTTATTTAGTTAGTTAGTTAGTTAAATAGCTAGTAGTTATTTAGTTATTTATTTATTTAGTTAGTTAGTTACTTAGTTAGTTGTAGGAAGGTTGTTAGTAAGCTAGTTAGTTAGTTAGTTAATATGTATGTAGGAAGATATATAATTAGTTAATTAGTTAGTTATTTAGTTAGTTATCTAGTAGTTAGTTAGTTAGTTAGTTAGTTAGTTAGTTAGTTAGTTATTTATTCGGTAAGCTAGTAGTTAGTTAGTTATCTAGTAGTTAGTTAGTTAGTTATTTAGTTAGTTATTTAGTTAGTTAGTTTGTTAGTTGTCTAGTAGTTAGTTAGTTAGCTAGTAAGTTATTTAGTTAGTTAGATTGTTACTTAGTTAGTTAGTGGGAAGGTAGTTAGTTAGTGGGTATGTAGGAAGGTAGTTAGTTAGTTAGTTGGTTAGTTAGTTAATTAGTTAGTTAATATGTATGTTGGAAGATAGTTATTTAGTTTGTTTGTTTGTTTGTTTGTTAATTAGTTAGTCAGTTAGTTAGTAAGTTATTTTGTTAGCTAGTTTGTTTGTTTGTTAGTGAGTTAGTTAAAAAGGTAGTTAGTTAGTTAGTTAATTGGTATGTATGAAGGTAGTTAGTTTGTAAGTTAGAGAGTTAACTAGTTAGTTAGTTAGCTAGTAGTTAGTTAGTTAGTTAGTTAGTTAATTTAGTTAGTTATTTAGTTAGTTAGTTAGTTAATTAGTTAATTTATTAGTTAGTTAATTAGTTAGTTAGTAAGTTAGTTAGTGGGTATGTACGATGGTAGCTAGTTAGTTAGTTAATTTGTTAGTTAGTCAGTTAATTAGTTAGTTAGTTTGTTAGTTAATTGGTTAGTTATTTATTTTGTTAGTTAGTTAGTTAAATATCTAGTAGTTATTTAGTTATTTATTTATTTAGTTAGTTAGTTACTTAGTTAGTGGGTATGTAGGAAGGTAGTTATTATGTTATTTAGTAAGTTAGTTAGTTAGTTAATATGTATGTAGGAAGATATTTAGTTAGTTAATTGGTTAGTTAATTTAGTTACTTATCTAGTAGTTAGTTAGTTAGTTAGTTAGTTTGTTAGTTAGTTAGTTAGTTAGTTATTTTTTCAGTTAGCTTGTTGTTAGTTAGTTAGTTAGTTAGTTAGTTAGTTAGTTAGGTAGTGGTAAGTTAGTTAGTTAGTTAGTTAGTTAGTTAATTAGTTAGTTAGTTTGTTAGTTAGTTAGTCAATATGTATGTATGAAGGTAGTTAGTTAGTTAGCTAGTTTGTTAGTTAGTTTGTTAGTTAATTAGCTAGTAGTTAGTTAGTTAGTTAGTTAGTTAGTTAGTTAGTTTGTTAGTTAGTTAGTCAATATGTATGTATGAAGGTAGTTAGTTAGTTAGCTAGTTTGTTAGTTAGTTTGTTAGTTAATTAGCTAGTAGTTAGTTAGTTAGTTAGTTAGTTAGTTAGTTAGTATGTAAAAAGGATGTTAGTTAGTTATGTACGAAGATAGTTATTCGGTTATTTAGTTAGTTTGTTAATTAGTTAATTTGTTAGTTAGTTAGTTAGTTAGTTAGTTTGAAAGGTAGTTAGTTAGTTAGTTATTAGGTATGTATGAAGGTAGTTAGTTAGTAAGTTAGTTAGTTAGTTAACTAGTAGTTTGTTAGTTAATTAGTTAGTAAATTAGTTTGTCATTTAGTTAGTTTGTCATTTAGTTAGTTAGTTAGTTAATTAGTTAGTTAGTTAGTTAGTTAGTTAGTTAGTTTGCTAACTAGTAGTTAGTTAGCTAATTAGTTAATTAATTAGTTAGTTAATTAGTTAGTTAGTAAGTTAGTAAGTTAGTGGGTATGTACGAAGGTAGCTACCTAGTTAGTTAATTTGTCAGTTAGTTAGTTAATTTGTAAGTAAGTTGGTTAGTTAATTAGTTAGTTATTTATTTAGTTAGTTAGTTAGTTAAAGAGTTAGTAGTTATTTCGTTAGTTATTAATTTATTTAGTAAGTCACTTAGTTAGTGGGTACGTATGAAGGTAGTTAGTAAGTAAGTTAGATAGTTAACTTGTTAGTTAGTTAGCTAGCAGTTTGTTAGTTAGTTAGTTAGTTAATTAGTTAGTTAGTTAGTTAATTAGTTAATTAGTTAATTAATTAGTTTGTTAATCAGTTAGGTAGTAAGTCAGTTAGTGGGTATGTACGAAGGTAGCTAGTTAGTTAGTCAATTTGTTAGTTAGTTAGTTAATTAGTGAGTTAGTTTGTTAGTTAATTAGTTAGTTATTTATTTAGTTAGTTAGTTAGTTAGTTAAATATCTAGTAGTTATTTAGATAGTTACTTAGTTAGCGGGTATATATAGGAAGGTAGTTAGTTAGTTAGTTAGTTAGTTAGTTAACTAGTTAGTTATTTAGTTACTAGTAGTTAGTTAGTTAGCTAGTTAGTTAGTTAGTTAGTTAGTTAGTGGGAAGGTAGTTAGTTAGTTAGTTAGTGGGTATATGTAGGAAAGTAGTTAGTTCGTTAGTGGGAAGGTAGTTAGTTAGTTAGTTAGTGGGTATGTAGGAAAGTAGTTAGTTAGTTAGTTAGTTAGTTAATAGGTATGTAGGAAGATAGTTATTCGGTTATTTAGTTAGTTTGTTAATTAGTTAACTTGTTAGTTAGTTAGTTATTTAGTTATTTAGTTAGTTAGTTAGTTAGTTAGTTAGTTAGAAAGGTACATAGTTAGTTAGTTAATAGGTATGTATGACGGTAGTTAGTTAGTAAGGTAGTTAGTCTGTTAGCTAGTAATTAGTTAGTTAGTTAGTTAGTTAGTTAGTTAATTTGTTAGTTATTTAATTAGTTTGTTAGTTAGTTAACTAGTAGTTAGTTGGTTAATTAATTAGTTAGTTAATTACGAAGTTAGTAAGTTAGTTAGTTAGTGGGTATGTACGCAGGTAGCTAGTTAGTTAGTTAATTTGTTAGTTAGTTAGTTAATTAGTGAGTTAGTTAGTTAGTTAATTAGTTAGTTATTTATTTATTTTTGTTAGTTAGATAAATATCTAGTAGTCATTTAGTTATTTAGTTAGTTAGTTAATATGTATGTTGGAAGATATTTAGTTAGTTAATTGGTGAGCTAATTTAGTTAGTTATCTAGTAGTTAGTTAGTTAGTTATTTATTCAGTTAGCTAGTAGTTAGTTAGTTAGTTAGTTAGTTAGTTAGTTAGTTAGTTAGTTAGTAGTTAGTTAGTTAGTTATTTAGTTAGTTGACTAATTAGTTATTTAGTTAGTTTGTTTGTTAGTTATCTAGTAGTAAGTTAGTCAGCTAGTTAGTTATTTAGTTAGTTAGATAGTTTGTGGGAAGGTAGTTAGTTAGTTAGTTAGTGGGTATGTAGGAAGGTAGATTGTTAGTTAGTTAGTTAGTTAGTTAGTTAATTAGACAGTTATTAGGTATGTAGGAAGATAGTTAGTTAGTTAGTAAGTTAGTTTGTTAATTAGTTAATTAGTTAGTTAGTTAGTTAGTTAGTTAGTTAGTTATTTAGTTAGTTAGTTAGTTAGTTAGAAAGGTAGTTAGTTAGTTACTTAATAGGTATGTATGAAGGTAGTTAGTTAGTAAGTTAGATAGTTAACTAGTTAGTTAGTTAGCTAGTGTTTGTTAGTTGGTTAGTTAGTTAGTTAATTAGTTAGTTATTTGGTTAGTTAGTTGGTTTGCTAACTAGTAGTTAGTTAGTTAATTAGTTAATTAATTAGTTAGTTAATTAGTTAGTTAGTAAGTTAGTAAGTTAGTGGGTATGTACGAAGGTAGCTACCTAGTTAGTTAATTTGTTAGTTAGTTAGTTAATTTGTAAGTAAGTCAGTTAGTTAATTAGTTAGTTATTTATTTAGTTAGTTTGTTAGTTAAAGAGTCAGTAGTTATTTCGTTAGTTATTAATTTATTTGGTAAGTCACTTAGTTAGTGGGTATGTAGGAAGGTAGGTATGTAGTTAGTTAGTTAGTTAGTTAGTTAATATGTATGTAGGAAGATGGTTAGTTAGTTAATTAGTTAGTTATCTAGTAGTTAGTTAGTTACTTAGTTAGTTATTTATTCAGTTAGCTAGTAGTTAGTTTGTTAGATAGTTAGTTAGTTAGTTAGTTAGTAAGTTAGTTTGTTATTTAGTTTGTTAGTTAATTAGTTAGTTAGTTAGTTAGTTAATTAGTTATTCAATATGTATGTAAGAAGGTAGTTAGTTAGTTAGTTAGTTAGTTAATGAGCTAGTAGTTAGTTAGTTAGTTAGTTAGTTATTATGAACTAACGTGTTTGGTTAGTTAGTTAGTTAGTTAGTTAGTTAGTTCGTATGCAATGTAAGAAGGTTGTTAGTTAGTTAGTTAGTTACATAGTTAGTTAATTAGTTAGTTAGTTAGTTTATCAGGTAGTTATTTAATTAGTTACTTAGTTAGTTAGCTAGTAGTTAGTTAGTTAGTGATTTAGTTAGTTAATCAATACAAATGTATCAAGGTAGTTAGTTAGTTAATTAGATAGTTAGTTAATTAGTTAGTTAGTTAGTTAATTAGTTAGTTAGTTAGTTAGTCTGTTAGTTAGTTAGTTAGGTCAGCAGTTAGTTATTTAGTTAGTTAGTTAGTTAGTTAGTTAGGTAGGAAGTTAGCTAGTAGTTAGCAGGATAGTTATTTATTTAGTTAGTTAGTTAGTTAGTTAGTTGGCGGATATGTAGGAAGGTAGCTAGTTAGTTTGTTAGTTCCTCAATAGGTATTTAAGAAGATAGTTAGTTAGTAAATTAGGTAGTTATTATGTTAGTTATCTAGTAATTAGTTAGTTAGTAATTTTGTCAGCTAGCTAGTAGTTAGTTAGTTAGTTAGTTAGTTAGTTAGTTATCTAGTAGTTTGTTAGTTATTTATTTACTTAGTTAACTTGTTAGTTATTTAGTTACTAGTAGTTAGTTAGTTAGCTAGTTAGTTATATAGTTAGTTATATAGTTAGTTAGCCAGTTAGTGGGAAGGTAGTTAATTAGTTAGTTAGTGGGAAGGTAGTTAATTAGTATGTTAGTTAGTTTGTTAGTTAGTTAGTTAGAAAGGTAGTTAGTTAGTTAGTTAACTGGTATGACTAAAGGTAGTTAGTTAGTAAGTTAGATAATTAACTTGTTAGTTAATTAGCTAGTAGTTAGGTAGTTAGTTAATTATTTTGTTTGTTCGTTAGTTAGTTATCTAGTAGTTAGTTAGTTAGCTAGTTAGTTATTTAGTTAGTTAGATAGTTAGTTAGTTAGTTAGTGGCAATGTAGTTAGTTAGTTAGTGGGTATGTAGGTAGGTAGTTAGTAAGTTAGTTAGTTAGTTAGTAAACTAGTTAGTTAATAGGTATGTAGGAAGATAGTTATTTAGTTAGATAGTTAGTTTGTTAATTAGTTAATTAGTTAGTTAGTTAGTTAGTTATTTAGTTGTTTAGTTAGTTAGTTAGTTTGTTTGTTAGTTAGTTTGTTAGAAAGGTTGTTAGTTAGTTAGTTAATTGGTATGACTGAAGGTAGTTAGGTAGTAAGTTAGATAATTAACTAGTCAGTTAGTTAGCTAGTAGTTTGTTAGTTAGTTAGTGAGTTAGTTAGTTAATTAGTTAGTTATTTAGTTAGTTTAGTTAGTTAATTAACTAGTTGATAGTTAGTTAATTAGTTAATAAATTAGTTAGTTAATTAGTTAGTTAGTAAGTTAGTTAGTTAGTGGGTATGTACGAAGGTAGCTAGTTAGTTAGTTAATTCATTAGTTAGTTAGTTAATTAGTTATTTAGATAGTTAGTTAATAGTTATTTATTTAGTTAGTTAGTTAGTTAAATAGCTTGCAATTGTTTAGTTAGTTATTTATTTATTTAGTTAGTTGCTTAGTTAGTGGGTATGTAGGAAAGTTGTTAGTAAGTTAGTTAGTTAGTTAATAGGTATGTAGGATGATAGTTAGTTAGTTAATTAGTCAGTTATTTAGTTAGTTAGTAAGTTAGCTAGTTAGTTAGTTAGTTTGCTTGTAGTGTGTAAGTTAGTCAGTTAGTTAGTTAGTTAGTTAGTTAGTCAGTTAGTTAGTTAGCTATGAAGTAGTTAGTTAGTTAGTTAGGTCATTAGTTAGTTATTTAGTTAGTTAGTTAGTTAGTTAGCTAGTAGTTAGCAAGTTAGTTATTAATTTAGTTAGTTAGTTGGCGGGTATGTACGAAGGTAGCTAGTTAGTTAATTTGTCAGTTAGTTAGTTTATTTGTTAGTTAGTTAGTTAGTTAGTTAATTAGTTAGTTATCTAGTAGTTAGTTAGTTACTTAGTTAGTCAGTTAGTTATTTATTCAGTTAGCTAGTAGTTAGTTAGTTAGTTAGTTAGTAAGTTAGTTTGTTAGTTAGTTAGTTAGTTAATTAGATAGTTAGTTAGTAAGTTAGTTAGTTAGTTAGTCAATATGTATGTAAGAAGTTAGTTAGTTAGTTACTTAATTTGCTAGTAGTTAGGTAGTTAGTTAGTTAGTTAGTTAGTATGTAAGAAGTTAGTTAGTTAGTTAGTTAGTTAATTAGATAGTTAGTTAATTAGTTAGTTAGTTAGTTAATCAGTTAGTTATTTAGTTAGTTACTTAGTTAGTTAGTTAGTAGTTAGTTAGTTAGTGATTCAGTTAGTTAATCAATATATATGTATCAAGGTAGTTAGTTAGTTAGTTAGTTAGATAGTTAGTTAATTAGTTTGTTAGTTAGTTAATTAGTTTGTTAGTTAGTTAGTCAGTTAGTTAGTTAGTTATCTAGTAGTTAGTTAGTTAGTTAGGTCAGCAGTTAGTTAGTTAGTTAGTTTGTTTGTTAGCTAGTAGTTAGCAGGATTGTTATTTATGTAGTTAGTCAGTTGGCGGGTATGTAGGAAGGTCGTTAGTTAGTTTGCTAGTTAGTTAATAGGTATTTAAGAAGATAGCTAGTTTGTAAATTTGTTAGTTATTATGTCAGTTATCTAGTAATTTGTTAGTTAGTTATTTTGTCAGCTTGCTAGTAGTTAGTTAGTTAGTTAGTTAGTTAGTTAGTTAGTTAGTTATCTAGTTAGTTAGTTTTCTAGTAGTTAGCTAGTTAGTTAGTTAGTTAGTTAATTAGTTAGTTATTTAGTTAGTTAGTTAGCAAGTAGTTAGTTAGTTAATTAGTTAATAATTAGTTAGTTAATTAGTTCGTTAGTAAGTTAGTTAGTTAGTGGGTATGTATGATGGTAGCTAGTTAGTTAGTTAATTTGTTAGTTAGTTAGTTAATTAATTAGTTTGTTAGTTACATAATAGTTATTTAGTTAGTTAGTTAGTTAAATAGCTAGTAGTCATTTAGTTGGTCAGTTATTTATTTCGTTAGTTACTTAGTTAGTGGGTATGTAGGAAGGTAGTTAGTAAGTTAGTTAGTTACTTAGTTAATAGGTATGTTGGAAGATAGTTAGTTAGTTAATTAGTTAATTATTTAGTTAGTTATCTAGTAGTTAGTTAGTTAGTTTGTTAGTTAGTTACTTAGTTAGTTAGCTAGTTAGTTAGTTAGTTTGTTTGTTTGTTAGTGGGTATGTTGGAAGTTAATCACTGGGTATGTAGGAAGGTAGTTATTTAGTTAGTTAGTTAGTTTGTTTATTAGTTAGTTATTTCGTTAGTTAGGTAGTTAGTTAGTTAGTTAGTTAGTTAGTTAGTTAGTTATTTAGTTAATTTGTTGGTTAGTTAGTTAGATAGGTAGTTAGTTAGTTAGTTAATATGTATGTACGAAGGTAGTTAGTTTGTAAGTTAGTTAATTAGTTAGTTAGTTTGGTAGTAGTTAGTTAGTAGAGTTAGTTAGTTAATTAATTAGTTAGTTATTTTGTTAGTTAGTTAGTTAGTTAACTTGTTACTTAGTTATATATTTAGTTATTTAGTTAGTTAGTTAGTAAGTTAGAAAGGTACTTAGTTAGTTAATTTATAGGTATGTATGAAGGTAGTTAGTTAGTAAGATAGTCAGTTTGTTGGCTAGTAGTTAGTTAGTTAGTTAGTTAGGTAATTAGTTAGTCATTTAGTTAGTTTGTTAGTTAGGTAGTTAACTAGTAGTTAGTGGGTTAATTAATTAGTTAGTTAATTAGTAAGTTAGTAAGTTAGTTAGTTAGTGGGTATGTACGATGGTAGCTAGTTAGTTAGTTAATTTGTTAGTTAATTAGTTAATTAGTTACTTAATTAGTTAGTTAGTTAGTTAAATACCTAGTAGTTATTTAGTTATTTATTTATTTATTTAGTTAGTTACTTAGTTAGTGGGTATTTAGGATGGTAGTTAGTAAGTTAGTTAGTTAGTTAGTTAGTTAGTTAATATGTATGTAGGAAGATAGTTAGTTAATTAGTTAGTTATTTAGTTAGTTGTCTAGTAGTTAGCTAGTTAGTTAGTTAGTTAGTTAGTTATTTATTCAATTAGCTAGTAGTTAGTTTGTTAGTTAGTTCCTTAGTTAGTTAGTTAGTTAATTAGTTAGTTAGTTAGTCAATATGTATGTAAGAAGGTAGTTAGTTAGTTAGTTAGTTAGTTAGTTAATTAGCTAGTAGTTAGTTAGTTAGTTAGTTAGTTAGTTAGTATGTATGTAAGAAGGTTGTTAGTTAGTTAGTTAGTTAGTTAGTTAGCTAGTTAGTTAATCAGTTACTTATTTAGTTAGTTACTTGTATAGTTAGCTAGTAGTTAGTTAGTGAGTTAGATAGTTAATCGATATGTATGTATCATGGTAGTTAGTTAGTTATTTAGATAGTTAGTTAATTAGTTAGTTAGTGAATTAGTTAGTTAGTTAGAGTTAGTTAGGTCATCAGTTAGTTCTTTAGTTAGTTAGTTACTTAGTTAGTCGGCTAGTAGTTAGCTGGTTAGGTATTTATTTGGTTAGATAGTGTAGGGTTACGCACGCTTATATCAAAGTGTGCAGCGGAATTAGTCTCGCATGCGTAACCTAATTCTACCGGGATCACGCCCTAAAACCAACGAAAAAGGAAGAGTTTCGGAGAATTACCTCGTACAAGTTAGTACGTGTCGATTACTTCTCCAAATCCGTGAACCTTCTCCAAGGAATGCTAGTGCAGTCCCTCTACTCGTGTCCACCTTGATTTCGACCGATAGGAAATCACCAACGCCGTTCTAGTCGACGTCACGATTGAATCTCTCAAATCCTTTTCTCAATTCTCCCTCTCAATCTCTCAGATCTAATCTGAATACTGTGGAAGAAGAAGAAGAGAAACGACGGCTCAAAACCCTAGGTCAGAAAAAGACTTAACCTAAAACGAAATCAGAATTTCATATATATAGAACTTAAGTCCGTTCTGAACGCACTTTAAGTGTGCGTTCGAACGCACACTGTTCTGACTTCAGATAGGAAAGTCCGTTCGAACGCACTCCAAGTTCGTTCCGAACGGACATACTTCTGACAGCAGATTTGTCTATTTATATAAATTCTTCCAAGTCAATTCTTAAGCCATATTTTCTTTCAAACTCCCTCTTGGATTAAGACTTAATCAACTTGGCCATATGTCCAACATATGTCGTGAGATCTAATCACACGTGATTCCATTTTGTTTGTCCAACAAACTTATTGGTGAGCATTATCTTGAGAATCCGATATATTACGAAATCTTGGTGTGACCTTGTAGGTTCGTCTAAGACTGGCAGTGGATATGGCAGCAATCCACAAGGTATTGCGAGCACTAGACTGCCGTTAATACCTACCCAGAATTAGCACGAAAAAGGTGGAGAACACCTTTATGAAGATGCAGTACATCTTCATACCTAGCTCAGATAAGTGTTACTAGTCCTCTTGTTCGCGATATCTTCTGATCAAAAGAGTCACGGTGAAGTCTAAGACTTCAAGTCATCCTCTATTCTTTTTGATCAGATATACTCTTTCCCGATAAGAATTAGATTGATAATTACAATGCGAACTCCATGAGTTCCATCGAGCTTGGCCAAGCATTTCATCAATCTCAATTCAATCGAGGGGCCCGAGAGATATCTCCGTCTATCCTTTTCAAGGTTAGAAAGGAACAATTCCTATCTTGTAATCTCACATTCTTTGCCTATGCTAAAAAACAATACCCAATAGTAATCTCTGCGACACAGTTACGCGTAGGGTCAATTATATCAAAGCATTGCCTTTTCACATACTAGGTATCCATGAGACCACTCAAGTGTGAAGAACCAAAACGCACTATCTGGATATGAGTTCGTCTCCAATGACTCTGACCATGTCACAAACTCATATAGTGGTCAGTCCAATATACGACGCCGCGTATATCCATATTCTAGAATCGACGCTACCGTCCCAGATCAATAAAACCTGATCATCTCATCTACGAATATGCCAGTGTATGTAAAAGTCTCCATTCAGTGAATGGACTACCTGGTTCAAACCTATGAACAACTTTATACACCAGGGACGTTTTAGAATTATATTCATTCCGTTTAGTGGTTTTACTATCATTCAATTGACGAATCAATATGCCAGACTATGTCCATGCAACATATTATTCTCAACTGACTCGATGCACTAAACTAGAATAAAATTCAAGGTCTATCCGATTATAATAATCGAATAAGCTCTCACACAATTTCTTGTTATTTAAAATTTTTGAAATATGAAGGTTTAGGTCATATAATGAATAATAATATAAATATCTGTCTCATAAACAAATACAATCCCAATAACACGCCTAGGGCATAATAAATGTTCTCCCACTTGCACTAGGCAGATCAAATCCCCTTATGCAATAAGAAACATAAATAAAATACCCAATCTAACACTGCGATAGATATCCCAATCCTATCGCCCTAGCATGCTGCTCATGCTTGGCACGTGATAGTGGCTTCGTAAATGGATCAGCCACGTTATCATCAGTAGGTATCTTCATTATTTTCACGTCACCTCTCTTCGTAATCTCACGAATCAAGTGGTAACGCCGGAGTACATGCGTGGACCTGTGATGCGCTCGCGGTTCCTTTGATTGTGCTATTGCTCCGTTATTGTCACAATACACATCCATGGGACCCGAGATGCTTGGCATAACTCCAAGTTCCATCACGAACTGTCGTAGCCAGACAGCCTCCTTTGCGGCTTCCGAAGCCGCGATGTATTCCGCTTCAGTTGTAGAATCAGCCACCGTCTTCTGTTTGGAGCTTTTCCAAACAACAGCTCCGCCATTGAGCGTGAAGACGTAACCACTTTGAGATTGGAAATCGTCCGGGCAAGTTTGGAAACTAGCATCTGTATATCCTTGGATAACCAGATCTCTTTCCGCACCACCATAGACAAGAAACATATCTTTAGTATTCCTGAGATACTTAAGAATGCTCTTGACTGCGGACCAGTGAACTTCCCCGGGATCAGACTGATAGCGGGAAGTCACACTCAACGCATATGCGACATCTGGTCTAGTACATATCATGGCATACATGATCGATCCTATAGCCGAAGCGTATGGGATCCGACTCATTCGCTCACGTTCAGCGTCCGTTGAAGGACACTGAGCCTTAGTGAGAGCGATGCCATGTGACATTGGCAGAAATCCTTTCTTTGATTGCTCCATGTGAAACCTAGTAATCACTTTGTCAATATATGTACTTTGACTTAGTCCGAGAAGTCTCCTCGATCTATCTCTATAGATCTTCACACCTAAAATATAGGCGGCTTCTCCTAAGTCCTTCATTGCGAATTGACTACCCAAATATGCCTTAACCTGGTTAAGCATTGGGATGTCATTTCCAATGAGTAAGATGTCGTCCACGTACAAGATGAGGAATACGACCAAACTCCCACTGAATTTCTTGTATACACAAGGTTCCTCGATATTTTGAATGAAACCATACTTTGCGATGACCTCATCGAAACGTATGTTCCACGCACGAGATGCTTGTTTTAATCCATAAATGGATCTCACAAGCTTGCACACTTTATTCGTATTCTTTGGATCGACAAAACCCTCGGGTTGTGTCATATACACATCCTCGGTAAGGTTCCCATTAAGGAAAGCGGTTTTGACATCCATCTGCCATATCTCATAATCGTGATATGCAGCTATTGCTAGAAGAATGCGAATACTTTTAAACATGGCTACTGGAGAAAACGTTTCATCATAGTCTATGCCATGAATTTGCTTGAAACCTTTCGCCACCAGTCTTGCTTTAAAAGTGTGTACATTACCATCCATGTCGGTTTTCTTCTTGAAAACCCATTTGCACCCAACGGTCTTAGCACCATTAGGTAGATCAATAAGATTCCAAACCTTATTATCATACATGGACTGGATCTCGGTTTTCATGGCTTCATGCCATTTCGAGGAATCCAGGCTAGACATAGCACCTTTGTAGGAGGTTGGCTCGTCATCTAGAGTCAACTCATCATCGTCATTACTAATGAGAAATCCATATCTCTCAGGTTCTTGACGATTCCTACTAGATCTACGTATAGCTTGTGTACTAGATTCAGGTTCACCATGCAATGGTAACTCAGAATCTTGTTCCAGATCAACTTGTTCACTTTGTGGTTCTCGAATTTCTTCGAGATCAATTTTACTCCCACTGGCTGGACGATCTAGGAATTCCTTCTCTAAGAAGTGTCCTCGTCGAGCCACGAAAACCTTGTTTTCGCTAGGCAAGTAAAAGTAGTATCCTTTTGTTTCTTGAGGATACCCCACAAATAAACACTTGTCTGATCTTGGCTCGAGTTTTTTCCGTCAATAACCTTTTGACATATGCCTCGCAACCCCAAATCTTTAGATAAGACAATGATGGCACCATGCCATGCCATAATTCATATGGTGTCTTTTCAACAGATTTGGACGGAACTCTATTCAGTATATGAGCGGCCGTTTGAAGCGCGAAACCCCAAAATGACTTTGGCAAATCCGTTCGACTCATCATCGAGCGAACCATGTCCAACAAGGTCCGATTTCTCCTCTCGGACACTCCATTCCATTGGGGTGTACCGGGTGGAGTCCATTGTGATATTATACCACAATCTCGAAGATAGTCCTCAAACTCATAGCTCAAGTATTCACCACCTCGATCCGATCGAATGGCTTTTATTTTCTTGCCCAGTTGAAGTTCTACTTCGTGTTGAAACTCTTTGAATTTCTCAAAAGTTTCACTTTTGTGACGCATTAAGTATAGATATCCATATCTACTATAATCGTCAGTAAAAGTCACGAAGTAGCGATACCCATTTCTAGCCTCGACACTCATCGGTCCACATACATCGGAATGTATGAGGGCCAACATATCTTTCGATCTTTCTCCTTTCTTGGAGAAAGGTGTCTTTGTCATCTTACCCATCAAACAAGATTCGCAATTTTCTATTGACTCTAAGTCAAAAGAATCTAGCACTCCATCCTTTTGGAGTCTAGCAATGCGTTTCTCGTTTATGTGTCCGAGACGACAATTCCATGAGTATGTTTCATTAGTTTGAGTGGTATTTATGTTATAAATGGACTGATTATTGTTGTTATTATCTAAATCCAAGACATATAGACCATTTTCAACTAGAACATTACTAAAGAAAATGTCATTCTTGCGAATAAAACAATCATTAGTACCAATAACTAATTCATATCCATCCGCAACAAGTCTCGAAACAGAAATAATACTCCTACTCAAAGAAGGTACATAACAACAATTATCCAAAACTAAAATAAGTCCATTTGGCAAAGTTAAATCATACGTCCCTTCGGCTAATGCTGCTACTCGAGCTCCATTCCCGACGCGTAAATCAACTTCGCCACGAATCAACGATCTTCTACTTCTTAGGCCCTGCATATTATTACAAATATGAGTCCCACATCCAGTGTCCAACACCCATGATGATGAAGTAAAGAAATAAGATTCGATAACAAAAATACCTGATGCCGGTGTGTCCAAGGAAGCGGTCTTTTGCTTGCTCTCCCTCAGGAAGATCTCGCAATCACGCTTCCAATGCCCCTCCTTGAGGCAGTGAAAACACTTCTTGTCATCCTTGGCTTTCTTGCCCACAGGCTTAGGCGCAACCTTGTTGCCCTTTGCCTTCCTCTTCTTGTTTTTGTTCCCAGTGCTTGGACTCTTCCCTTCAACCACCAATACTTCCGAAGTCCTAGACTTCATGTACCGCGGTTTCATGTCAGTTTCAAATGTTCTGAGCATTCCGATAAGCTGGGGAATGGTCCTTTTCATGTCTGACATGTGGAAATGCGAAATGAACGAATCGAAACTCGGTGGCAGTGACAACATGATCAAATCAGTTTGTAACTCCACCTCGAATTTTATGCCAAGCCTCTCAAGATGATCGAAATATCCTTTCATCTTGAGAAGGTGCGAGCTAACAGGCGTACCATCTTGCATCTTGCATTGCGTCGCATTGCCAAGAGCTTGGTACTTCTCCACCCTTGCTTGAACCTGAAACATCTCACTGAGTTGTTTCATAATCTCGTATGCATCCTGTTTCTCAAATTGGATTTGATATTCAGGAGCCATAGTAGCCAACATAAGGCATGTGACATCATTCGAATCGTCCATCATGATCGTATATTCGAATGTCTCATCCTCGGTTGCTGTATCTCCTGGCACAGGAGGGATAGGCGTCTCCAAGACATGTGCCTTTCCTTCCTGTTTCAGAACGAATCCCACATTCCTCTGCCAGCCGAGAAAGTTCTTTCCGTTCATTCGTTCCCTTTCCAAAATGGGACGCAAACTAAAGCGGTTATTACTTGGTAAAGCCATGAATTCTACAATTTTTGAAAAATAATGTAATTAATAACGTGGTCTTTCATATATTAAAATTCATTTTTAAATAACTTGAAATACCCATTATTTTATCATTTCAAATAGCCCCCACTATTGAAACGGAGATTTGATACCTTAAATCTCATAATGGACAAGATCCCTATTTAACGTATTTCTAAGGTGACTATGGCCAACCACTCAGAAAATACGTCACGTCGGGTAGGACGGTGTCCAATCATCTCCAAGACGATTCTTGCTTTATTCGTGAGGTCCGGTATTGAGTCCAACTCAAAACCAGAGTGTGTGTACCTCACTCCTTGCCCCAAATCCTAGCCTAGCTAGCGAATTGGTCAAGTCCAAACCACAAGTGGAGTATCATTCAATCAGCGAATTGACATGCCAGACTATGGCCATGCAACACATCAATTCCTAATCAATGCATGCCTTCCTTGCTACGCACGTGTAAATCTGTGCCAGACTATGGCCATGCAACACAGATAAACAAACACTAGTCTTGAAGGTTCCACTTTGGGAGGCAATTGACTTGATAATAACGTGGGAGGATTTTTCTTTTTAAAATCATTTATTTTATTCATTCACAATAATAAATAAAATAATGGTATAGCATATAGGCCTTTTAGTTTTATGAGCAATCATAAAACCCTAAAATTCCCAACCCTAAAACCCAAGATGATTCCTTGCTTCATGTGAAGATCCAATCTTCGTGTCGTGTCGTCTTGCCTTGAAGGTCCTTCTTCAAAACTAAACCTATTTTATTTTATTACAACTTTGGAAGACTCACCGGTCCCCACATAATTAAATAAAATACAATTTGGAAAGCTCACCGGCCCCCACACAACACACATACAAGCATTCACAGACAATCATTCCCGTTTTAGGCTATATGCTATACCAAATCGAATTTATAATTTGGAAATTTTAAATTATTGGGCATTTTTGACAGAAAGAAACCAAAATTTGGCTGTCCAGAACCTTGTTCGTTCGAACGCAACCCTAGGTTCGTTCGAACGCACAAACGACACAAAAATTTCAAATTTTCAAGCTAAGTCCGTTCCGAACGAACTCCAAGTACGTTCCGAACGGACAAAAATTATTTATTTTTTTTATTTTTTTTTTCGAAAACCCAACCAGTTCGTCCAGAACGAACTCCAAGTTCGTTGGAACGGACTCGATACTGCCAGTTTCGTCAAAAACCTGATTTATGCGCCGTTTTGTCCGAAAATCAAATTTTCAACATATCCAATCTGTTTAACACTTTAATAACATGCAAATATCCAATATTTGATTCACTAAAGGTCTTTCAATCATCAATTTTGCTCAATTTTGTGTAATTTTGCAATTTTAGCCCAAAAATTCTAAAATTTCCTAAATCCGAACTAAAACATCGATTTTCGATGGTTTTAACGAGCGATTGCTCTGATACCACTGTAGGGTTACGCACACGATTATCATAGTGTGCAGCGGAAATTAGTTCACGTGCGTAACCTAATTCTACCGGGATCACGCCCGAAAACCACCGAAAAAGAAAGAGTTTCGGAGAATTACCTCGTACAAGTTAGTACGTGTCGATTACTTCTCCAAATCCGTGAATCTTCTCCAAGGAATGCTAGTGCAGTCCCTCTACTCGTGTCCACCTTGATTTCGACCGATCGGAAATCACCAACGCCGTTCTAGTCGACGTCACGATTGAATCTCTCAAATCCTTTTCTCAATTCTCCCTCTCAATCTCTCAGATCTAATCTGAATATTGTGGAAGAAGAAGAAGAGAAACGACGGCTCAAAACCCTAGGTCAGAAAAAGACTTAACCTAAAACGAAATCAGAATTTCATATATATAGAACTTAAGTCCGTTCTGAACGCACTTTAAGTGTGCGTTCGAACGCACACTGTTCTGACTTCAGATAGGAAAGTCCGTTCGAACGCACTCCAAGTTCGTTCCGAACGGACATACTTCTGACAGCAGATTTGTCTATTTATATAAATTCTTCCAAGTCAATTCTTAAGCCATATTTTCTTTCAGATAGTTAGTTAGTTGGTGGGTATGTAAGAAGGTAGGTATGTAGTTAGTTATTTTGTTATTTAGTTGATATTTAAGAAGAGTGTTAGTTAGTAAATTAGTTAGTTATTATGTTAGTTATCTAGTAATTAGTTAGTTAGTTGTTTCGTCAGCTAGCTAGTAGTTAGTTAGTTAGTTAGTTCTTTAGTTAGTTAGTTAGTTAGTTATCTAGTATTTTGTAAGTTAGTTATTTAGTTAGTCAACTAGTTAGTTATTTAGTTTTTTTTTTTTTAGTTATCTAGTAGTTAGTTAGTTAGCTAGTTAGTTATTTAGTAAGTTAGATAGTTAGTTAGTTAGTTAGTGTGTATATAGGAAGGCAGTTAGTTAGTTAGTTAGTTAGTTAATTAGTTTGTTAGTTAATAGGTATGTAGGAAGATAGTTATTTAGTTAGTTTGTTAATTAGTTCATTTGTTAGTTTGTTAGTTAGTTATTTAGTTAGTAAGTTAGTTAGTTAGTTAGTTAGTTAAAAAGGTAGTTTGTTTGTTAGTTGATAGGTATGTATGACGGTAGTTCGTTAGTAAGTTTGTTAGTTTGCTACTAGTTAGTTAGTTAGTTAGTTAGTTATTTATTCAATTAGCTAGTAGTTAGTTAGTTAGTTAGTTAGTTACTAAGTTAGTTAATTAGTTAATTAGTGAGTTAATTAGTTAGTTAGTTAGTCAATATGTATGTTAGTTAGTTAGTTAGTTAGTTAATTAGCTAGTAGTTAGTTAGTTAGTTAGTTAGTTAGTTAGTTAGTTAGTTAGTTAGTTAGTTAGATAGTTAGTTAGTATGTAAGAAGGTTGTTAGTTAGTTAGTTAGTTAGATAGTTAGTTAGATAGTTAGTTAGTTAGTTAATCAGTTACTTATTTAGTTAGTTACTTAGTTGGTTTGGTAGTAGTTAGTTAATGAATTAGATAGTTAATCAATATGTATGTATCATGGTAGTTAGTTAGTTATTTAGATAGTTAGTTAATTAGTTAGTTAGTGAATTAGTTAGTTAGTTAGTTAGTTAGTTAGTTAGTTAGTTAGTTAGTTATCTAGTAGTTAGTTAGTTAGTTAGGTCATCAGTTAGTTATTTAGTTAATTAGTTACTTAGTTAATCAGCTAGTAGTTAGCTGGTTAGGTATTTATTTGGTTAAATAGTTAGTTAGTTGGTGGGTATGTAGGAAGGTAGGTAGTTAGTATGTTAGTTAGTTATTTAATTGGTATTTAAGATGATTGCTAGTTAGTAAATTAGTTAGTTATTATGTTAGTTATCTAGTAATTAGTTAGTTAGTCGTTTCGTCAGCTAGCTAGTAGTTAGTTAGTTAGTTAGTTAGTTCTTTTGTTGGATAGTTAGTTAGTTATCTAGTATTTTGTAAGTTAGTTAACTAGTTAGTTATTTAGTTAGTTAGTTTGTTTGTTATCTAGTAGTTAGTTAGTTATCTAGTTAGTTATTTAGTAAGTTAGATAGTTAGTTAGTTAGTAAGTGGGAAGGTAGTTAGTTAGTTAGTTAGTGGGTATGTAGGAAGGCAGTTAGTTTGTTAGTTTGTTAGTTAGTTGGTTAGTTAATAGGTATGTAGGAGGATAGTTATTTAGTTATTTAGTTAGTTTGTTAATTAGTTCATTTGTTACTTAGTTAGTTATTGAGTTAGTTAGTTAGTTAGTTAGTTAGTTAAAAAGGTAGTTTGTTTGTTAGTTGATGGGTCTGTATGAAGGTAGTTAGTTAGTAAGTTAGTTAGTTAACTAGTTATTTAGTTTGCTAGTAGTTTGTTAGTTACTTAGTTAGTTAGTTAATTAGTTAGTTACTTACTTAGTTAATTTGTCATTTAGTCAATTAGTTAATTAATTAGTTAGTTAATTAGTTAGTTAGTAAGTTAGTTAGTTAGTACGTGTGTACGAAGGTAGCTAGTTAGTTAGTTTGTTAGTTATCTAGTAGTTAGTAAGTTAGCTAGTTAGTTATTTAGTTAGTTAGATAGTTAGTTTGTTACTTAGTGGGAAGGTAGTTCGTTAGTTAGTTAGTTGGTATGGAGCAAGGTAGTTAGTTAGTTAGTTAATTAGTTAGTTAATATGTATGTAGGAAGATAGTTATTTAGTTAGTTAGTTAGTTAGTTTGTTAACTAGTTAATTAGTTAGTTAGTTAGTTATTTAGTTATTTGTTTAGTTAGTTAGTTAGTTAGTTAGTTAGTTAGAAAGGTAGTTAGTTAGTTAGTTAATAGGTATGTATGAAGGTAGTTAGTTAGTTAGTTAGATAGTTAACTTGTTAGTTAGTTAGCTAGCAGTTTGTTTGTTAGTTAGTCAATTAGTTAGTCATTTAGTTAGTTAGTTAGTTAATTAGTTAATTAATTAGTTTGTCAATTAGTTAGTTAGTAAGTTAGTTAGTTAGTTTGTTTGCTAACTAGTAGTTTGTTAGTTAATTAGTTAAATTAATTAGTTAGTTAATTTGTTAGTTAGTAAGTTATTAAGTTAGTGGGTATGTACGAAGGTAGCTAGTTAGTTATTTAATTTGTCAGTTATTTAGTTAATTTGTTAGTTAGTTAGTTAGTTAGTTAATTAATTTGTTAGTTATTTATTTAGTTAGTTAGTTAGTTAAAGAATTAGTAGTTTTTTCCTTAGTTATTAATTTATTTAGTAAGTTACTTAGTTAGTGGGCATGTAGGAAGGTAGATAGTTAGTTAGTTAGTTAGTGAGTAAGTTAGTTAATATGTATGTAGGAAGATAGTTAGTTAGTTAATTAGTTAGTTATCTAGTAGTTAGTTAGTTAGTTAGTAAGGTAGTTAGTTAGTTAGTTATTTATTCAGTTAGCTATTAGTTAGTTAGTCAGTTAGTTTGTTAGTTAGTTAGTAAGTTAGTTTGTTAGTTAGTTAGTTAGTTAATTAGTTAGTTAGTTAGTTAGTTAGTTAGTTAGTTAGTCAATATGTATGTAAGAAGGTGGTTAGTTAGTTAGTCAATATGTATGTAAGATGGTAGTTAGTTAGTTAGTTAATTAGCTAGTAGTTAGTTAGTTTGTTTGTTTGTTAGTCAGTTTGTTAGTATGTAAGAAGGTTGTTTGTTAGTTAGTTAGTTAGTTAGTTAGTTAGTTAGTTAGTATGTAAGAAGGTTGTGACTTAGTTAGTTAGTTAATTAGTTAGTTAGATAGTTAGTTAATTAGTTAGTTAGTTAGTTAATCAGTTAGTTATTTAGTTAGTTAGCTTGTAGTTTGTAAGTTAGTTAGTTAGTTTGTTAGTTAGTTTGTTAGTTAGTTAGTCAGTTAGTTAGTTAGTTATCTAGTAGTTAGTTAGTTAGTTAGGTCATCAGTTAGTCATTTAGTTAGTTAGTTAGTTAGTTAGTTAGCTAGTAGTTAGCAAGTTAGTTATTTATTTAGTTAGTTAGTTAGTTAGTTGGCGGGTATGTAGGAAGGTAGTTAGTTAGTTAGTTAGTTAGTTAGTTAGTTAGTTAATAGGTATTTAAGAAGATAGTTAGTTAGTAAATTAGTTAGTTATTATGTTAGTTATCTAGTAATTAGTTAGTTAGTTATTTTGTCAGCTAGCTAGTAGTCAGTTAGTTAGTTAGTTATTTAGTTTGTTAGTTAGTTAGTTATCTAGTAGTTAGTCAGTTAGTTATTTAGTTAGTTAACTAGTTTGTTATTTAGTTACTAGTAGTTAGTTAGTTAGCTAGTTAGTTAGTTAGTTAGTTAGTAGGTAGGTAGTTAGTTAGTTAGTCAGTGGGTATGTAGGAAAGTAGTTAGTTAGTAGGAAGGTAGTTAGTTAGTTAGTTAGTGGGTATGTAGGAAAGTAGTTAGTTAGTCAGTTAGTTAGTTAATATGTATGTAGGAAGATAGTTATTCGGTTATTTAGTTAGTTTGTTAATTAGTTAACTTGTTAGTTAGTTATATATTTAGTTATTTAGTTAGTTAGATAATTAGTTAGTTAGTTAATTAGTTAGTTAGTTAGTTAGTTAGTTAGTAAGTTAAAAAGGAAGTTTGTTTGTTGGTTGATAGGTATGTATGAAGGTAGTTAGTTAGTAAGCTAGTTAGTTAACTAGATAGATAGTTTGCCAGTAGTTATTTAGTTAGATAGTTAGTTAATTAGTTAGTTAATTAGTTATTTATTTATTTACTTAGTTAGTTTGTTAGTTAGTTAACTAATAGTTAGTTAGTCAATTAGTTAATTAATTAGTTAGTTAATTAGTCAGTTAGTAAGTTAGTTAGTTAGTAGGTATGTACGAAGGTAGCTAGTTAGTTAGTCAGTTTGTTAGTTATCTAGTAGTTAGTTAGTTAGCTAGTTAGTTATTTAGTTAGTTAGATAGTTAGTTTGTTAGTTAGTGGGAAGGTAGTTAGTTAGTTAGTTAGTGGGTATGTAGCAAGGTAGTTAGTTAGTTAGTTAGTTAGTTAGCTAATTAGATAATTAATAGGTATGTAGGAAGATAGTTATTTAGTTAGTTAGTTAGTTAGTTAGAAAGGTAGTTAGTTAGTTAGTTAGTTAATAGGTATGTATGAAGGTAGTTAGTTAGTAAGTTAGATAGTTAACTAGTTAGTTAGTTAGCTAGTAGTTAGTTAGTTAGTTAGTTAGTTAGTTAATTAGTTAGTTATTTAGTTAGTTAGTTAGTTAGTTAATTAGTTAATTAATTAGTTAGTTAATTTGGTAGTTCGTAAGTTAGTAAGTTAGTGAGTATATACGATGGTAGCAAGCTAGTTAGTTAATTTATCAGTTAGTTAGTCAATTTGTTAGTTCGTTAGTTAGTTAGTTAATTAGTTAGTTATTTATTTAGTTAGTTAGTTAGTTAAAGAGTTAGTAGTTATTTCGTTAGTTATTAATTTATTTAATAAGTTACTTAGTTAGTGGGTATGTAGGAAGGTAGGTAGTTAGTTAGTTAGTTAGTTAGTTAGTTAGTTAGTTATCTAGTTAGTTAGTTAGTTAGTTAGTTAGTTAGTTAGTTATCTAGTCGTTAGTTAGTTAGTCAGGTCATCAGTAAGTTATTTAGTTAGTTAATTACTTAGTTAGTCAGCTAGTAGTTAGCTGGTTAGGTATTTATTTGGTTAGATAGTTAGTTAGTTGGTGGGTATGTAGGAAGGTAGGTATGTACTTAGTCAGTTTGTTATTGAATAGATATTTAAGAAGAGTGTTAGTTAGTAAATTAGTTAGTTATTATGTTAGTTACCTAGTAATTAGATAGTTAGTTGTTTCGTCAGCTAGCTAGTAGTTAGTTAGTTAGTTAGTTCTTTAGTTAGTTAGTTAGTTAGTTATCTAGTATTTGGTAAGTTAGTTATTTAGTTAGTTAACTAGTTAGTTATTTAGTTAGTTAGTTTGTTAGTTATCTAGTAGTTAGTTAGTTAGCTAGTTAGTTATTTAGTAAGTTAGATAGTTAGTTAGTTAGTTAGTGGGAAGGTAGTTAGTTAGTTAGTTAGTGGGTATGTAGGAAGGCAGTTAGTTAGTTAGTTAGTTAGTTAATTAGTTTGTTAGTTAATATGTATGTAGGAAGATAGTTATTTAGTTATTTAGTTAGTTTGTTAATTAGTTCATTTGTTAGTTAGTTAGTTATTTAGTTAGTAAGTTAGTTAGTTAGTTAGTTAGTTAAAAAGGTAGTTTGTTTGTTAGTTGATAGGTATGTATGAAGGTAGTTAACTAGTTAGTTAGTTTGCTAGTAGTTTGTTAGTTAGTTAGTTAGTTAGTTAATTAGTTAGTTGTTTACTTAGTTAGTTTGTTAGTTAGTCCATTAGTTAATTAATTAGTTAGTTAATTAGTTAGTTAGTAAGTTAGTAGGTTTGTACGAAGGTTGCTTGTTAGTTAGTCAGTTTGTTAGTTATCTAGTAGTTAGTTAGTTAGCTAGTTAGTTATTTAGTTAGTTAGACAGTTAGTTAGTCAGTTAGTGGGAAGGTAGTTAGTTAGTTAGTTATTGGAATGTAGCAAGATAGTTAGTCAGTTAGTTAGTTTATTAGTTAGTTAATATGTATGTAGGAAGATAGTTATTAAGTTAGTTAGTTACTTAGTTTGTTAATTAGTTAATTAGTTAGTTAGTTAGTTATTTAGTTATTTAGTTAGTTAGTTAGTCAGTTAGTTTGTTAGTTAGTTACAAGGGTAGTTAGTTAGTGAGTTAATAGGTATGTATGAAGGTAGGTAGTTAGTAAGTTAGATAGTTAACTTGTTAGTTAGTTAGCTAGCAGTTTGTTAGTTAGTTTGTTTGTTAATTAGATAGTTATTTAGTTAGTTAGTTAGTTAGTTAATTAGTTAATTATTTAGTTTGTTAATTAGTTAGTTAGTAAGTTAGTTAGTGGGTATGTACGAAGGTAGCTGGTTAGTTAGTTAATTTGTTAGTTAGTTAGTTAATTAGTGAGTTAGTTTGTTAGTTAATAAGTTAGTTATTTATTTAGTTAGTTAGTTAGTTAAATATCTAGTAGTTATTTAGTTAGTAATTTATTTAGTTAGTTACTTTGTTAGTGGGTATGTAGGAAGGTAGTTAGTAAGTTAGTTAGTTAGTTAGTCAATCAATATGTATGTGGGAACATATTTAGTTAGTTAATTAGTTAGTTAATTTAGTTAGTTATCAAGTAGTTAGCTAGTTAGTTATTTATTCAGTTAGCCAGTAGTTAGTTCATTGGTTAGTTAGTTGTAAGTTAGTTAGTTAGTTCGTTAGGTAATTAGTTAGTTAGTTAGTTAGTTAGTCAATATGTATGTAAGAGGGTAGTTAGTTAGTTAGTTAGTTAGTTAGTTAGTTAGTTAGTTAATTAGCTAGTAGTTAGTTAGTTAGTTAGTTAGTTAGCTAGTATGTAAGAAGGTTGTTAGTTAGTTAGTTAGTTAGATAGTTAGTAAATTAGTTAGTTAGCTAGTTAATGAGTTAGTTATTTAGTTAATTACTTGGTTAGTTAGCTAGTAGTTAGTTAGTTAGTGCGTTAGTTAGTTAATCGATATGTATGTATCATGGTAGTCAGTTTGTTAGTTAGATAGTCAGTTAATTAGTTAGTTAGTTAATTAGTTAGTTAGTTAGCTATTCAGTTAGTTTGTTAGTTATCTTGTCGTTAGTTAGTTAGTTAGTTAGGTCATCAGTTAGCTATTCAGTTAGTTAGTTAGTTAGCTAGTAGTTAGCAGGTTAGTTATTTATTTAGTTAGTTATTTAGTTAGTTAGTTGGCGGGTATGTAGGAAGGTAGTTAGTTAGTTAGTTAGTTAGTTAATAGTTATTCAAGAAGATAGTTAGTTAGTAAATTAGTTAGTTATTTATTTTGTCAGCTAGCTAATTAGTTAGTTAGTTAGTTAGTTAGTTAGTTATTTTGTCAGCTAGCTAGTTAGTTAGTTAGTTAGTAAGTTAGTTAGTTAGTTAGTTAGTCAGTTAGCTAGTTAGTCAGTAAGTTATCTTGTAGTTAGTTAGTTAGTCATTTAGTTAGTTAACTAATTAGTTATTTAGTTAGTCAGTTTGTTAGTTATCTAGTAGTTAGTCAGTTAGCTAGTTAGTTATTTAGTTAGTTAGATAGTTAGTTAGTTAGTTAGTGGGAAGGTAGTTAGTTAGTTAGTTAGTGGGTATGTAGGAAGGTAGTTTGTTAGTTAGTTAGTTAGTTAGTTACTTAGATAGTTAATAGGTATGTAGGAAGATAGTTAGTTAAGTAGTTAGTTAGTTTGTTAATTAGTTAATTAGTTAGTTATTTAGTTATTTAGTTAGTTAGTTAGTTAGTTAGAAAGGTAGTAAGTTGGTTAGTTAATAGGTATGCATGAAGGTAGTTAGTTGGTAAGTTAGATAGTTAACTAGTTAGTTAGTTAGCTATTAGTTTCTTAGTTAGTTAGTTAGTTAGTTAATTAGTTAGTTAGTTAGTTCGTTTGCTAACGAGTAGTTAGTTAGGTAATTAGTTAATTAATTAGTTAGTTAATTAGTTAGTTAGTAAGTTAGTAAGTTAGTGGGTATGTACGAACGTAGCTAGTTAGTTAGTTAATTTGTAAGTTAGTTAGTTTATTTGTTAGTTAGTTAGTTAGTTAGTTAATTAGTTAGTTATTTATTTAGTTAGTTAGTTAGTTAAATAGTTAGTAGTTTTTTCGTTAGTTATTAATTTATTTAGTAAGTTACTTAGTTAGTGGGCATGTAGGAAGGTAGGTAGTTAGTTAGTTAGTTAGTTAATATGTATGTAGGAAGATAATTAGTTAGTTAATTAGTTAGTTATCCAGTAGTTAGTTAGTTAGTTAGTTAGTTAATTAGTTAGTTAGTTAGTTAGTTAGTTAGTTATTCAGTTAGCTAGTAGTTAGTAAGTTAGTTAGTTAGTTAGTTAATAGGTATGTAGGAAGATAGTTAGTTAGTTAATTAGTTAATTATTTAGTAAGTTATCTAGTAGTTAGTTAGTTAGTTTGTTAGTTAGTTACTTAGTTAGTTAGCTAGTTAGTTAGTTAGTTTGTTTGTTTGTTAGTGGGTATGTTGGAAGTTAGTCACTAGGTATGTAGGAAGGTAGTTATTTAGTTAGTTAGTTTGTTTGTTAATTAGTTAGTTATTTCGTTAGTTAGTTAGTTAGCTAGTTAGTTAGTTATTTAGTTAATTTGTTGGTTAGTTAGTTAGATAGGTAGTTAGTTAGTTAGTTAATATTTATGTACGAAGGTAGTTAGTTAGTAAGTTAGTTAATTAGTTAGTTAGTTTGCCAGTAGTTAGTTAGTTAGTTAGTTAGTTAATTAATTAGTTAGTTATTTATTTATTTAGTTAGTTAGTTAGTAGTTAGCTAGTAGTTAGTTAGTTAATTAGTTAATAAATTAGTTAGTTAATTAGTTAGTTAGTAAGTTAGTTAGTTAGTGGGTATGTACGAAGGTAGCTAGTTAGTTAGTTAATTTGTTAGTTAGTTAGTTAATTAATTAGTTAGTTTATAGTTATTTATTTCGTTAGTTAGTTAGTTAAATAACTTGTAGTTATTTAGTTATTTATTTATTTAGTTAGTTAGTTACTTAGTTAATGGGTACGTACGAAGTTAGTTAGTTAGTTAGTTTGTTAGTTAGTTTGTTAAAAAGGTAGTTAGTTAGTTAGCTAGTAGTTTGTTAGTTAGTTAGTTAGTTAGTTAGTTAATTAGTTAGTTATTTAGTTAGTTTAGTTAGTTAGTTAACTAGTAGTTAGTTAGTTAATTAGTTAATAAATTAGTTAGTTAATTAGTTAGTTAGTGAGTTAGTTAGTTATTGGTATGTACGAAGGTAGCTAGTTAGTTAGTTAATTCGTTAGTTAGTTAGTTAATTAGTTAGTTAGTTAGTTAGTTAATAGTTATTTATTTAATTAGTTAGTTAGTTAAATAGCTTGTAATTGTTTAGTTAGTTATTTATTTATTTAGTTAGTTACTTAGTTAGTGGGTATGTAGGAAGGTAGTTAGTAAGTTAGTTAGTTAGTTAGTTAATAGGTATGTAGGAAGATAGTTAGTTAGTTAATTAGTTAGTTATTTAGTTAGTTAGTTAGTTAGTTAGTTAGTTAGTTAGTTGGCTTGTAGTTTGTAAGTTAGTCAGTTAGTTAGTTAGTTAGTTAGTTAGTTAGTCAGTTAGTTAGTTAACAAATAGTTAGTTAGTTAGTTAGTTAGGTCATCAGTTAGTTATTTAGTTAGTTAGTTAGTTAGTTAGCTAGTAGTTAGCAAGTTAGTTATTTATTTAGTTAGTTAGTTACTTAGTTGGCGGGTATGTACGAAGGTAGCAAGTTAGTTAGTTAATTTGTCAGTTAGTTAGTTTATTTGTTAGTTAGTTAGTTAGTTAGTTATTTATTTAGTTAGTTAGTTAGTTAAAGAGTTAGTAGTTTTTTCGTTAGTTACTAATTTATTTACAAAGTTACTTAGTTAGTGGGCATGTAGGAAGGTAGGTAGGTAGTTAGTTAGTTAGTTATTAGGTATGTAGGAAGATAATTAGTTAGTTAATTAG
Organism: Luzula sylvatica; assembly: GCA_946800325.1. Lineage (NCBI taxonomy): Eukaryota > Viridiplantae > Streptophyta > Magnoliopsida > Poales > Juncaceae > Luzula > Luzula sylvatica. Next base: position 67,666,713 of record OX326956.1, on the reverse strand, counting down.
TTTGTTATATAGTAGTTAGTTAGTTAGTTAGTTAGTTAGTTAGTTAGTTATTCAGTTAGTTAGTAGTTAGTTAGTTAGTTAGTTAGTTGAAAAAGAAAATTCGAATTAGATTAAGAAAAAATTATATCGAATATAGAAATTTGAAAACGATTAAAGCCGTCTCCCCGGCAGCGGCGCCATTTGACGTACTCGTAAAATTAGGTGTCGTTTTTATAATAATGAGATGTGTATTTAAAATCCTAATTACGAGTATCAAAAATATTTATAATTTTGCTTATACTCGAATGAATATGATGAGTAACGTGGCAAGTAAAAGGATCGTTCACAAGAGAGGTGGCCTCGATTCAAATTAATATATTCAATAAAGATTTTTCACAATGAGATTAATTCACAAGCAAGTTATATTGATATATCGATTATAATATTTGAATGTTCAATGAATATGTAAAGAATAAAAAGAAAAGAAATTATGTTGATGCGAAAAGGTGACAAAACAAGATCCAATAAGAAAAGAGAAAAGAAAAGATCGAATGAGAAATCAAGAAAATAAAATAAAAAATGGCGAAACCAAATTTCCTTTCCCTCGATGTGAAACTTGGGGAAATCGATATCTCAATTAATTGAGTATCTAGAAATCTCTCAATCAAAATCGAATGCAAGGGTAATTAATCAATTATAGACCAATTGATAATTACGAAATTCAAGAACGAAAAAATAGTTATTCAAGTATTTATAAACCAAATACTCAAATTATTCAAGATTCAATTCGAGAAAACCTTACTCTAATCAATTAGATAATAATAAACCATTATTAATTAACTAGAGTATTAAAACGACGAGATAAACAATTAGGGAAGATAATTATGAACCAATTAATTTCCCCAATTATACTTCAATTAATAAAACACGATCATTTTAATAACACGATTTATAAAATATTTTCTAGATGCATCAATTAATTAAGATATCAATATATCCCCTTGGAATTACTCTCTTTTCATGATCAAGAATTCAACAAAGTTTATCAAGAAAAGTCGTCGAGTTGTACCCATGTAAGTTATATACCAACTCACTTTAATTTGAAGTTATTCCATCAATAATTCCTTGGGTACAACTTTCAACCCTCTTTATCAAAACTCCAACTAAAATCCCCCAAAAACCAGAAATAGAAGTTCCGTCCCTTTAAAAACCGAGAAAGTAAATTTTACTGTTAAAAAACCGAGAATTAAACTTCCAAAATATAAATCATGGCTTTGGAAAATCAAGATATAAAATCCCGTGAACCAATTCCTAGATCTGTCAGCTCAATAGTCGGGAATCAAGGTCCCATGAGTTTGTTTACTAGCTTCCTTCAGATCCGAGAACTCGACTTCGTCTCTTTCGTTAATATCAGTAATCAAAACGAAAATTCAAAACAAAAACGATGGAGAGAAAAAATCTTGTTGGTTGCGAATGGAGATCGTAACAACAAGTTTGCATCAGAGAGCGAGAGCTTGATCAATGATTGAATCAATCTATCGTCTCCCTCAGGTCAGAAACAAGATCCAAATCAACCCAAAAGAAAATCGAAAACTCAACTCAAATAACAAGAATTATATTAACGAATTCGATTACAAAGTACTTCTAAACAATAAACTAGTTATCACAACTCGTAATAAACCACGAATCAACAAGAACAATCAACCTATATAATCAGACCTTAACCAGGTCCACTGATCAAGAAGAGTGAAGCAAAATTGAGTTGTCTGGAGCTTTTCTGAGAGTTTGGAAGTGAATTTAAAGCTTAAACGAGAGTGGAAACACATCGAGGGAGCTTGGTCATCTATGGTGGAATGTGGATATGGGTCTGGAGAGGGAATTTGGATGTTTTTGGAGACGAATTGATGGAGGAGGAAGCTCGAGAGGGGGTGAGAAGAGGCCTGAGGCCCCTATTTGGGCGAGAGAATGAGTTGTCTTGAAGAGATACTCTCGGGTCCCTTTTATAGGACGAGAAAACAGGAGAATCCAGTGAATTGCGTGAAATGGAGAGGTAGAGAGGTTTCTGAGGGTCCCACGACGGTTTAGAAGCAGAGAGAGACGGTCCCAGGCCATCGAGAGATGCTCACGACGCGTAACGGATCGTCAGAGCAAGGATTCTACGCAAACGAGGAAGACGAAGTCGTCTCGAGTTAATTGTACGCAAGAATTTCAGGGCAAAAATGCTTTGTTATTTGCTGAAGAATTTTATAAATGGAGTGTCCGGTTATTTACGAAACGGAGACGATCTGAAGGTTGTTACATCTTGCTCTGATTGGCTGATTTCTCTCAATCCTGATTGGATCCAGAGTTTGGGTCTGAGGATCCCCTGTGGCAGTCTCTGAGTAGAGTTCGTGAAATGAAAAGGATATAGAGAGAGGTCAGGTCTTCAGCGAGGACCACACAGTCCTTTGGTCACACGAGATCAGTAGGGAGGTAAGAGGTTTGGTCTGCATCTGTCCGTATAGTGAGTCAACTTCGACCCTATGTGGTCCTTGGTGTGGCGATATGCTGACAAGGTCGCCAGGATCTGGTGAGAGATTCTCGGTGTGTCTTTCGGTGCAGTGGGTCGTTTTGCTTTGCTTTCTGACTCGTTTCATAAAATCTCTTGTAACTTCTCCGTCCTTCCTCCAATTGGCTTGATCTTTATATCGAAATCGTTCGTCTCGATGAGACGAACGCAACCGTGAGCTTGGATTTGGAAAATGTGGTCTTTTTAACCTGGAATAACACAAAAACCTTCATTAAAGTAATTTCATCACGAAATGTTTAATACAAAGATTATAGCATCATTTTGTGTTTATACATTATTTAATTTCCTTGTTTTAATACTAAAATATGTGTCAAAATACACTCATATCAAATCCCCCACACTTAAACCATACTTGTCCTCAAGTATATTGATTTTAATTTTAAAGTTTGTGATCGGTTGAAATTCGTTTTTGTGAGACAATTAAATCTAAACACCATGAAATTTTCCAAAAAGATATTATTCATTTCAAGATATATATTTCTTATTTAATATAATATAAAAAGTTTATTCATTTCGTTTCTTTTTAAACCAAGGTTACTCTCTTATCCAAATTCCGATACAAATTACCTATACGGTTTAAATTATTATATAGTTCAAAATTTACAATTTAAATTCCAAAATTTCGAAAAGGTAACAAGAATTGTTTTCCCCAACAAATCCCCATATTTTAAACAAGAAGTTCTATCCTCTTAAATAAACAAATCTCGGTGACTCGTGTTATCCATTTAAACGGTTGCACTTTGTGCGGTTTTTGAAAAATTGTGCATTTTGCACTTATTGATTTTTTTTTTTTTTTTTTCTTTTTTTTTTTTTTTTTTTTCTTTTTCCTATTTTTCATGTGCATTTTGCACTTATTGATTTTTTAAAAGTTGTCTAATGGGCACGATGTCGGAAATTTATTAAAAAGGAAGATAGATTAAGGGGTAAAATTTTAAATTTGTTGTTCTTCAAAATAGAGGGTTAATTTGTAAATTAAGCTCTATATAATATTTTAAAAAGACACATACTTTGCATAAGACGTTGGTTAGGAGAGTATTTATGATTTTAAAAGATTTAATGAATATTTTCATGGATTTATAGCGAGATAAGAAAATATATTTTGTTCATGGCATTTTTGATAAAAATGTCTCTTTTTAGATTTAAAAGAAATTTTCCTCATTTCACAAAACTTTAATTTCATCTCAATAAACTTTAAGGACTAGTTTGTTCAAAAAAGGGTTTTGATTAATTTTTTTTTTTTTTTTTTTTTTTTTTTTAAAGTATTTGAACAAAAAGTTTATTTACAAAAATACCCCCCACACTTAGATTAGTGCGTGTCCCCACGCACTTGATCACCATATGAAAGAGAGAAAAATAATAAGAAAGAAAAATCCGCCCACACTTAGTTAATAGGTATTTAAGAAGATAGTTAGTTAGTAAATTAGTTAGTTATTATGTTAGTGATCTAATAATTAGTTAGTTAGTTATTTTGTCAGCTAGTTAGTTAGTTAGTTAGTTAGTTAGTTAGTAAGTTATCTAGTAGTTAGTTAGTTAGTTATTTAGTTAGTTAACTAATTAGTTATTTAGTTAGTTAGTTTGTTAGTTAGTTAGTTAGTTAGTTTGTTAGTTATCTTGTAGTTAGTTAGTCAGCTAGTTAGTTATTTAGTTTGTTAGATAGTTAGTTTGTTAGTTAGTGGGAAGGTAGTTAGTTAGTTAGTAAGTGGGTATGTAGGAAGGTAGTTTGTTAGTTAGTTAGTTAGATAGTTAGTTAGTTAATTAGCTAGTTAATAGGTATGTAGGAAGATAGTTAGTTAGTTAGTAATTTAGTTTGTTAATTAGTTAGTTAGTTAGTTATTTAGTTATTTAGTTAGTTAGTTAGTTAGTTAGAAAGGTAGTAAGTTAGTTAGTTAATAGGTATGTATGAAGGTAGTTAGTTAGTAAGTTAGCTAGTAGTTTGTTAGTTGGTTAGTTAGTTAGTTAATTAGTTAGTTATTTAGTTAGTTAGTTAGTTTGCTAACTAGTAGTTAGTTAGTTAATTAGTTAATTAATTAGTCAGTTAATTAGTTAGTTAGTAAGTTAGTAAGTTAGTGGGTATGTACGAACGTAGCTAGTTATTTAGTTAGTTAGTTAGTTTGCTAACTAGTAGTTAGTTAGTTAATTAGTTAATTAATTAGTTAGTTAATTAGTTAGTTAGTAAGTTAGTAAGTTAGTGGGTATGTACGAACGTAGCTAGTTATTAAGTTAGTTAGCTTAGTTAATTAGTTAATTAGTTAGTTAGTTAGCTTAGTTTGTTAATTAGTTAATTAGTTAGTTAGATAGTTAGTTATTAAGTTATTTAGTTAGTTAGTTTGTTAGTTAGTTAGTTAGAAAGGTAGTTAGTTAGTTAGTTAATTGGTATGACTAAACGTAGTTAGTTAGTAAGTTAGATAATTAACTAGTTAGTTAGTTAGCTAGTAGTTAGTTAGTTAGTTAGTTATTTTGTTTGTTCGTTAGTTAGTTATCTAGTAGTTAGTTAGTTAGTTAATTAGTTAGTTATCTAGTAGTTAGTTAGTTAGTTAGTTAGTTAGTTATTTATTCAGTTAGCCAGAAGTTAGTTAGTTTGTAAGTTAGTTTGTTAGTTAGTTAGTTAATTAGTTAGTTAGTTAGTTAGTTAGTTAGTTAGTTAGTTAGGTAGTTAGTCAATATGTATGTAAGAAGGTAGTTAGTTAGTTAGTTAGTTAGTTAATTAGCTAGCAGTTAGTTAGTTAGTTAGTTAGTATGCACTAACGAGTTTAGTTAGTTAGTTAGTTTGTTAGTTAGTTCGTATGAAATGTAAGAAGGTTGTTAGTTAGTTAGTTAGTTAGATAGTTAGTTAGTTAGTTAGTTAGTTGGCGGGTATGTAGGAAGGTAGTTAGTTAGTTAGTTAGTTAATTAGTTAATAGGTATTTAAGAAGATAGTTAGTTAGTAAATTAGTTCGTTATTATGTTAGTTATTTAGTAATTAGTTAGTTAGTTATTTTGTCAGCTAGCTAGTAGTTAGTTAGGTAGTTAGTTATTTAGTTCGTTAGTTAGTTCGTTATCAAGTAGTTAGTTAGTTAGTTATTTAGTTAGTTAACTAGTTAGTTTTTTAGTTACTAGTAGTTATTTAGTTAGCTAGTTAGTTAGTTAGTTAGTTAGTGGGAAGGTAGTTAGTTAGTTAGTTAGTGGGTATATGTAGGAAAGTAGTTAGTTAGTTAGTGGGAAGGTAGTTAGTTAGTTAGTTAGTTAGTTAGTTAGTTGGTATGTAGGAAAGTAGTTAGTTTGTTAGTTAGTTAGTTAATAGGTATGTAGGAAGATAGTTATTCGGTTATTTAGTTAGTTTGTTAATTAGTTAACTTGTTAGTTAGTTAGTCATTTAGTTATTTAGTTAGTTAGTTAGTTAGTTAGTTAGTTAGTTAATAGGTATTTATGAAGGTAGTTAGTTAGTAAGTTAGTTCGTTTGTTAGCCAGTAGTAAGTTAGTTAGTTAGTTAGTTAGTTAGTTAGTTAATTAGTTAGTTATTTAGTTAGTTTGTTAGTTAGTTAACTAGTAGTTAATTGGTTAATTAATTAGTTAGTTAATTAGTAAGTTAGTAAGTTAGTTAGTTAGTGGGTATGTACGAAGGTGGCTAGTTAGTTAGTTAATTAGTTAGTTAGTTAGTTAATTAGTGAGTTAGTTTGTTAGTTAATTAGTTAGTTATTTATTTATTTTGTTAGTTAGATAAATATCTTGTAGTTATTTAGTTATTTTGTTAGTTACTTAGTTAGTGGGTATGTAGGAAGGTAGTTAGTTAGTTAGTTAATATGTATGTTGGAAGATATTTAGTTAGTTAATTGGTTAGTTAAGTTAGTTAGTTAGTTAGTTAGTTAGTTAGTTAGTTAGTTAGTTAGTTAGTTGGTATGTAGAAAGGAAGTTAGTTAGTTAGTTAGTTAGTTAGTTAGTTAGTTAATATGTATGTTGGAAGATAGTTATTTAGTTAGTTTGTTAATTAGTTCATTTGTTAGTTAGTTAGTTATTTAGTTATTTAGTTAGTCAGTTAGTTAGTTAGTTAAAACGGTAGTTTGTTCGTTAGTTGATAGGTATGTATGAAGGTAGTTAGTTAGTAAGTTAGTTAGTTAAGTAGCTAGTTTGTTTGCTAGTAGTTAGTTAGTTAGTTAGTTAGTTAGTTAATTAGTTAGTTATTTACTTACTTAGTTTGCTAGTAGTTAGTTAGTTAGTTAAATAATAGTTAGTTAGTCAATTAGTTAATTAATTAGTGAGTTAATTACTCAGTTCGTAAGTTAGTTAGTTAGTAGGTATGTACGAAGGTAGCTAGTTAGTTAGTCAGTTTGTTAGTTATCTAGTAGTTAGTTAGTTAGCTAGTTAGTTATTTAGTTAGTTAGATAGTTAGTTACTTAGTTAGCGGGAAGTTAGTTAGTTAGTTAGTTAGTGGGTATGTAGCAAGGTAGTTAGTTAGTTAGTTAATTAGTTAGTTAATATGTATGCAGGAAGATAGTTATTAAGTTAGTTAATTAGTTTGTTTGTTAATTAGTTAATTAGTTAGTTAGTTAGTTATTTATTTAGTTAGTTAGTTAGTTTGTTAGTTAGTTAGTTAGAAAGGTAGTTAGTTAGTTAGTTAATAGGTATGTATGAAGGTAATTAGTATGTAAGTTAGATAGTTAACTTGTTAGTTAGTTAGCTGGCAGTTTATTAGTTAGTTAGTTAGTTAATTAGTTAGTTAGTTAGTTAGTTAATTAGTTAATTAGTTAATTAATTAGTTTGTTAATCAGTTAGGTAGTAAGTTTGTTAGTGGGTATGTACGAAGGTAGCTAGTTAGTTAGTCAATTTGTTAGTTAGTTAGTTAAATAGTGAGTTAGTTTGTTAGTTAATTAGTTAGTTATTTATTTAGTTAGTTAGTTAGTTAAATATCTAGTAGTTATTTAGTTATTTATTTGTTTAGTTTGTTAGTTACTTAGTTAGTGGGTACGTAGGAAGGTAGTTAGTAAGTTAGTTAGGTAGTTAGTTAATTGGTATGTAGGAAGATAGTTAGTTATTTAGTTAGTTAGTTATTTAGTTAATTAGTCAGTTAGTTAGTTAGCTTGTAGTTTGTATGTTAGTTAGTTAGTTAGTTAGTTAGTCAGTTAGTTATTTATCTAGTAGTTAGTTAGTTAGTTAGGTCATCAATTAGTTGTTTAGTTAGTTAGTTAGTTAGTTAGTGATGAACGGGTTTTTGTCGTGTAAAATATCGTTGTGTTAAAAACCCCGAACAATCAACAAAATTTGTAATCTAAGTTTATACAGTGGCAAATGTATAGATTCGTTCCACGGGGAGCAATTGCGTCAAAATTTGGATCAAAATGGATGAGAAATAACGAAGAAAATTCACAGAAGATAGTCCGTTACAACGGAAGTAAGCTGCGTTACAACGCACTTGAGTGAATTTTCTGGCGCTAGTGTGAGATGAACGTCCGTTACAACGGATGAAACTCCGTTATAACGCACTAAACTAGTACGTTATAACGAACAGTGGTTGCGTTGCAACGGATTGGTTAATCCGTTACAACGGACTACTATTTCCGTTATAACGCACTAGTATTGAACTATTTGAGTGGAAATCCTGGTGAGTCCGTTACAACGGAGTTAAGTTGCGTTACAACGGAGTACCAACAGACTGAAAATCAGGTACAAACCGTTCAGTCCGTTGTAACGCAGTTCAAGTTCCGTTATAACGGAAGTAATTCTGGAATTCTGGTTTGAGTTTTGATTTGAGATTTGAATTAAAGGTTTGTTTTGAGATTGAATTAAGTAAGATTAAACTGAGTTTTAAGGCAGAAATTGAGAGCAAAAACTTAAGTAAAAGAGCAATTTTTAGAACAAAGATTCGATTCAAGTAACAAGAAACTAAAGATTCATTAAACCGAGAATTCTTTACACAAACCCAATTTCGAATTTAAACTACAAGAATTACAAGAAAGGAAAGAAAACACCTAGAGAGATGAAGAAAGCTTCGAGTCTCGTCTTGGATGCCTTCTCCGTTGCTTGAGATGCTAGAAAGCTAGTCGCCTCACACAACGTTTCCTTTCGTACCGATCCACTCGCCAATCGAAGAAAGCTCCGTACCGGTTGAGTGAACTCGAGATTGTAGGAAGTCCAATTGGAAGAAAGCTCCCGAGTGGAATAGCAAATGCTCGACTCCTTGCTTGCGTGGATTCGGATGAAGAAAGCTCCACCTCAATCCTCGCAACTCGATCTTCGTCGAAGTGTAAACCGATTCACCGAATGAAGTAAGCTTCTATTCGGTGATCGATCTTAGAAAATTATCGTTCGTAGTTGCAATTCTTGTGTGTTCTTGAAAGTTCTTGGACTTGCTTAAGAGGGAGAGAGAGAGAATTGGAGAATGGGCGTAAAAGAGTGTGAAAAGAACGTCCCCAACTCGTGGCCCTTTCCGTCTTATTTATAGCACTCACGGAGTCTTCTTATTGGCCACGAGTTGTTGAAGAGGATTGAGGGTAATGAGGTAATTTCCATCAAAGGTAGGTGGGCTGGATAAGGGCTAAGGATTGAGTGGTTTTCGTATAAACTTGTGTGTAAGTTTTCATCATGATGATTGTTTGCCTCCCGTCTCATTCAAGTACCGAATATATCGATGTAATATATCGTTTTTACTCCTCTTGACGTGTTGGAGACAACTACACTCTCCAAATGCCCAGAAATTCCTTCTAATTCCTGTGATTAAGCAGTAAAACACACTTAGTGAAGAAATATTCATGTTATCTCAAATATGATTAATAAAGTATATATAATTGTTCTTCACAAGGGCTAAAATCCCCAAATTAAGCATTAATTTTGTGCCTTATTTGCCTCACATCAGTTAGTTAGTTAGTTAGCTAGTAGTTAGCAAGTTAGTTATTTATTTAGTTAGTTAGTTAGTTAGTTGGCGGGTATGTAGGAAGGTAGTTAGTTAGTTAGTTAGTTAGGTACTCAAGAAGATAGTTAGTTAGTAAATTAGTTAGTTATTATGTTTGTTATCTAGTAATTAGTTAGTTAGTTATTTTGTCAGCTAGCTAGTAGTCAGTTAGTTAGTTAGTTATTTAGTTCGTTAGTTAGTTAGTTATCTAGTAGTTAGTTAGTTAGTTATTTAGTTAGTTAAGTAGTAAGTTATTTAGTTACTAGTAGTTAGTTAGTCAGTAAGTGGGAAGGTAGTTAGTTAGGTAGTTAGTGGGTATGCAGGAAACTAGTTAGTTAGTTAGTTAATATGTATGTTGGAAGACAGTTATTCGGTTATGTAGTTAGTTTGTCAATTAGTTTACTTGTTAGTTAGTTAGTTATTTAGTTAGTGAGTTAATTAGAAAGGTACTTAGTTAGTTAGTCGATAGGTATGTATGAAGGTAGTTAGTTAGTAAGTTAGTTAGTTTGTTAGTTAGTAGTCAGTTAGATTGTTAGTTAGTTAATTAGTTAGTTATTTAGTGAGTTAGTTAGTTAGTTAGTTAACTAGTAGTTAGTTGGTTACTTAATTAGTTAGTTAATAAGTACGTTAGTAAATTAGTTAGTTAGTGGGTATGTACGATGGTAGCGAGTTAGTTAGTTAATTTGTTAGTTAATTAGTTAATTAGTTAGTTAGTCAATTAGTTAGTTAGTTAGTTAAATAGCTAGTAGTTATTTAGTTAGTTATTTATTTATTTAGTTAGTTACTTAGTTAGTGGGTATGTAGGAAGGTAGTTAGGAAGTTAGTTAGTTAGTTAGTTAGTTATTTAGTTAGTTATCTAGTAGTTAGTTAGTTAGTTAGTTAGTCAGCTAGCTAGTAGTTAGTTAGTTAGTTAGTTCTTTAGTTAGTTAGTTAGTTAGTTAGTTATCTAGTATTTTGTAAGGTAGTTATTTAGTTAGTTTGTTAGTTAGTTAGTTAGTTAGTTATCGAGTTAGTTAGTTTGCTAGTAGTTAGCTAGTTAGTTAGTTAGTTAATTAGTTAGTTATTTAGTTAGTTAGTTAGCAAGTAGTTAGTTAGTTAATTAATTAATTAATTAGTTAGTTAATTAGTTAGTTAGTAAGTTAGTTAGTTAGTGGGTATGTATGATGGTAGCTAGTTAGTTAGTCAATTTGTTAGTTAGTTAGTTAATTAATTAGTTTGTTAGTTAATTAATAGTTAGTTAGTTAGTTAGTTAGTTAAATAGCTAGTAGTCATTTAGTTGGTCATTTATTTATTTAGTTAGTTACTTAGTTAGTGGGTATGTAGGAAGGTAGTTAGTAAGTTAGTTAGTTACTTAGTAAATAGGTATGTAGGAAGATAGTTAGCTAGTTAATTAGTTAATTATTTAGTTAGTTATCTAGTAGTTAGTTAGTTAGTTCGTTAGTTAGTTAGGTAGTTAGTTAGCTAGTTAGTTAGTTAGTTAGTTTGTTTGTTAGTGTGTATGTTGGAAGTTAGTCACTGGGTATGTAGGAAGGTAGTTATTTAGTTAGTTAGTTAGTTTGTTTATTAGTTAGTTATTTCGTTAGTTAGTTAGTTAGTTAGTTATTTATTTAGTTAATTTGTTGGTTAGTTAGTTAGATAGGTAGTCAGTTAGTTACTTAATATGTATGTACGAAGGTAGTTAGTTTGTAAGTTAGTCAATTAGTTAGATAGTTTGGTAGTAGTTAGTTAGTTAGTTAGTTAGTTAATTAATTAGTTAGTTATTTAGTTAGTTAGTTAGTTAGTTAGTTAGTTAGTAGTTAGCTAGTAGTTAGTTAGTTAATTATTTAATAAATTAGTTAGTTAATTAGTTAGTTAGTAAGTTAGTTAGTTAGTGGGTATGTACGAAGGTAGCTAGTTAGTTAGTTAATTTGTTAGTTAGTTAGTGAATTAATTAGTTAGTTAATAGTTATTTATTTCGTTAGTTAGTTAGTTAAATAACTTGTAGTTATTTAGGTATTTATTTGTTTAGTTAGTTAGTTACTTAGTTAGTGGGTACGTAGGAAGGTAGTTAGTAAGTTAGTTACTTAGTTAGTGGGTACGTAGGAAGGTAGTTAGTAAGTTAGTTAGTTAATTAGTTAGTTAGTGAATTAGTTAGTTAGTTAGTTAGTTAGTTAGTTAGTTAGTTATCTAATAGTTAGTTAGTTAGTCAGGTCATCAGTTAGTTATTTAGTTAGTTAATTACTTAGTTAGTCAGCTAGTAGTTAGCTGGTTAGGTATTTATTTGGTTAGATAGTTAGTTAGTTGGTGGGTATGTAGGAAGGTAGGTATGTACTTAGTTAGTTTGTTATTGAATAGATATTTAAGGAGAATGTTAGTTAGTAAATTAGTTAGTTATTATGTTAGTTACCTAGTAATTAGATAGTTAGTTGTTTCGTCAGCTAGCTAGTAGTTAGTTAGTTAGTTAGTTCTTTAGTTAGTTAGTTAGTTAGTTATCTAGTATTTGGTAAGTTAGTTATTTAGTTAGTTAACTAGTTAGTTATTTAGTTAGTTTGTTTGTTAGTTATCTAGTAGTTAGTTAGTTAGCTAGTTAGTTATTTAGTAAGTTAGATAGTTAGTTAGTTAGTTAGTGGGAAGGTAGTTAGTTAGTTAGTTAGTGGGTATGTAGGAAGGCAGTTAGTTAGTTAGTTAGTTAGTTAATTAGTTTGTTTGTTAATATGTATGTAGGAAGATAGTTATTTAGTTAGTTTATTAATTAGTTCATTTGTTAGTTAGTTAGTTATTTAGTTAGTAAGTTAGTTAGTTAGTTAGTTAGTTAAAAAGGTAGTTTGTTTGATAGTTGATAGGTATGTATGAAGGTAGTTAGTTAATAAGTTAGTTAGTTAACTAGTTAGTTAGTTTGCTAGTAGTTTGTTAGTTAGTTAGTTAGTTAGTTAATTAGTTAGTTGTTAACTTAGTTAGTTTGTTAGTTAGTCAATTAATTAATTAATTAGTTAGTTAATTAGTTAGTTAGTAAGTTAATAGGTATGTACGAAGGTAGCTTGTTAGTTAGTCAGTTTGTTAGTTATCTAGTAGTTAGTTAGTTAGCTAGTTAGTTATTTAGTTAGTTAGACAGTTAGTTAGTTAGTTAGTGGGAAGGTAGTTAGTTAGTTAGTTAGTTTCAATGTAGCAAGATAGTTAGTCAGTTAGTTAGTTAGTTAGTTTATTAGTTAGTTCATATGTATGTAGGAAGATAGTTATTAAGTTAGTTAGTTACTTAGTTTGTTAATTAGTTAATTAGTTAGTTAGTTAGTTATTTAGTTATTTAGTTAGTTAGTTAGTCAATTAGTTTGTTAGTTAGTTAGAAAGGTAGTTAGTTAGTGAGTTAATAGGTATGTATGAAGGTAGGTAGTTAGTAAGTTAGATAGTTAACTTGTTAGTTAGTTAGCTAGCAGTTTGTTAGGTAGTTTGTTTGTTAATTAGATAGTTATTTAGTTAGTTAGTTAGTTAATTAGTTAATTATTTAGTTTGTTAATTAGTTAGTTAGTAAGTTAGTTAGTGGGTATGTACGAAGGTAGCTAGTTAGTTAGTTAATTTGTTAGTTAGTTAGTTAATTAGTGAGTTAGTTTGTTAGTTAATAAGTTAGTTATTTATTTAGTTAGTTAGTTAGTTATATATCTAGTAGTTATTTAGTTAGTAATTTATTTAGTTAGTTACTTTGTTAGTGGGTATGTAGGAAGGTAGTTAGTGAGTTAGTTAGTTAGTTAGTCAGTCAATATGTATGTGGGAAGATATTTAGTTAGTTAATTAGTTAGTTAATTTAGTTAGTTATCAAGTAGTTAGCTAGTTAGTTATTTATTCAGTTAGCTAGTAGTTAGTTCATTGGTTAGTTAGTTGTAAGTTAGTTAGTTAGTTCGTTAGGTAATTAGTTAGTTAGTTAGTTAGTTAGTTAGTTAGTCAATATGTATGTAAGAAGTTAGTTAGTTAGTTAGTTAGTTAGTTAGTTAGTTAATTTGCTAGTAGTTAGTTAGTTAGTTAGTTAGTTAGTTAGTATGTAAGAAGGTTGTTAGTTAGTTAGTTAGTTAGATAGTTAGTGAATTAGTTAGTTAGCTAGTTAATGAGTTAGTTATTTAGTTAGTTACTTAGTTAGTTAGCTAGTAGTTAGTTAGTTAGTGCGTTAGTTAGTTAATCGATATGTATGTATCATGGTAGTCAGTTTGTTAGTTAGATAGTCAGTTAATTAGTTAGTTAGTTAATTAGTTAGTTAGTTAGCTATTCAGTTAGTTAGTTAGTTATCTTGTAGTTAGTTAGTTAGTTAGTTAGGTCATTAGTTAGCTATTCAGTTAGTTAGTTAGTTAGCTAGTAGTTAGCAGGTTAGTTATTTATTTAGTTAGTTATTTAGTTAGTTAGTTGGCGGGTATGTAGGAAGGTAGGTAGTTAGTTAGTTAGTTAGTTAATAGTTATTCAAGAAGATAGTTAGTTAGTAAATTAGTTAGTTATTTATTTTGTCAGCTAGCTAGTTAGTTAGTTAGTTAGTTAGTTAGTTAGTTAGTTATTTTGTCAGCTAGCTAGTTAGTTAGTTAGTTAGTTAGTAAGTTAGTTAGTTAGTTAGTCAGTTAGCTAGTCAGTCAGTAAGTTATCTTGTAGTTAGTTAGTTAGTCATTTAGTTAGTTAACTAATTAGTTATTTAGTTAGTTAGTTTGTTAGTTATCTAGTAGTTAGTCAGTTAGCTAGTTAGTTATTTAGTTAGTTAGATAGTTAGTTAGTTAGATAGTGGGAAGGTAGTTAGTTAGTTAGTTAGTGGGTATGTAGGAAGGTAGTTTGTTAGTTAGTTAGTTACTTACTTACTTAGATAGTTAATAGGTATGTAGGAAGATAGTTAGTTAAGTAGTTAGTTAGTTTGTTAATTAGTTAATTAGTTAGTTATTTAGTTATTTAGTTAGTTAGTTAGTTAGTTAGAAAGGTAGTAAGTTAGTTAGTTAATAGGTATGCATGAAGGTAGTTAGTTGGTAAGTTAGATAGTTAACTAGTCAGTTAGTTAGCTATTAGTTAGTTTGGTAGTTAGTTAGTTAGTTAATTAGTTAGTTAGTTAGTTCGTTTGCTAACGAGTAGTTAGTTAGGTAATTAGTTAATTAATTAGTTAGTTAATTAGTTAGTTAGTAAGTTAGTAAGTTAGTGGGTATGTACGAACGTAGCTAGTTAGTTAGTTAATTTGTAAGTTAGTTAGTTTATTTGTTAGTTAGTTAGTTAGTTAGTTAATTAGTTAGTTATTTATTTAGTTAGTTAGTTAGTTAAATAGTTAGTAGTTTTTTCGTTAGTTATTAATTTATTTAGTAAGTTACTTAGTTAGTGGGCATGTAGGAAGGTAGGTAGTTAGTTAGTTAGTTAGTTAATATGTATGTAGGAAGATAATTAGTTAGTTAATTAGTTAGTTATCCAGTAGTTAGTTAGTTAGTTAGTTAATTAGTTAGTTAGTTAGTTAGTTAGTTAGTTATTCAGTTAGCTAGTAGTTAGTAAGTTAGTTAGTTACTTAGTTAATAGGTATGTAGGAAGATAGTTAGTTAGTTAAATAGTTAATTATTTAGTAAGTTATCTAGTAGTTAGTTAGTTAGTTTGTTAGTTAGTTACTTAGTTAGTTAGCTAGTTAGTTAGTTAGTTTGTTTGTTTGTTAGTGGGTATGTTGGAAGTTAGTCACTGGGTATGTGGGAAGGTAGTTATTTAGTTAGTTTGTTTGTTTGTTAATTAGTTAGTTATTTCGTTAGTTAGTTAGTTAGCTAGTTAGTTAGTTATTTAGTTAATTTGTTGGTTAGTTAGTTAGATAGGTAGTTAGTTAGTTAGTTAATATGTATGTACGAAGGTAGTTAGTTAGTTAGTAAGTTAGTTAATTAGTTAGTTTGTTTGCCAGTAGTTATTTAGTTAGTTAGTTAGTTAGTTAGTAGTTAGCTAGTAGTTAGTTAGTTAATTAGTTAATAAATTAGTTAGTTAATTAGTTAGTGGGTATGTACGAAGGTAGCTAGTTAGTTAGTTAATTTGTTAGTTAGTGAGTTAATTAATTAGTTAGTTTATAGTTATTTATTTCGTTAGTTAGTTAGTTAAATAACTTATAGTTATTTAGTTATTTATTTATTTAGTTAGTTAGTTACTTATAGTTATTTATTTATTTAGTTAGTTAGTTTGTTAGTTAGTTTGTTAGAAAGGTAGTTAGTTAGTTAGCTAGTAGTTTGTTAGTTTGTTAGTTAGTTAGTTAGTTAATTAGTTAGTTATTTAGTTAGTTTAGTTAGTTAGTTAACTAGTAGTTAGTTAGTTAATTAGTTAATAAATTAGTTAGTTAATTAGTTAGTTAGTAAGTTAGTTAGTTATTGGTATGTACGAAGGTAGCTAGTTAGTTAGTTAATTCGTTAGTTAGTTAGTTAATTAGTTAGTTAGTTAGTTAGTTAATAGTTATTTATTTAATTAGTTAGTAAGTTAAATAGCTTGTAATTGTTTTGATAGTTATTTATTTATTTAGTTAGTTACTTAGTTAGTGGGTATGTAGGAAGGTAGTTAGTAAGTTAGTTAGTTAGTTAGTTAATAGGTATGTAGGAATATAGTTAGTTAGTTAATTAGTTAGTTATTTAGTTAGTTAGTTAGTTAGTTAGTTAGTTAGTTAGTTGGCTTGTAGTTTGTAAGTTAGTCAGTTAGTTAGTTAGTTAGTTAGTTAGTTAGTTAGTTAGTTAGTTAGTTAACAAATAGTTAGTTAGTCAGTTAGTTAGGTCATCAGTTAGTTATTTAGTTAGTTAGTTAGTTAGTTAGCTAGTAGTTAGCCAGTTAGTTATTTATTTAGTTAGTTAGTTAGTTAGTTAGTTGGCGGGTATGTACGAAGGTAGCAAGGTAGTTAGTTAATTTGTCAGTTAGTTAGTTTATTTGTTAGTTAGTTAGTTAGTTAGTTATTTATTTAGTTAGTTAGTTAGTTAAAGAGTTAGTAGTTTTTTCGTTAGTTATTAATTTATTTACAAAGTTACTTAGTTAGTGGGCATGTAGGAAGGTAGGTAGGTAGTTAGTTAGTTAGTTATTATGTATGTAGGAAGATAATTAGTTAGTTAATTAGTTTGTTATATAGTAGTTAGTTAGTTAGTTAGTTAGTTAGTTAGTTAGTTATTCAGTTAGTTAATAGTTAGTTAGTTAGTTAGTTAGTTAGTTAGTAAGTTAGTTAGTTAGTTAGTTAATAAGTTAGTTAGTAAGTAAGTTAGTTAGTTAGTTAGTCAATATGTATGTAAGAAGGTAGTTAGTTAGTTAGTTAATAGGTATGTATGAAGGTAGTTAGTTAGTAAGTTAGATAGTTAAATTGTTAGTTAGTTAGCTAGTAGTTTGTTAGTTGGTTAGTTAGTTAGTTAATTAGTTAGTTAGTTAGTTAGTTAGTTAGTTAATATGTATGTAGGAAGATAGTTAGTCACTTAATTAGTTAGTTATCTAGTAGTTAGTTAGTTAGTTAGTTATTTATTTATTCAGTTAGCTAGAAGTTAGTTCGTTAGTTAGTAAGTTAGTTTGTTAGTTAGTTAGTTAATTAGTTAGTTAGTTAGTTAGTTAGTTAGTTAGTCAATATGTATGTAAGATGGTAGTTAGTTAGTTAGTTAGTTAGTTAATTAGCTAGTAGTTAGTTAGTTAGTTAGTTAGTTAGTTAGTTAGTTAGTATGCACTAACGTGTTTAGTTAGTTAGTTGATTGTTGGTTAGTTCGTATGAAATGTAAGAAGGTTGTTAGTTAGTTAGTTAGATAAATAGTTAGTTAGTTAGGTAGTTAGTTGGCGGGTATGTAGGAAGGTAGTAAGTTAGTTAGTTAGTTAGTTAGTTAGTTAATAGGTATTTAAGAAGATAGTTAGTTAGTAAATTAGTTAGTTATCTAGTAATTAGTTAGTTAGTTATTTTGCCAGTTGGCTAGTAGTTAGTTAGTTAGTTAGTTATTTAGTTAGTTAGTTAGTTAGTTAGTTATCGAGTAGTTAGTTAGTTAGTTATTTAGTTAGTTAACTAGTTAGTTATTTGGTTACTAGTAGTTAGTTAGTTAGCTAGTTAGTTAGTTAGTTAGTTAGTGGGAAGGTAGTTAGTTAGTTAGTTAGTTAACTAGTTAGTTTGTTTGCTAGTAGTTTGTTTGTTAGTTAGTTAGTTAGTTAGTTAGTTAATTAGTTAGTTATTTACTTAGTTAGTTTGCTAGTAGTTTGTTATTTAGTTTGTTACTTAGTTAAATAATAGTTAGTTAGTCAATTAGTTAATTAATTAGTTAGTTAATTACTCGGTTAGTTAATTAGTTAATTAATTAGTTAGTTAATTAGTTAATTAATTAGTAAGTTAGATAATTAACTAGTTAGTTAGTTAGCTAGTAGTTTGTTAGTTAGTTAGTTAGTTAGTTAGTTAATTACTTAGTTATTTAGTTAGTTTAGTTAGTTAGTTAACTAGTAGTTAGTTAGTTAATTAGTTAATAAATTAGTTAGTTAATTAGTTAGTTAGTAAGTTAGTTAGTTATTGGGTATGTACGAAGGTAGCTAGTAAGTTAGTTAATTCGTTAGTTAGTTAGTTAATTAGTTAGTTAGTTAGTTAGTTAATAGTTATTTATTTAATTAGTTAGTTAGTTAAATAGCTTGTAATTGTTTAGTTAGTTATTTATTTATTTAGTTAGTTACTTAGTTAGTGGGTATGTAGGAAGGTAGTTAGTAAGTTAGTTAGTTAGTTAGTTAATAGGTATGTAGGAAGATAGTTAGTTAGTTAATGAAAGAAAATATGGCTTAAGAATTAACTTGGAAGAATTTATATAAATAGGCAAATCTGCAGTGAGAATTGGGCCAGTAATTAAACCTGGGCCTGTTCAGAACTTAGGAGTTTAACCTATTAATTATGGTTTAATCCTTTTCGGGCCTATTCTGATTATTAGGCGTTTAATATGATTATGGCCTGTTAGGGTTTAACCTAATTTTGGTTTAACCTAAATTTTTCCTATATATATATTCTGATTTCATGATTTTCTCTCTCCTCCGAAACCCTAATTCTGGCCACCGAATTTCTGGCCGCCGAAATTATTCTCTCTTTTTAGAAAACACAAATTGAGATCTGGAGTGTAATAGAAGAGAAAAATCTGAGCAAGTTCTTGAGAAATAATCGTGATACCGACTAGAACGGTGTTGGCGGTTCTGATCAGACGAAATTGAGGTGGACACGAGTAGAGGGAGTGCAAAAGCAATCCTTGGAGAAGGTTCACAAGATCTGGAGAAGAAGGCATCACGTACTAACTTGTACGAGGTAAATTCTGATTACTCTTCCTTTTTCGGTGTTTTTCGAGTGTGATCCAGGGTAGAATTAGGTTATACATACGAAATAATTCCACTGCAAACCTCTAAATTCGTGTGTATAATCCTACAGTGGTATCAGAGCAAACGCTCGTTAAAACCATCGAAAATTAGATTTTCAGATTTGTAGATTAGAATTTTATAATTTGAGAAATTTTAGAATTTTTGGGCTAAATTGCAAAATTACATAATTAAAATTCTGTTGAAAATTGGATTTTCAGAAAATTAGATTTTCAGAATATATTGTAATTGATACATATTAGATCTGTTTAAAATTGTATTTTCAGAAAAATTAGATTTTCAGAATAAAATTGGAAATTCAGAAAAATTAGATTTTCAGAATATATTTTGTATTTAAAACATATTAGATCTGTTGAAAATTGGATTTTTAGAATATATTGTAATAAAGACATATTGGATATGTTGAAAAATGAATCTGTTAAATATATTTTAATAACTACAGATTTTCAAAAAAAATAAAATAAAAAAAGTTGCGATTGTACGAACTTGGAGTTGGAGTACAAAAGTTGAAATTTTTTTTTTCTGACGTTTCTCAATCGAACTTGGAGTTGCGATCGTACGAACAAAATTCTGGACAACAAAATTTTTTTTCTGTCAAAAATGCCCAATAATTTAAAATTTTCATTTTATAAATTCAATTCGGTATAGCATATAGCCTAAAACGGGGATGATTGTTTGTGAATGTTTGTATGTGTGTTGTGATTGTTTGTATGTATGTTGTGTGGGGACCAGTGAGCTTTCCAAATTGTACACTATTTTAATATGGGGATCGGTGAGTCTTCCAAGTTGTAGTAGAATAGGTTTAGTTTTGAAAAAGGAACCTTCAAAACAAGACGACACGAAGATTGGATCTTCAAGAAAAGACGACACAACACGAAGATTGGATCTCCAAGAAAAGACGACACAACACGAAGATTGGATCTTCAAAAACAGCACAACATCATCTTGGGTTTTAGGGTTGGGAATTTAGGGTTTTATGATTGCTCATAAAACTAAAAGGCCTATATGCTATACCGTACAATTTTTTGTTTTGTTTTTGTTTTTATGCATGAATAAAATAAAAGTTAAATAAATGATTTTAAGAAAAGAAAATCCTCCCACGTAATTATCAAGTAACTTGCCTCCCTAAATGGAACCTTCGAAACTAGTAATTGTTTATTTGTGTTGCATGGCCATAGTCTGACACAGATTCTCACATACGTAGCATTGAAGGCATGCATTGGTTAGGAGTTGACGTGTTGCATGGCTTTAGTCTGGCATGTCAATTCGCTAATTGAATGATACTCCATTTGTGGTTTGGACTTGACCAATTAGCTAGCTAGGCTAGTATTTGGGGCAAGGAGTGAGGTACACATACTCTGGTTTTTGAGTTGGACTCAATACTGGACCTCGCGAATAAAGCAAGAATCGTCTTAGAGATGATTGGACACCGTCCTACCCAACGTGACGTGTTTTCTGAGTGGTTGGCCTTAGTCACCTTAGAAATATGTTAAATAGGGATCTTGTCCATTATGAGATTTAAGGTATCAAATCTCCGTTTCAATAGTGGGGGCTATTTGAAATGATAAAATAATGGGTATTTCAAGTTGTTTAAAAATGAATTTTGATATATGTAAAACCACGTTATTAATTACATTATTTTTCAAAATTTGTAGATTTAATGGCTTTACCAAGTAATAACCGCTTTAGTTTGCGTTCCATTTTGGAAAAGGAACGAATGAACGGAAAGAACTTTCTCGACTGGCAGAGGAATCTGGGATTCGTTCTGAGACGGGAAGGAAAGGCACATGTCTTGGAGACGCCTATCCCTCCTGTGCCAGGGGATACAGCAACTGAGGATGAGACATTCGAATATACGACCATGATGGACGATTCGAATGATGTCACATGCCTCATGTTGGCTACTATGACTCCTGAATATCAAATTCAGTTTGAGAAACAGGATGCATACGTGATTATGAAACAGCTCAGGGAGATGTTTCAGGTTCAAGCAAGGGTGGAGAAGTATCAAGCTCTTGGCAATGCGACGCAATGCAAGATGCAAGAGGGTACGCCCGTTAGCTCTCATCTTCTCAAGATGAAAGGATATTTCGATCATCTTGATAGGCTTGGCATGAAATTTGAGTTGGAGTTACAAACTGATTTGATCATGTTGTCACTGCCACCGAGTTTCGATTCGTTCATTTCGCATTTCCACATGTCGGACATGACAAGGACCATTCCCCAGCTTTTCGGAATGCTCAGAACACTCGAAAGTGACCAAAAACCGCGGTACATGAAGTCTAGGACTTCGGAGGTATTGGTGGTTCAAGGGAAGAATCCAAACAATGGGAACAATAACAAGAAGAGGAAGGCAAAGGGCAACAAGGTTGCGCCTAAGCCCGTGAGCAAGAAAACCAAGGATGAAAAGAAGTGTTTCCACTGTCTCAAGGAGGGGCATTGGAAGCGTGATTGCGAGATCTTCCTGAGGGAGAGCAAGCAAAAGACTGCTTCTTCGGACACACCGGCATCAGGTATTTCCCTTATCGATTCATGTTTCTTTACTTTATCATCATGGGTGTTGGACACTGGATGTGGGACTCATATTTGTAATAATATGCAGGGCCTAAGAAGTAGAAGATCGTTGATTCGCTAATTCATATCATCATTAGCCGAAGGGACGTATGATTTAACTTTGCCAAATGGACTTATTTTAGTTTTGAATAATTGTTGTTATGTACCTACTTTGAGTAGGAATATTATTTCTGTTTCGAGACTTATTGCGGATGGATATGAATTAGTTATTGGTACTAATGATTGTTTTATTCGCAAGAATGACATTTTCTTTAGTAATGTTCTAGTTGAAAATGGTTTATATGTCTTGGATTTAGAAAATAACAACAATAATCAGTCCATTTATAACATAAATACTACTCAAACAAATGAAACATACTCATGGCATTGTCGTCTCGGACACATAAACGAGAAACGCATTGCTAGACTCCAAAAGGATGGAGTACTAGATTCTTTTGATTTAAAGTCAATAGAAAATTGCGAATCTTGTTTGATGGGTAAGATGACAAAGACACCTTTTTCCAAGAAAGGAGAAAGATCGAAAGATGTGTTGGCCCTCATACATTCCGATGTATGTGGACCGATGAGTGTCGAGGCTAGAAATGGGTATCGCTACTTCGTGACTTTTACTGACGATTATAGTAGATATGGATATCTATACTTAATGCGTCACAAAAGTGAAACTTTTGAGAAATTCAAAGAGTTTCAACACGAGGTAGAACTTCAACTGGGCAAGAAAGTAAAAGCCATTCGATCAGATCGAGGTGGCGAATACTTGAGGTATGAGTTTGAGGACTATCTTCGAGATTGTGGTATAGTATCACAATGGACTCCACCCGGTACACCCCAATGGAATGGAGTGTCCGAGAGGAGGAATCGGACTTTGTTAGACAAGGTTCGCTCGATGATGAGTCGCACAGATTTGCCAAAGTCATTTTGGGGTTTCGCGCTTGAAACGGCCGCTCATATACTGAATAGAGTTCCGTCCAAATCGGTTGAAAAGACACCATATGAGTTATGGCATGGCAAGGTGCCATCATTGTCTTATCTAAAGATTTGGGGTTGCGAGGCATACGTCAAAAGGTTATTGACGGAAAAACTCGAGCCAAGATCAGACAAATGTTTATTTGTGGGGAATCCTCAAGAAACAAGAGGATACTACTTTTACTTGCCAAGCGAAAACAAGGTTTTCGTGGCTCGACGTGGACACTTCTTAGAGAAGGAATTCCTAGATCGTCAAGCCAGTGGGAGTAAAATTGATCTCGAAGAAAGTCGAGAACCACAACGTGAACAGGTTGATTTGGAACAAGATTCTGAGTTACCATTGGATGGTGAACCAGAATCTAATACACAAGCTCTACGTAGATCTGGTAGGATTCGTCAAGAACCTGAGAGATATGGATTTCTCATTAGTAATGACGATGATGAGTTGACTCTAGATGATGAGCCAACCTCCTACAAAGGTGCTATGTCTAGTTTGGATTCCTCGAAATGGCATGACGCCATGAAATCCGAGATCCAATCCATGTATGATAATAAGGTTTGGAATCTTATTGATCTACCTGATGGTGCTAAGTCCGTTGGGTGTAAATGGGTTTTCAAGAAGAAAACCGACATGGATGGTAATGTACACACTTTTAAAGCAAGACTGGTGGCGAAAGGTTTCAAGCAAATTCATGGTATAGACTATGATGAAACGTTTTCTCCAGTAGTCATGTTTAAAAGTATTCGAATTCTTCTAGCGATAGCTGCATATCACGATTATGAGATATGGCAGATGGATGTCAAAACCGCTTTCCTTAACGGGAACCTTACCGAGGATGTGTATATGACACAACCCGAGGGTTTTGTCGATCCAAAGAATACGAATAAAGTGTGCAAGCTTGTGAAATCCATTTATGGATTAAAACAAGCATCTCGTGCGTGGAACATACGATTCGATGAAGTCATCGCAAAGTATGGTTTCATTCAAAATATCGAGGAACCTTGTGTATACAAGAAATTCAGTGGGAGTTCGGTTGTATTCCTCATCTTGTTCGTGGACGACATCTTACTCATTGGAAATGACATCCCGATGCTTAACCAGGTTAAGGCATATTTGGGTAGTCAATTCGCAATGAAGGACTTAGGAGAAGCTGCCTATATTTTAGGTGTGAAGATCTATAGAGATAGATCGAGGAGACTTCTCGGACTAAGTCAAAGTACATATATTGACAAAGTGATAACTAGGTTTCACATGGAGCAATCCAAGAAAGGATTTCTGCCAATGTCACATGGCATCACTCTCACTAAGGCTCAGTGTCCTTCAACGGACGCTGAACGTGAGCGAATGAGTCGGATCCCATACGCTTCGGCTATAGGATCGATCATGTATGCCATGATATGTACTAGACAGATGTCGCATATGCGTTGAGTGTGACTTCCCGCTATCAGTCTGATCCCGGGGAAGCTCACTGGTCCGCAGTCTAGAGCGTTCTTAAGTATCTCAGGAATACTAAAGATATGTTTCTTGTCTATGGTGGTTCGGAAGGAGATCTGATTATCCAAGGATATACAGATGCTAGTTTCCAAACTTGCCCGGACGATTTCCAATCTCAAAGTGGTTACGTCTTTACGCTCAATGGCGGAGCTGTTGTTTGGAAAAGCTCCAAACAGAAGACGGTGGCTGATTCTACAACTGAAGCGGAATACATCGCGGCTTCGGAAGCCGCAAAGGAGGCTGTCTGGCTACGACAGTTCGTGATGGAACTTGGCGTTATGCCAAGTATCTCGGGTCCCATGGATGTCTATTGTGACAATAACGGAGCAATAGCACAATCTAAGGAACCGCAAGCGCATCATCGGTTCAAACATGTACTCCGGCGTTACCACTTGATTCGTGAGATTACGAAGAGAGGTGACGTGAAAATAATGAAGATACCTACTGAGGATAACGTGGCCGATCCATTTACGAAGCCACTATCACGTACCAAGCATGAGCAGCATGCTAGGGCGATAGGATTGGGATATCTATCGCAGTGTTAGATTGGGTGTTTTATTTATGTTTCTTATTGTATAAGGGGATTTGATCTGCCTAGTGCAAGTGGGAGAACATTTATTATGCCCTAGGTGTGTTATTGGGATTGTATTTGTTTATGAGACAGATATTTATATTATTATTCATCATATGACCTAAACCTTCATATTTCAAAAATTTTAAATAACAAGAAAGTATGTGAGAGGTTATTCGATTATAATAATCGGATAGACCTAGAATTTTATTCTAGTTTAGTGTATCGAGTCAGTTGAGAATAATATGTTGCATGGCCTTAGTCTGGCATATTGATTCGTCAATTGAATGATAGTAAAACCACTAAACGGAATGAATTTTATTCTAGTCTAAAGGTTTGAACCAGGTAGTCCATTCACTGAATGGAGACTTTTACATACACTGGCATATTCGTAGATGAGATGATCAGGTTTTACTGATCTGGGATGGTAGCGTCGATTCTAGAATATGGATATACGCGGCGTCGTATATTGGACTGACCACTATATGAGTTTGTGACATGGTTAGAGTCATTGGAGACAAACTCATATCCAGATAGTGCGTTTTAGTGCTTCATACTTGAGTGATCTCACGGATACCTAGTATGTGAAAAGACAATGCTTTGATGTAATTAACCCTACGCGTAACTGTGTAGCAGAGATTATTATTGAGTATTGTTTTTAGCATAGGCAAAGGATGTGAGGTTGCAAGATAGGAATTGTTCCTTTCTAGCCTTGAAAAAGGATAGAGGGAGATATCTCTCGGGCCCCTCGATTGAATTGAGATTGATGAAATGCTTGGCCAAGCTCGATGAAACTCAATAGAGTTCGCATTGTTATTATCAATCTAATTCTTATCGAGAAAGAGTATATCTGATCAAAAGAAAAGAGGATGACTTGAAGTTTTAGACTTCACCGTGACTCTTTTGATCGGAAGATATCGCGAACAAGAGGACTAGTAACAATTATCTGAGCTAGGTAAGAAGATGTACTGCATCTTCATAAAGGTGTTCTCCACCTTTTTCGTTCTAATTCTGGGTAGGTATTAACGGCAGTCTAGTGCTCGCAATACCTTGTGGATTGCTGCCATATCCACTGCCAGTCTTAGACGAACCTACAACGGTCACACCAAGATTTTGTAACATATCGGATTCTCAAGATAATGCTCACCAATATGTTTGTTGGACAAACAAAATGAAATCACGTGTGATTAGATCTCACGACATATGTTGGACATATGGTCAAGTTGATTAAGTCTTAATCCAAGAGGGAGTTTGAAAGAAAATATGGCTTAAGAATTGACTTGGAAGAATTTATATAAATAGGCAAATCTGCAGTCAGAATTGGGCCAGTAATTAAACCTGGGCCTGTTCAGAACTTAGGAGTTTAACCTATTAATTATGGTTTAATCCTTTTCGGGCCTATTCTGATTATTAGGCTTTTAATATGATTATGGCCTGTTAGGGTTTAACCTAATTTTGGTTTAACCTAAATTTTTCCTATATATATATATTCTGATTTCATGATTTTCTCTCTCCTCCGAAACCCTAATTCTGGCCACCGAATTTCTGGCCGCCGAAATTATTCTCTCTTTTTAGAAAACACAAATTGAGATCTGGAGTGTAATAGAAGAGAAAATTCTGAGCAAGTTCTTGAGAAATAATCGTGATACCGACTAGAACGGTGTTGGCGGTTCTGATCAGACGAAATCGAGGTGGACACGAGTAGAGGGAGTGCAAAAGCAATCCTTGGAGAAGGTTCACAAGATCTGGAGAAGAAGGCATCACGTACTAACTTGTACGAGGTAAATTCTGATTACTCTTCCTTTTTCGGTGTTTTTCGAGTGTGATCCAGGGTAGAATTAGGTTATACATACGAAATAATTCCGCTGCAAACCTCTAAATTCGTGTGTATAATCCTACAGTTAATTAGTTAGTTATTTAGTTAGTTAGTTAGTTAGTTAGTTAGCTTGTAGTTTGTAAGTTAGTCAGTCAGTTAGTTAGTTAGTTAGTTAGTTAGTCAGTTAGTTAGTTAGTTAACAAATAGTTAGTTAGTTAGTTAGTTAGGTCATCAGTTAGTTATTTAGTTAGTTAGTTAGTTAGTTGGCTAGTAGTTAGCATGTTAGTTATTTATTTAGTTAGTTAGTTAGTTAGTTGGCGGGTATGTACGAAGGTAGCTAGTTAGTTAGTTAATTTGTCAGTTAGTTAGTTTATTTGTTAGTTAGTTAGTTAGTTATTTATTTATTTAGTCAGTTAGTTAGTTAAAGAGTTGGTAGTTTTTTCGTTAGTTATTAATTTATTTAGAAAGTTACTTAGTTAGTGGGCATGTAGGAAGGTAGGTAGGTAGTTAGTTAGTTAGTTAATATGTATGTAGGAAGATAATTAGTTAGTTAATTAGTTTGTTATATAGTAGTTAGTTAGTTAGTTAGTTAGTTAGTTAGTTAGTTAGTTAGTTATTCAGTTAGCTAGTAGTTAGTTAGTTAGTTAGTTAGTTAGTTAGTTAGTTAGTTAGTAAGTTAGTTAGTTAGTTAGTTAGTTTGTTAGTTAATTAGTTAGTTAGTTAGTAAGTTAGTAAGTTAGTTAGTCAATATGTATGTAAGAAGGTAGTTAGTTAGTTAGTTAATAGGTATGTATGAAGGTAGGTAGTTAGTTAGTAAGTTAGATAGTTAAATTGTTAGTTAGTTAGCTAGTAGTTTGTTAGTTGGTTAGTTAGTTAGTTAATTAGTTAGTTAGTTAGTTTGTTAGTTAGTTAGTTAATATGTATGTAGGAAGATAGTTAGTTAGTTAATTAGTTAGTTATCTCGTAGTTAGTTAGTTAGTTAGTTAGGTATTTATTCAGTTAGCTAGAAGTTAGTTAGTTAGTTAGTTAGTTAGTAAGTTAGTTTGTTAGTTAGTTAGTTAATTAGTTAGTTAGTTAGTTAGTTAGTTAGTTAGTCAATATGTATGTAAGAAGGTAGTTAGTTAGTTAGTTAATTAGTTAATTAGCTAGTAGTTAGTTAGTTAGTTAGTTAGTTAGTTAGTTAGTATGCACTAACGTGTTTAGTTAGTTAGTTGATTGTTCGTTAGTTCGTATGAAATGTAAGAAGGTTGTTAGTTAGTTAGTTAGATAGATAGTTAGTTAGTTAGTTAGTTAGTTAGTTCGCGGGTATGTAGGAAGGTAGTAAGTTAGTTAGTTAGTTAGTTAGTTAGTTAATAAGTATTTAAGAAGATAGTTAGCTAGTAAATTAGTTAGTTATTATGTTAGTTATCTAGTAATTAGTTAGTTAGTTATTTTGTCAGTTGGCTAGTAGTTAGTTAGTTAGTTAGTTATTTAGTTTGTTAGTTAGTTAGTTATCGAGTAGTTAGTTAGTTAGTTAGTTATTTAGTTAGTTAACTAGTTAGTTGTTTGGTTACTAGTAGTTAGTTAGTTAGCTAGTTAGTTAGTTAGTTAGTTAGTGGGAAGGTAGTTAGTTAGTTAGTTAACTAGTTAGTTTGTTTGCTAGTAGTTAGTTTGTTAGTTAGTTAGTTAGTTAGTTAGTTAATTAGTTAGTAATTTACTTAGTTAGTTTGTTAGTAGTTTGTTATTTAGTTTGTTAGTCAGTTAAATAATAGTTAGTTAGTCAATTAGTTAATTAATTAGTTAGTTAATTACTCAGTTAGTAAGTTAGTTAGTTAGTAGGTATGTACAAAGGTAGCTAGTTAGTTAGCCAGTTTGTTAGTTATCTAGTAGTTAGTTAGTTAGCTAGTTAGTTATTTAGTTAGTTAGATAGTTAGTTAGTTAGTTAGCGGGAAGGTAGTTAGTTAGTTAGGTAGTGGGTATGTAGCAAGGCAGTTAGTTAGTTAGTTAGTTAGTCAATTAGTTAGTTAATATGTATGTTGGAATATAGTTATTAAGTTAGTTAGTTAGTTAGTTAGTTAATTAGTTAATTAGTTAGTTAGTCAGTTATTTAGTTATTTATTTAGTTAGTTAGTAAGTTTGTTTGTTAGTTAGATAGAAAGGTAGTTAGTTAGTTAGTTAATAGGTATGTATGAAGGTAGTTAGTAAGTAAGTTAGATAGTTAACTTGTTAGTTCGTTAGCTAGCAGTTTGTTAGTTAATTAGGTAGTTAGTTAGTTAGTTAGTTAGTTAATTAGTTAGTTAGCTAGCTAGTTAGTTAGTTAATTAGTTAATTAATTAGTTTGCTAATTAGTTAGGTAGTAAGTAAGTTAGTGGGTATGTACGAAGGTAGCTAGTTAGTTAGTTAATTTGTTAGTTAGTTAGTTAATTAGTGAGTTAGTTTGTTAGTTAATTAGTTAGTTATTTATTTAGTTAGTTAGTTAGTTAGTTCAATATCTAGTAGTTATTTAGTTAGTTACTTAGTTAGTGGGTATGTAGGAAGGTAGTTAGTTAGTTAGATAGTTAGTTAGTTATTTAGTTAATATGTCTGTAGGAGGATATTTAGTTAGTTAATTGGTTAGTTAATTTTGTTAGTTATCTAAGTAGTTAGTTCGTTAGTTAGTTATTCAGTTAGCTAGTAGTTAGTTAGTTAGTTAGTTAGTTAGTTAGTTAATTAGTTAGTTAGTTAGTTAGTTAGTCAATATGTATGTAAGAAGGTAGCTGGTTAGTTAGTTAGTTAGTTAGTTAGTTAATTTGCTAGTAGTTAGTTAGTTAGTTAGTTAGTTAGTTTGTTAGTTTGTAAGAAGGTTGTAAGTTAGTTAGGTAGTTAGATAGTTAGTTAATTAGTTAGTCAGTTAGTTAATGAGTTAGTTATTTGGTTAGTTCCTTAGTAAGTTAGCTAGTAGTTAGTTAGGGAGTTAGTTAGTTAGTTAATCAATATGTATGAATCAAGGTAGTTAGTTTGTTAGTTAGATAGTTAGTTAATTAGTTCGATAGTTAATTAGTTTGTTACTTAGTAATTCAATTAGTTAGTTAGTTATCTAGTTGTTAGTTAGTTAGTTAGGTCATCAGTTAGCTATTTGGTTAGTTAGATAGTCAGTTAGTTACATAGTAGTTAGCAGGTTAGTTATTTATTTAGTTAGTTAGTTAGTTAGTTAGTTAGTTAGTTAGTTTGCGGGTATGTAGGAAGGTAGTTTGTTAGTTAGTTAGTTAGTTAATAGGTATTTAAGAAGATAGTTAGTTAGTAAATTAGTTAGTTATTATGTTAGTCATCTAATAATTAGTTAGTTAGTTATTTTGTCAGCTAGTTAGTTAGTTAGTTAGTTAGTTAGTCAGTTAGTTAGTTAGTTAGTTAGTTAGTAAGTTATCTAGTAGTTAGATAGTTAGTAATTTAGTTAGTTGACTAATTAGTTATTTAGTTAGATAGTTAGTTAGTTATCTAGTAGTTAGTTAGCCAGCTAGTTAGTTATTTAGTTAGTTAGATAGTTAGTTAGTTAGTTAGTGGGAAGGTAGTTAGTTAGTTAGTTAGTGGGTATGTAGGAAGGTAGTTTGTTTGTTAGTTAGTTAGTTAGTTAATTAGACAGTTAACAGGTATGTAGGAAGATAGTTAGTTAGTTAGTAAGTTAGTTTGTTAATTAGTTGATTAGTTAGTTAGTTTGTTATTTAGTTATTTATTTAGTCAGTTAGTTAGTTAGAAAGGTAGTTAGTTAGTTAGTTAATAGGTATGTATGAAGGTAGTTAGTTAGTAAGGTAGATAGGTAACTAGTTAGTCAGTTAGCTAGTTGTTTGTTAGTTGGTTAGTTAGTTAGTTAATTAGTTAGTTATTTAGTTAGTTAGTTAGTTTGCTAACTAGTAGTTAGTTAGTTAATTAGTTAATTAATTAGTTAGTCAATTATTTAGTTAGTTAGTTAGTTAATTAGTAAGTTAGTTAGTTAGTGGGTATGTACGAATGTAGCTACCTAGTTAGATAATTTGTCAGTTAGTTAGTTAATTTGTTAGTAAGTTAGTTAGTTGATTAGTTAGTTATTTATTTAGTTAGTTAGTTAGTTAGTTAAAGAGTTAGTAGTTATTTCGGTAGTTATTAATTTATTTAGTAAGTCACTTAGTTAGTGGGTATGTAGGAAGGTAGGTAGGTAGGTAGTTAGTTAGTTAGTTAGTTAGTTAGTTAGTTAATATGTATGTAGGAAGATAGTTAGTTAGTTAATTAGTTACTTATCTAGTAGTTAGTTAGTTAGTTAGTTAGTTAGTTATTTATTTATTCAGTTAGCTAGTAGTTAGTTAGTTAGTTAGTTAGTTAGTTAGTTAGTTAGTCAGTTAGTTAGTTAGTAAGTCTTTCTCAAAAAAAAGTTAGTTAGTAAGTTCGTTTGTTAGTTAGTTAGTTAGTTAATTAGTTAGTAAGTTAGTTAGTTAGTTAGTTAATTAGTTAGTCAATATGTATGTAAGAAGGTAGTTAGTTAGTTAGTTAGTTAGTTAATTAGCTAGTAGTTAGTTTGTTAGTTAGTTAGTTATTACGCACTAACGTGTTTAATTAGTTAGTTAGTTAGTTAGTTAGTTAGTGTGCAATGAAAGAAGGTTGATAGTTAGTTACTTTGTTAGATAGTTAGTTTATTAGTTAGTTAGTTAGTTAATCAGTTAGTTTTTTAGTTAGTTACTTAGTTAGTTAGCTAGTAGTTAGTTAGTTAGTGATTTAGTTAGTTAATCAATATATATGTATCAAGGTAGTTAGTTAGTTAGTTAGATAGTTAGTTAATTAGTTAGTTAGTTAGTTAATTAGTTAGTTAGTTAGTTAGTTAGTATGTTAGTTAGTTAGTTATCTAGTAGTTAGTTAGTTAGTTAGGTCAGCAGTTATTTATTTATTTAGTTAGTTAGTTAGTTAGTTAGTTAGTTAGTTAGCTAGTAGTTAGCAGGATAGTTATTTATTTAGTTAGTTAGTTAGTTAGTTAGTTGGCGGGTATGTAGGAAGGTAGCTAGTTAGTTTGTTAGTTACTCAATAGGTATTTAAGAAGATAGTTAGTTAGTAAATTAGTTATTTATTATGTTAGTTATCAAGTATTTAGTTAGTTAGTAATTTTGTAAGCTAGCAGTCAGTTAGTTAGCTAGTTAGTTAGTTAGTTATCTAGTAGTTTGTTAGTAATTTATTTAGTTAGTTAACTAGTTTGTTATTTAGTTACTAGTTGTTAGTTAGTTGGCTAGTTAGTTATATAGTTAGTTATATAGTTAGTTAGTCAGTTAGTGGGAACGTAGTTAGTTAGTTAGTTAGTGGGTATGTAGGAAAGTAGTTAGTTAGTTAGTTAGTTAGTTAACTAACTAACTAACTAACTCACTAACTAACTAACTAACTAACTAAATAACTAACTAACTGACAAATTAACTAATAAACAAACTAACTAAATAACCGAAGAACTATCTTCCTACATACTAAGTAACTAACTAACTAACTAACTAACTAACTAACTACTTTCCTACATACCCACTAACTAACAAACTAACTACGTTCCCACTAACTGACTAACTAACTATATAACTAACTATATAACTAACTAGCCAACTAACTAACAACTAGTAACTAAATAACTAACTAGTTAACTAATTAAATAAATTACTAACAAACTACTAGATAACTAACTAACTAACTAACTAACTAACTAACTAACTAACTAACTACTAGCTATCTTACAAAATTACTAACTAACTATTTACTAGATAACTAACATTATAACTAACTAATTTACTAACTAACTATCTTCTTAAATACCTATTGAGTAACTCATAAACTAACTAGCTACCTTCCTACATACCCGCCAACTAACTAACTAAATAACTAACTAACTAAATAAATAACTATCCTGCTAACTGCTAGCTAACTAACTAACTAACTAACTAACTAACTAACTATCTAACTAAATAACTAACTGCTGACCTAACTTACTAACTAACTTCTAGATAACTAACTAACTAACTGACTAACTAACTAACTAACTAATTAACTAACTAACTAACTAATTAGCTAACTATATAACTAACTAACTAACTACCTTGATACATATATATTGATTGACTAACTAAATCACTAACTAACTAACTACTAGCTAACTAACTAAGTAACTAACTAAATAACTAACTGATTAACTAACTAACTAACTAATTAACTAACTATCTAACTAACTAACTAACTAACAACCTTCTTACATTGCATACTAACTAACTAACTAACTAACTAACTAACTAACTAAACCCGGTAGTGCATAATAACTAAC
The DNA here is from genome assembly GCA_946800325.1 of Luzula sylvatica. Taxonomy (NCBI): domain Eukaryota; kingdom Viridiplantae; phylum Streptophyta; class Magnoliopsida; order Poales; family Juncaceae; genus Luzula; species Luzula sylvatica. The sequence goes on along the minus strand of OX326956.1, from coordinate 67,634,325 downwards.
TAACTAACTAACTAACTACTAGCGAATTAACTAACTAACTAACTAACTAACTACCTTCTTACATACATATTGACTAACTAATTAACTAACTAACTAACTAACTAACTAATTAACTAACTAACTAACTAACTAACTAACTAACTAACTAACTAACTAACTACTAGCTAACTGAATAAATAACTAACTAACTAATGAACTAACTACTAGATAACTAACTAATTAACTAACTAACTATCTTCCTACATACATATTAACTAACTAACTAACTAACTAACTAACTAACTACCTACCTTCCTACATACCCACTAACTAAGCGACTTACTAAATAAATTAAAAACTAACGAAATAACTACTAACTCTTTAACTAACTAACTAACTAACTAAATAACTAACTAATTAACGAACTAACTTACTAACAAATTAACTAACTAACTAGGTAGATACCTTCGTACATACCCACTAACTTACTAACTTACTAACTTACTAACTAACTAATTAACTAACTAATTAATTAACTAATTAACTAACTAACTACTAGTTAGCAAACTAACTAACTAACTAAATAACTAACTAATTAACTAAATAACTAAGCAACTAACAAACTACTAGCTAACTAACTAACTAGTTACCTATCTAACTTACTAACTAACTACCTTCATACATACCTATTAACTAACTAACTTACTACCTTTCTAACTAACTAACTAACTTACTAAATAACTAAATAACTAACTAACTAACTAATTAACAAACTAACTTACTAACTAACTAACTATCTTCCTACATACTTATTAACTGTCTAATCAACTAACTAACTATCTGACTAACTAACTAACAAACTACCTTCCTATATACCCACTTACTAACTATCTAACTACCTTCCCACTAACTAACAAACTAACTATCTAACAAACTAAATAACTAACTAGCTGACTAACTAACTACTAGATAAGTAACAAACTAACTAACTAAATAACTAATTAGTTAACTAACTAAATTACTAACTAACTAACTACTAGATAACTTACTAACTAACTAACTAACTAACTAACTAACTAACTAGCTGACAAAATAACTAACTAACTAATTATTAGATAACTAACATAATAACTAACTAATTTACTAACTAACTATCTTCTTAAATACCTATTAACTAACTAACTAACTAACAAACTACCTTCCTACATACCCGCCAACTAACTAACTAACTAACTAACTAAATAAATAACTAACCTGCTAACTACTAGCTAACTAACTGACTAACTAACTGACCAAATATCTAACTGATGACCTAACTAACTAACTAACAACTTGATAACTAACTAACTAATTGAATAACTAAGTAACTAACTAATTAACTAACTAACTAATTAACTGACTATCTAACTAACAAACTAACTACCTTGATTCATACATATTGATTAACTAACTAACTCCCTAACTAACTACTAGCTAACTAACTAAGTAACTAACAAAATAACTAACTCATTAACTAACTAACTAACTAATTAACTAACTATCTAACTAACTAACTAACTAACAACCTTCTTACAAACTAACTAACTAACTAACTAACTACTAGCAAATTAACTAACTAACTAACTAACTAACTAACTAACCAGGTACCTTCTTACAAACATATTGACTAACTAACTAACTAACTAACTAACTAATTAATTAACGAACTAACTAACTAACTAACTAACTACTAGCTAACTGAATAAATAACTAACTAACTAACTACCTAGATAACTAACAAAATTAACTAACCAATTAACTAACTAAATATCCTCCTACATACATATTAACTGACTAACTAAGTAACTAACTAACTAGCTAACTACCTTCCTACATACCCACTAACTGAGTAACTAACTAAATAAGTACTAAATATTTAACTAACTAACTAACTAACTAAATAACTAACTAATTAACTAACAAACTAACTCTCTAATTAACTAACTAACTAACAAATTAACTAACTAACTAGCTACCTTCGTACATACCCACTAACTAACTTACTACCTAACTCAATAACAAACTAATTGATTAACTAATTAACTAACTAACTAGCTAACTAACTAACTAATTAACTAACTAACTAACTAACAAACTGCTAGCTAACTAACTAACAAGTTAACTATCTAACTTACTTACTAACTACCTTCATACATACCTATTAACTAACTAACTAACTACCTTTCTATCTGACTAACAAACAAACAAACTAGCTAACTAAATAAATAACTAAATAGCTAACTAACTAACTAATTAACTAATTAACAAACTAACTAACTAACTAACTTAATAACTATATTCCTACATACATATTAACTAACTAATTAACTAACTAACTAACTAACTAACTACCTTCCTACATACCCACTAACTAACTAACTAACTACCTTCCCGCTAACTAACTAACCACTACAACACATCTGTTATTTTGGGATGGGCCGTCCCAAAATAACTGTCCCAAACTAGGACAGGCCGTCAGAAAACACAGATACTGTCCCTAAATTTCATAACGGGCCGTCCTAATTTGAATTTTGCCGTCCCTATATTTTATAACGGACCGTCCCTATTTATTTAACCGTCCCTAAATTTTGTCACGGGCCGTCCTAAACTGATTTTGGCCGTCCCGAAATTTTATAACGGGCCGTCCCTATTATTTTAGCCGTCCCTAAAATTTGTAACGGGCCGTCCTAAAAAGATTTTCACCGTCCTAAAAGGATTTGTAACGGGCCGTCCCTATTAAATGACCGTCCCTAAACCTGCTAAACCTGCTACACGCTCCCCAATCCTGTCCTATCTCTGCAACATGTTCCCACTTTATCACTTTGTAACGGGCCGTCCCTATTAAATTACCGTCCCTAAACCTATTTTATAACGGGCCGTCCCAAATTTGGTCCCGTTTGAAACCCCAAATGTTTCGTTTCCCCCCATTTCTTCTTACTCTTTCACTTCTGTTCTCTCTCTCTCTCTCGTAAACAGCTCCCTCGCTCTCTCTCTCTCTCTCATTTGTAAGCTCCCACTCTCTCTCTCTCTCTCTCTCTCTCTCATTTGTAAACAGCTCCCACTCTCTCTCGGCCTCATTTTGAGCTCTTATTCTGGCCTACAGATATCACCTGAAGAACACCCACTCTCTCGGCTCTCACTCTCAACAATGGGATAGTTATCTTTTGCATGCATGGAAGGTAATTTCTTTGTTTGATATATTGTGGACTGTTTTTAAGGTTTGTTTAGTTCATTTGAACATTGTTGTATATTTGTTGTACAAATATTTTTTGATGAATCTGGTTTAACTTTTTTTGTTGCTGATTTTTCGTATAGTAATATTATTGTTCGCCAAAGTTTGAACAGATTTTTTGTATAACAACATTTTTTGTACACATATTTTCAACAGATTTTTTGCCAAAGTTTAAACATGAAGTTTATCATATTATAGTCAGGGTTTTTGTAAGAAATTTTTTTTAGTTATTTGACAGATTTTTGAAAGGTCTACGCAAGTTGTTTTTAGGTAAGAAAATTTTACTGCTGTTCTAACTGATTTTTTAGGGTGTTTTTCACTTATTATTTTAAGGTGTTTTTTAGACAATTTATTTATTTTTTTTCGGTTTTTTGAAAAGATTTCTAAAATATTAAAACAAAAGTTTGTATTTTTGGGTATTTTTAGAAAGTCTGTACAATGTGTAAAAAATATTTTAACTCGTATAATTTTTTGAGATATTATTTAACATAATTTTTGAATTTTAGAATTAATTGTGTAACAGATTTAAAGTGTGGTAACAAATTTTTTAAGAATGAAAACAAAATTGTAAGGAATTTGCAAGCTAACAGATTTTTTTACATAATTCAGACAGAATTTAAAAAAAAAAAATAGACAAATTTTTAACATTTTTCTGTCTTTTTTAAACCTGGATATTGTATTATATATTTCTGTGTTAATTACCTGTTATTTATTAATTATATTTTTTGAAATTACAGGTTAGTGTGTAAATTTGTGGGAGGAATAAACCTGTTGGAGGAAGTTGTATACTTGTCATATTTTGACTGATTTTCCAAAAGTAGGGAATTTGAAAATATTTGGCATATTTCAATAAATTGTAATTTTAATAAATTGTAATTTTAATGTTATGTAGGCAAAATAATTATTTTGAGTAAGCAACTTTGGTCGCGCGAACAGTTGAAGCAAGTTGTTGGAGACAACAGATTAAGGTGTTTGTTTTCAACAGGTAAAATCTATTTCAAATTATAATTTTAGTTGTATGTAATTGTAGAAATAAATTATGTATGATAAAAGATTGTTAGAGATGGTGTTATTTTTGTAGGAGTAGTTTTAGAAATAAATGTGTTGAACATGTATGAGAAATAGTGTTATGTAATGTCCTGTATGTGAAATTTGTTTTCAAAAAAATTAATGTGTTGAACATGATATAATGTATGATTTGCTATTAAAACTTTTATATACATAGTAAATATATTCATAATTTTAAATTAGTTATTTTTATGAATTGTAAAAATATTAAATAGTATTGGAGAAACATAGTACTATATTTAACAAGAATTGAAAAAAATAGAAACAAATTACATATATTATATATTAGTTATTTATATTAATTTTATGTATATTAATTACTATTGGTAAAATATTATGAAACATTATATGAAAATATATTATGTGTAACTATCGTAATTAAATATTTTAATTAATATAAAATATTGGTAAAATAGTGGATTATAAATATTAAATATAATATTTTAATTTAGTTTTATTAATAATTAATTAAAAATTATATTTTAATTTAATTATTTAATTATATTAGTAATTTAGTTTTTTTAATTTAATTATAATAATTTAATTGTTAATTGTATAGAGTTGTTTCATCAAATATTTTAATTAATATTCGTAAAATATTGGTAAAATATTTGATTATAAATATTAAATATAATATTTTATTTTAGTTATATTAATAATTAATTAAATATTATATTGTAATTTAATTATATTAATATTTAATTGTAATTTAATTATAATAATTTAATTATTAAGTTTATATAGAAATGTTTCATCAAATATTTTAATTAATATATGGGTAAAATAATGGTAAAATATTCGATTATAAATATTAAATATAATATTTTTATTTAGTTGCATTAATAATTAATTAAATATTATATTTTAATTTAATTATTTAATTATTTAATTAAATTAATATTTAGTTATTTTAATATAATTAAAAAAATTTAATAATTAATTATATAGAATTGTTTCATCAAATAAAATATAAAAACATAATATTGGGAATATTTCGACGTAATTAAATTGATTTTGTACTGTATATCTTAATTAGTAATTCATGGAGCGGGAACGTTCGTGGATGTATCAACGCATTGTAAATAATACCGTCAGTCCCGAGTTTTGGGATGGAATGATAGGATTTTTAGAAATTGTTTTTTCCCGCCCTGACAATGTCGAAATAGACAGGGACGGTACCTCTTGCGTACGTTGTCCGTGTTCGATTTGTCAGAACGGTACCTTTCTTTCTCGTTACGACATCGCGGTCCACCTCAGTAAACATGGTTTTATTTCGGACTATTTCGTTTGGACAAGGCACGGTGAGTCGATAGAATCACGTGGAAGTACTGCATTTTCTCCGATAACTCTCAATCCGATGGAGCAGATGGTTCATGATGTTGCCGGTCCTTCTTTTGATTGGAATTCTACCGAACCACCAAATCCAGAAGCGGCTCGTTTCTTTGAAATGCTTCGTGAATCGGAACGTCCCTTATGGGAAGGTTTTCGTGACACAAAATCATCTGTAATGTCGATTGTTTCGATGTTGTTGAGTATAAAATCCGAGTGCGAAGTTACTAAGGAAGCTTTCGATAGGTTTATGCACGTCATTGCAACTTACATAATTCCTTCAGATAATAGTTTTCCCGATAATTTTCACGAATCCAAAAAACTAGTTAAGAATTTAGGAATGCAATACGAAAAAATCGATATCTGTCCAGATAATTGCATGTTGTTCTACGGAAATAACATTGCAAAAATCACATGCGATTTTTGTGGCAAATCTCGATTCAAGCCAATGGAAGAAGGAAAGAAAGGTGCACGTGTTCCTTGTAAGGTTTTGCGTTATCTACCTTTGACTCCTAGATTGCAAAGGTGTTATTTGTCGAAGGAAACCTCGAAACATATGACGTGGCATTGTCATGGACAACGTGAAAATCCAAATTTGATGATTCACCCTTCGGATGCCGAAATGTGGAAAAATTTCGATGTCACGTATCCTGATTTTGCTTCAGAACCGCGTAATGTTCGGTTAGGGCTATCAACTGATGGTTTTTGTCCGTACACCCTCTCCAGCGGCAAACCCTATTCTTGTTGGCCCGTTTTCATCGTTCCGTACAATCTTCCTCCGGGATTGTGTTTGAAAGATCGTAACATATTTTTGACTCTCGTTATTCCCGGACCAGATCATCCCGGTGACAAAATCGATGTTTTGTTAAGTCCTTTAATCGATGAGCTCAAAATGCTATGGGAGAATGGGATTCTAACATATGACTCGTATCGGGAGAATAATTTTAACATGAGAGCTGCTTTGTTTTGGACGATAAATGATTTCCCGGCATATGGGATGGTTTCTGGTTGGTCAACTCACGGTAGGTTAGCGTGTCCATGTTGTATGGAAAATACAAATGCATTTAGTCTCCCTAATGGTAGGAAACAAAGTTGGTTCGATTGTCATCGCCAATTTTTACCGCATAACCATCCGTTTCGAAATCAGAGAAATTCTTTCAAAAAAAACAAAACTGAACGTAATTTGCCTCCCCAACGTCGATCTGGTGCAGAGATTCGTGATGAATTGGATTATCTCGAGACACTCGAAAAGATCGTGGTACGAAAGAATGGAGTGGAGAAAGAAAAGTTTCCGGGTTACGGACGGACGCACCATTGGACCAAACGGAGCATTTTTTGGGACTTGCCGTACTGGTCGAATAATTCAGTTCGGCACAATCTGGATGTGATGCATATCGAGGCGAATGTGTTTGGTAATGTCTTCAACACCGTATTTGATGTGAAAAATAAAACCAAAGATAATGCAAAATCTCGATTAGATCTTGCGGTAGTTTGTTCTCGTCCTGAATTAGAGCTTGTATCACACGATAATGGCCGAATTGGTAAACCTAGAGCCAAATATTGCGTTGATAAGGATGGAAAAATGTTGGTTTATAAGTGGTTGCAAGAATTGCGTTTTCCTGACGGGTATGCAGGAAATTGGACGAGATGCATAAATATGCAAACTATGAATGTACACGGTTTGAAAAGTCATGATTGTCACATTTTCATGCAGAGACTTTTGCCAGTGGCGTTGAGGGACTTGATCCCGGATAGTGTTTGGGAACCATTAGTGGAACTCAGTAATTTCTTTCGTGATATCTGTGCCACTGAGTTGGATCCGGTTCATTTGCTCGAAATGGAAAAGAGTATCGTTCTCACCATGTGCAAGTTGGAAAAGATATTTCCTCCCAGTTTTTTCGACTCCATGGAACATCTTGTTGTGCACTTGGCGTACGAAGCTCGAATGGGCGGGCCTGTATCGTATAGATGGATGTATCCATTTGAAACACAAATGAATTCTTGGGCTGCTAGGCTTTTTAGGCACATAACGAATGATGCAAGGGATTTTGCGGATTCAGTCGCCGGACCTGACAAGGCGAGTTGGATAGAATCAGAAGCGGCTGTCATGCGGACCAAACCAGTGTGGTGCACGGCGACTGCTTGGATTAACATGGTCCAGACTTGGATCTCCGATCGACGATGGAACGAGTCGTCCACTCGAAATAGAAGAAATCGTAACAATAGTTCTGAACGCGGTCATAGCACTAGCGGATCGATTTCTCTCGCGGCACATAAGAAAAAAATGGTATGATTTTTTGTGCAATATTTCAAATAATATTTTTTTGCTATTTGTTGTATCGTATGACATGTTTATTAGGAGGAACAAAATCCGGGACGTCCTGTCGGGTACCTTGACGTAATGAGGAAGGGCAAGGTGCGTAAACAACGAACTCCTGAAGGAGATATGCAATTCGTCGACGAGAAAAGTGTGCGCGTCATGGTACAAAAATTTACATATACTTATTTATTAATTTAAATTCATATTGGAAAATTATTTAATAATTTGTATTTTTCAGAATGCATATGAAGCACGAATGACGCAGAAGCACGGTCCAGATTGGTTCCCGACTGCCGGAGACAACGCGCACGATTGGATGGCCGTGTCAGGAGGGAGAGCTCATGGACATATCTACGGCATCAATTCCATCGTTGATCCGAGTCTTTATAACTCGACCATATCGTCGGATTGGAGTGGAGGAGGAGGTAGCTCATCATACGTCCCGTCTCCCGCGGCAATCACTGAGATTCAGAATCAACTTCTCGAAGAAAAAGAGCGGACCAGGAGGCTTGAGCAGCAAGCCATGGCACATAGAGCGGACATGGAAATGATGCGAGGTTCAATTACTCACTTGTCTCAGATGGTTTACCAACAGGGACGTGATCAGGTAAGTAAGTTTTCATTTGAAATATTTTCTTATTTAATTAGTTCGATTTTTAATATATCTTGGGTTCTTTTTAGGGGCAAGGATCGGGCACATCTCCGGCTGGATCACGCAACAATCTCGGACAGTTCGATGGATCGGGACGAATCGACGGATCGGGGCGAATTGACGGATCACAACGGACGAACTACTCCGTCGCCACGGACATGCGGAATCTGATGAGGTCACCGGCTCTTTCGCCGATGGACCGGATGCAGATGCAGCACACTCCGTCGAGGCAACAACCGACGTCCTCATCACAACAGAGGACGTACCGTCCTATCCCGTCATCCCATCCGAATAATTGGACTGTAAGTATATTAATTATAAATTATTATTGTTTATATATATAATTTATGAACACGCTATTATATTTTTAGGACATGTTAGGGAACCCGTTCTTCCAGCAAGGTGATGATGATAATATGAATTCCTAGATCTAGGATTTGCGTGATTTCGTGTTTGCTTATTTGCGTGTTGTATTTGCGTGTTTGGGTGTTGTATTTGGCACAAATGTATATGTTGTCGGATTTTGTTGTTTGGGTGTTTGTGTGTTGAATTTGTGTTATTGTATATGTCGTCAGATTTGGTTGTATTGTCTTTGAATTTGTGCGTGTGTTTGTTTGTATGCGTGTTTGAATTTATGCGTGTGTTTGTTTGTGTTTGAATTTATGCGTGTCTTTGAATTTGTGTTATCATTTGAACGTGTAATTATATAGAAATTATATAATTATATATAAAATTATATAATTATATTTATAATAATTATAATAATAATATTATTATATAAAATATATAATATTATATATAATTATAAATAATAATAATAATAATATTATTATATATTATTATAAATAATAATAATAAAATATATAGTAAATAATAATAATAATAATATATATTATTACGAATAATAATAATAATAATAAAATATATAATAAATAATATTATTATATATAAATAATAATTATAATAATATTATTATATATAAACAGCAAATTAATTTGGGACAGGCCGTCCCATCTAATCTCACCGTCCCAGAAGTCTATTTAGGACGGGCCGTCCCAAAACAGTGACTGGCCGTCCCAAAACATCTCGCCAGTGTACTTTCCCTGCATGGTGTCTTATCAACCAGATTTAGGGACCGGCCGTCCAAAATTTAAACCGTCCCAAAAGTCAATTTATGACGGCCCATCCCAGATTGGTACGCCCCTGTTTGGTACGGTTTCTTTGGGACGGCCCACTGTCCTAAAATGCTTATTGGGACGGTTTGGGGTCTTATTGGGACGGTTTTTCCCTGTCCCAATAAGGCAGATATGTTGTAGTGAACTAACTAACTATCTAACTAACTAAATAACTAACTAGCTAACTAACTAACTACTAGATACAAACTGACTAACTAACTAGCTACCTTCGTACATACCTACTAACTAACTAACGTACTAACTGAGTAATTAACTAACTAATTAATTAACTAATTGACTAACTAAGTATTATTTAACTAACTAACAAACTAAATAACAAACTACTAGCAAACTAACTAAGTAAAGAACTAACCAATTAACTAACTAACTAACTAACTCACTAACAAACAAACTACTAGCAAACAAACTAACTAGTTACCTAACTATCTCACTAACTAACTACCTTCATACATACCTATCAAGTAACAAACAAACTACCGTTTTAACTAACTAACTAACAAACTAACTAACTTACTAAATAACTAAATAACTAACTAACTAACAAATTAACTAATTAACAAACTACCTAAATAAATATCTTCCTACATACATATTAACTAACTAACTAACTAACTAACTAACTAACTAACTGCCTTCCTACATACCCACTAACAAACTAACTAACTAACTAACTAACTAACTAACTAACTAATTAACTAACTAACTAACTAACTAACTAACTAACTAACAAACTAACTAGTAGCTAACTGAATAAATAACTAACTAACTAACTACTAGATAACTAACTAAATTAACTCACCAATTAACTAACTAAATATCTTCCAACATACATATTAACTAACTAACTAACTGATACGAGGAAAATAAAGCACCTTTTTGATATCTAATTTGGGGATTTTAGCCCTTTTGAATCACAACTTTATATATATAATTGTTCATATTTGAGATAACAAGAATATTTCTTCACTAAGTGTGTTTTATTGATTAATTACAGGTTTTAGAAGAAAATTCTGGGAATTTGGAAAGTGTAGTTGTCTCCAACACGTCAAGAGGAATGAAAACGATATATTGTACCGATATATTCGGTACATGAATGAGACGGGAGGCAAACAATCATCATGATAAAGACTTACACAAAAGTCCACACGAAAACCACTCAATCCTTAGCCCTTATCCTTCCCACCTACCTTTGGTGGAAATTACTTCATTACCCCCAATCCTCTCCACCAACTCGTGACCAATAAGAAGACTCCGTGAGTGCTATAAATAAGACCAAAAGGGCCACGAGTTGAGGCCTCCTCTCCACCGCTCTTCGGAGCACTTTCTCTCTCTCTCGCACTCTCTCTCTCTCTCTCTCTTTTAGCAAGTCCAAGAATCTATCAAAAACACGCAAGAATTGCCAAGAACGAACGATAAATTCTTTAAGATCGATCACCGAATAGAAGCTTACTTCATTCGGTGAATCGGTTTACACTTCGACGAAGATCGAGTTGCGAGGATTGAGGTGGAGCTTTCTTCATCCGAATCCACGCAAGCAAGGAGTCGAGCATACGCTATTCCACTCGGGAGCTTTCTTCCAATTGGACTTCTTGCAACCTCGAGTTCACTCAACCGGTACGGAGCTTTCTTCGATTGGCGAGTGGATCGGTACGAAAGGAAACGTTGTGTGAGGCGACTAGCTTTCTAGCATCTCAAGCAACGGAGTGTAGGGAAATATCCTCGACCCCGGGCCCGCGCAGCGGAATGAAGGCCCGGTTCGATTCCCCGATTCCCGAGATCACGCCACGACTTCGAGGGTACGATGCGAATAGAAGGACAGATTCATACCAGTGCCAAATTGATGGCACACGAAGGGTTGATCGCCGCCTTCTATTTCCTTCGGTGTCACGTTGGTGACTAGCCCGTACGTCCCATACCGCACGTCTCCCATCGTTTCGACACGCCTCGGGTTGTCTTCGTGCGTTCCATGCCCGCATGATTCCACAGCCCGTTACTCGATTACTTCTCCGGTTTGATCACAACGAAGAGCCACATGTGTCGCTCCTCTACCCGTATCCACCGTGAGTCGTAGCACCTCGGTCGCGGATGCACCTGCCTAGACGATGCACCGGCGAACTTGCATGATTGCGTTTCGATTCTCTAGACGGAGAAAATTCTTTTCTCCTTCTCTCTCAATCTCTTCGCACTCATTCATCAAGTGATTAGAGTCTCTTAATTTCTGGATTAATTCTAAATTAACTCCATTAATTTTCTGGTTGAACTAATCTAATTATTCAACTGGTTGGACTGATGAGAGAGAGAGAAACATCCTATATATACTCCATAGGATAAGGATGGGCCAAAAGGTATGTATATCTTCTATACACCTTTTCAAACAGAAAACTGCATACACCCTTTCAGTAATCTGTCAGAACGAAAATATTAAATCGTTCCAACCTACTTTGAACATTTACGAAAGTTGTAGATAATCTAATTATCTTTCCAACCCAATTTGGCCCAGTCCAATTGGAGTTCGGACCCGAAAGTTACGGCCGTTTTACTGACTGTATGTCAAACTGTCGCATCCTTTCGGTATTTCATTAGAACGATACTGATACTTCGCTCAAATGAAATATATTACAACATGAAAGTTCTAGATAATCACATTATCTAACTAACCCAATTTGAACCATTCAAATCGGAGTTTCCTACTGAAAGTTATACCAGTTTTACTAATATGTTTTGTATGCCCACGAACGCGTACGTTCGTTTGTCCTACGTACCATTTTAGCGATGATCCAAAACTGTATTTCCTTCAGTCTCCCACTCAGTTTCAGATTTACCTAAAAGGTACTCATGTATATCACATATACACTATATCAGAGAATCTGGCCCGCGTATCAAATACGCTAAAGCCGTGCACATCCAATGTGCAAAAACTTGCAATCAAGCCCGACATAGTACGACTCGTTGTGTGACCGTGTAGGTTCGTTTAACTAAGGCAGTAGGCCGTTTCCATGGCACTACAAGCCCATGAGCGGGATCTAGTCACTCCATCATGGCTACCCATGTTAAAACGAAAAATGATTGTGATCATTGTGCCTATCTCGAATAGCGGTTACTAGTTCTCTTGTTTGCGATATCCGTTAATCAAAAGGCATGGTAATAGTCATCCTTATAATTTGATTAACTATACTTATTCCCCGATTCCGAGTTGATTTAACAAATTTCAATCGATATTAACCATTAATATCATTGACTCTGGCCAGAGATTTCGTTAATCGACTCATCGAGCGGCGCCTAAGAGATATCTCTTCCTTTCGGAATAAACAATTCCTATCTTGGAGACTCACATTGAATTCCGTGTTTCGGACAATACCCAATGATGACCCTTTTAACTCCCTGTTACGGTGAGCGTAAGATCATATCAAAACATTGTGTTACGCACGTAACGCAATCAATGATCCCCTCAAGTATGAAGAATCTAAAACCCCATCCATCACAAGTCCATCTATAATGACTAAACCATGTCATGGACTCGCGGCTTTGGTCATATCCAATACATGTAACCTAACATATATCTACGTTCCCGATTCGACAAGCACCTTGTCCCATGATTAGCAAAACATAATCATCTCCTCGGCAAACGTACTAGTGTACGCGTTCAGTCTATCCAATAATAGAAATGCTTCTCTCTTAAGCAAGCTGATCCGCGACTAGGGATGTTTAGAAATGACACTTTAAGTGTGACGGTTTCGCTGCACATGGTCCTCAACCATGTCGACGTCCACACAAGTTCAAATCAAGGTTCATGTAACAATCATATTACACAACCCGCACACTGTTTTCATATAAGGTGAATGCATATTTAATTTAAGTAAACAAAATTTTTAAAAGGAATGCATTCATATGGACTAAGTATTTGGGTGATACAACGTTTACCTATGGGTATCTCCATACCCATAACCTGCGAGGACTATCGTATTAGATAACTACACTCTACTCTCTTCTTCCTCCTTTAGGTATCTCCATACCCATAGTCATCGCATGACAGTCACGCGCGACTAGAGAGAGCGGTCTTGTAAACGGGTCCGCACGTTCCCGCTAGTGTTAATCATCATCAGGATTGGAACATTTCCAATATCTACGATCACATCTTTTCATAAAATTTCATGGATCAAATGAAATTTTCTGAGTATTGGCTAGAAGTGGTTGTGACCTCGGCATTTTTGGCTTGTACTATTGCGTCTCACGCAATAAACAACCATAAATCCGATAACTCGTGACTACTAGAGTTTGGTCATGTATCCTTGATCCATACCACTTCCTTTTGCGATTAATAACCGCAATATACTCGCCACCGTAAATAGAATCATAAACTATTGGTCTTGTGGAACCTTTCTACATAACCGTGTTTTCATATAAGCAAAACATGTACACATTTTGTGATCGAAAGTCGTGCTACATATTTGGACGTGCTTCATCTTTGGAAACTGTTGTTTGTTATAACTCTTTATAACCAACACGTCCTCCACACCATTATAGATAATAAATCCTGAATTCTTTGCAAAGTATTCAAGGATAAACTTCACCTCTATCAATACAAATCCCGATGGGTTTTAAATATACATAACCATTATGTATATATTTGTATAACCATTATACAATCACAAGAGTTAGTCTCATGTAATCGAATTACATTCAAACTCATGTGATTTCCATGAATTTTATTGACGGTGAACTAGACGCTTTATTTGTATGACAGATAGCCACATACATATCATGACAGATATAATAGATCCTAACATCAAATGTAAGGCATCATATTATTACTTTTCGCGCTGCTTGATGTCTCACATCGAGCCGTTGAAAATTTCTGCCATTCGACATTTCGATTTATCTCCTCCAAGGAGTTTACATGTTGAAAACCATTTTCAACAATATGTCGATATATGTGCTATAACATAGAACGAGGAACTTCTTAGATCTATCCTATAGATCTTCACGCTTAATTCATAAGCGGTCTCGTCTAAATCCTTTGTCGTTACAAGAAATATAACGCAGCTCCCACTAACCTTCATGTGTACACAAAGTTTCCATTCGTTTCGACAATTTTATAACAGTTTATAATTTTGTCAAAACGAATATTCCAATTCCGAGAAGCTTTCTCTAATCCATCATATGGATCGTTAAAGCGTGCATATCTTATCCCCGATTCTTATGAATCGACAAAACCGTAAGGTTGTGTCAAGTACACATCCTTTCATAAAATTTCTTTCAAGAAATTTGGTTTTGACATCCATTTTGCCACATCAAATAGTCATAATATGCGACCATGGCAAGCAGAATTTCGAGAATGTGAAAGCCTGGCAACATGCGAAAACGTTTCTTCATAGTCCGACTATGAATTGCATGAAACTCTTCGCAAAAAGCCTCGCTTTACATATATGCGTATTCCTATCCATGCCGGTTCTTCATCTTGAAAAACCCACTTTGGCCCAGCCCAATTTGGCCCAGCCCAATTTGGCCCAGCCCAATTGGAGTTCGGACCCGAAAGTTACGGCCGTTTTACTGACTGTATGTCAAACTGTCGCATCCTTTCGGTATTTCATTAGAACGATACTGATACTTCGCTCAAATGAAATATATTACAACATGAAAGTTCTAGATAATCACATTATCTAACTAACCCAATTTGAACCATTCAAATCGGAGTTTCCTACTGAAAGTTATACCAGTTTTACTAATCTGTTTTGTATGCCCACGAACGCGTACGTTCGTTTGTCCTACGTACCATTTTAGCGATGATCCAAAACTGTATTTCCTTCACGGAGAAGGCATCCAAGACGAGACTCGAAGCTTTCTTCATCTCTCTAGGTGTTTTCTTTCCTTTTCTTGAAATTCTTGTAGTATTAATTGAATTGGATTTGTGTAAAGAAGTTAAAGATTGTGTTGAATCTAGTTACTTGTTCTAAATCTTTGTTCTTGCATTCGATCTTTTGCTCTCTTTTGTGCTCTTTTGTTGCTCTCTTTTTACTTGCTTTTCAGCCCCTAATTAACTCATCAAACATTCACAAATCAAATCCCTAATAAAAATAACAAATTCTCAATCCAGGAGATAGTCCGTTATAACGGAAGTTCACCATCCGTTACAACGGACCTATCGTTAGTCCTTATTCATTCCAGTTTGTTGAACTCCGTTATAACGCAACTTGCTCCGTTGTAACGGATTCACCAATCCGTCGTAACGGACCTTCATTCCGTTGTAACGAAACTCCATTTTCGTTGCAACGGATAGATACTCCGTTACAACGGACTAGTGTCCAATTCTCAGAACCAAGATCATCACTTTAGTCCGTTATAACGGACATACTTGGTCCGTTGTAACGGACAATTTTCTGGAAAAGTTTCTGTCCATTTTTTTCTTGCTTGTTTTGATTCATTATTCGACGCATATACTCCTCGTGGAACGAACTTGCATATTTTCCACTATACAACTATATTTTCCAAACTTGTTGATTGAATCGGGTCTTTTAACACAACGATATTTTACACGACAAAAACCCGCTCATCAAATGGCGCCGCTGCCGGGGAGTAATGTTTAAGTCAAATTTTGAATCAAACTTGCAATGTAGAGTGATATTTTTAATAGATTTGATACATTGGAACTTGGTATTTCACTAATTTCGAAATATTTCTATTCTTGCAAGGTACAAGAAGTGGAGCAAGATGGATCATCAAGAAAAACCAATTTCGCTTCGGGAGTGGATACGTCTCGATAGAGCCGCAAAAGGATATCCGGACTCCATGACAAATCAAGAGGTTCACGAGCTAGAAATACAAAAATTAGAATTTCAAGAATGGGAAGAAATGGAAGAAAAGAAAGATAGAGAAGAAGACGAAGCTCGAAAATCCATGGAAGAACGAAGGCTCGGATGGCTCTCAAGTTCACCCTCAAATCAAAACGATGAATCACACACCGAGACCCTTTATCAAAATCCCATCTACAAAGCTCACCAATACGAAAACGAATCCCCATGGGGTTATGAGACACAATCCTATGCCGAAACCGCTAACAACTACTCAAACACCATGTACTCAAACCCCATATACGAACTTCCTCAAAATGAACTCGAATTTCAACATAAATTTGAATGCCAAGTACCACCATTTCAATCCCAAAACGAAGATCCAAACCAAGAATTAAAAAGATGGATGGAGGAAATGATGGCAATGATGAAAGAGATAATGGAAAAAACAAGTAATCCCTCGAATGAGATGAAACAAGAAGAAGTAACCACCTCTCTGTTGGTTAATTCTAACCTAGAGGGGGGGTAAATTCGGCAATCTAACTTATACTTAGTTTAGATTTAAACCTAATTTACGGTGCGGAATAAATAATAATTTGGATGATAAAGATGATACCGTACAAACACTTTGACACAAGATGTTTGTTTACGAAGTTCGGTAGGTGGTTGCTTTGTAGCTTTAACTCACCCTTTACTCGCTTAATTGACCGACTCAATTATTCGCGAGTACCTACGTCTCCAGGAATGCCTTGTGCCTCTTTTTGGCCTTCGATTGAATTCCAACTCAACTCGATTACAAGGATTTGCCTAGATCGATTTACACGCTTCTATCGATCTATAGCTTAGGCTCTTTACAATTTGTTGCACTAGCCTATTACACTTTTTCACTAATCGAGCTACAACGTGATCGGTCACGTGAGTGGGATACGATTAGTGGAGAATATCGAAAGCAGATCACCGATCTAAAGAGGTTTCTCAAGCTATCAATGGATATAGATAATCACAGCTTAGGGTTTCTCTCTTTTTAGGTTTGAAAGTTTGAAAATGAGGAAGTGAGAGAGAGAGACCCATGAAGGATTCTATTTATACTCTCTATAGAAATCCTTCAGAAAACTTGCAGTGCGTTCGAACGCATACAGTCCGTTCAGAACGCACTTGAAGTTTGCACTAGCCGTTTCAAAATAACGTGCAAGTACATCTTGGGTCCGTTCAAACGGACAATGTCCGTTCGTAACGGACTCAATTATACATAGCATTTTGCGTTCACAGGAACACGAGTCCGTTCAACGCACTGAAAAGTGGGTGAACGGATTCCAGGTTGTCCGTTCGAACGCACATGTGTGTTCGTTCGAACGCACATATCCCTGTGACATATTTCCGTTCACAAGAAAGATTGTCCGTTCAACGCACTCAGAAGGTGAGTGAACGGATTCTAATTGTCCGTTCGAACGGACATGATTGTTCATTCGAACGCACACATCCCTGTGACACATTTCCGTTCACAGGAAAGATTGTCCGTTCAACGCACTCAGAAGGTGAGTGAACGGATTCTAATTGTCCGTTCGAACGGACATGATTGTTCGTTCGAACGCACACATCCCTGTGACACGTTTGGTTCTAATCAAGCTTTACAGTTTTGATATTTAGCAAGTCCGTTCTGAACGGACTTTGAGTTCGTTCAGAACTCACTTCCTGCTTGACTGAACTCTTTGTTATTTTGAACATGATTTTACTTGAGGTCTACTAGGTTTGTACCTATGGTTTATTTGTGGCGTATCCCACTCACGGAAGGCTTCAACATCTTGAGTCTTGATGTATTCCAATGGCCTTCCTTGTGTTCTTCTTTTCTTGTTTATCTTGAGACTTCATGTCCTGATTCTTGATGTAATCCAATGAACTTCTCCTTCACAAGTCCTCCTTCATCTTCGTATCGTACCTATGTTATCCTGCACTTTTCTGGATGTATACATTAGTACTGACAGTGTTTTGAAATAATCAAACTACCAGGAAATTTGAACCAACAAACTCCCCCTTTTGATTAATTTCAAAACACTGTCGGTTCGGAGTGTTTCATCATTTAGTTGAGAACTTTCCGTACGATCGTTTCTCCCCCATTTTGAAAGAGATCAAAAGGGCCAAGGAGACTTCAACAACGGAAGGCTCCCCCTAAATGCGAGCTCCCCCTCAAAGAATGAATTGATGAATGTATGAGCTCGTAAATATGATCAAATTCTTTTGTTTTGGAATGATGACAATCTTTTCAAAATTTAGCAGATTTTTAAGAAAATATAACAGTTTTTGTGTGTGCGTTCTGAACGGAAAGAGTGTTGCGTTCGAACGCACTTGCCTCTGGACTGACACAAATTTCACAGAATTTATACTGATGCGTGTACGAACACTAAATCAAAATAGGATAATAAAATGAATGCACAAGTTTACTAACATAATACAATAATTATTCATCAAACACAATTACTCAATAGACCTAATTGTTCAATCATACCGACACATTTATAAGTTCTCACATACTCTCATGTATACTCAATACTTTAGACATAACATAACATAATATAATACGACACAACACACCACAACCAATGTTGATCACACTTCATTTGGCTCGGGTTATGAATTAATGGTGCGTTCCGAACCTGTTCTCAAGATGAACGTAAAGATCGGCAAATTGACGATCCACGTTCTCAAGCATCCGTGCTTCAGATACACGAAATGCATCATGCATTGCTCTTCCGTGTTGCTCCATGCGCTCATCCATTTCGTCGAGCATTTCCTTCACATAGGCAAACCTCTTATCATCCCGTTCCGTTTGGGCATTTGAGGATTCCCCCTTCCCCACATCCCTCTTTCGTTTGGGAGCCGGTTCTTCACCGCTTTCATCGGTATTGGTTGGGTCGACGTTGTCCTCTTCCTCATTCAAGGTGTTGCCCTTCGTCCATCGGGTAGGATCGCGGGGAAGGTGATACGCCACCGCATCCTTTGCGGAGTCGATAATCCATCCTAGGATGCTCGGCGAATACCGATATCCAAACCGTCGGAGGTTTGCATCGGATGCGAGGTTGATTGGTGATTTCGGACGAAAATCCCAATCGCTCAGTGGTATCTCAATACCTTGGAGTTCCATCATACGAGCAATCAATGTTCCGTATGGCAAGGATGCGTTCTTATGACTCATAACACTTTCCATGTGGCTTGTGATGAGAAAGGGCACGTGGATGGGTAATTGATCCTTGTACCACATGCGATGCAAGAGTATAATATCCCGCTGTTCGAGATTCATCTTAAATTTTTCTGAGGGAGTGAGAATGTTATTACCGATGGCCCAGATAAACTGTTCATGGGCGGCCAAGTGCGATGCCCCTTGCCCAGGTTTGATACCCGTGATGGCAGCTTCGAGTCTTGCCTTGCGAGTGTCGTAGATTTTCTCTCCGCCGTCCCTTAGTCCGAGCAAAACAGTCAAGTTTTTGATAGAGATTTCGACATCTTCACCGAGGATGTATGACGTTACCTTCTCTTCGTCACGGTGGAATTCAGCGTTTGCGTAAAATAGTCGCGTGATTACATCATGCGATTTGACGTTTAGGCATGCTAAATTCGCGAATCCCCATGTACGTTCGATTTCCTCGACTTTGTCGAGGAGGTGATGTATGTTTGGCGGAAACTCGTAGTAGTAGCATGGAGCAATTGGTCTCTTGGATACCCATTCATTGAAGAGGATACCAGCCTCCTGAGTTCGAAACAGATGCTCGTTGTTTGGGTCAGAGAAGTCATAGTCACTTTGAATGCGTTCTTCAAGAGTAGGCTTCTTTGCCGCTTGCTTCATTCTTCTTTGAGCGTTCGAACTCTCGCCTACTATCTTCTTCCCCTTTGCCTTGGCTTTCGATCTCGAGTTTGAGGCGTCCATGGCTGTTGTTGAAGGTTTTAGTTTTTCTGAGAGAGAGAGAGAGAGAGAGAGAGTTTTGGAAGAGAAACAAGGAGAGAGAATGAAGGGGTGGGGGCTAAGTAACTGAAGAGATCTTGTCCCTTCAGGTCGCGTTGTAAGGAAAAGGGGCCATCACATCCATTGAATGCAGTCGGTTGCATGTGGACGAAGAGTTATTACGACGAGTCCGTTCGAACGCACTTCTCAAGTTCGTTGGAACGCATTCATGTCTGAGAAAAGGCGCTATTTTGGGTTTTTAAGTTGTATCTAGGAAGTTGTTAAGTCCGTTCGAACGGACTCTTATGTGCGTCAGAACGCACACACAACGTAGAAGAGGCGCCAGAATATGAAAAGGCGCGAGTGTAAGGGTTCGAAGTAGATTCGCTGAGTGAGGCATGTGCGTTCGAATGCATTAGTTGTTCGTTCGAACGCACTGAACACTGTTGATACTAAGAGTCGGTGCCAAAGTATGATCCGGCGCCATAATCCTATAATTCACTTTTCCGTTCGGAACGCATTCAGTTTGTACGTTCGAACGCACTTGATCCTGGTAGGAAAATTAGATGGCGCCACAGTTTAACTGACTTTGGGTCTCATCGTTCAGTCATCCGTTGAGAACGCATTTTAATCCGTTCGACCGGACTTGAGACTGTTAAGAGGGTATTTGGTGACTTCATTTGTCCGTTCCCAACGCACATGTTTTTCGTTCGAACGGACTGGTTCCTGAAGTGTGATCACTGGACTGATATCGTTATTTATTTATTGAGACAAGTGTTCCAATGTACTCCTCTATTAACACATGTGATGTATCTATATAATACTCGACCAGTTTGGCTCGAATTCAATTTAGCCCATTTCCTATACTCCCCTTACAAATTTGGTTTTAAGGTGAGGGATACTAAGGAGTATAGTGTTTCAAATTAGGGCTTAAGCCCTAGGAGGTCCTATACCAAACGACGTAGAGGGACCCATCGAGTGACGATCTTTACGCATCCATATTGAGTTTGACGTTAATTTTGGATTGCGAAGATCACACCTTGTTGAGACATGACCCGTTTTGCAACAATAGTTACAAAATGCTACGGTGGGCTTATTTGTGGGTGTGGTACTCTTCACAAAATAGTCCGAGAGTTGATTCGGATTACTTCTCTTAGGATTTATCGATTTTGGCAATTGATAAAGGTTATTTGATTTCAATTTAGTTTGCTTAAAATTATTTTGTTTAAATTGTTTATGTGTGTTGGTGAAATGTTTGGGAGGCCCTTGTTGATATGAAGCTTCGGTGTAGTTTGTCACTTCATAGAAATACCCATTTGGTCCCCTTTTGAACAAGCAATCGGTTCTTCCCAAATTAGTATGTCTAGATTGTGAATTTTGTGTATAATGATTTTTCTTATAATTATTATTGACACGCTTAGGTTGATCATTTTTAGCATATTTACCTTTGTTGTAGTCATGGTACATGAAAGCATTTCCATGACTACTTAATTTATTGTTTTCCCATTTAGATTTTTTATTTTGAGATATTGAAAAATCGGGTTTATTACCGTTATTTTTCTTATATCCTAAACCGGATTTGTCATTTGGCTTTTGTCCTATCAATGACAATCTTAAAACATCATCCAATGAAGGAGGACTCAATGCAATATTTGCACAAGCCTTCTTCAGGGATTCATTTTCAACTTTAAGAGTTTGAATTTCGACTTTTAGATGAGAAATCTCACCTTTTAGGGTTTGACACTCACACTTTGAAAAACCTTTAAATTCATTTATTTGAGTTTTATATGCCAAAATGGATAGCTCAAGAGAAGCTACCTTATCCTTGAGAGCTTGTGTTGAGCTCTCAAGTTTACCCTCATTTAGTTGAGAGTTCCCTTCATCTCTAAGAAACTCGTCACATGAGTCGAGTTCTAGTTTGAATGCGGGAGAAAATTTAGATTTATGTATTGATTCTATGTCACGCAGAGAGTATGTACGTACCTCATGACATTGGTCATGTGTTGAGCAGGTATTAGGAGTGGATGGTTCCGAGTCCACATCCATGGGTGTGTGATATGTAGTAGTTAGACCTCGTTCAATTCGAATAGATTTGATGGCTGCTTCCACTGCGCTCATTAGTGGAGGATCGATCCTTACCATGAGTGCACGGTTTGCGGTGTGTCGACTTGACGGAACATCCAGGTCGGATGATGAGCTTGACCCGTCCGTTTCTCCCCATCTACAATCGATGTTAGCTTTATAAGCCTTTTTCTTATTGATTTCTTTACCTTTGTAGTTTTGACGATTTTCTCGCCCCTTGTCCTCGTATCTTCTTTCGTATCGGGGCTCTCGCCTTTCCCGATCCTTGTGGTCATCATCCTTTTTGATCCACCTCGAATTTTCCGGATGGAGAGTCCAGCATGACTCCATCATGTGTCCAATTTTCTTGCACCAAAAGCAATGGAGCTTTAGCCCCTTTTGTTTCCGATTCTCGTTGAATCGCTTCTCGTCCCTTTGCCACTCTAGGAGTCGCAACGTGAGATCATCCATTTCATTGTCGTCATTGCTTGCATTCACGGCGGGCAAAGCTACGGTTTTGGAGTGAGGAGAGGGCATGTAGATTCCTTGTTCTTCATCGAGTTGCTTGAGTCGAATCTCGAAGTTTCGGAATTGACTTACCAATTCTTCAGGCGTGAGGTCTTGTGAGGCTACCGCTGTACCTAAAGCTACACGTAAAGATTCCCAACTACGGGGCATAGATTGAAGTAATCTAGCAATAATTCTATCATCAGTAAGAGGTGCATTTTGGGTGGCATATCGAGTTTTTAGTACATTGATTTTTGCCCAGATTTTATCAACGGACTCTCCCTCAATCATTCGGAGATTGTTGAATTCTTGTTCAAGTCCGATGATATTAGTTCTTCTCATTTGAGATGTGCCCTCGTATCTCTCATTGAGCATACGCCACATTTCATATGAGTTATCACAATGATCAACTAGCGATCCAATAGAACTAATTACATTGTTTAGTATTAAGTTTTGAGCGTAAATGTCATTAGTTCTATCTTCCCTAGTTTGAGAAGGGTAGGTTACATTTCCGTCCTTGTCAACCTCTTGGGCCAAGACAAAGCCTCGTAACACTACCTTGTCAAGTCCTTGGAGAGCGAATGCATTTAGCATGCATTTCTTCCAAGAACTCCAATTGGTTCCATCTAATTCACGTGAGTTTGATATATTTGATTTGGGTACGGTATTTATCGGATTTATCGATGAGTTTTGTACAATAGGATTAATTTCGGTCATTTGATCGTTAAGTACAAGTTATCCCTAATATTCAAAGAGATGGTTAGCACCTTGCTCTGATACCAATTGTTGGTTAATTCTAACCTAGAGGGGGGGTAAATTCGGCAATCTAACTTATACTTAGTTTAGATTTAAACCTAATTTACGGTGCGGAATAAATAATAATTTGGATGATAGAGATGATACCGTACAAACACTTTGACACAAGATGTTTGTTTACGAAGTTCGGTAGGTGGTTGCTTTGTAGCTTTAACTCACCCTTTACTCGCTTAATTGACCGACTCAATTATTCGCGAGTACCTACGTCTCCGGGAATGCCTTGTGCCTCTTTTTGGCCTTCGATTGAATTCCAACTCAACTCGATTACAAGGATTTGCCTAGATCGATTTACACGCTTCTATCGATCTATAGCTTAGGCTCTTTACAATTTGTTGCACTAGCCTATTACACTTTTTCACTAATCGAGCTACAACGTGATCGGTCACGTGAGTGGGATACGATTAGTGGAGAATATCGAAAGCAGATCACCGATCTAAAGAGGTTTCTCAAGCTATCAATGGATATAGATAATCACAGCTTAGGGTTTCTCTCTTTTTAGGTTTGAAAGTTTGAAAATGAGGAAGTGAGAGAGAGAGACCCATGAAGGATTCTATTTATACTCTCTATAGAAATCCTTCAGAAAACTTGCAGTGCGTTCGAACGCATACAGTCCGTTCAGAACGCACTTGAAGTTTGCACTAGCCGTTTCAAAATAACGTGCAAGTACATCTTGGGTCCGTTCAAACGGACAATGTCCGTTCGTAACGGACTCAATTATACATAGCATTTTGCGTTCACAGGAACACGAGTCCGTTCAACGCACTGAAAAGTGGGTGAACGGATTCCAGGTTGTCCGTTCGAACGCACATGTGTGTTCGTTCGAACGCACATATCCCTGTGACATATTTCCGTTCACAGGAAAGATTGTCCGTTCAACGCACTCAGAAGGTGAGTGAACGGATTCTAATTGTCCGTTCGAACGGACATGATTGTTCATTCGAACGCACACATCCCTGTGACACATTTCCGTTCACAGGAAAGATTGTCCGTTCAACGCACTCAGAAGGTGAGTGAACGGATTCTAATTGTCCGTTCGAACGGACATGATTGTTCGTTCGAACGCACACATCCCTGTGACACGTTTGGTTCTAATCAAGCTTTACAGTTTTGATATTTAGCAAGTCCGTTCTGAACGGACTTTGAGTTCGTTCTGAACGCACTTCCTGCTTGACTGAACTCTTTGTTATTTTGAACATGATTTTACTTGAGGTCTACTAGGTTTGTACCTATGGTTTATTTGTGGCGTATCCCACTCACGGAAGGCTTCAACATCTTGAGTCTTGATGTATTCCAATGGCCTTCCTTGTGTTCTTCTTTTCTTGTTTATCTTGAGACTTCATGTCCTGATTCTTGATGTAATCCAATGAACTTCTCCTTCACAAGTCCTCCTTCATCTTCGTATCGTACCTATGTTATCCTGCACTTTTTTGGATGTATACATTAGTACTGACAGTGTTTTGAAATAATCAAACTACCAGGAAATTTGAACCAACACTCTCATCTCGAGTTTTCAAAAGAGGAGATCGTGGAGATTGAAAACGACAAGAGTTCAAGTATGGGGGGATTCGATGAAAGCATTGGAATGATCATTGAAGAAGAAAAGGTGTCATTGGATTCGACTCTCCAAAAGACGGTTCAAATCACTTCAATCGATGAAAACAAGCAAGAAGAGAAATCTACAATTCTCCAAGGTGAATTCTTTCCATATATCATCAATTTAAATTCAATTAAGAACTATGATGCTTCTCATGATAGAAATTCACCTTGTGTAGATTTATCAAGGAAATCAAATACAATCGAGACACTCACGCCTCTCACAACTCCTCTTCATCAAACTCCAAGCGATGAAGCAATTCGAAAAATTCGAAGCAAGATTGAGGAAATATTGCCGCCACTTTCGACATATGCAAAACAAGTGATACAAGCGCCGATTTCTCTCATCTCCAACATCTCAAAGGGAGTATTTCGAGGCGGTCGAAAAGTAGCGATCCATGTTAGTGCTTCGTTTAATTTTGAAGGAGGATAACATCGGCATGGTCGAGCTCGAGACCATAAACGAGAGCGCTAGCGAGGGAGGCAAACCCTCGTACCAACGGTGCAAGGACTACATGCTCAAGCTCAATTGGTACATTCCAAGATGAACAAAGAATTCCAATTCTCCATCACATCCAAAGGTTTATGCTTTTCATTCTCTCTCATTACAAGCTAACCTTGTTTCGAATTTTTGAAAATGCCACTCTTTAGTGAGCAATGAAATCATATTAGGCCATCTAATCTCAAGAAAGGAAAGGAAGTCAATAATGCGAAAATCAATGTGATCAAGATGCTTACCTCTCCAAGATCGGCAAATGATGCGTTTCCTCCGAATCTCCTCGATCAACCTCCACGAATTCCCGAGCAAATAATCGCAAAGGTGGGACCAAGACAAGAGAAATGCGACAAGATGGAGACGACACCGGCAAAGGACGCGAATTCGAAATCGGTGATCGAGACGTTCAACTCCAAAAGGAAGCAAAGGTCGCGTTGGATCGACCCATTTGTGGTGACCAATGTCACACCATTTGGAGTTGTGGAGATTCGAAGCGATGAAACGAATGAATCGTTCAAGATGAATGGAAAACGCATCGAGAAATTCTACGCAAAATTCGAAACAAGATGGATGGAGGAGCAACAAGTCGAAGACGATCAAGCACCACGCATCAAAGGTTGTGTCTCTCCTTAACTTCTTTTAATTTTTCTCTTTATTATCGCTTGAGGACAAGCGAAGGAATAAGTATGGGGGGGATATACACACAGTCTTTGATTAAAAAAAAAAAAAAAAAAAAAAAAAAATTTGCAACTCGGTTGTAACGGACCTAAGGTCAGTTACAACGGAGTGCTCTCTGGAAAAATTTGTTTTTTTGCTTAAAAATTGAAAAAAATGAGCTTTTAATTGAATTTTTTCGATCTTATTTTTGTTTTTTGAGCATCAAGGTTATACAAGCAAATGATTTTATGCAAGTTAAAGGTTTTTCTCCACCTCATTGAATAAATCATCGATTTTTAAACAAATTTTCACCAAAACACATCATTTTACTCTCAAGCTTGAAATTTTCACAAAATATTTGAAGGAATTGATTGAGATCTTGAAGAGATTCTTTTGGGGATTCAAACCCTAATCAATGAGTTCACTAAATTCATGAGTTTTTGACAATTTGATCAATCCTTGATTTACATGACACACCATTTTTCAATAAATAAACCCATTTTAAACTTGGAATTTCTAAAAAGTTTTGTTTGAACCAATTTAGTAAGTTTTGCTTGAATCTTAAAATTTGACCAATTGCACTTTAAGGGCCCGACCGTTCATGGGGATTCGGTAGTAAATAGATTGGACCCGCTTGCGACTTGAGATCTAAAAAAGAGAATACCGGGATGTAATTTCGTTGTATTTCGGTGCAACGGAACTCCCTGTTAAAGAAAAGATCAAATAAAAAAAAAGAAAAATAAAAAAATAAAAAAATAAAAAGAGAAAAAAAAGAAAAAAAAAAAACGGGATGTAATTTCGTTGTATTTCGGTGCAGCGGAACTCTCGGTTAAAGAAAAGAATTGTAAACAAGCGCAATTGGGGGAATTAGTTGAAACCGAATAGGAACCAAGTACTAACGTACCGAACGGTTTAAAAGTGACAAATTACATTTAAGAAATGATTTTTGCAAAACGGAAAAATTGGTTTTCATTAATGCTTTTCATGATAATCCTTGTGAATTGTGGAGTGAAAAGAATTGAATGATGGTGTTTAATCATCTTTTTCGGTTGAGATCAATTGCTCTAATAAACTCTTCGAATTTGTGCAATTCATTGAAAATAGATTCTAATATAACTCAAACTTATCTCTTTCAATATTAGTGATTATGAGGAGAGTAAACAATTATCTCGTGAGAATTGAGTTTTGAGATCGATGAATATAATTTCAATAAAACCTATACATGCATTTTTCTTTGTGCTTGATTTTTACGCTCCTCATGATCGAGGACGATCAAAGGTTTAAGTATGGGGGTATTTGATACGAGGAAAATAAAGCACCTTTTTGATATCTAATTTGGGGATTTTAGCCCTTTTGAATCACAACTTTATATATATAATTGTTCATATTTGAGATAACAAGAATATTTCTTCACTAAGTGTGTTTTATTGATTAATTACAGGTTTTAGAAGGAAATTCTGGGAATTTGGAAAGTGTAGTTGTCTCCAACACGTCAAGAGGAATGAAAACGATATATTGTACCGATATATTCGGTACATGAATGAGACGGGAGGCAAACAATCATCATGATAAAGACTTACACAAAAGTCCACACGAAAACCACTCAATCCTTAGCCCTTATCCTTCCCACCTACCTTTGGTGGAAATTACTTCATTACCCCCAATCCTCTCCACCAACTCGTGACCAATAAGAAGACTCTGTGAGTGCTATAAATAAGACCAAAAGGGCCACGAGTTGAGGCCTCCTCTCCCCCGCTCTTCGGAGCACTTTCTCTCTCTCTCTCGCACTCTCTCTCTCTCTCTCTCTTTTAGCAAGTCCAAGAATCTATCAAGAACACGCAAGAATTGCCAAGAACGAACGATAAATTCTTTAAGATCGATCACCGAATAGAAGCTTACTTCATTCGGTGAATCGGTTTACACTTCGACGAAGATCGAGTTGCGAGGATTGAGGTGGAGCTTTCTTCATCCGAATCCACGCAAGCAAGGAGTCGAGCATACGCTATTCCACTCGGGAGCTTTCTTCCAATTGGACTTCTTGCAATCTCGAGTTCACTCAACCGGTACGGAGCTTTCTTCGATTGGCGAGTGGATCGGTACGAAAGGAAACGTTGTGTGAGGCGACTAGCTTTCTAGCATCTCAAGCAACGGAGAAGGCATCCAAGACGAGACTCGAAGCTTTCTTCATCTCTCTAGGTGTTTTCTTTCCTTTTCTTGAAATTCTTGTAGTATTAATTGAATTGGATTTGTGTAAAGAAGTTAAAGATTGTGTTGAATCTAGTTGCTTGTTCTAAATCTTTGTTCTTGCATTCGATATTTTGCTCTCTTTTGTGCTCTTTTGTTGCTCTCTTTTTACTTGCTTTTCAGCCCCTAATTAACTCATCAAACATTCACAAATCAAATCCCTAATAAAAATAACAAATTCTCAATCCAGGAGATAGTCCGTTATAACGGAAGTTCACCATCCGTTACAACGGACCTATCGTTAGTCCTTATTCATTCCAGTTTGTTGAACTCCGTTATAACGCAACTTGCTCCGTTGTAACGGACTAGTGTGGATTCCTTCAGTCAAAACCTTAACACACAGTCCGTTGTAACGCCACTTGTTCCGTTGTAACGGATTCACCAATCCGTCGTAACGGACCTTCATTTCGTTGTAACGAAACTCCATTTTCGTTGCAACGGATAGATACTCCGTTACAACGGACTAGTGTCCAATTCTCAGAACCAAGATCATCACTTTAGTCCGTTATAACGGACATACTTGGTCCGTTGTAACGGACAATTTTCTGGAAAAGTTTCTGTCCATTTTTTTCTTGCTTGTTTTGATTCATTATTCGACGCATATACTCCTCGTGGAACGAACTTGCATATTTTCCACTATACAACTATATTTTCCAAACTTGTTGATTGAATCGGGTTTTTGAATACAACGATAATTTTACGCACCAAAAATCCGCTCATCACTAACTAACTAACTACCTTCCTACATACCCACTAACTAAGTAACTAACTAAATAACTAAATAACTACTAGATATTTATCTAACTAACAAAATAAATAAATAACTAACTAATTAACTAACAAACTAACTCACTAATAAACTAACTAACTAACAAATTAACTAACTAACTAGCTACCTTCGTACATATACCCACTAACTAACTAACTTACTAACTTACTAATTAACTAACTAATTAATTAACCAACTAACTACTAGTTAACTAACTAACAAACTAACTAAATAACTAACTAATTAACTAACTACCTTACTAACTAACTAACTAAGTACTAGCTAACAAACTAACTAACTTACTAACTAACTACCTTCATACATACCTATTAACGAACTAACTAACTAACTAAATAACTAAATAACTAACTAACTAACAAGTTAACTAATTAACAAACTAACTAAATAACCGAATAACTATCTTCCTACATACATATTAACTAACTAACTAACTAACTAACTACTTTCCTACATACCCACTAACTAACTAATTAACTACCTTCCCACTAACTAACTAACTACTTTCCTACATATACCCACTAACGAACTAACTAACTACCTTCCCACTAACTAACTAACTAACTAACTAGCTAACTAACTAACTACCAGTAACTAAATAACTAACTAGTTAACTAACTAAATAACTAACAAACTAACTAACTACTTGATAACTAACTAACTAACGAACTAAATAACTGACTAACTAACTGACTACTAGCTAGCCGACAAAATAACTAACTAACTAATTACTAGATAACTAACATAATAACTAACTAATTTACTAACTAACTATCTTCTTAAATACCTATTGAATAACTAACTAACTAACTAACTAACTACTTTCCTACATACCCGCCGACTAACTAACTTACTAACTAACTATCTAACTAAATGACTAACAAACAACCTTCTTACATTTCATACGAACTAACTAACTAACTAACTAACTAACTAACTAAACACGTTAGTGCATACTAACTAACTAACTAACTAACTAACTAACTAACTGACTACTAGCTAATTAACTAACTAACTAACTAACTAACTACCTTCTTACATACATATTGACTAACTAACTAACTAACTAACTAACTAACTAACTAATTGACTAACTAACTAACAAACTAACTTACTAACTAACTATCTAACTAACTTCTAGCTAACTGAATAAATAACTAACTAACTAACTAACTAACTAACTACTAGATAACTAACTAATTAACTAACTAACTATCTTCCTACATACATATTAACTAACTAACTAAATAACTAACTAACTAATTAACTAACTAACTAACCAACTAACAAACTACTAGATAACTAACTAACAAGTTAACTATCTAACTTACTAACTAACTACCTTCATACATACATATTAACTAACTAACTAACTACCTTCTTACATACATATTGACTAACTAACTAACTAACTTACTAACTAACTAACAAATTAACTAACTAACTGACTAACAAACTAACTTACTACCTAACTAACTAACTAACTAACTAGCTAACTACTAGCTAACTGAATAAATAACTAACTAACTAACTAACTAACTAACGAACTACTATATAACTAACTAATTAACTAACTAATTATCTTCCTACATACGTATTAACCAACTAACTAACTACCTACATACCTTCCTAAAAGCCCACTAACTAAGTAACTTACTAAATAAATTAATAACAAACGAAAAAACTACTAACTCTTTAACAAACTAACTGACTAAATAAATATCTAACTAACTAACTAACTAACAAATAAACTAACTAACTGACAAATTAACTAACTAACTAGCTACCTTCGTACATACCCGCCAACTAACTAACTAACTAACTAAATAAATAACTAACTTCCTAACTACTAGCTAACTAACTAACTAACTAACTAAATAACTAACTGATGACCTAACTAACTAACTAACTACTTGATAACTAACTAACTAACTGACTAACTAACTAACTAACTAACTAACTAACTAACTTACTAACTACAAGCTAACTAACTAACTAACTAACTAACTAACTAACTAACTAAATAACAAACTAATTAACTAACTAACTATCTTCCTACATACCTATTAACTAACTAACTAACTAACTTACTAACTACCTTCCTACATACCCATTAACTAAGTAACTAACTAAATAAATAAATAACTAACTAAACAATTACAAGCTATTTAACTAACTAACTAACTAAATAAATAACTATTAACTAGCTAACTAACTACCTAATTAACTAACTATCTAACGAATTAACTAACTAACTTGCTACCTTCGTACATACCCAATAACTAACTAACTTACTAACTAAGTAATTAACTAACAAATTTATTAACTAATTAACTAACTAACTACTAGTTAACTAACTAACTAAACTAACTAATTAACTAACTAACTAACTAACTAACTAACTAACAAACTACTAGCTAACTTACTAACTAGTTAATTATCTAACTTACTAACTAACTACCTTCAGTCATACCAATTAACTAACTAACTAACTACCTTTCTAACAAACTAACTAACAAACTAACTAACTAACTAACTAAACAACTTAATAACTAACTAACTAACGAACTAATTAACTAATTAACAAACTAACTAACTAACTAAATAACTATCTTCCTACATACCTATTAACTAACTAGTTCACTAACAAACAAACTAACTAACTAAATAACTAACTTCCTACCTACATACCCACTAACTAACTAACTACATTCCCACTAACTAACTAACTAACTATCTAACTAACTAAATAACTAACTAGCTAACTAACTAACTACTAGATAACTAACAAACTAACTAACTAAATAACTAACTAAATAACTAACTTACAAAATACTAGATAACTAACTAACTAACTAACTAACTAAATAACTAACTAACTAACTAACTAACTACTAGCTAGCTGACAAAACAACTAACTAACTAATTACTTGATAACTAACATAATAACTAACTAGTTTACTAACTAACAATCTTCTTAAATACCAATTAACTAACTAACTAACTAACTAACTACCTTCGTACATACCCACCAACTAACTAACTAACTAACCAAATAAATACCTAACCAGCTAACTACTAGCTAACTAACAAAGTAACTAATTCACTAAATAACTAACTGATGACCTAAGTAACTAACTAACTACTAGATAACTAACTAACTAACTAACTAACTAACTAACTAACTAACTAATTAACTAACTAACTAATTAACTAACTATCTAACTAACTAACTAACTACCATGATACATACATATTGATTGACTAACTAACCCACTGACTAACTACTAGCTAACTAACTAAGTCACTAACTAAATAACTAACTGATTAACTAACCAACTAACTAACTAACTAACTATCTAACTAACTAACTAACTCACAACCTTCTTACATACTAACTAACTAACTAACTAACTAACTAACTAACTAACTGCTAGCAAATTAACTAACTACCTTCTTACATACATATTGACTAACTAACTAACTAACTAACTAATTAACTAACTAATTAACTAACTAACTAGCTAACTAACTTAGTAACTAACTAACTAACTAACTACTAGCTAATTGAATATATAACTAATTAACTAACTAACTAACAAACTAACTAACTACTAGATAACTAACTAAATAACTAACTAATTAACTAACTATCTTCCTATATACAGATTAACTAACTAACTAACTAACTTACTTACTAACTACCTTCCTACATACCTACTAACTAAGTAACTAACTAAATAAATAAATTACTAACTAAATAACTACTAGCTAGTTAACTAACTAACTAACTAATTAACTAACTAACTAATTAACTAATTAACTAACAAATTAACTAACTGACTCGCTACCATCGTACATACCCACTAACTGACTAACTTACTAACGTACTAATTAACTAACTTATTAATTAACCAACTAACTACTACTTAACTAACTAACTAAATAACTAACTAACTAACTAACTAACTAACTACTAGCTAACAAACTAACTAACTTACTAACTAACTACCTTCATACATACCTATTAACTAACTAACGGAAGTACCTTTATAACTAACTAACTAACTAAATAACTAACTAACTAACAAGTTAACTAATTGACAAACTAACTAAATAACCGAATAACTATCTTCCAACATACCTATTAACTAACTAACTAACTAACTAACTACTTTCCTACATACCCACTAACTAACTAACTAACTACCTTCCCACTACCTAACTTACTAACCAACTAGCTAACTAACTTACTACTAGTAACTAAATAACTAACTAGTTAACTAACTAAATAACTAACTAACTAACTACTAGATAACTAACTAACTAACAAACTAAATAACTAACTAACTAACTGACTACTAGCTAGCTGACAAAATAACTAACTAACTAATTACTAGATAACTAACATAATAACTAACTAATTTACTAACTAACTATTTTCTCAAGTACCTATTGACTAACTATTTAACTAACTAACAACCTTCCTACATACCCGCCAACTAACTAACTATCTAACTAAATAAATAACTAACTTGCTAACTACTAGCTAACTAACTAACTGACTAATTAACTAACTAAATAACTAACTGATCACCTAACTAACTAACTAACTACTAGATAACTAACTAACTGACTAAATAACTAACTAACTAACTTACAAACTACAAGCTTACTAACTAACTGACTAACTAACTAACTAACTATCTAACTAACTAAATAACTAACTAATTGACTAACTAACTATCTTCCTACATACCTATTAACTAACTAACTAACTAACTTACTAACTACCTTCCTACGTACCCACTAACTAAGTAACTAACTAACTAAATAAATAAATGACTAAATAACTACAAGTTATTTAAGTAACTAACTAACGGAATAAAAAACTATTAACTACCTAACTAACTAACTAATTAACTAACTAACTAACAAATTAACTAACTAACTAGCAACCTTCGTACATACCCACTAACTAACTAACTTACTAACTAACTAATTAACTAACTAATTTATTAACAAATTAACTTACTGACAACTAGCTAACTACTAACTAACTAACTAACAAACTAACTAACTAAATAACTAACTAATTAAATAACTAACTAACTAACTAACTAACTAATTAACTAACTAACTTACTAACTAACTACCTTCGTACATACAAATTAACTAACTAACTAACTACCTATCTAACTAACTAACCAACAAATTAACTAAATAACTAACTAACTAACTAATTAACTAACGAAATAACTAACTAATTGACAAACTAACTAACTAACTAAATAACTACCTTCCTACATACCCAGTGACTAACTTCCTACATACCCACTAACAAACAAACAAACTAACTAACTAACTAGCTAACTAACTAAGTAACTAACTAACTAATTACTAGATAACTAACTAAATAATTAACTAATTAACTAACTAACTATCTTCCTACATACATATAAACTAAGTAACTAACTAACATACTAACTACCTTCCTACATACCCACTAACTAAGTAACTAACTAAATAAATAAATGACCAACTAAATGACTACTAGCTATTTAACTAAATAACTAACTAAATAACATTTAACTAACTAACAAACTAATTAATTAACTAACTAACTAACAAATTAACTAACTAACTAGCTACCATCATACATACCCACTAACTAAGTAACTTACTAACTGACTAATTAACTAACTAATTAATTAACTAATTAACTAACTAACTACTCGCTAACTAACTAACTAAATAACTAACTAATTAGCTAACTAACTAACTAGCTAACTACTAGCAAAGTAACTAACTAGATAACTAACTAACTACTAACTACTAGCAAACTTACTAACTAGCTAACTACTAGCAAACTAACTAACTAGATTAACTAACTAACTAACTAACTAACTAACTACTAGCTAGCTGACAAAATAACAAACTAACTAATTACTAGATAAATAACATAATAACTAACTAATTTACTAACTAACTATCTTCTAAAATACCTATTAACTAACTAACAAACTAACTAACTACCTTCCTACATACCCGCCAACTAACTAACTATCTAACTACATAAATAACTATCCTGCTAACTACTAACTAACTAACTAACTAACTAACTAACTAAATAACTAACTGCTGACCTAACTAACTAACTAACTACTAGATAACTAACTAACTAACTGACTAACTAACTAACTAACTAACTAATTAACTAACAAACAAACTAATTAACTAACTATCTAACTAACTAACTAACTACCTTGATACATATATATTGATTAACTAACTAAATCACTAACTAACTAACTACTAGCTAACTAACTAAGTAACTAACTGATTAACTAACTAACTAATTAACTAACTAACTAACTAACTAACTAACTAACTTCTTACATACTAACTAACTAGCTAACTAACTAACTACTAGATAACTAACAAACTGACTAACTAACAAGCTACCTTCGTACATACCAACTAACTAACTAACTTACTAACTAACTAATTAACTAACTAATTAATTAACTAATTGACTAACTAACAAACTAACTAAGTAAACAACTAGCAAACTAACTAACTAGTTAACTAACTAACTTACTAACTAACTACCTTCATTCATACCTATCAACTAAGAAACAAACTACCTTTTTAACTAACTAACTAACTAACTAACTTACTAACTAAATAACTAACTAACTAACAAATGAACTAATTAACAAACTAACTAAATAACTAAATAACTATCTTCCGACATACTTATTAACTAACTAACTAATTAACTAACTAACTAACTGACTAACTGCCTTCCTACATACCCAGTAACTAACTAACTAACTACCTTCCCACTAACTAACTACCTAAATATCTAACTTACTATATAACTAACTAGCTAGCTAAATAACTACTAGATAACTAACAAACAAACTAACTAAATAACTAACTAGTTAACTAACTAAATAACTAACTTACAAAATACTAGATAACTAACAAACTAACTAACTAAAGAACTAACTAACTAACTAACTACTGGCTAGCTGACGAAACAACTAACTAACTAATTACTAGATAACTAACATAATAACTAACTAATTTACTAACTAACACTCTTCTTAAATATCTATTAAATAACAAACTAACTAAGTACCTACCTACCTTCCAACATACCCACAAACTAACTAACTATCTAACCAAATAAATACCTAACCAGCTAACTACTAGCTGACTAACTAAGTAACTAACTAACTAAATAACTAACTGATGACCTGACTAACTAACTAAATACTAGATAACTAACTAACTAACTAACTAACTAACTAACTAACTAACTAATTAACTAACTAACTAACTAACTAACTAACTAACTTACTAACTAACTAACTAACTAACTAACTAACTTCTAGCTAACTGAATAAATAACTAACTAACTAACTAACTAACTAATTACTAGATAACTAACTAATTAACTAACTAACTATCTTCCTACATACATATTAACTGACTAACTAAGTAACTAACTAACTAATTAACTAACTAACTAACCAACTAACAAACTACTAGCTAACTATCTAACAAGTTAACTATCTAACTTACTAACTAACTACCTTCATACATACCTATTAACTAACTAACTAACTACCTTCTTCCATACATATTGACTAACTAACTAACTAACTTACTAACTAACTAACTAATTAACTAACTAACTGACTAACAAACTAACTTACTACCTAACTAACTAACTAACTAACGAACTAGCTAACTACTAGCTAACTGAATAAACAACTAACTAACTAACTAACTAACTAACGAACTACTATATAACTAACTAATTAACTAACTAATTATCTTCCTACATACATATTAATTAACTAACTAACTACCTACATACCTTCCTACATGCCCACTAACTAAGTAACTTAGTAAATAAATTAATAACTAACGAAAAAAATACTAACTCTTTGACTAACTAACTGACTAAATAAATAACTAACTAACTAACTAACTAACAAATAAACTAACTAACTGACAAATTAACTAACTAACTAGCTATCTTCGTACATACCCGCCAACTAACTAACTAACTAACTAAATAAATAACTAACTTCCTAACTACTAGCTAACTAACTAACTAACTCACTAAATAACTAACTGATGACCTAACTAACTAACTAACTACTTGATAACTAACTAACTAACTGACTAACTAACTAACTAACTAACTAACTGACTAACTTACAAACTACAAGCTAACCAACTAACTAACTAACTAACTAACTAATTAACAAACAAACTAAATAACAAACTAATTAACTAACTAACTATCTTCCTACATACCTATTAACTAACTGACTAACTAACTTACTAACTACCTTCCTACATACCCACTAACTGAGTAACTAACTAAATAAATAAATAACTAACTAAACAATTACAAGCTATTTAACTAACTAACTAACTAAATAAATAACTATTAACTAACTAACTAACTAACTAATTAACTAACAAACTAACGAATTAACTAACTCACTAGCTACCTTCGTACATACCCAATAACTAAGTAATTAAGTAACTAATTTATTAACTAATTAACTAACTAACTACTAGTTAACTAACTAACTAAACTAACTAACTAACTAACTAACTAACTAACTAACTACTAGCTAACTAACTAACTAGTTAATTATCTAACATACTAACTAACTACCTTCAGTCATACCAATTAACTAACTATCTAAAAACCTTTCTAACAAACTAACTAACAAACTAACTAACTAACTAACTAAACAACTAAATAACTAACTAACTAACTAACTAATTAACTAATTAACAAACTAACTAACTAACTAAATAACTATCTTCCTACAAACCTATAAACTAACTAGTTGACTAACTAACTAACTGACTTACTAACTACCTACTTACATACCCACTAACTAACTAACTACATTCCCACTAACTAACTAACTAACTAACTATCTAACTAACTAAATAACGAACTAGCTAACTAACTAACTACTAGATAACTAACAAACTAACTAACTAAATAACTAACTAACTAACTAACTAACTAACTAACTTACAAAATACTAGATAACTAACTAACTAACTAACTAACTAAATAACTAACTAACTAACTAACTACTAGCTAGCTGACAAAACAACTAACTAACTGATGTGAGGCAAATGGAACACGTTTTACGAATCTTATTTAGGGATTTTAGCCCTTGTGAAGTTATATTCTATGCTTTTATGATACATATTTCAAACATCATGAATATTTCTACACTAATTTGTTGTTTGCGCATTTTCAGGAGATAGAGGAATAATTTTGGAATTTGGTCAGCACCATTGCCTCCGGCATGCCGAAGACAGTCAAAACGATATATCACATCGATATATTCGGTGAAGGATCGAGGCGGGAAAGGCAAAAACAAAAGAAGAAGATCACCAAACTGCTGCAACGCACAGGGCCTGGCCGCAGAGGCAAAATTCACAGCCCACGCATGCAAAATTCACAGCCCACGCCTAGCCCCAGCTCTCAGCCCATGCACAAGCCCCAACCCGCTAATTTGTTGCCTTCTTTAGATTGATTTGTGGCCTCCTTTAGATTGATTTGTTGCCTTCTTAGTTGATTTGTTGCTCCCCAAAACCTTCCATTTCTCCCTCATCCAGCCCCAAAACCTTCCATATCTCCCTCATCCAGCCCCAAAACCTTCCATATCTCCCTCAACCAATCAGAAGACACCATGAAGCCTATAAATAAGACCCTAAGGCCAAGGGCAAACCATCTCTCCTGCCCCCCCTTTTCTCTCCCCTTTGGGGGCAAGCTCTCTACCATCTCTCTCCACAAACTCTTCCAAGAAACAAACAAGATTCAACCAAGAACCGTGAAATTCAAGACCAACTCTTTGGTAGAGGCGTTCTCGCCCTAGGGTTGTACGTGACGAAATTGGAGTTAAGGCGTTCTTGCTCCATCTCGACACAAGGAAGGGATCGGTCATTCGTGCGGAAGGCGTTCTTCGACGAATTGAAGAGGATCCGCGTGAGAAGAAACGGAGACTCGAGTTGGCGTTCAACCGGATCGACAGGAAGGCATCGACACAAGTCACTAGGCGTTCTAGGACTTGATTAGGTGGTTTCTTTCTTTTATTTCAGTTTTTGGTTGTGATTCTTTTAATAAATTCTTGTGTTGATTAATAAACTTGAGATTGAATTGAGTTCTTTTGCTTTCTTTAAATATTTTCTTTTGTTCTAAACTTGTCAATTTTCACGATCTCCTTCCAAATCTGCTAAAAACCAATTCTTTCATTGCGTAGATCTTGATTTCTAGTTTCGGGAACTTTTTGAATCATTGAATTTCATGAAATATTTGAATTGATATGAATTTTTGAAAACTGTCACTTAAACTGAAAACCTGCTGTTTCCAGAGATTGTTTTTTAGAGACCTGATTGTAATTCGCTAATAACTTTTTATTCCGTTGTCCAAATTGTTTGAAATTTTAGGATAAGTTTCATAATATTCAGACCTCTCTCTAGACAAATTTTCAGTAATTTTGGAAACTTAGAAATAATTATTTTAACGATCTGAAGTTTAATCATATTTTGACGCAATAGCTCCCTGTGGAACGAATCCTTACATACTTAGTCTATACAATCTTTAGTATTCACATGTTTCTTGTTTAATTTACGGTATTTTTATTCAACGATATAAGCTAAGTGTTAGCCAAAAACCCGTTATCACTAACTAATTACTTGATAACTAACATAATAACTAACTAATTTACTAACTAACAATCTTCTTAAATACCAATTAACTAACTAACTAACTAACAAACTACCTTCGTACATACCCACCAACTAACTAACTAACTAACCAAATAAATACCTAACCAGCTAACTACTAGCTAACTAACAAAGTAACTAATTAACTAAATAACTAACTGATGACCTAAGTAACTAACTAACTACTAACTAACTAACTGACTAACTAACTAACTAACTAACTAACTAATTAACTAACTAACTAATTAACTAACTATCTAACTAACTAACTAACTACCATGATATATACATATTGATTGACTAACTAACCCACTAACTAACTACTAGCTAACTAACTAAGTAACTAACTAAATAACTAACTGATTAACTAACTAACTAACTAACTAACTAACTAACTAAGTCACAACCTTCTTACATACTAACTAACTAACTAACTAACTAACTGCTAGCAAATTAACTAACTACCTTCTTACATACATATTGACTAACTAACTAACTAACTAACAAATTAACTAACTAATTAACTAACTAACTAGCTAACTAACTTAGTAACTAACTAACTAACTAACTACTAGCTAATTGAATAAATAACTAATTAACTAACTAACAAACTAACTAACTAACAAACAAACTAACTAACTACTAGATAACTAACTGAATAACTAACTAATTAACTAACTAACTTCCTACATTCAGATTACCTAACTAACTAACTAACTAACTTACTAACTACCTTCCTACATACCTACTAACTAAGTAACTAACTAAATAAATAAATTACTAACTAAATAACTACTAGCTAGTCAACTAACTAACTAACTAATTAAGTAATTAACTATCAAATTAA
Organism: Luzula sylvatica; assembly: GCA_946800325.1. Taxonomy (NCBI): domain Eukaryota; kingdom Viridiplantae; phylum Streptophyta; class Magnoliopsida; order Poales; family Juncaceae; genus Luzula; species Luzula sylvatica. The sequence continues at coordinate 67,592,995 of OX326956.1, read as the reverse complement.
CTAACTAACTCGCTACCATCGTACATACCCACTAACTAACTAACTTACTAACGTACTAATTAACTAACTAACTAACTAACCAAATAAATACCTAACCAGCTAACTACTAGCTAACTAACAAAGTAACTAATTAATTAAATAACTAACTGATGACCTAAGTAACTAACTAACTACTAACTAACTAACTAACTAACTAACTAACTAACTAACTAACTAACTAACTAACTAACAAACTAACTACCATGATATATACATATTGATTGACCAACTAACCCACTAACTAACTACTAGCTAACTAACTAAGTAACTAACTAAATAACTAACTGATTAACTAACTAACTAACTAACTAACTAACTAACTAACTAACTAACTAACTAACTAACTAAGTCACAACCTTCTTACATACTAACTAACTAACTAACTAACTAACTAACTAACTAACTGCTAGCAAATTAACTAACTACCTTCTTACATACATATTGACTAACTAACTAACTAACTAACAAATTAACTAACTAATTAACTAACTAACTAGCTAACTAACTTAGTAACTAACTAACTAACTAACTACTAGCTAATTGAATAAATAACTAATTAACTAACTAACAAACTAACTAACTAACAAACAAACTAACTAACTACTAGATAACTAACTGAATAACTAACTAATTAACTAACTAACTAACTAACTTCCTACATACAGATTACCTAACTAACTAACTAACTAACTTACTAACTACCTTCCTACATACCTACTAACTAAGTAACTAACTAAATAAATAAATTACTAACTAAATAACTACTAGCTAGTCAACTAACTAACTAACTAATTAAGTAATTAACTAACAAATTAACTAACTAACTCGCTACCATCGTACATACCCACTAACTAACTAACTTACTAACGTACTAATTAACTAACTAAGTTATTAACCAACTAACTACTACTTAACTAACTAACTAACTAATTAACTGAATAACTAACTAACTAACTAACTAACTAACTACTAGCTAACAAACTAACTAACTTACTAACTAACTACCTTCATACGTACCTATTAACTAACTAACTAAGTACCTTTCTAACTAACTAACTAACTAAATAACTAACTAACTAACAAGTTAACTAATTGACAAACTAACTAAATAACCGAATAACTATCTTCCAACATACCTATTAACTAACTAACTAACTAACTAACTACTTTCCTACATACCCACTAACTAACTTACTAACTACCTTCCCACTAACTAACTAACTAACCAACTAGCTAACTAACTAACTACTAGTAACTAAATAACTAACTAGTTAACTAACTAAATAACTAACTAACTAACTACTAGATAAATAACTAACTAACAAACTAAATAACTAACTAACTAACAGACTACTAGCTAGCTGACAAAATAACTAACTAACTAATTACTAGATAACTAACATAATAACTAACTAATTTACTAACTTACTATTTTCTCAAGTACCTATTAACTAACTATTTAACTAACTAACTACCTTCCTACATACCCGCCAACTAACTAACTATCTAACTAAATAAATAACTAACTTGATAACTACTAGCTAACTAACTAACTGACTAATTAACTAACTAACTATATAATTAACTGATCACCTAACTAACTAACTAACTACTAGATAACTAACTAACTGACTAAATAACTAACTAACTAACTTACAAACTACAAGCTAACTAACTAACTAACTGACTAACTAACTAACTAACTAACTAACTAACTAAATAACTAACTAATTGACTAACTAACTATCTTCCTACATACCTATTAACTAACTAAATAACTAACTTACTAACTACCTTCCTACGTACCCACTAACTAAGTAACTAACTAACTAAATAAATAAATGACTAAATAACTACAAGTTATTTAACTAACTAACTAACTAACTAATTAACTAACTAACTAACAAATTGACTAACTAACTAGCTACCTTCGTACATACCCACTAACTAACTAACTTACTAACTAACTAATTAACTAACTAATTTATTAACAAATTAACTTACTAACAACTAGCTAACTACTAACTAACTAACTAACTAACTAACTAACTAAATAACTAACTAATTAATTGACTAACTAACTAACTAACTAACTACTAGCAAACTAACTAACTAATTAACTAACTAACTTACTAACTAACTACCTTCGTACATACAAATTAACTAACTAACTAACTAACTAATTAACTAACGAAATAACTAACTAATTAACAAACTAACTAACTAACTAAATAACTACCTTCCTACATACCCAGAGACTAACTTCCTACATACCCACTAACAAACAAACTAACTAACTAACTAACTAGCTAACTAACTAAGTAACTAAGTAACTAACTACTAGATAACTAACTAAATAATTAACTAATTAACTAACTAACTATCTTCCTACATACATATAAACTAAGTAACTAACTAACTTACTAACTACCTTCCTACATACCCACTAAGTAACTAACTAACTAAATAAATGACCAACTAAATGACTACTAGCTATTTACTAAATAACTAACTAAATAACTTTTAACTAACTAACAAACTAATTAATTAACTAACTAACTGACAAATTAACTAACTAACTAGCTACCATCATACATACCCACTAACTAAGTAACTTACTAACTGACTAATTAACTAACTAATTAATTAACTAATTAACTAACTAACTACTCGCTAACTAACTAACTAAATAACTAACTAATTAACTAACTAACTAACTAGCTAAGTACTAGCAAACTAACTAACTAGATAACTAACTAACTAACAAACTAACTAACAAACTAACTAACGAACTAACTAACTACTAGCTAGCTGACAAAATAACAAACTAACTAATTACTAGATAACTGACATAATAACTAACTAATTTACTAACTAACTATCTTCTTAAATACCTATTAACTAACTAACTAACTAACTAACTACCTTCCTACATACCCGCCAACTAACTAACTAACTAACTACATAAATAACTATCCTGCTAACTACTAGCTAACTAACTAACTAACTAACTAACTAACTATCTAAATAACTAACTGCTGACCTAACTAACTAACTAACTACTAGATAACTAACTAACTAACTAACTAACTAACTATCTAACTAATTAACTAACAAACAAACTAATTATCTAACGATCTAACTAACTAACTAACTACCTTGATACATATATATTGATTAACTAACTAGATCACTAAGTAACTAACTAACTACTAGCTAACTAACTAAGTAACTAACTGATTAACTAACTAACTAATTAACTAACTAACAAACTAACTAACTAACTAACTAACTAACTTCTTACATACTAACTAACTAACTAACTAACTAACTAACTAACTACTAGCTAATTAACTAACTAACTAACTAACTAACTAACTACCTTCTTACATACATATTGACTAACTAACTAACTAACTAACTAATTGACTAACTAACTAACTAACAAACTAACTTACTAACTAACTAACTAACTAACTAGCTAAGTAACTAACTACTAGCTAACTGAATAAATAACTAACTAACTAACTAACTAAGTAACTAACTAACTACTAGATAACTAACTAATTAACAAACTAATTATCTTCCTACATACATATTAACTAACTAACTAACTAACTACCTACCTTCCTACATGCCCACTAACTAAGTAACTTACTAAATAAAATAATAACTAACGAAAAAAATACTAACTCTTTAACTAACTAACTAACTAAATAAATAACTAACTAATTAACTAACTGACTAACTAACTAACTAACAAATAAACTAACTAACTTACAAATTAACTAACTAACTAGCTACGTTCGTACATACCCACTAACTTACTAACTTACTAACTAACAAAGTAACTAACTAATTAATTAACTAATTAACTAACTAACTACTCGTTAGGAAACGAACTATCTAACTAAATAACTAACTAATTAACTAACTAACTAACTAACTAACTAATAGCTAACTAACTAACTAGTTAACTATCTAACTTACCAACTAACTACCTTCATGCATACATATTAACTAACTAACTAACTACCTTTCTAACTAACTAACTAACTAACTAACTAAATAACTAACTAATTAACTACTTAACAAACTAACTAACTACTTAACTAACTATCTTCCTACATACCTATTAACTATCTAATTAACTAACTAACTAACTAACTAACAAACTACCTTCCTACATACCCACTAACTAACTAACTAACTACCTTCCCACTAAATAACTAACTAACTATCTAACTAACTAAATAACTAACTAGCTAACTGACTAACTACTAGATAACTAACTAACTAACTAACTAAATAACTAATTAGTTAACTAACTAAATGACTAACTAACTAACTACATGATAACTTACTGACTAACTAGCTAACTAACTAACTAACTAACTAACTAACTTACTAACTAACTAACTAGCTAGCTGACAAAATAACTAACTAACTAACTAACTAACTTACTAACTAGCTAGCTGACAAAATAAATAACAAACTAATTTAATAACTAACCATCTTCTTGAATAACTACTAACTAACTAACTAACAAACTACCTTCCTACATACCCGCCAACTAACTAACTAAATAACTAACTAAATAAATAACTAACCTGCTAACAACTAGCTAACTAACTAACTAACTAAATAGCTAACTGATGACCTAACTAACAAACTAACTAACTACAAGATAACTAACTAACTAACTGAATAACTAACTAACTAACTAATTAACTAACTAACTATTTAACGGACTATCTAACTAACAAACTGACTACCTTGATACATACATATCGATTAACTAACTAACGCACTAACTAACTAACTACTAGCTAACTAACTAAGTAACTAACTAATTAACTAACTCATTAACTAGTTAACTAACTAATTTACTAACTATCTAACTAACTAACTAACTAGCAACCTTCTTACATACTAACTAACTAACTAACTAACTAACTACTAGCTAATTAACTAACTAACTAACTAACTAACTTACTACCTTCTTACATACATATTGAATAACTAACTAACTAACTAACTAATTAACGAACTAACTAACTAACTAACTTACAACTAACTAACTAATGAACTAACTACTAGCTAACTGAATAAACAACTAACTAACTAACTACTTGATAACAAACTAAATTAACTAACCAATTAACTAACTAAATATCTTCCCACATACATATTGACTGACTAACTAACTACCTTCCTACATACCCACTAACAAAGTAACTAACTAAATAAATAAATAACTAGCCAAATAACTACTAGATATTTAACTAACTAACTAAATAAATAAATAACTAACTAATTAACTAACAAACTAACTCACTAATTAACTAACTAACTAACAAATTATCTAACTAACCAGCTACCTTCGTACATACCCACTAACTAACTTACTAACTAACTAATTAACAAACTAAATAATTAACTAATTAACTAACTAACTAACTAAATAACTAACTAATTAACAAACAAACTAACTAACAAACTGCTAGCTAACTAACTAACAAGTTAACTATCTAACTTACTAACTACCTACCTTCATATATACCTATTAACTCACTAACTAACTACCTGTCTAACTAACTAACAAACTAACTGACTAACTAACTAACTAAATAACTAAATAACTAACTAACTAACTAATTAACTAATTAACAAACTAAGTAACTAACTAACTTAATAACTAACTTCCTACATACATAATAACTAACTAATAAACTAACTAACTAACTAACTAACTAACTATCTTGCTATATACCTACTAACTAACTAACTAACTACCTTCCCACTAACTAACTAACTAACTGTCTAACTAACTAAATAAGTAACTAGCTAACTAACTAACTACTAGATAACTAACAAACTGACTAACTAACAAGCTACCTTCGTACATACCAACTAACTAACTAACTTACTAACTAACTAATTAACTAACTAATTAATTAACTAATTGACTAACTAACAAACTAACTAAGTAAACAACTAACTAATTAACTAACTAACTAACTAACTAACTAAAAGACTACTAGCAAACTAACTAACTAGTTAACTTACTAACTTACTAACTAACTACCTTCATACATACCGATCAACTAACAAACAAACTACCTTTTTAACTAACTAACTAACTAACTAACTTACTAACTAAATAACTAACTAACTAACAAATGAACTAATTAACAAACTAACTAAATAACTAAATAACTATCTTCCTACATACCTATTAACTAACAAACTAATTAACTAACTAACTAACTAACTAACTGCCTTCCTACATACCCACTAACTAACTAACTAACTAACTACCTTCCCACTAACTAACTAACTAACTATCTAACTTACTAAATAACTAACTATCTAACTAAATAACTAACTAGTTAACTAACTAAATAACTAACTAGTTAACTAATTAACTAACTAAATAACTAACAAACAAACTAACTAACTAACTACTAGATAACTAACTAACTAACTAATTGACTAACTATCTTCCTACATACAGATTAACTAACTAATTAACTAACTAACTAACTTACTAACTACCATCCTAAATACCCAATAACTAAGTAACTAACTAAATAAATAAATAACTAACTAAATAACTACTAGCTATTTAACTAACAAACTAACTAATTAACTAATTAACTAACAAATTAACTAACTAACTAGCTACCATCGTACATACCAACTAACTAACTAACTTACTAACTTACTAATTAATTAACTAACTAATTAATTGACCCACTAACTACTAGTTAACTAACTAACTAACTAACTAACTAATTACCTAACTAGCTAACTAACTAACTACTAGCCAACAAACTATATATCTTACTAACTAACTACCTTCATACATACCTATAAACTAACTAACTAAGTACCTTTCTAACTAACTAACTAACTAACGAACTAACTAAATAACTAAATATATAACTAACTAACAAGTTAACTAATTGACAAACTAACTAAATAACCGAATAACTATCTTCCTACATACCTATTAACTAACTGACTGACTAACTAACTACTTTCCTACATACCCACTAACTAACTAACTAACTAGCTAACTAACTAACTACTAGTAACTAAATAACTAACTAGTTAACTAACTAAATAACAAACTAACTAACTACTAGATAACTAACTAACTAACAAACTAAATAACTAACTAACCAACTGACTACTAGCTAGCTGACAAAATAACTAACTAACTAATTACTAGATAACTAACATAATAACTAACTAATTTACTAACTGACTATCTTCTTAAATACCTATTAACTAACTAACTAACTAACTAACTAACTACTAGCTCACTAACTAAATAACCGACTAACTAATAACTAACCAACTAAGTAACTAACTACAAGACATCTATCTAAATAACTAACTAACTAACTAACAAATTAACAAACTAACTAACAAATTAACAAACTAACTAACAAATTAACTAACTAACTAGCTACCTTCCTACATACCCACTAATTAACTAACTTACTAACTAACTAATGAACTAACTAATTAATTAACTAATTAACTAACTAAATACTAGTTGACTAACTAACTAAACAAACTAAATAACTAACTAATTGACTAACTAACTAACTAATAAACTACTAGCAAACTAACTAACTAACTTACTTACTAACTACCTGCATACATAATTATTAACTAACTAACTACGTTTCTAACTAACTAACTCACTAACTAACTAACTAACTAACTAACTAACTAAATAACTAACTAACTGACAAATTAACTAAATAACCGAATAACGATCTTCCTACATACTAACTAACTAACTAACTAACTAACTAACAAACTAACTAACTACTTTCCTACATACCCACTAACTAACTAACTAACTACCTTCCCACTAACTGACTAACTAACTATATAACTAACTATATAACCAACTAGCTAACTAACTGACTACTAGTAACTAAATAACTAACAAACTACTAGATAACTAACTTACTAACTAACTAACTACTAGCTATCTTACAAAATTACTAACTAACTAATTACTAGATAACTAACATAATAACTAACTAATTTACTAACTAACTATCTTCTTAAATACCTATTGAGTAACTAATAAACTAACTAGCTACCTTCCTACATACCCGCCAACTAACTAACTAAATAACTAACTAACTAAATAAATAACTATCATGCTAACTGCTAGCTAACTAACTAACTAACTAACTAACTAACTAACTAACTAACTATCTAACTAAATAACTAACTGCTGACCTAACTAACTAACTAACTTCTAGATAACTAACTAACTAACTGACTAACTAACTAACTAACTAATTAACTAACTAACTAACTAATTAACTAACTATATAACTAACTAACTAACTACCTTGATACATATATTTTGATTACCTAACTAAATCACTAACTAACTAACTACTAGCTAACTAACTAAGTAACTAACTAAATAACTAACTGATTAACTAACTAACTAACTAATTAACTAACTATCTAACTAACTAACTAACTAACAACCTTCTAACATTGCATACTAACTAACTAACTAACTAACTAACTAACTAACTAAACACGTTAGTGCATAATAACTAACTAACTAACTAACTAACTAACTACTAGCTAATTAACTAACTAACTTACTAACTAACTACCTTCTTACATACATATTGACTAACTAACTAACTAACTAACTAACTAACTAATTAACTAACTAACTAGCTAACTAACTAACTAACTAACTAGCTAACTACTAGCTAACTGAATAAATAACTAACTAACTAACTAACTAACTACTAGATAACTAACTAATTAACTAACTAACTATCTTCCTACATACATATTAACTAACTAACTAACTAACTAACTACCTACCTACCTACCTTCCTACATACCCACTAACTAAGTGACTTACTAAATAAATTAATAACTAACGAAATAACTACTAACTCTTTAACTAACTAACTAACTAACTAAATAACTAACTAATATTAACTAACTAACTTACTAACAAATTAACTAACTAACTGACAAATTAACTAACTAGGTAGCTACCTTCGTACATACCCACTAACTTACTAACTTACTAACTAACTAATTAACTAACTAATTAATTAACTAATTAACTAACTAACTACTAGTTAGCAAACTAGCTAACTAACTAAATAACTAACTAATTAACTAACTAACTAACCAACTAACAAACTACTAGCTAACTAACTAACTAGTTACCTATCTAACTTACTAACTAACTACCTTCATACATACCTTTTAACTAACTAACTTACTACCTTTCTAACTAACTAGGTATGTAGGAAGATAGTTAGTTATTTATTTATTTATTTAGTTACTTAGTTAGTGGGTATGAAGGAAGGTAGTTAGTAAGTTTGTTAGTTTGTTAGTTAATAGGTATGTAGGAAGATAGTTAGTTAGTTAATTAGTTTGTTATTTAGATAGTTAATTAGTTAGTTATTTTGTTAGTTAGCTTGTAGTTTGTAAGTTAGTTAGTTTATTAGTTAGTTAGTTAGTTATTCGGTTAGTTAGTTAGTCAGTTAGGTCATCAGTTAGCTATTTAGTTAGTTAGTTAGTTAGCTAGCTAGTAGTTAGCAGGTTAGTTATTTATTTAGTTAGTTATTTAGTTAGTTAGTTGGCGGGTATGTAGGAAGGTAGTTAGTTAGTTAGTTAGTTAGTTAGTTAGTTAGTTAGTTAATATTTATTTAAGAAGATAGTTAGTTAGTAAATTAGTTAGTTATTATGTTAGTTATCTAATAATTAGTTAGTTAGTTATTTTGTCGGCTAGCGAGTTAGTTAGTTAGTTAGTTAGTTAGGTAGTTAGTTAGCTAGTTAGTTATTTAGTAAGTTAGATAGTTAGTCAGTTAGTTAGTGGGAAGGTAGTTAGTTAGTTAGTTAGTGGGTATGTAGGAAGGCAGTTAGTTAGTTAGTTAGTTAGTTAATTAGTTTGTTAGTTAATAGGTATGTAGGAAGATAGTTATTTAGTTATTTAGTTAGTTTGTTAATTAGTTCATTTGTTAGTTAGTTAGTTAGTTATTTAGTAAGTAAGTTAGTTAGTTAGTTAGTTCAAAAGGTAGTTTGTTTGTTAGTTGATAGGTATGTATGAAGGTAGTTAGTTAGTAAGTTAGTTAGTTAACTAGTTAGTTAGTTTGCTAGTAGTTAGTTAATTAGTTAGTTAGTTAGTTAGTTAGTTAGTTAGTTAGTTATTCAATTAGCTAGTAGTTAGTTAGTTAGTTAGTCAGTTACTAAGTTAGTTAGTTAGTTAATTAGTGAGTTAATTAGTTAGTTAGTTAGTCAATATGTATGTTAGTTAGTTAGTTAGTTAGTTAGTTAGTTAATTAGCTAGTAGTTAGTTAGTTAGTTAGTTAGTTAGTTAGTTAGTTAGTATGTAAGAAGGTTGTTAGTTAGTTAGTCAGTTAGATAGTTAGTTAGATAGTTAGTTAGTTAGTTAATCAGTTACTTATTTAGTTAGTTACTTATTTGGTAGTAGTTAGTTAGTGAATTAGATAGTTAATCAATATGTATGTATCATGGTAGTTAGTTAGTTATTTAGATACAGTTAGCTAGTAGTTAGTTAGTTAGTTAGTTAGTAAGTTAGTTTGTTAGTTAGTTAGTTAATTAGTTAGTTAGTTAGTTAGTTAGTTAGTTAGTTAGTCAATATGTATGTAAGAAGGTAGTTAGTTAGTTAGTTAGTTAGTTAATTAGCTAGTAGTTAGTTAGTTAGTTAGTTAGTTAGTTAGTATGCACTAACGTGTTTAGTTAGTTAGTTAGTTAGTTAGTTAGTTCGTATGCAATGTAAGAAGGTTGTTAGTTAGTTAGTTAGTTAGATAGATAGTTAGTTAGTTAGTTAGTTAGTTGGCGGGTATGTAGGAAGGTAGTTAGTTAGTTAGTTAGTTAGTTAATAGGTATTTAAGAAGATAGGTAGTTAGTAAATTAGTTAGTTATTATGTTAGTTATCTAGTAATTAGTTAGTTAGTTATTTTGTCAGCTAGCTAGTAGTCAGTTAGGTAGTTAGTTATTTAGTTAGTTAGTTAGTTAGTTAGTTAGTTATCAAGTAGTTAGTTAGTTAGTTATTTAGTTAGTTAACTAGTTAGTCATTTAGTTACTTGTAGTTAGTTAGTTAGCTAGTTAGTTAGTTAGTTAGTTAGTGGGAAGGTAGTTAGTTAGTTAGTTAGTGGGTATATGTAGGAAAGTAGTTAGTTAGTTAGTGGGAAGGTAGTTAGTTAGTTAGTTAGGGGGTATGTAGGAAAGTAGTCAGTTAGTTAGTTAGTTAGTTAATAGGTATGTAGGAAGATAGTTATTCGGTTATTTAGTTAGTTTGTTAATTAGTTAACTTGTTAGTTAGTTAGTTATTTAGTTATTTAGTTAGTTAGTTAGTTAGTCAGTTAGAAAGGTACTTAGTTAGTTAGTTAATAGGTATGTATGAAGGTAGTTAGTTAGTAAGTTAGTTAGTCTGTTAGCTAGTAGTTAGTTAGTTAGTTAGTTAGTTAGTTAGTTAATTAGTTAGTTATTTAGTTAGTTAGTTAGTTAGTTAACTAGTAGTTAGTTGGTTAATTAATTAGTTAGTTAATTAGCAAGTTAGTAAGTTAGTTAGTTAGTGGGTATGTACGCAGGTAGCTAGTTAGTTAGTTAATTTGTTAGTTAGTTAGTTAATTAGTGAGTTAGTTAGTTAGTTAATTAGTTAGTTATTTATTTATTTTTGTTAGTTAGATAAATATCTAGTAGTCATTTAGTTATTTAGTTAGTTAGTTAGTTAGTGGGTATGTAGGAAGGTAGTTAGTTAGTTAGTTAGTTAATATGTATGTTAGAAGATATTTAGTTAGTTAATTGGTGAGTTAATTTAGTTAGTTATCTAGTAGTTAGTTAGTTAGTTATTTATTCAGTTAGCTAGTAGTTAGTTAGTTAGTTAGTTAGTTAGTAAGTTATCTAGTAGTTAGTTAGTTAGTTATTTAGTTTGTTTACTAATTAGTTATTTAGTTAGTTTGTTTATTAGTTATCTAGTAGTAAGTTAGTCAGCTAGTTAGTTATTTAGTTAGTTAGTTAGTTAGTGGGTATGTAGGAAGGTAGTTTGCTACTTAGTTAGTTAGTTAGTTAGTTAATTAGAGAGTTAATAGGTATGTAGGAAGATAGTTAGTTAGTTAGTAAGTTAGTTTGTTAATTAGTTAATTAGTTAGTTAGTTATCTAGTTATTTAGTTTGTTAGTTAGTTTGTTGGAAAGGTAGTTAGTTAGTTACTTAATAGGTATGTATGAAGGTAGTTAGTTAGTAAGTTAGATAGTTAACTAGTTAGTTAGTTAGCTAGTAGTTTGTTAGTTGGTTAGTTAGTTAGTTAATTAGTTAGTTATTTGGTTAGTTAGTTAGTTTGCTAACTAGTAGTTAGTTAGTTAATTAGTTAATTAATTAGTTAGTTAATTAGTTAGTTAGTAAGTTAGTAAGTTAGTGGGTATGTAAGTTAATTTGTTAGTTAGTTAGTTAGTTAGTTAATTAATTAGTTAGTTAATTAGTTAATTAGTTAGTTAGGTAGCTACCTAGTTAGTTAATTTGTTAGTTAGTTAGTTAATTTGTAAGTAAGTTAGTTAGTTAGTTAATTAGTTAGTTAGTTAGCTAGTAGTTTGTTAGTTAGTTAGTGAGTTAGTTAGTTAATTAGTTAGTTATTTAGTTAGTTTAGTTAGTTAATTAACTAGTAGTTAGTTAGTTAATTAGTTAATAAATTAGTTAGTTAATTACTTAGTTAGTAAGTTAGTTAGTTAGTGGGTATGTACGAAGGTAGCTAGTTAGTTAGTTAATTCGTTAGTTAGTTAGTTAATTAGTTATTTAGATAGTTAGTTAATAGTTATTTATTTAGTTAGTTAGTTAGTTAAATAGCTTGCAATTGTTTAGTTAGTTATTTATTTATTTAGTTAGTTGCTTAGTTAGTGGGTATGTAGGAAAGTAGTTAGTAAGTTAGTTAGTTAGTTAATAGGTTTGTAGGATGATAGTTAGTTAGTTAGTTAGTCAGTTATTTAGTTAGTTAGTAAGTTAGTTAGTTAGTTAGTTAGTTTGCTTGTAATGTGTAAGTTAGTCGGTTAGTTAGTTAGTTAGTTAGTTAGTCAGTTATTTAGTTAGCTATGAAGTAGTTAGTTAGTTAGTTAGGTCATTAGTTAGGTATTTAGTTAGTTAGTTAGTTAGTTAGCTAGTAGTTAGCAAGTTAGTTATTAATTTAGTTAGTTAGTTAGTTAGTTGGCGGGTATGTACGAAGGTAGCTAGTTAGTTAATTTGTCAGTTAGTTAGTTTATTTGTTAGTTAGTTAGTTAGTTAGTTAATTAGTTAGTTATCTAGTAGTTAGTTAGTTACTTAGTTAGTCAGTTAGTTATTTATTCAGTTAGCTAGTAGTTAGTTAGTTAGTTAGTTAGTAAGTTAGTTAGTTAGTTAGTTAGTTAGTTAATTAGATAGTTAGTTAGTAAGTTAGTTAGTTAGTTAGTCAATATGTATGTAAGAAGTTAGTTAGTTAGTTACTTAATTTGCTAGTAGTTAGGTAGTTAGTTAGTTAGTTAGTTAGTTAGTTAGTATGTAAGAAGTTAGTTAGTTAGTTAGTTAGTTAGTTAGTTAGATAGTTAGTTAATTAGTTAGTTAGTTAGTTAATTAGTTAGTTATTTAGTTAGTTACTTAGTTAGTTAGTTAGTAGTTAGTTAGTTAGTGATTCAGTTAGTTAATCAATATATATGTATCAAGGTAGTTAGATAGTTAGTTAATTAGTTTATTAGTTAGTTAATTAGTTTGTTAGTTAGTTAGTCAGTTAGTTAGTTAGTTATCTAGTAGTTAGTTAGTTAATTAGGTCAGCAATTAGTTAGTTAGTTAGTTATTTAGTTAGCTAGTAGTTAGCAGGATTGTCATTTATGTAGTTAGTTAGTTGGCGGGTATGTAGGAAGGTCATTAGTTAGTTTGCTAGTTAGTTAATAGGTATTTAAGAAGATAGTTAGTTTGTAAATTAGTTAGTTATTATGTCAGTTATCTAGTAATTAGTTAGTTAGTTATTTTGTCAGCTTGCTAGTAGTTAGATAGTTAGTTAGTTAGTTAGTTAGTTAGTTATCTAGTTAGTTAGTTTTCTAGTAGTTAGCTAGTTAGTTAGTTAGTTAGTTAATTAGTTAGTTATTTAGTTAGTTAGTTAGCAAGTAGTTAGTTAGTTAATTAGTTAATTAATTAGTTAGTTAATTAGTTAGTTAGTAAGTTAGTTAGTTAGTGGGTATGTATGATGGTAGCTAGTTAGTTAGTTAATTTGTTAGTTAGTTAGTTAATTAATTAGTTTGTTAGTTAGGTAATAGTTATTTAGTTAGTTAGTTAGTTAAATAGCTAGTAGTCGTTTAGTTGGTCATTTATTTATTTAGTTAGTTACTTAGTTAGTGGGTATGTAGGAACGTAGTTAGTAAGTTAGTTAGTTACTTAGTAAATAGGTATGTAGGAAGATTGTTAGTTAGTTAATTAGTTAATTATTTAGTTAGTTATCTAGTAGTTAGTTAGTTAGTTTGTTAGTTAGTTACTTAGTTAGTTAGCTAGTTAGTTAGTTAGTTTGTTTGTTTGTTAGTGGGTATGTTGGAAGTTAATCACTGGGTATGTAGGAAGGTAGTTATTTAGTTAGTTAGTTAGTTTGATTATTAGTTAGTTATTTCGTTAGTTAGTTAGTTAGTTAGTTAGTTAGTTAGTTAGTTAGTTATTTAGTTAATTTGTTGGTTAGTTAGTTAGATAGGTAGTTAGTTAGTTAGTTAATATGTATGTACGAAGGTAGTTAGTTAGTTTGGAAGTAGTTAGTTAGTAGAGTTAGTTAGTTAATTAATTAGTTAGTTATTTTGTTAGTTATTTAGTTAGTTAACTTGTTAGTTAGTTATATATTTAGTTATTTAGTTAGTTAGTTAGAAAGTTAGAAAGGTACTTTGTTAGTTAATTTATAGGTATGTATGAAGGTAGTTAGTTAGTAAGATAGTCAGTTTGTTGTCTAGTAGTTAGTTAGTTAGTTAGTTAGGTAATTAGTTAGTCATTTAGTAAGTTTGTTAGTTAGGTAGTTAACTAGTAGTTAGTGCGTTAATTAATTAGTAAGTTAGTAAGTTAGTTAGTCAGTGGGTATGTATGATGGTAGCTAGTTAGTTAGTTAATTTGTTAGTTAATTAGTTAATTAGTTACTTAATTAGTTAGTTAGTTAGTTAAATACCTAGTAGTTATTTAGTTATTTATTTATTTATTTAGTTAGTTACTTAGTTAGTGGGTATGTAGGATGGTAGTTAGTAAGTTAGTTAGTTAGTTAATTAGTTAGTTAATCTGTATGTAGGAAGATAGTTAGTTAATTAGTTAGTTATTTAGTTTGTTATCTAGTAGTTAGCTAGTTAGTTAGTTAGTTAGTTAGTTATTTATTCAATTAGCTAGTAGTTAGTTTGTTAGTTAGTTCCTTAGTAAGTTAGTAAGTTAATTAGTTAGTTAATTAGTTAGTTAGTTAGTCAATATGTATGTAAGAAGGTAGTTAGTCAGTTAGTTAGTTAGTTAGTTAATTAGCTAGTAGTTAGTTAGTTAGTTAGTTAGTTAGTTAGTTAGTTAGTTAGTAAGTATGTATGTAAGAAGGTTGTTAGTTAGTTAGTTAGTTAGTTAGTTAGTTAGTTAATCAGTTACTTATTTAGTTAGTTACTTGTATAGTTAGCTAGTAGTTAGTTAGTGAGTTAGATAGTTAATCGATATGTATGTATCATGGTAGTTAGTTAGTTATTTAGATAGTTAGTTAATTAGTTAGTTAGTGAATTAGTTAGTTAGTTAGTTAGTTAGTTAGTTAGTTAGTAGTTAGTTAGTTAGTTAGGTCATCAGTTAGTTCTTTAGTTAGTTAGTTACTTAGTTAGTCAGCTAGTAGTTAGCTGGTTAGGTATTTATTTGGTTAGATAGTTAGTTAGTTGGTGGGTATGTGATGTGAGGCAAATAGAGCACGTTTTACATGCTTAATTTCGAGGTTTTAGCCTTGTGAAAGTGTATTCTGCATAGTTTATTCATCATATTTTAGATAAATTGAATATTACTTCACTTAATGTGTTTTATGCCTATTCACAGGAATTAGAAGGATTTGCTGAAGATTTGGAGAGTGTAGTTGTCTCCAGAATGCCAAAGAGAGTCGAAATGATATATCATACCGCTATTTTCGGTACACGGACAAGGCTGGAGGCAAATAAACCCATGTTAGAGAAAGCCCAAAAAGCTACACGAAATCCACTCAAACCCAATGCCTTATCCTTCCCACCTATCCTGGTGGAAATGTCCTCAATACCCCCAATCCTCTCCATCAACCCATGGCCAATCAGAATACACCTTGCATGCTATAAATAAGACCCAAGGGCCTTGAGTTGAAGGTCCTCTCGGACTGACTCTTTCCCCCTCATTCTGTTCTCTCTTCTTCTTTCTCTCTTCCAAGCACATGCAAGACAATCCAAGATACTTCAAGATTCTTCAAGAAAGCCATTGAGGTTTCGTACCGTGACCTGGATTCATTCCTTTCGGGCGATTCCTCCTCCTCCTCGAAGATCGTACCGTGACCAGGGCTCATTCCTTTTCGGGCAATTTAGAAGTGACCGTGACTCGATCCGTTTTCTTCGCAGCGAGCTGGATTCGTGACTCGGAGAGAAGAGTTTTTGTGAAGATCAGTGGAAAAGACCCCTTGACCAGAGCTTGCTCTTTTAGGGTGATTTCGCGAACCTCACGACTCGAGCTCGATCTCCTTTCGACCAGTCCTCGACGTGACGTGAGAAATCGATCTTTCGGCACGAGGAGAGAAGACCAAGAGCTGCATCACGAGTTTCCCTCATTCTAGGTGTACTCTTTCTTATCTCTTGATGTTCTTGTTGTTTGGTTTAGTCTAAACTTTGTGTATGGAAAATTCTGCGATTTATTGAATCTTTTAATCTCAAAACTTCTTGCTTGTTTGTGTTACTCTAGTTTTGAATCGTGCGTAATTTTCGTTATAATCGCACCATAATTGAACCGTTCTTGCAACTTCTTGAATTGCTTGAAATTAGTTTATGAACCATAATTCAGCCTTATTTGTCAATCTAGTTAAAAATGCACCAACTCTTAATCGTTCTTGAAACTTCTTGAGTTGGTTATTTGTGTGTTACATTATAACTCTTAACCTCTCGTGAAGCTCTAGGTTAATTGTCTTGCTTGAAATAAACTTCAAAATCTCATTTCAGCCTTGTTTGCAAAAACGCAGAAATATGCGTTTTCTTGATTTTCTTGACTAGTTTGATGTGCTTTAAATCGTGTATAAATCTGAACCCTTATGAAATTCTCAAAATTTGGTTTCAATGGAATTTCTTGGTCAAGAACTTCTCTTTAACCTCTAAAACACCATAATCAAGTGAGAAATTCCATAGAAACAAAAGTTAGAAGTTTTTGTGAGTAGTTTAAATCAAAAATTTTGAATCATAATTGATGCACCAGCTCTCTGTGGATCGATCCTCATATTTACCACTGTAAAAACATGAGATTAAATTCTTTGATATTTGAGGTTTAAAACAACGACGATACTTTTCAAGTGTCTAAAAAACCCGCTCATCGAATGGCGCCGCTGCCGGGGAGCGGTGTTTAAGTCAATTGTTCGATTTAAATTTTCAGAATTTTAGTCCATAAAAGAATGTACTCACATCTTGGTTTTTCTTTGTGATCATTTTAGGTGTGTTTGTGGTGGAAGAAGTCTATGCACAATACACGATCTCGCAAGGGCACATTACTACCAATTGACGAGGATATCGAAAACACCTTTTTCAGCACGAAGAAGAGCAAGAATCCTCTTCAAGAAGATCAAGAAGAACCTGAACCAGAACCGCAAACACAAACACAAACTTTTTCTTCTTTCTCTCCTCCTTTACAATTCAATATGGCTGATGAAACAAGAGTTCCAAGGCCAAAAACCTTGAGAGAACTTGTAGCACCAAGACACGTAGATGATAATTATAATTTCATTAGGCCAAATATACCCAATTTTAAAGCTGATCCGAGCATTTTAGGCTCATTGCCTATTTTTCACGGGAAAGCCACTGAAAACCCTCACAAGCATTTAAAAGACTTCAAAATACAGTTAAATATATATTCGAACTATGAAGGTTTTAATGACATTCTTCTTCTTATATTTCCATATTCATTAGGTGAAGGACCAAAGGACTGGTTTTACAAGCTAAGGGGGCCTCTTACTTTCAGCGATGTATCAAACCTCTTCAAGGAGAAGTATTACTCGGCATCTCGATTAGCAGCGATAAGGCATGAACTCTTGGCAATCACACAAAAGGCGAATGAGGTCTACCACGAGTATTTCGACCGTTTTATGCGATTGATGGAAGAATGCCCCAGCCACAATGTCGAGCTGCATTACCTTTACGAACAGTTCATAAACGGACTATGCTACTCCGATTACCAATTCCTCAATGCTTGTGCGGGAGGAAACATTGCGAATAAAGAAATCGTGGAGATTCAGAAACTGTTAGAGATGATGGCGTCAAATTCGCAAGCAAGACGCAACGTGGAGTACCGAGTGAACGCATGTACCGACCTCAATGTCGACATGTTAAATAACAAACTCGAAATAATAATGAAAGCGCTGGGCAAGGAAGAAACGAAGAAATGTGGGGTTTGTAGCGCAACCACCCACCACACGGACGAATGCCCTAGTGTGGTTGAAGAAGCAAATGCCGTTTACAGAAAATTTGAAGCCTCGAACTCGTACAATCCTAATCTTCGAAACCACCCGAATTTCTCTTGGTCGAATCCCAACAATGCTCAACCAGATCCGTATCGCCAACCAGTTACAAAACCAGCCACTTACCAACACCCGAATGCCTCTCAAGCAAAACCGGCTCAAACTCAGGAGCAAGATCTTAAAACGATGATGGAGGGCATGATGAGCTTGATGAAACAAGAAATCGGTGGGGTTAATAAAAATGTGGATTCTGTGAGGCAAGAATTAAAAAGCGAGATTGCGAACACGAATCGCCACGTTGGGAGCTTAGAAACTCAAATCGCTCAAATCGCCACTCGCGTGAACATAATCGAATCTCAAGGTACATCTCGACTCCAATCTCAATCTTTAGCACCTCCCGAGCAAAGGCACGTCAATGCAATATCGCTCCGAAGCGGTACTGAAATTGGTGAAAGCTCAAGAAAAGCAAAAGAGGTGGAAGAAGAAAAAGAAATCGAGCTACATGTGCCTAAGGAGAAACAATCTCAAGTCCAGATTTTACCAACTCAAGCAAAGGCACCTGAATCGACTCAAGTCCAGCCACCTTTTCCTAGTCGCCTCCCAAAGTCTACCGAATCGAATGACGACGTGCTGGCCATTTTAAAGAAAGTAGAGGTTAACATTCCTCTAGTCGAAGCTATCAAGAAAGTGCCTCGCTTGGCAAAATACCTCAAGGCACTATTGAGCACGAATAAAAGAAAGGGTAAAAAGGACGAAATGATAAGTGTGGGGGAGAATGTTTCAGCAATTTTGAGACTTCCCCGAAAACACAAAGATCCAGGGATGTTTGCAATTCCATGCAAAATCGGGCAACACGAATTGCCCAAATGCATGCTCGATTTGGGCGCATCCATAAATGTAATGCCTTTATCGGTATTTAAGACTCTAGATCTCGGCCCTCTCGAAGATACACAAGCGATGATTAGTTTGGCTGATCGATCTACGACAAAACCTGTGGGATTAATCGAGGATGTGATTGTTATGGTAAACGGACTCTATTTCCCTGCCGACTTTTATGTAATCGACATGAATGATGGAGATAACGAGTCGACCCCGATTCTCCTTGGCCGCCCATTCTTGAAGACAGCTCGAACGAAGATTGACGTTCATGCAGGAGAGCTTACGATGGAGTTCGACGACGAGGTAATAAAATTCAATATTTTTGATAAACTAAAAGAACCCATTGCAGGTACACATAATTTGAGCGCTATGGACATAATCGATGAATGTGTGCATGAAGTCGCGAATCAAACTTTCGAGGAATTCAAGGCTTACAAGAATCCTACTTATCAAGATTTTGAAGAATTCAACAATCCTCTATTCGAAACTGAGCCAGAAACACAAGCAGTTTCGAATGCAGCTGAAGTGATGTTTTCAAGGGAAATCGAAATTCCGTTGGAAAGAAGCCCACCTTCAACTGAGAAAGCTCCAAAGGTAGAATTAAAACAATTACCATCTGAGCTAAAGTATGTTTTCTTAGATGAAGAACAGACGCTTCCAGTCATCATCGCCTCAAATCTAACGACGGAGCAAGAAGAGAAGCTCATCACCATGCTGAAAAAGAATAAGAAGGCATTTGGGTGGTCACTTGCCGACATTCCAGGAATTAGTCCATCATTGTGCACACACCGAATACAACTCGAAAACGAAGCCAAACCATCTCGCGAACCACAGAGGCGGCTCAATCCGCCCATGATGGAGGTTGTAAAAAAGGAGGTGATAAAACTGTTGGATGCGGGTATAATTTACCCCATCGCTGATTCCAAATGGGTCTCGCCTATTCACGTGGTACCAAAGAAAACGGGGATCACTATTGTCGAGAATGAAGAAGGCGATCAAGTGCCAACTCGAGTGCAAAATGGATGGCGAGTGTGCATTGACTACCGCAAGCTTAACAAGGCCACCAAAAAGGACCATTTCCCACTTCCTTTTATCGATCAAATGCTGGAGAGACTCGCAGGGAACCCTTTCTACTGTTTCCTCGACGGATTCTCGGGATACTTCCAAATTCCGATTGCACCCGAGGACCAAGCAAAAACGACGTTTACATGCCCGTTTGGTACCTTCGCGTACCGACACATGCCGTTTGGGCTCTGCAACGCACCGGGCACTTTCCAAAGGTGTATGCTCTCTATTTTTAGTGATTACATTTCAAAATTTATTGAAGTTTTTATGGATGATTTTTCGGTGTTTGGAGACTCATTTGATTCCTGTTTAGACCATTTGTCCCAAATACTGGAAAAATGCATCGAATCTAATCTCGTTTTAAACTTTGAAAAGTGCCACTTCATGGTGAGCAATGGAATTGTTTTAGGTCATTCAATTTCAGAAAAGGGGCTCGAAGTCGACAAGGCAAAAATCGACGTAATAAAGACGCTGCCCTATCCAAAGACGGTGAAGGACGTGAGATCTTTCTTAGGCCACGCTGGTTTCTATCGACGGTTCATAAAGGATTTTTCAAAGATCTCGCAGCCCATGTGCCAACTTCTCCAGAAAGACGTAAAGTTCGAATTCGACTCACGGTGCAAGGAATCATTCGACAATTTGAAGGACAAGCTTTGCTCTGCACCGATTATCAAACCACCGAATTGGGGGCTTCCATTCGAAATCATGTGCGACGCAAGTGATACGAGTGTGGGGGCAGTGCTTGGCCAAAGAATCGGCAAAGATCCTCACGTGATTGCCTATGCCTCGAAGACCCTCGTTAGCGCACAAAGAAACTACACAACTACTGAAAAAGAACTTCTTGCGATTGTGTTTGCTTTAGAAAAATTTCGTTCTTACCTTGTAGGTGCGAAGGTGATAGTGTTCTCTGATCACGGCGCTTTGAAGCATTTAATGAGAAAAAAGGAGTGCAAGCCTAGATTGCTGCGATGGATCCTTTTGTTGCAAGAATTCGATTTGGAGATCAAGGATAAGAAGGGCTGTGAGAATCTCGTGGCGGATCACCTAAGCCGACTCCCGTTCATAGAAGACGATGATGTACCGATTCGAGAGGAGTTTCCGGAAGAGCATATCCTCGCAGTTCAAATCGATACGCCTTGGTACGCCGACTTGGTAAATTATATGGTTGCCAAGCAAATTCCGCCGAGTTTCACCAGATCTCAACGCGACAAATTAAAAAGCAACTCGCGATTCTACATTTGGGACGAACCATTCCTGTATCGCGTATGTGCAGATCAAGTGATAAGGAAGTGTGCTCATCAAAACGAGGTTAAATCTATTTTGTCATTTTGTCATAATTTGCATTGTGGGGGACATTTTGGAGTGACACGTACGGCCCGCAAAGTATTAGAATGCGGTTTTTACTGGCCAACTCTTTACAAAGATGCTTCAAGCTTTGTAAAGGGTTGCGAAAAATGCCAAAGGACAGGAAATGTGAGTCAAAGAGATCAAATGCCCCTGAACAAAATTGTACCATGTGAACCATTCGATGTATGGGGCATTGATTTTATGGGACCATTTCCACCGTCCTTTGGATATACTTACATTCTTCTTTGTGTAGATTATGTGACAAAGTGGATCGAAGCAATTCCAACGAAGCAAGCAGATTCGAAATCAGTGTGCGAATTTCTCAAGAAGAATATCTTTCAACGTTTCGGCGTGCCACGAGTGCTAATCAGCGACCGAGGGAGTCACTTCTGCAATAAGAGCTTACAATCCGTGCTAGAAAAATACCACGTTAGCCACCGAACCTCCACAGCGTACCACCCTCAATCAAACGGGCAAGCCGAAGTCTCGAACCGAGAAATCAAGTCTATTCTGGAAAAGGTGGTGAACCCCTCAAGAAAGGATTGGAGCGTCCGATTAGGCGACGCCTTGTGGGCATATCGTACAGCGTTCAAAACTCCAATCGGGATGTCCCCTTTCAAGATGGTGTACGGCAAAGCATGCCACTTACCCGTAGAAATCGAGCATAAGGCCATATGGGCCATTAAACAACTGAACCTCGACTATCCGAACGATGCAATGGCCCGAAAACTCCATTTAGTCGAGCTAGAAGAATTTCGACAAAACGCCTATGACAATTCGAATTTATGCAAGAAAAAGGCAAAGGCGTTTCACGACAAATTGATCAGAAAGAAAGAATTTAATGTGGGAGATAGTGTGCTTCTATTCAACTCCCGTCTCAAACTGTTTCCCGGGAAGTTGAAATCTCGCTGGATTGGGCCCTTCACAGTGACGAATGTAAATCCATTTGGAGTAATCGAAATCCAGAGCAACGACACGAAGGAAGAGTTCAAGGTGAATGGGCACCGGCTAAAGCATTTCTACTCCGGTTTCGACAAAGGGTGGATGGACGTGCAAAAGCTCGGTTTGATGGAGCGTCAATGAAGATGAGCTCAGCTGGGTCGAGCTCAAGACATTAAACAAGAGCGCTAGCGGAGGAGGCACGCCTCACGCATCAAAGGTTGTATTTCTCTATTATCCCTCTTTTTGAAATTTTTGATCTTTTATACTTGAGGACAAGTAATCTCTAAGTGTGGGGGGGTAACACAACCTTTGAACTGTATGAGCCCAAATTAAACTTCAAAAAAAAAACATGGGAAATTTGAAAATTTAAAAACATTCAAAATATTAAAAAAAAAAAAAATAAAAAAAAAAAATAAATTTCATAAAAGTATCCACTTAAATCTGGGAGCATTGCTAATCACAAAACAACTCTGAATTGCAATAAAAGATTTTTCTCCACTGAATTGAACTAAATCGTTGTTTTTAAAACAAAATTTCATTCAACTCTGAATTTCACTCTAAAAATTGAAAGTTTGCAAAATATTTTAAAGGATTTGGTTATGATTTTGAAGAGATCTATTCGGGGATTCCAGCCCTATTGTTTCAAATTTCACGAGTTTGAGACACTTGATCGATGCGCGGTTCATGCGATACGTTTTAACTCGATTTTCGAACCCGTAATTGATATGGGACTTATGAGTAAAGTTCTTAGCGTGGCTGTTAAAGTACGTTTTGCTAGATTTAAAACATGACCAATTGCACTATGAAATAACCGTTTGTGGGGACCCGTTAGTAGATCAAATATACCCGCTCGTTCGAAAAAAAAAAAAAAAAAAAGAAGAGAAAAAAAATATATAAGTGAGAAAAGAGGAAGGTGAAAAGACAACACCGAGAGTAACCTCATTGCATTTCGGTGTAGTGGGGCTTTCGGTTAAAGACTTCCAAGAGAAAAAAAAAGTGAGAAAAGAGGAAGGTCAAAAGACAACACCGAGAGTAACCTCATTGCATTTCGGTGTAGTGGGGCTTTCGGTTAAAGACTTCCAAGAAAAAAAAAATGAGCAGGGAAATTGATCGAAAATGGGTATGAACCTTGTACCAGTGTACCAAACGTGTTTTAAAATGAATAACTTGCATTTAAGATCATCTTGCAAAACGGGAAATTTTGGCCCGATAATAGCTTTCGAATTGAGTTCTTTTGAGATTGTGGAGTGAAGAAATTCGAAGTAAAAACGTTTAAGTCGCTCTTACAGCTTGAGATCGAGTGTCATGAAAAACTCTTATGAAATTTCGAGTTAATTTCGAGATCTAATAATGAAAAGACCAATATCATTCTAAATACTAGTGAACTTGATGAAATGAGAGTGAGCCATTTGATTCATGAAATGAGTTTTTAAATAACGAATACAACTTCAACAAATTCTACTGCGATTCTTTGTTTTCTGATATAATTCTCCAATTGATCGAGGACGATCAAGGGTTTAAGTGTGGGGGTATTTGATGTGAGGCAAATAGAGCACGTTTTACATGCTTAATTTGGAGGTTTTAGCCTTGTGAAAGTGTATTCTGCATAGTTTATTCATCATATTTTAGATAAATTGAATATTACTTCACTTAATGTGTTTTATGCCTATTCACAGGAATTAGAAGGATTTGCTGAAGATTTGGAGAGTGTAGTTGTCTCCAAAATGCCAAAGAGAGTCGAAATGATATATCATACCGCTATTTTCGGTACACGGACAAGGCTGGAGGCAAATAAACCCATGTTAGAGAAAGCCCAAAAAGCTACACGAAATCCACTCAAACCCAATGCCTTATCCTTCCCACCTATCCTGGTGGAAATGTCCTCAATACCCCCAATCCTCTCCATCAACCCATGGCCAATCAGAATACACCTTGCATGCTATAAATAAGACCCAAGGGCCTTGAGTTGAAGGTCCTCTCGGACTGACTCTTTCCCCCTCATTCTGTTCTCTCTTCTTCTTTCTCTCTTCCAAGCACATGCAAGACAATCCAAGATACTTCAAGATTCTTCAAGAAAGCCATTGAGGTTTCGTACCGTGACCTGGATTCATTCCTTTCGGGCGATTCCTCCTCCTCCTCGAAGATCGTACCGTGACCAGGGCTCATTCCTTTTCGGGCGATTTAGAAGTGACCGTGACTCGATCCGTTTTCTTCGCAGCGAGCTGGATTCGTGACTCGGAGAGAAGAGTTTTTGTGAAGATCAGTGGAAAAGACCCCTTGACCAGAGCTTGCTCTTTTAGGGTGATTTCGCGAACCTCACGACTCGAGCTCGATCTCCTTTCGACCAGTCCTCGACGTGACGTGAGAAATCGATCTTTCGGCACGAGGAGAGAAGACCAAGAGCTGCATCACGAGTTTCCCTCATTCTAGGTGTACTCTTTCTTATCTCTTGATGTTCTTGTTGTTTGGTTTAGTCTAAACTTTGTGTATGGAAAATTCTGCGATTTATTGAATCTTTTAATCTCAAAACTTCTTGCTTGTTTGTGTTACTCTAGTTTTGAATCGTGCGTAATTTTCGTTATAATCGCACCATAATTGAACCGTTCTTGCAACTTCTTGAATTGCTTGAAATTAGTTTATGAACCATAATTCAGCCTTATTTGTCAATCTAGTTAAAAATGCACCAACTCTTAATCGTTCTTGAAACTTCTTGAGTTGGTTATTTGTGTGTTACATTATAACTCTTAACCTCTCGTGAAGCTCTAGGTTAATTGTCTTGCTTGAAATAAACTTCAAAATCTCATTTCAGCCTTGTTTGCAAAAACGCAGAAATATGCGTTTTCTTGATTTTCTTGACTAGTTTGATGTGCTTTAAATCGTGTATAAATCTGAACCCTTATGAAATTCTCAAAATTTGGTTTCAATGGAATTTCTTGGTCAAGAACTTCTCTTTAACCTCTAAAACACCATAATCAAGTGAGAAATTCCATAGAAACAAAAGTTAGAAGTTTTTGTGAGTAGTTTAAATCAAAAATTTTGAATCATAATTGATGCACCAGCTCTCTGTGGATCGATCCTCATATTTACCACTGTAAAAACATGAGATTAAATTCTTTGATATTTGAGGTTTAAAACAACGACGATACTTTTCAAGTGTCTAAAAAACCCGCTCATCAGTATGTAAGAAGGTAGGTAGGTAGTTAGTTATTTTGTTATTTAGTTGATATTTAAGAAGAGTGTTAGTTAGTAAATTAGTTAGTTATTATGTTAGTTATCTAGTAATTAGTTAGTTAGTTGTTTCGTCAGCTAGCTAGTAGTTAGTTAGTTAGTTAGTTCTTTAGTTAGTTAGTTAGTTAGTTATCTAGTATTTTGTAAGTTAGTTATTTAGTTAGTTAACTAGTTAGTTATTTAGATTGTTTGTTTGTAAGTTATCTAGTAGTTAGTTAGTTAGCTAGTTAGTTATTTAGTAAGTTAGATAGTTAGTTAGTTAGTAAGTGTGTATGTAGGAAGGCAGTTAGTTAGTTAGTTAGTTAGTTAATTAGTTTGTTAGTTAATAGGTATGTAGGAAGATAGTTATTTAGTTATTTAGTTAGTTTGTTAATTAGTTCATTTGTTAGTTTGTTAGTTAGTTATTTAGTTAGTAAGTTAGTTAGTTAGTTAGTTAAAAAGGTAGTTTGTTTGTTAGTTGATAGGTATGTATGACGGTAGTTAGTTAGTAAGTTAGTTAGTTAACTAGTTAGTTAGTTTGCTACTAGTTAGTTAGTGTTAGTTAGTTAGTTAGTTAGTTAGTTATTTATTCAATTAGCTAGTAGTTAGTTAGTTAGTTAGTTAGTTACTAAGTTAGTTAGTTAGTTAATTAGTGAGTTAATTAGTTAGTTAGTGATAACGGGTTTTTGGCTAATACTTAGGTTATATCGTTGAATAAAAACACCGTAAATCAAACAAGAAACATGTGAATACTAAAGATTGTATAGACTAAGTTTGTAAGGATTCGTTCCACAGGGAGCTATTGCGTCAAAATATGATTAAACTTCAGATCACTAAAATAATTATTTCGAAGTTTCCAAAATTAATGAAAATTTTTCTAGAGAGATGTCTGAATATTATAAAACTTATCCTAAAATTTCAAACAATTTGGACAACGGAATAAAAAGTTATTAACGAATTACAATCAGGTCTCTAAAAAAACAATCTCTGGAAACAGCAGGTTTTCAGTTTAAGTGACAGTTTTCAAAAATTCATATTAATTCAAATTTCATGAAATTCAACGTTTCAAAAAGTTCCCGAAACTAGAAATCAAGATCTACGCAATGATAGAATTGGTTTTGAGCAGATTTGGAAGGGGATCGTGAAAATTGATAAGTTTAGAAGGTTTTTAAAAACAAGATTCAAGGGCAATCAAGGCAGTAATTTAAATAAGAAAATCGAATTAACAACTAAAATTCTCAAGTTTATTAATCAACACAAGAATTTATTAAAAGAATCACAACCAAAAACTGAAATAAAAGAAAGAAACCACCTAATCAAGCCCTAGAACGCCTAGTGACTTGTGTCGATGCCTTCCCGTCGATCCGGTTGAACGCCAACTCGAGTCTCCGTTTCTTCTCACGCGGATCCTCTTCAATTCATCGAAGAACGCCTTCCGCACGAATGACCGATCCTTTCCTTGTGTCGAGATGGAGCAAGAACGCCTTAACTCCAATTTCTTCACGTACAACCCTAGGGCGAGAACGCCTCTACCAAAGAGTTGGTCTTGAATTTGACGGTTATTGGTTGAATCTTGTTTGTTTCTTGGAAGAGTTTGTGGAGAGAGATGGTAGAGAGCTTGCCCCCAAAGGGGACAGAAAAAGGGGGGGGGGGGGGGGGGGGGGGGGGGGGGGGAAGAGATGATTTGCCCTTGGATTTAGGGTCTTATTTATAGGCTTGATACTCCTCTTGATTGGAAAGGGTAATTATGGAAGGTTTAGGGGAGCAACAAATCAACTAAGAAGGCAACAAATCAATCTAAAGGAGGCCACAAATCAATTTAAAGAAGGCAACAAATTAGCTTGTTGGGGCTTGTGCATGGGCTGAGAGCTGGGGCTAGGCGTGGGCTGTGAGATTTGCCTGCGTGGGCTGTGAATTTCGCCTCTGCGGCCAGGCCCATTGTTGCCCCTGTGCGTTGCAGCAGTTTGGTGATCTTCTTCTTTTGTTTTTCCCTTTCCCGCCTCGATCTTTCACCGAATATATCGATGTGATATATCGTTTTGACTGTCTTCGGCGTGCCAGAGGCAATCGTGCTGACCAAATTCCCAAATTATTCCTCTATCTCCTGCAAATGGGCAAAGAACACATTAGTGTAGAAATATTCATGATGTTTGAAATATGTATCATAAAAGCATAGAATATAACTTCACAAGGGCTAAAATCCCTAAATAAGACTCATAAAACGTGTTCCATTTGCCTCACATCAAATACCCCCACACTTAAACCCTTGATCGTCCTCGATCAATTGGAGATTTGTAGTTATAATCAATCTAGGGACGAATTGCACTAGATTCTATTAAATTTGTATTCGTCATTTTCAAACGCATTTCATGAACCTATTTAAAGTAAAAAATCAAGTTGCTAATGTTTAAGAAAGATAATGGTCAAATAATCAAATCTTAATTGAATAAAAATCGCAATTTCAATAGAGTTTAGAATGAGCAATTAATTTCTACCGGAAAAGGTGATTAAACACTACCGTTCGAATCTTTTCACGCCACAATTCAAAAGAAACCCGATTTCCAAAGTTTTTGAGTCTTCGTTTTGCAAGAATTCCCTTTTCAACCCGTTCGATACGTTGGTACAAGGTTCATAGCCGTTTTCAGTCGAATTCCCCACCCACTCCTTCATTTCGTAGAAGTCTTTAACCGAGCGCCCCACTACACCGAAATGCAATGAGGTTACATCCCGGTATTCTATTTTGACCTTCCTTCTATTTTATTATTTTATTCTTATTTTACTTACGTTTTTTTTCTTTTTTTTTCTTTTTTTTTCTTTCTTTTTTTTTTTTTTTTCCGGATCGCATTTGTAGAAGGAGTTCCGCGGCACCGGAGTGCAACGAAATTACATCCCGCTTTTTTTCAAGATCCAAGAAGAAGGCTGGTACTATCGACATACTAACGGGTCCCCACGAACGGTTGATTCATTAAGTGTAAGCAAAACTCATTGAAAAACTTTTCAATCGGGTTCTAATTCGAAGATGGGTTCAATTTTCGAAAACTAGTGTGTCACGTAAACCACGAATCCATTAATTGTCGAAAACTCGTGATAATTGCGAAGTTATTGGTATGGGTTGGAATCCCAATAGATTTCTTCAAATTCGTGACCAAAATTTCCAAAACATTTTGCAACATTCAATTTTGAGAGTAAAAATCGTATTAAAATGAAATTTTGTTTGAAAAACAACGATTTGTTTCAAATGAGGTGGAGAAAAATCTTTTTGTGCAATTTTGTCCTTAGTTCAAAACTAGACGTGCTCCGAGATTTAAGTTTCATCAATTTTCTATTTTATTCGCAGAAAAAGGGAAAAATAATAAAAAAATAAATAAATTCCCAATATTTTTCGTTTTAATTTGGGCACATGCAGGTTCAAAGGTTGTGTTACCCCCCCATACTTATGGTTTTACTTGTCCTCAAGTATATGGAATATAGAATGTAAAAATAGGGTAATGAAAAGATACAACCTTTGATGCGTAGGCTTGCCTCCCTCGCTAGTGCTCTCGTTTATTGGTCTCGAGCTCGACCATGCCGGTGTTACCCTCCTTGAAAGTTGAAAAAGGAGCTCACTTGGATCGCTCTTTTTCGACCGCCTCGGAGTGCTCCTTTCGAAACGTTGGAGAATATGACACTCAATGCTTGGTTTAATCGTTTTGCGCATGTCAAAATTGGCTCCAAGGGCATCCTTATCTCGCTTCGAATCAATTTGTATACAGGTCTTTGGCGAAGCGGAGTGGTAAGTGGCGTCAGTGTCTCGATGTTATTTGTTTTTCTTGATAAATCTACACAAGGAGAAATTCTTTCATGAGAGGCATCATAGTTCTTATTTGAATTTAAATCGATGCTAAACGGAAAGAATTCACTTTGGAGAGTTGGAGAGTTTTCTTCTTGCTTGCTTGGTTTCGTCAGCTAATAGTAAGTTAGTTAGTTTGTTAGTTAGTAAGTTAATTAGTTAGTTAGTTAGTTAGTTAGTCAGTATGTATGTAAGAAGGTTGTTAGTTAGTTAGTTAGTTAGTTAATTACCTAGTAGTTAGTTAGTTAGTTAGTTAGTCCGTATGCAATGTAAGAAGGTTGTTAGTTAGTTAGTTAGTTAGATAGTTAGTTAGTTAGTTAGTTAGTTAGTTGGCGGGTATGTAGGAAGGTAGCACTACTACAAAAAATGCAATTAGGGACAAACGTGTTTAGTCCCTAAAACCCCGTCTGGAGTCGCTGTAGATCTTTAGGGACTATATTTAGTCGTTATGACTTTGTCATAACAGGCCCGACGCAGCAAATCAGGGTGACAAAAGTTTTTTTGCATTTAGTCCCTATAAGACACCTTTTTTGGGGTAGTCCCTGAAGATGAACTTTCAGTGTCGAGTTATGGTCGTGGAAAATGTTCTTTATGAGACTAAATGTGGTCCCCAACTATGGTTGTTATGTGACTAGTCTATGTTTCTGAATATTCATTTTATGGGACAAATGTTTGCTTCTGAAGATATATTCTATTTAGTTAAATTTTGTCCTTGTTGTGGTGTTTTTGTGACTAGTTGTTGTATCTCAATACGATATTAATGTAACAAATGTTAGTCCTTGAATATATTCTTTCGTAAATGATATTGGTGTCTGAATGTTTCTTTATGTGACCAAATTTAATTCCAGAATATTGTACTTCTGTGATGAGACTCTTTTAGTCTCTACAAACACAATTTGTAGTATATTCATTAATAAAATATGAATGAAGGTAGTTAGTTAGTAAGTTATTTAGTTATTTAGTTAGTTAGTTAGTTAGAAAGGTAGTTAGTTAGTTACTTAATAGGTATGTATGAAGGTAGTTAGTTAGTAAGTTAGATAGTTAACTAGTTAGTTAGTTAGCTAGTAGTTTGTTAGTTGGTTAGTTAGTTAGTTAATTAGTTAGTTATTTAGTTAGTTAGTAAGTTTGCTAACTAGTAGTTTGTTAGTTAATTAGTTAATTAATTAGTTAGTTAATTAGTAAGTTAGTAAGTTAGTGGGTATGTACGAAGGTAGCTACCTAGTTAGTTAATTTGTCAGTTAGTTAGTTAATTTGTAAGTAAGTTAGTTAGTTAATTTGTTAGTTATTTATTTAGTTAGTTAGTTAGTCAAAGAGTTAGTAGTTATTTCGTTAGTTATTAATTTATTTAGTAAGTCACTTAGTTAGTGGGTATGTAGGAAGGTAGGTATGTAGTTAGTTAGTTAGTTAGTTAGTTAGTTAATATGTATGTAGGAAGATGGTTAGTTAGTTAATTAGTTAGTTAGTTAGTTATTCAGTTAGTTAGTAGTTAGTTAGTTAGTTAGTTAGTTAGTTAGTTAGTTAGTTAGTTAGTTAGTTAGTTAGTTAGTTATTTATTCAGTTAGCTAGTCGTTAGTTAGTTAGTTAGTTAGTTAGTTTGTTAGTTAGTTAGTTAGTTAATTAGTTAGTTAGTTAGTTAGTTAATTAGTTATTCAATATGTATGTAAGAAGGTAGTTAGTTAGTTAGTTAGTTAGTTAATTAGCTAGTAGTTAGTTAGTTAGTTAGTTAGTTATTATGCACTAACGTGTTTGGTTAGTTAGTTAGTTAGTTAGTTCGTATGCAATGTAAGAAGGTTGTTAGTTAGTTAGTTAGTCAGATAGTTAGTTAATTAGTCAGTTAGTTAGTTTATCAGTTAGTTATTTAGTTAGTTACTTAGTTAGTTAGCTAGTAGTTAGTTAGTTAGTGATTTAGTTAGTTAATCAATACATATGTATCAAGGTAGTTAGTTAGTTAGTTAGATAGTTAGTTAATTATATAGTTAGTTAGTTAATTAGTTAGTTAGTTAGTTAGTCAGTTAGTTAGTTAGTTATCTAGTGGTTAGTTAGTTAGTTAGGTCAGCAGTTAGTTATTTAGTTAGTTACTTAGTTAGTTAGTTAGGTAGTTAGCTAGTAGTTAGCAGGATAGTTATTTATTTAGTTAGTTAGTTAGTTGGCGGGTATGTAGGAAGGTAGCTAGTTAGTTTGTTAGTTACTCAATAGGTATTTAAGAAGATAGTTAGTTAGTAAATAAGGTAGTTATTATGTTAGTTATCTAGTAATTAGTTAGTTAGTAATTTTGTCAGCTAGCTAGTAGTTAGTTAGTTAGTTAGTTATCTAGTAGTTTGTTAGTTATTTATTTAGTTAGTTAACTAGTTAGTTATTTAGTTACTAGTAGTTAGTTAGTTAGCTAGTTAGTTGTATAGTTAGTTATATAGTTAGTTAGCCAGTTAGTGGGAAGGTAGTTAATTAGTTAGTTAGTGGGAAGGTAGTTAATTAGTTTGTTAGTTAGTTAGTTAGTTAGTTAGAAAGGTAGTTAGTTAGTTAGTTAATTGGTATGACTAAAGGTAGTTAGTTAGTAAGTTAGAAAATTAACTAGTTAGTTAATTAGCTAGTAGTTAGTTAGTTAGTTAATTATTTTGTTTGTTCGTTAGTTAGTTATCTAGTAGTTAGTTAGTTAGTTATTTAGTTAGTTATTTAGTAAGTTATCTAGTAGTTAGTTTGTTAGCAAGTTAGTTATTTAGTTAGTTAGATAGTTAGTTAATTAGTTAGTGGAAATGTAGTTAGTTAGTTTGTGGGTATGTAGGTAGGTAGTTAGTAAGTTAGTTAGTTAGTTAGTAAACTAGTTAGTTAATGGGTATGTAGGAAGATAGTTATTTAGTTAGATATTTAGCTTGTTAATTAGTTAATTAGTTAGTTAGTTAGTTAGTTAGTTAGTTGTTTAGTTGTTTAGTTAGTTAGTTAGTTAGTTAGTTTGTTAGAAAGGTTGTTAGTTAGTTAGTTAATTGGTATGACTGAAGGTAGTTAGTTAGTAAGTTAGATAATTAACTAGTCAGTTAGTTAGCTAGTAGTTTGTTAGTTAGTTAGTGAGTTAGTTAGTAAATTAGTTAGTTATTAAGTTAGTTTAGTTAGTTAATTAACTAGTAGTTAGTTACTTAATTAGTTAATAAATTAGTTAGTTAATTAGTTAGTTAGTAAGTTAGTTAGTTAGTGGGTATGTACGAAGGTAGCTAGTTAGTTAGTTAATTCGTTAGTTAGTTAGTTAGTTAGTCAGTTAGTTAGTTATCTAGTAGTTAGTTAGTTAGTTTGTTAGTTAGTTAATTAGTTAGTTAGCTAGTTAGTTAGTTAGTTAGTTAGTTTGTTAGTTAGTTAGTTAGTTAATTAGTTAGTTAGCTAGTTAGTTAATTCGTTAGTTAGTATGTTAGTTAGTTAGTTAGTTAGTTAGTCAGTTAGTTAGTTATCTAGTAGTTAGTTAGTTAGTTAGGTCATCAGTTAGTTATTTAGTTAGTTAGTTAGTTAGTTAGTTAGATAGTTAGTTAGCTAGTAGTTAGCAAGTTAGTTATTTATTTAGTTAGTTAGTTAGTTAGTTGGCGGGTATGTAGGAAGGTAGGTAGTTAGTTAGTTAGTTAGGTACTCAAGAAGATAGTTAGTTAGTAAATTAGTTAGTTATTATGTTTGTCATCTAGTAATTAGTTAGTTAGTTATTTTGTCATCTGGCTAGTAGTCAGTTAGTTAGTTAGTCATTTAGTTCGTTAGTTTGTTAGTTATCTAGTAGTTAGTTAGTTAGTTATTTAGTTAGTTAACTAGTTAGTTATTTAGTTACTAGTAGTTATTTAGTCAGTTAGTGGGAAGGTAGTTAGTTAGTTAGTTAGTGGGTATGCAGGAAAGTAGTTAGTTAGTTAGTTAATAGCTATGTTGGAAGATAGTTATTCGGTTATTTTGTTAGTTTGTCAATTAGTTTACTTGTTAGTTAGTTAGTTATTTAGTTAGTGAGTTAGTCAGAAAGGTACTTAGTTAGTTAGTTGATAGGTATGTATGAAGGTAGTTAGTTAGTAAGTTAGTTAGTTTGTTAGTTAGTAGTCAGTTAGATAGTTAGTTAGTTAATTAGTTAGTTATTTAGTTAGTTAGTTAGTTAGTTAGTCAACTAGTAGTTAGTTGGTTAATTAATTAGTTAGTTAATAAGTATGTTAGTAAATTAGTTAGTTAGTGGGTATGTACGATGGTAGCGAGTTAGTTAATTTGTTAGTTAATTAGTTAATTAGTTAGTTAGTCAATTAGTTAGTTAGTTAGTTAAATAGCTAGTAGTTATTTAGTTAGTTATTTATTTATTTAGTTAGTTACTTAGTTAGTGGGTATGTAGGAAGGTAGTTAGGAAGTTAGTTCGTTAGTTAGTTAGTTAGTTAATCTGTATGTACGAAGATAGTTAGTTAATTAGTTAGTTATTTAGTTAGTTATCTAGTAGTTAGTTAGTTAGTTAGTTAGTTAGTTAGTTAATTAGTTATTTATTCAATTAGCTAGTAGTTAGTTAGTTTGTTAGTTACTAAGTTAGTTAGGTAGTTAGTTAGTTAATTAGTTAGTAAATTAGTTAGTTAGTTAGTTAGTTAGTCAATATGTATGTAAGAAGGTAGTTAGTTAATTTGCTTGCAGTTAGTTAGTTAGTTCGTATGTAAGAAGGTTGTCAGTTAGTTAGTTAGTTAGATAGTTAGTTAGTTAGTTAGTTAGTTAGTTAATCAGTTAGTTATTTAGTTAGTCACTTAGTTAGTTAGCTTGTACTTAGTTAGTGAGTTAGTTAGTCAATCAATATGTATGTATCATGGTAGTATTTAGTTAGTTAGATAGTTAGTCAATTAGTTAATTAGTTAATTAGTTAGTTAGTTAGTTAGCTAGTTAGTTAGTTATTTAGTTATCTAGTAGTTAGTTAGTTACTTAGGTCATCAGTTAGTTATTTAGTTAATTAGTTACTTAGTTAGTTAGCTAGTAGTTAGCTGGTTAGGCATTTATTTGGTTAGTTAGTTAGTTAGTTGGTGGGTATGTACGAAGGTAGGTAGTTAGTTAGTTAGTTAGTTAATTGGTTTTCAAGAAGATTGTTAGTTAGTAAATTAGTTAGTTATTATGTTAGTTATCTAGTAATTAGTTAGTTAGTTGTTTGTCAGCTAGCTAGTAGTTAGTTAGTTAGTTAGTTCTTTAGTTAGTTAGTTAGTTAGTCAGTTATCTAGTATTTTGTAAGGTAGTTATTTAGTTAGTTTGTTAGTTAGTTAGTCAGTTAGTTATCGAGTTAGTTAGTATGCTAGTAGTTAGCTAGTTAGTTAGTTAGTTAATTAGTTAGTTATTTAGTTAGTTAGTTAGTTAATTAATTAATTAATTAGTTAGTTAATTAGTTAGTTAGTAAGTTAGTTAGTTAGTGGATATGTATGATGGTAGCTAGTTAGTTAGTTAATTTGTTAGTTAGTTAGTTAATTAATTATTTTGTTAGTTAATTAATAGTTATTTAGTTAGTTAGTTAGTTAAATAGCTAGTAGTTATTTAGTTGGTCATTCATTTATTTAGTTAGTTACTTAGTTAGTGGGTATGTAGGAAGGTAGTTAGTAAGTTAGTTAGTTAGTTAGTTAATAGGTATGTAGGAAGATAGTTAGTTAGTTAATTAGTTACTTATTTAGTTAGTTATCTAGTAGTTAGTTAGTTAGTTTGTTAGTTAGTTAATTAGTTAGTTAGCTAGTTAGTTAGTTAGTTAGTTAGTTTGTTTGTTAGTGTGTATGTTGGAAGTTAGTCACTGGGTATGTAGGAAGGTAGTTATTTAGTTAGTTAGTTAGTTTGTTTATTAGTTAGTTATTTCGTTAGTTAGTTAGTTAGTTAGTTAGTTAGTTATTTAGTTAATTTGTTGGTTAGTTAGTTAGATAGGTAGTTAGTTAGTTAGTTAATATGTATGTACGAAGGTAGTTAGTTTGTAAGTTAGTTAATTAGTTAGATAGTTTGGTAGTAGTTAGTTAGTTAGTTAGTTAGTTAATTAATTAGTTAGTTATTTAGTTAGTTAGTTAGTTAATATGTATGTACGAAGGTAGTTAGTTTGTAAGTTAGTTAATTAGTTAGTTAGTTTGGTAATAGTTAGTTAGTAAGTTAGTTAGTTAATTAATTAGTTAGTTATTTAGTTTGTTAGTTAGTTAGTTAGTAGTTAGCTAGTAGTTAGTTAGTTAATTAGTTAATAAATTAGTAAGTTAATTAGTTAGTTAGTAAGTTAGTTAGTTAGTGGGTATGTACGAAGGTAGCTAGTTAGTTAGTTAATTTGGTAGTTAGTTAGTGAATTAATTAGTTAGTTAATAGTTATTTATTTCGTTAGTTAGTTAGTTAAATAACTTGTAGTTATTTAGTTATTTATTTGTTTCGTTAGTTAGTTACTTAGTTAGTGGGTACGTAGGAAGGTAGTTAGTAAGTTAGTTAGTTAGTTAGTTAATTGGTATGTAGGAAGATAGTTAGTTAGTCAATTAGTTAGTTATTTAGTTAGTTAATTAGTTAGTTAATTAGTCAGTTAGTTAGTTAGCTTGTAGTTTGTATGTTAGTTAGTTAGTTAGTTAGTTAGTCAGTTAGTTAGTTATCTAGTAGTTAGTTAGTTAGTTAGGTCATCAGTTAGTTATTTAGTTAGTTAGTTAGTTAGTTAGTTAGTTAGTTAGCTAGTAGTTATCAAGTTAGTTATTTATTTAGTTAGTTAGTTAGTTAGTTGGCGGGTATATAGGAAGGTAGTTAGTTAGTTAGTTTGTTAGGTACTCAAGAAGATAGTTAGTTAGTAAATTAGTTAGTTATTATGTTTGTTATCTAGTAATTAGTGAGTTAGTTATTTTGTCATCTAGCTAGTAGTCAGTTAGTTAGTTAGTTATTTAGTTCATTAGTCAGTTAGTTATCTAGTAGTGAGTTAGTTAGTTATTTAGCTAGTTAACTAGTTAGTTATTTAGTTACTAGTAGTTAGTTAGTCAGTTAGTGGGAAGGTAGTTAGTTAGTTAGTTAGTGGGTATGTAGGAAAGTAGTCAGTTAGTTAGTTAATAGGTATGTTGGAAGATAGTTATTCGGTTATTTAGTTAGTTTGTCAATTAGTTTACTTGTTAGTTAGTTAGTTATTTAGTTAGTGAGTTAGTTAGAAAGGTACTTAGTTAGTTAGTTCGTAGGTATGTATGAAGGTAGTTAGTTAGTAAGTTAGTTAGTTTGTTAGTTAGTAGTCAGTTAGATAGTTAGTTAGTTAATTAGTTAGTTATTTAGTTAGTTAGTTAGTTAGTTAGTTAGTTAACTAGTAGTTAGTTGGTTAATTAATTAGTTAGTTAATTAGTACGTTAGTAAGTTAATTAGTTAGTGGGTATGTACGATGGTAGCGAGTTAGTTAGTTAATTTGTTAGTTAATTAGTTAATTAGTTAGTTAGTTAATTAGTTAGTTAGTTAGTTAAATAGCTAGTAGTTATTTAGTTAGTTATTTATTTATTTAGTTAGGTACTTAGTAAGTGGGTATGTAGGAAGGTAGTTAGTAAGTTAGTTAGTTAGTTAGTTAGTTAGTTAATCTGTATGTAGGAAGATAGTTAGTTAATTAGTCAGTTATTTAGTTAGTTATCTAGTAGTAGGTTAGTTAGTTAGTTAGTTAGTTATTTATTCAATTAGCTAGTAGTTAGTTAGTTTGTTTGTTACTAAGTTAGTTAGGTAGTTAGTTAGTTAATTAGTTAGTTAATTAGTTAGTTAGTTACTTAGTTAGTCAATATGTATGTAAGAAGCTAGTTAGTTAATTTGCTAGCAGTTAGTTAGTTAGTTAGTTAGTTAGTTAGTACGTAAGAAGGTTGTTAGTTAGTTGGTTAGTTAGATAGTTAGTTAGTTAGTTAGTTAGTTAGTTAGTTAATCAGGTAGTTATTTAGTTAGTTACTTAGTTAGTTAGCTTGTA
Organism: Luzula sylvatica; assembly: GCA_946800325.1. Classification (NCBI taxonomy): domain Eukaryota; kingdom Viridiplantae; phylum Streptophyta; class Magnoliopsida; order Poales; family Juncaceae; genus Luzula; species Luzula sylvatica. Next base: position 67,555,088 of record OX326956.1, on the reverse strand, counting down.
GTTAGTTAGTGAGTTAGTCAATCAATATGTATGTATCATGGTAGTTAGTTAGTTAGGTAGATAGTTAGTTAATTAGTTAGTTAGTTAATTAGTTAGTTAGTTAGTTAGTTAGTTAGTTAGTTAGTTAGTAGTTAGTTAGTTACTTAGGTCATCAGTTAGTTATTTAGTTAATTAGTTACTTAGTTAGTTAGCTAGTAGTTAGCTGGTTAGGTATTTATTTGGTTAGTTAGTTAGTTAGTTGGTGGGTATGTACGAAGGTAGGTAGTTAGTTAGTTAGTTAGTTAATTGGTTTTTAAGAAGATTGTTAGTTAGTAAATTAGTTAGTTATTATGTTAGTTATCTAGTAATTAGTTAGTTAGTTGTTTTGTCAGCTAGCTAGTAGTTAGTTAGTTAGTTAGTTCTTTAGTTAGCTAGTTAGTTAGTTATCTAGTATTTTGTAAGTGAGTTATTTAGTTAGTTAACAAGTTAGTTATTTAGTTAGTTAGTTTGTTAGTTATCTAGTAGTTTGTTAGTTAGCTAGTTTGTTATTTAGTAAGTTAGATAGTTAGTTAGTTAGTTAGTGGGAAGGTAGTTAGTTAGTTATTTAGTGGGTATGTAGGAAGGCAGTTAGTTAGTTAGTTAGTTAGTTAGTTAGTTAATATGTATGTAGGAAGATGGTTATTTAAGTAATTTGTTAATTAGTTCATTTGTTAGTTAGTTAGTTATTTAGTTATTTAGTTAGTTAGTTCGTTAGTTAGTTAGTTAATTAGTTAAAAAGGTAGTTTGTTTGTTGGTTGATAGGTATGTATGATGGTAGTTAGTTAGTAAGTTAGTTAGTTAACTAGTTAGTTAGTTTGCCAGAATTTAGTTAGTTAGTTAGTTAGTTAGTTAGTTAGTTAGTTAATTAGTTAGTTATTTACATAGTTAGTTTGTTAGTTAGTTAACTAATAGTTAGTTAGTCAATTAGTTAATTAATTAGTTAGTTAATTAGTCAGTTAGTTAGTTAGTTAGTTTGTTAGAAAGGTAGTTAGTTATTTAGTTAATAGGTATGTATGAAGGTAGTTAGTTAGTAAGTTAGATAGTTAGCTAGTTAGTTAGTTAGCTAGTAGTTAGTTAGTTAGTTAGTTAGTTAGTTAATTAGTTAGTTATTTAGTTAGTTAGTTAGTTTGCTAACTAGTTGTTTGTTAGTTAATTAGTTAATTAATTAGTTAGTTAATTAGTTAGTTAGTAAGTTAGTAAGTTAGTGGGTATATACGATGGTAGCAAGCTAGTTAGTTAATTTATCAGTTATTTAGTCAATTTGTTAGTTGGTTAGTTAGTTAATTAGTTAGTTATTTATTTAGTTAGTCAGTTAGTTAAAGAGTTAGTAGTTATTTCGTTAGTTATTTATTTATTAGTAAGTTACTTAGTTTGTGGGTATGTAGGAAGGTAGGTAGTTAGTTAGTTAGTTAGTTAATATGTATGTAGGAAGATAGTTAGTTAGTTAATTAGTTAGTTATCTAGTAGTTAGTTAGTTAGTTAGTTAGTTATTTATTCAGTTAGCTAGTAGTTAGTTAGTTAGTTAGTTAGTAAGTAAGTTAGTTAGTTAGTTAGTTAGTTAATTAGTGAGTTAGTTAGTTAGTTAGTTAGTTAGTCAGTCAATATGTATGTAAGAAGGTAGTTAGTTAGTTAGTTAGTTAATTAGCAAGTAGTTAGTTAGTTAGTTAGTTAGGTAGTTAGTTAGTTAGTATGCACTAACGTGTTTAGTTCGTTAGTTAGTTAGTTAGTTAGTTAGTTCGTATGCAATGTAAGAAGGTTGTTAGTTAGTTAGTTAGTTAGTTAGTTAGTTAGTTGGCGGGTATGTAGGAAAGTAGTTAGTTAGTTAGTTAGTTAGTTAGTTAATAGGTATTTAAGAAGATAGTTAGTTAGTAAATTAGTTAGTTAGTTATTTAATTAGTTAGTTAGTCAGTTAAAACGGTAGTTTGTTTGTTAGTTGATAGGTATGTATCAAGGTAGTTAGTTAGTAAGTTAGTTAGTTAACTAGTTAGTTTGTTTGCTTGTAGTTTGTTAGTTAGTTAGTTAGTTAGTTAGTTAGTTAATTAGTTAGTTATTTACTTAGTTAGTTTGCTAGTAGTTTGTTATTTAGTTTGTTAGTTAGTTAAATAATAGTTAGTTAGTCAATTAGTTAATTAATTAGATAGTTAATTACTCAGTTAGTAAGTTAGTTAGTTAGTAGGTATGTACGAAGGTAGCTAGTTAGTTAGTCAGTTTGTTAGTTATCTAGTAGTTAGTTAGTTAGCTAGTTAGTTATTTAGTTAGTTAGATAGTTAGTTACAAAGGTAGTTAGTTAGTTAGTTTGTGGGTATGTAGCAAGGTAGTTAGTTAGTTAGTTAGTTAGTTAATTTGTTAGTTAATATGTATGTAGGAAGATAGTTATTAAGTTAGTTAGTTAGTTTGTTTGTTAATTAGTTAATTACTTAGTTAGTTAGTTATTTAGTTATTTATTTAGTTAGTTAGTTAGTTAGTTTGTTAGTTAGTTACAAAGGTAGTTAGTTAGTTAGTTAATAGGTATGTATGAAGGTAGTTAGTAAGTAAGTTAGATAGTTAACTTGTTAGTTAGTTAGCTAGCAGTTAGTTAGTTAGTTAGTTAGTTAATTAGTTAGTTAGTTAGTTAGTTAGTTAATTAGTTTGTCAATATGTATGTAAGAAGGTAGTTAGTTAGTTAGTTAGTTAGGTAGTTATTATGCACTAACGTGTTTAGTTAGTTAGATAGTTAGTTAGTTAGTTAGTTAGTATGCAATGTAAGAAGGTTGTTAGTTAGTTAGTTAATCAGTTAGTTATTTAGTTAGTTACTTAGTTAGTTAGCTAGTAGTTAGTTAGTTAGTGATTTAGTTAGTTAATCAATATATATGTATCAAGGTAGTTAGTTAGTTAGTTAGATAGTTAGTTAATTAGTTAGTTAGTTAGTTAATTAGTTAGTTAGTTAGTTAGTTAGTCAGTTAGTTAGTTATCTAGTAGTTAGTTAGTTAGTTAGGTCAGCAGTTAGTTATTTAGTTAGTTAGTTTGTTAGTTAGTTAGTTAGTTAGCTAGTAGTTAGCAGGATAGTTATTTATTTAATTAGTTAGTTAGTAAGTTAGTTGGCGGGTATGTAGGAATGTAGCTAGTTAGTTTGTTAGTTACTCAATAGGTATTTATGAAGATAGTTAATTAGTAAATTAGTTAGTTATTATGTTAGTTATCTAGTAATTAGTTAGTTAGTAATTTTGTCAGCTAGCTAGTAGTTAGTTAGTTAGTTAGTCAGTTAGTTAGTTAGTTAGTTATCTAGTTCAAATGTATCAAATCTATTAGAAATATCACTCGAGATTGCAAGTTCGATTCAAAATTTGACTTAAACATTACTCCCCGGCAGCGGCGCCATTTTGATAACGGTCTTTTTGCACGTCTAAAACGCGTATCATTGTTTTAAAGTCCCGTAATATCAAACAAGTGAATTATATGGTTGTATAGCAGAAAATAATAGATTCGTTCCACAGGGAGCTATTGCGTCAAAATTGGATTAAAATTCAGATCTTTGAAATAATTATTTCGAAGTTTCCAAAATTAATAAAAATTTGTGTAGAGATAGTTCTGAATATTATCAAATTTATCCTAAAATTTCAAACAATTTGGACCGCGTAATAAAAAGTTATTAACGAATTACAATCCGGTCTCTGAAAAACAGTCCCTGGAAACAGCAGTTTTTCAGTTTAAGTGACAGTTTTCAAAGACTCATATCAATTCAAATATTTCATGAAATTCAACAATTCAAAAAGTTCCCGAAACTAGAAATCAAGATCTACGCAATGAAAGAAACAATTTTAACTTTCCATATCTAGAATATACTGAATTAGGTTAAACAAGAATTTATACTGGATTTCTGAGTTAGTTTTCTATTTGAAGTTTTTAAATTAAGTTTGGTTCTATATTTGTTTTGGAAAATAATTAAACTGAGATTAAGAGAATAAAGAGAAAAAGGTCAAATTTAAAAACTCAAATTAGAACAAAGATTTTTAGAATCAAACAAGTTATATTTACACAACAAATTCGAGAATTGAAAAGACTACACCTAAAACGAGAAGAAAGCTTCAACGTGATTAGAGGTACTCCTTCCTTGTGAGTGTGAACGATTGATGCTCGAATCGCTAGGAAGCTAGGAGATTGAGCGGTTTTCTCGTCTTGAAGAAGTCGACTTTCCCGGTTGAAGAAGGCTTCGAGACCGGAAATTAAGAACACGTTTTCACCGGATGAAGAAGGCTTCGAGTCCGGTTGTGGAGTGTCTCTTTTACGACTTGCTTAGATCTTTTCACCAAATGAAGAAAGCTTTAATCTGGAGATGGAGGAAATTCCCGAATTAATGAAACTTGAGTGGTTCTTGAAAGTTCTTGGAAGTTCTTGAGAGGGAGAGAGAAGAGATAGAGAGAGATATAGAGAGAGAGAGAGAGAGAGAGAGAGAGAGAGAGAGAGAGAGAGAGAGAGAGAGAGAGAGAGAGAGAGAGTGAGTGAGTGGGCCGAAAGTGCTCCAAAGAGCGTAAATCTGCCCATAGGCCTTGGGGGTCTTATTTATAGTGCCCTTGAAGCTCTCCCATTGGCCAAGAGTTGGATGAGAGGATTGACGGTAGTTTGGGGGTCTTATTTATACTGCAACGTGCTTTTAATCAACACGACATTCTTATTATGTATATTAGTGTTCCTGCTAATATCCAAGACATGTGAACATTTTAGAGTTCAATATTTTATTATCACTTAAAGTTCTGCGATTCAAGACCAAGTGCATCTTCTTGAATACTTCTAAATGAAAATATAAAAACTCATGGAACAAAATGTAAATAACATCCAATTCATAAAAATAACATATAAAAATTATCCAAATATTAATAAGTTTTAGAACACAAATCTAACAGTTAGTTAGTAAGTTAGTTTGTTAGTTAGTTAGTTAGTTAATTAGTTAGTTAGTTACTAAGTTAGTTAGTTAGTTAGTCAATATGCACGTAAGAAGGTAGTTAGTTAGTTAGTCAATATGTACGTAAGAAGGTAGTTAGTTAGTTAGTTAGTTAGTTAATTAGCTAGTTAGTATGTAAGAAGGTTGTTTGTTAGTTAGTTAGTTAGTTAGTTAGTTAGTTAGTTAGATAGTTAGTTAATTAGTTAGTTAGTTAGTTAATCAGTTAGTTATTTAGTTAGTTAGCTTGTAGTTTGAAAGTTAGTTAGTTAGTTAGTTAGTTAGTTAGTTAGTTAGTTAGTTAATTAGTTTGTTATTTAGTTAGTTAGTTAGTTAGTCAAATATTTAGTACTTATTTAGTTAGTTACTTACTTAGTGGGTATGTAGGAAGGTAGTTAGTTAGTTAGTTAGTTAGTTAGTCAGTTAATATGTATGTAGGAGGATATTTAGTTAGTTAATTGGTTAGTTAATTTTGTTAGTTATCTAGGTAGTTAGTTAGTTAGTTATTTATTCAGTTAGCTAGTAGTTAGTTAGTTAGTTAGTTAGTAAGTTCGTTAGTTAATTAGTTAGTTAGTTAGTTAGTTAGTCAACGTGTAGGTAAGAAGGTAGCTGGTTAGTTAGTTAGTTAGTTAGTTAGTTAATTTGCTAGTAGTTAGTTAGTTAGTTTGTTAGTTAGTTAGTTAGTTAGTATGTAAGAAGGTTGTTAGTTAGTTAGTTAGTTAGATAGTTAGTTACTTAGTTAGTTAGTTAGTTAATGAGTCAGTTATTTAGTTAGTTACTTAGTTAGTTAGCTAGTAGTTAGTTAGGGAGTTAGTTAGTTAATCAATATGTATGAATCAAGGTAGTTCGTTTGTTAGTTAGATATTCAGTTAATTAGTTAGTTAGTTAATTAGTTAGTTACTTAGTTATTCAATTAGTTTGTTAGTTATCTAGTTGTTAGTTAGTTAGTTAGGTCATCAGTTAGCTATTTGGTTAGTTACTTAGTCAGTTAGTTAGCTGGTAGTTAGCAGGTTAGTTATTTATTTAGTTAGTTAGTTAGTTAGTTAGTTGGCGGGTATGTAGGAAGGTAGTTTGTTAGTTAATTAGTTAGTTAATATGTATTTAAGAAGATAGTTAGTTAGTAAATTAGTTAGTTATTATGTTAGTGATCTAATAATTAGTTAGTTAGTTATTTTGTCAGCTAGTTAGTTAGTTAGTTAGTTAGTTAGTTAGTAAGTTATCTAGTAGTTAGTCAGTTAGTTACTTAGTCAGTTAGTGATTCGCGGTTTTTCGTGTACGCAAATTAATGCGCCAATCGTTGAGTCCGAAAATCAAAAATCAAAGAAGTAAAGTTTAACAAAATTGTGGATAACTCAAAAGTGTATAGAGCAAGTATAATAGGATCGTCCACAGGGAGCAAGTATCGAAATTACGAATCAAACACGCAAAAGAATAAGCTCGAAAAAAGCTTTGTACAGTAAAAGAATAATTGAAGGGGGTTTGTGTGAAAAAAAAGTAAACACTAGCAAGATTAAGAGAATTTAAACGGAAAATTGCCAAGAAACGAGCTTTAAACCAATTCAATCCACATTTATTAATCCACGCAAAGATTTATTAAAAGAAACTACCGAATTCAAACACAAAAGATAGAAACAACCTATTCAAGACTCGAAACGCTCGATATCTTGATTCCGAAGTTTCCCCGACGAAGTGCAAGAAACACTCCCGTCAAATCACCTCTTCCTCTTGTGCTAGATCCTCTCGAATTGCAAGAAACGCTCTTCAATAATCGATTGATCGGTCTCGTGTCGAAATTGGATCACAAACGCTGCTACTCCAAGATCTTCACAAGGTGGAGCTCGAGTCGGAAACGCTCCGAACCTCAAGTTCCGATCTTTAGCTTCGATAGAATCTTGTTTGTGCCTTGGTGGAGTTTGTGGTGGAGAGAAGGAGGAGAAAGGCTTGCCCCCAAGGCAAACAGAGGAGGGGGAAGAGAACATGATTTGCCCTTGGCCTTAGGGTCTTATTTATAGGCTTGATGCTCCTCTTAATTGGCAAGGGTAATTATGGAAGTTTTAGGGCAGCAACAAATCCACCAAAGAAGGCAACCAATAAATCATTGAGAGGGCAATAAATCATTCCTTAAGAAGGAAACGATTCAATTCTAAAGAAGGCAACAATTCAGCTTTGTTGGGGCTGCGTATGGACTGAGAGCTGGGCTGTGGGCTGTAGATTTCGCCACTGTGGCCTTGCAGGGGCTGGCAGATTTGCCTCTGCGGCCAGGCCCACTGTTGCCCCTGTGCGGTGCAACAGTTTGGTGATTTTCTTCTTTTGTTTTTGTCTTTCCCGCCTCGATCCTTCACCGAATATATCGATGTGATATATCGTTTTGACTGTCTTCGGCGTGCCGGAGGCAATGGTGCTGACCAAATTCCCAAATTATTCCTCTATCTCTTGAAAATGGGCAAAAAACACATTAGTGTAGAAATATTCATGATGTTTGAAATATGTATCATAAAAGCATAGAATATAACTTCACAAGAGCTAAAATCCCTAAATAAGACTCGTAAAACATGTTCCATTTGCCTCACATCAAATACCCCCACACTTAAACCCTTGATCGTCCTCGATCAATTGGAGATTTGTAGTTATAATCAATCTAAGGACGAATTGCACTAGATTCTATTAAATTTGTAATCGTCATTTTCAAACGCATTTCATGAACCTATTGATTCGCTCCCGTTAATCAAGTTGCTAATGTTTAAGAAAGATAATGGTCAAATAATCAAATCTTAATTGAATAAAAATCGCAATTTCAATAGAGTTTAGAATGAGCAATTAATTTCTACCGGAAAAGGTGATTAAACACTACCGTTCGAATCTTTTCACGCCACAATTCAAAAGAAACCTGATTTCCAAAGTTTTTGAGTCTTCGTTTTGCAAGAATTCCCTTTTCAACCCGTTCAATACGTTGGTACAAGGTTCATACCCGTTTTCAGTCGAATTCCCCACCCACTCCTTCATTTCGTAGAAGTCTTTAACCGAGCGCCCCACTACACCGAAATGCAATGAGGTTACATCCCGGTATTCTATTTTGACTTTCCTTTTATTTTATTATTTTATTCTTATTTTACTTTCTTTCTTTTTTTTCATCTTTTTTTTTTTTTTTTTTTTTCGGATCTCATTTGTAGAAGGAGTTCCGCGGCACCGGAGTGCAACGAAATTACATCCCGCCTTTTTTCAAGATCCAAGAAGAAGGTGGGTACTATCGACATACTAACGGGTCCCCACGAACGGTTGATTCATTAAGTGTAAGTGGTCAAATTTTAAATTCATGCAAAACGCATTCAATCGGTAACTAAAATTTTTTCAAACGGATTTTAAATCAAAATGCGGGTTCAATTTTCGAAAAGTAGTGTGTCACGTAAACCACGAATCCATTGATTGTCGAAAACTCGTGATAATTGCGAAGTTATTGGTATGGGTTGGAATCCCAAAAGATTTCTTCAAATTCGTGACCAAAATTTCCAAAACATTTTGCAACATTCAATTTTGAGAGTAAAAATCGTATTAAAATGAAATTTTGTTTGAAAAACAACGATTTGTTTCAAATGAGGTGGAAAAAAATCTTTTTGTGCAATTTTGTCCTTAGTTGAAAACTAGACATGCTCCGAGATTTAAGTTTCATCAATTTTCTATTTTATTCGCAGAAATAGGGAAAAAAAAAATCCCAATATTTTTCGTTTTAATTTGGGCACATGCAGGTTGAAAGGTTGTGGTACCCCCCCATACTTATGGTTTTACTTGTCCTCAAGTATATGGAATATAGAATGTAAAAATAGGGTAATGAAAAGATACAACCTTTGATGCGTGGGCTTGCCTCCCTCGCTAGCGCTCTCGTTTATTGGTCTTGAGCTCGACCATGCCGGTGTTACCCTCCTTGAAAGTTGAACGAGGAGCTCACTAGGATCGCTCTTTTTCGACCGCCTCGGAGTGCTCCTTTCGAAACGTTGGAGAATATGGCACTCAATGCTTGGTTTAATCGTTTTGCGTATGTCAAAATTGGTTCCAAGGGCATCCTAATCTCGCTTCGAATCAATTTGTATACAGGTCTTTGGCGAAGCGGAGTGGTAAGTGGCGTCAGTGTCCCGATGTTATTTGCTTTTCTTGATAAATCTACACAAGGAGAAATTCATTCATGAGAGGCATCATAGTTCTTATTTGAATTTAAATCGATGCTAAACGGAAAGAATTCACCTTGGAGAGTTGGAGAGTTTTCTTCTTGCTTGGTTTCGTCGTTTGGAGTGAGTTGAACCACCATTTGGAGAGTTGAGTCCACCGACTCCTCTTCTTCTTCTTCCAAGACCGTCTCGATGCTTTCTTCGAATCCCCCCACACTTGAACTTTCGCCACCTTCAATTTCTACGTTGTCCTCGCTTGAGCACTCGGAATTAGCATCTCCAAGAGATTCTATCCAATTTCGTATTTCTATCGGGGTTTCCTCATATTGATAAATGAATGTCAAAGTTGACATCAATTTCTCTATCGTTTCTATCAATTCTTCGTCGGAAACTTCGTCTTGAGATTGAGAGGATGGGTCTTGGCATTCGAATTCGAGTTCGTCTTGAGATTCGTCTATGGAAATTATGTCGTTTTCGTATCGGAAAGTTTCGTCGGTGGAATTTGGTGGAATCATTGAGAGGAGTTCGTCTTCTTCCTCTCTCAATTCTTGCTCTTCTAGCTCCAATCGAGCAATTTCCTTCTCTATGAAATCTTGGTCCGACATGGATTCGGGATATCCCCTTTCGATCTTCGCTAGTTGCATCCCTTCCCGAAGCGTTAAAGGTCTCTCTTGATTGTCCATCTTGTACCTTGCAAAAAAAAAGAAAAATTCTCACAATGAGTGAAATATCAAGTTCAAATATATCAAATCGATTTCCAATAACACTCAAGATTGCAAGTATGATTTATAATTTCGACTTAAACATTGCTCCCCGGCAGCGTCGCCATTTTGATTCGCGGTTTTTCGTGTACGCAAATTAATGCGCCAATCGTTGAGTCCGAAAACCAAAAATCAAAGAAGTAAAGTTTAACAAAATTGTGGATAACTCAAAAGTGTATAGAGCAAGTATAATAGGATCGTTCATAGGGAGCAAGTATCGAAATTACGAATCAAACACGCAAAAGAATAAGCTCGAAAAAAGCTTTGTACAGTAAAAGAATAATTGAAGGGGGTTTATGTGAAAAAAAAGTAAACACTAGCAAGATTAAGAGAATTTAAACGGGAAATTGCCAAGAAACAAGTTTTAAACCAATTCAATCCACATTTATTAATCCACGCAAAGATTTATTAAAAGAAACTACCGAATTCAAACACAAAAGATAGAAACAACCTATTCAAGACTCGAAACGCTCGATATCTTGATTCCGAAGTTTCCCCGGCGAAGTGCAAGAAACGCTCCCGTCAAATCGCCTCTTCCTCTTGTGCTAGATCCTCTCGAATTGCAAGAAACGCTCTTCAATAATCGATTGATCGGTCTCGTGTCGAAATTGGATCACAAACGCTGCTACTCCAAGATCTTCACAAGGTGGAGCTCGAGTCGGAAACGCTCCGAACCTCAAGTTCCGATCTTTAGCTTCGATAGAATCTTGTTTGAGCCTTGGTGGAGTTTGTGGTGGAGAGAAGGAGGAGAAAGGCTTGCCCCCAAGGCAAACAGAGGAGGGCGAAGAGAACATGATTTGCCCTTGGCCTTAGGGTCTTATTTATAGGCTTGATGCTCCTCTTAATTGGCAAGGGTAATTATGGAAGTTTTAGGGCAGCAACAAATCCACCAAAGAAGGCAACCAATAAATCATTGAGAGGGCAATAAATCATTCCTTAAGAAGGAAACGATTCAATTCTAAAGAAGGCAACAATTCAGCTTTGTTGGGGCTGCGTATGGACTGAGAGCTGGGCTGTGGGCTGTAGATTTCGCCACTGTGGCCTTGCAGGGGCTGGCAGATTTGCCTCTGCGGCCAGGCCCACTGTTGCCCCTGTGCGGTGCAACAGTTTGGTGATTTTCTTCTTTTGTTTTTGTCTTTCCCGCCTCGATCGTTCACCGAATATATCGATGTGATATATCGTTTTGATTGTCTTCAGCGTGCCGGAGGCAATGGTGCTGACCAAATTCCCAAATTATTCCTCTATCTCCTGAAAATGGGCAAAAAACACATTAGTGTACAAATATTCATGATGTTTGAAATATGTATCATAAAAGCATAGAATATAACTTCACAAGAGCTAAAATCCCTAAATAGGCCTCGTAAAACGTGTTCCATTTGCCTCACATCAGTTAGTTAGCTAGTAGTTAGCAGGTTAGTTATTTATTTAGTTAGTTAGTTAGTTAGTTAGTTGGCGGGTATGTAGGAAGGTAGTTTGTTAGTTAGTTAGTTAGTTAGTTAATAGGTATTTAAGAAGATAGTTAGTTAGTAAATTAGTTAGTTATTATGTTAGTTATCTAATAATTAGTTAGTTAGTTATTTTGTCAGCTAGTTAGTTAGTTAGTTAGTTAGTCAGTTAGTTAGTTAGTTAGTTAGTAAGTTATCTTGTAGTTAGTTAGTTAGTTATTTAGTTAGTTAACTAATTAGTTATTTAGTTAGTTAGTTTGTTAGTTATCTAGAAGTTAGTTAGTCAGCTAGTTAGTTATTTAGTTTGTTAGATAGTTAGTTTGTTAGTTAGTGGGAAGGTAGTTAGTTAGTTAGTAAGTGGGTATGTAGGAAGGTAGTTTGTTAGTTAGTTAGTTAGATAGTTAATTAGACAGTTAATAGGTATGTAGGAAGATAGTTAGTTAGTTAGTAAGTTAGATTGTTAATTAGTTAGTTAGTTAGTTATTTAGTTATTTAATTAGTTAGTTAGTTACTTAGAAAGGTAGTAAGTTAGTTAGTTAATAGGTATGTATGAAGGTAGTTAGTTAGTAAGTTAGATAGGTAACTAGTTAGTTAGTTAGCTAGTAGTTTGTTAGTTGGTTAGTTAGTTAGTTAATTAGTTAGTTATTTAGTTAGTTAGTTAGTTTGCTAACTAGTAGTTAGTTAGTTAATTAGTTAATTAATTAGTTAGTTAATTAGTTAGTTAGTAAGTTAGTAAGTTAGTGGGAATGTACGAAGGTAGCTACCTAGTTAGTTAATTTGTCAGTCAGTTAGTTAATTTGTTAGTAAGTTAGTTAGTTAATTAGTTAGTTATTTAGTTAGTTAGTTTGTTAGTTAGTTAAAGAGTTAGTAGTTATTTCGTTAGTTATTAATTTATTTAGTAAGTCGCTTAGTTAGTGGGTATGTAGGAAGTGAGGTAGGTAGTTAGTTAGTTAGTTAGTTAGTTAGTTAATATGTATGTAGGAAGATAGTTAGTTAGTTAATTAGTTAGTTATCTAGTAGTTAGTTAGTTAGTTAGTTAGTTAGTTATTCAGTTAGCTAGTAGTTAGTTAGTTAGTTAGTTAGTTAGTTAGTTAGTTAGTTAGTTAGTTAATTAGTTAGTTAGGTAGTTAGTTAATTAGTTAGTCAATATATATGTAAGAAGGTAGTTAGTTAGTTAGTTAGTTAGTTAATTAGCTAGTAGTTAGTTAATTAGTTAGTTAGTTATTATGCACTAACGTGTTTAGTTAGTTAGTTAGTTAGTTAGTATGCAATGTAAGAAGGTTGTTAGTTAGTTAGTTTGTTAGATAGTTTGTTAATTAGTTAGTTAGTTAGTTAATCAGTTAGTTATTTAGTTAGTTACTTAGTTAGTTAGCTAGTAGTTAGTTAGTTAGTTAGTGATTTAGTTAGTTAATCAATATATATGTATCAAGGTAGTTAGTTAGTTAGTTATATAGTTAGTTAATTAGTTAATTAGTTAGTTAATTAGTTAGTTAGTTAGTTAGTTAGTTAGTTAGTTAGTTATCTAGAAGTAAGTTAGTTAGTTAGGTCAGCAGTTAGTTATTTAGTTAGATAGTTAGTTAGTTAGTTAGTTAGTTATATAGCTAGTAGTTAGCAGGATAGTTATTTATTTAGTTAGTTAGTTATTTAGTTAGTTAGTTGGCGGGTATGTAGGAAGGTAGCTAGTTAGTTTATGAGTTACTCAATAGGTATTTAAGAAGATAGTTAGTTAGTAAATTAGTTAGTTATTATGTTAGTTATCTAGTAATTAGTTAGTTAGTAATTTTGTAAGATAGCTAGTAGTTAGTTAGTTAGTTAGTTAGTCAGTTAGTTAGTTATCTAGTAGTTTGTTAGTTATTTATTTAATTAGTTAACTAGTTAGTTATTTAGTTACTAGTAGTCAGTTAGTTAGCTAGTTAGTTATATAGTTAGTTATATAGTTAGTCAGTCAGTTAGTGGGAAGGTAGGTAGTTAGTTAGTTTGTTAGTTAGTTAGTTGGTTAGTTAGTATGTAGGAAGATAGTTATTCGGTTCTTTAGTTAGTTTGTTTATTAGTTAATTAGTTATTTAGTTAGTTAGTTAGTTAGTTAGTTAGTTAGTGAGTTAGTTAGTTAGAAAGGTAGTTAGTTAGTTAATAATTATGTATGCAGGTAGTTAGTAAGTAAGTTAGTTAGTTAGTTAGCTAGTAGTTTATTAGTTAGTTAGTTAGTCAATCAGTTAGTTATTTAGTTAGTTTAGTTAGTTAGTCAACTAGTAGTTAGTTAGTTAATTAGTTAATTAATTAGTTAGTTAATTAGTTAGTTAGTAAGTTAGTTAGTCAGTGGGTATGTAGGAAGGTAGCTAGTTAGTTAGTTGATTTGTTAGTTTGTTTGTTAATTAGTTAGTTAGTTAGTTATTTAGACAGATGTCTTGTAGTTAGTTACTTAGTTGGTTAGTTATTAGTTAGTCGGTTATTTAGTTAGTGAGCTAGTAGTTAGTTAGTTAGTTAGTTAGTTAATAGGTATTTAAGAACATTGTTAGTTAGTAAATTAGTGAGTTATTATGTTAGTTATCTAGTAATTAGTTAATTAGTTATTTTGTCAGCTAGCTAGTAGTCAGTTAGTTAGTTAGTTATTTAGTTTGTTAGTTAGTTAGTTTTCTAGTAGTTAGTTAGTTAGTTATTTAGTTAGTTAACTAGTTAGTTATTTAGTTACTAGTAGTTAGTTAGTTAGCTAGTTAGTTAGTTAGTTAGTTTTCTAGTAGTTAGTTAGTTAGTTAACTAGTTAGTTATTTAGTTACTAGTAGTTAGTTAGTTAGCTAGTTAGTTAGTTAGTTAGTTAGTGGGAAGGTAGTTAGTTAGTTAGTTAGTGGGTATGTAGGAAAGTAGTTAGTTAGTCAGTAAGTTAGTCAATAGGTATATAGGAAGATAGTTATTCGGTTATTTAGTTAGTTTGTTAATTAGTTAACTTGTTAGTTAGTCATATATTTAGTTATTTAGTTAGTTCGTTAGTTAGTTAGTTAGTTAGAAAGGTACTTAATTAGTTAGTTTATAGGTATGTCTGAAGGTAGTTAGTTAGTAAGATAGTTAGTTTGTTGGCTAGTAGTTAGTTAATTAGCTAGTTAGGTAATTAGTTAGTTAGTTAGTTAGTTAGTTAACTAGTAGTTATTGGGTTAATTAATTAGTTAGTTAATTAGTAAGTTAGTAAGTTAGTTAGTTAGTGGGTATGTACGATGGTAGCTAATTAGTTAGTTAATTTGTTAGTTAATTAGTTAATTAGTTAGTTAATTAGTTTGTTTGTTAGTTAAATAGCTAGTAGTTATTTAGTTAGTTATTTATTTATTTAGTTAGTTACTTAGTTATTGGGTATTTAGGATGGTAGTTAGTAAGTTAGTTAGTTAGTTAATTAGTTAGTTAATCTGTATGTAGGAAGATAGTCAGTTAATTAGTTAGTTATTTAGTTAGTTATCTAGTAGTTAGTTAGTTAGTTAGTTAGTTAGTTAGTTAGTTATTTATTCAATTAGCTAGTAGTTAGTTAGTTAGTTAGTTAGTTCCTAAGTTAGTTAGTTAGTTAATTAGTTAGTTAATTAGTTAGTTAGTTAGTCAATATGTATGTAAGAAGGTAGTTAGTTAGTTAGTTAGTTATTTAGTTAGTTAATTAGCTAGTAGTTAGTTAGTCAATATGTATGTAAGAAGGTAGTTAGTTAGTTAGTTAGTTATTTAGTTAGTTAATTAGCTAGTAGTTAGATAGTTAGTTAGTTAGTTAGTTGTTAACTTTGTTAGTTGATAGGTATGTATGAAGGTAGTTAGTTAGTAAGTTAGTTAGTTAACTAGTTAGTTAGTCTGCTAGTAGTTAGTTAGTTAGTTAGTTAGTTAATTAATTAGTTAGTTGTTAACTTAGTTAGTTTGTTAGTTAGTCAATTAGTTAATTAATTAGTTAGTTAATTAGTTAGTTAGTAAGTTAGTAGGTATGTACGAAGGTAGCTTGTTAGTTAGTCAGTTTGTTAGTTATCTAGTAGTTAATTAGTTAGCTAGTTAGTTATTTAGTTAGCTAGACAGTTAGTTAGTTAGTTAGTGGGAAGGTAGTTAGTTAGTTAGTTAGTTGGAATGTAGCAAGATAGTTAGTCAGTTAGTTAATTAGTTAGTTTAGTAGTTAGTTAATATGTATGTAGGAAGATAGTTATTAAGTTAGTTAGTTACTTAGTTTGTTAATTAGTTAATTAGTTAGTTAGTTAGTTATTTAGTTATTTTGTTAGTTAGTTAGTCAGTTAGTTTGTTAGTTAGTTACAAAGGTAGTTAGTTAGTGAGTTAATAGGTATGTATGAAGGTAGGTAGTTAGTAAGTTAGATAGTTAACTCATTAGTTAGTTAGCTAGCAGTTTGTTAGTTAGTTTGTTTGTTAATTAGATAGTTATTTAGTTAGTTAGTTAGTTAATTAGTGAATTATTTAGTTTGTTAATTAGTTAGTTAGTAAGTTAGTTAGTGGGTATGTACGAAGGTAGCTGGTTAGTTAGTTAATTTGTTAGTTAGTTAAATATCTAGTAGTTATTTAGTTATTAATTTATTTAGTTAGTTACTTTGTTAGTGGGTATGTAGGAAGGTAGTTAGTAAGTTAGTTAGTTAGTTAGTCAGTCAATATGTATGTGGGAAGATATTTAGTTAGTTAATTAGTTAGTTAATTTAGTTAGTTATCAAGTAGTTAGCTAATTAGTTATTTATTCAGTTAGCTAGTAGTTAGTTCATTGGTTAGTTAGTTGTAAGTTAGTTAGTTAGTTCGTTAGGTAATTAGTTAGTTAGTTAGTCAATATGTATGTAAGAAGGTAGTTAGTTAGTTAGTTAGTTAGTTAGTTAGTTAGTTAGTTAGTTAATTAGCTAGTAGTTAGTTAGTTAGTTAGTTAGTTAGTATGTAAGAAGGTTGTTAGTTAGTTAGTTAGTTAGATAGTTAGTAAATTAGTTAGTTAGCTAGTTAATGAGTTAGTTAGTTATTTAGTTAGTTACTTAGTTAGTTAGCTAGTAGTTAGTTAGTTAGTGCGTTAGTTAGTTAATCGATATGTATGTATCATGGTAGTCAGTTTGTTAGTTAGATTGTCAGTTAATTAGTTAGTTAGTTAATTAGTTAGTTAGTTAGCTATTCAGTTAGTTAGTTAGTTATCTTGTAGTTAGTTAGTTAGTTAGTTAGGTCATCAGTTAGCTATTTAGTTAGTTAGTTAGTTAGCTAGTAGTTAGCAGGTTAGTTATTTATTTAGTTAGTTATTTAGTCAGTTAGTTGGCGGGTATGTAGGAAGATAGTTAGTTAGTTAGTTAGTTAGTTAATAGTTATTCAAGAAGATAGTTAGTTAGTAAATTAGTTAGTTATTTATTTTGTCAGTTAGCTAGTTAGTTAGTTAGTTAGTTAGTTAGTTAGTTATTTTGTCAGCTAGCTAGTTAGTTAGTTAGTTAGTTAGTAAGTTAGTTAGTTAGTTAGTTAGTCAGTTAGCTAGTTAGTTAGTTAGTTAGTTAGTTAGTTAGTTATTTTGTCAGCTAGCTAGTTAGTTAGTTAGTTAGTTAGTAAGTTAGTTAGTTAGTTAGTTAGTTTTCTAGTAGTTAGTTAGTTAGTTATTTAGTTAGTTAACTAGTTAGTCATTTAGTTACTAGTAGTTAGTTAGTTAGCTAGTTAGTTAGTTAGTTAGTTTTCTAGTAGTTAGTTAGTTAGTTATTTAGTTAGTTAACTAGTTAGTTATTTAGTTACTAGTAGTTAGTTAGTTAGCTAGTTAGTTAGTTAGTTAGTTAGTTAGTGGGAAGGTAGTTAGTTAGTTAGTTAGTGGGTATGTAGGAAAGTAGTTAGTTAGTCAGTAAGTTAGTCAATAGGTATGTAGGAAGATAGTTATTCGGTTATTTAGTTAGTTTGTTAATTAGTTAACTTGTTAGTTAGTCATATATTTAGTTATTTAGTTAGTTCGTTAGTTAGTTAGTTAGTTAGTTAGAATGGTACTTAATTAGTTAGTTTATAGGTATGTCTGAAGGTAGTTAGTTAGTAAGATAGTTAGTTTGTTGGCTAGTAGTTAGTTAGTTAGCTAGTTAGGTAATTAGTTAGTTAGTTAGTTAGTTAGTTAACTAGTAGTTATTGGGTTAATTAATTAGTTAGTTAATTAGTAAGTTAGTAAGTTAGTTAGTTAGTGGGTATGTACGATGGTAGCTAGTTAGTTAGTTAATTTGTTAGTTAATTAGTAAATTAGTTAGTTAATTAGTTTGTTTGTTAGTTAAATAGCTAGTAGTTATTTAGTTAGTTATTTATTTATTTAGTTAGTTACTTAGTTATTGGGTATTTAGGATGGTAGTTAGTAAGTTAGTTAGTTAGTTAATTAGTTAGTTAATCTGTATGTAGGAAGATAGTCAGTTAATTAGTTAGTTATTTAGTTAGTTATCGAGTAGTTAGTTAGTTAGTTAGTTAGTTAGTTAGTTATTTATTCAATTAGCTAGTAGTTAGTTAGTTAGTTAGTTAGTTAGTTAATTAGTTAGTTAATTAGTTAGTTAGTTAGTCAATATGTATGTAAGAAGGTAGTTAGTTAGTTAGTTAGTTAGTTAGTTAGTTAATTAGCTAGTAGTTAGTTAGTTAGTTAGTTAGTTAGTTAGTTGTTAACTTTGTTAGTTGATAGGTATGTATGAAGGTAGTTAGTTAGTAAGTTAGTTAGTTAACTAGTTAGTTAGTCTCCTAGTAGTTTGTTAGTTAGTTAGTTAGTTAATTAATTAGTTAGTTGTTAACTTAGTTAGTTTGTTAGTTAGTCAATTAGTTAATTAATTAGTTAGTTAATTAGTTAGTTAGTAAGTTAGTAGGTATGTACGAAGGTAGCTTGTTAGTTAGTCAGTTTGTTAGTTATCTAGTAGTTAGTTAGTTAGCTAGTTAGTTATTTAGTTAGTTAGACAGTTAGTTAGTTAGTTAGTGGGAAGGTAGTTAGTTAGTTAGTTAGTTGGAATGTAGCAAGATAGTTAGTCAGTTAGTTAATTAGTTAGTTTAGTAGTTAGTTAATATGTATGTAGAAAGATAGTTATTAAGTTAGTTAGTTACTTAGTTTGTTAATTAGTTAATTAGTTAGTTAGTTAGTTATTTAGTTATTTAGTTAGTTAGTTAGTTAGTTAGTTTGTTAGTTAGTTACAAAGGTAGTTAGTTAGTGAGTTAATAGGTATGTATGAAGGTAGGTAGTTAGTAAGTTAGATAGTTAACTCATTTGTTAGTTAGCTAGCAGTTTGTTAGTTAGTTAGTTTGTTAATTAGATAGTTATTTAGTTAGTTAGTTAGTTAATTAGTTAATTATTTAGTTTGTTAATTAGTTAGTTAGTAAGTTAGTTAGTGGGTATGTACGAAGGTAGCTGGTTAGTTAGTTAATTTGTTAGTTAGTTAGTTAATTAGTGAGTTAGTTTGTTAGTTAATAAGTTAGTTATTTATTTAGTTAGTTAGTTAGTTAAATATCTAGTAGTTATTTAGTTATTAATTTATTTAGTTAGTTACTTTGTTAGTGGGTATGTAGGAAGGTAGTTAGTAAGTTAGTTAGTTAGTTAGTCAGTCAATATGTATGTGGGAAGATATTTAGTTAGTTAATTAGTTAGTTAATTTAGTTAGTTATCAAGTAGTTAGCTAGTTAGTTATTTATTCAGTTAGCTAGTAGTTAGTTCATTGGTTAGTTAGTTGTAAGTTAGTTAGTTAGTTCGTTAGGTAATTAGTTAGTTAGTTAGTTAGTTAGTCAATATGTATGTAAGAAGGTAGTTAGTTAGTTAGTTAGTTAGTTAGTTAGTTAGTTAATTAGCTAGTAGTTAGTTAGTTAGTTAGTTAGTTAGTATGTAAGAAGGTTGTTAGTTAGTTAGTTAGTTAGATAGTTAGTAAATTAGTTAGTTAGCTAGTTAATGAGTTAGTTATTTAGTTAGTTACTTAGTTAGTTAGCTAGTAGTTAGTTAGTTAGTGCGTTAGTTAGTTAATCGATATGTATGTATCATGGTAGTCAGTTTGTTAGTTAGATAGTCAGTTAATTAGTTAGTTAGTTAGTTAGCTATTCAGTTAGTTAGTTAGTTATCTTGTAGTTAGTTAGTTAGTTAGTTAGGTCATCAGTTAGCTATTTAGTTAGTTAGTTAGTTAGCTAGTAGTTAGCAGGTTAGTTATTTATTTAGTTAGTTATTTAGTTAGTTAGTTGGCGGGTATGTAGGAAGGTAGTTAGTTAGTTAGTTAGTTAGTTAATAGTTATTCAAGAAGATAGTTAGTTAGTAAATTAGTTAGTTATTTATTTTGTCAGTTAGCTAGTTAGCTAGTTAGTTAGTTAGTTAGTTAGTTATTTTGTCAGCTAGTTAGTTAGTTAGTTAGTTAGTAAGTTAGTTAGTTAGTTAGTTAGTCAGTTAGCAAGTTAGTTAGTTAGTTAGTTAGTTAGTTAGTTAGTTATTTTGTCAGCTAGCTAGTTAGTTAGTTAGTTAGTTAGTAAGTTAGTTAGTTAGTTAGTTAGTTTTCTAGTAGTTAGTTAGTTAGTTATTTAGTTAGTTAACTAGTTAGTTATTTAGTTACTAGTAGTTAGTTAGTTAGCTAGTTAGTTAGTTAGTTAGTTTTCTAGTAGTTAGTTAGTTAGTTATTTAGTTAGTTAACTAGTTAGTTATTTAGTTACTAGTAGTTAGTTAGTTAGCTAGTTAGTTAGTTAGTTAGTTAGTGGGAAGGTAGTTAGTTAGTTAGTTAGTGGGTATGTAGGAAAGTAGTTAGTTAGTCAGTAAGTTAGTCAATAGGTATGTAGGAAGATAGTTATTCGGTTATTTAGTTAGTTTGTTAATTAGTTAACTTGTTAGTTAGTCATATATTTAGTTATTTAGTTAGTTCGTTAGTTAGTTAGTTAGTTAGAAAGGTACTTAATTAGTTAGTTTATAGGTATGTCTGAAGGTAGTTAGTTAGTAAGATAGTTAGTTTGTTGGCTAGTAGTTAGTTAGTTAGCTAGTTAGGTAATTAGTTAGTTAGTTAGTTACACTACTACAAAAAATGCAATTAGGGACAAACCTGTTTAGTCCCTAAAACCCCGTCTGGAGTCGCTGTAGATCTTTAGGGACTATATTTAGTCGTTATGACTTTGTCATAACAGGCCCGACGCAGCAAATCAGGGTGACAAAAGTTTTTTTGCATTTAGTCCCTATAAGACACCTTTCTTGGGACAAGATTAATTTCCAATTTTTTCCCCCGTTTTCTGGGGTAGTCCCTGAAGATGAACTTTCAGTGTTGAGTTATGGTCGTGGAAAATGTTCTTTATGAGACTAAATGTGGTTCCCAATTATTGTTGTTCTGTGACTAGACTTTGTTTCTGAATATTCATTTTATGGTACAAATGTTTGCTTCTGAAGATATACTATATGTAGCTAAATTTTGTCTTTATTATGTTGTTTATGTGACTAGCTGTTGTCTCCAAATATGATATTAATGTGACAAATGTTAGTCCTTGAATGTACTCTTTTGTGAATGATATTGGTGTTTGAATGGTTCTTTCTGTGACTAAATTTAATTCCTGAATATTGTACTACTGTGACGAGCCTCTTTTAGTCCCTTAAAACAACATATATTATAATAATAATTAATAAAATATGAAAATAAAATTTTCGCCATTTAAATAAAACAAAAATATTTCCAGATACAGATTATCGTTTATTGTTAACGACACTAACTCGAGTACTACAAAAATAACATACATGTAATGTCTTCATAAAACAAAAGAAAAAAAACAATATTAAATTATCATCTTGCATCATCTTCATCTTCATTAGGATCGTCTTCTCTATTCAAAAGCCCGATTTCGGTAAGTTCCTCTTGATAGTTTATACCCGTACAATAATCTTGTTGATATGCTTCATCGCCGACTAACACGTCCTCTTCAATTGAAGTATCGTCAACAGAATTAAGCAAAGACGAATCAAAAAAATGACGTTGATGTGCCTTTTGCACCACTCGCCAATCCCCTCCCAACTTCGTATCACGGACATAAAAAACTTGAATAGCTTGATTTGCCAGGATAAATGGGTCATCGTTATACCAAGTTCTACTAATATTTAAACTTCTGAAATCTTGGTCAATTATCACCGGCTTATTACGCTCTAGATCATACCATTTACACTTGAACAAAACGACATGGAAACCTTTAATGTAACTTAACCTTATCATCGAATCCAACACACCATAATAATGAATTGGGTTACCGTTATGATCTCCTTCCACGGATACACCACTGTTTTGAGTCGATCGGCGATTATCACGTTCTTCAATCAGAAATTTTACTCCATTTACAATACATCCCGAATACGTATTTACTCGATTATCTAGACCCATTGCTAGTGCATAAATTTCTGAACCAACATCTGGAGAATCCGAATCATAAAGTCCTTTTATCTGGAAAAAAAATTGAATTGAATTAAATTGGATTAAAAAAAATCTGGATCATGCAATTTCATACTTGTTTTCTTACCTTTTTCTGAAACCATGAAGAAAATTGTTCTCTTTGCCTTCTGGCAATATTATGGATGCTTTCTTGTTCAAGAATACGTTCGTGCTCCCTATAAATTGTTATAAATTGTATTAATAACAAATAAGCAGAAAATGAAATAAGATGTCAAACTTACTCTAAATAAGGTCGTATCTCTTCGCAATTATTCAAAATGTACCAATGCAGTAAATTCAGCGCCTCTTTTTGTAACGTCATATAACTCAAATTGCCAAATACACGAACTTTTGCTGAAAAGACCGATAACTTCCCAACATGATGAATATCGTCATTATCATTATTTCTCTCCGCTGCATTAAACACGGTCTCAACCCCTTCCATGTATAGAGAACAAAACGTCAAGCACTCTTTAACAATGTACGATTCGGCTATGGAACCCTCTGGACGGGCTTTGTTGCTGACCCGTCTCTTTAAATTACCAAGAAACCTTGCATATTCAGATGATAAAACATATGTAAGGGAAGATAAAAGCATGGTGGAAATTAAAATGAATCATTTTGAAAAATAATTTATGTACCTTTCAATAGGAAACATCCATCTATATTGTACCGGTCCTCCAATCTTAGCCTCACGAGCTAAGTGAACTACTAAATGAACCATAACATCAAAAAATGCCGGTGGAAATATCATCTCTAGTTTGCAGAGAATAATAATAATTTCCTTCTCCATTTTCTCCAAAATATCCAACTTCAGGGTCCTCGAGCACAATTCTCTAAAATAGCAACCTAGCTCGCATAAAACGTTAAGAATATCTTTATCGAGATATCCACGCATCCCGATAGGAAGCATTCTTTGAAGAAGAACATGGCAATCATGACTCTTCAGACCCGATAATTTGTTATCTTTCGTGCTAACACAATTCGAAATGTTCGCTGCGTAGCCATCTGGAAATTTTATGGATTCAATGAATTCGCAGAAACCTTGTCTCCCTTTAGGAGATAATGTGTAACGTGCGAGCGGCTTTACAAGTCTATCCCCTTGCAAATGCAATTCCTTGCGTATATTCAGGTCTTGCAGATCCAAACGAGCCTTGTCGGTGTCCTTCGTTTTACCTTCTATGCTTAACAAAGTTCCAACAATGTTATCGCAAACATTTTTCTCGATATGCATAACATCGAGATTGTGGGGTAACTTCAGTTTATGCCAATAAGGCAGCTCAAAAAAAATACTCTTTTTTTTCCAATTAGTTTCTCCTACTGTACGTTTTCTCTTTTTATTACTTGGGTGTTTTCCAAATTGAATATTCCTAAAAGGCTCCAATTCTGTTAATATAGTTTCCATGGTCATTTCACTGGGTATGGAAGTTTCACGTTTACCATTAAATTTTAAACTTCTTCTCCATGGATGAGTCATTTCTAAGTATCGTCGATGTCCCATGTAACAAATTTTACTTCTTATTCCCTGAGAATATGTATCACTCTTACAAATGGGGCATGCATTGTAGCCCTTTGTACAATATCCGGACGTATCGCCGTACGCCGGAAAATCATGAATGGTCCATAGAACCGCTGCATGCATTGTGAAACACCCACCACTAGCCGCATCATACGTTCTTACACCAACTTCCCATAATTCTTTTAATTCATCAATTAAAGGCCTTAAAAACACATCAAGCTCTCTTCCTGGAGATTTTGGTCCAGGAATAAGTAAGGAGAGAAAAAGGTATGGTTCTTTCATGCATTTCCAAGGTGGAAGGTTATATGGAGTTAGTATGACAGGCCACATACTATAATTTCCCATATTAAATGGATTGAAACCATCGGTAGCTAATCCAAGTCGCACATTACGACAATCACTAGAAAAAAAAGGATATTGAGTATCAAAATCCATCCAAGCTTCCGAATCTGATGGATGTCTCAAATCATTATCATTCCGGTTATTTTTGCACTTGTGCCATTGCATATCGGCTGCGGAATTTCTGGACATAAATAACCGCTGCAATCTTGGCTTTAACGGAAAATATCGCAACTTCTTGTGAGCAATTTTTTTACCATTTTCATTATTAACTTTCCACCGAGATGTTTTACATGTTGGACATTCATCCAAGCTTTTGAATTCCTTCCAAAATAACACGCAATCAAACTTGCACACATCGATCAATTCACATCCTAATCCAAGCTCTCTCAAAATCTTCATACACTTATAGTACGAAGGTGGAACAACGTGGTCTTTGGGTAATATTTGTCTAGTTATATCGAGGTTCATGTTAAAGGCTTTTATACTAGACCTATTAATGGATTTTGCGTGCAATGAATTGATAAGAAATTCCAATAGTGAAGTTTTGCAACCTGTAAATATATATAGGTGAAAGTTCATTAATATGAAATAGTATATAGGTGACTAAATCTGTCCCTAATAAGATCATACAGTGACTAAATTATATATAGGTGACTAAATCTGTCCCTAATAAGATCATACAGTGACTAAATTATTCATCAGATTTGAGAGAAAAAAACACGACCTGGATATAGTGGACGTTGAGTATCTTCTAACAACCTACTAAATGTATCTCTCGGATCATTTTCATCTTGAATCACGCCTCGATGTACATCTTCAAACATTTCTTGTAAATTTATTAATCCTTCAACAGCCCTTACTTCATTATCATCACTCCCCTCTTCATCTTCATAACGTTCGCCATGAAATATCCAACGAGTATAAGATACCTCAAATCCTTTATCTATTAAATGGTTCCACACGATATTTGCTGACTGGAAAAAAACGTTCATACAAGCACGACATGGACACCTCATCTTGTCGTCATCGTTTTGATTCGAAATGGCAAATTGCATGAACTCATAAAGTCCAGTCATGTATGCCTCTGAAACTCTGTCATGGAGCCTTATCCAACTCCTATCCATTAATCCGATCAGAAGAGTAGCTACAAATCAGAGTGTAAAAGCTTACAAACCTAGAGTTGGCGTTAGAGAATGGAAATTAATGGGGAAAAAATCGTGTAGAGAAACTTACAATGCAGTGAGTGTTTTGGCTAGTTGAGAAAATCTAAAGTTGGCGTTAAAGAATCCAGCTTTGAGCTTGCAAATCTAGTATCTTTGAGCATGCAAATCCAGTAGCAAATGGGAGTTGATAGAGATCGTTGGAGATAGCTTTGAGTTGCAAATGGCGATGAGCTGAGCTAGAATGAAGCTAAAGAGACTCACAGTCAAAAAAGAAGGTGCAAAGAGCTTATTTTGTTGAATATAATACAAATATAAATAATATAAATGAAGTTGAAGAGACTCATGGTTTGAGTTAGTGTTTTGAAGTGAAATTTTGGAGCCCCTGTGAAATATTTGTGTTGATTTCGAATATGTATTGATTTTTATAATATAAATAATATAAATGATTTTTATAATATTTGTGTTGAAATATTTTAGCAATTTTTTTTTGCATGCGACATCTAATTATTTTTTTCATCAAAATATAATGAATGCATCTTTTTTTAGCAAAAAAAAAAAACCATTACCTTGCATGCGAGACAAATTAATCCATTTTTAGAAGAAAAAATAGAATTGAATTCATTTTTTATTTTTATTTATTTTTGCATGCGACATCTAATTATTTTTTTCATCAAAATTAGAATCTAAATGTTTTCACAAATATTCCCAAATTGATATCCAATGTCATCGAAATAACGACGACATGCACAATGTTACACGGAAAGATCTCAAAAACAAAACAAAAATAACGTACGACCACTTAAAAAATTTAATTATGAAATTTGTATTTGTAGTATTTAAAAAATATTTAATTTAGGAAAAAATGTTTCGATTCCAAAAATTCATTTCCGAGGAACAAATAATAAAATGAATGCATCTTTTTTTTTTTAAAAAAAAAAAATCCATTTCTTAAAAAACCACAAATTAATCCATTATTTACAAGAAAAAATAGAATTGAATGCATTTTTTTTTATCAATTTTTTTTTTGCATGCGACATCTAATTATTTTTTTCATCAAAATATAATGAATGCATCTTTTTTTAGAAAAAAAAAAAAACCATTACCTTGCATGCGAAACAAATTAATCCATTTTTAGAAGAAAAAATAGAATTGAATTCATTTTTTATTTTTATTTATTTTTGCATGCGACATCTAATTATTTTTTTCATCAAAATTAGAATCTAAATGTTTTCACATATATTCCCAAATTGATATCCAATGTCATCGAAATAACGACGACATGAACAATGTCACACGGAAAGATCTCAAAAACAAAACAAAAATAACGTACGACCACTTAAAAAATTTAATTATGAAATTTGTATTTGTAGTATTTAAAAAATATTTAATTTAGGAAAAAATGTTTCGATTCCAAAAATTCATTTCCGAGGAACAAATAATAAAATGAATGCATCTTTTTATTTTAAAAAAAAAAAAAATCCATTTCTTAAAAAACCACAAATTAATCCATTATTTACAAGAAAAAATAGAATTGAATGCATTTTTTTTTAGCAATTTTTTTTTTGCATGCGACATCTAATTATTTTTTTCATCAAAATATAATGAATGCATCTTTTTTTAGAAAAAAAAAACCATTACCTTGCATGCGAAACAAATTAATCCATTTTTAGAAGAAAAAATAGAATTGAATTCATTTTTTATTTTTATTTATTTTTGCATGCGACATCTAATTATTTTTTTCATCAAAATTAGAATCTAAATGTTTTCACATATATTCCCAAATTGATATCCAATGTCATCGAAATAACGACGACATGAACAATGTCACACGGAAAGATCTCAAAAACAAAACAAAAATAACGTACGACCACTTAAAAAATTTAATTATGAAATTTGTATTTGTAGTATTTAAAAAATATTTAATTTAGGAAAAAAATTTTCGATTCCAAAAATTCATTTCCGAGGAACAAATAATAAAATGAATGCATATTTTTTTTAGAAAAAAAAAATCCATTTCTTTAAAAACCACAAATTAATCCATTATTTACAAGAAAAAATAGAATTGAATGCATTTTTTTTTAGCAATTTTTTTTTGCATGCGACATCTAATTATTTTTTTCATCAAAATATAATGAATGCATTTTTTTTAGCAAAAAAACAAAATCATTACCTTGCATGCGAGACAAATTAATCCATTTTTTAGAAGAAAAAATAGAATTGAATTCATTTTTTATTTTTGCATGCGACATCTAATTATTTTTTTCATGAAAATTAGAATCTAAATGTTTTCACATATATTCCCAAATTGATATCCAATGTCATCGAAATAACGACGACATGAACAATGTCACACGGAAAGATCTAAAAAAAAAAACAAAAATAACGTACGACCACTTAAAAAATTTAATTATGAAATTTGTATTTGTAGTATTTAAAAAATATTTAATTTAGGAAAAAATGTTTCGATTCCAAAAATTCATTTCCGAGGAACAAATAATAAAATGAATGCATCTTTTTTTTTTTTAAAAAAAAAATCCATTTCTTAAAAAACCACAAATTAATCCATTATTTACAAGAAAAAATTGAATTGAATGCATTTTTTTTTTAGCAATTTTTTTTTGCATGCGACATCTAATTATTTTTTTCATCAAAATATAATGAATGCAACTTTTTTTAGCAAAAAACAAAAAATTAATCCATTTTTTTAATGTTTTTTGCATGCGAGAAAAATTTGGAGGCAATTTTCCCTCTAAAATATTTTTCTTACTATATAATTTATACTTCTTACTTATTTTGGAGGGAACATTTTTTTCAGTGCGTATTTAATGTAAATATTTCGGGACCTTTCTAATTCTCTTCATTTAAACGAGAGGGGAGATATTGCCAAAAAAACTCTTTCATTTAACCATAAGAACTCTTCATTCTCTTCATTTAACCTTTCTAATTATCTTCAGCGACCACAACAAGACACTAAACCCAAGGAAAGAGGCGCAGTAAACCTGACTATAGCGACCACAACGAGACGGTAAAGGCTTGCGAGAAGTAAAAGGCTATACCTTTCCTCCTCCCTGTGAAGAGATCAAGCCATAGGTAACCCTGATTTTGAGTTTTTACCGAGCTTTTAGTGAGAGTGATAGTGAGAGTTAGATTTTGAGTTTTTACTGAGTTTTTACTGAGTTTTTACTGAGTTTACTGAGTATTACTGAGTTTTTTTGAGAGTTAGATGTTGAGTTTTTTGAGTTTTTGGAATGTAGTTAGATTTTTGAGTGAAATTTGTTAGATTTTGACTGAAATTAGTTAGATTTTGACTGTAATTAGTTAGATATGGACTGTAGTTAGTTCATTTCGACTGAAATTTGTTAGATTTTGACTTAAATTAGTTAGACATGGACTGTAGTTAGTTAATTTCGACTGAAATTAGTTATTTTTTGATAAACAGATGGCTAAAAGAAGAGGTCTTCGTTCCACTGCTCAAGAGGAAGCCACTGCTCAAGAGGAACCCACTGCACGACATATTCGAAATGTTAGGAGGAAGAAGCTGGCATTCGACGAACTAGTATCCAAATCCCCGTCCAGAACTGTGCGGAGGAAAAAGACCCGTGCATCTGATGGGGCTCCTGCAGCTTCGGAGAACCCTCATGCATCGGACATGGCTCCTACAGCTCCCGAGAAGCCTCGTGCACCGGACGCAGCTCCTGCAGCTCCCGAGAAGCCTCGTGCACCGGGCGCAGCTCCTGCAGCTCCCGAGAAGCCCCGTTCACCGGACACGACTCCTGCTTCCAAGGTGGGTAATACTCCCAAGAAGGCGGTTACTCCCAAGAAGGCGGTTGCTTCCAAGCCTCGTGCTTCCCAGAATATCTCTTCATCCGCCGCGTCTGATTCTGACCGAGCTCCTCCAACTTCCCAAAACCATAGTCCTGCATCGAACACGGGTCCCGTACCTTCAAATAACCCTATTCCATCTAACACATCCCTTGCTTCTAACGTGGCTCGTACTATCAAGAAGACTGTTGCTTCAAAGAAGACTCGTCCTTCAGAGCCGGTTCCTTCATCCGTATCCTCTGAAACTGAAACCGAGTCATCTGATTCCGACACTGCTGTTGTTTCAAACAAGGCCCGTGCTTCCGAGAAGGCTCCTGCAAACGACGCGTCTGATTCCGACTCTCATGATGCCGACACGGATTCTGATTCCGACTCGTCAGCTGGAAATGGCGTCGGTACTGTTCGAAAGGTGCGGGGAAAGAACAAAGGTGCAAGAGCAGAGAAATACACTCATTCGACTGGAAAAAAGCCAAGGATCAGAATTGATAAAGTGGATTTCCGCCCCGTTGGTAAAAATCATGAGATGCTTTCTCGAGAAATTGGGATCGCAGTTCGAGAATTTGCACCTCACAATCAGAAATCGTGGTACCATGTTGACTGCAGGGACAAGAAGGTTGTTTATGAGCGTGTTTTGGTAAGAAATCCTGTTCTTTACAACATATATATTCAATTGTTTGAAATTGTGATTTTATATTGTTTACAATATAATAATTTTTACCTATATATTTTTTTGCAAGGCTAAACTTCAGCTCGATTGGAACAAACCACATGTCAAAAAAACTGTAGACGAAATCGCATATGCACGGTACAAAGATTTTCGAAGCAAGGTTTTGGCTAAGCATTACAGGGAGATGGGAGGTGGAGAAGCTGCAAGAAGATGCCCACCCGAACAGCTTAAAGATGATAAGAAGGAACAATGGTTGTGGCTATGTGATTATTTCGAATCTGAGACTTTTAAGGTAATTTCTTTTTCACAAAAAATAAAATATGTATTTATATAACTTGTATCGTTTTGGCAGAAACGCTCGGAAGCCAACAAGACTAATCGGGCCAATTTGCCATATGTTCAGAAGAATGGCAGCAAGTCTTTTTCAGCCACTCGTCACCAGATTGTAAGACCCGTTTTGTAAAACCCGATATGTAAATCTGAGTTTTTTTCTTATTTGTGTTCTTTAATACAGAAATGTGATTCTGTTGATCTCTTCAAAATGTGCTATCATGGGAAAAAAGGATGGGCTAATGATGAAGCTCACCCACGATATGTAAGTCCACAATAAGTGCTCGATTTTGTTGATCATTTATCATGTTTTATGAATATGTTTTTAATCTTTTGCAGACTAGGATGGTTGCAATGAAAGAAGCTCCAACAGAAGATGGCAAAGAACCCATGACGCCTGAACAAATATGTTCTGAAGTTCTTGGGGTTCGCTCTGGGTACATTCCGGGTCGTGGGTGTGGGCCCAAACCGCCTGGCCGGAGAGAAAAGCCACAATATTTTGAGCCCGAGGACAATAATTTAGTGGAAGAGTTGGAGCAAACCAAAGTTGTCGTCGAGAACCAAAATGCTCAACTACAAGCGCAAAAAGATTTGATCGAGCAACAAGGCCAGCAGCTTGCATGGTTGAAACAATATGTTTTGAAGAATATTCCCAATGGTAATTGCAAAATTAATTATTTTTAATTTATTGGAGTTTTGGTTTAAATTTATAATAATAATGATATTTTTATTGCAGGGGATAACGGTGGAGAACCAAGTAATGGCGCTGGGGCTGGGGCTGGGGCTGGACGGGTTAATAATGGGGAAACAATATTTTAGGGATGAATAATTTATGACTTGTCGTTTAATATGTTATGTTATGGTTTCGTATGTTTTGTGTTGTGGTTTAACATGTTTTGTGTTGTGTTGTTTTGTGTTGTGAAGACTTGTTATGGTCTCTGTGGTTTAATGACTAGTTATCTTATGTTGTGAAGACTTGTTGTGATGTGTTGTGTTGTGGTTTAATATGTTATGTCTATATTGTGAAGATTTGTTGTTAATTATGATCACTGGTTTAATATGACTTTAGTTATTTTATGTTGTATATTAGTGTTACGAGAAATTGAACAAGTCAATTCTAACAAATTATCGTCTAAAAAAAATGCATTTAATATCAATTGGGATATATGTGATATTTGCTTTTACTTCGGAATGAAAAGAAATATTAATTTCTACCTAAAAATTAATATTTGTCAAATTAATTATGATTAGTATTAAATTAATTTATTGGGTTCACGATGTATTATGACAAAATATTGACTACATAGTCTCCAATCCAATGGCGACCAAAATCTTATTTTAGAGACGGACTACGCCGGTCCCTAAACTATATTTTGTTGAATTGAATTAAGACTTGTCTAAATTAATTATAATAGTACAAAATTAATGTATGACCTTATATATATCACGCAAGGCATTCCATATAATTCACAACAATCAACGGCCAACTTTCGTCCCAATTATTTTTCATTTTATAATTAACCTACTTTGAGACTATTGTTTGTCACAAAATGCACGGACTTAAAATCTTAATCTTCTTCTGTGACCACTGTAGTGCCAAAACAAAATCTTTGTCCCAAGAAATATTACTGTTTGGGACAAAGCAAAATTTGCTCCTAATAACCAACATACAGAGACGAAATATACTTAGTCCCTAGGATTTTCGAAGCTAATGAGACTTTTTGTAGTAGTGTTAGTTAGTTAACTAGTAGTTATTGGGTTAATTAATTAGTTAGTTAATTAGTAAGTTAGTAAGTTAGTTAGTTAGTGGGTATGTACGATGGTAGCTAGTTAGTTAGTTAATTTGTTAGTTAATTAGTTAATTAGTTAGTTAATTAGTTTGTTTGTTAGTTAAATAGCTAGTAGTTATTTAGTTAGTTATTTATTTATTTAGTTAGTTACTTAGTTATTGGGTATTTAGGATGGTAGTTAGTAAGTTAGTTAGTTAGTTAATTAGTTAGTTAATCTGTATGTAGGAAGATAGTCAGTTAATTAGTTAGTTATTTAGTTAGTTATCTAGTAGTTAGTTAGTTAGTTAGTTAGTTAGTTAGTTATTTATTCAATTAGCTAGTAGTTAGTTAGTTAGTTAGTTAGTTCCTAAGTTAGTTAGTTAGTTAATTAGTTAGTTAATTAGTTAGTTAGTTAGTCAATATGTATGTAAGAAGGTAGTTAGTTAGTTAGTTAGTTAGTTAGTTAGTTAATTAGCTAGTAGTTAGTTAGTTAGTTAGTTAGTTAGTTAGTTAGTTGTTAACTTTGTTAGTTGATAGGTATGTATGAAGGTAGTTAGTTAGTAAGTTAGTTAGTTAACTAGTTAGTTAGTCTGCTAGTAGTTTGTTAGTTAGTTAGTTAGTTAATTAATTAGTTAGTTGTTAACTTAGTTAGTTTGTTAGTTAGTCAATTAGTTAATTAATTAGTTAATTAATTAGTTAGTTAGTAAGTTAGTAGGTATGTACGAAGGTAGCTTGTTAGTTAGTCAGTTTGTTAGTTATCTAGTAGTTAGTTAGTTAGCTAGTTAGTTATTTAGTTAGTTAGACAGTTAGTTAGTTAGTTAGTGGGAAGGTAGTTAGTTAGTTAGTTAGTTGGAATGTAGCAAGATAGTTAGTCAGTTAGTTAATTAGTTAGTTTAGTAGTTAGTTAATATGTATGTAGGAAGATAGTTATTAAGTTAGTTAGTTACTTAGTTTGTTAATTAGTTAATTAGTTAGTTAGTTAGTTATTTAGTTATTTAGTTAGTTAGTTAGTCAGTTAGTTTGTTAGTTAGTTACAAAGGTAGTTAGTTAGTGAGTTAATAGGTATGTATGAAGGTAGGTAGTTAGTAAGTTAGATAGTTAACTCATTAGTTAGTTAGCTAGCAGTTTGTTAGTTAGTTTGTTTGTTAATTAGATAGTTATTTAGTTAGTTAGTTAGTTAATTAGTTAATTATTTAGTTTGTTAATTAGTTAGTTAGTAAGTTAGTTAGTGGGTATGTACGAAGGTAGCTGGTTAGTTAGTTAATTTGTTAGTTAGTTAGTTAATTAGTGAGTTAGTTTGTTAGTTAATAAGTTAGTTATTTATTTAGTTAGTTAGTTAGTTAAATATCTAGTAGTTATTTAGTTATTAATTTATTTAGTTAGTTACTTTGTTAGTGGGTATGTAGGAAGGTAGTTAGTAAGTTAGTTAGTTAGTTAGTCAGTCAATATGTATGTGGGAAGATATTTAGTTAGTTAATTAGTTAGTTAGTTAGTTATTTATTCAGTTAGCTAGTAGTTAGTTCATTAGTTAGTTAGTTGTATGTTAGTTAGTTAGTTCGTTAGTTAATTAGTTAGTTACTTAGTTAGTTAGTCAATATGTATGTAAGAAGGTAGTTAGTTAGTTAGTTAGTTAGTTAGTTAGTTAGTTAATTAGCTAGTAGTTAGTTAGTTAGTTAGTTAGTTAGTTAATATGTAAGAAGGTTGTTAGTTAGTTAGTTAGTTAGATAGTTAGTTAGTTAGTTAGTTAGTTAATTAGTTAGTTAGTTAGTTAGTTAGTTAGTTAGTTAGTTAGTTAGTTAATATGTATGTAGGAAGATATTTATTTAGTTAGTTTGTTAATTAGTTCATTTGTTAGTTAGTTAGTTATTTAGTCATTTAGTTAGTTAGTTAGTTAGTTAGTTAGTTAGTTAGTTAAAACGGTAGTTTGTTTGTTAGTTGATAGGTATGTATGAAGGTAGTTAGTTAGTAAGTTAGTTAGTTAATTAGTTAGTTAGTAAGTTAGTTAGTTAGTGGGTAATGTTGGAAGGTAGCTAGTTAGTTAGTTAATTTGTTAGTTAGTTTCTTAATTTGTTAGTTAGTTAGTTAGTTATTTAGATAGATGTCTTGTAGTTAGTTACTTAGTTGGTTAGTTATTAGTTAGTCGGTTATTTAGTTAGTGAGCTAGTAGTTAGTTAGTTAGTTAGTTAAATGGTATTTAAGAAGATAGTTAGTTAGTAAATTAGTTAGTTATTATGTTAGTTATCTAGTCATTAGTTAGTTAGTTATTTTGTCAGCTAGCTAGTAGTCAGTTATTTAGTTAGTTATTTAGTTTGTTAGTTAGTTAGTTATTTAGTAGTTAGTTAGTCAGTTATTTAGTTAGTTAACTAGTTAGTTATTTAGTTACTAGTAGTTAGTTAGTTAGCTAGTTAGTTAGTTAGTTAGTTAGTGGGAAGGTAGTAAGTTAGTTAGTGGGTATGTAGGAAAGTAGTAAGTTAGTTAGTCAGTTAGTTAATATGTATGTAGGAAGATAGTTATTCGGTTATTTAGTTAGTTTGTTAATTAGTTAACTTGTTAGTTAGTTATATATTTAGTTATTTAGTTAGTTCGTTAGTTAGTTAGTTAGTTAGAAAGGTACTTAGTTAGTAAGATAGTTAGTTTGTTGGCTAGTAGTTAGTTTGTTAGCTAGTTAGGTAATTAGTTAGTTAGTTAGTTAGTTAGTTAACTAGTAGTTAGGGGGTTAATTAATTAGTTAGTTAATTAGTAAGTTAGTAAGTTAGTTAGTTAGTGGGTATGTACGATGGTAGCTAGTTAGTTAGTTAATTTGTTTGTTAATTAGTTAATTACTTAGTTAATTAGTTAGTTTGTTAGTTAAATAGCTAGTAGTTATTTAGTTAGTTATTTATTTATTTAGTTAGTTACTTAGTTATTGGGTATTTAGGATGGTAGTTAGTAAGTTAGTTAGTTAGTTAATTAGTTAGTTAATCTGTATGTAGGAAGATAGTTAGTTAATTAGTTAGTTATTTAGTTAGTTATCTAGTAGTTAGTTAGTCAGTTAGTTACTTATTTATTCAATTAGCTAGTAGTTAGTTAGTTAGTTAGTTCCTAAGTTAGTTAGTTAGTCAATTAGTTAGTTAATTAATTAGTTAGTTAGTCAATATGTATGTAAGAAGGTAGTTAGTTAGTTAGTTAGTTAGTTAGTTAGTTAGTTAGTTAATTAGCTAGTAGTTAGTTAGTTAGTTAGTTAGTATGTAAGAAGGTTGTTAGTTAGTTAGTTAGTTAGATAGTTAGTTAGTTAGTTAGTTAGTTAGTTAATCAGTTACTTATTTAGTTAGTTACTTAGTTAGTTAGCTAGTAGTTAGTGAGTTAGATAGTTAATCAATATGCATGTATCATGGTAGTTTGTTAGTTATTTAGATAGTTAGTTAATTAGTTAGTTAGTGAATTAGTTAGTTCGTTAGTTAGTTAGTTAGTTAGTTATCTAGTAGTTAGTTAGTTAGTCAGGTCATCAGTTAGTTATTTAGTTAGTTAATTACTTAGTTAGTCAGCTAGTAGTTAGCTGGTTTGGTATTTATTTCGTTAGATAGTTAGTTAGTTGGTGGGTATGTAGGAAGGTAGGTAGGTACTTAGTTAGTTTGTTATTTAATAGATATTTAAGAAGAGTGTTAGTTAGTAAATTAGTTAGTTATTATGTTAGTTATCTAGTAATTAGTTAGTTAGTTGTTTCGTCAGCTAGCTAGTAGTTAGTTAGTTAGTTAGTTCTTTAGTTAGTTAGTTAGTTAGTTAGTTATCTAGTATTTTGTATGTTAGTTATTTAGTTAGTTAACTAGTTAGTTATTTAGTTAGTTTGTTTGTTAGTTATCTAGTAGTTAGTTAGTTAGCTAGTTAGTTATTTAGTAAGTTAGATAGTTAGTTAGTTAGTTAGTGGGAAGGTAGTTAGTTAGTTAGTTAGTTAGTGGGTACGTAGGAAGGCAGTTAGTTAGTTAGTTAGTTTGTTTGTTAGTTAATAGGTATGTAGGAAGATAGTTATTTAGTTATTTAGTTAGTTTGTTAATTAGTTCATTTGTTTGTTAGTTAGTTATTTAGTTAGTAAGTTAGTTAGTTAGTTAGTTAGTTAAAAAGGTAGTTTGTTTGTTAGTTGATAGGTATGTATGAAGGTAGTTAGTTAGTAAGTTAGTTAGTTAACTAGTTAGTTAGTTAGCTAGTTAGTCAGTTAATTAGTTAGTTAGTACGATGGTAGCTAGTTAGTTAGTTAATTTGTTAGTTAATTAGTTAATTAGTTAGTTAATTAGTTAGTTTGTTAGTTAAATAACTAGTAGTTATTTAGTTAGTTATTTATTTATTTAGTTAGTTACTTAGTTATTGGGTATTTAGGATGGTAGTTAGTAAGTTAGTTAGTTAGTTAATTAGTTAGTTAATCTGTATGTTGGAAGATAGTTAGTTAATTAGTTAGTTATTTAGTTAGTTATCTAGTAGTTAGTTAGTTAGTTAGTTAGTTAGTTATTTATTCAATTAGCTAGTAGTTAGTTAGTTAGTTAGTTCCCAAGTTAGTTAGTTAGTTAATTAGTTAGTTAATTAGTTAGTTAGTTAGTCAATATGTATGTAAGAAGGTAGTTAGTTAGTTAGTTAGTTAGTTAGTTAGTTAATTAGCTAGTAGTTAGTTAGTTAATTAGTTAGTATGTAAGAAGGTTGTTAGTTAGTTAGTTAGTTAGATAGTTAGTTAGTTAGTTATTTAGTTAGTTAATCAGTTACTTATTTAGTTAGTTACTTAGTTACTTAGCTAGTAGTTAGTGAGTTAGATAGTTAATCAATATGTATGTATCATGGTAGTTAGTTTGTTATTTAGATAGTTAGTTAATTAGTTAGTTAGTGAATTAGTTAGTTAGATAGTTAGTTAGTTAGTTAGTTAGTTATCTAGTAGTTAGTTAGTTAGTCAGGTCATCAGTTAGTTATTTAGTTAGTTAATTACTTAGTTAG
This sequence comes from Luzula sylvatica, assembly GCA_946800325.1. Classification (NCBI taxonomy): domain Eukaryota; kingdom Viridiplantae; phylum Streptophyta; class Magnoliopsida; order Poales; family Juncaceae; genus Luzula; species Luzula sylvatica. Next base: position 67,518,890 of record OX326956.1, on the reverse strand, counting down.
TCAGCTAGTAGTTAGCTGGTTAGGTATTTATTTGGTTAGATAGTTAGTTAGTTGGTGGGTATGTAGGAAGGTAGGTAGGTACTTAGTTAGTTTGTTATTTAATAGATATTTAAGAAGAGTGTTAGTTAATAAATTAGTTAGTTATTATGTTAGTTATCTAGTAATTAGTTAGTTACTTGTTTCGTCAGCTAGCTAGTAGTTAGTTAGTTAGTTAGTTAGTTATCTAGTATTTTGTAAGTTAGTTATTTAGTTAGTTAACTAGTTAGTTATTTAGTTAGTTTGTTTGTTAGTTATCTAGTAGTTAGTTAGTTAGCTAGTTAGTTATTTAGTAAGTTAGATAGTTAGTTAGTTAGTTAGTGGGAAGGTAGTTAGTTAGTTAGTTAGTGGGTATGTAGGAAGGCAGTTAGTTAGTTAGTTAGTTAGTTTGTTAGTTAATAGGTATGTGGGAAGATAGTTATTTAGTTATTTAGTTAGTTTGTTAATTAGTTCATTTGTTAGTTAGTTAGTTATTTAGTTAGTAAGTTAGTTAGTTAGTTAGTTAGTTAGTTAAAAAGGTAGTTTGTTTGTTAGTTGATAGGTATGTATGAAGGTAGTTACTTAGTAAGTTAGTTAGTTAACTAGTTAGTTAATTTGCTAGTAGTTTGTTAGTTAGTTAGTTAGTTAGTTAATTAGTTAGTTTTTAACTTAGTTAGTGTGTTAGTTAGTCAATTAGTTAATTAATTAGTTAGTTAATTAGTTAGTTAGTAAGTTAGTTAGTTAGTAGGTATGTACGAAGGTAGCTTGTTAGTTAGTCGGTTTGTTAGTTATCAAGTAGTTAGTTAGTTAGCTAGTTAGTTATTTAGTTAGTTAGACAGTTAGTTAGTTAGTTAGTGGGAAGGTAGTTAGTTAGTTATTTAGATAGTTAGTTAGTTAGTTAGTTAGTTAGTTACTTAGTTTATTAGTTAGTTAATATGTATGTAGGAAGATAGTTATTAAGTTAGTTAGTTACTTAGTTTGTTAATTAGTTAATTAGTTAGTTAGTTAGTTATTTAGTTATTTAGTTAGTTAGTTAGTAAGTTAGTTTGTTACTTAGTTAGAAAGGTAGTTAGTTAGTGAGTTAATAGGTATGTATGAAGGTAGGTAGTTAGTAAGTTAGATAGTTAACTTGTTAGTTAGTTAGCTAGCAGTTTGTTAGTTAGTTTGTTTGTTAATTAGTTAGTTATTTAGTTAGTTAGTTAGTTAATTAGTTAATTATTTAGTTTGTTAATTAGTTAGTTAGTAAGTTAGTTAGTGGGTATGTACGAAGGTAGCTGGTTAGTTAGTTAATATGTTAGTTAGTTAGTTAATTCGTGAGTTAGTTTGTTAGTTAATAAGTTAGTTATTTATTTAGTTAGTTAGTTAGTTAAATATCTAGTAGTTATTTAGTTAGTTATTTATTTATTTAGTTAGTTACTTTGTTAGTGGGTATGTAGGAAGGTAGTTAGTAAGTTAGTTGGTTAGTTAGTCAGTCAATATGTATGTGGGAAGATATTTAGTTAGTTAATTGGTTAGTTAGTTAGTTATTTATTCAGTTAGCTAGTAGTTAGTTCATTAGTTAGTTAGTTGTATGTTAGTTAGTTAGTTCGTTAGTTAATTAGTTAGTTACTTAGTTAGTTAGTCAATATGTATGTAAGAAGGTAGTTAGTTAGTTAGTTAGTTAGTTAGTTAGTTAATTAGCTAGTAGTTAGTTAGTTAGTTAGTTAGTTAGTTAATATGTAAGAAGGTTGTTAGTTAGTTAGTTAGTTAGATAGTTAGTAAATTAGTTAGTTAGCTAGTTAATGAGTTAGTTATTTAGTTAGTTACTTAGTTAGTTAGCTAGTAGTTAGTTAGTTAGTTAGTGCGTTAGTTAGTTAATCGATATGTATGTATCAAGGTAGTCAGTTTGTTTGTTAGATAGTCAGTTAATTAGTTAGTTAGTTAATTAGTTAGTTAGTTAGTTATTCAGTTAGTTAGTTACTTATCTTGTAGTTAGTTAGTTAGTTGGTTAGGTCATCAGTTAGCTATTTAGTTAGTTAGTTAGTTAGCTAGTAGTTAGCAGGTTAGTTATTTATTTAGTTAGTTATTTAGTTAGTTAGTTGGCGGGTATGTAGGAAGGTAGTTAGTTAGTTAGTTAGTTAGTTAATAGTTATTCAAGAAGATAGTTAGTTAGTAAATTAGTTAGTTATTTATTTTGTCAGCTAGCTAGTTAGTTAGTTAGTTAGTTAGTTAGTTAGTTAGTTATTTTGTCAGCTAGCTAGTTAGTTAGTTAGTTAGTTAGTAAGTTAGTTAGTTAGTTAGTTAGCTAGTTAGTCAGTTAGCTAGTTAGTCATTTAGTTAGTTAACTAATTAGTTATTTAGTTAGTTAGTTTGTTAGTTATCTAGTAGTTAGTTAGTCAGCTAGTTAGTTATTTAGTTAGTTAGATAGTTAGTTAGTTAGTTAGTGGGAAGGTAGTTAGTTAGTTAGTTAGTGGGTATGTAGGAAGGTAGTTTGTTAGTTAGTTAGTTAGTTAGTTAATTAGATAGTTAATATGTATGTAGGAAGATAGTTAGTTAAGTAGTTAGTTAGTTTGTTAATTAGTTAATTAGTTAGTTATTTAGTTATTTAGTTAGTTAGTTAGTTAGTTAGAAAGGTAGTTAGTTAGTTAGTTAATTAGCTAGTAGTTAGTAAGTTAGTTAGTTAGTTATTATGCACTAACGTGTTTAGTAAGTTAGTTAGTTAGTAAGTTAGTTAGTTAGTTAGTTAGTGTGCAATGAAAGAAGGTTGTTAGTTAGTTACTTAGTTAGATAGTTAGTTAATTAGTTAGTTAGTTAGTTAATCAGTTAGTTATTTAGTTAGTTACTTAGTTAGTTAGCTAGTAGTTAGTTAGTTAGTGATTTAGTTAGTTAATCAATATATATGTATCAAGGTAGTTAGTTAGTTAGTTAGATAGTTAGTTAATTAGTTAGTTAGTTAGTTAATTAGTTAGTTAGTTAGTTAGTTAGTCAGTTAGTTAGTTAGTTATCTAGTAGTTAGTTAGTTAGTTAGGTCAGCAGTTATTTATTTATTTATTTATTTAGTTAGTTAGTTAGTTAGTTAGTTAGCTAGTAGTTAGCAGGATAGTTATTTATTTAGTCAGTTAGTTAGTTTGTTAGTTGGCGGGTATGTAGGAAGGTAGCTTGTTAGTTTGTTAGTTACTCAATAGGTATTTAAGAAGATAGTTAGTTAGTAAATTAGTTAGTTATTATGTTAGTTATCTAGTAATTAGTTAGTTAGTAATTTTGTAAGCTAGCTAGTAGTCAGTTAGTTAGTTAGTTAGTTAGTTAGTTAGTTAGTTAGTTAGTTATCTAGTAGTTTGTTAGTAATTTATTTAGTTAGTTAACTAGTTAGTTATTTAGTAACTAGTTGTTAGTTAGTTGGCTAGTTAGTTATATAGTTAGTTATATAGTTAGTTAGTCAGTTAGTGGGAAGGTAGTTAGTTAGTTAGTTAGTGTGTATATAGGAAAGTAGTTAGTTAGTTAGTTAGTTAGTTAGTTAGTATGTAGGAAGATAGTTCTTCGGTTATTTAGTAAGTTTGTTTATTAGTTAATTTGTCAGTTAGTTAGTTATTTAGTTAGTTAGTTAGTTAGTTAGTTAGTGAGTTAGTTAGTTAGAAAGGTAGTTAGTTAGTTAATAATTATGAATGCAGGTAGTTAGTTAGTAAGTTAGTTAGTTAGTTGGCTAGTAGTTTATTAGTTAGTCAGTTAGTTAATTAGTTAGTTATTTAGTTTGTTTAGTTAGTTAGTCAACTAGTAGTTAGTTAGTTAATTAGTTACTTAATTAGTTAGTTAATTAGTTAGTTAGTAAGTTAGTTAGTTAGTGGGTATGTAGGAAGGTAGCTATTTAGTTAGTTAATTTGTTAGTTAGTTTGTTAATTTGTTAGTTAGTTAGTTAGTTAATTAGTTAGTTATTTAGATAGATGTCTTGTAGTTAGTTACTTAGTTGGTTAGTTATTAGTTAGTCGGTTATTTAGTTAGGGAGCTAGTAGTTAATAAGTTAGTTAGTTATTTAGTTAGTTAGTTAACAAGTCAGTTATTTAGTAAGTTAGTTAGTTAGTAAGTACGTTGGAAGATAGTTAGTTAGTAGATTAGTTAGTTAATTAGTTAGTTATCTAGTACTTAGTTAGTTAGTTAGTTAGTTAGTTAGTTAGTTATCTAGTAGTTAGGTAATTAGTTGGTTAGTTAGTTAGTTAGTTATTTATCTAGTAGTTAGTTAATATGTATGTAAGAAGGTAGTTTGTTAGTTAGTTAGTTTGATAGTTACTTAATTAGTTAGTTAGTTAGTTATTAGTTTGTCGGTATGTAAGATGGTAGTTAGTTAGTTGGTTAGTTAGTCAATTAGTTAGTTAGTTATTTAGTAAGTTAGTTATTTAGTTAGTTAGTTAATATATATGTTGGAAGACATTTAGTTAGTTTGTTAGTCAGATAGATACTAGTTCTTAGGTATGTAGGAAGACAATTAGTCAGTTAGTCAGTTAGTTAATTAGTTGGTTAGTTAGATACTACTTAATTAGTTAGTTAGTTAGTCAGTTAGTTAGTGAGTTTGTTGGAAGGTAGTTAGTTAATTAGTTAGGAAGGTAGTTAGCTATTTTGTATGAAGGTAGTTAGTTATTTAGTTCGTTATTTAGTAAGTTAGTTAGTTAGTTCTCTTGTTGTTAGTTAGTTAGCTAGTTAGTTAGATAGTTAGTTAGTTAGTTAGTGGGAATGTAGTTAGTTAGTTAGCTAGTTAGTTAGATAGTTAGTTAGTTAGTTAGTGGGAATGTAGTTAGTTAGTTAGTGGGTATGTAGGTAGGTAGTTAGTTAGTTAGTTAGTTAGTTAGTCAAATAGTTAGTTAATAGGTATGTAGGAAGATAGTTATTTAGTTAGTTAGATAGTTTGTTAATTAGTTAATTAGTTAGTTAGTTAGAAAGGTATTTAGTTAGTTAGTTAATTGGTATGACTAAACGTAGTTAGTTAGTAAGTTAGATAATTAACTAGTTAGTTATTTAGCTAGTAGTTAGTTAGTTAGTTAGTTATTTTGTTTGTTCGTTAGTTAGTTATCTAGTAGTTAGTTAGTTAGTTAATTAGTTAGTTATCTAGTAGTTAGTTAGTTAGTTAGTTAGTTAGTTATTTATTCAGTTAGCCATAAGTTAGTTAGTTAGTAAGTTAGTTTGTTAGTTAGTTGGTTAATTAGTTAGTTAGTTAGTTAGTTAGTTAGTTAGTTAGTCAATATGTATGTAAGAAGGTAGTTTGTTAGTTAGTTAGTTAGTTAATTAGCTAGCAGTTAGTTAGTTAGTTAGTTAGTTAGTTAGTTAGTATGCACTAACGTGTTTAGTTAGTTAGTTAGTTTGTTAGTTAGTTCGTATGAAATGTAAGAAGGTTGTTAGTTAGTTAGTTAGTTAGATAGTTAGTTATTTAGTTAGTTAGTTGGCGGGTATGTAGGAAGGTAGTTAGTTAGTTAGTTATTTAATTAGTTAATAGGTATTTTAGAAGATAGTTAGTTAGTAAATTAGTTCGTTATTATGTTAGTTATTTAGTAATTAGTTAGTTAGTTATTTTGTCAGCTAGCTAGTAGTCAGTTAGTTAGTTAGTTATTTAGTTCGTTAGTTTGTTAGTTATCAAGTAGTTAGTTAGTTAGTTATTTAGTTAGTTAACTAGTTAGTTTTTTAGTTACTAGTAGTTAGTTAGTTAGCTAGTTAGTTAGTTAGTTAGTTAGATAGTGGGAAGGTAGTTAGTTAGTTAGTTAGTGGGTATATGTAGGAAAGTAGTTAGTTATTTAGTGGGAAGGTAGTTAGTTAGTTAGTTAGTGGGTATGTAGGAAAGTAGTTAGTTAGTTAGTTAGTTAGTTAATATGTATGTAGGAAGATAGTTATTCGGTTATTTAGTTAGTTTGTTAATTAGTTAACTTGTTAGTTAGTTAGTTAGTTAGTTAGTTAGTTAGTTAGTTAGAAAGGTACTTAGTTAGTTAGTTAATAGGTATGTATGATGGTAGTTAGTTAGTAAGTTTGTTTGTTTGTTAGCTAGTAGTTAGTATGTCAGTTAGTTAGTTAGTTAGTTAATTAGTTAGTTATTTAGTTAGTTTGTTAGTTAGTTAACTAGTAGTTAGTTGGTTAATTAATTAGTTATTTAATTAGTAAGTTAGTAAGTTAGTTAGTTAGTGGGTATGTACGAAGGTAGCTAGTTAGTTAGTTAGTTAATTTGTTTGTTAGTTAGTTAATTAGTGAGTTAGTTTGTAGGTTAATTAGTTAGTTATTTATTTATTTTGTTAGTTAGATAAATATCTAGTAGTTATTTAGTTATTTAGTTAGTTACTTAGTTAGTGGGTATGTAGGAAGGTAGTTAGTTAGTTAGTTAGTTAGTTAGTTAGTTAATATGTATGTTGGAAGATATTTAGTAAGTCAATTGGTGAGTTAATTTAGTTATTTATCTAGTAGTTAGTTAGTTAGTTATTTATTCAGTTCGCTAGTAGTTAGTTAGTTAGTTAGTTAGTTAGTTAATTAGTTAGTTAGTTAGTTAGTTAGTTAGTTAGTTAGTTAGTGGGTATGTAGGAAGGCAGTTAGTTAGTTAGTTAGTTAGTTAGTTAGTTAGTTAGTTAATATGTATGTAGGAAGATATTTATTTAGTTAGTTTGTTAATTAGTTCATTTGTTAGTTAGTTAGTTATTTAGTCATTTAGTTAGTTAGTTAGTTTGTTAGTTAGTTAGTTAAAACGGTAGTTTGTTTGTTAGTTGATAGGTATGTATGAAGGTAGTTAGTTAGTAAGTTAGTCAGTTAACTAGTTAGTTAGTAAGCTAGTTAGTTAGTGGGTCTGTAGGAAGGTAGCTAGTTAGTTAGTTAATTTGTTAGTTAGTTTGTTAATTTGTTAGTTAGTTACTTAGTTATTTAGATAGATGTCTTGTAGTTAGTTACTTAGTTGGTTAGTTATTAGTTAGTCGGTTATTTAGTTAGTGAGCTAGTAGTTAGTAAGTTAGATAGTTATTTAGTTAGTTAGTTAACTAGTCAGTTATTTAGTAAGTTAGTTAGTTAGTAAGTACGTAGGAAGATAGTTAGTTAGTAGATTAGTTAGTTAATTAGTTAGTTATCTAGTAGTTAGTTAGTTAGTTAGTTAGTTAGTTAGTTATCTAGTAGTTAGGTAATTAGTTGGTTAGTTAGTTAGTTATTTATCTAGTAGTTAGTTAATATGTATGTAAGAAGGTAGTTAGTTAGTTAGTTAGTTTGATAGTTACTTAATTAGTTAGTTAGTTAGTTATTAGTTTGTCGGTAGTTAGTGGGAATTTAGTTAGTTAGTTAGTGCGTATGTAGGTAGGTAGTTAGTTAGTTAGTTAGTTAGTTAGTTAGTTAGTCAACTAGTTCGTTAATAGGTATGTAGGAAGATAGTTATTTAGTTAGTTAGTTAGTTTGTTAATTAGTTAATTAGTTAGTTAGTTAGTTAGTTATTTAGTTATTTAGTTAGTTAGTTAGTTTGTTAGTTAGTTATTTAGAAAGGTAGTTAGTTTGTCAGTTAATTGGTATGACTAAAGGTAGTTACTTAGTAAGTTAGATAATTAACTAGTTAGTTAGTTAGCTAGTAGTTAGTTAGTTAGTTAGTTATTTTGTTTGTTAGTTAGTTAGTTAATTAGTTAGTTATCTAGTAGTCAGTTAGTTAGTTAGTTATTTATTCAGTTAGCTAGAAGTTAGTCAGTTAGTTAGTTAGTTAGTTAGTAAGTTAGTTTGTTAGTTAGTTGGTTAATTAGTTAGTCAATATGTATGTAAGAAGGTTGTTAGTTAGTTAGTTAGTTAATTAGCCAGTAGTTTGTTAGTTAGTTAGTTAGTTAGTTAGTATGCACTAACGTGTTTAGTTAGTTAGTTAGTTAGTTTGTTAGTTAGTTCGTATCAACTGTAAGAAGGTTGTTAGTTAGTTAGTTAGTTAGATAGTTAGTGAGGTAGTTAGTTAGTTGGCGGGTATGTAGGAAGGTAGTTAGTTAGTTAGTTAGTTAATAGGTATTTAAGAAGATAGTTAGTTAGTAAATTAGTTAGTTATTATGTTAGTTATCTAGTAATTAGTTAGTTAGTCATTTTGTCAGCTAGCTAGTAGTCAGTTAGTTAGTTAGTTATTTAGTTCGTTAGTTAGTTAGTTATCAAGTAGTTAGTTAGTTAGTCATTTAGTTAGTTAACTAGTTAGTTATTTAGTTACTAGTAGTTAGTTAGTTAGCTAGTTAGTTAGTTAGTGGGAAGGTAGTCAGTTAGTTAGTTAGTGGGTATATGTAGGAAAGTAGTTAGTTAGTTAGTGGGAAGGTAGTTAGTTAGTTAGTTAGTGGGTATGTAGGAAATTAGTTTGTTAGTTAATATGTATGTAGGAAGATAGTTATTCGGTTATTTAGTTAGTTTGTTAATTAGTTAACTTGTTAGTTAGTTAGTTATTTAGTTATTTAGTTAGTTAGTTAGTTAGTTAGTTAGAAAGGTACTAACTAACTAACTATCTAACTAACTAAATAACTAACTAGCTAACTAACTAACTACAAGAGAACTAACTAAATAACGAACTAAATAACTAACTAACTAACTAACTAACTACCTTCATACATACCTATAAACTAAATAAATAGCTAACTACCTACCTAACTAATTAACTAACTACCTTCCTACAAACTCACTAACTAACTGACTAACTAACTAATTAAGTAGTATCTAATTGACCAACTAATTAACTAACTGACTAATTGTCTTCCTACATACCTAAGAACTAGTATCTATCTGACTAACAAACTAACTAAATGTCTTCCAACATATATATTAACTAACTAACTAAATAACTAACTCACTAAATAACTAACTAACTAATTGACTAACTAACCAACTAACTAACTACCATCTTACATACCGACAAACTAATAACTAACTAACTAACTAATTAAGTAACTATCAAACTAACAAACTAACTACCTTCTTACATAGATATTAACTAACTACTAGATAAATAACTAACTAACTAACTAACCAACTAATTACCTAACTACTAGATAACTAACTAACTAACTAACTAACTAACTAACTAAGTACTAGATAACTAACTAATTAACTAACTAATCTACTAACTAACTATCTTCCTACGTACTTACTAACTAACTAACTTACTAAATAACTGACTAGTTAACAAACTAACTAAATAGCTAACTAACTTATTAACTACTAGCTCACTAACTCAATAACCGCCTAACTAATAACTAACCAACTAAGTAACTAACTACAAGACATCTATCTAAATAACTAACAAATTAACTAACTAACTAACTAACTAACAAATTAACAAACTAACTAACAAATTAACTAACTAAATAGCTACCTTCCTACATACCCACTAACTAACTAACTTACTAACTAACTAATTAGCTAACTAATTAATTAACTAATTAACTAACTAACTACTAGTTGACTAACTAACTAAACAATCTAAATAACTAACTAATTAACTAACTGACTAACTAATAAACTACTAGCCAACTAACTAACTAACTTACTAACTAACTACCTACATTCATAATTATTAACTAACTAACTACCTTTCTAACTAACTAACTAACTCAGTAACTAACTAACTAACTAACTAACTAAATAACTAACTAACTGACAAATTAACTAATAAACAAACTAACTAAATAACCGAAGAACTATCTTCCTACATACTAACTAACTAACTAACTAACTAACTAACTAACTAACTAACAACTTTCCTACATACCCACTAACTAACAAACTAACTACGTTCCCACTAACTGACTAACTAACTATATAACTAACTATATAACTAACTAGCCAACTAACTAACAACTAGTAACTAAATAACTAACTAGTTAACTAACTAAATAAATTACTAACAAACTACTAGATAACTAACTAACTAACTAACTAACTAGCTAACAAACTGACTACTAGCTTGCTTACAAAATTACTAACTAACTAATTACTAGATAACTAACATAATAACTAACTAATTTACTAACTAACTATCTTCTTAAATACCTATTGAGTAACTAACAAACTAACTAGCTACCTTCCTACATACTCGCCAACTAACTAACTAACTAACTAACTAAATAAATAACTATCCTGCTAACTACTAGCTAACTAACTAACTAACTAACTAGATAAATAAATAAATAACTAATTGCTGACCTAACTAACTAACTACTAGATAACTAACTAACTAACAGACTAACTAACTAACTAACTAATTAATTAACTAACTAACTAACTAATTAACTAACTATCTAACTAACTAACTAACTACCTTGATACATATATATTGATTAACTAACTAAATCACTAACTAACTAACTACTAGCTAACTAACTAAGTAACTAACTAAGTAACTAACTGATTAACTAACTAACTAACTAATAAACTAACTATCTAACTAAGTAACTAACTAACAACCTTCTTTCATTGCACACTAACTAACTAACTAACTAACTAACTAACTAAACACGTTAGTGCATAATAACTAACTAACTAACTAACTAACTAACTACTAGCTAATTAACTAACTAACTAACTAACTAACTAACTACCTTCTTACATGCATATTGACTAGCTAATTAACTAACTAACTAACTAACTTACTAACTAATTAACTAACTAACTAACTAACTAACAAACTAACTTACTAACTAACTAACTAACTAACTAACTAACTATCTAACTACTAGCTAACTGAATAAATAACTAACTAACTACTAGATAACTAACTAATTAACTAACTAACTATCTTCCTACATACATATTAACTAACTAACTAACTAACTAACTAACTACCTACCTACCTTCCTACATACCCACTAACGAAGTGAATTACTAAATAAATTAATAACTAACGAAATAACTACTAACTCTTTAACTAACTAACTAACTAACTAAATAAATAACTAACTAATCAACTAACTAACTTACTAACAAATTAACTAACTAACTGACAAATTAACTAACTAGGTTGCTACCTTCGTACATACCAACTAACTTACTAACTTACTAACTAACTAATTAACTAACTAATTAATTAACTAATTAACTAACTAACTACTAGTTAGCAAACTAACTAACTAACTAAATAACTAACTAATTAACTAACTAACTAACCAACTAACAAACTACTAGCTAACTGACTAACTAGTTACCTATCTAACTTACTAACTAACTACCTTGATACATACCTATTAACTAACTAACTAACTAACTAAATAAATAAATAACTAAATAACTAACTAACTAACTAATCAACTAATTAACAAACTAACTTACTAACTAACTAACTATCTTCCTACATACCTATTAACTGTCTAATTAACTAACTAACTAACTAACTAACTAACTAACTAACTAACTAACAAACTACCGTCCTACATACCCACTAACTAACTAACTAACTACCTTCCCACTAACTAACTAACTAACTATCTAACTAACTAAATAACTAACTAGCTGGCTAAATAATTACTAGATAACTAACTAACTATCTAACTAAATAACTAATTAGTTAACTAACTAAATTACTAACTATCTAACTACTAGATAACTTACTAACTAACTAACTAACTAACTAACTAACTAACTAACTAACTAACTAACTACCTACCTAACTAGCTGACAAAATAACTAACTAACTAATTATTAGATGACTAACATAATAACAAACTAATTTACTAACTAACTATCTTCTTAAATACCTATTAACTAACTAACTAACTAACAAACTACCTTCCTACATACCCGCCAACTAACTAACTAACTAACTAACTAACTAAATAAATAACTAACCTGCTAACTACTAGCTAACTAACTGACTAACTAACCAACCAAATAGCTAACTGATGACCTAACTAACTAACTAACAACTAGATAACTAACTAACTAATTGAATTACTAAGTAACTAACTAATTAACTAACTGACTAATTAACTAACTATCTAACTAACAAACTAACTACCTTGATTCATACATATTGATTAACTAACTAACTCCCGAACTAACTACTAGCTAACTAACTAAGTAACTAACTAAATAACTAACTCATTAACTAACTGACTAACTAATTAACTAACTATCTAACTAACTAACTAACTAACAACCTTCTTACAAACTAACAAACTAACTAACTAACTAACTAACTAACTACTAGCAAATTAACTAACTAACTAACTAACTAACTAACCAGCTACCTTCTTACATACATATTGACTAACTAACTAACTAACTAACTAACTAATTAACTGACGAACTAACTAACTAACTAACTAAGTACAAGCTAACTGAATAACTAACTAACTAACTAACTACTTAGATAACTAACAAAATTAACTAACCAATTAACTAACTAAATATCCTCCTACAGACATATTAACTAACTAACTAACTAACTAACTAACAAACTAACTACCTTCCTACATACCCACTAACTAAGTAACTAACTAAATAACTACTAGATATTCAACAAACTAACTAACTAACTAAATAAATAACTAACTAATTAACTAACAAACTAACTCACTAATTAACTAACTAACTAACAAATTAACTAACTAACTAGCTACCTTCGTACATACCCACTAACTAACTTACTACCTAACTAATTAACAAACTAATTAATTAACTAACTAACTAGCTAACTAACTAACTAATTAACTACCTAACTAACTAACAAACTGCTAGCTAACTAACTAACAAGTTAACTATCTAACTTACTTACTAACTACCTTCATACATACCTATTAACTAACTAACTAACTACCTTTCTATCTAACTAACAAACAAATTAACTAACTAACTAAATAAATAACTAAATAACTGACTAACTAACTAATTAACTAATTAACTAACTAACTAACTAACTAACTTAATAACTATATTCCAACATACATATTAACTAACTAATTAACTAACTAACTAACTAATTAACTAACTACCTTGCTACATACCCACTAACTAACTAACTAACTACCTTCCCGCTAACTAACTAACTAATTATCTAACTAACTAAATAACTAACTAGATAACTAACTAACTACTAGATAACTAACAAACTGGCTAACTAACTAGCTACCTTCGTACATACCTACTAACTAACTAACTTACTAACTGAGTAATTAACTAACTAATTAATTAACTAATTGACTAACTAACTATTATTTAACTAACAAACAAACTAAATAACAAACTACTAGCAAACTAACTAAGTAAATAACTAACTAATTAACTAACTAACTAACTAACTAACTAACTAACAAACAAACTACTAGCAAACAAACTAACTAGTTAACTAACTAACTAACTACCTTCCCACTAACTAACCAACTAACTAACTAGCTAACTAACTAACTACTAGTAACCAAATAACTAACTAGTTAACTAACTAAATAACTAACTAACTAACTACTCAATAACTAACTAACTAACTAACTAAATAACTAACTAACTAACTAACTACTAGCCAACTGACAAAATAACTAACTAACTAATTACTAGATAACTAACATAATAACTAACTAATTTACTAACTAACTATCTTCTTAAATACCTATTAACTAACTAACTAACTAACTAACTTACTACCTTCCTACATACCCGCCAATTAACTAACTAACTAACTAACTAACTATCTATCTAACTAACTAACTAACAACCTTCTTACATTTCATACGAACTAACCAACAATCAACTAACTAACTAAACACGTTAGTGCATACTAACTAACTAACTAACTAACTAACTAACTAACTAACTACTAGCTAATTAACTAACTAACTAACTAACTAACTACCTTCTTACATACATATTGACTAACTAACTAACTAACTAACTAACTAATTAACTAACTAACTAAGAAACTAACTTACTATCTAACTAACTAACTAACTAACTTCTAGGTAACTGAATAAATAATTAACTAACTAACTAACTAACTACTAGATAACTAACTTATTAACTAACTAACTATCTTCCTACATACATATTAACTAACTAACTAACTAACTAACTAATTAACTAACTAACTAACTAACTAACTTAATAACTATATTCCAACATACATATTAACTAACTAATTAACTAACTAACTAACTAACTAACTAACTACCTTGCTACATACCCACTAACTAACTAACTAACTACCTTCCCGCTAACTAACTAACTAATTATCTAACTAACTAAATAACTAACTAGATAACTAACTAACTACTAGATAACTAACAAACTGGCTAACTAACTAGCTACCTTCGTACATACCTACTAACTAACAAACTTACTAACTGAGTAATTAACTAACTAATTAATTAACTAATTGACTAACTAACTATTATTTAACTAACAAACAAACTAAATAACAAACTACTAGCAAACTAACTAAGTAAATAACTAACTAATTAACTAACTAACTAACTAACTAACTAACAAACAAACTACTAGCAAACAAACTAACTAGTTAACTAACTAACTAACTACCTTCCCACTAACTAACCAACTAACTAACTAGCTAACTAACTAACTGCTAGTAACCAAATAACTAACTAGTTAACTAACTAAATAACTAACTAACTAACTACTCAATAACTAACTAACTAACTAACTAAATAACTAACTAACTAACTAACTACTAGCCAACTGACAAAATAACTAACTAACTAATTACTAGATAACTAACAAAATAACTAACTAATTTACTAACTAACTATCTTCTTAAATACCTATTAACTAACTAACTAACTAACTAACTTACTACCTTCCTACATACCCGCCAATTAACTAACTAACTAACTAACTAACTATCTATCTAACTAACTAACTAACAACCTTCTTACATTTCATACGAACTAACCAACAATCAACTAACTAAACACGTTAGTGCATACTAACTAACTAACTAACTAACTAACTAACTACTAGCTAATTAACTAACTTACTAACTAACTAACTACCTTCTTACATACATATTGACTAACTAACTAACTAACTAACTAACTAATTAACTAACTAACTAAGAAACTAACTTACTAACTAACTAACTAACTAACTAACTTCTAGCTAACTGAATAAATAACTAACTAACTAACTAACTAACTACTAGATAACTAACTTATTAACTAACTAACTATCTTCCTACATACATATTAACTAACTAACTAACTAACTAACTAATTAACTAACTGACTAACCAACTAACAAACTACTAGCTAACTAACTAACAACTTAACTATCTAACTTACTAACTAACTACCTTCATACATACCTATTAACTAACTAACTAACTACCTTCTTACATACATATTGACTAACTAACTAACTAACTAACTAACTAATTAACTAACTAACTAACTAACTAACTAACTTACTAACTAACTAACTAACTAACTAACTAACTAACTACTAGCTAACTGAATAACTAACTAACTAACTAACTAACTAACTAACTAACTACTATATAACAAACTAATTAACTAACTAATTATCTTCCTACATACATATTAACTAACTAACTAACTACCTACCTACCTTCCTACATGCCCACTAACTAAGTAACTTTCTAAATAAATTAATAACTAACGAAAAAACTACTAACTCTTTAACTAACTGACTAACTAAATAAATAACTAACTAACTAACTAACTAACAAATAAACTAACTAACTGATAAATTAACTAACTAACTAGCTACCTTCGTACATACCCGCCAACTAACTAACTAACTAACTAAATAAATAACTAACTTGCTAACTACTAGCTAACTAACTAACTAACTAACTAAATAACTAACTGATGACCTAACTAACTAACTAACTAACTAAATAACTAACTGATGACCTAACTAACTAACTGACTAACTATTTGTTAACTAACTAACTATCTGACTAACTAACTAACTAACTAACTAACTAACTGACTAACTTATAAACTACAAGCCAACTAACTAACTAACTAACTAACTAACTAAATAACTAACTAACTATCTTCCTACATACCTATTAACTAACTAACTAACTAACTTACTAACTACCTTCCTACATACCCACTAACTAAGTAACTAACTAAATAAATAAATAACTAACTAAACAATTACAAGCTATTTAACTAACTAACTAATTAAATAAATAACTATTAACTAACTAACTAACTAACTAACTAACTAATTAACTAACTAACTAACGAATTAACTAACTAACTAGCTACCTTCGTACATACCCCACAACTAACTAACTTACTAACTAACTAATTAACTAACTAATTTATTAACTAATTAACTAACTAACTACTAGTTAACTAACTAACTAAACTAACTAAATATCTAACTAATTGACTAACTAACTAACTAACTAACTAACAAACTACTTGCTAACTAACTAACTAGTTAATTATCTAACTTACTAACTAACTACCTTCAGTCATACCAATTAACTAACTAACTAACTACCTTTCTAACAAACTAACTAACTAACTAACTAACTTCGTACGTCCCCACTAACTAAGTAACTAACTAACTAAATAAATAAATAACTAAATAACTACAAGTTATTTAACTAACTAACTAACGAAATAAATAACTATTAACTAACTAATTAATTAACTAACTAACTAACAAATTAACTAACAAACTAGCTACCTTCGTACATACCCACTAACTAACTAACTTACTAACTAACTAATTGACTAACTAATTTATTAACTAATTAACTAACTAACTACTAGCTAACTACTAACTAACTAACTAACTAAATAACTAACTAATTAATTAACTAACTAACTAACTAACTAACTACTGGCAAACTAACTAACTAATTAACTAACTTACTAACTAACTACCTTCGTACATACATATTAACTAACTAACTAACTACCTATCTAACTAACTAACCAACAAATTAACTAAATAACTAACTAACTAGCTGACTAACTAACTAACTAACGAAATAACTAACTAATTAACAAACTAACTAACTAACTAAATAACTACCTTCCTACATACCCAGTAACTAACTTCCAACATACCCACTAACAAACAAACAAACTAACTAACTAACTAGCTAACTAACTAAGTAACTAACTAACAAACTAACTAACTAACTACTAGATAACTTACTAAATAATTTACTAATTAACTAACTAACTATCTTCCTACATACCTATTAACTAAGTAACTAACTAACTTACTAACTACCTTCGTACATACCCACTAACTAAGTAACTAACCAAATAAATTAATGACCAACCAAATGACTACTAGCTATTTAACTAACTAACTAACTAAATAACTATTAACTAACTAACAAACTAATTAATTAACTAACTAACTAACAAATTAACTAACTAACTTGCTACCATCATACATACCCACTAACAAACTACCTTACTAACTAACTAATTAACTAACTAATTAATTAACTAATTAACTAACTAACTACTTGCTAACTAACTAACTAAATAACTAACTAATTGACTAACTAACTAACAAGATAACTACTAGAAAACTAACTTACTAACTAACTAACTAATTAACTAACTAACTAACTAACTAACTAACTTACTAACTAACTAACTAACTAACTAAATAACTAACTAACTAACTAACTAACTAACTAAGTAAAGAACAAACTACTAGATAACTAACTAATTAACTGACTAATTATCTTCCTACATACATATTAACTAACTAACTAACTAACTACCTACCTTCCTACATGCCCACTAACTAAGTAACTTACTAAATAAATTAAAAACTAACGAAAAAACTTCTAACTCTTTAACTAACTAACTAACTAAATAAATAACTAACTAACTAACAAATAAACTAACTAACTAACAAATAAACTAACTAACTTACAAATTAACTAACTAACTAGCTACGTTCGTACATACCCACTAACTTACTAACTTACTAAATAACTAATTAACTAACTAATTAATTAACTAATTACCTAACTAACTACTCGTTAGCAAACGAACTAACTAACTAACTAATTAACTAACTAACTAACTAACTAACTAACAAACTAATAGCTAACTAACAAACTAGTTAACTATCTAACTTACCAACTAACTACCTTCATGCATACCTATTAACTAACTAACTAACTACCTTTCTAACTAACTAACTAACTAACTAAATAACTAAATAACTAACTAATTAACTAATTAACAAACTAACTAACTACATAACTAACTATCTTCCTACATACCTATTAACTATCTAATTAACTAACTAACTAACTAACTAACAAACTACCTTCCTACATACCCACTAACTAACTAACTAACTACCTTCCCACTAACTAACTAACTAACTATCTAACTAACTAAATAACTAACTAGCTAACTGACTAACTACTAGATAACTAACAAACTAACTAACTAAATAAATAATTAGTTAACTAACTAAATGACTAACTAACTAACTACAAGATAACTTACTGACAAACTAGCTAACTGACTAACTAACTAACTAACTAACTTACTAACTAACTAACTAACTAACTAGCTAGCTGACAAAATAAGTAACTAACTAACTAACTAACTAACTAACTAGCTGACAAAATAAATAACTAACTAATTTACCAACTAACTATCTTCTGGAATAACTATTAACTAACTAACTAACTAACTAACTACCATCCTACATACCCGCCAACTAACTAACTAAATAACTAACTAAATAAATAACTAACCTGCTAACTACTAGCTAACTAACTAACTAACTAAATAACTAACTGATGACCTAACTAACTATCTAACTAACTACAAGATAACTAACTAACTAACTGAATAACTAACTAACTAACTAATTAACTAACTAACTAATTAACTGACTATCTAACTAACAAACTGACTACCTTGATACATACATATCGATTAACTAACTAACGCACTAACTAACTAACTACTAGCTAACTAACTAAGTAACTAACTAAATAACTAACTCATTAACTAGCTAACTAACTAATTTACTAACAATCTAAATAACTAACTAACTAACAACCATCTTACATACTAACTAACTAACTAACTAACTAACTAACTACTAGCTAATTAACTAACTAACTAACTAACTAACTAACTAACTAACTACCTTCTTACATACATATTGACTAACTAACTAACTAACTAACTAATTAACTAACAAACTAACTAACTAATTAACTAACGAACTAACTAACTAACTTACAACTAACTAACTAATGAACTAACTACTAGCTAACTGAATAAATAACTAACTAGCTAACTACTTGATAACTAACTAAATTAACCAACAAATTAACTAACTAAATATCTTCCCACATACATATTGACTGACTAACTAACTAACTAAATTACTAACTACCTTCCTACATACCCACTAACAAAGTAACTAACTAAATAAATAAATTACTAACTAAATAACCACTAGATATTTAACTAACTAACTAACTAACTAAATAACTAACTTATTAACTAACAAACTAACTCACTAATTAACTAACTAACTAACAAATTAACTAACTAACCAGCTACCTTCGTACGTACCCACTGACTAACTTACTAACTAACTAATTAACAAACTAAATAATTAACTAATTAACTAACTAACTAACTAAATAACTAATTAATTAACAAACTAACTAACTAACAAACTGCTAGCTAACTAACTAACAAGTTAACTATCTAACTTACTAACTACCTACCTTCATACATACCTATTAACTCACTAACTAACTACCTTTCTAACTAACTAACAAACTAACTGACTAACTAACTAACTAAATAACTAACTAACTAACTAATTAACTAATTAACAAACTAACTAACTAACTAACTTAATAACTATTTTCCTATATACATATTAACTAAATAATAAACTAACTAACTAACTAACTGACTAACTATCTTTCTACATTCCAACTAACTAACTAACTAACTACCTTCCCACTAACTAACTAACTAACTGTCTAACTAACTAAATAACTAACTAGCTAACTAACTAACTACTAGATAACTAACAAACTGACTAACTAACAAGCTACCTTCGTACATACCTACTAATTAACTAACTTACTAACTAACTAATTAACTAACTAATTAATTAACTAATTGACTAACTAACAAACTAACTAAGTTGACAACTAACTAATTAACTAACTAACTAACTAACTAACAAACTACTAGCAAACTAACTAACTAGTTAACTAACTAACTTACTAACTAACTACCTTCATACATACCTATCAACTAACAAACAAACTAACTTTTTAACTAACTAACTAACTAACTAACTTACTAACTAAATAACTAACTAAATAACAAATGAACTAATTAACAAACTAACTAAATAACTAAATAACTATCTTCCTACATACCTATTAACAAACAAACTAATTAACTAACTAACTAACTAACTAACTACCTTCCCACTAACTAACTAACTAACTAACTATCTAACTTACTAAATAACTAACTAGCTAACTAACTAACTACTAGATAACTAACGAACAAACTAACTAAATAACTAACTAGTTAACTAACTAAATAACTAACTTACAAAATACTAGATAACTAACTAACTAACTAACTAAAGAACTAACTAACTAACTAACTACTAGCTAGCTGACGAAACAACTAACTAACTAATTACAAGATAACTAACATAATAACTAACAAATTTACTAACTAACACTCTTCTTAAATATCTATTAAATAACAAACTAACTAAGTACCAACCTACCTTCCTACATACCCACCAACTAACTGAGTATCTAACCAAATAAATACCTAACCAGCTAACTACTAGCTAACTAACTAAGTAATTAACTAACTAAATAACTAACTGATGACCTGACTAACTAACTAACTACTAGATAACTAACTAACTAACTAATTCACTAACTAACTAACTAACTAACTAACTATCTAAATAACTAACTAACTACCATGATACATACATATTGATTAACTATCTAACTCACTAACTACTAGCTAACTAACTAAGTAACTAACTAAATAAGTAACTGATTAACTAACTAACTAACTAACTAACTAACTAACTAACTATCTAACTATCTAACTAACTAACAACCTTCTTACATACTAACTAACTAACTAACTACTAGCTAATTAACTAACTAACTAACTAACTAACTAACTAACTACCTTCTTACATACATATTGACTAACTAACTAACTAATTAACTAACTAATTAACTAACTAAGTAACTTAGGAACTAACTAACTAACTAACTACTAGCTAATTGAATAAATAACTAACTAACTAACTAACTGACTAACTAACTACTAGATAACTAACTAATTAACTAACTAATTAACTGACTATCTTCCTACATACAGATTAACTAACTAATTAACTAACTAACTAACTTACTAACTACCATCCTAAATACCCAATAACTAAGTAACTAACTAAATAGATAAATAACTAACTAAATAACTACTAGCTATTTAACTAACAAACTAACTAATTAACTAACTAATTAACTAATTAACTAACAAATTAACTAACTAACTAGCTACCATCGTACATACCCACTAACTAACTAACTTGCTAACTTACTAATTAACTAACTAATTAATTAACACACTAACTACTAGTTAACTAACTAGCTAACTAACTAACTAATTACCTAACTAGCTAACTAACTAACTACTAGCCAACAAACTAACTATTTTACTAACTAACTACCTTCATACATACCTATAAACTAACTAACTAAGTACCTTTCTAACTAACTAACGAACTAACTAAATAACAAAATATATAACTAACTAACAAGTTAACTAATTAACAAACTAACTAAATAACCGAATAACTATCTTCCTACATACCTATTAACTAACTGACTGACTAACTAACTATTTTCCTACATACCCACTAACTAACTAATTACTAACTAACTAACTTACTAACTTACAAGCTAACTACTAGCAAACAAACTACTAGCAAACAAACTAACTAGTTACCCAACTATCTCACTAACTAACTACCTTCATACATACCTATCAAGTAACAAACAAACTACCGTTTTAACTAACTAACTAACAAACTAACTAACTTACTAAATAACTAAATAACTAACTAACTAACAAATTAACTAATTAACAAACTACCTAAATAAATATCTTCCTATATACATATTAACTAACTAACTAACTAACTAACTAACTAACTAACTAACTAACTAACTGCCTTCCTACATACCCACTAACTAACTAACTAACTAACTAACTAACTAACTAATTAACTAACTAACTAACTAACTAACTAACTAACTAACTAACTAGTAGCTAACTGAATAAATAACTAACTAACTAACTACTAGATAACTAACTAAATTAACTCACCAATTAACTAACTAAATATCTTCCAACATACATATTAACTAACTAACTAACTAACTAACTAACTACCTTCCTACATACCCACTAACTAAGTAACTAACTAAATAACTAAATAACTACTAGATATTTATCTAGCTAACAAAATAAATAAATAACTAACTCATTAACTAACAAACTAAATCACTAATTAACTAGCTAACTAACAAATTAACTAACTAACTAGCTACCTTCGTACATATACCCACTAACTAACTAACTTACTAACTTACTAATTAACTAACTAATAAATTAACCAACTAACTACTAGTTAACTAACTAACAAACTAACTAAATAACTAACTAATTAACTAACTACCTAACTAACTAACTAACTAACTACTAGCTAACAAACTAACTAACTTACTAACCAACTACCTTCATACATACCTATTAACTAACTAACTAACTAACTAACTAACTAACTAACTAAATAACTAAATAACTAACAAGCTAACAAGTTAACTAATTAACAAACTATCTAAATAACCGAATAACTATCTTCCTACATACATATTAACTAACTAACTAACTAACTAACTACTTTCCTACATACCCACTAACTAACTAATTAACTACCTTCCCACTAACTAACTAACTACTTTCCTACATATACCCACTACGAACTAACTAACTACCTTCCCACTAACTAACTAACTAACTAGCTAACTAACTAACTACTAGTAACTAAATAACTAACTAGTTAACTAACTAAATAACTAACTAACTAACTACTTGATAACTAACTAACTAACGAACTAAATTACTGACTAACTAACTGACTACTAGCTAGCCGACAAAATAACTAACTAACTAATTACTAGATAACTAACATAATAACTATTGAATAACTAACTAACTAACTAACTAACTACTTTCCTACATACCCGCCAACTAACTAACTAACTAACTAACTAACCATCTAACTAGTCAGTTAGTCAGTTAGTCAGTTAGTCAGTTAGTTACTTAGTTAGTCAGTTACTTAGTTAGTTACTTAGTTAGTCAGTTAGTTAGTTAGTTAGTGGGAAGGTAGTTAGTTATGTAGGAAGGTAGTAAGTTAGTTAGTTAGTTAGTTAGTTAATAGGTATTTAAGAAGATAGTTAGTTAGTAAATTAGTTAGTTATTATGTTAGTTATCTAGTAATTAGTTAGTTAGTTATTTTGTCGGCTAGCTAGTAGTCAGTTAGTTAGTTAGTTATTTAGTTAGTTAGTTAGTTAGTTATCGAGTAGTTAGTTAGTTAGTTATTTAGTTAGTTAACTAGTTAGTTATTTGGTTACTAGTAGTTAGTTAATTAGCTTGTTAGTTAGTTAGTTAGTTAGTGGGAAGGTAGTTAGTTAGTTCGTTAGTGGGTATATGTAGGAAAGTAGTTATTTAGTCAGTGGGAAGGTAGTTAATTAGTTAGTTAGTGGGTATGTAGGAAAGTAGTTAGTTAGTTAGTTAGTTAGTTAGTTAATATGTATGTAGGAAGATAGTTATTCGGTTATTTAGTTAGTTTGTTAATTAGTTAACTTGTTAGTTAGTTAGTTATTTAGTTATTTAGTTAGTTAGTTAGTTAGTTAGTTAATATGTATGTATGAAGGTAGTTAGTTAGTAAGTTAGTTAGTTTGTTAGCTAGTAGTTAGTTAGTTAGTTAGTTAGGTAGTTATTTAATTAGTTAGTTATTTAGTTAGTTTGTTAGTTAGTTAACTAGTAGTTAGTTGGTTAATTAATTAGTTAGTTAATTAGTAAGTTAGTACGATGGTAGCTAGTTAGTTAGTTAATTTGTTAGTTAATTAGTTAATTTGTAAGTTAATTAGTTAGTTTGTTAGTTAAATAGCTAGTAGTTATTTAGTTAGTTATTTATTTATTTAGTTAGTTACTTAGTTATTGGGTATTTAGGATGGTAGTTAGTAAGTTAGTTAGTTAGTTAATTAGTTAGTTAATCTTTATGTAGGAAGATAGTTAGTTAATTAGTTAGTTATTTAGGTAGTTATCTAGTAGTTAGTTAGTTAGTTAGTTAGTTAGTTAGTTAGTTAGTTATTTATTCAATTAGCTAGTAGTTAGTTAGTTAGTTAGTTCCTAAGTTAGTTAGTTAGTTAATTAGTTAGTTAATTAGTTAGTTAGTTAGTCAATATGTATGTAAGAAGGTAGTTAGTTAGTTAGTTAGTTAGTTAGTTAGTTAATTAGCTAGTAGTTTGTTAGTTAGTTAGTTAGTATGTAAGAAGGTTGTTAGTTAGTTAGTTAGTTAGATAGTTAGTTAGTTAGTTAGTTAGTTAGTTAATCAGTTACTTATTTAGTTAGTTACTTAGTTACTTAGCCAGTAGTTAGTGAGTTAGATAGTTAATCAATATGTATGTATCATGGTAGTTAGTTAGTTATTTAGATTGTTAGTTAATTAGTTAGTTAGTGAATTAGTTAGTTAGATAGTTAGTTAGTTAGTTAGTTATCTAGTAGTTAGTTAGTTAGTCAGGTCATCAGTTAGTTATTTAGTTAGTTAATTACTTAGTTAGTCAGCTAGTAGTTAGCTGGTTAGGTATTTATTTGGTTAGATAGTTAGTTAGTTGGTGGGTATGTAGGAAGGTAGGTTGGTACTTAGTTAGTTTGTTATTTAATAGATATTTAAGAAGAGTGTTAGTTAATAAATTAGTTAGTTATTATGTTAGTTATCTAGTAATTAGTTAGTTAGTTGTTTCGTCAGCTAGCTAGTAGTTAGTTAGTTAGTTAGTTCTTTAGTTAGTTAGTTAGTTAGTTATCTAGTATTTTGTAAGTTAGTTATTTAGTTAGTTAACTAGTTAGTTATTTAGTTAGTTTGTTTGTTAGTTATCTAGTAGTTAGTTAGTTAGCTAGTTAGTTATTTAGTAAGTTAGATAGTTAGTTAGTTAGTTAGTGGGATGGTAGTTAGTTAGTTAGTGATGTGAGGCAAATGGAACACGTTTTACGAATCTTATTTAGGGATTTTAGCCCTGGTGAAGTTATATTCTATGCTTTTATGATACATATTTCAAACATCATGAATATTTCTACACTAATTTGTTGTTTGCCAATTTTCAGGAGATAGAGGAATAATTTTGGAATTTGGTCAGCACCATTGCCTCCGGCATGCCGAAGACAGTCAAAACGATATATCACATCGATATATTCGGTGAAGGATAGAGGCGGGAAAGGCAAAAACAAAAGAAGAAGATCACCAAACTGCTGCAACGCACAGGGCCTGGCCGCAGAGGCAAAATTCACAGCCCACGCAGGCAAAATTCACAGCCCACGCCTAGCCCCAGCTCTCAGCCCATGCACAAGCCCCAACCAGCTAATTTGTTGCCTTCTTTAGATTGATTTGTGGCCTCCTTTAGATTGATTTGTTGCCTTCTTAGTTGATTTGTTGCTCCCCAAAACCTTCCATTTCTCCCTCATCCAGCCCCAAAACCTTCCATATCTCCCCAAAACCTTCCATTTCTCCCTCATCCAGCCCCAAAACCTTCCATATCTCCCTCAACCAATCAGAAGACACCATGAAGCCTATAAATAAGACCCTAAGGCCAAGGGCAAACCATCTCTCCTGCACCCCCTTTTCTCTCCCCTTTGGGGGCAAGCTCTCTACCATCTCTCTCCACAAACTCTTCCAAGAAACAAACAAGATTCAACCAAGAACCGTGAAATTCAAGACCAACTCTTTGGTAGAGGCGTTCTCGCCCTAGGGTTGTACGTGACGAAATTGGAGTTAAGGCGTTCTTGCTCCATCTCGACACAAGGAAGGGATCGGTCATTCGTGCGGAAGGCGTTCTTCGACGAATTGAAGAGGATCCGCGTGAGAAGAAACGGAGACTCGAGTTGGCGTTCAACCGGATCGACGGGAAGGCATCGACACAAGTCACTAGGCGTTCTAGGGCTTGATTAGGTGGTTTCTTTCTTTTATTTCAGTTTTTGGTTGTGATTCTTTTAATAAATTCTTGTGTTGATTAATAAACTTGAGATTGAATTGAGTTCTTTTGCTTTCTTTAAATATTTTCTTTTGTTCTAAACTTGTCAATTTTCACGATCTCCTTCCAAATCTGCTAAAAAACAATTCTTTCATTGCGTAGATCTTGATTTCTAGTTTCGGGAACTTTTTGAATCATTGAATTTCATGAAATATTTGAATTGATATGAATTTTTGAAAACTGTCACTTAAACTGAAAACCTGCTGTTTTCAGAGATTGTTTTTTAGAGACCTGATTGTAATTCGTTAATAACTTTTTATTCCGTTGTCCAAATTGTTTGAAATTTTAGGATAAGTTTCATAATATTCAGACCTCTCTCTAGACAAATTTTCATTAATTTTGGAAATTTAGAAATAATTATTTTAACGATCTGAAGTTTAATCATATTTTGACGCAATAACTAACTACCTTCCCACTAACTAACTAACTAACTATCTAACTAACTAAATAACTAACTAGCTAACTGACTAACTACTAGATAACTAACAAACAAACTAACTAAATAAATAATTAGTTAACTAACTAAATGACTAACTAACTAACTACAAGATAACTTACTGACAAACTAGCTAACTGACTAACTAACTAACTAACTAACTTACTAACTAACTAACTAACTAACTAGCTAGCTGACAAAATAAATAACTAACTAATTTATCAACTAACTATCTTCTGGAATAACTATTAACTAACTAACTAACTAACTAACTAACTACCATCCTACATACCCGCCAACTAACTAACTAAATAACTAACTAAATAAATAACTAACCTGCTAACTACTAGCTAACTAACTAACTAACTAAATAACTAACTGATGACCTAACTAACTATCTAACTAACTACAAGATAACTAACTAACTAACTGAATAACTAACTAACTAACTAATTAACTAACTAACTAATTAACTGACTATCTAACTAACAAACTGACTACCTTGATACATACATATCGATTAACTAACTAACGCACTAACTAACTAACTACTAGCTAACTAACTAAGTAACTAACTAAATAACTAACTCATTAACTAGCTAACTAACTAATTTACTAACTATCTAAATAACTAACTAACTAACAACCATCTTACATACTAACTAACTAACTAACTAACTAACTAACTAACTACTAGCTAATTAACTAACTAACTAACTAACTAACTAACTAACTAACTAACTACCTTCTTACATACATATTGACTAACTAACAAACTAACTAACTAATTAACTAACAAACTAACTAACTAATTAACTAACGAACTAACTAACTAACTTACAACTAACTAACTAATGAACTAACTACTAGCTAACTGAATAAATAACTAACTAGCTAACTACTTGATAACTAACTAAATTAACCAACAAATTAACTAACTAAATATCTTCCCACATACATATTGACTGACTAACTAACTAACTAACTTACTAACTACCTTCCTACATACCCACTAACAAAGTAACTAACTAAATAAATAAATTACTAACTAAATAACCACTAGATATTTAACTAACTAACTAACTAAATAAATAACTAACTTATTAACTAACAAACTAACTCACTAATTAACTAACTAACTAACAAATTAACTAACTAACCAGCTACCTTCGTACGTACCCACTGACTAACTTACTAACTAACTAATTAACAAACTAAATAATTAACTAATTAACTAACTAACTAACTAAATAACTAACTAATTAACAAACTAACTAACTAACAAACTGCTAGCTAACCAACTAACAAGTTAACTATCTAACTTACTAACTACCTACCTTCATACATACCTATTAACTCACTAACTAACTACCTTTCTAACTAACTAACAAACTAACTGACTAACTAACTAACTAAATAACTAACTAACTAACTATTTTCCTATATACATATTAACTAATTAACTAACTAAGTAACTAACTAATTAACAAACTAAGTAACTAACTTACTTAATAACTATTTTCCTATATACATATTAACTAAATAATAAACTAACTAACTAACTAACTGACTAACTATCTTTCTACATTCCAACTAACTAACTGACTAACTACCTTCCCACTAACTAACTAACTAACTGTCTAACTAACTAAATAACTAACTAGCTAACTAACTAACTACTAGATAACTAACAAACTGACTAACTAACAAGCTACCTTCGTACATACCTACTAACTAACTAACTTACTAACTAACTAATTAACTAACTAATTAATTAACTAATTGACTAACTAACAAACTAACTAAGTTGACAACTAACTAATTAACTAACTAACTAACTAACTAACTAACTACTAGCAAACTAACTAACTAGTTAAATAACTAACTTACTAACTAACTACCTTCATACATACCTATCAACTAACAAACAAACTAACTTTTTAACTAACTAACTAACTAACTAACTTACTAACTAAATAACTAACTAACTAACAAATGAACTAATTAACAAACTAACTAAATAACTAAATAACTATCTTCCTACATACCTATTAACAAACAAACTAATTAACTAACTAACTAACTAACTAACTACCTTCCCACTAACTAACTAACTAACTATCTAACTTACTAAATAACTAACTAGCTAACTAACTAACTACTAGATAACTAACGAACAAACTAACTAAATAACTAACTAGTTAACTAACTAAATAACTAACTTACAAAATACTAGATAACTAACTAACTAACTAACTAAAGAACTAACTAACTAACTAACTACTAGCTAGCTGACGAAACAACCAACTAACTAATTACTAGATAACTAACATAATAACTAACAAATTTACTAACTAACACTCTTCTTAAATATCTATTAAATAACAAACTCACTAAGTACCAACCTACCTTCCTACATACCCACCAACTAACTGAGTATCTAACCAAATAAATACCTAACCAGCTAACTACTAGCTGACTAACTAAGTAATTAACTAACTAAATAACTAACTGATGACCTGACTAACTAACTAACTACTAGATAACTAACTAACTAACTAATTCACTAACTAACTAACTAACTAACTATCTAAATAACTAACTAACTACCATGATACATACATATTGATTAACTATCTAACTCACTAACTACTAGCTAACTAACTAAGTAACTAACTAAATAAGTAACTGATTAACTAACTAACTAACTAACTAACTAACTAACTATCTAACTATCTAACTAACTAACAACCTTCTTACATACTAACTAACTAACTAACTACTAGCTAATTAACTAACTAACTAACTAACTAACTAACTAACTACCTTCTTACATACATATTGACTAACTAACTAACTAAGTAACTAACTAATTAACTAACTAAGTAACTTAGGAACTAACTAACTAACTAACTACTAGCTAATTGAATAAATAACTAACTAACTAACTAACTAACTGACTAACTAACTACTAGATAACTAACTAATTAACTAACTAATTAACTGACTATCTTCCTACATACAGATTAACTAACTAATTAACTAACTAACTAACTTACTAACTACCATCCTAAATACCCAATAACTAAGTAACTAACTAAATAGATAAATAACTAACTAAATAACTACTAGCTATTTAACTAACAAACTAACTAATTAACTAACTAATTAACTAATTAACTAACAAATTAACTAACTAACTAGCTACCATCGTACATACCCACTAACTAACTAACTTGCTAACTAACTAATTAACTAACTAATTAATTAACACACTAACTACTAGTTAACTAACTAGCTAACTAACTAACTAATTACCTAACTAGCTAACTAACTAACTACTAGCCAACAAACTACCTATTTTACTAACTAACTTCCTTCATACATACCTATAAACTAACTAACTAAGTACCTTTTTTTTTTTTTTTTTGAAAAAGACTAACTAAGTACCTTTCTAACTAACTAACGAACTAACTAAATAACAAAATATATAACTAACTAACAAGTTAACTAATTAACAAACTAACTAAATAACCGAATAACTATCTTCCTACATACCTATTAACTAACTGACTGACTAACTAACTATTTTCCTACATACCCACTAACTAACTAACTAACTACCTTCCCACTAACTAACTAACTAACTAACTAGCTAACTAACTAACTACTAGTAACTAAATAACTAACTAGTTAACTAACTAAATAACTAACTAACTAACTATTAGATAACTAACTAACTAACTAACTAAATAACTAACTAACTGACTACTAGCTAGCTGACAAAATAACTAACTAACTAATTACTAGATAACTAACATAATAACTAACTAATTTACTAACTAACTATCTTCTTAAATACCTATTAACTAACTAACTAACTAACTACTAGCTCACTTACTAAATAACCGACTAACTAATAACTAACCAACTAAGTAACTAACTACAAGACATCTATCTAAATAACTAACTAACTAACTAACAAATTAACAAACTAACTAACAAATTAACTAACTAACTAGCTACCTTCCTACATACCCACTAACTAACTAACTTACTAACTAACTAATTAACTAACTAATTAATTAACTAATTAACTAACTAACTAACTACTAGTTGACTAACTAACTAAACAAACTAAATAACTAACTAATTGACTAACTAACTAACTAATAAACTACTAGCTAACTAACTGACTAACTTACTTACTAACTACCTGCATACATAATTATTAACTAACTAACAACCTTTCTAACTAACTAACTCACTAACTAACTAACTAACTAACTAACTAACTAACTATCTAACTAAATAACTAACTAACTGATAAATTAACTAATAAACAAACTAACTAAATAACCGAATAACTATCTTCCTACATACTAACTAACTAACTAACAAACTAACAAACTACTTTCCTACATACCCACTAACTAACTAACTAACTACCTTCCCACTAACTGACTAAGTAACTATATAACTAACTATATAACTAACTAGCTAACTAACTGACTACTAGTAACTAAATAACTAACTAGTTAACTAATTAAATAAATAACTAACAAACTACTAGATAACTAACTAACTAACTAACTAACTAACTACTAGCTATCTTACAAAATTACTAACTAACTAATTACTAGATAACTAACATTATAACTAACTAATTTACTAACTAACTATCTTCTTAAATACCTATTGAGTAACTCATAAACTAACTAGCTACCTTCCTACATACCCGCCAACTAACTAACTAAATAACTAACTAACTAAATAAATAACTATCCTGCTAACTGCTAGCTAACTAACTAACTAACTAACTAACTAACTATCTAACTAAATAACTAACTGCTGACCTAACTAACTAACTAACTTCTAGATAACTAACTTACTAACTGACTAACTAACTAACTAACTAATTAACTAACTAACTAACTAATTAACTAACTATATAACTAACTAACTAACTACCTTGATACATATATATTGATTAACTAACTAAATCACTAACTAACTAACTACTAGCTAACTAACTAAGTAACTAACTAAATAACTAACTGATTAACTAACTAACTAACTTAGGAACTAACTAACTAACTAACTACTAGCTAATTGAATAAATAACTAACTAACTAACTAACTAACTAACTAACTACTAGATAACTAACTAAATAAGTAACTAATTAACTAACTATCTTCCTACATACAGATTAACTAACTAATTAACTAACTAACTAACTTACTAACTACCATCCTAAATACCCAATAACTAAGTAACTAACTAAATAACTACTAGCTATTTAACTAACAAACTAACTAATTAACTAACTAATTAACTAATTAACTAACAAATTAACTAACTAACTAGCTACCATCGTACATACCCACTAACTAACTAACTTACTAACATACTAATTAAATAACTAACTAATTAATTAACCCACTAACTACTAGTTAACTAACTAACTAACTAACTAACTAATTACCTAACTAGCTAACTAACTAACTACTAGCCAACAAACTAACTATCTTACTAACTAACTACCTTCATACATACCTATAAACTAACTAACTAAGTACCTTTCTAACTAACTAACTAACTAACGAACTAACTAAATAACTAAATATATAACTAACTAACAAGTTAACTAATTGACAAACTAACTAAATAACCGAATAACTATCTTCCTACATACCTATTAACTAACTGACTGACTAACTAACTACTTTCCTACATACCCACTAACTAACTAACTAACTAGCTAACTAACTAGCTAACTAACTGACTACTAGTAATTAAATAACTAACTAGTTAACTAACTAAATAACTAACTAACTAACTACTAGATAACTAACTAACTAACAAACTAAATAACTAACTATCTAACTGACTACTAGCTAGCTGACAAAATAACTAACTAACTAATTACTAGATAACTAGCATAATAACTAACTAATTTACTAACAAACTATCTTCTTAAATACCTATTAACTAACTAATAACTAACTAACTAACTACTAGCTCACTAACTAAATAACCGACTAACTAATAACTAACCAACTAAGTACCTAACTACAAGACATCTATCTAACTAACTAACTAACTAACTAACAAATTAACAAACTAACTAACAAATTAACTAACTAACTAGCTACCTTCCTACATACCCACTAACTAACTAACTTACTAACTAACTAATGAACTAACTAATTAATTAACTAATTAACTAACTAACTACTAGTTGACTAACTAACTAAACAAACTAAATAACTAACTAATTGACTAACTAACTAACTAATAAACTACTAGCAAACTAACTAACTAACTTACTTACTAACTACCTGCATACATAATTATTAACTAACTAACTACCTTTCTAACTAACTGACTCACTAACTAACTAACTAACTAACTAACTAACTAAATAACTAACTAACTGACAAATTAACTAAATAACCGAATAACTATCTTCCTACATACTAACTAACTAACTAACTAACTAACTAACAAACTAACTAACTACTTTCGTACATACCCACTAACTAACAAACTAACTACCTTCCCACTAACTGACTAACTAACTATATAACTAACTATATAACCAACTAGCTAACTAACTGACTACTAGTAACTAAATAACTAACTAGTTAACTAATTAAATAAATAACTAACAAACTACTAGATAACTAACTTACTAACTAACTAACTAACTACTAGCTATCTTACAAAATTACTAACTAACTAATTACTAGATAACTAACATAATAACTAACTAATTTACGAACTAACTATCTTCTTAAATACCTATTGAGTAACTAATAAACTAACTAGCTACCTTCCTACATACCCGCCAACTAACTAACTAAATAACTAACTATCTAAATAAATAACTATCATGCTAACTGCAAGCTAACTAACTAACTAACTAACTAACTATCTAACTAAATAACTAACTGCTGACCTAACTAACTAACTAACTTCTAGATAACTAACTAACTAACTGACTAACTAACTAACTAACTAATTAACTAACTAACTAACTAATTAACTAACTATATAACTAACTAACTAACTACCTTGAAACATATATGTTGATTAACTAACTAAATCACTAACTAACTAACTACTAGCTAACTAACTAAGTAACTAACTAAATAACTAACTGATTAACTAACTAACTAACTAATTAACTAACTATCTAACTAACTAACTAACTGACAACCTTCTAACATTGCATACTAACTAACTAACTAACTAACTAACTAACTAAACACGTTAGTGCATAATAACTAACTAACTAACTAACTAACCACTAGCTAATTAACTAATTAACTAACTAACTAACTAACTGCCATCTTACATACATATTGACTAACTAACTAACTAACTAACTAACTAACTAACTAATTAACTAACTAACTAACTAACTAACTAACTAACTAACTACTAGCTAACTGAATAAATACCTAACTAACTAACTAACTAACTACTAGATAACTAACTAATTAACTGACTAACTATCTTCCTACATACATATTAACTAACTAACTAACTAACTAACTAACTAACTACCTACCTTCCTACATACCCACTAACTAAGTGACTTACTAAATAAATTAATAACTAACGAAATAACTACAAACTCTTTAACTAACAAACTAACTAACTAAATAACTAACTAATATTAACTAACTAACTTACTAACAAATTAACTAACTAACTGACAAATTAACTAACTAGGTAGCTACCTTCGTACATACCCACTAACTTACTAACTTACTAACTAACTAATTAACTAACTAATTAATTAACTAATTAACTAACTAACTACTAGTTAGCAAACTAACTAACTAACTAAATAACTAACTAATTAACTAACTAACTAACCAACTAACAAACTACTAGCTAACTAACTAACTAGTTACCTATCTAACTTACTAACTAACTACCTTCATACATACCTTTTAACTAACTAACTTACTACCTTTCTAACTAACTAACTAACTAACTAAATAACTAAATAACTAACTAACTAACTAATTAACAAACTAACTTACTAACTAACTAACTATCTTCCTACATACCTATTAACTGTCTAATTAACTGACTAACTAACTAACTAACTAACTAACAAACTACCTTCCTACATACCCACTTACTAACTAACTAACTACCTTCCCACCAACTAACAAACTAACTATCTAACAAACTAAATAACTAACTAGCTGACTAACTAACTACTAGATAACTAACAAACTAACTAACTAAATAGCTAATTAGTTAACTAACTAAATAACTAACTAACTAACTACTAGATAACTTACTAACTAACTAACTAACTAACTAACTAACTAACTAACTAACTAAATGACTAACTAACTAATTATTAGATAACTAACATAATAACTAACTAATTTACTAACTAACTATCTTCTTAAATACCTATTAACTAACTAACTAACTAACAAACTACCTTCCTACATACCCGCCAACTAACTAACTAACTAACTAACTAAATAAATAACGAACCTGCTAACTACTAGCTAACTGACTGACTAACTAACTAACCAAATAGCTAACTGATGACCTAACTAACTAACTAACAACTAGATAACTAACTAACTAATTGAATAACTAAGTAGCTAACTAATTAACTAACTAACTAATTAACTGACTATCTAACTAACAAACCAACTACCTTGATTCATACATATTGATTAACTAACTTACTCCCTAACTAACTACTAGCTAACTAACTAAGTAACTAACTAAATAACTAACTCATTAACTAACTAACTAACTAATTAACTAACTATCTAACTAACTAACTAACTAACAACCTTCTTACATACTAACTAACTAACTACTAGCAAATTAACTAACTAACTAACTAACTACCTAACCAGCTACCTTCTTACATACATATTGACTAACTAACTAACTAACTAACTAATTAACTAACGAACTAACTAACTAACTAACTAACTACTAGCTAACTGAATAAATAACTAACTAACTAACTACCTAGATAACTAACAAAATTAACTAACCAATTAACTAACTAAATATCCTCCTACATACATATTAACTACCTTCCTACATACCCACTAACTAAGTAAATAACTAAATAAGTACTAAATATTTAACTAACTAACTAACTAAATAAATAACTAACTAATTAACTAACAAACTAACTCTCTAATTAACTAACTAACTAACAAATTAACTAACTAACTAGCTACCTTCGTACATACCCACTAACTAACTTACTTACTAACTAACTAATTAACTAACTAATTAATTAACCAACAAACTACTAGTTAACTAACTAACAAACTAACTAAATAACTAACTAATTAACTAACTACCTAACTAACTAACTAACTAACTAACTAACTACTAGCTAACAAACTAACTAACTTACTAACTAACTACCTTCGTACATACATATTAACTAACTAACTAACTAACTAACTAAATAAATAACTAAATAACTAACTAACTAACAAGTTAACTAATTAACAAACTAACTAAATAACCGAATAACTATCTTCCTACATACCCACTAACTAACTAATTAACTACCTTCCGACTAACTAAATAACTACTTTCCAACATATACCCACTAACGAACTAACTAACTACCTTCCCACTAACTAACTAACTAACTAACTAGCTAATTAACTAACTACTAGTAACCAAATAACTAACTAGTTAACTAACTAAATAACTAACTAACTAACTACTCGATAACTAACTAACTAACTAACTCAATAACTAATTAACTAACTGACTACTAGCGAGCCGACAAAATAACTAACTAACAAATTACTAGATAACTAACATAATAACTAACTAATTTACTAACTAACTATCTTCTTAAATACCTATTAACTAACTAACTAACTAACTAACTTACTACCTTCCTACATACCCGCCAACTAACTAACTAACTAACTAACTATCTATCTTACTTACTAACTAACAACCTTCTTACATTTCATACGAACTAACCAACAATCAACTAACTAACTAAACACGTTAGTGCATACTAACTAACTAACTAATTAACTAACTAACTACTAGCTAATTAACTAACTAACTAACTAACTAACTACCTTCTTACATACATATTGACTGACTAACTAACTAACTAACTAACTAACTAACTAACTAACTAACTAACTAATTAACTCACAAACTAACTTACTAACTAACTAACTAACTAACTAACTAACTTCTAGCTAACTGAATAAATAACTAACTAACTAACTAATTACTAGATAACTAACTAATTAACTAACTAACTGTCTTCCTACATACATATTAACTAACTAACTAACTAACTAACTAACTGATTAACTAACTAACTAACCAACTAACAAACTACTAGCTAACTAACTAACAATTTAACTATCTAACTTACTAACTAACTACCTTCATACATACATATTAACTAACTAACTAACTACCTTCTTACATACATATTGACTAACTAACTAACTAACTTACTAACTAACTAACTAATTAACTAACTAACTAACTAACTAACTAACTTACTAAATAACTAACTAACTAACTAACTAACTAACTAACTAACTACTAGCTAACTGAATAACTAACTAACTAACTAACTAACTAACTAACTAACTAACTACTATATAACAAACTAATTAACTAACTAATTATCTTCATATATACATATTAACTAACTAACTAACTACCTACCTACCTTCCTACATGCCCACTAACTAAGTAACTTTATAAATAAATTAATAACTAACGAAAAAACTACTAACTTTTTGACTAACTAACTAACTAACTAACTAACTAAAAAATAAACTAACTAACTGACAAATTAACTAACTAACTAGCTACCTTCGTACATACCCGCCAATTAACTAACTAACCAACTAAATAAATAACTAACTTGCTAACTACTAGCTAACTAACTAGCTAACTAACTAAATAACTAACTGATGACCTAACTAACTAACTAACTATTTGTTAACTGACTAACTAACTGACTAACTTACAAACTACAAGCCAACTAACTAACTAACTAACTAACTAAATAACTAACTAATTAACTAACTAACTATCTTCCTACATACCTATTGACTAACTAACTAACTAACTTACTAACTACCTTCCTACATACCCACTAACTAAGTAACTAACTAAATAAATAAATAACTAACGAAACAATTACAAGCTATTTAACTAACTAACTAATTAAATAAATAACTATTAACTAACTAACTAACTAACTAATTGACTAACTAACTAACGAATTAACTAACTAACTAGCTACCTTCGTACATACCCAATAACTAACTAACTTACTAACTAACTAATTAACTAACTAATTTATTGACTAATTAACTAACTAACTACTAGTTAACTAACTAATTAAACTAACTAAATAACTAACTAATTAACTAACTAACTAACTAACTAACTAACTAACTACTAGCTAACTAACTATCTCGTTAATTATCTAACTTACTAAATAAATAACTCACTAAATAAATAACTCACTAAATAAATAACTCACTAAATAACTAACAAACTAACTAACTAAATAAATAACTAACTAATTAACTAACAAACTAACTCTCTAATTAACTAACTAACTAACAAATTAACTAACTAACTAGCTACCTTCGTACATACCCACTAACTAACTAACTTACTAACTAACTAATTGACTAACTAATTTATTAACTAATTAACTAACTAACTACTAGCTAACTACTAACTAACTAATTAACTAAATAACTAACTAATTAATTAACTAACTAACTAACTAACTAACTAACTACTGGCAAACTAACTAACTAATTAACTAACTTACTAACTAACTACCTTCGTACATACATATTAACTAACTAACTAACTACCTATCTAACTAACTAACCAACAAATTAACTAAATAACTAACTAACTAGCTGACTAACTAATTAACGAAATAACTAACTAATTAACAAACTAACAAACTAACTAAATAACTACCTTCTTACATACCCAGTGACTAACTTCAAACATACCCACTAACAAACAAACAAACTAACTAACTAACTAGCTAACTAACTAAGTAACTACTAACAAACTAACTAACTAACTACTAGATAACTTACTAAATAATTAACTAATTAACTAACTAACTATCTTCCTACATACCTATTAACTAAGTAACTAACTAACTTACTAACTACCATCGTACATACCCACTAACTTACTAACTTACTAACTAACTAATTAACTAACTAATTAATTAACTAATTAACTAACTAACTACTAGTCAGCAAACTAACTAACTAACTAAATAACTAACTAATTAACTAACTAACTAACCAACTAACAAACTACTAGCTAACTAACTAACTAGTTACCTATCTAACTTACTAACTAATTACCTTCATACATACATATTAACTAACTAACTTACTACCTTTCTAACTAACTAACTAACTGACTAAATAACTAAATAACTAACTAACTAACTAATTAACAAACTAACTTACTAACTAACTAACTATCTTCCTACATACCTATTAACTGTCTAATCAACTAACTAACTATCTAACTAACTAACTAACTAACTACCTTCCTACATACCCACTTACTAACTAACTAACTACCTTCCCACTAACTAACAAACTAACTATCTAACAAACTAAATAACTAACTAGCTGACTAACTAACTACTAGATAAGTAACAAACTAACTAACTAAATAACTAATTAGTTAACTAACTAAATTACTAACTACCTAACTACTAGATAACTTACTAACTAACTAACTAACTAACTAACTAACTAACTAACTAGCTGACAAAATAACTAACTAACTAATTATTAGATAACTAACATAATAACTAACTAATTTACTAACTAACTATCTTCGTAAATACCTATTAACTAACTAACTAGCTGACAAAATAACTAACTAACTAATTATTAGATAACTAACATAATAACTAACTAATTTACTAACTAACTATCTTCTTAAATACCTATTAACTAACTAACTAACTAACAAACTACCTTCCTACATACCCGCCAACTAACTAACTAACTAACTAACTAAATAAATAACTAACCTGCTAACTACTAGCTAACTAACTGACTGACTAACTAACCAAATAGCTAACTGATGACCTAACTAACTAACTAACAACTAGATAACTAACTAACTAATTGAATAACTAAGTAACTAACTAATTAACTAACTAACTAATTAACTGACTATCTAACTAACTAACTAACTACCTTGATTCATACATATTGATTAACTAACTAACTCCCTAACTAACTACTAGCTAACTAACTAAGTAACTAACTAAATAACTAACTCATTAACTAACTAACTAACTAATTAACTAACTATCTAACTAACTAACTAACTAACTAACAACCTTCTTACATACTAACTAACTAACTAACTAACTACTAGCAAATTAACTAACTAACTAACTAACTAACTAACCAGCTACCTTCTTACATACATATTGACTAACTAACTAACTAACTAACTAATTAACTAACTAACTAACTAACTAACTAACTAACTACTAGCTAACTGAATAAATAACTAACTAACTAACTACCTAGATAACTAACAAAATTAACTAACCAATTAACTAACTAAATATCCTTCTACATACATATTAACTGACTAACTAACTAACTAACTAGCTAACTACCTTCCTACATACCCACTAACTAAGTAACTAACTAAATAAGTACTAAATATTTAACTAACTAACTAACTAACTAAATAACTAACTAATTAACTAACAAACTAACTATCTAATTAACTAACTAACTAACAAATTAACTAACTAACTAGCTACCTTCGTACATACCCACTAACTAACTTACTACCTAACTCATTAACAAACTAATTGATTAACTAATTAACTAACTAACTAGCTAACTAACTAACTAATTAACTAACTAACTAACTAACAAACTGCTAGCTAACTAACTAACAAGTTAACTATCTAACTTACTTACTAACTACCTTCATACATACCTATTAACTAACTAACTAACTACCTTTCTATCTGACTAAAAAACAAACAAACTAGCTAACTAAATAAATAACTAAATAACTAACTAACTAACTAATTAACAAACTAACTAACTAACTAACTAACTAACTTAATAACTATATTCCTCCATACATATTAACTAAGTAATTAACTAACTAACTAACTAACTAACTCCCTTGCTACATACCCACCAACTAACTAACTAACTACCTTCCCGCTAACTAACTAACTAACTATCTAACTAACTAAATAACTAACTAGCTAACTAACTAACTACTAGATAACCAACAAACTTTCTAACTAACTAGCTACCTTCGTACATACCTACTAACTAACTAACTTACTAACTGAGTAATTAACTAACTAATTAATTAACTAATTGACTAACTAAGTATTATTTAACTAACTAACAAACTAAATAACAAACTACTAGCAAACTAACTAAGTAAAGAACTAACCAATTAAGTAACTAACTAACTAACTAACTAACAAACAAACTACTAGCAAACAAACTAACTAGTTACCCAACTATCTCACTAACTAACTACCTTCATACATACCTATCAAGTAACAAACAAACTACCGTTTTAACTAACTAACTAACAAACTAACTAACTTACTAAATAACTAAATAACTAACTAACTAACAAATTAACTAATTAACAAACT
Organism: Luzula sylvatica; assembly: GCA_946800325.1. Lineage (NCBI taxonomy): Eukaryota > Viridiplantae > Streptophyta > Magnoliopsida > Poales > Juncaceae > Luzula > Luzula sylvatica. Next base: position 67,477,408 of record OX326956.1, on the reverse strand, counting down.
ACCTAAATAAATATCTTCCTATATACATATTAACTAACTAACTAACTAACTAACTAACTAACTAACTAACTAACTGCCTTCCTACATACCCACTAACTAACTAACTAACTAACTAACTAACTAATTAACTAACTAACTAACTAACTAACTAACTAACTAACTAGTAGCTAACTGAATAAATAACTAACTAACTAACTACTAGATAACTAACTAAATTAACTCACCAATTAACTAACTAAATATCTTCCAACATACATATTAACTAACTAACTAACTAACTAACTAACTACCTTCCTACATACCCACTAACTAAGTAACTAACTAAATAACTAAATAACTACTAGATATTTATCTAGCTAACAAAATAAATAAATAACTAACTCATTAACTAACAAACTAAATCACTAATTAACTAACTAACTAACAAATTAACTAACTAACTAGCTACCTTCGTACATATACCCACTAACTAACTAACTTACTAACTTACTAATTAACTAACTAATAAATTAACCAACTAACTACTAGTTAACTAACTAACAAACTAACTAAATAACTAACTAATTAACTAACTACCTAACTAACTAACTAACTAACTACTAGCTAACAAACTAACTAACTTACTAACTAACTACCTTCATACGTACCTATTAACTAACTAACTAACTAACTAACTAACTAACTAAATAACTAAATAACTAACAAGCTAACAAGTTAACTAATTAACAAACTAACTAAATAACCGAATAACTATCTTCCTACATACATATTAACTAACTAACTAACTAACTAACTACTTTCCTACATACCCACTAACTAACTAATTAACTACCTTCCCACTAACTAACTAACTACTTTCCTACATATACCCACTACGAACTAACTAACTACCTTCCCACTAACTAACTAACTAACTAGCTAACTAACTAACTACTAGTAACTAAATAACTAACTAGTTAACTAACTAAATAACTAACTAACTAACTACTTGATAACTAACTAACTAACGAACTAAATTACTGACTAACTAACTGACTACTAGCTAGCCGACAAAATAACTAACTAACTAATTACTAGATAACTAACATAATAACTAACTAATTTACTAACTAACTATCTTCTTAAATACCTATTGAATAACTAACTAACTAACTAACTAACTACTTTCCTACATACCCGCCAACTAACTAACTAACTAACTAACTAACCATCTAACTAGTCAGTTAGTCAGTTAGTCAGTTAGTTACTTAGTTAGTCAGTTACTTAGTTAGTTACTTAGTTAGTCAGTTAGTTAGTTAGTTAGTGGGAAGGTAGTTAGTTATGTAGGAAGGTAGTAAGTTAGTTAGTTAGTTAGTTAGTTAATAGGTATTTAAGAAGATAGTTAGTTAGTAAATTAGTTAGTTATTATGTTAGTTATCTAATAATTAGTTAGTTAGTTATTTTGTCGGCTAGTTAGTTAGTTAGTTAGTTAGTTAGTTAGTTAGTTAGTTAGTAAGTTATCTAGTAGTTAGTTAGTTAGTAATTTAGTTAGTTAACTAATTAGTTATTTAGTTAGATAGTTAGTTAGTTATCTAGTAGTTAGTTAGCCAGCTAGTTAGTTATTTAGTTAGTTAGATAGTTAGTTAGTTAGTTAGTGGGAAGGTAGTTAGTTAGTTAGTTAGTTAGTGGGTATGTAGGAAGGTAGTTTGTTAGTTAGTTAGTTAGTTAGTTAGTTAGTTAGTTAATTAATTAGACAGTTAATAGGTATGTAGGAAGATAGTTAGTTAGTTAGTAAGTTAGTTTGTTAATTAGTTGATTAGTTAGTTAGTTAGTTATTTAGTTATTTATTTAGTTAGTTAGTTAGTTAGAAAGGTAGTGAGTTAGTTAGTTAATAGGTATGTATGAAGGTAGTTAGTTAGTAAGTTAGATAGGTAACTAGTTAGTCAGTTAGCTAGTAGTTTGTTAGTTGGTTAGTTAATTAGTTAGTTATTTAGTTAGTTAGTTAGTTAGTTAGTTTGCTAACTAGTAGTTAGTTAGTTAGATAGTTAGTTAATTAGTAAGTTAGTTAGTTAGTTAATGAGTTAGTTGTTTAGTTAGTTACTTAGTTAGTTAGCTAGTAGTTAGTTAGGGAGTTAGTTAGTTAATCAATATGTATGAATCATGGTAGTTAGTTTGTTAGTTAGATAGTTAGTTAATTAGTTAGTTAGTTAGTTAATTAGTTAGTTACTTAGTAATTCAGTTAGTTAGTTAGTTATCTAGTTGTTAGTTAGTTAGTTAGGTCATCAGTTAGCTATTTGGTTAGTTAGTTAGTCAGTTAGTTAGCTAGTAGTTAGCCGGTTAGTTATTTATTTAGTTAGTTAGTTAGTTAGTTAGTTGGCGGGTATGTAGGAAGGTAGTTTGTTGGTTAGTTAGTTAGTTAATAGGTATTTAAGAAGATAGTTAGTTAGTAAATTAGTTAGTTATTATGTTAGTTATCTAATAATTAGTTAGTTAGTTATTTTGTCGGCTAGTTAGTTAGTTAGTTAGTTAGTTAGTTAGTTAGTTAGTAAGTTATCTAGTAGTTAGTTAGTTAGTAATTTAGTTAGTTAACTAATTAGTTATTTAGTTAGATAGTTAGTTAGTTATCTAGTAGTTAGTTAGCCAGCTAGTTAGTTATTTAGTTAGTTAGATAGTTAGTTAGTTTGTTAGTGGGAAGGTAGTTAGTTAGTTAGTTAGTGGGTATGTTGGAAGGTAGTTTGTTAGTTAGTTAGTTAGTTAGTTAGTTAGTTAATTAGACAGTTAATAGGTATGTAAGAAGATAGTTAGTTAGTTAGTAAGTTAGTTTGTTAATTAGTTGATTTGTTAGTTAGTTAGTTATTTAGTTATTTATTTAGTTAGTTAGTTAGTTAGAAAGGTAGTTAGTTAGTTAGTTAATAGGTATGTATGAAGGTAGTTAGTTAGTAAGTTAGATAGGTAACTAGTTAGTCAGTTAGCTAGTAGTTTGTTAGTTGGTTAGTTAATTAGTTAGTTATTTAGTTAGTTAGTTAGTTAGTTAGTTTGCTAACTAGTAGTAAGTTAGTTAATTAGTTAATTAATTAGTTAGTTAATTAGTTAGTTAGTAAGTTAGTAAGTTAGTGGGTATGTACGAAGGTAGCTACCTAGTTAGTTAATTTGTCAGTTAGTTAGTTAATTTGTTAGTAAGTTAGTTAGTTGATTAGTTAGTTATTTATTTAGTTAGTTAGTTAGTTAAAGAGTTAGTAGTTATTTCGTTAGTTATTAATTTATTTAGTAAGTCACTTAGTTAGTGGGTATGTAGGAAGGTAGGTAGGTTGTTAGTTAGTTAGTTAGTTAATATGTATGTTGGAAGATAGTTAGTTAGTTAATTAGTTAGTTATCTAGTAGTTAGTTAGTTAGTTAGTTAGTTATTTATTCAGTTAGCTAGTAGTTAGATAGTTAGTTAGTTAGTTAGTTAGTTAGTTCGTTAGTTAGTTAGTAAGTTAGTTTGTTAGTTAGTTAGTTAGTTAGTTAATTCGTTAGTTAGTTAGTTAGGTAGTTAGTTAGTAAATTAGTTAGTCAATATGTATGTAAGACGGTAGTTAGTTAGTTTGTTTGTTAGTTAGTTAATTAGCTAGTAGTTAGTAAGTTAGTTAGTTAGTTATTATGCACTAACGTGTTTAGTTAGTTAGTTAGTTAGTAAGTTAGTTAGTTAGTTAGTTAGTGTGCAATGAAAGAAGGTTGTTAGTTAGTTACTTAGTTAGATAGTTAGTTAATTAGTTAGTTAGTTAGTTAATCAGTTAGTTATTTAGTTAGTTACTTAGTTAGTTAGCTAGTAGTTAGTTAGTTAGTGATTTAGTTAGTTAATCAATATATATGTATCAAGGTAGTTAGTTAGTTAGTTAGATAGTCAGTTAATTAGTTAGTTAGTTAGTTAGTTTGTTAGTTAGTTAGTTAGTCAGTTAGTTAGTTAGTTAGTTATCTAGTAGTTAGTTAGTTAGTTAGGTCAGTAGTTAGTTATTTATTTATTTAGTTAGTTAGTTAGTTAGTTAGTTAGCTAGTAGTTAGCAGGATAGTTATTTATTTAGTCAGTTAGTTAGTTTGTTAGTTGGCGGGTATGTAGGAAGGTAGCTAGTTAGTTTGTTAGTTACTCAATAGCTATTTAAGAAGATAGTTAGTTAGTAAATTAGTTAGTTATTATGTTAGTTATCTAGTAATTAGTTAGTTAGTAATTTTGTAAGCTAGCTAGTAGTCAGTTAGTTAGTTAGTTAGTTAGTTAGGTAGTTAGTTAGTTATCTAGTAGTTTGTTAGTAATTTATTTAGTTAGTTAACTAGTTAGTTATTTAGTTACTAGTTGTTAGTTAGTTGGCCAGTTAGTTATATAGTTAGTTATATAGTTAGTTAGTCAGTTAGTGGGAAGGTAGTTAGTTAGTTAGTTAGTGGGTATATAGGAAAGTAGTTAGTTAGTTAGTTAGTTAGTTAGTTAGTTAGTTAGTATGTAGGAAGATAGTTCTTCGGTTATTTAGTTAGTTTGTTTATTAGTTAATTTGTCAGTTAGTTAGTTATTTAGTTAGTTAGTTAGTTAGTTAGTTAGTGAGTTAGTTAGTTAGAAAGGTAGTTAGTTAGTCAATAATTATGAATGCAGGTAGTTAGTTAGTAAGTTAGTTAGTTAGTTGGCTAGTAGTTTATTAGTTAGTCAGTTAGTTAATTAGTTAGTTATTTTGTTTGTTTAGTTAGTTAGTCAACTAGTAGTTAGTTAGTTAATTAGTTAATTAATTAGTTAGTTAATTAGTTATTTAGTAAGTTAGTTAGTTAGTGGGTATGTAGGAAGGTAGCTATTTAGTTAGTTAATTTGTTAGTTAGTTAGTTAGTTAATTAGTTAGTTATTTAGATAGATGTCTTGTAGTTAGTTACTTAGTTGGTTAGTTATTAGTTAGTCGGTTATTTAGTTAGGGAGCTAGTAGTTAATAAGTTAGTTAGTTATTTAGTTAGTTAGTTAACAAGTCAGTTATTTAGTAAGTTAGTTAGTTAGTAAGTACGTAGGAAGATAGTTAGTTAGTAGATTAGTTAGTTAATTAGTTAGTTATCTAGTACTTAGTTAGTTAGTTAGTTAGTTAGTTAGTTAGTTAGTTAGTTATCTAGTAGTTAGGTAATTAGTTGGTTAGTTAGTTAGTTAGTTATTTATCTAGTAGTTAGTTAATATGTATGTAAGAAGGTAGTTTGTTAGTTAGTTAGTTTGATAGTTACTTAATTAGTTAGTTAGTTAGTTATTAGTTTGTCGGTATGTAAGATGGTAGTTAGTTAGTTGGTTAGTTAGTCAATTAGTTAGTTAGATATTTAGTAAGTTAGTTATTTAGTTAGTTAGTTAATATATATGTTGGAAGACATTTAGTTAGTTTGTTAGTCAGATAGATACTAGTTCTTAGGTATGTAGGAAGACAATTAGTCAGTTAGTCAGTTAGTTAATTAGTTGGTTAGTTAGATACTACTTAATTAGTTAGTTAGTTAGTCAGTTAGTTAGTGAGTTTGTTGGAAGGTAGTTAGTTAATTAGTTAGGAAGGTAGTTAGCTATTTATTTAGTTTATAGGTATGTATGAAGGTAGTTAGTTAGTTAGTTAGTTATTTAGTTCGTTATTTAGTAAGTTAGTTAGTTAGTTCTCTTGTTGTTAGTTAGTTAGCTAGTTAGTTAGATAGTTAGTTAGTTAGTTAGTGGGAATGTAGTTAGTTAGTTAGTGGGTATGTAGGTAGGTAGTTAGTTAGTTAGTTAGTTAGTTAGTCAAATAGTTAGTTAATAGGTATGTAGGAAGATAGTTATTTAGTTAGTTAGTTTGTTTGTTAATTAGTTAATTAGTTAGTTAGATAGTTAGTTATTAAGTGATTTAGTTAGTTAGTTTGTTAGTTAGTTAGTTAGAAAGGTAGTTAGTTAGTTAGTTAATTGGTATGACTAAACGTAGTTAGTTAGTATGTTAGATAATTAACTAGTTAGTTAGTTAGCCAGTAGTTAGTTAGTTAGTTAGTTATTTTGTTTGTTCGTTAGTTAGTTATCTAGTAGTTAGTTAGTTAGTTAATTAGTTAGTTATCTAGTAGTTAGTTAGTTAGTTAGTTGGTTAGTTATTTATTCAGTTAGCCAGAAGTTAGTTAGTTAGTAAGTTAGTTTGTTAGTTAGTTAGTTAATTAGTTAGTTAGTTAGTTAGTTAGTTAGTTAGTCAATATGTATGTAAGAAGGTAGTTTGTTAGTTAGTTAGTTAGTTAATTAGCTAGCAGTTAGTTAGTTAGTTAGTTAGTTAGTTAGTTAGTATGCACTAACGTGTTTAGTAAGTTAGTTAGTTTGTTAGTTAGTTCGTATGAAATGTAAGAAGGTTGTCAGTTAGGTAGTTAGTTAATTAGTTAATAGGTATTTAAGAAGATAGTTAGTTAGTAAATTAGTTCGTTATTATGTTAGTTATTTTGTAATTAGTTAGTTAGTTATTTTGTCAGCTAGCTAGTAGTCAGTTAGTTAGTTAGTTATTTAGTTCGTTAGTTAGTTAGTTATCAAGTAGTTAGTTAGTTAGTTATTTAGTTAGTTCACTAGTTAGTTTTTTAGTTACTAGTAGTTAGTTAGTTAGCTAGTTAGTTAGTGGGAAGGTAGTTAGTTAGTTAGTTAGTGGGTATATGTAGGAAAGTAGTTAGTTAGTTAGTGGGAAGGTAGTTAGTTAGTTAGTTACTGGGTATGTAGGAAAGTAGTTAGTTAGTTAGTTAGTTAGTTAATATGTATGTAGGAAGATAGTTATTCGGTTATTTAGTTAGTTTGTTAATTAGTTAACTTGTTAGTTAGTTAGTTAGTTAGTTAGTTAGTTAGTTAGTTAGAAAGGTACTTAGTTAGTTAGTTAATAGGTATGTATGATGGTAGTTAGTTAGTAAGTTTGTTTGATTGTTAGCTAGTAGTTAGTTAGTCAGTCAGTTAGTTAGTTAGTTAATTAGTTAGTTATTTAGTTAGTTTGTTAGTTAGTTAACTAGTAGTTAGTTGGTTAATTAATTAGTTATTTAATTAGTAAGTTAGTAAGTTAGTTAGTTAGTGGGTATGTACGAAGGTAGCTAGTTAGTTAGTTAATTTGTTTGTTAGTTAGTTAATTAGTGAGTTAGTTTGTTGGTTAATTAGTTAGTTATTTATTTATTTTGTTAGTTAGATAAATATCTAGTAGTTATTTAGTTATTTAGTTAGTTACTTAGTTAGTGGGTATGTAGGAAGGTAGTTAGTTAGTTAGTTAGTTAGTTAGTTAATATGTATGTTGGAAGATATTTAGTAAGTCAATTGGTGAGTTAATTTAGTTAGTTATCTAGTAGTTAGTTAGTTAGTTATTTATTCAGTTCGCTAGTAGTTAGTTAGTTAGTTAGTTAGTTAGTTAGTTAGTTAGTTAGTTAGTTAGTTAGTTTGTTAGTTAGTTAGTTAGTGGGTATGTAGGAAGGCAGTTAATTAGTTAGTTAGTTAGTTAGTTAATATGTATGTAGGAAGATATTTATTTAGTTAGTTTGTTAATTAGTTCATTTGTTAGTTAGTTAGTTATTTAGTCATTTAGTTAGTTAGTTAGTTTGTTAGTTAGTTAGTTAAAACGGTAGTTTGTTTGTTAGTTGATAGGTATGTATGAAGGTAGTTAGTTAGTAAGTTAGTCAGTTAACTAGTTAGTTAGTAAGCTAGTTAGTTAGTGGGTCTGTAGGAAGGTAGCAAGTTAGTTAGTTAATTTGTTTGTTAGTTTGTTAATTTGTTAGTTAGTTACTTAGTTATTTAGATAGATGTCTTGTAGTTAGTTACTTAGTTGGTTAGTTATTAGTTAGTCGGTTATTTAGTTAGTGAGCTAGTAGTTAGTAAGTTAGTTAGTTATTTAGTTAGTTAGTTAACTAGTCAGTTATTTAGTAATTTAGTTAGTTAGTAAGTACGTAGGAAGATAGTTAGTTAGTAGATTAGTTGGTTAATTAGTTAGTTATCTTGTAGTTAGTTAGTTAGTTAGTTAGTTAGTTATCTAGTAGTTAGGTAATTAGTTGGTTAGTTAGTTAGTTATTTATCTAGTAGTTAGTTAATATGTATGTAAGAAGGTAGTTGGTTAGTTAGTTAGTTTGATAGTTACTTAATTAGTTAGTTAGTTAGTTATTAGTTTGTCGGTAGTTAGTGGGAATGTAGTTAGTAAGTTAGTGGGTATGTAGGTAGGTAGGTAGTTAGTTAGTTAGTTAGTTAGTTAGTCAACTAGTTCGTTAATAGGTATGTAGGAATATAGTTATTTAGTTAGTTAGTTAGGTTGTTAATTAGTTAATTAGTTAGTTAGTTAGTTAGTTATTTAGTTATTTAGTTAGTTAGTTAGTTTGTTAGTTAGTTATTTAGAAAGGTAGTTAGTTAGTTAGTTAATTGGTATGACTAAAGGTAGTTACTTAGTAAGTTAGATAATTAACTAGTTAGTTAGTTAGCTAGTAGTTAGTTAGTTAGTTATTTTGTTTGTTAGTTAGTTAGTTATCTAGTAGTAAGTTAGTTAGTTATTTAGTTAGTTATTTAGTAGTCAGTTAGTTAGTTAGTTATTTATTCAGTTAGCTAGAAGTTAGTCAGTTAGTTAGTTAGTTAGTTTGTAAGTTAGTTTGTTAGATAGTTGGTTAATTAGTTAGTTAGTTAGTTAGTTAGTTAGTCAATATGTATGTAAGAAGGTAGTTAGTTAGTTAGTTAGTTAATTAGCTAGTAGTTAGTTAGTTAGTTAGTATGCACTAACGTGTTTTGTTACTTAGTTAGTTTGTTAGTTAGTTCGTATCAACTGTAAGAAGGTTGTTAGTTAGTTAGTTAGTTAGATAGTTAGTGAGGTAGTTAGTTAGTTGGCGGGTATGTAGGAAGGTAGTTAGTTAGTTAGTTAGTTAGTTAATAGGTATTTAAGAAGATAGTTAGTTAGTAAATTAGTTAGTTATTATGTTAGTTATCTAGTAATTAGTTAGTTAGTCATTTTGTCAGCTAGCTAGTAGTCAGTTAGTTAGTTAGTTATTTAGTTCGTTAGTTAGTTAGTTATCAAGTAGTTAGTTAGTTAGTTATTTAGTTAGTTAACTAGTTAGTTAGTTAGTTACTAGTAGTTAGTTAGTTAGTGGGAAGGTAGTCAGTTAGTTAGTTAGTGGATATATGTAGGAAAGTAGTTAGTTAGTTAGTGGGAAGGTAGTTAGTTAGTTAGTCTGTGGGTATGTAGGAAAGTAGTTAGTTAGTTAATATGTATGTAGGAAGATAGTTATTCGGTTATTTAGTTAGTTTGTTAATTAGTTAACTTGTTAGTTAGTTAGTTATTTAGTTATTCAGTTAGTTAGTTAGTTAGTTAGTTACAAAGGTACTAACTAACTAACTATCTAACTAACTAAATAACTAACTAGCTAACTAACTAACTACAAGAGAACTAACTAAATAACAAACTAAATAACTAACTAACTAACTAACTAACTACCTTCATACATACCTATAAACTAAATAAATAGCTAACTACCTACCTAACTAATTAACTAACTACCTTCCTACAAACTCACTAACTAACTGACTAACTAACTAATTAAGTAGTATCTAATTGACCAACTAATTAACTAACTGACTAATTGTCTTCCTACATACCTAAGAACTAGTATCTATCTGACTAACAAACTAACTAAATGTCTTCTAACATATATATTAACTAACTAACTAAATAACTAACTCACTAAATAACTAACTAACTAATTGACTAACTAACCAACTAACTAACTACCATCTTACATACCGACAAACTAATAACTAACTAACTAACTAATTAAGTAACTATCAAACTAACAAACTAACTACCTTCTTACATACATATTAACTAACTACTAGATAAATAACTAACTAACTAACTAACCAACTAATTACCTAACTACTAGATAACTAACTAACTAACTAACTAACTAACTAACTAACAAAGTACTAGATAACTAACTAATTAACTAAGTAATCTACTAACTAACTATCTTCCAACGTACTTACTAAATAACTGACTAGTTAACTAACTAACTAAATAGCTAACTAACTTATTAACTACTAGCTCACTAACTAAATAACCGCCTAACTAATAACTAACCAACTAAGTAACTAACTACAAGACATCTATCTAAATAACTAACAAATTAACTAACTAACTAACTAACTAACAAATTAACAAACTAACTAACAAATTAACTAACTAAATAGCTACCTTCCTACATACCCACTAACTAACTAACTTACTAACTAACTAATTAACTAACTAATTAATTAACTAATTAACTAACTAACTACTAGTTGACTAACTAACTAAACAAACTAAATAACTAACTAATTAACTAACTGACTAACTAATAAACTACTAGCCAACTAACTAACTAACTTACTAACTAACTACCTACATTCATAATTATTAATTAAGTAACTACCTTTCTAACTAACTAACTAACTCACTAACTAACTAACTAACTAACTAACTAAATAACTAACTAACTGACAAATTAACTAATAAACAAACTAACTAAATAACCGAAGAACTATCTTCCTACATACTAACTAACTAACTAACTAACTAACTAACTAACTACTTTCCTACATACCCACTAACTAACTAACTAACTACGTTCCCACTAACTGACTAACTAACTATATAACTAACTTTATAACTAACTAGCCAACTAACTAACAACTAGTAACTAAATAACTAACTAGTTAACTAACTAAATAAATTACTAACAAACTACTAGATAAGTAACTAACTAACTAACTAACTAGCTAACTAACTGACTACTAGCTAGCTTACAAAATTACTAACTAACTAATTACTAGATAACTAACATAATAACTAACTAATTTACTAACTAACTATCTTCTTAAATACCTATTGAGTAACTAACATACTAACTAGCTACCTTCCTACATACCCGCCAACTAACTAACTAACTAACTAACTAAATAAATAACTATCCTGCTAACTACTAGCTAACTAACTAACTAACTAACTAACTAACTAAATAAATAAATAACTAACTGCTGACCTAACTAACTAACTAACTACTAGATAACTAACTAACTAACAGACTAACTAACTAACAAACTAATTAATTAACTAACTAACTAACTAATTAACTAACTATCTAAATAACTAACTAACTACCTTGATACATATATATTGATTAACTAACTAAATCACTAACTAACTAACTACTAGCTAACTAACTAAGTAACTAACTAAGTAACTAACTGATTAACTAACTAACTAACTAATAAACTAACTATCTAACTAAGTAACTAACTAACAACCTTCTTTCATTGCACACTAACTAACTAACTAACTAACTAACTAACTAAACACGTTAGTGCATAATAACTAACTAACTAACTAACTAACTACTAGCTAATTAACTAACTAACTAACTAACTAACTACCTTCTTACATACATATTGACTAACTAATTAACTAGCTAACTAACTAACTTACTAACTAATTAACTAACTAACTAACTAACCAACAAACTAACTTACTAACTAACTAACTAACTAACTAACTAACTAACTAACTAACTAACTAACTACTAGCTAACTGAATAAATAACTAACTAACTACTAGATAACTAACTAATTAACTAACTAACTATCTTCCTACATACATATTAACTAATTAACTAACTAACTAACTAACTACCTACCTACCTTCCTACATACCCACTAACGAAGTGACTTACTAAATAAATTAATAACTAACGAAATAACTACTAACTCTTTAACTAACTAACTAACTAACTAAATAAATAACTAACTAATCAACTAACTAACTTACTAACAAATTAACTAACTAACTGACAAATTAACTAACTAGGTTGCTACCTTCGTACATACCCACTAACTTACTAACTTACTAACTAACTAATTAACTAACTAATTAATTAACTAATTAACTAACTAACTACTAGTTAGCAAACTAACTAACTAACTAAATAACTAACTAATTAACTAACTAACTAACCAACTAACAAACTACTAGCTAACTGACTAACTAGTTACCTATCTAACTTACTAACTAACTACCTTCATACATACCTATTAACTAACTAACTAACTAACTAACTAACTAAATAAATAACTAAATAACTAACTAACTAACTAATCAACTAATTAACAAACAAACTTACTAACTAACTAACTATCTTCCTACATACCTATTAACTGTCTAATTAACTAACTAACTATCTAACTAACTAACTAACTAACTAACTAACTAACAAACTACGTTCCTACATACCCACTAACTAACTAACTAACTACCCTTCCCACTAACTAACTAACTAACTATCTAACTAACTAAATAACTAACTAGCTGGCTAACTAACTACTAGATAACTAACTAACTATTTGACTAAATAACTAATTAGTTAACTAACTAAATTACTAACTATCTAACTACGAGATAACTAACTAACTAACTAACTAACTAACTAACTGACTAACTAACTAACTAACTAACTGACAAAATAACTAACTAACTAATTATTAGATGACTAACATAATAACTAACTAATTTACTAACTAACTATCTTCTTAAATACCTATTAACTAACTAACTAACTAACAAACTACCTTCCTACATACCCGCCAACTAACTAACTAACTAACTAAATAAATAACTAACCTGCTAACTACTAGCTAACTAACTGACTAACTAACCAACCAAATAGCTAACTGATGACCTAACTAACTAACTAACAACTAGATAACTAACTAACTAATTGAATTACTAAGTAACTAACTATCTAACTAACAAACTAACTAACTAACTAACTTACTAACTAACTAACTAATTAACTAACTAACTAACTAACTAACTAACTTACTAACTAACTAACTAACTAACTAAATAACTAACTAACTACTAGCTAACTGAATAACTAACTAACTAACTAACTAACTAACTAAGTAAAGAACTAACTACTAGATAACTAACTAATTAACTGACTAATAATCTTCCTACATACATATTAACTAACTAACTAACTACCTACCTACCTTCCTACATGCCCACTAACTAAGTAACTTACTAAATAAATTAATAACTAACGAAAAAACTTCTAACTCTTTAACTAACTAACTAACTAGATAAATAACTAACTAACTAACAAATAAACTAACTAACTAACAAATAAACTAACTAACTTACAAATTAACTAACTAACTAGCTACGTTCGTACATACCCACTAACTTACTAACTTACAAACTAACTAATTAACTAACTAATTACCTAACTAACTACTCGTTAGCAAACGAACTAACTAACTAACTAATTAACTAACTAACTAACCAACCAAAAAACTAATAGCTAACTAACAAACTAGTTAACTATCTAACTTACCAACTAACTACCTTCATGCATACCTAATAACTAACTAACTAACAACCTTTCTGACTAACTAACTAACTAACTAAATAACTAAATAACTAACTAATTAACTAATTAACAAACTAACTAACTACATAACTAACTATCTTCCTACATACCTATTAACTATCTAATTAACTAACTAACTAACTAACAAACTACCTTCCTACATACCCACTAACTAACTAACTATCTACCTTCCCACTAACTAACTAACTAACTATCTAACTAACTAAATAACTAACTAGCTAACTGACTAACTACTAGATAACTAACAAACTAACTAACTAAATAAATAATTAGTTAACTAACTAAATTACTAACTAACTAACTACAAGATAACTTACTGACAAACTAGCTAACTGTCTAACTAACTAACTAACTAACTTACTAACTTACTAACTAACTAACTAGCTAGCTGACAAAATAACTAACTAACTAACTAACTAACTAACTAACTAGCTAGCTGACAAAATAAATAACTAACTAATTTACTAACTAACTATCTTCTGGAATAACTATTAACTAACTAACTAACTAACTAACTACCATCCTACATACCCGCCAACTAACTAACTAAATAACTAACTAAATAAATAAATAACCTGCTAACTACTAGCTAACTAACTAACTAACTAAATAACTAACTGATGACCTAACTAACTAACTAACTAACTACAAGATAACTAACTAACTAACTGAATAACTAACTAACTAACTAATTAACTAACTAACTAATTAACTGACTATCTAACTAACAAACTGACTACCTTGATACATACATATCGATTAACTAACTAACGCACTAACTAACTAACTACTAGCTAACTAACTAAGTAACTAACTAAATAACTAACTCATTAACTAGCTAACTAACTAATTTACTAACTAATTTACTAACTATCTAACTAACTAACTAACTGACAACCTTCTTACATACTAACTAACTAACTAACTAACTAACTAACTACTAGCTAATTAACTAACTAACTAACTAACTAACTAACTAACTAACTAACTACCTTCTTACATACATATTGACTAACTAACTAACTAACTAACTAATTAACTAACGAACTAACTAACTAATTAACTAACGAACTAACTAACTAACTTACAACTAACTAACTAATGAACTAACTACTAGCTAACTGAATAAATAACTAACTAGCTAACTACTTGATAACTAACTAAATTAACCAACAAATTAACTAACTAAATATCTTCCCACATACATATTGACTGACTAACTAACTAACTAACTAACTTACTGACTACCTTCCTACATACCCACTAACAAAGTAACTAACTAAATAAATAAATTACTAACTAAATAACTACTAGATATTTAACTAACTAACTAACTAAATAAATAACTAACTTATTAACTAACAAACTAACTCACTAATTAACTAACTAACTAACAAATTAACTAACTAACCAGCTACCTTCGTACGTACCCACTAACTAACTTACTAACTAACTAATTAACAAACTAAATAATTAACTAATTAACAAACAAACTAACTAACAAACTGCTAGCTAACTAACTAACAAGTTACCTATCTAACTTACTAACTACCTACCTTCATACATACCTATTAACTCACTAACTAACTACCTTTCTAACTAACTAACAAACTAACTGACTAACTAACTAACTAAATAACTAACTAACTAACTAACTAATTAACTAATTAACAAACTAAGTAACTAACTAACTTATTAACTATTTTCCTATATACATATTAACTAAATAATAAACTAACTAACTAACTAACTGACTAACTATCTTGCTACATTCAAACTAACTAACTAACTAACAACCTTCCCACTAACTAACTAACTAACTGTCTAACTAACTAAATAACTAACTAGCTAACTAACTAACTACTAGATAACTAACAAACTGACTAACTAACAAGCTACCTTCGTACATACCTACTAACTAACTAACTTACTAACTAACTAATTAACTAACTAATTAATTAACTAATTGACTAACTAACAAACTAACTAAGTTGACAACTAACTAATTAACTAACTAACTAACTAACTAACAAACTACTAGCAAACTAACTAACTAGTTAACTAACTAACTTACTAACTAACTACCTTCATACATACCTATCAACTAACAAACAAACTAACTTTTTAACTAACTAACTAACTAACTAACTTACTAACTAAATAACTAACTAACTAACAAATGACCTAATTAACAAACTAACTAAATAACTAAATAACTATCTTCCTACATACCTATTAACAAACAAACTAATTAACTAACTAACTAACTAACTAACTACCTTCCCACTAACTAACTAACTAACTATCTAACTTACTAAATAACTAACTAGCTAACTAACTAACTACTAGATAACTAACGAACAAACTAACTAAATAACTAACTAGTTAACTAACTAAATAACTAACTTACAAAATACTAGATAACTAACTAACTAACTAACTAAAGAACTAACTAACTAACTAACTACTAGCTAGCTGACGAAACAACTAACTAACTAATTACTAGATAACTAACATAATAACTAACAAATTTACTAACTAACACTCTTCTTAAATATCTATTAAATAACAAACTAACTAAGTACCAACCTACCTTCCTACATACCCACCAACTAACTGAGTATCTAACCAAATAAATACCTAACCAGCTAACTACTAGCTGACTAACTAAGTAATTAACTAACTAAATAACTAACTGATGACCTGACTAACTAACAAACTACTAGATAACTAACTAACTAACTAATTCACTAACTAACTAACTATCTAAATAACTAACTAACTACCATGATACATACATATTGATTAACTATCTAACTCACTAACTACTAGCTAACTAACTAAGTAACTAACTAAATAAGTAACTGATTAACTAACTAACTAACTAACTAACTAACTAACTAACTATCTAACTATCTAACTAACTAACAACCTTCTTACATACTAACTAACTAACTAACTACTAGCTAATTAACTAACTAACTAACTAACTAACTAACTAACTACCTTCTTACATACATATTGACTAACTAACTAACTAATTAACTAACTAATTAACTAACTAAGTAACTTAGGAACTAACTAACTAACTAACTACTAGCTAATTGAATAAATAACTAACTAACTAACTAACTAACTGACTAACTAACTACTAGATAACTAACTAATTAACTAACTAATTAACTGACTATCTTCCTACATACAGATTAACTAACTAATTAACTAACTAACTAACTTACTAACTACCATCCTAAATACCCAATAACAAAGTAACTAACTAAATAGATAAATAACTAACTAAATAACTACTAGCTATTTAACTAACAAACTAACTAATTAACTAACTAATTAACTAATTAACTAACAAATTAACTAACTAACTAGCTACCATCGTACATACCCACTAACTAACTAACTTACTAACTTACTAATTAACTAACTAATTAATTAACACACTAACTACTAGTTAACTAACTAACTAACTAACTAACTAATTACCAAACTAGCCAACTAACTAACTACTAGCCAACAAACTAACTATCTTACTAACTAACTACCTTCATACATACCTATAAACTAACTAACTAAGTACCTTTCTAACTAACTAACGAACTAACTAAATAACAAAATATATAACTAACTAACAAGTTAACTAATTAACAAACTAACTAAATAACCGAATAACTATCTTCCTACATACCTATTAACTAACTGACTGACTAACTAACTACTTTCCTACATACCCACTAACTAACTAACTAACTACCTTCCCACTAACTAACTAACTAACTAACTAGCTAACTAACTAACTACTAGTAACTAAATAACTAACTAGTTAACTAACTAAATAACTAACTAACTAACTATTAGATAACTAACTAACTAACAAACTAAATAACTAACTAACTGACTACTAGCTAGCTGACAAAATAACTAACTAACTAATTACTAGATAACTAACATAATAACTAACTAATTTACTAACTAACTGTCTTCTTAAATACCTATTAACTAACTAACTAACTAACTACTAGCTCACTAACTAAATAACCGACTAACTAATAACTAACCAACTAAGTAACTAACTACAAGACATCTATATAAATAACTAACTAACTAACTAACAAGTTAACACACTAACTAACAAATTAACTAACTAACTAGCTACCTTCCTACATACCCACTAACTAACAAACTTACTAACTAGCTAATTAACTAACTAATTAATTAACTAATTAACTAACTAACTAACTACTAGTTGACTAACTAACTAAACAAACTAAATAACTAACTAATTGACTAACTAACTAACTAACTAACTTACTTACTAACTACGTGCATACATAATTATTAACTAACTAACTACGTTTCTAACTAACTAGCTCACTAACTAACTAACTAACTAACTAACTAACTATCTAACTAAATAACTAACTAACTGACAAATTAACTAATAAACAAACTAACTAAATAACCGAATAACTATCTTCCTACATACTAACTAACTAACTAACAAACTAACAAACTACTTTCCTACATACCCACTAACTAACTAACTAACTACCTTCCCACTAACTGACTAAGTAACTATATAACTAACTATATAACTAACTAGCTAACTAACTGACTACTAGTAACTAAATAACTAACTAGTTAACTAATTAAATAAATAACTAACAAACTACTAGATAACTAACTAACTAACTAACTAACTAACTAACTAACTAACTAACTACTACCTATCTTACAAAATTACTAACTAACTAATTACTAGATAACTAACATTATAACTAACTAATTTACTAACTAACTATCTTCTTAAATACCTATTGAGTAACTCATAAACTAACTAGCTACCTTCCTACATACCCGCCAACTAACTAACTAAATAACTAACTAACTAAATAAATAACTATCCTGCTAACTGCTAGCTAACTAACTAACTAACTAACTAACTAACTATCTAACTAAATAACTAACTGCTGACCTAACTAACTAACTAACTTCTAGATAACTAACTTACTAACTGACTAACTAACTAACTAACTAATTAACTAACTAACTAACTAATTAACTAACTATATAACTAACTAACTAACTACCTTGATACATATATATTGATTAACTAACTAAATCACTAACTAACTAACTACTAGCTAACTAACTAAGTAACTAACTAAATAACTAACTGATTAACTAACTAACTAACTAATTAACTAACTATCTAACTAACTAACAAACTAACAACCTTTTTACATTGCATACTAACTAACTAACTAACTAACTAACT
The DNA here is from genome assembly GCA_946800325.1 of Luzula sylvatica. Taxonomy (NCBI): domain Eukaryota; kingdom Viridiplantae; phylum Streptophyta; class Magnoliopsida; order Poales; family Juncaceae; genus Luzula; species Luzula sylvatica. The sequence goes on along the minus strand of OX326956.1, from coordinate 67,458,741 downwards.
AACTAACTAACTAAACACGTTAGTGCATAATAACTAACTAACTAACTAACTAACTACTAGCGAATTAACTAACTAACTAACTAACTAACTACCTTCTTACATACATATTGACTAACTAATTAACTAACTAACTAACTAACTAACTAACTAACTAACTAACTAACTAACTAACTAACTACTAGCTAACTGAATAAATAACTAACTAACTAACTAACTAACTACTAGATAACTAACTAATTACTAACTAACTATCTTCCTACATACATATTAACTAACTAACTAACTAACTAACTAACTAACTAACTACCTACCTACCTTCCTACATACCCACTAACTAAGCGACTTACTAAATAAATTAATAACTAACGAAATAACTACTAACTCTTTAACTAACTAACTAACTAACTAAATAACTAACTAATTAACTAACTAACTTACTAACAAATTAACTAACTAACTAGGTAGCTACCTTCGTACATACCCACTAACTTACTAACTTACTAACTAACTAATTAACTAACTAATTAATTAACTAATTAACTAACTAACTACTAGTTAGCAAACTAACTAACTAACTAAATAACTAACTAATTAACTAACTAACTAACCAACTAACAAACTACTGGCTAACTAACTAACTAGTTACCTATCTAACTTACTAACTAACTACCTTCATACATACCTATTAACTAACTAACTTACTACCTTTCTAACTAACTAACTAACTGACTAAATAACTAAATAACTAACTAACTAACTAATTAACAAACTAACTTACTAACTAACTAACTATCTTCCTACATACCTATTACCTGTCTAATCAACTAACTAACTATCTAACAAACTACCTTCCTACATACCCACTTACTAACTAACTAACTACCTTCCCACTAACTAACAAACTAACTATCTAACAAACTAAATAACTAACTAGCTGACTAACTAACTACTAGATAAGTAACAAACTAACTAACTAAATAACTAATTAGTTAACTAACTAAATTACTAACTAACTAACTACTAGATAACTTACTAACTAACTAACTAACTAACTAACTAACTAACTAACTAGCTGACAAAATAACTAACTAACTAATTATTAGATAACTAACATAATAACTAACTAATTTACTTACTAACTATCTTCTTAAATACCTATTGACTAACTAACTAACTAACAAACTACCTTCCTACATACCCGCCAACTAACTAACTAACTAACTAACTAAATAAATAACTAACCTGCTAACTACTAGCTAACTAACAGACTAACTAACTAACCAAATAGCTAACTGATGACCTAACTAACTAACTAACAACTAGATAACTAACTAACTAATTGAATAACTAAGTGACTAACTAATTAACTAACTAACTAATTAACTGACTATCTAACTAACAAACTAACTACCTTGATTCATACATATTGATTAACTAACTAACTCCCTAACTAACTACTAGCTAACTAACTAAGTAACTAACTAAATAACTAACTCATTAACTAACTAACTAACTAATTAACTAACTATCTAACTAACTAACTAACTAACAAACTTCTTACATACTAACTAACTAACTAACTAACTACTAGTAAATTAACTAACTAACTAACTAACTAACTAACCAGCTACCTTCTTACATACATATTGACTAACTAACTAACTAACTAACTAATTAACTAACGAACTAACTAACTAACTAACTAACTACTAGGTAACTGAATAAATAACTAACTAACTAACTACCTAGATAACTAACAAAATTAACTAACCAATTAACTAACTAAATATCCTCCTACATACATATTAACTGACTAACTAAGTAACTAACTAACTAGCTAACTACCTTCCTACATACCCACTAACTGAGTAACTAACTAAATAAGTACTAAATATTTAACTAACTAACTAACTAACTAACTAACTAACTAACTAACTAATTAACTAACAAACTAACTCTCTAATTAACTAACTAACTAACAAATTAACTAACTAACTAGCTACCTTCGTACATACCCACTAACTAACTTACTACCTAACTCATTAACAAACTAATTGATTAACTAATTAACTAACTAACTAACTAACTAACTGCTAGCTAACTAACTAACAAGTTAACTATCTAACTTACTTACTAACTACCTTCATACATACCTATTAACTAACTAACTAACTACCTTTCTATCTGACTAACAAACAAACAAACTAGCTAACTAAATAAATTACTAAATAACTAACTAACTAACTAATTAACTAATTAACAAACTAACTAACTAACTAACTTAATAACTATATTCCTACATACATATTAACTAACTAATTAACTAACTAACTAACTAACTAACTACCTTGCTACGTACCCACTAACTAACTAACTAACTACCTTCCCGCTAACTAACTAACTATCTAACTAACTAAATAACTAACTAGCTAACTAACTAACTACTAGATAACCAACAAACTGACTAACTAACTAGCTACCTTCGTACATACCTACTGACTAACTAATTTACTAACTGAGTAATTAACTAACTAATTAATTAACTAATTGACTAACTAAGTATTATTTAACTAACTAACAAACTAAATAACAAACTACTAGCAAACTAACTAAGTAAAGAACTAACCAATTAACTAACTAACTAACTAACTAACTAACAAACAAACTACTAGCAAACAAACTAACTAGTTACCTAACTATCTCACTAACTAACTACCTTCATACATACCTATCAAGTAACAAACAAACTACCGTTTTAACTAACTAACTAACAAACTAACTAACTTACTAAATAACTAAATGACTAACTAACTAACAAATTAACTAATTAACAAACTACCTAAATAAATATCTTCCTACATACATATTAACTAACTAACTAACTAACTGCCATCCTACATACGCACTAACTAACTAACTAACTAACTAACTAACTAACTAACTAATTAACTAACTAACTAACTAACTAACTAACTAACTAGTAGCTAACTGAATAAATAACTAACTAACTAACTACTAGATAACTAACTAAATTAACTCACCAATTAACTAACTAAATATCTTCCAACATACATATTAACTAACTAACTAACTAACTAACTAACTACCTTCCTACATACCCACTAAGTAACTAACTGAATAACTAAATAACTACTAGATATTTATCTAACTAACAAAATAAATAAATAACTAACTAATTAACTAACAAACTAACTCACTAATTAACTAACTAACTAACAAATTAACTAACTAACTAGCTACCTTCGTACATATACCCACTAACTAACTAACTTACTAACTTACTAATTAACTAACTAATTAATTAACCAACTAACTACTACTTAACTAACTAACTAACTAACTAAATAACTAACTAATTAACTAACTACCTAACTAACTAACTAACTAACTACTAGCTAACAAACTAACTAACTTACTAACTAACTACCATCATACATACATATTAACTAACTAACTAACTAACTAACTAACTAAATAACTAATAACTAACTAACTAACAAGTTAACTAATTAACAAACTAACTAAATAACCGAATAACTATCTTCCTACATACATATTAACTAACTAACTAACTAACTAACTACTTTCCTACATACCTGCTAACTAACTAATTAACTACCTTCCCACTAACTAACTAACTAACTACTTTCCTACATATACCCACTAACTAACTAACTAACTACCTTCCCACTAACTAACTACTAGTAACTAAATAACTAACTAGTTAACTAACTAAATAACTAACTAACTAACTACTTGATAACTAACTAACTAACGAACTAAATAACTGACTAACTAACTGACTACTAGCTAGCCGACTAAATAACTAACCAACTAATTACTAGATAACTAACATAATAACTAACTAATTTACTAACTAACTATCTTCTTAAATACCTATTGAATAACTAACTAACTAACTAACTAACTACTTTCCTACATACCCGCCAACTAACTAACTAACTAACTAACTATCTAACTAACTGACTAACAAACAACCTTCTTACATTTCATACGAACTAACTAACTAACTAAACACGTTAGTGCATACTAACTAACTAACTAACTAACTAACTAACTAACTACTAGCTAATTAACTAACTAACAAACTAACTAACTACCTTCTTACATACATATTGACCAACTAACTAACTAACTAACTCACTAACTAACTAATTAACTAACTAACTAACAAACTAACTTACTAACTAACTAACTAACTAACTTCTAGCTAACTGAATAAATAACTAACTAACTAACTAACTAACTACTAGATAACTAACTAATTAACTAACTAACTATCTTCCTACATACATATTAACTAACTAACTAAGTAACTAACTAACTAATTAACTAACTAACTAACCAACTAACAAACTACTAGATAACTAACTAACAAGTTAACTATCTAACTTACTAACTAACTACCTTCATACATACCTATTAACTAACTAGCTAACTACCTTCTTACATACATATTGACTAACTAACTAACTAACTTACTAACTAACTAACAAATTAACTAACTAACTGACTAACAAACTAACTTACTACCTAACTAACTAACTAACAAACTAGCTAACTACTAGCTAACTGAATAAATAACTAACTAACTAACTAACTAACTAACGAACTACTATATAACTAACTAATTAACTAACTAATTATCTTCCTACATACATATTAACCAACTAACTAACTACCTACATACTTTCCTACATGCCCACTAACTAAGTAACTTACTAAATAAATTAATAACTAACGAAAAAACTACTAACTCTTTAACAAACTAACTGACTAAATAAATAACTAACTAACTAACTAACTAACAAATAAACTAACTAACTGACAAATTAACTAACTAACTAGCTACCTTCGTACATACCCGCCAACTAACTAACTAACTAACTAAATAAATAACTAACTTCCTAACTACTAGCTAACTAACTAACTAACTAACTAAATAACTAACTGATGACCTAACTAACTAACTAACTACTTGATAACTAACTAACTAACTGACTAACTAACTAACTATCTAACTAACTGACTAACTTACTAACTACAAGCTAACTAACTAACTAACTAACTAACTAACTAACTAACTAACTAAATAACAAACTAATTAACTAACTAACTATCTTCCTACATACCTATTAACTAACTAACTAACTAACTTACTAACTACCTTCCTACGTACCCACTAACTAAGTAACTAACTAAATAAATAAATAACTGACTAAACAATTACAAGCTATTTAACTAACTAACTAACTAAATAAATAACTATTAACTAACTAACTAACTAACTAATTAACTAACTATCTAACGAATTAACTAACTAACTAGCTACCTTCGTACATACCCAATAACTAACTAACTTACTAACTAAGTAATTAACTAACAAATTTATTAACTAATTAACTAACTAACTACTAGTTAACTAACTAACTAAACTAACTAATTAACTAACTAACTAACTAACTAACTAACTAACTACTAGCTAACTAACTAACTAGTTAATTATCTAACTTACTAACTAAATACCTTCAGTCATACCAATTAACTAACTAACTAACTACCTTTCTAACAAACTAACTAACAAACTAACTAACTAACTAATTAACTAATTAACTAACTAACTAACTAACTAATTAACTAATTAACAAACTAACTAACTAACTAAATAACTATCTTCCTACATACCTATTAACTAACTAGTTGACTAACTAACTAACTAACTTACTAACTACCTACCTACATACCCACTAACTAACTAACTACATTCCCACTAACTAACTAACTAACTATCTAACTAACTAAATAACTAACTAGCTAACTAACTAACTACTAGATAACAAACAAACTAACTAACTAAATAACTAACTAAATAACTAACTTACAAAATACTAGATAACTAACTAACTAACTAACTAACTAAATAACTAACTAACTAACTACTAGCTAGCTGACAAAACAACTAACTAACTAATTACTTGATAACTGACATAATAACTAACTAATTTACTAACTAACAATCTTCTTAAATACCAATTAACTAACTAACTAACTAACTAACTACCTTCGTACATACCCACCGACTAACTAACTAACTAACCAAATAAATACCTAACCAGCTAACTACTAGCTAACTAACAAAGTAACTAATTAACTAAATAACTAACTGATGACCTAAGTAACTAACTAACTACTAACTAACTAACTAACTAACTAACTAACTAACTAACTAACTAACTAATTAACTAACTAACTATTTAACAAACTATCTAACTAACTAACTAACTACCATGAAACATACATATTGATTGACTAACTAACCCACTGACTAACTACTAGCTAACTAACTAAGTCACTAACTAAATAACTAACAGATTAACTAACTAACTAACTAACTAACTAACTAACTATCTAACTAACTAACTAACTCACAACCTTCTTACATACTAACTAACTAACTAACTAACTAACTAACTAACTAACTGCTAGCAAATTAAGTAACTACCTTCTTACATACATATTGACTAACTAACTAACTAACTAACTAATTAACTAACTAATTAACTAACTAACTAGCTAACTAACTTAGTAACTAACTAACTAACTAACTACTAGCTAATTGAATAAATAACTAATTAACTAACTAACTCACAAACTAACTAACTACTAGATAACTAACTAAATAACTAACTAATTAACTAACTATCTTCCTATATACAGATTAACTAACTAGCTAACTAACTTACTTACTACCTACCTTCCTACATACCTACTAACTAAGTAACTAACTAAATAAATAAATTACTAACTAAATAACTACTAGCTAGTTAACTAACTAACTAATTAATTAACTAACTAACTAATTAACTCATCAACTAACAAATTAACTAACTAACTCGCTACCATCGTACATACCCACTAACTAACTAACTTACTAACATACTAATTAACTAACTAATTAATTAACCAACTAACTACTACTTAATTAACTAACTAAATAACTAACTAACTAACTAACTAACTACTAGCTAACAAACTAACTAACTTACTAACTAACTACCTTCATACATACCTATTAACTAACTAACGGAAGTACCTTTATAACTAACTAACTAACTAAATAACTAACTAACTAACAAGTTAACTAATTGACAAACTAACTAAATAACCGAATAACTATCTTCCAACATACCTATTAACTAACTAACTAACTAACTAACTACTTTCCTACATACCCAGTAACTAACTAACTAACTACCTTCCCACTACCTAACTTACTAACCAACTAGCTAACTAACTAACTACTAGTAACTAAATAACTAACTAGTGAACTAACTAAATAACTAACTAACTAACTACTAGATAACTAACTAACTAACAAACTAAATAACTAACTAACTAACTGACTACTAGCTAGCTGACAAAATAACTAACTAACTAATTACTAGATAACTAACATAATAACTAACTAATTTACTAACTAACTATTTTCTCAAGTACCTATTAACTAACTATTTAACTAACTAACTACCTTCCTACATACCCGCCAACTAACTAACTATCTAACTAAATAAATTACTAACTTGCTAACTACTAGCTTACTAACTAACTGACTAATTAACTAACTAACTAAATAACTAACTGATCACCTAACTAACTAACTAACTACTAGATAACTAACTAACTGACTAAATAACTAACTAACTAACTTACAAACTACAAGCTTACTAACTAACTATCTAACTAACTAAATAACTAACTAATTGACTAACTAACTATCTTCCTTCATACCTATTAACTAACTAACTAACTAACTTACTAACTACCTTCCTACGTACCCACTAACTAAGTAACTAACTAACTAAATAAATAAATGACTAAATAACTACAAGTTATTTAACTAACTAACTAACGAAATAAATAACTATTAACTAACTAACTAACTAACTAATTAACTAACTAACAAACAAATTAACTAACTAACTAGCTACCTTCGTACATACCCACTAACTAACTAACTTACTAACTAACTAATTAACTAACTAATTTATTAATAAATTAACTTACGACAACTAGCTAACTACTAACTAACTAACTAACTAACTAAATAACTAACTAATTAATTAATTAACTAACTAACTAACTAACTAACTAATTAACTAACTAACTTACTAACTAACTACCTTCGTACATACAAATTAACTAACTAACTAACTACCTATCTAACTAACTAACCAACAAATTAACTAACTAACTAACTAACTAACTAATTAAGTAACTAACTACCATGATACATACATATTGATTAACTATCTAACTCACTAACTACTAGCTAACTAACTAAGTAACTAACTAAATAAGTAACTGATTAACTAACTAACTAACTAACTAACTAACTATCTAACTAACTAACTAACTAACAACCTTCTTACATACTAACTAACTAACTAACTAACTAACTACTAGCTAATTAACAAACAAACAAACTAACTAACTAACTAACTAACTACCTTCTTACATACATATTGACTAACTAACTAACTAATTAACTAACTAATTAACTAACTAACTAACTTAGCAACTAACTAACTAACTAACTACTAGCTAATTGAATAAATAACTAACTAACTAACTAACTAACTAACTACTAGATAACTAACTAAATAACTAACTAATTAACTAACTATCTTCCTACATACAGATTAACTAACTAATTAACTAACTAACTAACTTACTAACTACCATCCTAAATACCCAATAACTAAGTAACTAACTAAATAAATAAATAACTAACTAAATAACTACTAGCTATTTAACTAACAAACTAACTAATTAACTAACTAATTAACTAATTAACTAACAAATTAACTAACAAACTAGCTACCATCGTACATACCCACTAACTAACTAACTTACTAACTTACTAATTAATTAACTAACTAATTAATTAACCAACTAACTACTAGTTAACTAACTAACTAACTAATTACCTAACTAGATAACTAACTAACTACTAGCCAACAAACTAACTATCTTACTAACTAACTACCTTCATACATACCTATAAACTAACTAACTAAGTACCTTTCTAATTAACTAACTAACTAACGAACTAACTAAATAACTAAATATATAACTAACTAACAAGTTAACTAATTGACAAACTAACTAAGTAACCGAATAACTATCTTCATACATACCTATTAACTAACTGACTGACTAACTAACTACTTTCCTACATACCTACTAACTAACTAACTAACTAGCTAACTAACTAACTACTAGTAACTAAATAACTAACTAGTTAACTAACTAAATAACTAACTAACTAACTACTAGATAACTAACTAACTAACAAACTAAATAACTAACTATCTAACTGACTACTAGCTAGCTGACAAAATAACTAACTAACTAATTACTAGATAACTAACATAATAACTAACTAATTTACTAACTAACTATCTTCTTAAATACCTATTAACTAACTAACTAACTAACTAACTAACTACTAGCTAGTTAGTTAGTTAATAGGTACGTAGGAAGATAGTTATTTAGTTAATTAGTTAGTTAATTAGTTAGTTTGTTAGTTAGTTAGTTAGTTGGCTTGTAGTTTGTAAGTTAGTCAGTTAGTTAGTTAGTTAGTTAGTTAGTTAGTCAGTTAGTCAGTTAGTTAACAAATAATTAGTTAGTTAGTTAGGTCATCAGTTAGTTATTTAGTTAGTTAGTTAGTTAGTTAGCTAGTAGTTAGCAAGTTAGTTATTTATTTAGTTAGTTAGTTAGTTAGTTGGCGGGTATGTACGAAGGTAGCTAGTTAGTTAGTTAATTTGTCAGTTAGTTAGTTTATTTGTTAGTTAGTTAGTTAGTTAGTTATTTATTTAGTTAGTTAGTTAGTTAAAGAGTTAGTAGTTTTTTCGTTAGTTATTAATTTATTTAGAAAGTTACTTAGTTAGTGGGCATGTAGGAAGGTAGGTAGGTATTTTGTTAGTTAGTTAATATGTATGTAGGAAGATAATTAGTTAGTTAATTAGTTTGTTATATAGTAGTTAGTTAGTTAGTTAGTTAGTTAGTTAGTTAGTTAGTTAGTTAGTTATTCAGTTAGCTAGTAGTTAGTTAGTTAGTTAGTTAGTTAGTTAGTTAGTTAGTAAGTTAGTTAGTTAGTTAGTTAGTTAGTTAATTAGTTAGTTAGTTAGTAAGTTAGTTAGTTAGTTAGTCAATATGTATGTAAGAAGGTAGTTAGTTAGTTAGTTAATAGGTATGTATGAAGGTAGTTAGTTAGTAAGTTAGTTAGTTAAATTGTTAGTTAGTTAGCTAGTAGTTTGTTAGTTGGTTAGTTAGTTAGTTAATTAGTTAGTTAGTTAGTTTGTTAGTTATTTAATATGTATGTAGGAAGATAGTTAGTTAGTTAATTAGTTAGTTATCTAGTAGTTAGTTAGTTAGTTAGTTAGTTATTTATTCAGTTAGCTAGAAGTTAGTTAGTTAGTTAGTTAGTTAGTAAGTTAGTTTATTAGTTAGTTAGTTAATTAGATAGTTAGTTAGTTAGTTAGTTAGTTAGTTAGTTAGTTATATAGTTAGTCAATCTGTATGTAAGAAGGTAGTTAGTTAGTTAGTTAGTTAGTTAATCTGATAGTAGTTAGTTAGTTAGTTAGTTAGTTAGTTAGTTAGTTAGTATGCACTAACGTGTTCAGTTAGTTAGTTGATCGTTGGTTAGTTCGTATGAAATGTAAGAAGGTTGTTAGTTAGTTAGTTAAATAGATAGTTAGTTAGTTAGTTAGTTGGCGGGTATGTAGGAAGGTAGTAAGTTAGTTAGTTAGTTAGTTAATTGGTATTTAAGAAGATAGTTAGTTAGTAAATTAGTTAGTTATTATGTTAGCTATCTAGTAATTAGTTAGTTAGTTATTTTGTCAGTTAGCTAGTAGTTAGTTAGTTAGTTAGTTAGTTATTTAGTTAGTTAGTTAGTTAGTTATCGAGTAGTTAGTTAGTTAGTTATTTAGTTAGTTAACTAGTTAGTTATTTGGTCACTAGTAGTTAGTTAGTTAGCTAGTTAGTTAGTTAGTTAGTTAGTGGGAAGGTAGTTTGTTAGTTAGTTAACTAGTTAGTTTGTTTGCTAGTAGTTTGTTTGTTTGTTAGTTAGTTAATTAGTTAGTTATTTACTTAGTTAGTTTGCTAGTATTTTGTTATTTAGTTTGTTAGTTAGTTAAATAATAGTTAGTTAGTCAATTAGTTAATTAATTAGTTAGTTAATTACTCAGTTAGTAAGTTAGTTAGTTAGTAGGTATGTACGAAGGTAGCTAGTTAGTTAGTAAGTGTGTTAGTTATTTAGTAGTTAGTCAGTTAGCTAGTTAGTTATTTAGTTAGTTAGATAGTTAGTTAGTTAGTTAGCGGGAAGGTAGTTAGTTAGTTAGTTAGTGGGTATGTAGCAAGGTAGTTAGTTAGTTAGTTAGTTAATTAGTTAGTTAATATGTATGTAGGAATATAGTTATAAAGTTAGTTAGTTAGTTAGTTAGTTAGTTAATTAGTTAGTTAGTTAGTTAGTTATTTATTTAGTTAGTTAGTTAGTTTGTTTGTTAGTTAGATAGAAAGGTAGTTAGTTAGTTAGTTAATAGGTATGCATGAAGGTAGTTAGTAAGTAAGTTAGATAGTTAACTTGTTAGTTTGTTAGCTAGCAGTTTGTTAGTTAGTTAGTTAGTTAATTAGTTAGTTAGTTAGTTAGTTAGTTAGTTAATTAATTAGTTAATTAATTAGTTTGTTAATTAGTTACGTAGTAAGTTAGTTAGTGGGTATGTACGAAGGTAGCTAGTTAGTTAGTTAATTTGTTAGTTAGTTAGTTAATTAGTGACTTAGTTTGTTAGTTAATTAGTTAGTTATTTATTTATTTAGTTAGTTAGTTAGTTGAATATCTAGTAGTTATTTAGTTAGTTAGTTAGTTAGTGGGTACGTAGGAAGGTAGTTAGTTAGTTAGTTAGTTAGTTAGTTAGTTAGTTAGTTAATATGTCTGTAGGAGGATATTTAGTTAGTTAATTGGTTAGTTAATTTTGTTAGTTATCTAAGTAGTTAGTTAGTTAGTTAGTTATTCAGTTAGCTAGTAGTTAGTTAGTTAGTTAGTTAGTTAGTTCGTTAGTTAATTAGTTAGTTAGTTAGTTAGTTAGTCAATATGTATGTAAGAAGGTACCTGGTTAGTTAGTTAGTTAGTTAGTTAGTTAGTTAATTTGCTAGTAGTTAGTTAGTTAGTTAGTTAGTTAGTTAGTTTGTAAGAAGGTTGTTAGTTAGTTAGTTAGTTAGATAGTTAGTTAATTAGTAAGTTAGTTAGTTAGTTAATGAGTTAGTTGTTTAGTTAGTTACTTAGTTAGTTAGCTAGTAGTTAGTTAGGGAGTTAGTTAGTTAATCAATATGTATGAATCAAGGTAGTTAGTATGTTAGTTAGATAGTTAGTTAATTAGTTAGTTAGTTAATTAGTTAGTTACTTAGTAATTCAATTAGTTAGTTAGTTATCTAGTTGTTAGTTAGTTAGTTAGGTCATCAGTTAGCTATTTGGTTTGTTAGTTAGTCAGTTAGTTAGCTGGTAGTTAGCAGGTTAGTTATTTATTTAGTTTGTTAGTTAGTTAGTTAGTTAGTTGGCGGGTATGTAGGAAGGTAGTTTGTTGGTTAGTTAGTTAGTTAATAGGTATTTAAGAAGATAGTTAGTCAGTAAATTAGTTAGTTATTATGTTAGTTATCTAATAATTAGTTAGTTAGTTATTTTGTCGGCTAGTTAGTTAGTTAGTTAGTTAGTTAGTTAGTTAGTTAGTTAGTAAGTTATCTAGTAGTTAGTTAGTTAGTAACTTAGTTAGTTAGTTAACTAATTAGTTATTTAGTTAGATAGTTAGTTAGTTATCTAGTAGTTAGTTAGCCAGCTAGTTAGTTATTTAGTTAGTTAGATAGTTAGTTAGTCAGTTAGTGGGAAGGTAGTTAGTTAGTTAGTTAGTGGGTATGTAGGAAGGTAGATTGTTTGTTAGTTAGTTAGTTAGTTAGTTAGTTAGTTAGTTAGTTAATTAGACAGTTAATAGGTATGTAGGAAGATAGTTAGTTAGTTAGTAAGTTAGTTTGTTAATTAGTTGATGAGTTAGTTAATTAGTTATTTAGTTATTTATTTAGTTAGTTAGTTAGTTAGAAAGGTAGTTAGTTAGATAGTTAATAGGTATGTATGAAGGTAGTTAGTTAGTAAGTTAGATAGGTAACTAGTTAGTCAGTTAGCTAGTAGTTTGTTAGTTGGTTAGTTAATTAGTTAGTTATTTAGTTAGTTAATTAGTTAGTTAGTTTGCTAACTAGTAGTTAGTTAGTTAATTAGTTAATTAATTAGTTAGTTAATTAGTTAGTGTAGGGTTACGCACGCTTATATCAAAGTGTGCAGCGGAATTAGTCTCGCATGCATAACCTAATTCTACCGGGATCACGCCCTAAAACCAACGAAAAAGGAAGAGTTTCGGAGAATTACCTCGTACAAGTTAGTACGTGTCGATTACTTCTCCAAATCCGTGAACCTTCTCCAAGAATCGCTCGTGCAATCCCTCTACTCGTGTCCACCTCGATTTCGTCCGATCGGAAATCGCCAACGTCGTTCTAGTCGCCGTCACGATCAATCTCTCAAGATCCTTGCTCGAATCTCCCTCTCAATCTCACCAGATCTGATCTGAATACTGTGGAAGAAGAAGAAGAGAAACGACGGCTCAAAACCCTAGGTCAGAAAAAGACTTAACCTAAAACGAAATCAGAATTTCATATATATAGAACTTAAGTCCGTTCTGAACGCACTTTAAGTGTGCGTTCGAACGCACACTGTTCAGACTTCAGATAGGAAAGTCCGTTCGAACGCACTCCAAGTTCGTTCCGAACGGACATACTTCTGACAGCAGATTTGTCTATTTATATAAATTCTTCCAAGTCAATTCTTAAGCCATATTTTCTTTCAGATAGTTAGTAAGTTAGTAAGTTAGTGGGTATGTACGAAGGTAGCTACCTAGTTAGTTAATTTGTCAGTTAGTTAGTTAATTTCTTAGTAAGTTAGTTAGTTGATTAGTTAGTTATTTATTTAGTTAGTTAGTTAGTTAAAGAGTTAGTAGTTATTTCGTTAGTTATTAATTTATTTAGTAAGTCACTTAGTTAGTGGGTATGTAGGAAGGTAGGTAGGTTGTTAGTTAGTTAGTTAGTTAGTTAGTTAGTTAATATGTATGTAGGAAGATAGTTAGTTAGTTAATTAGTTAGTTATCTAGTAGTTAGTTAGTTAGTTAGTTAGTTAGTTACTTATTTATTCAGTTAGCTAGTAGTTAGATAGTTAGTTAGTTAGTTAGTTAGTTAGTTCGTTAGTTAGTTAGTAAGTTAGTTTGTTAGTTAGTTAGTTAGTTAATTAGTTAGTTAGTTAGTTAGTTAGTTAGTTAGTTAATTAGTTAGTCAATATGTATGTAAGACGGTAGTTAGTTAGTTAGTTTGTTAGTTAGTTAATTAGCTAGTAGTTAGTAAGTTAGTTAGTTAGTTATTATGCACTAACGTGTTTAGTTAGTTAGTTAGTTAGTTAGTAAGTTAGTTAGTGTGCAATGAAAGAAGGTTGTTAGTTAGTTACTTAGTTAGATAGTTAGTTAATTAGTTAGTTAGTTAGTTAATCAGTTAGTTATTTAGTTAGTTAGCTAGTAGTTAGTTAAGTAGTGATTTAGTTAGTTAATCAATATATATGTATCAAGGTAGTTAGTTAGTTAGTTAGATAGTTAGTTAATTAGTTAGTTAGTTTGTTAATTATTTAGTTAGTTAGTTAGTCAGTTAGTTAGTTAGTTATCTAGTAGTTAGTTAGTTAGTTAGGTCAGCAGTTAGTTATTTATTTATTTAGTTAGTTAGTTAGTTAGTTAGTTAGCTAGTAGTTAGCAGGATAGTTATTTATTTAGTTAGTTAGTTAGTTTGTTAGTTGGCGGGTATGTAGGAAGGTAGCTAGTTTGTTTGTTAGTTACTCAATAGGTATTTAAGAAGATAGTTAGTTAGTAAATTAGTTAGTTATTATGTTAGTTATCTAGTAATTAGTTAGTTAGTAATTTTGTAAGCTAGCTAGTAGTCAGTTAGTTAGTTAGTTAGTTAGTTAGTTAGTTAGTTAGTTAGTTATCTAGTAGTTTGTTAGTAATTTATTTAGTTAGTTAACTTGTTAGTTATTTAGTTACTAGTTGTTAGTTAGTTGGCTAGTTAGTTATATAGTTAGTTATATAGTTAGTTAGTCAGTTAGTGGGAAGGTAGTTAGTTAGTTAGTTAGTTAGTTAGTGGGTATATTGGAAAGTAGTTAGTTAGTTAGTTAGTATGTAGGAAGATAGTTCTTCGGTTATTTAGTTAGTTTGTTTATTAGTTAATTTGTAAGTTAGTTAGTTATTTAGTTAGTTAGTTAGTTAGTTAGTTAGTGAGTTAGTTAGTTAGAAAGGTAGTTAGTTAGTTAATAATTATGAATGCAGGTAGTTAGTTAGTAAGTCAGTTAGTTAGTTGGCTAGTAGTTTATTAGTTAGTCAGTTTGTTAATTAGTTAGTTATTTAGTTTGTTTAGTTAGTTAGTCAACTAGTAGTTAGTTAGTTAATTAGTTAATTAATTAGTTAGTTAATTAGTTAGTTCGTAAGTTAGTTAGTTAGTGGGTATGTAGGAAGGTAGCTATTTAGTTAGTTAATTTGTTAGTTAGTTTGTTAATTTGTTAGTTAGTTAGTTAGTTAATATGTTAGTTATTTAGATAGATGTCTTGTAGTTAGTTACTTAGTTGTTTAGTTATTAGTTAGTCGGTTATTTAGTTAGCGAGCTAGTAGTTAATTAGTTAGTTAGTTATTTAGTTAGTTAGTTAACAAGTCAGTTATTTAGTAAGTTAGCTAGTTGGTAAGTACGTAGGAAGATAGTTAGTTAGTAGATTAGTTAGTTAATTAGTTAGTTATCTAGTACTTAGTTAGTTAGTTAGTTAGTTAGTTATCTAGTAGTTAGGTAATTAGTTGGTTAGTTAGTTAGTTAGTTATTTATCTAGTAGTTAGTTAATATGTATGTAAGAAGGTAGTTTGTTAGTTAGTTAGTTTGATAGTTACTTAATTAGTTAGTTAGTTAGTTATTAGTTTGTCGGTATGTAAGATGGTAGTTAGTTAGTTGGTTAATTAGTCAATTAGTTAGTTAGTTATTTAGTAAGTTAGTTATTTAGTTAGTTAGTTAATATATATGTTGGAAGACATTTAGTTAGTTTGTTAGTCAGATTGATACTAGTTCTTAGGTATGTAGGAAGACAATTAGTCAGTTAGTTAGTTAGTTAATTAGTTGGTTAGTTAGATACTACTTAATTAGTTAGTTAGTTAGTCAGTTAGTTAGTGAGTTTGTTGGAAGGTAGTTAGTTAATTAGTTAGGAAGGTAGTTAGCTATTTATTTAGTTTATAGGTATGTATGAAGGTAGTTAGTTAGTTAGTTAGTTATTTAGTTCGTTATTTAGTAAGTTAGTTAGTTAGTTCTCTTGTTGTTAGTTAGTTAGCTAGTTAGTTAGATAGTTAGTTAGTTAGTTAGTGGGAATGTAGTTAGTTAGTTAGTGGGTATGTAGGTAGGTAGTTAGTTAGTTAGTTAGTTAGTTAGTCAAATAGTTAGTTAATAGGTATGTAGGAAGATAGTTATTTAGTTAGTTAGTTAGTTTGTTAATTAGTTAATTAGTTAGTTAGATAGTTAGTTATTAAGTTATTTAGTTAGTTAGTTTGTTAGTTAGTTAGTTAGAAAGGTAGTTAGTTAGTTAGTTAATTGGTATGACTAAATGTAGTTAGTTAGTAAGTTAGATAATTAACTAGTTAGTTAGTTAGCTAGTAGTTAGTTAGTTAGTTAGTTATTTTGTTTGTTCGTTAGTTAGTTATCTAGTAGTTAGTTAGTTAGTAAATTAGTTAGTTATCTAGTAGTTAGTTAGTTAGTTAGTTAGTTAGTTATTTATTCAGTTAACCAGTAGTTAGTTAGTAAGTTAGTTTGTTAGTTAGTTAGTTAATTAGTTAGTTAGTTAGTTAGTTAGTTAGTTAGTCAATATGTATGTAAGAAGGTAGTTAGTTAGTTAGTTAGTTAGTTAATTAGCTAGCAGTTAGTTAGTTAGTTAGTTAGTTAGTTATTTAGTTAGTATGCACTAACGTGTTTAGTTAGTTAGTTAGTTTGTTAGTTAGTTCGTATGAAATGTAAGAAGGTTGTTAGTTAGTTAGTTAGTTAGATAGTTAGTTAGTTAGTTAGTTAGTTGGCGGGTATGTAGGAAGGTAGTTAGTTAGTTAGTTAGTTAATTAGTTAATAGGTATTTAAGAAGATAGTTAGTTAGTAAATTAGTTCGTTATTATGTTAGTTATTTAGTAATTAGTTAGTTAGTTATTTTGTCAGCTAGATAGTAGTCAGTTAGTTAGTTAGTTATTTAGTTCGTTAGTTAGTTAGTTATCAAGTAGTTAGTTAGTTAGTTATTTAGTTAGTTAACTAGTTAGTTTTTTAGTTACTAGTAGTTAGTTAGTTAGCTAGTTAGTTAGTTAGTTAGTTAGTGGGAAGGTAGTTAGTTAGTTAGTTAGTGGGTATTTGTAGGAAAGTAGTTAGTTAGTTAGTTAGTGGGAAGGTAGTTAGTTAGTTAGTTAGTGGGTATGTAGGAAAGTAGTTAGTTAGTTAGTTAGTTAGTTAATATGTATGTAGGAAGATAGTTATTCGGTTATTTAGTTAGTTTGTTAATTAGTTAACTTGTTAGTTAGTTAGTTAGTTAGTTAGTTAGTTAGTTAGTTAGTTAGTTAGTTAGTTAGTCAATAGGTATGTGTGATGGTAGTTAGTTAGTAAGTTTGTTTGTTTGTTAGCTAGTAGTTAGTTAGTCAGTTAGTTAGTTAGTTAGTTAATTAGTTAGTTATTTAGTTAGTTTGTTAGTTAGTTAACTAGTAGTTAGTTGGTTAATTAATTAGTTATTTAATTAGTAAGTTAGTAAGTTAGTTAGTCAGTGGGTATGTACGAAGGTAGCTAGTTAGTTAGTTAATTTGTTTGTTAGTTAGTTAATTAGTGAGTTAGTTTGTTGGTTAATTAGTTAGTTATTTATTTATTTTGTTAGTTAGATAAATATCTAGTAGTTATTTAGTTATTTAGTTAGTTACTTAGTTAGTTGGTATGTAGGAAGGTAGTTAGTTAGTTAGTTAGTTAGTTAGTTAATATGTATGTTGGAAGATATTTAGTAAGTCAATTGGTGAGTTAATTTAGTTAGTTATCTAGTAGTTAGTTAGTTAGTTATTTATTCAGTTCGCTAGTAGTTAGTTAGTTAGTTAGTTAGTTAGATAGTTAATTAGTTAGTTAGTTAGTTAGTTAGTTAGTTAGTTAGTTAGTGGGTATGTAGGAAGGCAGTTAGTTAGTTAGTTAGTTAGTTAGTTAATATGTATGTAGGAAGATATTTATTTAGTTAGTTTGTTAATTAGTTCATTTGTTAGTTAGTTAGTTATTTAGTCGTTTAGTTAGTTAGTTAGTTTGTTAGTTAGTTAGTTAAAATGGTAGTTTGTTTGTTAGTTGATAGGTATGTATGAAGGTAGTTAGTTAGTAAGTTAGTCAGTTAACTAGTTAGTTAGTAAGCTAGTTAGTTAGTGGGTCTGTAGGAAGGTAGCTAGTTAGTTAGTTAATTTGTTAGTTAGTTTGTTAATTTGTTAGTTAGTTAGTTAGTTAGTTATTTAGATAGATGTCTTGTAGTTAGTTACTTAGTTGGTTAGTTATTAGTTAGTCGGTTATTTAGTTAGTGAGCTAGTAGTTAGTAAGTTAGTTAGTTATTTAGTTAGTTAGTTAACTAGTCAGTTATTTAGTAAGTTAGTTAGTTAGTAAGTACATAGGAAGATAGTTAGTTAGTAGATTAGTTAGTTAATTAGTTAGTTATCTAGTAGTTAGTTAGTTAGTTAGTTAGTTATCTAGTAGTTAGGTAATTAGTTGGTTAGTTAGTTAGTTATTTATCTAGTAGTTAGTTAATATGTATGTAAGAAGGTAGTTAGTTAGTTAGTTAGTTTGATAGTTACTTAATTAGTTAGTTAGTTAGTTATTAGTTTGTCGGTAGTTAGTGGGAATGTAGTTAGTTAGTTAGTGGGTATGTAGGTAGGTAGTTAGTTAGTTAGTTAGTTAGTTAGTCAACTAGATCGTTAATAGGTATGTAGGAAGATAGTTATTTAGTTAGTTAGTTAGTTTGTTAATTAGTTAATTAGTTAGTTAGTTAGTTAGTTATTTAGTTATTTAGTTAGTTAGTTAGTTTGTTAGTTAGTTATTTAGAAAGGTATTTAGTTAGTTAGTTAATTGGTTTGACTAAAGGTAGTTACTTAGTAAGTTAGATAATTGACTAGTTAGTTAGTTAGCTAGTAGTTAGTTAGTTAGTTAGTTATTTTGTTTGTTAGTTAGTTAGTTAGTTATCTAGTAGTTAGTTAGTTAGTTAATTAGTTAGTTATCTAGTAGTCAGTTAGTTAGTTAGTTATTTATTCAGTTAGCTAGAAGTTAGTTAGTTAGTTAGTTAGTTAGTTAATTAGTAAGTTAGTTTGTTAGTTAGTTGGTTAATTAGTTTGTTAGTTAGTTGGTCAATATGTATGTAAGAAGGTAGTTAGTTAGTTAGTTAGTTAATTATCTTGTAGTTAGTTAGTTAGTTAGTTAGTTAGTTAGTTAGTATGCACTAACGTGTTTAGTTAGTTAGTTAGTTTGTTAGTTAGTTCGTATGAAATGTAAGAAGGTTGTTAGTTAGTTAGTTAGTTACATAGTTAGTGAGGTAGTTAGTTAGTTGGCGGGTATGTAGGAAGGTAGTTAGTTAGTTAGTTAGTTAATAGGTATTTAAGAAGATAGTTAGTTAGTAAATTAGTTAGTTATTATGTTAGTTATCTAGTAATTAGTTAGTTAGTCATTTTGTCAGCTAGCTAGTAGTCAGTTCGTTAGTTAGTTATTTAGTTCGTTAGTTAGTTAGTTATCAAGTAGTTAGTTAGTTAGTTATTTAGTTAGTTAACTAGTTAGTTATTTAGTTACTAGTAGTTAGTTAGTTAGTTAGTTAGTGGGAAGGTAGTCAGTTAGTTAGTTAGTGGGTATATGTAGGAAAGTAGTTAGTTAGTTAGTGGGAAGGTAGTTAGTTAGTTAGTTAGTGGGTATGTAGGAAAGTAGTTAGTTAGTTAATATGTATGTAGGAAGATAGTTATTCGGTTATTTAGTTAGTTTGTTAATTAGTTAACTTGTTAGTTAGTTAGTTATTTAGTTATTTAGTTAGTTAGTTAGTTAGGTAGTTAGAAAGGTACTAACTAACTAACTATCTAACTAACTAAATGACTAACTAGCTAACTAACTAACTACAAGAGAACTAACTAAATAACGAACTAAATAACTAACTAACTAACTAACTAACTACCTTCATACATACCTATAAACTAAATAAATAGCTAACTACCTACCTAACTAATTAATTAACTACCTTCCTACAAACTCACTAACTAACTGACTAACTAACTAATTAAGTAGTATCTAATTGACCAACTAATTAACTAACTGACTAATTGTCTTCCTACATACCTAAGAACTAGTATCTATCTGACTAACAAACTAACTAAATGTCTTCCAACATATATATTAACTAACTAACTAAATAACTAACTCACTAAATAACTAACTAACTAATTGACTCACTAACCAACTAACTAACTACCATCTTACTTACCGACAAACTAATAACTGCCTAACTAACTAATTAAGTAACTATCAAACTAACTAACTAACTACCTTCTTACATACATATTAACTAACTACTAGATAAATAACTAACTAACTAACTAACCAACTAATTACCTAACTACTAGATAACTAACTAATTAACTAACTAACTACTAGATAACTAACTAATTAACTAACTATCTTCCTACGTACTTACTAACTAACTAACTTACTAAATAACTGACTAGTTAACTAACTAACTAAATTGCTAACTAACTTATTAACTACTAGCTCACTAACTAAATAACCGCCTAACTAATAACTAACCAACTAAGTAACTAACTACAAGACATCTATCTAAATAACTAACAAATTAACTAACTAACTAACTAACTAACAAATTAACAAACTAACTAACAAATTAACTAACTAAATAGCTACCTTCCTACATACCCACTAACTAACTACCTTACTAACTAACTAATTAACTAACTAATTAATTAACTAATTAACTAACTAACTACTGATGTGAGGCAAAAGGAACACGTTTTACGAGTCTTATTTAGGGATTTTAGCCCTTGTGAAGTTATATTCTATGATTTTATGATACATATTTTAAACATCATGAATATTTCTACACTGATGTGTTCTTTGCCCATTTTCAGGAGATAGAGGAATAATTTTTGAATTTGGTCAGCACCATTGCCTCCGGCACGCTGAAGACAGTCAAAACAATATATCACATCCATATATTCGGTGAAATATCGAGGCGGGAAAGGCAAAAACAAAAGAAGAAGATCACCAAACTGCTGCAACGCACAGGGCCTGGCCGCAGAGGCAAAATTCACAGCCCACGCAGGCAAATCTCACAGCCCACGCCTAGCCCCAGCTCTCAGCCCATGCACAAGCCCCAACAAGCTAATTTGTTGCCTTCTTTAGATTGATTTGTGGCCTCCTTTAGATTGATTTGTTGCCTTCTTAGTTGATTTGTTGCTCCCCAAAACCTTCCATTTCTCCCTCATCCAGCCCCAAAACCTTCCATTTCTCCCTCAACCAATCAGAAGACACCATGAATCCTATAAATAAGACCCTAAGGCCAAGGGAAAATCATCTCTTCCCCCCCCCCTTTTTATGACCCCTTTGGGGGCAAGTTCTCTACCATCTCTCTCCACAAACTCTTCCAAGAAACAAACAAGATTCAACCAAGAACCGTGAAATTCAAGACCAACTCTTTGGTAGAGGCGTTCTCGCCCTAGGGTTGTACGTGAAGAAATTGGAGTTAAGGCGTTCTTGCTCCATCTCGACACAAGAAAAGGATCGGTCATTCGTGCGGAAGGCGTTCTTCGACGAATTGAAGAGGATCCGCGTGAGAAGAAACGGAGACTCGAGTTGGCGTTCAACCGGATCGACGGGAAGGCATCCACACAAGTCACTAGGCGTTCTAGGGCTTGATTAGGTGGTTTCTTTCTTTTATTCCAGCTTTTTTGGTTGTGATTCTTTTAATAAATTCTTGTGTTGATTAATAAACTCGAGAATTTTAGTAGTTAATTCGATTTTCTTATTTAAATTACTGCCTTGATTGCCCTTGAATCTTGTTTTTAAAACCTTCTAAACTTGTCAATTTTCACGATCCCTTCCAAATCTGGAAAGTTAAATTTGTTTCTTTCATTGCGTAGATCTTGATTTCTAGTTTCGGGAACTTTTTGAATCGTTGAATTTCATGAAATATTTGAATTTATATGAATTTTTGAAAACTATCACTTAAACTGAAAACCTGCTGTTTCCAGAGACTTTTTTCAGAGACCTGATTGTAATTCATTAATAACTTTTTATTCCGTTGTCCAAATTGTTTGAAATTTTAGGATAAGTTTTATAATATTCAGATTTCTCTCTAGACAAATTTTCATTAATTTTGGAAACTTCGAAATAATTATTTCAAAGATCTGAAGTTTAATCATATTTTGACACAATAGCTCCCTGTGGAACGAATCCTTACATACTTACTCTATACAATCTTTAGAATTCACATGTTTCTTGTTTGATTTACGGTGTTTTTATTCAACGATATAACCTAAGTGTTAGCCAAAAACCCCTCATCAAAATGGCGCCGCTGCCGGGGAGCAAAGTTTAAGTCGAAATTATAAATCATACTTGCAATCTTGAGTGTTATTGGAAATCGATTTGATATATTTGAACTTGATATTTTACTCATTGCGAGAATTTTTTTTTTTTTTTTTTTTTTTGTTGTTGTTGCAAGGTACAAGATGGACAATCAAGAGAGACCTTTAACGCTTCGGGAAGGGATGCAACTAGCGAAGATCGAAAGGGGATATCCCGAATCCATGTCGGACCAAGATTTCATAGAGAAAGAAATTGCTCAATTGGAGCTAGAAGAGCAAGAATTGAGAGAAGAAGAAGACGAACTCCTCTCAATGATTCCACCAAATTCCACCGACGAAGCTTTCCGATACGAAAACGACATAATTTCTATAGACGAATCTCAAGGCGAACTCGAATTCGAATGCCAAGACCCATCCTCTCAATCTCAAGATGAAGTTTCCGACGAAGAATTGATAGAAACGATAGAGAAATTGATGTCAACTTTGGCATTCATTTATCAATATGAGGAAACCCCGATAGAAATACGAAATTGGATAGAATCTCTTGGAGATGCTAATTCCGAGTGCTCAAGCGAGGACAACGTAGAAATTGAAGGTGGCGAAAGTTCAAGTGTGGGGGGATTCGAAGAAAGCAACGAGACGGTCTTGGAAGAAGAAGAAGAGGAGTCGGTGGACTCAACTCTCCAAATGGTGGTTCAACTCACTCCAAACGATGAAACCAAGCAAGAAGAAAACTCTCCAACTCTCCAAGGTGAATTCTTTCCGTTTAGCATCGATTTAAATTCAAATAAGAACTATGATGCCTCTCATGAAAGAATTTCTCCTTGTGTAGATTTATCAAGAAAAACAAATAACATCGAGACACTGACGCCACTTACCACTCCGCTTCGCCAAAGACCTGTATACAAATTGATTCGAAGCGAGATAAGGATGCCCTTGGAACCAATTTTGACATGCGCAAAACGATTAAACCAAGCATTGAGTGCCATATTCTCCAACGTTTCGAAAGGAGCACTCCGGGGCGGTCGAAAAAGAGCGATCCAAGTGAGCTCCTCGTTCAACTTTCAAGGAGGGTAACACCAGCATGGTCGAGCTCGAGACCAATAAACGAGAGCGCTAGCAAGGGAGGCAAGCCCACGCATCAAAGGTTGTATCTTTTCATTACCCTATTTTTACATTCTCTATTCCATATACTTGAGGACAAGTAAAACCATAAGTATGGGGGGTAACACAACATTTGAACCTGCATGTGCCCAAATTAAAACATAAAATATTGGGAATTTTTTTTTTTTTTATTATTTTTCCCTTTTTCTTCGAATAAAATAGAAAATTGATGAAACTTAAATCTCGGAGCACGTCTAGTTTTCAACTAAGGACAAAATTGCACAAAAAGATTTTTCTCCACCTCATTTGAAACAAATCGTTGTTTTTCAAACAAAATTTCATTTTAATACGATTTTTACTCTCAAAATTGAATGTTGCAAAATGTTTTGGAAATTTTGGTCACGAATTTGAAGGAATCTTTTGGGATTCCAACCCATACCAATAACTTCGCAATTATCACGAGTTTTCGACAATCAATGGATTCGTGGTTTACGTGACACACTACTTTTTGAAAATTGAACCCACATTTTGATTTAAAACCCGTTTGAAAAAATTTTAGTTACCGATTGAATACGTTTTGCATGAATTTAAAATTTGACCACTTACACTTAATGAATCAACCGTTCGTGGGGACCCGTTAGTATGTCGATAGTACCCACCTTCTTCTTGGATCTCGAAAAAAGGCGGGATGTAATTTCGTTGCACTCCGGTGCCGCGGAACTCCTTCTACAAATGCGATCCGAAAAAAAAAAGAAAAAAAATGAAAAAAAAAGAAAGAAAGTAAAATAAGAATAAAATAATAAAATTGAAGGAAGGTCAAAATAGAATACCGTGACGTAACCTCATTGCATTTCGGTGTAGTGGGGCGCTCGGTTAAAGACTTCTA
Organism: Luzula sylvatica; assembly: GCA_946800325.1. Lineage (NCBI taxonomy): Eukaryota > Viridiplantae > Streptophyta > Magnoliopsida > Poales > Juncaceae > Luzula > Luzula sylvatica. Next base: position 67,433,937 of record OX326956.1, on the reverse strand, counting down.
CGAAATGAAGGAGTGGGTGGGGAATTTGACTGAAAACGGGTATGAACCTTGTACCAACGTATCGAACGGGTTGAAAAGAAAATTCTTGCAAAACGAAGACTCAAAAACTTTGGAAATCGGGTTTCTTTTGAATTGTGGCGTGAAAAGATTCGAACGGTAGTGTTTAATCACCTTTTCCGGTAGAAATTAATTGCTCATTCTAAACTCTATTGAAATTGCGATTTTTATTCAATTAAGATTTGATTATTTGACCATTATCTTTCTTAAACATTAGCAACTTGATTTTTTACTTTAATCAATAGGTTCATGAAATGCGTTTGAAAATGACGAATACAAATTTAGTAGAATCTAGTGCAATTCGTCCTTAGATTGATTATGACTACAAATCTCCAATTGATCGAGGACGATCAAGGGTTTAAGTGTGGGGGTATTTGATGTGAGGCAAATGGAACACGTTTTACGAGTCTTATTTAGGGATTTTAGCCCTTGTGAAGTTATATTCTTTGCTTTTATGATACATATTTCAAACATCATGAATATTTCTACACTGATGTGTTCTTTGCCCATTTTCAGGAGATAGAGGAATAATTGTTGAATTTGGTCAGCACCATTGCATCCGGCACGCTGAAGACAGTCAAAACGATATATCACATCCATATATTCGGTGAAAGATCGAGGCGGGAAAGGCAAAAACAAAAGAAGAAGATCACCAAACTGCTGCAACGCACAAGGCCTGGCCGCAGAGGCAAAATTCACAGCCCACGCAGGCAAATCTCACAGCCCACGTCTACCCCAGCTCTCAGCCCATGCACAAGCCCCAACAAGCTAATTTGTTGCCTTCTATAGATTGATTTGTGGCCTCCTTTAGATTGATTTGTTGCCTTCTTAGTTGATTTGTTGCTCCCCAAAACCTTCCATTTCTTCCTCATCCAGCCCCAAAACCTTCCATTTCTCCCTCAACCAATCAGAAGACACCATGAAGCCTATAAATAAGACCCTAAGGCCAAGGGAAAATCATCTCTTCCCCCCCCCCTTTTATGTCCCCTTTGGGGGCAAGTTCTCTACCATCTCTCTCCACAAACTCTTCCAAGAAACAAACAAGATTCAACCAAGAACCGTGAAATTCAAGACCAACTCTTTGGTAGAGGCGTTCTCGCCCTAGGGTTGTACGTGAAGAAATTGGAGTTAAGGCGTTCTTGCTCCATCTCGACACAAGGAAAGGATCGGTCATTCGTGCGGAAGGCGTTCTTCGACGAATTGAAGAGGATCCGCGTGAGAAGAAACGGAGACTCGAGTTGGCGTTCAACCGGATCGACGGGAAGGCATCGACACAAGTCACTAGGCGTTCTAGGGCTTGATTAGGTGGTTTCTTTCTTTTATTCCAGCTTTTTTGGTTGTGATTCTTTTAATAAATTCTTGTGTTGATTAATAAACTCGAGAATTTTAGTAGTTAATTCGATTTTCTTATTTAAATTACTGCCTTGATTGCCCTTGAATCTTGTTTTTAAAACCTTCTAAACTTGTCAATTTTCACGATCCCTTCCAAATCTGGAAAGTTAAATTTATTTCTTTCATTGCGTAGATCTTGATTTCTAGTTTCGGGAACTTTTTGAATCGTTGAATTTCATGAAATATTTGAATTGATATGAATTTTTGAAAACTATCACTTAAACTGAAAACCTGCTGTTTCCAGAGACTTTTTTCAGAGACCTGATTGTAATTCATTAATAACTTTTTATTCCGTTGTCCAAATTGTTTGAAATTGTAGGATAAGTTTTATAATATTCAGACCTCTCTCTAGACAAATTTTCATTAATTTTGGAAACTTCCAAATAATTATTTCAAAGATCTGAAGTTTAATCATATTTTGACACAATAGCTCCATGTGGAACGAATCCTTACATACTTACTCTATACAATCTTTAGAATTCACATGTTTCTTGTTTGATTTACGGTGTTTTTATTCAACGATATAACCTAAGTGTTAGCCAAAAACCCCTCATCAAAATGGCGCCGCTGCCGGGGAGCAAAGTTTAAGTCGAAATTATAAATCATACTTGCAATCTTGAGTGTTATTGGAAATCGATTTGATATATTTGAACTTGATATTTCACTCATTGCGAGAATATTTTTTTTTTTTTTTTTTTTTTTTTTTGCAAGGTACAAGATGGACAATCAAGAGAGACCTTTAACGCTTCGGGAAGGGATGCAACTAGCGAAGATCGAAAGGGGATATCCTGAATCCATGTCGGACCAAGATTTCATAGAGAAAGAAATTGCTCAATTGGAGCTAGAAGAGCAAGAATTGAGAGAGGAAGAAGACGAACTCCTCTCAATGATTCCACCAAATTCCACCGACGAAGCTTTCCGATACGAAAACGACATAATTTCCATAGACGAATCTCAAGGTGAACTCGAATTCGAATGCCAAGACCCATCCTCTCAATCTCAAGATGAAGTTTCCGACGAAGAATTGATAGAAACGATAGAGAAATTGATGTCAACTTTGACATTCATTTATCAATATGAGGAAACCCCGATAGAAATACGAAATTGGGTAGAATCTCTTGGAGATGCTAATTCCGAGTGCTCAAGCGAGGACAACGTAGAAATTGAAGGTGGCGAAAGTTCAAGTGTGGGGGGATTCGAAGAAAGCATCGAGACGGTCTTGGAAGAAGAAGAAGAGGAGTCGGTGGACTCAACTCTCCAAATGGTGGTTCAACTCACTCCAAACGACGAAACCAAGCAAGAAGAAAACTCTCCAACTCTCCAAGGTGAATTCTTTCCGTTTAGCATCGATTTAAATTCAAATAAGAACTATGATGCCTCTCATGAAAGAATTTCTCCTTGTGTAGATTTATCAAGAAAAACAAATAACATCGAGACACTGACGCCACTTACCACTCCGCTTCGCCAAAGACCTGTATACAAATTGATTCGAAGCGAGATAAGGATGCCCTTGGAACCAATTTTGACATGCGCAAAACGATTAAACCAAGCATTGAGTGCCATATTCTCCAACGTTTCGAAAGGAGCACTCCGGGGCGGTCGAAAAAGAGCGATCCAAGTGAGCTCCTCGTTCAACTTTCAAGGAGGGTAACACCAGCATGGTCGAGCTCGAGACCAATAAATGAGAGCGCTAGCGAGGGAGGCAAGCCCATGCATCAAAGGTTGTATCTTTTCATTACCCTATTTTTACATTCTCTATTCCATATACTTGAGGACAAGTAAAACCATAAGTATGGGGGGTAACACAACATTTGAACCTGCATGTGCCCAAATTAAAACATAAAATATTGGGAATTTTTTTTTTTTTAATTATTTTTCCCTTTTTCTGCGAATAAAATAGAAAATTGATGAAACTTAAATCTCGGAGCACGTCTAGTTTTCAACTAAGGACAAAATTGCACAAAAAGATTTTTCTCCACCTCATTTGAAACAAATCGTTGTTTTTCAAACAAAATTTCATTTTAATACGATTTTTACTCTCAAAATTGAATGTTGCAAAATGTTTTGGAAATTTTGGTCACGAATTTGAAGGAATCTTTTGGGATTCCAACCCATACCAATAACTTCGCAATTATCACGAGTTTTCGGCAATCAATGGATTCGTGGTTTACGTGACACACTACTTTTTTGAAAATTGAACCCGCATTTTGATTTAAAACCCGTTTGAAAAAATTTTAGTTACCGATTGAATGCGTTTTGCATGAATTTAAAATTTGACCACTTACACTTAATGAATCAACCGTTCGTGGGGATCCGTTAGTATGTCGATAGTACCCACCTTCTTCTTGGATCTTGAAAAAAGGCGAGATGTAATTTCTTTGCACTCCGGTGCCGCGGAACTCCTTCTACAAATGCGATCCGAAAAAAAAAAGAAAAAAAATGAAAAAAAAGAAAGAAAGTAAAATAAGAATAAAATAATAAAATTGAAGGAAGGTCAAAATAGAATACCGGGACGTAACCTCATTGCATTTCGGTGTAGTGGGGCGCTCGGTTAAAGACTTCTACGAAATGAAGGAGTGGGTGGGGAATTTGACTGAAAACGGGTATGAACCTTGTACCAACGTATCGAACGGGTTGAAAAGGGAATTCTTGCAAAACGAAGACTCAAAAACTTTGGAAATCGGGTTTCTTTTGAATTGTGGCGTGAAAAGATTCGAACGGTAGTGTTTAATCACCTTTTCCGGTAGAAATTAATTGCTCATTCTAAACTCTATTGAAATTGCAATTTTTATTCAATTAAGATTTGATTATTTGACCATTATCTTTCTTAAACATTAGCAACTTGATTTTTTACTTTAATCAATAGGTTCATGAAATGCGTTTGAAAATGACGAATACAAATTTAATAGAATCTAGTGCAATTCGTCCTTAGATTGATTATGACTACAAATCTCCAATTGATCGAGGACGATCAAGGGTTTAAATGTGGGGGTATTTGATGTGAGGCAAATGGAACACGTTTTACGAGTCTTATTTAGGGATTTTAGCCCTTGTGAAGTTATATTCTTTGCTTTTATGATACATATTTCAAACATCATGAATATTTCTACACTGATGTGTTCTTTGCCTATTTTCAGGATATAGAGGAATAATTTTTGAATTTGGTTAGCACCATTGCCTCCGGCACGCTGAAGACAGTCAAAACGATATATCACATCCATATATTCGGTGAAAGATCGAGGCGGGAAAGGCAAAAACAAAAGAAGAAGATCACCAAACTGCTGCAACGCACAGGGCCTGGCCGCAGAGGCAAAATTCACAGCCCACGCCGGCAAATCTCACAGCCCACGCCTAGCCCCAGCTCTCAGCCCATGCACAAGCCCCAACAAGCTAATTTGTTGCCTTCTTTAGATTGATTTGTGGCCTCCTTTAGATTGATTTGTTGCCTTCTTAGTTGATTTGTTGCTCCCCAAAACCTTCCATTTCTCCCTCATCCAGCCCCAAAACCTTCCATTTCTCACTCATCCAGCCCCAAAACCTTCCATTTCTCCCTCAACCAATCAGAAGACACCATGAATCCTATAAATAAGACCCTAAGGCCAAGGGAAAATCATCTCTTCCCCCCCCCCTTTTTATGTCCCCTTTGGGGGCAAGTTCTCTACCATCTCTCTCCACAAACTCTTCCAAGAAACAAACAAGATTCAACCAAGAACCGTGAAATTCAAGACCAACTCTTTGGTAGAGGCGTTCTCCCCCTAGGGTTGTACGTGAAGAAATTGGAGTTAAGGCGTTCTTGCTCCATCTCGACACAAGGAAAGGATCGGTCATTCGTGCGGAAGGCGTTCTTCGACGAATTGAAGAGGATCCGCGTGAGAAGAAACGGAGACTCGAGTTGGCGTTCAACCGGATCGACGGGAAGGCATCGACACAAGTCACTAGGCGTTCTAGGGCTTGATTAGGTGGTTTCTTTCTTTTATTCCAGCTTTTTTGGTTGTGATTCTTTTAATAAATTCTTGTGTTGATTAATAAACTCGAGAATTTTAGTAGTTAATTCGATTTTCTTATTTAAATTACTGCCTTGATTGCCCTTGAATCTTGTTTTTAAAACCTTCTAAACTTGTCAATTTTCACGATCCCTTCCAAATCTGGAAAGTTAAATTTGTTTCTTTCATTCCGTAGATCTTGATTTCTAGTTTCGGGAACTTTTTGAATCGTTGAATTTCATCAAATATTTCAATTGATATGAATTTTTGAAAACTATCACTTAAACTGAAAACCTGCTGTTTCCAGAGACTTTTTTCAGAGACCTGATTGTAATTCATTAATAACTTTTTATTCCGTACTCCAAATTGTTTGAAATTTTAGGATAAGTTTTATAATATTCAGACCTCTCTCTAGACAAATTTTCATTAATTTTGGAAACTTCGAAATAATTATTTCAAAGATCTGAAGTTTAATCATATTTTGACACAATAGCTCCCTGTGGAACGAATCCTTACATACTTACTCTATACAATCTTTAGAATTCACATGTTTCTTGTTTGATTTACGGTGTTTTTATTCAATGATATAACCTAAGTGTTAGCCAAAAACCCCTCATCATACTAGTTGACTAACTAACTAAACAAACTAAATAACTAACTAATTAACTAACTGACTAACTAATAAACTACTAGCCAACTAACTAACTAACTTACTAACTAACTACCTACATTCATAATTATTAACTAACTAACTACCTTTCTAACTAACTAACTAACTCACTAACTAACTAACTAACTAACTAAATAACTAACTAACTGACAAATTAACTAATAAACAAACTAACTAAATAACCGAAGAACTATCTTCCTACATACTAACTAACTAACTAACTAACTAACTAACTACTTTCCTACATACCCACTGACTAACTAACTAACTACGTTCCCACTAACTGACTAACTAACTATATAACTAACTATATAACTAACTAGCCAACTAACTAACAACTAGTAACTAAATAACTAACTAGTTAACTAACTAAATAAATTACTAACAAACTACTAGATAACTAACTAACTAACTAACTGACTAGCTAACTAACTGACTACTAGCTAGCTTACAAAACAACTAACTAACTAATTACTAGATAACTAACATAACAACTAACTAATTTACTAACGAACTATCTTCTTAAATACCTATTGAGTAACTAACAAACTAACTAGCTACCTTCCTACATACCCGCCAACTAACTAAATAACTAACTAACTAACTAAATAAATAACTATCATGCTAACTACTAGCTAGCTAACTAAATAACTAACTAACTAACTAACTAACTAAATAAATAAATAACTAACTGCTGACCTAACTAACTAACTAACTACTAGATAACTAACTAACTAACAGACTAACTAACTAACTAACTAATTAATTAACTAACTAACTAACTAATTAACTAACTATCTAACTAACTAACTAACCACCTTGATACATATATATTGACTAACTAACTAAATCACTAACTAACTAACTACTAGCTAACTAACTAAGTAACTAACTAAGTAACTAACTGATTAACTAACTAACTAACTAATAAACTAACTATCTAACTAAGTAACTAACTAACAACCTTCTTTCATTGCACACTAACTAACTAACTAACTAACTAACTAACTAAACACGTTAGTGCATAATAACTAACTAACTAACTAACTAACTACTAGCTAATTAACTAACTAACTAACTAACTAACTAACTACCTTCTTACATACATATTGACTAACTAATTAACTAACTAACTAACTAACTTACTAACTAATTAACTAACTAACAAACTAACTAACAAACTAACTTACTAACTAACTAACTAACTAACTAACTAACTACTAGCTAACTGAATAAATAACTAACTAACTACTAGATAACTAACTAATTAACTAACTTACTATCTTCCTACATACATATTAACTAACTAACTAACTAACTAACTAACTACCTACCTACCTTCCTACATACCCACTAACGAAGTGACTTACTAAATAAATTAATAACTAACGAAATAACTACTAACTCTTTAACTAACTAACTAACTAACTAAATAAATAACTAACTAATCAACTAACTAACTTACTAACAAATTAACTAACTAACTGACAAATTAACTAACTAGGTTGCTACCTTCGTACATACCCACTAACTTACTAACTTACTAACTAACTAATTAACTAACTAATTAATTAACTAATTAACTAACTAACTACTAGTTAGCAAACTAACTAACTAACTAAATAACTAACTAATTAACTAACTAACTAACCAACTAACAAACTACTAGCTAACTGACTAACTAGTTACCTATCTAACTTACTAACTAACTACCTTCATACATACCTATTAACTAACTAACTAACTAACTAACTAAATATATAACTAAATAACTAACTAACTAACTAATCAACTAATTAACAAACCATCTTCCTACATACATATTAACTGTCTAATTGACTAACTAACTAACTAACTAACTAACTATCTAACTACCTTCCAACATACCCACTAACTAACTAACTAACTACCTTCCCACTAACTAACTAACTAACTATCTAACTAACTAAATAACTAACTAGCTGGCTAACTAACTACAAGATAACTAACTAACTATCTAACTAAATAACTAATTAGTTAACTAACTAAATTACTAACTATCTAACTACTAACTAACTAACTAACTAACTAACTAACTAACTAACTAACTAGCTGACAAAATAACTAACTAACTAATTATTAGATGACTAACATAATAACTAACTAATTTACTAACTAACTATCTTCTTAAATACCTATTAACTAACTAACTAACTAACAAACTACCTTCCTACATACCCGCCAACTAACTAACTAACTAACTAACTAACTAACTAAATAAATAACTAACCTGCTAGCTACTAGCTAACTAACTGACTAACTAACCAACCAAATAGCTAACTGATGACCTAACTAACTAACTAACAACTAGATAACTAACTAACTAATTGAATTACTACGTAACTATCTAATTAACTAACTGACTAATTAACTAACTATCTAACTAACAAACTAACTACCTTGATTCATACATATTGATTAACTAACTAACTCCCTAACTAACTACTAGCTAACTAACTAAGTAACTAACAAAATAACTAACTCATTAACTAACTGACTAACTAATTAACTAACTATCTAACTAACTAACTAACTAACAACCTTCTTACAAACTAACTAACTAACTAACTAACTAACTAACTACTAGCAAATTAACTAACTAACTAACTAACTAACTAACTAACCAGCTACCTTCTTACATACATATTGACTAACTAACTAACTAACTAACTAATTTGACTAACGAACTAACTAACTAACTAAGTACTAGCTAACTGAATAACTAACTAACTAACTAACTACTTAGATAACTAACAAAATTAACTAACCAATTAACTAACTAAATATCCTCCTACATACATATTAACTAACTAACTAAGTAACTAACTAACAAACTAACTACCTTCCTACATACCCACTAACTAAGTAACTAACTAAATAACTACTAGATATTCAACAAACTAACTAACTAACTAAATAAATAACTAACTAATTAACTATCAAACTAACTCACTAATTAACTAACAAACTAACAAATTAACTAACTAACTAGCTACCTTCGTACATACCCACTAACTAACTAACTTACTACCTAAGTAATTAACAAACTAATTAATTAACTAACTAACTAGCTTCATACATACCTATTAACTAACTAACTAACTACCTTTTTACATACATATTGACTAACTAACTAACTAACTTACTAACTAACTAACTAATTAACTAACTACCTAACTAACTAACTAACTTACTAACTAACTAACTAACTAACTAACTAACTAACTAACTAACTACTAGCTAACTGAATAACTAACTAACTAACTAACTAACTAACTAACTACTATATAACAAACTAATTAACTAACTAATTATCTTCTTACATACATATTAACTAACTAACTAACTACCTACCTACCTTCCTACATGCCCACTAACTAAGTAACTTTCTAAATAAATTAATAACTAACGAAAAAACTACTAACTCTTTAACTAACTGACTAACTAAATAAATAACTAACTAACTAACTAACTAACAAATAAACTAACTAACTGACAAATTAACTAACTAACTAGCTACCTTCGTACATACCCGCCAACTAACTAACTAACTAACTAAATAAATAACTAACTTGCTAACTAATAGCTAACTAACTAACTAACTAACTAAATAACTAACTGATGACCTAACTAACTAACTAACTAACTATTTGTTAACTAACTAACTAACTAACTAACTGACTAACTAACTAACTAACTAACTAACTAACTGACTAACTTACAAACTACAAGCCAACTAACTAACTAACTAACTAACTAACTAAATAACTAACTAATTAACTAACTAACTATCTTCCTACATACCTATTAACTAACTAACTAACTAACTTACTAACTACCTTCCTACATACCCACTAACTAAGTAACTAACTAAATAAATAAATAACTAACTAAACAATTACAAGCTATTTAACTAACTAACTAATTAAATAAATAACTATTAACTAACTAACTAACTAACTAACTAATGAACTAACTAACTAACGAATTAACTAACTAACTAGCTACCTTCGTACATACCCTACAACTAACTAACTTACTAACTAACTACTAGTTAACTAACTAACTAAACTAACTAAATAACTAACTAATTAACTAACTAACTAACTAACTAACTAACAAACTACTTGCTAACTAATTAACTAGTTAATTATCTAACTTACTAACTAACTACCTTCAGTCATACCAATTAACTAACAAACTAACAACCTTTCTAACAAACTAACTAACAAACTAACTAACTAACTAACTTCGTACGTACCCACTAACTAAGTAACTAACTAACTAAATAAATAAATAACTAAATAATTACAAGTTATTTAACTAACTAACTAACGAAATAAATAACTATTAACTAACTAATTAATTAACTAACTAACTAACTAACAAATTAACTAACTAACTAGCTACCTTCGTACATACCCACTAACTAACTAACTTACTAACTAACTAATTGACTAACTAATTTATTAACTAATTAACTAACTAACTACTAGCTAACTACTAACTAACTAACTAAATAACTAACTAATTAATTAACTAACTAACTAACTAACTAACTACTGGCAAACTAACTAACTAATTAACTAACTTACTAACTAACTACCGTCGTACATACATATTAACTAACTAACTAACTACCTATCTAACTAACTAACCAACAAATTAACTAAATAACTAACTAACTAGCTGACTAACTAACTAACGAAATAACTAACTAATTAACAAACAAACTAACTAACTAAATAACTACCTTCCTACATACCCAGTGACTAACTTCCAACATACCCACTAACAAACAAACTAACTAACTAACTAACTAGCTAACTAACTAAGTAACTAACTAACAAACTAACTAACTAACTACTAGATAACTTACTAAATAATTAACTAATTAACTAACTAACTATCTTCCTACATACCTATTAACTAAGTAACTAACTAACTTATTAACTACAATCGTACATACCCACTAACTTACTAACTTACTAACTTACTAATTAACTAACTAATTAATTAACTAATTAACTAACCAACTACTAGTTAGCAAACTAACTAACTAACTAACTAAATAACTAACTAATTAACTGACTAACTAACCAACTAACAAACTACTAGCTAACTAACTAACTAGTTACCTATCTAACTTACTAACTAACTACCTTCATACATACCTATTAACTAACTAACTTACTACCTTTCTAACTAACTAACTAACTGACTAAATAACTAAATAACTAACTAACTAACTAATTAACAAACTAACTTACTAACTAACTAACTATCTTCCTACATACCTATTAACTGTCTAATCAACTAACTAACTATCTAACTAACTAACTAACAAACTACCTTCCTACATACCCACTTACTAACTAACTAACTACCTTCCCACTTACTAACAAACTAACTATCTAACAAACTAAATAACTAACTAGCTGACTAACTAACTACTAGATAAGTAACAAACTAACTAACTAAATAACTAATTAGTTAACTAACTAAATTACTAACTAACTAACTACTAGATAACTTACTAACTAACTAACGAACTAACTAACTATCTAACTAACTAACTAACTAACTAGCTGACAAAATAACTAACTAACTATCTTCTTAAATACCTATTAACTAACTAACTAACTAACAAACTACCTTCCTACATACCCGCCAACTAACTAACTAACTAACTAACTAAATAAATAAATAACCTTCTAACTACTAGCTAACTAACTGGCTAACTAACTAACTAAATAGCTAACTGATGACCTAACTAACTAACTAACAACTAGATAACTAACTAACTAATTGAATAACTAAGTAACTAACTAATTAACTAACTAACTAATTAACTGACTATCTAACTAACAAACTAACTACCTTGATTCATACATATTGATTAACTAACTAACTCCCTAACTAACTACTAGCTAACTAACTAAGTAACTAACTAAATACCTAACTCATTAACTAACTAACTAACTAATTAACTAACTATCTAACTAACTAACTAACTAACAACCTTCTTACAAACTAACTAACTAACTAACTACTATCAAATTAACTAACTAACTAACTAACTAACTAACCAGCTACCTTCTTACATACATATTGACTAACTAACTAACTAACTAACTAATTAACTAACGAACTAACTAACTAACTAACTACTAGCTAACTGAATAAATAACTAACTAACTAACTACCTAGATAACTAACAAAATTAACTAACCAATTAACTAACTAAATATCCTCTTACATACATATTAACTGACTAACTAAGTAACTAACTAACTAGCTAACTACCTTCCTACATACCCACTAACTGAGTAACTAACTAAATAAGTACTAAATATTTAACTAGCTAACTAACTAACTAACTAACTAACTAACTAATTAACTAACAAACTAACTCTCTAATTAACTAACTAACTAACAAATTAACTAACTAACTAGCTACCTTCGTACATACCCACTAACTAACTTACTACCTAACTCATTAACAAACTAATTGATTAACTAATTAACTAACTAACTAATTAACTAACTAACTAACTAACAAACTGCAAGCTAACTAACTAACAAGTTAACTATCTAACTTACTTACTAACTACCTTCATACATACCTATTAACTAACTAACTAACTACCTTTCTATCTGACTAACAAACAAACAAACTAGCTAACTAAATAAATAACTAAATAACTAACTAACTAACTAATTAACTAATTAACAAACTAACTAACTAACTAACTTAATAACTATATTCCTACATACATATTAACTAACTAATTAACTAACTAACTAACTAACTAACTACCTTGCTACATACCCACCAACTAACTAACTAACTACCTTCCCGCTAACTAACTAACTAACTATCTAACTAACTAAATAACTAACTAGCTAACTAACTAACTACTAGATAACCAACAAACTTACTAACTAACTAGCTACCTTCGTACATACCTACTAACTAACTAACTTACTAACTGAGTAATTAACTAACTAATTAATTAACTAATTGACTAACTAAGTACTATTTAACTAACTAACAAACTAAATAACAAACTACTAGCAAACTAACTAAGTAAAGAACTAACCAATTAACTAACTAACTAACTAACTAACTAACAAACAAACTACTAGCAAACAAACTAACTAGTTACCTAACTATCTCACTAACTAACTACCTTCATACATACCTATCAAGTAACAAACAAAGTACCGTTTTAACTAACTAACTAACTAACTAACTAACTTACTAACAAATTAACTAATTAACAAACTACCTAAATAAATATCTTCCTACATACATATTAACTAACTAACTAACTAACTAACTAACTAACTAACTGCCTTCCTACATACCCACTAACTAACTAACTAACTAACTAACTAACTAACTAATTAACTAACTAACTAACTAACTAACTAACTAACTAGTAGCTAACTGAATAAATAACTAACTAACTAACTACTAGATAACTAACTAAATTAACTCACCAATTAACTAACTAAATATCTTCCAACATACATATTAACTAACTAACTAACTAACTAACTACCTTCCTACATACCCACTAACTAAGTAACTAACTAAATAACTAAATAACTACTAGATATTTATCTAACTAACAAAATAAATAAATAACTAACTAATTAACTAACAAACTAACTCACTAATTAACTAACTAACTAACAAATTAACTAACTAACTAGCTACCTTCGTACATATACCCACTAAAAACTAACTTACTAATTAACTAACTAATTAATTAACCAACTAACTACTAGTTAACTAACTAACAAACTAACTAAATAACTAACTAATTAACTAACTACCTAACTAACTAACTAACTAACTACTAGCTAACAAACTATCTAACTTACTAACTAACTACCTTCATACATACCTATTAACTAACAAACTAACTAACTAACTAAATAACTAAATAACTAACTAGCTAACAAGTTAACTAATTAACAAACTAACTAAATAACCGAATAACTATCTTCCTACATACATATTAACTAACTAACTAATTAACTAACTACTTTCCTACATACCCACTAACTAACTAATTAACTACCTTCCCACTAACTAACTAACTACTTTCCTACATATACCCACTAACGAACTAACTAACTACCTTCCCACTAACTAACTAACTAACTAACTAGCTAACTAACTAACTACTAGTAACTAAATAACTAACTAGTTAACTAACTAAATAACTAACTAACTAACTACTTGATAACTAACTAACTAACGAACTAAATAACTGACTAACTAACTGACTACTAGCTAGCCGACAAAATAACTAACTAACTAATTACTAGATAACTAACATAATTACTAACTAATTTACTAACTAATTATCTTCTTAAATACCTATTGAATAACTAACTAACTAACTAACTAACTACTTTCCTACATACCCGCCAACTAACTAACTAACTAACTAACTATCTAACTAACTGACTAACAAACAACCTTCTTACATTTCATACGAACTAACTAACTAACTAACTAACTAACTAAACATGTTAGTGCATACTAACTAACTAACTAACTAACTAACTAACTAACTATCTAACTAACTACCTTCTTACATACATATTGACTAACTAACTAACTAACTAACTAACTAACAAACTAATTAACTAACTAACTAACAAACTAACTTACTAACTAACTAACTAACTAACTAACTTCTAGCTAACTGAATAAATAACTAACTAACTAACTAACTAACTAACTAACTACTAGATAACTAACTAATTAACTAACTAACTATCTTCCTACATACATATTAACTAACTAACTAAGTAACTAACTAAATAATTAACTAACTAACTAACCAACTAACAAACTACTAGATAACTAAGTAACAAGTTAACTTTCTAACTTACTAACTAACTACCTTCATACATACCTATTAACTAACTAACTAACTACCTTCTTACATACATATTGACTAACTAACTAACTAACTTACTAACTAACTAACAAATTAACTAACTAACTGACTAACAAACTAACTTACTACATAACTAACTAACTAACTAGCTAACTACTAGCTAACTGAATAAATAACTAACTAACTAACTAACTAACTAACTAACGAACTACTATATAACTAACTAATTAACTAACTAATTATCTTCCTACATACATATTAACGAACTAACTAACTACCTACATACCTTCCTACATGCCCACTAATTAAGTAACTTACTAAATAAATTAATAACTAACGAAAAAACTACTAACTCTTTAACAAACTAACTGACTAAATAAATAACTAACTAACTAACTAACTAACAAATAAACTAACTAACTGACAAATTAACTAACTAACAAGCTACCTTCGTACATACCCGCCAACTAACTAACTAACTAACTAACTAACTAAATAAATAACTAACTTCCTAACTACTAGCTAACTAACTAACTAACTAACTAAATAACGAACTGATGACCTAACTAACTAACTAACTACTTGATAACTAACTAACTAACTGACTAACTAACTAACTAACTTACTAACTTACTAACTACAAGCTAGCTAACTAACTAACTAACTAACTAACTAACTAACTAAATAACAAACTAATTAACTAACTAACTATCTTCCTACATACCTATTAACTAACTAACTAACTAACTTACTAACTACCTTCCTACATACCCACTAACTAAGTAACTAACTAAATAAATAAATAACTAACTAAACAATTACAAGCTATTTAACTAACTAACTAACTAAATAAATAACTATTAACTAACTAACTAACTAACTAATTAACTAACTATCTAACGAATTAACTAACTAACTAGCTCCCTTCGTACATACCCAATAACTAACTAACTTACTAACTAAGTAATTAACTAACAAATTTATTAACTAATTAACTAACTAACTACTAGTTAACTAACTAACTAAACTAACTAATTAACTAACTAACTAACTAACTAACTAGCTAACTAACAAACTACTAGCTAACTAACTAATTAGTTAATTATCTAATTTACTAACTAACTACCTTCAGTCATACCAATTAACTAACGAACTAACTACCTTTCTAACAAACTAACTAACAAACTAACTAACTAACTAACTAAACAACTAAATAACTAACTAACTAACTAACTAATTAACTAATAAACTAACTAACTAACTAACTAAATAACTATCTTCCTACATACCTATTAACTAACTAGTTGACTAACTAACTAACTAACTTACTAACTACCTACCTACATACCCACTAACTAACTAACTACATTCCCACTAACTAACTAACTAACTATCTAACTAACTAAATAACTAAATAGCTAACTAACTAACTACTAGATAACTAACAAACTAACTAACTAAATAACTAACTAAATAACTAACTTACAAAATACTAGATAACTAACTAACTAACTAACTAACTAAATAACTAACTAACTAACTAACTACTAGCTAGCTGACAAAACAACTAACTAACTAATTACTTGATAACTAACATAATAACTAACTAATTTACTAACTAACAATCTTCTTGAATACCAATTAACTAACTAACTAACTAACTAACTACCTTCGTACATACCCACCAACTAACTAACTAACTAACTAACCAAATAAATACCTAACCAGCAAACTACTAGCTAACTAACAAAGTAACTAATTAACTAAATAACTAACTGATGACCTAAGTAACTAACTAACTACTAACTAACTAACTAACTAACTAACTAACTAACTAATTAACTAACTAACTAATTAAATAACTATCTAACTAACTAACTAACTACCATGATACATACATATTGATTGACTAACTAACCCACTGACTAACTACTAGCTAACTAACTAAGTCACTAACTAAATAACTAACAGATTAACTAACTAACTAACTAACTAACTAACTATCTAACTAACTAACTAACTCACAACCTTCTTACATACTAACTAACTAACTAACTAACTAACTAACTGCTAGCAAATTAACTAACTACCTTCTTACATACATATTGACTAACTAACTAACTAACTAACTAATTAACTAACTAATTAACTAACTAACTAGCTAACTAACTTAGTAACTAACTAACTAACTAACTACTAGCAAATTGAATAAATAACTAATTAACTAACTAACTAACAAACTAACTAACTACAAGATAACTAACTAAATAACTAACTAATTAACTAACTATCTTCCTATATACAGATTAACTAACTAACTAACTTACTTACTAACTACCTTCCTACATACCTACTAACTAAGTAACTAACTAAATAAATAAATTACTAACTAAATAACTACTAGCTAGTTAACTAACTAACTAACTAATTAACTAACTAACTAATTAACTAATTAACTAACAAATTAACTAACTAACTCGCTACCATCGTACATACCTACTAACTAACTAACTTACTAACGTACTAATTAACTATCTAATTAATTGACCAACTAACTACTACATAACTAACTAACTAAATAACTAACTAACTAACTAACTAACTAACTACTAGCTAACAAACTAACTAACTTACTAACTAACTACCTTCATACATACCTATTAACTAACTAACGGAAGTACCTTTCTAACTAACTAACTAACTAAATAACTAACTAACTAACAAGTTAACTAATTGACAAACTAACTAAATAACCGAATAACTATCTTCCAACATACCTATTAACTGACTAACTAACTAACTAACTACTTTCCTACATACCCACTAACTAACTAACTAACTACCTTCCCACTACCTAACTTACTAACCAACTAGCTAACTAACTAACTACTAGTAACTAAATAACTAACTAGTTAACTAACTAAATAACTAACTAACTAACTACTAGATAACTAACAAACTAACAAACTAACTAACTAACTAACTGACTGACTACTTGCTAGCTGACAAAATAACTAACTAACTAATTACTAGATAACTAACATAATAACTAACTAATTTACTAACTAACTATTTTCTCAAGTACCTATTAACTAACTATTTGACTAACTAACTACCTTCCTATATACCCGCCAACTAACTAACTATCTAACTAAATAAATAACTAACTTGCTAACTACTAGCTAACTAACTAACTGACTAATTAACTAACTAACTAAATAACTAACTGATCACCTAACTAACTAACTAACTACTAGATAACTAACTAACTGACTAAATAACTAACTAACTAACTTACAAACTACAAGCTTACTAACTAACTGACTAACTAACTAACTAACTATCTAACTAACTAAATAACTAACTAATTGACTAACTAACTATCTTCCTACATACTTATTAACTAACTAACTAACTAACTTACTAACTACCTTCCTACGTGCCCACTAACTAAGTAACTAACTAACTAAATAAATAAATGACTAAATAACTACAAGTTATTTAACTAACTAACTAACGAAATAAATAACTATTAACTAACTAACTAACTAACTAATTAACTAACTAACTAACAAATTAACTAACTAACTAGCTACCTTCGTACATACCCACTAACTAACTAACTTACTAACTAACTAATTAACTAACTAATTTATTAACAAATTAACTTACTGACAACTAGCTAACTACTAACTAACTAACTAACTAACTAACTAACTAAATAACTAACTAATTAATTAACTAACTAACTAACTAACTAATTAATTAACTAACTAACTTACTAACTAACTACCTTCGTACATACAAATTAACTAACTAACTAACTACCTATCTAACTAACTAACCAACAAATTAACTAAATAACTAACTAACTAACTAATTAACTAACGAAATAACTAACTAATTGACAAACTAACTAACTAACTAAATAACTACCTTCCTACATACCCAGTGACTAACTTCCTACATACCCACTAACAAACAAACTAACTAACTAACTAACTAGCTAACTAACTAACTAACTAACTAACTAACTACTAGATAACTAACTAAATAATTAACTAATTAACTAACTAACTATCTTCCTACATACATATAAACTAAGTAACTAACTAACATACTAACTACCTTCCTACATACCCACTAACTAATTTAACTAACTAAATAAATAAATGACCAACTAAATGACTACTAGCTATTTAACTAAATAACTAACTAAATAACTTTTAACTGACTAACAAACTAATTAATTAACTAACTAACTAACAAATTAACTAACTAACTAGCTACCATCATACATACCCACTAACTAAATAACTTACTAACTGACTAATTAACTAACTAATTAATTAACTAATTAACTAACTAACTACTCGCTAACTAACTAACTAAATAACTAACTAATTAACTAACTAACTAACTAGCTAACTACTAGCAAACTAACTAACTAGATAACTAACTAACTACTAACCACTAGCAAACTTACTAACTAGCTAACTACTAGCAAACTAGCTAACTAGATTAACTAACTAACTGACTAACTAACTAACTACTAGCTAGCTGACAAAATAACAAACTAACTAATTACTAGATAAATAACATAATAACTAACTAATTTACTAACTAACTATCTTCGAAAATACCTATTAACAAACTAACAAACTAACTAACTACCTTCCTACATACCCGCCAACTAACTAACTATCTAACTACATAAATAACTATCATATTAACTACTAGATAACTAACTAACTAACTAACTAACTAACTAACTAACTAAATAACTAACTGCTGACCTACCTAACTAACTAACTAACTACTAGATAACTAACTAACTAACTGACTAACTAACTAACTAACTAATTAACTAACAAACAAACTAATTAACTAACTATCTAACTAACTAACTAACTACCTTGATACATATATATTGATTAACTAACTAAATCACTAAATAACTAACTACTAGCTAACTAACTAAGTAACTAACTGATTAACTAACTAACTAATTAACTAACTAACTAACTTCTTACATACTAACTAACTAACTAACTAACTAACTAACTAACTAACTAACTACTAGCTAATTAACTAACTAACTAACTAACTAACTACCTTCTTACATACATATTGACTAACTAACTAACTAACTTACTAACTAACTAACTAATTGACTAACTAACTAACTATCTAACTAACTTACTAACTGACTAACTAACTAACTAGCTAACTAACTAACTACTAGCTAACTGAATAAATAACTAACTGTCTAACTAACTAAGTAACTAACTAACTACTAGATAACTAACTAATTAACTAACTAATTATCTTCCTACATACATATTAACTAACTAACTAACTAACTACCTACCTTCCTACATGCCCACTAACTAAGTAACTTACTAAATAAATTAATAACTAACGAAAAAACTACTAACTCTTTAACTAACTAACTAACTAAATAAGTAACTAATTAACTAACTAACTAACTAACTAACTAACTAACAAATAAACTAACTAACTTACAAATTAACTAACTAACAAGCTACGTTCGTACATACCCACTAACTTACTAACTTGCTAACTAACTAATTAACTAACTAATTAATTAACTAATTACCTAACTAACTACTCGTTAGAAAACGAACTAACTAACTAAATGACTAACTAATTAACTAACTAACTCACTATCAAACTAATAGCTAACTAACTAACTAGTTAACTGTCTAACTTACCAACTAACTACCTTCATGCATACCTATTAACTAACTAACTAACTACCTTTCTAACTAACTAACTAACTAACTAAATAACTAAATAGCTAACTAATTAACTAATTAACAAACTAACTAACTACTTAACTAACTATCTTCCTACGTACCTATTAACTATCTAATTAACTAACTAACTAACTAACTAACTACCTTCCCACTAACTAACTAACTAACTGTCTAACTAACTAAATAACTAACTAGCTAACTGACTAACTACTAGATAACTAACAAACCTAACTAACTAAATAACTAATTAGTTAACTAACTAAATGACTAACTAACTAACTACAAGATAACTTACTGACTAACTAGCTAACTAACTAACTAACTAACTTACTAACTAATTAACTAACTAACTAGCTAGCTGACAAAATAACTAACTAACTAACTAACTAACTAACTAACTAGCTAGCTGACAAAATAAATAACTAACTAATTTACTAACTAACTATCTTCTTGAATAACTATTAACTAACTAACTAACTAACTAACTACCTTCCTACATACCCGCCAACTAACTAACTAAATAACTAACTAAATAAATAACTAACCTGCTAACTACTAGCTAACTAACTAACTAACTAAATAGCTAACTGATGACCTAACTAACTAACTAACTAACTACAAGATAACTAACTAACTAACTAACTAACTGAATAACTAACTAACTAACTAATTAACTAACTAACTAATTAACTGACTATCTAACTAACAAACTGACTACCTTGATACATACATATCGATTAACTAACGAACGCACTAACTAACTAACTACTAGCTAACTAACTAAGCAACTAACTAAATAACTAACTCATTAACTAGCTAACTAACTAATTTACTAACTATCTAACTAACTAACTAACTAGCGACCTTCTTACATACTAACTAACTAACTAACTAATTAACTAACTACTAGCTAATTAACTAACTTACTAACTAACTAACTAACTACCTTCTTACATACATATTGACTAACTAACTAACTAACAAACTAATTAACTAACGAACTAACTAACTAACTTACAACTAACTAACTAATGAACTAACTACTAGCTAACTGAATAAATAACTAACTAACTAACTACTTGATAACTACTAAAATTAACTAACCAATTAACTAACTAAATATCTTCCCACATACATATTGACTGACTAACTAACTAACTAACTTACTAACTACCTTCCTACATACCCACTAACAAAGTAACTAACTAAATAAATAAATAACTAACTAAATAACTACTAGATATTTAACTAACTAACTAACTAAATAAATAACTGACTTATTAACTAACAAACTAACTCACTAATTAACTAACTAACTAACAAATTAACTAACTAACCAGCTACCTTCGTACATACCCACTAACTAACTTACTAACTAACTAATTAACGAACTAAATAATTAACTATTTAACTAACTAACTAACTAAATAACTAACTAATTAACAAACAAACTAACTAACAAGCTGCTAGCTAACTAACTAACAAGTTAACTATCTAACTTACTAACTACCTACCTTCATACATACCTATTAACTCACTAACTAACTACCTTTCTAACTAACTAACAAACTAACTCACTAACTAACTAACGAAATAACTAAATAACTAACTAACTAACTAATTAATTAATTAACAAACTAAGTAACTAACTAACTTAATAACTATCTTCCTACATACATATTAACTAACTAATAAACTAACTAACTAACTAACAATCTTGCTACATACCAACTAACTAACTAACTAACTACCTTCCCACTAACTAACTAACTAACTGTCTAACTAACTAAATAACTTACTAGCTAACTAACTAACTACTAGATAACTAACAAACTGACTAACTAACAAGCTACCTTCGTACATACCAACTAACTAACTAACTAACTAACTAACTAATTAACTAACTAATTAATTAACTAATTGACTAACTAACAAACTAACTAAGTAAACAACTAATTAATTAACTAACTAACTAACTAACTAACAAACTACTAGCAAACTAACTAACTAGTTAACTAACTAACTTACTAACTAACTACCTTCATACATACCTATCAACTAAGAAACAAACTACCTTTTTAACTAACTAACTAACTTACTAACTAAATAACTAACTAACTAACAAATGAACTAATTAACAAACTAACTAAATAACTAAATAACTATCTTCCTACATACTTATTAACTAACAAACTAATTAACTAAATAACTAACTAACTAACTGCCTTCCTACATACCCACTAACTAACTAACTAACTACCTTCCCACTAACTAACTAACTAAATATCTAACTTACTAAATAACTAACTAGCTAGCTAAATAACTACTAGATAACTAACTAAATAACTAACTAGTTAACTAACTAAATAACTAACTTACAAAATACTAGATAACTAACTAACTAACTAACTAAAGAACTAACTAACTAACTAACTACTGGCTAGCTGACGAAACAACTAACTAACTAATTACTAGATAACTAACATAATAACTAACTAATTTACTAACTAACACTCTTCTTAAATATCTATTAAATAACAAACTAACTAAGTACCTACCTACCTTCCTACATACCCACAAACTAACTAACTATCTAACCAAATAAATACCTAACCAGCTAACTACAAGCTGACTAACTAAGTAACTAACTAACTAAATAACTAACTGATGACCTGACTAACTAACTAACGACTAGATAACTAACTAACTAACTAACTAACTAATTCACTAACTAACTAATTAACTAACTATCTAAATAACTAACTAACTACCATGATACATACATATTGATTAAATATCTAACTCACTAACTAATAGCTAACTAACTAAGTAACTAACTAAATAAGTAACTGATTAACTAACTAACTAACTAACTAACTAACTATCTAACTAACTAACTAACTAACTAACAACCTTCTTACATACTAACTAACTAACTAACTAACTACTAGCTAATTAACTAACTAACTAACTAACTAACTAACTAACTACCTTCTTACATACATATTGACTAACTAACTAACTAATTAACTAACTAATTAACTAACTAACTAACTTAGGAACTAACTAACTAACTAACTACTAGCTAATTGAATAAATAACTAACTAACTAACTAACTTACTAACTAACTAACTACTAGATAACTAACTAAATAACTAACTAATTAACTAACTATCCTCCTACATACAGATTAACTAACTAATTAACTAACTAACTAACTTACTAACTACCATCCTAAATACCCAATAACTAAGTAACTAACTAAATAAATAAATAACTAACTAAATAACTACTAGCTATTTAACTAACAAACTAACTAATTAACTAATTAATTAACTAATTAACTAACAAATTAACTAACTAACTAGCTACCATCGTACATACCCACTAACTAACTAACTTACTAACTTACTAATTAACTAACTAATTAATTAACCCACTAACTACTAGTTAACTAACTTACTAACTAACTAACTAATTACCTAACTAGCTAACTAACTAACTACTAGCCAACAAACTAACTATCTTACTAACTAACTACCTTCATACATACCTATAAACTAACTAACTAAGTACCTTTCTAACTAACTAACTAACTAGCGAACTAACTAAATAACAAAATATATAACTAACTAACAAGTTAACTAATTAACAAACTAACTAAATAACCAAATAACTATCTTCCTACATACCTATTAACTAACTGACTGACTAACTAACTACTTTCCTACATACCCACTAACTAACTAACTAACTACCTTCCCACTAACTAACTAACTAACTAACTAACTAGCTAACTAACTAACTACTAGTAACTAAATAACTAAATAGTTAACTAACTAAATAACTAACTAACTAACTACTAGATAACTAACTAACTAACGAACTAAATAACTAACTAACTAACTGACTACTAGCTAGCTGACAAAATAACTAACTAACTAATTACTAGATAACTAACATAATAACTAACTAATTTACTAACTAACTATCTTCTTAAATACCTATTAACTAACTAACTAACTAACTACTAGCTCACTAACTAAATAACCGACTAACTAATAACTAACCAACTAAGTAACTAACTACAAGACATCTATCTAAATAACTAACTAACGAACTAACAAATTAACAAACTAACTAACAAATTAACTAACTAACTAGCTACCTTCCTACATACCCACTAACTAACTAAATTACTAACTAACTAATTAACTAACTAATTAATTAACTAATTAACTAACTAACTACTAGTTGACTAACTAACTAAACAAACTAAATAACTAACTAATTGACTAACTAACTAACTAATAAACTACCAGCAAACTAACTAACTAACTTACTTACTAACTACATGCATGCATAATTATTAACTAACTAACAACCTTTCTAACTAACTAACTCACTAACTAACTAACTAACCAACTAAATAACTAAATAACTAACTAACTGACAAATTAACTAATAAACAAACTAACTAAATAACCGAATAACTATCTTCCTACATACTAACTAACTAACTAACTAACTAACAAACTAACTAACTACTTTCCTACATACCCACTAACTAACTAACTAACTACCTTCCCACTAACTGACTAACTAACTATATAACTAACTATATAACTAACTAGATAACTAACTGACTACTAGTAACTAAATAACTAACTAGTTAACTAATTAAATAAATAACTAACAAACTACTAGATAACTAACTAACTAACTAACTAACTAACTACTAGCTATATTACAAAATTACTAACTAACTAATTACTAGATAACTAACATAATAACTAACTAATTTACTAACTAACTATCTTCTTAAATACCTATTGAGTAACTAACTAACTAATTAACAAACTAACTTACTAACTAACTAACTATCTTCCTACATACCTATTAACTGTCTAATTAACTAACTAACTAACTAACTAACAAACTACCTTCCTACATACCCACTTACTAACTAACTAACTACCTTCCCACTAACTAATAAACTAACTATCTAACAAACTAAATAACTAACTAGCTGACTAACTAACTACTAGATAACTAACAAACTAACTAACTAAATAACTAATTAGTTAACTAACTAAATAACTAACTAACTAACTACTAGATAACTTATTAACTAACTAACTAACTAACTAGCTGACAAAATAACTAACTAACTAATTATTAGATAACTAACATAATAACTAACTAATTTACTAACTAACTATCTTCTTAAATACCTATTAACTAACTAACTAACTAACAAACTACCTTCCTAGCACTACTACAAAAAGTTCTATTAACTACGAAAATCTTAGCGACCAAGTAAATTTTGTCACTATATGACATTAATAGCGACTGATTTATGTTTGTCCGAGAACAAAAATATTTTTTGGGACAATTTATTTTTTTTGCTACTAAATTAGTCACAAATCACGATTAAGCTTTTAAGTCAGCACATTTTGGGACAAACAAATGGTCGCAAAATAATGGACGTATAAAACATCATATAATTGGGACTAAATTTTGTCGTTGATTATTGACAATCATGTTGAATGTCTTACATGTTATATAAGTGCATATATATATTTTTTATAATATTGTTATTAATTTAGACAAGTCTTAATTTTTACAAATATTAGTTTTTGGAGTTAGAAATTAATGTTTTATTTTTAGTTTTCATGTGAACTAATATATATGTGATGAAAATTAACAAAATAATCAATATAACTTTTTCTCTAAATTATCTTTTCATTGTTAAACTAACAAAAAAATTTGGAGGGAAATTAAATATCTCAATTTTATTTAGATTGTAATTTTTTTTTAATTTTCAAGTCAACTAATATGTGATGAAAATTAAGAAGATAATTTTTTCTCTATTTTTTTTCATTTCGTACTTACTGAAATATTGGAAGGGAACTTTTCGTCTTTATTTTTCACATTTATTTTACTTATTAAATTATTGCAGGAAACTTTCCCTTTTTTTTTTCACATTTATTTTACTTACTAAGATATTGAAAAATATTGGAGGGAATTTTCCCTCCTTATTTTTCACATTTATTTTCTGACACAGAGTGAGCAAAAGGAAAATAAGCGAACTAAGCATATTATCTCTTCCAAACTAGCGAGAAGAATTTATTTTGAAAAGCCCTTCTCTCCTCTCAACCAAAACCCTAGCGAATATGGACAGATGGCGACTGAGAGAGATGACGATAGAGAAGCTTTGAAACCAGCCCGAAAGAGCGAGATAGGGCGAGAAGACGCACGACGTCACCACCTTCTGTCATTGGTGCTACTAATCCTGGCCTTAACCCTAGGAGGTCGCGGATCTGGGACAGTCGCAGCAGGAATATGGCGGATTTTTCTTATTCCAATCTCTTTGTAACGAGGTGTGTTTTGTCTGATTTATCGATATTTGTTGCAGCTTTTCGTTACTTTATCAATGATCAATTTGAGTGTACGAAAAATTGAGGGATTAATTGTAGTTCAGTTGTTTTTGCACTAGTCGGTTTTGATTTTTATTGTTAATTGCATTTTTGGACGTTTGATTTTTGTTTTTTGAATGGTTATTTAGGGCAAGCTACCAGTTTGGTTGTCTAAATGAGAGTTAATTGATGATTAACCTATAATTTTGGCCCTTTAATTTTGTAATTGAGGTTACATTTTGCATCTTAATCTATGTCAAAAGTAAGGACTTCATCGGATTTCTATTATTAATTAGTTTACTATCCAATCATGATCTGATTAATCAGTTAATAAACAATGTTGGACAAAATTGATTGTAAAAGCAGTACTATAGACAAAAATGTATCATGTAGAGTTTATATTTCCACAAATCCTGCGGGTAAATTACAAAAGCAAATCATCATAATGTTTTCGAGATCTTTAAGTACCTAAATAAAATTAATATTCTGCTTCTTAAATTAACAGGCCCATCCACTATTTAGTTGCGAGAGGGTTGGCTTTTTCAGCATAGTCAGATTTGCCCATGGAGTGGAGGGGGATGCATGACGATGAGTCATTTGGGGAGGCTCATTTGGAGTCGAGCATGATTCCAGAGTGGGACGTGACAAAGTCAAATGACATGGTGGGTTTGGACGAGTCGTGTCTCGATGAATCGATTGTGGCAATTGAAGTACACCATCGGATGAAGTGGTAGATCTCAATGAGTCGAATGTGACAGTCTTTGTGAAGATTGATGATGTGCGTCTGGACGAGTCCGATCTGGTAATCCTAGTGGAGCCGGATGATGTGGTGGGTTTAAATTATTTGGTTAAGGTTTGTGTTAATACCTTCAATATATCCATAGTTCTTATATTATTGTGTGTAATTATTATATTTTTCTTCTGTCAGCCATGATAGGGTGTTTATTTTTATTGGTTTTGATTAAATTGAGTTGATTTATTGATTATGACTATTTTGTAATGATCTAATGACTTTGTGATATATTTTTTTTGTATTGTAATTTATTGATAGGGTGTTCGGACAAATGTGCAGCCTCCTGCCAAGGTAAGATACAAGCAGAGCATCGTGAGAAGATTTAGAAATTTTTGAGGCTCTAATTCAAGCGGAGCATTGTGAGGAGTGGGTGCTATTTTTTGCATATTGGCTTTTATGCTGTACTTTTTTGCATATTGATTTTTTTGGTTGAATTATGTAAAATATTTGTGAGAATGGCAATAATTTGTTGTAACACACTGTTAATTAGTATCACTATCTTCGGAAAAGATATTGTAGCTAGTTGATAAAAGTGAAAAAAATAATATAATATTATGGTACACATCTTTGATGGTATATAAAAGATGAAAAAAAAATATATTATTTTTTTAACATGTTTTATCACTAGTTGGTAAAAAAATAAATAAAGTTATATTATATAGGTAAAAAGATATTATAACTACAAAAATATAATTTCAAAATATATATATTTCAAAATAAAAAATACATATTTCAAAAGATTTGTGAGAATGGTAATAATATGTCGTAAAACAATGCAAATTATTATTATTATATATATAATGTAATGTATGATATTTTGAAATTATAATAATTTCTGAGAATTGTTTACGATAATGCTATGTGATTATAAAGAAAAAGTCATCGTGAATATAAAATATTTAAATTATAATTACCTAATTAAATCATCATCATGAATATTTCTATTTTACAAAACTTATGTAAAACAATCGCATCGTTCGTGCGGGTATTATCCTATTGGTAAAATGTATTCTTGATTATAATTAAATTAGTTATATAACATGATAAAATTAAACGAATAATTTTATTTTACTATAATGTTGTCACTATCATCATAAAAAATACGAGTAATTTTATTTCATAACTACAATATGTTATGATATGATAAGATATCATATAATATATCGTAGTATAATAAAATACAACACACTACAACATAATAAAATACAATAAATACACTACAAAATAATATAATATAGTATAATATAATAAAATAAAATATAATATATTATAATTTAATAAAATATAATATAATGTATTATTATATAGTATAGTACAATGTAATACAATAATATACATTATATAACATTTCATTATAAAAATCTTTCTTAACATAAAATATAAAATGATGTGTCTATTAATTTTGAAATATTTAATGTATTTACATATGATATCGAATTCAATATTTAATATATTGACATATGATATTTTTATTATTTTTCATGATTAATTTTGAAAAATTGGATAATAATTAGAATTTTTTTCATTATATTGAATGTCCAGACAAAAAATTTGATCCAAAAATTGCTAAAATAATTCCTAGCCCCTTTCAAAATTTGAAAATAAATAAATTAATTAAATGGGTGAAACTAGTAAATAAATACACCCTTTAATAATTGATAAAACTAGCATTAGAATCATGATATGTCCTCTATTAATTGATTAATTAATTGACTTCGTAGTTAATAAACATAAACTAAATACAAAGCTTTATCACCCTAATTAATTGACTTAGTACCTAATTTTTTCTAATTCTTAAATTACTCCCTCCTAAGTCCTAAGTCTGTAAATAAAAAACTAGGAAAACATTTCCTTTAGAAAACCCAGAATAGGGATACTGCATGCTAAACCTCTGAAAATACTTAAATCTAGAAAAGCAATTCCATATTTTCGAACTGAGTATATAAACCCCTTTACTTGTCAAATCCAGCCGCCTCATTAGCTCTCTTTCCTCAACCCTCTCTCTTCCTCTTTCCGCCAGATTTCTTCTTCCACCTCCAACCCTAGTTCGAGACGCCATGGTAAATGTTGATGATCCTTGAATTGTTCTTCGGCATCATGTCTTCGAGCTCCTTCACCATGTGCAGGAGGACTCCCTGAAGGTTTTGCACTCCCCGTTCTTTCGATTTCGACGTTTTTTTGCCGGTTACGTGCTTATTCATGGATTTTTCAGTTTTTGCCGATAAAAAAAATAACCTGCAGCAGCTTTTCAGCGACGGGTCATGAGAGGAGACCTTGGTGGCTGGCTGGAGAAGAGATATTGGCGGAGACCGATACTGGAGATGGTGGAATTATGCGTTGAATCAGGTATTTTCGTTTTAATTATCCAATTTTAATTAAATCCATTATTGTTCTTCTATACAATGTACTAGTTATCCAATTTTAATTAAAATGTACTAGTTTAGCAACGATCGAAATTATCCAATTTTATTATCATTAGAATACAAAGACTTCTTCCTCTACAAGGTTAAAATCTATTATAGCCGTACTGCATACCAATTACTATCATATAATTTTCCCAATTATGGATTTATTTCTCATTATTTCCAAGCTAATGAATTTATTAATTGATATGCGAAACAGAGTTATTTATTTTAGAATGTGATTTTTTTTTTGTTAATTCTTGAAATAGGTGAAAGAAAAATCACTCATGGCGTCGGGAAAGACGCTAGGTGGAGTGAAGGAAGCGATATCTCAGGTACATATTTGCAATTTCAATAATAGTTGGTTTTAGTTTGCAAGTTTTTGTTTAAACAAAGAAATGTTTTGAGAATCCTGTTTTAAGATATAATTTTTGTGATGTGATTTGTGGTTATTTGGATTCATTCAAAATCACAGCCATGCCTTTTCTCTAAAATTTCAGGTTTCCCTCCACCCACTTCACTCGTCATTCAATTTTTTCTTTCATCGATTTCGTTCTTATTTGTAACATATCTTATTTTATTTTATTTTTCAATATCAAGATATAAGTTTTTCCCCATTGTTTGGTATAATTTATAACTGATTGCATCTCCTTTTTCTTGTTTGATTTTGCAGAGAGAGGTAAAAACCGATTGAGGTAAAAATCGATTGTGTGGAAGAATAGGAAGCCATGCTATATTTATGTCATATATTATGTTTACATTCTTCAAAATATAAGTTCATGTTATGATTTTTTAATAAACATAATTTTGTTAGATGATTTTATCTAAAACAATCTATAACATTATTTATTGAGATTGCAGATAGCGGTGGATATATTAAGGGGCTAGAGTTATCCGTTCAATGGGAATCGTTTCATTCCAGACTAAGGATAGTAGCAGCGATGTGCTGAGTGGATGGACGGTGAATCTCGAGAAGCTTCTTGAACTTGTGGATAGGATGATGAAGATCAAGAAAGTAATTTTGACGATATTGTTTCTCGAGTCTTTGACATTTTGGTTTGTGTTGTTTAGTCATACACGAGTTAGTGTCGATGTCGTAATAATGAAACGATTATGTATTTTTTAGACATATTTTTATTTTATTTAAATGATGAAAATATTATTATCATATTTAATTAATTAATATAATGTGTTGTGACTAATATTAGTTTTGACACAAAATTTAATCTCATAAATGTATATTCAGACACTAATATCAGCACTAATATCATATTCTAAGACTAAAGTTTGTCACATAAAGAAAATATTCAGAGGCAAGAACTAGTCACAGAAAGAACATAGCCAGGGACCAAATTTACTCACATAAAGTACATATTCAGAGACTAATATTGGTCACATAAAAAGAGTATTCAGAGACAAAAACTAATCACAAAATGATAATAGTTGGGGACGAAAGTTATCGTCTCAGAAAGATCATCTTCAGGGACTAACTAAGAAAATGAGGAAAAAAATCGGAAATTAGTCTTGTCGCAAGAAATGAGGTTATCAGGGACCAAAATCAAAAAAACTTTTGTCGCCCTGATTTGCTGCGTCGGGGCTGTTAGGACAAAATCTTAGGGACTAGATGTCGTCCCTAAAGATCTACAGCGACTACAAACCGTGTTTTAGGGACTAAACACGTTTGTCCCTAACTGCATTTTTTGTAGTAGTGTACATACGCGCCAACTAACTAACTAACTAACTAACTAAATAAATAACTAACCTGCTAACTACTAGCTAACTAACTGACTAACTAACTAACCAAATAGCTAACTGATGACCTAACTAACTAACTAACAACTAGATAACTAACTAACTAATTGAATAACTAAGTAACTAACTAATTAACTAACTAAATAATTAACTGACTATCTAACTAACAAACTAACTACCTTGATTCATACATATTGATTAACTAACTAACTCCCTAACTAACTAATAGCTAACTAACTAAGTAACTAACTAAATAACTAACTCATTAACTAACTAACTAACTAATTGACTAACTATCTAACTAACTAACTAACTAACAACCTTATTACATACTAACTAACTAACTAACTAACTAACTAACTAACTAACTAACTAAATAACTAACTAACTAACAAGTTAACTAATTAACAAACTAACTAAATAACCGAATAACTATCTTCCTACATACATATTAACTAACTAACTAACTAACTACTTTCCTACATACCCACTAACTAACTAATTAACTACCTTCCCACTAACTAACTGACTACTTTCCTACATATACCCACTAACGAACTAACTAACTAGCTTCCCACTAACTAACTAATTAACTAACTAACTAGCTAACTAACTGACTACTAGTAACTAAATAACTAACTAGTTAACTAACCAAATAACTAACTTAACTAACTACTTGATAACTAACTAACCAACGAACTAAATAACTGACTAACTAACTGACTACTAGCTAGCCGACAAAATAACTAACTAACTAATTACTAGGTAACTAACATAATAACTAACTAATTTACTAACTACCTATCTTCTTAAATACCTATTGAATAACTAACTAACTACTTTCCTATATACCCGCCAACTAACTAACTAACTAACTAACTATCAAACTAACTGACTAACTAACAACCTTCTTACATTTCATACGAACTAACTAACTAACTAACTAACTAACTAACTAAACAAGTTAGTGCATACTAACTAACTAACTAACTAACTAACTAACTAACTACTAGCTAATTAACTAACTAACTAACTAACTACCTTCTTACATACATAATGACTAACTAACTAACTAACTAACTAACTAACTAATTAACTAACTAACTAACTAACAAACTAACTTACTAACTAACTAACTAACTAACTAACTAACTTCTAGCTAACTGAATAAATAACTAACTAACTAACTAACTAACTAACTACTAGATAACTAA
This sequence comes from Luzula sylvatica, assembly GCA_946800325.1. Classification (NCBI taxonomy): domain Eukaryota; kingdom Viridiplantae; phylum Streptophyta; class Magnoliopsida; order Poales; family Juncaceae; genus Luzula; species Luzula sylvatica. The sequence goes on along the minus strand of OX326956.1, from coordinate 67,400,511 downwards.
CTAATTAACTGACTAACTATCTTTCTACATACATATTAACTAACTAACTAAGTAACTAACTAACTAATTAACTAACTAACTAACCAACTAACAAACTACTAGCTAACTATCTAACAAGTTAACTATCTAACTTACTAACTAACTACCTTCATACATACCAATTAACTAACTAACTAACTACCTTCTTACATACATATTGACTAACTAACTAACTAACTAACTAACTAACTAACTAATTAACTAACTAACTGACTAACAAACTAACTTACTACCTAACTAACTAACTAAATAACGAACTAGCTAACTACTAGCTAACTGAATAAATAACTAACTAACTAACTAACTAACTAACGAACTACTATATAACTCACTAATTAACTAACTAATTATCTTCCTACATACATATTAACTAACCAACTAACTACCTACATACCTTCCTACATGCCCACTAACTAAGTAACTTACTAAATAAATTAATAACTAACGAAAAAAATACTAACTCTTTGACTAACTAACTGACTAAATAACTAACTAACTAACTAACTAACTAACTAACAAATAAACTAACTAACTGACAAATTGACTAACTAACTAGCTATCTTCGTACATACCCGCCAACTAACTAACTAACTAACTAAATAAATAACTAACTTCCTAACTACTAGCTAACTAACTAACTAACTCACTAAATAACTAACTGATGACCTAACTAACTAACTAACTACTTGATAACTAACTAACTAACTGACTAACTAACTAACTAACTAACTAACTGACTAACTTACAAACTACAAGCTAACTAACTAACTAACTAACTAACTAATTAACAAACTAACTAAATAACTAACTAATTAACTAACCAACTATCTTCCTACATACCTATTAACTAACTGACTAACTAACTTACTAACTACCTTCCAACATACCCACTAACTAAGTAACTAACTAAGTAAATAAATAACTAACTAAACAATTACAAGTTATTTAACTAACTAACTAACTAAATAAATAACTATTAACTAACTAACTAACTAACTAATTAACTAACTAACTAACGAATTAACTAACTAACTAGCTACCTTCGTACATACCCAATAACTAACTAATTTACTAACTAAGTAATTAAGTAACTAATATATTAACTAATTAACTAACTAACTACTAGTTAACTAACTAACTAAACTAACTAACTAACAAACTACTAGCTAACTAACTAACTAGTTAATTATCTAACTTACTAACTAACTACCTTCAGTCATACCAATTAACTAACTATCTAACTACCTTTCTAACAAACCAACTAACAAACTAACTAACTAACTAACTAAACAACTAAATAACTAACTAACTAACTAACTAATTAACTAATTAACAAACTAACTAACTAACCAAATAACTATCTTCCTACATACCTATTAACTAACTAGTTGACTAACTAACTAACTAACTAACTACCTACCTACATACCCACTAACTAACTAACTACATTCCCACTAACTAACTAACTAACTATCTAACTAACTAAATAACTAACTAGCTAACTGACTAACTACTAGATAACTAACTAACTAACTAACTAAATAACTAATTAGTTAACTAACTAAATGACTAACTAACTAACTACATGATAACTTACTGACTAACTAGCTAACTAACTAACTAACTAACTAACTAACTTACTAACTAACTAACTAACTAACTAGCTAGCTGACAAAATAACTAACTAACTAACTAACTAGCTAGCTGACAAAATAAATAACAAACTAATTTAATAATTAACTATCTTCTTGAATAACTACTAACTAACTAACTAACAAACTACCTTCCTACATACCCGCCAACTAACTAACTAAATAACTAACTAAATAAATAACTAACCTGCTAACTACTAGCTAACTAACTAACTAACTAAATAGCTAACTGATGACCTAACTAACTAACAAACTAACTAACTACAAGATAACTAACTAACTAACTAACTGAATAACTAACTAACTAACTAATTGACTAACTAACTAATTAACGGACTATCTAACTAACAAACTGACTACCTTGATACATACATATCGATTAACTAACTAACGCACTAACTAACTAACTACTAGCTAACTAACTAAGTAACTAACTAAATAACTAACTCATTAACTAGCTAACTAACTAATTTACTAACTATCTAACTAACTAACTAAGTAGCAACCTTCTTACATACTAACTAACTAACTAACTAACTAACTAACTAACTAACTGCTAGCTAATTAACTAACTAACTAACTAACTAACTTACTACCTTCTTACATACATATTGACTAACTAACTAACTAACTAACTAATTAACTAACGAACTAACTAACTAACTTACAACTAACTAACTAATGAACTAACTACTAGCTAACTGAATAAATAACTAACTAACTAACTACTTGATAACTAACTAAATTAACTAACCAATTAACTAACTAAATATCTTCCCACATACATATTGACTGACTAAGTACCTTCCCACATACCCACTAACAAAGTAACTAACTAAATAAATAAATAACTAACTAAATAACTACTAGATATTTAACTAACTAACTAACTAAATAAATAACTAACTTATTAACTAACAAACTAACTCACTAATTAACTAACTAACTAACAAATTAACTAACTAACCAGCTACCTTCGTACATACCCACTAACTAACTTACTAACTAACTAATTAACAAACTAAATAATTAACTAATTAACTAACTAACTAACTAAATAACTAACTAATTAACATACAAACTAACTAACAAACTGCTAGCTAACTAACTAACAAGTTAACTATCTAACTTACTAACTACCTACCTTCATACATACCTATTAACTCACTAACTAACTACCTTTCTAACTAACTAACAAACTAACTGACTAACTAACTAACTAAATAACTAAATAACTAACTAACTAACTAATTAACAAACTAAGTAACTAACTAACTTAATAACTATCTTCCTGCATACATATTAACTAACCAATAAACCAACTAACTAACCATCTTGCTACATACCAACTAACTAACTAACTGACTACCTTCCCACTAACTAACTAACTAACTGTCTAACTAACTAAATAACTAACTAGCTAACTAACTAACTACTAGATAACTAACTAACTAACTAACTAAATAACTAATTAGTTAACTAACTAAATGACTAACTAACTAACTACATGATAACTTACTGACTAACTAGCTAACTAACTAACTAACTAACTTACTAACTAACTAACTAACTAACTAGCTAGCTGACAAAATAACTAACTAACTAACTAACTAACTAACTAGCTAGCTGACAAAATAAATAACAAACTAATTTAATAACTAACTATCTTCTTGAATAACTACTAACTAACTAACTAACAAACTACCTTCCTACATACCTGCCAACTAACTAACTAAATAACTAACTAAATAAATAACTAACCTGCTAACTACTAGCTAACTAACTAACTAACTAAATAGCTAACTGATGACCTAACTAACAAACTAACTAACTACAAGATAACTAACTAACTAACAGAATAACTAACTAACTAACTAATTAACTAACTAACTAATTAACGGACTATCTAACTAACAAACTGACTACCTTGATACAAACATATCGATTAACTAACTAACGCACTAACTAACTAACTACTAGCTAACTAACTAAGTAACTAACTAAATAACTAACTCATTAACTAGCTAACTAACTAATTTACTAACTATCTAACTAACTAACTAAGTAGCAACCTTCTTACATACTAACTAACTAACTAACTAACTAACTAACTAACTAACTACTAGCTAATTAACTAACTAACTAACTAACTAACTAACTTACTACCTTCTTACATACATATTGACTAACTAACTAACTAACTAACTAATTAACTAACGAACTAACTAACTAACTTACAACTAACTAACTAATGAACTAACTACTAGCTAACTGAATAACTAACTAACTAACTAACTACTTGATAACTAACTAAATTAACTAACCAATTAACTAACTAAATATCTTCCCACATACATATTGACTGACTAACTAACTAACTAACTTACTAACTACCTTCCTACATACCCACTAACAAAGTAACTAACTAAATAAATAAATAACTAACTAAATAACTACTAGATATTTAACTAACTAACTAACTAAATAAATAACTAACTTATTAACTAACAAACTAACTCACTAATTAACTAACTAACTGATGTGAGGCAAATGGAACACGTTTTACGAGTCTTATTTAGGGATTTTAGCCCTTGTGAAGTCATATTCTATGCTTTTATGATACATATTTCAAACATCATGAATATTTCTACACTAATGTGTTCTTTGCCCATTTTCAGGAGATAGAGGAATAATTTCGGAATTTGGTCAGCAGCATTGCCTCCGACACGCCGAAGACAGTCAAAACGATATATCACATCGATATATTCGGTGAAGGATCGAGGCGGGAAAGGCAAAAACAAAAGAAGAAGATCACCAAACTGCCACAGTGGCGAAATTCACAGCCCCACAGGAACGAAGATTCTTTGCCTTCTTTAGAGCTGATTTGTTGCCTTCTTAGTTGATTTGTTGCTCCCCAAAACCTTCCATTTCTCAGCTCACAGCCCCACAGGGAACGAAGATTCTTTGCCGTCTTTAGAGTTGATTTGTTGTTGATTTGTTGCCGATTTGTTGCTGATTTGTTGCCTTCACAGCCCCACAAAGGCAACAATCTCTGTCCAAAAACCTTCCATTTCTCCCTAATCCTGCCCCAAAACCTTCCATTTCTCCCTCATCCACTCAACCAATCAGAACACACCATGAAGCCTATAAATAAGACCCTAAGGCCAAGGGCAAATCATCTCTCCTGCCCCCCCTTTTCTCTCCCCTTTGGGGGCCAGCTCTCTACCATCTCTCTCCACAAACTCTTCCAAGAAACAAACAAGATTCAACCAAGAACCGTGAAATTCAAGACCAACTCTTTGGTAGAGGCGTTCTCACCCTAGGGTTGTACGTGAAGAAATTGGAGTTAAGGCGTTCTTGCTCCATCTCGACACAAGGAAAGGATCGGTCATTCGTGCGGAAGGCGTTCTTCGACGAATTGAAGAGGATCCGCGTGAGAAGAAACAGAGACTCGAGTTGGCGTTCAACCGGATCGACGGGAAGGCATCGACACAAGTTACTAGGCGTTCTAGGGCTTGATTAGGTGGTTTCTTTCTTTTATTTCAGTTTTTGGTTGTGATTCTTTTAATAAATTCTTGTGTTGATTAATAAACTTGAGATTGAATTGAGTTCTTTTGCTTTTTTTAAATATTTTCTTTTGTTCTAACTTTTTTTCCACGCTCTCTTCCCAAACTGAAAATCTTTAATTTAAGTTCTTATATTCTTGCTTGTTTGATTCGTAATTTCGATACTTGCTCCCTGTGGACGATCCTATTATACTTGCTCTATACACTTTTGATTTATCCACAATTTTGTTAAACTTTACTTCTTTGATTTTCGGTTTTCGGACTCAACGATTGGCGCATTAATTTGCGTACACGAAAAACCGTGAATCAAAATGGCGCCGCTGCCGGGGAGCAATGTTTAAGTCGAAATTATAAATCATACTTGCAATCTTGAGTGTTATTGGAAATCGATTTGATATATTTGAACTTGATATTTCACTCATTGTGAGAATTTTTCTTTTTTTTGCAAGGTACAAGATGGACAATCAAGAGAGACTTTTAACGCTTCGGGAAGGGATGCAACTAGCGAAGATCGAAATGGGATATCCCGAATCCATGTCGGACCAAGATTTCATAGAGAAAGAAATTGCTCGATTGGAGCTAGAAGAGCAAGATTTGAGAGAAGAAGAAGATGAATTGCTCTCAACGATTCCACCAAACCCCATAGACGAATCTCAACTCGAAATCGAAAACCAAAATTCACCCTTTCAATTCCAAAACGACGATCAATACCAAGAATTGAAAAGAATGATGGAGGAAATGATGGCAATGATACAAGATTTTAGCCAAAAATATTCCAAAGAAGAGATCGTAGAGATTGAAAGTGGCATGAGTTCAAGTGTGGGGGGATTCGAAGAAGGCATCGAGATAAGGTCCACTATTTGTCTCATTCCAATAGACGAACCACCCCCACGCGAACACGAATTCCCAAAAGCCAAAGGATTCGAGCTAATCGGAGACCCGATTTACGATGACTACACGGATGAATACAAATTCAAATTCGAGAGTTCAAGTATGGGAGGATTCGAAGAAAGCACCGAGACGGTCTTGGAAGAAGAAGAAAAGGAGTCGGTAGACTCAACTCTCCAACTGGTGGTCCAACTTACTCTAATCGACGAAACCGAGCAAGAAGATAAATCTCCAACTCTCCAAGGTGAATTCTTTCCATGCATCATCAAATTAAATTCAAATAAGAACTATGATGCTTCTAATGAAAGAAGTTCTCCTTGTGTAGATATATCTAGAAGTTCAAATATAATCGAGACACTCACGCCGCTCACCACTCCGCTTCGTCAAAGGCCTATACACAAATCAATTCGAAGCAAGAGGAGGATGCCCTTGGAGAAATTTTCGACAAAAGCTTCGAATGTGCCAATCTCAAACATCTCGAAAGGAAGGATTCGAGGCGGTCGAAGAAGTGCAATCCAAGTGAGCTCCTCATTCCACTTTCAAGGAGGGTAACACCGGCATGGTCGAGCTCAGGACCAATAAACGAGAGCGCTAGCGAGGGAGGCAAGCCCACGCATCAAAGGTTGTATCTTTTCATTACCCTATTTTTACATTCTATATTCCATATACTTGAGGACAAGTAAAACCATAAGTATGGGGGGTAACACAACCTTTGAACCTGTATGTGCCCAAATTAAAATGAAAAATATTGGGAATTTTTTTTTTTATTTTTCCCTTTTTCTGCGAATAAAATAGAAAATCGATGAAACTTAAATCTCGGAGCACGTCTAGTTTTCAACTAAGGACAAAATTGCACAAAAAGATTTTTCTCCACCTTATATGAAACAAATCGTTGTTTTTCAAACAAAATTTCATTTTAATACGATTTTTACTCTCAAAATTAAATGTTGCAAAATGTTTTGGAAATTTTGGTCACGAATTTGAAGAAATCTTTTGGGATTCCAACCCATACCAATAACTTCGCAATTATCACGAGTTTTCGACAATCAATGGATTCGTGGTTTACGTGACACAGTACTTTTCGAAAATTGAACCCGCATTTTGATTTAAACCCGTTTGAAAAGTTTTTAGTTACCGATTGAATGCGTTTTGCATGAATTTAAAATTTGACCACTTGCACTTAATGAATCAACCGTTCGTGGGGACCCGATAGTAAGTCAATAGTACCCGCTCTCTTCTTGGATCTTGAAAAAAAAAAAAAAGGCGGGGATGTAATTTCGTTGCATTTCTGTGCCGCGGAACTCCCTTCCACAAATGCGATCCAAAAAAAAAAAAAAAAAAAAAAAAAAAAATTAAAATAAGAAAAGGAGGAAAAAAGAAAACACCGAGATGTAATCTCGTCGCGCCGTAGTGGCGGGACTCTCGGTTAAGGACTCCAATGAAATTAAGGAGTGGGTGGGGAATTTGATTGAAACGGGTATGAACCTTGTACCTTCGTACCGAACGGGTTAAAAAGGGAATAACTTGCACTTTAATTCATTCTTGCAAAACGATAGGATTGGTTAACTCAGAAACTTTGGAAATCGGGTTTCCTTTGAATTGCGGCGTGAAAAGATTCGAACGGTAGTGTTTAACCGCCTTTTCCGGTTGAAATTGATTGCTCATCTTTAAACTCTATTGAAATTGCGATTTTATTCAAATAAGATTTGATGATTTGACCTTTATTTTTCTAAAACATTAGCAACTTGATTGACGAGAGTAATTCTATAGGATCATGAAATACGTTTGGAAGTGACGAATACAATTTTAATAGAATCTAGTGCAATTACTCCTTAGATTAATTATAACTACAAATCTCCAATTGATCGAGGACGATCAAGGGTTTAAGTGTGGGGGTATTTGATGTGAGGCAAATGGAACACGTTTTACGAGTCTTATTTAGGGATTTTAGCCCTTCTGAAGTCATATTCTATGCTTTAATGATACATATTTCAAACATCATGAATATTTCTACACTAATGTGTTCTTTGCCCATTTTCAGGAGATAGAGGAATAATTTCGGAATTTGGTCAGCAGCATTGCCTCCGACACGCCGAAGACAGTCAAAACGATATATCACATCGATATATTCGGTGAAGGATCGAGGCGGGAAAGGCAAAAACAAAAGAAGAAGATCACCAAACTGCCACAGTGGCGAAATTCACAGCCCCACAGGAACGAAGATTCTTTGCCTTCTTTAGAGCTGATTTGTTGCCTTCTTAGTTGATTTGTTGCTCCCCAAAACCTTCCATTTCTCAGCTCACAGCCCCACAGGGAACGAAGATTCTTTGCCGTCTTTAGAGTTGATTTGTTGTTGATTTGTTGCCGATTTGTTGCTGATTTGTTGCCTTCACAGCCCCACAAAGGCAACAATCTCTGTCCAAAAACCTTCCATTTCTCCCTAATCCTGCCCCAAAACCTTCCATTTCTCCCTCATCCACTCAACCAATCAGAAGACACCATGAAGCCTATAAATAAGACCCTAAGGCCAAGGGCAAATCATCTCTCCTGCCCCCCCTTTTCTCTCCCCTTTGGGGGCCAGCTCTCTACCATCTCTCTCCACAAACTCTTCCAAGAAACAAACAAGATTCAACCAAGAACCGTGAAATTCAAGACCAACTCTTTGGTAGAGGCGTTCTCACCCTAGGGTTGTACGTGAAGAAATTGGAGTTAAGGCGTTCTTGCTCCATCTCGACACAAGGAAAGGATCGGTCATTCGTGCGGAAGGCGTTCTTCGACGAATTGAAGAGGATCCGCGTAAGAAGAAACAGAGACTCGAGTTGGCGTTCAACCGGATCGACGGGAAGGCATCGACACAAGTCACTAGGCGTTCTAGGGCTTGATTAGGTGGTTTCTTTCTTTTATTTCAGTTTTTGGTTGTGATTCTTTTAATAAATTCTTGTGTTGATTAATAAACTTGAGATTGAATTGAGTTCTTTTGCTTTTTTTAAATATTTTCTTTTGTTCTAACTTTTTTTCCACGCTCTCTTCCCAAACTGAAAATCTTTAATTTAAGTTCTTATATTCTTGCTTGTTTGATTCGTAATTTCGATACTTGCTCCCTGTGGACGATCCTATTATACTTGCTCTATACACTTTTGATTTATCCACAATTTTGTTAAACTTTACTTCTTTGATTTTCGGTTTTCGGACTCAACGATTGGCGCATTAATTTGCGTACACGAAAAACCGTGAATCACTAACTAACAAATTAACTTACTAACCAGCTACCTTCGTACATACCCACTAACTAACTTACTAACTAACTAATTAACAAACTAAATAATTAACTAATTAACTAACTAACTAACTAAATAACTAACTAATTAACAAACAAACTAACTAACAAACTGCTAGCTAACTAACTAACAAGTTAACTATCTAACTTACTAACTACCTACCTTCATACATACCTATTAACTCACTAACTAACTACCTTTCTAACTAACTAACAAACTAACTGACTAACTAACTAACTAAATAACTAAATAACTAACTAACTAACTAATTAACTAATTAACAAACTAAGTAACTAACTAACTTAATAACTATCTTCCTACATACATATTAACTAACTAATAAACTAACTAACTAACTAACTAACTAACTATCTTGCTATATACCAACTAACTAACTAACTAACTACCTTCCCACTAACTAACTAACTAACTGTCTAACTAACTAAATAACTAACTAGCTAACTAACTAACTACTAGATAACTAACAAACTGACTAACTAACAAGCTACCTTCGTACATACCAACTAACTAACTAACTTACTAGCTAACTAATTAACTAACTAATTAATTAACTGATTGACTAACTAACAAACTAACTAAGTAAACAACTAACTAATTAACTAACTAACTAACTAACTAACTAACAAACTACTAGCAAACTAACTAACTAGTTAACTAACTAACTTACTAACTAACTACCTTCATACATACCGATCAACTAACAAACAAACTACCGTTTTAACTAACTAACTAACTAACTAACTTACTAACTAAATAACTAACTAACTAACAAATGAACTAATTAACAAACTAACTAAATAACTAAATAACTATCTTCCTACATACCTATTAACTAACAAACTAATTAACTAACTAACTAACTAACTAACTGCCTTCCTACATACCCACTAACTAACTAACTAACTAACTAACTACTAGATAACTAACAAACAAACTGACTAAATAACTAACTAGTTAACTAACTAAATAACTAACTTACAAAATACTAGATAACTAACTAACTAACTAACTAAAGAACTAACTAACTAACTAACTACTAGCTAGCTGACGAAACAACTAATTACTAACTAATTACTAGATAACTAACATAATAACTAACTAATTTACTAACTAACACTCTTCTTAAATATCTATTAAGTAACAAACTAACTAAGTACCTACCTACCTTCCTACATACCCACCAACTAACTAACTATCTAACCAAATAAATACCTAACCAGCTAACTACTAGCTGACTAACTAAGTAATTAACTAACTAAATAACTAACTGATGACCTGACTGACTAACTAACTACTAGATAACTAACTAACAAACTAACTAACTAACTAACTAATTCACTAACTAACTAATTAACTAACTATCTAAATAACTAACTAACTACCATGATACATACATATTGATTAACTATCTAACTCACTAACTACTAGCTAACTAACTAAGTAACTAACTAAATAAGTAACTGATTAACTAACTAACTAACTAACTAACTATCTAACTAACTAACTAACTAACAACCTTCTTACATACTAACTAACTAACTAACTAACTAACTAACTACTAGCTAATTAACTAACTAACTAACTAACTAACTAACTAACTACCTTCTTACATACATATTGACTAACTAACTAACTAACTAATTAACTAACTAACTAACTAATTAACTAACTAATTAACTAACTAACTAACTAACTAACTTAGGAACTAACTAACTAACTAACTACTAGCTAATTGAATAAATAACTAACTAACTAACTAACTACTAGATAACTAACTAAATAACTAACTAATTAACTAACTATCTTCCTACATACATATTAACTAACTTATTAACTAACTAACTAACTTACTAACTACCATCCTAAATGCCCAATAACTAAGTAACTAACTAAATAAATAAATAACTAACTAAATAACTACTAGCTATTTAACTAACAAACTAACTAATTAACTAACTAATTAACTAATTAACTAACAAATTAACTAACTAACTAGCTACCATCGTACATACCCACTAACTAACTAACTTACTAACTTACTAATTAACTAACTAATTTATTAACCCACTAACTACTAGTTAACTAACTAATTAACTAACTAACGAATTACCTAACTAGCTAACTAACTAACTACTAGCCAACAAACTAACTATCTTACTAACTAACTACTTTCATACATACCTATAAACTAACTAACTAAGTACCTTTCTAACTAACTAACTAACTAACGAACTAACTAAATAACAAAATATATAACTAACTAACAAGTTAACTAATTAAGAAACTAACTAAATAACCGAATAACTATCTTCCTACATACCTATTAACTAACTGACTGACTAACTAACTACTTTCCTACATACCCACTAACTAACTAACTAACTAACTAACTAACTAACTAACTAACTAACTACTAGTAACTAAATAACTAACTAGTTAACTAACTAAATAACTAACTAACTAACTACTAGATAACTAACTAACTATCAAACTGACTAACTAGCTAGCTGACAAAATAAATAACTAACTAATTTACTAACTAACTATCTTCTTGAATAACTATTAACTAACTAACTAACTAACTAACTAACTACCTTCCTACATACCCGCCAACTAACTAACTAAATAACTAACTAAATAAATAACTAACCTGCTAACTACTAGCTAACTAACTAACTAACTAAATAGCTAACTGATGACCTAACTAACTAACTAACTAACTACAAGATAACTAACTAACTAACTGAATAACTAACTAACTAACTATAAGTTGCACTTTTATTAATTAGCAAAATACTTTCACGACATCCCAGGAAGTATAACTATAAGTTGCCTTCATCTCGTCATTCGCTTCCAAAACTTGCCCTTGATTGATTTTTCCCTATCGCTGCAAAGTGAAGAAAAAACACCAATTGTAATGTCAAAAATTAAAAAAAAAATAGAACAGGAAAAATATTTACTTCAAAAAGTTGTCGAAAAGAGAAGTGCGGCTCTCCGGAAAGATCCATTAAAAGAAATATACGAAAGTGAAATCAAACCGACATGACACTCAATCTGTTACAAAGTATTTATATATTGAAGAACAAATTTTCAGTTTTAATTAAAAAATGAAAGTAAATCTAAAATAAACTTACAAACCTTGTGAAGGAATTACATTATTTTCACATAAGCCCCTTGACCTCATTCTGAATTTTCAATTCTTCTGAGAAAACAAATCTCTAAATTTGAGTGCAGACCAACTTGAAACGAAACACAGCTCGAAGCCAAGAAATGGAAAAAAAAAAAAATCGAAAGAAGAATGGAAAAAACATCAGTGGTCGCCAGATTGTACATAGCTTCCAACAGCATACCTCCCATTTTTAATCTTCTGGAGTGCCTTCTCAATTCGCAATAAGGAATGGTAGTGATAATCTCTCGAAGCCCTGAATTAACCAACAAAAAATTGCAAAAGAATGACTTAGAGGTGAAGACATGTCGTCAAAATGCAGAAAATAGGTATTTTTATATGCAATAATCACTAATTAAAATTGCCAAAAAGCAATGAAATAAGTACCTAAAATAAACAAATCAGAATTGCACTTGCGCATCCGAAGATATGTCCCAGACATTTCCCTTTCCCGTTTTCTCCTTGCCGTAATATCTTTTTCTAAACTGGTACGTGCCTTAGATCTAAAAATGTACAGAAAAGAAACACATCAACTAAAAGAATCAATCCAAAATTAGAAAGGTATGAATTAATAAAAAAAATAGTAAATTAGAACAGAAAAATCACATTTTACTGTTGAGAATCAAAATTAGAAAGACATGTCTTCAGTAATGACACCTTCAGAAGTTGTGATGCCGAATCCCGCAGCCGCTGACCGAATCCCGCAGCCGCGGACCGAATCCCGCAGCCGCTGACGAAGGGTTAGGATTCTGCTGCAGCCTTCTCTTGCGTGTCGCTCATGTAGGGTTGGAGTTAGGGTTTTTCCGCCGACGAAAAGGCGTTGTGTCACTGTCTCTTGGCAGCGGCGAGTCATGAAAATCTAGTGAGCGACTGAGATAGAGAGAAAGAGAACCTAACGGGGTTTATCGATCTGGTGGGAATTTGTCTTGAGGCTCTTCTAGCGCCTTCTTTCTCTCTCGCTGGGCTAGGGCAAGGGTTCCCTTCTCTCTCTCGCTGGGCCAAGAATACTGGAGAGGAGGGTCACGGAGAGAGAGAGAGAGAGAGAGAGGAGAGAGTGCAAGGAGGGGGGGAACTGATAAAGGGTAAAGAGATGAGAGGGAAAACAAAATGTTCCAAATTTTGATTTACCGCCAAAGGAAAAAATAATTGAAACTATATACTTATAATATTATTTTTTAAATATATATAACATAAATATATTTTTTGATAAAACTGATTAATTCTGAAATATAATTAATTCCCAAAGGGTGACCTAAACACAAGATTTTTTCAATAGTAATATATTTTTTTCATAATTAATATATCATTCTCATTATTAATATATTATTTCAATGTGAATAATAAGTTTTAAGGTTAATATACTTTTTTCAATATCGATAATTTTTTCAGAAAATAATATTGCGAATACGAACTACAAATAATTTATAAATAAAAGAATACGAATATACAGAAATTAAAATATGAATACGAATAATACAAAATAAGAAATCGAATTATCAAATACAAATACGAAGACAACACTACAAGAAAAATAGTTTTTAGTGACGATTCTTTGGTGACGACGAGCAATTTGTCACTACTAAACGCACTTATTGTGACCACTTATTGTGTTGTCACTATTTGTACAAGATTAAAGTGACAAACCCGTGTCGTCACAGAAAAATCTATCAGCGACGACGAAATTGTGACAGCAAAAAAATTGTCACAAATGAAATGATTTGTCGTGACAAGTATTATTTCATCACTTTAGAGGGTGTTTTTAGTCACCGCTATTGTCTTGTCACTTTAGAAAGTATCTAACTGTCACGACTATCGTTTGGTCACTTTTAAAGGTTATTATTTGTGACAACATTTATACTGTCACAATCATGATATTTATTGTGACAAAATAAGTAAGTCATAAATTTTAAATTTTCATGAAGAATAGGTGTTCGTCACGATTCTATTAATAGTTTTTGAAGATATATTTTAAAGAAAACTATTGTTATTCGAAACAATTATAGAGATGCTATAATTATTTTCCTTAGCATATACAAAAACTAAATTCACTAATTATTAACAAACGATGTAAAGGAATAGAGAGAGTTGGATGAGCTGTTGCCTCCAAAGAGAAACTTGAAACCACAACTTGTATATGTATGTACAGAACATGCCATACTTTGTTTCCTATTTTAAATCTTTACATATACAAATTATGAAAAAGTTATATTATTTACATATACAAGTTATGGTTATATATATAATTATTTTACAAATTCTAATACAAATATCCTATAATATATAATTTATGATATGTATTCTGTTATTTATCTATTTCTTAATTTTTCAATACATATTTTTTTTTTACAACCATATATATCTTCTATTTTTTAACTCGTTATCAATACGAATATTTACATGTTATTATTTTACACGAACTTAAAGCAATATTCTTAAGCCATAAGCAACATTTTTATATCCAATCCGTATGAATAATATACTTATAATTTATGAGTAATTTATATAATTAGAAATAATAGATGTATTTGCCATCTTCAGGCACCCAATCTTATCAATAATCCTAATAATCACATATTACCTTATATTATTATGAATGTGAAAATTATTTTAATCTATTAATGATTTTAATATGATCTTGCTTGTTTCTTGAATAATATATCCTTCATTTTTAATTTTGCAAATATATGTGACATGTTACTGAATTGTATAATTATGAATTATGCAACATTTATAATTTTTATTTCGATTTAATAATGACAGTTTTCTGTCACTAATATAATAATGACTACTCGAACATAATCACAGTCCAAGACTCTAGTGACGATATATATTTTGACATATTAGTATTAATGTCATACATTGTCATCATTCTTTGTTATGAATTTGTGACAACATTATCCTCATGATTACTATTTAATTGTGTCATACCAAATCGTCACAAATAAGTATGTATTTGTGAGTAGATCATCATCACAATAATTTTATATTAGTGATAACTTTGTTGTCACTAATAACGAACCTATTGGCTACGGTACATTTTCGTCACAATTATTGAAATTTTTAGTGACATTATCAGTTATCACAATTGTTGATTTTATTAGTGACCAATAAATAACTCGTCACTAATGTAATAGTGACGCTCGTATTAGTGACGACTAGTGACAAACAAAATGTTTGTCACAATATCTATTAGTGACATAATTTTATGTTTTTAATGACAAATTTGCTCGTCACTAAAAGTCTTCTTTCTTGTAGTGCAAATATGAAATACGAATGATTAAAATACAAATAAACATAAATAATAATAATAATAATAATAATAATAATAATAATAATAATAATAATAATAAAATAACAACAACAACAACAACAATAATAATAATAGTAATAATAATAATAATAACATTGATAATAAGAACATTAATAATAAGAACAACAACAACAACAACCACCAGAACATAATAATAACAACAACAAGAATAACAACAAGAAGGACAATAATTAAAATAATTACAACAATCACATTTCTCTCATTTATAATTGATATAATAATCACATTCACTCACTTATGACATCCACATAAACAATTGCCATTAGATATAATAATCACATTTTAGTCAAATTCATGGTTCTAAAATATTTTATTTGTACAAGTACAAATATATTTTATTTATACTCGTTTATTTTTAGCCATTAAATTTCGCATAAGATATGATTTGTCTATAAAAGCAAAATAACATTCTTGTTTATAAATAAGTATAAAAATAAAATACTTAAAGTACATTTCTTTTTAAAAATTGCATGTAGTTACACATGCTTGGTTCGGCAACATAGCTGGTGTTGTGTTTTACAAAATCATATATACAAATATTAGAAAGTGCCGATACTGTAACTTAGGAAGTTATTCAGATAATATATACAAATATTAAAAATTGCCAGTGTTGTGTTTATGAATATAATTTATAGGGTAGAAATTGAGATAATTGACACCATAAATCTTAGTGCCTTGTGTTCCCCTTTTCTGACATTTGAATGTGAAATTCTTGCTCCATTGAGCTTCATCTAGGAAAACAAAACATCGCGTTCTTTTTTAAATCAAAGACTGTGTGTATATCCCCCCCATACTTATTCCTTCGCTTGTCCTCAAGCGATAATATCGAGAAAAATTAAAAGAAGTTAAGGAGAGACACAACCTTTGATGCGTGGTGCTTGATCGTCTTCGAATTGTTGCTCCTCCATCCATCTTGTTTCGAATTTTGTGTAGAATTGCTCGATGCGTTTCCATTCATCTTGAACGATTCATTCGTTTCATCGCTTCGAATCTCCACAACTCCAAATGGTGTGACATTGGTCACCACAAATGGGTCGATCCAACGCGACCTTTGCTTCCTTTTGGAGTTGAACGTCTCGATCACCGATTTCGAATTCGCGTCCTTTGCCGATGTCATCTCCATCTTGTCGCGTTTCTCGTGTCTTGGTCCCACCTTTGCGATTATTTGCTCGGGAATTCGTGGAGGTTGATCGAGGAGATTCGGAGGAAACGCATCTTTTGCCGATCTTGGAGAGGTAAGCATCTTGATCACATTGATTTTCGCCTTATTGACTTCCTTTCCTTTCTTGAGATTAGATGGCCTAATATGATTTCATTGCTCACTAAAGAGTGGCATTTTCAAAAATTCGAAACAAGGTTAGCTTGTAATGAGAGAGAATGAAAAGCATAAACCTTTGGATGTGATGGAGAATTGGAATTCTTGGTTCATCTTGGAATGTACCAATTGAGCTTGAGCATGTAGTCCTTGCACCGTTGGTACGAGGGTTTGCCTCCCTCGCTAGCGCTCTCGTTTATGGTCTCGAGCTCGACCATGCCGATGTTATCCTCCTTCAAAATTAAATGAAGCGCTCACATGGATTGCTACTTTTCGACCGCCTCGAAATACTCCCTTTGAGATGTTGGAGATGAGAGAATTCGGCGCTTGTATCACTCGTTTTGCATATGTCGAAAGTGGCGTCAATATTTCCTCAATCTTGCTTCGAATTTTTCGAATTGCTTCATCGCTTGGAGTTTGATGAAGAGGAGTTGTGAGAGGCGTGAGTGTTTCGAATGTATTTGACTTCCTTGATAAATCTACACAAGGTGAATTTCTATCATGAGAAGCATCATAGTTCTTAAATGAATTAAAATTGATGATATATGGAAAGAATTCACCTTGGAGAATTGTAGATTTCTCTTCTTGCTCGTTTGATAATTGCGCGTTTTCATCGTTTGGAGTGAGTTGAACCGTCTTTTGGAGAGTCGAATCCAATGACACCTTTTCTTCTTCAATCCTCGTTCCAATGCTTTCATCGAATCCCCCCATACTTGAACTCTTGTCGTTTTCAATCTCCACGTTCTCCTCATTTGAATCCCTTAACTCGAGGCAAATTGATCTCATCGTTTGGTTTATTTTTTTACATTCTTGTTTTATCATCGCCCTCATTTCCTCCATCATTCGTTTAAATTCTTGGTTTGGATTTTCGTTTTGGGATTGAAATGGGTCATCTTGGTATTCAAATTTGTGTTGAAATTCGAGTTCATTTTGAGGAAGTTCGTATATTGGGTTTGAGTACATGGGGTTTGAGTAATTGTTAGCGGTTTTGGCATAGGATTGTGCCTCATAACCCCATGGGGATTCGTTTTCGTATTGGCGAGCTTCGTAGATGGAATTTTGATAAAGGGTCTCGGTGTGTGATTCATAGTTTTGATTTGAGGGTGAACTTGAGAGCCAACCGAGCCTTCGTTCTTCTTCTCTATCTTTCCTTTCTTCCATTTCTTCATCTTCTTGAAATTGTAGCTTGAGAATCTCTTGATTTGTCATGGAGTCCGGATATCCTTTTTCGGCTCTACTGAGACGTATTAACTCCCGAAGCGATTTTGGTCTTTCTTGATGATCCATCTTGCTCCACTTCGTGTACCTTGCAAGAATAGAAAAATTTCGAATTTAGTGAAATATCAAGTTCAAATGTATCAAATCTATTAAAAATATCACTCGAGATTGCACGTTTGATTCAAAATTAGACTTAAACATTACTCCCCGGCAGCGGCGCCATTTGATGAGCGGGTTTTTGGCGTGTAAAATATCGTTGTGTTAAAAACCCCGAACAATCAACAAAATTTGTAATCTAAGTTTGTACAGTGGCAAATGTATAGATTCGTTCCACGAGGAGTATATGCGTCAAATAATGAATCAAAACTAGACAAGAAATAGCAAAGAAAACTCACAGAAGTTATTCCGTTACAACGGAAGTGGGTTCCGTTACAACGAACTTGAGTGAAAATTCTGTCACTAAAAAAATGAGATGAAGGTCCGTTACAACGGAGGAAACTCCGTTATAACGCACTATACTTGTCCGTTATAACGAACAGTGGTTGCGTTGCAACGGATTGGTTAATCCGTTACAACGGACCGAGATGTCCGTTACAACGCACTTGTATTGATTCCTTTGAATGAAAATTCTGACTAGTCCGTTACAACGGAACTCTAGTTGCGTTACAACGGAGTTCTAACCAACTGAATATTAAAGGACTAACCGTCTAGTCCGTTGTAACGCAATGTGAGTCCGTTATAACGGAAATAGTTCTGGATTTCTAATTTGAGATTTGATTTGGGAGCAGTTTGATGGTTTGTTTTGGATTCGAATTTAAAAGCAATTAAACTAAGTAACAAGCACTAAGATCACACAAACAAACAAAGAAGGTTTAGAGCAAAGAGAAAGAACTAAAGATTCGTTAAACCGAGAATTCTTTACACAACAAAATCCAATCAAACAACAATTAATCAAGTAATTGAAAAGGAGTACACCTAGTTGAGAAAGCCTCGAAGTGAAGCTCCTTGTCTCCTTGCCTCGCACCGAAAGATCCTTGCTCCTTGTCTCGAGAGTGAACGATTGTACCGAAAGGAGGAATCTCCGAGTCACGGATCGCAATCACCTCGAAGAAACGCGGATCGAGTCACGGCACTTCTTCTCAAATCCACCGTAGGGAATAGCTCCTTGTCACGGCCCGATCTTCGAAGGATGAGAAGGATTCGTCGAAGGGATGAGCTCCCTTGTCTCGACTTGTCCTTGAGAGATTTTTCTTGATTGATCTTGAAGTATCTTGAAGGTTCTTGATTGTGCTTGGAAGTTCTTGAGAGGTTCTTGGAAGTTCTTGAGAGGTTCTTGGAAGTTCTTGAGAGGGAGAGAGAAGAGAGAGAGAGAAAGTGCTCCGAAGAGCGGGGGGGGGGGGGGGGGGAAGGGCCCTCAACTCGTGGCCCTTTTGGTCTTATTTATAGCACTCACGGAGTCTTCTTATTGGTCACGAGTTGGTGGAGAGGATTGGGGGTAATGAAGTAATTTCCACCAAAGGTAGGTGGGAAGGATAAGGGCTAAGGATTGAGTGGTTTTCGTGTAGACTTTTGTGTAAGTTTCTATCATGATAATTATTTGCCTCCCGTCTCATTCATGTACCGAATATATCGGTGTAATATACCGTTTTCACTCCTCTTGACGTGTTGGAGACAACTACACTCTCCAAATTCCCAGAAATTCCTTCTAATTCCTGTGATTAAGCAATAAAACACACTTAGTGAAGAAATATTCATGTTATCTCAAATATGATTAATAAAGTATATAGAATTGCTCTTCACAAGGGCTAAAATCCCTAAATTAAGCATCAAATTTGTGCCTTATTTGCCTCACATTAGTGCCAACTCGTAGCTTCCTTTACTACTCGAGCTATGGTCACCGTTATCGTGCTTGTCGCTAAACCCACACAAAATCCGTTGAAACCTAAAAATAAACAAACAAAAAAATACAAAATTGGATTTGATTGTGCAATTATGTTTAATTCGAGGGGTACAGATGTAATTTTGCCTTGAAAAATGCTAAAGAGCTGCCAATAAGCATTAACAACCAGATTCGAGAAAGGTGTCAACGACTATCGAAATAAGCATTTGTGAATCTGCAACTAAGTTAAAATTGCAAAAAAGTCCTTGCATAATGCAAGGTTTGTTTTGCGAATTTACCGGTACAGGGAGCTTTCTTCAGTTATTGTTGATAAATGATAATATGTTGAGATAGCCACCATATCTGAGTATGAACCCCTATCTCAAATTGCAAAGAAAAATATATATGAAAAAATCATTATAGTTGTTTCAAATTAGTAAAGGCGCAATTAGTAACATAATTACTGAAATTTTACATTAAACCCCCTTGAATTTCCTGAAATTTGCTTATAAGCCCCTATCAATTTCAGAAATATATAAATTGTATTGAAATAATGAATCTATGAAAAATATATTCTAGAACATGTCTTCTTGCTTAGAATAGGAATAAACGGACATAATTGATATTATCAAGAAGAGTAATAACACTAACCTGAATTGCGACTTTTTTCACAGATGAACTTTCTTCACCTCACTATCTTTAATATGGCATGTTTGCACCTGCGATCCAATTTTTTCTTGAGTCCCTACGATCTCCAATTTTACATGACAACCCCTGAAACCCCCAAATTTGCATAAGATCACCTGCAATACAATCTCTAATTTGCATAACAGACCTATTTTAAATAAATTAAATAATGAAATATTTCGAGAAGAATAAAATGGAAGGTATTATTACCAGGCCGCAAAGCTTGTGTGCCGTACTGACTTTTCTCAACCCATTACAGTCATCTCCATCATAGTCCCTATCTCGAAACCTCGATTTAATATTGAAAACAAATTCGAGAGTCATATTCTTGCTTAATGAATATAAACTGAAACCCTGTAATTATGCAAAGGAAAAGAAATTTAGACAAGGGTATATATGAAATACCTCACTTTTGAATCTTTCTAACAAACAAAAATTCTTTCTTTTGCTAAACTGTACCAAATAAAAATCCAGATTTGAAGTCAAACATGCAGCCATAATATCAAATCACTAATCAAACAAAGCAAGATTGAGTACTCGAGTGAACAAATTAGGAGGAAATCTAATGGTAGCAACAAATTCAGAATAAAACAAATTTCAGGCACAAATCAAATATAGAAGAGAGGCAAGTATCTTCAAAGAAAGATACTAACCAATTTTGGAAAGTAACCAAGAAAATCAACACAAAAGGAAAAAGGAACGAAAGAATCGGAATAGATACGAACCATGAAAAATCCCCAATTCAAAGAGAGAAACACATGGCGGAATAATTATAGAATCTATTTCGTTTTGGCGGTATTTCAGAAAATATGGAGCAGCGCCAAATTGGAGAGGCGCGAATGGAACAGCGCCAAATTTTCGCGAAATTTTTGGCTCGACCGGACGACGGCACATAATGGAGTGCCATGGATTAGGTGGCGTTACGTGCCGTGCAGGACGTGCATAAGGGCTGGGGGCTAGGGTTAGAGTGTGCGTGAGGGGGGGATTGTATGTGAGTGTTGTGTGAGGGGGGACGGGAGCAGCGTGAGGGTTGGGTCCTAGTTAGTGTGCGTGAGGGTTGGGGCCATGGATTAGTTAGTTATTTAGTTATTTAGTTAGTTAGTTAGTTAGTTAGTTAGTTAATAGGTATGTATGAAGGTAGTTAGTTAGTAAGTTAGTTAGTTTGTTAGTTAGTAGTTAGTTAGTTAGTTAGTTAGTTAGGTAGTTAGTTAATTAGTTAGTTATTTAGTTAGTTTGTTAGTTAGTTAACTAGTAGTTAGTTGGTTAATTAATTAGTTAGTTAATTAGTAAGTTAGTAAGTTAGTTAGTTAGTGGGTATGTACGAAGGTAGCTAGTTAGTTAGTTAATTTGTTAGTTAATTAGTTAATTAGTGAGTTAGTTTGTTAGTTAATTAGTTAGTTATTTATTTATTTTGTTAGTTAGATAAATATCTAGTAGTTATTTAGTTATTTAGTTAGTTACTTAGTTAGTGGGTATGTAGGAAGGTAGTTAGTTAGTTAGTTAGTTAGCTAGTTAGTTAATATGTATGTTGGAAGATATTTAGTTAGTTAATTGGTGAGTTAATTTAGTTAGTTATCTAGTAGTTAGTTAGTTAGTTATTTATTCAGTTAGCTAGTAGTTAGTTAGTTAGTTAGTTAGTTAATTGGTTAGTTAGTTAGTTAGTTAGTTAGTGGGTATGTAGGAAGGCAGTTAGTTAGTTAGTTAGTTAGTTAGTTAATATGTATGTAGGAAGATATTTATTTAGTTAGTTTGTTAATTAGTTAATCTGTTAGTTAGTTAGTTATTTAGTTATTTAGTAAGTTAGTTAGTTTGTTAATTAGTTAGTTAAAACGGTAGTTTGTTTGTTAGTTGATAGGTATGTATGAAGGTAGTTAGTTAGTAAGATAGTCAGGTAACTAGTTAGTTTGTTTGCTAGTAGTTTGTTAGTTAGTTAGTTAGTTAGTTAGTTAGTTAGTTAGTTAATTGGTTAGTTATTTACTTAGTTAGTTTGCTAGTAGTTTGTTATTTAGTTTGTTAGTTAGTTAAATAATAGTTAGTTAGTCAATTAGTTAATTAATTAGTTAGTTAATTACTCAGTTAGTAAGTTAGTTAGTTAGTAGGTATGTACGAAGGTAGCTAGTTAGTTAGTCAGTTTGTTGGTTATCTAGTAGTTAGTTAGTTAGCTAGTTAGTTATTTAGTTAGTTAGATAGTTAGTTAGTTAGTTAGCGGGAAGGTAGTTAGTTAGTTAGTTAGTGGGTATGTAGCAAGGTAGTTAGTTAGTTAGTTAGTTAATTAGTTAGTTAATATGTATGTAAGAATATAGTTATTAAGTTAGTTAGTTAGTTAGTTTGTTAATTAGTTAATTAGTTAGCTAGTTAGTTATTTAGTTATTTATTTAGTTAGTTAGTTAGTTTGTTTGTTAGTTAGATAGAAATGTAGTTAGTTAGTTAGTTAGTAGGTATGTATGAAGGTAGTTAGTAAGTAAGTTAGATAGTTAACTTGTTAGTTAGTTAGCTAGCAGTTAGTTAGTTAGTTAGTTAGTTAATTAGTTAGTTAGTTAGCTAGTTAGTTAGTTAATTAGTTAATTATTTAGTTTGTTAATTATTTAGGTAGTAAGTTAGTTAGTGGGTATGTACGAAGGTAGCTAGTTAGTTAGTTAATTTGTTAGTTAGTTAGTTAATTAGTGAGTTAGTTTGTTAGTTAATTAGTTAGTTATTTATTTATTTAGTTAGTTAGTTAGTTGAATATCTAGTAGTTATTTAGGTAGTTACTTAGTTAGTGGGTATGTAGGAAGGTAGTTAGTTAGTTAATATGTCTGTAGGAGGATATTTAGTTAGTTAATTGGTTAGTTAATTTTGTTAGTTATCTAAGTAGTTAGTTAGTTTGTTAGTTATTCAGTTAGCCAGTAGTTAGTTAGTTAGTTAGTTAGTTCGTTAGTTAATTAGTTAGTTAGTTAATTAGTTAGTTAGTTAGTTAGTTAGTTAATTTGCTAGTAGTTAGTTAGTTAGTTAGTTAGTTAGTTTGTAAGAAGGTTGTTAGTTAGTTAGTTAGTTAGATAGTTAGTTAATTAGTTAGTTAGTTAGTTAATGAGTTAGTTATTTAGTTAGTTACTTAGTTAGTTAGCTAGTAGTTAGTTAGGGAGTTAGTTAGTTAATCAATATGTATGAATCAAGGTAGTTAGTTTGTTAGTTAGATAGTCAGTTAATTAGTTATTTAGTTAATTAGTTAGTTACTTAGTTATTCAATTAGTTAGTTAGTTAGTTAGTTATCTAGTTGTTAGTTAGTTAGTTAGGTCATCAGTTAGCTATTTGGTTAGTTAGTTAGTAAGTTAGTTAGCTAGTAGTTAGCAGGTTAGTTATTTATTTAGTTAGTTAGTTAGTTAGTTAGTTAGTTGGCGGGTATGTAGGAAGGTAGTTTGTTAGTTAGTTAGTTAGTTAATAGGTATTTAAGAAGATAGTTAGTTAGTAAATTAGTTAGTTATTATGTTAGTTATCGAATAATTAGTTAGTTAGTTATTTTGTGAGCTAGTTAGTTAGTTAGTTAGTTAGTTAGTTAGTTAGTTAGTTAGTTAGTTATCTAGTAGTTAGTTAGTTAGTTATTTAGTTAGTTAACTAATTAGATATTTAGTTAGATAGTTAGTTAGTTATCTAGTAGTTAGTTAGTCAGCTAGTTAGTTATTTAGTTAGTTAGATAGTTAGTTAGATAGTTAGTGGGAA
Source organism: Luzula sylvatica (assembly GCA_946800325.1). Taxonomy (NCBI): domain Eukaryota; kingdom Viridiplantae; phylum Streptophyta; class Magnoliopsida; order Poales; family Juncaceae; genus Luzula; species Luzula sylvatica. The sequence goes on along the minus strand of OX326956.1, from coordinate 67,375,775 downwards.
GGTAGTTAGTTAGTTAGTTAGTGGGTATGTAGGAAGGTAGTTTGTTTGTTAGTTAGTTAGTCGGTTAGTTAGTTAGTTAATTAGACAGTTAATAGGTATGCAGGAAGATAGTTAGTTAGTTAGTAAGTTAGTTTGTTAATTAGTTGATTAGTTAGTTAGTTAGTTATTTAGTTATTTATTTAGTTAGTTAGTTAGTTAGAAAGGTAGTTAGTTAGTTAGTTAATAGGTATGTATGAAGGTAGTTAGTTAGTAATTTAGATAGGTAACTAGTTAGTCAGTTAGCTAGTAGTTTGTTAGTTGGTTAGTTAGTTATTTAGTTAGTTATTTAGTTAGTTAGTTAGTTTGCCAACTAGTAGTTAGTTAGTTAATTAGTTAATTAATTAGTTAGTTAATTAGTTAGTTAGTAAGTTAGTAAGTCAGTGGGTATGTACGAAGGTAGCTACCTAGTTAGTTAATTTGTCAGTTAGTTAGTTAATTTGTTAGTAAGTTAGTTAGTTAATTAGTTAGTTATTTATTTAGTTAGTTACTTAGTTAAAGAGTTAGTAGTTATTTCGTTAGTTATTAATTTATTTAGTAAGTCACTTAGTTAGTGGGTATGTAAGAAGGTAGGTAGGTAGTTAGTTAGTTAGTTAGTTAGTTAGTTAATATGTATGTAGGAAGATAGTTAGTTAGTTAATTAGTTAGTTATCTAGTAGTTAGTTAGTTAGTTAGTTATTTATTCAGTTAGCTAGTAGTTAGTTAGTTAGTTAGTTAGTTAGTTAGTAAGTTAGTTTGGTAGTTAGTTAGTTAGTTAATTAGTTAGTTCGTTAGTTAGTTAATTAGTTAGTCAATATGTATGGAAGAAGGTAGTTAGTTAGTTAGTTAGCTAGTTAGTTAATTAGCTAGTAGTTAGTTCGTTAGTCAGTTAGTTAGTTATTATGCACTAACGTGTTTAGTTAGTTAGTTAGTTAGTTAGTTAGTGTGCAATGAAAGAAGGTTGTTAGTTAGTTACTTAGTTAGATAGTTATTTAATTAGTTAGTTAGTTAGTTAATCAGTTAGTTATTTAGTCAGTTACTTAGTTAGTTAGCTAGTAGTTAGATAGTTAGTGATTTAGTTTGTTAATCAATATATATGTATCAAGGTAGTTAGTTAGTTAGTTAGATAGTTAGTTAATTAGTTAGTTAGTTAGTTAATTTGTTAGTTATTTATTTAGTTAGTTAGTTAGTTAAAGAGTTAGTAGTTTTTTCGTTAGTTATTAATTTATTTAGTAAGTTACTTAGTTAATGGGCATGTAGGAAGTTAGGTAGTTAGTTAGTTAGTTAGTTAATATGTATGTAGGAAGATAATTAGTTAGTTAATTAGTTAGTTATCTAGTAGTTAGTTAGTTACTTAGTTAGTTAGTTAGTTAGTTAGTTAGTTAGTTAGTTATTCAGTTAGCTAGTAGTTAGTTAGTTAGTTAGTTAGTTAGTTAGTTAGTTAGTAAGTTAGTTAGTTAGTTAGTTAGTTAATTAATTAGTTAGTTAGTTAGAAAGTGAGTTCGCTAGTAGTTATCTAGTTAGTTAGTTAGTTAATTAGTTAGTTATTTAGTTAGTTAGTTAGCAAGTAGTTAGTTAGTTAATTAGTTAATTAATTAGTTAGTTAATAAGTTAGTTAGTAAGTTAGTTTGTTAGTGGGTATGTATGATGGTAGCAAGTTAGTTAGTTAATTTGGTAGTTAGTTAGTTAATTAATTAGTTTGTTAGTTAGTTAATAGTTATTTAGTTAGTTAGTTAGTTAAATAGCTAGTAGTCATTTAGTTGGTCATTTATTTATTTAGTTAGTTACTTAGTTTGTGGGTATGTACGAAGGTAGTTAGAAAGTTAGTTAGTTAGTTAGTTATTAGGTATGAAGGAAGATAGTAAGTTAGTTAATTAGTTAATTATTTAGTTAGTTATCTAGTAGTTAGTTAGTTTGTTTGTTAGTTAGTTACTTAGTTAGTTAGCTAGTTAGTTAGTTAGTTTCTTTGTTTGTTAGTGGGTATGTTGGAAGTTGGTCACTTAGTATGTAGGAAGGTAGTTATTTAGTTAGTTAGTTAGTTAGTTAATTAGTTAGTTATTTCGTTAGTTAGTTAGTTAGCTAGTTAGTTAGTCATTTAGTTAATTTGTTGGTTAGTTAGTTAGATAGGTAGTTAGTGAGTTAGTTAATATGTATGTACGAAGGTAGTTAGTTAGTAAGTTAGTTAATTAGTTAGTTAGTTTGCCAGTAGTTAGTTAGTTAGTTAGTTAGTTAGCTAATTAATTAGTTAGTTATTTAGTTAGTTAGTTAGTTAGTTAGTAGTTAGCTAGTAGTTAGTTAGTTAATTAGTTAATAAATTAGTTAGTTAATTAGTTAGTTCGTAAGTTAGTTAGTTAGTGGGTATGTACGAAGGTAGCTAGTTAGTTAGTTAATTTGTTAGTTAGTTAGTTAATTAATTAGTTAGTTAATAGTTATTTATTTCGTTTGTTAGTTAGTTAAATAACTTGTAGTTATTTAGTTATTTATTTATTTAGTTAGTTAGTTACTTAGTTAGTGGGTACGTACGAAGTTAGTTAGTTAGTTAGTTAGTTTGTTAGTTAGTTTGTTAGAAAGGTAGTTAGTTAGTTAGTTAATTGGTATGACTGAAGGTAGTTAGTTAGTAAGTTAGATAATTAACTAGTTTGTTAGTTAGTTAGTTAGTTAGTTAGTTAGTTAATTAGTTAGTTATTTAGTTAGTTTAGTTAGTTAGTTAACTAGTAGTTAGTTAGTTAATTAGTTAATAAATTAGTTAATTAATTAGTTAGTTAGTAAGTTAGTTAGTTATTGGGTTTGTACGAAGGTAGCTAGTTAGTTAGTTAATTCGTTAGTTAGTTAGTTAATTAGTTAGTTAGTTATTTAGTAAATAGTTATTTGTTTAGTTAGTTAGTTAGTTAAATAGCTTGTAATTGTTTAGTTAGTTATTTATTTATTTAGTTAGTTAATTAGTTAGTGGGTATGTAGGAATGTAGTTAGTTAGTAAGTAAGTTAGTTAGTTAGTTTGTTAATAGGTATGTAGGAAGATAGTTTGTTAGTTAATTAGTTAGTTATTTAGTTAGTTAGTTAGTTAGTTAGTTAGTTAGTTAGTTGGCTTGTAGTTTGTAAGTTAGTCAGTTAGTTAGTTAGTTAGCTAGTTAGTTAGTCAGTTAGTTAGTTAGTTAACAAGTAGTTAGTTAGTTAGTTAGGTCATCAGTTAGTTGTTTAGTTAGTTAGTTAGTTAGTTAGTTAGTTAGCTAGTAGTTACCAAGTTAGTTATTTATTTAGTTAGTTAGTCAGTTAGTTGGCGGGTATGTACGAAGGTAACTAGTTAGTTAGTTAATTTGTTAGTTAGTTAGTTTATTTGTTTGTTAGTTAGTTATTTATTTAGTTAGTTAGTTAGTTAAAGAGTTAATAGTTTTTTCGTTAGTTATTAATTTATTTAGAAAGTTACTTAGTTAGTGGGCATGTAGTAAGGTAGGTAGGTTGTTAGTTAGTTAGTTAATATGTATGTAGGAAGATAATTAGTTAGTTAATTAGTTAGTTATATAGTAGTTAGTTAGTTAGTTAGTTAGTTAGTTAGTTAGTCAGTTATTTATTCAGTTAGCTAGTAGTTAGTTAGTTAGTTAGTTAGTTAGTTAGGAAGTAAGTTAATTTGTTAGTTAGTTAGTTAGCTAATTAGTTAGTTAGTTAGTAAGTTAGTTAGTTAGTTAGTCAATATGTATGTAAGAAGGTAGTTAGTTAGTTAGTTAATAGGTATGTATGAAGGTAGTTAGTTAGTAAGTTAGATAGTTAAATTGTTAGTTAGTTAGCTAGTAGTTTGTTAGTTGGTTAGTTAGTTAGTTAATTAGTTAGTTAGTTAGTTAGTTAGTTAGTTAGTTAATATGTATGTAGGAAGATAGTTAGTTAGTTAATTAGTTAATTAGTTAGTCATCTAGTAGTTAGTTAGTTAGTTAGTTAGTTATTTATTCAGTTAGCTAGAAGTTAGTTAGTTAGTTAGTTAGTTAGTTAGTTAGTTAGTAAGTTAGTTTGTTAGTTAGTTAGTTAATTAGTTAATTAGTTAGTTAGTCAATATGTATGTAAGAAGGTAGTTAGTTAGTTAGTTAGTTAGTTAATTAGCTAGTAGTTAGTTAGTTAGTTAGTTAGTTAGTTAGTTAGTATGCACTAACGTGTTTAGTTAGTTAGTTTGTTTGTTAGTTAGTTCGTATGAAATGAAAGAAGGTTGTTAGTTAGTTAGCTAGTTAGATAGTTCGTTAGTTAGTTAGTTAGTTGGCGGGTATGTAGGAAGGTAGTTAGTTAGTTAGTTAGTTAGTTAGTTAATAGGTATTTAAGAAGATAGTTAGTTAGTTAATTAGTTAGTTATTATGATAGTTATCTAGTAATTAGTTAGTTAGTTATTTTGTCAGCTAGCTAGTAGTGAGTTAGTTAGTTAGTTATTTAGTTAGTTAGTTAGTTAGTTATCGAGTAGTTAGTTAGTTAGTTATTTAGTTAGTTAACTAGTTAGTTATTTAGTTACTAGTAGTTAGTTAGTTAGCTAGTTAGTTAGTTAGTTAGTTAGTGGGAAGGTAGTAAGTTAGATAGTTAACGAGTTAGTTTGTTTGCTAGTAGTTTGTTTGTTAGTTAGTTAGTTACTTAGTTAGTTAATTAGTTAGTTATTTACTTAGTTAGTTTGCTAGTAGTTTGTTATTTAGTTTGTTAGTTAGTCAATTAGTCAATTAATTAGTTAGTTAATTACTCAGTTAGTATGTTAGTTAGTTAGTAGGTATGTACGAAGGTAGCTAGTTAGTTAGTCAGTTTGTTAGTTATCTAGTAGTTAGTTTGTTAGCTAGTTAGTTATTTAGTTAGTTAGATAGTTAGTTAGTTAGTTAGCGGGAAGGTAGTTAGTCAGTTAGTTAGTGGGTATGTAGCAAGGTAGTTTGTTAGTTAGTTAGTTAGTTAATTAGTTAGTTAATATGTACGAAGGAATATAGTTATTAAGTTAGTTAGTTAGTTAGTTAGTTAATTAGTTAATTAGTTAGTTAGTTAGTTATTTAGTTATTTATTTGGTTAGTTAGTTAGTTTGTTTGTTAGTTAGATAGAAAGGTAGTTAGTTAGTTAGTTAATAGGCATGTATGAAGGTAGTTAGTAAGTAAGTTAGATAGTTAACTTGTTTGTTAGTCAGCTAGCAGTTAGTTAGTTAGTTAGTTAGTTAATTAGTTAGTTAGTTAGCTAGTTAGTTAGTTAATTAGTTAATTAATTAGTTCGTTAATTAGTTAGGTAGTAAGTTAGTTAGTGGTTATGTACGGAGGTAGCTAGTTAGTTAGTTAATTTGTTAGTTAGTTAGTTAATTAGTGAGTTAGTTTGTTAGTTAATTAGTTAGTTATTTATTTAGTTAGTTAGTTAGTTCAATATCTAGTAGTTATTTAGTTAGTTACTGAGTTAGTGGGTATGTAGGAAGGTAGTTAGGTAGTTAGTTAGTTAGTTGGTTAATATGTCTGTAGGAGGATATTTAGTTAGTTAATTGGTTAGTTAATTTTGTGAGTTATCTAAGTAGTTAGTTAGTTAGTTAGTTATTCAGTTAGCCAGTAGTTAGTTAGTTAGTTAGTTAGTTCGTTAGTTAATTAGTTAGTTAGTTAGTTAGTTAGTCAATATGTATGTAAGAAGGTGGCTAGTTAGTTAGTTAGTTAGTTAGTTAGTTAGTTAATTTGCTAGTAGTTAGTTTGTTAGTTAGTTTGTAAGAAGGTTGTTAGTTAGTTAGTTAGTTAGATAGTTAGTTAATTAGTTAGTTAGTTAGTTAATGAGTTAGTTATTTAGCTAGTTACTTAGTTAGTTGGCTAGTAGTTAGTTAGGGAGTTAGTTAGTTAATCAATATGTATGAATCAAGGTAGTTAGTTTGTTAGTTAGATAGTCAATTAATTTGTTAGTTAGTTAATTAGTTAGTAACTTAGTTATTCAATTAGTTAGTTAGTTATCTAGTTGTTAGTTAGTTAGTTAGGTCACCAGTTAGCTATTTGGTTAGTTAGTTAGTCAGTTAGTTAGCTAGTAGTTAGCAGGTTAGTTATTTATTTAGTTAGTTAGTCAGTTGGCGGGTATGTAGGAAGGTAGTTTGTTTGTTAGTTAGTCAGTTAATATGTATTTAAGAAGATAGTTAGTTAGTAAATTAGTTAGTTATTATGTTAGTTATCTAATAATTAGTTAGTTAGTTATTTTGTCAGCTAGTTAGTTAATTAGTTAGTTAGTTAGTTAGTTAGTTAGTTAGTTAGTTAGTTAGTTAGTAGTTAGTTAGTTAGTTAGTTAGTTATTTAGTTAGTTAACTAATTAGTTATTTAGTTAGATAGTTAGTTAGTTATCTAGTAGTTAGTTAGTCAGCTAGTTAGTTATTTAGTTAGTTAGATAGTTAGTTAGTTAGTTAGTGGGAAGGTAGTTAGTTAGTTAGTTAGTGGGTATGTAGGAAGGTAGTTTGTTTGTTAGTTAGTTAGTTAGTTAGTTAGTTAGTTAATTAGACAGTTAATAGGTATGTAGGAAGATAGTTAGTTAGTTAGTAAGTTAGTTTGTTAATTAGTTGATTAGTTAGTTAGTTAGTTATTTAGTTATTTATTTAGTTAGTTAGTTAGTTAGAAAGGTAGTTAGTTGGTTAGTTAATAGGTATGTATGAAGGTAGTTAGTTAGTAAGTTAGATAGGTAACTAGTTAGTCAGTTAGCTAGTAGTTTGTTAGTTGGTTAGTTAGTTAGTTAATTAGTTAGTTATTTAGTTAGTTAGTTAGTTTGCTAACTAGTAGTTAGTTAGTCAATTAGTTAATTAATTAGTTAGTTAATTAGTTAGTTAGTAAGTTAGTAAGTCAGTGGGTATGTACGAAGGTAGCTACCTAGTTAGTTAATTTGTCAGTTTGTTAGTTAATTTGTTAGTAAGTTAGTTAGTTAATTAGTTAGTTATTTATTTAGTTAGTTAGTTAGTTAAAGAGTTAGTAGTTATTTCGTTAGTTATTAGTTTATTTAGTAAGTCACTTAGTTAGTGGGTATGAAGGAAGGTAGGTAGGTAGTTAGTTATTTAGTTAGTTAGTTAATATGTATGTAGGAAGATAGTTAGTTAGTTAATTAGTTAGTTATCTAGTAGTTAGTTAGTTAGTTAGTTAGTTATTTATTCAGTTAGCTAGTAGTTAGTTAGTTAGTTAGTTAGTTAATATGTATGTAGGAAGATAGTTAGTTAGTTAATTAGTTAGTTATCTAGTAGTTAGTTAGTTAGTTAGTTAGTTATTTATTCAGTTAGCTAGTAGTTAGTTAGTTAGTTAGTTAGTTAGTTAGTTAGTTAGTAAGTTAGTTTGTTAGCTAGTTAGTTAGTTAATTAGTTAGTTAGTTAGTTAGTTAGTTAGTTAATTAGTTAGTCAATATGTATGTAAGAAGGTAGTTAGTTAGTTTGGTAGTTAGTTAGTTAATTAGCTAGTAGTTAGTTAGTTAGTTAGTTAGTTATTATGCACTAACGTGTTTAGTTAGTTAGTTAGTTAGTTAGTTAGTTAGTATGTTAGTTAGTTAGTTAATGTGCAATGAAAGAAGGTTGTTAGTTAGTTACTTAGTTAGATAGTTAGTTTATTAGTTAGTTACTTAGTTAATCAGTTAGTTATTTAGTTAGTAACATAGTTAGTTAGTTAGTTAGTGATTTAGTTAGTTAATCAATATATATGTATCAAGGTAGTTAGTTAGTGAGTTAGATAGTTAGTTAATTAGTTAGTTAGTTAGTTAATTAGTTAGTTAGTTAGTTAGTCAGTTAGTTATCTAGTAGTTAGTTAGTTAGTTAGGTCAGCAGTTAGTTATTTATTTAGTTAATTAGTTAGTTAGTTAGTTAGTTAGTTACTCAATAGGTATTTAAGATGATAGTTAGTTAGTAAATTAGTTAGTTATTATGTTAGTTATCTAGTAATTAGTTAGTTAGTAATTTTGTAAGCTAGCTAGTAGTCAGTTAGTTAGTTAGTTAGTTAGTTAGTTATCTAGTAGTTTGTTAGTTATTTATTTAGTTAGTTAACTAGTTAGTTATTTAGTTACTAGTTGTTAGTTAGTTAGCTAGTTAATTATATAGTTAGTTATATAGTTAGTTAGTCAGTTAGTGGGAAGGTAGTCAGTTAGTTAGTTAGTGGGTATGTAGGAAAGTAGTTAGTTAGTTAGTTAGTTAGTTAGTTAGTTAGTGAGTATGTAGGAAGATAGTTATTCGGTTATTTAGTTAGTTTGTTTATTAGTTAATTTGTCAGTTAGTTAGTTATTTAGTTAGTTAGTTAGTTAGTTAGTTAGTTAGTTAGTTAGTGAGTTAGTTAGTTAGAAAGGTAGTTAGTTAGTTAATAATTATGTATGCAGGTAGTTAGTTAGTAAGTTAGTAAGTTAGTTTGCTAGTAGTTTATTAGTTAGTCAGTTAGTTAATTAGTTAGTTATTTAGTTTGTTTAGTTAGTTAGTCAACTAGTAGTTAGTTTAGTTAATTAGTTAATTAATTAGTTAGTTAATTAGTTAGTTAGTAAGTTAGTTAGTTAGTGGGTGTGTAGGAAGGTAGCTATTTAGTTAGTTAATTTGTTAGTTAGTTTGTTAATTTGTTAGTTAGTTAGTTAGTTAATTAGTTAGTTATTTAGATAGAAGTCTTGTAGTTAGTTACTTAGTTGGTTAGTTATTAGTTAGTCGGTTATTTAGTTAGTGAGCTAGTAGTTAATAAGTTAGTTAGTTATTTAGTTAGTTAGTTAACTAGTCAGTTATTTAGTAAGTTAGTTAGTTAGTACGTACGTAAGAAGATAGTTAGTAAGTAGTTTAGTTAGTTAATTAGTTAGTTATCTAGTAGTTAGTTAGTTAGTTAGTTAGTTAGTTAGTTATCTAGTAGTTAGGTAATTAGTTGGTTAGTTAGTTAGTTATTTATCAAGTAGTTAGTTAATATGTATGAAAGAAGGTAGTTAGTTAGTTAGTTAGTTTGGTAGTTACTTAATTAGTTAGTTAGTTAGTTATTAGTTTGTCGGTATGTAAGATGGTAGTTAGTTAGTTGGTTAGTTAGTCAATTAGTTAGTTAGTTATTTAGTAAGTTAGTTATTTAGTTAGTTAGTTAATATATATGTTGGAAGACATTTAGTTAGTTTGTTAGTCAGATAGATACTAGTTCTTAGGTATGTAGGAAGACAATTAGTCAGTTAGTTAATTAGTTGGTTAATTAGATACTACTTAATTAGTTAGTTAGTCAGTTAGTTTGTGAGTTTGTAGGAAGGTAGTTAGTTAATTTGTTAGGTAGGTAGTTAGCTATTTATTTAGTTTATAGGTATGTATGAAGGTAGTTAGTTAGTTAGTTAGTTAGTTATTTAGTTAGTTATTTAGTTAGTTCTCTTGTAGTTAGTTAGTTAGCTAGTTAGTTATTTAGTTAGTTAGATAGTTAGTTAGTTAGTACCTTTCTGACTAACTAACTAACTAACTAACTAAATAACTAAATAACTAACTAACTAACAAGTTAACTAATTAACAAACTAACTAAATAACCCAATAACTATCTTCCTACATACATATTAACAAACTAACTACTTTCCTACATACCCACTAACTAACTAACTAACTACCTTCCCACTAACTAACTAACTACTTTCCTACATATACCCACTAACTAACTACCTTCCCACTAACTAACTAACTAACTAACTAGCTGACTAACTAACTACTAGTAACTAAATAACTAACTAGTTAACTAACTAAATAACTAACTAACTAACTACTTGATAACTAACTAACTAACGAACTAAATAACTAACTAACTAACTGACTACTAGCTAGCTGACAAAATAACTAACTAAATAATTACTAGATAACTAACATAATAACTAACTAATTTACTAACTAACTATCTTCTTAAATACCTATTAACTAACTAACTAACTAACTAACTACCCGCCAACTAACTAACTAACTCACTAACTATCTAACTAACTAACTAACTAACAACCTTCTTACATTTCATACGAACTAACAAACAAACTAACTAACTAACTAAACACGTTAGTGCATACTAACTAACTAACTAACGAACTAACTAACTAACTACTAGCTAATTAACTAACTAACTAACTAACTACCTTCTTACATACATATTGACTAACTAACTAACTAACTAACTAACTAACTAACTTACTAACTAACAAACTAACTAAATAACAAACTTCTAGCTAACTGAATAAATAACTAACTAACTAACTAACTAACTACACTACTACAAAAAGTCTCATTAGCTTCGAAAATCCTAGTGACTAAGTATATTTTGTCTCTGTATGTTGGTTATTAGGAGCACATTTTGCTTTGTCCCAAAACAGTTATATTTCTTGGGACAAAGATTTTGTTTTGGCACTACATTTGTCACAGAAGAAGATTAAGATTTTAAGTCCGTACATTTTGTGACAAACAATAGTCTCAAAATAAGTTACTTATAAAATGAAAAATAATTGGGACGAAAGTTGGCCGTTGATTGTTGTAAATTATATGGAATGCCTTGCGTGATATATATAAGGTCATATATTAATTTTATACTATTATAATTAATTTGGACATGTCTTAATTCAATTCAACAAGAAATATTTTAGGGGCCGGCGTAGTCCGTCTCTAAAATAAAATTTTGGTCGTCATTGGTTTGGAGACAATATGTAGTCGTTAATATATTATCCTAACATCGTGAGTTCAATAAATTAATTTAATAGTAATCATAATTAATTTGAAAAATATTAATTTTTAGGTTGAATTTATATATCATTTTAGTCTTCATGGGAACTAATATGTGATGATTATCGGGATATAAACTTCAATATATTTTAATTTTCATGTATCCATACAAATCCCGCTATCAATATAAACATCACCGTTATCAATACAAATATGTTTAATGCATAACACGTTACAATTTAAATATATTTTTTTATAATGTTACAACTAATTTAGACATATGATAGTTTTAATTTGACAAATATTAATACTTGGTGTTCAAAAAATTTCTTTTTTCTTTTTGAATTTTCAAGTTAACTAATATCATGAAAATTAGGAGGGAAATTTTGCCTCTATTTTTTTCATTTTATACTTAACAGAAAATATTGGAGGGAACTTTCCCTCTATATTTTCACCAAATTAGTCCTACTTATTTTCTTCCTTTAAGTAATTATATTAAATAAATATGTACAAGTCCCTTTTTTTCCCTTGCTAATTCCAAAGCTTCTTCTTCGTGAGACAAAGAGACAAGGAACAAAACAAAAGCAGGTCTTCTTCTTCTTCGAGACAAGGCAGAAAAGAACTCACTCTCGGCGGCACCTGTGCCTCCCTTCTTCATCGCCACAGGTCAAGAGGAGAAACTCCGCGGCTTCATTTCCTCCCATCTTCGTCACCCACAGGTCAGTTCTCTCTCTTCTCTATCTCTCTCAACTTTATTAGGGTTTCATTATAAGAGGAATCGCTGATTAGGTTTTTCAATTAGAAGAAGAGTAGCTTACTTATTCATATTTGATAGAATAACATGGATTGAGTGCAAGTTTTGAATGGTTTCAGTTGTTTCGATTCGATTTAGAAGTAATTAATGCCTGGTTTTGGATTAATAGGTTTGCAATTTTAGGTGACTTTGGATTTTCCTTGGTGAATTAGAGGAATTTAGACTGATTGGGAAGAATTATCATGATTTATAGCTAGTGATTAATTAGGACCGGCATTTCTGTTCAATTTGATTTATGACCAATTTGTTTGATAATTGGTGTCGATTTGTGGTGAATTTTGTTTTGCAGGTCGTCAGCGGATTGGGCGACGGCTCTTCACTTCCTCTTCACCCACATAACCTCTCACGAACATCGCCACGGGTACCCAATGAAAACCCTAACCTTCCCCCTTCCTCCATCCTCTGCAATCAAAACCCTAATCTGGCCTCTGTGAACACACACACACACACACACACACACACACAGAGAGAGAGAGAGAGAGAGAGAGAGAGAGAGAGAGAGAGAGAGAGAGAGAGAGAGAGAGAGAGAGAGAGAGAGAGAGAGAGAGAGGTGTTGCAATATTGCCACGACGGCTCTGGGATGGAAAATGTGGATCGAGCGATGGATCAAGGAACGCCATACGCGAATTGAGCTATCGTGACTTGATCCAGCAACCATGCAGGTACAACTTTTTTTCTTTTTGATTCGCTAACAAACCCTAATTTGCTTTATCAATTTTGCTAACTATCATATGTATGATTATGCTATCTTTGACGATTTCTAGTCATAGTAAGATCAGTCCATAATTCAATTTTTTTGGCATTTTCCAGTGGTAGAGAATCTCCGAGAAAAGAAAATCACCGCAGCTGATATTTTTAAATAGATTGAGAAGTGGGTTAAATGTGTTAAGAGATTACGAGACAGTGATGAAGAATCGTGAAGGAGATTTAGAAACTTTCGAGGCTCCGATTCAAGCGGATGATCGTGTGAAATGGGCTCTATTTTTTGCTTATTGGCTTTTCTTCTTTATTTTTTTGCGTATTGACTTTTTTGGTTGAATGATGTAAATTTAAACTAATTCCAGGGTCTTATTTGTAAATATTTGATGAGTTTTAGTAATTCGGTACTTGTATTGAAATATTTGGTAATAAGGGACTTAATTGTAAATATTTGGTAATAAGGGACTTATTGAAATATTTTCTGAGTTTTAGTAATTTTCGATACCATGATAACTTCGATAAAATTAATTTTAGTGTCATCTATATTTAGGTTTTGATGTGATATATACAATACCATATATTTTAGTTCAAATTTTATTTATAAGTAAACTTATATTAATAATGATGTATTTATAAGTAAACTAATATTAATTATGATGTATAATATAATATGTGTTATATTATGTAATATATTATAGCATAAACAATAAAATAAAATAAAATACAATATAATATAATAAACTATAATATAATAAAATATAATGGAATACAATACAATATAATATGAGGTAATTATATAATGATGTAATATAATACAAAACAATAAATACAATATATTATAATATAATACGATATAATATAATACAAAACAATAAATATAAAATAATATAACATGATACGATATGATATGATAAGATATCGTATAATATTATATTATAATATAATTAAATATAATATAATATAATATTTATTACAATTTAATAAAATATAATTAGATACAACACAACCCAATATAAATATATTATATTATAACATAATAGAATTTGTTATGAAATGATATATAATATAATATTTGTTGTGTTGTATTATATAATATAGTAAAGTAGAGTAGAGTACGATATAATAAAATACAATACAATACAATATGATATGATATAATTAAGTATAATACAATACAATATAATACAACACAACACTATATAATATAACATAACATAACATAATATAATATAATATAATATAATATAATATAATTCAATATAATATAATATAATATTATATGACATAGATATAATATAATACAACATAATAATATATAATATTATATGATGTGATATATAATATAATACAATAATACAATAATATATTATATAATAGTATAATACAATATTATATAATATAATGCCATACAATATTATATATTATAACACAACATAATACAATACTGCATAATATGATATATATTAGGTTTCACTTAAAAAATAGAATAGAATAGAATATGATACAATACATGATGATATGATGAATGTATTATTAATTAGACTTCAAATATTTAATAATTAATATTTTTATGTATTATATATTTTATTACCAAAATTCATAATCAATTAAAATCAATTAATAATTGTTAATTCTTTGTATCTTAATTAAAAAACTTAACATAAAACAAAAATTGATAATGAATTAATATTAATTAATAATTGTTAGTTCGGAAAATACTAGTTATGTATTAATTGATTATAGTATAAGATAGTGCAATACGATACGATATTATATGATTTGATGTCATTTAGTATAATACAATGAAATACAATACAATATAATATAATATAATATAATATTACATAATATAATATAATACAATACAATACTATACTATATTATATTATTAATGTAAAATATACTAAAATACAATAATATGATATATTGTAATACAATACTATACTATATTTAATAATGAAATATATTATTTATATTTATATTTATATGTGATATGATATGATATTGTATAATATAGTATAATACAATATCATAAAATATACAATATAAAATAATAGACTAAAAAGATAATATACAATAATATGACAAATATATGTAATATGATATGATATGATATAATAAAATACAATAATATGATATGATATAATATAATATAGTATAATACAATATCATATCATATACAATATAACGTTAATATACTATGATATAATATAATAGACTAAAAAGATAATATAATAATAACATAATACAATATAATATGGTATATTATAATACATAATATTATTGTATGATACAATGCTATACATTATAATACGATATGATACGATACGATACGATATAATTTATGTATAATATAATGAAATACAATACAATACAATGCAAAAACTATGATTAAATATAGAACTATTTTTTAACAGCCACACATTTATTTTTAGGATTTAATTTTTTCTCTTAATTTGACAAATATTTATTTTTAGGATTTAATTTTTTCTCTTAATTTTTTGTTTTAAAGTTAACTAATAATATATAAAGAAAATTTGGAGAAATTTGTAACCTTAATTTATCTCATTTTATACATGCAAAAAATTGGAGGGAACTTTTATTTGGGATGCGAAATTTTGTTTTCATAAAAATGGCTCCAATTTAATTTCATTTGGTTCTGTAAAAATAAGTGATATACATGAATAAAACATGTGTATGATTTAAACTTCCTTTGTATTTCGGAATGTTTGATTTTAATGTAAATTATGTCTCTTGGTTGACCATTATCATGGTAGACCATGTCCAGCCTATTTTATTTAAATTTCATTTTCCTCTCAAAACAAAACCCTAACGTAGAAACCCTCATTTTCCATTATTCGGCTTGTACTGTGTACACACAAAATAAACAAACGGCGATTCGATTCCTCTTCTCTCATCTCGCACAAACAAAAAACACTGCCGAGAAGCACATCGTGCAGATTCAAAGGCGGTTGAAGCCGATTCAAGGCGATTTCAGCCTATTTTCATGACCATTAGGTGAGATTTCATGTTTTCAGCAAATATTCAAGTTTTTGTCGTGCTTTTTTATGAGTTTTTTTTCGTGTGGTAGTGCTATTGCAAACGATTTCAAAGCCAAGATTTTTGGTGCTGATTTTACTTCATTTTCTGTCAATTTTCATATTGTAGTTTCGATTTGGTGAATGAAGAGAGACCCTAGAAAGAAAAAAGGACCATACATCAGGACCTATTATGCATTAAACTGACTTTCTATTCTTATGCATATCGTGGTGTCAATCTTCTTGTTCTCGCTTAATTTCTTAAAGCATCCATCTCATTGAGCTCGATTTTCAGATTTTCTGAACTTAATTTGTATTTTCACATTGAGCTAGTGCCCCTAGATGCAATCAGTAAGTATTATTAGACTTTTATTCTCTCTTTTTTTGTTGTTGCTTTGAACTTATTTCTTTGTTTTTATTGCTTTTTTATGCGAAAATGCAACAGGGAATCGGTTTTGCAAGGATTGGTATATGGAGCAATGTGGCGTAATGGAGCAACTGATTGAGACGAGTGGTGAAAGTTAAGTGTTTGAGTGCCGGGTCTGCTCGCAAATTACAACAGTGAAGGACTGGTATAAAACTGCAACGACAACGAGGTAGTTTTTTTCAATTTATATTTCAATTTTATATTCTTTGCGTCCAATAAAAATAATAATAGCAATATAAAATACTTTTTCATAACTGATATCGTCGTCTCGCTGATTTCGCAGGATTTTCTTTTTTTTTATTGCTGATTTGATTGTGCTTTTTATAGCTCTCCGATGTGAAATAGTGTTGGAGATGATTGTCAGTACTGAATTTTGCTCGAGAGGTGCTGTTGCAGTGATTTTTCAGCTCGAAAACTGTTGATTTGGAGTTGCAGGTCTGATATTTTTATTAGCTTCTTTTTTTTACAAATTTGAGAAAATATAGGGATAGATTGACATATTTGTTGTTAATTTCAGATTTTTATAAGGTTGAAGATGAAGGTTGAAGATGAAGGTTGAAAATTCAGGTAAAAAAATGCTTTTAGTCTTTTTCTTTTATTTTATTTTCGAAAATATAAGGGCTTATGGATATATTTCCCATATTATGTCATCAATTTCTGATTTATATTGGTCATCTACGATAATTTCTGTTTTTTAGGGTTATACGAGATACGGGATGTCTTTGTTAATCCAAATGCTTGTTTTTCTTAATTTCAGTTATATAATGGATAGTTTTCTATTTTAACTTTATTTTAAAATATTTTATATAAGATATCGTAGAGAAATTTATTATTTAATTTATTTCAAGGGCATTTCACTATTGTAGCAAAGATGTACAGATGGTGATCGAAATTTGTCGCGTGGCCAGTTCGAGTTTCAGTACTTCTACTAGAGATTTTATATTTTGTTACTTTGACATTAACATTATGGGGTGTGTTTTTTTTTTTCTAGTACTTGAGTTAGTGTTGTAATAATGAATGATTATAATCAAATGATTATGTGTTTTTTAAAGATATTTTTGTTTTATTTAAATGGCCAAAATTTAATCTTCATATTTAATTAATTAATATTATAATATATGTTGTTTTAAGGGACTAAAAGAGTCGTCACAGTAGTACCATATTCAGGAATTAAATTTTGTCACAGAAAAAATCATTCAGACATCAATATCATTCACAAAAGAGTACATTCAAGGACTAACATTTGGCACATTAATATTATATTTGGAGACAACAGATAGTCACAGAAACAACATAACAAAGACAAAATTTAGCTACATATAGTATATCTTCAGAAGCAAACATTTGTACCATAAAATGAATATTCAGAAACAAAGTCTAGTCACAGAACAACAATAATTGGGAACCACATTTAGTCTCATAAAGAACATTTTCCACGACCATTACTCAACACTGAAAGTTCATCTTCAGGGACTACCCCAGAAAACGGGGGAAAAAATTGGAAATTAATTTTGTCCCAAGAAAGGTGTCTTATAGGGACTAAATGCAAAAAAACTTTTGTCAACCTGATTTGCTGCGTCGGGCCTGTTATGACAAAGTCATAACGACTAAATATAGTCCCTAAAGATCTACAGCGACTCCAGATGGGGTTTTAGGGACTAAAAACGTTTGTCCCTAATTGCATTTTTTTTAGTAGTCATACCAATTAACTAACTATCTAACTACTAGATAACTAACTAATTAACTAACTATCTAACAACTAGATAACTAACTAACGAACAAACAAAATAACTAACTAACTAACTAACTACTAGCTAACTAACTAACTAGTTAATTATCTAACTCACTAAGTAACTACCTTTAGTCATACCAATTAACTAACTAACTAACTACCTTTCTAAATAACTAACTAACTAACTAAATAACTAAATAACTAACTAACTAACTAACTAATTAACTAATTAACAAACTAACTAACTAACTAAGTAACTATCTTCCTACATACCTATTAACTAACTAGTTGACTAACTAACTAACTAACTACCTACCTACATACCCACTAACTAACTAACTACATTCCCACTAACTACCGACAAACTAATAACTAACTAACTAACTAATTAAGTAACTATCAAACTAACTAACTAACTAACTACCTTCTTACATACATATTAACTAACTACTAGATAAATAACTAACTAACTAACCAACTAATTACGTAACTACTAGATAACTAACTAACTAACTAACTAACTACTAGATAACTAACTAATTAACTAACTAATCTACTAACTAAGTATCTTCCTACGTACTTACTAACTAACTAACTTACTAAATAACTGACTAGTTAACTAACTAACTAAATAACTAACTAACTTACTAACTACTAGCTCACTAACTAAATAACCGACTAACTAATAACTAACCAACTAAGTAACTAACTACAAGACATCTATCTAAATAACTAACTAACTAACAAATTAACAAACTAACTAACTAGTTACCTTCCTACATACCCACTAACTAACTAACTTACTAACTAACTAGTTAACTGACTAACTTACTAACTAACTACCTTCATACATACCTATCAACTAACAAACAAACTACCGTTTTAACTAACTAACTAACAAACTAACTAACTAACTAAATGACTAAATAACTAACTAACTAACAAATGAACTAATTAACAAACTAACTAAATAAATATCTTCCTACATACATATTAACTAACTAACTAACTAACTAACTAACTAACTAACTAACTAACTGCCTTCCTACATACCCACTAACTAACTAACTAACTAACTAACTAACTAATTAACTAACTAACTAACTAACTAACTAACTAACTACTAGCTAACTGAATAAATAACTAACTAACTAACTACTAGATAACTAACTAAATTAACTCACCAATTAACTTACTAAATATCTTCCAACATACATATTAACTAACTAACTAACTAACTAACTACCTTCCTACATACTGATAACGGGTTTTTGGCTAACACTTAGGTTATATCGTTGAATAAAAACACCGTAAATCAAACAAGAAACATGTGAATACTAAAGATTGTATAGACTAAGTATGTAAGGATTCGTTCCACAGGGAGCTATTGCGTCAAAATATGATTAAACTTCAGATCTTTAAAATAATTATTTCTAAGTTTCCAAAATTAATGAAAATTTGTCTAGAGAGAGGTCTGAATATTATAAAACTTATCCTAAAATTTCAAACAATTTGGACGATGGAATAAAAAGTTATTAACGAATTACAATCAGGTCTCTAAAAAAAATCTCTGGAAACAGCAGGTTTTCAGTTTAAGTGACAGTTTTCAAAAATTCATATCATTTCAAATATTTCATGAAATTTAACGATTCAAAAAGTTCCCGAAACTAGAAATCAAGATCTACGTAACGAAAGAAACAAATTTAACTTTCCATATTTGGAAGGGATCGTGAAAATTGACAAGTTTAGAAGGTTTTAAAAACAAGATTCAAGGGCAATCAAGGCAGTAATTTAAATAAGAAAATCGAATTAACTACTAAAATTCTCGAGTTTATTAATCAACGCAAGAAATATTCAAACAAACACAACCGAAAGAATTAAAGTAAAAGAAGGGTAACACCTATGCAAGTCCTAGAACGCCTAGAACTCGTTGTCGATGATGCCCCGTGAACTCGGCTAAACGCTAGCTCGAATTTCCGTCTTCTTCTACGTCGATCCTCCCGAATTGCCGAAGAACGCCTTCCGCAATATGATAGATCTAGTTCGTGTCGAGGTGGAGCAAGCACGCCTTCCTCCAAACCTTCACGTTGCACTCCTAGGGTTGAGAACGCCTCCACCCAAAGAACGGCTCTTGAAATTTACTCTTTTCGGTTGTATTGAATTTCTGGATGAGTTTGTAGAGAGAGAGAGAGAGTAGAAAATATGATGATTTGGTCCTGACCAAGGGGTCCAATTTATAGGCTTGATACTCCTCTTGATTGGAAAGCGTAATTATGGAAGGTTTTGGGGCTGGATGAGGGAGAATTGGAAGGTTTTGGGGCTGGATGAGGGAGAAATGGAAGGTTTTGGGGAGCAACAAATCAACTAAGAAGGCAACAAATCAATCTAAAGGAGGCCACAAATCAATCTAAAGAAGGCAACAAATTAGCTTGTTGGGGCTTGTGCATGGGCTGAGAGCTGGGGCTAGGCGTGGGGTGTGAGATTTGCCTGCGTGGGCTGTGAATTTTGCCTCTGCGGCCAGGCCCTGTGCGTTGCAGCAGTTTGGTGATCTTCTTCTTTTGTTTTTGCCTTTCCCGCCTCGATCTTTCACCGAATATATCGATGTGATATATCGTTTTGACTGTCTTCAGCGTGCCGGAGGCAATGGTGCGGACCAAATTCCCAAATTATTCTTCTATCTCCTGAAAATGGGCAAAGAACACATCAGTGTAGAAATATTCATGATGTTTGAAATATGTATCATAAAAGCATAGAATATAACTTCACAAGGGCTAAAATCCCTAAATAAGACTCGTAAAACGTGTTCCATTTGCCTCACGTCACATACCCACTAACTAAGTAACTAACTAGATAACTAAATAACTACTAGATATCTATCTAACTAACAAAATAAATAAATAACTAACTAATTAACCAACAAACTAACTCACTAATTAACTAACTAACAAACAAATTAACTAACTAACTAGCTACCTTCGTACATACCCACTAACTAACTAACTTACTAACTTACTAATTAAATAACTAATTAATTAACCAACTAACTACTAGTTAACTAACTAACAAACTAACTAACTAACTAACTAACTAACTAACTAACTGACTAACTAACTACTAGCTAACAAACTAACTAACTTACGAACTAACTACCATCATACATACCTATTAACTAACTAACTAAGTACCTTTCTAACTAACTAACTAACTAACTAACTAACTAAATAACTAAATAACTAACTAACTAACAAGTTAACTAATTAACAAACTAACTAAATAACCGAATAACTATCTTCCTACATACATATTAACTAACTAACTAACTAACTAACTACTTTCCTACATACCCACTAACTAACTAACTAACTACCTTCCCACTAACTAACTAACTACTTTCCTACATATACCCACTAACTAACTAACTAACTACCTTCCCACTAACTAACTAACTAACTAACTAGCTAACTAACTAACTACTAGTAACTAAAAAACTAACTAGTTATCTAACTAAATAACTAACTAACTAACTACTTGATAACTAACTAACTAACGAACTAAATAACTAACTAACTAACTGACTACTAGCTAGCTGACAAAATAACTAACTAACTAATTACTAAATAACTAACATAATAACGAACTAATTTACTAACTAACTATCTTCTTAAATACCTATTAACTAATTAACTAACTAACTAACTAACTATCTTCCTACATACCCGCCAACTAACTAACTAACTAACTAACTATCTAACTAACTAACTAACTAACAACCTTCTTACATTTCATACGAACTAACCAACAAACTAACTAACTAACTAAACACGTTAGTTCATACTAACTAACTAACTAACTAACTAACTAACTGCTAGCTAACTAACTAACTAACTACTTTCTTACATACATATTGACTAACTAACTAACTAACTAACTAACTAACTGCTAGCTAACTAACTAACTAACTACCTTCTTACATACATATTGACTAACTAACTAACTAACTAACTAACTAACTAATTAACTAACTAACTAACAAACTTACTAACTAACTAACTTCTGGCTAACTGAATAAATAACTAACTAACTACTAGATAACTAACTAATTAACTGACTAACTAACTACTAGATAACTAACTAACGAACAAACAAAATAACTAACTAACTAACTAACTACTAGCTAACTAACTAACTAGTTAATTATCTAACTTACTAACTAACTACGTTTAGTCATACCAATTAACTAACTAACTAACTACCTTTCTAACTAACTAACTAACAAACTAACTAACTAAATAACTTAATAACTAACTAACTAACTAACTAATTAACTAATTAACAAACTAACTGACTAACTAAATAACTATCTTCCTACATACCTATTAACTAACTAGTTGACTAACTAACTAACTAACTAACTAACTACCTACCTACATACCCACTAACTAACTAACTACATTCCCACTAACTAACTAACTAACTATCTAACTAACTAAATAACTAACTAGCTAACTAACTAACTACAAGAGAACTAACTAACTAACTTACTAAATAACGAACTAAATAACTAACTAACTAACTAACTACCTTCATACATACCTATAAACAAAATAAATAGCTAACTACCTACCTAACTAATTAACTAACTACCTTCCTATTAAACTCACTAACTAACTGACTAACTAACTAACTAATTAAGTAGTATCTAACTAAACAGCTAATTAACTAACTGACTAACTGACTAATTGTCTTCCTACATACCTAAGAACTAGTATCTATCTGACTAACAAACTAACTAAATGTCTTCCAACATATATATTTACTAACTAACTAAATAACTAACTTACTAAATAACTAACTAACTAATTGAATAACTAACCAACTAACTAACTACCATCTTACATACCGACAAACTAATAACTAACTAACTAACTAATTAAGTAACTATCAAACTAACTAACTAACTAACTACCTTCTTACATACATATTAACTAACTACTAGATAAACAACTAACTAACTAACTAACCAACTAATTACCTAACTACTAGATAACTAACTAACTAAATAACTAACTAATTAACTAACTGACTAACTAATAAACTACTAGCCAACTAACTAACTAACTTACTAACTAACTACCTGCATTCATAATTATTAACTAACTAACTACCTTTCTAACTAACTAACTCACTAACTAACTAACTAACTAACTAACTAAATAACTAACTAACTGACAAATTAACTAATAAACAAACTAACTAAATAACCAAAGAACTATCTTCCTACATACTAACTAACTAACTAACTAACTAACTAACTAACTAACTACTTTCCTATATACCCACTAACTAACTAACTAACTACCTTCCCACTAACTGACTAACTAACTATATAACTAACTATATAACTAACTAGCCAACTAACTAACAACTAGTAACTAAATAACTAACTAGTTAACTAACTAAATAAATTACTAACAAACTACTAGATAACTATCTAACTAACTAACTAACTAACTAACTAACTAACAGACTACTATCTAGCTTACAAAATTACTAACTAACTAATTACTAGATAACTAACATAATATCTAACTAATTTACTAACTAACTATCTTCTTAAATACCTATTGAGTAACTAACAAACTAACTAGCTACCTTCCTACATACCCGCCAACTAACAAACTAACTAACTAACTAAAGAAATAATTATCCTTCTAACTACTAGCTAACTAACTAACTAACTAACTAACTAAATAAATAAATAACTAACTGCTGACCTAACTAACTAACTAACTACTAGATAACTAACTAACTAACTGACTAACTAACTAACTAACTAACTAACTAACTAATTAACTAACTATCTAACTAACTAACTAACTACCTTCATACATATATATTGATTAACTAACTAAATCACTAACTAACTAACTACTAGCTAACTAACTAAGTAACTAACTAAATAACTAACTGATTAACTAACCAACTAACTAATTAACTAACTATCTAACTAAGTAACTAACTAACAACCTTCTTTCATTGCACACTAACTAACTAACTAACTAACTAACTTACTAACTAACTAACTAACTAAACACGTTAGTGCATAATAACTAACTAACTAACTTACTAACTACTGACTAATTAACTTACTAACTAACTAACTAACTAACTAATTAACTAACTAACTACCTAACAAACTAACTTACTAACTAACTAACTAACTAACTAACTAACTTACTAACTATCTAACTACTAGCTAATTGAATAAATAACTAACTAACTAACTAACTAACTAACTACTAGATAACTAACTAATTAACTAACTAACTATCTTCCTACATACATATTAACTGACTAACTAACTAACTAACTAACTACCTACCTACCTTCCTACATACCCACTAACTAAGTGACTTACTAAATAAATTAATAACTAACGAAATAACTACTAACTCTTTAACTAACTAACTAACTAAATAAATAACTAACTAATCAACTAACTAACTTACTAACAAATTAACTAACTAACTGACAAATTAACTAACTAGGTAGCTACCTTCGTACATACCCACTAACTTACTAACTTACTAACTAACTAATTAACTAACTAATTAATTAACTAATTAACTAACTAACTACTAGTTAGCAAACTAACTAACTAACTAAATAACTAACTAATTAACTAACTAATTAACCAACTAACAAACTACTAGCTAACTGACTAACTAGTTACCTATCTAACTTACTAACTAACTACCTTCATACATACCTATTAACTAACTAACTAACTACCTTTCTAACTAACTAACTAACTAAATAAATAACTAACTAACTAACTAACTAACTAATCAACTAATTAACAAACTAACTTACTAACTAACTAACTATCTTCCTACATACCTATTAACTGTCTAACTAACTAACTAACTAACTAACTAACTAACTAACTAACTAACAAACTACCTTCCTACATACCCACTAACTAACTAACTAACTACCTTCCCACTAACTAACTAACTAACTATCTAACTAACTAAATGACTAACTAGCTGGCTAACTAACTACTAGATAACTTACTAACTAACTAACTATCTAACTAACTAACTAACTAACAAGCCGACAAAATAACTAACTAACTAACAAGCCGACAAAATAACTAACTAACTAATTATTAGATAACTAAGATAATAACTAACTAATTTACGAACTAACTATCTTCTTAAATACCTATTAACTAACTAACTAACTAACTAACTAACTAACTACCTTCCTACATACCCGCCAACTAACTAACTAACTAACTAACTAAATAAATAACTAACCTGCAAACTACTAGCTAACTAACTGACTAACTAACAAACCAAATAGCTAACTGATAACCTAACTAACTAACTAACAACTAGATAACTAACTAACTAATTGAATTACTAAGTAACTAACTAATTAACTAACTAACTAATTAACTAACTATCTAACTAACAAACTAACTACCTTGATTCATACATATTGATTAACTAACTAACTCCCTAACTAACTACTAGCTAACTAACTAAGTAACTAACTAAATAACTAACTCATTAACTAACTAACTAACTAACTAATTAACTAACTATCTAACTAACTAACTAACTAACAACCTTCTTACAAACTAACTAACTAACTAACTACTAGCAAATTAACTAACTAACTAACTAACTAACTAACTAACTAACCAGCTACCTTCTTACATACATATTGACTAACTAACTAACTAACTAACTAATTAACTAACGAACTAACTAACTAACTAACTAACTACTAGCTAACTGAATAACTAACTAACTAACTAACAACTTAGATAACTAACAAAATTAACTAACCAATTAACTAACTAAATATCCTCCTACAGACATATTAACTAACTAACTAACAAACTAACTAACTAACTACCTTCCTACATACCCACTAACTAACTAACTAACTAAATAACTACTAGATATTCAACTAACTAACTAACTCAATAAATAAATAACTAACTAATTAACTAACAAACTAAGTCACTAATTAACTAACTAACTAACAAATTGACTAACTAACTAGCTACCTTCGTACATACCCACTAACTAACTTACTACGTAACTAATTAACAAACTAATTAATTAACTAATTAACTAACTAACTAGCTAACTAACTAACTAATTAACTAACTAACTTACTTACAAACTGCTAGCTAACTAACTAACAAGTTAACTATCTAACTTAATTACAAACTACCTTCATACATACCTATTAACTAACTAACTAACTACCTTTCTATCTAACTAATAAACAAACTAACTAACTAACTAAATAAATAACTAAATAACTAACTAACTAACTAATTAACTAATTGAGTAACTAACTAACTAACTAACTAACTTAATAACTATATTCCTACATACATATTAACTAACTAATTAACTAACTAACTACCTACCTTGCTACATACCCACTAACTAACTAACTAACTAACTACCTTCCTGCTAACTAACTAACTAACTATCTAACTAACTAAATAACTAACTAGCTAACTGACTAACTACTAGATAACTAACAAACTGACTAACTAACTAGCTACCTTCGTACATACCTACTAACTAACTAACTTACTAACTGAGTAATTAACTAACTAATTAATTAACTAATTGACTAACTAACTATTATTTAACTAACTAACAAACTAAATAACAAACTACTAGCAAACTAACTAAGTAAATAACTAACTAATTAACTAACTAACTAACTAACTAACTAACAAACAAACTACTAGCAAACAAACTAACTAGTTAACTAACTAACTAACTACCTTCCCACTAACTAACTAACTAAATAACTAGCTAACTAACTAACTACTAGTAACCTAATAACTAACTAGTTAACTAACTAAATAACTAACTAACTAACTACTCGATAACTACCTAACTAACTAACTAAATAACTAACTAACTAACTAACTACTAGCCAACTGACAAAATAACTAACTAACTAATTACTAGATAACTAACATAATAACTAACTAATTTACTAACTAACTATCTTCTTAAATACCTATTAACTAACTAACTAACTAACTAACTAACTAACTAACTTACTACCTTCCTACATACCCGCCAACTAACTAACTAACTAACTAACTATCTATCTAACTAACTAACTAACAACCTTCTTACATTTCATACGAACTAACCAACAATCAACTAACTAACTAAACACGTTAGTGCATACTAACTAACTAACTAACTAACTAACTAACTAACTAACTAACTACTAGCTAACTAACTAACTAACTACCTTCTTACATACATATTGACTAACTAACTAACTAACTAACTAACTAACTAACTAACTAACAAACTAACTAACTAACTAACTAACTAACTAACTAACTTCTAGCTAACTGAATAAATAACTAACTAACTAACCAACTAACTACTAGATAACTAACTAATTAACTAACTAACTATCTTCCTACATACATATTGACTAACTAACTAACTAACTAACTAACTAACTAACTAATTAACTAACTAACTAACCAACTAACAAACTACTAGCTAACTAACTAACAATTTAACCATCTAACTTACTAACTAACTACCTTCATACATACCTATTAACTAACTAACTAACTACCTTCTTACATACATATTGACTAACTAATTAACTAACTTACTAACTAACTAACTAATTAACTAACTTACTAACTAATTAACTAACTTACTAACTAACTAACTAACTAACTAACTAACTAACTACTAGCTAACTGAATAACTAACTAACTAACTAACTAACTAACTAACTAACTACTAGATAACAAACTAATTAACTAACTAATTATCTTCCTACATACATATTAACTAACTAACTAACTACCTACCTACCTTCCTACATGCCCACTAACTAAGTAACTTTCTAAATAAATTAATAACTAACGAAAAAACTACTAACTCTTTAACTAACTAACTAACTAAATAAATAACTAACTAACTAACTAACTTACAAATAAACTAACTAACTGACAAATTAACTAACTAACTAGCTACCTTCGTACATACCCGCCAACTAACTAACTAACTAACTAAATAAATAACTAACTTGTTAACTACTAGCTAACTAACTAACTAACTAACTAAATAACTAACTGATGACCTAACTAACTAACTAACTAACTAACTAACTGACTAACTAACTAACTAACTAACTAACTAACTGACTAACTAACTAACTGACTAACTTACAAACTACAAGCCAACTAACTAACTAACTAACTAACTAACTAAATAACTAACTAATTAACTAACTAAATATCTTCCTACATACCTATTAACTAACTAACTAACTAACTTACTAACTACCTTCCAACATACCCACTAACTAAGTAACTAACTAAATAAATAAATAACTAACTAAACAATTACAAGCTATTTAACTAACTAACTAATTAAATAAATAACTATTAACTAACTTACTAACTAACTAATTAACTAACTAACTAACGAATTAACTAACTAACTAGCTACCTTCGTACATACCCAATAACTAACTAACTTAGTAACTAACTAATTAACTAACTAATTTATTAACTAATTAACTAACTAACTACTAGTTAACTAACTAACTAAACTAACTAAATAACTAACTAATTAACTAACTAACTAACTAACTAACTAACTAACTACTAGCTAACTAACTAACTAGTTAATTATCTAACTTACTAACAAACAAACTAACTAGTTAATAGGTATATATGAAGATAGTTCGTTAGTAAGTTAGTTAGTTTGTTAGCTAGTAGTCAGTTACTTAGTTAGTTAGTTAGTTAATTAGTTAGTTATTTAGTTAGTTTGTTAGTTAGTTAACTAGTAGTTAGTTGGTTAATTAATTAGTTAGTTAATTAGTAAGTTAGTAAGTTAGTTAGTTAGTGGGTATGTACGAAGGTAGCTAGTTAGTTAGTTAATTTGTTAGTAAGTTAGTTAATTAGTGAGTTAGTTTGTTAGCTAATTAGTTAGTTATTTATTTATTTTGTTAGTTAGATAAATATCTAGTAGTTATTTAGTTATTTAGTTAGTTACTTAGTTAGTGGGTATGTAGGAAGGTAGGTAGTTAGTTAGTTAGTTAGTTAGTTAGTTAGTTAGTTAATATGTATGTTGGAAGATATTTAGTTAGTTAATTCGTGAGTTAATTTAGTTAGTTATCTAGTAATTAGTTAGTTAGTTATTTATTCAGTTAGCTAGTACTTAGTTAGTTAGTTAGTTAGTTCATTAGTTAATTAGTTAGTTAGTTAGTTAGTTAGTTAGTTAGTTAGTTAGTTAATTAGTTAGTTAGTTAGTTAGTTAGTTAGTTAGTGGGTATGTAGGAAGGCAGTTAGTTAGTTAGTTAGTTAGTTAGTTAATATGACTATAGGAGGATATTTAGTTAGTTAATTGGTTAGTTAATTTTGTTAGTTATATAAGTAGTTAGTTAGTTAGTTAGTTATTTATTCAGTTAGCTAGTACTTAGTTAGTTAGTTAGTTAGTTCATTAGTTAATTAGTTAGTTAGTTAGTCAATATGTATGTAAGAAGGTAGCTGGTTAGTTAGTTAGTTAGTTAGTTAGTTAGTTAGTTAATTTGCTAGTAGTTAGTTAGTTAGTTAGTTAGTTAGTATGTAAGAAGGTTGTTAGTCAGTTAGATAGTTAGTTAATTAGTTAGTTAGTTAGTTAATGAGTTAGTTATTTAGTTAGTTAGCTAGTAGTTAGTTAGGGAGTTAGTTAGTTAATCAATATGCATGAATCAAGGTAGTTAGTTTGTTAGTTAGATAGTCAGTTAATTAGTTAGTTAGTTAATTAGTTAGTTACTTAGTTGTTCAATTAGTTAGTTAGTTATCTAGTTGTTAGTTAGTTAGGTAGGTCATCAGTTAGGTATTTGGTTAGTTAGTTAGTCAGTTAGTAAGTTAGTAGTTAGCAGGTTAGTTATTTATTTATTTAGTTAGTTAGTTAGTTAGTTAGTTAGTTGACGGATATGTAGGAAGGTAGTTTGTAAGTTAGTTAGTTAGTTAATAGGTATTTAAGAAGATAGTTAGTAAGTAAATTAGTTAGTTATTATGTTAGTTATCTAATAATTAGTTAGTTAGTTATTTTGTCAGCTAGTTAGTCAGTTAGTTAGTTAGTTAGTAAGTTATCCAGTAGTTAGTTAGTTAGTTATTTAGTTAGTTAACTAATTAGTTATTTAGTTAGTTTGTTTGTTAGTTATCTAGTTGTTAGTTAGTCAGCCAGTTAGTTATTTAGTTAGTTAGATAGTTAGTTAGTTAGTTAGTGGGAAGGTAGTTAGTTAGTTAGTTAGTGGGTATGTAGGAAGGTAGTTTGTTTGTTAGTTAGTTAGTTAGTTAGTTAGTTAATTAGATAGTTAATAGGTATGTAGGAAGATAGTTAGTTAGTTAGTAAGTTAGTTTGTTAATTAGTTAATTAGTTAGTTAGTTAGATATTTAGTCATTTAGTTAGTTAGTTAGTTAGTTAGAAAGGTAGTTAGTTAGTTAGTTAATAGGTATGTATGAAGGTAGTTAGTTAGTAAGTTAGATAGTTAACTAGTTAGTTAGTTAGCTAGTAGTATGTTAGTTGGTTAGTTAGTTAGTTAATTAGTTAGTTATTTAGTTAGTTAGTTAGTTTGCTAACTAGTAGTTAGTTAGTTAATTAGTTAATTAATTAGTTACTTAATTAGTTAGTTCGTAAGTTAGTAAGTTTGTGGGTATGTACGAAGGTAGCTACCTAGTTAGTTAATTTTCAGTTAGTTAGTTAATTTGTTAGTAAGTTAGTTAGTTAATTAGTTAGTTATTTTTTTAGTTAGTTAGTTAGTCAAAGAGTTAGTAGTTATTTCGTTAGTTATTAATTTATTTAGTAAGTCACTTAGTTAGTGGGTATGTATGAAGGTAGGTAGGTAGGTAGTTAGTTAGTTAGTTAGTTAGTTAATATGTATGTAGAAAGATAGTTAGTTAGTTAATTAGTTAGTTATCTAGTAGTTAGTTAGTTAGTTATTTATTCAGTTAGCTAGTAGTTAGTTAGTTAGTTAGTTAGTTAGTAAGTTAGTTAGTTAGTTAGTTAGTTAGTTAGTTAATTAGTTAGTTAGTTAGTTAGTTAGTTAGTTAATTAGTTAGTCAATATGTATGTAAGAAGGTAGTTAGTTAGTTAGTTAGTTAGTTAATTAGCAAGTAGTTAGTTAGTTAGTTAGTTAGTTAGTTATTATGCACTAACGTGTTTAGTTAGTTAGTTAGTTAGTTAGTTAGTTAGTATGCAATGTAAGAAGGTTGTTAGTTAGTTAGTTAATTAGATAGTTAGTTAATTAGTTAGTTAGTTAATCAGTTTGTTATTTAGTTAGTTACTTAGTTAGTTAGCTAGTAGTTAGTTAGTTAGTGATTTAGTTAGTCAATCATTATATATGTATCAAGGTAGTTAGTTATTTAGTTAGTTAGATAGTTAGTTAATTAGTTAGTTAGTTAGTTAATTAGTTAGTTAGTCAGTTAGTTAGTTATTTAGTTATCTAGTAGTTAGTTAGTTAGTTAGGTCTGCAGTTAGTTATTTAGTTAGTTAGTTTGTTAGTTAGTAAGTTAGTTAGCTAGTAGTTAACAGGATAGTTATTTATTTAATTAGTTAGTTAGTTAGTTAGTTGGCGGGTATGTAGGAACGTAGCTAGTTAGTTTGTTAGTTACTCGATATGTATTTAAGAAGATAGTTAATTAGTAAATTAGTTAGTTATTATGTTAGTTATCTAGTAATTAGTTCGTTAGTAATTTTGTCAGCTAGCTAGTAGTTAGTTAGTTAGTTAGTTAGTTAGTTAGTTATCTAGTAGTTTGTTAGTTATTTATTTAGTTAGTTAACTAGTTAGTTATTTAGTTACTAGTAGTTAGTTAGTTAGCTAGTTAGTTATATAGTTAGTTATATAGTTAGTTAGTCAGTTAGTTGGAACGTAGTTAGTTAGTTAGTTAGTGGGTATGTAGGAAAGTAGTTAGTTAGTTAGTTAGTTAGTTAGTTAGTTAGTTAGTTATGTAGGAAGATAGTTATTCGGTTATTTAGTTAGTTTGTTTATTAGTTAATTTGTCAGTTAGTTAGTTATTTAGTTAGTTAGTTAGTTAGTTAGTTAGAAAGGTAGTTAGTTAGTTAATGAGTATGTATGCAGGTAGTTAGTTAGTAAGTTAGTTAGTTAGTTAGCTAGTAGTTTATGTTATATCATGGTATGCATAACGAATTTCGAAGACGAAATTCTGTTAAGGAGGAGAGAATTTTATATCATGATTATGATTATCAATAAATTAAATTGGATGAAAAATATTATCACTAAACCATGTTGGAGCTGCTTGTGAGCAGCTTGGGCAAAAGACCCATTTAATTGGTTGTAGGTGCAGGTGGTTTATTGTTTTTTTTATATACATCAAGATATTTCTCTCTTTTGGATATCATCTCCACGCACACACATAGTTACCTATCCCTTAAGTACATATCAAGAGAAACGTGAGAGATGAAAGAAAAGTGGAAGAGAAAAATGAAACCCTTGATCAAAGTAGAAAATAGAGGGAATTAAAGAGGGGAAAAGAGAAGTTGAAGTGAATGATTGCCTAGACCTGCAAAGGAGAAAGAGGGAGGGCAGGAGTGTGAAATCATGGAGGCACAACGGTTCGAGGATTGGGGATGGAGTACAACGCCCCTGGCACAGCCGCCTCTGTATCGGAGCAGTGGCACGGCATCGCAGCACCACGGAGGCTTGTGAATCAATCCAGCAGTATCACATCGTGGCAGCGGGCTGGCATTTGTATCGGGACACGGATGGAACCATGATGATTATTCGGCACGAGTACGGAGGCATGAGTAGGGCGTCACATGGACAGCGCGGCATGGGCGTTTGGGCAGGACAACGGCATCTTGGAGGCATCTCGACACGTGTAGCGGGACATGTATCATGGCAGGAGCATGACGGCACGGCACAACCTCAATCGGGTCAGGAAAATGGTGTCGCAGCGGGATCGTGGCAGCATGGAGGGACCGTGGCACACATTTCGGTGAAGGATAATGTGTCGCAGCGATTGTAAAGGTTGCGTTAATTGAGGTATATCTCGGACTTGATATTAATCTTTATAATACCTCATAATATTGCCATGTGTATCGATATATTTCGGATTAAGCATTGATTTGTGGACCCCTAATTTTGTGACCAAAAATAGTATCTCGGGTAGGGTCGAGTGTTGAGAATTGGATTGTCGAGGAAGATGTTTGGTCTTGATGGTTCGGCCGTTTGAATAGTGGCGGTCGGGCTATTTATTGATCATAAGTAGTGGAATTAGGGTTTCGGTTTGTGGATGCATGGAAGAGAGAGAATTGAGGTGTTTATTCTAAATGGGTCGGGTTCGTGTTTGGTTTAGGTTTAAGATCCAATAACCCGTTATGTGCTGTATTATGTTAAATCTGAATTTCACTTATCTAACTCTCAGCCAACATTTTCAGGTAGCACTTGAGGTGGCAGTGGCATTCGTGTAGATTACGAGCGTAGCGGAGTGTGCGATCACCAGTTATCATTTTTAATTGTTATTTGTTATATTGGTTTATGCCCACCATATGTGTGTTTAGTTGTTGTAGATTGTAGATTATATTTTATGCCAACTGGTTTTTGTATTGTGTGTTTTTTTTGACTCTGCTAATGCTCATTTAATGAAGGTAAGTACGTTGTGCACGATTATTTTATTTTCGGGTCGTGACAGTTTATTAGTTAGTTAGTTAATTAATTAGTTAGTTATTTAGTTTGTTTAGTTAGTTAGTCAACTAGTAGTTAGTTAGTTAATTAGTCAATTAATTAGTTAGTTAATTAGTTAGTTAGTAAGTTAGTTAGTTAGTGGGTATGTAGGAAGGTAGCTAGTTAGTTAGTTAATTTGTTAGTTAGTTAGTTAGTTAATTAGTTAGTTATTTAGATAGATGTCTTGTAGTTAGTTACTTAGTTGGTTAGTTATTAGTTAGTCGGTTATTTAGTTAGTGAGCTAGTTGTTAGTAAGTTAGTTAGTTATTTAGTTAGTTAGTTAAATAGTCACTTATTTAGTAAGTTAGTTAGTTAGTAAGTACGTAGGTAGATAGTTAGTTAGTAGATTAGTTAGTTAATTAGTTAGTTATCTAGTAGTTAGTTAGTTAGTTAGTTAGTTATCTAGTAGTTAGGTAATTAGTTGGTTAGTTAGTTAGTTATTTATCTAGTAGTTAGTTAATATGTATATAAGAAGGTAGTTACTTAGTTAGTTCGTTTGATAGTTACTTAATTAGTTAGTTAGTTAGTTATTAGTTTGTCGGTATGTAAGATGGTAGTTAGTTAGTTGGTTAGTTAGTCAATTAGTTAGTTAGTTATTTAGTAAGTTAGTTATTTAGTTAGTTAGTTAATATATATGTTGGAAGACAGTTAGTTAGTTTGTTAGTCAGATAGATACTAGTTCTTAGGTATGTAGGAAGAAAATTAGTCAGTTAGTTAGTTAATTAATTAGTTGGTTAGTTAGATACTACTTAATTAGTTAGTTAGTTAGTCAGTTAGTTAGTGAGTTTGTAGGATGGTAGGTAGTTAATTAGTTAGGTGATGAACGGGTTTTCGGCGTGTAAAATTATCGCTGTATTCGAAAACCCGATTCAATCAACAAGTTTGGAAATATATGTGTATAGTGGAAATATGGAAGTTCGTTCAACGAGGAGTAAATGCGTCGAATAATGAATCAAAACAAGCAAAAATGGCGGAAACTTTTCCAGAATATAGTCCGTTAGAATGCAAATTTGGTCCGTTACAACGCACTTGAGTGAAAATTCTGGTGCTAAGTGTGAGATGAACGTCCGTTACAACGGATGAAACTCCGTTATAACGCACTATACTTGTCCGTTATAACGAACAGTGGTTGCGTTGCAACGGATTGGTTAATCCGTTACAACGGACCATTATGTCCATTATAACGCACCTGTATTGAGCCTCTTGCGTGGAAATTCTCACTAGTCCGTTACAACGGACATGTATGTGCGTTACAACGGAAGTATAACCAACTGAATATTAAAGGACCAACCGTCTAGTCCGTTGTAACGCAATTTGTGTCCGTTATAACGGAATAGTTTCTGGAATTAAGTTTGAGTATTTTATTTGGGGTTTGAATTAAGATTTGATCAGAGATTGTTTAATGTCTTAATTAAGGACCAAAGTGCAATTAAAAAGAGAGCAACCAAAGAACAAAAAGAGAGCAAAAGATCGAATTCAAGAAACAAAGATTTAGAACAAAGAAAGAGATTCAATCACAACCTTAAACTATCATTCAACATACAAGAAATTCAAGATAGAAAAGAATACACCTAGATTGAGTAAAGAAACGCATCAAGAAGAGCCTCCTTTTCCTCGCTAGTGTTGTCGCTCGATTGACCACCGAAAGGGGAATTCTCCGAGTCACGGCAAGCTTGCTTCGTTGGTCACCGAAGGGAAGAAATCTCGAGTTACGGGCTAAGTCGATGAAGGGTCACCAAAAGAAAAGACTCCGAGTCATGGTTGACACCTTCTTCAAGCTCCGAAAGAGAAAACCTCCGAGTCACGGTCTCAACACAACTTCACAAGTCCCGAAAGGAGGAAATCCCCGAGTCACGGTTAGTTTCGAGAAGGGTCGATTCGCTGAAAGGAAGGATGTCCAAGTCACGGTTGAATCTCCCGAACAATCGAGTAGGATCTTGAATGGTTCTTGATGTTCTTGACGGTTCTTGAAAGTTCTTGAGAGGGAGAGAGAAGAGAGAGAGAATAAAAGTGCTCCAAGGAGCGTTACTCTGCCCATAGGCCTTGGGGTCTTATTTATAGTGTCATTGGGGCTTTCCCATTGGCCGAGAGATGGGTGAGAGGATTGAGGGTAGTTGGGGGTGGTATGTGAGGTAGGTGGGGTTGTAGAGTGACAATTGTGTGAGTAGTTTTCATGTAGGTTTTTGCAATCTCTTATCTTGATGATTATGTGCCTTCTCCTTCACACGTGTACCGAATTGGTCGGTATGATATATCGATTTTAACGGCGCGAGGAGACGAAGGCAACTACACTCTTGGATTGCCGAGAATTTCCACCTAAAACCTGTAATTAAGCAATAAAACACACTTAGTGAAGAAATATTCTTGTTATCTAAAATATGAACAATTGTATATATAAAGTTGTGATTCAAAAGGGCTAAAATCCCCAAATTAGATATCAAAAAGGTGCTTTATTTTCCTCTTATCAAATACCCCCATACTTAAACCCTTGATCGTCCTCGATCATGATGAGCGTAAAATCAAGCACAAAGAAAATTGCATGTATAGGTTTTATTGAAATTGTATTCATCGATTTGAAAACTCAATTCTCACAAGATAATTATTCACTCTTATCATAATCACTAATATTGAAAGAGATAAGTTTGAGTTATATTAGAATCTATTTTCAATGAATTGCACAAATTCGAAGAGTTTATTAGAGCAAATGATCTCAACCGAAAAAGATGATTAAATACCATCATTCAATTCTTTTCACTCCACAATTCACAAGGATTATCATGAAAAAGCATTAATGAAAACCAATTGTTCCGTTTTGCAAAAAATCATTTCTTAAATGTAATTTGTCACTTTTAAACCGTTCGGTACGTTAGTACTTGGTTCATCTTCGATTTCTAATAAATTTTCCCAACTTGCGCTCGATTTTTGAACTCCTTTTCTTTCCTTTTTATTCTTTTTATTTCTTTTCTTCTTTTCTTTTCTTCTTTTTATTTCTTTTCTTTTGTTCGTTATTGCTTTCGATGGTCCCCATGTGTGTCCTTTGGGATAACAAGTGGTCATGACTCACACCACTCATTACTTAGTAAAACCCCATGGATCCGCACAATCTTTAGCCAACAAGTGGTCATGACTCACACCACTCATTACTTAATCATGTTGGAGAATATCCTCGACCCCGGGCCCGCGCAGCGGAATGAAGGCCCGGTCCGATTCCCCGATTCCCGAGATCACGCACGAAGGGTTGATCGCCGCCTTCTATCTCCTGTCACGTTGGTGACAATCCGCGCGTCCCATACCACGCGTCTTTCACCGTTCGTTGACCGTCTTCTCACTCCTTGAGTCGATCACAATCCAAGAGCCACAATTGTCGCTCCTCTACTTGTATCCACCGTGAGTCGCAAGACGTCGGTCGCGGATGCACCTGCCTAGACGATGCACCGGCGAACTTGCTCGATCTAATCGATTCTCTATTACTCGAGAAACTCCTTTCTCGATTTCTCTCTCTTCGCACCCTTTCACTCACTAAAGATCAAATCTGAATTTGCTCTTTTTCTTGTGTATATTGGGCAGAATAATCACTTGCTTAGAATGATTCAACTGATCTGGATGAGAGAGAAAGTATCCTATTTATACCTAATAGGATCAGGATTAGCCAAAAGGCATGTATATCCAATATACACCCTCTCACACAGAAAACTGCATGAACCTGGTCAGTATTCTGTCATTTCGAAATTGATAAATTTCTCAGACAGAAAATCACCCAACATGAAAGTTGTAGATAAACTAATTATTTACACAACCCAATTTGGACCAACCCAATTGGAGTTCGTATGCAACAGTTATGACTGTTTTACTAACTGTATGTCATACTGTTGCACCCTTTCGGTATTTCACATAAACGACACTAATACTTCGTTCATATGAAATATATTTCTACATGAAGGTTATAGATAATCTAATTATCTATATAACCCAATTTGAACCATTCAAATCGGATTTTCCCACTGACAGTTATGGCCACGAATGTACGACTACATTCGTTTATCCTTGTGTACACTTTTACGGTTGATCCTGAAACTGTATTTCCTTCAGTCTCCCACTCAATTTCAGATCTACCTAAAAGGTACTCATGCATATCCAATACGCACGATTTTAGAGAATATAGCTCGCGTATCAAATACCAAGCTATGCACATCCAATGTGACAATTTTATGATCAAGCCCGACTTAGTACGACTCGTTGTGTGACCATGTAGGTTCGACTTAACGATGGCAGTAGGTTGTTTCCAATGCCTACAAGCTCATGAGCGGGATCTAGTCACTCCATCATAGCTACCCATGTTAAACGAATAATGATTGTGATCATTGTGCCTATCTCGAATAGCGGTTACTAGTTCTCTTGTTTACGATATCCGTTAATCAAAAGGCATGGTAATAGTCATCCTTATAATTTGATTAACTACACTTATTCCCCGATTCCGAGTTGAGTTAACAAATTTCAATCGATATTAACCATTAATATCATTGACCGTGGCCACGGTTTTCGTTAATCGACTCATCGAGCGGCGCCTAAGAGATATCTCTTCCTTTCGGAATAAACAATTCCTATCTTGGAGACTCACATTGAATTCCGTGTTTCGGACAATACCCAATGATGACCCTTTTAACTCCCTGTTACGGTGAGCGTAAGATCATATCAAAGCATTGTGTTACGCACGTAACGCAATCAATGATCCCCTCAAGTATGAAGAATCTAAAACCCCATCCGTCGCAAGTCCATCTATAATGACTAAACCATGTCATGGTCTCGCGGCTTCGGTCATATCCAATACATGTAACCTAACATATATCTACGTTCCCGATTCGACAAACACCTTGTCCCATGATTAGCAAAACATAATCATCTCCTCGGCTAACGTACTAGTGTACGCGTTCAGTCTATTCCTTTGTAATAGTAATGCTTCTCTCTTAAGCAAACTGACCCGCGACTAGGGATGTTTAGAAATGACACTTTAAGTGTGACGGTTTCGCTGCACATGGTCCTCAACCATGTCGACGTCCACACAAGCTCAAATCAGGGTTCATGTAACAATCATATTACACAACCCGCACACAGTTTTCATATAAGGTGAATGCATATTAATTTAAGTAAACAAAAATTTTAAAAGGGATGCATTCATATGGATTAAGTATTTGGGTGATACAACGTTTACCTATGGGTATCTCCATACCCACAACCTGCGAGGACTATCGTATTAGATAACTACACTCTACTCTCTTCTTCCTCCTCTAGGTATCTCCATACCCATAGTCATCGCATGACAGTCACGCGCGACTAGAGAGAGCGGTTTTGTAAACGGTTCCGCACGTTCCCGCTATTGTTAATCTTCTGCAGGATTGGAACATTTCCAATACCTACGATCACATCGTTTCGCAAAATTTCATTGATCAATGAAATTTTCTGAGTATTTGCTAGAAGTGGTTGTGACCTCGGCATTTTTGGTTTGTACTATTGCGTTTCACGCAATAAACAATCATAAATCCGATAACTCGTGGCTACGAGAATTTGGTCATGTTTCCTTGATCCATACCACTTCCTTTTGCGATTAATAACCGCAATATACTCGCCTCCGTACATAGAATCATAAACTATTGGTCTTGTGGAACCATTCCACATAACCGTGTTTTCATTTAAGCAAAACATGTACACACTTTGTGATCGAAAGTCGTGCTACATATTTGGACGTGCTTAATCTTTGGAAACTGTTGTTGTTATAACTCTTTATAACCAACACGTCCTCCACACCATTATAGATAAAAATCCTGAATTCTTTCGCAAAGTATTCAAGGATAACATTCACCGCTATAAATACAGATTCCAATGGGTTTAAATATACATAACCATTATGTATATAAATGTATAACCATTATACATTCACAAGAGTTAGTCTTATGTAATTCAATTACATTCAAACTCATGTGATTCCCATGAATTTATTGACGGTAAATTAGACGACTTATGTGTACGACGTATAGCCACATACATATCATGACAGATATAATAGATACTAACATCAAATGTAAGGCATCATATTATTACTTTTCGCGCTGCTTGATGTCTCTCATCGAGCCTTTGAAAATTTCTGTCATTCAACATTTTGATTTAACTCCGCCAAGGAGTAATATGTTGAAAACCATTTTCAACAATATGTCGATATATGTGCTATAACATAGAACGAGGAACTTCTTAGATCTATCCTATAGATCTTCACGCTTATTTCATAAGCGGTCTCGTCTAAATCCTTTGTCGTTACAAGAAATATAACGTCGCAGCTCCCACTAACCTTCATGTATACACAAAGTTTCCATTCGTTTCGACAATTTTATAATAGTTTATAACTTCGTGAAAACGAATATTCCAATTCCGAGAATCTTTCTTTAATCCATCATATGGATCGTTAAAGTGTGCATATCATATCCTCGATTCTTATGAATCGACAAAACCGTAAGGTTGTGTCAAGTACACATCCTTTCATAAAATTTCTGTCAAGAAATTCGGTTTCGACATCCATTTTGCCACATCACATAGTCATAATACGCGACCATGGTAAGCAAAATTTCGAGAATGTGAAAGCATGGCAACATGCGAAAACGTTTCTTCATAGTCCGACTATGAATTGCATGAAACTTTTCGCAAAAAGCCTCGCTTTACATATATGCGTTTTCCTATCCATGTCGGTTCTTCATCTTGAAAAACCCACTCACATTTAACGGGTCTAACCCAGAAAGTAATGAAATCAAGTTCTGAACTTGATAATTTACATGGATCGAATCTCAGATTTCATGACACCATGTCATGTGGAATCAACTTTTCATAGCATCCTTGTAGGATATCGAATCATCATATGATTTCGATCTATCATCATTAGCCTCGATAAATTCGTATTTACCGGCTTATGATATAGCCTACTTGATCTACGAAAAATTCCTTTGTGTGTTCGACTTGCGTTCATCAATTCTTGATGAAGCCATGTCAACTTTCATCGGTACAATGTTCATTTTCAGATCTCGAACTCTTTCGAGATTTATTCTACTCCCACTAGCCCGCATAGAGATAAATGGCACCAAGTTCCAAACTTGTGCGCATCTAGTCCTCCTCCAAGAAGGCATCTCTTCGAGCCACGAAAATCTCATTTTCGTCGGGACATTTTAACTAATACCCTTTTGTTTCCTTAAGGATAAACGAACAATTTCCAGATTTGGGATTGAGTTTAACCGAAACAAATTTCGAAATACACTCACATCCTCAAATCTGTACAAGTGACAACTTCGGAACCATTCCGATCCATATCTCATATGGCGTCTTTTGTACCGATTAGAAGGTTTATGGTTCATATCTTATATGCAACCATTCATTAGTGCCGCTGTCTCAAGGGCGTATCCCCAAAACATTTTTGGGAGATCTTATTGACTCATCATTTATCGAACCATGTCCAACATGCGTTCATTTCCTCTTTTCGGACACATCTCAATGTTCCGAATAAAGGCAATCGTGAAACGATTCCACAATCATAAATGATCATTAATATTCATAACTCAAATATCGCCTCTTCGATCCTATCGAAAGGTCTAGCTCAAATACTCGCCTTCTCGATCCTATTGAAAAACTTTGATTTTCTTGCTTAGTTGATTTCGTATTTCGTTTTTGAAACTCTTTGAACCTTTCAAAAGTCTCTGTTTCAGCACGCATTAAATAGATATTTTCATATCTACTTTAACCGTCCATAAACGTAACAAAATACCGATAGCCTCCTCTTGCCTCGGAACTTATCGGAACATCATATGTAAATATAATTTCCAATAATTCGCTGGATCTTTCTCCAAGACTTTGGAGAATGATGCCCTTTGTCGTTTTGCCTAATAAATAAGTATTGCATTAATCAATCAAATCTAATTCGAATGATTCTAGCATTCCATCACATGGAATCTAGATACGCGTATCTCGTTTATATGGCCAAGACGGCAATGCCAAAAGAAGCAATCAACTTCTAGGTTTAATCCTCCTCGGATTTCACCATTCTTTGAGTCATTAGTTTGGACAACTCTTTGTCCGAACTCTCCATTTTGGAAAACATTTTCCCAAAATACCCTTAGACATACATTTCTTTCGATCCCGCTTTTGAATTACAAGGACATCCACGCATCTATATGCATTGGATTCCTCGGATACTCTGAGCATCTCCAATTCAAATTTAAATCGCATCATATGCAATTTCGGGATCGACTTATCTATCGAATGCATATGATATTCGGTCACGAACATCAAATCTCGTACCATCAACACACGAGTGTTAATCAAAGACCCATAAGGCGTCTCAAAATTAACCTACTCTTTGAGCCGCATCGAACCATTCAACGCGCTCTAGCTCTTGAAACTATTTCATGAGCGTTGTGTTTTACTTTCAAATACACCCGAATTCTCAAAACAATTTTGAGAAATTTGCGTCTATACATGCCACCACAAGGCACGTAATATCGTTCGATTCCTTCTTAAAGTTTATCGAACCCGGCTTTCTCTAAAGCCAATGCCTCGAGCCCCGAATCTACCATTTCCGTGTCCAACACGTTCCTTTAAGTCTAAAGAACTATTCTTTAACTATCAAGGTTAATCATGGTAATTTCGGCCCAAAAGCTATCTATCATATCGATCTCTACGATATATTTGGTGTTGCTTGAAAACATAATTCTAAACGGATGATGAAGATTAACTCCTAACCGTGCGTATTTAATCTATATGCTTATATGATGAATATATGATAGTGTTATTTTATCGAATCGATAACCCTCATACCGATACGGGACTCCAAGTCCATAACACTCAAGACCCATATTTCCGTTCCTCCCACAAGTGACTTTAGCCTATCGGGTGGGATCCCGTTATTTAGGTAGGATTATATCCAATCGTATCCAATACGACTCTTGAACCTTTATAGGATTTCGGTGATGGATCGTATCCAATACAATCCCAGTTCCGTGTGTGCATCCTATCTATGCCCTGAACTCCAATCTGATTGGCCTGGACGGTTAAGTCACAACCATCTCCAACGTATCGTTCAAATAAGCTACTAGTGAGTCGACTTTAGCCTGTGCCTCACAAGTCCTGATTTAACGCTTGCCACCCTTTCGATTGTTTCAATATCACGTGCCCGACTTTAGCCTGAACCCACGTGAAACGTAACACCGAACTCGGTAGTTGTGGATATGGATGGCATTTCCATGACTTAAATATTATGAGGGATCATGCCATTGCATGTTTCTAAATCCGTGACATAATCCAATTATATCACTATCACAAGATTTTCTATATGCATATGATTTATTTAGGGAGATTAATTATTCTAAATAATTAATTATCTAATATTCTAGAATGTTCGATGCCGATCAAATCGATATAAAGAACTCAAAATTCCGAGCTTCGTAGCCAAAGTTATCACGAAAACAAAAACAGCATCCAGAGAAGGGTCCGTTATAACGGACTGCCCCTTCCGTTGTAACGCAGGGGTCGTGGGGCGCGAGAAAACCTCGCCCGGGACGCGTCCGGGGCGCCAAAAACTGCCCCCGGGGCGGCAGAAAAACTGTTTTTCTGCACCATGTCGGTATTTCATTAGAACGACACTAATACTTCGCTCAAATGAAATATATTACAACATGAAAGTTCTA
This sequence comes from Luzula sylvatica, assembly GCA_946800325.1. NCBI lineage: Eukaryota > Viridiplantae > Streptophyta > Magnoliopsida > Poales > Juncaceae > Luzula > Luzula sylvatica. Next base: position 67,332,963 of record OX326956.1, on the reverse strand, counting down.
GATAATCTCATTATCTAACTAACACAATTTGAATCATTCAAATCGGAATTTTCTACTGAAAGTTATACCAGTTTTAGTAAAATACGAACAAACGAAAAGGTAAGTATATCCAATATACACCTTTTCAACCAGAAAACTACAGACACCTTTTCAGTATTCTGTTGAAACAAAAATATTAAATTGTTCCAACCGACTTTGAACGTGAACAAAAGTTCTAGATAATCTTATTATCTAACTAACCCAATTGGATTGGACTCAATTGGAGTTTCGATGCGACATATACGGACGTTTTAGTCTCTGTATGTCAAACAGTCGCACCCTTTCAGTATTCCATAAAAACGACACTGATAATTCGTTCAAATGAAAAGCCTCTCTGTATCAAAGTCATAGATAATCTCATTATCTAACTACGCCAATTTGATCCAATCAATTTGGAGTTTCCCACTGAAAATTATCTTAGTTTTACTCACTGTTTCGAATTCTAACTTTCTGCAGATTTTGCCGTTTCGTCCGTTTTCGCTCGTTTCCAAAACGATAAATCATGAAACTTTTTCACGATCATTCCTAGATACTCTCAATCAACTATTGATCGATCTCTAGCGAATTTCACTTGTGATTTTAATGGAATTTGACATTCTAAATATGTAACATCATGCAAACGGGTACGAACTTTGATAACCCGTGCGTATATCTAATATACGACTATGATTCGACCCTCGAATCGATGGCGATCGCTCTGATACCACTGAAGGAGAATATCCTCGACCCCGGGCCCGCGCAGCGGAATGAAGGCCTCAAGCGATAATAAAGACTATGTGTATATCCCCCCCCATACTTATTCCTTCGCTTGTCCTCAAGCGATAATAAAGAGAAAAAATAAAAGAAGTTAAGGAGAGACACAACCTTTGATGCGTGGTGCTTGATCGTCTTTGACTTGTTGCTCCTCCATCCATCTTGTTTCGAATTTTGTGTAGAATTGTTCGATGCGTTTCCATTCACCTGGAACGATTCATTCGTTTCGTCGCTTCGAATCTCCACAACTCCAAATGGTGTGGCATTGGTCACCACAAATGGGTCGATCCAACGCGACATTTGCTTCCTTTTGGAGTTGAACGTCTCGATCACCGGTTTCGAATTCGCATCTTTTGCCGGTGTTGCCTCCAACCATCTTGTCGTGTTTCTCGTGTCTTTGTCACACCCTTGCGATTATTTGATCCGGAATTCGTGGAGGTTGATCGAGGAGATTCGGAGGAAACGCATCATTTGCCGATCTTGGAGGGGTAAGCATCTTGATCACATTGATTTTCGCCTTATCGACTTTCTTTCCTTTCTTGAGATTAGATGGCCTAATATGATTTCATTGCTCACTAAAGAGTGGCATTTTCAAAAATTCGAAACAAGGTTAGCTTGTAATGAGAGAGAATGGAAAGAATAAACCTTTGGATGTGATGGAGAATTGGAATTCTTGGTTCATCTTGGAATGTACCAATTGAGCTTGAGCATGTAGTCCTTGCACTGTTGGTACGAGGGTTTGCCTCCCTCTCTAGCGCTCTCGTTTATGGTCTCGAGCTCGACCATGCCGATGTTATCGTGCTTCAAAATTAAACGAAGCGCTCACATGGATTGCTACTTTTCGACCGCCTCGGAATACTCCCTTTGAGATGTTGGAGATGAGAGAAATCGGCGTGTGTATCACTCGTTTTGCATATGTCGAAAGTTGCTTCATCGCTTGGAGTTTGATGAAGAGAAGTTGTGAGAGGCGTGAGTGTCTCGATTGTATTTGATTTCCTTGATAAATCTACACAAGGTGAAATTCTATCATGAGAAGCATCATAGTTCTTAATTGAATTAAAATTGATGATATATGGAAAGAATTCACCTTGGAGAATTGTAGATTTCTCTTCTTGCTCGTTTGATAATTGCGCGTTTTCATCGAGTGGAGTGAGTTGAACCGTCTTTTGGAGAGTCGAACCCAATGACACCTTTTCTTCTTCAATTGTCGTTCTCATTCCAACGCTTTCATCGAATCCCCCCATACTTGAAATCTTGTCACTTTCAATCTCCACGATCTCCTCGTTTGAACATTCTAACTCGAGACAAGTCACTCTTTGATCTAGATCATTGAGCGTGGATTGAATATTTCCGAGTCGTCGAGTGGTGGTTTTAATCTCTTGTTTGATTGCATGTTTGATTTCTTGTTTCAAATCTTCAAGACCTTGATTCAATCCTCCAAAATTTTGTTTTATCATCGCCGTCATTTCCTCCATCATTTGTTTAAATTCTTGGTTTGGATTTTCGTTTTGGGATTGAAATGGGTGATCTTGGTATTCAAATTTGGGTTGAAATTCGAGTTCATTTTGAGAAGGTTCGTATATGGGATTTGAGTGTTGATAGTAGTTATTGGCGGTTTCGGTATAGGATTGTGTCTCATGACCCCATGGGGATTCATTTTCGTATTCGTGAGCTTCGTAGATGGGATTTTGATAAAGGGTCTCGGTGTGTGATTCTTCGTATTGATTTGAGGTGGAACTTGAGAGCAAACCGAGCCTTCGTTCTTCCATGGATTTTCGAGCTTCATCTTCTTCTCTATCTTTCCTTTCTTCCATTTCTTCCCATTCTTGAAATTCTAATTTTTGTATTTCTAGCTCGACAATCTCTTGAATTGTCATGGAGTCCGGATATCCTTTTGCGGCTCTATCGAGACGTATTAACTCCCGAAGCGATTTTGGTCTTTCTTGATGATCCATCTTGCTCCACTTCGTGTACCTTGCAAGAATAGAAAAAATTCGAAATTAGTGAAATATCAAGTTCAAATGTATCAAATCTATTAAAAATATCACTCGAGATTGCAAGTTTGATTCAAAATTAGACTTAAACATTACTCCCCGGCAGCGGCGCCATTTGATGAACGGGTTTTCGGCGTGTAAAATTATCATTGTATTCGAAAACCCGATTCAATCAACAAGTTTGGAAATATATGTGTATAGTGGAAATATGGAAGTTCGTTCCACGAGGAGTAAAAGCGTCGAATAATGAATCAAAACAAGCAAAAATGGCGGAAACTTTTCCAGAATATAGTCCGTTATAACGCAAATTTGGTCCGTTACAATGGACTTGAGTGAAAATTCTGGTGCTAAGTGTGAGATGAACGTCCGTTACAACAGATGAAACTCTGTTATAACGCACTATACTTCTCCGTTATAACGAACAGTGGTTGCGTTGCAACGGATTGGTTAATCCGTTACAACGGACCATTATGTCCGTTATAACGCACTTGTATTGAGCCTCTTGCGTGGAAATCCTCACTAGTCCGTTACAACGGACATGTATGTGCGTTACAACGGAAGTATAACCAACTGAATATTAAAGGACCAACCGTCTAGTCCGTTGTAACGCAATTTGTGTCCGTTATAATGGAATAGTTTCTAGAATTAAGTTTGAGTATTTTATTTGGGGTTTGAATTAAGATTTGATCAGAGATTGTTTAATGTCTTAATTAAGGACCAAAGTGCAATTAAAAAGAGAGCAACCAAAGAACAAAGAGAGAGCAAAAGATCGAATGCAAGAAACAAAGATTTAGAACAAAGAAAGAGATTCAATCACAACCTTAAACTATCATTCAACATACAAGAAATTCAAGATAGAAAAGAATACACCTAGATTGAGTAAAGAAATGCATCAAGAAGAGCCTCCTTTTCCTCGCTAGTGTTGTCGCTCGATTGACCACCGAAAGGGGAATTCTCCGAGTCACGGCAAGCTTGCTTCGTTGGTCACCGAAGGGAAGAAATCTCGAGTTACGGGCTAAGTCGATGAAGGGTCACCAAAAGAAAAGACTCCGAGTCATGGTTGACACCTTCTTCAAGCTCCGAAAGAGAAAACCTCCGAGTCACGGTCTCAACACAACTTCACAAGTCCCGAAAGGAGGAAATCCCCGAGTCACTGTTAGTTTCGAGAAGGGTCGATTCGCCGAAAGGAAGGATGTCCAAGTCATGGTTGAATCTCCCGAACAATCGAGTAGGATCTTGAATGGTTCTTGATGTTCTTGACGGTTCTTGAAAGTTCTTGAGAGGGAGAGAGAAGAGAGAGAGAATAAAAGTGCTCCAAGGAGCGTTACTCTGCCCATAGGCCTTGGGGTCTTATTTATAGTGTCATTGGGGCTTTCCCATTGGCCGAGAGATGGGTGAGAGGATTGAGGGTAGTTGGGGGTGGTAGGTGAGGTAGGTGGGGCTGTAGAGTGGCAATTGTGTGAGTAGTTTTCAAGTAGGTTTTTGCAATCTCTTATCTTGATGATTATTTGCCTTCTCCTTCACACGTGTACCGAATTGGTTGGTATGATATATCGATTTTAACGGCGCGAGGAGACGAAGGCAACTACACGCTTGGATTGCCGAGAATTTCCACCTCAAACCTGTAATTAAGCAATAAAACACACTTAGTGAAGAAATATTCTTGTTATCTCAAATATGAACAATTGTATATATAAAGTTGTGATTCAAAAGGGCTAAAATTCCCAAATTATATATCAAAAAGGTCCTTTATTTTCCTCTTATCATTAGGTATGTAGTTAGCTATTTATTTAGTTTATAGGTATGTATGAAGGTAGTTAGTTAGTTAGTTAGTTAATTAGTTAGTTATTTCATTCGTTATTTAGTTAGTCAGTTTGTTAGTTCTCTTGTAGTTAGTTAGTTATCTAGTTAGTTATTTAGTCAATTAGATAGTTAGTTAGTTAGTTACTGGGAATGTAGTTAGTTAGTTAGTGGGTATGTAGGTAGGTAGTTAGTTAGTTAGTTAGTTAGTTAGTCAACTAGTTAGTTAATAGGTATGTAGGAAGATAGTTATTTAGTCAGTTAGTTAGTTTGTTAATTAGTTAATTAGTTAATTAGTTATTTAGTTATTTAGTTATTTAGTTAGTTAGTTAGTTAGTTTGTTAGTTAGTTAGTAAGAAAGGTAGTTTGTTAGTTAGTTAATTGGTATGACTGAAGGTAGTTAGTTAGTAAGTTAGATAATTAACAAGTTAGTTAGTTAGCTAGTAGTTAGTTAGTTAGATAGTTATTTAGTTTGTTATTTAGTTAGTTATCTATGAGTTAGTTAGTTATTTAGTTAGTTATTTAGTTAGTTAGTTTGTCAGTTATCTAGTAGTTAGTTAGTTAGTTAACTAGTTAGTTATTTAGTTAGTTAGATAGTTAGTTAGTTAGTTAGTGGGAATGTAGTTAGTTAGTTAGTGGGAATGTAGTTAGTTAGTAAGTTAGTTACTTAGTTAATAGGTATGTAGGAAGATAGTTAGTTAGTTAATTAGTTAATTATTTAGTTAGTTATCTAGTAGTTAGTTAGTTAGTTATTTAGTTAGTTACTTAGTTAGTTAGCTAGTTAGTTAGTTAGTTTGTTTGTTTGTTAGTGGGTATGTTGGAAGTTAGTCACTGGGTATGTAGGAAGGTAGTTATTTAGTTAGTTAGTTAGTTTGTTAATTAGTTAGTTATTTCGTTAGTTAGTTAGTCAGTTAGTTAGTTAGTTATTTAGTTAATTTGTTGGTTAGTTAGTTAGTTAGATAGGTAGTTAGTTAGTTAGTTAATATGTATGTACGAAGGTAGTTAGTCAGTAAGTTAGTTGATTAGTTAGTTAGTTTGCGAGTAGTTAGTTAGTTAGTTAGTTAGTTAATTAATTAGTTAGTTATTTAGTTAGTTAGTTAGTTAGTTAGTAGTTAGCTAGTAGTTAGTTAGTTAATTAGTTAATAAATTAGTTAGTTAATTAGTTAGTTAGTAAGTTAGTTAGTTAGTGGGTATGTACGAAGGTAGCTAGTTAGTTAGTTAATTTGTTAGTTAGTTAGTTAATTAATTAGTTAGTTAATAGTTATTTATTTCGTTAGTTAGTTAGTTAAATAACTTGTAGTTATTTAGTTATTTATTTATTTAGTTAGTTAGTTACTTAGTTAGTGGGTACGTAGGAAGGTAGTTAGTAAGTTAGTTAGTTAGTTAGTTAGTTAATTGGTATGTAGGAAGATAGTTAGTTAGTCAATTAGTTAGTTATCTAGTAGTTAGTTAGTAATTTAGTTAATTAGTTACTTAGTTAGTTAGCTAGTAGTTAGCTGGTTAGGTATTTATTTGGTTAGTTAGTTAGTTAGTTGGTGGGTATGTACGAAGGTAGGTAGTTAGTTAGTTAGTTAATTGGTTTTTAAGAAGATTGTTAGTTAGTAAATTAGTTAGTTATTATGTTAGTTATCTAGTAATTAGTTAGTTATTTCTTTTGTCCGCTAGCTAGTAGTTAGTTAGTTAGTTAGTTAGTTCTTTAGTTAGTTAGTTAGTTAGTTAGTTATCTAGTATTTTGTAAGTTAGTTATTTAATTAGTTAACTAGTTAGTTATTTAGTTAGTTAGTTTGTTAGTTATCTCGTAGTTTGTTAGTTAGCTAGTTAGTTATTTAGTAAGTTAGATAGTTAGTTAGTTACTTAGTGGGAAGGTAGTTAGTTAGTTAGTTAGTTAGTAGGTATGTAGGATGGCAGTTAGTTAGTTAGTTAGTTAATATGTATGTAGGAAGATGGTTATTTGGTTATTTAGTTAATTAGTTCATTTGTTAGTTAGTTAGTTATTTAGTTATTTAGTTAGTTAGTTAGTTAGTTAGTTAAAAAGGTAGTTTGTTTGTTGGTTGATAGGTATGTATGAAGGTAGTTAGTTAACTAGTTAGTTAGTTTGCCAGTAGTTAGTTAGTTAGTTAGTTAGTTAGTTAGTTAGTTAGTTAGTTAGTTAGTTAATTACTTAGTTAGGTCATTAGTTAGTTTACTAATAGTTAGTTAGTCAATTAGTTAATTAATTAGTTAGTTAATTAGTCAGTTAGTTAGTTAGTTTGTTTGTTAGAAAGGTAGTTAGTTAGTTAGTTAATAGGTATGTATGAAGGTAGTTAGTCAGTAAGTTAGATAGTTAACTAGTTAGTTAGTTAGCTAGTGGTTAGTTAGTTAGTTAGTTAGTTAGTTAATTAGTTAGTTATTTAGTTAGTCAGTTAGTTTGCTAACTAGTTGTTTGTTAGTTAATTAGTTAATTAATTAGTTAGTTAATTAGTTAGTTAGTAAGTTAGTAAGTTAGTGGGTATATGCGATGGTAGCAAGCTAGTTACTTAATTTATCAGTTAGTTAGTCAATTTGTTAGTTAGTTTGTTAGTTAATTAGTTAGTTATTTATTTAGTTAGTTAGTTAGTTAAAGAGTTAGTAGTTATTTCGTTAGTTATTAATTTACTTAGTAAGTTACTTAGTTAGTGGGTATGTTGGAAGGTTGGTAGTTAGTTAGTTAGTTAGTTAGTTAGTCAGTATGTAAGAAGGTTGTTAGTTAGTTAGTTAGTTAGATAGTTAATTAATTAGTTAGTTAGTTAGTCAATGAGTTAGTTATTTAGTAAGTTACGTAGTTAGTTAGCTAGTAGTTAGTTAGGGAGTTAGTTAGTTAATCAATATGTATGTATCAAGGTAGTTAGTTTGTTAGTAAGATAGTCAGTTAATTAGTTAGTTAGTTAATTAGTTAGTTACTTAGTTATTCAATTAGTTAGTTAGTTATCTAGTTGTTAGTTAGTTAGTTAGGTCGTCAGTTAGCTATTTGGTTAGTTAGTTTGTCAGTTAGTTAGCTAGTAGTTAGCAGGTTAGTTATTTATTTAGTTAGTTAGTTAGTTGGCGGGTATGTAGGAAGGTAGTTAGTTAGTTAGTTAGTTAGTACATAGGTATTTAAGAAGATAGTTAGTTAGTTATTTTGTTAGTTAGTTAGTTAGTTAGTTAGTTAGTTAGTTAGTTAGTTAGTTAGTTAGTAAGTTATTTAGTAGTTAGTTAGTTTGTTAATTAGTTAATTAGTTAGTTATTTAGTTATTTAGTTAGTTAGTTAGATAGTTAGAAAGGTAGTTAGTTAGTTAGTTAATAGGTATGTATGAAGGTAGTTAGTTGGTAAGTCAGATTGTTAACTAGTTAGTTAGTTAGCTAGTAGTTTGTTAGTTAGTTAGTTAGTTAGTTAATTAGTTAGTTAGTTAGTTCGTTTGCTAACGAGTAGTTAGTTAGGTAATTAGTTAATTAATTAGTTAGTTAATTAGTTAGTTAGTAAGTTAGTAAGTTAGTGGGTATGTACGAACGTAGCTAGTTAGTTAGTTAATTTGTAAGTTAGTTAGTTTATTTGTTAGTTAGTTCGTTTGCTAACTAGTAGTTAGTAAGTTAATTAGTTAATTAATTAGTAAGTTAATTAGTTAGTTAGTAAGTTAGTAAGTTAGTGGGTATGTACGAAGGTAGCTAGTTAGTTATTTAATTTGTCAGTTAGTTAGTTAATTTGTTAGTTAGTTAGTTAGTTAATTAGTTAGTTATTTATTTAGTTAGTTAGTTAGTTAAAGAGTTAGTAGTGTTTTCGTGAGTTATTAATTCATTTAGTAAGTTACTTAGTTAGTGGGCATGTAGGAAGGTAGGTAGTAAGTTAGTTAGATAGTTAGTCAGTTAGTTAGTTAATAAGTATGTAGGAAGATAGTTAGTTAGTTAATTTGTTAGTTATCTAGTAGTTAGTTAGTTAGTTAGTTAGTTTGTTATTTATTTTGTTAGCTAGTAGTTAGTTAGTTAGTTAGTTAGTTAGTTAGTTAGTTAGTAAGTTAGTTAGTTAGTTAGTGAGTTTGTTAATTAATTAGTTAGTTAGTTAGTAAGTTAGTTAGTTAGTTAGTCAATATGTATGTAAGAAGGTAGTTAGTTAGTTAGTTAGTTAGTTAATTAGCAAGTAGTTAGTTAGTTAGTTAGTTAGTAAGTTAGTTAGTTAGTAAGTTAGTTAGTTAGTTAGTTAGTTAGTATGTAAGAAGGTTGTTAGTTAGTTAGTTGGTTAGTTAGATAGTTAGTTAATTAGTTAGTTAGTTATTTAGTTAATCAGTTAGTTAGTTAGGTCATCAGTTAGTTATTTAGTTAGTTATTTTGTTAGTTAGCTAGTAGTTAGCAAGTCAGTTATTTATTTAGTTAGTTAGTTAGTTAGTTGGCGAGTATGTAGGAAGGTAGTTAGTTAGTTAGTTAGTTAGTTAATGGGTATTTAAGAAGATAGTTAGTTAGTAAATTAGTTAGTTATTATGTTAGTTATCTAGTAATTAGTTAGTTAGTTGTTTTGTCAGCTAGCTAGTAGTCAGTTAGTTAGTTAGTTAGTTATTTAGTTAGTTTGTTAGTTAGTCATCTAGTAGTTAGTTAGTTAGTCAATATGTATGTAAGAAGGTAGTTAGTTAGCTAGTTAGTTAGTAATTTAGCTAGTAGTTAGTTAATTAGTTAGTTAGTTAGTTAGTTAGTTAGTATGCACTAACGTGTTTAGTTAGTTAGTTAGTTAGTTAGTTAGTTAGTTCGTATGCAATGTAAGAAGGTTGTTAGTTAGTTAGTTAGTTAGATAGTTAGTTAGTTAGTTAGTTAGTTGGCGGGTATGTAGGAAGGTAGTTAGTTAGTTAGTTAGCTAGTTAATAGGTATTTAAGAAGATAGTTAGTTAGTAAATTAGTTAGTTATTATGTTAGTTATCTAGTAATTAGTCAGTTAGTTATTTTGTCAGCTAGCTAGTAGTCAGTTAGTTAGTTAGTTATTTAGTTCGTTAGTTAGTTTGTTATCAAGTAGTTAGTTAGTTAATTATTTAGTTAGTTAACTAGTTAGTTATTTAGTACCTAGTAGTTAGTTAGTTAGCTAGTTAGTTAGTTAGTTAGTTAGTGGGAAGGTAGTTAGTTAGTTAGTTAGTGGGTATATGTAGGAAGGTATTTAGTTAGTTAGTGGGAAGGTAGTTAGTTTGTTAGTTAGTGGGTATGTAGGAAAGTTGTTAGTTAGTTAGTTAGTTAATAGGTATGTAGGAAGATAGTTATTCGGTTATTTAGTTAGTTTGTTAATTAGTTAACTTGTTAGTTAGTTAGTTATTTAGTTATTTAGTTAGTTAGTTAGTTAGTTAGTTAGTTATTTAGTTAGTTAGTTAGTTAGTTAGTTAGTTAGTTTGTTAGAAAGGTACTTAGGTAGTTAGTCAATAGGTATGTATGAATTTAGTTAGTTAGTAAGTTAGTTAGTTTGTTAGCTAGTAGTTAGTTAGTTAGTTAGTTAGTTAGTTAGTTAGTTAGTTAGTTGTTAGTTGGATAATTAATTAGTTAGATAATTAGTAAGTTTGTAAGTTAGTTAGTTAGTGGGTATGTACGAAGGTAGCTAGTCAGTTAGTTAATTTGTTAGTTAGTTAGTTAATTAGTGAGTTATTTTGTTAGTTAATTAGTTAGTTATTTATTTATTTTGTTAGTTAGATAAATATCTAGTAGTTATTTAGTTATTTAGTTAGTTACTTAGTTAGTGGGTATGTAGGAAGGTAGTTAGTTAGTTAGTTAGTTAGTTAGTTAGTTAGTTAATATGTATGTTGGAAGGTATTTAGTTAGTTAATTGGTTAGTCAATTTAGTTAGTTAGTTAGTTAGTTAGTTAGTTAATATGTATGTAGGAAGATAGTTATTTAGTTAGTTTGTTAATTAGTTCATTTGTTAGTTAGTTAGTTATTTTGTTATTTAGTTAGTTAGTTAGTTAGTTAGTTAAAACGGTAGTTTGTTTGTTAGTTGATAGGTATGTATGAAGGTAGTTAGTTAGTAAGTTAGTTAGTTTGTTTGCTAGTAGTTTGTTAGTTAGTTAGTTAGTTAGTTAGTTACTTAATCAGTTAGTTATTTACTTAGTTAGTTTGCTAGTAGATTGTTATTTAGTTTGTTAGTTAGTTAAACAATAGTTAGTTAGTCAATTACTCAGTTAGTAAGTTAGTTAGTTAGTAGGTATGTACGAAGGTAGCTAGTTAGTTAGTTAGTTTGTTAGTTATCTAGTAGTTAATTAGTTTGCTAGTTAGTTATTTAGTTAGTTAGATAGTTAGTTAGTTAGTTAGTTGGCGGGAAGGTAGTTAGTTAGTTAATTAGTGGGTATGTAGGAAGGTAGTTAGTTAGTTAGTTAGTTAGTTAATTAGTTAGTTAATATGTATGTAGGAAGATAGTTATTAAGTTGGTTTGTTAGTTAGTTTGTTAATTAGTTAATTAGTTCGTTAGTAAGTTATTTAGTTATTTATTTAGTTAGTAAATTAGTTTGTTTGATAGTTAGTTAGAAAGGTAGTTAGTTAGTTAGTTAATAGGTATGTATGAAGGTAGTTAGTAAGTAAGTTAGATAGTTAATTTGTTAGTTAGTTAGCTAGCAGTTTGTTAGTTAGTTAGTTAGTTAGTTAATTAATTAGTTAGTTAGTTAGTTAGTTAGTTAGTTAGTTAGTTAATTAGTGAGTTAGTTTGTTAGTTAATTAGTTAGTTATTTATTTAGTTAGTTGGTTAGTTAAATATCTAGTAGTTATTTAGTTAGTTATTTAGTTAGTGGGTATGTAGGAAGGTATTTAGTTAGTTAGTTAGTTAGTTAGTTAGTTAGTTAGTTAGTTAATATGTATGTAGGAGGATATTTAGTTAGTTAATTGGTTAGTTAATTTTGTTAGTTATCTTGGTAGTTAGTTAGTTAGGTATTTATTCAGTTAGCTAGTAGTTAGTTAGTTAGTTAGTTAGTTCGTTAGTTAATTAGTTAGTTAGTTAGTTAGGTAGTCAATATGTATGCAAGAAGGTAGCTGGTTAGTTAGTTAGTTAGTTAATTTGCTAGTAGTTGGTTAGTTAGTTAGTTAGTTAGTTAGTATGTAAGAAGGTTGTTAGTTAGTTAGTTAGTTAGTTACATAGTTAGTTAATTAGTTAGTTAGTTAGTCAATGAGTTAGTTATTTAGTTAGTTACTTAGTTAGTTAGCTTGTAGTTAGTTAGGGAGTTAGTTAGTTAATCAATATGTATGTATCAAGGTAGTTAGTTTGTTAGTTAGATAGTCAGATAGTTAGTTAATTAGTTAGTTACTTAGTTATTCAATGAGTTAATTAGTTATCTAGTTGTTAGTTAGTTAGTTAGGTCATCAGTTAGCTATTTGGTTAGTTAGTTAGTCAGTTAGTTAGCCAGTAGTTAGCAGGTTAGTTATTTATTTAGTTAGTTAGTTAGTTAGTTAGTTGGCGGGTATGTAGGAAGGTAGTTTGTTAGTTAGTTAGTTAGTTAGTTAATAGGTATTTAAGAAGATAGTTAGTTAGTAAATTAGTTAGTTATTATGTTAGTTATCTAATAAATAGTTTGTTAGTTATTTTGTCAGCTACTTAGTTAGTTAGCTAGTTAGTTAGTTAGTTAGTTAGTTAGTTAGTTAGTTAGTTAGTTCGTAAGTTATCTAGAAGTTAGTTAGTTAGTTATTTAGTTAGTTAACTAATTAGTTATTTAGTTAGTTAGTTTGTTAGTTATCTAGTAGTTAGTTAGTCAGCTAGTTAGTTATTTAGTTAGTTAGATAGTTAGTTAGTTAGTTAGTGGGAAGGTAGTTGGTTAGTTAGTTAGTGGGTATGTAGGAAGGTAGTTTGTTTGTTAGTTAGTTAGTTAATTAGATAGTCAATAGGTATGTAGGAAGATAGTTAGTTAGTTAGTAAGTTTGTTTGTTAATTAGTTAATTAGTTAGTTAGTTAGTTATTTAGTTATTTAGTTAGTTAGTTAGAAAGGTAGTTAGTTAGTTAGTTAATAGGTATGTATGAAGGTAGTTAGTTAGTAAGTTAGATAGTTAACTAGTTAGTTAGTTAGCTACTAGTTTGTTAGTTGGTTAGTTAGTTAGTTAATTTGTTAGTTATTTAGTTTCTAGTTAGTTTGCTAACTAGTAGTTAGTTAGTTAATTAGTTAATTACCTAATAAGTTAATTTGTCAGTTAGTTAGTTAATTTGTTAGTAAGTTAGTTAGTTAGTTAGTAAGTTATTTATTTAGTTAGTTAGTTAATTAAAGAGTTAGTAGTTATTTCGTTAGTTATTAATTTATTTAGAAAGTCACTTAGTTAGTGGGTATGTTGGAAGGTAGGTAGGTAGTTAGTTAGTTAGTTAGTTAAATAGTTAGTTAATATGTATGTAGGAAGATAGTTAGTTAGTTAATTAGTTAGTTATGTAGTTAGTTAGTTAGTTAGCTAGTAGGTTAGTTAGTTATTTAGTCAGTTAGCTAGTAGTTTGTTAGTTATATAGTTACTTAGTTAGTTAATTAGTTAGTTAGTTAGTTAGTTAGTAAGTTAGTTAGTTAGTTAGTTAGTTAATTGGTCAATTAGTGAGTTTGCTAGTAGTAAGTTAGTTAGTTAGGTAATTAGTTAGTTAGTGAGTTAACTAATTAGTTAGTTAGTTAGCCAGTAGTTAGTTAGTTAACTAGTTAGTTATTTAGTTAGTTATCTAGTAGTTAGTTAGTTAGTTAGTTAGTTAGGTAGTTAGTTAGTTAGTTATTCGGTTAGCTATTGGTTAGTTAGTTAGTTAGTTAGTCAGTAAGTTAGTTAGTTAGTTAATGTGTATGTAGGAAGATAGTGAGTTAGTTAATTAGTTAGTTATGTAGTTAGTTAGCTAGTTAGTTAGTTAGTTATTTAGTCAGTTTGCTAGTAGTTAGTTAGTTAGTTAGTTAGTTAGTTAGTTAGTTGGTTGGTCATTTAGTGAGTTAGCTTGTAGTAAGTTAGTTAGATAGTTAATTATTTAGTTAGTGAGTTAACTTGTTAGTTATTTAGGTAGTTAGTCAGTTAGTTAGTTAGCCAGTAGTTAGTTAGTTAGTTAGTTAACTAGTTAGTTATTTAGTTAGTCAGTTAGTTAGTGCGTTTGTATGAATATAGTTACTTAATATGTATATATGAAGACAGTACTTAGTTAGTTAGTTAGTTAATAGGTATGTACGAAGTTAGTTAGTTAGTTAGTTAGTTAGTTAGGTAGTTAGTTACTTTGCTAGTTAGTTAGATAGTTGATAGGTATGTAGGAAGATAGTTAGTTAGTTAGTAAGCTAGTTAGTTAGTTATTTAGTTAGTTAGATAGTTAGTTAGTTAGTTAGAGGGAAGGTAGTTAGTTAGTTAATTAGTGGGTATGTAGGAAGGTAGTTTGTTTGTTTGTTAGTTAGTTAATTAGATAATTAATAGGTATGTAGGAAGATAGTTAGTTAAGTAGTTAGTTAGTTTGTTAATTAGTTAATTAGTTAGTTAGTTAGTTATTTAGTTATTTAGTTAGCTAGTTAGTTAGTTAGAAAGGTAGTTAGTTAGTTAGTTAATAGGTATGTATGAAGGTAGTTAGTTAGTAAGGTAGATTAGTTAACTAGTTAGTTAGTTAGCTAGTAGTTTGTTAGTCAGTCAGTTAGTTAGTTAATTAGTTAGTTATTTAGTTAGTTAGTTAGTTTGCTAACTAGTAGTTAGTTAGTTAATTAGTTAATTAATTAGTTAGTTAATTAGTTAGTTAGTAAGTTAGTAAGTTAGTGGGTATGTACGAAGGTAGCTAATTTGTTAGTTAATTTGTCAGTTAGTTAGTTAATTTGTTAGTTAGTTAGTTAGTTAGTTAATTAGTTAGTCATTTATTTAGTTAGTTATTTAGTTAAAGAGTCAGTAGTTATTTCGTTAGTTATTAATTTATTTAGTAAGTTACATAGTTAGTTGGTATGTAGGAAGTTAGGTAGTTAGTTAGTTAGTTAGTAAGTTAGTTAGTTAGTTAGTCAATATGTATGTAGGAAGATAGTTAATTAGTTAATTAGTTAGTTATCTAGTAGTTAGTTAGTTGGTTAGTTAGTTAGTTATTTATTCAGTTAGCTAGTAGTTAGTTAGTTAGTTAGTTAGTTAGTTAGTTAGTAAGTTAGTTAGTTAGTTAATTAGTTAGTTAGTTAGTTAGTTAGTTAGTTAGTTAGTTAGTCAATATGTATGTAAGAAGGTAGTTAGTTAGTTAGTTAGTTAGTTAATTAGCAAGTAGTTAGTTAGTTAGTTAGTTAGTTAGTTAGTCAGTATGTAAGAAGGTTGTTAGTAAGTTAGTTAGTTAGATAGTTAGTTAATTAGTTAGTTAGTTAGTTATTTAGTTAGTTACTTAGTTAGTTAGCTAGTAGTTAGTTAGTTAGTGATTTAGTTAGTTAATCAATATATATGTATCAAGGTAGGTAGATAGTTAGTTAATTAATTCGATCGTTAGTTAATTAGTTAGTTAGTTAGTTAGTCAGTTAGTTAGTTAGTTATCTAGTAGTTAGTTAGTTAGTTAGGTCAGGAGTTAGTTATTTAGTTAGTTACTTAGTTAGTTAGTTAGTTAGTTAGTTAGCTAGTAGTTAGCAGGATAGTTATTTATTTAGTTAGTTAGTTAGTTAGTTGGCGGTTATGTAGGAAGGTAGTTAGTTAGTTTGTTAGTTAGTAAATAGGTATTTAAGAAGATAGTTAGTTAGTAAATTAGTTAGTTATTATGTTAGTTATCTAGTAATTAGTTAGTTAGTTATTTTGTCAGCTAGCTAGTAGTTAGTTAGTTAGTTAGTTAGTTATCTAGTAGTTAGTTAGTTATTTATTTAGTTAGTTATTTAGTTACTAGTAGTTAGTTAGTTAGGTAGTTAGTTATTTAGTTAGTTAGATAGTTAGTTAGTCAGTTAGTGGGAAGGTAGTTAGTTAGTTAGTTGGTTAGCGGGTATGCAGGAAAGTAGTTAGTTAGTTAGTTAGTTAGTTAGTTAGTTAGTTAGTTAGTATGTAGGAAGATAGTTATTCGGTTATTTAGTTAGTTTGTTAATTAGTTAATTTGTCAGTTAGTTAGTTATTGAGTTATTTAGTTAGTTAGTTAGTTAGTTAGTTAGTGAGTTAGTTAGTTAGAAAGGTAGTTAGTTAGTTTGTTAATAAGTATGTATGAAGGTAGTAAGTTTGTTAGCTAGTAGTTAGTTAGTTAGTTAGTTAGTTAATTAGTTAGTTATTTAGTTTGTTTAGTTAGTTAGTCAACTAGTAGTTTGTCAGTTAATTAGTTAATTAATGATTTAGTTAATTAGTTAGTTAGTAATTTAGTTAATATGTATGTAGGAAGATAGATAATTATTTAATTAGTTAGTTATTTAGTTAGTTATCTAATAGTTAGTTAGTTAGTTAGTTAGTTAGTTAGTTAGTTAGTTAGTTAGTTAGTTAGTTATTCGGTTAGCTATTAGTTAGTTTGCTAGTTAGTTAGGTAGTAAGTTAGTTAGTTGGTTAATGTGTATGTAGGAAGATAGTGAGTTAGTTAATTAGTTAGTTATGTAGTTAGTTAGTTAGCTAGTCGGTTAGTTAGTTATTTAGTCAGTTAGCTAGTAGTTTGTTAGTTATATAGTTACTTAGTTAGTTAATTAGTTAGTTAGTTAGTTAGTTAGTAAGTTAGTTAGTTAGTTAGTTAGTTAATTGGTCAATTAGTGAGTTTGCTAGTAGTAAGTTTGTTAGTTAGTTAATTAGTTAGTTAGTGAGTTAACTAATTAGTTAGTTAGTTAGCCAGTAGTTAGTTAGTTAACTAGTTAGTTATTTAGTTAGTTATCTAGTAGTTAGTTAGTTTGTTAGTTAGTTAGGTAGTTAGTTAGTTAGTTATTCAGTTAGCTATTGGTTAGTTAGTTAGTTAGTTAGTCAGTAAGTTAGTTAGTTAGTTAATGTGTATGTAGGAAGATAGTGAGTTAGTTAATTAGTTAGTTATGTAGTTAGTTAGTTAGCTAGTTAGTTAGTTAGTTATTTAGTCAGTTAGCTAGTAGTTAGTTAGTTAGTTAGTTAGTTAGTTAGTTAGTTAAAATTGTGGCATGTACAAATATTCTTTTACTACAAAATTGGCCACAATTATCTTTTACTACAAATACAAATTTCATAATTAAAATTTTTAAATGTCATATGTTCTTTTTTTTTGATATATTTCAGTGTGACATGTTCATGTCGTCGTTATTATCGATGACATTAGATATCAATTTGGGAATATATGTGAAAACATTTAGATTCTAAATTTGATGAAAAAAATAATTAGATGTCGCATGCAAAAAAAATAAAAATAAAAAATGCATTCAATTCTATTTTTTCTTCTAAATAATAAATTAATTTGTGGTTTTTTAAGAAATGGATTGTTTTTTTTTTTTAAAAAAAGATGCATTAATTATTATTTGTTCCTCGAAAATATTTTTTTTTTCATAGATACATTTTTCTAAAATATTTTTAGCAAGTTAGTTATTTATTTACTTAGTTAGTTAGTTAGTTGGCGGGTATGTAGGAAGGTATTTAGTTAGTTAGTTAGTTAGTGAATAGGTATTTAAGAAGATAGTTAGTTAGTAAATTAGTTAGTTATTATGTTAGTTATCTAGTAATTAGTTAGTTAGTTATTTTGTCAGCTAGCTAGTATTCAGTTAGTTAGTTTGTTATTTAGTTTGTTAGTTAGTTAGTTATCTAGTAGTTTGTTATTTAGTTATTTAGTTAGTTAGCTAGTTTGTTATTTAGTTACAAGTAGTTAGTTAGTTAGCTAGCTAGTTAGTTAGTTAGTTAGTGGAATGGTAGTCAGTTAGTTAGTTAGTGGGTATGTAGGAAAGTAGTTAGTTAGTCAGTTAGTTAGTTAATATGTATGTAGGAAGATAGTTATTCGGTCATTTAGTTAGTTTGTTAATTAGTTAACTTGTTAGTTAGTTATATATTTAGTTAGTTAGTTTGTTAGTTTGTTAGAAAGGTACTTAGTTAGTAAGTTGATAGGTATGTATGAAGGTAGTTAGTTAGTAAGTTAGTTAGTTTGTTGGCTAAGAGTTAGTTAGTTAGTTAGTTATTTAGTTATTTAGTTAGTTAGTTAGTTAGTTAACTAGTAGTTAGTGGGTTATATAATTAGTTAGTTAATTAGTAAGTTAGAAAGTTAGTTAGTTAGAGGGTATGTACGATGGTAACTAGTTAGTTAGTTCATTTGTTAGTTAATTAGTTAATTAGTTATTTAATTAGTTAGTTAGTTAGTTAGTTAGTTAGTTAGTATGTAAGAAGGTCGTTAGTTAGTTAGTTAGTTAGATAGTTTGTTAGTTAGTTAGTTAGTTAGTTAATCAGTTACTTATTTAGTTAGTTACTTAGTTAGTTAGCTAGTAGTTAGTTAGTGAGTTTGATAGTTAATCAATATGTACGTATCATGGTAGTTAGTTAGTTATTTAAAAGGATTGTTAGTTAGTAAATTAGTTAGTTATTATGTAAGTTATCTAGTAAATTAGTTAGTTAGTTGTTTCGTCAGCTAGCTAGTAGTTAGTTAGTTAGTTAGTTCTTTAGTTAGTTGGTTAGTTAGTTATCTAGTATTTTGTAAGTTAGATATTTAGTTAGTTAACTAGTTAGTTATTTAGTTAGTTTGTTCGTTAGTTATCTAGTAGTTAGTTAGTTAGCTAGTTAGTTATTTAGTAAGTTAGATAGTTAGTTAGTTAATTAGTGGGAAGGTAGTTAGTTAGTTAGTTAGTGGGTATGTGGGAAGGCAGTTAGTTAGTTAATTAGTTAGTTAGTTAATAGGTATGTAGGAAGATAGTTATTTAGTTATTTAGTTAGTATGTTAATTAGTTCATTTGTCTGTTAGTTAGTTATTTAGTTAGTTAGTTAGTTAGTTAGTTAGTTAGTTAAAAAGGTAGTTTGTTTGTTAGTTGATAGGTATGTATGAAGGTATTTAGTTAGTAAGTTAGTTAGTTAACTAGTTAGTTAGTTAGTTAGTTAGTTAATTAGTTAGTTGGTTCTTAGTTAGTTTGTTACTTAGTCAATTAGTTAATTAATTAGTTAGTTAATTAGTTAGTTAGTAAGTTAGTTAGTTAGTAGGTATGTACGAAGGTAACTAGTTAGATAGTTAGTTAGTTAGTTAGTGGGAAGGTAGTTAGTTAGTTAGCTAGTTGGCATGTAGCAAGGTAGTTAATTAGTTAGTCAGTTAGTTACTTAGTTAGTTAGTTAGTTAGTTAATATGTATGTAGGAAGATAGTTATTTAGTTAGTTAGTTAGTTAGTTTGTTAATTAGTTAATTAGTTAGTTAGTTAGTTATTTAGTTATTATTTAGTTAGTTAATTAGTTAGTTAGTTTGTTAGTTAGTTAGAAAGGTAGTTAGTTTGTTAGTTAATAGGTATGTATGAAGGTAGTTAGTTATTAAGTTAGATAGTTAACTTGTTAGTTAGTCAGCTAGCGGTTTGTTAGTTAGTTAGTTAATTAGTTAGTTATTTAATTAGTTAGTTAGTTAATTAGTTAATTAATTAGTTTGTTAATTAGTTAGTTAGTAAGTTAGTTAGTGGGTATGTACGAAGGTAGCTGGTTAGTTTGTTAATTTGTTAGTTAGTTAGTTAGTTAATTAGTAAGTTAGTTTATTAGTTAAATAGTTAGTTATTTATTTAGTTAGTTACTTAGTTAAATATCTAGTAGTTTTTTAGTTAGTTATTTATTTATTTAGTTAGTTACTTAGTTAGTGGGTATGTAGGAAGGTAGTTAGTAAGTTAGTTAGTTAGTTAGTTAGTTAGTTAGTTAGTTAGTCAATATGTATGTGGGAAGATATTTAGTTAGTTATCATGTAGTTAGTTAGTTAGTTATTTATTCAGTTAGCTAGTAGTTAGTTAGTTTGTTATCATGTAGTTAGTTAGTTAGTTATTTATTCAGTTAGCTAGTAGTTAGTTAGTTAGTTAGTTGTAAGTTAGTTAGTTAGTTCGTTAGTTAATTAGTTAGTTAGTTAGTTAGTTAGTCAATATGTATGTAAGAAGGTAGTTAGTTAGTTAGTTAGTTAGTTAGTTAGTTAGTTAGTTAATTAGCTAGTAGTTAGTTAGTTAGTTAGTTAGGTAGTTAGTATGTAAGAAGGTTGTTTGTTAGTTAGTTAGTTAGATATTTAGTTAATTAGTTAGTTAACTAGTCAATGAGTTAGTTATTTAGTTATTTACATAGTTAGTTAGCTAGTAGTTAGTTAGTTAGTGAGTTAGTTAGTTAATCAATATGTACGTATCAAGGTAGTTAGTTTGTTAGTTAGATAGTCAGTTAATTAGTTAGTTAGTTAATTAGTTAGTTAGTTAGTTATTCAATTAGTTAGTTAGTTAGTTATCTAGTAGTTAGTTAGTTTGTTAGGTCATCAGTTAGCTATTTAGTTAGTTAGTTAGTTAGTTAGCAAGTTGTTAGCAGGTTAGTTATTTATTTAATTAGTTATTTAGTTCGTTACTTGGCGGGTATGTGGGAAGGTAGTTAGTTAGTTAGTTAATAGTTATTTAAGAAGATAGTTAATTAGTAAATTAGTTAGTTATTATGTTAGTTATCTAATAATTCGTTAGTTATTTATTTTGTCAGCTAGCTAGCTAGTTACTTAGTTAGTTAGTTATTGATTTTGTCAGCTAGCTAGTTAGTTAGTTAGTTAGTTAGTTAGTTAGTTTGTCAGCTAGCTAGTTAGTTAGTTAGTTAGTTAGTTAGTTAGTTAGTTAGTTAGTTAGTTAGTTATCTAGTAGTTAGTTAGTTAGTTATTTAGTTAGTTTACTAATTAGTTATTTAGTTAGTTAGTTTGTTAGTTATCTAGTAGTTAGTTAGTTAGCTAGTTAGTTATTTAGTTAGTTAGATAGTTAGTTAGTTAGTTAGTGGGAAGTTAGTTAGTTAGTTAGTTAGTTAGTGGGTATGTAGGAAGGTAGTTTGTTAGTTAGTTAGTTAGTTAGTTAATTAGATAGTTAATAGGTATGTAGGAAGATAGATAGTTAAGTAGTTAGTTAGTTTGTTAATTAGTTAATTAGTTAGTTATTTGGTTATTTAGTTAGTTAGTTAGTTAGTTAGTTAGAAAGGTAGTTAGTTAGTTAGTTAATAGGCATGTATGAAGGTTTTTAGTGTTATATTTATAATTAAGTACAAGAAAATTCTGGATAGAAAATAATTACAAGAAAAATGAGGGATCAAAATGGAAAATTGAGAAAAACCCCGAACCCCTTTCACACCTAAACCCTTGTCATGTATATAATGTTATTTTGGGACTCTAGCCTCTTCTATCCTGTGCCATAACCCCTTCATTTTCGTGGATAAAGAGAGAGGTGAAAGAAGAAGAAGAAGCAAGAAGAGGAGATTGGAGAAGAAGAAGTGAACAAGTGATTCAAGAGGAGAAAACAAGAAAGGGAGCTCGATTTCGAGGTCATCTTCATCAAGTCAGCCAGAGATGGGTGGTGGGGTAGTTGTCTATATCGATGAGCTTGATGTTTTGAGGTTGTAAATCTATTTTCTAATCTAATTCATAGAATCCATCGTATTTACTGCCATGGAAATCCATTGGAAGATTGATTTGAGCTTTCCTTGTTGAAACCCAAGATTTTTGGGGGTGGAAGCAATTCTGGATTTTAGGGTTTCATAGATGGTTTTGGGGTATAAGGATGGTGCCGTGGTGATTCGGCTGCTCGAATAATGGCATTTCGATCATCTATTAGGCTTCCATCGAGAAAGGGTCACAATTAGGGTTTCGGTTTTTGGGAAGAAAAGAAGTGGTACAATTGAGTTGTTTGTTCTTAATGGGTCGGGTTTATGTTTGTTTTGAGTCAAGATCCTTTAACCCGGTAGCCTCTAACCCTAGTTCAAATTCTGGATGTAAGGGGTATTTTAGTAATTGTGCAAGACATGATTTTTCAGGGGCACGATTATGCAATTGAGAAAAGGTTTAATCGCTTGATAACGTCCAACTTTATAATGGTTGGATTGGTGAGCTTTTTTGGCCAACATTAAACACATGGCTGAGTTTTCTCGGGTCATTCGTATCCCGTTTAAGGCTTCATCTTGTAGTAATTAGTTATTCCGGTATGTCGGGTAAGTAGAGGTATTGTAGTTGATCGGTTCATTGACGGGTCTACCGAACGAGATTTCGTATGTCATGTCTTCGTAATGTGGTCATAACTTCTCCGTTCGGTCTCCGTTTCGTGAGTTCTTGGTTCCGTTGGATAGCTTATTCCGAGGTGTTTCAAATGGCAGTAATTATGATTACTGAATCTTATTCTTCATTTATTTATTCATCATTTTATCTGTAGAATATGTGTAGTTCTTTGTAGTATGTAGGATTGTTGTTGATGTAGATGAACTCGTAGTGAGGATGAGAGGTGGATAAGGGAACACATGTTTGGACATTAATGTAGTGTCTGGCCAGAGGTGCATCTTCGGGTCGCTCCCGAACTTGCGAACTGTTAGACGTAGCAGTACGGTCTCCTCAAGCTGATCGAGGGGACGTGGTTTCAGTCGTGGTGTGGTTGAAACCACCACTCTTGGGATAGAGTGCAGCGGACTTTTACCTCATTGTGGATCCGAGGTACTAGTCTATGAGTGGGGTCCCTTGTGGAAGCCAACGTTATCGAAGTGGTTCTCTACGCTATGAATTCTGTAGTAGTTGTTACCGTATTTGCAGGATCATAGTTGTAGTGGAAGTTGTTGTAGTATCACACTATGAATTCTGTAGTAGTTGTTACCGTATTTGCAGGATCTTAGTTGTGATAGTAGTTGTTGTTGTTGACTTTTACCTCAAGCTGATCCGAGGTACTAGTTAATGAGTTAGTCCCGTGTTGTTATCGTCGTGGTTTCACGATGAGAATTCTGTAGTGGTTGTTGTCGTATTTTGCAGAATTCCTAGATTGTTGTAGTCGGTCATCATCGTAGTTCTCGTAGTAGGTTGTCGTTGTGGTCGTCGTCGAGTAAATAATAATTAAATATTATTTTACTTATCTAACTCTCAGCCAACATTTACAGGTAGCACTTGAGGTGGCAGTGGCATTCGTGTAGATTACGAGCGTAGCGGAATTGCGATCACCAGTTACCATATTTGTTTTAGTTGTATTTGTTTGTACCCACCATATGTATTTTGGTATTTGGGGATTATATTTTATGCCAACTGGTTTTCGTATTGTGTGTTTTTGACTCTGCTAATGCTCATATATTTAAGGTAAGTACGTTGTGCATGACTATTTGATTTTTTTTTTTTGGGTCGTGACAACCTTTTTGGTATCAGAGCAATGGTCCTAGTTGACCTGCAGAAGTCTTTAACACTATACCATAGATACCCATACCTTACCCAATGCTTCTTTGAACGACTTTAGAGAGTGATAATGCCACTAATGTAGGAAACTATAGTGTTTTCATTGTTGGTGTAGAGAGTGTAGGACGACATGAAGAGGAAGATGATGTGGATCGTGGAGCTGAAAGGCACTCTTGTAGGAAGGTTTAGTTCTTTGCATAGTTGGTGCAAATGCGCAAGAAGGCTTCGTATGAAGAAGTTGTAGTTTTGTGCAGCCGAGGGTGCCCAATGTAGGTAGTAGTAGTGTTTTCATTCCTAGTATGTGAAGTGAAAGAAGGCTTCGTACGAGCGAGATGTTGTTTATGAAGTTTGGAGTGCTCATGTAGGTGTGATTTTTGTTGGTGTATGGAATTCATGAAGGATTTGCATGAGCAAGTTGAAGTTTGAAGTTTGTGAATTTGTGGTTTCTCCTCTAGTTTTGGTTGTTGTTGGAGGGAGTTCATGAAGCCTTTTCAAGGAAAAAATGTAGTTTGTGAAGTACCGAGCACTTATGTAGATGTGGTTGTAGTTGGAAGCAAGAGTTCGAGAAAGCTTGGCACAAGGAGGGTTGTAGTTGGCGGAGCTGAATAAGGTCCATTGATGTAGGGAAGCATAATGCATTTGTCGATTGGTGCGAAGAGTACATAAAGGCTTTGTATATGAAGAAGTTGTACTTTATGAAGTTGAGAAGTCTAGTGAAGGCAAAAGGATCTCCGCAATTGCTTTTATAAATGCATTGTGATGAAGGTAGTGGTGTTGTTGGCTGAAGTGGTAGTTCAACTGGTGACTCGAATGAGAAGGCGTTACGATAAAAGTAGTAGTGTTCAAGTGGAAGATGTATGAGTGGATGTGCCTAGCACAAAAGAAAAGACTTTTGAGATGATTGAGGTGAATGGTGCACATAAAAGTGAAGTTGGTTGTTTCGATTATGATGGACATGATGCAGACCATTTGTGTCCTCCTTGAAGAGGGTGTCATTTGATGGTAAGGTTAGCTGGAGAGATTTTGTGGATGCGCTGAATGAAAAATATGATTTATATTTATTATGATCGAAAAAGTGTCGAGGTTTGTTCAGGAGTTATGCCCGGAAATAAATGTCAGCAGTTGTGTGAATATTGTCCACAAAGCCTATTGACGGAATGCGAAAATGAGCAGTTCAAGCGACAAAAGATGAATATAAAGAGTGGGTAGAGATAAAAGACGTAAGTCTGCGAGTACTTCAAATTTGAAGATGCACAAGTCTATTGAATCGAGGAGGAATGATGTGAGTGGATCACAACCCAAACAATTCAAGTGAATGCATGAAAAAGAAGCAAATCGAAGAAAATTGATGGAGTTTCAATTAGAAGAGGCCTCGTAGTGAAGCTTTAAGGAGTTGAAGAAGATGTTAATAATTTTTCAGGAGAAAATGGTTCTGTAGTATGTAGTGATGCGTATGGATGTGCACCTGTCCAAAATGGATTTTGTTAGCTTGAAGGAGTTTGTTGATGCAAGTAAGAAACAACACGATCCACTTTCATTTGAAGGGACAATGAACAAATGCTTGCGATTCTAATGCAAGATGAAGAGACGGTATTGGAGAATGAGGGTATTTTAGTGAAGTATCGCAATTTGCACTGCGTGATGTAAGAAGTGAGTGTAAGAAAGTGTGGTGGTGTGTGCGGAATTTATGCTCGGACAAAAAGGGCTGAGTGTGTGTTTCTCAGTGCATTAGATGAGATGGATGTCGAGTGTGCCCTTTTATGTCTAGTTAGTTATTTAGTTAGTTAGTTAGTTAGTTAACTAGTAGTTAGTGGGTTAATTAAGTAGTTAATTAATTAGTAAGTTAGTAAGTTAGTTAGTTACTGGGTATGTACGATGGTAGCTAGTTAGTTAGTTAATTTGTTAGTTAATTAGTTAACTAGTTAGTTAATTAGTTAGTTAGTTAGTTAAATAGCTAGTAGTTATTTAGTCAGTTATTTATTTATATAGTTAGTTACTTAGTCAGTGGGTATTTAGGATGGCAGTTAGTAAGTTAGTTAGTTAGTTAGTTAGTTAGTTAGTTAGTTTAGTTAGTTATCTAGTAGTTAGTTAGTTAGTTAGTTAGTTAGTTAGTTAGTTAGTTAGTTAGTTAGTTAGTTATTCAATTAGCTAGTAGGTAGTTAGTTAGTTAGTTAGTTCCTAAGTTAGTTAGTTAGTTAATTAGTTAGTTAATTAGTTAGTTAGTTAGTCAATATGTATGTAATTAGTTAGTTAGTTAGTTAGTTAGTTAGTTAATTAGCTAGTAGTTAGTTAGTTAGTTAGTTAGTTAGTTAGTTAGTATGTAAGAAGGTTGTTAGTTAGTTAGTTACTCAGATAGTTAGTTAGTTAGTTAGTTAGTTAATCAGTTAGTTATTTAGTTAGTTACTTAGTTAGTTAGCTAGAAGTTAGTTAGTGAGTTAGATAGTTAATCAATATGTATGTATCATAATAGTTAGTTAGTTATTTAGATAGTTAGTTAATTAGTTTGTTAGTGAATTAGTTAGTTAGTTAGTTAGTTAGTTAGTTAGTTAGTTATCTAGTAGTTAGTTAGTTAGTTAGGTCATCTGTCAGTTATTTAGTTAGTTAGTTACTTAGTTAGTCAGCTAGTAGTTAGTTGGTTAGGTATTTATTTGGTTAGATAGTTAGTTAGTTGGTGGGTATGTAGGAAGGTAGGTAGTTAGTTAGTTAGTTAGTTATTTAATTGGTATTTAAGAAGATTGTTAGTTAGTAAATTAGTTAGTTATTATGTTAGTTATTTAGCAATTAGTTAGTTAGTTGTTTTGTCAGCTAGCTAGTAGTTAGTTAGTCAGTTAGTTCTTTAGTTAGTTAGTTAGTTGGTTAGCTAGTATTTTGTAAGTCAGTTATTTAGTTAGTTAATTAGTTAGTTATTTAGTCAGTTAGTTTGTTAGTAATCTAGTAGTTAGTTAGTTAGCTAGTTAGTCATTTAGTAAGTTAGATAGTTAGTTAGTTAGTTAGTGGGTAGGTAGTTAGTTAGTTAGTTAGTGGGTATGTAGGAAGGCAGTTAGTTAGTTAGTTAGTTAGTTAGTTAGTTAGTTAGTTAGTTAATAGGCATGTCGGAAGATAGTTATTTAGTTAGTTTGTTAATTAGTTCATTTGTTAGTTAGTTATTTATTTATTTAGTTAGTTAGTTAGTTAGTTAGTTAAAAAGGTAGTTTGTTTGTTAGTTGATAGGTATGTATGAAGGTAGTTAGTTAGTAAATTAGTTAGTTAACTAGTTAGTTAGTTTGCTAGTAGTTAGTTAGTTAGTGAGTGACTTATTTACTTAGTTAGTTTGTTAGTTAGTTAACTAATAGTTAGTTAGTCAATTAGTTAATTAATTAGTTATTTAATTAGTTAGTTAGTAAGTTAGTTAGTAGGTATGTACGAAGGTAGCTAGTTAGTTAGTTAGTTTGTTAGTTATCTAGTAGTTAGTTAGTTGGCTAGTTAGTTATTTAGTTAGTTAGATAGTTAGTTAGTTAGTTAGTGGGAAGGTAGTTAGTTAGTTAGTTAGTTGGTACGTAGCTAGGTAGTTAGTTAGTTAGTTAGTCTGTTATTTAGTTCGTTAATATGTATGTAGGAAGATAGTTATTAAGTTAGTTAGTTAGTTAGTTTGTTAATTAGTTAATTAGTTAGTTAGTTAGTTATTTAGTTATTTAGTTAGTTAGTTAGTTTGTTTGTTTGTTAGTTAGTTAGAAAGGTAGTTAGTTAGTAAGTTAATAGGTATGTATGAAGGTAGTAAGTTAGTAAGTTAGATAGTTAACTTGTTAGTTAGTTAGCTAGCTGTTAGTTAGTTAGTTAGTTAGTTAATTAGTTAGTTATTTTGTCAGTTAATTCGTTAATTAATTAGTTTGTTAATTTGTTAGTTAGTAAGTTAGTTAGTGGGTATGTACGAAGGTAGCTAGTTAGTTAGTTAATATGTTAGTTAGTTAGTTAATTAGTGAGTTAGTTTGTTTGTTAGTTAGTTAGTTATTTATTTAGTTAGTTAGTAAGTTAAATATATAGTAATTATTTAGTTAGTTACTTAGTGAGTGGGTATGTAGGAAGGTAGTTAGTAAGTAAGTTAGTTAGTTTGTTAGTTAGTTAGTCAATATGTATGTAGGAAGATATTTAGTCAGTTAATTGGTTAGTTAATTTAGTTACTTATCAAGTAGTTAGTTAGTAGTTAGTTAGTTAGTTGAAAGTTAGTTAGTTAGTTAGTCAGTTCGTCAGTTAATTAGTTAGTTAGTTAGTCAATATGTATGTAAGAAGGTAGTTAGTTAATCAGTTAGTTAGTTAGTTAGTTAATTAGCTAGTAGTTAGTTAGTTAGTTAGTTTGTTAGTTAGTTAGTTAGTATGTAAGAAGGTTGTTAGTTAGTGAGTTAGTTAGATAGTTAGTTAATTAGTTAGTTACTTAGTTAATGAGTTAGTTTGTGAGTTAGTTAGTTAATCAATATGTATGTATCTAGGTAGTTAGTTTGTTAGTTATATAGTCAGTTAATTAGTTAGTTAGTTAATTAGTTAGTTAGTTAGTTAGTTAGTTATTCAGTTAGTTAGTTAGTTAGGTCATCAGTTAGCTATTTAGTTAGTTAGTTAGTTAGTTAGTTAGTTAGTGCTAGTAGTTAGCAGGTTATTTATTTATTTAGTTAGTTATTTAGTTAGTTAGTTGGCGGGTATGTAGGAAGGTAGTCAGTTAGTTAATTGGTATTTAAGAAGATAATTAGTTAGTAAATTAGTTAGTTATTATGTTAGTTATCTAATAATTAGTTAGTTAGTTATTTTGTCAGCTAGCTAGCTAGTTAGTTAGTTAGTTAGTTAGTTAGTTAGTTATTTTGTCAGCTAGCTAGTTAGTTAGTTAGTTAGTTACTGTGTCAGGTAGTTAGTAACTTGTCTAGTAGTTAGTTAGTTAATTATTTAGTTAGTTACCTAATTAGTTATTTAGTTAGTTAGTTTGTTAGTTATCCAGTAGTTAGTTAGTTAGCTAGTTAGTTATTTAGTTAGTTAGATAGTTAGTTAGTTAGTTAGTGGGAATGTAGTTCGTTAGTTAGTTAGTGGGTATGTAGGAAGGTAGTTGTTTTGTTAGTTAGTTAGTTAGTTAGTTAATTAATTAGATAGTTAATAGGTATGTAGGAAGATATTTAGTTAAGTAGTTAGTTAGTTTGTTAATTAGTTAATTAGTTAGTTAGTTAGTTATTTAGTTATTTAGTTAGTTAGTTAGTTAGTTAGTAGTTAGTTAGAAAGATAGTTAGTTAGTTAGTCAATATGTATGTAGGAAGATATTTAGTTAGTTAATTGGTTAGTTAATTTAGTTAGTTATCAAGTAGTAAGTTAGTTAGTTAGTTATTCAGTTAGCTAGTAGTTAGTTAGTTAGTTAGTTAGTTAGTTAGTTGTAAGTTAGTTAGTTAGTTAGTTAGTTAGTTTGTTAGTGGGTATGTTGGAAGTTTGTCACTGGGTTTGTAGGAAGGTAGTTATATAGTAAGTTAGTTAGTTTGTTAATTAGTTAGTTAGTTAGTTAGTTAGTTAGTTAGTTAGTTAATTTGTAGGTTAGTTAGTTAGATATGTAGTTAGTTAGTTACTTAATATGTATGTATGAAGGTAGTTAGTTAGTAAGTTAGTTAGTTAATTAGTTAGTTAGTTTGCTAGTAGTTAGTTAGTTAGTTAGTTAGTTAGTTAGTTAGTTAGTTAATTAGTTAGTTATTTAGTTAGTTAGTTAGTTAGTGGTTAGCTAGTAGTTATTTAGTTAATTAGTTAATAAATTAGTTAGTTAATTAGTTAGTTAGTAAGTTAGTTAGTTTGTGGGTATGTACGAAGGTAGCTAGTTAGTTAGTTAATTTGTTAGTTAATTAGTTAATTAGTTAGTTAGTTAGTTAGTTAGTTAATAGTTATTTATTTAGATAGTTAGTTCGTTAAATTGCTTGTAATTGTTTACTTAGTTATTTATTTATTTAGTTAGTTACTTAGTTAGTGGGTATGTAGGAAGGTAGTTAGTAAGTTAATTAGTTAGTTAGTTAGTTATTTAGTTAGTTAATTAGTTTGTTAGTTAGTTTGTTAGTTTGTTAGCTTGTAGTTTTTAAGTTAGTTAGTTAGTTAGTTAGTTAGTTAGTTAGTTAGTTAGTTAGTCAGTCAGTTAGTTAGTTAGTTAGGTCATCAGTTAATTATTTAGTTAGTTAGTTAGTTAGTTAGTTAGTTAGTTAGTTAGTTAGTTAGCTAGTACTTAGCAAGTTAGTTATTTATTTAGTTAGTTAGTTACTTAGTTGGCGGGTATGTAGGAAGGTAGTTAGTTAGTTAGTTAGTTAGTTAGTTAATAGGTATTTAAGAAGATAGTTAGTTAGTAAATTAGTTAGTTATTATGTTAGTTATCTAGTAATTAGTTAGTTAGTTATTTTGTCAGCTAGCTAGTAGTCAGTTAGTTAGTTAGTTATTTAGTTTGTTGTAGTTAGCAAGTAATTTATATAGTTAGCTTGTTAGTTGGTGGGTATGCAGGAAGGTAGTTTGTTAGTTAGTTAGTTAGTTAGTTAGTTAGTTAGTTAGTTAGTTAGTTATTTTGTTAGTTAGTTAATTAGTTAGTTATTTAGTAAGTTTTTTAGTTAATAAGTACGTAGGAAGATAGTTAGTTAGTAAATTAGTTTGTTATTTAGTTAGTTATGTAGTAGTTAGTTAATTAGTTAGTTAGTTAGTTAGTTAGTTAGTTAATTAATTAGTTAGTTAGTTTGTCAGTTAGTTAGTTAGTATGCATGTAAGAAGGCAGTTAGTTAGTTAGTTTGTTTGATAGTTAGTTAGTTAGTTAGTTAGTTAGTTAGTTAGTTATTAGTTAGTTAGTCGGTATGTAGGATGGTGGTTAGTTAGTTGGTTAGTTAATCAATTAGTTAGTTAGTTAATTCGTATATAGGAAGACAGTTAGCTAGTTAGTTAGTTAGATAGATACTAGTTAATAGGTATGTAGGAAGACAATTAGTTAGTTAGTTAATTAGTTAGATACTAGCTAATTAGTTAGTTAATTAGTTAGTTAGTTTGTTAGTGAGTTTGTAAGAAGGTAGTTAGTTAGTTTGTTAGTTATGTAGTTTGCTATTTAGTTAGTTTATAGAGTTAGTTAGTTAGCTATTAGTTAGTTATATAGATAGTTAGTTAATTAGTTAGTTACTTACTTAGTTAATTAGTTATTTATTTATTTAATTAGTTAGTTAGTTAAATAACTAGTAGTTATTTAGTAAGTTATTTATTTATTTAATTATTTACTTAGTTAGTGGGTATGTAGGACGGTAGTTAGTAAGTTAGTTAGTTAGTTAGTTAATATGTATGTAGGAAGATAGTTAGTTAGTTAATTAGTTAGTTATTTAGTCAGTTATCTAGTAGTTAGTTAGTTAGTTATTTATTCAGTTAGCTAGTAGTTAGTTAGTTAGTGAGTAAGTTAGTAAGTTAGTTAGTTAGTTAGTTAGTTAGTTTGTTAGTTAGTTAGTTAGTTAGCTAGTTAGTTATTTAGTTAGTTAGATAGTTAGTTAGTTAGTTAGTGGGAATGTAGTTCGTTAGTTAGTTAGTGGGTATGTAGGAAGGTAGTTGTTTTGTTAGTTAGTTAGTTAGTTAGTTAATTAATTAGATAGTTAATAGGTATGTAGGAAGATATTTAGTTAAGTAGTTAGTTAGTTTGTTAATTAGTTAATTAGTTAGTTAGTTAGTTATTTAGTTATTTAGTTAGTTAGTTAGTTAGTTAGTAGTTAGTTAGAAAGATAGTTAGTTAGTTAGTCAATATGTATGTAGGAAGATATTTAGTTAGTTAATTGGTTAGTTAATTTAGTTAGTTATCAAGTAGTAAGTTAGTTAGTTAGTTATTCAGTTAGCTAGTAGTTAGTTAGTTAGTTAGTTGTAAGTTAGTTAGTTAGTTAGTTAGTTAGTTTGTTAGTGGGTATGTTGGAAGTTTGTCACTGGGTTTGTAGGAAGGTAGTTATATAGTAAGTTAGTTAGTTTGTTAATTAGTTAGTTAGTTAGTTAGTTAGTTAGTTAGTTAGTTAATTTGTAGGTTAGTTAGTTAGATATGTAGTTAGTTAGTTAGTTAATATGTATGTATGAAGGTAGTTAGTTAGTAAGTTAGTTAGTTAATTAGTTAGTTAGTTTGCTAGTAGTTAGTTAGTTAGTTAGTTAGTTAGTTAGTTAGTTAGTTAATTAGTTAGTTATTTAGTTAGTTAGTTAGTTAGTGGTTAGCTAGTAGTTATTTAGTTAATTAGTTAATAAATTAGTTAGTTAATTAGTTAGTTAGTAAGTTAGTTAGTTAGTGGGTATGTACGAAGGTAGCTAGTTAGTTAGTTAATTTGTTAGTTAATTAGTTAATTAGTTAGTTAGTTAGTTAGTTAGTTAATAGTTATTTATTTAGATAGTTAGTTCGTTAAATTGCTTGTAATTGTTTACTTAGTTATTTATTTACTTAGTTAGTTACTTAGTTAGTGGGTATGTAGGAAGGTAGTTAGTAAGTTAATTAGTTAGTTAGTTAGTTATTTAGTTAGTTAATTAGTTTGTTAGTTAGTTTGTTAGTTTGTTAGCTTGTAGTTTTTAAGTTAGTTAGTTAGTTAGTTAGTTAGTTAGTTAGTTAGTTAGTTAGTTAGTCAGTCAGTTAGTTAGTTAGTTAGGTCATCAGTTAATTATTTAGTTAGTTAGTTAGTTAGTTAGTTAGTTAGTTAGTTAGTTAGTTAGCTAGTACTTAGCAAGTTAGTTATTTATTTAGTTAGTTAGTTACTTAGTTGGCGGGTATGTAGGAAGGTAGTTAGTTAGTTAGTTAGTTAGTTAGTTAATAGGTATTTAAGAAGATAGTTAGTTAGTAAATTAGTTAGTTATTATGTTAGTTATCTAGTAATTAGTTAGTTAGTTATTTTGTCAGCTAGCTAGTAGTCAGTTAGTTAGTTAGTTATTTAGTTTGTTGTAGTTAGCAAGTAATTTATATAGTTAGCTTGTTAGTTGGTGGGTATGCAGGAAGGTAGTTTGTTAGTTAGTTAGTTAGTTAGTTAGTTAGTTAGTTAGTTAGTTAGTTATTTTGTTAGTTAGTTAATTAGTTAGTTATTTAGTAAGTTTTTTAGTTAATAAGTACGTAGGAAGATAGTTAGTTAGTAAATTAGTTTGTTATTTAGTTAGTTATGTAGTAGTTAGTTAATTAGTTAGTTAGTTAGTTAGTTAGTTAGTTAATTAATTAGTTAGTTAGTTTGTCAGTTAGTTAGTTAGTATGCATGTAAGAAGGCAGTTAGTTAGTTAGTTTGTTTGATAGTTAGTTAGTTAGTTAGTTAGTTAGTTAGTTAGTTAGTTATTAGTTAGTTAGTCGGTATGTAGGATGGTGGTTAGTTAGTTGGTTAGTTAATCAATTAGTTAGTTAGTTAATTCGTATATAGGAAGACAGTTAGCTAGTTAGTTAGTTAGATAGATACTAGTTAATAGGTATGTAGGAAGACAATTAGTTAGTTAGTTAATTAGTTAGATACTAGCTAATTAGTTAGTTAATTAGTTAGTTAGTTTGTTAGTGAGTTTGTAAGAAGGTAGTTAGTTAGTTTGTTAGTTATGTAGTTTGCTATTTAGTTAGTTTATAGAGTTAGTTAGTTAGCTATTAGTTAGTTATATAGATAGTTAGTTAATTAGTTAGTTACTTACTTAGTTAATTAGTTATTTATTTATTTAATTAGTTAGTTAGTTAAATAACTAGTAGTTATTTAGTAAGTTATTTATTTATTTAATTATTTACTTAGTTAGTGGGTATGTAGGACGGTAGTTAGTAAGTTAGTTAGTTAGTTAGTTAATATGTATGTAGGAAGATAGTTAGTTAGTTAATTAGTTAGTTATTTAGTCAGTTATCTAGTAGTTAGTTAGTTAGTTATTTATTCAGTTAGCTAGTAGTTAGTTAGTTAGTGAGTAAGTTAGTAAGTTAGTTAGTTAGTTAGTTAGTTAGTTTGTTAATTAGTTAGTTAGTTACTTAGTCAATATGTATGTAAGAAGGTAGTTGGTTAGTTAGTTAATTAGCCAGTAGTTAGTTAGTTAGTTAGTATGTAAGACGGTTGTTAGTTAGTTAGTTAGTTAGATAGTTAGTTAATTAGTTAGTTAGTTAGTTAATCAGTTAGTTATTTAGTTAGTTACTTAGTTAGTTAACTAGTAGTTAGTTAGTTAGTGAGTTAGTTAGTTAATCAATATGTATGTATCAAGGTAGTTAGTTAGTCAGTTAGATAGTTAGTTAATTAGTTAGTTAGTTAGTTAGTTAGTTAGTTAGTTAGTTAGTCAGTTAGTTAGTTAGGTCATCGGTTAGTCATTTAGTTAGTCAGTTAGTTAGTTAGTTAGCTAGTTGTTAGGAGGTTAGTTATTTATTTAGTTATTTAGTTAGTTAGTTGGTGGGTAGGTAGGAAGGTAGTTAGTTAGTTAGTTAATAGGTATTTCAGAAGATAGTTACTTAGTTAATTAGTTAGTTATTATGTTAGTTATCTGGTAATTAGTTAGTTAGTTATTTTGTCAGCTAGCTAGTAGTCAGTTAGTTAGTTAGTTATTTAGTTTGTTGTAGTTAGCAAGTAATTTATATAGTTAGCTTGTTAGTTGGTGGGTATGCAGGAAGGTAGTTTGTTAGTTAGTTAGTTAGTTAGTTAGTTAGTTAGTTAGTTATTTTGTTAGTTAGTTAATTAGTTAGTTATTTAGTAAGTTTTTTAGTTAATAAGTACGTAGGAAGATAGTTAGTTAGTAAATTAGTTTGTTATTTAGTTAGTTATGTAGTAGTTAGTTAATTAGTTAGTTAGTTAGTTAGTTAGTTAGTTAATTAATTAGTTAGTTAGTTTGTCAGTTAGTTAGTTAGTATGCATGTAAGAAGGCAGTTAGTTAGTTTCTTTGTTTGATAGTTAGTTAGTTAGTTAGTTAGTTAGTTATTAGTTAGTTAGTCGGTATGTAGGATGGTGGTTAGTTAGTTGGTTAGTTAATCAATTAGTTAGTTAGTTAATACGTATATAGGAAGACAGTTAGCTAGTTAGTTAGTTAGATAGATACTAGTTAATAGGTATGTAGGAAGACAATTAGTTAGTTAGTTAATTAGTTAGATACTAGCTAATTAGTTAGTTAATTAGTTAGTTAGTTTGTTAGTGAGTTTGTAAGAAGGTAGTTGGTTAGTTTGTTAGTTATGTAGTTTGCTATTTAGTTAGTTTATAGAGTTAGTTAGTTAGCTATTAGTTAGTTATATAGATAGTTAGTTAATTAGTTAGTTACTTACTTAGTTAATTAGTTATTTATTTATTTATTTAGTTAGTTAGTTAAATAACTAGTAGTTATTTAGTAAGTTATTTATTTATTTAATTATTTACTTAGTTAGTGGGTATGTAGGACGGTAGTTAGTAAGTTAGTTAGTTAGTTAGTTAATATGTATGTAGGAAGATAGTTAGTTAGTTAATTAGTTAGTTATTTAGTCAGTTATCTAGTAGTTAGTTAGTTAGTTATTTATTCAGTTAGCTAGTAGTTAGTTAGTTAGTGAGTAAGTTAGTAAGTTAGTTAGTTAGTTAGTTAGTTAGTTTGTTAATTAGTTAGTTAGTTACTTAGTCAATATGTATGTAAGAAGGTAGTTGGTTAGTTAGTTAATTAGCCAGTAGTTAGTTAGTTAGTTAGTATGTAAGACGGTTGTTAGTTAGTTAGTTAGTTAGATAGTTAGTTAATTAGTTAGTTAGTTAGTTAATCAGTTAGTTATTTATTTAGTTAGTTACTTAGTTAGTTAACTAGTAGTTAGTTAGTTAGTGAGTTAGTTAGTTAATCAATATGTATGTATCAAGGTAGTTAGTTAGTCAGTTAGATAGTTAGTTAATTAGTTAGTTAGTTAGTTAGTTAGTCAGTTAGTTAGTCAGTTAGTTAGTTAGGTCATCGGTTAGTCATTTAGTTAGTCAGTTAGTTAGTTAGTTAGCTAGTTGTTAGGAGGTTAGTTATTTATTTAGTTATTTAGTTAGTTAGTTGGTGGGTAGGTAGGAAGGTAGTTAGTTAGTTAGTTAATAGGTATTTCAGAAGATAGTTACTTAGTTAATTAGTTAGTTATTATGTTAGTTATCTGGTAATTAGTTAGTTAGTTATTTTGTCAGCTAGCTAGTAGTTAGTTAGTTAGTTAGTTATTTAGTTTGTTAATTAGTTTGTTATCTAGTAGTTAGTTAGTTAGTTATTCAGTTAGTTGACTAGTTAGTTATTTAGTTAGTTTGTTAGTCATCTAGTAGTTAGCTAGTTAGTTATTCAGTTAGTTAGATAGTTAGTTAGTTAGTGGAAAGTTAGTTAGTTAGTGGGTATGTAGGAAGGTAGTAAGTTAGTTAGTTAATAGGTATGTAGGAAGATAGTTATTCGGTTATTTAGTTAGTTTGTTACTTAGCTAATTTGTTAGTTAGTTTGTTAGTTAGTTAGTTAGTTAGTTGGTTAGTTAATATGTATGTATGAAGATAATTAGTTAGTAAGTTAGTTAGTTAACTAGTTAGTTAGTTAGCTAGTAGTTAGTTAGTTAGTTAGTTAGTTAATTAGTTACTTATTTAGTTAGTTAGTTAGTTAGTTAACTAGTAGTTAGTTTGTTAATTAGTCAATTAATTAGTTAGTTAATTAGTTAGTTAGTAAGTTAGTTAGTTAGTGGCATGTACGAAGGTAGCTAGTTAGTTAGTTAATCTCATAGTTAGTTAGTTAATTAGTTAGTTAGTTCGTTAATTAGTTAGTTATTTAGTTAGTTAGTTAGTTAGTTCAATAGCTAGTAGTTATTTCGTGAGTTATTTATTTATTTAGTTAGTTACTTAGTTAGTGGGTATGTAGGAAGGTAGTCAGTAAGTCAGTTAGTTAGTTAATTGGTTAGTTATATAATATGTATGTAGGAAGATGGTTAGTTGGTTAATTAGTTAGTTATTTTGTTAGTTATCTAGTAGTTAGTTAGTTAGTTAGTTAGTTAGTCAGTTAGTTAGCTATTTAGTTAGCTAGTAGTTAGCTAGTAATTTATTTAGTTAGCTTGTTAGTTGGTGGGTATGCAGGAAGGTAGTTTGTTAGTTAGTTAGTTAGTTAGTTAGTTATTTAGTTAGTTAGTTAACTAGTTAGTTATTTAGTAAGTTTTTTAGTTAATAAGTACGTAGGAAGATAGTTAGTTAGTAAATTAGTTTGTTATTTAGTTAGTTATGTAGTAATTGGTTAGTTAGTTAGTCAGTTAGTTAGTTATTTAGTTATTTATCTAGTAGTTACTTAGTTAGTTAGTTAGTTAGTTAGTTAATTAATTAGTTTGTTAGTTTGTTAGTTTGTTTGTATGTAAGAAGGCAGTTTGTTAGTTAGTTTGTTTGATAGTTAGTTAATTTGTTAGTTAGTCGGTATGTAGGATGGTGGTTAGTTAGTTGGTTAGTTAATCAATTAGTTAGTTAGTTAGTTAGTTAGTTAATACGTATATAGGATGACAATTAGCTAGTTAATTAGTTAGATAGATACTAGTTAATAGGTATGTAGGAAGACAATTAGTTAGTTAGTTAGTTAGTTAATTAGTTAGATACTAGCTAATTAGTTAGTTAATTAGTTAGTTGGTTAGTTAGTGAGTTTGTAGGAAGGTAGTTAGTTAATTAGTTAGTTATGTAGTTTGGTATTTAGTTAGTTTATAGAGTTAGTTAGTTAGCTATTAGTTAGTTATATAGATAGTTAGTTATTTAGTCAGTTAGTGAGTATGTGGGAAGGTAGTTAGTTAGTTAATATGTAGTTAGTTAGTTAGTTCGTTAGTCAGTAAGTAAGTTAGTTAGTTGGCTAGTAGTTAGTTAATTACTTAATTAGTTAGTTAGTTAGTTAGTTAGCAAGTAGTTAGTTAATTAGTTAGTTAGTTAGTTAGTTATGTATCTAAAAAGGTTGTTAGTTGGTTAGTTACCTAGTCATTTAATTAGTTAGTTAGTTAGTTGGTGGGTATGTAGGAAGGTAGTTAGTTAGTTAGTTAGTTAGTTAGTTAGTTGGTTAGTTAGTTAGTTAATAGGCATGTAGGAAGATGGTTAGTTAGTTAATTAGTTAGTTATTTAGATAGTTAGCAAGTAGTTAGGTAGTTATTTATTTAGTTAGTTAGTTAGTTATCTAGTTAGTTTGTAAGTTTGTTAGTTAGTTAATATGTATGTAAGAAGGTAGTAAGTTAGTTAGTTAGTTAGATAGTTAGTTAATTAGTTAGTTAGTTAGTTATCTAGTAGATAGTTAGTTAGTTAGTTAGTAAGTTATCTAGTTAGTTATTTAGTTTGTTATATCAATAATTAAATACAAGAAAATTCTGGATAGAAAATAATTACAAGATAAATGAGGAACAAAATGGAAAAATGACAAAAACCCCTAACCCCTTTCACAGATTGGAAGATTGATTTGAGCTTTCCTTGTGGAAACCCAGGTTTTTGGGGGTCGAAGTAATTCTGGATTTTAGGGTTTCATAGATGGTTTTGGGGTATAAGGATGGTTCCGTAGTGATTCAGCCGCTCGAATAATGGCGTTTCGATCATCTATTAGGCTTCCATCGAGAAAGGGTCAAAATTAGGGTTTCGGTTTTTGGGAAGAAAAGAAGTGGTACAATTGAGTTGTTTGTTCTTAATGGGTCGGGTTTATGTTTATTTTGAGTCAAGATCCGTTAACCCGGTACCCTCTAACCCTAGTTCAAATTTTGGATGTAAGGGGTATTTTAGTAATTGTGCAAGACATGATTTTTCAGGGGGACAATTATACAATGAAGAAAAGGCTTAATCACTTGATAACGTTCAACTATATAATGGTTGGATTGGTGAGCTTTTTGGCCAACATTAAACACATGGCTGAGATTTCTCGTGTCATTCGTTACTCTCGTATCCCATTTAGGGTTTCATCTCGTAGTCATTAGTTATTCCGGTATGCCGGATAAGTAGAAGTATTGTAGTTGATCGATTCTTTGACGGGTCTACCGAACCAGATTTCGTGTGTCATGTCTTCGTAATTTGGTCATAACTTCTCCGTTGGTTCTCCATTTCACATGTTCTTGGATCCGTTGGAAAGCTTATTCCGAGACGATTTTAATGGAAGTAATTATGATTACTGAATCTGATTCTTCATTTATTTATTCATCATTTTATCTGTAGAACAGGTGTAGTTCTTTGTAGTATGTAGGATTGTTGTTGATGTAGATCAACTCATAGTGAGGATGAGAGGTGGATAAGGGAACACATGTTTGGACGTTAATGTAGTGTCTGGCCAGAGGTGCATTTTCGGGTCGCTCCCGAACTTGCAAACAGTTAGACGTAGTAGTACGGTCTCCTCGTGTAGTTGTAGTAAATGTTGTGCCGAGGGGGCGTGGTTTCAGTCGTGGCGTGGTTGAAACCACCACTCTTGGGATAGAGTGCAGCGGACTTTTACCCAATGTAGATCCGAGGTACTAGTCTATGTGTAGGGTCCCTTGTGGAAGCCAACCTTATCGATGTAGTTCTCTGCACTATGAATTATGTAGTAGTTGTTACCGTATTTGCAGGATCATAGTTGTAGTGGAAGTTGTTCTTGTAGTATCGCACTATGAATTCTGCAGTAGTTGTTACCGTATTTGCAGGATCATAGTTGTGGTAGTAGTTGTTCCCGTGTGGTAGTCGAACACTTGTAGTACTTTCACGATGTGAATTATGTAGGTAGTTCTCGTAGTAGGTTGTCGTGGTAGTCGTCGTCGAGTAAATAATAATTAAATATTATTTTACTTATCTAACTCTCAGCCAACATTTCCAGGTAGCACTTGAAGTGGCAGTGGCATTCGTGTAGATTACGAGCGTAGCGGAGTTGCGATCACCAGTTATCATATTTGTTTTAGTTGTATTTGTTTATGCACACCATATGTATGTTGGTATTTGTAGATTATAATTTATGCCAATTGGTTTTCGTATTTGTGTGTTTTTGACTCTGCTAATGCTCATATAATTAAGGTAAGTATGTTGTGCACGATTATTTTATTTTCGGGTCGTGACATGTTTGGTGCAAATGCGCAAGTAGGCTTCGTATGAAGAAGTTGTAGTTTTGTGCAGCCGAGGGTGCCTAATGTAGGGAAGAGTAGTGCTTTCTTTCCTAGTACATGAAGTGAATGAAGGCTTGGTATGAGTGAGCTGTAGTTTATGAAGTTTGGAGTGGTCATGTAGGTGTGGTTTTATTGTTGGTGTGAGGAATTCATGAGGGATTTGCATGAGCAAGTTGAAGTTGGAAGTTTGTGAATTTGTGTTAGTTCATCTAGTTTTGGTTGTTGTTGTTGGAGGGAGTTCAAGAAGGATCTTCAAGGGAAATTTGTAGTTTGTGAAGTGTACCGAGCACTCATGTAGATGTGGTTGTAGTTGGCGACAAGAGTTCGAGAAAGCTTGGTACAAGGAAGGTTGTAGTTGACGAAGCTAAGTAAGGTCCATTGATGTAGGGAAGCATAATGCTTTCGTCGATTGGTGCGAAGAGTACATGAAGGCTTTGTATATGAAGTAGATGTACTTTATGAAGTTGAGAGGTCTCGTGAAGGCAGAAGGATCTTCGCAACTGCATTTATATATGCATTGTGATGAAGGAAGTGGTACTGTTGGATAAAGTGGTTGTTCGAATGAGGAAGAATCTTGTTGGAAGTAAAAGTAGTCCAAGCGATGACTCGAATGAGAATGGATTACGATAAAAGTAGTAGTGTTCAAGTGGAAGATGTATTAGTGGATGTGCCTGGCAGAAAAGAGAAGACTTTTCGGATGATTGAGGTGAACGAGGCACATAGAAGTGAAGTTTATTATTTCGTTCATGATGGACATGATGCGGACCATTTGTATGCTCCGTGAAGAGGGTGTCGTTTGATGGTAAGGTTAATTGGAATGATTTTGTGGATGCACTCAATGAAAAATATGATTCATATCTATTATGAGCGAAAAAGTGTCGAAGTTCGTTCCGGAGTTATGCCCAGAAATAAATGTCAATAGTTGTGTGAACGTTGTTCACAAAGCCGTATTGACGGAATGAGAAAAAGAGGAGTTCAAGCGACACAAGATGAATATGAAGAATGGATACATCTAAAAGAAGTAAGTTTGCGAGTACTTGCAATTTGAAGATGCACAAGTCTATCCAATCGAGGAGGAACTATGAGGGTGAATCACAACTCAAAATTCAAGTGAATGCATGAGGAAGAAGCAAATCTGAAGAAAATTGATGGAGTTTCAATTGGAAGAGGCCTCGTAGTGAAGCTTTAAGGAGTTGAAGAAGATGTTAATGTTTTCTCAGGAGAAAATGGTTTTGTAGTATGTAGTGATGCGTATGGATGTGCACCTGTCCAAAATGGATTTTGGTAGCTAGAAGGAGTTTGTTGATGCATGTAAGAAACAACACGATCCACTTTCATTTGAAGGGACAATGAACAAATGCTCGTGATTCTAATGCAAGATGGAGAGACGGTATTGGAGAATGAGGGTATTTTAGTCAAGTGTCACAATTTGCACTGCATGATGTAAGAAGTGAGTGTAAGAAAGTGTGGAGGTGTGTCCGGAATTTTTGCTCGGACAAAAAGGATTGAGTGTGTGCGTCTCAGTGCTTTAGATGAGATGGATGTCGAATGTGCATAACGTGTTTCATATCTCCATGTTAAAGAAGTATGTGAGTGATCTGTTGGTTAATTCTAACCTAGAGGGGGGGTAAATTTGGCAATCTAACTTACACTTAGTTTAGATTTAAACCTAATTTACGGTGCGGAATAAATAATAATTTAGATGATAAAGATGATACCGTACAAACACTTTGAGACAAGATGTTTGTTTACGAAGTTCGGTAGGTGGTTGCTTTGTAGCTTTAACTCACCCTTTACTCGCTTAATTGACCGACTCAATTATTTGCGAGTACCTACGTCTCCGGGAATGCCTTGTGCCTCTTTTTGGCTTTCGATTGACTTCCAACTCAACTCGATTACAAGGATTTGCCTAGATCGATTTACACGCTTCTATCGATCTATAGCTTAGGCTCTTTACAATTTGTTGCACTAGCCTATTACACTTTTTCACTAATCGCGCTACAACATGATCGGTCACGTGAGTGGGATACGATTAGTGGAGAATATCGAAAGTAGATCAACGATCTAAAGAGGTTTCTCAAGCTATCAATGGATATAGATAATCACAGCTTAGGGTTTCTCTCTTTTTAGGTTTAAATGTTTGAAAGTGAAGGAGTGGGAGAGAGAGACCCATGAAGGATTCTATTTATACTCTCTATAGAAATCCTTCAGAAAACTTGAAGTGCGTTCGAACGCATAAAGTCCGTTCAGAACGCACTTGTAGTTTGCACTAGCCGTTTCAAAATAACGTGCAAGTACATCTTGGGTCCGTTCGTAACGGACTCAATTATACATAGCA
Source organism: Luzula sylvatica (assembly GCA_946800325.1). Lineage (NCBI taxonomy): Eukaryota > Viridiplantae > Streptophyta > Magnoliopsida > Poales > Juncaceae > Luzula > Luzula sylvatica. The sequence continues at coordinate 67,291,924 of OX326956.1, read as the reverse complement.
TTTTGCGTTCACAGAAACAAGAGTCCGTTCAACGCACTGAAAAGTGGGTGAACGGATTCCAGGTTGTCCGTTCGAACGCACATGTGTGTTCGTTCGAACGCACACATCCCTGTGACGTTTTCCGTTCACAGGAAGGATTGTCCGTTCAACGCACTCAGAAGGTGGGTGAACGGATTCTAATTGTCCGTTCGAACGGACATGATTGTTCGTTCGAACGCACACATCCCTGTGACACGTTTGGTTCTAATCAAGCTTTAAAGTTTTGATATGTAGCAAGTCCGTTCTGAACGGACTTTGAGTTCGTTCAGAACGCACTTCCTGCTTGACTGAACTCTTTGTTATTTTGAACATGATTTTACTTGAGTTCTACTAGGTTTGTACCTAAGGTTTATTTGTGGCGTATCCCACTCACGGAAGGCTTCAACATCTTGAGTCTTGATGTATTCCAATGGCCTTCCTTGTGTTCTTCTTTTCTTGTTTTTGTTGAGACTTCATGTCCTGATTCTTGATGTAGTCCAATGAAGTTTTCCTTCACAAGTCCTCCTTCATCTTCGTATCGTACCTATGTTATCCTGCACTTTTCTGGATGTATACATTAGTAATGACAGTGTTTTGAAATAATCAAACTATCAGGAAATTTGAACCAACATGATCCATCTCATGTACTTTTACCTCAAGCATTTGATTTGAGAGAAGATTCGGCATATGTCGAAAGACCGGTGGAAATTTTGGATCAAAGAGATCATGAGTTGAGGGATAGGGTTATATCACTGGTTAAGGTACGTTGGCAAAACCATTCTCCACAAGAGGCGACATAGGAGCGTGAAGATGAAGTAAAAGAGAAATACCCGAAACTTTTCTACGAGGTATGTTAAATTTCGAGGACGAAATTTCTTTAAGGGGGGGGGGAGGATGTTATATCAATAATTAAATATTATTTTACTTATCTAACTCTCAGCCAACATTTCCAGGTAGCACTTGAAGTGGCAGGGGCATTCGTGTAGATTACGAGCGTAGCGGAGTTGCGATCACCAGTTATCATATTTGTTTTAGTTCTATTTGTTTATGCACACCATAAGTATGTTGGTATTTGTAGATTATAATTTATGCCAATTGGTTTTCGTATTTGTGTGTTTTTGACTCTACTAATGCTCATATAATTAAGGTAAGTATGTTGTGCACGATTATTTTATTTTCGGGTCGTGACATAGTTAGTTAGTTAGTTAGTAATAAATCGCAAAATAGGTCGTTTAAATGTTCTAATTCAATCTTGCGAATTACTCAAAATTTATTTTTAAACAACTACTAGAATAGGCTAAGTAGAGGTTTGTTCCAAGGAAATTTTGCGCATCAACGATATTCTAATTGCATGATGTGTTCTTAGTGTCTAAAACACCAAAATATTCAGTCACAATTGAGGTATTAACTCCACAAGGAGATGGTCAAAGTTTCACTTTGAAATTCACAATTTTCGATTTGTTGCGGTGCACGGATCACGAGGCATTAAATGATCACTACAATTTATAAATCTTGAGCCAGGGTCTAACAATTGGTACAGAGATTCAAAATTCAATAATGAGACCAGTGGCACAAAAAGTTCACAATTTTGAGCTTTCAGTAAAAAGTAACAAGGAAATTACAAATAGATCCCTGAAAGATCACGAAATGGTCCAGAAGTTTTTATATTGAGATGCAGTTTTCAAAAATTCATACTAAATCGAAACTTATATCAAACAAGCTCAATTAAAATCCTAATTCAAGCGTGAGTTCATATATATAAGCTCAAGTGGATTTGGGAATTTAAACAGTTCTAAAATCGTTACAAACAGCAGAGAAAATAAGGTCCAGAATTAAGATTTTTCAGCTATTTACAGTTTGGTCCTTAACACGCTGATCTTGTAAAATCAACAACAAATAGAAAATGGCAGGAAATTGATTTATTCAAAAAACTATATGAAACTACAGATCTAGATCTAAACAGTGATATTAAGAAAGAACTATTTTTGAGTATTTTTCTATTTTAAATGGAATTAACAAAACAGCACAAAACAATCGAGTATTTAACAAAGGAAAAATAGGAAAATTACCAAATAAAATCCACAAAAATTCTACGAATTGTATCTTATCATATATAACAGATCCACAAACAAATCTTATCCAAATCTAATAATTTTCTACTTAAAATGCAAAAAATGTAAAAGAGAGTACCGAAAATAAAGCTTGAAGAAGTCCAAGTGGGATCTTGGCGTCGTCCTTGCTCCGTCACGTCTTGAGAGGAATGATGGGAGTAGGAGGGAATCTTCGAGACTCGTAGAGAGTGAGGGAGGATGAAGATTCTCGAGAAGGCTTCGAAAACCGTGCTTCGACACGATCTTCTCGACAAAAATGGCTCAAAGAAGAGCTTGAGAAGCTAGAGAGCTTGGGAGAGATGGAGATTCAAGAATCAATGGATTTCTTGATCAGGTGAGTGACTGGAGAAAATTGGATGATTTGAGAGGGAGATCTTGGCCCTTATTTATAAGAGAGAATGGGGGGAAAAGAGTCCAAATATTCCAGATCTCAGGATTCAACTTGCATGAGTAGTTAGAGAAAGTTGCTCTGAATCCAAGGGTCGAAATTTCATCCAATTTGGTCAATGGATGAGGGAGAAAACCCAAAAATACCCTTGAGGTTAATCCAAACAGATCCAAGATTAAATCATTTAAATCATCTCAAAATTCAGCTTAATTCATGAGCCTTGCCTCCATTTATGACAAAAACCGGAGAGAGAATAGAATATGGGCTTTTAAATCCTTCTTTAAAGCTTGGTAATGGAGATGTCCAGGGACTTTCAAATGGAGAGAGAGAGCTGGCCGTTGGAGCCAAAAATTTCGGTTCAAACAACCTGAACAGATCTGATGTGTACAGGAGACTGTGGCCGATCGTGCAGCCCAAGGAGGAAGAGAGCAGCAGTTAACATGCAGTGTGGTTCACATGATTAAATCGCCACCGAAGATCGGAGAGAAAGAAATCGTTGACTGGTCAGAGGAAGGATTTAAAGTGCGGTTTCCGGTGTAAATGTTCGTCTGTTGAATCAAAGAAGGCATGGAATGGGTTACCGCACAGTTTACACACTCCGGAAAAACACAGAGGATCAGGTGAAGATGGTGTTGACTGGTCAGAGGGTCTAGGGATCCGGTGTAAGATGGGCAATCTGATCCTTTGTGTCGCGGGTTGGAGAGAGAGAAAAACGATTCGCTGCACATTTGTTCACAGAAAAAGCCGTCTGATGTAAAGTTTCCCGTGCAGCTTTGTGTGTTGAGTCAGAATAAATGGGTTTGGACTCGTTATTTGGGCCGTATGACTCTGGCTGCCACAGAAGATCATGTTGGGTTTAGATTTCGTCAGGTCTGTGCTGTCTTTGATGAAACGAGTCGGTTTTGACCCGTTTGAAGTAAAAGCTCGATTTCTCTCTCATGCTTTCTTCAAATATCATCATATGATATATCAAATCGATCGGAAAAGCGAGACGGATCCATCTACACTCCTGGTTTTGCGAGATTTTGCACTTTTCACCTGACATTAATACAAAAACACAATTTAAAGTATTTAATCTCAATAAATTGGAATTATTAATATTTGATATACTCTAATCATATTTAGGTATTTAAATTCTATATATTGTGTACGTAAAAAGTGATGAAAAATCCCCTTATCAAATCTCCCCCACACTTAAACCTTGTTTGTCCTCAAACAAAATAGAATAAAATATAGAATTTGAAAATCAAAGAAAATTGCATGTTTAGGTTTTGTTAAAAAGATAATCATCGATTTCAAAGTTCAATTTCTCCAAGAAAAGATTTTCCACTCTCGTTTCATCATTTATGCTTTATATTGAAAGAATTTATATGAATCTTTTTAGAATCTATTTTCAAATGAAAGTTTCACAATTTCAAAAGTTTTTAGACAAAAATGGTCTCATGCGATAAAGACGATTAAACACCACATTTTAAATCTTTTCACACCACAAATCACAAGGGTTATCATGAAAGAACATTAGTAAAACCACTTGTTCAATTTTGCAAAAATTATTCCTTAAATGTAATTTGTCACTTTTTAAATCGTTCGGTACGTAAGTACTTGGTTCCTCTTTGATTTCTACTAAATTTCCCCAAATTGCGCTCAATTTGTTTCCCTTTTCTTCTTATTATTTCTTTTCTTTTCTTTTTTTGTTCTTTTTTTTTTTAATTTTTTTTATTTCTTTTCTCTTTTTTTCGTGTTGCTTAAATGGTCTCCATGTTGTTCTTTAGCCGACCAATGGTTACGGTTTGACCATGACCACTTAATCAAACCCCATGGATCTGTGTGATCTTTAGCCGACCAATGGTTACGGTTCGACCAAGACCGCTTAATCAACCACACGGACTCGACAATCTAAGCACTTTAACCCGTGACCCATAGAAAACTTTTTCGCACGACCAATGGTTACGGTTCAACCATGACCGGCTACTTTGGTTTACCATAGACCCATGCACCCCTTTAGCCGACCAATGGTTACGGTTCGACCAAGACCGCTTAATCAAGGTGCATGGGCTTCACGAATCAAGCATTGAGCGCAATTCGGTTCCCGTTAATATAATCTCAAATCCCCATGAACGATCGAGATCTCTTAAGTGCAATTGGTCAATTTTTAGATTTAAGCAAAACTTACTAAAGTGGTTGAACAAGGTTTTTTTTTTTGAAATTTCGAGTAAAATATGGTTTTAAGATTAAAAAAAATGGTGTGTCGCGTAAATAAAAAATTGACAAAATTTCAATAAACTCCAATTTTGTGATTTCATTGATTAGGGTTCGAATCCCCAAAAGAATCTTTCACAGATCTTAATCAATTCCTTCAAATATCTTGTCATAATTTTGAGAGTAAAAATCTAAAAAATCGATGATTTATTCAATTAAGTGGAGAAAAACCTTTAACATGCAAAATAGGTCGTAAAAACCCTCCCCACACTTAGAACAATAGCTCGTCCTCGAGCGAAAAGATCAATTCTAGTAAAAAAAATTAAGGGAGAGAGATGGAGAAATACGACCTTTTGAAGCGTGGGTTGCCTCCCCGCAAGCGCTCTTTGTTTAACGTCGTTTGAGCTCGACGTTTACTTGTCATCCTTGATGTGCGTGGTCTCCTTTGAAAGCTTGCTCGTCCATCCATGCGTTGTCGAAGTTCGAATGAAAATGCTTGACTCGATGTCCGTTCACTTTGAAGATTTTACCTGTTTCTTCACTTTTTATCTCAACAACTCCATAAGAGAAAACGTTAGTGACAAAAAACGGCCCGATCCACCGTGATTTTAATTTACCGGGGTGGAGCTTTAATCGAGAATTGAAAAGGAGAACACGATCTCCCACATGGAATTCCTTTGCCTTAATCATTTTATCATGAAAAGCTTGCGTTTTCTCTTTGTAAATTCTCGAGTTGTCATATGCCTCGTTTCGAAATTCATCCAACTCGAGAATTTGCAACTTTCGAGCTTGAGCATCCTTGGGGTAATCGAGTGTGAGTTGTTTAAAAGCCCAATAAGCTCGATGCTCAATTTCGACCGGCAAGTGACACACTTTTCCATAAACTAGTTTGAAAGGAGACATACCAATGGGTGTTTTGTACGCAGTCTGATATGCCCACAATGCGTCCCCCAATCTTACACTCCAATCCTTCCTTGACGGGTTGACCACCTTCTCGAGGATCGACTTGATTTCCCGGTTCGAAACTTCTGCTTGGCCGTTCGTTTGCGGATGGTATGCGGTGGAAGTGCGATGCTTCACATGGTAGTGTTCGAGCAATCCTTCGAGTCGCTTGTTGCAAAAGTGTGTGCCTCGATCGCTAATCAACACTCGCGGTACTCCAAATCTTTGAAAGATGTTCTTCTTGAGGAACTCGATTACCGCCTTGGAATCCGCCGCCTTTGTTGTGATTGCCTCGACCCACTTCGTCACGTAATCAACTGCAAGTAGAATGTAAGTGAAACCAAAAGACGAAGGAAAAATTCCCCGTCTTTTGACAATTCTCGCAACTCTTCACAAAATTCGAGGTATCTTTGTGAAGAGTTGGCCAATATAATCCGCATTCAAAAACTTTGTGAAGAGTTGGATAACTGACTAGCTAACTAACGAACTAGCTAACTATTTAACTAACGTACTAACTAACTACTTAACTAACTAACTAACTAACTAACACCTAGCTAACGAACAAACTAACGAACTAACAAACTACCAAACACATTGATAAAATAACTAAATAACAAACTAACTAACTAACTAACTATCTTCCTACATACCTATCAACTATCTAACTAACTAACAAAGTAACTAACTAACTAACTAACTAACTAACTAACTAACTTAACTTCCTACATACCTATTAACTAACTAACTAACTAAGTAACCACTAGCTAACAAATTGACTAGCTAACTAACTAACTAACTAATTAACTACCTTCCTACAGACCCACGAACTAATTAAGTGACTAACTAACTTACTAACTAACTAATTAGCTAATTAACAAACTTACTAACTAACTGTCTTCATATATACATATTAACTAACTAATTAACTAACTACCTAACTAATTAACTAACTATATTCATACAAACGCACTAACTAACTAACTGACTAACTAACTAACTAACTAAATAACTAACTAGTTGACTAACTACCTAACTACTGGCTAACTAACTAACTAACTACCTAAATAACTAACTAGTTAACTCACTAACTAACTAATTAACTATCTAACTAACTTACTACTAGCTAACTCACTAATTGACCAACTAACTAACTAACTAACTAACTACTAGCTAAATGACAAAATAACTAACTAACTAACTAGCTAATTAACTAACTACACAACTACCTAATTAACGAACTCACTATCATCCTACATAAACATTAACTAACTAACTAACTTACTGACTAACTAACTAACTAACTAACCAATAGCTAACCGAATAACTAACTAACTAACAAACTAACAAACTAACTAACTAACTAACAAACAAACTACTAGATAACTAACTAAATAACTAACTAGTTAACTAACTAACTACTGGCTAACTAACTAACTAACTAGTTAACTCACTAACTAACTAATTTACTAACTAACTAACTTACTACTAGCAAACTCACTAATTGACCAACTAACTAACTAACTAACTAACTAACTAACAATCTAACTAACTAACTAACTAACCAACTAACTAACTAACTAACTAACTGAATAAATAACTAACTAACTATCTAGCTTACTAACTAACTACGTAAATAACTAGTTAACTAACTCACTATCTTCCTACATACACATTAACCAACTAACTAACTAACTAACTAACTAACTAACTAACTAACTAATAGCTAACCGAATAACTAACTAACTAGCTAACTAACTAACTAACTACTAGATAACTAACTAATTAACTAACTATCTATCTTCCTACATACATATTAACTAACTAACTAACTAACTAACTAACTAACTAACTAACTAACTACTAGATACCTAACTAAATAACTAACTAATTAACTGGCTAATTAGCTTCCTACATACATATTAACTAACTAACTAACTAACTTACTAACTACCTTCCTACATACCCACTTACTAAGAAACTAACTAAATAAATAAATAACCAACTAAATAACTACTAGCTATTTAACTAACTAACTAACTAAATAAATAACTGACTAATTAACTAACCAACTAACTAACTAATTAACTAACTAACTAACAAATTAACTAACTAACTAGCTACCTTCGTACATACCCACTAACTAACTAACTTACTAACTAACTAATTAACCAACTAATTAATTAACTAATTAACTAACTAACTACTAGTTAACTAACTAACTAGTTAACTAACGAAATAACTAACTAATTAACTAACTAACTAACTAACTAACTACTAGCTAACTAACAAACTAGTTAACTATCTAACTTACTAACTAACAAACTACCTTCATACATACCTATTAACTAACTAACTAACTACCTTTCTACCTAACTAACTAACTAACTAACTAAATAACTAAATAACTAACTAACTAACAAATTAACTTATTAACAAACTAACTAAATAACCGAATAACTATCTTCCTACATACCTTTTAACTAACTAACTAACTAACTAACTAACTACCTTCCTACGTACGCTCTAACTAACTAACTAACTAACTACCTTCCCACTAACTAACTAACTAACTAACTAACTATCTAACTAACAAAATAACTAACTAGCTAACTAACTGACTACTAGAGAACTAATAAACTAACTAACTAAATAAGGGACTAGTTAACTAACTAACTAATGAACTAACTCCTAAGTAACTAACTAACTAACTAACTAACTTACTTACTAACTAACTAACTAACTACTAGCTAACTAACTAACTAACTAACTAACTAGCTAACTAACTAACTACCTTCCTACATACATATTAACTAACTAACTAACAACTAGCTAGCCAGTTAACTTAGCCAACTAACTAACTAACTAACTAACTACTTGCTCTAACTAACTAACTAACTAACTAACAACTAGCTAACTAACAAACAAACTGACTAACAAACTAACTAACTATCTTCATATATACATATTAACTAACTAATTAACTAACTACCTAACTAATTAACTAATTATCTTCATACAAACGCACTAACTAACTAACTGACTAACTAACTAACAAACTAACTAACTAAATAACTAACTAGTTAACTAACTAACTAACTACAGGCAAATTAACTAACTAAATAACAAACTAGTTAGGTCACTAACTAACTAATTAACTAACTAACTAAGTTACTACTAGCTAACTAACTAACTAACTGACCTATTAACTAGCTAACTAGCTACCTTCTTACATACCCAAACTAACTAACTAACCAACTAACTTAGTATCTAACTAACTAACTAACTAACTAACTAACTAACTAACTAACTGCTAGCTTACTGACTAAATAACTAACTAACTAACTAGCTAACTAACTTACTACTAGATAACTAACGATATAACTAACTATCTTCGTACATACATGTTAACTAACTTACTAACTAACTGACTGACTAACTAACTAACTAAATAACTAACTAACTAACTAACTAACTACTGGCTAACTTAATAAATAACTAACTGACTAACTAACTAACTACTAGATAACTAACTAAATAACTAACTAATTAACTAACTAACTATCTTCCTACATACATATTAACTAACTAACAACCTAACTTACTAACTACCTTCCGACATACCCACTAACTAACTAACTAAATAAATAAATAACTCACTAAATAATTACTAGTTATTTAACTAACTAACTAACAAACTAAATCATTAACTAATTAACTAACTAGCTAATTAATTCACTTACTAACTAAGAAATTAACTAACTAACTAGCTACCTTTGTACATGCCCACTAACTAACTAACTTACTAATTAATTTAGAAATTAATAACTCACTAACTAACAAAATAAATAACTAACTAATTAACTAACTAGCTAACTAATTCACTAAATAACTAAGAAATTAACTAACTAACTAGCTACCTTTGTACATGCCCACTAACTAACTAACGAATTGACACACTAATTAATTAACTAATTATCAAACTAACTACTAGTTAACTAACTAACTAACTAACTAAATAACTAACTAATTAACTAACTAACTAACAAACTAACTAATAGCTAACTAACTTACTAACTAACTAACTAACTAACTAACTAACTAACTAACTAAATAACGAAATTACTAACTAACTAACTAACAAATTAACTCATTAACAAACTAACTAAATAACCGAATAACTATCTCCCTACATACATATCAACTAACAAACTAACTTACTACCTTCCTAGATACCCACTAACTAACTAACTAACTACCTTCCCACTAACTAACTAACTATCTAACTAACTAAATAACAAACTAACTAACTAACTAACTACTAGATAACTAACAAACTAACTAACTAGTTAACTAGTTAACTAGTTAACTAACTAAATAACTAACTAATTAACTAACTAAATAACTAACTAATTAACAAAATAACTAACTACTAGATAACTAACTAATTAACTAACTAAATAACTAACTAACTAACTAACTAACTACTAGCTCCCTGACAAAATAACTAACTAACTAAATACTAGATAACTAGCATAATAACTAACTAATTTACTAACTAACTATCTTCTTAAATACCTATTAACTAACTAACTAACTACATTCCTACATACCCACCAGCTAACTAACTAACTGACTAAATAAATAACTAACCTGATAACTACTAGCTAACTAACTAACTAACTAACTAACTAACTAACTAACTAACTAACTAACTAAATAACTAACTGATGACCTAACTAACTAACAAACTAACTACTAGATAACTAACTAACTAACTGACTAACTAACTAACTAACTAACTAATTAACTAACTAACTAATTATCTAATTATCTAACTAACAAACTAACTAACTACCTTGATATATACATATTGATTAATTGACTAACTCACTAACTAACTAACTACTAGCTAACAAACTAAGTAACTAACTAAATAACTAACTCATTAACTAACTAACTAACTAATTAACAAACTATCTAACTAACTAACTAACTGACAACCTTCTTACATACTAACTAACAAACTAACTAACTACTGGCAAATTAACTAACTAACTAACTAACTAACTAACTAACTAACTTCTTACATATATATTGACTAACTAACTAACTAATTAACTAACTAACTAACTAACTAACTACCTAACTAACTTGCTAACTAGCTAACTAACTAACTACTAGCCAACTGAATAACTAACTAACTAACTAACTAACTAACTACTAGATACCTAACTAAGTAACTAACTAATTAACTGACTAACTATCTTCCTACATACATATTAACTAACTAACTAACTAACTAACTAACTTACTAACTATCTTCCCACATACCCATCAACTAAGTAACTAACTAAATAATTAAATAACGAACTATATAACTACTGGTTATTTAACTAACTAACTAGCTAAATAAATAACTAACTAATTAACTAACTAACTAACTAACTAATTAACTAACTAACTATCAAATTAACTAACTAACTAGCTACCTTCGTACATACCCACTAACTAAATAACTTACAAACTAACTAATTAACTAAATAATTAATTAACTAACTAACTACTAGTTAACTAACTAACTAGTTAACTAACGAAATAACTAACTAATTAACTCATTAACTAACTACTAGGTAACTAACTAACTAGTTAACTATCTAACTTACTAACTAACTACCTTCATACATACATATTAACTAACAAACTAACTACCTTTCTAACTAACTAACAAACTAACTAACTAACTAACTAAATAACTAAATAACTAACTAACTAACTAATTAACTAATTAACAAACTAACTAACTAACTAACTAAATAACTATCTTCCTACATACATATTAACAAACTAATTAACTAACCAACTAACTAACTAACTACCTAAATTTAATTACCCACTAACTAACTAACAAATTAACTAAGTAACTAACTAAATAAATAAATAACTCACCAAATAACTACTAGTTATTTAACTAACTAACTAACTAATTAACTAACTAACTAACTAATTAACTAACTAACTAGCTACCTTCTTACATACCCACTAACTACCTAACTTACTAACTAACTTATTATTAACTGACTAATTAATTAACTAATTAACTAACTAACTAACTAACTAAATAACTAACTAATTAACTAACTAACTAACTAACTACTAGCGAACTAACTAACTGGTTAACTAACTAACTTAGTAACTAACTACCTTCATACATACCTATTAACTAACTAACTAACTACCTTTATGACTAACTAACTAACTAACTACCTAACTAAATAACTAAATAACTAACTAACTAATAAATTAACTAATTAAAAAACTAACTAAATAACCGAATAACTATCTTCCTACATACCTATTAACTAACTAACTAACTAACTAACTAACTTGCTACATACCCACTAACTAACTAACTAACTACCTTCCCACTAACTAACTAACTAACTAACTATCTAACTAACTAAATAACTAACTGGCTAACTAACTAACTACTAGATAACTAACAAACAAACTAACAAAATAACTAACTAGTTAACTAATTAAATAACTAACTAGTTGACTAACTAAATAACTAACTAACTAACTAACTAACTACTAGATAAGTAACTAACAAACTAACTAAATAACTAACTAACTACTAGCAAGCTGACAAAATAACTAACTAACTAATTACTAGATAACTAACATAAGAACTAAATAATTTACTAACTAATTATTTTCTTAAATACCTATTAACAAACTAACTAACTAACTAACTAACTAACTAACTAACTAACTAACTAACTACCTACCTTCCTACATACCCACCAACTAACTAACTAACTAACTAAGTAAATAAGTAACCTGCTAACCACTAGCTAACTAACTAACTAACTAAATGACTAACTGATGACCTAACTAACTAACTAACTACTAGATAACTAACTAATTGATTGACTAACTAACTAAATAACTAACTAATTAACTAACTAACTAATTATCTATCTAACTAACTAACTACCTTGATACATACAAATTGATTAACTAACTAACTCAGTACCTAACTAACTACTAGCTGACTAACTAAGTAACTAACTAAATAACTAACTGATTTACTAACTAACTAACTAATTAACTAACTATCTAACTGACTAACTAACTAACAACCTTCTTACATACTAACTAACTAACTAACTAACTAACTAACTAACTAACTACTAGCTAATTAACTAACTAACTAACATTTTTGTTTGAAGAAACTAACTAAATAACTAACTAACTAAGTAACTAACTAAATAACTAACTGATTTACTAACTAACTAACTAATTAACTAACTGTCTAACTAACTAACTAACTAACAACCTTCTTACATACCAACCAACTAACAAACTAACTAACTAACTAACTAACTAACTAAGTAACTAAGTAACTACTAGCTAATTAATTAACTAACTAACTAATTATCTATCTAACTAACTAACTACCTTGATACATACATATTGATTAACTAACTAACTCGGTACCTAACTAATTAACTAGCTGACTAACTAAGTAACTAACTAAATAACTAACTGATTTACTAACTAACTAACAACCTTCTTACATACTAACTAACTAACTAACTAACTAACTAACTACTAACTACCTAATTAACTACCTTCTTACATACATATTGACTGACTAACTAACAAATTAACTAACTAACTAACCAACTAATTAACTAACTAACTACCTAACTAACTAACTTACTAACTAACTAACTAACTAACTAACTAACTAACTAACTAACTACTAGACAACTAACTAAATAACTAACTAACTAACTAACTAACAACTAGACAACTAACTAAATAACTAACTAATTAACTAACTAACTATCTTCCTACATACATATTAACTAACTAATTAACTAACTAACTTACTAACTACCTTCCTACATACACACTCACTAAGTAACTGACTAAATAAATAAATAACTACTACTTATTTAACTAACTAACTAACTAAATAACTAACTAATTAACTAACTAACTAACTAATTAACTAACAAACTAACAAATTAACTAACTGACTAACTAGCAACCTTCGTACATACCCACTAACTAACTAACTAACTAACTAACTAATTACCTAACTAATTAATTAACTAATTAACTATCTAACTAATAGTTAACTAATTAACTAACTAACTAACTAAATAACTTACTAATTAACTGACTAACTATCTAACTAACTAACTATTAGCTAGCTAACTAACTAGTTAACTATCTAACTTACTAACTAATTACCTTCATACATACCTATTAACTAACTAACTAACTACCTTTCTAACTAACTAAGTAACAAAATAACTAAATAACTAACTAACTAACTAATTAACTAATTAACAAACTAACTAACTAACTAAATAACTATCTACCTACATACCTATTAACTAACTAATTAACTAACTAACTAACTATCTAACTACCTTCCTACATACCCACTAACTAACTAATTAACTACCTTCCCACTAACTAACTAACTAACTATCTAACTTACTAAATAACTAACTAGCTAACTAACTAACTACTAGATAACTAACAAACTGACTAACTGAATAAGTAACTAGTTAACTAACTAAATAACTAACTAACTAACTACTATATAACTAACTAACTAACTAACTAAAAAACTAACTAACTAACTACTAGCTAGCTAACAAAATAACTAACTAATTACTAGATAACTAACATATTAACTAACTAATTTACTAACTAACTATCTTCTTAAATATCTATTAACTAACTAACTACTTTCCCACATACCCACTAACTAACTAAATAAATAATTCACCTTCTAACTACTAGTTAACTAACTAACTAACAAAATAACTAACTGATGACCTAACTAACTAACTAACAACTAGATAACTACATACTAACTAACTATCTGACTAACTAACTAACTAACTAACTAACTAACTAACTAACTAATTAACTAACTTACTAATTAACTCACTATCTAACTAGCTAACTAACTACCTTGATACATACATATTGATTAACTAACTAACTCACTTACTAACTACTAGCTAACTAACAAAGTAACTAACTAAATAACTAACTGGTTAACTAACATACTAATTAACTTACAATATAACTAACTAGCTAACTGACAACCTTCTTACATACTAACTAACTAACTAACTAACTACTGGCCAATTAACTAACTAACTAACAAACTAACAACCTTCTTACATACATATTGACTAACTAACAAACTAACTAACTAACTAATTAACTAACTTACTAACTAACTAACTTACTAACTAACTAACTAACTAACTAATTTACTAACTACTAGATAAATAACTAAATAACAAACTAACTGACTAACTAACTAACTAACTACTAGATAACTAACTAACTAAATAACTAACAAATTTACTAACTAACTATCTTCATACGTACTTAATAACTAACTAACATACTAAATAACTAACTAGTTAACTAACTAACTAACTAACTACTAACTAACTAAATAAATAACTAACAAATAACTAACAATCCAAGTATATCTTCCTACATACTAACTAACTAACTAACTAACTAACTAACTAACTAACTTCCTGCATACCCACCCACTAACTAGCTAACTAAATAAATTACTAGCTAACTAACTAACTAACTAAATAACTAACTAGTTAACTAACTAACTAACTAACCAACTACTCGATAACTAACTAACTAAGTAACTAACTATTTAACTAACTAACTAACTAAATAATTAACTAACTAACTAACTAACTTACCAACTGACTAACTAACTAACTAACCACTAGCAAACTGAATAAATAACCAACTAACTAACTAACCACTAGATAACTAACTAAATAACTAACTAATTAACTAACTAATTATCTTCCTACATACACATTAACTAACTAACAAACTAACTTACTAACTACCTTCCTACATACCCACTAACTAAGTAACAAACTAAATAAATAAATAACTCACTAAATAACTACTAGCTATTTAACTAACTAACTAAATAAATAACTAACTAATTAACTAACTAATTAACTAATTAACTAAGAAATTAACTAACTAACTAGCTACCTTCGTACATGCCCACTAACTAACTAACTTACCAACTAACTAATTAATTAACTAACTAACTAACTAACTACTAGTTAACTAACTAACAAACTAACTAAATAACTAACTAATTAACTGACTAGCTAACTAACAAACAACTAGCTAACTAACTAACTAGTTAACTAACTAACTAACTAACTGACTAACTTACAAACTACAAGCTAACTAACTAACTAACTAACTAACTAACTAACTAACTAACTAACTAAATAACTAACTAACTAATTAACTAACTAACTATCTTCCTACATACCTATTAACTAACTAACTAACTAACTAACTTACTAACTACCTTCCTACATACCCAGTAACTAAGTAACTAACTAAATAAATAAATAACTCACTAAATAACTACTAGCTATTTAACTAACTAACTAACCAAATAAATAACTAACTGATTAACTAACTAACTAACTAATTAACTAACGAACTAACTAACTAACTAGCTACCTTCGTACATTCCCACTAACTAACTGACTTACTAACAAACTAATTAACAAACTAATTAATTAACTAATTAACTAACTAACTACTAGTTAACTAACTAATTAACTAACTAACTAACTAACTACTAGCTAACTAACTAACTAACTTACTAACTAACTACCTTCATACATGCCTATCAACTAAAAAACTAACTACCTTTCTAACTAACTTACTAACTAACTAACTAACTAACTAATTAAATAACTAAATAACTAACAAATGAACTAATTAACAAACTAACTAAATAAATTTCTACCTACGTACCTACAAACTAACTAACTAACTAACTAACTAACTACCTTCCTACATACCCCCTAACTAACTAACTAACTAACTAACTACCATCCCACTAACTAACTATCTAACTTACTAAATAACTAACTAGCAAACTAACTAACTACTAGATAACTAACAAACTAACTAACTAAATAACTAACTAGTAAACAAACTAAATAACTAATTAACTAACTACTAGATAACTAACTAACTAACTAACTAACTAACTAACTAACTAAACAACTGACTAACTAACTACTAGCAAGTTGACAAAATAACTAACTAAGTAATTACTTGATAACTAACATAATAACTAACTAATTTACTAACTAACTATCATCTTAAATACCTCTTAACTAACTAACTAACTAACTAACTAATTAACTAACTAACTAACTACTAGATAACTGAATAAAAAACTAACTAACTAACTAACTACTAGATAACTAACTAAATAACTAACTAATTAACTAACTATCTTCCTACATACATATTAACTAACTAACTAACTAATTAACTAACTTATTAACTACCTTCCTACATACCCACTAACTAAGTAACTAACTAAATAAATAACTAACTAACTAACTAACTAACTAACTAACTAACTAACTAAATAAATAACTAACTAATTGACTAACTAACTAACTAACTAATTAACTAACTAATTAACTAACTAACTAGCTACCTTCGTACATACCCACTAACTAACTTACTTACAAACTAACTAATTAACTAACTAATTAATTAACTAATTTACTAACTAACTAGTTAACTAACGAAATAACTAACTAATTAACTAACTAACTAACTAACTAACTAACTACTAGGTAACTAACTAACTAGTTAACTATCTAACTTACTAACTAACTACCTTTATACATACCTATTAACTAACTAACTAACTAACTAACTAACTAACTAAATCACTAAATAACTAACTAACTAACTAATTAACTAATTAACAAACTGACTAAATAACTAAATAACTATCTTCCTACATACACATTAACTAACTAATTAACTAACCAACTAACTAACTACCTACCTACCTTCCTACGTACCCACTAACTAACTAACTAACTACATTGACACTAATCAACTAACTAACTATCTAACTAACTAAATAACTAACTAGTTAACTATCTAACTACTAGAGAACTAACAAACTAACTAACTAAATAACTAACTAGTTAATTAACTAACTAATTAACTAACTAACTACTAGATAACTAACTAACTAATTACTTATATCTAACTAACTAACTAACTAGCTAACTAACTAACTACCTTCCTACATACTTATTAACTAACTTACTAACTAACTAACTGCTAGCTACCTAGCTAACTTAGCCAGCTAACTAACTAACTAACTAACTAACTAACTAACTAACTAACTACTAGCTAACTAACATACAAACTGACTAAATAACGAACTAATTAACTAACTAACTAACTAACTACCTTCATACATACCTATAAACTAACAAAATAGCTAACTACCTAACTAACTAATTAACTAACTACATTCCTACAAACTCACTAACACACTAACTAACTAACTAACTAATTAACTAGTATCTAACTAATTAACTAACTAACTAACTAACTAATTGTCTTTCTACATACCTATTAACTAGTATATATCTAACTAACTAACTAACTAACTGTCTTCTTATATACCTATTAACTAACTATATAACTAACTAATTGACTAACTCACCAACTAACTAACAACCATCCTACATACCGGCTTACTAACTAATAACTAACTAACAAATAAACTAACTATCAAACTAACTAACTAACTAACTAAAATACTAAGGGATTAACTAACTAACTGACTAACTAACCAACTAACTAACTAACTAACTACCTAACTCATTAACTAACTATCTGACTAACTACCTTCTTACATACATATTAACTATTTACTAACTAACTAACTGATTTATTAACTGACTAACTAACTAACTAATTATTAACTAACTAAC
Organism: Luzula sylvatica; assembly: GCA_946800325.1. Classification (NCBI taxonomy): domain Eukaryota; kingdom Viridiplantae; phylum Streptophyta; class Magnoliopsida; order Poales; family Juncaceae; genus Luzula; species Luzula sylvatica. Next base: position 67,273,391 of record OX326956.1, on the reverse strand, counting down.
TAACTAACTATCTAACTAACTTCCTACATACCTATTAACTAACTAACTGACTAACTACCAAATTTAAAGTTGTGTCATTTCTAAGATACTAAGGTGTTAGACTTCAATTTAACTAACTACCTATTAACTAACTAACATACTAAGGTGTTAGACTTCAGTTTTATCATTTCTAAGATTTTTTTGAAAAAATTTAAAGTTGTGTGTGTTAGTCTTAAATTACGGAGTTTTTTTAGTACGGCATGAAAATTGAGTATTTTGCTTGTGTTACACTTCAATTTTAACATTTTTAAAAAAAATATCTTAATTGAATTTTTTGAAGGTGTTAATCTTCAGTTTTTGCATTTTTAAGAATTTTTTAAAAAAATTGAAATTTGTGTGTGTTAGTCTTCAATTACGGAATATTTTGAGTACGACATGAAAATAGAGTATTTTGCTTGTGTTATACTTCAATTTCAACATTTTTTAAAAAAATATCTTAATTGAATTTTTTGAAGGTGTTAGACTTCCGTTTTTGCATTTTTAGGAAGTTTTTCAAAAACAAATTAAATTTGTGTGTGTTACTCTTCAATTACGGAATAAATATTGAGTACGGAATTTTGAGTACGGAATAAATATTGAGTATTTCTCTTGTGTTCCACTTCAATTTTAACATATTTTTAAAAAATATCTTAATTGAATTTTTTGAAGATGTTTGACTTCAGCTTTTTCATTTTAAAGAAAGTTTTAAAAAATATTATATTTGTGTGTGTTAGTCTTCAATTACGGAGCAATTTGAGTATGGAACAAAAATTGAATATTTTGCTTGTGTTACACTACAATTTTAACATATTTTTAAAAAATATCTTAATTCAATTTTTTTCAAGGTGTTAAGACTTCGGTTTTTGTATTTTTAAGAAATTTTAAAAAAAATTTAAATTTATGTGTGTTAGTTTTCAATTACGGAGTATTTTGAGTACGACATGAAATTGAGTATTTTCCTTGTGTTACGCTTCAATTTTAGAATTTTTTTAAAAAACTATCTTCATTGAATTTTTTGAAGGTGTTTGACTTCAGTTTTTTCATTTCTAAGAATTTTTTGAAAAAAAATAAAATTTGTGTGTGTTAGTCTTAAATTACGGAGTATTTTGAGTATGACATGAAAATTGAGTATTTTGCTTGTGTTACATTTCAATTTTAGCATTTTTTTTTAAAATATCATAATTTTATTTTTTTGAAGGTCTTAGACTTATGTTTTTGCATTTTTACGAAATGTTTGAAAAAAATTTAAATTTGTGTGTGTTAGTCTTCAATTACAGAGTATTTTGAGTATGAAATCAAAATTTAGTATTTTGCTTGTGTTACACTTCAATTTTAACATTTTTTAAAAAATATCTTAATTGAATTATTTGAAGGTAAAACTTCAGTTTTTGCATTTTTAAGAAATTTTTGAAAACATTTCAATTTGTGTGTGTTAGTCTTCAATTACGGAGTATTTTGAGTACGCCATGAAAATAGAGTATTTTGCTTGTGCTATACTTCAATTTTAACATTTTTTAAAAAAATATCTTCATTGAATTTTTGGATGGTGTTAGACTTCAGTTTTTGCATTTTTAGGAAATTTTTGAAAAAATTGAAATTTATGTGTGTTAGTCTTCAATTATTTAGTATTTTGAGTATGGAAAAAATTGACTATTTTGCTTGTGTTAGAATTCAATTTTAACATATTTTTCAAAAATTCAATTAAGATATTTTTTTAAAAATGTTAAAATTGAAGTGTAGTTAACCAGCAAAATACTCAATTTTCATGTCGTACTCAAAATAGTCCGTAATTGAATACTAACACACACAAATTTATATTTTTTCAAAAATTTCGTAAAAATGGAAAAACACAAGTCTAACACCTTCAATAAATAAAATTATGATATTTTTAAAAAAAATACTAAAATTGTAGTGTCACACAAGCAAAATATGCAATTTTCATGTCGTACTCAAAATACTCCGTAATTTAAGACTAACACACACAAATTTAAATTTTTTCAAAAATTCCATAGAAATGAAAAAACTGAAGTATAACACCTTCAAAAAATTCAATTAAGATATTTTTTTTAAAAAAATGCAAAAATTGAAGTGTTACACAATAAAAATACTCAATTTTTTTGTCGTACTCAAAATACTCCGTAATTGAAGACTAACATACATAAATTTCAATTCTTTCGGAAATTTCTTAAAAATGCAAAAACTGAAGTCACCTTCAAAAAATTCAATTAAGATATTTTTTTTAAAAATATATGTTAAAATTGAAGTATAACACAAGCAAAATACTAAATTTTAATGTCGTACTCATAATACCCCGTAATTGAAGACTAACACACACAAATATCAATTTTTTCAAAAAATTCGTAAAAATGCAAAAACTGAAGTTTAAACACCTTCAAAAAATTTCAACTAAGATATATTTTTAAAAATGTTAAATTGAAGTGTAACACAAGCAAAGTACTCAATTTTCATGTCGTACTAAAAATACTCCGTAATTGAAGACTAACACACACAAATTTCAATTTTTTCAAAAATTTCTTAAAAATGCAAAAACATAAGTCTAACACCTTCAAAAAATTCAATTAAAATATTTTATAAAAATATGTTAAAATTGAATTCTAACACAATAAAAATAGCAATTTTTTTCGTACTCAAAATACTAAATAATTGAAGACTAACACACACAAATTTCAATTTTTTCAAAAACTTCCTAGAAATGCAAAAACTGAAGTCTAACACCTTCCAAAAATTAAATGAAGATATTTTTTTTTAAAATGTTAAAATTGAAGTCTAGCACAAGCAAAATACTCTATTTTCATGGCGTACTCAAAATACTCCGTAATTGAAGACTAACACACACAAATTGAAATGTTTTCAAAAATTTCTTAAAAATGCAAAAACTGAAGTTTTACCTTCAAATAATTCAATTAAGATATTTTTTTTAAAAATGTTAAAATTGAAGTGTAACACAAGCAAAATACTAAATTTTCATTTCATACTCAAAATACTCTGTAAATGAAGACTAACACACACAAATTTAAAAAAATTTCAAACATTTCGTAAAAATGCAAAAAGATAAGTCTAACACCTTCAAAAAAATGAAATTATGATATTTTTAAAAAAAAATGCTAAAATTGAAATGTAACACAAGCAAAATACTCAATTTTCATGCCATACTCAAAATACTCCGTAATTCAAGACTAACACACGCAAATTTTATTTTTTTCAAAAATTTCTTAGAAATGAAAAAACTGAAGTCAAACACCTTCAAAAAATTCAATGAAGATATTTTTTTTTTAAAATGCTAAAATTGAAGCGTAACACAAGCAAAATACTCAATTTGCATGTCGTACTCAAAATACTCCGTAATTGAAGACTAACACACAGAAATTTCAATTTTTCTAAAAATTTCTTAAAAATACAAAAACTGAAGTCTAACACCTTAAAAAAATTGAATTAAGATATTTTTAAAAAATATGTTAAAATTGTAGTGTAACACAAGCCAAATATTCAATTTTTGTTCCATACTCAAATTTCTCCGTAATTGAAGACTAACACACACAAATATAATTTTTTTTAAAACTTTCTTTAAAATGCAAAAACTGAAGTCTAACACCTTCAAAAAATTGAATTAAGATATTTTTTTAAAATATGTTAAAATTAAAGTGGAACACAAGAAAAATACTCAATATTTATTCCGTACTCAAAATTCCGTACTCAATATTTATTCCGTAATTGAAGAGTAACACACACAAATTTCAATTTTTTTTTAAAAACTTTCTAAAAATGCAAAAACTGAAGTCTAACACCTTCAAAAAATACAATTAAGATATTTTTTTTAAAAATGTTAAAATTGAAGTGTAACACAAGCAAAATACTCTATTTTCATGTCGTACTCAAAATATTCCGTAATTGAAGACTAACACACACAAATTTCATTTTTTTAAAAAATTTCTTAAAAATGCAAAAACTGAAGATTAACACCTTCAAAAAAATCAATTAAGATATTTTTTTTAAAATGTTAAAATTGAAGTGTAACACAAGCAAAATGCTCAATTTTCATGTTGTACACAAAATACTCCGTAATTGAAGACTAACACACACAAATTTATGTTTTTTCAAAAATTTCGTAAAAATGGAAAAACAGAAGTCTAACACCTTCAATAAATAAAATTATGATATTTTTTTTAAAAAATGCTAAAATTGAAGTGTCACACAAGAAAAATACTTAATTTTCATGTCGTACTCAAAATACTCCATAATTTAAGACTAACACACACAACTTTAAATTTTTTCAAAAAATTCTTAGAAATGAAAAAACTGAAGTCTAACACCTTCAAAAAATTCAGTTAAGATATTTTTTTAAAAAATGCCAAAATTGAAGTGTAACACAAGAAAAATACTCAATTTTCTTGTCATACTCAAAATACTCCGAAATTGAAGACTAACACAAAGAAATTTCAATTTTTTCGAAAATTTCATAAAAATCCAAAAACTAAAGTCTAACACCTTCAAAAAATTCAATTAAGATATTTTTTTTAAAAACTGTTAAAATTGAAGTATAACACAAGCGAAATACTCAATTTTAATGTCGTACTCATAATACTCCGTAATTGAAGACTAACACACACAAATATCAATTTTTTCAAAAATTTCTTAAAAATGCAAAAACTGAAGTTTTAAGACCTTCAAAAAATTTCAATTAAGATATTTTTTTAAAAATGTTAAATTGAAGTGTAACACAAGCAAAGTACTCAATTTTCATGTCGTACTAAAAATACTCCGTAATTGAAGACTAACACACACAAATTTCAATTTTTTCAAAAATTTTTAAAAAATGCAAAAACAGAAGTCTAACACCTTCAAAAAATAAATTTATTATTTGGAAGAGAGATATTAAGCTCTCTCCAAATTTACTCAAAAAAAAAAAAAAAAAAAAAAAGGTGTTAAACTTCAGTTTTTGCGTTTTTAAGAAATTTTTGAAAAAATTGAAATTTGTGTGTTAGTCTTCAATTTCGGAATATTTTGAGTACGACATGAAAATAGAGTATTTTGCTTGTGTTACACTTCAATTTTAGCAATTTTTCAAAAAATATCTTAATTCAATTTTTTGAAGGTGTTAGACTTCAGTTTTTGCATTTTTAGGAAGTTTTTCAAAAAAAATTGAAATATGTGTGTGTTACTGTTCAATTACAGAGTATTTTGAGTACGGAATAAATATTGAGTATTTTTCTTGTGTTACACTTCAATTTTAACATATGTTTAAAAAATATCTTAATTGAATTTTTTGAAGGCCTTGAGTTTTTGCATTTTTAAGAAATTTTTGAAAAAATTGAAATTTCTGTGTGTTAGTCTTCAATTACGGAGTATTTTGAGTACGACATAAAAATTGAGTATTTTTCTTGTGTTACATTTCAATTTTAGCATTTTAAAAAAAAATACCTTTCATTGAATTTTTTGAAGGTGTAAGGACTTCGGTTTTTTCATTTCTAAGAAATTTTTGAAAAAATTGAAATTTGTGTGTGTTAGTCTTAAATTATGGAGTATTTTGAGTACGGCATTAAAATTGTGTATTTTTCTTGTGTTGTACTTCAATTTTAGCATTTTTTTTTAAATATCATAATTTTATTTTTTGAAGGTGTTAGACTTCTGTTTTTGCATTTTTACGAAATTTTTGCAAAAATATAAATTTGTGTGTGTTAGGCTTCAATTACGTAGTATTTTGAGTACGACATGAAAATTGAGTATTTTTCTTGTGTTACATTTCAATTTTAACATTTTTAAAAAAATATATTAATTGAATATTTTGAAGTTGTTAGATTTCAGTTTTTGCATTTTTAAGATAAATTATTGTAATGTCTAATATGGTAAGTCAATTATATTATCTTTTTGTTTATAAATATCTTAATTTAGTTGTATTTTTGAAGATGTTAGACTTTAGTTGTATTTTTTAAGGTGTTAAAGAAAGACTTCAGTTTTTTTAACATTTTTTTTTTAAATATCTTAATTTAGTTGTGTTTGTTTGAGGATTGTAATATTTAATATGGTAAGTCAATTATATAATAAATTATTGTAATGTCTAGTATATGAGTATTTCAGTAATTTTTATTTTAAAATGTTTAATGAATTTAGAAAAGCAAAAAGTCTATGCTGCAGGAAATATTTTACCGAAGCTTTACCGAAATGTCATGTGGAGATCAATATTGCTTGGTGCCGCTCAATACATAAAAGGACTAATATCTTTCCGTTAATGACGATATTCTTTCTTTTTCTCGATCCGATGATTGGAAAATTTATTTTCCTCCTCTTTTCCCAATTTCGCCCAGTTTTATTTCCTAAGAACTTCTCAAGATAAAAAACCGTCGCCAGATTTCGTCACTGAACTTCTCAATCCAGAAAACCTAAATTTGCTCAAAGCTGCTTGAAGCCATTGTCATCTCGATTGCTTCAGTGGGGGACTTGTTCGGATCATGAAATTGGAGTTCTTGGTCAGATCACGAAATTGGTTAATTTAAGGTAAGCAAGTGAATAAATCGAATTGTCCAATCTGGTTTTTGTTAATCTAAATTAATCGATTTGTCCATTCTGTTTTTTGTAATCTAAAATCGAATTGTTAAATTTGGTTTTTGTTAATTAAGTTAATTCTGAGAATTGGATTTTTAGAATCTGTTATTATATTCAAATTCAATATCATAGTCTTTTTAGATTGTATTTTTATAAATCTGATCATTAGAAATTTTTAGATTACAATTGAATATTGAATTTAATCATACAGCCTAATTCTAAGAATATGTTCAGATCATGCAATCATATGATGCAATTTCAAATTTAATTGTAGAGGGATTACATTTCGCCAACAATGAGCACACAAGAAGCCGCGGTTGAGGAACCGAAAGTGTTACCCGACCTAAATGGCCAACTGCCCGGGACTCAATAAAGTTTTACGATACATATGGATCAAATGTTATGGCCACATATTGGAGAAGGAAGCGATATGCCAAGTCCATTCTAATATTAGTAGTTGTATGAATTTTTTATTTGGTGAGTTCTGTTGAGAGTTTAATATTAGTAGTTGATGTTTTGTTGAAAGTTTAATATTTGTAGCTCATGAATTTTTGATCATTTAATATTAGTAGTTGTATGATTCAGTTTTATGTTGAGAGTTGCGTTTTTTTTATTATTTACAAAGTTTAGTGTTGATTTTAATAGTTGATGATTTTAGTACTTGTATAATGACTGGTCAATAGGTTGAAGTGGAATTCCCGGAATCAAAACCGGTATCACAATAATGAAAAGTAAGAAAGAAGAAAACTATATGGTACCGAATCGGTACATTGCGTTTATGTCCAAGAAAAACATATATGATTTCATGCGATATACAAACTAACAATCGCTCAATTGGCCGAAAAACACACCTTCACATGACCACACCTATGGATATACAAACTATGAAATAAACAAGTTTATATAATCTTAACTACATGTAAACAAATTAAATTGATAAAATTTGTTCTAGGTAACAAAATTGTATTGGTCCAAAGCCGCTTCTCGCAAATAAATCGTCCAAAAATCCATCACCAATTTGTCCTTAATCGATAACCCAACTCTCGTCAGCAAATCTTTCACTAATTAACTGCTCGAATTGCATCTGAAATGAAAAAAAAAAACATTAAATTAAATTAATATGCAGAAATAAATGAATTTCATTTAATTAAATGAGCTGATTCACAGTCCATTTCCGACCTGCCGAGGAAATTAGCTCTATGCCCCTTACTTCAAGAACATTTTTCTCTAAACAATCATTTTGATGCGAGTAAACAATCATTTCATTGCGAGTCACGTTCCATTTTCGACCTGCCTAGCAAATTAACTTTATACCCCTTGATTTTCATAATTATCAAATTTTCAATTTGGGCATATTGCAGGGGTATATTTGTAAAATTGATGTGTACCTTTCATCTCAGAAAATAATGGTGCCGTAATCACGTCGGCCATCAACTTGATTAACATCAGCACCGTGCAAATATTTCAGAAAATAATGCTGCCTGTTGCACGTAGCATTCTCTCGAGTTTAGAGTGGACGATGAGGTCATCTCCGTGCAAGGTGAGAGAGATATTTGATCTGCAACATATAGAATTAAAGAAATATAAGCAAACAAAATCTAGAAAGGGAGAATGCAAAAACAATTATATGTTGGATTTTAGAACGAGAAGGAAAAGCATGCCTAAATGTTTGTAGAGGGAGAATGCAGAGCCAAAACACCCGTACAAGTCCCAATAGAAGTACAATGATGGATTGAAGATACGTTCTAGTCCCAATTGAAGTTCGATGAAGGATTGAAAATACGTTCTAGTCCCAATTGAAGTTTCGACTGAAAAAGTAGTTGTTAACTCATTGCCTGTTCAAAAATAGTGTTAATTTAGCTTCAAATTAAGTGAAAGATTAGAGAATAACAAAAAGAACGGAGGTCAAATAGGAGTTAATTGTACACCAATTTAATTGATTATGCTATTTCAGCCCAAAATTAAGTGATACAACTGAAAATAATAAAAAATAGAACTCAAATAGACTAGTACCGTAATCCTGGTAGTATACACCGTAATTGAGGAAAAGAGAGGACCTGAAGGCCGAACAAAGGGGGAATACAACTGAGAAAGCAATCTGCAATAGGGCGCTACCTCGTCCGCCACCTAAATCCATGACAATATGCCGGTTTTGGAGAGGCGCGAGCATAAAATTGGGCGTGAGCTATGAAGTCGTCTCGCTGAGTTCAGGACAAATGCTATGAAGTCGTGACGAGATGTGAAGGTGTGGAGGCTGTCGTCTCGCTGAGTTCACGACGGATGCATCGAGGTTGTGAAGGTGCAACGAATTGGGGGAGAAGAGAAACACTAGGCTTTCTTGTGTAGAGCGTAATTAGAAGGGACTCATGTCCACCTCAGCATTCGGTAAGACTTCGGTAGTTTGTCTCCTGCTCTCTATACTTTTTGTAAATATTATAGAAAATATTTTGAAAATTTATTACTACCACACCATTTTCAAAAAAAAATATTTTAACGAAATATTTTCAAAATTATTTTGATTTTTCACAAAGGTTCTTTGAGTTTATAAATCAAATCAAACAATATATGTTTCAAACAATATGTATCCTAATATATTTTTGTATGTATATGACATGCTACATTTACACTTAACACCCACAACACATTCTAATCCAAGAAAAATACTAATTTAATCAAATTAAGAAATTAAGAGTTCAAATCAACCAATAAAAAGTGAAGAAAAAGATTAAAACTTTTAAATAAATGAACAATGAAAAATAATCTTTTTCCCAAATCTAAAATGTGACTTGCAACAAAGTAAGCATATCAATATGATGCCCCGTATGTATGGTACAACAAAGTAGTATGTTATACATCCATATCAGTAAATACGAAAAATCATGTAGAATAGTATGAATACAATTAATATTTTCATGCGAAATTCCGTATTTTTCACATGTTAATGTACAACTCAGTAAAAAGTACCACGAAACAAACCATAAAATATACATCTCAAGTCAATCATAATCACACATACCCAATTATATATCATGTTTAACTTAAAAAGTAAAAACAATTATGTATAATGTAATTTCTAAGTATTATTTATTCGACCAAAAAATTTGGTACTTCACCTCTCGAATTTGTTCCTCTACCAAATTGATATGGCCGAATATATTTCACGTGATGACCAAGTCAGTCGAATACCATGTCAATCGAATATATTTCACGGGATGACAAAGTCAATCAAATACCATGTGAATCCAATATATATTTCACGGAATGATACTATAAATAAAAGGTCAATAGTTAGTTACAAAATTTAAAGTATATCAATATATTATCTTACTTAATTTTTTTTTTTTTTTGAAAGAATACCAAATTGGTATTCGATCTAATATAAAAACGAAAAGTATATTTACATGAGTAATAATTAGATTACTTGCACATATTATCTTGGGGAGTTCTATCATACACCCTTTTACAAGGATATTTTGGGTATTTTAGCAATTAATTACATTTGTAAAAGGGTGTATCATAAAATTTATTTTTTATGGAAATTTTGATTTAAATGAACAACAAAAAATTCCAATTTAGTTAAATATTAATTGATAAATATATTTGATATCTTACCTTAAATATTCATAAATGGATAATTACTCCAAATATCCTTGAAAATGGGTGTATGATAAGAGAAATGGTGTATGATAGAAGCCCCCTATTATCTTACTTAATTATTTCAATGTTTTCTTGATATATAATTTTTCTTCGCACATTGTAACATATCTTTGATTTTAGACCCACCATCTAATCTAAATGCGTGGACAAAATGAAAACTAAACAAAAACAAGCTCGTAAAAAGGATGTTTTTGGGGCTCAACTCCACTTGCTTTACTAACGTAATCTCAAATTTTCGTGAAATTTAGACAACCACCCTAATCAAAAGAACGAATCAAAACCCCAATAACAACAAAAGATAAAACTACTAAAAAAATTTAACAACCAACGAATTTATCAACCAATAATTCCGCCTATACCGGCAAGATGGTCAAACCTGTCTTTTCTTTTCTCCACTGACATATGTCATGTCACGCCGGCAAAGCGGACAAGTTGAATACAACCACTTGTCCATAACAGTCCAAATGAAACCAATGCTTACCTGACAATTTTCTCACCTTCTGGCCTCCTTTTATTTGCCCTAAACACACACGACAATCCAGACTCGAACCGGTATTTGTGTATGTATTCATGCAATCCTTGAAAATTATAGTTGGTAAAGCTGCAATGGCTTTTTTGTTGAGCCCCGCGTTATTTCGCCTATGTCTCGTGCTCACATAATCGACGATCATGTGCACTAAGATGGTAATTATGTCAATCATGAAGAAGAGAACAACATGTCAACAAGTCTATCCATATAAAATTCTTTTATAGTATAACTAATCATTAACTGGCATACTTACCTATGATTACTCATGTGTTAACTTGGCAAAATCAATACTAATAACCAAACTTATGTTTTTTAAAACTGTAGAACTCACCGTGTTGAGTCTGTGTGTTGTTTGTTTGCCTTGCTTTAGTACAATGGATGATGCAGCTGCTAATACACACATAACAACGTCTATGGATAATGCAGTTGTAAGATCTAGAAACGCTCGTAATTCGAATCTTAATAAGATAGAAGTGAGAGTAGCACCCACCGAATCGAAAGTACTCGCATAGTTGTCAAAATCGCGATTCAACTCGTAGAATCACACGATTCTACGATTCTGAGAGGAGAAAACGAGTCAAGTCGTACGTAAAATCGTAATTTAGTAGAATCGCGGTAGAATCGCGAGTTAAATCGTAGAATCGGGTAGAATCGAGTGTAATTTAAGATTCTACGATTTTATTACATGTTACCAGTATTTGAATATCTAAAACATAAAAATAGCCCAATTTTCTTGTCAGGACCAAACTTACAATTGAAAGAGGACCATATCCTTCCAACTGGTAATGCATGTGTACGCTCTATTAACCGGATAGCTCGTCGTGGAACTTAATTTGAGGATGGAATTGTTAGTATGTTTTTCATAGTTTATTAAGTATTACAATTTATTATGAGTATCACACAGTTTTAAAATTATTTTGTATTTTGAAATATTTTAGGCGGTTCGGCAGTTTTAGAAGATGAAGATCACGAAGAAGAAGCTCTTGCAAGTGTTGTAGGTCCATGTGTTGAAGCGATACTGAAAAAAGTTGAGAAATTTATTGATGTCTTGGAGGATCACGATTCCGACGAGGACACGATTGAAAATTTTGCTAGAAGACTAGGTGTGACTTTTGTTTCACTATTTTAGATGTTTTGGATGTTTCAAATTACATGTGACTTGTATTTGTCTATTTTTGATATTTGATATTTTGGGTGAGTATGCTCAATGCATGTTTTGATATGTCTCAGTTATAAAATATTCTCAAAATATATTATTTTGTGTATTTATTTCTATTTTTCATAGAATCTTACGATTCTACATACGATTTTACGATCCGATTCGATTCCACCTCCGAACGATTCAAGGTAGAATCCCGATTTTAACAACCTTGAGTACTCGACAAACAAGAGATTAATCGAAACCGCGCAGAAAATAAAGCCAAAATGGAGCAACTCGGAATTTCAAAGAGATCACTCTTTTGATCTTGCCTACTCGCACAACTCAATCTCTTGAAAATTATGGCACCTTTCGTTTTGCGAAATTTCCTATTTTTCTTGATTTTTCCTATTTTCTCTCTTCTTTTACTTAGTTTTCATGAGGCTTCATGGTTGTATGGATGTGTATGAATGGGCATGAGGTGCTTGAGGTGCTAGCCACCCAGTAATGCATGGTATAAGGTGGAATGGCACATGTCATGCATAATCCTCAACTTTAACATATTTATAAGGAGCATTTCTTCATGTGACCCATTTTGGAAACCAAATTCAAAAAATAACCTCCTTTTTGAAAATATTCCAGATATAACCCGAAATGAATTTTAAAATCTCGTATGCACCGGAATTTTAAATTTCGGTGGTTAGTTTTTTTTCTGACAAAAAATAACCGAGATTATAAAATCGGTTGAGTTTTTAATTCAAAATATGATATATTTCCTCAAATTTTACCATAACATCCTCTATGTTATAATTAGTATATTTAATTAAAATGATAACTAGTACATGTTAGTTGTTAACTTAATACATAATTAATATTTATTCGAATTCGTAAATTTGAACAAATTTTAATGAATATGTTATTATATGTTTTAATTATCACGTTAATTAAATGTAATAGTTCAATAATGGAGAATTCGGCGGGTACATTTTGGAGTAAAATAAAATTTAATATTTTTTTTTTCAAAACGCGTCAACAGTAAATTTGTATTAAAAAAAATAAATTACTCTCCTCCAAAATGTACACGCCGAATTCTCCATTATTGAACTATTACATTTAATTAACGTGATAATTAAAACATATAATTAAATATTCATTAAAATTTATGAATTCGAATAAATATTAATTATATATTAAGTTAACAGCTAACATGTACCAGTTATCATTTTAATTAAATATACTAATTAGAACATAAAGGATGTTATGGTAAAATTTGGGAAAACATACCATATTTTGAATTAAAAACTCAGCTGATTTTATAATCTCGGTTTATTTGGTCAAAAAAAAACTAACCACCGAGATTAAAAATCACGGTACATACGAGATTTTAAAATCCGTTTCGGGTTATATCTGAAATATTTTCAAAAAGAAGATTATTTTTTGAATTTGGTTCCCAAAATGGGTCACACGAAGAAATGCTCCTATTTATAAACTATTCAATTTACATCAACATGAGGTCTATTTTGCAAACTTTATTTTTAGTAGTATTAATGGTTTTGATCATCATGCAAATATGACCCTATAATATATTTATTTAAATAACCCATAAAAATGAAATTACGGTTATACCCTTTCGAAAACTTTGACACATAAGAACTCAGTTTTGATCGTTGCAAGAGTTATATTTCTAATATGGATCTTATATTCTTAAATTTTAGAAATAATAATTTACAAATATCAAAATCCTATTTTTGATATTTATTACAGCCACGATCAATGGGCGTACAAGGATATCTCTAATGAAACGTAAAAGAAACGAATTGGGTGAATCCTCTTCTGTTGCGGTTGATCCCACAAGTCGTTATCCTCTGAGAGTGATTCCAATACATTATTTATGCTTCATACAACTTTGCTTTATAAATATTTTTAAAACAAGAAAAAATAAGTGTCATTTGTATTATGCGGGAAACACATAGGTGCTTGTTCTAGATGTGGGTACACCATCATATATCTGTCAATACTGTTCGGCATTCTGTTGGTATCATGAAAAGTGCAAAAACACATCGACAATACAAAGTCCAAAATACAATATATATTGCCGAGAAAGGAGAGTAAAGCTGCCCTTTTTGATGGATGCTCCAGATGAACTAAATACTTTACTAGGTGTGTCAACACCAAATGACTCAACAAACGGTAATAGCATTTCGCGCCACTGTAAGGACAACATACGAATGTACAATTCGTTGTTCGCTTTTATATCCATGGAGTGAGATTTGCAGAGGGAACTAAATAGCTTATGGGTTGAAGCTCCATTAATATGCAACCTTGTATTTATTATTGCTCAAATGTTGGGCATCGAAGTCAACTTCCATAAAGTCAATGGTTTGAAGAAGCAAATCGAGCGGACCCTACCTAATAATGGCTCTGTCAATTATCAAAAATAATTTAGATTATGACTGACAAAGTATTCATATTTATTGTTTATTATCAATAACAACTTTAAGATGGATTATCTTTTTCCATAAAGGACAACAACACAACTGATTAATTTACAAACTTAGTAGAATATATATATATATATATATATATTACATCGTTAGCACATCTGCCCATTAGATATAACCATTATAAACTAATCAAGTTTATTAATTATTGGAGCATAATAAACCTTCTGAGTAATAAAAATAAAGGGGTCTTACTTCCGAAGCGGAGAGGGCCAAGGAGAGCGAGTCCAGGATTAAGAAATTAGGGAATTGTTGTTAAGCTTTAGGAGGACAGGAAATTAAAGAAGAGGAATATGATGAAGGGGGTATGAAGGTCAATTAGTCAAAGGTTATTTAACTCACACAATAAACATGCTTGAATTGATGAATTAGTTGATAAACTAACTCAAATTGGGATCGGCATATGCATATGGATTTTGATAATCGATAATATATTACAAGTGGAAAAGAACACAATCACTGAGTTAAAAGATTACAAAATAGTCCCTAAAAATAAAAGAGTACAAATGGATCTCTATAATTGTTATCACGACATACCGAATAATTCAGAGTTTACTACTTCCATGGATGGTAATGTTCTTGCCCCTCGAGGCTGACATCCACTGCCGGCCAATTGCGACCAACTCGCCGGATGGCTTCTTCCGAACCTCCACGACTACAGCTGTCAGCCTCCCGTTTGTCGACACCACTCGCCCTTCCATCTCCACCTCTTCCTAATAATAAAAAATTCTCAACATTCTCAGAGCGAACAGAGAAAAATAAGATCGAATTCCTTTCTGAAAAGAAAAGGGAAGTACATTGAACTTAGCAGAAGAGAAGAAAGAAATGTCAAATTGCACAGAGACATTGATAATGCCATGGATTAGCATTATCGATGCGGCACACAAGATATCAACTACTGCAGCAATTGCACCAGCATGCCAATTTCCTTCTCCATCCTGTTTATCATCCCCAATATCATCAAATCATCAATCAGGATTGGCAATTGGAATAGTGGATCCGTGAATTACAAAGTCACAGTGAAAGAAGATGATTACAGTGAGATGGGAGGGAATACTGAGTGAGCACCGAGCACAGCCATTTTTTGTGAGAGATACAGCGAGACAACTTAATCCCAGCGAACCAAACAGACCGCCTTCGCCTTCACCTTCCCATAAGTGCTATGATAGACCCATTTTCTTATCATAGACCCATTTTTTTTTTAAAAAAAATCGAATATTTGTGAAATAATGATAATTTTTGTAAGATTCTAGTGTATATTTATCATTTAATGTTATTCAAAACATAATTTTTGTAGAATTAATTAATAAATAGCTACAATTCTTAAAATAATTTTTTGAAAATGGGTCTATCATAGCACTCCCCATCGAACTAATACTCACAGAAAATGAATCCGAATTAAGTACATTCAACTTACCGAGCCCTGAAGGAAATTACGATTATAACTTAGATAACTGACTAATAAGGAAAGTGTTGTCAGGTGACGTCACATAGTTGAGAAAAGAAGCATATCAAATGTATAACTCTCTAAACATTGAACAAAAGCAAATATATGATACTGTTATGAGATCCATTGAATTAAATGAAGGAAAACTTTTCTTTACATATGGATATGGTGGAACAGAGAAAACTTTTTTATGGCACGCGATAATTACAAAACTACGTTTGCATAAAGATATTGTATTGCCGGTAGCATCATCTGCTCTCGCTGCATTACTAATTCCAAAAGGGAAAACATCTCATTCTAGATTTAAAATACCAATAGACATCACAAATGAATCGACCTACGATATAAAAAAGGGCACACATCTAGATGAACTACTGCATAGCACATCTCTTATTATATGGGATGAGGCACCCTTGAATCTCTGTAATTGCTTCGAGGCACTTGATAGTACTTTACGAGATATACTAGGTATGTATAACAAGCATAACCGATATAAGCCATTCGGAGGAAAAACCGTTCTTTTAGGCGGTGCAAAAGCCACAACATACCTCATCTTCAATCACAATAACGAACCCCCCTGAAAAAGTGGATCTTGTCCGATGCCCATCGGACAACATCATGTCCGCATACTCCTAATAACTATTGGATTCATCATATCGTATGTTTGATTTAATAAACCTAATCCTCCATTCACCTCTCCGTCTAATAGAAAAGGTTTTCTCCCATCCCATCCCATACCATTACTCCCATGGACATGAAAAAATCGTAAGGCCTCTCTCTCTCTCTCTCTCTCTCTCTCTCTCTCTCCAAGGAACCCATTGACACATAATAACTATCAGACTATCTAAAATTGAGATAACCAACTCCACTAACAAGATTTCAAGTCCTCAAAAAGAATACTTATTTATAATCCAACCAAACAGAAATAACTAAAGTTTATCACATTTAATAATTTCTTCATAGACTTGATCCAATTTTATAGCATTGAGAAGTTTATCAGGAACCGTAAGTATATGGTACTGTCCCCCTTGTCCACTTGCTCCAATGAGTCCGTACTCGAACTGTTTTACGTCATTTTTGTGTAATTGAATGGGCCGAAACTGTGATGTATGTCTAGCTCTGCAAGTATGCAGCTTGAACAAGGCATGCTAGTTTGATATTGTCATGATTAGGATTTTTCCAGTAAGGACTTATTCAATTCGTATTATCTTTCTTTGTTTCTTTCTTTCAATTGTAACTAATCATTTTAACGTAGATGAAAGAATCAATGATGGATACGGCCCATATGTTCAAAGTGTCTGGTCAGATAAGACATAGAATGGGCACATTAGTACCAGAAGAAGGCAGAAAACTAGTATACGCAACTATATACTTATGATACTTCAAATGAAGTGGAAAATATAATAAACGCCTTGAGCAACTCAAATGTCATAGATAAACCTGAAATAATATGTTTGCTTATTGATATGTTCAATACACATAATGTTATTGTGTGTGCATTCCGAAAGTATCACCATTCCTGACTTAAATTGTGTCTGCTTAGTGAGCGTTCAAATGAATCATCACGTTACACACAACCATCAGCTAGCGAAATCGTGTGTTTGGTAGTCGGTGATATTACAGCTGAACAACGAAATCGAGACATGATAGTTGACCATCGTGAACATGGTCTTTAACGCATTAAATCAAGTCATCCGAGCTTTGTGGCGTTGCAGTATCCAATTTTATTTTCGTATGGTGAAGATGGCTATAACAACCGCATTAAATATATTCAAAATACTCCAGGACAACAAAAAATCCAAAAGTCAGCATGTAACAATGGCAGAACTCTATTGTTATTGACTTCATGAACGACAAAATGATGCATAAACCATCTTTCCCTCAAGTTGATTGCTTCAACAGTATGTTGTGGATGTTTATTTATGTATTGAGTAAGAAAGGCTATCATTTTTAGAACGCAAATAAAGCATCATTGAGATCAGATTTATAGGACAATGTTTGTAATTCTATAATGCAAGGGATATGCTCGGCAGAAATATAGCGAAAAGAAATTTGTTATTAGCATCTCATGTCGGAAGTCCACGTTACATGTTCCAAAATTATCATGAAGCGATCACAATTTGTAAACATTATGAACCTCCTAATTTGTTCGTAACATTCACATGTAATCCACATTTGCTTGAATTCGATCGAATTTTTAACGCAAATCAGCGACCTGAAGATAGACCTGATTTAGTTTCGAGAGTTTTCAAAATTAAACTTAATGAACTTCTAAAAGATACCTAACTCAACTTTTCTCTTAACAGTTATGTATAGTGTAGAGTTCCAAAAAAGAGGATTACCACATGTGCACATAATTATCTGGTTGGTGCCTCAAAAAAAAAAATCCTCAAGACATTGATATATAACTTTTAAAACCAAACGACTGTTAATGAAGATGCTGTAGTTTCATATAAACAACGAGAAACGGATGTTTTCATTGAAAGAAAAAGCGTACGTACAAATAATTATTATGTTGTGTCATACAATAAGGAATTACTTTTGAAGTATCAATCACACATTAATGTCGAAAGATGTTATACGTCAAGATTAATTAAATATCACTTCAAATATATTTGCAAAGGCAATGTTCGCGGATACGCTGGCATTAGAAGCCAAGAGGATACAAATTGCTCAGACACTGACGAAATAATCGAAATAAAATCATATCTAGATTGCCGATATATTGCACTTCATAAAGATATTTGGCGAATATTTCAATATGATACACATTATAGAACACCAAGCATTGAAAGGCTGCCTATCCATTTACCATTTATGAACAATGTAATTTTCAATGACGGCCAGAATATGTGAAATACAATTTATGAAAAAGATATTGAACGTACAATGTTAATGGAGTGGATGGAATTAAACAAAAATGATGAATCGGCACGAGCTCTCACATACACAGAAATACCAACAAAGTTCACATGGAAAAAATATATATTAGAAAACAAGATGAAGTGGTGAAAGTCTCGGTTGTGTGTTTAATGCGCATCCTAACATTGGAGAATTATACTATTTAAAATTACTCTTAATTATAACACTTGGCGCAACATCATATGAGGATATACGTACTATAATTGGAATAAAATACAATACATTTAGGGAAGCATGTGATGCTCTCGGATTGCTGGCAGATGATAATGAATGGAGATATATATACTATACAAGAAGCTTCTCACAGGGCCACTCTTCAATTTATTTTTTCAATTTTATCAAATTTCTTCAAAACTCATATCAACATTTGATTTTAGAAAGTGTTTACAAAATATTCAAATTTGCGGTCCACACAAAATCGACAGGATTCAGGAAGATTAAGAGAAAGATGCTCATAATCATCAACGAAAATCAGATTAATAACAATTGCAAAACCAGCTATGGACAACAAAACAATTAACAGCTATGACTATGGTGTTTTTTGTATCAAATTAGTTGGTATATCCAAATCTTAGAATCTCAGCCTCAGGCACATTTCTTCATGTTGTTTAATTCTAACCTAGAGGGAGGTGAATAGGTAATTCTTATGGTCAATATTCGGTAATGGTATACAATTTTGGAAATATGCAGAAGCGTAAATAATTGAGATAAAGAACACGATACCAAAAATAAATAACACACGATATTTATTTACGGAGTTCGGTAGGTGGTTGCTTTGTAGATTTAACTCACCGCCTACTTGCCCAATCGACCGATTCGATTGATGGCAAGTACATGCGTCTCCGGGAAAGCCATGTGCCGTTTTTGGCGTTCTATTGAATTCCCAAATCAACGCTTACGAGGTTTGTCTAGATCGATTTACACGCTTTTATCGATCTATGGCGGGCTTTACACAAGAGTAATTAGCCTATTACAAACTACTTTCGAACTAACGTGATCGGTCACGTAAGTTGGGATCTCGATGTAGAAGGTTTTAAAACTAAGATGTAGGACTTATCTCAACTTATCAAGGACTCACGAGATCAAGGCTTGGTTTTTCTCTCTTTTGGATGTAGAATTGTTTTTGTAAAAAGCTTAGGAGAGAGAAACTAAGTGAACCCTATTTATAGAACACATAGGGATCACTTAAAATTCAGCTTTTATGTACAGTGCGTTCGAATGCACAGAGAGGTCTGATCGAACACACTGCAAGTCAAACTAGCCATTTTTTCATAAACACGATGGGTTCGTTCGTACGAACTTGGAATTTGAGTTTAGGTTTCCAGTTCGTTCATCTATTTTAGAAGTTCATCCTGAACGAACTGGGGAGGTGCGTTCGAACGAATAGGTCTCTACGTTCGAACGAACTACTTGTTAATAATCAAGTCAAAAATGTGTGTTCGAACATTGAGAGTGTTCGTTCCAATACATATGGTGAGGTTCGTTCGAACGTATTATGGTTTGTTCTAACGAACTCTTAGTTTTTGTGTTTCTAGTGTTTATTTTAATCCTCGGCCAGTAGTAGGTTCGTTCGAACACTCATGTGGTTCGTTCGAACAAACCGGCTCCTGAGTTTGGGATTCACCATTTTCCATTTCATCATATTTTGAATATTTATTTTGATCTTGATAAATATGAGATGTTTTCTTGGGATACCTATGGTTTTATTTTGGTGATCCCAACTTACGGAAGGCTTTATTTTCGATTCTTCACTTGTCCTGACGTCGCCCCTTCCTTGTTGATTTTGTCTTCTTTAATCTTGACCAATCTTCTTGATCATCCTCATGCGTTTCTTTTGATCCTTTTGTAGATTGCACCTAAATCTCCTACAAGATTTTCTCAACACAGATCATCAGTAATATCAACAGTTGTTTTGATATAATCAAACAGTAGGATATTTGGATCAATGAACTCCCCCTTTTGATTTATTTCAAAACACTGTCAATTTGGAGAGTTTTGTCAGTTATCTAAGAACTTTCCATACTTTTTACTCTTCTCCCCCTTTTTGAAAGACAATCAAAAGGAAAGTGAGGTTCATTGCTTGGAAAGCTCCCCTTAAATATGAGTTCCCCCTAAGTATTTGTTTGTGGCAATCTTAGGCTCGTAAATAGAAAAGATTTAGCAAGGTCTATAGTTGTGATATGTTTATAATGATTTTCATGTAATGACTAGGTAAAATGATGATTTAATTAGTTTTGACTACAACAAACACAACCATTTTAACATAACCAAAATATCATGACAAAATAATATTTTGTTAACACCAAACACAACCAACAATATATCACATAACATAATTAAAACGCAAGATTAGATTTTGTTTTGTTTTAAAAAAATATATACTCTAATGAGCTAAGGCGATAACTAGGGTTTGGTCAAGAGCTCTAGAAATTTGGTCCGTCCGGATGTAATTTGGGTGGTGCGTCTTGCGGATTATTCCATGCTTCGTTCAGGTTATCTTGGGGCGGTGCATCGTGAGAAGGAATCCATGGTCCGAAACGAAGGTCAAGGTGGGTGTAGAGGTTGTCGAAAATTTCGGAGGCATGGTCTCGAGTCCGAGCATTGTCTTCGAACATTTGGTCACGAACCCACACACTTTCCTCGTGAAAGCTGGTTTGCATAGAATCGATCATTGCACGCATCTCCTCCATGTTGAATCCGGGTCCATGTTGGGCATCCGGTGCAGAATTCGATGACCCGGCACCCGCGTCACCGAGATTTCTACGCTTGCGAGATTTGCGAGGTATGACATTCGTAGTCGCAATCCACTCGGAAGGATCGTTCGGAAATTTCGAGATTTTGCTCCAAGCTCCAATTTAGGATGATCGTCAGGTTTCGTCCTCCTTGTTGAGAATAATCGAGTTGGCCGACTTTGTGATCGGAGTACCCGAGGCGGTGGAGATGCTCCGAGGAACCAAGGTTGATCGGATCGACACGTCCGAGGTCCCATTTATCGGTTGGTATTGGGATGTTGAGTCGTTTGCATGCCAACGCAATTAGGCTTCCCTACGGGAGAGTGGAAACCTTGAAACGCATGGTGGATTCCATATGTTTTAGGATAAGGTTTGGAATGTGTATACGTTCCTCGGACGAATACCATAGCCGGCAAATAAGTGTGAGATTTCGTTTGTCGAGATTTGATTTGAGCTTGGAGATGGGGGTTAAGATATTATTTTCGATTTGCCAAACAAACCGAAGAGGTGCCTCGAATTGAGTGGCCTCTTCACTTGTCCCTCATTCATAGCCACTTTCCCAATATCGATGTATGCGACATCGGAGATTTGCTCGGCTCGGCTAATGTAGAGAAGTTCACCATCATTCACTAAACCGATCCATTGGCAAAGTGACTTGGTGTTGATCTTGATAGGTTTGCCGAAAAGGTAGCTCTCGATTTCATTGTCTTCGTAGTTGAAGACGGCATTTCCGTAGAACAACCTTGTAACCACATCATAGGTCGGGTGATTCAAGGAGCAAAGTCCGACAATTTGCCACCGTGCTACGATTGGGTCAATGATGTTTGATAAAATGGGAATGTTGAATGGAAGTTCGAAGTAGTATCCTTGACTCACCGGTTTCTTTGAGAATTATTTTTGGTAACGCTCTCCGGTTACAACGTCCTTGAAGAGGAACATATTGCTCGAGTCGTGGAAGTTGAAGTGAGGAGAAGGAGCGGCCGGCTTTCTTGAAGGCTTGGAGGCAAGTTTCTTCCCCTTGTACGTCGCCATGGAGTGGAGAGCAAGCTTGAAGGCGAGACGATGGACTGAAACCACGGATTTGGGAAGGTGGAGTTGATTCCACGACCTAGATAAGGCAAGCAAGGGGTGGCTTGACCTATAAATCTCTAATGGAGATGTGGGAGAGAAGAGACGTTTCAAAAAGAGAAGTGATTTGGGTTTAATTTTGAGCCGTCCCTGGGTTTAATTCAATTTCTCGATAGGTGCGTTCGAACACATAATTTGTCAGTTCGAACAGACTAAGAGAAGGCTTGCTTATTTGGGTTGTTCGTTCGAACGAAACTGCCAGTGGACATTTTTAGTATGCAAGTGCGTTCGATCGGACTCCTATGTTGGTTCGAACGGATCTAATACTGTGATTTGGTTTTATTTCTTTGTATTTTAGTTCGTTGGAACACACAACTTGAACGTTCGAACCTACAGCTTGGGTTCGTTCGAACGAATGGGTTATTATTCTTTCGAACGGGCAATGGTTGGGTTTTGTGGAATTCTGAGGTCCGTTCGATCGTACTGACTGGTTCGTTCGAACTGACCTAACCCTGTGATTTGGTTTTATTTCTTTGTAGTCGGTTCGTTGGAATACACATAAGTAGTCTATTAAATCAAATATATGATATGATGAATCCAACGGTTGTTAAGTGTATGAGGTCATGATCTTGTCCAATGAGCATCGGACAAGCTCCGCTCCCCTGAAAAACATGCAAAATTTTCGACGAAAAAATCATAGTTCACTAACATAATTACGTACTGTCAACATTCCATTTTTGGACTTATTCTCTTGGCTACAACAAAATTAAAAACCTATTTTTTTATGTGGAATTAAATCAGATACTCAGATGGAGCAAAAATGGACAACACTTTCAAAACTCACCAACATGGATAGAAATCCCGAAACGGTGAGGATATTCAAGGTGTGGATTGCGAAAAGTCTAACAACAGGAGAGCAATTCGGAATAGAAAGCATATTAATAGACTCAGAGGTACGTCAACAATAAAAATGAAACAAAAGATGTGACAGTAGCACGACACATTACTCTAATCAAAATATTTCATCAACTTATACAAAAATAAAATAAAAGAAACCTCATGTTCATCAATAGAGGGTACAGCAATGGAAGCGATCCTCCAGAACTCATATGTAAGAGCACTACATCATAAACTAATCGAGGGCATCGTGGTAGATATGTGAAATTTATAAGTCGTTCGGAAAAGAGAGAAATAACGTACAATAGACCATGAACATCGTCTCAATCTAAACGAAATGACAGGAATAAACCCAAGACCCGACATCAACAACATACCGATAAGTTATTTATAATGTGTTCCATTTCAAGAGATAACGTCTGAAATAATCGATGGTCCCAGCATCTTAGGTACAAATATTAAAAAAATATATAAAAAAAAAATTATTTGTTATGCAGTAGTAATACACATGTTTACACACCAAACTTGCAGATGCTATTGGCCAGATAACACGCATCAAACCACTTCGTCAAGTACAAACACAAAACGGACCTGCTCAAGTACGCGACATAGAAATCTTTGATGAAGGTTACCAGATGAAAGAGAACAAATCCTCATAAACTCATAAAGTACCACTAATGAATAATATGAACAATAAATTTTCGTAGAGGGCTGCTCGTGAGAGTACCTGTATGGAAGGACAATGACGTAGGTCTGGACATCAATAGCGTCATTAAAGATCTCAAATGAACATATTATAGTCGCAATTAGTTATATACAAATCAAGCAATTCAATGGTATGTTAATGATAACATTCTCAAAATTTCAAACAAACACAAAAAAATAATAACATCCACATCCAACAGGTTACAATCTGAGTAGTAACTTGGGTACGCGCTTCTACTTTGGTGAATACATTCCATATTACAACAACATTAAAAGAAGGTAAAAACACATTAAAAAAACGCTCATGTTTACGACACTAAACATTTCTTACAAGGTATCGCGTCGTCCCAATACTCGCAGAAGATCAAACAACGCAGCCAAGTCTGACACCTCCGGAAGATGTCTCTATCAGAACCCTTCTTGACAAGCATGAGAAGAACAAGGTAATATACTAATAATTCATAAGCACTGAATCTACGTTTATAACAACATCGAACTAATCCTCCATCCAAAAAAATACACAGGACAAAGACTATCGATGTACCGTGACAATAGTAGGATTCATCGAGTATACTCGGTGGTATTATGAAGCCTACAAGGAACAAAAGGCAAGAGTCCAACAGAACGAACAACGTAACTAGTGCGATTCATGACAGAAATGTTGTGTATCGATGTCGCTACCGAGCCCCGCACAGCGGATTGAAGGGCCCGGTCCAACCCGATCCCGAGGACCACGTCGACGATACGAAAGTACGAATCCTAAAATGTAACTATGAATATAACAATTATATACATAGAAATCATACCGCGTGAAATTGATCACAGAGACGGGTTGATTCTTGCGTAGTTGTTGTCCTTGCTTCGGTCTCGATAACACGCACGTCCCACGCCCGCGCGATTCCACACCTTGCTTGAAACTCCGATTTGTCGTATACAACCGAATAATATCCGATTCGTCTCCGACCTTGCTCGACCTTGCTCTTGCTTGATCACAACAGAGAATTTCATATGAAATTCCTCTACTCGTATCCACCTCGAGCTAGCGTCTCTCGGTTACGCACGATTCCCCTAAAATCGCCGTAAGCTTGTTCAAATTTCTCAATCTCCAATGGAGTTCTTGCTTTCACTAACTTGTTCAACAAGTTCTATCTTTTCTGTAGAATGAACTGGCAGAGGAAGATAGATCAACCTCATATCTTATATTGAAAGCCTCCATTAATAGGGCATTAATGAGTATCTTAAGAAAAATTGTCAATCTAGAATTGGGATCACAATCCGTCATGGCGCACCATAGTCCTTCACGACGGACGTGTCACGGGTACTGATATAGCCGGTACTCTTATGTTCCGTCATGACGGACAAGACAGTCCTTCATGACGCACCTCCGTCATGACGCACTGAATAGTGCGTCACAACGCTATACTCACATATTGATTACACTAGTGTGCGTCATGACGGACCATATGGTGCCTCATGACGGACTAAGTAATTTTTGTCAAATTTGCATAATCTTATTATGCATCCAATCGTTTCGACGAATGCGTACATTCATCTACCCTCATGTGTACAATCTACTAGTTGATATGTAACCTCCTTCAAGAAATTCATCACAGATATAATTCCATGGTAAAGTTCTTGCAAATTCCATCGCAGTAAACTTGCTTACATGAACTCACAAAATAATAAATAATAAATAAATCATCTAACTTCGATGCAGGTACAAGATCACTGTGGTCGTCACAGATAATGACAAGGATTATGCAAACTTCGTCATATTGGGGGAAAAAAAAGGCAAGTCAATGGGTCGGTTGTACCCCAGTAGAGCTACAAATGGAACACAACCCAGACACTGACGGACCATTCCCTAAAAGAATAAATTATTTGATCGGACAACAATTCGTATTTGATGTCAAATACTCAAAACAAAGTCCAGAAAAAGGACATCCATCATTTACGATCAACGATTTCAAGAAAATCATCATGGGAACACCACAACAGAACAAGAGAGTGAACATCTCACTGCCGATGAAACAACCATTCCGCAGACCGCAGCGATACCCACGCTGATCACCAGAAGAAACACTCCACTGAACACGTCGAAGACTCCTACTAAAGGTACATATTTTATATTCCTGTCAATAAATAAACAAACTAACTACATGTACAAACAACATAAAATCAACCTAAACAACTCACATATGAAATCCAGAAAACAGCTCTTCAGGAAACGGGAAGCAGAAAGCAGAGGACGTGCCGACGGCTTCTAAGGATTATCCAACAAAGAAAACAGCTTCAAAAAAATTTGTGATAAGGTCAACAAAAAATGCCAACAATGAACAAAGTAAATAACATACTAAACCCATTGAAGAACTAAGGAAGACGAACACTTTTGCATTTAGCTTACGTTAATCGAAAACCACTGCTTATGTTATGGAAGACACCATGATAGAAGCCATTTTGTTGTTATGCTCCATTCCTGCTACCGTATTGTGGTGAACAATCCATCGCGATTGTTTGCACTTTTGTTATGCGACAGTCCATGTTTTACCTATGTTACGATTGTTCTCGAACAATATGTATGCTACTTATATCCATTGTGTTATACTACTAGAAACAGCACTATCACCGGCGGGCAAAAACCGCCGCTAAAAGTGGAAAAACCGCCGCTGATACTATTAGCGGCGGTTAACCGCCGCTAAAAAACCGTCGCAGATATCCGGCCGCTGAAAATGAGTTTCACCGGCGGTACCGCCGCTGAAAACTTTCACCGGCGGTATGTGTTTTTTTTACCGGCGGTGAATATCCCGCCACTGAAAAAGTGAACCGGAATAGTATTTTCACCGGCGGTATTTTTAGCGGCGGTTTTTTTATTTTTACCGGCGGTATTATACTTTCACCGGCGGTATTTTTAGCAGACTTTCACTGGCGGTACTTTCCTTCACCGGCGGTACCCCCACTAAAACTTTTTTTTTTTTTTCAATTTTTTTTTAATTATTCAATTAATTTTCTAAAATTAAATTAAAAATATTTGATGAATTTAAAATAATCATAAAATATAATCAAAACACAATCACACAAATTGACACATCAAACCTTAAATCATCATAAACTAAATCGTAATAACACAAATATAATCCACAATAATAATAAATTACATAATTCACAATAATACTATCTAAATCATACATAATCAACAAAATATTTTACGCGCGCCTTTAACTGGCCTCATCCTCATCCTCGAGCTTCGAATATGCTACGAAAATATTTTACGCGCGCCTTTAACCCGCTCTCGCTCCCTGCTCCCTGCTCTCGTTCAACAAAAATATGCTACGTCCAAAAACCGTACCTCATCCTCGAGCTTCGAATCGATCTCGAGAGATGAAGTGGCCACCTCTAACCCGGCCTTTAACTGGCGTCTAACCCGCCTCTTATCCGGCAGTCAATGTGCCGTATTTGATTTTCCTTTCACTATTTTATCAACTGTGTGGAAATTTACAAAATTAACCTCACATTTTGCAAATTAGAAATATATGTGAAAATTATATAAATAAAAATTTGTGCTTACATATGATTCAACATGAAGAATGAACTCGTCTCTGGAACCCGCATGGACAACAAATAGGCTAATAACAAAAAAAATTAGATAAATCAAATCAGCGCCTCTGCTTCTTTGCTCAATCCAACATATAAAACTGAAAAAGAAAATAAAAATTATCTCGAATCAAGATAAAAAATCAGTAATTCAAACATCTAAAATATCCAGATGGAAGAATAATAAGTCGAAATTAAATCAAACCAGAAATGGCGAAATTGAGCTTATGCATTCGAGGAAAGTGCAAAATCGTGGTGGGTAAACCATGCCGAATCAAATTGTTTACCCTTCCTTTCTCATAGGAGACAAACCATGCCAAATACGCGTCATAAATATAATATTAAGATAAAAGAATAAAAATTGGAAATTGGAAATTAAATTAAACTAGAAAATGGAAAAATCAACCTTATGCGTTGAAGGCCCGAGCAACCGCAAAGAAATGAAGCACACCCAAATGGCTAAACTGAGGTCGGTACCCCCTTGCCGAATCAAATTGCCTATCCTTTCTTTCTCGTAGAAGCCATACCATGCCAAAATAAGGCGTCGTAAAGCTGAAAACTGGCAGCAAATAATCCTTATTAGTGAATAATCAAAAAAAAAAAACATAAATCAGTGGAATAATTAGAACAAAAGAAACAAAGAATCCATTGAATCATGTTGTGGTTTTATTTGAAAATTCAGGTACTTCCGTAAGAGACCTACCCACTGAATCACCGTTGAAGGTCAGCAGCGAAATAATCAGAACAACCATACCTCGATTGAACGAAGATAGGCAGAAAAACCCTAGAAACAAAATTTGGAGATGAACTCCAAAATAACCTGAAAAAATCACTGAATCATGCACAAATCGAACACAATTCAAACCAAGATAAACAGAAAACCAACACCCAAAAAACCCTAGAAATGAAATTCGTACCCAAACCGAAATACTATATGCAAAATGCACCAAATCACGCATAAATCAGACACAAGTAAAAACAAATCACAGCATAACAATCAAAAGCGAAATAATCGAACTAAAAAGAAATTACTTTTACCAAATCAAGCGAAATAATCGAACTAAACAAAGTCCCTTAGAGAAAAAGATATAATTAGTTTGTTCTCTATCTCAAGCAAAAATTATCACAAGAATTCAATGTAAAAGAGCCTCTGGTTTATTAGGTATTTGCAAATCAGTCCCTCATTACTAAATATTTGCCTACAAGTCCCTAAATTGCTAAAATTCAGCAAAAACAACCCTACCAGAAAAATGAAGAAAGCTGATAATGTAGTTGACATTGTTGTAGTGCGCAATTTTAGTTTTTAATTTTAAGCCTAAAAGTACACACAGTGTCGAGAGATAAACCCTAATTTCAGTCATGTTTATAAAGGAATTGAATTCAAAGAGTTCCCAAATTACTGAACAGTTACAGATAAACCCTAATTTCAGCCCCTAATTTCGTAAAAGCCCTAATTTCAGCAAATAAACACTAATTTCAGCAAAAATAACCCTAATTTCAGCAAATAAACACTAATTTCAGCACAAAAAACCCTAATTTCGAAAAAAAACTCTAATTTGTGCACAAAAAACCCAAATTTCAGCAAATTAGGATAAAAAAGCCCTAATTTCAGCAAATAAACACTAATTTCTGGAAAAATAACCCTAATTTCGAAAAAAAAAACTCTAATTTCAGCGCACAAAAGAAAACCTAAACGACTCGGAAGAAGCACGACTCAGAGAGAGAGAGAGAGAGAGAGAGAGCGAGCTAGAGAGAGGGGTCACCTGAGAGAGAAGCGATGCAAAAAGGCCCCTGGCTCGAAGAAGCACGACTCGGAAGTACGAGGACTTGCTTCAACGAGCGAGCGAAGAAGAGAAGCCTTCAGCGAGCGAGCGAAGAAGAGAAGGCTGGCGAGCGAGCGAAGAAGAAGAAGGCTTCAGCGGCTGCGAGAAGGATAGGGTTTGTGTTTGTGTGTGAGCGGCGGGAAGGACTTAAAACGAATAAGAAGAATATCAGCGGCGGTATATATATTACCCGCCGGTGAAATTATCAGCGGCGGTATATATGTTACCCGCCGGTGAAAAGCATAAAATAATCAACCTGTAAAAGAATTGTGGAAATATTTTAACTTTCAAGGGCGGTACCGCCGGTGAAAGTTAAACTTTCAGTGGGGGTATTTATTTTCAACGACGGTACCGCCGGTGAAAGCGTATTTTCAGTGGGGGTACATGTTTTCAAGGGCGGTACCGTCACTGAAACTATTATCAGCGGGGGTACCGCCGGTGATAATATTTCCCCGCCGCTGAAAAGCTGTTTTCTAGTAGTGTTAGTTGTAATTAAAATAGTTTAGATGTTAATCATGTTTGTTATGTCTATTATGTTTCTTATGTTGTTACTCATGTTTATTATGCTTCGCATTTTGGCTATATATGTGCACTCAACATTCCCAAAATCCATTCTCTTTTCAATGCGACACTTCTACTATATGTAAACCATGGTCCCTACTAAACAACCTATGAAAAAATAGCATATGTAATACACATATCATACCTATGCCTACCCACTCCACATTTATAATATCCTCCAATAAATAACATTTCCCGTTCTCATGAGCACATCACACAAAGTAATATCCATATGAACAAACGAACACTCATAAAAAGAGCTACGAGCACATTGCAAAATACATTCACATCGCACAGCATAGAAGAAAAAGAATAAAAAAAATTACAAAAACAAAAATAATCCAACACTAGAGAACGTCCGCGCAATTGCGCGGGACAGAAGCTAGTTTATTTAAATTTGGGATGCGTTTACCCCCACATATTTTGAGAACAGCGAAAACAGTTGGGTCCCACATTTAGAAACTAAATCAGATTTGCATTACCGAAAAGATAAAGAATTTTGATTTAAGTACAATTACTATTATACCCTTCTCTAAAATGTTGATAACTGGCTGAATCAAAGTTTTTACCGACTGAATGGAGTTAGCCTGTTTTTTTCATTTAATCTGGGCCATAGATTTCAGAAAATGAACGGTTAATATTTTTGGGATGTATTGAAAAAGAACTCTACTTTATTCTTCCTTCGTATCTAAATAACTTTCACATATCCGCTCGGTTTAAGGCTTCGGATTTGTTTCGTTGTGCAATATGGTAGCCCGAAACTCTAACGTATTCATCTCCAAGCAAGACATATACTCTCCCTCCAGTCCGACATATGTATTCCGGCTATCTTCACAGTCAGTTAGAACATAGTCTGCAACTACCAAATAAATATTTGATAGCTTTTTGTTTTGCGTGCCAAGGTTTCCAATATGGTATTGTATAGTGAAATTTTACTTTAATAATTTCTATTATTGTTTTCGGTTTTATAGTTAGATCTTGTCTAGCCGCCCCTAAAACAATGTCTGCAACCAAAGCAATATTCAATTGTTTATTATCATTACCTCCCAAAGGGTTAGTGCACGTGTGTTGATCTCTGAATTTTTTTTATTTGGATAGTTCCCACTCGATTTATGGAAGCGTGTAACCTCCAAAGACAGTTTTGTTCCAATTTGAACTTACATTCAACAGTATATACTGTTTTGTTGGAATGATTAACCTTTAGTTCGCGATGGTTCGAAATGCAAAAAATATTTATCGCCCTAGCTAATTCTTCTTTTGAAATAAAAGTTTTGCCAACAAATAAATGATGAGTGTTACCACATGTGTCCGTGTGTTCACGTACCAAGAAATATGCCATGACCGATTCGATTTTTCCAATATCCTCGAATGAATTGACTGGGGAATTGTCAAATGTCCCGACGTTATCCGTGTCGGCATCGTTCGTGTGATTAAAATCGGGATGCAATACTCGATCCTCGTCGTCATCCTCGTCCTCAAATTTCGTTTCTACACGGTTCGTGACCCTTGCTCCATCAAACTCATTATCGGTTTCGTTTTGCTTCATCGCACTACTACTACCCACATGTTGTCTTTTCGCCGGTTCTATGTACAATTCCACGATAGTCCAGGGACAATTGGGAGATTTAATGAATTCTATGAACCTAACGAACTCATTTTCATTCATTATTGGATTGAGAAAGAACATTGCTCCACGATTTGAACATATTCTAGGACATCTTCCATTAATAATTAATATTTAAATCCATGTTACTTTCCCAACGAGTGTGACGATAAATTTTCGAACACAATAAACCCCAATTCATACATGAATTTGGTGCTATCATTTTGGTGTTACACCCACGTATGTGGAATCACTCTCATCTTGGACAATGGTTCCTCCATAATTTTTCAGATTGTCTATCTGAAATAATAGAACCTTGGGAAGTGTATCACTGAAAGGGAAAATATACTTGGCCTCAAAACTCACTCAAACATCTTTGATGCGTCAATCGATAATGTTTAAATGAATTGATTAGATCATTAATCAATGGTTAAATGGATTGATTCAATTAAAAAATCTAATCAATATATTTAGGAATCTAATCAATCCATTAAAACTTTCTCGATTGACGCATCAAAAATATTTGAATTAGTTTTGGGGGCCAATTATATAATCGCAAGCTGAAACTTGATAATTACACAATTGCTTTTGCGATAATTGGTCTGGACTCTGGAGCCAATCGTACAGACAGTTGGTCCCACAAAATTTAGCTCCATTTGCCATCCTTAAATACATTTGTCTTGTACCATTTTCCCACATCCTACCCGTTATTAGCTAATATTTTAGACCACGAGAGATAGATCGCATGTGACTTGCAGGTATTATTATATGTTTAATTTCTTCCGTTATCCATCACCAGTTTTGTCACTCGTATTATTGTCGTCTCATCCTAAAGTTCAGCTAAAATTATACCATCAAAATAACAGTGGATCTATTTTAACTCGAACTCAAATTTAGCAAATTGAATAGTTCTCACAAAAAAATTATAACCAAACTCAAGACATTATCAGGCATATTTTGCCTCAAAATGTTATTTTGTACAGAAATATATTTTTTGTCTATTCATTATATATATATATATATATATATATATATATATATATATATATAAGGATTGTATGTCTTGAGAACCTTGATATATAGTTCTTGCGGTATATGACTTTGATGAGCGGTGATTTATAGACAACAAACACATTCATGTGGAGATCATTGATGTCGTGTGAAAATATCAAAAACTCTACACTCACATAATTGAACCACAAACTTAAACTTAGTCCCGAAATCATTTGTACATAAACATTGATGTAGAATCCACTTCCACAATCTTTCAAATATTGTTTGTTATTCGAGATTAAGTTGGTGGTTTGATTATATGAGTGTAATAGAGTTTTAGGTGAAAATATTATTTATCAAGTAGTGTAAGGTGTCAATTAATGATGTTTAAGCCAACAATGTATATCATTACGGTAGCGTTATTTCTAGAACTAATATGTTTAAGCCAACAATGATGTTTAACAAGCCGAGCCGAGCCGAGCCGAGCCCGAGCCAAAGTCTACCCGAACTCGAGCAGGGTCAAATTCTAACACTTTTACATATAAATTCAAAAAATATATAATTTTTCTCAAACCGAGTCGAGCTAGTTCGAGTTCGAACTTTTTCCGAACCGAGCTCAAGCTGGTTTATATTTGTTCGAACTCGGCTCGTTGCTAGCCAGTTAATGCGAGACAAGAAGGGTCAGGGAGTACGCTTACAAGCATTTCCGTGTAGGTGAAATGAATGGGGTCCGCATGCAAAAGCCAAAGTGTAGGCACCATCACGCAAGGTCATAGTCGGGGAAGGCTGCCAAAATTTAATTTTAGATTTCAAACAAACAATATATATACCGGTAATTTAGTAATTTTAACCATAACTGCGAAATCAATATTTTCTATTTCAAATATTATATATAAACGATTTTGCACGCTGCATTATTGCACGCCAAACATTATTGCACGCCAAACGCACGCCAAAGATCTCCCTGTAGGGGAATATCCCCGGCCCCGGGCCCGCGCAGCGGATATGTAGGCCCGGTCCGGTTCCCCGATTCCCGAGATCACGCCACGACTTCGAGGGTACGATGCAAATAGAAGGTTAGATCTTTACCGGTGCAAAATTGATTGCACACGAAGGGTTGATCGCTGCCTTCTTTCTCCTGTCACGTTGGTGACAATACGCGCGTCCCACACCACGCGTCTTTCACCGCTCGTTGACTTCGCCGATTCGCTTGATTTCGTCTCCGACTCAATCTACTCGTCCGAATCGATCACAATCGTGAGAGCCTCAGTTGTTGCTCATCTACGTGTATCCACCTTGAATCGCAAGACTTCGGTCACGGATGCACCTGCCTAGACGATGCACCGGTGAACTTGCTTAATCGAATTGATTCTCTAAACCGAAAAACACCTTTTCACGGTTTCTCTCTTTTACACCTTTTCACTCTCTAGAAATTTGTCTCACAATTTTCTGGATAATTCTGAATGAATTGCTTGGTTAAGATGAGAGAGAAAATCCTATTTATATACAATAGGATCAGGATTAGCCAAAAGGCATGTATATCCAATATACACCCTCTCACACAGAAAACTGCATGAACCTGGTCAGTATTCTGTCCAGACGAAATTGATAAATTTCTCTGACAGAAAATCAACCAACACGAAAGTTGTAGATAATCTCATTATCTACACGACCCAATTTGGCCCAGCCCAATTGGAGTTCGTATGCAAAAGTTATGACTGTTTTACTAACTGTATGTCATACTGTTGCACCCTTTCGGTATTTCACAGAAACGACACTTATACTTCGTTCATATGAAATATATTTCTACATGAAGGTTATAGATAATCTAATTATCTATCTTACCCAATTTGAACCATTCAAATCGGATTTTCCTACTGAAAGATATGGCTACGAATGTACGACTACATTCGTTTATCCTTGTGTACACTTTTACGGTTGATCCTGAAACTGTATTTCCTTCAGTCTCCCACTCAATTTCAGATCTACCTAAAAGGTACTCATGCATATCCAATACGCACGATTTTAGAGAATATAGCTCGCGTATCAAATACCAAGCTATGCACATCCTATGTGCCAATTTTATGATCAAGCCCGACTTAGTACGACTCGTTGTGTGACCATGTAGGTTCGACTTAACGATGGCAGTAGGTTGTTTCCAATACCTACAAGCTCATGAGCGGGATCTAGTCACTCCATCATAGCTACCCATGTTAAACGAATAATGATTGTGATCATTGTGCCTATCTCGAATAGCGGTTACTAGTTCTCTTGTTTGCGATATCCGTTAATCAAAAGGCATGGTAATAGTCATCCTTATAATTTGATTAACTACACTTATTCCCCGATTCCGAGTTGAGTTAACAAATTTCAATCGATATTAACCATTAATATCATTGACTGCGGCCGCAGGTTTCGTTAATCGACTCATCGAGCGGCGCCTAAGAGATATCTCTTCCTTTCGGAATAAACAATTCCTATCTTGGAGACTCACATTGAATTCCGTGTTTCGGACAATACCCAATGATGACCCTTTTAACTCCCTGTTACGGTGAGCGTAAGATCATATCAAAGCATTGTGTTACGCACGAAACGCAATCAATGATCCCCTCAAGTTTGAAGAATCTAAAACCCCATCCGTCGCAAGTCCATCTATAATGACTAAACAATGTCATGGTCTCGCGGCTTCGGTCATATCCAATACATGTAACCTAACATATATCTACGTTCCCGATTCGACAAACTCCTTTGTCCCATGATTAGCAAAACATAATCATCTCCTCGGCAAACGTACTAGTGTACGCGTTCAGTCTATTATCTAATAATAGAAATGCTTCTCTCTTAAGCAAGCTGATCCGCGACTAGGGATATTTAGAAATGACACTTTAAGTGTGACGGTTTCGCTGCACATGGTCCTCAACCATGTCGACGTCCACACAAGTTCAAATCAAGGTTCATGTAACAATCATATTACACAACCCAGCACACAGTTTTCATATAAGATAGATGAAAAATGAAAAATTTTAAAATTCTGAAATTGCATTACTATAAGATAAGTTTGGGGTGATACAACGTTTACTAATCTATTAGACTAATCTCGTCCTACGAAACTATCGTTTAGATAACTAACTACTCTCTTCCTCCTCTAGGTATCTCAAACCTATAGCTTTCGCATGATAATCGTGCTTAGCTTGCGAGAGTGGCTTAGTAAACGGGTCCGCAACATTCTTGTCAGTATCAATCTTCTCAATGATCACATCCTTCCTTTGCAAAATCTCACGGATCAAGTGAAATTTTCTGAGTATGTGCTTGGAGCGGTGATGTGCCCTCGGTTCCTTGGACTGTGCTATTGCGCCCGTATTGTCGCAATACACAACTACAGGTTCCGAGATGCTCGGGACTACACCAAGCTCCGACACAAACTTCTTGATCCAAACCGCCTCCTTTGCCGCTTCGGAAGCCGCAATATACTCCGATTCAGTTGTAGAGTCTGCTATCGTGGGTTGTTTGGAACTTTTCCAAACTACCGCTCCACCATTTAGACAAAACACGTATCCGCTTTGTGATCGAAAGTCATCGATACATGTTTGGAAACTGGCGTCGGTATATCCATTGATGACCAACCCGGATGTCTTTCCACCATAAATTAGAAATTGATCCTTAGTTCTTCGTAAGTACTTAAGGATGTTCTTAACCGTGATCCAATGCATATCCCCTGGATTAGATTGGTAACGCGAAACGACGCTCAATGCATACGACACATCGGGGCGCGTACAAATCATGGCATACATAATTGATCCAACCGCCGAAGCGTATGGAACAATACTCATCGCATTCTTATCTTCGCTCGATGTCGGACATTGAGCTTTAGAATACGATATGCCACTCGACATTGGAAGAAGTCCTTTCTTCGAATTTTGCATTGAAAACCGTTTCAACACTTTGTCGATGTACGTGCTTTGACTCAAGCCGAGTAATTTCTTGGATCTATCTCTATAAATCCTCACGCCTAATATATAAGCGGCCTCGCCCAAATCTTTCATAGCGAAACGAGTATTTAAATACTTCTTAACATCCGTAAGCATCGGAATGTCGTTTCCTATGGTCAAGATGTCGTCTACATATAGTACAAGAAATACTACGCGGCTCCCACTAACCTTCTTGTATACACAAGGTTCTTCTACGTTTTTCACGAAATTATATTCTCGTATAACTTCATCAAAACGTATGTTCCAACTCCGAGAAGCTTGCTTCAATCCATAAATGGATCGTTGCAACTTGCACACTTTATCCGGACTCTTTGAATCGACAAAACCCTCGGGTTGTGTCATGTACACATCCTCCTCTAAATTCCCGTTAAGGAATGCGGTTTTGACATCCATTTGCCAAATCTCGTAATCATAATACGCAGAGATAGCAAGTAAGATCCGTATGGATTTAAGCATTGCCACGGGAGAAAACGTTTCTTCATAGTCTACACCATGAATTTGTTTGAAACCTTTCGCCACAAGCCGTGCTTTATAAGTGTTCACATTCCCATCCATGTTGGTCTTCTTCTTGAAGACCCACTTACATCCCACTGGTTTAACCCCGGGAGGTGGATCAATCAAGTTCCAAACTTGATTATCGTACATGGATTGAATCTCGGATTTCATGGCAGTTTGCCATTTATCGGAATCATCGCTTTTCATAGCCTCGCGATAAGATGTCGGTTCATCATCTATGAATTCGACTTCATCGTCATTTGCCACGATAAAACCATATCGTATAGGCTCTTGACGAATCCTACCCGATCTACGAATTGCGCCTTGTGCACTTGACTCCGGATCCTCAACATTTGAGGAAACCGGATCAACGTTCATCGGTTCAACATTTGTTTGTGGGTCTCGCATTTCTTCGAGATCTATTTCAGTCCCATTTACTCGCCTAGAGATAAAATCCTCCTCAAGAAAGATTCCTCTTCGAGCTACGAAAACTTTATTTTCGACGGGATTATAGAAATAATACCCCATTGTTTCCTTGGGATATCCTACAAATAAACATTTTTCAGACTTGGGATCGAGCTTGTTCGATAATAATTTTCGAACATAAGCCTCACATCCCCAAATCTTAACATAAGACAATTTCGGAACTATTCCGGTCCATATCTGATATGGCGTCTTAGGTACCGATTTAGAAGGTATGCGGTTTAATAAGTAAGCCGCTGTCTCAAGGGCATATCCCCAAAACGATTTTGGAAGGGAAGTTTGACTCATCATAGATCGAACCATGTCCAACAAGGTCCGATTCCTCCTCTCGGACACGCCATTCCATTGTGGCGTTCCTGCCGGAGTCCATTGTGGAACTATTCCACAATCTTTCAGATGATCTTCAAATTCATAGCTCAAATATTCGCCACCTCGATCCGATCGAATGGCTTTAATTTTCTTGCCAAGCTGATTTTCAACTTCGTTTTGAAACTCTTTGAACTTTTCAAAAGTCTCCGCTTTAGTACGCATCAAATAGATATATCCATATCTACTATGATCGTCCGTAAACGTAACAAAGTATCGATAGCCTCCTCTTGCCTCGATGTTCATCGGTCCACATACATCGGAATGTATGAGTTCCAATAGATCGTTGGACCGCTCTCCGACCTTGGAGAACGGCGCCTTAGTCATCTTGCCAAGCAAACAAGATTCGCAATTCCCAAATGAATCCAATTCAAATGAGTCTAGTAGTCCATCTTTATGGAGCCTAGCAATGCGTTTCTCATTCACATGACCGAGACGACAATGCCAAAAGAAAGTCCGATTATCAACTTTAGATTTAATCCTTTTTGCATTAACGTTATATATGGACTTATTATTTCCGTGATCGAAATCCAACACATAAAGACCATTTTCTAACAGAACATTTCCATAGATAATAGAATCCTTACATATCGAAAACTCATTATTCCTAATAACGAATTCATAGCCATCATTGGCCAGTTTCGACACACTTATTATGTTCTTACATAACGTTGGTACATAATAACATTTATTTAGTACTAAAATAAGTCCACTAGGTAAAGTCAAATTAACTACTCCTACGGCAAACGCAGCAACTCTTGCTCCATTCCCGACGCGTAGATCGACTTCACCCTTTTCCAACCTTCGACTATTTTGAAGAACCTGCATATTTCGACAAATATGAGTCCCACAACCGGTATCCAATACCCAATTAGTCATAGTTGAAATATTAACTTCAATAACGTTAATACCTGAGAGGCCGGTCGCTGAAACCGACTTGCCCTTCTTCACCTCCTCGAGGTAAGACTTGCAATCGCGCTTCCAATGTCCAGCCTTGTGACAATGAAAGCACGTCTCATCCTTGGATTTCTCCTTTCCCCTTTTATTCGGCTTCGAACGTTTCTTAGCCGAACCGCCCTTGGACTTTGATCTCTTACGATCCTTATTCTGAATAGTGAGAACATTTCCGGCAACTCTTGCCCTTTTCTCTCCGGACGACTTTAACGTCTCCGATTCAAAATTCTTGAGCATTCCGTGAAGCTCAGGGATCGTCTTATCCATCGAATGCATGTGATAGTTAGTCACGAACGGAGAAAACATTGGAGGAAGTGCACACAAGATCAAATCTTGTTGCATAATCTTCGACAATTTCTCTCCTAGCTTCTCAAGACGGTCTATGAAAGCTTGCACCTTCAAAACGTGAGTACTCACTGAAGACCCCGAAGGCATCTTGCAGTTTACTAACTCCTTGAGCATACTGAACCGTTCAATACGCTCCTGCTCTTGGAACATTTCCTTGAGCACAACGTCTATGATGTGCGCATCCGAGTCCTCAAACTGCTTTTGGAGACTAGCGTCCATACATGCCAACATGAGGCACGTAACATCATTTGAGTCCTTCTTAAGTTTCTCAAACGCGGTCTTTTCTTCGGCCGTAGCATCGGGGCCCGGTT
This sequence comes from Luzula sylvatica, assembly GCA_946800325.1. Lineage (NCBI taxonomy): Eukaryota > Viridiplantae > Streptophyta > Magnoliopsida > Poales > Juncaceae > Luzula > Luzula sylvatica. The sequence goes on along the minus strand of OX326956.1, from coordinate 67,233,699 downwards.
CTACTAGTTCCGTATCCAATACGTGACTCTTGCCCTCTTGCCTGAGAACTATTCTCAGGTTTCGGTGCCAGTCAAAGTAGTTCCGACCCACTAGCTTATCCTTTTCTAACGTCGATCTAATCGACATGGTGTTGGTGTTACTAGAAGACATATTCTACAAATGAAGTGAAAGATTGATTACTAACGTTGCGTACTTATCTTATAGGGCTTATATGATGATTATATGATAGTGTTATTTTATCGAATCGATAACCCTCATACCGATACGGGACTCCAAGTCCATAACACTCAAGACCCATATTTCCGTTCCTCCCACAAGTGACTTTAGCCTATCGGGTGGGATCCCGTTATTTAGGTAGGATTATATCCAATCGCATCCAATGCGACTCTTGAACCTTTATAGGATTTCGGTGATGGATTGTATCCAATACAATCCCAGTTCCGTGTGTGCATCCTATCTATGCCCCGAACTCCAATCTGATTGGCCTGGACGGTTAAGTCACAACCATCTCCATCGTATCGTTCAAATAGGCTACTAGTGAGTCGACTTTAGCCTGTGCCTCACTAGTCCCGATTTAACGCTTGCCACCCTTTCGATTGTTTCAATATCACGTGCCCGACTTTAGCCTGAACCCACGTGAAACGTAACACCGAACTCGGTAGTTGTGGATATGGAAGGCATTTTCATGACTTAAATATTATGAGGGATCATGCCATTGCATGTTTCTAAATTCGTGACATAATCCAATTATATCACTATCACAAGATTTTCATAAATGCATATGTTTTTATTTGGGAGTCTAATTATTCTAAATAATTATCTAACTATATGCTAGTATGATTGATGCCGATCAAATCGATATAAAGAACTCAAAATTCCAAGTTGTGTAGCCAAAGTTATCACGAAAACAAAATCAGCAACCAGAAACCAGTCCGTTGTAACGCAACATAGTCCGTTACAACGGACCTCCAGTATACTTGATACTCCGTTACAACGGAATACCAGTCCGTTACAACGCTATTTATTCCGGAGTTTGGCCAAAATTGCCAGAAACATGTCCGTTGCAACGCAACCTTGGTCCGTTACAACGCTATTTTCTGCATACCTTTGTCCAAATTTCCAGAAACCTGTCCGTTACAACGCAACATATAGTCCGTTGCAACGGACAAAACTGCGTAGACATCCGTTATAACGGACCCAGTCCGTTACCACGGACTCCAATAGACACCATTGGCATCCCCGCAACCCCGTATCTGATACAAGTTCCGTTACAACGGACTCCAAGTCCGTTGCAACGGAATATGCGTTTTTCACAGTTCTCTTCACACCCCCGCATCCCATACAGGGTCCGTTGCAACGGACTCCAAGTCCGTTACAACGGAATATGTGTTTTTCGCAAAAAATTACCAATTTTCTGTATCTGCTACAGTGTCCGTTGCGACGGACTGAGCAGTCCGTTATAACGGACTATGCGATTTTTGCACTGCTGTTTTCGCTCGTTTCCAAAACGATCAATCATGAAATCTTTTCACGATTATTCCTAGATACTCTCAATCAACTATTGATCGATCTCTAGCGAATTTCACTTGTGATTTTAATGGAATTTGACATTCTAAATATGTAACATCATGCAAACGAGTACGAACTTTGATAACCCGTGCGTATATCTAATATACGACTATGATTCGACCCTCGAATCGATGGCGATCGCTCTGATACCACTGTAGGGGAATATCCCCGGCCCCGGGCCCGCGCAGCGGATATGTAGGCCCGGTCCGGTTCCCCGATTCCCGAGATCACGCCACGACTTCGAGGGTACGATGCAAATAGAAGGTTAGATCTTTACCGGTGCAAAATTGATTGCACACGAAGGGTTGATCGCTGCCTTCTTTCTCCTGTCACGTTGGTGACAATACGCGCGTCCCACACCACGCGTCTTTCACCGCTCGTTGACTTCGCCGATTCGCTTGATTTCGTCTCCGACTCAATCTACTCGTCCGAATCGATCACAATCGTGAGAGCCTCAGTTGTTGCTCCTCTACGTGTATCCACCTTGAATCGCAAGACTTCGGTCACGGATGCACCTGCCTAGACGATGCACCGGTGAACTTGCTTAATCGAATTGATTCTCTAAACCGAAAAACACCTTTTCACGGTTTCTCTCTTTTACACCTTTTCACTCTCTAGAAATTTGTCTCACAATTTTCTGGATAATTCTGAATGAATTGCTTGGTTAAGATGAGAGAGAAAATCCTATTTATATACAATAGGATCAGGATTAGCCAAAAGGCATGTATATCCAATATACACCCTCTCACACAGAAAACTGCATGAACCTGGTCAGTATTCTGTCCAGACGAAATTGATAAATTTCTCTGACAGAAAATCAACCAACACGAAAGTTGTAGATAATCTCATTATCTACACGACCCAATTTGGCCCAGCCCAATTGGAGTTCGTATGCAAACGTTATGACTGTTTTACTAACTGTATGTCATACTGTTGCACCCTTTCGGTATTTCACAGAAACGACACTTATACTTCGTTCATATGAAATATATTTCTACATGAAGGTTATAGATAATCTAATTATCTATCTTACCCAATTTGAACCATTCAAATCGGATTTTCCTACTGAAAGATATGGCTACGAATGTACGACTACATTCGTTTATCCTTGTGTACACTTTTACGGTTGATCCTGAAACTGTATTTCCTTCACTCCCCCCCTTCAATCCGCTCTTAACCATGGGAGAAAGCACTCTTATCACCCTCTAGTCTTTACCTCTATTTGTATGCATTTTTAAGTGTATCATATATATTTGAGATGTATTATTATATCTCTTTTAGATGTATAATATATTTTTAAATACAATATATGTTATACATTCTACGATACATTGTTTACGTTTTATAAATTTCTTAGACATATCATATATATTTTAGATGTATGATATGGCTTTATGTTTTATACATTTTATATATATCATATAATTTTAGATACATGACATATCTTTGTGTTTTATATATTTTTAGATGCATGTTATGCATCTTTAGATGTATCATATACATATTAGATTCGTGATATATTTTTCCTAAACAAAATATATATTATACATTTTTATATGCATGATATACATTTATGTTTTATACCATTTTAGATGTATGATATACATATTTTAAATATAATACATGTGATACTTTTTTTAC